>CM048646.1:10507500-13383333 GCA_026413185.1 Pueraria montana var. lobata
CTTCATTTCCTCACTGCTTTCTTGCTTGAAACATTGCTTTCATGGTCAACAAGAAAGAAGTCAACTGAGCTTCTTGACTTCTTCTTTCGGGGTCGCTTGTTCTTGATTGCTTTCTTGAATCAAGATAGCAATCATCAAAGCATCTCAATTGAGCCCGTGGTTACGATTAACCAAGGTAGAAGTCTAGAAAGAACGAAGAGGATAAGAAAATGCACCATGGGCCAAAAATGCACCACGGGCACCAAAATTGGACCACGGGGCACCACGAACCTCAAAACTGAAAAGTGCGCAGAGCATTTTGGTTTTTTAGGCATAAGGATGCACCAAGGATCACAAGGCACCAAAACCCAAAAGTCTTATTTTGGCACAAAAATTACACCATGTATCGAAAATGCACTACGGGCACCAAAATTGGATCAAGGGTCACCACAGACCTCAAAACTGAAAAGTGATCTGAGCATTAAGGTTTTTTATGCATAAGAATGCCCCAGGTATCATGGGGCACCAAAACCCAAAAGTCTTATTTTGGCAAAAAATTGCACCATGGGCCGAAAATGTGCCACGAGCACCAAAATTGGACCACGGGGCACCACGAACCTCAAAACTGAAAAGTGCTCCGAGCATTATGGTTATTTATGCATAAGAAAGCAGCAGGGATCACGAGGCACCAAGACCCAAAAGTATTTTTTTTGCACGAAAATTGTACAATGGGCCGAAAATGCACCACAGGCACCACAATTAGACCACGGGGCACCTCGGACCACAAAACTTAAAAGTTCTCTGAGCATTATGGTTTTTTATGCCTAAGAATGCACAAGGGATCATGGGGCACCAAAATCCAAAAGTCTCATTTTCGCACGAAAATGGCACAACGGGCCGAAAATGCACCATGGGCATGAAAACAGGACCATGGGGCACCTCGGAACTCTCGGACATCAAAACTGAAAAGAGTTCTGAGCATTATGGTTTCTTTATGCATAAGAATGCACCAAGGATCACAGGGCACCAAAACCCAAAAGTCTTATTTTGGCACGGAAATTGAACCATGGGCCAAAAATGCACCACGGGGCACGAAAATTGGACCACTGGACACCACGGACCTCAAAACTGAAAAGTGCTCCAAGCACTATAGTTTTTTATGCATAAGAATGCACCAGGGATCACGGGGTACCAAAACCCAAAAGTCTTACTTTCGCATGAAAATTGCACAAATGGCACCAAAATTGGACCACGGGGCACCTCAGCCCTCAAAACTGAAAAGTGCTCCAAGCATTATAGTTTTTTATGCATAAGAATGCACCAAGGATCACGGGGCACCAAAACCCAAAAGTCTTACTTTCGCACGAAAATTGCACAAATGGCCGAAAATGCACCACCGGCACCAAAATTTGACCACCGGGCACCACAGACCTCAAAACTGAAAATGTTCCGAGCAATATGGTTTTTTATGCATAAGAATGCACCAGGAATCACGGGGCACCAAAACCCAAAAGTTTTATTTTCACACGAAAATTGCACAAATGACCGAAAATGCACCCCCCGGCACCAAAATTGGACCACGGGGCACCACGAACCTCAAAACTGATAAGTGTTCCGAGCATTATGATTTTTTATGCATAAGAATGCACCAGGGATCACGATGCACCAAAAGCCAAAAGTCTTATTTTCCCATGAAAATTGCATAAATGAACAAAAATCACCACCGACACCAAAATTGGACCATGGGGCACCACAGACCTCAAAAATGAAAATTTTTCCGAGCATTATGGTTTTTTATGCATAAGAATGCACCAGGGATCACGGGCCACCAAAACCGAAAAGTTTTATTTTCGCATGAAAATTGCACAATGGGCCGAAAATGCACCACGGGCACCAAAATTGGACCACGGGGCACCTCGGACCTCAAAACTGAAAAGTGTTCTGAGCATTATGGTTTTTTATGCATAAGAATGCACAAGGGATCACGAGGCACCAAAACCCAAAAGTCTTTTCTTCGCACGAAAATTGCACAATGGGCCGAAAATACACCAAAGGCACCATAATTGGACCCTGGGGCACCACAGACCTCAAAACTGAAAAGTGCTCCAAGCATTATAGTTTTTTATGCATAAGAATGCACTAGGGATTACGGGGCACAAAAACCCAAAAGTCTTATTTTCGCACGAAAATTGCACAAATGGCCGAAAATGCACCACCAGCACCAAAACTGGACCACGGGGCACCACGAACCTAAAAAATGAAAAGTGCTCCAAGCATTATGGTTGTTATGCATAAGAATGCCCCAAGGATCACAGGGCACCAAAACCCAAAAGTCTTATTTTGGCATGAATTGCTCCATGGGCCAAAAATGCACCACAGGGCACCAAAATTGGACCATAGGACACCACGGACCTCAAAACTGAAAAGCGCTCTGAGCATTATGATTTTACATGCATAAGAATGCACTAAGGATCATATGGCACCAAAACCCAAATGTCTTATTTTCACACGAAATTTGCACAATGGGCCGAAAATGCACCACGCGCACCAAAATTGGACCACAGGGCACCACAGACTTCAAAATTGAAAAGTGCTCTGAGCATTATGGTTTTCTATGCATAAGAGTGCACCAGGGATCACGAGGTACCAAAACCCAAAAGTCTTTTTTTCACATGAAAATTGCACAATTGGCCGAAAATGTACCACAGGCACCAAAATTGAACCACGGGGCACGACGGACCTCCAACAGAAAAGTGCTCCAAGCATTGTAGTTTTTTATGCATAAGAATGCGATAGGGATCACGGGGCACCTAAACACAAAAGTCTTATTTTTGCACGAAAATTGCACAAATGGCTGAAAATGCACCACCGACACCAAAATTGAACCACGGGGCACCACAGACCTCAAAACTGAAAATTGTTCTGAGCATTATGGTTTTTTATGCAAAAGAATGCACTAGGGATCATGGGGCACCAAAACCCAAAAGTCTTATTTTCGCACGAAAATTGCACAATGGGTCGAAAATGCACCACGAGCAGCAAAACTGGACCACAGGGCACGTCGGACCTCAAAACTAAAAAGTGCAAAAAGCATGATGGTTTTTAATGCATAAGAATGCACCAGGGATCATTGGGCACAAAAACCAAAAAGTATTATTTTCGCACGAAAATTGCACAATTGGCCAAAAATGCACCACCGGCACCAAAATTGGACCACGAGACACAACGGACCTCAAAATTGAAAAGTGCTCCAAGAATAATGGTTGTTATGCATAAGAATGCCCTAAGGATCACAGGGCACCAAAACCCAAAAGTCTTATTTTCGCACGAAAATTGCACAATGGGCCGAAAATGTGCCACAAGCACCAAAATTGGACCACGAGGCACCACGAACCTCAAAACTGAAAAGTTCTCCGAGCATTATGGTTTTTTATGCATAACAAAGCAGCAGGGATCACGAGGAACCAAGACCCAAAAGTATCTTTTTCGCACGAAAATTGCACAATGGGCCGAAAATGCACCACAAGCACCAAAATTAGACCACGGGGCACCTCGGACCATAAAACTTAAAAGTTATCTGAGAATTATGGTTTTTAATGCCTAAGAATGCACAAGGGATCATGGGGCACCAAAACCCAAAAGTCTCATTTTCGCACGAAAATGGCACAACGGGCCGAAAATGCACCATGGGCATGAAAATAGGACCATGGGGCACCTCGGAACTCTCGGACCTCAAAACTGAAAAGAGTTCTGAGCATTATGGTTTCTTTATGCATAAGAATGCACCAAGGATCACGGGGCACCAAAATCCAAAAGTCTTATTTTGGCACGGAAATTGAACCATGGGCCAAAAATGCACCACGGGGAACGAAAATTGGACCACTGGACACCACGGACCTCAAAACTGAAAAGTGCTCCAAGAACTATAGTTTTTTATGCATAAGAATGCACCAGGGATCACGGGGTACCAAAACCCAAAAGTCTTATTTTCGCACGAAAATTGTACAAATGGCACCAAAATTGGACCGCGGGGCATCTCGGCCCTCAAAAATGAAAAGTGCTCCAAGCATTATCGTTTTTTATGCATAAGAATGCACCAAGGATCATGGGGCACCAAAATCCAAAAGTCTTACTTTCGCACGAAAATTGCACAAATGGCCGAAAATGCACCACCGACACCAAAATTGGACCACGGGACACCACGGACCTCAAAACTGAAAAGTGTTCCAAGCAATATGGTTTTTTATGCATAAGAATGCACTAGGGATCACGGGACACCAAAACCCAAAAGTCTTATTTTCGCACGAAAATTGCACAAATGGCCGAAAATGCACCCCCGGCACCAAAATTGGACCACGGGGAACCATGAACCTCAAAACTGATAAGTGTTCCGAGCATTATGGTTTTTTATGCATAAGAATGTACCAGGGATCACGAGGCACTAAAACCCAAAAGTCTTATTTTCCCATGAAAATTGCATAAATGGCCAAAAATGCACCACCGACACCAAAATTGGACCGCGGGGCACCACGGACCTCAAAAATGAAAATTGTTCCGAGTATTATGGTTTTTTATGCATAATAATGCACTAGGTATCACGGGCCACCAAAATCGAAAAGTTTTATTTTCGCACGAAAATTGCATAATTGGCCAAAAATGCACCACGGGCACCAAAATTGGACCACGGGGCACCTCGGATCCCAAAACTGAAAAGTGTTCTGAGCATTATGGTTTTTGATGCATAAGAATGCACCTGGGATCATGGGGCACCAAAACCCAAAAGTCTTTTTTTCGCACGAAAATTGCACAAATGTCCAAAAATGCACCACCAGAACCAAATTTGGACCACAGGACACCACGGACCTCAAAACTGAAAAGTACTCCAAGCATTATGGTTTTTTATGAATAAGAATGCACCAGGGATCACGAGGCACCAAAATCCAAAACTCTTATTTTCGCACGAAAATTGCACAATGGGCCGAAAATGCACCACGGGCACCAAAATTGGACCATGGGGCACCTCAGACCTTAAAACTGAAAAGTACTATTAGAATTATGGTTTTTTATGCATAAGAATGCACCAGGGTGCACAAGGCACCAAAATCCAAAAGTCTTTTATTCACACGAAAATTGCATAATGAGTTGAAAATTCATCACGGGCATCAAAATTGGACCACGGGGCACCACGGACCTGAAAACCGTAAAGTGCTTAGAGCATTATGGTTTTTTATGCACAAGGATGCACCAAGGATCATAGGGCACCAAAAATCAAAAGCCTTATTTTGGCACGAAAATTGCTCCATGTGCCGAAAAGGCACCACGGGCACCAAAATTGAACCATGGGGCATCACAGACCTCAAACCTAAAATGTGCTTCGAGCATTATGGTTTTTTATGAGTAAGGATGCCCCAAGGATCATGGGGCACCAAAACCCAAAAGTCTTATTTTGGCACGAAAATTGCATAATGGGCCAAGAATACACCACGAGCACCAATATTGGACCACGGGGCACCTCGGACCTCAAAACTTAAATGTGCTATGAGCATTATGATTTTTTATGCATAAGAATGCTCCAGGAATCACGGGGCACCAAAACCCAAAAGTCTTATTTTCGTACGAAAATTTGTCAAATGGCCGAAAATGCACCACCGACCGCAAAATTGGACCACGGGACACCACGAACCTCAAAATTGAAAAGTTCTCCAAGCACTATAGTTTTTTATGCATAACAATGCTCCATGGATCACGGGATACCAAAACCCAAAAGTTTTATTTTCGCATGAAAATTGCACAATGGGCCGAAAATGCACCACGGGCACCAAAATTGGACCACGGGGCACCTCGGACCTCAAAAATGAAAAGTGCTCTGAGCATTATGATTTTTTATGCATAAAAATGTACTAGGGATCACTGGGCACCAATACCCAAAAGTCTTCTTTTCGCACAAAAATTGCACAAATGGCCAAAAATGCACCACGAGCACCAAAATTGGACCACGGGACACCACGGACCTCAAAACTGAAAAGTGCTCTGAGCATTATGGATTTTTATGCCTAAGGATGCTCCAAGGATCACGGTGCTCCAAAACCCAAAAGCCTTGTTTTGGCATGAAAATTGCATTATGTGCCGAAAATGCACCACGATAACCAAAATTGGACCACGGGGCACCACAGACCTCAAAATTGACAAGTGGTCCAAGAATTATGGTTTTTTATGGATAAGAATGCCCCAAGGATCACGGGGCACCAAAATCCAAAAGTCTTATTTTGGCACGAAAATTGCACCTTGGGCCAAAAATGCACCACGGGGCACGAAAATTGCACCACGGGACACCACGGACCTCAAACTGAAAAGTGCTCCCAGCATTATGATTTTTTATGCACAAGGATGCACCAAGGATCACAGGACACCAAAAACCCAAAGTCTTATTTTGGTACGAAAATTGCACAATGGGCCGAAAATGTGCCACGAACACCAAAATTGGACCACGAGGCACCACGAACCTCAAAACTGAAAAGTTCTCCGAGCATTATGGTTTTTTATTCATAACAAAGCAGCAGGGATCACGAGGAACCAAGACCCAAAAGTATTTTTTTCGCACGAAAATTGCACAATGGGCCGAAAATGCACCACAGGCACCAAAATTAGACCACGGGGCACCTCGGACCACAAAACTTAAAAGTTCTCTGACAATTATGGTTTTTAATGCCTAAGAATGCACAAGGGATCATAGGGCACCAAAACCCAAAAGTCTCATTTTCGCACGAAAATGGCACAACGGGCTGAAAATGCACCATGGGCATGAAAAGAGGACCATGGGGCACCTTGAAACTCTCGGACCTCAAAACTGAAAAGAGTTCTGAGCATTATGGTTTTTTTATGCATAAGAATGCACCAAGGATCACGGGGCACCAAAATCCAAAAGTCTTATTTTGGCACGAAAATTGAACCATGGGCCAAAAATGCACCACGGGGAACGAAAATTGGACCACTGGACACCACGGACCTCAAAACTGAAAAGTGCTCCAAGCACTATAGTTTTTTATGCATAAGAATGCACCAGGGATCACGGGGTACCAAAACCCAAAAGTCTTATTTTCGCACGAAAATTGCACAAATGGCACCAAAATTGGACCGTGGGGCATCTCGGCCCTCAAAAATGAAAAGTGCTCCAAGCATTATGGTTTTTTATGCATAAGAATGCACCAAGGATCATGGGGCACCAAAACCCAAAAGTCTTACTTTCGCACGAAAATTGCACAAATGGCTGAAAATGCACCACCGACACCAAAATTGGACCACGGGGCACCACGGACCTCAAAACTGAAAAGTGTTCCGAGCAATATGGTTTTTTATGCATAAGAATGCACTAGGGATCACGGGACACCAAAACCCAAAAGTCTTATTTTCGCACGAAAATTGCACAAATGGCCGAAAATGCACCCCCGGCACCAAAATTGGACCACGGGGAACCATGAACCTCAAAACTGATAAGTGTTCCGAGCATTATGGTTTTTTATGCATAAGAATGTACCAGGGATCACGAGGCACCAAAACCCAAAAGTCTTATTTTCCCATGAAAATTGCATAAATGGCCAAAAATGCACCACCGACACCAAAATTGGACCACGGGGCACCACGGGCCTCAAAAATGAAAATTGTTCCGATTATTATGGTTTTTTATGCATAATAATGCACCAGGGATCACGGGCCACCAAAACCGAAAAGTTTTATTTTCGCACGAAAATTGCATAATTGGTCGAAAATGCACCACGGGCACCAAAATTGGACCACGGGGCACCTCGGACCCCAAAACTGAAAAGTGTTCTGAGCATTATGATTTTTGATGCATAAGAATGCACCTGGGATCATGGGGCACCAAAACCCAAAAGTCTTATTTTCGCACGAAAATTGCACAAATGTCCAAAAATGCACCACCAGAACCAAATTTGGACCACAGGACACCACGGACCTCAAAACTGAAAAGTACTCCAAGCATTATGGTTTTTTATGAATAAGAATGCACCAGGGATCACGAGGCACCAAAATCCAAAAGTCTTATTTTCGCACGAAAATTGCACAATGGGCCGAAAATGCACCACGGGCACTAAAATTGGACCATGGGGCACCAAGGACCTCAAAACTGAAAAATGCTCGAAGCATTATGGTTTTTTATGCATAAGGATGCACCAAGGATCACGGGGCACCCAAACCCAAATGTGTTATTTTGGCACGAAAATTGCATCATGTGCCGAAAATGCACCACGGGCACCAAAATTTGACCACGGGGCACCACGGACCTCAAAACTGAAAAGTGCTACGAGGATTATGGTTTTTTATGTATAAGAATGCCCCAGGGATCACGGGGCACCAAAACCCATATGCCTTATTTTGGCACGAAAATTAGGACCATGTGCCAAAAATGCACCATTGGGCACCACGGACCTCAAAACTGAAAAGTGCTATGAGCATTATGATTTTTTATGCATAAGGTTGCACCATGCATTACGGGGCACAAAAATCCAAAAGTCTTATATTGGCACGAAAATTGCACCATGTGCCCAAAATGCACCACGGGGCTCCAAAATTGGACCACTGGACACCACGGACCTCAAAACTCAAAAGTGCTCCGAGCATTATGGTTTTTTATGCATAAGAATCCAGGGATCACGGGGCAATAAAACCCAAAACTCTTATTTTGGCACTAAAATTGCACGATGTGCCGAAAATGCACCACTGAACAACAAAATTGGACCACGGGGCACCACGAACCTCAAAACTGGAAAGTGCACTGAGCATTGTGGTTTTTTCTGCATATGAATGCACCAGCGATCACGGGGCACCAAAACCCAAAAGTCTTATTTTGGTAGGAAATTGGACCATGTGCCGAAAATGCACCACGGGCACCAAAATTAGACCACGGGGCACCACAGACCTCAAAATTGAAAAGTGCTCCTTGCATTATGGTTTTTTATGCATAAAAATGCCTCATGGATCACGGGTCACCAAAACCCAAAAGTCTAATTTTGGGACGAAAATTGTACCATGGGCCGAAAATCAAACACGGGCACCAAAATTGGACCACGGGGCACCACGGACCTCAAAACTGAAAAATGCTCTGAGCATTATGGTTTTTTATGCATAAGATTCCACCAGGGATCACGAGGCACCAAAACAAAAAAGTCTTATTTTCGCACGAAAATTGCACCATGTGCCGAAAATCCACCACTGGCACCAAAATTGGACCACGGGGCACCAAGGGCCTCAAAACTGAAAAGTACTCTGAGCCTTATTGTTTTCTCTGCGTAAGAATGCACCAGGGATCACGTGGTACCAAAACCCAAAAGTCTTATTTTGTGACGAAAAGTGGACCATGTACCAAAAATATACCATGGGCACCAATATTGGACCACGAGGCACCACGGGCCTCAAAACTGAAAAGTGCTTTGAGCATTATGATTTTTTATGCATAAGGATGCACTAAGGGTAACGGGGCACCGAAACCCAAAAGTCTAATTTTGGCACAAAAATTGCACCACGTTACAAAAATGCACCACGAGCACCAAAATTGGACCATGGGGCGCCACGAACCTCAAAACTGAAAAGTGTTATGAGGATTATGGTTTTTTCTGCATAACGATTCACCAAGGATCATGGGGCACCAAAACCCAAAAGTCTTATTTTGGCACGAGAATTCCTCCTTGTGCTGAAAATGCACCACGGGCACCAAAATTGGACCACGGGGCACCACGTAACTCAAACCTGACAAGTGCTCTGAGCATTATGGTTTTTTATGTATAAGAATACCCTAGGGGATCACGGGTCAGCAAAACCCAAAAGTATGGTTTTGGCACGAAAATTACACCATGGGCCAAAAATACACTACGGGGCACCAAAATTGGAGCACTGGACACCACGAACCTCAAAACTGAAAAGTGCTCCTAGCATTATGGCTTTTTATGCATAAGAATGCACCAGGGATCAAGGGGCACCAAAACCCAAAAGTCTTATTTTTGCACGAAAATTGCACGATGGGCCGAAAATGCACCACGGGCACTAAAATTGGACCATGGGGCACCACGGACCTCAAAACTAAAAAATGCTCCAAGCATTATGGTTTTTTATGCATAAGGATGCACCAAGGATCACGGGGCACCCAAACCCAAATGTCTTATTTTGGCACGAAAATTGCACGTATGGCCAAAAATGCGCCAACGACACCAAAATTGGACGACGGGGTACCACGGACCTCCAAACTGAAAGGAGCTCCGAACATTTTGGTTTTTTATGCATAAGAATTCCCCAAGGATCATGGGGCACCAAAACCCGAAAGTCTTATTTTGGCACGAAAATTGCAGCATGGGCCAAAAATGCACCACGGGCACCCAAAATTTGACCACTAGACAACACGGACCTCAAAACTGAAAAGTGCTATGAACATTATGGTTTTTTTTTTTTATAAGAATGCACTAGGGATCATGGGGCACCAAAACCCAAAAGTCTTATTTTCGCCCGAAAATTGCACAATGGGCCGAAAATGCAACACGGGCCACAAAATTTGACCATGGGCCAACGCGGACCTCAAAAATGAAAGACGCTCCAAGCATTATGGTTTTTTATGCATAAGAATGCACCAGTAATCACAGGCACCAAAACCCAAAAGTCTTATTTTTGCACGAAAATTTCACAAATGGCCGAAAATGCACCACAGACACCAAAATTGGACCACGGGGCACCACGGACCTCAAAAATGAAAAGTGCTCTGAGCATTATGGTTTTTTAGGTAAAAGAATGCACCGGGGATTATGGGGCACCAAAACCCAAAAGCCTTATTTTCACACGAAAATTGCACAATGGGCCGAAAATGCACCACTGGCACCAAAATCGGACCATGGGGCACCTCAGACCTCAAAACTGAAAAGTGCTCCAAGTATTACGATTTTTATGCATAAGAATGCACCAGGGATAACGGGGTACAAAAACCCAAGAGTTTTATTTTCGCACGAAAATTGCACCATGTGCCGAAAATGCACCACGGGCACCAAAATTTGATAACTGGTTTTTTATGGTTTTTTATGAAAAGAATGCACTAGGGATCACGGGGCACCAAAACCCCAAAGTCTTATTTTCGCACGAAAATTGCACAATGGGCCAAAAATGCACCACGGGCACCAAAAATGGACGACGAGGCACATCGGACATCAAAACTGAAAAGTGCTCCAAGCATTATGGTTTTTTATACATAAGAATGCACCAGGGGCATGGGGCACCAAAATCCAAAAGTCTTATTTTGTCACGAAAATTGCACAAAAGGCCGAAAATGCACCACAGGCACCAAAATTGGACCACGGGGCAACACGGACCTCAAAACTGAAATGTACTCTGAGTATTATGGTTTTTTATGGATAAGAATGCACCAGGGATCACGGGGAACCCAAACCCAAAAGTCTTATTTTCGCACGAAAATTGCACAATAGGCCGAAAATGCACCACGGGCACCAAAATTGGACCACGGGGCAACACGAACGTCAAAACTGAAAAGTGCTCTGAGCATTATGGTTTTTTATTCATAAAAATGAACCAGGTTTCGCGGGGCACCAAAACCCAAAAGTCTTATTTTCGCACGAAAATTGTATAATGGAACGAAAATGCACCACGGGCACCAAAATTGGACCACGGGGCACTTCGGACCTCAAAACTGAAAAGTGTTGTGAGCATTATGTTTTTTTATGCATAAGAATGCACCAGGGATCATGGGGCACAAAAACCCAAAAGTCTTATTTTCGCACGAAAATTGCACCATGTGCCGAAAATGCGCCACGGGCACCAAAGTTTGACCACTAGACACCACAGACCTCAAAACTGAAAAGTGCTTCGAGCATTATGATTTTTTATGTATAAGAATACACTTGGGATTACAGGGGACCAAAACCCAAAAGTCTTATTTTCGCACGAAAATTATACAGTGGGCCGAAAATGCACAACGGGCACCAAAATTGGACCACGGGGCACCACGGACATCAAAACTGAAAAGTTCTTCGAGAATTATGGTTTTTTATGCATAAGAGTGCCCCAATGATCACGAGACACCAAAACCCAAAAGTCTTATTTTGGCACGGAAATTGCACCATAGGCCAAAGATTCACCACGGGTAACCAAAATTGGACCAATGGACACCACGTACCTCAAAACTGAAAAGTGCTCCGAGCATTATGGTTTTTTATGCATAAGAATGCACCCGGGATCACGGGGAATGAAAACCCAAAAGTCTTATTTTCGCACGAAATTGCACACTGGGCTGAAAATGCATCACGGGTACCAAAGTTGGACCACAGGGCACCATGGATGACAAAACTGAAAAGTGCTCCGAGAATTATGATTTTTTATCCATAAGAATGCCACAAGGATCAAGGGGCACGAACACCTATAAGTCTTATTTTGGCACGGAAATTGCAACATGGACCTAAAATGCACCACGGGGCACCAAAATTGGACCTCGAGGCACCACGGACCTCAAAACTGAAAAGTGCTATGAGCATGATGGTTTTTTATGCATAAAAACAAGGGGCACCAAAACCAAAAAGTCTTTTTTTCGCACGAAAATTGCACAATGGGACGAAAATGCACCACGGGGACCAAAATTGGACCACTAGGCACCTCGAACCTCAAAACTGAAAAGTGCTACGAGCAGTACGGTTTTTTATGCATAAGAATGCACCAGGGATCACGGGGCACCAAAATCCAAAAGTCTTATTTTCGCACTAAAATTGCACCATGTGCCGAAAATGCACCATGGGCACCAAAATTTGACCACTGGACACCATAGACCTCAAAATTGAAAAGTTCTTCGAGCATTATGGTTTTTAATGTATAAGAATGCACCTGGGATCACAGGGCACCAAAACCCGAAAGTCTTTTTTTCGCACGAAAATTGCACAATGGGCCGAAAATGCACCACGGGCACCAAAACTGGACCACGGGGCACCTCGGACCTTAAAACTGAAAAGTGCCATAAGCATCATGGTTTTTTATGCATAAGAATGCACCAGGGATCACGGGGCACCAAAACCCACAAAGTCTTATTTTCGCACGAAAATTGCACCATGAGCTGAAAATGCACCACGGGCACCAAAATTTGACCACTGGGCACCACTGACCTCAAAACTGAAAAGTGCTCCGAGTATTATGATTTTTTATGCATAACAATGCACTAGGGATCACGGGACACCAAAATCCAAAAGTCTTATTTTTGCGCGAAAATTATCCCACGGGGCACCTCGGACCTCAAGACTTAAAAGTTCTGCGAGCATTATGGTTTTTTATGCATAAGAATGCACCAGGGATCACGGGGCACCAAAACCCAAAAGTCTTATTTTCGCACAAAAATTGCACAAATGGCTGAAAATGCACCCCCGGCACCAAAATTGGAGCACGGGGCACCATGAACATCAAGACTGAAAAGTGTTCCGAGCATTATGGTTTTTTATGCATAAGAATGCACCAGGGTTTACAGGGCACCAAAATCCAAAAGTCTTATTTTCGCGTGAAAATTGCACAATGGGCCGAAAATGCACCACGGGCACCAAAATCGGACCACGGGGCACCTCGGACCTCAAAACTTAAAAGTGCTCCACGCATTATTTTTTTATGCGTAAGAATGCACCAGGGATCATGGGGCTCCAAAACCCAAAAGTCTTATTTTAGCATGAAAATTGTACAATGGGCCAAAATGAACCATAGGCACCAAAATTGGACCACGGGGCACCTCGGACATCAAAACTGAAAAGTGCTTCGAGCATTATGGGATTTTGTGCATAAGAATGCACCAGGAATCCTGGGGAACCAAAACCCAAAAGTCTTATTTTCGCACGAATATTGCACAATGGGCCGAAAATGCACCACGGGCACAAAAATTGGACCCCGGGAAACCTCAGACCTCAAAACTGAAAAGTGCTCCAAGCATTATTTTTTTTATGCGTAAGAATGCACCAGGGATCATAGGGCTCCAAAACCCAAAAGTCTTATTTTAGCAAGAAAATTGCACAATGGGCCGAAAATGCACCATAGCCACCAAAATTGGACCACGGGGCACCTCGGACATCAAAACTGAAAAGTGCTTCGACCATTATGGTTTTTTATGAATAAGAATGCACCATGGATCACGGGGTACCAAAACCCAAAAGTCTTATGTTTGCACGAAAATTGCTCAAATGGTCGAAAATGCACCACCGCCACCCAAATTGAACCACGGGGCACCACGAACCTCAAAACTCAAAAGTGTTCCGAGCATTATGATTTTTTATGAATAAGAATGCACCAGGGATCACGGGGCACCAAAACCCAAAAGTCTTTTTTTCGCACGAAAATTGCACAAATTACTGAAAATGCACCACCGCCACCCAAATTGGACCACGGGGCACCACGGACCTCAAAACTCAAAAGTGTTCCGAGCATTGTGGTTTTTTATGCATAAGAATGCACCAGGGATCACGGGGCACCAAAACCCAAAAGTCTTATTTTCGCACGAAAATTGCACAAATTGCCGAAAATGCACCCCCGGCACCAAAATTGGACCACAGGGCACCACGAACCTCAAGATTGAAAACTGTTCTGAGCATTATGGTTTTTTATGCATAAGAATGGACCAAGGATCATGGGGCACCAAAACCCAAAAGTCTTATTTTTGCACGATAATTGTACAATGGGCCAAAAATGCACCACGGGCACCAAGATTGGACCACAGGGCACCTCGGACCTCAAAACTGAAAAGTGCTTCGAATATTATGGTTTTTTATGCGTAAGAATGCACCAGGGATCACGGGGCACCAAAATCTAAAAGTCTTATTTTCGCACAAAAATTGCACAATGGGTCGAAAATGCAGGACGGACACCAAAATTGGACCACAGGGCACCTCAGACCTTAAAACTAGAAAGTTCTTCAAGCATTATGGTTTTTAAAGCATAAGAATGCACCAGGGATCACGGGGCACCAAAACCCAAAAGTCTTATTTTCATTCGAAATTTGCAGAAATGGCCGAAAATGCACCCCCGGATCCAAAATTGGACTACGGGGCACCACGAACATCAAGACTGAAAACTATTCTGAACATTATGGTTTTTTATGCATAAGAATGCACCAGGGATCACAGGGCACCAAAACACAAAAGTCTTATTTTTGCACGAAAATTGGACAAATAGCCGAAAATGCACCCCCGACACCAAAATTGGACCACGGGGCACAATGACCCTTAAGACTGAAAACTGTTCCTAGCATTTTGGTTTTTTATGCATAAGAATGGACCAAGGATCACGGGACACCAAAACCCAAAAGTCTTAATTTCGCGCGATAATTGCATAATGGGCCGAAAATGCACCACGGGCACCAAAATTGGACCAGAAGGCACCTCGGACCTCAAAACTGAAAAGTTCTTCGAATATTATGGCTTTTTATGCATAAGAATGCACTAGGGATCATGGGGCACCAAAACCCAAAAGTCTTATTTTGGCACAAAAATTACACAATGGGCCGAAAATGCAACACAGGCACCAAAATTGGACCAAAGGGCACCTCAGACCTCAAAACTGAAAAGTGCTTCAGGCATTTTGGTTTTTTATGCATAAGTATACACCAGGGATCACGGGGCACCAAAACCCAAAAGTTTTATTTTCGCACGAAATTTGCAGAAATGGCCGAAAATACACCCCCGACACCAAAATTGGACCATGGGGCACCACGAACATCAAGACTGAAAACTATTCCGAGCATTATGGTTTTTAAAGCATAAGAATGCACCAGGGATCATTGGGCACCAAAACCCAAAAGTCTTATCTTCGCACAAAATTTGCGCAAATGGCCGAGAATGCACCCTCGGCACCAAAATTGGAGCACGGGACACCACAAACATCAAGACTTAAAATTTTTATGAGCATTATGGTTTTCTATGCGTAAGAATGCACCAGGGATCACGGGGCACCAAAACCCAAAAGTCTTATTTTCACAAAAAAATTGCACTATGGGCCGAAAATGCACCACGGGCACCAAAATTGGGCCACAGGGCACCTCAGACCTCAAAACTAAAAAGTACTTCAAGCAATATGGTTTTTTATGCATAAGAATGCACCATGGATCACGGGGTACCAAAACCCAAAAGTCTTATTTTCGCACGAAATTTGCACAAATGGCTGAAAATGCACCCCGGGCACCAAAATTGGAGCACGGGGCACCACGAACATCAAGACTGAAAATTGTTTCGAGCATTATGGTTATTTATGCATAAGAATGCACCAGGGATCATGAGGCACCAAAACCCAAAAGTCTAGTTTTCGTACAAAAATTGTACAATAGGCCGAAAATGTACCACGGGCACCAAAATTGGACGACGGGGCACCTCGGACCTCAAAACTTAAAAGTGCTCCAAGCATTATTTTTTTTATGCTTCCAAAACCCAAAAGTCTTATTTTAGCATGAAAACTGCACAATGGGCCGAAAATGCACCAAAGGCACCAAAATTGGACCACGTGGCACCTCGGACATCAAAACTGAAATGTGCTTCAAGCATTATGGTTTTTTATGCATAAGAATGCACCAGGGATCACGGGGCACCAAAACCCAAAAGTCTTATTTTCGCACGAAATTAGCAGAAATGGACGAAAACACATCGCCGGCACCAAAATTGGACCATGGGGCACCACGAACATGAAGACTGAAAACTATTCCGAGCATTATGGTTTTTTATGCATAAGAATGCACCAGGTATCATGTGGCACCAAAACCCAAAAGTCTTATTTTCGAACAAAAATTCCACAATGTGCCGAAAATGCACCACAGGCACCCAAATTGGATCACGGGGCACCTCGGACCTCAAAAATGAAAAGTGCTTTGAATATTATGGTTTTTTATGCATAAGCATGCAACAGGGATCACAGGGCACTAAAACCCAAAAGTCTTATTTTCAGACAAAAATTGCATAATGGGCCGAAAATGCACCACGGGCACCAAAATTGGACCACAGGGCACCTTAGACCTCAAAACTGAAAAGTGCTTCAAGCATTACGATTTTTAAAGCATACGAATGCACCAAGGATCATGGGGCACCAAAATCCAAAAGTCTTATTTTCGCACGAAATTTGCACAAATGGACGAAAATGCACCCCCGACACCAAAATTGGAACACGGGGCACCACGTACATCAAGACTGAAAACTGTTCTGAGCACTATGGTTTTTTATGCATAAGAATGCAACAGGGATCATGGGGTACCAAAACCCAGAAGTGTTATTTTCGCACAAAAATTTCACAAATGGCCGAAAATGCACCCCCGACACCAAAATTGCACCACGGGCACCAACATTGGACCACAGGACACCTCGGACCTCAAAACTTAAAAGTTCTCCAAGCATTGTGGATTTTTATGCATAAGAATGCACCAGGGATCATGGGGCACTAAAACCTAAAAGGCTTATTTTCAAACGAAAATTTCACAAATTGTCGAAAATGCACCACCGGCACCAAAATTGGACCACGGGGCACCACGAACCTCAAAACTGAAAAGTGATCCAAGCATTTTGGTTTTTTATGCATAAGAATACAGCAGGGATCATGGGGCACCAAAACCAAAAGTCTTATTTTCACACGAAAATTGCACAAAAAGCCGAAAATGCACCAACGGCACCAAAATTGGACAACGGGGCACCGCGAACCTAAAAACTGAAAAGTGTTCCTAGCATTATGGTTTTCTATGCATAAGAATTCACCAGGGATCATGGGAAACCAAAACCAAAAAGTCTTATTTTCACACGAAAATTGCACAGTGGGTCGAAAATGCACCACGGGCCCCAACATTGGACCACGGGGAACCTCGGACCTCAAAACTGAAAAGTGTTTCGAGCATTATGCTTTTTCATACATAAGAATGGATCAGGGATCATGGGGCACCAAAACCCAAAAGTCTTATTTTTGCACGTAAATTTCACAAATGGCCGAAAATGCACCACCCGAACCCAAATTGGACAACGGGGCACCGCGAACCTCAAAACTGAAAAGTGTTCCTAGCATTATCGTTCTTTATGCATAAGAATTCGCCAGGGATCACGGGGCACCAAAACCAAAAAGTCTTATTTTCGCACGAAAATTGCACAGTGTGCCGAAAAGCACCACGGGCACCAACTTTGGACCACAGGACACCTCGGACCTCAAAACTTAAAAGTCCTCCAAGCATTGTGGATTTTTATGCATAAGAATGCACCAGGGATCATGGGGCACTAAAACCTAAAAGGCTTATTTTCAAACGAAAATTTCACAAATTGTCGAAAATGCACGACCGGCACCAAAATTGGACCACGGGGCACCACGAACCTCAAAACTGAAAAGTGATTCAAGCATTTTGGTTTTTTATGCATAAGGATACAATAGGGATTACAGGGCACCAAAACCAAAAAGTCTTATTTTCGCACGAAAATTGCACAGTGTGCCGAAAAGCACCACGGGCACCAACATTGGACCACAGGACACCTCGGACCTCAAAACTTAAAAGTTCTCCAAGCATTGTGGATTTTTATGCATAAGAATGCACCAGGGATCATGGGGCACTAAAATCTAAAATGCTTATTTTCGAACGAAAATTTCACAAATTGTCGAAAATGCACCACCGGCACCAAAATTGGACCACGGGGCACCACGAACCTCAAAATTGAAAAGTGATCCAAGAATTTTGGTTTTTTATGCATAAGAATACAGCAGGGATCACGGGGCACCAAAACCCAAAAGTCTTATTTTCGCACGAAAATTGCACAAAAAGCCGAAAATGCACCAACGGCACCAAAATTGGACAACGGGGCACCGCGAACCTCAAAACTAAAAAGTGTTCCAAGCATTATGGTTTCTTATGCATAAGAGTGCACCAGGGATCACGAGGCACCAAAAACCAAAAATCTTATTTTCTCACAAAAATTGCAGATTGGGCAGAAAATGCACCACTGGCACCAAAATTGGACTACGGGGTACCTCATACCTCAAAATTGAATAGTGATCCGAGGATTATCGTTTTTTATGCATAAGAATGCACCAGGGATCACGGGGCACCAAAACCCAAAAGTCTTATTTTCGCAAGAAAATTGCACAAATGGCCGAATATGCACCACCGGCACCAAAATTGGACAACGGGGCACCGCGAACCTCAAAACTAAAAAGTGTTCCAACCATTATTGTTTCTTGTGCATAAGAATGCACCAGGGATCACGAGGCACCAAAAACCAAAAGTCTTATTTTCTCACAAAAATTGCATACTGGGCAGAAAATGCACCACTGGCACCAAAATTGGACTACGGGGTACCTCAGACCTCAAAATTGAATAGTGCTCCAAGGATTATCGTTTTTTATGCATAAGAATGCACCAGGGATCACGGGGCACCAAAACCCAAAAGTCTTATTTTCGCAAGAAAATTGCACAAATGGCCGAATATGCACCACCGGCACCAAAATTGGACCACGACGCACAACAGACCTCAAAACTGAAAAGTGCTCCAAGCATTATGGTTTTTTATGCATAAGAATGCACCAGGAATCATGGGGCACCAAAACCCAAAAGACTTATTTTCGTACGAAAATTGCACAATTGGCTGAAACTGACCCACCGACACCAGAATTGGACCACGGGGCACCACAGGCCTCAAAACTGAAAAGTGCTCCAAGCATTATGGTTTTTTATGCATAAGAATGCAGTAGGTATCACGGATCACCAAAACCCGAAAGTCTTATTTTCGCACGAAAATTGCACAAATGTCCGAAAATGCACCACCAGCACCAAACTTGGACAACGGGGCACCGCGAACCTCAAAACTGAAAAGTGTTCCAAGCATTATTGCATTTTATGCATAAGAATGCACCAGAGATCACGGGGCACCAAAACCCAAAAGTCTTATTTTCACACGAAAATTCCAAAATAGGCCGAAAATGCACCACCGGCACCAAAATTGGACCATGGGGCACCTCGGACCTCAAAACTGAAAAGTGTTCCAAGCATTATTGTTTTTTATGCATAAGAATGCACAAGGGATCACGGGGCACCAAAACTCAAAAGTCTTATTTTCGCATGAAAATTGCACAAATGGCAAAAATGAACCACCGGAACCAAAATTGGACAACGGGGCACCACGGACCTCAAAACTGAAAAGTGCTCCGACCATTATGGTTTTTTATGCATAAGAATGCACCAGGGATCACGGGGCACCAAAACCCAAAATTCTTATTTTTGCACGAAAATTGCACATATAGCCGAATATGCACCACCAGCACCGAAATTGGACCACGACGCACAACGGACCTCAAAACTGAAAAGTGCTCAAAGCAATATGGTTTTTGGTGCATAAGAATGCACCATGGATCACGAGGCACCAAAACCCAAAACACTTATTTTCGCACAAAAATTGCACAAATGGTCGAAAATGCACCGCCGGCACCAAAATTGGACCACGGGGCACCACGGACCTCAAAACTGAAAAGTGTTCCAAGCATTATGGTTTTTTATGCATAAGAATGCACCAGGGATCACGGGGCACAAAAACCCAAAAGTCTTATTTTCGCACGAAAATTGCACAAATGGCAAAAATGAACCACCGGCACAAAAATTGGACAACGGGGCACCACAGACCTCAAAACTGAAAAGTGTTCCGAGCATTATGGTTTTTTATGCATAAGAATGCACCAGGGATCATAAGGCACCAAAACCCAAAAGTCTTATTTTTGCACGAAAATTGCATATATGGCCGAATATGCACTACCAGCACCAAAATTGGACCACGACGCACAACGGACCTCAAAACTGAAAAGTACTCCAAGCATTATGATTTTTTATGCATAAGAATGCACCAGGGATCACGGGGCACCAAAACCCAAAAGACTTATTTTCGCACGAAAATTGCACAAATGTCCGAAAATGCACCGCCGGCACCAAAATTGGACCACGGGGCACCACGGACCTCAAAACTAAAAAGTGTTATGAGCATTATGGTTTTTTATGCATAAGAATGCTCCAGGGACCACGGTGGACGATATCCCAAAAGTCATATTTTCGCACAAAAATTACAGATTGGGCCGAAAATGCACGACTGGCACCAAAATTGGACCACGGGGAACCTTAGACCTCAAAATTGAAGAGTTTTGCAAGCATTATGGTTCTTTTGCATAAGAATGCATAGGGATCACAGGGCACCAGAAGCCAAAAGTCTTATTTTCGCACGAAAATTTCACAAATGGCCGAAAATGCACCACCGGCACCAAAATTGGACAATGGGGCACCGCGAAGCTCAAAACTGAAAAGTGTTCCTAGCGTTATGGTTTTCTATGCATAAGAATTCACCAGGGATCATGGGAAACCAAAACCAAAAAGTCTTATTTTCACACGAAAATTGCACAGTGGGTCGAAAATGCACCACGGGCCCCAACATTGGACCACGGGGCACCTCGGACCTCAAAACTGAAAAGTGTTTCGAGCATTATGCTTTTTCATGCATAAGAATGCATCAGGGATCATGGGGCACCAAAACCCAAAAGTCTTATTTTTGCACGTAAATTTCACAAATGGCCGAAAATGCACCACCCGAACCCAAATTGGACAACGGGGCACCGCGAACCTCAAAACTGAAAAGTGTTCCTAGCATTATCGTTCTTTATGCATAAGAATTCGCCAGGGATCACGGGGCACCAAAACCAAAAAGTCTTATTTTCGCACGAAAATTGCACAGTGTGCCGAAAAGCACCACGGGCACCAACTTTGGACCACAGGACACCTCGGACCTCAAAACTTAAAAGTCCTCCAAGCATTGTGGATTTTTATGCATAAGAATGCACCAGGGATCATGGGGCACTAAAACCTAAAAGGCTTATTTTCAAACGAAAATTTCACAAATTGTCGAAAATGCACCACCGGCACAAAAATTGGACCACGGGGCACCACGAACCTCAAAACTGAAAAGTGATCCAAGCATTTTGGTTTTTTATGCATAAGAATACAGCAGGTATCACGGGGCACCAAAACCAAAAGTCTTATTTTCGCACGAAAATTGCACAAAAAGCCGAAAATGCACCAACAGCACCAAAATTGGACAACGGGGCACCGCGAACCTCAAAACTAAAAAGTGTTCCAAGCATTATTGTTTCTTATGCATAAGAATGCACCAGGGATCACGAGGCACCAAAAACCAAAAGTCTTATTTTCTCACAAAAATTGCATATTGGGCAGAAAATGCACTACTGGCACCAAAATTGGACTACGGGGTACCTCAGACCTCAAAATTGAATAGTGCTCCAAGGATTATCATTTTTTATGCATAAGAATCCACCAGGGATCACGGGGCACCAAAACCCAAAAGTCTTATTTTCCCAAGAAAATTGCACAAATGGCCGAATATGCACCACCGGCACCAAAATTGGACCACGACGCACCACAGACCTCAAAACTGAAAAGTGCTCCAAGCATTATGGTTTTTTATGCATAAGAATGCACCAGGAATCACGGGGCACCAAATCCCAAAAGACTTATTTTCGCACGAAAATTGCACAAATGGCTGAAAATGACCCACCGATACCAAAATTGGACCACGGGGCACCACAGACCTCAAAACTGAAAAGTGCTCCAAGCATTATGGTTTTTTATGCATAAGAATGCAGTAGGTATCACGGATCACCAAAACCCAAAAGTCTTATTTTCGCACGAAAATTGCACAAATGTCCGTAAATGCACCACCGGCACCAAACTTGGACAACGGGGCACCGCGAACCTCAAAACTGAAAAGTGTTCCAAGAATTATTGCTTTTTATGCATATGAATGCACCAGAGATCACGGGGCACCAAAACCCAAAAGTCTTATTTTCACACAAAATTGCAAAATAGGCCGAAAATGCACCACCGGCACCAAAATTGGACCATGGGGCACCTCGGACCTCAAAACTGAAAAGTGTTGCAAGCATTATGGTTTTTTATGCATAAGAATGCACAAGGGATCACGGGGCACCAAAACCCAAAAGTCTTATTTTCACAAGAAAATTGTACAAAGCGCCGAAAATGCACCACAGGCATAAAAATTGAACAATAGGGCACTGTGAACCCCAAAACTAAAAACTGTTCCAAGGATTATTGTTTTTTATGCATAAGGATGCACTAGGGATCACGGGGCACTAAAACTCAAAAGTCTTATTGTCGTACCAAAATTGGACAAATGGCCGAAAATGCACCACCTGCACCAAAATTGGACCACGGGGCACCACGAACCTCAAATCTGAAAAGTGTTCCAAGAATTATGGCTTTTCATGCATAAGAATGCACCAGGTATCACGGGGCTCCAAAACCCAAAAGTCTTATTGTCGCACGAAAATTTCACAACTGCCCGAAAATGCACCACCAGCACCAAAATTGGACCACGGGGCACCACGAACCTCAAATCTGAAAACTGTTCCAAGCATTATGGTTTTTCATGCATAAGAATGCCCCATGGATCACGGGGCTCAAAAATCCAAAAGTCTTATTTTCGCACGAAAATTTCACAACTGCCCGAAAATGCACCACCGGCACCCAAATTGGACCACGGGGCACCACGAACCTCAAAATTGAAAAGTGCTCTAAGCATTATGGTTTTTTATGCATAAGAATGCCCCAAGGATCATGGGGCTCCAAAACCCAAAAGTCTTATTTTCGCACGAAAATTGCACAAACGGCCGAAAATGTACCACTGGCTCCAAAATTGGACCACGGGGCACCATGGACCTTAAAACTGTAAAGTTCCCCGAACATTATGCTATTTTATGCTTAAAAATGCGCCAGGGATTACGGGGCACCAAAACCCAAACGTCTTATTTTCGCACGAAAATTGCATAAACGGCCGAAAATGCACCACAAGCACCAAAATTGGACCATGGGGCACCTCGGATCTCAAAAATGAAAAGTGCTATGAGTATGATGGTTTTTTATGCATAAGAAAGCACCAGGGATCATGGGGCACCAAAACCCAAAAGCCTTATTTTCGAACTAAAATTGCTCAGACGACTGAAAATGCACCACGGGCACCAAATCTGGAGCACGGGGCACCTCGGACCTCAAAACTGAAAAATGCTATGAGTATTATAGTTTTTTATGCATAAGAATGCACCAGGGATCACTGGGCACCAAAACCCAAAAGTCTTATTTTCGCACGAAAATTGCACAAAGGGCCGAAAATGTACCACTGGCACCAAAATTGGACGACGAGGCAGCACGGACCTCAAAACTTAAAAGTGTTCTGAGCATTACGGTTTATTATGCATTATGAATGCACTAGGGATCACGGGGCACCAAAGTCTTATTTTCGCTCGAAAATTGTACAATGGGCCGAAAATGCAGAACGGGCACCAAAATTGGACCACAGGGCACCTCGGACCTCAAAACTGAAAAGTGCTCTTAGTATTATTGTTTTTTATGCATATGAATACAAGAGGGATCACGGGGCACCAAAACCCAAAAGTCTTATTTTCGCACGAAAATTGCACAAATGGTCGAAAATGCACCACCGACACCAAAATTGGACCACGGGGTACCCTGAACCTCAAGACTGAAAAGTGTTCCGAGCATTGTGTTTTTTTATGCATAAGAATGCACCAAGGATCATGGGACACCAAAATCCAAAAGTCTTATTTTCGCACGAAAATTGCACAAACGGTTGAAAATGCACCACAGGCACCAAAATTGGAGCATAGGGCACCTCGGATCTCAAAACTGAAAAGTGCTATGAGTATGATGGTTTTTTATGCATAAGAAAGCACCAGGGATCATGGGGCACCAAAATCCAAAAGTCTTATTCTCACACGAAAATTGCATAATGGGCCGAAAATGCACCACGGGCACTAAAATTGGACCACGGGTAGGGGTGGAAACAGACCAGGCCAGGTCAGGCTTTGGCGGGCCTGAGCCTGGCCTACATCATAATTACTAAGCCTGGGCCTGGCCTATTTACTTGTTATAGACATTTTTTTAGGCCTTAGCCTGGCCTGATTAAAAGCCTGGCTTGGCCTAAAAGCATGTTTACGTGGCCTGTTCTATAAAAGGGCCTATAAATTGGCCAATAAGCCTATAGGCCAAGCTAGGCCAACGAGTCTAAATAGGCCAACGGGCCTTGTTCATCACGTAAAATATTCAATATTTTCTAAAGACTAATATTAAATATAAATATTATATATATTATATTAAGAGTTTAATAGTGATGCACTGACAGGGTAAAATAATTTTACACTGTCATCCAATCACAAATCACCATTGATATGACTTTTAAAATAATTTTATAAAAGTCAACAAACTTACCATACATGGTGGGATGTGATTGGATGACAGTGTAAAACTATTTTACACTGTCAATGCATAGCCCTTTTTCTCTTATATTAATGTAATATATATAAATATATAATATTGTACATATTATTATATAAACAGGTCAGCTTGTTAGGCTTCATATGCTTTTTTTAAAGCCTGAAGCCTGGCCTTTTTAATTAAAAAGGCTTTTTAAAAAGCCTAAGCCTAGCCTTCTTAATAAACAGGCCAGGCCAGGCTAGGCCTTCGCTGGGCCAAGCCATAGGCCCCCGACGAGCTGCCTGGCCTATTTTCACCCTTAACCACGGGGCACCTCGGACCTCAAAAGTGAAAAGTGCTATGAGTGTTATGGTTTTTTATGCATAAGAATGCACAAGGGATCACAGGGCAACAAAACCCAAAAGTCTTATTTTCGCACGAAAATTGCACAAATTGCCGAAAATGCATTACCGGCACCAAAATTGGACCACGTGGCACCACGGACCTCAAAACTGAAAAGCTTTCCGAGCATTATGCTTTTTTAAGCATAAGAATGCACCAGGGATCATGAGGCACCAAGAACCCAAAAGTCTTATTTTCGCTTGAAAATTGCACAATGGGCCGAAAATGCACCATGGGAACCAAAATAGGACCATAGGGCACCTCAGAACTCAAAACTTAAGAGTTCTCTGAGCATTATGGTTATTTATGCATAAGAATGAACCAGGGATCACGGGGCACCAAAATCGAAAAGTCTTATTTTCGCACGAAAATTTCACATTTGGCCGAAAATGCACCACCGGCACCAAAATTGGACAACGGGGAACCACGGACCTTAAAATTGAAAAGTGCTCCTAGCATTATGGTTTTTTATGGATAAGAATGCACCAGGGATCACGGGGTACCAAAACCCAAAATCCTTATTTTCAAACGAAAATTGCACAATGGGCCGAAAATGCACCACTAGCACCAAAATTGGACCACGAGGCACCACAGACCTCAAAACTGAAAAGTGCTCCCAGCATTATGGTTTTTTATGCATAAGAATGAACTAGGGATCACGGGGTACCAAAACCCAAAAGTCTTATTTTCGCACGAAAATTGCACATATGGTCGATAATGCACCACAGGCACCATAATTGGACCGCGGGACACGTCGGACCTCAAAACTGAAAAGTGCTCAGAGCATTATGGTTTTTTTATGCATAAGAATGCACCAGGGATCACGGGGTACCAAAACCCAAAAGTCTTATTTTCGCAAGAAAATTGCACAAATGGCCGAAAATGCACCACCGACTCCAAAATTGGACCACGGGGCACCACGGACCTCAAAACTGAAACGAGTTCCGAGCATTATTGTTTTTATGCATATGAATGCACCAGGTATCACGGGACACCAAAATCCAAAAGTCTTATTTTTGCACGAAATGTGCATAATGGGCCGATAATGCACCACGGGCACCAAAATTGGACCACCGGGCATCTCGGACCTCAACTCTTAAAAGTGGTCCAAGCATTATGGTTTTTTATTTAAAAGAATGCACAAGGGATCACGGGGCACCAAAACCCAAAAGTCTTATTTTCGCACAAAAATTGCACAATGGGCCGAAATTGCACCACTGGCACCAAAATTGGACCAAGGGGCACCTCGGACCTCAATACCTAAAAGTGGTCCGAGCATTATGGTTTTCTATGCATAAGAATGCACCTGGGATCACGGGGCACCAAAACCAAAAAGTCTTATTTTCCCTCGAAAATTGCACAAATGGCCGAAAATGCACCACCGGCACCAAATTTTGACCACGTGGCACGACGAACCTCAAAACTGAAAAGAGTTCCGAGCATTATGGTTTTGTATGCATAAGAATGCACCAAGGATCACGGGGCACCAAAATCCAAAATTTGATTTTCGCATGAAAATTGCACAAATGGCAGAAAATGCACCACCGACACCAAAATTGGACCACGGGACACCTCGGACCTCAAAACTGAAAAGTTCTCCGAGCATTATGGTTTTTTATGAATAAGAATGCACAAGGGATCACGGGGCACCAAAACCCAAAAGTCTTATTTTCGCACAAAAATTGCACAATGGGCCGAAAATGCACCACGGGCACCAAAATTGGACCACAGTGCACGTCGGACCTCAAAACTGAAAAGTTCTCAATGCATTATAGTTTTTTATGCATAAGAATGCACAAGGGATCACAGGGCACCAAAACCCAAAAGTCTTATTTTCGCACAAAAATTGCACAATGGGCCGAAAATGCACCACGGGCACCAAAATTTGACGACGGGGCACGTCGGACCTGAAAACTGAAAAGTGCTCCCAGCATTATGGTTTTTTATGCATAAGAATGAACTAGGGATCACGGGGTACCAAAACCCAAAAGTCTTATTTTCGTACGAAAATTGCACATATGGTCGATAATGCACCACAGGCACCATAATTGGACCGCGGGACACGTCAGACCTCAAAACTGAAAAGTGCTCAGAGCATTATGGTTTTTTTATGCATAATAATGCACCAGGGATCACGGGGTACCAAAACCCAAAAGTCTTATTTTCGCAAGAAAATTGCACAAATGGCCGAAAATGCACCACCGACTCCAAAATTGGACCACGGGGCACCACGGACCTCAAAACTGAAACGAGTTCCGAGCATTATTGTTTTTATGCATATGAATGCACCAGGTATCACGGGACACCAAAACCCAAAAGTCTTATTTTTGCACGAAATGTGCATAATGGGCCGATAATGCACCACGGGCACCAAAATTGGACCACCGGGCATCTCGGACCTCAACTCTTAAAAGTGGTCCAAGCATTATGGTTTTTTATTTAAAAGAATGCACAAGGGATCACGGGGCACCAAAACCCAAAAGTCTTATTTTCGCACAAAAATTGCACAATGGGCCGAAATTGCACCACTGGCACCAAAATTGGACCAAGGGGCACCTCGGACCTCAATACCTAAAAGTGGTCCGAGCATTATGGTTTTCTATGCATAAGAATGCACCTGGGATCACGGGGCACCAAAACCAAAAAGTCTTATTTTCCCTCGAAAATTGCACAAATGGCCGAAAATGCACCACCGGCACCAAATTTTGACCACGTGGCACGACGGACCTCAAAACTGAAAAGAGTTCCGAGCATTATGGTTTTGTATGCATAAGAATGCACCAAGGATCACGGGGCACCAAAACCCAAAATCTGATTTTCGCATGAAAATTGGACAAATGGCAGAAAATGCACCACCGACACCAAAATTAGACCACGGGACACCTCGGACTGCAAAACTGAAAAGTTCTCCGAGCATTATGGTTTTTTATGCATAAGAATGCACAAGGGATCATGGGGCACCAAAACCCAAAAGTCTTATTTTCGCACAAAAATTGCACAATGGGCCGAAAATGCACCACGGACACCAAAATTTGACCACAGTGCACGTCGGACCTCAAAACTGAAAAGTTCTCCGTGCATTATAGTTTTTTATGCATAAGAATGCACAAGGGATCACAGGGCACCAAAACCCACGAAAATTGCATAATGGGCCGAAAATGCACCACGGGCACCATAATTGGACCGCGGGACACGTCGGACTTGAAAACTGAAAAGTGCTCAGAGCATTATAGTTTTTTATGCATAAGAATGCACCATAGATCACGTGGTACCAAAACCTAAAAGTCTTATTTTCACAAGAAATTTGCACAAATGGCCGAAAATGCACCACCGACACCAAAATTGGACCACGGGGCACGTCGGACCTCAAAACTGAAAAGTGCTCCGAGCATTATGGTTTTTTATGCATAAGAATGCACCAGGGATCACGGGGCACCAAAACCCGAAAGTCTTATCTTCGCACGAAAATTGTACAATAGGCCGAAAAATCACCACAGGCACCAAAATTGGACCACGGGGCACCTCGGACCTCAAAGTTGAAAGGTCCTCCGAACATTGTGGTTTTTTATGCTAAAGAATGCACTAGGGATCACGGGGTACCAAAACCCAAAAGTCTTATTTTCGCACGAAAATCGCAGAAATGGCCGAAAATGCACCACGGGCACCATAATTGGACCGCGGGACACGTCGGACCTCAAAACTGAAAAGTGCTCAGAGCATTATAGTTTTTTATGCATAAGAATGCACCATAGATCACGTGGTACCAAAACCCAAAAGTCTTATTTTCACAAGAAATTTGCACAAATGGCCGAAAATGCACCACCGACACCAAAATTGGACCACGGGGCACCACGGACCTCGAAACTGAAAACAGTTCCGAGCATTATGGTTTTTTATGCATAAGAATGCACCAGGGATCACGAGGCACCAAAACCCAAAAGTCTTATTTTCGCACGAAAATTGCACAATGCGCTGAAAATGAACCACGGGAACCAAAATTTGACCATGGGGCACCTCGGACCTCAATACCTAAAAGTGCTTCGAGCATTATGGTTTTTTATGCATAAGAATGCACAAGGGATCACGGGGCACCAAAACCCAAGAGTCTTGTTTTCGCATGAAAATTGCTCAAATGGCCGAAAATGCACCACCGATGCCAAAATTGGGCCACGGGGCACCACGGACCTCAAAACTAAAAAAAGTTCCGAGCATTATGGTTTCTTATGCATACGAAAGCACCAGGGATCACGGGGCACCAAAACCCAAAAGTCTTATTTTTGCACGAAAATCGCACAAATGGCTGAAAATGCACGACCGACACCAAAATTTGACCACGGGGCACAACGGACCTCAAAACTGAAAAGTGTTCCAAGCATTATGGTTTTATGCATAAGAATGCACCAGGCATCTCGGGGCACCAAAATCCAAAGGTCTTATTTTTGAACGAAATTTGTACAAATGGCCGAAAATGCATCAATGGCACCAAAATTGGACCACGGGGCACAACGGACCTCAAAACTGAAAAGAGTTCCAAGCATTATGGCTTTTTATGCATAAGAATGCACGAGGGATCACGAGGCACCAAAATCCAAAAGTCTTATTTTTGCACGACAATTGCACAATGGGCCGAAAATGCACCACATGAACCAAAATTTGACCATGGGGCACCTCAAACCTCAATACCTAAAAGTGCTCCGAGCATTATGGTTTTTTATGCATAAGAATGAACCAGGGATCACGGGGCACCAAAACCCAAAAGTCTTATTTTCGCACGAAAATCGCACAAATGGCCGAAAATGCACCACCGGCACCAAAATTTGACCACGGGGCACCACGGACCTCAAAACTGAAAAGAGTTCCGAGCATTATGGTTTTTTATGCATACGAAAGCACCAGGGATCATGGGGCACCAAAACCCAAAAGTCTTATTTTCGCACGAAGATTGCACTAATGGCCGAAAATGCACCACGGGCACCAAAAATTGACACCGGGGCACCACGGACCTCAAAACTGAAAAGTTTTTTGAGCATTATGGTTTTTTATGCATAAGAATGCACCAGGGATCACGGGGCACCAAAACCCAAAAGTCTTATTTTCGCACGAAAATTGCACAATGTGCCGAAAATGCACCACGGAAACCAAAATTTGACCATGGGGCACCTCGAACCTCAATACCTAAAAGTGCTTCGAGCATTATGGTTTTTTATTCATAAGAATGCACAAGGGATCACGGGGCACCAAAACCCAAGAGTCTTATTTTCGCACGAAAATTGCACAAATGGCCGAAAATGCACCATCGATACCAAAATTGGGCCACGGGGCACCACGGGCCTCAAAACTAAAAAGAGTTCTGAGCATTATGTTTTTTATGCATACGAAAGCACCAGGGATCACGGGGCACCAAAACCCAAAAGTCTTATTTTTGCACGAAATGTGTACAATGGGCCGACAATGCACCACCGGCACCAAAATTGGACCACGGGGCACCTCGGACCTCAAAACTGAATAGTTCTCCAAGCATTATAGTTTTTTTATGCATAAAGAATGCACCAGAGATCACGTGGCACCAAAACCCGAAGGTCTTATTTTCGCACGAAAATTACACAAATGGTCGAAAATGCATCACCGGAACCAAAATTTGACCACAGGGCACCACAGACCTCAAAAATGAAAAGAGTTTTGAGCATTATTGCTTTTTATGCATAAGAATGCACCAGGGATCACGGGGAACCAAAACCCAAAAGTCTTATTTTTGCACGAAATGTGCACAAGGGGCCGACAATGCACAACGGGCACCAAAATTGGACCACCGGGCATCTCGGACCTCAACTCTTAAAAGTGGTCCAAGCATTATGGTTTTTTAGTTAAAAGAATGCACAAGGGATCACGGGGCACCAAAACCCAAAAGTCTTATTTTCGCACAAAAATTGCACAATGGGCCGAAATTGCACCACTGGCACCAAAATTGGACCAAGGGGCACCTCAGACCTCAATACCTAAAAGTGGTCCGAGCATTATGGTTTTCTATGCATAAGAATGCACCTGGGATCACGGGGCACCAAAACCAAAAAGTCTTATTTTCCCTCGAAAATTGCACAAATGGCCGAAAATGCACCACCGGCACCAAATTTTGACCACGTGGCACGACGGACCTCAAAACTGAAAAGAGTTCCGAGCATTATGGTTTTGTATGCATAAGAATGCACCAAGGATCACGGGGCACCAAAACCCAAAATCTGATTTTCGCATGAAAATTGGACAAATGGCAGAAAATGCACCACCGACACCAAAATTAGACCACGGGACACCTCGGACTGCAAAACTGAAAAGTTCTCCGAGCATTATGGTTTTTTATGCATAAGAATGCACAAGGGATCATGGGGCACCAAAACCCAAAAGTCTTATTTTCGCACAAAAATTGCACAATGGGCCGAAAATGCACCACGGACACCAAAATTTGACCACAGTGCACGTCGGACCTCAAAACTGAAAAGTTCTCCGTGCATTATAGTTTTTTATGCATAAGAATGCACAAGGGATCACAGGGCACCAAAACCCACGAAAATTGCATAATGGGCCGAAAATGCACCACGGGCACCATAATTGGACCGCGGGACACGTCGGACTTGAAAACTGAAAAGTGCTCAGAGCATTATAGTTTTTTATGCATAAGAATGCACCATAGATCACGTGGTACCAAAACCTAAAAGTCTTATTTTCACAAGAAATTTGCACAAATGGCCGAAAATGCACCACCGACACCAAAATTGGACCACGGGGCACGTCGGACCTCAAAACTGAAAAGTGCTCCGAGCATTATGGTTTTTTATGCATAAGAATGCACCAGGGATCACGGGGCACCAAAACCCGAAAGTCTTATCTTCGCATGAAAATTGTACAATAGGCCGGAAAATCACCACAGGCACCAAAATTGGACCACGGGGCACCTCGGACCTCAAAGTTGAAAGGTCCTCCGAACATTGTGGTTTTTTATGCTAAAGAATGCACTAGGGATCACGGGGTACCAAAACCCAAAAGTCTTATTTTCGCACGAAAATCGCAGAAATGGCCGAAAATGCACCACGGGCACCATAATTGGACCGCGGGACACGTCGGACCTCAAAACTGAAAAGTGCTCAGAGCATTATAGTTTTTTACGCATAAGAATGCACCATAGATCACGTGGTACCAAAACCCAAAAGTCTTATTTTCACAAGAAATTTGCACAAATGGCCGAAAATGCACCACCGACACCAAAATTGGACCACGGGGCACCACGGACCTCGAAACTGAAAACAGTTCCGAGCATTTTGGTTTTTTATGCATAAGAATGCACCAGGGATCACGAGGCACCAAAACCCAAAAGTCTTATTTTCGCACGAAAATTGCACAATGCGCTGAAAATGAACCACGGGAACCAAAATTTGACCATGGGGCACCTCGGACCTCAATACCTAAAAGTGCTTCGAGCATTATGGTTTTTTATGCATAAGAATGCACAAGGGATCACGGGGCACCAAAACCCAAGAGTCTTGTTTTCGCATGAAAATTGCTCAAATGGCCGAAAATGCACCACCGATGCCAAAATTGGGCCACGGGGCACCACGGACCTCAAAACTAAAAAAAGTTCCGAGCATTATGGTTTTTTATGCATACGAAAGCACCAGGGATCACGGGGCACCAAAACCCAAAAGTCTTATTTTTGCACGAAAATCGCACAAATGGCTGAAAATGCACGATCGACACCAAAATTTGACCACGGGGCACAACGGACCTCAAAACTGAAAAGTGTTCCAAGCATTATGGTTTTATGCATAAGAATGCACCAGGCATCTCGGGGCACCAAAATCCAAAGGTCTTATTTTTGAACGAAATTTGTACAAATGGCCGAAAATGCATCAATGGCACCAAAATTGGACCACGGGGCACAACGGACCTCAAAACTGAAAAGAGTTCCAAGCATTATGGCTTTTTATGCATAAGAATGCACGAGGGATCACGAGGCACCAAAACCCAAAAGTCTTATTTTTGCACGACAATTGCACAATGGGCCGAAAATGCACCACATGAACCAAAATTTGACCATGGGGCACCTCAAACCTCAATACCTAAAAGTGCTCCGAGCATTATGGTTTTTTATGCATAAGAATGAACCAGGGATCACGGGGCACCAAAACCCAAAAGTCTTATTTTCGCACGAAAATCGCACAAATGGCCGAAAATGCACCACCGGCACCAAAATTTGACCACGGGTCACCACGGACCTCAAAACTGAAAAGAGTTCCGAGCATTATGGTTTTTTATGCATACGAAAGCACCAGGGATCATGGGGCACCAAAACCCAAAAGTCTTATTTTCGCACGAAGATTGCACTAATGGCCGAAAATGCACCACGGCACCAAAAATTGACACCGGGGCACCACGGACCTCAAAATTGAAAAGTTTTTTGAGCATTATGGTTTTTTATGCATAAGAATGCACCAGGGATCACGGGGCACCAAAACCCAAAAGTCTTATTTTCGCACGAAAATTGCACAATGTGCCGAAAATGCACCACGGAAACCAAAATTTGACCATGGGGCACCTCGAACCTCAATACCTAAAAGTGCTTCGAGCATTATGGTTTTTTATTCATAAGAATGCACAAGGGATCACGGGGCACCAAAACCCAAGAGTCTTATTTTCGCACGAAAATTGCACAAATGGCCGAAAATGCACCATCGATACCAAAATTGGGCCACGGGGCACCACGGGCCTCAAAACTAAAAAGAGTTCCGAGCATTATGTTTTTTTATGCATACGAAAGCACCAGGGATCACGGGGCACCAAAACCCAAAAGTCTTATTTTTGCACGAAATGTGTACAATGGGCCGACAATGCACCACCGGCACCAAAATTGGACCACGGGGCACCTCGGACTCAAAACTGAATAGTTCTCCAAGCATTATAATTTTTTTATGCATAAAGAATGCACCAGAGATCACGTGGCACCAAAACCCGAAGGTCTTATTTTCGCACGAAAATTACACAAATGGTCGAAAATGCATCACCGGAACCAAAATTTGACCACAGGGCACCACAGACCTCAAAAATGAAAAGAGTTTTGAGCATTATTTCTTTTTATGCATAAGAATGCACCAGGGATCACGGGGAACCAAAACCCAAAAGTCTTATTTTTGCACGAAATGTGCACAATGGGCCGACAATGCACAACGGGCACCAAAATTGGACCACCGGGCATCTCGGACCTCAACTCTTAAAAGTGGTCCAAGCATTATGGTTTTTTAGTTAAAAGAATGCACAAGGGATCACGGGGCACCAAAACCCAAAAGTCTTATTTTCGCACAAAAATTGCACAATGGGCCGAAATTGCACCACTGGCACCAAAATTGGACCAAGGGGCACCTCAGACCTCAATACCTAAAAGTGGTCCGAGCATTATGGTTTTCTATGCATAAGAATGCACCTGGGATCACGGGGCACCAAAACCAAAAAGTCTTATTTTCCCTCGAAAATTGCACAAATGGCCGAAAATGCACCACCGGCACCAAATTTTGACCACGTGGCACGACGGACCTCAAAACTGAAAAGAGTTCCGAGCATTATGGTTTTGTATGCATAAGAATGCACCAAGGATCACGGGGCACCAAAACCCAAAATCTGATTTTCGCATGAAAATTGGACAAATGGCAGAAAATGCACCACCGACACCAAAATTAGACCACGGGACACCTCGGACTGCAAAACTGAAAAGTTCTCCGAGCATTATGGTTTTTTATGCATAAGAATGCACAAGGGATCATGGGGCACCAAAACCCAAAAGTCTTATTTTCGCACAAAAATTGCACAATGGGCCGAAAATGCACCACGGACACCAAAATTTGACCACAGTGCACGTCGGACCTCAAAACTGAAAAGTTCTCCGTGCATTATAGTTTTTTATGCATAAGAATGCACAAGGGATCACAGGGCACCAAAACCCACGAAAATTGCATAATGGGCCGAAAATGCACCACGGGCACCATAATTGGACCGCGGGACACGTCGGACTTGAAAACTGAAAAGTGCTCAGAGCATTATAGTTTTTTATGCATAAGAATGCACCATAGATCACGTGGTACCAAAACCTAAAAGTCTTATTTTCACAAGAAATTTGCACAAATGGCCGAAAATGCACCACCGACACCAAAATTGGACCACGGGGCACGTCGGACCTCAAAACTGAAAAGTGCTCCGAGCATTATGGTTTTTTATGCATAAGAATGCACCAGGGATCACGGGGCACCAAAACCCGAAAGTCTTATCTTCGCATGAAAATTGTACAATAGGCCGGAAAATCACCACAGGCACCAAAATTGGACCACGGGGCACCTCGGACCTCAAAGTTGAAAGGTCCTCCGAACATTGTGGTTTTTTATGCTAAAGAATGCACTAGGGATCACGGGGTACCAAAACCCAAAAGTCTTATTTTCGCACGAAAATCGCAGAAATGGCCGAAAATGCACCACGGGCACCATAATTGGACCGCGGGACATGTCGGACCTCAAAACTGAAAAGTGCTCAGAGCATTATAGTTTTTTATGCATAAGAATGCACCATAGATCACGTGGTACCAAAACCCAAAAGTCTTATTTTCACAAGAAATTTGCACAAATGGCCGAAAATGCACCACCGACACCAAAATTGGACCACGGGGCACCACGGACCTCGAAACTGAAAACAGTTCCGAGCATTATGGTTTTTTATGCATAAGAATGCACCAGGGATCACGAGGCACCAAAACCCAAAAGTCTTATTTTCGCACGAAAATTGCACAATGCGTTGAAAATGAACCACGGGAACCAAAATTTGACCATGGGGCACCTCGGACCTCAATACCTAAAAGTGCTTCGAGCATTATGGTTTTTTATGCATAAGAATGCACAAGGGATCACGGGGCACCAAAACCCAAGAGTCTTGTTTTCGCATGAAAATTGCTCAAATGGCCGAAAATGCACCACCGATGCCAAAATTGGGCCACGGGGCACCACGGACCTCAAAACTAAAAAAAGTTCCGAGCATTATGGTTTTTTATGCATACGAAAGCACCAGGGATCACGGGGCACCAAAACCCAAAAGTCTTATTTTTGCACGAAAATCGCACAAATGGCTGAAAATGCACGACCGACACCAAAATTTGACCACGGGGCACAACGGACCTCAAAACTGAAAAGTGTTCCAAGCATTATGGTTTTATGCATAAGAATGCACCAGGCATCTCGGGGCACCAAAATCCAAAGGTCTTATTTTTGAACGAAATTTGTACAAATGGCCGAAAATGCATCAATGGCACCAAAATTGGACCACGGGGCACAACGGACCTCAAAATTGAAAAGAGTTCCAAGCATTATGGCTTTTTATGCATAAGAATGCACGAGGGATCACGAGGCACCAAAACCCAAAAGTCTTATTTTTGCACGACAATTGCACAATGGGCCGAAAATGCACCACATGAACCAAAATTTGACCATGGGGCACCTCAAACCTCAATACCTAAAAGTGCTCCGAGCATTATGGTTTTTTATGCATAAGAATGAACCAGGGATCACGGGGCACCAAAACCCAAAAGTCTTATTTTCGCACGAAAATCGCACAAATGGCCGAAAATGCACCACCGGCACCAAAATTTGACCACGGGGCACCACGGACCTCAAAACTGAAAAGAGTTCCGAGCATTATGGTTTTTTATGCATACGAAAGCACCAGGGATCATGGGGCACCAAAACCCAAAAGTCTTATTTTCGCACGAAGATTGCACTAATGGCCGAAAATGCACCACGGGCACCAAAAATTGACACCGGGGCACCACGGACCTCAAAACTGAAAAGTTTTTTGAGCATTATGGTTTTTTATGCATAAGAATGCACCAGGGATCACGGGGCACCAAAACCCAAAAGTCTTATTTTCGCACGAAAATTGCACAATGTGCCGAAAATGCACCACGGAAACCAAAATTTGACCATGGGGCACCTCGAACCTCAATACCTAAAAGTGCTTCGAGCATTATGGTTTTTTATTCATAAGAATGCACAAGGGATCACGGGGCACCAAAACCCAAGAGTCTTATTTTCGCACGAAAATTGCACAAATGGCCGAAAATGCACCATCGATACCAAAATTGGGCCACGGGGCACCACGGGCCTCAAAACTAAAAAGAGTTCCGAGCATTATGTTTTTTTATGCATACGAAAGCACCAGGGATCACGGGGCACCAAAACCCAAAAGTCTTATTTTTGCACGAAATGTGTACAATGGGCCGACAATGCACCACCGGCACCAAAATTGGACCACGGGGCACCTCGGACCTCAAAACTGAATAGTTCTCCAAGCATTATAGTTTTTTTATGCATAAAGAATGCACCAGAGATCACGTGGCACCAAAACCCGAAGGTCTTATTTTCGCACGAAAATTACACAAATGGTCGAAAATGCATCACCAGAACCAAAATTTGACCACAGGGCACCACAGACCTCAAAAATGAAAAGAGTTTTGAGCATTATTGCTTTTTATGCATAAGAATGCACCAGGGATCACGGGGAACCAAAACCCAAAAGTCTTATTTTTGCACGAAATGTGCACAATGGGCCGACAATGCACAACGGGCACCAAAATTGGACCACTGGCCACCTCGGACCTCAACTCTTAAAAGTGGTCCGAGCATTATGGTTTTTTATGCATTAGAATGCACAAGGGATCACGGGTAGGGATGGCAATGGGTAGGGTCTGGGTAGGGTCCTATAGTACCCGTCCCCATACCCGCGTTTAAAAAAATACCCGTACCCGGCCCCATACCCGCGCGGGTAGCAACTTTAATCCCCATCCCCGTACCCGCTGGATACCTATATACCCATAACCGCACCCGCTACCCGCACTTTACTAATGTATGAAGTTAATAAATCAATAAAAAATAGACTTAAATGTAATTTTGGTCCCCTATTTTGCACAATCCGCAATTTTAGTCATCCTATTTTAAAATAGAGACATTTAGTCCTCCTATTTTGCACAATTAGCAATCTTGGTCCCTATATAGAGACATTTAGTCATCCAATTTTGTAAAATCCGTAATTTTGGTCCTTTCATCAAATTGAAATCATTGACAGTTAAGAGATTAACATTGACGTGACCCAAATATAGTGATGTGACACGAGATTATTTATTTATTTTTAATTATTTTAAATACTGAGAAATAATTATTTGTTTATCTACGTCACTAAAGCACATATTACGTTAATTTTAATGGTTGGGGTAGTCGTGAGTCCTAAAATAGAAATCACAAGTCTTAATCATTTATTTTAAACTAGTTCTACATTGTTGAAGTACATGGCACATCGTAGTCAAATAAATGATATTACTTTTTTTTAAAATATATTTTTCATCAATTATTCTACTCAATATTTAAAATAATTAAAAACTAAATAAATAATCTCATGTCACGTCACTATATTTGGATCACGTTAAGGTTAATGTTAATCTCTTAACAGTCAACGCTTTCAATTTGATGGAAGGACCAAAATTACATATTTTACAAAATTGGGAGACTAAACGTCTCTATTTTAAAATAGGGGGACCACAATTGCGGATTGTGCAAAATAGATGAACCAAAATTGCATTTAAGCTATAAAAATATTAATTAAAAAATTATTACAAATAAATTGAAAATTCATGCTTAAATAATTCAAACTTAACATTAAAAGCATCCACACATAATATTAAAAATATAAAATTATTGTAAGTTATAACATAAATCTTTTACTATTAGTGTTAGTTTATGAAAAATATAAAATTATTTTTTTACAGAAAAGTATATATATAACATAATTATTTATTTAAGTTATTTTAATTTTATATATATATATATATATATATATATATATATGATAGGTGCGGGGCGGGGCGGGGCGGGTACTATAGTACCCGTACCCGTACCCGCAAAAAATTGCGGGTAAATATCCAGCCCCGGCCCCAGCCCCAATAAGCAGGTATTTACCCGACCCGCTTGCGGATATTTTTGCGGGTCACCAAAACGCAAAAGTCTTATTTTCGCACGAAAATTGCATAAATGGCCGAAAATGCACCACCGACACCAAAATTGGACCACGGGGCATCACGGACCTCAAAATTGAAAAGAGTTCCAAGAATTATGGTTTTTTATGCATACGAAAGCATCGGGGATCACGGGACACCAAAATCCAAAAGTCTTATTTTCGCACGAAGATTGCACAAATGGCCGAAAATGCACCACCGGCACCAAAATTTGACACCAGGGCACCACGGACCTCAAAATTGAAAAGAGTTCCGAGCATTATGGTTTTATGCATAAGAATGCACCAGGGATCTCGGGGCACCAAAACCCAAAGGTCTTATTTTCGAACGAAAATTGTACAAATGACCGAAAATGCATCACCGGCACCAAAATTTGACCACGGGGCAACTCGGACCTCAATACCTAAAAGCGCTCCGAGCATTATGGTTTTTTATGCATAAGAATGAACCAGCGATCACGGGGCACCAAAATCCAAAAGTCTTATTTTTACCCGAAAATTTTACAATGGGCCGAAATTGGGCCACCTGACCAAAATTTGACCACAAGGCACCACGGACATCAAAACTGAATAGACTTCCGAGCATTATGGTTTTTTATGCATAAGAAAGCACTATGGATAACGGGGCACCAAAACCCAAAAGTCTTACTTTTGCACGAAAATTGCACAAATGGCCGAAAATGCTCTACCGGCACCAAAATTTGATCCAGGGGCACCGTGGACCTCAAAACTGAAAAGAGTTCCGAGCATTACGATTTTGTATGCATAAGAGTGCACCAAGGATCACGGGGCACCAAAACCCAAAAGTCTTATTTTCGCACGAAAATTACACAATGGGCCGAAAATGCACCACGGGAACCAAAATTTGACCATGGGGCACCTCGGACCTCAATACCTAAAAGTGCTCCGAGCATTATGATTTTTTATGCATAAGAATGAACCAGGGATCACGGGGCACCAAAACCCCAAAGTCTTATTTTCGCACGAAAATTGCACAAATGGTCGAAAATGCACCCCCGGCACCAAAATTGGACCACGGGGCACCACAGACCTCAAAACATGAAAGTGCTCCTACCATGATGGTTGTTTATGCAAAAGAATGCACCAGGGATCACGGGGCACCAAAACCCAAAAGTCTTATTTTCGCACGAAAATTGCACAAATGACCGAAAATGCACCACCGGCACCAAAATTTGACCCCAGGGCATCGCGGACCTCAAAACTGAAAAGAGTTCTGAGCATTATGGTTTTTTATGCATAAGAATGCACCAGGGATCACGGGGCACCAAAACCCAAAAGTCTTATTTTCGCATGAAAATTGCACAATGGGCCGTAAATGCACCACGGGAACCAAAATTTGACCATGGGGCACCTCTGACCTCAATACCTAAAAGTGGTTTGAGCATTATGATTTTTTATGTATAAGAATGCACCAGGGTTCACGGTGCACCAAAACCCAAAAGTCTTATTTTCGCACGAAAATTGCACAAATGGCCGAAAATGCACCACCAGCAACAAAACTTGCCCACGTGGCACCACGGACCTCAAAACTGAAAAGAGTTTTGAGCATTATGGTTTTTTATGCATAAGAAAGCACCAAGGATCACGGGCACCCAAACCCAAAAGTGTTATTTTCGCACGAAAATTGCACAAACGGCAAAAAATGCACCACGGGAACCAAAATTTGACCATGGGGCACCTCGGACCACAATACCTAAAAGTGCTCCGAGCATTATGATTTTTTATGTATAAGAATGCACTAGGGATCACGGAGCACCAAAACCCAAAAGTCTTATTTTCGCATGAAAATTGCACAAATGGCCGAAAATGCACCACGAGAACCAAAATTTGCCGACGGGGCACCTCGGACCTCAATACCTAAAAGTGCTCCGAGCATGATGGTATTTTATGCATAAGAAAGCACCAGGAATCACGGGGCACCAAAACCCAAAAGTATTATTTTTGCACGAAATTTGCACAATGGGCCAAAAATGCACCACGGGCACCAAATTGGACCACGGGGCACGTCGGACCTCAAAACTGAAAAGTTCTCCGAGCATTATGGTTTTTTATGCATAAGAATGCACCAGGGATCATGGGGCACCAAAACCCAAAAGTCTTATTTTCGCACGAAAATTGCACAATGGGCCGAAATTGCACTACTAGCACCAAAATTTGACCAAGGGGCACCTCGGGCCTCAATAGCTAAAAGTGCTCTGAGCCTTATGGTTTTTTATGCATAAGAATGCGCTAGGGATCACGGGGCACAAAAACCCAAAAGTCTTATTTTAGCACGAAAATTCCACAATGGGACGAAAATGCATCACCGGCACAAAATTTGACCACGGGGCACCACGGACCTCAAAACTGAATAGAGTTCCCAGTATTATGGTTTTTTATGCATTAGAAAGCACCAGGGATCATGGGGCACCAAAACCCAAAAGTCTTATTTTCGCATGAAAATTGCACAAAGAGCCAAAAATGCACACCGACACCAGAATTGGACCACGGGGCACCACGGACCTCAAAATTGAAAAGTGTTCTGAGTATTATGGTTTTTAATGCATAAGAATGCACCAGGGATCACGGGGCACCAAAACTCAAAAGTGTTATTTTCGCACGAAAATTGCAAAAATGGTCGGAAATGCACCAGCGGCACCAAAATTGGACCACGGGAACCACGTACCTCAAAACTGAAAAGTGCTTCGAGCATTATTGTGTTTTATGCATAAGAATGCACCAGGGATAACGGGCACCAAAATCCGAAAGTCTTATTTTCGCACGAAGATTGTACAATGGGCAGAAAATGCACCACGGGCACCAAAATTGGACCACGGGGCACCTCGGACCTCAAAACTAAAAAGTGCTCTGAGCATTATGGTTTTTTATGCTTAAGAATGCACCAGGGATCATGGGGCACCAAAACCCAAAAGTCTTATTTTCGGACGAAAATTGCACAAATGGCCGAAAATGCACCACCTGCACCAAAATTGGACCACGAGGCACCGTAGACCTCAAAACTGAAAAGTGCTCCTACCATGATGGTTGTTTATGCATAAGAATGAACCAGGGATCACGGGGCACCAAAACCCACAAGTCTTATTTTCGTACGAAAATTGCACAATGGGCCGAAAATGCACCACTAGCACCAAAATTGGACCACGGGGCACCTCGGACCTCAAAACTGAAAATTGCTTCGAGCATTATTGTTTTTTTATGGATAACAATGCACCAGGGATCACAGGGCACCAAAACCCACAAGTCTTATTTTCGCACGAAAATTGCACAATGGGTCGAAAATGCGCCACTGGCACCGAAATTGGACCACGGGGCACCTCAGACCTCAAAACTGAAAAGTGCTCCAAGCATTATGGTTTTTTTATGGATAACAATGCACCAGGGATCACAGGGCACCAAAACCCAAAAGTCCTATTTTCGCACGAAAATTTCACAAATGGCTGAAAATGCGCCACTGGCACCGAAATTGGACCACGGGGCACCTCAGACCTCAAAACTGAAATGTGCTCCAAGCATTATGGTTTTTATGCATAAGAATGGACCAGGGATCACGGGGTACCAAAACCCAAAAGTCTTATTTTCGCACGAAAATTGTACAAATGGTTGAAAATGCACCATAAGAATCAAAATTGGACCACGGTGCACCACGGACCTCAAAACTGAAAAGTGCTCCAAGCATTATGGATTTTTATACATAAAATGCACCAGGGATCACGGGGAACCAAAACCCAAAAGTCTTATTTTCGTACGAAAATTGCACAATTGGCCGAAAATGCACCACGGGCACCAAAATTGGACCATGGGGCACCTCGAACCTCAAAACTGAAAAGTTCTCTGAAGCATTATGGTATATTATGCATAAGAATGCACCAGGGATCACGGGGCACCAAAACTCAAAAGTCTTATTTTCGCATGAAAATTGCACAAATTGCCGAAAATGCACAACCGACACCAAAATTGGATCACGGGGCACCACGGACCTCAAAAATGAAAAGTGCTCCAAGGATTATGGTTTTTTATGCATAAGAATGCTCCAGGGATCATGATGCACCAAAACCCAAAAGTCTTATGTCCGCACAAAATTGGACAAATGGGCCGAAAATGCACCATCGGCACCAAAATTGGACCACGGGGCACCTCGGACCTCAAAACTGAAAAGTTCTATGAGCATTATAGTTTTTTATGCATAAGAATGCACCAGGGATCACGGGGCACCAAAACCCAAATGTCCTATTTCCACATGAAAATTGCACAAATGGCCGAAAATGCACCACCGACACCAAAATTGGACCACGGGGCAGCATGGACCTCAAAACTGAAAATTGCTCCGCACATTATGGTATTTTATGCATAAGAATGCACCAGGGATCACGTGGCACCAAAACCCAAAAGTCTTATTTTGGCACGAAAATTGGACCATATGCCGAAAATCCACCACGGGCACCATAATTGGACCATGGGGGCACCACGGACCTCAAAACTGAAAAGTACTACGAGCATTATGGTTTTTTATGCATAAGGATGCGGAAAGGATCACGGGGCACCAAAACCCAAAAGTCTTATTTAGGCATGAAAATTGCACCATGGGCCAAAAATGCACCACGGGGCCCCAAAGTGGGAGCACTGGACACCACTGACCTCAAAACTGAGAAGAGCTATGAGGATTATGGTTTTTTATGCATAAGGATGCACCAAGGATCACGGGGCACCAAAACGGAAAAGTCTTATTTTGGCACGCAAATTGCACCATGTGCCAAAAATGCACCACGGGCACCAAAATTGGACCACGGGGCACCACGGACCTGAAAACTTAAAAGTACTCCGAGCATTATGGTTTTTTATGCATAAGAATGCACCAGGGATCACGGGGCACCAAAACGCAAAAGTCTTATTTTGGCACAAAAATTGCACCATGTGCCAAAAATGCACCACGGGCACCAAAATTGGACCACGGGGCACCACGGACCTGAAAACTTAAAAGTGCTCCGAGCATTATGGTTTTTTATGCATAAGAATGCACCAGGGATCACGGGGCACCAAAACCCAATAGTCTTATTTTCGCACGAAAATTGGACTATGGGCCGAAAATGTTCCACGGGCACCAAAATTGGACTACGGGGCACCGATGACCACAAAATTGAAAAGTGCTCCAAGCATTAGGGTATGTTATGCATAAGAATGAACCATGTATCACATGGCACCAAAATCCAAAAGTCTTATTTCGGCACGAAAATTGGACCATGTGCCGAAAATCCACCACGGGCACCAAAATTGGACCACAGGGCACCACAGACTTCAAAACTAAAAAGTACTCCAAGCATTATGGTTTTTTATGCTAACGATGCAACATGGATCATGGGGCACCAAAACCTAAAAGTCTTATTTTGGCATGAAAATTGCACCATGGGTCGAAAATCTACCACGGGCACTAAAATTGGACAACGGGGCCCCACTGACCTCGAAACTGAAAAGTGCTCCGAACTATATAGTTTTTTATGCATAAGAATCCACCAGGGATCACGGGGCACCAAAACCCAAAAGTCTTATTTTGGGACGAAAATTGCACCGTGGGCCGAAAATGCACCGATAGGCACCAAAATTGGACCACGGGGCACTACGGACCTAGAAACCGATAAGTACATCGAGCCTTATGGTTTTTTATGCATAAGAATGCACCAGGGGTCACATGGCACCAAAACCTAAAAGTCTTATTTTTTGAACGAAAATTGCACAATGGGCCGAATATGCACCACGGGAACAAAAGTTGGACCACGAGGCACCACGGACCTCAAAACTGAAAAGTGCTTAGAGCATTATGGTTTTTTATACATAAGGATGCACCAAGGATTACAGGGCACCAAAACCCAAAAAGTCTTATTTTGGCACAAAAATTGCACCATGTGCCGAAAATACACCACGGACACCAAAATTGGACCACGGGGCACGACGGACCTTAAAACTAAAAAGTGCTCCGGGCATTATAGTTTTTTATGCATAAGGATGCAACAAGGATCACGAGGCACCAAAACCAAAAAGTCTTATTTTGGCACGAAAATTGCACCATGGGTCGAAAATCCACCACGGGCACCAAAATTGGATCACGGTGCACCACGAACCTCAAAACTGAAAAGTGCTCCGAGCATTATGGTTTTCTATGCATAATAATTTGCACGAAAATTGCACAATGGGCAAAAAATGCACAACGGACATCAAAATTGGACAATGGGGGACCACGTACCTCAAAAATGAAAAGTGCTCAGAGCATTATGGTTTTTTATGCATAAGAATGCCCTAGGGATCACGAGGCACCAAAACACAAAAGTCTTATTTTGGCACGAAAATTGCACGATGTGCCGAAAATGCACCACAGACACCAATATTGGACCACGGGGAACCACGGACCTGAAAACTTAAAAGTGCTATGAGCATTATGGTTTTTTATGCATAAGAATGCACTAAGGATCACAGGGCACCAAAACCCAAAAGTCTTATTTTGGCACGAAAATTGCACCATGTACCGAAAATGCACCACGGGAACCAAAATTGGACCACGGGGCACCACAGACCTCAAAACTAAAAAGTGCTCCGAGCATTTTGGTTTTATAAGCATAAGGATGCAACAGGGATCATGGGGCACCAAAACCCAAAACTCTTATTTTGGCACGAAATTTGCACCATGGGTCGAAAATCCACCACGGGCACCAAAATTGGACCACAGGGCACCACGGACCTCAAAACTGAAAAATGCTTGATTTTTTATGCATAAGGATGCACCAAGGATCACAGGGCACCAAAACCCAAAAGTCTTATTTTGGCACGAAAATTGCACCATGTGCCGAAAATGCACCACGGGCACCAAAATTGGACCACGAGGCACCACGGACCTCAAAACTAAAAGGTGCTCTGAGCATTATGGTTTTTTATGCAGAAGAATGCACCAGGGATCACGGGACACCAAAACCCAAAAGTCTTATTTTTGCACGAAAATTGCAAAATGGGCCGATAATGCACCACGGGCACCAAAATTGGACACGGGGCACCACGGACCTCAAAACTGAAAAGTGCTCCGAGCATTATGGTTTTTTATGCATAAGGATGCACCAAAACCCGAAAGTCTTATTTTGGCACAAAAATTGCACCATCTGCGGAAAATGCACCACGGGCACTAAAATTGGACCAAGAGGCACCACATACCTCAAAACTAAAAAGTGCTCTAAGCATAATGGTTTTTAATGCATAATAATTCGTACGAAAATTGCACAATTAGCATAAAATGCACAACGGACACCATAATTGGACCATGGGGGTCCACGGACCTCAAAACTGAAAAGTGCACAGAGCATTATGATTTTTTATGCATAAGAATGCCCCAGGGTTCACGGGTCACCAAACCCATAAGTCTTATTTTGGCACGAAAATTGTACCATGGGCCGAAATTGCACCACGGGCACCAAAATTGGGCAACAGGGCCCCACAAACCTCAAAACTGAAAAGTGCTCCAAGAATTATGGTATTTTCTGCATAAGAATGCACTAGGGATCACGTGGCACCAAAACCCAAAAGTCTTATTTTGGCACGAATATTGGACCATGTGCCGAACATCCACCACGGGAACCAAAATTTGACCATGGGGCACCACGGACCTCAAAACTAAAAAGTGCTCCGAGCATTATGGTTTTCTATGCATAAGCATCCATCAAGGATCACGGGGCACCAAAACCCAAAAGTCTTATTTTGGTATGAAAATTGCACCTTGGGCCGAAAATCAACCACGGACACCAAAATTGGACCAAGGGGCACCACTAACCACAAAACTGAAAAGTGCTCCTAGCTTGATGGTTTTTTATGCATAAGAATCCATCAGGGATCACGGGGCACCAAAACCCAAAAGTCTTATTTTGGCACGAAATTGCACCATGGGCCAAAAATGCACCACGGGGCACCAAAATTGGAGCACTGGACACCACGGACCTCAAAACTGAAAAAAGCTCTGAGCATTATGGTTTTTTATGCCTAAGTATGCACCAAGGATCACGGGGCACCAAAACGCAAAACTCTTATTTTGGCACGAAAATTGCACCATGTGCCGAAAATTCACCACCGGCACCAAAATTGGACCACAGGGAACCTTGAACCTCAAAACTGAAAAGTTCTCTGAGCATAATGGTTTTTTATTCATAATAATGCACCAGGGATCACGGGGCACCAAAACCCAAAAGTCTTATTTTCGAAAGAAAATTGCACAATGGGCCGAAAATACACCACGGGCACCAAAATTGGGCCACGGGGAACCACGGACATCAAAACTGAAAGGTGCTTTGAGCATTATGGTTTTTTATGCATATGAATGCTCCAGGGATGACGGAGCACCAAAACCCAAAAGTCTTATTTTTGCCCGAAAATTGCACAATGGGTCGAATATGCATCCCGGGAACCTAAATTGGACCACGGGGCACCACGGACCTCAAAACTTAAAAGTGCTCAGAGTATTATGGTTTTTTATGCATAAGAATGCACCAAGGATTATGGGGCACCAAAACCCAAAAGTTTTATTTTGGCTCAAAACTTGCACCATGTGCCGAAAAATGCACCACGGGCACCAAAATTGGACCATGGGGCACCACAGACCTCAAAACTAAAAAGTGCTCCGAGCATTATGGTTTTTTATGCAAAAGGATGTAAGAAGGATCACGAGGCACCAAAACCCAAAAGTCTTATTTTTGCACGAAAATTGCCCCATGGGTCGAAAATCCACCACGAGCACCAAAAATGGACCACGGGGCACCACAGACCTCAAAACTGAAAAGTGCTCCGAGCATTATGTTTTTTATGCATAATAATTTGCATGAAAATTGCACAATAGGAATAAAATGCACCACAGACACCAAAATTGGACCATGGGGGACCACGAACCTCACAACTGAAAAGTGCTCAAAGCATTATGGTTTTTTATGCTTAAGAATGCCCTAGGGATCACAGGGCACCAAAACCAAAAACTCTTATTTTGGCATTAAAATTGCACCATAGGCCGAAAATGCACCACGGGCACCAAAATTGGACAACGGGGCACCACAGACCTGAAAACTTAAAAGTGGTCTGAGCATTATGGTTTTTTATGCATAAGAATGCACCAGGGATCACGGGGCACCAAAACCCAAAAGTCTTATTTTGGCACGAAAATTGCACCATGGGTCGAAAATCCAACACGGCCACCAAAATTGGACCACGGGGCACCACGGACCTCAAAAATAAAAAGTGCTCCAAGTATTATAGTTTTTTATGTATGCATAAGCATGCACCAAGGATCATGGGGCGCCAAAACCTAAAAGTCTTATTTTGGCAAGAAAATTGCACCATGTGACGAAAATGCACCACATGCACCAAAATTGGACCACGGGGTACCACGGACCTCAAAACTAAAAGGTGCTCCAAGCATTATGGTTTTTTATTCATAATAATGCACCAGGGATCACGGGGCACCAAAACCGAAAAGTCTTATTTTCGAACGAAAATTGCACAATGGGCCGAAAATACACCACGGGCACCAAAATTGGGCCACGGGGAACCACGGACCTCAAAACTGAAAGGTGCTTTGAGCATTATGGTTTTTTATGCATATGAATGCTCCAGGGATGACGGGGCACCAAAACCCAAAAGTCTTATTTTTGCACGAAAATTGCACAATAGGCCGATAATGCACCACGGGAACAAAAATTGGACACTAGGCAGCACGAACCTCAAAACTGAAAAGTGCTCTGAGAATTATAGTTTTTTATACATAAGAATGCACCATGGATCACGGAGCACCAAATCCAAAAGTCTTATTTTTGCCCGAAAATTGCACAATGGGTCGAATATGCATCCCGGGAACCAAAATTGGACCACGGGGCACCACGGACCTCAAAACTTAAAAGTGCTCAGAGCATTATGGTTTTTTATGCATAAGGATGCACCAAGGATTATGGGGCACCAAAACCCAAAAGTTTTATTTTGGCTCAAAAATTGCACCACGTGCCGAAAAATGCACCACGGGCACCAAAATTGGACCATGGGGCACCACAGACCTCAAAACTAAAAAGTGCTCCGAGCATTATGGTTTTTTATGCAAAAGGATGTAAGAAGGATCACGAGGCACCAAAACCAAAAAGTCTTATTTTAGCACGAAAATTGCCCCATGGGTCGAAAATCCACCACGAGCACCAAAAATGGACCACGGGGCACCACAGACCTCAAAACTGAAAAGGGCTCCGAGCTTTATGTTTTTTATGCATAATAATTTGCACGAAAATTGCACAATGGGAATAAAATGCACCACAGACACCAAAATTGGACCATGGGGGACCACGAACCTCACAACTGAAAAGTGCTCAGAGCATTATGGTTTTTTATGCTTAAGAATGCCCTAGGGATCACGGGGAACCAAAACCCAAAACTCTTATTTTGGCATCAAAATTGCACCATGGGCCGAAAATGCACCATGGGCACCAAAATTGGACAACGGGGCACCACAAACCTCAAAACTGAAAAGTGCTCCGAGCATTATGGTATTTTATGCATAAGAATGCACCAGGAATCACGTGGCACCAAAGCCCAAAAGTCTTATTTTGGCACTAAAATTGGACCATGTGTCGAAAATCCACCACAGGCACCAAAATTGGACCACGGGGCACCACGGACCTCAAAACTATAAAGTGCTCCGAGTATTATGGTTTTTTATGCATAAGGATGCAACAAGGATCACGAGGCACAAAAACCCAAAAGTCTTATTTGGGCATGAAAATTGCACCATGGGCCGAAAATATACCACGGGCACCAAAATTGGACCACATGGCAACTGACCTCAAAACTAAAAAGTGCTCCAAGATTTATGGTTTTTTATGCATAAGAATTCACCAGGGATCACAAGGCACCAAAATCCAAAAGTCTTATTTTGGAACGAAATTGCACCATGTGCCAAAAATGCAGCATGGGGCACCAAAATTGGAGCACTGGTCACCACGGACCTCAAAACTGAAAAGAGCTCTGATCATTATGATTTTTTATGCAAAAGAATGCACCAAGGATCACGGGGAAGCAAAATGCAAAAGTCTGATTTTGGCACGAAAATTGCACCATGTGTCGAAATTGCACCACGGGCACCAAAATTGGACCACTGGACAGCACGGACCTGAAAACTTAAAAGTGGTCTGAGCATTATGGTTTTTTATGCATAAGAATGCACCAGGGATCACGGGGCACAAAAACCCAAAAGTCTTATTTTGGCACGAAAATTGCACCATGGGTCGAAAATCCAACACGGCCAACAAAATTGGACCACGGGGCACCACGGACCTCAAAAATAAAAAGTGCTCCAAGCATTATAGTTTTTTATGTATGCATAAGCATGCACCAAGGATCATGGGGCGCCAAAACCCAAAAGTCTTATTTTGGCACGAAAATTGCACCATGTGACGAAAATGCACCACAGGCACCAAAATTGGACCACGGGGTACCACGGACCTCAAAACTAAAAGGTGCTCCAAGCATTATGGTTTTTTATTCATAATAATGCACCAGGGATCACGGGGCACCAAAACCCAAAAGTCTTATTTTCGAACGAAAATTGCACAATGGGCCGAAAATACACCACGGGCACCAAAATTGGGCCACGGGGAACCACGGACCTCAAAACTGAAAGGTGCTTTGAGCATTATGGTTTTTTATGCATATGAATGCTCCAGGGATGACGGGGCACCAAAACCCAAAAGTCTTATTTTTGCACGAAAATTGCACAATAGGCCGATAATGCACCACGGGAACAAGACACTAGGCAGCACGAACTTCAAAACTGAAAAGTGCTATGAGAATTATAGTTTTTTATACATAAGAATGCACCATGGATCACGGAGCACCAAAACCCAAAAGTCTTATTTTTGCCCGAAAATTGCACAATGGGTCGAATATGCATCCCGGGAACCAAAATTGGACCACGGGGCACCACGGACCTCAAAACTTAAAAGTGCTCAGAGCATTATGGTTTTTTATGCATAAGGATGCCCCAAGGATTATGGGGCACCAAAACCCAAAAGTTTTATTTTGGCTCAAAAATTGCACCACGTGCCGAAAAATGCACCACGGGCACCAAAATTGGACCATGGGGCACCACAGACCTCAAAACTAAAAAGTGCTCCGAGCATTATGGTTTTTTATGCAAAAGGATGTAAGAAGGATCACGAGGCACCAAAACCCAAAAGTCTTATTTTTGCACGAAAATTGCCCCATGGGTCGAAAATCCACCACGAGCACAAAAAATGGACCACGGGGCACCACAGACCTCAAAACTGAAAAGTGCTCCGAGCATTATGTTTTTTATGCATAATAATTTGCACGAAAATTGCACAATGGGAATAAAATGCACCACAGACACCAAAATTGGACCATGGGGGACCACGAACCTCACAACTGAAAAGTGCTCAGAGCATTATGGTTTTTTATGCTTAAGAATGCCCTAGGGATCACGGGGCACCAAAACCCAAAACTCTTATTTTGGTATCAAAATTGCACCATGGGCCGAAAATGCACCACGGGCACCAAAATTGGACAACGGGGCACCACAGACCTCAAAACTGAAAAGTGCTCCGAGCATTATGATATTTTATGCATAAGAATGCACCAGGAATCACGTGGCACCAAAGCCCAAATGTCTTATTTTGGCACTAAAATTGGACCATGTGTCGAAAATCCACCACAGGCACCAAAATTGGACCACGGGGCACCAAAAGTTCTCCGAGTATTATGGTTTTTTATGCATAAGGATGCAACAAGGATCACGGGGTACAAAAACCCAAAAGTCTTATTTGGGCATGAAAATTGCACCATGGGCCGAAAATATTCCACGGGCACCAAAATTGGACCACATGGCAACTGACCTCAAAACTAAAAAGTGCTCCAAGATTTATGGTTTTTTATGCATAAGAATTCACCAGGGATCACAAGGCACCAAAACCCAAAAGTCTTATTTTGGAACGAAATTGCACCATGAGCCAAAAATGCAGCATGGGGCACCAAAATTGGAGCACTGGTCACCACGGACCTCAAAACTGAAAAGAGCTCTGATCATTATGGTTTTTTATGCATAAGAATGCACCAAGGATCACGGGGAAGCAAAATGCAAAAGTCTGATTTTGGCACGAAAATTGCACCATGTGCCGAAAATGCACCACGGGCACCAAAATTGGACCACTGGGCAGCACGGACCTGAAAACTTAAAAGTGGTCTGAGCATTATGGTTTTTTATGCATAAGAATGCACCAGGGATCACGGGGCACCAAAACCCAAAAGTCTTATTTTGGCACGAAAATTGCACCATGGGTCGAAAATCCAACACGGCCAACAAAATTGGACCACGGGGCACCACGGACCTCAAAAATAAAAAGTGCTCCAAGCATTATAGTTTTTTATGTATGCATAAGGATGCACCAAGGATCATGGGGCGCCAAAATCCAAAAGTCTTATTTTGGCACGAAAATTGCACCATGTGACGAAAACGCACCACAGGCACCAAAATTGGACCACGGGGTACCACGGACCTCAAAACTAAAAGGTGCTCCAAGCATTATGGTTTTTTATTCATAATAATGCACTAGGGATCACGGGGCACCAAAACCCAAAAGTCTTATTTTCGAACGAAAATTGCACAATGGGCCGAAAATACACCACGGGCACCAAAATTGGGCCACGGGGAACCACGGACCTCAAAACTGAAAGGTGCTTTGAGCATTATGGTTTTTTATGCATATGAATGCTCCAGGGATGACGGGGCACCAAAACCCAAAAGTCTTATTTTTGCACGAAAATTGCACAATAGGCCGATAATGCACCACGGGAACAAAAATTGGACACTAGGCAGCACGAACCTCAAAACTGAAAAGTGCTCTGAGAATTATAGTTTTTTATACATAAGAATGCACCAGGGATCACGGAGAACCAAAATCCAAAAGTCTTGTTTTTGCCCGAAAATTGCACAATGGGTCGAATATGCATCCCGGGAACCAAAATTGGACCACGGGGCACCACGGACCTCAAAACTTAAAAGTGCTCAGAGCATTATGGTTTTTTATGCATAAGGATGCACCAAGGATTATGGGGCACCAAAACCCAAAAGTTTTATTTTGGCTCAAAAATTGCACCACGTGCCGAAAAATGCACCACGGGCACCAAAATTGGACCATAGGGCACCACAGACCTCAAAACTAAAAAGTGCTCCGAGCATTATGGTTTTTTATGCAAAAGGATGTAAGAAGGATCACGAGGCACCAAAACCCAAAAGTCTTATTTTTGCACGAAAATTGCCCCATGGGTCGAAAATCCACCACGAGCACCAAAAATGGACCACGGGGCACCACAGACCTCAAAACTGAAAAGGGCTCCGAGCTTTATGTTTTTTATGCATAATAATTTGCACGAAAATTGCACAATGGGAATAAAATGCACCACAGACACCAAAATTTGACCATGGGGGACCACGAACCTCACAACTGAAAAGTGCTCAGAGCATTATGATTTTTTATGCTTAAGAATGCCCTAGGGATCACGGGGAACCAAAACCCAAAACTCTTTTTTTGGCATCAAAATTGCACCATGGGCCGAAAATGCACCACGGGCACCAAAATTGGACAACGGGGCACCACAGACCTCAAAACTGAAAAGTGCTCCGAGCATTATGGTATTTTATGCATAAGAATGCACCAGGAATCACATGGCACCAAAGCCCAAAAGTCTTATTTTGGCACTAAAATTGGACCATGTGTCGAAAATCCACCACAAGCACCAAAATTGGACCACGGGGCACCACGGACCTCAAAACTAAAAAGTGCTCCGAGTATTATGGTTTTTTATGCATAAGTATGTAACAAGGATCACGGGGTACAAAAACCCAAAAGTCTTATTTGGGCATGAAAATTGCACCATGGGCCGAAAATATACCACGGGCACCAAAATTGGACCACATGGCAACTGACCTCAAAACTAAAAAGTGCTCCAAGATTTATGGTTTTTTATGCATAATAATTCACCAGGGATCACAAGGCACCAAAACCCAAAGTCTTATTTTGGAACGAAATTGCACCATGAGCCAAAAATGCAGCATGGGGCACCAAAATTGGAGCACTGGTCACCACGGACCTCAAAACTGAAAAGAGCTCTGATCATTATGGTTTTTTATGCATAAGAATGCACCAAGGATCACGGGGAAGCAAAACACAAAAGTCTGATTTTGGCACGAAAATTGCACCATGTGCCGAAAATGCACCACGGGCACCAAAATTGGACCACTGGGCAGCACGGACCTGAAAACTTAAAAGTGGTCTGAGCATTATGGTTTTTTATGCATAAGAATGCACCAGGGATCACGGGGCACCAAAACCCAAAAGTCTTATTTTGGCACGAAAATTGCACCATGGGTCGAAAATCCAACACGGCCACCAAAATTAGACCACGGGGCACCACGGACCTCAAAAATAAAAAGTGCTCCAAGCATTATAGTTTTTTATGTATGCATAAGGATGCACCAAGGATCATGGGGCGCCAAAATCCAAAATTCTTATGTTGGCACGAAAATTGCACCATGTGACGAAAATGCACAACAGGCACCAAAATTGGACCACGGGGTACCACGGACCTCAAAACTAAAAGGTGCTCCAAGCATTATGGTTTTTTATTCATAATAATGCACCAGGGATCACGGGAAACCAAAATCCAAAAGTCTTATTTTCGTACGAAAGTTGCACCACGGGCCGAAAATCTACCACTGGCACCAAAATTGGGCCACGGGGAACCACGGACCTCAAAACTGAAAAGTGCTCACAGCATTATGGTTTTTTATGCATAAGAATGCACCAGGGATCACAGGGCACCAAAACCCAAAAGTCTTATTTTGGGACGAAACTTGCACCATGGGCCGAAAATGCACCAATGGGCACCAAAATTGGACCACGAGGCACCGTGGACCTAAAAACTAAATAGTGCTCAGAGCGTTACGGTTTTTAATGCATAAGAATGCACCAGGGATCACGTGGCACCGAAACCCAAAAGTCTTATTTTTGGACGAAAATTGGAGCATGTGCCCAAAATCCACCACGAGCACCAAAATTGGACCACGGGGGACCACGGACCACAAAATAGAAAAGTGCTCACAGCATTATGGGTTTTTATGCATAAGAATGCCCCAAGGATCACAGGGCACCAAGACCCAAAAGTGTTGTTTAGGCGCGAAAATTGCACCATGGGCCGAAACTGCACCTGTGGGCACCAAAATTTGACCACAGGACACCACGGACCTCAAAACTGAAAAGTGCTCAGAGCATTATGATTTTTTATGCATAAGAATGCACCAGGGATCACGGGGCACCAAAACCCAAAAAATCTTATTTTCACACGAAAATTGCATAATGGGTTGAAAATGCGCCACGGGCACAAAAAATGGACCACAGGGCACCGCGGACCTCAAAATTGAAAAGTGCTCCAAGAATTATGGTATTCTATGCGTAAGAATGCATCAGGGATCACATGGCACCAAAACCCAAAAGTCTTATGTTGGCACGAAAATTGGTCCAAGTGCTGAAAATCCACTACGAGCACCAAAATTGGACCACAGGGCACCTTGGACCTCAAAACTGAAAAGTGCTCTGAGCATTATTGTTTTTTATGCATAAGGATGCACCAATGATTATGGGGCATCAAAACCCAAAAGTCTTATTTTGGCACAAAAATTGCACCATGGGCCGAAAATGCACCACTAGCACCAAAATTGGACCACGGGACACCACGGACCTCAAAACTAGAAAGTGCTCAGAGAATTATGATTTTTTATGCAAAAGAATGCAACAAGGATCACGGGGCACCAAAACCCAAAAGTCTTATTTTGGCACAAAAATTACACAATGGGCCGAAAATCTACCACGGGTACCAAAATTAGACCACGGGGTACCACGGAACTCAAAACTGAAAAGTGCTCCAAGCTTTATAGTTTTTTATGCATAAGAATCCACCAGGGTTCACGGGGCACCAAAAGCCAATAGTCTTATTTTTGCATGAAAATTGGACCATGTGCCGAAAATCCTCCGCTGGCACCAAAATTGAACCCCGGGGTACGACGAACCTCAAAACTAAAAAGTGCTCCGAGCATTATGGTTTTTTATGCATAAGAATGCACCAGGGATCACGGGGCACCAAAACCCAAAAGTCTTATTTTCGCACGAAAATGCACCACGGGCACCAAAATTGGACCACATGGCACCACAGACCTCAAAACTGAAAACTGCTACAAGCATTATGATTTTTTATGCATAAGAATGCACCAGGGATCACAGGGCACCAAAACCCAAAAGTCTTATTTTCGTACAAAAATGCACCACGGGCACCAAAATTGGACCACATGGCACCATGGACCTCAAAACTGAAAACTGCTACAAGCATTATGATTTTTTATGCATAAGAATCCAACAGGGATCACGGGGCACCAAAATCGAAAAGTCTTATTTTGGCACGAAAATTGCACCAAGGGCCAAAAATGCACCACGGGCACCAAAATTGGACCACGGGGCACCACGAACCTCAAAACTAAAAAGTGCTCTGAGCATTATGGTTTTTTATACATAAGGATGCACCAAGGATCACAGGGCACCAAAACCCAAAAGTCTTATTTTGGCACGAAAATTGCACCATGTTAGGAAAATGCACCATAGTGACGAAAATTGGACCACAGGGCACCACGGACTTCAAAACTAGAATGTACTCCGAGAATTATGGTTTTTGTGCATAAGAATGCACCAGGGATCACGGGGCACCACTACCCAAAAGTCTTATTTTCGCACGAAAATTGCATAATGGATCGAAAATGTACCACGGGCACAAAAATTGGACCACGGGGCACCACAGACCTCAAAATTGAAAAGTTCTCTGAGTCTTATGAATTTTAATGCATAAGAATGCATCAGGGGTTACGGGGCACCAAAACCCAAAAGTCTTATTTTCGCACAAAATTTGCACAATGGGTCGAAAATGCACTACGGGCACCAAAATTGGACCATGGGGCACCACAGAGTTCAAAACTGAAAAGTGCTCCTAGCATTATGGTTTTTTATGTATAAGAATGCCCTAGGGATCACAAGGCACCAACACCCAAAAGTCTTAGTTTGGGACGAAAATTGCACCATAGGCAAAAAATGCACCAATGGGCATCAAAATTGGACCACGGGGCACCACAGACCTCAAAATTGAAAAGTGATCCGAGCATTATGGTTTTTTATGCATAAGGATGCACGAAGGATCATAGGGCACCAAAACCCAAAATTCTTATTTTCGCACGAAAATTGCACCATGTGACGAAAATGCGCCATGAGCACCAAAATTGGACCACAGGGCACCACGGACTTCAAAACTGAAAAGTGCTCCGAGAATTATGGGTTTTTATGCATAAGAATGCACCAGGGATCACGAGGCACCAAAATCCAAAAGTCTTATTTTCGCACGAAAATTGCACGATTGGCCGAAAATGCACCACGTGTACCAAAATTGAACCATGGGGCACCACTGACCTCAAAACTGAAAGGTGCTCTGAGCATTATACTTTTTTATGCATAACAATGCACCAGGGATTACGAGGAACCAAACCCAAAAGTCTTATTTGGGAACGAAAATTGCACCATGACCCGGAAATGCACCACGGTCATCAAAATTGGGCCACGGGGCACCATCGGCCTCAAAATTGCAAAGTGCTTTGAGCATTATTGGTTTTTATGCATAAGAATGCACCAGGGAACATGAGGCACCCAAACCTAAAAGTCTTATTTTCGCACGAAAATTGCACAATGGGCCGAAAATGCACCATGGGCAGCAAAATTGGACCATGGGGCAGCACGGACCTCAAAAATGAAAAGTTCTCTGAGCATCATGGTTTTTTAGGCATAGGAATGCACCAGGGATTATGGGGCACCAAAACCCAAAAGTCTTATTTTCGCACAAAAATTGCACAATGGGCCAAAAATGCACTACAGGCACCAAAATTGGACCACGGGGCACCACGAACCTCAAAACTGAAAAGTTCTCAGAGCATTATGGTTTTTTATGCATAATGATGCACCAAGGATCATAGGGCACCAAAACCCAAAAGTCTTATTTTGGGACGAAAATTTGCACAATGGGACGAAAATGCACCAATGGCACCAAAATTGGACCACAGGGCACCACGGACCTCAAAATTGAAAAGTACTCCCAGTATTATGGTTTTTTATGCATGAGAATGCACTAGGGATCATAGGGCACCAAAACCCAAAAGTCTTATTTTCTTACGAAATTTGCACCGTGGGCTGAAAATGCACCACGGTCACCAAAATCGGACCACGGGGCACCACGGACCTCAAAATTGAAAAGCGCTTAGAGCATTATGGTTTTTTATGCATAAGAATACACCAGGGATCACGAACCACCAAAACCCAAAAAATCTTATTCTCGCACGAAAATTGCATATTGAGTCGAAAATGCACCACAGGCACAAAAATTGGACCACAGGGCACCATGGACCTCAAAATTGAAAAGTGCTCCTGGCATTATGGTGTTTTATGCATAAGAATGCATCAGGGATCACGTGGTTCTAAAATCCAACAGTCTTATGTTGGCACGAAAATTGGTCCATGTGCTGAAAATCCACCACGGGCACCAAAATTCGACCACAGGGCACCATGGACCTCAAAACTAAAAAGTGCTCCAAGCATTATGGTTTTTTATGCATAAGGATACACCAAGGATTACGGGGCACCAAAAACCAAAACTCTTATTTTTGCACAAAAATTGCACCATGGGCCAAAAATGCACCACGGGACACCAAAATTGGACCACGAGGCACCACGGACCTCAAAACTAAAAAGTGCTCCGAGCATCATGGTTTTTTATGCATAAGAATGCACCAGGTATCACTGAAATCAAAACCCAAAAGTCTTATTTTGGGACGAAAATTGCACCATGGGCCGAAAATGCACCAATGGGCACCTAAATTGGACCACGGGATACCACGAACCTCAAAATTGAAAAGTGTTCTGAGCATTATCATTTTTATGCATAAGAATGCACCAGGGATCATGGGGTACCAAAACCCAAAAGTCTTATTTTGGCACGAAAATTGCACCATGGGCCAAAAATGCACCAGGGGCACCAAAATTGGACCACAGGGCATCACGAACCTCAAAACTGAAAAGTGTTCCGAGCATTATGATTTTTTATGCATAAGAATGCACCAGGGATCACGGGGCACCAAAACCCAAAAGGCTTATTTTCAATGAATATTGCACAAATGGCCGAAAATGAACCACCCGGACCAACATTGGCCCACAGGGCACCACAGACACCAAAATTGGACCACGGGGCCACGGACCTCAAAACTGAAAAGTGCTCCGATCATTATGGTTTTTTATGCATAAGGATGCACCAAGGATCATGAGGCACAAAAACCCAAAAGTCTTATTTTGGCACGAAAATTACACCATGGGCCAAATATGCACCGCGGGACACCAAAGTTGGACCACGGGGCACCACGAATCTCAAAACTGAAAGGTGTTCTAAGCATTATGACTTTTTATGCATAAGAATGCACCAGGGATCACGGGGCACAAAAACCCAAAAGTCTTATTTTGGCACGAAAATTGCACCATGGGCCAAAAATGCACCACGGGCACCAAAATTGGACCACGGGGAACCACGAACCTCAAAACTAAAAAGTGCTTCGAGCATTATTGTTTTTTATGTATAAGAATGCACCAGGGATCATGGGACACAAAAATCCAGAAGACTTATTTTGGCACGAAAATTGCACCACGGGGCAAAAATGCACCACAGGACACCAAAATTGGACCACGAGACACCACAGACTTAAAATCTAAAAAGTTCTCCAAGCATTATAGTTCTTTATGCATAAGGATACACCACGGATCACAGGGCACCTAAACTCAAAGTCTGATTTTGGCACAAAAATTGCACCATGAGCACGAAAATTGGACCACGGGTCACCACGGATCTCAAAACTGAAAAGGGCTCCGAGCATTATGTGTTTTTATGCAAAAAAATGCACCAGGGATCACGGGGCACCAAAACCCAAAAATCTTATTTTCGCACGAAAATTACAGAATGGGCCGTAGATGCACTACGGGCATTAAAATTGGGCCACGGGACACCACAGACCTCAAAACTAAATAGTGCTCTAAGCATTATGGTTTTTTATGCATAAGAATGCACTAGGCATTACGGGGCACCAAAACCTAAAAGTCTTATTTTTGCACAAAAATTGTACAATGGGCCGAAAATACACTACGGGCATTGGACCACGAGGTGCCACGGACCTCAAAATTGAAAAGTACTCCGATCATTATGGTTTTTTATGCATAAGGATGCACCAAGGATCACGGGGCACCAAAACCCAAAAGTCTAATTTTGGCATGAAAATTGCACCATGGGCCAAAATGTGCCACGGTCACCAAAATTAGACCACGGGGCACCACAAACCTCAAAACTGAAAAGTGCTCTGAGCATTATTGTTTGTTATGCATAAGAATGCACCAGCAATTACGGGGCACCAAAATCCAAAAGTCTTATTTTGGCACGAAAATTGCACCATATGCCAAAAATGCACCATGGGCACCAAAATTGGACCACGGGGCTCCACGGACCTCAAAAATAAAAAGTGCTCCGAGCATTATGTGTTTTTTATGCATAAGAATGCACCAGCGATTTTGAGGCACCAAAATCCAAAAGTCTTATTTTGGCACGAAAATTGCACCATATGCCAAAAATGCACCATGGGCACAAAAATTGGACCACCGGGCTCCACGGACCTCAAAACTAAAATGTGCTCCGAGCATTATGTGTTTTTATGCATAAGAATACACCAGGGATCACGGGGCACCAAATCCCAAAAGTCATATTTTCGCACAAAATTTGCACAATGGGCAGAAAACGCACTACGGGCACCAAAATTGGAAAACAGGGCACCACGGAGCTCAAAACTGAAAAGTGCTCCGAGCACTATGGTTTTTTATGCATAAGAAAACTCCAGGCATCACAGTGGACCAACACCAAAAAGTCTTATTTTGGGACAAAAATTGCACCATGGGCCAAAAATGCACCAACGGGCATCAAAACTGGACCACATGGCACCACAGAACTCAAAACTTAAAACTGCTCCGACCATTATGGTTTTTCATGCATAAGAATGCACCAGGGATCACATCACACTAAAACCCAAAACTCTTATTTTGGCACGAAAATTACACCATGTGACGAAAATGTATCATGAGCACCAATATTTGACCACGGGGAACCACGAACCTCAAAACTGAAAAGTGCTCCAAGCATTATGGGTTTTTATGCATAAGAATGCAGCAGGGATCACGGGGCACCAAATCAAAAAATTCTTATTTTCGTACGAAAATTGCACAATGGGCCGAAAATGTACCACTTATACCAAAATTGTACCACGGGGCACCACGGACCTCAAAATTGAAAAGTGTTCTGAGCATTATGGCTTTTTATGCATAAGAAAACACCAGGGAATTCGGGGCACCAAGTGTGAAAATAAGACTTTTGGGTATTGGTTCCCCATGATCCCTAGTGCATTCTTATGCATAAAAAACCATCATGCTCAGAGCACTTTTAAGTTTTGAGGTCCGAGGTGCCCCGTGGTCCAATTTTGGTGCCCGTGATGCATTTTCGGCCCATTACGCTATTTTTGACCGAAAATAAGACTTTTGGGTTTTGGTGCCCCATGATCCCTGGTGCATTATTATGCATAAAAAACCATAATGCTCGGAGCACTTTTCAGTTGTGAGGTCCATGGTGCCCCGTGGTCCAATTTTGGTGCTAGTGGTGCATCTTCGGCCATTTGTGAAATTTTCGAGCGAAAATAAGACTTTTGGGTTTTGGTGGCCCGTGATCCCTGGGTTATTCTTATGCATAAAAAACCATAATGCTCAGAGAACTTTTAAGTTTTAAGGTCCGAGGCGCCCCGTGGTCCAATTTTGGTGCCGGGGGTGCACTTCGGCCATTTGTACAATTTTCATGCGAAAATAAGATTTTTGGGTTTTGGTGCCCGTTATCCCTGGTGCTTTCTTATGCATAAAAAACCATAATGCTCAGTGCACCTTTCAGTTTTGATGTCCTAGGTGCCCCGTAGTCCAATTTTGGTGCCTGTGGTGCATTTTCGGCCTACTATGCAATTTTCGTGCGAAAATAAGACATTTGGGTTTTGGTGCCCTGTGTTCGCTGGTTCATTCTTATACATAAAAAACCATAATGCTCGAAGCACTTTTAAGTTTTGAGGTCTGAGGTGCCCCGTTGTCCAATTTTGGTGCCCGTGATGCATTTTCGGCCCATTATGCAATTTTCGTGTGAAAATAAGACTTTTGGGTTTTGGTGCCCCGTGATCCCTAGTGCATTCTTATGCATAAAAAACCATAATGCTTGGAGCACTTTTCAGTTTTGAGGTCTGTGGTGCCCCGTGGTCCAATTTTGGTTCTGGTGGTGCATTTTTGGCCATTTGTGCAATTTTCGTGCGAAAATAAGACTTTTGGATTTTAGAGCCTCGTGATCCCTGGTGAATTCTTATGCATGAAAAACCATAATGCTTGGAGCACTTTTCAGTTTTAAGGTCAATGGTGCCGGTGGTGCATTTTCGTCCATTTGTGAAATTTTCGTGCGAAAATAAGATTTTGGGTTTTGGTGCCCTGTGAACCCTGGTGCATTCTTTTGCATAAAAAACCATAATGATCATAGCACTTTTCAATTTTGTGGTCTGAGGTGCCCCGTGATCCAATTTTGGTGCTCCTGGTGCATTTTCGGACCTTTCTGCAATTTTCGTACGAAAATAAGACTTTTGGGTTTTGGTGCCCCGTGATCCCTAGTGCATTCATATGCATAAAAAACCATAAAGCTCATAACACTTTTTAGTGTTGAGGTTCGTGGTTCCCCGTGGTCCAATTTTGGTGCTGGGGGTGCATCTTCGGCAATTCGTGCAATTTTCGTGCAAAAATAAGACTTTTGGGTTTTCGTGCCCCGTGATCCCTGGTGCTTTCTATTGCATAAAGAACCTTAATGCTTGGTTCACTTTTCAGTTTTGAGGTCCGAGGTGCCCCGTGGTCCAATTTTAGTGCCCGTAGTGCATTTTCGGCCCATTGTGCAATTTTCGTACGAAAATAAGACTTTTGGGTTTTGGTGCCCTGTCATCCCTGGTTCATTCTTATGCATAAAAAACCATAATTCTTAGAGCAATTTTATACTTTTAGGTCCGAGGTGCCCCGTGGTCCAATTTTGGTGCTCGTGATGCATATTCGGCCCATTGTGCAATTTTCATGCGAAAATAAGTCTTTTGGGTTTTGGTGCCCCGTGATCCCTGGTGCATTCTTATGCATAAAAAACCGTAATGCTCGAAGCACTTTTTAGTTTGGAGGTCCATGGTGCCCCGTGGTCCAATTTTGGTGCCAGTGGTGCATTTTCGGCCATTTGTGAAATTTTCGTGCGAAAATAAGACTTTTGGGTTTTGTTGCCCTGTGATACCTGATGCATTCTTATGCATAAAAAACCATAATGCTCAGAGAACTTTTATGTTTTGAGGTCAGAAGTTTCCCGTGGTCCAATTTTGGTGCCCGTTGTGCATTTTCGGCTCATTGTACAATTTTCGTGCGAAAATAAGACTTTTGGATTTTGGTGCCCCGTGATCCCTGGTGTATTTTTATGCACTAAAAATCATAATGCTCGCAAGACTTTTCAGTTTTGAGGTTCGTGGTTCCCCGTCATCCAATTTTGGTGCCGGTGGTGCATTTTCGGCCATTTGGGCAATTTTTGTGCAAAAATAAGACTTTTCGGTTATGGTGCCCCGTGATCCCTGGTGCATTCTTATGCATAAAAAACCATAATGCTCGGAACACTTTTTAATTTTGAGGTCTGTGGTGCCCCGTGGTCCAATTTTGGTGCCAGTAATGCATTTTCGACCATTCGTGCAATTTTCGTGCGAAAATAAGACTTTTGGATTTTGGTGCCCCGTGATCCCTAGTGCATTCTTATGCATAAAAGGTCACAATTCTTGGAACACTCTTCAGTTTTGAGGTCCTTGGTGCCCCGTGGTCTAATTTTGGTGCCGGTGGTGGATTTTCGGGCATTTGTGAAATTTTCGTGGGAAAATAAGACTTTTGGGTTTGGGAGCCCAATGACCCCTGGTGCATTCTTATGCATAAAAAACCATAATGCTTTTAGCAATTTTCAGTTTTGAGGTCCGTGGTGCCTCATGGAACAATTTTGTGTCGGTGGTGCATTTTTGGCCATTTGTGAAATTTTCATGCGAAAATAAGACTTTTGGGTTTTGGTGCCCCATGATCCCTGGTTCATTATTATGCATAAAAAACCATAATGCTCGGAGCACTTTTTAGTTGTGAGGTCCATGGTGCCCCGTGGTCCAATTTTGGCGCCAGTGGTGCATTTTCGGCCATTTGTGAAATTTTCGAGCGAAAATAAGACTTTTGGGTTTTGGTGCCCCGTAATCCCTGGGGTATTCTTATGCATTAAAAACCATAATGCTCGGAGAACTTTTAAGTTTTGAGTTCCGAGGTGCCCCGGGGTCCAATTTTGGTGCCAGGGGTGCACTTCGGCCATTTGTGCAATTTTCGTTCGAAAATAAGATTTTTGGGTTTTGGTGCCCGTTATCCCTGCTGCTTTCTTATGCATAAAAACCGATAATGCTCGGTGCACCTTTCAGTTTTGATGTCCTAGGTGCCCCGTGGTCCAATTTTGGTGCCCGTGGTGCATTTTCGGCCTATTGTGCAATTTTCGTGCGAAAATAAGACATTTGGGTTTTGGTGCCATGTGTTCATTGGTTCATTCTTATGCATAAAAAACCATAATGCTCGAAGCACTTTTAAGTTTTTAGGTCTGAGGTGCCCCGTTGTCCAATTTTGGTGCCCGTGATGCATTTTCGGCCCATTATGCAATTTTCGTGCGAAAATAAGACTTTTGGGTTTTGGTGCCCCATGATCCCTTATGCATTCTGATGCATAAAAAACCATAATACTCAGAGCAATTTTCAGTTTTGAGGTTCGAGGTGCCCCATGGTCCAATTTTGGTGCCCGTGGTGCATTTTCGGCCCATTGTGCAATTTTCGTGCGAAAATAAGACTTTTGGATTTTGGTGCCCTGTGATCCCTGGTGCATTCTTATGCATAAAAAACCATAATGCTTGGAACACTTTTTAGTCTTGAGGTTCGTGGTGCCCCGTGGTCCAATTTTGCTGCAGGTGGTGCATTTTCGGCCATTTGCGCAATTATCATGCGAAAATAAGACTTTTGGATTTTGGTGCCCCGTGATCCCTGGTGCATTCTTATGGATAAAAAACCATAATTCATGGAGCACTTTTCAGTTTTGAGGTCCGTGCTGCCCCGTGGTCCAATTTTGGTGCCGGTGGTGGATTTTTTGCCATTTGTACAATTTTCGTGCAAAAATAAGACTTTTGGGTTTTGGGGCCCTGTGAACCCTGGTGCCTTCTTATGCATAAAAAATCATAATGCTCATAGCACTTTTCAGTTTGGAGGTCCGAGGTGCCCCGTGGTCCAATTTTGGAGCCTGTGGTGCTTTCTCAGCCCTTTGTTCAATTTTCGTGCGAAAATAAGACTTTTGGGTTTTGGTACCCCGTGATCCTTGGTTCATTCTTATGCATAAAAAACGATAATGTTCGCAACACTTTTCAGTGTTGATATTCGTGGTGCCTCGTGGTCCAATTTTGGTGTCGGGGGTGCATTTTCGGCCATTTGTGCATTTTTTGTGCGAAAAGAAGACTTTTGGGTTTTGGTGCCCCATGATCCCTGGTGCAATCTTATGCATAAAAAACATTAATTCTCTGACCACTTTTCAGTTTTGAGGTCCGAGGTGCCCCGTGGTCCAATTTTGGTGCCGGTGGTGCATTTTCGGCCATTTGCGCAATTTTCGTGCGAAAAATAAGACTTTTTGGTTTTCAGACCCGTGATCCCTGGTGCATTCTTATGCATAAAAAACCTTAATGCTCTGAGCACTTTTCAGTTTTGAGATCCGTGGTACCCCGTGGTCTAATTTTGGTGTCCGTGATGCATTTTCGGCCATTTGTGCAATTTTCGTGCGAAAATAACACTTTTGGGTTTTGGTGCCCCATGATCCCTGGTGCATTCTTATGCATAAAAAACCGTAATGCCTGGAGCACTTTTAAGTTTTGAGGTCGCAGGTGTCCCGTGGTCCAATTTTGGTGCCCGAGGTGCATTTTCAGCCAATTTTGCAATTTCTTGCGAAAATAAGACTTTTGGGTTTTCGTGCCCTGTGAACCCTGGTGCATTCTTTTGCATAAAAAACCATAATGATCATAGCACTTTTCAGTTTTGTGGTCTGAGGTGCCCCGTGATCCAATTTTGGTGCTCCTGGTGCATTTTCGGACCTTTCTGCAATTTTAGTACGAAAATAAGACTTTTGGGTTTTGGTGCCCCGTGATCCCTAGTGCATTCATATGCATAAAAAATCATAAAGCTCATAACACTTTTTAGTGATGAGGTTCGTGGTTCCCCGTGGTCCAATTTTGGTGCTGGGGGTGCATCTTCGGCCATTCGTGCAATTTTCGTGCAAAAATAAGACTTTTGGGTTTTCGTGCCCCGTGATCCCTGGTGCTTTCTATTGCATAAACAACCTTAATGCTCGGTGCACTTTTCAGTTTTGAGGTCCGAGGTGCCCCGTGGTCCAATTTTAGTGCCCGTAGTGCATTTTCGGCCCATTGTGCAATTTTCGTGCGAAAATAAGACTTTTGGGTTTTGGTGCCCTGTCATCCCTGGTTCATTCTTATGCATAAAAAACCATAATTCTTAGAGCAATTTTATGTTTTTAGGTCCGAGGTGCCCCATGGTCCAATTTTGGTGCCCGTGATGCATATTTGGCCCATTGTGCAATTTTCATGCGAAAATAAGTCTTTTGGGTTTTGGTGCCCCGTGATCCCTGGTGCATTCTTATGCATAAAAAACCGTAATGCTCGAAGCACTTTTTAGTTTGGAGGTCCATGGTGCCCCGTGGTCCAATTTTGGTGCCAGTGGGGCATTTTCGGCCATTTGTGAAATTTTCATGCGAAAATAAGACTTTTGGGTTTTGGTGCCCTGTGATCCCTGATGCATCCTTATGCATAAAAAACCATAATGCTTAGAGAACTTTTATGTTTTGAGGTCCGGAGTTCCCCGTGGTCCAATTTTGGTGCCCGTTGTGCATTTTCGGCCCATTGTACAATTTTCGTGCGAAAATAAGACTTTTGGATTTTGGTGCCCCATGATCCCTAGTACATTCTTATGCATAAAAGATCACAATGCTTGGAACAGTTTTCAGTTTTGAGGTCCATGGTGTCCCCTGGTCTAATTTTAGTGCCGGTGGTGGATTTTCGGCCATTTGTGAAATTTTCGTGGGAAAATAAGACTTTTGGGTTTGGGAACCCCGTGATCCCTGGTGCATTCTTATGCATAAAAAACCATAATGCTTTTAGCAATTTTCAGTTTTGAGGTCCGTGGTGCCTCGTGGACCAATTTTGTGTCGGTGGTGCATTTTCGGCCATTTGTGATTTTTTCGTGCGAAAATAATACTTTTGGGTTTTGGTGCCCCGTGATCCCTAGTGCATTCTTATTCATAAAAAACCATAATTCTCGGAGCACGTTCCAGTTTTGAGGTTCGTGGTGCCCCGTGGTCCAATTTTGGTGCCCGTGGTGCATTTTCGGCCTATTATCAAATTTTCGTGCGAAAATAAGACTTTTGGGTTTTGGTGCCCCGTGATCCGTGGTGCATTCTTATGCATAAAACACCATAATGCTCAGAACACTTTTCAGTTATTAGGTCTGTGGTACCCCGTGGTCCAATTTTTGGTGCCGGTAATGCATTTTCGGCCATTTGTGCAATTTTCGTGCGAAAATAACACTTTTGGGTTTTGGTGACCCGTGATCCCTGGTGCATTCTTCTGCATAAAAAACCATAATGCTTGGACCACTTATAAGTATTGAGGTCCGAGGTGCCCCTTGGTCAAATTTTCTTACCCGTGGTGCATTTTCGGCCCATTGTGCAATTTTAGTGCGAAAATAAGACTTTTGGGTTTTGGTGCGCCGTGATTCCTGGTGCATTATTATGCATAAAATACATAATGCTCGGGGCACTTTTCAGGTTTGAGGTCCGAGGTGCCCCGTGGTCTAATTTTGGTTCCCGTGGTGCATTTTCGGCCCATTGTGTAATTTTCGTGCGAAAATAAGACTTTTGGGTTTTGGTGTCCTGTGATTCCTAGTGCATTCTTATGCATAAAAATCCATCATGCTCAGAACACTTTTCAATGTTGAGTTTCGTGGTGCCCCGTGGTCTAATTTTGGTGCCAGTGGTGCATTTTCGGCAATTTTAGCAATTTTCGTGCGAAAATAAGACTTTTGGATTTTGGAGCCCCATGATCCCTGGTGCATTCTTTTGCATAAAAAACCATAATGCTTCAAGCACTTTTCAGTTTTGAGGTCCGTGGTGCCTCATGGTCCAATTTTGGTGCCGGTGGTGCTTTTTCGGCCATTTCTGAAATTTTCGTCCGAAAATAAGACTTTTGGGTTTTGGTGCCCCATGATCCCTGGTGCATTCTTATGCATAAATAACCATAATGCGCCAAACACTTTTCAGTTTTGAGGTCCGTGGTGCCCCGTGGTCTAATTTTGGTGCCGGTAATGCATTTTCGGCCATTTGTGCTATTTTCGTGCGAAAATAAAACTTTTGGGTTTTGGTGCCCGTCATCCCTGGTGCATTCTTATGCATAAAAAACCATAATGCTCAGAACAGTTTTCAGTTTTGAGGTCCGTGGTGCCCCGTGGTCCAATTTTGGTGTAGGTAATGCATTTTCGGCCATTTGTGCAATTTTCGTGCGAAAATAAAACTTTTGGATTTTGGTGCCCAACGATCTCTGGTGCATTCTTACGCATAAAAAACCATAATGCTTGGAGCACTTTTCAGTTTTGACGTCTGTGGTGCCCCGTGGTTCAATTTTGGTAACGATGGTGCATTTTCGGCCATTTGTGTAATTTTCGTGCGAAGATAAGAATTTTAGGTTTTGGTGCCCCGTGATCCCTAGTGCATTCTAATGCATAAAAAACCATAATGCTTGAAGAACTTTTTAGTTTTGAGGTCTGAGGTGCCCCGTGGTCCAATATTGGTGCCCGTGGTGCATTTTCGTCGCATTGTGTAATTTTCGTGTGAAAATAAGACTTTTGGGTTTTGGTGCCCTTTGATCCCTGGTGCATTCTTATGCATGAAAAACCATAATTCTTGGACCACTTTTAAGTTCTGAGGTCCCAGGTGACGCGTGGTCCGATTTTGGTGCCCGTGGTGCCTTTTTGGTGCATTGTGCAATTTTCAAGCGAAAATAAGACCTTTGGGTTTTTGTGCCCCGTGATCCCTGGTGCATTCTTATGCATAAAAAATCATAAAGCTCATAGCACTTTTCAATTTTGAGGTCTGAGGTGCCCTGTGGTCCAATATTTGGGCTCGTGGTGCATTTTCGGCTGATTGTGCAATTTTTGTGCGAAAATAAGACTTTTGGGTTTTGGTGCCCCGTGATTCCTGGTGCATTCTTATGCATATAAAAGCATAATGCTTGGACCTCTTTTAAGTTTTGAGGTCCCAAGATCCCCGTGGTCCAATTTTGGTACCCATGGTGCATTTTCGACCTATTGTGTAATTTTCATGCGAAAATAAGACTTTCCGGTTTTGGTGCCCTGTGATCCCTGGTGCATTCTTATGCATAAAAAACCATAAAGCTCACAGCACTTTTCAGTTTTGAGGTCTGAGGTACCCCGTGTTCCAATATTGCTGCTCGTGGTGCATTTTCGGTCCATTGTGCAATTTCCGTGCGAAAATAAGACTTTTGGGTTTTTGTGCCCCGTGATCCCTGGTGCATTCTTATGCATAACAAACCTTAATGCTTGGAACACTTTTTAGTTTTGAGGTCCGTGGTTCCCCGTGGTCCAATTTAGTGCCGGTAACGCATTTTCAGCCATTTATGCAATTTTCGTGCAAAAAAATGACTTTTGAGTTTTGGTGCACCGTGATCCCTGGTTCATTCTTATGCATAAAAAACCATAATGTTCATGGCAATTTTCAGTTTTGAGGTCCGAGGTGCCCCGTTGGCCAATTTTGGTGACTGTGGTGCATTTTTGGCCCTTTATTCAATTTTCGCGCAAAAATAAGAATTTTGGCTTTTGGTGCCCCGTGATCCATGGGGAATTCTTATGCATAAAAAACCATAATGCTCGAAACACTTTCAGTCTTGAGGATTGTGGATCCCCGTGGTCCAATTTTGGTGCCGGGGTGCATTTTCAGCCATTTGTGCAATTTTCGTGCGAAAATAAGACTTTTGGGTTTTGGTGCCCCGTGATCCCTAGTGCATTCTTATGCATAAAAAACCATAATGCTCAGAACACTTTTCAGTTTTGAGGTCTGTGGTGCCTCGTGGTCCAATTTTTTGGTGTCGCTGGTGCATTTTCGGCCATTTGTGCAATTTTTGTGCGAAAATAAGACTTTAGGGTTTTGGTGCCCCGTGATACCTGGTGCATTCATATCCATAAAAAACCATAATGCTCGGAGAACTTTTAAGTTTTGAGGTCCGACGTGCCCCGTGGTCCAATTTTGGTGCCCGTGGTGCATTTACGGGCATTTGTGTACTTTTCGTGCGAAAATAATACTTTTGGGTTTTGGTGCCCCGTGATCCCTGGTCCATTCTTATCCATAAAAAACAATCATGCTCGTAGCACTTTTCAATTTTGAGGTCTGAGGTACCCCGTGTTCCAATATTGCTGCTCGTGGTGCATTTTTGGCCCATTGTGCAATTTTCGTGCGGAAATAAGACTTTTGGGTTTTAGTGCCCCATGATCCCTGGTGCATTCTTATGCATAACAAACCTTAATGCTCGGAACACTTTTCATTTTTGAGGTTCGTGGTGCCCCGTGGTCCAATTTGGTGCCGGTAACGCATTTTCAGCCATTTGTGCAATTTTCGTGCGAAAAAAAGACTTTTGAGTTTTGGTGTACTGTGATCCCTAGTGCATTCTTATACATAAAAAACCATAATGTTCATGGTAGTTTTCAATTTTGAGGTCTGAGGTGCCCCGTTGGCCAATTTTGGTGACCGTGGTGCATTTTCGGCCCTTTGTTCAATTTTCGCGCAAAAATAAGACTTTTGGATTTTGGTGCCCCGGGATCCATGGGGAATTCTTATGCATAAAGAACCATAATGCTCGAAACACTTTCAGTCTTGAGGTTCGTGGATCCTCGTGGTCCAATTTTGGTGCCGGGGGGTGCATTTTCGGCCATTTGTGCAATTTTCGTGCGAAAATAAGACCTTTGGGTTTTTGTGCCCCTTGATCCCTAGTGCATTCTTATGCATAAAAAACCATAATTCTTAGGGCACTTTTCAGTTTTTGAGGTCCGAGGTACCCCGTGGTCCAATTTTGGTGCCTGTGTTGCATTTTCGGCCTATTGGGCAATTTTCGATCTAAAATAAGACTTTTGGATTTTGGTGCCCCGTGATCCTTGGTGCATTCTTATACATAAAAACCATAATGCACAGAGCACTTTTCAGTTTTGAGGTCCGAGGTGCCCCGTGGTCCAATTTTTGTGCCCGGGTGCATTTTCGGCCCACTGTTCAATTTTCGTGCGAAAATGAAACGTTTGTATTTGGGTGCCCCATGATCCCTAGGGCATTCTTATGCATAAAAAACCATAATGCTAGGAACAGTTTTCAGTTTTGAGGTCTGTGCTGCCCCGTGGTCCAATTTTGGTGTCGATAATGCATTTCGGCCAGTTATGCAATTTTCGTGCGAAAATAAGACTTTTGGATTTTGGTGCCCCGTGATCCCTGGTGCATTCTAATCCATAAAAATCAATAATGCTCAGAGCACTTTTCAGTTTTCAGGTCTGAGGTACCCCGTGTTCCAATATTGGGCCCGTGGTGCATTTTCGGTCCATTGTGCAATTTTCATGCGAAAATAAGACCTTTGGGTTTTGGTGCCCCGTGATCCCTAGTGCATTCTTGTGCATCAAAAACCTTAAATCTCGGAACACTTTTCATTTTTGAGGTTCGTGGTGCCCCGTGGTCCAATTTTGGTGCCGGTGTTGCATTTTCGTCCATTTGTGCAATTTTCGTGCGAAAATAAAACTTTTGGGTTTTGGTGCCCCGTGATCCCTGGTGCATTCTTATGCATAAAAAATCATAATGCTTGGAGCTCTTTTTAGTTTTGACGTCCGTGGTGCCCTGTGGTCCAATTTTGGTGCCAGTGGTGCATTTTCGGCCATTTGTGCAATTTTCGTTCGAAAATAAGACTTTTGGGTTTTGGTGCCCCGTGATCCCTGGTGCATTATTATGCATAAAAATATATAATGCTCGGAACACTTTTCAGTTTTGAGGTCCGTGATGTCCCGTGGTCCAATTTTGGTGCCCATGGTACATTTTTGGCCATTTGTGGAATTTTTGTGCAAAAATTAGACTTTTGGGTTTTGGTGCCCCGTGATCCCTGGGACATTCTTATGCATTAAAAACCATAATTCTCAGAGCACTTTTAAGTTTTGAGATCCGAAGTACCCCGTGGTCCAATTTTGGTGCCCGTGATGTATTTTCGACTGATTGTACAATTTTCGTGCGGAAATAAGACTCTTGGGTTTTGGTGCCCCATGATCCCTGGTGCATTCTTATGCATAAAAAACCATAATACTTAGAGCACTTTTCAGTTTTGAGTTCCGTGGTGCCCCGTGGTCCAATTTTGGTGTCGGTGGTGCATTTCCTGCAATTTGTGCAATTTTCGTGCGAAAATAAGACTTTGAAGATTTGGTGCCCCGTGATCCCTAGTGCATTCTTATGCATAAAAAACCATAATGCTCAGAGCACTTCTCAGTTTTGAGGACCGTGGTGCCCCGTGGTCCAATTTTGGTACCCGTGGTGAATTTTCGGCACATGGTGCAATTGCCGGTCCAAAATAAGACTTTTGGATTTTGCTGCCCCGTGATCCCTTTTGCATTCTTATGCCTAAAAAATCATAATGCTTGGAGCACTTTTCTGTTTTGAGGTCCGTGGTGCCCTGTGGTCCACTTTTGGTACCCGTGGTGCATATTCGGCCTATTATGCAATTTTTGTGCCCCGTGATCCCTTGTGCATCCTTATATGCATAAGAATCCATAATGCTCGAAGCAATTTTCAGTTTTAAGGTCCGTGGAACCCCGTGGTCCAATTTCGGTGTCGGTGGTGCATTTTCGGCCATTTGTGCAATTATTGTGCGAAAATAACACTTTTGGTTTTGGTGCCTCGTGATCCCTAGTGCATTCTTATGCATAAAAAACCATAATGCTGGGAGCATTTTTATGTTTTGAGGTGTGTGGTGCCCCGTGGTCCAATTTTGGTGCTCGTGGTGTATTTTCGGCCAATTGTGCAATTTTTGTGCGAAAATAAGACTTTTGGATTTTGGTGCCCCGTGATACCTAATGCATTCTTTTACATAAAAAACCATAATGCTCAGAGCACTTTTCAGTTTTGAGGTCCGTGGTGCCTCATGGTCTAATTTTGGTGCCGGTGGTGCATTTTTGGCCATTTCTGAAATTATCGTGCGAAAATAAGACTTTTGGGTTTTGGTGCCCCATATTCCCTGGTGCATTCTTATGCATAAATAACCATAATGCTCGGAACACTTTTCAGTTTTGAGGTCCGTGGTGACCCGTGGTCTAATTTTGGTGCCGGTAATGCATTTTCGGCCATTTGTGCTATTTTCGTGCGAAAATAAGACTTTTGGCTTTTGCTGCCCCGTGATCCATGGGGCATTCTTATGCATAAAAAACCATAATGCTCAAAACACTTTCAGTCTTGAGGTTCGTGGATCGCCGTGGTCCAATTTTGGTGTCGGGGGTGCATTTTCGGCCATTTGTGCAATTTTTGTGCGAAAATAAGACTTTAGGGTTTTGGTGCCCCGTGATACCTGGTGCATTCTTATCCATAAAAAACCATAATGCTAGGAGCACTTTTAAGTTTTGAGGTCTGACGTGCCCCGTGGTCCAATTTTGGTGCCAGTGGTGCATTTACGGCCATTTGTATACTTTTCGTGCGAAAATAATACTTTTGGGTTTTGGTGCCCCGTGATCCCTGGTGCATTCTTATCCATAAAAAACAATCATGCTCGTAGCACTTTTTAGTTTTTAGGTCTGAGGTACCCCGTGTTCCAATATTGCTGCTCGTGGTGCATTTTCGGCCCATTGTGCAATTTCGTGCGAAAATAAGACTTTTGAGTTTTAGTGCCCCGTGATCCTTGGTGCATTCTTATGCATAACAAACCTTAATGCTCGGAATTTGGTGCCCCGTGGTCCAATTTGGTGTCGGTAACGCATTTTCAGCCATTTGTGCAATTTTCGTGCGAAAAAAAGACTTTTGAGTTTTGGTGCGCTGTGATCCCTGGTGCATTCTTATGCATAAAAAACCATAATGTTCATGGTAGTTTTCAGTTTTGAGGTTCGAGGTGCCCCGTTGGCCAATTTTGGTGACCGTGGTGCATTTTCGGCCCTCTGTTCAATTTTCGCACAAAAATAAGACTTTTCGATTTTGGTGCCCCGTGATCCATGGGGCATTCCTATGCATAAAGAACCATAATGCTCGAAACACCTTCAGTCTTGAGGTTCGTGGATCCCCGTGGTCCAATTTTGGTGCCGGGGGTGCATTTTCGGCCATTTGTGCAATTTTCGTGCGAAAATAAGACCTTTGGGTTTCCGTGCCCATTCATCCCTAGTGCATTCTTATGCATAAAAAACCATAATTCTCAGGGCACTTTTCAGTTTTTGAGGTCCGAGGTACCCCGTGGTCCAATTTTGGTGCCTGTGGTGCATTTTCGGCCTATTGTGCAATTTTCGATCTAATATAAGACTTTTGGATTTTGGTGCCCCATGATCCCTGGTGCATTCTTATGCATAAAAACCATAATGCACAGAGCACCTTTCAGTTTTGAGGTCCGAGGTGCCCCGTTGTCCAATTTTGGTGCCCGTGTGCATTTTCGGCCCATTGTGCAATTTTTGTGCGAAAATGAAACGTTTGCATTTTGGTTCCCCGTGATCCCTGGGGCATTCTTATGCATAAAAAACCATAATGCTTGGAACAGTCTTTAGTTTTGAGGTTTGTGCTGCCCCGTGGTCCAATTTATGTGTCGACAATGCATTTCGGCCAGTTGTGCAATTTTCGTGCGAAAATAAGACTTTTGCGTTTTGGTGCCCCATGATCCCTAGTGCATTCTTATCGATAAGAAACAATAATGCTCGGAGCACTTTTCAGTTTTGAGGTCTGAGGTACCCCGTGTTCCAATATTGGTGCCCGTGGTGCATTTTCGGTCCATTGTGCAAATTTCATGCAAAAATAAGACTTTTGGGTTTTGGTGCCCCGTGATCCCCAGTGCATTCTTGTGCATAACAAACCTTAAATCTTGGAACACTTTTCATTTTTGAAGTCCGTGGTGCCCCGTGGTCCAATTTTGGTGCCGGTGTTGCATTTTCGTCCATTTGTGCAATTTTCGTGCGAGAATAAGACTTTTGGGTTTTAGTGCCCCGTGATCCCTGGTGCATTCTTATGCATAAAAAACCATAATGCTTGGATCTCATTTTAGTTTTGACGTCCGTGGTGCCCCGTGGTCCAATTTTGGTGCCGGTGGTGCATTTTCGACCATTTGTGAAATTTTCGTGCGAAAATAAGTCTTTTGGGTTTTGGTGCCCGGTGATCCATGGTGCATTCTTATGCATAAAAAACCATAATACTCAGAGAACTTTTCAGTTTTGAGGTCCGAGGTGCCCCGTGCTCCAATTTTGGTGCCCGTGGTGCATTTTCGGCCAATTGTGCAATTTTCGTACGAAAATAAGACTTTTGGATTTTGGTGCCCCGTGATCCCTGGTGCATTCTTATGCATAAAAATACATAATGCTCGGAACACTTTTCAGTTTTGAGGTCCGTGATGCCCCGTGGTCCATTTTTGGTGCCCATGGTGCATTTTTGGCCATTTGTGGAATTTTTGTGCGAAAATTAGACTTTTGGGTTTTGGTGCCCCGTAATCCCTGGGACATTCTTATGCATAAAAAACCATAATTCTCATAGCACTTTTAAGTTTTGAGATCCGAGGTACCCCGTGGTCCAATTTTGGTGCCCGTAATGCATTTTCGGCTGATTGTGCAATTTTAGTGCGGAAATAAGACTCTTGGGTTTTGGTACCCCATGATCCCTGGTGCATTCTTATGCATAAAAAACCATAATGCTTGGAGCACTTTTCAGTTTTCAGTTTCGTGGTGCCTCGTGGTCCAATTTTTGTGTCGATGGTGCATTTCCTGCAATTTGTGCAATTTTCGTGCGAAAATAAGACTTTTAAGATTTGGTGCCCCGTGATCCCTAGTGCATGCTTATGTATAAAAAACCATAATGCTCAGAGAACTTTTCAGTTTTGAGGTGCAACGTTCCCCGTGGTCCAATTTTAGTGCCCGTGTTGCATTTTTGGCCCATTGTGCAATTTTCGTACGAAAATAAGACTTTTGGATTTTGGTGCCCCGTGATCCCTCGTGCATTCTTATTCATAAACAACCATAATTCTTGGAGCACTTTTAAATTGTGAGGTCCCAGGTGCCCCGTGTTCCAATTTTGTTGCCGATGGTGCATTGTCGGCAATTTGTGCAATTTTCGAAAGAAAATAAGACTTTTCGGTTTTGGTGCCCCATGATCCTTGGTGCATTCTTATGCATAAAAAAACATAATGCTCGAAAAACTTTTCAGTCTTGAGGCTCATGGTGCCCCGTGGTCCAATTTTGGTGCCGAGGGTGCATTTCCGGCCATTTGTGCAATTTTCATGCGAAAATAGGACTTTTGGGTTTTGGTGCCCCATGATCCCTTGTGCATTCTAATGCATAAAAAACCATAATGCTCGGAGCAATTTTCAGTTTTGAGGTTCGAGGTGCACCGTGGTCCAATTTTGGTGCCCGTAGTGCATTTTCGGCCCATTGTGCAATTTTCGTGCGAAAATAAGACTTTTGGATTTTGGTGCCCTATGATCCCTGGTGCATTCTTATGCATAAAAAACCATAATGCTTGGAACACTTTTTAGTCTTGAGGTTCGTGGTGCCCCTTGGTCCAATTTTGGTGCAGGTGGTGCATTTTCGGCCGTTTGTGCAATTATCATGCGAAAATAAGACTTTTGGGTTTTGGTGCCCCGTGATCCCTGGTGCATTCTTATGGATAAAAAACCATAATGCATGGAGCACTTTTCAGTTTTGAGGTCCGTGCTGCCCCATGGTCCAATTTTGGTGCCGGTGGTGCATTTTTGGCCGTTTGTACAATTTTCGTGCAAAAATAAGACTTTTGGGTTTTGGAGCCCTGTGAACCCTAGTGCATTCTTATGCATAAAAAATCATAATGCTCATAGCACTTTTCAGTTTGGCGGTCCGAGGTGCCCCGTGGTCCAATTTTGGAGCCTGTGGTGCTTTCTCAGCCCTTTGTTCAATTTTCGTGCGAAAATAAGACTTTTGGGTTTTGGTGCCCCGTGATCCTTGGTTCATTCTTATGCATAAAAAATGATAATGTTCGCAACACTTTTCAGTCTTGATGTTCGTGGTGCCCCATGGTCCAATTTTGGTGTCGGGGGTGCATTTTCAGCCGTTTGTGCATTTTTTGTGCGAAAAGAAGACTTTTGGGTTTTGGTGCCCCGTGATCCCTGGTGCAATCTTATGCATAAAAAACCTTAATGCTCTAAGCACTTTTCAGTTTTGAGGTCCGAAGTGCCCCGTGGTCCAATTTTGGTGCCGGTGGTGCATTTTCGGCCATTTGCGCAATTTTCGTGCGAAAAATAAGACTTTTTGGTTTTCAGACCCATGATCCGGGTGCATTCTTATGCATAAAAAACCTTAATGCTATGAGCACCTTTCAGTTCTGAGATCTGAGGTACCCCGTGGTCCAATTTTGGTGCCCGTGATGCATTTTAGGCCATTTGTGCCATTTTCGTGCGAAAATAAGACTTTTGGGTTTTGGTGCCCCGTGATTCCTAGAGCATTCTTATGCGTAAAAAACCATAATGCTTGGAGTACTTTTTAGTTTTGAGGTTCGTGGTGCCCCGTGGTCCAATTTTGGTGCCGGTGGTGCATTTTCGGCCATTTGAGCAATTTTGGTGCGAAAATAAGACTTTTGAGCTTTGGTGCCCCGTGATCCCTGGTGCATTCTTATGCAAAAAAAAAACCACATTGCTAGAGCACTTTTCAGTTTTGAGGACCGTGGTGCCCCTTGGTACAATTTTGGTGCTGGTGGTGCATTTTCGGCCATGTGTGCAATTTTCGTGCTAAAATAAGACTTTTGGGTTTTGTTGTCCCATGATTCCTGGTGCATTCTTATGCATAAAAAACCATAATGCTCCGAAGAATTTTCAGTTTTGAGGTTCGTGGTGTCCCGTGGTCAAATTTTGGTGCCGGTGGAGCATTTTCGGCCATTTGTGAAATTTTCGTGCGAAAATAAGACGTTTTGGTTTTGGTGCCCCGTGATCCCTGGTGCATTCTTATTCCTAAAAATCCATAATGCTTGGCAAACATTTAAGTTTTGAGTTCCGAGTTGCCCCGTGGTCCAATTTTGGTGCCAATGATGCATTTTCGGCCCATTGTGCAATTTTCGTGCTAAAATAAGTCTTTTGGGTTTTGGTGCTCCGTGATCCTTGGTGCATTCTTATGCATAAAAAGCCATAATACTTGGAGCACTTTTCAGGTTTAAGGTCCATGGTGCCTCGTGGTCAAATTTTGGTGCCAGTGGAGCATTTTCGGCCATTTGTGAAATTTTCGTGCAAAAATAAGACTTTTGGGTTTTGGTGTCCCATGATCCGTTTTGCATTCTTATGCATAAAAAAGCATAATGCTTGGAAGAATTTTCAGTTTTGAGGTTCCTGGTGCCCCGTGGTCCAATTTTGGTGCCGGTGGTGCATTTTCGGCCATTTAAGCAATTTTCGTGCGAAAATAAGACTTTTGGATTTTGATGCCTCGTGATCCATGGTGCTTTCTTATACATAAAAAAAAAACCATAATACTTGCAGCACTTTTCAGTTTTGAGGTCCATGGTGCCTTGTGGTCAAATTTTGTTGTCGGTGGAGCATTTTCAGCCATTTGTGAAATTTCCGTGCGAACATAAGTCTTTTGGCATTTGGTGGCCCGTGATCCCTGTGCATTATTAGGCATAAAAAACCATAATGCTCGGAAAACTTTTTAGTTTTGAGGTTTGTGGTGCCCTGTGTACCAATTTTGGTGCCGGTGATGCATTTTCGGCCATTTATGCAATTTTCGTGCGAAAATAAGACTTTTGGGGTTTGGTGCCCCATGATCCCTTGTGCATTCTTATGCATAAAAAACCATCATGCTTCGAGCACTTTTCAGTTTTGAGGACCGTGGTGCCCCGTGGTCCAATTTTGGTTCCGGTGGTGCATTTTCGGACATTTGTGCAATTTTCGTGCGAAAATAAGACTTTTGGGTTTTGGTGCTTCGTGATCCCTGGTGCATTCTTATGCATAAAAAACCATAATACTTGGAGTACTTTTCAATTTTGAGGTCCATGGTGCCTCGTGGTCGAATTTTGGTGCCGGTGGAGCATTTTCAGCCATTTGTGAAATTTTCATGCGAAAATAAGGCTTTTGGATTTTGGTGCCCTGTGATCCCTGGTGCATTCTTATGCATAAAAACCCATAATGCTTGGAGAACTTTTAAGTTTTGATGTCCGAGGTGCCCCATGGTCCAATTTTGGTGTTCGTGATGCATTTTCGGCCCATTGTGCACTTTTCGCACGAAAATAAAAGTTTTAGGTTTTGGTGCCCCGTGATCCCTGGTGCATTCTTATGCATAAAAAATCATAATGCTCGAAACACTTTTTAGTTTTGAGGTTCGTTGTGCCCCGTGGTCCCATTTTGGTGCCGGAGGTGCATTTTCGGCCATTTGTGCAATTTTCGTGTGAAAACAAGACTTTTGGGTCTTGGTGCCCTGTGATCCCTGGTGCATTCTTATGGAAAAAAAAACCATAATGCTCGGATAACTTTTAAGTTTTGAGGTCCGAGGTGCCCTGTGGCCCAATTTTTGTGCCCGTGGTATATTTTCGGTCCATTGTGCAATTTTCGTGCGAGAATAAGTCTTTTGGGTTTTGGTGTCCCGTGATTCCTGGTGCATTCTTATGCATAGAAAACCATAATGCTTGGAGCACTTTTATGTTTTGAGGTCCGAGGTTCCCCGCGGTCCATTTTTGGTGCCCGTGATGCATTTTCGGCCCATTGTGCAATTTTCGTGCGAAAATAAGACATTTGCGTTTTGGTGCACCGTGATCCATGGTGCATTCTTATACATAAAAAACCATAATGCTCGGAACACTTTTCAGTTTTGAGGTTCGTGGTGCCCCGTGGTCCAATTTTGGTGCCTGTGGTGCATTTTTGCCGCTTTGTGCAATTTTCGTGCAAAAATAACACTTTTGGGTTTTGGCGCTCCATGATCCATGGTGCATTCTTATGCATAAAAACCCATAATGCTCATAGAACTTTTCGGTTTTGAGGTCCGAGGTGCCCCGTGGTCCAATTTTGGTGCCCGTGGTGCATTTTCGGCCCTTTGTGCAATTTTCATGCAAAAATAAGACTTTTGGGTTTTGGTGCCCAGTGATCTTTGATGCATTCTTATGCATAAAAAACCATAATTCTCAGAACACTTTTCAGTCTTGAGGTTCGTGGTGCCCCGTGGTCCAATTTTGGAGCCAGGGGTGCATTTTCGACCCATTGTGCAATTTTCGTACAACAAAAGAGACTTTTGGGTTTTGGTGCCCCGTGATCCCTGGTGCATTCTTATACATAAAAAACCATAATGCTCATATCACTTTTTAGTTTTGAGGTCCGAGGTGCCCCGTGGTGCATTTTCGGTCCATTGTGCAATTTTCGTGCGAAAATAAGACTTTTGGGTTTTTGTGCCCCGTGATCCTTGGTGCATTCTTATGCATAAAAAACCATAATACTCAAAGCACTTTAAGTATTGAAGTCCGTGGTGCCCCGTGGTCCAATTTTTGTGACCGTGGTGCATTTTCGGCCTATTGTGCATTTTTCGTACAAAAAAAAAGACTTTTGGTTTTTGGTTCCCTGTGATCCTTGGTTCATTCTTATGCATAAAAAGCCATAATGCTTAGAACACTTTTCAGTTTTGAGGTCTGTGTTGCCTCGTGGACCTATTTTGGTGCAGGTAATGCATTTTCGGCCATTTGTGCAATTTTCGTGCGAAAATAAGACTTTTTGGTTTTGGTGCCCAGTGATCCCTGGTGCATTCTTATGCATAAAAAACCATAATGCTTGGAGTACTTTTCAGTTTTGAGGTTCGTGGTGCCCCGTGGTCAAATTTTGGTACCGGTGGTGCATTTTCGACCATTTGTGAAATTATCGTGCGAAAATTAGACTTTGGGATTTGGTTCCCTATGATCCCTTGTGCATTCTTATGCATAAAAAATCATAATGCTCGGAACGCTTTTAAGTTTTGAGGTCCGAGGTGCCCCGTGGGCCAATTTTGGTGTTCGTGATGCATTTTCGGCCCATTGTACAATTTTCGTGCGAAAATAAGACTTTTGGGATTTGGTGCCCCGTGATCCCCTGGTGCATTCTTATGCATCAAAAACCATAATGCTCAGAGAACTTTTCAGTTTTGAGGTGACACGTACCTCGTGGTCCAATTTTGGTGTCCGTGGTTCATTTTCGGTCCATTTGTGCAATTTTCGTTCGAAAATAAGACTTTTGGGTTTTGGTGCCCCGTGATCCCTGGTGCATTCTTATGCATAAAAAACCATAATTCTTGGAACACTTTTCAGTTTTGAGGTCCGTGGTCCAATTTTGGTGTCCGTGTTGCATTTTCGGCCCATTGCGAATTTTTCGTGCGAAAATAAGACTTTTGGGTTTTGGTGTCCTGTGATCCCTGGTGCATTCTTATGCATAAAAAACCATAATGCCCGGAGCACTTTTAAGTATTGAGGTCTGAGGTTCCCCGTGGTACATATTCGGCACATTGTGCAATTTTCGTACGAAAATAAGACATCTGGGTTTCGGAGCCCCATGATTCCCGATGCATTCTTATTTATAAAAAATCATAATGCTTGGAGCACTTTTCAGTTTTGAGGTCTGTGGTGCCCCGTTGTCAAATTTTGGTGCCAGTGGTGCATTTCCGGCCATTTGTGCAATTTTCATGTGACAATAAGACTTTTGGCTTTTTGTGTGTTGTGATCCCTGGTGCATTCTTATGCATAAAAAACCAAAATGCTTGGAGCAATTTTCGATTTTGAGGACCGAGGGTCCCCGTGGTCCAATTTTGTTGCCCGTAATGCATTTTCGGCATCTTGTGCAATTTTCTTGCGAAAATAAGAATTTTTTATTTTGGTGCCCTGTTATCCCTTGTGCATTTTTATGCATAAAAAACCAAAATACTTGGAGAACTTTTCAGGTTTGAGGTCCGAGGTGCCCCGCAGTCCAATTTTGGTGCCCGTGATGTATTTTTGCCCCATTGTGCAATTTTCATGCGAAAATAAGACTTTTGGGTTTTCAATCTCGGTGATCCCTGGTGCATTCTTATGCGTAAAAAACCATAAAGCTCATAGCACTTTTAAGTATTGAGGTCCGAGGTGTCCCGTGGTCCAATTTTTGTGCCCGTGGTGCATTTTTGGCCCATTGTGCAATTTTCGTGCAAAAAAAAGACTTTTGGGTTTTGGTTCCCTATGATCCTTGGTGGATTCTTATGCATAAAAAACCATAATGCTCGGAACGCTTTTCAGTTTTGAGGTCTGTGGTGCCCTGTGGACCTATTTTGGTGTCGGTAATGCATTGTCGGCCATTTGTGCAATTTTCGTGCGAAAATAAGACTTTTTGGTTTTGGTGCCCCGTGATCCCTGGTGCATTCTTATGCATAAAAAATCATAATGCTTGGAGCACTTTTCAATTTTGAGGTCCATGGTGCCACGTGGTCAAATTTTGGTGTCGGTGGTGCATTTTGGACCATTTGTGAAATTATCGTGCAAAAATTAGACTTTTGGTTTTCGGTGCCCCGTGATCCATGGGGCATTCTTATGCATAAAAAACCATAATGCTCGGAGCACTTTTAAGTTTTGAGGTCTGAGGTGCCCCGTTGTCCAATTTTGGTGTCCGTGATGCATTTTCGGCCCATTGTGCAATTTTCGTGCAAAAATAAGACTTTTGGGTTTTGGTGTCCCGTGATCCCTGGTGCATTCTTATGCATAAAAATCAATAATGCTTGGAGCACTTTTCAGTTTTGAGGTCCGTGGTGCCCCGTGGCCCAATTTTGGTGTCGGTGGTGCATTTCTGGCCATTCGTGCAATTTTCGTGCGAAAATAAGACTTTTGTGTTTTGGTGCCTTGTGATCCCTGGTGCATTCTTATGCATCAAAAACCATAATGCTTGGAGCACTTTTCAATTTTGGGGTGAGATGTACCCCATGGTCCAATTTTGATGCCCGTGGTTCATTTTTGACCCATTTGTGCAATTTTCGTGTGAAAATAAGACATTTTGATTTTGGTGCCCATGATCCCTGGTACATTCTTATGCATAAAAAACCATAATGCCCGGAGCACTTTTAAGTATTGAGGTTTGAGGTGCCCCGTGGTCCAATTTTGCTGCCCGTGGTACATTTTCGCCACATTGTGCAATTTTCGTGCGAAAATAAGACATCTGGGTTTCGGTGCCCCGTGATCCCTAGTGCATTCTTATGCATAAATAACCATAATGCTCGGAATACTTTTCAGTTTTGTGGTTCGTGGTGCCCCATGTTCCAATTTTGGTGCCGGTGGTGTATTTTCGGCCATTTGTGCAATTTTTGTGCGAAATTTTTTTTTTGGGTTTTGTTGCCCCATGATCCCTGGTGTATTCTTATGCATAAAAAATCATAATACTTGGAGAACTTTTCAGTTTTGAGGTCCATGGAGCCTCGTGGTCCAATTTTGGTGCCGGTGGTGCATTTTCAGCCATTTGTGAAATTTTCGTGCGAAGATAAGACTTTTGCGTTTTAGTGCCCTGTGATCCCTTGGGAATTCTTATTTATAAAAAACCATAATTCTTGGAGCAGTTTTCAGTTTTGAGGTCCGTGGTGACCCGTGGTCAAATTTTGGTGCCAGTGGTGCATTTCCGGCCATTTATGCAATTTTCGTGCGAAAATAAGACTTTTGGGTTTTGGTGTCCTGTGATCCTTGGTGCATTCTTATGCATTAAAAACTAAAATTCTTGGAGCACTTTTCAATTTTGAGGTCCGAGGTGTCCCGTGGTCCAATTTTGGTGCCCGTAATGCAATTTCGGCCCCTTGTGAAATTTTCGTGCGAAAATAAGACTTTTGGGTTTTGGTTCCCCGTGATCCCTAGTGCATTCTTATGCATAAGAAACCATAATGCTCGGAACACTTTTCAGTTTTGACGTTCGTGATGCCACGTATCCAATTTTGATGCCGGTGGTGCATTTTCGGCCATTTGTGCAATTTTCGTGAGAAAATAAGACTTTTGGGTTTTGGTGCCCCGTTATCCCAGGGGCATTCTTATGCATAAAAAACCAAAATTCTTGGAGCACTTTTCAGGTTTGAGGTCCGAGGTGCCCCGTAGTCCAATTTTGGTGCCCGTGTTGCATTTTCGCCCCATTGTGCAATTTTCATGCAAAAATAAGACTTTTGGGTTTACGTGCTCCGTGATCCCTGGTGCATTCTTAAGCGTAAAAAACCATAATGCTCAAATCACTTTTAAGTATTGAGGTTCGAGGTGCCCCGTGGTCGAATTTTTGTGCCCGTGGTGCATTTTCGGCCCATTGTGCAATTTTCGTGCAAAAAGAAGACTTTTGGGATTTGGTTCCCTGTGATCCCTAGTGCATTCTTATGCATAAAAAATCATAATGCTCGGAACGCTTTTAAGTTTTGAGGTCCGAGGTGCCCCGTGGACCAATTTTGGTGTTCGTGATGCATTTTCGGCCCATTGTACAATTTTCGTGCGAAAATAAGGCTTTTGGGATTTGGTGCCCCGTGATCCCTTGGTGCATTCTTATGCATCAAAAACCATAATGCTCAGAGCACTTTTCAGTTTTGAGGTGACACGTACCTCGTGGTCCAATTTTGGTGTCCGTGGTTCATTTTCGGTCCATTTGTGCAATTTTCGTTCGAAAATAAGACTTTTGGGTTTTGGTGCCCCGTGATCCCTGGTGCATTCTTATGCATAAAAAATCATAATGCTTGGAACACTTTTTAGTTTTGAGGTCCGTGATGCCCCGTGGTCCAATTTTGGTGTCCGTGTTGCATTTTCGGCCCATTGCGAATTTTTCGTGCGAAAATAAGACTTTTGGGTTTTGGTGTCTTGTGATCCCTGGTGCATTCTTATGCATAAAAAACCATAATGCCCGGAGCACTTTTAAGTATTGAGGTCTGAGGTGCCCCGTGGTACATATTCGGCACATTGTGCAATTTTCGTACGAAAATAAGACATCTGGGTTTCGGTGCCCCATGATTCCCGGTTCATTCTTATTTATAAAAAACCATAATGGTTGGAGCACTTTTCAGTTTTGAGGTCCGTGGTGCCCCGTTGTCAAATTTTGGTGCCAGTGGTGCATTTTCGCCCCATTGTCCAATTTTCATGCAAAAATAAGACTTTTGGGTTTACGTGCTCCGTGATCCCTGGTGCATTCTTAAGCGTAAAAAACCATAATGCTCAAATCACTTTTAAGTATTGAGGTCCGAGGTGCCCCGTGGTCGAATTTTTGTGCCCCTGGTGCATTTTCGGCCCATTGTGCAATTTTCGTGCAAAAAGAAGACTTTTGGGATTTGGTTCCCTGTGATCCCTAGTGCATTCTTATGCATAAAAAATCATAATGCTCTGAACGCTTTTAAGTTTTGAGGTCTGTGGTGCCCCGTGGACCTATTTTGGTGTCGGTAATGCATTTTCGGCCATGTGCAATTTTCTTGCAAAAATAAGACTTTTTGGTTTTGGTGTCCCGTGATCCCTGATGCATTCTTATACACAAAAATCAATAATTCTTGGAGCACTTTTCAGTTTTGAGGTCTGTGGTGCCCCGTGGTCCAATTTTGGTGCCGGTGGTGCATTTCTGGCCATTCGTGCAATTTTCGTGCGAAAATAAGACTTTTGGGTTTTGGTGCCCTGTGATGCCTGGTGCATTCTTATGCATCAAAAATCATAATGCTTAGAGCCCTTTTCAGTTTTGAGGACCGTGATACCCCGTGGTCCAATTTTGGTGCCGGTGGTGCATTTCGGCCATTTGTGCAATTTTCGTGCGAAAATAAGACTTTTGGGTTTTGGTGCCCCGTGATTCCTGGAGCATTCTTATGCGTAAAAAACCATAATGCTTGGAGTACTTTTCAGTTTTGAGGTTCGTGGTGGCCCGTGGTCCAATTTTGGTGCTCGTGGTGCATTTTCGGCCCATTGTGAATTTTTGTGCGAAAATAAGGCTTTTGGGTTTTGGTGTCCCGTGATCCCTGGTACATTCTTATGCATAAAAAAGCATAATGCCTAGATCACTTTTAAGTATTGAGGTCTGAGGTGCCCCGTGGTCCAATTTTGCTGCCCGTGGTACATTTTTGGCACATTGTGCAATTTTCGTGCGAAAATAAGACATCTGGGTTTCGGTGCCCCTTGATCCCTGGTGCATTCTTATGCATAAAAAACCATAACGCTCAGAATACTTTTCAGTTTTGAGGTTCGTGGTGCCCCATGGTCTAATTTTGGTGTCGGTGATGCATTTTCGGCCATTTGTACAATTTTCGTGCGAAAAAAGACTTTTGGATTTTGGTGCCCTACGATCCCTGGTGCATTATTAAGATAAGAAACCATAATGCTCGGAGCACTTTTTAGTTTTGAGATACGAGGTGCCTCGTGGTCTAATTTTGGTGCTCGTTGTGTATTGTCGGCCCATTATGCAATTTTCGTGCAAAAATATGACTTCTGGGTTTTGGTGCCCCGTGATCCCTGGTGCCTTCTTATGCATAAAAAACCATAATGCTCGGAACACTTTTCAGTTGAGGTTCGTGGTGCCCCATGTTCCAATTTTGGTGCCGATGGTGCATTTTCGGCCATTTGTGCAATATTTGTGCGGAAAAAAAAATTGGATTTTGTTGCCCCATGATCCCTGGTGCATTCTTATGCATAAAAAACCATAATACTTGTAGCACTTTTCAATTTTGAGGTCCATGGAGCCTCGTGGTCCAATTTTGGTGCCGGTGGTGCATTTTCAGCCATTTGTGAAATTTTCGTGCGAAGATAAGACTTTTGGGTTTTGGTGCCCCGTGATCCCTTATGCATTCTTATTTATAAAAAAACCATAATGCTTGGAGCACTTTTCAGTTTTGAGGTCTGTGGTACCCCGTGATCAAATTTTGGTGCCAGTGGTGCATTTCTGGCCATTTGTGCAATGTTCGTGCGAAAATAAGACTATTGGGTTTTGGTGTCCTTGGTGCATTCTTATGCACAAAAAACCAAAATGCTTGGAGCACTTTTCAATTTTAAGGTCCGAGGTGCCCCGTGGTCCAATTTTGGTGCCCGTAATGCATTGTCGGCCCCTTGTGCAATTTTCGTGCGAAAAATAAGACTTTTGGGTTTTGGTGCCACGTGATCCCTTGTGCATTCTTATGCATAAAAAACCATAATGCTTGGATCATTTTTCAGTTTTGAGGTCCGTGGTGCCCGTGGTCCAATTTTGGTGTCGGTGGTGCATTTTCGGCCATTTGTACAATTTTCGTGCGAAAATAAGAGTTTTTGGTTTTGGTGCCCTGTGAACCCTGGTGCATTCTTATGCACAAAAAACCATAATGCTCATAGCACTTTTCAGTTTTGAGGTTTGACGTGCCCCGTGGTCCAATTTTGGTGCCCATGGTGCATTTTCGGTCCTTTGTGCAATTTTCGTGTGAAAATAAGACTTTGGGGTTTTGGGGCCCCGTGATCCTTGGTGCATTGTTATGCATAAAAAACCTTAATGCTCGGAACACTTTTCAGTTTTGAGGTCTGCGGTGCCCCGTGGACAAATTTTGGTGCGGGTAATGCATTTTCGGCCATTTGTGCAATTTTGTTGCGAAAATAAGACTTTTGGGTTTTTTTGCACCCGTTATCCCTGGTGCATTCTTATGCATAAAAAACCACAATGCTTGGAGCACTTTTCAGGTTTGAGGTCTGAGGTGCCCCGTAGTCCAATTTTGGTACCCGTGATGCATTTTCGCCCCATTGTGCAATTTTCATGCGAAAAGAAGACTTTTGGGTTTTCGTGCTCCGTGATCCCTGGTGCATTCTTAAGCGTAAAAAACCATAATGCTCAAATCACTTTTAAGTATTGAGGTCCGAGGTGCCCCGTGGTCGAATTTTTGTGCCTGTGGTGCATTTTCGGCCCATTGTGCAATTTTCGTGCAAAAAAAAGACTTTTGGGTTTTGGTTCCCTGTAATCCCTGGTGCATTCTTATGCATAAAAAATCATAATGCTCGGAACGCTTTTAAGTTTTGAGGTCTGTGGTGCCCCGTGGACCTATTTTGGTGCCGGTAATGCATTTTCGGCCATGTGCAATTTTCTTGAAAAAAATAAGACTTTTTGGTTTTGGTGTCCCATGATCCCTGGTGCATTCTTATACACAAAAATGAATAATGCTTGGAGCACTTTTCAGTTTTGAGGTCTGTGGTGCCCCGTGGTCCAATTTTGGTGCCGGTGGTGCATTTCTGGCCATTTGTGCAATTTTCGTGCGAAAGTAAGACTTCTGGGTTTTGGTGTCCCGTGATCCCTGGTGCATTCTTTTGCATAAAAAACCATAATGATCATAGCACTTTTATGTTTTGAGTCCAAGGTGCCCCGTGGTCCAATTTTGTTGCCCGGGGTGCATTTTTGGCCTATTGTGCAATTTTCGTGCGAAAATCAGACTTCTGGGTTTTGGTGCCCCGTGATCCCTGGTGCATTCTTATGCATAAAAAAGCATAATGCTCGGAACATTTTTATTTTTGAGGTTCGTGGTTCCCCATGGTCCAATTTTGGTGCCGGTGGTGTATTTTCGGACATTTGTGAAATTTTCGTGCGAAAATAAGACTTTTGGGTTTTGGTGCCCCGTAATCCCTGGTGCATTCTTATGCATAAAAAACCATAATGGTCATAGGACTTTTAAATTTTGAGGTCCGAGGTGCCCCGTGGTCAAATTTTGGTTCCCATTGTGCATTTTCGGCATATTATACAGTTTTCATGCGAAAATAAGACTATTGGGTTTTGGCGCCCCATGATCCCTAGTGCATTCTTATGCATAAAAATCCAAAATGCTTGGAGAACTTTTTGGGTTTCAAGTCCGTTATGTCTGGTGGCCAATTTTGGTGTTCGTGGTGCCTTTTCGGCACATGGTGCAATTTTCGTGCCAAAAGTGACTTTTGGGTTTTGATGCCCCTATGATCCTTTGTACATCCTTAGGCATAAACAACCATAATGCTTAGAGAAATTTTCAGTATTGAGGTCCGTGGTGCCCTGTGGTCCAATTTTGGTGCCCGTAGTGCATTTTTGACACTGGTACAATTTCCGTGCCAAAATATGACTTTTAGCTTTTGGTGCCCCGTGATCCCTGGTGCATTCTTATGCGTAAAAAAACCTTAATGCTCGGAGCACTTTTAAGTTTTGAAGTCCGTGGTGTCCAGTGGTCCAATTTTGGTGTCCCGTGGTGCATTTTTTGCCCATGGTACAATTTTCGGGGCAAAATAAGAATTTTAGGTTTTGGTGCCCCGTGATCCCTAGAGCACCCTTATGCATAAAAATCCATAATTCTTGGAGCAATTTTCAGTTTTGAGGTCCGTTGTGCCCCGCGGTCCAATTTTTGTGCCAGTGGTGCGTTTTCGCCCCCATTGTGCAATTTTGGTGTGAAAATAAGAGTTTTGGGTTTTGGAGCCCTGTGATCCCTGGTGGATTCTTATGCATAAAAAACCATAATACTAGAAGCACTTTTATGTTTTGAGGTCCGTGGTGCCCCGTGGTCCAATTTTGGTGCCCGTTGTGCATTTTCGGCACATTGTGCAATTTTCATGCGAAAATAAGACTTTTGGATTTTGATGCCCCATGATCCCTGGTGTACCCTTATGCATAAAAAACCATAATGCTCTGAGCACATTTCAGTTTTGAGGTCCGTGGTGAACCGTGGTCCAATTTCGGTGTCGGTGGTTCATTTTCAGCCATTTGTGCAATTTTTTTGCGAAAATAACACTCTTGGTTTTGATGCCTTTGTGATCGCTGGTGCATTCTTATGCATAAAAAATCATAATGCTGGGAGTAGTTTTATGTTTTGAGGTCCGTGGTGCCCCGTGGTCCAATTTTGGTGCCCGTTATGCATTTTTCGCCCATTGTGCAATTTTCGTGCGAAAATAAGACTTTTGGGTTTTTGTGCCCCGTGCACCCTAGTGCATTCCTATGCATAAAAAACCATAACACTCATAACACTTTTCATTTTTGAGGTCCGTGGTGTCTTGTGGTCCAATTTTGGTACCGGTGGTGCATTTTCGGCCTTTTGTGAAACTTTCGTGTGAAAATAAGACTTTCGGGTTTTGGTACCCCGTGATCCCTGGTGCATTCTAACGCATAAAAAACCAAAATGCTCATAGAACTTTTAAATTTTGAGGTCCGATGTGCCCCGTGGTCCAATTTTGGTGCCCGTGGTTCATTTTCGGCCCGTTATAATATTTTCGTGCGAAAATAAGAGTTTTGGGTTTTGGTGCCCCGTGATCCCTGGTGCATTATTATGCATAAAAAACTATAATGCTCGGAGAACATTTAAGTATTGAGGTCCGAGGTGCCCCATGGTCCAATTTTCGTGCCCATGGTGCATTTATTGCCCATTGTGCAATTTTCGTGCGAAGATAAGACTATTGGGTTTTGGTGACCCATGATCCCGGGTGCATTCTTATGCATAAAACCCATAATGCTCAGAGCACTTTTCAGGTTTGAGGTCCGAGGTGCCCCGTGGTCAAATTTTGGTGCTCGTCATGCATTTTACGCCCATTGTGCAATTTTCTTGCAAAAATAAGACTTTTGGGTTTGGGTGCCCCGTGATCCCTGGTGCATACTTATGCATAAAAAACAATAATGCTTGGAACACTTTTCAACTTTGAGGTCTGTGGTGCCCCGTGGTCCAATTTTGGTGCGGTATTGCATTTTCGGCCATTTGTACAATTTTCGTGCGAAAATAAGACTTTTGGGTTTTGGTGCCCCGTGATCTTTGGTGCATTATTATGCATAAAAAACCATAATGCTTATAGCACTTTTATGTTTTGAGGTCCATGGTGCCCCGTGGTCCAATTTTGGTGCTCGTGGTGCATTTTCGGCCCATTGTGCAATTTTCGTGCGAAAATAAGACTTTTAGGTTTTGGTGTCCCGTGATACCTTGTGCTCTCTTATGCATAAAAAACCCTAATGCTCGAAGCACTTTTCAATTTTGGTGTCCAGTGGTCCAATTTTGATGCCCTGTGGTGCATTTTTGGCCCATTATGCAATTTTGGTGCAAAAATAAGACTTTTCAATTTCGGAGCCCCATGATCCTCAGGGCATCCTTATGCATAAAAAATCATAATGCTCGAAGCACTTTTTGGGTTTCTGCTCCGTTATGCCCGGTGGTCCAATTTTGGTGCCCGTGGTGCCTTTTCGGCACATGGTGTAATTTTCGTGCCAAAAAATGACATTTGGGTTTTGGTGCCCCTGTGATCCTTTGTGCATCCTTATGCATAACAAACCATAATGCTCGGAGAAATTTTCAGTATTGAGGTTCGTGGTGCCTCGTGGTCCAATTTTTGTGCCCGTAGTGCATTTTCGACACTGGTGCAATTTTCGTGCCAAAATAAGACTTTTAGGTTTTGGTGCCCCGTGATCCCTGGTGCATTCTTATGCATAAAATACCATAATGCTCATAGCACTTTTCAGTTTTGATGTCCGTGGTGTCCAGTGGTCCAATTTTCGTGCCAAAATAAGAATTTTAGGTTTTGGTGCCCCGTGATCCTTGGGGAATTCTCATGCATAAAAACTATAATGCTCGATGCAAATTTCAGTTTTGAGGTCCGTGGTGCCCGATAGTCCAATTTTTTTGCCCGTGGTTCATTTTCGCCCCATTGTGCAATTTTCGTGTGAAAATAAGACTTTTGGGTTTTGGTGCCCCGTGATCCCTGGTGCATCCTTATGCATAAAAATCCATAATGCTCGGAGCACTTTTCAGTTTTGAGGTTCGTGGTTCCCCGTGGTCCAATTTTGGTGCCAGTGGTGCATTTTCAGCCATTTGGGCAATTTTCGGGCGAAAATAAGACTTTTGGATTTTGGTGGCCCAGGATCCCTGGTGCATTCATATGCACGAAAAACCATAATGCTCATAGCACTTTTCGGTTTTGAGGTCCGTGTTGCCCCGTGGTCCAATTTTGGTGCCCCGTGGTGCATTTTCGGCCATTTGTGCAATTTTCATGCGAAAATAAGACTTTTGGGTTTTGGTGCCCTGCGGTCCTTGGTGGATTCTTATGCATCAAAAACCATAATGCTTGGAGCACTTTTTAGTTTTGAGGTCTGTGATGGCCCGTGGTCAAATTTTAGTGCCCGTGGTGCTTTTTCGGCCCATTGTGCAATTTTCGTGGGAAAATAAGACTTTTGGGTTTTGGTGCCCCGTGATCCCTGGTGCATTCTTATGCATAAAAAACCATAATTCTTGGAGCACTTTTTTGTTTTGAAGTCTGAGGTGCCCCGTGGTCCAATTTTGGTGCCCATGGTGCATTTTCAGCCCATTATTCAATTTTCGTGCAAAAATAAGGCTTTTGGGTTTTGGTGTCCCGTGAACACTAGTGTATTTTTATACATAAAAAGCCATAATGCTCAAAGCACTTTTCAATTTTGAGATTCGTGGTGCCCCGTGGTCAAATGTTGGTGCCGGTAGTGCATTGTCGGCCATTTTTGTGCGAAAATAAGACATTTAGGTGTTGGTGCCCCGTGATCCCTGGTGCATTCTTATGCATAAAAAACCATAAAACTCGGAGTACTTTTCAGTTTTGAGGTCCGTGGTGTCCAGTGGTCCAATTTTGGCTCCCCGTGGTGCATTTTTGGCCCATGGTGCAATTTCCGTGCCAAAATAAGACTTTTGGGCTTCGGTGTCCCGTGATCCCTGGTGCATTCTTATGCATGAAAAACCATAATGCTCAGAGCACTTTTCAGTTTTGAGGTCCGTGGAGTCCAATGGTCCAATTTGGTGCCCCATGGGGCATTTTTGGTCCATGGTGCAATTTTCGTGCCAAAATAAGACTTTTGGGTTTTGGTGCCAAGTTATCTTTGGGGCATTCTTATGCATAAAAAACCATAATGCTCGTAGCACTTTTCAGTTTTGAGGTCTGTGGTGCCCCGTGATCCAACTTTGGTGCTGGTGGTGCATTTTTGGCCCATTGTGCAATTTTCGTGCGAAAATAAGACTTTTGGCTATTGGTGCCCCCATGATCCATGGTGCATTCTTGTGCATAAAAAACCATAATGCTCGGAGCAGTTTTCAGTTTTGAGGTCCGATGTGCCCCGTGGTCCAATTTTGGTGCCCGTGGTGCATTTTCAACCCAATGTGCAACTTTCGTGCGAAAATAAGAATTTTGGGTTTTGGGAACCCGTGATCCCTGGTGCATTCTTATACATAAAAAAACATAATGCTTCGAGCATTTTTCGGTTTTGAGGTCCATGGTGTCCAGTGCTCCAATTTTGGTGCCCCGTGGTGCATTTTTGGTCCATGGTGCAATTTTCGTGCCAAAATAAGACATATGGGTTTTCGTGCCTCATAATTTTGTGGCATTCTTACGCATAAAAAACTATAATGCTCAAAGCACTTTTCAGTTGAGGTTCGTGGTGCCACGTGGTCCAATTTTGGTCCCCGTGGTGCATTTTTGGCACCTGGTGCAATTTTCGTGCTAAAATAAGACTTTTGTGTTTTGGTGTCCCATGATCCTTGTGAATCCTTATGCATAAAAAACCATAATGCTCGGAGCACTTTTTAGTTTTGAGGTCCATGGTGCCTCGTGGTCCAATTTTGGTACCCGTGGTGCATTTTCGACCCATTATGCAATTTTTGTGCCAAAATAAGACTTTTGGGTTTTGGTGCCCCATAATCCTAGGGGCATCCTTATGCATAAAAAACCATAATGCTCAAAGCACTTTTTAGGTTTGAGGTCCGTGATGCCCCGTGATCCAACTTAGGCACCCATGGTGCCTTTTCGGCACATGGGGCAATTTTCATGCCAAAATAAGACTTTTGGTTTTTGGTGCCCTGTGATCCTTGCTGCATCCTTATGTATAAAAAACCATAGTGCTCAGATAACTTTTCAGTATTGAGGTCCATGGTGCCCCGAGGTCCAATTATGGTGCCCATGATGCATTTTCGACACCGGTGCAATTTTCGTGCGAAAATAAGACTTTTGGGTTTTGGTGCCTCGTGATCCCTAGTGCATTCTTATGCATAAAAAATCATAATGCTTGGAGCAATTTTCAGTTTTGAGGTTCGTGGTGACCCGTGGTCCAATTTTTGTGCATGCGTTGCATTTTTGCCCATTGTGCAATTTTCGTGCGAAAATAAGACTTTTAGGTTTTGGTGCCCCGTGATCCCTGGTGGATTCTTATGCATAAAAAACCATAATGCTCAAAGCACTTTTCAGTTTTGAGGTACGTGGTGTCCAGTGATCCAATTTTGATGCCCCGTGGTGCATTTTTTGCCAATGGTGCAATTTTCGTGCCAAAATAAGAGTTTTGGGTCTTGGTGCCCCGTGATCCTTAGGGCATTCTTATGCATAAAAAATCATAATGCTCGGAGCACTTTTCAGTTTTGAGGTTCGTGGTACCCTGTGGTCCAATTTTGGTGCCGGTGGTTCATTTTCTTCCATTTCTGCAATTTTCGTGCGAAAATAAGCTTTTAGGTTTTGGTGCCCCGTGATCCCTGTTGCATTCTTATGCATAAAATACCATAATGCTCGGAGCATCCACTTCAATCATTTTCTGGTGCATTTTCTGCCCATCCGCTTCAGTCATGAGCGGCTTGAGAACCTGCAGCACCACCACTATCTGCTCCCATGCTAACCACACAATCATTGCAGTAAAACAACACAAACACAAAAATGCAAGGGTAAGCTTATTTATAAAAAGAAGGATAGGATTTGATCAAAGGAAAATTTAGAATAAATCAACAATAATAATTCAGCTAACATCACACAACAATACATACATCAATCTTATATACAATTTCATTATGCAATGTCGTGTTGACTTGACTCCATGGAGATTTCTACAACTTTTGGGGGGTCCCCATAGGCCCCATCCCCTACCATGGTCCCACCTCTGACCATTCAGGGAGTCCCTTGCGCTGACCCTGTGGAGGAAGTGTGGATTTAATCGAATATAGACAAGTGTGAGTATTGGCTTACCTCTGTAAGGTTTACAAAACCTTCCATCTATAGGAATTCGCCCACTTGTCTATTCTATAGGCCCCCCGTTAGCCACCACAAAAACCTCCGGCACTAGGTTGAGAGCCTACCTAGCACCCTTAACTTACGTGCCTACCCATATGCAATGTCATGTAACAAGCCAAACAACTTTGATTGCCACAAGTTCCCTCTATGTTATAAATTCACCATTTTTCTCAAATTATGCTTATGAACCCATCCAGCAGTTCAATAAGCTCAAGTAAGATATTCTCACACTCTGAATCCTTACTTACAACACAGCACTAACTTTAACAAAAGGTGAATTTCCAACATAGTTCTAGAACCAAAGTGGTGACCTACCCAACATCCTCATTCAAAACATGATTACAAGATCCATCCTACAGTCAAAAGACTGTATCACACAAAACATATTTCAAATATTAAATACTCAAGATTCACATCTCAATAAACAAACATCACCATTCCAATAATTCTATCATATTAACCAAATTGACCAAATAAGGTCGAATTCTCTTTGGCAGTACTAAATGTGAGCTCTCACTGATTGTAGCAAATGACCTCGGAATTAAAAACTTTTTATATGGAATTAAATCTCTTGAGTCCTATTTTTTAAAATGGTATCCCAATTGTAAAATCAACAACTAGAATTCATCTTGAGCTGAACTTTTTACAGTAGAAAGGTAACATCTTTATCTTTCTAAAATGGTAACCCTTGCCCCCAAATTCTTTCCCTACTATTCCCAGTAAATTTATTTCTAACAGCCTAAGCTTCAGACTCAAAACAGAGCTCAAAACCCTTGCCCTGTTTCTTTTTAAAAGGTTAATTTAGAAATTGGACATGATAATTTTTTGTAATTTATATGGTTAAAAATATTGTTTTATCTAGTTTTTTAATGGTACAAAAACGAAAAAGAAACATTAAGCACACAAGTGTGAATTTGAGAAAAACCAAGACATGTTCCAGGGAAACTCGAAAACAAAACAACCATTTTGGGAGTCATGGATGAAACCAGAGATGAGGTTTACTCTCCAAGTCGTAAAAATGAAAATTGCTCCATTTCGTGTCTATTTTCATTCAAAACAAATTTCGTGAAAAACCAACGGTTAGATCTTCCAAAAATCACAAAATCGTTGGGGTTATACAGAGCTAGACGAACCAAACAGCCACTGCCACTTTGTTTTGTGGTTTGATTTTCACATGCAAAGCTTATCAAATAATTTCAAGAAAATTTGGACACGGTCTCCTTTGTTTTAGAAGCCTTCCCAATCAATTTCAAAGATTGAAAATAGCCACTGCCACTTTGTTTTGTGGTTTGATTTTCACATGCAAAGCTTATCAAATAATTTTAAGAAAATTTGGGCACGTTCTCCTTTGTTTAAGAAGCCTTCCCAATCAATTTCAAAGATTGAAAACAATCCAAGGATAGTACATGCAAGTCTCATACAGCCACTGCCAAATAGCCACTGCCACTTTGTTTTGTGGTTTGATTTTCACTTGCAAAGCTTATCAAATAATTTCAAGAAAATTTGGGCACGGTCTCCTTTGTTTTAGAAGCCTTCCCAATCAATTTCAAAGATTGAAAACAATCCAAGGACAGTACATGCTAGTCTCATACAGCCACCGCCAAAGGGTTTCAACCCATTTCATCAACTTTTCACATTCAAGCATTCAAACAAAACACACACAACAGTCCAAATGAGGGGCATTCGTGTTGTGTGTGGTTGAGCCCCCTAACTCTCAACCACACTTAAACTGAAAATAGATAAGCTCCCCTTACCTTTGGGTTTAGTTCCAGCATAGAGAGAGAGAAAAAAAGGGATGAAGAGGAAAAGGAAACTTGGTTGGGATGGTGAAGAGATGATGCTTTGGCCTGCATACAAAGCTTAAAGCAACCAACAACAATGGCTTCTATTGCCTTTTGAGTGCCACGGCCAAGCTTGGAAGGAGGAGAGAGAAGAGAGCTTCGCGAGAAAGGAGGAAGAAATGAAGAAAATCGTAGAATGGAAGCTTGGACGTTCAAATTCGGGTTTTAATTAAGATTTTTACTTTCGCACCTATACTTCCTCTAAGAACACCCATTTTCTCTTTTTTTTTTTTTTTCTACAACTTACGGAACTCACGTAAAAGTCCAAAAAAATTCACAATAACACTATGGCAAAAAACAAATCATAGAACTTAAGTTAATTATTATTATATCAATCAACATAATTTAAATTTAGTTTGCTCTTTCATTATTAATCAAACACTTAATCATATAATTAAGAAAACCACAACGTTACATGCCCCGTGGTCCAATTATGGTGCCCATGGTGCATTTTTGGCCCATTATGCCATTTTCGTGCGAAAATAAGACTTTTGGGTTTTGTTGCCCCGTGATCCCTGGTGCATCCTTATGCATAAAAATCGATAATGCTTGGAGCACTTTTCAGTTTTGAGGTTCGTGGTGACCCGTGGTCCAATTTTTGTGCCTATGTTGTATTTTTGCCCAATTGTGCAATTTTCGTGCGAAAATAAGACTTTTGGGTTTTGGTGCCCCGTGATCCCTGGTAGATTCTTATGCATAAAAAACCATAATGCTCAAAGCACTTTTCAGTTTTGAGGTCTGTGGAGTCTCGTGGTCCAATTTTGGTGCCGATGATGCATTTTCAGCTATTTGTGCAATTTTCGTGCAAAAATAAGACTTTTGGATTTTGCTGTCTCGTGATCCCTTTTGCATTCTTATGCATAAAAAATCATAATGCTTGGAGCACTTTTCTGTTTTGAGGTCCGAGGTGCCCCGTGGTCAAATTTTGGTGCCGATGGTGCATTTTTAGCTATTTGTGCAATTTTCGTGCAAAAATAAGACTTTTGGGTTTTGCTGCCCCGTGATCCCTTTTGCATTCTTATGCATAAAAATCATAATGCTTGGAGCACTTTTCTGTTTTGAGGTCCGAGGTGCCCCGTGGTCAAATTTTGATGCCCGTGGTGCATTTTCGGCCCATTATGCAATTTTCGTGCCAAAGTAAGTCTTTTAGGTTTTGGTGCCCTGTGATCCCTAGTGCATCCTTATGCATAAAAATCCATAATGCTTGGAGCAATTTTCAGTTTTAAGGTCCGTGGAACCCCGTGGTCCAATTTCGGTGCCGGTGGTGCATTTTCGGCCATTTATGCAATTTACGTGTGAAAATAACGCTTTTGGTTTTGGTGCCTCGTGATCCCTGGTGCATTCTTTTGCATAGAAAACCATAATTCTCGGAGCACTTTTCAACTTTGAGGTACGTGGTGCCCCGTGGTCCAATTTTGGTGTCGGTAATGCATTTTTGGCCATTTGGGCAATTTTCGTGCGAAAATAAGACTTTTGGATTTTCGTGCCCCATGATCCCTAGTGCATTCTTATGCATAAAAACCATAATGCTCAGAGCACTTTTCATTTTTGAGGTCTGTGGTGCCCCGTGGTTCAATTTTTGTGCCCATGGTGAATTTTCGCCCCATTGTGCAATTTTCGTGCGAAAATAAGACTTTTGGGTTTGGGTGCCCCGTGGTCCCTGGTGCATTCTTATGCATAAAAAATCATAATGCTCGGAGCACTTTTCAATTTTGAGGTTCGTGGTTTCCCGTGGTCCAATTTTGGTTCCCGTGGTGACCTTTAGGCACATGGTGCAATTTTCGTGCCAAATTAAGACTTTTGGGTTTTGGTGCCCCGTGACCCCTGTTGCACCCATATGCATAAAAAACCAAAATGCTCTAAACACTTTTCAGTGTTGAGGTCCGTGGTTCCCCGTGATCTAACCATGGTGCCTGTGGTGCATTTTCGGCCCATTGTGCAATTTTTGTGCGAATATAAGAGTTTGGGGTTATGGTGCCCCGTGATCCCTGGTGCATTCTTATGCATAAAAAACCATAATGCTCGGAGCACTTCTCTATTTTGAGGTATGTGGTGCCCCATGGTCCAATTTTGGTGCCTGTGGTGAATTTTCGGCATATGGTTCAATTGTCGTTCCAAAATAACACTTTTGGGTTTTGGTGCCCCATGATCCCTGGTGCATTCTTATGCATAAAAAACCATAATGCTCGGAGCACTTTACAGTTGTTAGATAGTGGCGCCCCGTGGTCCAATTTTGGTGCCCATGGTTCCTTTTCATCCCATTGTGCAATTTTTGTGCGAAAATAAGACTTTTTGGTTTTGGTGCCCCGTGATCCCTGGTGCATTCTTATGCATAAAAAATCATAATGCTCGGACCACCACGGGACACCAAAATTGCACCACGGGAAACCACGAACCTCAAAATTGAAAAGTTCTCCAAGCATTATGGTATTTTATGCATAAGAATGCACCAGGGACCACAGGGCACCCAATACCCAAAAGTCTTATTTTCGTACGAAAATTGCACAATGGGACGAAATTGCACCACGGGAACCAAAATTTGACCACTGGACAACACGGACCTCAAAACTGAAAAGTGCTCCGAGCATTATCGATAGTTATGTATAAGAATGCACCAGGGATCATGGGGCACCAAAACCCAAAAGTCTTATTTTCGCACGAAAATTGCACAATGGGCCGAAAATGCACCACGAGCACCAACATTGGACCACGGGGAAACACGGATCTCAAAACATAAAACTGCTCTCAACATTATTTTTTTATGCATAAGAATACACCAGGGATCACGAGGTACCAAAACCCAATAGTCTTATTTTTGCACGAAAATTAAAGAAATGGCCGAAAATGCACCACCGGCACAAAACTTGGACCACGGGGTACCACAGACCTCGAAACTGAAAAGTGCTCCAAGCATTATGATTTTTTATGCATAAGAATGCACTAGGGATCACGGGGCACCAAAAGTCTTATATTCGACGAAAATTGCACAATGTGCCGAAAATGCACCACAGGCACCAAAGTTGGACCACGGGGAACCACGAACCTCAAAACTGAAAAGTGTTCAGAGCATTATGGTTTTTTATGCATAAGGGAGCACCAGGAATCACGGGGCACCAAACTCCAAAAGTCTTATTTTCTGACAAAAATTGCACAATGGGCCGAAAATGAACCACTGGCACCAAAAGTGGACCATAGGGCACCACAGACCTCTAAACATAAAAGTGGTCAAAGCATTATGGTTTTTTATGCATAAGAATGCACTAGGGATCACGGGGCACCAAAATCCAAAAGTGTTATTTTGGAACGACAATTGCACCATGTGCCGAAAATTCACCACGGGCACCAAAATTGGACCACGGGGCACCACATACCTCAAAATAGAGAAGTGCTCCGAGCATCATGGTTTTTTATGCATAAGAATGCACCAGGGATCACGGGGCACCATAACCCAAAACTCTTATATTCGCACAAAAATTGCACAATGAGCCGAAAATGCACCACGGGCACCAAAGTTAGACCACGGGGGACCACGGACCTCAAAACTGAAAAGTGTTCAGAGCATTTTGGTTTTTTATGCATAAGGGTGCACCAGGGATTACGGGGCACCAAAACCCAAAAGTCTTATTTTCGCACAAAAATTGCACAATTGGCTGAAAATGAACCATGGGCACCAAAATTCGACCACAGGGCACCACGGACCTCAAAACATAAAAGTGTTCTGAGCATTATGCTTTTTTATGCATAAGAATGCACCAAGGATCACGAGGCACCAAAACCAAAAGTGTTATTTTTGCACGAAAATTGCACAAATGGCTGAAAATGCACCACCGGCACCGAAATTGGACCACCGGGTTCCACGGACCTTAAAATTGAAAATTGCTCTGAGCATTATGTTTTTTTATGCATAAGGATGCACCAGGGATCACGGGGCACCAAAACCTAATTGCCTTATTTTCGCACGAAAATTGCACAATGGGCCGAAAATGCACCACGGCACCAAAATTGGACCACGGGACACCACGGACCTCGAAACATAAAACTGATCCCAATATTATGGTTTTTTATGCATAAGAATGCACCAGGGATCACGAGGAACCAAAACCAAAAGTGTTATTTTCGCACGAAAATTGCACAAATGGTCGAAAATGCACCACCGGCACCGAAATTGGACCACAGGGTTCCACGAACCTTAAAACTTAAAATTGCTCCGAGCATTATGGATTTTTATGCATAATGATGCACCAGGGATCACGGTGCACCAAAACCTAAAAGTCTTATTTTGGCATGAAAATTGCACAAATGGCTGAAAATGCACCACCAGGACCAAAATTGGACCACGGGACGCCACGTACCTCAAAAATGTAAAGTGCTCCGAGAATTATGGTTTTTTATGCATAATAATGCACCAGGGATCACGGGGCACGAAAACCCAAAAGTCTTATTTTCGCACAAAAATTGCGCAATGGGCTAAAAATGAACGACGGGCACCAAAATTGGACCACGGGGCACCATGGACCTCAAAACATAAAAGTGATCTAAGCATTATGGTTTTTTATGCATAGGAATGCACCAGGGATCACGAGGCACCAAAACCAAAAGTGTTATTTTCGCACGAAAATTACGCAAATGGACGAAAATGCACCACCGGCACCGAAATTGGACCACGGGGTTCCACGGACCTCAAAACATAAAAGTGCTCTAAGCATTATGATTTTTTATGCATAGGAATGCACCAGGGATCACGAGGCACCAAAACCAAAAGTGTTATTTTCGCACGAAAATTGCGCAAATGGACGAAAATGCACCACCGGCACCGAAATTGGACCACGGCGTTCCACGGACCTTAAAACTGAAAATTACCCCGAGCATTATGGATTTTTATGTATAAGGATGCACCAGGGATCACGGGGCACCAAAACCTAAAAGTCTTATTTTGGCACGAAAATTGCATAATGGGCCGAAAATGCACCCCGGGCACCAAAATTGGACCACCGAGTACCACGGACCTCAAAACAGAGAAATGCTCCAAGCATTATGATTTTTTATGCATAAGAATGCAAAACGGATCACGGGACAACAAAACCCAAAAGTCTTATTTTCGCACGACAATTGAATAAATAGCTGAAAATGCACCACCGGCACCAAAATTGGACCACGGGACGCCACGGACCTCAAAACTGTAAAGTGCTTCGAGCATTATGGTTTTTTATGTATAAGAATGCACCAGGGATCACGGGGCACCAAAACCCAAAAGTCTTATTTTCGTACAAAAATTGCACAATGGGCCGAAAATAAACCACGAGCACCAAAATTGGACCACGGGGCACCACAGACCTCAAAACATAAAAGTGCTCTGAGCATTATGGTTTTTTATGCATAAGAATGCACTAGCGATCACGGGGCACCAAAATCCAAAAGTCTTATTTTGGAACGACAATTGCACCATGTGCCAAAAATTCACCACGGGCACCAAAATTGGACCACGAGGCACCACGAATCTCAAAACTGAGAAGTGCTCCGAACATTATGATTTTTTATACATAAGAATGCACCAGAGGTCACGGGACACCAAAACCCAAAAGTCTTATTTTCGCATGAAAATTGCACAATTGGCCAAAAATGCACCACGGGCACCAAAATTGGACCATGGGGCACCTTGGACCTCAAAACTGAAAACTGCTTCGAGCATTATTTTTTTTATGCATAAGAATGCACTAGGGATCACAGGGCACCAAAACCCAAAAGTCTTATTTTCGCATGAAAATTGCACATATGGCCGTAAATGCACCACTGGCACCAAAATTGGACCACGGGGCACCACGGACCTCGAAACTTAAAAGTGCTCTGAGCATTTTGGCTTTTTATTCATAAGAATGCACTAGGGATCATGGGGCATGAAAACGCAAAAGTCTTATTTTTGCACGAAAATTGCACCATGTGCCAAAATTGCACCACGAGCACCAAAATTTGACCACTGGAAACCACGAACCTCAAAACTGAAAAGATATGGTTTTCGATGGTTAAGGATGAACCAAGGATCACGGGGCTCCAAAACCCAAAAGTCTTATTTTGGCACGAAAATTGCAACATATGCGGAAAATTCACCACGGACACCAAAATTAGACTACAGGGCACCTCGGACCTCAAACCTTATATGTTCTCCGAGCATTATGATTTTTATGCATAAGAATGCACCAGGGATCACGGGGAACCAATACCCAAAAGTCTTATTTTCGCTCAAAAATTGCACAAATGGCCGAAAATGCACCACCGGCACCAAAATTGGACCACGGGACACCACGGACCTCAAAACTAAAAAGTGCTCGAAGCATTACGGTTTTTTATGCATAAGAATACAACAGGGATCACAGGGCACCAAAATCCAAAAGTCTTATTTTCGCACAAAAATTGCACAAATGGCCGAAAATGCACTACCATCACCAAAATTGGACCACGAGGCACCATGGACCTCCAAACTAAAAAGTGTTCCTGGCATTATGGTTTTTTATGCATAAAAATGCACCAGGGATCACAAGGCACCAAAATCCAAAAGTCTTATTTTCGCACGAAAATTGAACAAAGGGCCGAAAATGCACCACGGGGCACCTCGGACCTCAAAACTGAAAAGTGCTATGAGCATTATAGTTTTTTATGCATAAGAATGCACCAGGTTTTACAGGGCACCAAAACCCAAAAGTCTTGTTTTCGCACGAAAATTGCACAAATAGCCGAAAATTCACCACCGACACCAAATTTGGACCACGGGGCACCACGGACCTCAAAACTGAAAAGATTTTCGAGCATTATGGTTTTTTTTCATAAGAATGCACCAAGGATCACAGGGCATCAAAACCCGAAAGTCTTATTTTGGCACGAAAATTGCACAAAGGGCCGAAAATGCACCACGGGCACCAAAATTGGACCACGGGGTACCTCAGACCTCAAAACTGAAAAGTGCTATGAGCATTATGGTGTTTTATGCATAAGAATGCCCCAGGGTTCACAGGGCACCAAAACCCAAAAGTCTTATTTTCGCACGAAAATTTCACAAATGGCCAGAAATGCACCACCGGTACCAAAATTGGACCACGGGACACCACGGACCTCAAAACTTAATAGTGCTCCAAGCATTATGGTTTTTTATGCATAAGAATGCATAAGGGATCACGGGGCACCAAAACCCAAAAGTCTTATTTTCGCACGAAAATTGCACAAATGGCCAAAAATGCACCACCAGAATCAAAATTGGACCACGGGGAACCTCGGACCTCAAAACTTAAAAGTTCTCCGAGCATTATGGTTTTTTATGCATAAGGGTGCACCAGGAATCACGGGGAACCAAAACCAAAAGTCTTATTTTCGCACGAAAATTGCACGAATGGTTGAAAATGCATTACTGGCACCAAAATTGTACCACAGAGCACCTCAGACCTCAAAACTTATAAGTTCTCCAAGCCAAAAATGCACAATGGGCCGACATTGCGCCACGGGCACAAAACTTGGAGCACGGGGAACCTCGGAACTCAATACTTAAATTTTCTCTGAGGATTTCGGTTTTTTAGGCATAAGAATGCACCAGGGATCATGGAGCCCTAAAACCCAAAAGTTTTATTTTCGCACGAAAATTGCACAAATGGCCGAAAATGCACCACCGGCACCAAAATTGGACCACGGGGCACCACGGACCTCAAAACTGAAAAGTGATCCAAGCATTATGGTTTTTTATCCATTAGAATGCACCAAGGATCATGGGTCACCAAAACCCAAAAGTCTTATTTTCGCACGAAAATTGCACAATGGGCCGAAAATGCACCAATGGCATCAAAATTGGACCACGGGGCACCTCGGACCTCAAAACAGAAAAGTGCTCCGAGCATTACGATTTTTTATGCATAAGAATGCACCAGGGATCACAGGGCACCAAAACCCAAAAGTCTTATTTTTTCACGAAAATTGAACAAATGGCTGAAAATGCATTACCGGCACCATGGACCTCAAAACTGAAAAGTGCTCCAAGCATTATTGTTTTTTATGCATAAGAATGCACAAGGGATCACGAGGCACCAAAATCCAAAAGTCTAATTTTCGCACTAAAATTGCGCAGATGGCCGAAAATGCATTACCGGCACCAAAATTGGACCACGGGGCACCACATACCTCAAAACTTAAAAGTGTTCCGGGCATTATGATTTTTTATGCATAAGAATGCACCAGGGATCACGGGGCACCAAAACCCAAAAGTCTTATTTTCGCACGAAAATTGCACAATGGGCCAAAAATGCACCACCGGCATCAAAATTAGACCATGGGGCACCTCGGACCTCAAAACTTAAAAGCTATCCGAGCATTCTGGTTTTTATGCATAAAATGCCCCAAGGATCACGGAGCACCAAAACCCAAAAGTCTTATTTTCTCACGAAAATTTCACAAATGGCCGAAAATGCACCACCGGAACCAAAATTGGACCACGGGGCACCACGGACCTCAAAACCAAACAGTGCTCCAAGAATTATGATTTTTTATGTATAAGAATGCCCCAAGGATCACGTGGCACCAAAACCCAAAAGTCTTAATTTCGCACGAAAATTGCACACATGGCTAAAAATGCATTATCGGCATCAAAATTGAACCACGAGGCACCACAGACCTCAAAACTGAAAAGCGTTCCAAGAATTATTTTTTTTATGCATAAGAATGCACCAGGGATCATAGGGCACCAAAACCCAAAATTCTTATTTTCGTACAAAAATTGCACAATGGGTCGAAAATGCACCACGAGCATCAAAATTGGACCACGGGGCACGTTGGACCTCAAAACTAAAAATTGCTCCAACCATTATGGTTTTTTATGCATAAGAATGCCCCAAGGATCACGGGGCACCAAAACCCAAAAGTCTTAATTTCGCACGAAAATTGCACAAATGGCTGAAAATGCATTACCGGCACCAAAATTGAACCACGGGGCACCACAGACCTCAAAACTGAAAAGCGTTCCTAGCATTATTTTTTTTATGCATAAGAATGCACCATGGATCATAGGGCACCAAAACCCAAAAGTCTTATTTTCGTACGAAAATTGCACAATGGGTCGAAAATGCACCACGGGCATCAAAATTGGACCACGGGGCACGTCGGACCTCAAAACTTAAAAGCTATCCGAGAATTATGGTTTTTTATGCATAAAATGCCCCAAGGATCACGGGGCACCAAAATCCAAAAGTCTTATTTTCTCACAAAAATTTCACAAATGGCCGAAAATGCACCACCGGAACAAAAATTGGACCACGGGGCACCACGGACCTCAAAACCAAACAATGCTCCGAGAATTATGGTTTTTTAAGTATAAAAATGCCCCAAGGATCACGGGGCACCAAAATTCAAAAGTCTTAATTTCGCACGAAAATTGCACAAATGGCTGAAAATGCATTACCGGCACCAAAATTGAACCACGGGGCACCACAGGCCTCAAAACTGAAAAGCGTTCCTAGAATTATTTTTTTTATGCATAAGAATGCACCAGGGATCATAGGGCACCAAAATCCAAAAGTCTTATTTTCGTACGAAAATTGCACAATGGGCCGAAAATGCACCACGGGCATCAAAATTGGACCACGGGGCACGTCGGACCTCAAAACTGAAAATTGCTCCAACCATTATGGTTTTTTATGCATAAGAATGCACCAGGGATCATGGGGCACCAAAACTCAAAAGCCTTATTTTCGCACGAAAATTGCACAATGGGCAGAAAATGCACCACGGGCACCAAAATTGGACCACGGGGAACCACGGACCTAAAGACTGAAGTGTTTCGAGCATTATGATTTTTTATGCATAAGAATGCACCAGGGATTACGGGGCACCAAAATCCAAAAGTCTTATTTTCGCACGAAAATTGTATAATGGGCCGAAAATGCACCACGACCCCCAAAATTGGACAATGGGGTACCTCGGACCTCAAAACTGAAAAGTGCTTTGAGCATTATGGTTTTTTATGCATAAGAATGCACATGGGATCACGGGGCGCCAATACCCAAAAGTCTTATTTTCGCACAAAAATTGCACATGGGCCGAAAATGCACCACGGACACCAAAATTGGACCACAGGGCACCTCGGACCTCAATACTTAAAAGTGGTCCAAGCATTATGGTTTTTTATGCATTAGAATGCACCAGGGATCACGGGGCACCAAAACCCAAAAGTCTTATTTTCGCACCAAAATTGCACAATGGGTCGAAAATGCACCATGGGCACCAAAATTGGAGCACGGGGCGCCTCGGACCTCAAAATTGAAAAGTGCTCTGAGCATTATGGTTTTTTATGCATAAGAATGCACCAGGGATCATGGGGCACCAAAACTCAAAAGTCTTATTTTCGCACAAAAATTGCACAAATGGCCGAAAGTGCATTACCGGCACCATGGACCTCAAAACTGAAAAGTGCTCCAAGCATTATGGTTTTTTATGCATAAGAATGCACCAAGGATCATGAGGCACCAAAACCCAAAAGTCTAATTTTCGCACGAAAATTGCACAAATGGCTGAAAATGCATTACTGGCACCAAAATTGGACCACGGGGCACCACAGACCTCAAAACTGAAAAGTGTTTCAAGCATTATGGTTTTTTATGCATAAGAATGCACCAGTGATCACGGGGCACCAAAACCCAAAAGTCTTATTTTCGCACGAAAATTGCACAATGGGCCGAAAATGCACCCTGGGCACCAAAATTGGACCACGGGGCACCTCGAGCCTCAAAATTTAAAAGTTCTCTTAGCATTATGGTTGTTTATGCATAATAATGCCCCAGGGATCATGGGGTACCAAAATCCAAAAGTCTTATTTTCAAAAGAAAATTGCACAAATGGCCGAAAATGCACCACCGGCACCAAAATTGGACCACGAGGCACCACGGACCTCAAAACTGAAAAGTGTTCCGAGCATTATAGTTTTTTGTGCATAAGAATGCACCAGGGGTCACGGAGATCCAAAACCCAAAAGTCTTATTTTCGCACGAAAATTTTAAAAATGGCCAAAAATGCACCACCGGCACCAAAATTGGACCACGGGGCACCACCAACCTCAAAACTGAAAAGTGTTCCGAGCATTATGGTTGTTTATGCATAAGAATGCACCAGGGATCACGGGGCACCAAAATCCAAAAGTGTTATTTTCGCACGAAAATTGCACAATGGGCCGAGAATGCACCACGAGCATCCACCATCTACATACCAAGTCCTCCATTTAAAATTTAAAAACACATAAAGTCTAATGAAAGCCATAAAATATGCTTTTGATTTTCATAAAAGCATAAAAGTAGGCTACATACTAAATTTCTACATACGTTAACAACATAAATTAGTGTGTGCAGGTGGTGCATAAGGTATGGGTTTGATGGCTTGAAGAATGGTGAGATGAGCTAGTGTTGAAGGATGGTTGCATCAAACATTGATATCCTAGGCAAGAAGGTTCAAACAATATTGTTGATGGTTTTCAATGTGGAATGGTGGTGTGGTTAGCTAACAATAAATGCTTAGGTATGTGGAATGGCTAGGGACAATGGTTTAGACAATGATCAATGTGTATTGAAGGTTCAAGTGAGAAAGATCGTGGCTAGCTGCAATCATAGAGCTGAGGAATGGTGACTACGACTTACACGCATTATGAGAGTGAAACCAGAAGAATGAAGAAAGCATAGGATTGAGCATTGAAAGCTTTAACTTCCTTTTCAAGGCCAAAGTGTGAAATCATTCACCTTAGGCCCAAGTTTCAGCTTCTCATCAATCCTCCACATTATTATAAATATGGTGGTTCATTGCGTCTCATAAGCATAACAAACAATACCACCCATTTACTTTCACATCTGTGTTTGGTTGATGGAACCAAAACAATGGCAATGCACAAGAACAACTCAAGTTTGACATTAGGCCCCAAGGACTTGGACCTAATGTACAGTGCCTTCTTCAAGTCCATCATGAACACAACACCTTTTTCTCCCACAAAGCACCATAATAAGATCTTCAAGTCCATCCATGCAGTCCCTAAACCACCACATTGCCATACTTTCACATAGTTGATCCCAACAACATTGTATTTTAAGAGTTTCAACGCAATGTTTGACAATATTTATAGGACGTGAGTGGTTGGGATAAGTTAAGATTGAAAATTATCTTTGAGCTCACTCATTTACACTGTTAACGTGTGTAGAAATCTAGTTTGAAGCCTAGTTTTATACTCTTATGAAAATCAAAAGCATATCTCATGACTTGCATTTGACTCTACATGCTTTTAAATTTTAAGTGGTGGACTTGGTATGTAGATGGTGGAGGTAAAAGTGAAGAAAGACTATGAAGTGTGTGAGACAAAGGTAAAGAAGACGAGGAATAAGGAGTGGAAGTGAGGTAGAAGATAGAAACCTGCTGATGATTTACATACAATATAAGACTTAATTTAAAATTAAAAAGTATCTTAAGGAATCATAATAATGACAAGTTATTAAGTCTAAGGACCAAAAGTTAAGTTCAAGGACCAAGTTAAATATAATATATGTTGCAATGTTATAAGTCATGAAAAAGTTTAAAAAAAATTTCATTCTAGTCCAATTGAATGGACGATCGTGTGTCGTGTCACATAGACATAGACGTTACCTTTAACGAATGTATTTTAATGATCAGACGGAAGTGATATATTTACCAAAAAAAAAAAAGGAATGATTTCTTTTCATGAATAAAAAAGAAGGGAGAAAAAAATTAATCCCGAAACAAACTAATTACATTGAACAGAACCAAGTTTCGTGATTGAATCGAAAGTCCAAACCCATTGGCCATATTTATATTTAACTATCATGTCTTGTATACGAGGGTGAAAAACCCATAGGCCATAACAATAACAGAGGGGACCCAATGAACCTTCACAATTCACCACAAACCAAACCATTCTCCGTTTTCTGCCCAACGTTAATTCATTAATCAGTTCGTTCAATCCCCGCGGCACCCACCAAATTAAACAACGTTAATTATTGCCACCACCAAATCAGCTATACCCAACAATCTCACCGGCGTACTCGACCTGCGGCGGCGTCGACGACTGCGGCGGCGACGGCGGCAACCGGGAGCTGAAGTTCCTGAACGGAATCTCCTCGGGGCTGTCGTCCTCGAAATTGAGAGCGTAGCTCGAGGGGTCGTAGCTGAAGTCAGCGGACTGCGACTGGCGGTGATGGAGGAGCTTGCGACCCATGCGGGATTTCAGGCTCCGGCCCCTGACACGTGGCGGTTGGTCACCCGCGTACTCGGTGCTCGACGGTGACCTTAGCTTGAACCACGACGACGATGACGTGGACCCCGACGGAGAAATCGGTGTTCTGGGTATGCGTAGCTTGTTGTAGAACCCTCCCTCTCCGCGCTCTAACGGGTCGTGATGAACGGTTCCCGAGAAACAGCACATGGAAGATTTCAACTTCTCCTTCAGAGACTGTTGCCGGTTAATCCCGTTTTGCATTATTATTATCACCAATCACAGCAACGATGATAACAACAATCACAATGGTGATGTCAATCAAAAGCAATACAACAGAAATATGAAATACCTCTTTTTATAAATGAGTGAGAAAATGGGTTGTGGGTTTTTTAATTTTGTTTTATTTTTTTTTTTTGAGAGATTGTGGATTGTGGGGGTGTATATATAAGTTGGGGGGTGGTGGGGGTTAAGGAGGTTGAGGATGTGATTGGATGGTAAGTTGGTTGGGTGGAGTTTGAGATGATATGAGTTGGGAAAGTCCGAAGGATCCGTGGGATGAACGTGGTTGCGGTTTTTGTGTTTAAACCGTGTTGTCGTTTTGGGTATATTTGAGCTATGACAACCTCGGTTGCACATGTGGCGTGTGTTGTTTTGTTCTGCGTTTTCTTTTTCTTTTTTGGATAATCTGTAAATGGGTGGCGATTTCTACCTCACAATTTTTAACCTTGAATTAAAAAAAGATGGTGTGGTGTGTTGGTTAACTTGTTGATTAATCTAGGGGGGGATGGAATTCCTATGCTATTGAATGATTTGGTTCTTCATCTATTTATTTTTTGTGTTAAATATTAGCAGCTTTTTTGTTTGTTTACCTTTTTTTAGAGGCATAATAATAATATGTACCCAATTCCTTGTCAAGAACATTCTACCGTTCACAGCAAAACTCTTATTATCTTATGCTTTGTTGTCTCTGTCTGATTTTAACTTTTCATTTTAGTTTGATGGTTTATCCTATCTCTCTCTCTCTTTCTCAATTGTCTCTGGTTTTTCTACTTTTGTATTTTTATTCTTCATACATAAATAGAATGAAACAAAATTATCCTTGACATAGGAAATGACACGAGAGTGTTATGTTAACACTAGCTACCAGCTTAATTATGAATTTATGAGCCCACCACGTGCCTGTGTATTTTTTTTTTTTTTTGATAAAATATATTTTTGTCCCTTATTTTATCTTGATTTCTATTTTTAGTCTCTCATAAATTATTTTGTTCTGTTTTTAGTCCCTCATAAATTATTTTGTTCTTTTTTAGTATCTGACGTTAATTTCAACTGTTAAGTGATGACATAATAGATATAAACTGTGTGTGTGAAAATTTTTTAATTAAGTTTTTAGTGACTTATAACCGCTACAAATTATTTAGCAGTCAGAAATGTTTACTTTTGTAACATTTTTTGTGATTTCAGATAATCTGGTGTTCGAGACATCACTTAAACAAAAAAAATTCAAGCACAAATTATGTTCATCACGACATCACTTAATAGTTAAAATTAATATCATGGATTAAAAATAAAAGAAAATAATTTTTGAGAGACTAAAAATACAGAAAAAATTTATGAATGATTAAAAATAGAAATTTAGATAAAATGAGAGAGTAAAAACATATATATATATATATATATATATATATATATAGAACCACGTGCCTGTGTATATTCAACAGAGAAAACTAATCTGGATTAAAAAGTAACACTAATCTGCTAGGCGCCAGAGATGGGCCACTTTTATCGCCAGCACAAAAAAGTTAGCTAGTTTGTGCCAAATTATGACTTTTCTTTCAGTCCTTTCTTCCATTGAAACTGCTGACATTAACTCCCTCAAGGTTAAACCTACAAAAAGAGAGAGAATGAAAAATGGTAATGTAATTAAGAAATTAAGAAACAAAAAAGTGCAAAGCAGATATAAAAATGAAGGTGTAATAAAATTAAGGATAAAGGGTCATTATGATGGGAATTGTCCATTTTTAATGAGATCTTCTTTTTTAACTATTTTTTTTTTCATTCACAATATTATAATTCAAAACTTTATTTAAAAATATTAAGCTAAGTTCCAATTACATCAACTACTTGTTATTTTTACTTACAATGTAATTTGTTCGATGTGACTCATTAATGATCATAGCTTTAGTCATTTCAGTGAGTTACTTAATTTTGTTAGCTTTCCTAGTCGAGTACGTAACCGGATTTCTTTACATCTACCATCCTAATTAAGGACCGAGTGACAAAGTCGCATAGATTTTAATGTTTCATAGTATGATAACTTAATAAAATAGAATATCCCAACTATTACGACAATATTATAAACCCCGTCAGATAAATGAAATTTTCAGGCATGATAATTTCAAATTAGGCACCTAGGATAAACTTATATGCAAATGTTTGCGACATTATGATTATATAAGCCTCAACATTAAAAGAGAGAATCAGCAAAATGGGTTAGTTAGTTACTTTTTATTAGTCTGAGTTGGCACAATTAGTTACGTGAGGTACCTATCATAAACACATTGATGTATAATACATTTACTGATGAATGTTAGTTTCTTTTTTTTATCGGTAAATATTAGTTATTAATATGTTAGTTTTTGTTAGTAGGGGATTCGAACCCACGACCTATCATTTCCTCCCTCCCTTCTCCCTTTATTACCAAATCAACCTTATAACTCCGAATGTTAGTTTCTCTTGAGTGAAATGAATAAATTCTTTAGATTCAGTATAGAGAGGTTCCTTCTGAATCAGATCCCAACTATCAAGCTTGGGAAAGATGCAATAATCTGATCCATTCTTGGATCATGAATTCGGTCACTCCCTCCATGGGCCATTGATGTTTGGCAGGACTTGAAGGAGTGCTTTTTCTCAAGCAGATTTGATACCAATTTCTGAATTACAACTAGAAATTTATAGCCTCAAACAGAATTCAAGAGAAATTCACCGAAAGTGCCTCTCACTAATATACTGTCCTATATTTATTAACCTCTCCCTCAACTAACTCCAGATAAAAAGAAAGATAAATCCTAAAGATAAACTATGATAACAGAATTCAAATAACGTAATTCTAAACTAAAGATAAATCCTAATGATAAGATGTGATAACAGAATCCTAAACTAAATCTATTGATATATGAGTTGGGCTCTATCAGTTTGAATGATCAATTTTCTATTGCGAGATCTCAAATCATGTTGTTAGATCCGCTGCCATTGATCAATCATGTTTTCTCTATGGTGAGTCAAATTGAAAGACAGAATGTATTCATTCAAATAGAGGAAATGCAATCAATGGTGAATATGCAGCAGAGGGAAAGAAGTATAATGGAGGCAAATGTTTCAACAGTCCCAAGTAGTGTATGTTACAAAAAACATGGATATGCACCTAAACCAAAGATTGGTTCATTTGCAAACAAAACAATGGTAGAAGAGGATGAATCTAGAAGTGTATATTCTTCAAGCGATAATAGGAGTGTTATTCCTAGACTCACTAATGAAGAGTGTAAAGAACTTCTCAACTTGCTACAGAAATCAAGAATTTAGGAAAATCAAGAATAATCCTCTGAGAGATATGTAGTCAATTGAGTGTGTTCCAAGGAATTTTAGCCATTAGTTTCTACTAAAGGTACAAATTTTTCATTATCTTGTGTTAGTGGACATAGTAGTGATAAATTAATCTTTGATTCAGGTGCAACAGATCACATATGTTCTTAATTCATTTGGTTTTAATACTATAAAAGGGTTAATTCATTTTTCGTTAGAATGTCAAATGGTAGTGTTGCCAAGGCTGAGTATGTTGTTGAAGTTAAAATTACGAAGGATCTTGTGCTCTTGGATGTTATTTACTTGCCTCAATTTACCTTTGGTCTCCATATCAAAATTGATTACCTCATTGCAATACACAATTACTTATGAGGAATGCTTTATTCAATATTCTTAGTTGAGGAAGTTGTGTTGGGAAGTCCCACATCGCCTACCTTAACTCTTGGAGTACAACTTATATATCTGTTAGACAACTTCACTTAATGTCAACTAATTTTAAGATGAAATCTAACATAATCTAACATGGTATCAGAGCCTATAACCCATCTTGGTAAATCTCGCCTATTCTAGTAGGCATCTGTGGAGGGGGGGGGCGTTGGAAAGTCCCACATCGCCTGCCTCAACTCTTGGGATGCAGCTTATATACCTATTGGACAACTTCACTTAATGCCAATTGGTTTTAAGATGAAATCTAACAAGTTGGTTTGAGTATACTAAGGAAGGAACTTTACTACTTGAAGGCTTTTTTTCAAGATTGTTGTACTGTTGGTAATGTTGTTTTTAATTATAATAAAGTTTCAAAGGCTGCCTTTGACACCTCGGGCTTGGGCATGTATCATATGACAAGTTGAATATTCTATGTAAAGATTTCCCTTCAATCAAAGTAAATTAATAAAGGTGATGTTTGTGATATCTGACATTTGGCAAGACAAAAGAGAATTCCTTGTACTGATTGTAACAATAGGGCATCTAAGTGCTTTGAGCTTTTGCATGTTGATATTTGGGGGTCACATTCCACTAATTCAGTACACAGGCATAAGTATTTCTTGACTTAGTAGGTTTACATAGGTGGTAATGGTGAAAAGGAAGTATGAAACACTATCTAAGATCCAGAATTTTGTCACATTGGTGGAAAACCAATTTAGTGCATCAGTTAAAGTGATAATGGGCCTGAACTCCTTATGCATTCTAATTATGCTGGTAAAGTAATACTACACCAATGCCAACAAAATGGGAGAGTAAAGCGAAAGCATCAACACATATTGAGTGTTGCTCATGCTTTAATGTTTCAATCCTCCCTACCAAAATTTCTATGTAGCTACTCAATTAGTCATGCAGTATACTCAATAAATAGGGTACCAACTAACGTGCTTCATGACAAGTCTATTTTTCATGTTCTTTTTGGGCAATTACTTGATTTTACCTCTTTAAAGGTGTTTGGTTGCCTTTATTATTTGTCCATTTTGGTTTAGAATGGGGGCAACTTTGATGGTAGAGGTCAAAAATGTGCTTTCTCGATTTGAAACCCGAAAGTTTTCAAGATCGCAATTCAACTCTCTTTTCTTATTACTCTCTAAACTATTTCAATTTTCATTAGTTGTTCCACAATTTTGAAAGCCTTATATCTTTAATTTATTCTTATCTAATAAAATAAAAATATTTATTATCAATAATAAAAATATCTAATATTCTCTTTAATTTTTTTATTTATACGTTTAGTTTAAATGTAAAAATAGTTATGATTATATAATAAAAGAAAACTTGTTAATTATGACTACATATTTCTTCGAAGTGTACGTGGTAATATATCTAAATCAATGGAACTCCTTGTTGAAAAATAAGGATGCTATAATAAATGATAGTATTAAATGATAGTAAAGTCTTGTATTCTATCTTCCCAAAAAAGTTACTTATAGTTGCCGTTAAGTTACCGTAAGTTTTTTCTCTTCTATTTTCCCAAGGCTGTGTATTTTCAAAAAAGAAACATTAAAAAATATAAAAAGAATTACAATTAATTACTATAATTTCCATAATTTTATTAACAATGTTTAAAAGAGTTTAATGAATATGCAAGGTTAATATAAAAGTTTTTACACCATCAATCAATTAAAAATCATATTTACTATGACTTTTAAGATAATTATTATCAAAGTTAACAAATCCAATCACAAATAATTATGTTAACAAATTTATTTACTTTTATAATAATTATTTTAAAAGTTATATTTAATTATTTATCATGATTTTTTATTGGTCATCGGTGTAAAACTCTTTACATTGATTATCATAAAAATCAAATTATTAAAAATATATGCATAATTAGTTAATGCAAGTTTCTTTATATAAGCCAATTAATTAATGCAAGCGAAAAACATTTTTGAAAGAGAGCGTGCCTTCGATGGCGATGGCTGACCATATTCACTTGCCAACAACAGCATAATCTAAAAAATAAAAAATATAAAGAAGAAAGAAAAAGAGAGAAATATATACAAAATAAAAAATAAAAAGTGGCCTTTTCTTATTATTATTGATATTAAAAAAAAAAATAGTAGGAGACGACTTTTTGTTTGGAGTTTCAACAACTGGACACAGAACAGAAGAAGTAAGACTAAAAGCCGCCTCTATTGTCCAATCCAACCACTCTCCAATCTCTTTCAATTACAAACAAAGATTCTTCTTCCCTAACTCTTTTGCTTCTTCTTCTTCTAACAAAACCACCAAAGTGGCATCAAACTAGAAAGAAAGAAAGAAAGAAGCAATGGGGTGTGGCAATTTGTTCTTCACAATTCTGATAACCTTCTCAGTGGCTCTGATAACATACAACATCATAATCTCAGCCAATGCCCCTCTCAAGCAGGACTTCCCAGGCCCCTCTCGGCCTTCCATCAAGGTGGATCCCCTCATCAAGATGCCACTTCACAGATCATCTGATTCTCAGAAGAAGAAGAGGCTGTTGTTTCACACTGCTGTCACTGCCTCTGACTCTGTGTACAACACGTGGCAGTGCAGGGTGATGTACTATTGGTTCAAGAAGTTCAGGGATGAACCCGAATCTGGGATGGGGGGGTTCACCCGGATCCTGCACTCCGGGAAGCCTGACCAGTTCATGGATGAGATCCCCACCTTTGTTGCCCAGCCTTTGCCTGCTGGGATGGATCAGGTTTGTTTGGGTTTTCAATTCTCTTGGCTCTTGCACAATTGTATTGTGGGTTGTGTTTCTCTACTACCAATGTGGATGTGATTGTTCAAAAGGTTTAAAAAAATGAAATTTTTATATGGGGGGTTGAATTTCTCAGTAATTTGTATAAATGCACTGTATGAATTTAGTTGGAATGATCTAACAGTGTGAAAAAGTTTTAAACTGTCGTCCAACAACTATGAATGGTCGTGTGTTGACTTTTTTTTTGTAATTTCAATTGGTATTTTGATTATTGGTTATTTGTTGGCTTTGGTTGGGTTATGTTTCTCTACCACTATGACTGTGACTATACAGAACAAAAGAACAAAGAAAGAAAGAAAATGTTCACACGGGTGCTTCAATTTCTGAATGATTGCACTTATTCTTTGTTAGAGATCTTATATTAACTAGTGATATAGTCAAAATAATGTATATATGTGGGGGGCATCCCTCACCCCTAAGCTAACTTTTGGGATTGAATTAGGTTTAAACTCAAATTATAAGATGGTATCAGAGTTTATCCCAATGGTTGTTGTTGAGTCTATCGAGTCACTCGTTAGCAGAGGTCACTCGTAATTGGACCACACTTCACACTTGAGATGTCGAGTCCTTAGCATGAAGGGAATGTATTAGAGATCTCACATTGACAAGTGTGATATGACCAAATAGTATATATAAGTAAGGGTAATCCTCACCCATGAACAAACTCTGAAGGTTGAGTTAGGCTCAAATCCAAATTATAAGATTTCTAAAGGGTAAAAAATTGCTATTGGAAATGTAAGCTTGTTTGTTCCAGATTTAGATTATGAAATGATAGTTCCTACCATAAATGGGTTTGAATAATTGAAGGACTAAAATCGTATTAATTTAAGTCAATGACTGATTTGTAAGCAAGGTACATTTTCAGGGATCAAAATCACTAGTTTATTCCTAATTCTTGTGGATTATCATTAATCTCTACTCTATAACAGGGTTACATAGTCCTCAACAGACCATGGGCATTTGTGCAATGGCTTCAACAAGCAGATATTAAAGAAGAGTATGAACTGTTTAACTTTAAATTTCTATATTCAAGACTGGAATCATCTCTCTTGAGATTTTGGTTTTGACTTTTGTTAGTACTGTTTATCAGTTACATATTGATGTCAGAGCCAGATCATATAATTGTCAAACCTATACCCAACTTAGCCAGAGAGGGGCTAGGAGCAGCATTCCCTTTCTTTTATATTGAGCCTAAGAAGTATGAAACAGTGCTAAGGAAGTACTTCCCAGAGGAGAAGGGACCAGTAACCAATATTGATCCAATTGGGAATTCACCTGTTATTGTTGGGAAGGTATATGTCAATAAGTTTTCTTTGATAATAATGAATACTCTTGATTTTGGGCCACTTTTTTAACTTTGAGTGGAAGAATGTCAGGAATACCTTAAGAAGATTGCTCCCACTTGGATGAATATTTCCCTGGCAATGAAGAAGGATCCTGAAACAGATAAAGCTTTTGGATGGGTGCTTGAAATGTAATTTTATTGTTTTCCTTCTCTTATCCATATTATCCTTTCATAACCTCACAACAACTTGACTTTTTTATGTTTTTTCTTTTGTATCATCGATTTAGGTATGCTTATGCTGTTGCATCTGCTCTTCATGGTGTTCGTAACATATTATACAAGGACTTCATGATTCAGGTTCAATAAGGTTCTCTCTTTTATTTTATTTTTTCTACTGACCAGTATTAATAAGTAAATTATACAAGGACTTCATGTTAATATGCAATAGTAAATAAGGTACTTTGATTTCTGTCCATTACTTGTTAAGCTTAGAACAATATATATGAATTATATTTGATAATGTCCAGTATCATACACTAGTGACTAGACCCCAAGTAAAACACGGTAGTCTTGTGTAGCCATTTAAATGAGCAATTATAGGAGTCAGTCTGGATAAAAATTTTAGCAAGCACGGATGGGAAAAGAAAAAAAAAAAAACAAATTAAGATAAAATAAACTACACTTCTTATACGGAATAAAATCAATCATTTTATGTACCTCAACTTTTTTAGGAGTCAGTTATAAACTTAAAAAGAGTTTGGTATTTTCCTTGGAAAAGTCTTGACACTTTTTATAATTAAAAACTTCTTACAAGCTAGAAGCCAATCCAAACTGAACTTATTGAAGTTTGTTTATCCAAGTGTGTCTCACATCATATATTTAAATAAAGAAAAAAATTAACATTCTAAAATGTCTATTTTTTTTTATTTAAAAAATGTGTCCTATATAAAACTGTTTGCATACTTAGTTCTCAACCTAGACTTTTTCTTATTATTACAATTTGAAGGTTTTTGGACTATCCTTCGTTGCTTTTCATTTTCTAACTTTACACTAAAACGCATACTTACATAGTCTGTATAAAATGAATTCATCACAAGCACTCTGTATCTTCAAATTTACTAATATTTGTTTGTTTATTATGCGTGTTAGCCTCCATGGGACAAAGAAATTGGCAAGACATACATTATTCACTACACTTATGGTTGTGACTATACAATGAAGGTACTGTGCTGGAATTGAGCTCTTACACAATTTTATTCTGATGTTCATTGTAAAAAGGGAAAAAATGAATAGAAGGAAAACTGATTTATAATTCAATTATCACTCAAGAAGCAGTACATCTATATCTCTTTTTTTGCTTAGAGTTGCTCAATGTATGATGTTAAATATTTAGGGTGAGCTAACCTATGGAAAGATTGGAGAATGGAGATTTGATAAAAGATCTTATGATAAAGTTGCTCCCCCAAAGAATCTGACGTTGCCGCCACCCGGTGTTCCAGAAAGTGTGGTATGCTTTCGGTTCCCTCTAACTACATAATGTGGTTTTGTTGCATTAATCGGCAGTTGATTTACTTGATTCTTAATGTAATGTTGTATGGCCAATTAAAGAGTTCATATTAGGTGTGTTTACGGGATGGATTTTAATTTAAAGTTCTTTAATTACTAATCGATGTCCCTTTGGGATTCCATCCTCAACAAAATGTCATTTTTTTCAACACTTCTTAACTACTTTTTGCCTTTGGCTAAATATTTTGGCATGGGTTCAATTAATATTTTTCCCCACCTTTGTATATTGTAAAAGCAAAGGCTAAATTGCAATTTTGGTCCCTCTGATTTCACAAAATTGCGATTTTGGTCTCCTGGTTTATAATTGGCGAATTTGGTCCCCCTACTTTTAAAAATTTACGATTTTGGTATTTCTGTCAACTTTAACCGTTGACCATTAGCGAGTGACGTTGACTGTTAGCGATTTTTGTGGTTTACTATTCAAGTCAACGTTCACTCTCTAACGGTCAATGGTTAAAGTTGACAGAAATACCAAAATCGCAAATTTTTAAATGTAGGAGGACCAAATTTGCCAATTATAAACCAGGGGAACCAAAATCACTATTTTGTGAAACCGGAAGGACCAAAATTGCAATTTAGCCAAAAGCAAAAGGGCTGGTCTCCCACTTTAGGGTTTCCAATTGATAGTGCACAGGCTGATTGTACCTTGCAGTTGGCACCCCTTAATCATTTTCTTCAAGACTTTTTTGAGTGTTTGAGAATCAGACCATCAGGAGAACTTTTAACAATTCAGTTGTAAACCTTTACAGGTGACTCTAGTAAAAATGGTGAATGAAGCTACAGCAAATATTCCAAATTGGTGGTCATAGGGACTTTAAAGGTGGTTACAACTTACAATCCTTGGACAGAATGTTTTGGACATATGGCCATTTTACATGGATGGGCATTGTACACGTCACTGCTTATGTATTTATCTAATTCTTCGTATATAGTTGGGACTTGCACGTGAGGAATTGTATCACCGATGCTTTGACGGAATGCTTTCGTTCAGCTGCTGCTCTATTATTTGGTTTCTTAATTAAAACTTGTTTCATCTTAATTTTCATTAATCCTAAAGGTGTGTACTAATTGAAAATAAGGAAAAACCAATTCAAGACAAAAATTTCAATAACCAAGGGAAGCTCGTTTACAAAAGCTATAGAGCAAAACTTAAGCATCTCCATGTTGATTGCGTTTCAAACGCTTGCTAGTCTATAAACAATACAATTGAATATGTTATTTTTACTATTCATTGTAGAGACATGTTTTTTGGTAGGTAGAAGTTTATCAATAAACTTAACCAAGAAGTTTTGAAGCATTGTGTGTTTGGTGAGGGATTATTTTAATTATTTTAATATTTTTCAATAATAACTAACTCATTTATTAGTTATTGATTCTTTTGCTTTACAAGAGATTCCATTTGCGATTAAATTGCTCAAGAATGCCTTAATGAAAAAATATAGAAAATGGTTAATGAGTTGAGAGAGCCTTAATTGAAAGAAGAAATAATATTTTCATCTTTACTTCTAATTTATATTATATAAGTACATTAATTTTAAAAGAATAAATGTTAAAAAAATTAAATTTAAAATAATATTTTGAAAATAAGTTTAAAAAATTATTGTTAATATTTTTATTCTATCGATAAAATGTCACAACTTTTAAAATAAAAAATATAAATGTTTTTAATTATTTTATATGTTTCACACTATAACCAATTCTCATTAACAAAAGGAAAAATGTTTTACTTTTCTTAAAATTAATTTGATTCTTTGTAACTTTTTTGTGCATGTGTGAATAGCTATACTCTACCTAATAATTGAAAATTAATTTCATCAAAGCATTGATATTATTGAAATAAATATTATCTCTTAAAAAATATTTTTCATATATATATATATAAAGAAAGTTGTCATGTAGACAAATGCCACATAATATCACTATATTCGATCTTTTTTCGCCTAAAATTTATCGATGTTTGTCATCTTTTAATTGATAAAAACTTATTATGTTTAATTATAGTAATTAAGGTGAATATATATCCTGATTGAATTAATCAATTAAATTATTAAATTATCAAATATTTAATAGATTTTGACTTTATATAATATGATAGTCAATTTATTAAAATTTATGGAATATTTTTTTATAATTTTTATAACTTTTTATTTATTATCATTATTATATAATAATTTACTATAAATATATACATACCATTATCAATTATTAATTATCAATATATCAATCAATTATATTATTATTATTATTATTATTATTATTATTATTATAAAAAGAAGATTTTGTCACGTAAGCAGATGCTACGTGACAATATCACATTCATTTTTTTCCTTCTAAATTTTCACTAAATTATTTTATTTTTTAATTAAGCAAAATAAATATTTATGATACTTTAGGTAATTATTTAATTATGGAAATCAATCAAGATTAGAATCTAATTAATAATATAAATATATATTTTGATTCAAATTTGTAACATTTAAATTTAGAAATCTCACGAGATTTATTTTAAACAAATACAACTCATAATTTCTCTACTTGAAATACAATTTTTTTTTACATTATTTTATAATTTCTTAATTTCAACTATTGATATAACACAAAAGATTTAATGAATAGATTTTACAAAAGAAGATATGTTGAAAGTAAAATAAGCATTGACCATTAATATTTTTACTTGATTTTATTTAACCCTGGTTGATTTTTTTTCAAATGTTTAATTTTTTTTTTTTACAGATCTTAAGATTTTAATTTGTAGATATTATTTTAAATTAATTTAAAAAATTTGAAAAAGAAAATTTACTCCATAAAATCTTATTAACTTTAATCTAAAATATTATTAGAGAAAATAGGTCATGCACTAACAGTGTAAAATAATTTTACGCTATCATTCAATCACAATCTACCATATATGATAAGTTTGTTGACTTTTATGATAACTATTTTAAAAGTCATATCAACGATATATGACCATTAAACTCATTATTATTCTTATTTGAAACTAAGATATATATATATATATATTACTATGATTTTAAAATATTTTACTTTGAATCTTATTTTATTTTTATATCATTAAAATGTCATATTTACACAAGGGTTCAAAAACATCTTTAATTTTAAAATGTACTTAGTATTACATTATTAAGTTTCTCATATTTAAAATAAATTAATTATATATTGGATCCATTTGTTTAAGCTTATTTAAAAAAAAACATTTTTTAATAAAATAAATTTTTTTTTTTGCTTTTTGATGTGTTTATCTATATTATTTTTAAAAAGAAAAAGCAAAAAATATTTTTTTAAGAAATAAATCATATCTGATTCTTAAAAATTCACTTTTTTTAAAAAAAACTTTTTCAAAAAATATATTATTTTAAGTTTAAACAAATTGACCATTACTTATTTATTTACCAATAAAGAAATATTATTTCTCATAATTATATTACTAATATATTTTCAAACACAAACAAATTTAAAACCCGTGTGTTGCACGGGACAAAACCTAGTAATATACAAACTAAAACTTGCACCTTGTTCACATCGCAGTAACATGAATTGCCCCAACCCCCGCTTTCAATGGGTAAAGAGACAATATTTTCAAGCGTCATGAACACTACCCATGGGGATCGAACAACATGCAACAAAACATATCATTTACAACTGCCGATCAGTTCATATAGCGCCTGCAATTTTTTGAATTGCAGTAACATGGAATCTTTCCTTCGTCTTCGTGGTTAAAGTGGTAATCATACGTAATCTCTTCACCAGGAAATATGTCCCTCCGTGCCAAGAAGATAACCTTCAAAACCAAAAGCCAACAAATTTTTTCATCAATGTGCAGTCAAAAAAGATGAAACCAGAAACCCCACATGTTAATTACTTAATTTCATCTCGGCATAGCTATAAGTTTTCATTATTGTTTATACTGACATGCAAAAGGTCAAAAAGTAGCTGGGAAGGAATGGGAGTAGCTAACTATACAAACTATCGATGCAGTAAATTGAATCAAAAGTTAGCAAATTACCTTCTTCTCATGCCTTACGGTGATCACTTTTGCCACGCAATTTGGCTGGTCATGTAAATAAACATTTGTTATAATGCTGAATTCAAGTACAAACGGAAACAACAGCTATTGTTGAAACACATCAAATCAATTGAGACTTCCAACGGTCATGAACATAAGTTATATCAATGATAGATGAAAGAAAGAATTGCTCACAAGTACAGAGCTCAAATTTTATGCAACATGCATTGGCATAAAGATCGATTAGAATAATGTTCTTGCTTGTACATGCAGAGTAGTTTTTTGGACAAAATCACCAATAACATTCGTAACATATATAATTGAGGAAACTATCCCAAACAACTTCATAACAAGCCTAAGTCTTATAAACAAACAGCCATAAGCATAGACAAAGGCATTAATGAATGCACACTAAAATTGACAAAACTAAAAACGAAAAGAACAATAAACAAATGTAGAGTCGAATTTTAAAATAATATATACCAGGCATGAGTGGTTAACAAATCGAGCAATCCCCCCTTTCCTTGTGGCGTCAATAATATGCTCTTTGTCTATCCTGAAGAAGTAGCAGGCACTCTTGTACTGAAGTTTCCTTCCAGATTGATATTCCTTTTCTCTTTTATCAGCCACATGCAGCCCCACAATTTCACCAATATACTCAACAACCTATAGAAGTACAGGAAATACATCATATTTGCAATCATAGTGGAGAGTCGTATAAAAACTTGTAGGCCAGTATCATACCATTTCACCCCGGGAAATGAATCGAGAAGTGTAAAGACCAAGGGCATGTATACGGGACTTGTATACAACAAGGTGTTTCCATCCCTTTGCTTGTTTGTACCGAGCATATTCCTTCTGCAGATAGTAGGACATTAGATATACCAAAAGAATTAGAATACCAAGTATACAAATGTAAATTTCCATTTAAAAAGTACTTGTTTTCCAAGGCCTAAAATTTAAGTTCTGCTAACGTTAATAAGTAAAAGATAAATATGGATATGCAATTTTTTGTTAGGAAAACTAAAATCCTAATCTTCATGACTTGAACAATGTAGAAAATATGGGGACTTAAGAAGAGGAAGGAAGAGAGATAAAAGACAATGAAACATTAAATTAATATTAACTCAGATATATTACACTGTACAGATATTATAAAACCAAGAGCATTAACCCTTATACTAATCATAATCCTAACTAAATAAGAAACAAATTATTAAATAATGAAACATGGTAACTAATCTTAAGAAATAATGAGGAAATAGGGAAATTAATCCTGAAGGATAAAGATACCCTAGTATAGGATAAGATAGGATGAGATATTTTTCAAAATACTAACAAACACATCTACACATCCCAGGAAAATACTTAATCTAAAATATTAATCAGCTACTGACCAGTAAATAAATTTTAAAGCTTCTATTTCGGCAAAACAAATCTAATATCTATAAAAACTTGGAGGCTATATAATACAACTGAAACATACTCGACAATCATGCTCAATATCTAAATCTGGGAATTTTGGGAGCCCCAGTGAATATAATTTCTGCCCATTAATGTGAATCCAAGCATTTAGCTGCTCCTCAGGAACAAGACATCCACCTTGGCACTGATTATTCTGAAAACCATCCCACCTACGGCCCTTGTAACCCTACAATAATCCAGAATAAGACATTTAATATCATTACATGTCAGTCATCAAAAAATTAAAAGAAAACTCAAATGGTCCCCAGTTCACCTTAGATAAGTCCCAAAAACACAATTTAATGAAGAAAATACCTCTACCCTGGCACAGGTGAATTCCTTTTCTTCTTGACTGCCAATTTCATCAAGAGGATCATATATGGACAGACATCTAGGTTCAATAGTATGAAGCATGCATCTTCCATAAAATCCAATCTTCTCATCATCAATACCTTCAGTCTCACTTTGCAAGAGGTTCTGCAAAAGAAGTTGAAAAGCAATTGTCATGGGAGTTATGGTACCCTAATGGGTATAACACAATGTGTGTTGTCAAATATTTATTGACAGCAGATTTCAAAATAAATGTTTAAAATTCAATAAAACATATATTGTGGATAATGAAATTCTTGACAACTCATCTTAGGTACCAAACCCAAGAAAAAGAAAATGCATACCACAGCAATGCCCAATTGTCATCCCACAAAATTATTCACACCATTAACAAAATGAAATCCTATCAAAATCAAAATAACCTGCCACTTGCAAAGCATTTGCAAAATACTTGCCAAACCAGGAAAAGCACATAGGTGATTATTAACATGGGGCAAAGTTTATAACGTTAGTTAAAATTGAAATTCAAAGGAGCAATTCTGATCCAAGCTCCAAACGTGTTTTGATGAGATTAACAGAGGCCACAACCACAACCACAACCACAACCCATCCAAAGTCCACCTTCAAACTTATCCACCAGACGCTCCTGCTCTGGCCTCTGGCTCCTAAACTAGATCTGCCTATATCAATATGCAAAGGTATCAGATATTCTTGTAGCCCCAATGCTCTGGCCTCTGGCTCCTAAACTAGAACTGCCTATCTAATTCGATTGACAATAGGCCATGGAGGATGAAATGTCTGATTCAGACTCAAGTGACACTTGGGATCTTGATCCTTTACCTCCAAGCAACATGCCCTCATGCACAAACTCTTTGAACCATGGACTTTCCTTGAGTAGAAAAAGTTGCACCCTAACTCCTAGGTAAGCTTTTAGCCTAACAATATACACTTGATCCATCAAGTGGTTTATGTAGGGAAGATAGGAAAAAATAAAAGATAGCTAACAATAGTAATATTTAAAATTTAATATATGATTGACAAATATGATGCAGCATACTAACCTAATATTCTTAATTATTTGAACAAACACAAATAATTAGGTCAAGTACTAGTATTACTATTACAAACCCAAGTCCACAAACAGTAAGACTTGTAATCCTAATATACTCTAGCAGTCCCACTCAAACTAAAAGTCAACTCAGCTTTAAGCAGGTCATAAGTAACAAACCCACAAATACAAATAAAATAGGCTATCTCACCAAAGAACTCAGACAACTAGTACTCCTGATAAACCTTGGCAACATCCTTAGGCACATCTAGTGGTAGGGAAGCATAGATCTCAATATTTTCATGGTATGTTTTGGTAAGATAGATACAATGCACATTTTCCCAGAGAACAGATATCATTAGACAACCAACCTTAGAAATAAAAATTATAGTTTCAGAAATAGTTTAATTAAAGCCACCACATCAATGGCAGAAAGTTGTCTGATGTAAACTCCCGCCTATCAAAGAAAAGTACCTTTTGATGAGCACACCAAGGATGAAACTTGACAGAGCAATCAGCAATCCTGCACTCTATACAAGAACCACCCCGTCGATTGCAAATGGAACAAACCTGAGATAAATAATGTGAAAACTAGAGCAAATACTAAATGCCACAAAATAATGTTAAAACAGTTGTAAAATAAGTTTGACCTTACATATCTTTGTTCAGTCAGAGCTTGCAGGCACAATATATTTCTCCGTTTTCATAGTTAACACTATTTCATCTATTTCAACTCTATTGTATTGTATTTGGAATCCTATGTTATCCAATGGATTAGGACTTTCTACTAACTACTAAACCCACATATATGACCCAACCATCATTCCAAGGCTTACCCATATAACCCATAACGTAAAAATAAAGAGTACAAATTAGCAAATTAACCCAGAAAAAGGCACAAATTTTTGTACTTATTGGGGAGAGGGACTAGACTATATTAATCACTGCCTGTACTGTAATAAGACAGACAAAGGAGGAAACAAAGACATCACATTTGATTATCTATTTCATAAACAACTTATACCCTGTGTTTTCATTTTATGAATTAGTTTGTGTCATTGATGTCGGCAATACTAAGATACAGTAAGTAAATATAGGACAATAGAAAACATACACATGTAACTACAGTAATTGAACAAAATTATCAATAATGGTGAAAGGATGAGAACCCATTGAGAACAATAACACTTGCTGTTTTACTTAAGAAATTAGTTGGCTCAACCAGCTGAGCAATATAAAATTTCTGTTGGGTGTACTCACCACATCTGCTCTTGGACGCGAAACACCAGATACATCAAAAGCACTCATGGTGTCAACATTAGGGCATCTTGTTCCAGGAGTCCAAAGACCACAAACCATATGAATCCATTGTTTAACAGTTGGATCAAGAACTCCTGCTGTAATGCTGTTATGTACCTTGAAATTAGAAACAGAGGTTGGGGTGTGTTGTATGTGATTTGTAGATATTTGAACTTTCATCAGATCTGTTGCTGTATCAACGATTTTGGGCTTCAAAACACTTTCTTGATCAACTTCTAGTCCATCTTTTGAGGATGGAAATGCATCTCTTTCCTTTTCAAAAACTTCACATGAAGTTGTATGCTTAGGCATGCCATCTTTCTCATCATTCCACACTTTCAGGAGGCTCTTGACAATCGTGTGACTCATTATTGCTCGAGTCATGGCTCCACCTCCATAACCACATAGGACACAAGCCTTGATGTTGGACCCACCAAAATGAAAAGCATGGAAAGAAATGTTAAATTAATTCCTAAATAATGAACTTATTATAAATGGCTAATGGCTATATACACAGTAGCAGAGAAATCACAAATACTCGGGAATAATTGATCAATAGTTGAATGACTTTATCTTGGGTATGGATAGAGAAGCAAAGAAAAAAAAATAATATAACGAGTACAAAATTTGAAGAAAGATGAATGGCTTCATGTAGTCGAAAGGAAAGCACAAAAACAAGGCTATCCTATATCAGGATTCAGAAATCAAATGGAAAATTCGAAAAGCTTATCGGATATACAATATTTTTTGAGTTTGTTCGGCATGGCCTGCAATACCAACTGCTTTTTTTGGGTAATGTGGAAACACCATAGCAAGCTTGATGCACCTATTAGTCAAGATAAAGGAAATAGTATCAAACTCTTGTTTCATACAAAAAATATGAACAGTTCAACAATTGAATATTACTTGATTATTAACGTACTCTAATCAGACATTGACTACACTCCAACAAACAGTTGATTTTATCATTGCTTGAGCTTCGACACACACAGCAGAAAGCATCTGAATTTATGGTGGATATGCTCATGTGACCTTGAATAGAGCTGCAAGATAGCAAGAGCAATGAGACACATACAGTAAAGAAAGCATAGGCATTTAAATAGAATACTTCTAAAACAGAATAGGACAACTTTTGATTTACTCACTTTCTACTTTTTGTGCTACACAAACCAGGCTCCCTATCTTGAGCACAATTGATCATATCCATCACTTTGGTTTCTGGCATGCATTTAAAAACCTTTGTGAGGAGGCATTTCTCAGGAAAATAATTCTCTACACATGCAAAAAGCTATAAAAGAGATTAAGGTAAGTAAAGCATGGAACCATATTTCAAATGAAGAGGACATGCATGTGTATATAACAATCTATACCCATTTGCAACAAAATAAAATACTGTAGTATAAATTTAATAAAGCATCACTGATATGTCATCTCTAATAGACTCCTGGTGAAATCACACTGCACAAGTAACAAAGTTTGGTAGAATACTGACAGCCAATGAAACAAAGCATGTTAGCCAACATCTGACAAAAATCACTTTGTAGAACACCTTCATAGGATGTGGCAATCCAAGCATGAAAGCCAGCATTTATGTCAATGAATGAAAAATAAACTAATTACTAAGCTACTCCAAATATGAGTATGTTAATAATCCATACCTCATCATTCTTAGTTCTTTTTAATTAATTAACTAAAATAACATTATTTAGAAAAAAATCATGTAGCTCTGCTCAAATTCACCTTTAGCAGTGAGTTCATTAATGCTACGCTGTTTCCGAATTTCCTTGTTCTTCACCTTCGATGAAACATTAGCTCTATTTCCAACACTATCACCCTGCTTAGATTTGGCATCTTTCTTCCCTTTGTAAACGACAGGTGGCTTGCCACCTCTCTCCAAATCTTCCATAGACACATCAACATTCATTTCATTCAAAAATATTGTATTTTGGGTTTCATTGTGTTCCTTAATTTTTAAACCAGGGTTCCCACAGCAGTGCCCACTACTTGTTCCAATGCTCAATCTCTTCCATTTCTTTTTTGAAGTTATTCTAGGTTTTCTATTTGTATGGCCCATACATGTTTTGGAAGATTTAAGAACCTTGCTGAGAGAGACAATTTTTGCTGGTTTTTGCACCTCTCTAGCCAAATGCCCATTAGATATTTCACCATATTTTCCACATACTACTGGCCTTGTGATTCTATGAGCATTTTCCTTCCTGCAAGAGAATGGCCTCAGCTTATCATTTTCAGGTTCCTCACAGACTGGTTCTTGCATTTGAAACTGCTCAAAACAATCAGAAGTGAGATCCTTTTTTAATTTCTTTGTTCCAGAAACTCCAGACAATGTGTGAAACTCAGCATCAGAATTTGATTCTGACTCATAGCCAACTTTGTAACTTTGATGCTTGTTCAGACGATTCTTACAAGAAAGAAATTTGGATGAAAATGCAGTGTGTTTTTGTTTGTTACTAGGTTGAACAAAGGAAGACTTGTTAGCTGATTTTTGCAGGCTAGACAAAGAGTGCATTTGCATTTCTTTTGACAAACTAGAAGAGGAATTAAAAATCCCAGCACCTTCATCATTCTTTTTATGCAATAAGGAAGGGAATTCAGAAGATAATGAAGCATCTAGAATCCTCACCACATTTCTCTTTCGCTTTTTTCCTTTAAGGTCCTTCTTGACTTTTTGAGATTGAGTGGTTTTACAATTAGCAGAAAGCACAAAATGATTTTGATTCCGTCCTTTCTTCCATATCAAGGAATCTAACAGTTTAAGGTCATCAAGGAGATCGCAACATGGTTGATCATTTAAGACTCTCAGATGACCATTTTTCAAGAAACTCCTGGAGGTCGAGCCTAGAAACTCATCACTTCTTTCACTTTCAACCAAATCTGACGACCAGCCTTGATCAATACCTGACCCTTCATCAACTACAAGGTTGTTGACAAAGCCAGTGCCTACAGCATCATCAGTACAGGAATCAATTTTGTTGACCTCCACAGATGCCTGAGTAACCACAGGAGCAGAGCATCCAGAAGAAACATTAGAATTTTCTTGCTCTTTTGACATGTCTCCCATATCAATAGTTCTTTTGAAGCATTTCATAGAAATGTTTCCAAGTTGAACACTGTCTTGTCCTTCCCAATCCAAACCAGTAGCTGTCTGATCTAAAGATGTTGCATCACAAACTGCTTTCCTGACCTTACTTGGCACATCTCTCCATTGAGGTGTATGAAAGCCAATTTTGATTGAGTCTTGGCCATCTAACTTCCCACCCTGCTCAATGTGGATATTTTCGCCCTTCGAAGTATTCACATCTCTACTAAAATCTGAAGCCATCTTCAAAGAAGTTTCACCACTGGCATTAGCAAGTTGTTGCTTCAAGTTATAACAATAGGGTTCAATTCCTGATAAAAAATTGCATCTGCAACAGTTTATCCGAGCAGCACAAGTGTACTTGCCTCCCAAACATATATTTGATGGTTGCTCAGAGCATTTTTCACATACACTTGATCTGGTATTGTCTTTGTTTATACCAAGGCTGCAACATCAAAATTGGGGGAAAGAAAAAGTAACAAAAATAGTTAGAGGTGTGACTCCCAGTGGACAGAAAAGTTTGCAGACAATAGTATAAATGAAACCCAGGTTTCTGATCTGACAAGACAGAATAAAGAATGGGAAAGAAATAATGTTTATGAATCAAACGCATAAACAGAAAGCCCAGCAGCCATTCTTTTCAACAGCTACCAGTTTTAGACGTTTATCCCCAGCATAAAGAAAACTACAATACCCTATTCGTGCAATAAATTATAAGTTCAAGCTCCATTCTCATTCACTCTTTCTGTCCATGGATGATTTTACCTATATATCTCTATCAATGTGTTAGGAAGCAAATAATTCTAATTCTACATTCACTCATATTTAACATGCCAAACTTTTATAGTCAACTTTCTCTAGAGACATTTGAAATCAATTTTTACAAGCTTCTGAGGTGAAAACTATTCATTAAAATTGCTTGTGAAAAAATTACAAGAAAAAGAACAGTTGAAGTTTCATCCACAGGTGTCAACAAAATAACAGGCATAGTAGTCATTAGTCAACACTGAATAGTGATGCAGACTGGTTTATCCCCAAAGCCTTAAGTGCTATAGCAGGGTAGCAAATTATGGGATGGCCTCTATACATAAGACAAATACACATCATAATTACCAAATCAACAGTCATAATCTAGAGACTCAATCTAAGGCATAATTAACAAGTCAACAAGAACAAGAGTCTGAGACTCTGAGGCTGAGGTGCTCTGTTGACCTGGTTGTGACCGAGAAGATGCCATGGATGAACAAAAAAGCAGCTGGAATAATTAATCAGCAGCAAAAAAAGACAAAAACAGGATGGAGAGGATGTGTTTCACATAAAAAAGAAACAAAGAATAGAATAATGCAAGAAGTTGCATAAAAAAGAGGTAAAACCTGCAGGTATGCACCATATAAATAGAGTCTGGAATAAGAAAACAAGTCAAATGTAAGGGGGCTGTAATAAAACTTGTTGGGCTTTATCAGAAAGAATGTAAATGTAAATAGGAAAAATTACATGTCATACAGTATCATATAATTACAATAAGCAAGGGTTTTGAAATAAACAGGATCATACAGTATCATATAATTATTGAAATATGCTAAAAAGAACTTATAGGAATCATAACCTATTTCATAAACCCAAACATATAAGTTCTCCCAAATGCACCCTCAGTATCTTCCTCCACACCCTTCTAGAGCTAAATAAAATAACAATTACCCTAAACCTAATTATAGAATTAGGAGAATAATACTCCTTGAGATGCCATAAAAATAGGCTGTAAACTGAACATACTGACTGATTTTAAAATCAAAGCTACACAAGATAATTTTCCAGCAAGATGCAACACAAATATCCTTATGACATTAACATGATAGTTGTCAGCAATCACCTTAAAGAAGTCTCTTCATTTTGAAGATCATAAATTGGTGACAAGCCAGACAAATGACAATATCTGTTCATACCTGTAAGAAGGACAGTCACAATTAAATGTGCATGCTACAAAAAAATAAATTAACATTAAAATTTCACAGTCCATGCAAAACCAAACTCTAAAAGCACCATAAAAAATTATAGGAAAATAAAAAATGCATTGTGCTTGCCTGTGAGGGAAGCCAGTTTCTCTAAACCAACAGTACTCTCATGATTCCCACAAATCCCACTATTTTGGGGCAATTTCAATGATGTGCCAGAAGTGCCCTGTTCAGATGTTGAAGCCTCATACATATAATGCTGAACTTTTGAAATACTGCTGGATCTCCCTTGCTTCTGATTCATATTATTAAAATACAATGCATGCTGTTGCTTAGATAACTCCAGTATCTGTGTCAATGCAAGCAACCTCATGTTTTCATCAAGCAAATAAGCATCTATATTAATGCCCTGCTGCTGCTGTGGCAAAGTAGGAGGCTGATTTGACACAGAACTTGAAACATGACGGGGAAAGCCTTTCAAAATCCCTTCAAATGGAATGGATGTCTGTGGAGTCACACGATTTTCCTGTCCAAGAAAAGATACATTGTTTGAACCACGCAAAATATCTGCACCAACAGATGTATCTGATGGCAAGCTTGATTCATAACTTGATTCATATATCTTTCCATTAACAACCGAAATACAGCTATCATTACCACCAACAGCTCTTGTGATGGAGCTTGGATATTCCATTAACTGACCAATTCCAAATCCAGAATTTATTTTGGCACCAGAGTCTTTAGCAAAGTTCACCCCTTTATCATTGTCCAAACATTTATTGGTCCTTAGGCCAGAATTGTTTGATTGCCTTCCTGCGTGACCGTAATCAGAATACAATTTCTTGGGCATGATAGGGCTGCCATCATTCCACAAATTTTCACTAGCTTTTGTCTTTCCCCCAGGTTGATTATCAAATTGCAGAAATGGTGAAAATGATAAACCCTTGGCAACATTTTTAGTTTCTGATCTAGCTCTAGCAGAAGCATTACTCACAGCAGACATACAGTTCTTGGGTTTAAGCTGAGGCACTTCTTCAACCATTTTGATTGAACCAGCAGCATAGCTAAAATTATTCTGTAATTCCTCCTCCCAGCTGAGGTCTGCATCTAATGTACAAAGTATATTAAGAGGTTTCTTCAAAATGAAACAAAAGGAGTATACACTGAATAAATAATAGATACAATATAACACTCAAAACTATCAGCTAAGACAAACATTGATTCAACGCACTATTAATCATCTGCTTCAGAGGTTGCGATTTTGGAGGACTGGCAAGGGCATTAAACAGCAGTGGTTCTATAAATGATGGAAGTGGATTTCCTGTCTGAGGTGGTTGACCAAGCCTAAGATCAACATTGGAGGAAGCTGCATCTTTGCCTACAAGACCATCATTTGCATTCTTTTTTTTTATGCAATCATGGTCTTTCAAAAGGCTTGTTGGAGTTTGCAAAGGAGAGTGGGCAGTCGACAAATTTCCTTTCCTTTTTAGAGAATCAAAGAAAGGAGGTATAGGCTGACAATCATCATCCAGTTGAGTTCCAACAAAATTTGGTGCAGTTGTATACATAGCCAGATTAGATTCCATTAACTGGTTTTTCAACTGATCATGTGAGCTGTTTTGTGAAATACCAGTAAAACCTTTGAGTGGAATGTTGCAACCATCCCGGATTGTTGTCGCTTGCTTTCTGGACAATGCACCAATTAATAAATTGTGGTCTGTATGAGCATTTTTTGGAAACATGACATAGTCAGAAGACTTTCCAGACCTTGACATGACTGCAGATGAACTCAACATATGAGACAAATTAGTCTTGGACATATCAAATGCAGATGCATTGGATCTCATCAGACTGCCTGTTGTTGATAATACTTCTGGCCAGTCCCATTCATTCTCATTCCCCAGAGACCTAATCTAAAGCATCATAAAAGTATCACCATCCAGTGTTCTCGTTGCTTCAAACACATGCAAATAAGAAATTCAATTCTCAATGCCAACAAAAAAAATACAGGTAAAATGAATGTACAAATTTATCAAAATTTGCACACAAAGTTTAAAATATGGTTCTCTTCCAATAAGCTAGCTAGTGTTCTCACAAATAAATGTCACTGTCCAAGACATGTACTACAATGCCCTAACGAATGAATAACTATCACAAATGAAGATAACTATAACTACGTATGAACAAACTAATAAGATTAGCATATTTGGGTTGTCCGGTAGTCTAAAGTCTAGTATCTAAAGTTATTATTGTTAATTTGTAGTTGCTATTTTACCCCATGCAACAATACACTTGAACAAAGCACATCAATGTTCTGAAAACAGAACTGACTGAATCAGAAATGGAGTTCATGCTTTGGTGGTATGAATGTGAGTCAAACTGGATTTTTAAAAAATATATTTATAACAATATGTACGAAAAATTATCAGTAACTATGTAAAAAACTTGTGGAGCAGTAATACTTAAAAAGGAAAAAAGAAAATCTAACTTGTTAGTGACAATTTCCATAAACATAAAATTTTAAACTCTATTTTATGTTTTATAAAATGATGTTTTGCTAATTTACGTTTACAACAATTCATTCAAAATTTAAAACAAATATTAAATTAAAGATGTGCTAAATACTTAGTTTTGTTTTCCATTCATGCTATCTATCAGTAAGTTAAGTGCAAGGTATGATAGTTTGTAGCAAAGGAGGAGTTTGGCTTAATGGTTTGCTTCCTTGCCCGTCAATGTTAGACAGTGTGCACATGGTAAAACATGCTATTTTCATTTTCATGTGATTCATTGGTAAGAACATGTAGCACATACATTTCTGGTATGCCATAGGCACATTATGGCTACATATATGCAATAATGTGTCAGCTAACATACTGCCACATCATTGCACCAAGAACCACCAGGGATTCAGAGAACCAATCTCGTTCACTGATTTCTACCAAAATATGCTCATTTAACCCTGTTCCAATCCAACCAGATTTTAGTGTGTAGAATTTTCAGGCCATAACCAAACCAAACAGGTGTCCAGTTAAATGGCTTTCTGGTCAAACTTGCCAGTCTAGTCTGGATCTCAATACCATGATAACCATAGTTCATTGTATCAATTTAGCATCCCATCCAAGGTTATTAAGTACAGTAAAATAAAGGTTGATGCTCCAATTAGATAATTCAATCAGTGCATTTGGTTCAAAGGAGGGAAGGAGAGGTCCCCTTGTTTGGTATGACTCAAGAGAAGGTGAGGGAAAGGTTACCTTATTTGATTCGCAAGGGAAGGGAAGGAAAAATATAATATAAAGGCAATTTAAGTTTCACAGTCCAAAAATTATAAATCACTTTCCTACCCGTTAAAATCCTCCCAATATTGGAGGGAAGACAAAATTAGGAAGGGGGAAATTTTAGATCCCTCATGTCCCCTCCCTTCCCTCCAAATTTTTAAACCAAATGAGGAAAAATTAAAAAAGAAAAAAGAAAACCCCTCACCTCCTCTTTGTTCCCTCCATTTCCCTCCAATCAAACACACTGTAAACAATAAACATTAGTGTTGTGTAATTGAAACTTTCCAATAGAAAGGAGAAAGCTGCAAGAAGTGACTGAAATTTTAGGGACCAGAACATGACATCCCCCAAATATTTGAAAAAAAAACAATTCAAAAGAAATCCATGATTCCATGCTCAGTGGAAAAACTTAAAGGATACAAGCATTTCTCTTGGATCATAGAAAAAAAAAAGTGTCTTCCTTGGAAATAATAAGCACCATAGAAAGATATCTTTTCCTAGGAGTTGATAAATTCCCAATGGAATAATAAGCAAAAGATCAAGCAGGAACACTCATCTCTAAAAGCCCACAGCCACATACATACATTATGTATCACGAAACATCAACCAATAAAATGCATGAAAGCTACATCTTACCCCAAACTTCAAGAAGTATAGCTTCTGCCATTGAGAAATGGTCTCCCCACTTTCCATACGAACAGCATCCCCTGGGTCAACGCCATTTAACCCTGAATGCTGCAATATCAGAACAGACAAACCATTAATCATTAATTGTGCAGAACATGTGAAATTAACTGTTCAAGAAGGGTGTGGCTAATCATTGCTAGAGAGTAGAACCACTTTTGACAGAATTTACCTCACAAAACTTAAGAACAGACATGTGGCAACAATGGCATGAGCAAACAATACCAAGAAGCCCTGTGTTGCTAAGAAGAAGATGGCCACCTTTAAATTGACAATAGAAATGTGAGTTATCTATATATGTACCAAGGATAAATCTAAACCAATAGGAAAATATATGCTTCTAGTACTCACTTTTTCCCATGCAGAACACACGAGGACACCCATTCATAAAAGGAGTTGCATACTTAGATGAGCTTCGTTCTAAAGCAACAGTTGGTGTAGTTTGAATATCTGAGCAGCAAACATTTAGACTAGATGCAGGGCTTGTACTTTGGCACTGACCTGGAGAAGAAAAAGACTCCCTTGCTTTCTCACCACCAGGAATTGTGGGCTGAATAGCAGTATTGCTACTCTGAATATCGTGGAAGACAAAATTACTACTATTATTCAGACCAACCATTGCCCTGGAAGAAATCTCAGGAAAAGTGGTCGCCCAACTTTGCAGGTTACGGTTAATTAAATTTTCTGTTATCAACCCCACACCAGATGTTCGGAAGGTTCCACTTTCTATAGAACCAACAACAGAATTTCCAAGAGCAGCAGTACAATCACCAGATGAGATGCAAAGCTTGCGATCAGACAAATCCTGAAACTCACTCTGTAACAAGGATGGAGGACCATAAAGGAGAGCCACAAATGAATTTCCAGTATCGGCTTGGCCTGATCCATGGGTAGTTGAGTGGGGAAAGCTTGGGTAAACAGGGCCCTGCTTCCCTCCAACAAATTTTGATCTTAAACCATGAGCAACTTGTGGATAAAGACAATAGCTTGCATTCATCTCCTATGTAAAATAGCAAGAGAAAGGAAATTATAAAAAATAAAAATAGTAAGAGTTCTAATAAAACACAATGATCTTAAGAGAAACAGAAATACATATTCTAGAAGACCAAGTGTTATATAAAGATGTAGAATTCATACATGCAAAGCTGGAGACTATAAAGCACAGATACAACATGTGACATGGATGCAATAACAACATAGATACAGTAATATTGTAAATTTTGAAAATAGGACATTACATAACCATAATACACAATATGAAGCGTAAAATTAACATAAAACACAAGTCTTAAATCAAAAGATAGAATCACTGTTTTAAAAGTAAGCATTAGTGCATTAGTTATTGTGCACATAATAAAATGCTATAACTTATCTAATTATTGTAGTGTTCTCATCTATAATGCTATAAAAGTTCAAAAATAAAAGAAGAAGAAAAAAAAAGTAAAATGCATCTAGGATTATTCAAAGTGTCCAACAAAGGTAAGCCACTATTTAGAAGCTATGAAGCCTAGATACGCGATACGACACGGATACAGGGATACAACAATTTTTTTGAAATTAAGGATACAATACGGCCCGGATACGTTAATAAAAAATGTAAAAAATTATATATGGATGCAAAATAAAATGCATTTTGTTTATGTTTTGAGAAGAGGAAAGGAGTTGCATTTTGTTTACGTTTGGACCTTTTTTATTTTAAAAACCCTAAAGTTAAAACAATAAAATTATAAAATATTAAAAAATTCAGAAAATGGCTCAAGCCGTATTGGAGCCGTATCCGAAACAGCTTGAGTCGTATCCAGCCATTTTAAGCCGTATCCAGCCATTTTGAGCCGTAACCTAGCCGTGTCCTACAATTTTTTTTTTTAAATAAAAATAAAAAAATCGGATATTTCTTGGATACATATCAGGACGTATTGAAGGCGTATCAGTGTCTGACACGGGTACAACACCGATACTTTTCTGTTTTTGGAGTATCAGGGCTTCATAGTTTAGAAGTGTTCATATTCCTTTGGCTGCAGATGCAGACGAGAGTGCTAATCCCAAAGAACAATACTACAAAAACTTTCCCATCATGCTCAAAAGAATCTAAAAGCTACTATTTCCTTATCGCTGGGCCAGTTATTGCTACTGCTAGTCAGAAGCAGCCTCCACATAAAACAAAGTAAAATCAGAGGCTGCATAAATCATTTACAATTACTGTGCTAAAGGAGCGGTGATGTGACCCAAAACAAACCAATCTAATAATAAAACTTTCATAAGTTGAATGAAAACCTATTGCTCCAAAAAAGGTTATACAAACTAACTAAATGTAAACCCCTCATCAGTCCTTCACCAATGTCATAGAAAAATTCCAAAAATAGATTGCAAATATTGTCCACTGTCAGCAAGGATATTACTATTAATAAAAAATACATCAGGAGAATTCCGAACATCTAAGAGCATGTTTGGAATTCTGTTCCAAACCTCCCAAACGTCAATTCAGATCAAAAGTAACGAATGAGTGTCTTTTGAAACGTCCGTTCAAGCTTCATCCACCGCAAAACCAAACATGCACTAAGTTGTTTCTCATAATATTTATTTTTAAACTTAAAAAAACCAGAAAATCTGCAGAGCCTGAGCAAATAATAATTTCCAAAGAAAAGAGGCTTTACCACTTGCCAAGGACTGTACTGGGACGATAAATTTTACTACAATTAGTGTATCCGATCAAACTACTGCAATATCTCAGATTAAACTTCATTACAAGAGACGGCAAATAATTAATCACTCACTGTTACACACCACATTACGAGTCACGTATTCAGATAATGTATATACATGCAAGGTTATATGCATTCCAAGTATATTCCATTTCCACTATTGGAATTTCGTAAAGAACTCAAAACCTCAATAAAAATGAGAGAAAACAAAAAAAAAATCTACTATGCGAATCACGTGACACAATACATATTTCCTTTAAAAAGCATTGATTCATATAAAAACATAAATTGATAAAATTACTCATCCAACAGAGTAACTACTACTGCTACTGCTGTTACTAATAATAATAATAATAATAATAATAATAATAAAATTATGGACATTTTACATTGTCATCGCGGCTGAACAATGCAACAGTGCATTGCATTTTTGGAGCAATAAAATCGATTAAACATTAGAACGTTCATGAAACGCACGCTCATCATCGCATTAAACTGTAACAAAATCGATTAGACATAAGAACGTTCACATAACGCACAAGTAATCACAGTCACAGAAAGAGATAGCTCAAACGAAAGCGAAGAAAATTCAAACGAAGAGCACACTCGAGTTACCTGCTCCGGCGACGGTGCAGACGGAACCGTCGCAGACGTCGACGGCTGAAACGGCGAATCACATTTCCTCTGCCACGCGCTCTCCATCTCTCAAAATCCCTAGCATTCCACAAAACCACCGAAGAATCGCAGCACTCGCACCGATCAGAGTAGCGAACAAAACCACTCCGCAGAACCGTTAACAGAGAAAGAGAGTAAGGAAGTGGAAGAAGGAAATGCGAAAAGTGTAAGGTGAGAACCCTAATTAGAGAGTGTGTGAGAGAGAGGAAGTATGTGATGAAGTTTATTTTGAGAGCAGTGGGAACAGCACCTGAGGGGAGTGTGGATAAAAGCGGGTGAGTGAGGGGTGGAGTAATCCGAGGCAGCAGGACTGACAACAAACTGACACGAGAGGTGATGGTTGGAGGATTTTGGAGCGTTGATTTTTCTGGTCCTTGAGGGAGAAGCGATCTTGGGCCGTTGATTGTGAATACAGCTGGTTTGGTCAGTTTGGGAAAGCTGTGCTGTGTGGTCTGTCAGGTCAAGTTGCGTGACATGGTGATGCTGCTGTGCTGCATTAGGTTTCACGGGGCAATCGGTGCGTGGCAATACCTCTGAGTCTCAGTGGAGGGCCAGTTTGGTTTCACCAATGAGACGCTGACACGTGTCTAGTTACATTTTTAATTTCAGTAATTCACCGATAGTTTTTTTTATCGTAAAAGGTCACTTTTATCTTTCAAAGTATAATGTGATGACAATTTAATGCTCAAAGAACAAAATTCTGATTTGATCTTAAATGTGTAAAAAATATAATAATAACGTCCTGTCATATATAATTTAAAGTTAAATTGGTCTCTAATCTTTATCACTTAATGTTAAATTTAGTTCTTGAACATTATAATTTAATGATAACAAAGATATAAGGTTGATTTAGTGGTTGAAAATTGAGCTTAAGGGAGAACGCGGAGGAAGAGGTCACGTGTTCGAATATTTTTCACTGACATTTTTAATAAAACTAACAAATTAACATTTGCCGATAAAAAAAAATCTTAATGACAAAATGTTTTCAAACGATAATTTTGGTTAATGAATGTGTAAATTAGTGACAATTTAATCCTTGAAAGAACAAAAATTTTGATTTAGTCAATGAATGTATAAAAAGTGCGACAATTACGTTTTATCGTACAACTTAATATTAAATTGGTCCTAAAAAAGGGTTAAATATGTTTTTGATTCCCCATTTTATCTTGATTTCTGTTTTAGTCCCTCGTAAAAAAAATTCTCTGTTTTTAGTCCCTAAAAAATTGTTTCATTTTTTTTAGTCCCTGACATTAATTTCAATTGTTAAGTTATGTTGTGGCAAGTAGAATTTGTGCTTGAAAAATTTCTATTTAAGTTTTTAACAATTTTTAACTGCTGTAAATTTTCTAACAGACTAAAACTGCCAGAAATGTTAAAAAAAATCAAAACCTCAAACATCGAAATTTCTGAAATCACAAAAAATGTTACAAAAGTAAACATTTCTAACCACACAGAAAATTATAGAGATTAAAAGTCACTAGAAACTTAATCAGGAAATTTTACACACACATTTTATGTCTGCCATGTCATCACTTAACAGTTAAAATTAACATCGCGGACTAAAAACAGAACAAAACAATTTATGAGGGACTAAAAACATAACAGAACAATTTATGAAAGACTAAAAATAGATAAAAAAATTTATGAGAGACTAAAAATAGAAATCAAGATAAAATGAAGGATAAAAACATATTTTACCCCCTAAAAAAATATAACTTAATATCAAATTAGTGCTTGTTTGGCGTGCCATTCGTTGCAGCTGGAACGGACGTTCACGGAAGGAAGCCTTTGCTATCTTTTGGATCCAACGTCCGTTGAGGGGGTGCCAACGGGTTTCCAAACATAGCTTTAGTCCTTAAACATTACATATTAATGACAAAATGATTTATCTAACTGTCGCACTTTTTAAGCATTCATAAAATTAGGAACTAAATTAAAATTTTTGTTTTTTTTAGAGACTAGATTATCAGTGAGATACAGTAAGTTAGCATCTCAATACCAAGAGATAAAGTGAGGTAACCTAACTTACCTCAGAAAATAAAATTAAGAAAATCTTTTTTTATTGTTTTCAAAATAAAAAAATGTTTTCAAAATTAGGTAATAAAACTAACTCAACCTCCATTTTATTTCAACATGTTTTGTTTTTATTTTTATATATTAAAATTAAAAACTAGAAATAAAAATTCACAACCACCTCAATAGAACCTTATGTAACAAATTAAATTTTCCATTCAACCTGAAATAAACAGGGATTGACTTAGAAAAGTATATCTATAAACAAAAATATATTACAGAAAATCAATTTTGTTACCATCCAAAAATAGACAAGCACAACAACCCCAATAATGAAGGGCATTGAACGTTTGCCATTTCTTTTTTGGAACGGAAAGGACAATAATAGGCTAGGAAGTGGGATTCTGAAATTTGGTGTTTTTGGTACAAACATTGAAACCGTTATCCATATTCCAGGACTAGAACAAAAACCATGCCAGCAAATTCGCCTCTAACTGTAGTAAGAATGAGGATCGTCCTTGCCAACAAACACACATTACATGTTTCCCTTCAACCCAACAAACAAACAATACATTGTTCCCAAGTTAGTTCTTGAGTGCCTCTCGCACCAAAAAGAACACTTCGATGAAAAGTATATTTATAAACAAAAATATATTATAGAAAATCAATTTTATCTATATAAATTTATTTTAATAAAAATAAAAATATTAAAATACTACCATTTAAAACTTTTAATTTTTAAAATGTCAATAATTACTTTAATTAATTTGTAATATTTTAATCATGATTTAACATATCACTGATCCGAATGGAACTCGACTCGGTTCCTTTAAGTTAAGTATCGAGCTCGAGTCTTGTGAATGAAAAAAATGTGATTGGAAAGGAAAGACCTACTAAAGGTGGTTAGTCAGTTCCCTGATGAAAATTAATCATTAGCAAAGCAAAAAGGATAGATATTTCGCATCAATGTCATGACCCAAAATTTTACAGTACCCCGCCTCCGTACCCCACCTCCGTTTATTAACAGGTATGAATATATCCCTTTAAATTATTTACAGGTACCCATTTAACTATCTATCTTTTATCTATTAAAGATTTTATCCATGGATATTTTCGAGTATAAATATTTTGTCATCCCACGCCTATGCGTTGCAAAGGGCACCACACTAGTTTTTTTTTTTTTTTCTTACAAAATGTTAACAAAATGTTCATCTCCTTCATCACATAGCCATTCACGTTAGATAATGTTTAACAATTAATTGATAATTCAAAAAAAAAATGTTCCCTGTGGTCCTACTTAGTTTGGATAGAATTATCTCTCATGGAGGATACATGCGATCTCTTCCAAAATAAATGAAAAAGAATGAGAATAATTTAAACATGTCTTGGAAAAGGAAAAGATAAGCTGCTTCGAATGAATGAGATCAATACAAATTGTATATTTGTTGTGCAGCCAACACCATATCTATCTATCTATCTATATATCTATATGTAAAGTTCACTTGAACTAATATGAGTTGTCGGATCGAAAGTTGTAATTAACAATAGCCGTTGATTGAATTTCTATATGTAAAGTTCACTCGAACTAACATAAACTGTTGGATCGAAAGTTGTAATTAATAATAGCCGTTGATTGAATTTCTATGTGAAATTCACTTGAACTAATATGAGTCATTGATCAAAAGTTACAATTAACAATAGCCGTTGATTGAATTTTATAATTAAAAATATATATTTTATTATTGATGAAAAGTATAGTATAATATAAACATGTTTATAAATAATTTTTTAAATATGCAATTAAATTTAAAATATTTTATAATTAAAGCTACATATTTTAAATTATTGAAATGCATCAAAGTTTTGTCTAACATATTTAAATATATTATTATTATTATTATTATTATTATTATTATTATTATTAAATAGAAATAGAGAAAACTAAACAAAATAGAGATAATGTACTATTAATTTACAAATCTTAAAAATTATTTTTAAAATAATTATTTACTTTTAAAAATTAATAATTTAATAATTATTAGATATATTAAATTTAATATGTGTATATTAATAATTTATGCACATATTTAAAATAATAATTTAATAATTTAAAAATAATAATTTAAATATATTATTATTTAAAATAAATTAAAATAATTATTTTATAATAATTTAATCAATAAATAAATATTCAGCATATTTATAATTTATTTTAATTTTTAAAAACTCATAATAAAATACATTTTTTATATTAACAACTCATAATAATAAAATAAATTTTTAATTAAATACTCAGATTTTATCATTTTGATTTTAAAATAATCAAATAATTATCATATTTCTATTTTAAAATATGATATTAACAGTGAAATAATTAAGGGTTTATGATTCACCATAAGTTCCGTTAACCTTCCATCTTCATTTAGTTTTCTCTATTTCTATTTAATAATAATAATAATAATAATAATAATAATAATAATAATAATAATAATAATATATTTAAATATGTTAGACAAAACTTTGATGCATTTCAATAATTTAAAATATGTAGCTTTAATTATAAAATAAATAATGGAACTTTAATTAGCTGTTTAAATGTAATTTATTTGTTTAATTTTAAAAAATAATTTCAATGTAGACAAACCAAACAAAAAATTTATATTTAAAACCAACTATATCGTTAACGATGCTAATTTAAATTAAATAAAAATGTTTATATTTAAAAAAATCACACTATATATATTGCATATATTTTTTATAATAATTTAATCAATCAATAAATATTTGGCATATTTATAATTTATTTTAATTTTTACCAACTCATAATAAAAAAACATTTTTTAAACACAAAAAAACTTCATTTCAATGTTAATATATATATATATATATATATATATATATATATATATATATATATATTATAAAAAATAAATTTAATTACATAAACAAATTTAATAAATATATATAAATTTAAAAAAATTAAACGGTTGCACGGGTTTAAATTCTAGTCAACAGTAATTTAACCTACCCAATAGGAATGTTGAAAGAAATAACAAGTATTCAATGCATTGAAGAGATATTTTAAATATATGTAAAAAAAACTAAATTAAGAAAAGGAGATTCTAGTTTTAGCAACACAAGTGATTATTAATATTGAAATTTGAAAGCAGGATCTATGAGGATATGCACAAGTGACTGCTTAGTCAAATGGTTAAAAACTTACGATAAAAAATTCAAAGATTCTTCCAAACTAATAAACTAGACGATGATAAAAAAAAACCTACATATACTTTCTACTTTCATCTGGTAAGGTGATGTCTGATCACTTTCTGTTCTTCATCCAATACAAAACTGGCCATTGAAAAGTGGCTGCTATCAAAGAATGGTTTCAGATCATAAATGTCATGTTCTTGAGCCTGCACAATGTCAAACAAACTGGAGAGTCAAAGTCATTTATTATCTCGGTGAGTGATTGATCAAAGAGGTACTGTTCTTTAAAACTATTTATTAAAATGGGTTTGTTTTGAAACAAATTACTGACATAAAACCAATAAGTCGTTGGTGCGAGTGGTGCTGGACTCGGTCTCCTTAAGCAAGGTCTCGGGATTCAAGTCTTGTGGATAGAAAAAACGTAGTTGGAAGGGAAGAACCCCACTAAAGGTGACTAGTCAGGTTTTCCGACGGAAATTAATTATCGACAAAGTTAGTGGATACTTCGTACTAATAACATGGTAACAAAAAAAAAATTACTGACATAAAGTTGTTTTTATAGATTTTTTAAAACAGCCATAAATATTTTTTTAACGATTTTAAAACTGTCAGAAAATGACTACAATCCACCATTAAATAACAGGTTATAGTGTGTTAATATTGTGACAAAACCACCATAAAATGACAATATATGGTGGTTTTTAAAACAGCCAGAAAATGACCTATGCTAGTAATTTGTTTCAAAACAAACCTATTTTGATAAATAGTTTGTAAAAAAACACCGCATTGATCAATGGCCCTTATCTCAGTTGAAAGCAAACACAAAGGACAAGTGTTGTTACCTTCTTGTGGAGATCATCTACTTTGACATCTACGTATGTTAGACCCGAAGCAGATCCTGTGACAATTTCTTCTAAATGCAAAGCATTCTTTACAAGTTCCCGGAGAATATAAAGGAGCAAGTCATTATGGTCCTTCTTGAAAGTCACATATTTTCTAAAGCTCTGCAACAGCAAGCACACATTTTAGGGGAAGGGCATATTTGTTCAGCACAAATTCCATGAATTCTAAAGGAAATCACTATCGCAAAATGGCAGTATATGTATATAAAAAGAAAAATGTCAAAATAAAAATAATTTGTAACAAAGTATGATGCCAGAAGGGAGCACTAAGATTTAACATAATTCCAAAGCAGAATCAGAATATTTTTATATACCTTTTGAAGAGCTTTCTGCACCCCAAATTTTTGCGTTGAGATGAAAGATTGAAGTATAACACGAATTGCCATGTCCACATCCTCTTCTGTAACACGTTCTCTGAGATGCATTCTTGCATGAGCTTCAGACATCCTTATCATTGATTCAAGGTGTCTTATGGCAATAGGGACTCCTTGTCCATGCTATACAAGAAAATAAGAGCAGCATGTTAGTAAATCCAATACAAACAATAACCACAATCTAGTTTGGTAAAAAAGATGAGACAAAGTACTACTGAAGATTCCCTCCGCAGTTCGGGGTAGATGTTTGACAGTTTATCTTCAACCATTTTTACATCTTGTAACCTTGGAAAAATATTCAACCTGGCATATGTAATGTACTTCTTCAGTAGCTCTTGAGGAAGTATCTGCAAACAAGCCAAAAAACTCTCAAGAGTCAAGACACAGAAGACATAATCTAAGTTTAGGGTTTAGGGTTTAGGGATCTTAGTAAGGACCTCTGGATCAGCTGGCATGGCAGATGCAATGGCATCTTGTGACTTGAAGTGATTGTCAACGACAAACGTTGCAAGCGTTTTATCGGTGGCCGGATCAACAACATCCTGTAAAATAAAGAACCCCCTCAGTAAATATATTCAAATGAAGAGGTAAACAAAGAAGCAGTGAATTTAAACATAACCTTCACAATGCAGAGGATGTCAAAACGAGAAATGATAGGATCTGTCAATTGAACATTTTGAGAAAATGTTTTTGAGGAATCATATCTGCAAGTCCAAGAAAAAAGTAAATTTAAGACTAAGCTTATGAATTAGATGCTTGAAAAATGGAACTAAACCATATATCAATACTCGTTGACTCGTAGTACATCCAATATCTTTCAATGTGTATGACATAGAAGTTGAAATTTTAGCTGGGACACTGATGAACAGTGTCGGAGTTATAAGGTTGGTTTGGTGGTGAAGGGAGAAGGGAAGGGGAGAGAGATCGTGGGTTCGAATCCTCCCACTAACAAAAAAACTAACAATTAACAACTAACATTTGTCAATAAAAAATAAAAAAAAAACTGATGAACAGTGTCAACTTGCAGCCAGAAACATGAATCCTTACATATCTGCTTACCTTCCTCCGATAGGATTTGCAGCAGCAATAACGGAACAACGTGCCTGAAGAGATGTAACAATTCCTGCTTTTGATATGCTTATACTCTGCTGTTCCATGGCTTCATGGATACTTACCCTGTTAACAAAAAAATATATGTAACTTAATGATCAAGGATTGAGAAATCTCAAGCAATTACATGGTCTATTTTTTACCTATCCTGGTCACTCATCTTGTCAAACTCATCAATAAGACAAATTCCTTTGTCAGCTAGCACAAGGGCTCCTCCCTCGAGAGTCCATTCCCTTGTGAATGGATCCTTATGAACTGCAGCTGTGAGACCCACGGCAGAAGCTCCTTTGCCAGTTGTGTATACAGCTCTGTGTGCAGTTTTTTCAACATACCTTGTAGTAGATTTGAAAATATTTATTAATTTATTGATCACAATTATAAGTGGAAAAATATCTACAAAATAAGATGAATGAAGTTATACTTGAGAAACTGAGACTTTGCTGTTCCTGGATCACCAAGAAGAAGAACATTTATGTCTCCTCGCAGTCTATGATTTCTTTCCTCATTTTTTTCTTGGCCTCCAAACATAGCTAAAGCTATTGCAGTTTTTATGTCCTCGTGACCATATATCGAAGGAGCAATAGACTTGATAATCTGAAATCCAATTTGTAGCACATTACACAACAATATTCAAATTGAAAGCAAAATACCAATAAAAATTCCAGGGAACAAACTCTTTCTCCAATTCGAGAGTCTCTGGCCAAATTTTCAATCTCTTCTCTGTCTTCCTGTGTAAGTTTGTAGGAAGAGATGAGGTCTTGCTTTTTCGTAACATAATTTGCCTCAATAACAGTGGCAAACACTGGAAATCCATTTTTTGTGTTCAGGGATAAGTCAAAGTTGTTAGTATAAACACCTGTGACCTCCTGAAACAACATATATAAACAACATAAGAAAATCATTGTACAACACTCAAGACCAAAAGATAATGAGTTCAAAGTAAAGGATGATACAATTTCTTCCCCGATGCGAGCGCAGTCAATCAGATCATTCAAAAGTATCACTTCCTTGTATCTTGGTAGTCGACCAGCAGGAACTATTCCTGGGCTCTCTTGAAGTGTAAGCTTCTGAAGATTCCTATAAATTGTCTACAACAAGCATAGAAAGAATAAGTAAGTTTATGTATCTTTTTTTCTTTTAAGGTAATGTTGATCATCAACTTGTTTTGTAAAATCTCAATGGAAAAAGCCTTTTTGCAGTCATTTGACCTAGTAGAAATGAAGATCAATATTCAACAGGATGTATGCATTCAAAGATGTAATTTAGATATCGTCACTCTCAACTTGTTTAGCAAAAACAGAAGAACAAGGGATTTGAAAAAGTTGTACCTGATCAATATTGACAGAGAAGGGTCCTTTAGATTGACATGCCGGACAGGATCCAACTTTCACCTCTGAATAGGAATTCTGGGAAAAAGGTCCCAAAATTGCCCCACATTTGTTACAGTCATACTTCACCTGCTGCAATTGGGGAAAAACTCCAGAGCGTCTGGTTACTACTCCCCCAATCCGGATCATTGTATTCAAGTGGCTCTGCCTGCTCCAGAGAAGCCAACTTTAAGTTTTTCATCCAATAAAAAAAAGGAAGGAGAATGGAGTAACACACCACCAGTTCTTATTTTTATGCTACCTTATATTTCGAATCTGATCATGAGCTGGCAAGTTAGTTATGCGCACATAAATCTTTTGGTGTATATTTCTGTAATTTGGATGTAATTCAAAGACAATGCTTTTGGTAACATCTTCCATTACTTCTAAAACATACTGAGGCGCATCAACCAGCCAAGCATCAAATTTGGGATGAACATTGGTTAAGTGTCTGTAATCTATCTCCAAACTGCACTTACTATCTGCATTAAAAGGCACAGTGACTAAGTTGATGCAAAAAAGACAATGCTCACTGTCACAAGTACAAGGCATGAACACTGTAGAAAATATATTTACCTGACACCATATCATTTATCATCCACACATATTCCTTGCCCCGTTGTTCATTTTTTGGATCAACATATGTGAGTAAGAAGTTCTTGAATTTCCTGGCTATGAAGCGGCGCACTTCATCTCTTATAACCCACTCTCTAAGTGTTCCTTGAACTTGATGCATCTCGGCTTCATCGTCAAATTTATCCTACATTCCATGTACACATGTTAATTGTGAAATAAAACCAATGGTGAAACTGCTAGAAGATTTAGAAAAGAAAAAGGAAAAGAAGATAAATTCAAAGCAGACAGTACATCATCTTGGTCATCTCCAGTTTGATTAGTCACAGGAACATCCTCTCTTGAGTATCCTCGTTGCATCCCATCGAGATCATCGTCATCATCACTTGGTAAAGGAGAACTGAAATCAGCTCGAGCCCTTTTAGAAGCCCTGTGACTGTCATCATCTGTGTCTACAATAGAAACTTCACTGATCAACACCATATGTTTTCCACACCAAAAACATATATAGCTAATAATACTGATTGACAAGGCTCAAAATTACATTTGTAGCTCCTCTATTATAGCTAATGAGTGATTTTAGTCCCCCAATAATTTTTAAGCAAATTTAGTCTCTCAATTTGCAATACACCAACAATAAGTAGAAATTCATTTGCATCATATATTTATTTGTCAAGCATCAATGCTTATTGCTTGATCAAGACTGATATTCCAAAGATCCTGCTCATACAAACGAATATTTCTGTCACCAGCAATACAATAAATTTTCCTGGTATCAACACCAACTCATTAGTTTGTTTTTCTCCCTATGTATTGATGAAATTGTATTTTGATGAGCGATGCATTCTTTCAAACTAATTCATTATAAAGAAATGTAATTTCATCCAATAATGCAATCTGTGAAGCACCGACTCCACCACAAACACACAACTAGAACACCACGATGCAGCTAATGTCCCAAAAAAATAGGATACCAGGACACGGCATGCATGCATGCATACACACACATATATATTCTAAATTGAGAATTAAATAAGATTTACATATTCATTTTCTAAAAAAAAAAAGTTTCGAAGTTTTAGAATTTTCATATGATGATAACTCTTGGAAGAAAGAAAAAAAAAAGAAGTATTTTTTAATTGAATCACAACGGAGAGGTGTCTGATTCATGAATAAGGTGTGTAGGAGATTGTCCAAACAGTGTCAAAGAGACGTCCGAGTCTAAAAAAGTATTTTTTTTAATTGAGACATGGTGGCAGAAGAGTGTCCTACATGTGTCCAAAGCCTGTCCGACGAGTATCAGTCATAGAATGCAATCGACACCCTTAAATTCTTTGATGTATAGCAACCAGACAATTTTCATTTTCATCAATTTACAAACCAAAGAGGAAAACATTACCCTGGTCAAGGAGAAGGTGGGGAAGCCTGCCGCGATTGGAAACACGAACATCTCGAGCATCCAGTTCAATCTCCGCAGCCCTTAGATCATCCATGATCTGATCAAAATCCCTGTCATCCTCCAAGGAGTCATCCAGACCAAACGATTCAAACTGGTCAGCCTCCTCCATCTCCCTATAATCACTGTCCATTGACCCAAGTACAAAAAGATTAATTGTTTTTTTTAATGAGAAATAAAAGAGAAAGAAAAACACAGAAGACTGAGACTGAGTACTCTATGAAATTGTTGTTGTAAAGATCTTCTCCATCTTCTTCCTCGGCGTGTTCTTCGAGATCATCTCCTATGATATCAGGGTCCATAGAAGTTTGGCCGTCTTCGGAGGCATGGCTCGTTTGGGTGCGAGGAAGTTGGTCCGTGTTGAAACCAGCAGAAGGAGAAGTTGGCGATTCGGGATCGGGCGATGATAAAGGGTTTCCTGACTCCATTTGTTACGCTCTCTGTGTTTGCCTCTTAGTCTTGCTTCACTTCTTTTTCCAATTACTAATTTTTCTAAGCTTAGGAGAATGGCAGAAAACCGCTCTTTTGTGAGGAGCACCAGTTTGGCGGGAAAAGTTGGTATGACATTAAGAACTATTTGCAGTTTTGCACTAGATGTTGTTATCGATTATCAATTATCAATTATAAATCAATCAATTATATTATATAAAAAAAGGTTATGTCACAATATTATATTAATTTTTTTTTCACCGAATGAAGATAATTTTATTTTTATGATAATTTTAAATTGTTTAATTCATATTAATTGATAACAATAATTTAAATTCATATTCAAATTTACACGTGGTCAATATTTTAAGATATTTATGATTTTAAATTTTTAATTTTTAATTCATATTAATTGATAAAACTAATTTAAATTCAAATCTCCATTTTACAATATAAACTATTATTATAAATATTAAACACATACGTCTATTTTTCTATTTTTAATTCATAAAAATATGTCAATTATAGTAATTAAGGTGATTAATTAATTAATCATTCACAATTTAAACATTCTAATTGATAATACAATTATATATTCTAATTCAAATTAATTAATATCACTAATATATATGTTGATTCAAATTTAAATTAAATTTAAATTTAAATTTAAAAATCTCGCAAGATTTATTTTAGGCAGATGCATCTCAAAAAAAATTTCTACTTGAAATGCAAATGGTTTTTTTCCATTATTAATTCATAAAAAAATACATAATTATATTAATTAAGGTAATTCTAATCAATATACTTTTTATAATTTAAAAATTAAAATTGATAACACAATTATATTCTTATTCAAATCTTGCAATTAGATTTATTTTTATTTCATAATTTTGTAATGCAAATATATTTTTTGGTTCAAATTAATAAATAACACTATTATATATTTTGTTTCAAATTTAAAGTAAATTTAAATTTAAAAATATTGCGAGATTTATTTTAGTAGATCAATCTTTACCATTATTTTGTTACAATATTATAATCATGTCATTAAAATGAATAATTTAAATTAAATTAAATTAAATATTTAGATATCCACTCTCATCTCCTTTAAAAAAATTCGAATAATACAGTACCTCTTATCTATACCTAGTCAAAGTGGGTATCCCATCAAAGTCGGGTCGGGTTTAGGTCGATACCTACGGGTTCGAGACTCTTTGTCATGCTTACTTGAAATTACTAAAGAAAATTTTACAATCTCTTGGTTATTAGTCTAAATAAAATATGATTAAAATATCATTATATGCATTATCTTATTTTTGTATTGATCATTAATATTTTTATTGTAATTTACTGATCTATAAGTTCAATTGCCCACAAATCTTTTTTTTAATAATTAACATTAGACATTTATCTTCTTTATGATGAAAATATATTTTTTAAAGAAAAATTAATAATTACAAAATATATTATGAATTTTGTTATCATTAATATTTTTTTATTAAAATTATGTATATATTTAAATTATATATAAATGTAAATATCTTTATAAAGATAATAGTGTTCTAAAACAAATGTTTATATAAATTAAAATGATATAAGACGTGTAAATATAAAATTATTTAAATATATATCAATATTCATAATTAATTTTACATAAACATACTAACACATACATATATAAAAAAATTAAAAATTAAAAATTATAAACTCAACACCCGTGCAAGACACGGGTCATTAAGCTAGTATATACAAATGAATAAGTCTATATGTGCTCTCATTGCTCCACTCACCCTACTCTCCCTCACATTCACTCTTATTTGAATACTCTCATCTCATGAAGTGACGTAATTCACTCTCCTAACATGCATCTAGTTCTTCAACTTTTCCTAAAATTTCTCTTATCAATTTCTGTAACTACCTACATTCACAATATTTCTATAACTATCTCTATTCACTTCTTTATCTAATGCTATATATTTTTTAAAATATTTCTTTTATCAATTTTTCTAACTCTATTTTTTAATTCCGAAGATTTCTCTCTTTCATCAATAATTTCAAATCCTTAATTCAATTTACTTTTCAATTTTCAAAGTTAATATTAAAAAAATTTAAAGTTACATCATTAAATCTTTCCTTATTTTTTTTTTAAAATTATAGTTTCTAATTTATTCTATAACTGTCTCTTTTTTAAAATTTCTTTCGATGTGTAATATAATCCTTTGTTTTTTTTTCAAATTTCTTTCTATTGATTATATAAATAAGGTAGTGAAAATTTGAATAAATCCGTGCAATGCACGGGCTAAAACACTAGTTGTATATTAAATTTAAATTTTTTTTAAAAATTATAGTTTCTAATTTATTTTATAATTGTCTCTTTTTTAAAACTTCTTTGGATGTGCAATATAATCCTTTGTTTTTTTTTCAAATTTCTTTCTATTGAGTATATAAATAAGGTAGTGAAAATTTGAATAAGTCCGTGCAATGCACGAGCCAAAACACTAGTTGTATATTAAATTTAAACTTTTTTTTTAAAAAAGAAATTAATTAATTTTTAATTTTATTTTAAAAACGACATGTTTTTATTTCTTCATTTTAAAAATTGATGTTTTAAAATCAATTATACCTATTCATTTTGTAAATTTAATTTATTTTTTTCATTTATATTATATACTTTGTTTACATTTAATAAATTTTATTTTGGAATGAAGGATATTCTTGCTAAAATCTTGTAAGATTTTCTCCTTGCCTTTATTATGTTGATTGGTGTGAGAGTAAAATAATTGATAGATTTATTTCAGATTTCTTTTTTGTCTAGACTATATATATCTTGTTCGAGCCAGTAGGACCATTAACGCAACTGTACATTCAGGACTTGAATTTGAACTTATGATTAATTAAGTATGATTTTTCTGTAATGCGCATGCATGTACACATATTACTTTCTTTATTTTGTTGAAAATTAACTTTATTTCTTTTAATTTTCAAAAATATTTTTTTATCTCTTTTATTATCTTTTCTCTTCCAATTATCTTTCTTCCTTAGTCACTACATGCCCTAGCGAAGGGGCAAGACTTTGTCCACAACAAAGGATAGACCGACATGCAATGTGGTCACAAGGGAAGGTCCAGGGGCGGATCTTCTTGATGACAGGGGGAACCATGCCCCCACCCCAAATTTTTTCAAAATTTTATATATATACATATCTATATGTGTATTGATATATTTAGTGAGAGTCATTTTTTGTATGAAAATAAGAAAAATAATTATGAATCATTGATGGTAAATATTTAATGTCATGTGAACATTTTAAAATTTTGTGACTTTTTTAAAAACTCACAAGACTTATTATTTTAATATTTATTTATTATAAAATTCAATAATCAATATTTATTGTTCTCCATGTGATTTGTTTTCTTTTTTCTTTTTTCTCTTCTCATTTCTTGACTTTTCATACAAAAGATCTCTTGTGCAAAGTAATGTGGTAAAACATGTTTTTTTTTTATCCGTAGGAATCAAAGATAGGTACCAAGATTTACAACAACTCACGCACTTTGCTTAACCAATTAAGCTAGACCTGCAACGCTCCAATTTTAACTAGGAAAATATGCCGTATTTAATTCAATTAATTATTTGCTAAAGCTCTTTGATTTGTTAATACTTGTGAAAACGAGTGAAGTTAAAACGTAGTAGGTGGAATTTTAGTGAATTTTTTTAAACTTTTTAATTGAACTATGCATTTCAATTTTTAAACTTTAATTCCGAAAGTTCTCAATTGTTTTAGCATTTATTAACGCGTCATTTTAATGGAAAAAGATCTTGATGCGTTTATCATTGCAAAAGATCACTTTGGATTTTCAAATATGCGAAATAAATAAATAATGTAATGATTAAAGGCAGAAATGAATAACTGAAAGATACACTGCATACATATACATATATATATATATATATATACATATATATATATATATATATATAAAGAGAGTCTGATGAGCATCACAAGGTTCCCAATAACTGTGTGTAGCAAATACCTAATGTGGTACGCAAGATGACTGAAACATGTACAACAAAACATCTGAATGCCTAGATCTACCCAACAAAATACATGATAAAGGTAAAAGAAGATCCTAACATTCAGAGCAATCATCTACAATCTACCCTAAGAGACTCCGCCCACACCTATGGGAACTGTCAACCGGTGGAGGACTAAGTGTGCGACTCACGAGAAGAGACCTTGAAGGAATCCTCTGAAAGATCCTCCTCTGGATCCTTCTCGGGATCCTCCACGGGGTCCTCCTCGTCCTCCACTGGCAACCAGCCAACTCCCTCGGCAAGAGCCTCTGCCACCTCCTCTACAGCAGCTGTTGCTGACTCCTCCCTATCAACCTCCATAGCCGCTGGAGTGGCCTCGCCATCCTCATCTACTGCCTCATACTCCGGCTGGGGTACGTAGTCGGGCACCCCTTAGGAACTCCCCTTAGTAGGAGTTTCCTCGGTGTCAGAGTCATCTAACTCCTCTAACTGCACCCTTGAAGAATGAGAAGCAGTCTCTGTGTGCTCGGACGAGAGAAGGGATGAGGAGATCATCACTACGTTTACGGGTTCCCCATGACGGTAGTATGGAGGCGTCAGTTGCATCCACCATGCAAAATATTCCGCTACTACTAGGTACGCTCCCATAAGCTCGTCAATGGGCATTCGTGTAAACCGTATGTAGCCGATAAAGTGGTCTACGCCCGCAACCACATCAGCTATCCATCGTCCGAAATAACAATCAACCCCCCAATGGAGGGCTGGCTCTTCGTCCGCCATCCGGATCTACAGAAAATAAACACACAGAAAGGGTAAACTCTTTGCTTCATCAAGAAAATCACACAGAAATGACTGTAGAAGTCACACATAATCCTGTCAACCACTGCGGGGTGGTTCTCTAACGTTCACTCTCAGAACCTACTCGCTTTCATGATTAAAATCTGTAAACTATAACATACTGGCCAACTACCACTTGGAACTCCCAGAACTCAGTGGTCTTACATATATTGAGTGGAATGACTGCTTGGAGTACACCATCACCCTAGTATAAGGATGGGCTCTCATCAACTGAGATTTTCTCATGGTTATTGTCAGGGTCGCCAAGTCGGTTTGTGTGAACGAAGTCACAACTCGACGCCTACCCTCCAAGGTCGTAATGCCTCACGATTATCTCCCAGGTACCAATCTGTGGTCATTCATACTCTAAGGACTTATTCCTCGCACACTCTCTCACAAAGATTTTCTTTGCAGGTCGTCGTGGGTTTTCGCTACTGGGGGTATAAGACAGATTGAAATCGACGCCAAGCTCAAGACCTTGTCTTGGCTCCACAAAATTATACCATATGAGAATATGCTCTCCATCACCTATTGGTGAACACATCATTCGATTTCTGTCAACATCGTTGCAACTTTCACTCATCCGAAACCGTCTCACGTAACTTCCTTCACGAGTCCGCCGTACACGCGCTTTTCCTCGTTGCATGACTCTCAAGGCACATATCGCCATCACGTATCAAGATTCATTATTACATTTTATTTGTGCCTTACCCTCTCAATTTCTAAAGTTTTTAATAATTAATACTTACCGACGATTCCACCACGCAAGGGTCCTAGAATATTTATCTAAGTCCAAAGCACAAATCAAAGAGTTCATTTATTAACTTATAAAATAAATAAATCTTTAAGTCTAAAATTAGTTGTTCTCACTATTGAAATTTATATTATTATTGCCGGTAAAATTTTCCCGAATTACTAGGACAGTGTCCTAGTCCACATAAGCACTCGCGTTTGAGTCTTATGCTCACAGATCACAGACATCACAGAGAAATTTAAATCACACTATAGTCCACATGATTGTATCACAGTGCGTTTCAAAACACACCATCACACACACAGAGGTGCCCTAGGTTCACATCTAAAGGGTCTTACAATCACATGAGGCAAGGGTCAATTTTACCCACTACCTTGCATGTACATATTTAAATTTAATTCACACATTCAAATATATCATAGTTCAAATCTCCCATATCAAGGCAATTTTAAAACAGAATTCCTCTCTGGCAGCACCCAATCTTTGTCCAAAATTAATCTAGCAAACAATTTTCGTTTGGTGAAATTCTTATATCAACTTAAAGCCCTTAAAACCTATTTTTGAAAAAGGTAACCCACACTCTCAGATTAAATCCACAAAAATTATGAAAATTCTTAGAAGTTCACAGGTCAGCATGCTCCTCACAGTGAGCATACCTCAAAGATGTGCAATTTTCTCAACCTTCCCAAATGAGATTTTCTCTCAAATTTTATGGTAAAAATCTAACATTCATACCTTTCAGAAAAAGTAAAACTTGATTCCTAATTCCTCCTACATTTTTCCCAGTAATTTCTTTTCTACGACCTATGCCTCAGGTTCGAAATTTGGGATCCATGTATGAGATCTTTCTAAACCTAATTAATTAACTTAGAAATTATGGGTGAAAATTTCGAAACTTACATAATTTTAAAGCTCTGTTTGTCTAGTTTTATGATAAAAAAATTAGATTTCAAAAATAGTCATTAGTTTGTCTTAAAAAGGTCAAAAAATGAACCTTGCCCGAACCAATTTTCACAAGCAGAATAATCTCATTGAATGTCACGGATGAACCTTCATTTGAGGTCATCTCACAATGGTCTCAAAAGAAAAGTTGGTGCATTTTGAGTCTACTTTAACTGAGAACAAGTTTTATCAAAATCCAATGGTTAAATTAAAAGTTATGTTCAAAAATGTAACATTGTCTAGGGCTTCTACGTGAAACAGCCACTGCCCAACCAGTTTCTGAAAGTAGAACGGTCCCATTGCAGGTCATGGATGAACCTTCATTTGAGGTCATCTCAGAATGGTCTCAAAAGAAAAGTTAGTGAATTTTGAGTCTACTTAAACTGAGAATAAGTTTCATCAAAATCCAACCATTAGATAAAAAGTTATGGTCGAAAACATAACCACTGTCCAGGGCTTCTACCATGAGATAGCCACTGCTAGCATCACTTTTTTTTTGAATTTTCTTAAAAGCGCATGAATTTCTAACAAAGTTTGGGCATGGTCTCCTTTGTATTGGAGCCATCCCACGATTTTTAGACAAGAAGAAGATGAGGAGAAAATTTTTGACATAGACACAGCCACTGCCAAAGAGAAATAAAAGGAAACAAAACCAATCACACACATACAACTACACATTTCATGCAACCAGTTCACATGGAAGGCATTTAGGGTGAGAGTGATTGGATCCTCCATCTCCAGCCACTTGAATCTATCAAAGAGCCCCCTTACAGTGATGAGGATCTCGCTGGACAGAGGAGAAGAAGCTGGTTAGCTTCCTTCAAGGAGTATTGGCTGCAAGGCACTCCAACTAGAGCAAGCAAGAGGAAGAAGTTTGAAGAAATGGTGTTGGAGCTGGCTGGTGTCTAAGGAACATACAGAGGAAGAAGAAGAGAGAGAAAGGATAATTTGTTTTGTGTGTTGAGTGTTAGGCTGAAGTAAGTGAGTGAGTGAGTTTAATTTTTAAATTGTTGATTTGAGTGATGGTTTAAGGGGAAGGGTGTGAGTGGTTATTGGCCTTGGGCTGCAGTGAGGTGTCCTTGCATGAGATGCAAGTGGCCAATAGCCACTTGATTTGATGGTTGAGGGTCATGTCAATTTACACAGCGTAGAAATACACTGTGTAATTTAACTCGGAACGCGGTTTTAAAACGAAAACTAATCGATAATTATCTAATTTAAATTTTAGAAATTCTTTACAATTGAAAAAAAAAACTTTTTAAAGTGACTTTCTTAAAATTTTTCTGTAGAGTAATCACTCACAGATGAATTTTACGAAAGATTACTTATCTTGCAAGTCTTAGATTTTTTTTTAAAACGATTCAAAATGGTTTTTCCGGTCAAATAAATTTTTAACAACATAGAGACAAAACTATGAATAAACATAGTCAATTTTTCTACTGGCAGATGAATTCACATCTGTTTCATTAGATATTTCAAACAGAGAAATTTATCTACGTTTCACTAATGAGTTTAGACACTGAAATTTAAATTTTCATTACACCACACATCATCAACCCAAATAAAATAACACAGGTTATTTTATTTTCACCGAAACTTAAAACCAAACTAACAGTCAATTATACAGAAAATCAACTACAGAGAATTTATTCTAGCTAAATTAATTTATGTCAGTTACTTGCAGAGATTTATATACAGACAAATATAATTATGCATATTTGTATATATATAATTGAGTTGATACTTTCAGGGTGTTACAAGACCTCTCGGTTGTGGTAAAACATGTTTAATTATGAGAATATGTCATATGTGTTGCCTTTACATTTTTATGTAGATATGTCATGTGTGTTGCTTTTTCTTTTGTACAACTTTACTACAAGCATTTTTTTAGGCTAAATTATTGACGTAGTTCCTTAACTTTATTTTAAATTGTTAAAATTAAGGGATCAAATTACAACTTAAAATAAAGTTAAGGAAACACATGAATAATTTAATCCTCTTTTTAGCTCTTCATTTTTTTTATTTTTATTTAATTTTGATATAATGGGAGTTACATAGAATAACTTAGTAGAAAATCATTGCATGATGAATTATTTTAAGAATTTCTCTTTTCATCTTTTTACATAAACTTGAGAAAAAGTAAAAAATTTGGATATAATTATGAAATATAACAAGTAATTTATGAATTTATGAAATAACAAGTAATATTATCACTCGCAGGACGATTAAATCAGTGCAGTCACAAGGGACATTGTAGCGTTGCCTGATTGGTTATGGCATGGTGTTGACAATAGGGCAATGCGTTAGCGGGTAGCAACGTTGGTCACTAGTTGTAGGTGCAGTCGTAGGTGCAGAGGCATATATAGTGGGTTGGACCGCGAAAGAAGTTTTAAACATAAGAGATAATTGGGGGGAGAGAGATAGACTGCTTCTACGGTGGGAAAGTCGTCTAGGTCTCCCACAGTGGGAAAGTAACTTTCCACCATTAGATAAAATAAATTTTACATCAACGGTTCAATTTTTTTTGGTTTTTTCTATTTCTTTTTTTCTTTTTCTTTCTCTCTTTCCCCATTTACCCCTTCTCTCTTTCTTCATCTTGGGATGTTCTGTCACAGTCCCTTATTCTCTTCTTCCCTAACCCTTCGTTTCTCTTCATGTGTCTTTTTCCTTTCTACCGGTTGTGCCACCACATCATGCAACGAGGATCTCTCTGAGCGCGAACACAAGCCGTTGAGGCTCTTTGCGAGCACGACCGTGGCGGCGAAATGTTGCACCATCGCCAACAGATAGGTTCCCGTCAGAGACAGAATGCTCCAACACGCACAAGTTTCCCTTTAAATTAGGACCCTTGCAATATGAAATCGCAGAGCACAACACATGATGGAGTTCAACCCAGAGGTGCACAAAAGTGCTACTAAAAGCCCAAAATTATGATCTTGGTGTGATGATGAACGAATTGCACGTGTCATTGCCGTAAGAGGGTGTCATGCATGGTTCAATTTAAAAAGGAAAAAATTTGGGTGTTTTTAATTTTGTGGAAAGTTCGAGACTTTGTTCTAAAATCTTGATGGTTGTGTGTGTGAGGTTCGACATTTTCTAGGGGGTGTGGTGAGTGGTCTGTAGCAAAGGAAGGGCGGCGTGGTTGTGTTTATCCATGGGGACTTGGGGAGGAAGGTCATCCAGTGGTAGGTAGGAGAGGGTTTGACTGGATTTGTGTTATAAAAGAGGGGTAAATAAGGAAATTTAAGAAAAAAAAGGAAAAAGAAAAATAAGAAAAAAGAGTAATTTTCAACCATAGATCTAAAATGAAAGAAATCTATTAGTAGGAAGTTACTTTCCCACGGTGGGAGACCTAAGCAACTTTCCCACTGTAGAAGCAGTCGAGAGAGATAATGAAAGAGATAAAAGATGAGTTTAAAAAATTAAGAGGTAATGAAGAAAAGATAAGAGATAATGAAAAAGATAAAGTTTTTATTTTTAGGAATTAAAAGAAATAAAGTTAGTTTTCATTAAGACAAAATAATAAAAATAAAAAATAAATTAATTAGTATAATAATATTCTTAACATGTGCATGCATGCACATTGTAGAAAAATCCAATTAAGTATTGTAGTTTTTGTAGAGTTTAATTTTAATATATTAACAATATAAACTTTTTTACATTATTAATTAATTAGAAATTATTTTATATATAATTTTTAAAATCTTCTATATCTAAAAATTAAAATAGAAATAGATTCACTCTCTCCACCCCTCTTTCTTATGTTCAATTTTGTTTCTTCTATCAAGCAAAGCAAAGACGAACTACACTATCCTCTTATGCAAATATATTCCTTTCTAAAAAATTTCTCTCCTAAGATTTTCCTTCTTCCTCCCTTATCTCTGCTTTAAATTTCTTTATCTCTTCCCTAATCCTTTCATCTTTTCCTTGATTCTTTCACCACTTTCTTGATTTGAACCAAGGGCAAAATATGTTTTTAGTCTCTGAACTTTTCAAGGTTTTTGTTTTTAGTCTCTAAACTAAAATTTGATCAATCATGGTCCTTAAAATATTTTTTCATTTGGTTGTTGGTTCTTGCCGTCAAGTGTCTTTGTTAAATGATGACGTGACAGTTATTTTTTAATTATTTTAAAATATTTGTGGCGGTTTTTTTTTCTAGCAGCTAAAAATCACTAGAAATTGCTAGGCAAACCATTTATAATGTGTTTAACCATTTTCTAGCGACAAAAAGCCGCTAGAAAGTACTACACAGTATTAATGAAACTTCTTCTCATCCCAAACCAAATCCAAGAATAACTCAAATAAAAGCAAAAAAAAAAAAAAAGAAAACTCAAATTTGTCCGAGACTGGTAGGTGGCGTCTCAGACTGAGATGCAATGGAAACACAACAAACATGATGATGATGGCAACAGACAGAGCTACTGGTTCATTCATGGGAGTGAAATAGCATAACATAAATAGTTGTAAAACTGTTTGTCTGAGACAGAACGAAGAAACAACTGGTAAGGGCACAAGGTTGAGAAAAAGAGGTCACGTGTGGATCTTTTGTTGTTTAATATGAGCCATTTGTTTGAAATAAAATAAAGGGTCAACATATTTTCATTGCAACACACACACATTATTCATTGCAATTGGTTCAATTGTCATATACAATGTAATGGTAAATGAAGTTATTTAGATGAATTTTTCTAACACTTGTTATTATACTAATGATTTTTTTTTTTATAAAATGACAATTAATTCTTTCAGTGTTAAATTAGCTAGTGTATTGAAATATTTACATATAAATATGAAGTATGAATGTATTGATGTGGTAATGCATTAAAATGTTGCATTAGTTATTTTTCCTTAAATATTTTACATATAAATATGAAGTATGAAGTATGAATTTTTCTTTTTTTTTTGTCCATATCACATGTATCCTCTACTGAAGACAATTCTGTTGCAATATTAAAATATTAGATGTTAAGTTAACAAATAAATCTAAATTGCAATATTAAAATAGAGGGGGATCAAATTCACACTAAAATCACATAGGAAAATTATATGTTATAGTAAAATTAATTAAATTTAGTTTCTAGATAGATGTATTTTGATACTTGTGACTAGTTCGATCATATTTATGTCATTAACCCGTGCTAACGTCATCAAACTGGGCCAAGTTTGCACAGACTTGAACCTAGGCTCTTAGGGTTGCAAAAATATTAATCACCACTGAACCAATGTTTGCTTGTTTTATACATGACAAATTTTATTTCTATACAATATATATATATATATATATATATATATATATATATAGAGAGAGAGAGAGAGAGAGAGAGAGAGAGAGAGAGGAGGATCCACTTACTCCAAGAGTAACTCTAAGAGACTTACTCCTCATCCTCACCATTCATTTTCTTGAAATCTAATGGTTGTAATGAGTAACTAATCTTAACCATTAGATCTCAAGAAAATTAATGGTGAGGATGAGGAGTAACTCTCCTAGAGTTACTCTTGAATCAAGTTACTCCAAGAGTAATTCCAAGAGTAATTACTCTAAGAGAGTTACTCCTCATCCTGACCATTCATTTTCTTAAAATATAATGGTTGTACTGTGTAACTAATCTCAACGGCAAGCAGTCAAGATGGGAATAAAAAATATCAGGAAAAATAGGGAAAGAGATCAAAGGGGAGATAGACTCGTGGAAAGGATGGGATATTAATGTGAAAGAAGAAAGGATGGAATGGCTAGGAAGGAGCATGGTGGGAAGGTTACATGATGCGGAAAGAATGAATTTGCTACAGGTGTTGTTTTTCATAGAAGGGTTCAAATGTGTCAAGGTAAAATTAATCATGGGAGATAACATGGTGTTGATGACAGGAGAGGAGGATGATGATTTACAAGAATTATTTAAGGGAGCCGAGGAGTGGTTAAGTAATATCTTTAAATCAATACAACCATGGTGTCCATTACAGGTGCTAGACTGCTGGGCAATAGAATGGTAAGGATACATTACATTGCCGGAATGATGAATGTTTAGCAAAGGTGGTGGCACCTATTGGCATTTTTTTTATCTACTAATGACAATAAAAGAATGTTTTTAAAACTGGACTTAATTTGCTAGAGTTCTTGTATGCACTTCAGTTTTGGATCCTGTTATTAGGTGTCAAAGAATAAGAATTAATGGCAGCATATACTCCGTTAGGCTCTTGGAAGAGTTCATTCCAATGGAGAAAAATCAACGTGGATGTGCAATAATAAGAAGTTCAAACACTGATGATGAATCATTCATAGAAAGTTTCATTGGAGTTGATGAAGATTCAAGAATGTCTGAATGTTTTGGTGGTGAATGTAGTTGGGTAGGGGAGTTGGTTTTCTCTAGAGAGGATATTCCAGCAATGGGGGAAGAGGACAAAACAATTAACTCACACCAACATTTTTAAAATTCAATTCTAATACAAGGAGGCCGAACGAAGAAGCATTCAATGCAAAAGGCAAACTGCAGGTGATGCCAGGATTGAAAATGCTTTATGAGATAAGGTTCGAAAAGGTGAATAGAAAGGATGATGGGTGTATACATTAAAAAAAGGCAATGGGAGCAAAAAGGTTGTACTAATTAAACACTATAATACTATTCTTTGTATTATTTAATATATTGTTTTTATCCTGGTAAGAATATAAGGTTAAACATTGTTAGATCTTTGAAAAGCTACACCTATAACACCAACCCAATATATATGAAAAATAGACAAGATAAATATTGTCTTACATTAAAATTTGTGAATATCACCATAATGAGTTCATAACACAATTCCATATAATTTGGAAACTTTGAACAAAATTTTAAATTTGGTATCCCATTTTTTAACGTTTGATATGTAAAATAATAGGAAATGACATAAACAAGTGACATATTATGTATGAACAAGTATTGTTGAAAACAATAAGGTAGATGCAAATAAATATTTATTGTGCATTGTCAAATAGTATACTTTTTTTGGATTCATATGTCAAATAGTATACTTTAACGATGGATTAGTTGCAAGTTACATGGAATAATCAGATGAACTTGACATTATCAAGTTAGAGTTGACTGTTCCTTTGTCATCGTTTCATCTGGAAATAGAGTAGGCTTTGGAGGTATTTCCAAGTTCTCAATGTCTCCTTCAAGCATTTCCACTACTTTGTTCATTGAGGGACGATCATTTGGTTTCAATTGTATACACCAAAGTGCAATTATGATCATCTTCTTTGCTATTTTCTTTTCCTCCTCTGTGACATCTTTCATTTCTATATCTTTCTCTTCTCCAATATGATTATAAATCCAGAAGGGGAAGTAAAGTTGACTTGAACGTTCTGCATGGGGATTTAGATTTTTTCTCTTACTTGCCATCTCCATCAAAAGCATTCCAAAACTATAAACATCAGCCTTATGGGATATTCCCCCAATATTTTTATAAAACAATTCTGGAGCCATATACCCAATTGTCCCTCTTGCAGCTGTCATTGTGACAATGCTATTATCTATTGGATACAACTTTGCCAATCCAAAGTCAGAGACCTTTGGGGTGAAGTTTTCATCCAATAGGATGTTGTGGGGCTTGATATCAAAATGCAAAATCTGCATCTCACACCCATGGTGGAGATAAGCAATCCCACGAGCTATTCCAATTGATATATTATATATTCTGTCATAACTTAAATGTATACTTCCATCTTTGGAAAAAATAAATTTATCAAGAGATCCATTGGACATGTATTCATAAACAAGAGCACGTTTTGACCCTTGAACACAAAATCCAATTAATTGTACTACATTTTGATGATGTATTCTTCCAATAGTTGCAACTTCACTAATAAAGTCTTGTCCATTTCCTTTTGATTGTCCTAACATTTTTATTGCCACACAAGGCCCACTACGTAACTTTCCCTTAAACACATAGCCATATCCTCCTTCACCTAACTTGTCTTTAAAATCTCCAGCCATCTTCTTGATTTCTTTGTATGAGTATCTAATAGGCATCAAGTTATTTTGTTCTAGATAATTTTCAATATTTTCATACATTGACAAATGTCTTTTTCTCCATTTACATATCAAAATTGCAACTATCGGTGGGACCCCAAATAAAAATTTGTAAGGCCATAACATAGCGACAATCATGCCAATATCTGCAAGAAAATTTTACTTGAGTAAATAAATATTCGGGTAAAGAATCATTTCATTACACCAGCAAGGTAAAATGCAATGAGGTATTTGTTAAAGTAAAACATCAATTTGGTTCTTAAAGTTGATACAATACAGATTCATTTAGATAGTAACATTAAAAAATAACAACTTTAATTTCTAAAACAAATATCAATCAATTTGGTTGTTGAAGATGATATGTTTAAGTAAATTTTGTCTTTAATGCGCATCTAAGAACAAATTGACAAATGGTTGTCAAAATTAAAAACTAAATTTACTTTTTTGTTTCACAGGGATTAAAATAAACAATTATGCCAATTTTAGGGACTAATTTATTGTTTTATATTTGTTAAATTTCTATATTATATATTATACATACTACGAAGAGGTTGTTTAAAATTGTTACATATACAACAAAATGGATTCATCTATATTAAATACATTTCCACATACATATACATATATTTAAGGAGGAACGTATTCTCATTAATAAATTCATATTGACCATCACATGTGTGTAGTACGTAATGTTTTATAACATAGTTAATGAATTTGAAATTACATAGTTAATGAATTTGAAATTACATATATTTATAGACTTATAGTTAATAATTAAATATGTAAAAATAAGTATATCATTGAATAAGGTCGTCATCAGGGACAGATGTGAGGGGGGGGGGGGGGCAGCCCCCCCTCCATCAGGACACACACACACACACACACATATATATATATATAATCGGAAATCTGAATTGCCTAGCAGTTAAGGTGATGAGTCAACTAAAACATATTAGAACAAGAAAACAAACCCAATATATATATAGAATTCATGTTCACAAATTATTTTGAGTATCAATTTACCATTCCCTTCATAATTACGAGCCAACCTTGCAGAGACCTCACCGGAAAAGCTATAAGCCATAATAGAGTGATATTAGCTTAATAGATATATATATATATATATATATATATATATATATATATATATATATATAAGGAATTGTTAATGCACTCACACCCTTTTTCAGTACGAGTGCATTAGCATCCTACACCATAAGTTTTAGACAAAAAAACCACTCAATCCTTTTGGTGTAGGATGCTAATGCACTCATATTGAAAAAAGGGTGTGAGTGCATTAACATTCCCCATATATATATATATATATATATATATATATATATATATGTTATTATAAGATTATTGTTATAAGATTTGATTACTTTTAATTATTATTATTATTATTATTACTCTCTTCCTCTCTTGAATTGTGAGATTATTGTTGTGAATTTTGTTCAATTGTTATTTTGTCGGTGAAACTAAAGAGTCTTCTAAAACTTAAAAAAAAAATAGTATGAGTTATATATTCGGAACATTTAGCAATAATCTTTTAGAGCTAAGTTATTTTGTCTTAGTGGCTAAATGGGGGACAAATAAGATACAACCCATGATAATGTTTGGTGTATTTTTGTTTTATGGAGTTTTAGAAATGTTACACACTTGTGTTTTATTTCATTTACTATTTCAATGTACTGAAAAATAATAAACAAAATTTACAAGTAGATACAAATCATAAATATTCATACAAATTACTCAACAATGTAGTAAATCTATGCTATGTAATTATTACATTACTTAACAAAATTTTAAGAAATAATTATTACATTACATATGTAAATCAATAACTACTTTTTTTGGAAGTTATTATTTGTCAAATAATTATTGGTTAAAAGTTAAATATTCAAATAATTGTAAAAAAAAAAAATTCAGCCCCCCTATCATGAGTTTTTGGATCCGTCCCTGGTTGTCATAAAGCATAAAAACTAATTCTTGTTATTATTTCGTACATAGTTAAAGCATAGGTAAATTAATGTAACAAAAAAATAAGGATAGGTAAATTAAGATGATAAAATTCTTACATGCTGCACACAGTTCCAGTCGTCCCAGTATTCCTGTATCACCCAAAAATGAAGGAAAATATCAATTTTAGAATCCTAACAACTAGACAAAGAAGACTATTTGCATAATTTCATAAAGGTTATAGCCATTAACAAGTTAAACAGTGCCGTAAAAAAAAAGTTTAACAGCCTTTTCTTATTTAAAAATAGTAAATGTTATATTTTTTGGTTGGTAATACAGGTAAAATATAAAAAATAATAAATTATATTTTTGTCTAAAAATTGATTGAATTAATAGAATGATGTTTTTTTTTTAAGAAAATAGAATGATGTTTTATCAATAATAATAAATATAAATTAAAACATAAATATAGATGTTTGAAACTTTGTTTTGAAAAATCTCAAAAAATGGTTTAATAGACGAAAGATGGTTTTACTAGTGATTTGAAAATATCTAATTATGTATATATAATGTTAATTTAAGAAAAACGAGTATCAATTAAAGAAATTAAAAGCATAAATAAAATCTGCCTTTAATTAAGTAATTAATTAAATAAAAATATTAATTTACTTTAACATGAAAACTCCACAAAATTAGAAAGAGCTTCCAATTTTGTTGTTGTTATAAAGTAGGATGATTCGAATTGGTTGGATGTTCCAAATGAGTGAAACGACAATGATTATAAAGCAAAGGAATACAATAATAATTAGCATGTTAAAGGGAACAAATATTTTCAATTTTGTAAGTGATGATCACAAGAAATTTATAATAGAAGTTACTAATTCTTTTACGACATATAATGTCCGAATTTCTGCGATTACACTGTGAGCATGAGCACTTAACAGGTCTGCTATGGGTAAAGTTACTAAAAGCTTTAGGTCCATAACAAAATTTATTCAGCAAAAAAAGGTCCATAACAAGATTATTTATATTAATTTTCATAAAGCAAAAAAGTCATGTATGTGTTATTGTTAGTGGAAAGGTTGTATATATAATTCTCTAATTTAAAATAAAAATAAAATCTCTTCAAAGTTTAAAGTTTATTTAAGATTTCACTCACCGAAGCTGTAGAGACTACATTGAAATTGAAGCTCCTGGCTGGAAGAGTTGAAATAACAGTTGATGAAATCTCCATTTGTACAATGATTCTCTTTCTTCTCACAGACAATGTGCATCCATGAAATCTCAAATCCATAGACTAGCCCCGTGTGCATGGCAGTGTAGGAATATTTGTTAGAGTCCAAACCCCACCAAGATGTGGGAGCAACCAGCTTTACGTGACAACCAACTTCAAAGTCCTTTGCTTTTAAGTCACCAGCAATAGCGTATGTATAATAGCCTTTGGAGTCCCGGTGGACGCAGGGAGCAGTATCCACATACTTACGATTGTCAGTCACTGGATTGCTGCAATTCAAAAGCACCATATGCTCGAAAGCAAGGTCGTCGTCCCAATTACGACCTGGATATTTACCAGCTTGGTATGGATCCATCACATTCGTGCCCTCAGTATAAGAATCACTGAAATTGGAGCGAGACAAGAAATAGCGAGGAACGGAGGAGCAGTTTTGTTGTTGAACTCCCGGATCAACCACTCGGACTGTGAAATTATTGTAGTTGATTGCCTGCACATGATATTTTCCAGAGTACAATTGTAACACCGTAACATTATTTTCACAAGCTAGTTCATACCTGTTGTCGCCGCAGCTTTTTGGGTCGCCTTTTAATCGAAATGGATAAGTTATGTTGGTGATTTTGCCGCAGGAAGAAGGGGGGCAACCATGAATTTTCTGGACTAGAAGTAGCAGGACCACCAATAACGCTCCCTCTCTAAACATGACGCCCAAACTGTTTCTCATTGAATTTGAATTTGAAGTGCATACAAATCAAAGTTAGATATTTAAATTTAAAACAACACAGACTTGAACTATCTGGTTTTAATCAAAGTTAGATATTTAAATTTATAACAACACCAGGACCACCACCAACGTCGTGGACTTTGAATAAGAAACCACGTTTTCCCCATTTATCGGTGTACCAATATTTGTAACTATTAGAAATAATATTAAAATAATGAAAGATGAAGATTGAGGATTTGGATTTGGTTGTATTAAACTGTATGTTTCTTGCATTGGTTCAAGTCATATTTCATTACTTTGTGGACGATTAGCCTAATTATTCTATCCGTTAATATCATTGACATAATTTTTGCATTTATAATTTTCTTTGAGCTGTAATTTTTGCATTTATAATTTAGTATAAACACAAATGCGATTTCATTTGAGTTTGATAAGAATTTAAGATGTTAATCACTCTCTCCACTAACTCGCGGGAATCCACTGCAATGACTCCCCCTTGTTGCATTTTTTGATGTTTCATACTTTTCAGCTATTTAATTCCAAACAATACCTGTCTTTATAACAATTAATGAGAAAAAGGAGCATGCAGTACGTATAGCAGCATAGTAAACAAAGTCTCACACCATGTTGAAATAGGAGTTTTATTTGTTTTGTTTGTTAGTGATTTGTTTTTTTGGCTGAGCTGGCAATTAGTTACGGGCATAAGGGTATAGGCTATGCTGCCCCCTCTTTGCCTTTGGGAGTAAATCCTTAATTTATTTTTTGTAAATACCATAATTAGGACTAATAAATCCTTAATCTGATAGTGAAGGTGCGGCTATGGAACATTATTAGAAGATAAAGTCAATGGCACACAAGACAAATTGGGAGTAATAATTGTTTGGACCAGATTTTTCCATCAACCTACTATCCAACTCACCTCCACTGAATGTTACCCAAAAAAAACCTCACCTCCACTGAATAGCTCCGTCAAGAAACACTAAACTAAATTAATTAAAAGATAAGAAACTACTGTATATTCAAACATAAGCATGGTCAAGTTGTACACAAATTGAAAAGGAACCAATAATTTTCAGAGATTCAACTAACTGGACCTTCTGCTAGGGAGTCAAGGATCCAGAACCCCAAAGCTGTCTGCAACAACGATATGTTTAGATAAATTTCTCCAAAAGTATTTATAAAAAAACAAAATAAAGAAAAATAAAATAAGTTTTTTTAAAAATTAAAATTAACTTATGCATAAATTAAAAAATTTATTTTAGAAAAGTTAATATAGAAGAGCATTTACAAATTAACTTATGCATTTTAATAGATATAAGTTTTTTCATCTTACCACATGGAAGCAAGGAGATGGAGGCGGATCCTTGAGTCCGGAGAAGGAGTGCCTAAAATTTAAAACGGTTGTTTGGTAAAAAAAAAAAAATTTAAAACACGGACTTGAAGTCCTGAACTAAAGGACAACATTTTTCCTTTTAGAAAATCGGGTGATAGTATTTACAACGAAGACTTTGACTATGAAACCGCGTTTTTTCGTTTTTCTATCTGGTTTATGCAACTGATCATTTTAATAAACAAAATTACAAAATCTATGTAAACATAAATTGGAAACGATTTTTGGACACTCTTGTGGTGTTGACACTTAGTGAGAGATAGGAAGAAAAGGTACAAGTGATCGAAATAATTGATTATGTGATGTAAAAAAAAAAAAAGAATAAAGAGTATCAATCGGCTGTTTGCAATTTTTTGATGTCATGACCCAATTAAAAGAGGCGCCAAGTTTGGTTCTGTAACACTACATTTCCCCCCAAAAGAAAACAAACCACGCGTTGCTGGGATGGCAGAGCCTAGTGTGCTGCCCCTCCAAGGTGATTCCATACTGATCAAGCTATTGCTAATCCTTCTCCTTATCAAAAGTGGCAGTGGTCACAATGAGTGTGGGGAATCGTCTTGTGGCTCCGGCGAACCGCCTATCAGATTTCCCTTCCAACTCGTCAAGGGAATGAAAGATGAATATGGTTATCCGGAGTTTTGTCTATATTGTACTGAAAAAAAAGAGACTATGCTTGTTCTCTCTTCAATAAAATTCCATGTCAGTTACATAGATTACGAACGTCGCGAAATTGAGTTGACTGACCCGGAAAATTGCCTTCCGAAATAGTTTCTACAAATCAACAATTCTCGTATTCATCCTTACAAATTTGAGTATGAAGCAGAAACAAGTGGCTTGAGCTTCTTCGACTGTTCTTCGGTTGAGCATCAACACCTGAGAAACATCTACCAGTCATCCTCGGACTCACAAGATATGATCTCCTGTCCGATTTATGTTTCTGATTCTGATGACAGTGTGCTCAGTTTGGACCTAACATCCTGTACCAAAATGTTTGACATCATTGCGCCAGTCGGGATGCAGCGAAATTGGTTGGATTTGAGATGGTCCGAAGCAAATTGTAGTAAGTGCGAAGCAAAAGGCAAGAAATGTAAATGGAAGAACAACAGAGGTGACATCGAATGTTTTGACTGCAAGGACAAACAGAAAACTATTCATGTTCCCACATCTTTTATTTTCTCTGCTACAGGTGAGATCAAACTCCTTCGCACTAGTTGGGATTTTTCCATTTTTTTTTTAATTAAGTCTCCTACTGTTATTGTAGGTTCGATTCTTTTGGGGCTGGCGGTCATCGCCGTTTTTAAGATCATATACTATTTTAGGCAAAAAGAAGAGGACCAAGCAAGAGTGGAGAAGTTCTTAGAGGATTACAGGGCAGAAAAGCCTGCAAGATTTACTTATGCTGATGTTAAAAGAATCACGGGTGGTTTCAAAGAAAAGCTAGGGGAAGGAGCTCATGGGGCTGTATTCAGAGGAAAACTTTCAAATGAGATTCTAGTGGCTGTGAAGATCCTCAATAATAATGAGGAAGAAGGGAAAGAGTTCATCAATGAAGTTGGAATTATGGGCAAAATCCACCACATCAACGTGGTTCGTTTGCTTGGCTATTGTGCAGAAGGACTCCATCGTGCCCTTGTCTACAATTTCTTTCCAAAGGGTTCGCTACAAAGCTTCATATTTCCACCAGATGACAAGGACCATTTCCTTGGCTGGGAGACGCTGCAAAACATTGCTCTTGGTATAGCTAAAGGGATTGAGTATCTTCATCAAGGTTGTAACCATCCCATTATTCACTTTGACATCAATCCTCACAATGTGTTACTTGATGACAACTTCGCTCCAAAAATTTCTGATTTTGGCTTAGCCAAATTGTGTTCCAAGAGTCCTAGTTTGGTGTCCATGACAGCTGCTAGGGGAGCCTTGGGATACATTGCACCTGAAGTTTTCTCCAGGAACTTTGGGAATGTGTCTTACAAGTCTGATATTTATAGTTATGGAATGTTGTTGTTAGAAATGGTTGGAGGAAGGAAGAATGCAGACATGTCTTCTCCACAAAATTTCCATGTTTTGTACCCGGATTGGATCCATGACCTAGTTCATGGAGATATACATATCCATGTTGAGGATGAAGGTGATGTTAAAATTGCAAAGAAACTAGCAATTGTTGGACTTTGGTGCATTCAGTGGCAACCAATGAACCGTCCATCCATAAAAAGTGTCATACAAATGTTGGAAACTAAAGAGGAAGAACAATTAACTGTGCCTCCTAATCCATTTCACTTAACGACTTCCACTACTAGTGCATTTGCTTCGACAATACGACCTTTGGAGTTGGAAGTGATTCAAGAATGAGGAAATAACAACTTCTACATTCATAAATTTGTGTTTTATTGATTTATTTACTGTGGGGGGAAGAATTTAATTTGTAGAAAATGTAGCAAATGTGTTTCATGTAATATGATTTAATCCAAACCCTAATGTTTAAACGTATTTTGTTTTCTCCTCAGAAGGAAAAGAATGTTGTGTTTGAATTAATTATATGAAAATAAATTAAATTATTAATAAATTATTATTATTATTATTATTATTATTATTATTATAAATAATCAATTATTCTTATATATAATTTATTTTATAAATTAAGTTTTATATTTGGATATGTTTGGTGAAAAATGATTGTGAAATAATGTTTCATTTGAATTATTTAAAAGAATAACTTATTATTGCATAAAAATAAAAATATTTGATAAAAATATTACTATATTTTTAATATAAAGGAATTTTTAATATAAAAATTTAAAAGTAAATAAAGCTAAAATTTGAAAAAAAAAATGAAGAGATCATAGATAAAAGGAAATATTAAAATAATTAATAATTTGATAATTTTTCAAAATAATGAAATAATTATTAAATAATGGTGAAATTATTTGTCATTGGGACAAAAAAATTAAGAATGATAAAAAATAGACTTACATATATTTTTAGTCCTTCAAATTTAGAATATGTCTTTTTAGTTTCTCAAATTCAAAAAATATTTTTTTAGTCCTTCCGTTGAGACGGTGTTAATTGACTCGTGAGGTGGTAGATGATTTTGTGATTTGTGACGGTTTTTGACGGTCAAAATTATGTTTTTTAATTTAATCTTTTAAATATGATTTATAACGGTTAAAAGCCGTCAGAATACGTAAAAAAAATTTGTTAAACAATGAGCTGCGTCTCAATAATTAATCCCATTTGCTGAACCATGAGCTGCTCTCTTCTAATTTGTTGAACCAAGACGACGACTTCATGCAACTAGGTTCCTCCGCACTGGGCCATCACACCAACACCATGGACCCATCAAACCCCTTCCACACGTCCTTCCCGTTTCACCCTCGGCTCCCTCTTCCCCTTTGAACCCTAGTCCCTCTGGTCCAAGCCAAGACCCTTCCGCTCCGAACCCAAGGTCATCAACAGCTTCCGCTCGAGGGGCGTGCGGAGGGCGTTCGAGGCGTCAACACCGTCCGCGGGATGAGGCTTGACAATTTTTTGAGAGTTTGGTTGTGATGGTCATGGATTAAATTTCAACAAGCGATAGGGCAGGAGAATAACTGGTGATAAAATTCCAGGAGTTTAATTGGGAGTAGAAGCACTTTGGGCTCTATCAAGCCGCGGATCAAACAGAGGGTGGGCAAGTGGATACGTGGGTCGTGTTATGTGGATAAAGTGAAGTTGAAATTCAGAAAAACAGACATCAGACTTGCAGCGATTTTATTTTATTCATCTGGTCCTTAAATTTGTGTAATCATGATGGTCTCATGCTTAATCTTGGATGAGGGTAATACAACATGTTCTTGGGTGAATATGAAAGCATGCACAGATGTGGCTTTAGGTGGGTGGGTCTTACCAATTTTGCATGTGCTGGCAGGGAGAATGGAAAGTACTAGGCAAGGGGGATGTTTATTGTTTACGATTGTCATGGGGTTGGGAAACTTCGCTTACTAAAAAAAACGTCACGTTTTTTTAGATAAAAAAAAAAAAGTATTCTGTCAGCTTTTAACTGCCATAAATTGTATTTAAATATTAAATTAAAAAAATATAATTTTGACTGTCAAAAGCGGTCACAAAATACAAATCAGTATGCCACATCACGAGTCAGTTAATGCCGTCTTGAAGGAGGGACTAAAAAAAACATTTCTTGAGTTTGAGGTACAAAAATAAATAATTTTTATTTTGAGGAACTAAAAAATACATATTTCCATATTTAAGTAACTAAAAACATATATAAATTTAAGAAATATTCTCACATTCAAAAATGAACTTTCAAAATTTTAATATAAAAGTGATTAAAGTATTCTTTGAAGTGTGTACGTTGATTGAACAGTAATAAGACCCTTGGTTAAATCTTTTATTTAAGTTACCGTTTAACATTTTGTGTATAGCAACTAATATTCCTTATAACTTTCTACCTTTTTTATTTTATCCACACACACACACACACACACACACACACACACACACATATATATATATATATATATATATATATATATGACGTAATTAAGTAAGACACTACAGTACACTCGTGTGAGAACACTTTATTATGTGATAACATGAGAACAACTAATAACAACCATTACATTAAGATTAAAAATAATAGATGGTTAAGATTAAAATATTTAAAATTTAAATTAAAATCTAATATAACTATTAAATTTCTAAAAGATTCACCAAACAAAAATCAAATCTTATCATGTCCTATAATATCTCAATTATCACGATCATGATCACCGCCACCACCTTTGCTGTCGCCACCGCTGTCGCTATCGACGGTGCTAGTGGCAGTCACCATCACCAATCACCACACCACCACCATCATGACCGCCACCACCTCCGCCGCCATGACCTTCCTTGTCGTCGTTGCTGCCACCACCACCACCGCTGACGATGGTGGCGGTGGTGGCAGCGACAACAACAACGAAGGTCTTGGTGGCAGTCATGGTGGTGGTGCCGTGCAACAACTGTCATGGCGGCAGTGACAATCATGGTGGTGGCTGCAGCAGTGGTCATGGCAGTGACAACGACGGTCATGGTCATGGTGGTGATGATGAAGGGTTAATTGAGATATTTTAGAAAATGATAATTGATATCTTTTATAAATTTAAATTTTGTTTAGTGAATCTTTTAGAGATTTGATTGTTATATTAAATTTTAGGCTTAATTACATTTTTTACCCCCAACTTTTATTTTTTGGCAAATTTTATCCCAACAAATTAAATTGGCGCATTTTACCCCCAATTTTTTAAAAAACTTGCAAATTTTACCTTATACTATTGTGCTGATGTGACATGCTGACATAAGCGTAAAATATAGGGGTAAAATATAAATTGGGGGTAAAATTCGCCAAAAAGTGAAAAAATTAGGGGTAAAATTTTCCAAAAAATAAAAAGTTGAGATAAAAAGTATAATTATTTTAGCATGCCAGCAAAACGGTGGAAGGTAAAATTTGCAAGTTTTTTAAAAAGTTGGGAGTAAAATGTGTCAAATTAATTTGTTGGGGGTAAAATTCGCTAAAAAGTAAAAAGTTGGGGGTATTTTAATTTGAATTTTTAAATATTTTAATCTCAATTGTCTATTATTTTTAATCTTGATCTGATGGCTGTTATTAGTTGTTCTCATGTTCTCACATAAGAAAGTGTTCTCATAGGAGTCGTATCAAGATTAAAATAATAAACGGTTGAGATTAAAATATTTAAAATTTAAATTATGATCTAATATATAATCTAATAAAAAATAAATCTATAAAAGATCTTAATTATGACTTCCTAAAACATAATTTGAATTTTAAATATTTTAATCTCAACTATTTATTATTTTTAATATTGATCTGATGGTTGTTTTAGTTGTTCTCATGTTCTCACAGGAGTCGTACTATATATATATATATATATATATAAGTTTGCTAACATACATACACTTAAGTACATTAGTAAGTTATAACTAGAGATTATCTTAAAATACACAAACCAATTGTGTATACAGTATTTTTTTTATTAATGGGAATAAAAAAAGTTAGTTGACATCATTTAATGTTATTAATTTCAATTAAAAAATAAAGTTATTCCTAAAATGTCCTCTATTGAAACTTGGTATCATGAATAAAAAAGAGTAAATGAAAATAGAATTGCAATTAAATAAAAGGTATTTTAGGAAGAGTTTAATGGTGATGCACTAACAGTGTAAAATAGTTTTACACTATCATCCAATCATAAATCACCATTGATATGACTTTTAAGATAATTTTGTAAAAGTCAACAAACTTACCATATATGGTAGGTTGTGATTGGATGATAGTGTAAAACTATTTTACACTATCAGTGCATAGTCCTTTTTCTCTTTTAGGAATGATATAATTAAGAGCAAATTACAACAACACCCATTGAGATTTTGTGTAATTACACATAACCCCACTATTTTTTATTTTCCTACACTAATTCCCCATTAACTTTGAAAATATTACACTAACACCCCTGATATGTTTGTAAACATTACACTGACACCTCCTTAAATCTTATACTAACACCCCATACAGGAGATGCGAAAGTAATGGTTAAAAAAGCAGGGGATACATGTGTAATTACATGAAATCTCAGGAGATGTTACTGTAATTTATTCTATAATTAAATATGGTAATATTAGTTAGATTTATTTATATTTAAGTCCACCATACAAGATAATTTTTTTTTTTAAAATTTGAGTGGAAGCATAATGTAAGTCTTGTACAAAAATTTAGTCATTGATAATCACAAAGTCTATTTAATAGTCTTCTGAGTTTACCTTTCTCTATTGGTTTTTCTCAAATGTAGATAATTACAAGTTGGTGTTAGATATTTTACTATTTGATTAGTTTTATTTTAGTCATCAGTTATCAATTAGTGGTCAGTTGTCAGTTTTCTATTGTACAAGCTTAGTCTTCCACGTTTTTAGGAGATGAGAAACGTGGCTGTTTCGGTTTTTATTCCTTTTGCTGTTGTAAGACTTTATTAGTCAAATCTGGTTTTTTAATTGCAGTAGTTAGTTTCTCCAAGTTTCTGTTTTCTTTTCTTAATATTTTTCTGATTCCTAACAGTTGGTTTATACAATGTATGATACATTATGTATCCAAAAGTCCACCACCGTCTAGACTTATGGCAAAGAGAAGACTTCCATTAATATCCGTATTGATAAGCTTTATTCAGGCACAAATTGTAGCGAGTTTCACAGGTTTGTCTTATGTAAACACTTGATATGACGTAGTTAAATGACATGTATAATTCATATAGCTAGTTAGTAGTTAATATAAAATTGAAATTAATAATGATTCCAAGGTTAATATTATTGGATTTTTTTTAATCAGTCAGAACACAGTACTAATATTGTTGGATTGCATCATGCACGTCTTTCTTCAAACAAACTTTAGTTATTGTCACAGGTACTATTCATTAGTCTTTGGTAAAGAACAAACTAAAATTGAAGTAATTCCACACACTATACACAAAAATATTCCACCAAACCTTTGGACTTGTGGCCTAGAAAAACTCACTAGTTATGTCAATGCTGTGAAGCAGGTTTTAATTTCGAAGAATTTAACAAGGTCTTTGTATATATGTCCAAAATATAAGTGTCACTTTCATTGTCATTACTGTTTGGAGAGACAATGCTTGTGGACCTTGAACTTGATATAGTTAAATTAAATTGAACAAATCATATAGCTATTTCTTGATAGAGTTAAAACACTTGAGATGTATAGGATGAATTAGGAGATCCTATCAGCTAATTATTAATAGAAAGAAATAATTAATTAATCTAATATATATAGACAGGAAATATTCAATATAAAAAGAATCTTCAGCATAATACGTAGTTTCTCATTAACATTTTCATTAAAATATTAATTTATACAAATTATATGCTTTTTACGAAATTGAGGTCTTGTATTCATTTCAATGGTTATTTAATTTTTTTTTTTGTAGAGTTGAAAGCACGCTATACTTTGAGAATTCATTTTTAAAACATAAAAGAAGATTAAAAAAATAAGTAAAAGAAAGACCAGGTGAGAGATAAAACTGTTTGAAGAGAAAACGTAAAGAAATTGTGGTATAAATAATTAAAAAAAAAGAGTTTCTATGTACCCCCAATAATTTTGGGGATTTTGATACTGTTGGTTTTTTAACTAATCAAATTATATATCATCTTTCTTCTCATTAATTAATAAAAACTTTTATTTTTTCAAATTAGTCCTTGATTAATTAAAATATTTTTTAAAAAAAATTAAAATTACAACTATTTTAAATTAAAAAATCTGATTAAACATTAAATATCAGGGGCAAATTTAAAAAAAAAAATGATCGAAATGAGTATTTTTTAAAAATATTATGGGATATGGGTAAGTCATGTTTTAAAACTTGACTTTGGTTTCGACTTTTTATTTTTATTTTTATAGAAGTCGTGTTTTTATATTGACTTCCGTATTTTTTTTTAACTTAAAACATTGAAGGTGTGTTGGAATTATGTTTCTTTTACTTTTTGTCACCTGTTTTTAAGACTTTGTTAGTTTTATAAATTTTTGAAGTCTTCATTTTCAAGGGAGTGAAACTGACGTTGTTAGTTTGATACAATGAACATTTCTTAGGCTTATTTGGAACTAGTTAATCCATTTCATTATGTATGCGACTAGTACTTGGCCTTCCTGATTTCTCTCGTCGCAATGACAGGATCAGGAACAAAATTTGGACTCTTATATCAAGACCAACAGTGTTCATTTCCAAGGGAGTGGAACTGATATTGATAAGCCTTGTAAATGTTTTTAGATTGCGATTCAATGTTTTATATTGCAAAATATGTACACAATGAAAATAAATTCAGAATTTCTAAAACTAACAAAGTAAAAAATTATAAAAAAAGAGGTGACAAAAAGTAAAAATAACATAGAAGTCATCACTGAACACACGACTCGACTTCCTTGTTTTAAGTTAAAAAAAAAATAATGAAGTCGGTATACAAAACACGACTTCGTTAACAAAAAAAGAACTTAAAACCAAAGTCATTTTTAAAACACAACTTTTTTTATTTTTTTATATGAAGTCGTGTTTTGAAACACGACTTATCCATACTCCTGTAATATTTTTAAAAAATATCCATTTTGATAATTTTTTTAAAAAGTTACCCCCTAATGAAAAAAAAGCCTTCATTCTTCATACTCAACTCATGATGACCACGTCCGTTGATAATTAGTCAATATTTTTTTTTGGGTGAATAACGCTGGGAAAGGCCCCAAACAAAGACTAAAAACTGCGAGGGAAGGCGGTTGAAGAATCTGCCAAAATGGCATTATACAGAAAATAAGGAACAAAATCAAAGATCCTAAGATAATCATCTAAAGAATGACCAAATTTGGTTAACTCCAGGGGTGGATCTTAGAAGGGACAGGGACCCAAAATTTTTTCCTAATACATATACATTTTTTTTTAGAAGGCCTAATACATATACATATAGAATTGATTGAAGGAATTTTGGCACTTGGCAGATTTGTGACTAACGTGTCAGTGAGTATTAGTCCTGGGACATGTATAAGATATGCTGGTGATATTTGATTGTGAAGGGCAATTCTGCAAGCTTTTGTTTGGGCTCGGATAAGGTTGGAATAAGGGTGTTAATATGAATAGGACCTTTATGAAGTCTTTTGTATTTTGTAGGGAAAGTAAGGAAATATATTCTTGTGTTCTTTTTTGTGCATTTCAGCAATGACTATTCTGTATTTATATTCCATAGAGCACATATAAATACAAAATAACCTACAGTATGATTCTTGGTCATATTAGGGACTTAGCTTATGTTAGGTCCTTATATGATCTTTACTTGTATATGCGTTTGGTTATTCCTTGTATCCATTATTTATACTGTCATTTTCTTTGCTGATATAAAAAAGAAAAATATATACATATAGATATTTCTAACATTTAGCCTCCACATTAGTATAAAATGTATATTCTTTTAACATGTAGTTTACTTAAAAAGTAAACGTAACTTTTTAAGATTTAACTTTTTTTTTTTTGTTGACCCACCGTAATTAGCCCCTTTGGGACCCAGTGGGAGCACTCGGTGTCCGCATCACCGCCACATTGGACAGGCTATGCGACTACTCTGAGTTCGGGGTCGTACGGGCGGTGTTACCCCTCCCGACAAGGATTTTTTACGCTCCAAGGCAGGGTCGAACCCGGGACCTTGAGCGTGGCTTACAAACCACCAACCGTTTGTGCCAACCCTCGTTGGTTTTTAAGATTTAACTTAATTCTAAGATTGAACATATAAACTTGCAAAAGCAAAGAAACCTTTTTATATTATATTTAAAGAGTTTCATGATGATGTACTGATAGTGTAAAACCGTTTTACATAGTCATCCAATCACAAATTATAGTTGGTATGACTTTTAAGATAATTTTTTAAAAGTCAACAAACTTATCATACATGATGGGTTGTGATTGAATGACAGTGTAAAGTTTTTTACACTGTCAGTGCATAGTCATTTTTCTCATATTTAAATAAATAAAATGTGTTTTTTTTTTAAAAAAAGTAACAAAGCTTTATTTAAATTTAGAATGACGTGATAGCAAGAGAAATATAATTCATTAATGTTTGTTAGTTTTGTTCACAGAGGATAATTTTGAAAAAAATATATTTAAGACAAATTTAATATTTTCAACTAAATTAATCAAATTTCTTAATCTTAATGAATTAATTAGTTAATTGAATTTTATAATAAAATATTTAGGATCAAAAATAATATTTACTATTGTGACCCCCTCAAAATTATCAGTCAAGCTCGTCACTCGTTAACTCATATGCAACTTGATTACCTTCCCGGAGCACATGCTGCACACTGAATCTGCCACCCATCTGCTTATAAGCATCAATTCTTTTTATTAAAGTAAAGCAAGAATGAGATTGTCCGCAGCCTTCATTCATTAAGGTCACTGCAACTCTAGAATCTGATTCAATGATGAACTCCTTAAAGCCTCTCTGCCAAGCTACTGACACCCCCAAATAAATGGCCCAAAGTTCAGCATGTATCACCGAACATTTGCCGCAAAAGAAAAATTCATATTTCCACACCAATCCCGCAGAATACCACCTGCTGAGGCTTGTCCCGAATGACTGAGCACAGATCCATCATCATAATCCAACTTGTAGCATCCAGAGGAGGGTGCAATCCAACGAATATTAGGAGTATTTGTGTTGATAGACCCAGAAGGAGCGACCTTTTTATTGAGCTGGTAACTAGCTAGAATAACGATCACTTGGCGAAAAATATTTATCACCAAGGCCTACAGGAACCGAATCTTGCCCGAAAATCTGGGGATCTTTTCTAATTCTAGGGTCAACTGTGGTCCCATCCGTCTGGCTCCCTGGCTGCTCAGCCTCTTTATGCGCCTGCCCTGTCACTGTCGCCATGGCTTGGGTCGTAGAGCTCTCAACATCTATTATCTCCTTATTGACGCTGTCCCTTGTTACCACATTGTCGGGACACATACTGTTCTTGTGGCCATACCTACCACACTTGAAACATATTAGATGAAGTCCTTCATACGGTAGATTAAGGAAATATCCACGAGCAATAATCTTATGCTAGAGATTGATCCAGGTCAATTTCTACACAAATGCGCGCAAACTGGCCCCTGGATTGAATCGCCGTGACACGATCAATCTTCAACATCTCCCCCAACGTTGACCCTAGCCTTCGCAGGAATTCATCATTATAGAGCTCAATAGGTAGTTCGGGGATACGAATCCACTATGCTAATTTGCGGCTTACCGAAGCATTGGCTAGGAAAAGGGACTCCATCTTTGCATGCACCACAATATAATGGTCAGCCACCATCCACGGACCATCAAAGATTGCTCTGTTGTAATCCTCATCGGATGTAAACAACACTTGGCAATAGTTCCTAAGCACATCTATGATTTTTATGGAACCTTTTTTTGCCCAATCTTTCTTAAGCCTGTATTCCAACGTCCTGAATCCAACCTTTTTCCCAAGCACAGTCACCATGAACGACCCCTTCCAAGGTTTACACCGATCATTATATTCTTCACCGGAAATAGGGAACTCTTTGAACCTTTCCACGTCGATAATTAGTCAATATGTTATTTAAAGAGTCAATTAAATAATTAGTCAATTAAATGTTCCAAGTTATTTACGCAAGTACCTACATGTATTGCTTCTTTGATTGTTAATGAAATGCTTTGAGGTTTTATCAGAAAAAAAAAAAAAAGAATATTGGTCAATACAAGAGGGTTTTTTTTGTATTTTTTTTCCTAAAGACTCCAAAGCTTTAGGATGCTTCTCAAAAAGTAATACAGTCATCAATAATCAATTTGCTGCCATTTACAGCAAATTGTTTCGTAGAAAAGTTGTCTATTTAGAAAATTTCCCGTAGATTTTCACACGAAAAAAAATCCTCAATCAATTTTCTTGTAGAAAATAGAAAATTTAGCAGGAAATTTCTCAACTAAGTTTTCTGCAGGTTTCAAGTCATCAAGTAGTTCTGCAACTAATTTCCTATGAATCTAAAATCTACAAGTAATTTTCCAGCAGATTTTAAAGCCAATACAATTTTCCTGTAGATTTTGAATTCACAAGTAATTTTCTTGTGAATTTTAAATATCCACATAAATTTAATTTTTGTTTATTTTATAATACATACACGATTATGAGTTTTAAATATTAATATCTTTTTATTGTAATAATAATATTTTTATTCAGCTTATGAAAATTATATTATATTTTATTATTTTATATTATATAAAATATAAAATAATTACTATTTCTAATATTTTTTTATTATATTTTCGTTAATTTTTTCATGGAATTTGAGAATAAGGAATTTGATTTTATTCATAAATATGTATAAAGTCCAATTGCAAAGAATCATAATTAAAAGAATTAAAATTACACATAAATTAAAATATGAAAACTAAATAAACATTTAAGCCTCTTAAAGTATTATGTTTATTTCAAGACATCAAAGTTAGGCTAGTCTTGAGATTTTATGGGCCCAGGACGAAACAGTAAATAAGGCCTTTTAAAAAAAAAAAACTCTCCTCTCTTGAGAAGCTTCTCTCCTTGCTAGGGTTCTTTCCTTGCATGTGAGTAGTGTTTTGTTGTCTCCATTCAGAGTGTGTTTTCGCTTTATTCTCGTTTGTCTCAACCATGGCTACAATTGAGTTAGAAGGATTATCGCTGGAAGAAGAAGAGGAGGACTAGATCATTCCTAATGAAGCTACTAGTGAAGGAAACCTTGATTTTTGAGATGTAGACTAATAGGAAATGATATAAACAAGTGAAACATTATGGATGAACAAAACAATAAGGTGATGCAAATAAATATTTATTGTGCATTGTCATATAGTATACTTTAACAAAGGATTAGTTGCAATTTACATGGAATAATCAGAAGAACTAATAAAGTTACTCAACATTGTCTCGCTAGAGTTGATTGTTCGATCTTTTGTCATCGTTTCATTTGGATATAGAGTAGGCTTTTGAGGTATTTCCAAACTATCAATGTCTCCTTCAAGCATTTCCACCACTTTGTTCATTGAGGGGCGATCATTTGGTTTCAATTGTATACACCAAAGTGCAACTATGATCATTTTCTTTGCTATTTTCTTTTCCTCCTCTGTGACATCTTTCATTTCTATATTTTTCTCTTCTCTAATATGATTATAAATCCAAAAGGGAAAGTAAAGTTGACTTGAATGCTCTGCATGAGGATTTAGATTTTTCCTCTTGCTTGCCATCTCCATTAAAAGCATTCCAAAGCTATAAACATCAGCCTTATGGGATATTCCTCCAATATTTTTATAAAACAATTATGGAGCCATATACCCAATTGTCCCTCTTGCTGTTGTCATTGTAACAATGCTATTATCTATTGGATATAACTTTGCCAATCCAAAGTCAGAGACCTTTGGAGTGAGGTTTTCGTCTAGTAGGATGTTGTGGGGCATGATATCAAAATGCAAAATTTGCATCTCACATCCATGGTGGAGATAAGCAATCCCACGAGCTACTCCAATTGATATATTATATATTATGTCATAGCTTAAATGTATACTTCCATCTTTAGAAAAAATAAATTTATCAAGAGATCCATTGGGCATGAATTCATAAACAAGAGCACGTTTTGACCCCTAAACACAAAATCCCACTAATTGTACTACATTTTGATGATGTATTCTTCCAATAGTTGCAACTTCACTAATAAAATCTTGACCATTTCCTTTTGATTTACCTAACATTTTTATTGCCACACAAGGTTCGCTACACAACTTTCCCTTGAACACGGAGCATATCCTCCTTCACCCAACTTGTCTTTAAAACCTCCAACCATTTTCTTAATTTCCTTGAATGAGTATCTAATAGGCATCAAGTTATTTTGTTCTAGATAATGTTCAATACTTTCATACATTGACATATGTCTTTTTCTCCATTGACATATCAAAAGCATAATAAACAGTGGCACCCCAAACAACAATTTGAATGCCCATGCCATAGAAATAAGTATGGCAGTATCTGCAAATTTTTTTACCTGAGTGAATAATAAATATCACGGTAAAGAATCATTTAATTAGACCGTTAATGTAAAGTGCAATAAGTTGTTTGTTAAAGTAAAAGATCAATTTGGTTATCTTAAAATTGATACTATACACATCCGTTTAGCTAGATAGTAACATTAGAAAAAGAAGCAAATTTAATCTCTAACTTAAACAAATATCAATCAATTTGATTGTTGACATCGGTATGTACAAGTAAATTTTGTCTTTAACATTAATGTGCATCTAAGACCAAAGGACTAATGGCTGTCAAAATTAAAAACTAAATTTATTTTCTTGTTACACAGGATCAAAATAGACAATTATGCCAAATTTAGGGACTAATTAATTTATTGTTTTATATTTGTTAATTTTTCTATATTATATACTACAAAATCATTGGTTAAATTTGTTACATATACAACCAAATGGATGCATCTATATCTATATTAAATTCACAGTATGGTGACCCGTGTGATGCACAGACACATTATTATATTTTAAAATTATAAATTTGTCATTTTAATTTATGTTTATTTCATATATTATTTAAGAGTTATAAAACATAAATTTTAGTGTAATGATTACAATTAATTAATCTAAGTTTTAGAAAATTTCTTAATACACCATATATTGTGCTTTGTTATTAAATGACAATATAAAACTATTTTATCTTACTTGTGCATTGTCTATTTACAATTAATAATATATGGGAGTTTGCTAACATAGATCCACTTAAAAATTAGAAGGTGTATGTTAGCACTCAACACCTTTTCTGTTGGACAAAAAAATCATTCATCCTTTGTTTAGTTCAGTATAAATTAAAGGGGTTAGGATCCTCTCCATTTCCTCCATTTCTTCCATTTCATAAGGTTTTTGGTAAATAAATAAAATGGAGATGATTCACACTTTATGAAGATTAATATTTATTTTGTTAAAAGCTTGGTAATGGAAGAAATGGAGAGGATCCTAACCCAAATTAAAGGGCAATTGTGTAATTTTGTTTTGTTTTATTTTATTTTTTAAAATAAAATAGCGAAAATCTCGTATTCTTTTTCCACGAACACGTTTTCTCTTTCCTAATAAGATGACGTCGTCTTCCTTCTGCTGCACAAACGACCTCCACCATCATGACGCGGACAGTTTATGCATGCCGAGAGTCACACAGATCACGACGGCAGAGAGGATTGCGCGCTGAGTTAGTTAAAATTGGGGGAGAATGTCTGAGTTCATTTTCCAATTTTTTTTTTTCAATCTGTTAATTCATTTGGGGGGAGAAAGTCTGAGTTCAATTTCCATTTTTTTTCTCAATTTGTTAATTCATTTTATCAACTGCCAGGATGTTGAAGGAGATAATGTAGATTGGGATGATACTTTCTTTTCTTGTATTGGTTGCTCCAAGCATCATGTTTAATTTATTTTGATTCTTTGTTTTGCTTGAGAACCCAACAGGTTCATATGCATCATACGCAGGGTTAATATTAAGCTTTAATGGAGTTGGGAGCTGATTAAAAAAAGAAGGGGGTTTGGGAAAGAGAAAGAGATTTTGGTGATTTTTATTTTAAAATAAAATAAAACAAAATTACATCACTGTCCTTTAATTTATACTGAACTAAACAAAGGATAAATGATTTTTTTTTCTAACAGAAAAGATGTTGGATACTAACATACACTTTCTAATTTTTAAGTGAGTCTATGTTAACAAATCCCTATATAGGATATATATACACACACTTTAATTATTATTAATTCTTTAATTTAAATTGACGATTATGATAATTAATTTTTCTACTTTTAATTATTTATTTTTAATTTAAATTAATTTGTATTGCCTTATTTCTTTTACTTACTTAATCTCCTCTCAGTTTCATACCATAATTTCTTTTAATGCCTATATAATTAATTTCTTTAATCTTTAAAAAAATTTAATTTTAATTATGATTGATTTTCTTTACTTAACACATTCTTCTTTCATTTATTCTTTAAATTCTTCAATCCTTTAATTATTATTGGTCTGGTAATATAAATTTAAATTGATAATAATTATTAATGATAATTGATTTCTCCTACTTTCAATTATTTTACTTACCACAATTTTCTCTCAATTCCTTGCTATAATTTTTTAATTATTTACTTTAATATTTTGATTAATTTAATTTAATTGATTGATTTATTTTAATTACTGCAATATTCTCTCATTTATTTTATGATCCATTATCCTTTAAATCCTTTGATCTATTAATTATTGTCGATCCTATAATTTAAATTTAAATTGATTTAAATCGATGATAACGATAATGAAAATTAGTTTCTACTTATTTTAATTTCTTTTATTTACTTTTATTTTTTTTTACATTTCATTCTAATCAATTTTAATTGGTAGATTTTATTTATTTATTGTAATTTCCTCTCATTTTCTTACTGCACTTTTTTAATTATTTATTTTAATTCTTTAATTAACTTTAATTTTAATTGATTGATTTTTTTCTTATAACCATCTTCTCATTTATCTTTTGATTCTTTATCCTTTAAATCTTTTGTTTCTTTAATTATTATTTATCCTTTAATTTAAATTAAATCCATTTAGATTGATGATAATGATAATGATAATTGACAATAGAAAATTATTTACTTTTAATTTTAATTAATTTGTTTTAATAGTTTTCTTCCATAATTAGTTTAAAATTTTCAAATTGTTTTAATGATAATGTTTTAACTCCACGTCCCTTGTTACTTTTACATAACATTATTGTTAGGATAATTAATTTTTCAAATGTTTTACATTCTCTTATTAACCCACATATAAAACTATAAATTTTATTAATTAAAATGTATAAGGTATATATAAGAATTGACAGCTATTCTCAAATACTACATTATTTTCTTCCTTCCCATCTTTCCCTTCCATTTTTTTCTTCAAAACCCGTGAGAATAAAAACATTAAGAAATGTGTCTTCTTCTTTTGCTTTTATTTTATTTTATAGTTAATAATAATAATAATAATAATAATAATAATAATAATAATAATAATAATAATAATAATAATAATAATAATAATAATAATAATAAAATTTTATACATTAAGTAGACTATGTACGTGCTGATTGCTATAATTACTTCTAATCTCATATATATATATATATATATATATATATATATATATATATTAATTTATCTATAAATATTTCCTTTTACATTAATTGCTATGTAAATTATTTCATTTTCTTATATTAATTATAACAGCACTAATTATTTCATCTACTACATAATTTTAGCAATTATATGTTAATTGCTTTAATTATGTAAATTTTTTGGCACAGTTTCAATTATATTAATTGCTTTCAAATACGTTTTCTTATTTATATGTTAGGTTTTAAATTACTTTTATTTTATAGATAAATGAATTTACATAAGAAAAGTTAATTTTAACTATGAATAATTGTTAATTTATGTGTTAAATTTTTGGCCCTAGTAATTTTTTCTGGTTCCGTCCCTAGTTACATACTATGAACTTATTTACATAGTTAAATAAAATTGTTCTTAATTTCTTTTACATCAATATTGTTAGTTATTTTAAAAATTAAGACACTAAATATGAATTACTTATAAAGTTATTGGTTTTATACATTATACTATTGTTAAATATGAATTATTTAGTCGGTTTTGCAGGCGAAAAGGTTGATACCAGAGGCTATATTGACCTCCTCACCACTTTTGGAGATGAGATGGGGTCCAAGACTATCACGGTCAGGTACCTCCTAGTCAACGCCCTCACTTCATACAACATTCTTATAGGCAGGCCAGCACTCAACAAACTAGGGGCAATAATTTCAACTCCACATCTGGCAATGAAATTCCCAAATTCAGAAGGGAAGATAGTGACAGTCAAAGCTGATCAGGAGGCAGCCCGCGAGTGCTACTTAGAAAGTCTAAAGATAGCCAGCGGCAAAAAGGTCCCAGAACTGACGATAAAACACGTAGCATGCGCCTCTCTCGCAACGCCAATAGAGGAGGCCGACCTCGATCCCAGGGAGACCGAGCCGAGAGCAGAACCCACAGAACAGGTAAAATCCTTCCAAATAGGAAGAGAATCAAGACAATGCACAAAACTCGGGACTCAGCTAGAAAACGAGACCGAAGAAGCAATTGCCAAAGTCCTGTTAGACAACGCCGACTTGTTCGCGTGGTCAGCCGCCGACATGCCTGGAATAGACCCGAGCTTCCATTGCCACAAGCTTGCCATCTACCCAGAGGCCAAACCGATCTCCCAAAAAAAGAGGAAACTCGGGGCTGAAAGAGGAAAAACGGTAAACGAAGAAACTGAAAAACTACTCGGCGCCGGCTTCATCAGGGAAGTGCAATACACCACATGGCTCGCAAATGTGGTGATGGTAAAGAAGGCAAATGGAAGATGGAGAATGTGTACTGACTACACAGACCTTAACAAAGCATGTCCAAAAGACTCATACTCGTTGCCAAGCATAGACAAGTTAGTAGATGGAGCAGCCGGCTATCCGATCCTGAGCTTTCTGGATGCATACTCCGGGTACAACCAGATACCAATGTACCCACCGGATGAGGAAAAAACGGCGTTCATAACTGACACGGCCAATTACTGTTACATGGTAATGCCATTTGGACTGAAGAATGCAGGGGCAACATACCAGCGTCTAATGGACAAGATCTTTACAGAACAACTCGGCAGAAACCTGGAAGTCTACGTCGACGACATGGTGGTTAAAAGCAGAGAACCAAAATCACATCCAGGAGACCTGACCGAAATTTTCGACGAGATCAGAAAACATAATATGAGGCTAAATCCTGAGAAATGCGTATTCGGGGTGCATGGCGGAAAATTTTTAGGATTCATGCTCACCCACAGGGGCATAGAAGCCAATCCGGAGAAATGTGCAGCTATCATAGGCATGAGAAGTCCGAGTAATATAAAAGAAGTACAACGGCTAACTGGAAGACTGACATCCCTGTCCCGTTTCTTGCCAAAAGCAGCAGAAATAGCCAGACCCTTTTTTCAACTACTCAAGAAACAACAGGGCTTCGGATGGGATGAAAAGTGTGAAGAAAACTTCCTAAAGATAAAAACACTACTCTCATCACCACCAATTCTAACAAGACCCGAACCCGGCAAGGACTTAATACTATACCTAGCCGTCTCGGGAGACGCAATCAGTTCGGTCATCATCCAGGAAGAAAATCAGACGCAAAAACCAGTCTACTACATAAGCCGAGTATTGAAAGATGCCAAAACCAGATATCAAAAGATAGAAAAGCTAGCGCTAGCCCTAGTCACCTTAGCACGACGGCTACGACCATACTTTCAAAGCCACCCAATAGTGGTACGAACAGACCACCCAATACGACAGATACTGAGGAAACCAGAGCTAGCCGGACGAATGATAGCATGGTCGGTTGAATTATCCGAGTTCGACATCAAATACGAATCGAGAGGACCTATCAAAGCACAATGCCTAGCCGACTTTATTGCTGAGCTAGCACCAGTAGCGGAAGCGCCCCTCCCATTCTGGACCCTTTATGTGGATGGCTCCTCGAACGAAAAAGGTAGCGGAGCAGGAGTCATAATTGAAAGCCCTGAAGGTATCATCCTAGAACAATCACTCAGGTTCGATTTCAACGCATCCAATAACCAAGCCGAGTATGAAGCCTTACTAGCAGGACTAAAACTCGCCAAGGAAGTGGGAGCGAAACACCTTAGATGCTGGAGCGATTCAAAACTAGTCACTGGGCAAATGAATGGATCCTATCAAACAAAGGACCCCCAGATGACAAGATATTACCACTTGCCCTCCCAGTTGAAGAATGAGTTCATTAGTTTCGAGCTCGACCACATTTTGAGAGAACAAAATGAAAGAGCCGACTTGCTATCAAAATTGGCAAGTACAAAGAAGAAAGGCCAACACCGAACTGTCATACATGAAACAATATCCGCTCCGAGCATCGAGAAAATTGTCTCTAACATCAACTCGACTGATAGAGAATGGATGACCGAGATATGAAACTTTTTGAAGAAAGGAACCATCCCAAAAAATCGGGAAGAAGCTAAAAAGATCAGAAGAAGGGCCAGTTACTATGTCATAGAGGGAGAAGACCTTTATAGGAGAGGCTTCACTGCACCACTGCTGAAATGTATCACGAAGGCTCAGGCCGAATATGTGGTAAATGAGATGCACAAAGGAATATGCGGAATGCACTCAGGAGGAAAAGCTATGGCTTCCCGAACTCTAAGAGCCGGGTATTACTGGCCAACAATGCGCTGCGACTGCGCCGAGTACGTCAAAAAATACGAAGAATGCCAAAAATATGGCAACTTATCCCATCTACCAGCAGAGGAATTGCACAATATCACAGCACCATGGCCCTTCGCCCTATGGGGAGTTGACATATTAGGCCCTTTTCCACTCGCTAAAGGACAAGTGAAGTTCCTCCTCGTTGGAATTGATTACTTCACAAAGTAGATTGAGGCCGAACCCTTGGCAACTATCACCGCCCACAATGTGCAAAAATTCATATGGAAAAATATCATATGCCGGTTCGGCATCCCTCACTCGGTGATATCCGACAACGGTAGACAGTTCACCGCAAAGAACCTGGAAGAGTTCTTCAAAAACCTAGGGATTCGGCACCGAGTGACCTCAGTGGAACATCCGCAGACCAACGGACAAACTGAAGCAGCAAATAAAGTGATACTTGGAGAACTGAAGAAGCGAGTAGGAGACGCTAAAGGAAGTTGGGCCGAGGAACTTCCCACAATCTTATGGGCATATCGTTGCACACCACAGTCAACAACGGGAGAAATCCCTTTCAGACTCTCATACGGATCAGACGCTATGATACCAGTAGAAGTCGGAGAACCCTCCCTACGAAGAACAAATTTCGTCCAGGAAAACAATGATCAATCATTAAGGCATGCACTCGACATGACCGAAGAGACGCTCAACGAGGTCCAAGTCAGAATAGAGGCCTGTAAAAGAAGAGCCGAGAGGAGGTATAACACCAAGGTCAAGCCAAGAAACTTCGAAGTTGGAGACCTGGTTTGGAGAAAATGCGGGGAAGCCAGAAAAGCTACAAGAGAGGGTAAATTGGCAGCCAACTGGGAAGGCCCCTTCAGAATAATCGAGTCCCTGGGAAATGAAGCTTACCGATTGGAGCACCCATCCGGCAAAACCATCCCCCGAACTTGGAACGCGACACATCTAAAGTTCTATTACAGTTAGAAAAATTGTAAGTGGTGATGTACTCTTTTTCCTACTTTGACATTTTTTCCCAAGAAGTTTTTTGTCAAAGAGGTTTTAACGAGGCACACCCAATTTCTCTCATTAATGAAACTTTTTCTTCAAATTATCTATTTAGAGTTACAATTAACCGCGTAGACCTTTACAAGGATACAAAGAGCGAGTTAGATTTAACCGCGTAGACCTTTACAAGGATACAAAGAGCGAGTTAGATTTAACCGTGTAGACCTTTACAAGGATACAAAAAGCGAGTTAGACCTAACCGAGTAAAGGATACAAAAGGCGAGTTACAATTAACCGCGTAGACCTTTACAAAAATACAAAAAAATGAGTCAGACCTAACCGAGTGAACCTCGGATACAAAAGGCGAATTAGCCGCGTAAACCTTTATAAAGGTAGAAAAAATGAGCTACACTTAACCGCACAGACCTCTTGCGAGTTAGCAAAAAACCGCAAAAAAAGACCACACGAATAACGAAGAAAAGTCATTAACACCCTATTCGAAAGGCCGGGTGAGAGCCTTGCATATAAATTTCATTAAGTACCCTATTCGATAGGCCGGATACGAGCCTTACAAGAAGCAAGAAAAATATAAACACTAAAAAGCAGGAGCATCTCCCCCCTCCTGAGTGGAACCGCCCGGAGCATCCTCACCATCAAGTGCAGACTCCTCAACCAATTCCCCCTCTTTATTGACATCCTTGTCAACGTCAAAAAGAGAAGTGTCGGCATCCTTGAAGAAATAACGAACTTGGCGAAGTGCCTTGCTGAACCCGGCCTCATGGGTCTTAACAATCTTGTCCAAGGCCTCACCCAGATTGGCTTTTAGCTTAGCCTCAGACTCGGCAGCCTCAGTTTTTGCCTGAGCAAGCTCGAAAATGAGCCTATCCACCTCGGCTCGCAATTCCCGAGCCGAGTTCTCGGACGCAGTTAAGGAAAGTTTTAAATCCTCCTCACGACTCTCAACTTCCCTTAACTTAGCCTCCACTCCCTCCTGAGACCTTCGAGATTCTTCAGCAGATTGGAGAAGAGTCTCGTTGGCCTGGGTAGCCTCCAACAGGGCCTGCTCGGCTTTTGCAGCAGCCTCTTTCACCATAGCTAACTCCCGGTGGCCGTGGTCGAACTCCTCGGCCCAATACTGAGCAATAGCCCATGACCGAGCTTGGAAGCGATAAACAGCCTCCATAGAGAGCATCGGCCCAGCATCCCTCAACATATCCCGATCAGCTTGACCGAGATTGTCGGCAGAGATGAGGGCCCCGGGGTTGAAGTCCTTTCCCCAAAGAGAGGTCCGCCCATCTTTCATAGAAAGGAAAGCCGGATGCCTTTCAACAGCAGACCCCGCAGCTTCAGCACCGGGTGGGCTCGGTTTCGACTTCTTGGAGGGGCCATCCCCTCCTTGAACAACCTCTCGCTGAACCCTCTTCAAAGAAGGAGGAGGAGGAGGAGGAGGAGGAACAGGTGAAGCAACTCGAACCGCCTCAGCAGCGGGCTCCTTACTCTTCAACTTCTCCAGCCTTTGCTTTTTGGCCGTCTTATAATCAAATTTCCCCATCACAGCTGCAAAAGAAACAAGCATCAGTAAAAAACAAAGTAGAAGAAGAAAAACCGAATAAATAGAAGGTACTCACCGTCCCAATCCTCTCTCGGAGTCCGAGAAGTAGGAATTCCCACAACTGTTTTACAAGATAAGGAACGCGGAAACTTGCACAGCGTAACCATGTCATCCTGATCCTCAGGAGACATGTCCACGACCTGCCAAGACAGCCATTTGTTTGGGGAGCGGGTCCAATAAAGAGGGAACCTCGGCTTCCCACGGCTATCAAAAAATTTGACCTCCCCTTCCGGACCCGGTCGGACACGAAAGAAACCACTCTTGAAATTTTTCCAAGAGGAGGTATAAGGACTAAGGATTGACCGACCAGGAATCCTAGTCAGGGAGACCCAGCCCCCCTTCTAACTCTCTTTAACTTTATAGTGATACAAAAATTTAGGAGCAGTAGGAGTAATAAAGAATTTACTGCAGAGCACCCGGAAAGCCTGTAGAGAAGCCCAGGAGTTCGGGTGCAACTGCGTGGGAGCGACGTTCAGTGCCCGAAGAACGTCAGCCTCGAACTGATCAAACGGCATTGTAATGCCGAGAACCGAGAATAAGGCTTCATATACAAAAGTAAAATGTGGTTGGCGCGGGTCAGCAGACATAAAGACTCGGTCATCGGGCCCACAAGGCTCGGCATGGACCATACCCGACCCTTTCGAATGACACAAATCAATAGTTTCAAGAAGGGTAGACAAAGCTTCCTCGGTCTGATACCGAGAAGCATACGCACCCACCTCCCCAGCCATCCAAGAATAGCCGGAAGTAGTAACAGGAGGATATACCTTTCTGTTACCCCTAGACTCAATAGGCTGGGGAAGGGAAGGAGGAAATAGAAGACGAGCACGCCGAGTCTCAAGAGGATGAACCTCAGTAGCCTCGGAATCCTCTAGAACCACCACCCCCTGACAGGAACGACCAAAGGTGCTTGTGCAGGGTCGACGGATGGACGAACCACCCCGACACCCGCGACGACAACGTTTACCGCTGACGCACCATCGCTAATTTCATCAGAACTAGAGTGGTGCAAAGGAGAACCACCATCGGAACCCTCTCCGATGAGGTGAACCTCCGGCGTAAGCATACGACCCCCGCCGGAACGCCCAGAATCCCCGGAAAAAGAAGACATTATAGAATCACAGAAAAGAAATGGAAAGGAGAAGGGCGTACCTGAACAAGGAAAAAGAAAAACCTAGAAGAAGGAAGACAAAATGGCAGAAGGGAGAGAAATCTTGCAGGAAGATAAAACACGCAGAAATGAGAATGAACACCAGTGTCAACAGTACCCCTTATATAGAACCCCAAGCGTCGCGAATAGGAAAGGGCGAAACGGTCCGAACCGTTGGATCAAGACCCCTCACTAGGCCAATCAACGGCTAGGAAGGCTTGAGACCTTTGGGAATCCCTAGACCGTTTCAAAATTCAAAAAGGCAATCACTGGCGCCGCCCTTGGGAACCGTTACGACTTCAATAAGTCTGAAACGACATCTTCACCAAATGACGTGATGCTTCAAGAACCAAACTCGTCTCGGCCAAATAAAATCCGAAATTGGTATAATCATACTTAAGCTCCTACATTACTTCAGAGCTTGGGGGGCATGTGTACTACTCGAACTCGGCACTACACCGAGTAGTCCAGTTGGCCGAGTAGAAACTATCACTCGGACTTGGATGATAATAACGGAAAGAATAAATTTTACTATATGATAAGATATAGAAAGATCAGGTCATAAGATAAGGATAGAAGATAGAATTATCTCTATCTTTATTACGAGATTTGAGGAGATTTGATAGGAGAATAACCCTATCAAATCTATCTCTTTACACTCTATAAAATCAGAACAACCCATCCCAATCAAGGTACGAAATTCCAATCCCAATTGTGATACCTGTCTCTTCCTCTGCGCCTCTAACTTGAGCGTCGGAGTCTCTTTGCAGGTACACCCCCCACCAGTCACGGAGGCGATCCCGGCGGAGCCACCACACCGGAAGACTTATCAAAATTTGGTAAGAACATTTAGTCTTCTGTAAAAAAAAAAAAAAAGTTTAGTCTCGTTATCCACTATCTTGTTATTAATTTTTCTCCATTTTTCTCATCAAGGTCGTACCTCTGTTAACTATCAAAAGAAAAAATAGTATGTAAGACATAGTCGAAGAAAAGAAATAAAAAAGAGTAGTACTAATCAATCAATTATCAATTATGTTATATAAAAGAAGGTTTTGTTACATAGGTTGATGTCACGTGACAACACCATATTGATTCTTTTCCCGCCGAAATGAAGACGATTTTATTTTTATGGTAATTTTAAATTTTAAATTGTTTAATTCATATTAATTGATAATACTAATTTAAATTCATATTCATATTCAAATTTGAACGTGATCAATATTTTAAGATATTTATGATTTGAAATTTTAAATTTTTTAATTCATATTAATTGATAATACTAATTTAAATTCAAATTCAAAATTATAACAAATTAAAATAAACAAATCGTGCAATTAGATTTTTTTATCTCATAATTTTATAATGCAAATATATAATTGATAATTTAAACAATATCTATATATACATGTGTGGATGATAATAAAATTTGAACATTATCAATATTTTAAGATATTTATGATTTGATATTTTAAATTGTTCAATTCATATTAATTGATAACAGTAATTTAAATTCATATACATATTCAAATTTGAACGTGCTCAATATTTTAATATATTTATGATTTGAAATTTTAAATTATTTAACTCATATTAATTGATAACACTAATTTAAATTCAAATTTATATTCATATTCAAAATTATAACAAATTAAAGTAAAGAAATTGTGCAATTAGATTTTTTTATCTCATAATTTTATAATGCAAATATATAATTGATAATTTATTGATTTTTATTTTACTTTTAATTCATATATGCACATAATTATATTAAATATAGTAATTAAAATCATTATAATGGGGACATATTCTGATTAAATTAATCAATTAAATCATTAAATCTTAAATAGATTTTAATTTTATATAATACAGTAATCAATTATTAAATTTTATGAAATAGTTTTTGTAATTATGGAATATTTTTTTATAATTATGATAACCTTTTGTTAATTATCAGAAATTTAAAATCAATTATCATTATCAATTAATTATTTAATTATTTAATTATTCAATTATATAGATTTTGATTTAATATAATACGCTAACACAGATATATATTTTGATTTAAATTAATTGATAATACAAATATATATTTTTTAATTTTAATTTAAAGCATAATCAAATTAAAACTGGAAAAATCTCGCATAATTTGAATTTATTAAAAAAAACTATTGATCAAATCACCTATAAATATCTACTTAAACTTTGTTGTTTTTCATTTCACCGTTTCTTTCTATATATTATTAGTGACATCTTTTTTTTATTTCTTTCATCATCATTTCTTCCTAAGTAGTATTGCTGATATTTTTTTTTATTTCTTTCATTAAGCATTAATGGAGGGATAAATACAAACAAGAAAGACAAATTCATAGATCTTTTTGTTGTTTCTCCAAGGTAAAGTTCTATTCTTGTCAATTCTATTTGAATGTTTTTTACATTTTTTCCCTAATATTTGGTGTTAAAAAGTTTGTTCACTCATATTATTTTAGAGTTTATTCACTCTCAGCTATTGAAATAACACACAAGGTATGATATGTTCTACTATATTATTAAAACAAGATTTAGTCTTTCTTATATTTCTCTTTTTATAATTTTCACTTATATACCTTTTTTTTTTTTTTTCTTTTTTTCACCTGGGGTATTTCTTTCTATTTTTCTTCCAACAGAGTAGGAGCCCTCTTAAAAGTCAACAACTATTTTATAAATATCTCGCTCTACATGAGAGACTTTGACTCTATTAGAAATAAAAGACATGAATTTAAAATGCATATTAAAGAATACAAGTATCATAAAGAAATATCAAACAAAAATAAGTAAATGTGAATATATTTATTTTAATTTAATTTCATTTGTGAAAAAATTGTACTGAATCTCAATCACTTAAATCCAAATATATTCAACAGATATAATTTACATAATATAACTTATCTTTAGGTAGTTAAAAAGGAAAAAAATAAGAAAATAAATAAAATTAATTATTTGAAATAAATTTATATTTTAAATTGAAATATAATTCAATTTAAGACAAAAAAATTAAATGTATTTTACTTAATAAATTTCGTATTATTCATACTTAAATATTATCTTATATTATTATAGATTAAAATTTTTAAAAAAGTGAAAAAGTAATATCATTATAATAAATTTATTTAGATAAATGAATTTGATTTAATTTACATTTAAAATCAAATTAATTAGGCCTGATAATATGAAAATATCTTAACTTAAAAATCATTTTAAAAAAATAGAAACAATATCATGGAAACAAATATTACTATAAATAAAATGAGTAATATATACTTAAAATAATATCAAATGTAAATAAATTAAATCCTGTAAATAAATATCTTTTAGGTTAGCCTAAAAAAATATATATCTTTTAGGATAAAGCTTTTACTAATTGGCTAATATCAGGTGATAAAAATTTATTTATGTTCCTAAATTATTTTTTATTTCTAACAACTTTAATTTATGTATTTCAATTAATATATCAAATCAAATATCAAGAGTCAATTTTCAACTAAATATTTATGTTATTAACAATTATATATGTCAAATAAAAATTATATATTTTTGGCGAGGTTTTTTATTTTTTATAAATCATGTCAAAATCTAAGACGACTTAGTTTCACTCTCGATATGAAAAAGATATTTTTTCATTGTTGATTCTTCAAGATCTATGTTCTAGCCCTTACAAAGTTAATTTCAAGATTTATTTCCTTTAAATTTTATCTTTGAATAATCAATCAACACTTAAAAAAATAGATCTTAATCATAAAAAATAGTATTTTTAAATCAATATGATTAAGTGAATTTTATTTAGACATATGTTTAAAATATATTCGTTGAGGTAGGGTACCAACCCAACTTAACACATATTGAAATTTTTTTCCTTTTTTTCACCTTGTTTATATTATTAATGATGTGTTATTTCATTATTGGTGGTATCCAATAGCGGTACATTGAGTATGTGTCTACAAAGTTTTGTTTTTAAAGTATATGATTAGAAATTAAATATTAACTAACATGATTAGAGGACTTAATTATTTTCCATAAGATAAATAATATTATTATATATGCAGTATCTTATCTCCATATTCATAACTTTTTTTAAAGTTTTTTTATTACTTCAAAAAATCTTTTTTTATTATAATTTTTATGTTCAAATATCCACAAATCTCTTTTTTATAATTAATATTAGTCATTTCATTCTTTTATGGTAGAAAAATATATTTTAAAAACTAATAATTATAAAGTGTACTATAAAATATTCATTATTAATATTTCTTATTAAAATTATATTTATATATTATATACAAATGAAAATATATGTATAAGTATAATATTTTTAAAATGTTTATATAAATTAAAATTATACCAAATGTGAATATAAAATTATTTAATTATATATATTGATTTTGATATATATATATATATATAATAAATTTACATATCTACTAATATATACTTATATAAAATTTAAAAATAATTAAAAAATTGTAAATTATAAACTTAACACTCGTGCAGGCAGGGGTTATTAAGCTAGTATTTAATAAACAATGGTTTGAAAGGAATAAATATGAAGAAAAACATTGATTTACCATGAATCTATGCAAAAAGAGTAAAAAAAACACTAAACAATGGAGCACGCAAGGGGTGATTAAAGAAAAACAATGAAAGGAAAAAGAATATATATAACTATAAGTATTGTAATTAATTTAAAATGAGGAGGGATCAACTTGTGTAGCTTGCACCAACTGTTACATCATTCAATAACTTTCAATTGGATTATGTTTTCTTAAAACTCGCTGTTGAATTTAAAGTTCTTTTCACATAGATCATATATACAAAATTTCATATTAATCCAAAATTATTTGCCACCTCATTCATATAGATTAAAATCAACGTAATATAAACTTTTCAAAATATACTAAAATATGGATCATTTGATTATCTTCTTACTGTTGTTGAATTTTAACAAAATTTGACACAGATAATCTTGATAATATGTAAATATAATTCAACGGTTGGATCGATAAAAATAAAAATCACATTCTATATCAAGTTATTAAATGGTGTAACAGTTGATATAAGTTACACCAGTATAATTTGATCCCTCCTCATTTAAAGTAATCTTAATTACTTTAATTAAAACATATATGTGTTGATTATAATCAATTTAATTATTTTAAATCAGAATATATAATTACTCTAATTACCTTAATTACTATATTTATATAGTTTTATGAATTAAAAATTAGATAAAAAAATTCTCTAAAATTTTTCCACTCAATTGCTTAAGATATATATATATAAGGATGAACATATTCTCATTAATAAATTAACATTGGCCATTTACATGTGTGTAGTAATGTTTTATTTACATAGTTAATGAATTTAAAATTTCGTAATTTATTTTTTTTAAGAAAAAATTTCGTATATTCATAGAGTTAGTAAATTATGTAAAAATAAGTATATTATTGAATAAGGTCGTCATAATTTTTGAGGGGTTTTTCATGTTAAATTTTTGTGTGTTTTGTGAGCTTTTATTTTATAATTTTATTGATTATAACTTTTGTGTCTTGATTATAACTTTGAACCTAAAACTGACAACATATAGGTCACAATGTATAAAAAAAGAAACATACTTACATATATAAAAGTTGAGACTATGAATATAAAATAGAATGTCAATTAAAAAAAAAACCTAAATTCTACATTGGTTCTAGTGACAACCAACATAGAAAATCACATTCTATATCGGTTATTACCAAAACCAATGTAGGAAGTAGAACTTTCAACATTGGTTATGTCAATTACTGATGTAGTAAGAGGCTTGAAACATGTAGAATGTACCACTTTTTACATCAGGTTATGGAGGAACTGATGTTAAATTTATGGATTCTACATCAGTTTGGAACCGATGTTGAATATATGTACATTTAACATCGTGTTGAACAACATCGGTTCTGGAATTGATGTAGTATGCCTTCTAGAATCGATGTTAAATATGTTTACTGAAGTAGTGAGTGGTACCTCCCATTGTGACTCCATGTCCAAGTTGGAGATCGAACTCCTAACCTTACCCAAGTGTTGAACTAGTTATGTCAACAACTTTGGGTAAAGTTCTCTTGTTTGATTTATAAGAAAAGAGGAGGAAAATATAAATGGCAAAGAAAAATATATCGAGTAAAGGCAAATGTTAATTAATAATTATGAATGAGAAATATTATTAAATTGATTATGTCACGATTCAGTATTCAAGGGGACTTAAAGATGATGAATTTGCTGCTAAAATAAACATATTTAAATTAGCTTTATTTTATTTTTAAGGCGGTTTGGTCACATTACCACGGTTGATAAACATTAATTCTTTCAGGAATATATCATGGTTGTGATAATTGAGAATGAAGCAGAGAAAAGTGAAGTGATCGAGAATTAGAAGGGGAAATGGAATTCTCTAACAATATATTTATTATCTATGAAAAGAAGGTCTTACTTGACCATGAATCAGTTCCTATAGAAAACTTTTTGCTGCTCAAACAATGACCAATTTGGTTCATTGCATATATACATAGGAAAATGTACTACACAGTCCATTCATTAGTCTTTTTGTCTACAATGTTACCAATACACAACCTATTATTAATACTATTCTATTTTCCTTTTTTATTTATATAGCTGAGTTTGCAAAGCTAGCACCTACCAGATCACTATTTTAGTTTTATAACACTTAATTTATAATATAACAATAAAACTAATCAATCATTGTCTACGATATTTTTAAATTTTACTTGAAATATTTAATGCATTAACATATATAGGATTGCCATCAAAATATAATTCTATATGGAAAATTAATTTAAAAATAATTAGTTAATATATAGGATCATTGTAGACAACAAAACTTTCCATCCAAGTATTTAACATTGTTACATACCCAATACTCAAACTCACTAACTCAGGCCACTGATTAAGCAGAAACAACCTATGATAGTTGATTTAAATGCCCAATAGTAATTAGTTAATATATTTTCTACATCATATTGTTTTGACTCTATTTTTAATAACTTCATTATAAAATATTTATTAATTAATATCTATATGATAGGGTTGGAAAACTATATCTAAATACATGACAAATATATTAAAATTCAATCATGAATATTTTCTAAACTCTTCATGTACACGTCAAACAATGATGATGATGATGTTTACAAATAAATTAATTAAACACAATTTATATAAATATATATTAAAATTATCTTTAATTTAATTAACTAAATTTATTTTCACAGGGAAAATGTATACAATCATTTTTACTAATTCCGTAAATAAAAATTTTGCTATTTAATATTTAAATTACGAGATTAAAATTATTATTTGGAAAATCAATTTAAAAGATTAAATCCTTTTATCATTTTTTCTAACTCATGTTTTTTAATTTTGAAGATTTTTCTTTTTCATCAATAATTTCAAACTTTTAATTCAATTTACTTTTCAATTTTCAAAGTTAATATTAAAAAAATTAAAGTTACATAATTATATATTCCCTTATTTTTTTTTTAATTTTATAGTTTCTAATTTCTTTTATAATTATCTCCTTTTTAAAATTTCTTTCGATGTGTTATATAACCTTTTTTTTTCTTTCAAATTTTATAGTCTCTAATCTTTTAGGCTTTTTTTTAATATTTCTTTTATCAATTTTGCTAACTCTATTTTTAATTCTGAACATTTATCTCTTTAATCAATAATTTCAAATCCTTAATTCAATTTACTTTTAAATTTTCAAAGTTAATATTAAAAAAATTTAAGTTACATCGTTACATCTTCCCTTATCATTTTTTTTAATTTATAGTTTCTAATTTCTTTTATAATTATCTTTTTCTTAAAATTTATTTCGATGCATTATATAATCCTTTGTTTGTTTTTTCTTTGAATAAGTCCATGCATTGCAAGGGTTAAAACACTAGTTCTATCAAAATTATCTAAATGATAATTTCAAATAAAAATTTATTTTACATAATAAAATAAATAAATTTAAAAAATATATAAAATCAATTTAATTTACATAATAAAATAAATAATATATTATAACTAATTATAAAATCAATTTATACGTTATAAAGATTAATTATATTAATTATGATAGGCTGTAAAGGGCCCATATCAGCTATGCCTTTGGTCAATAATGTATAATTATCACGATTTCAATTTAATTTTAATTACTTAAATAATTAATGTTTGGATAATTAATTAATTAAAATTTATTTTTTAGGAAATTTTATGGAGAGTGGCTTGGCCACATTGTCCAATTTTTCAGCCACAAATTTGGTTGCTAACAAGTATTTGTAATATCAAGGTAGCTCAATTGATTAAGCAATATTAATGTGCGTGACTTATTATAAATTCTTCCGAGTTTAATTTTTACAAATAAAAAAACAAGTATTTATAATTTTTTTTAGGGAAACAAGTATTTATAATTAATTTAAATCATTATGGCAATTAAATAAATAATAGTTAAGAGAAATTAAAAATATCTATTAAGTTTGTAGCACTTTTTTGGGTCAGATGGAGGATATTGAAAACAAAGATACTGATATTGGAAAGGACACAATGGAGAATACTCCAGAGAAATAGTAGTTGTTGTCTAGCGTGGTTATATATGTAGTCATGGAGTACGACTCTTGTGATAACACTTTCTTATATGAGAACAACTAATAACAACCATCAGATCTTTAAAAGTAATAGACGGTTGAGATTAAAATATTTAAAATTCAAATTAAAATCTAATGTAACAATCAAATCTTTAAAAGATTTACCAAACAAAAATCAAATCTATAAAAGATCTCAATTATCATTTTCTAAAATATCTCAATTGACCCATGATCGTCACCACCATGACCGTCGTTGCCACAGCCAAGACCACTGCTGTAGCCACCACCATAATTGCCACTGCCGCCACCACCGTAGCGATGACTGTTGTTGTGTGCCACCACCACCATGACCGCCACCACACCGCCTTAAGCGGACGACGACGACGAAGTTCATGGCGGTGGAGGTAGTGGCGGTCATGGTGGTGGTGATTGTGATAATTGAGATATTTTTGGACTATTTTTTTTAAAGACAAGATATTTTTGGATGTGATAAGATTTGATTTTTGTTTAGTAAATCTTTCAGAGATTTGATGGTTATATTATATTTTAATTTTAATTTTAAATATTTTAATCTCAACCATTTATTATTTTTAATCTTGATCTGATGGTTATTACTTGTTCTCATGTTCTCACATAAGAAAGTGTCCTCACAGGAGTCGTACTCAATTATCACGATCACCACCACCACCTCCGTTGTCGCCACCACCGCCACCAACAATGGTGGTGGTGGCAATCACCATCACCCCCACCACCACCATGACCACCACCACTTCTGCCACCATGACCTTCTTTGCCGTCGTCGTTGCCACCACCACCACCGTCCGTGCCACCACCACCTCTGCCGCCATAACCTTCATCACCGTCGTCACTGCCACCACCACCACCACTGATGGTCATGGTGGTGGCGGCAGTGGCAATCATGGTGGTGGCTGCGGCAGTGGTCATGGCAGTGACAACGGTGGTCATGGTGATGATGATGATGATGGATTAATTGAGATATTTTAGAAAATAATAATTGAGATCTTTTATAGATTTGATTTTTGTTTAGTTAATCTTTTAGAGATTTGATGGTTATATTATTATATATTAATTTAAATTTTAAATATTTTAATCTCAACTGTCTATTAGTTTTAATCTTGATCTAATGGTTATGATTAGTTATTCTCATGTTCTCACATAAGAAAGTAAAGTGTTCTCACATAAGAAAGTAAAGTGTTCTCACATGAATCGTAATATATATATAGGGCTTATCTTATATGAGAGTGAGAGGGCTTATCTTATGTGAGAGTGAGAGGAATAAATATTGACCACTAGATCTTATTTAAATGGTCAATATTAGAACACACTAAGTCATGTGAGTTTTTTAAAAAGTCACATGACCTTTTTAAGTAGTCACATAACATTAATCATGACCCGTATGGTTATATGGTCCATATTTAACTCTCTCACTCTCATATAATATGTCTTCCTCTCATAAGATATGTCCTCATATATATTGTATAAAAATTTAGTCATACAATGTAGTGCCACACGTCTAGACTTGTGGAAAAGAGAAGACTTCCATTAATATCCGTGTTGATATATAATCACTTTTCTAATATTCAAGCACAATTTCTAATGAGTTTGACAGGGTTGTCTTACATAATCACTTGATATGCAGGGACTTTGACGTAGTTAAATGACATTGTATAATTTATATAGCTAGTTTTTTTTTTTTAAAATTATCTTCATATATTTCATGCACATAATTCTTAAAACAAACTTTAGTTGTTATCACAGGTACTATTCATTAGTCTTTGACTGACCTTTTCTGCAGTATTGTGTGTAAAAGGTAAAGAACAAAGTAAAATAGAAGCAATTCCACACACTATACCCAAAATTCCACCTCACTTTTGGACTAGAAAACATAAGAAAGCCAACACTATACTTTGAGAATTCATTTTAAAAACATAAAAAAGACAAAAAAAAAAAAAAAAGTAAAAGAAAGACTAGGTGAGATAAAAAATTTTTAGGGAAAAGAGCATTAAGTCCCCTTAAATTTTATTTCTTTTGTAAATAGACACTCTAAACTTTACTTTTATCCCAATTAATCCTTAAAATTTATCTCTTTTGCAAATAGGTAGCATGAATTTTAAATTTATTATGATTGATATTTAAACTTAAGAGTAAATTACACAAACTTCTCCTGAAGTTTAAAGAAATTACAAGTGCCTCCCCTCCATTTTAAACACCTACAAAATCCTCCCTAAATGTTTAACAATCATTTACACTGTGTCCTTTACATATTGACACCATTAAATATGTTGACAGTCATGAGTCATGTGCAACTCACATGATTTTTAGTAAATTTTATTTCCTAAAATATCCTCTCCTTTAACCTTACAAACATTGCACGTCTGAAAAAAAAGGTTCATGGAGTGTTGAAGATGACACTAGACCAAACGAAACCCATCATTCGGTGCTAACCATTTTTATTCTTCCACCATTCCCACCCACCACCGTCAATGTTATCTTCTAATTTGCCGAAACCCACAAATAATTTGGTTCAAAATCAAAGTCCGAGATTTACATTTTCTTACACATATCAACATCCAGTATAAGGGTAAACAACCATGAATCATGTATCATGTATTAACTAAAAAGGACTATGAAGTGTATCCATCCACCCACTGTAGGACAACAACATTAGTGCTATTTTCCGCACGCCGTTTCGTATGGGCTTGTGCTTGCTTCTAGTTTGAAATTCCCCCTTTTTTGAATGGTAAGATTGGAATCCTCTAGAAGTGAAATTCAAACAGCAATAGGGTTGTTCAAAAAATCCAGTTATATAAAACAAATCCATATCCAATCCAATCCGAACCACTTTAAATCCATTTTAATGGATTGGTTTTATATCCAAATCCTGTTTTTTGGATTTTAAATCCAATCCAATTAATTTGGATATGGATTGGATATTAGTTTGGAATTTTAAATCCAAAATCCAAGCCCATCTATGCGTTCTTCGAATGATATAACATTCCTCTAAAAACAACCCTGGCCGAGGTTGTCCCAAAATAACCTCGGCTGAGGTCCCTAAGGTCGGCTGAAAAAAACCTAGTCAAAGTCGGTCAAAAATGTCCCAATCGAGGTTGGTAAAAAATAACCCTTGTTGAGATCAGCCGAAAACAACCCTGGTTGAGGTTGGCCAAACACAGTCCCGGCCTAGGTCAGCCAAAAATAACTCAGTCGAAGTCAGCTAAAATAAACGAGGTCACTGAGGTCGGTCAAAAACAACAGAAGTCGTCGAGGTCGGTCAAAAATAACCCTAGTCGAGGTCAGCCGAAAATAGTCCCTGCCTAACTCGGGCAAAAACAACTGAGGTCGGCCAAAAATGCCCCAACCGAGGTAAGCCGAAAATAACCTAGTCAAGGTCGGCCAAAAATAGTCTCGGTCGAGGTTGGCCAAAAATAGCCCCGGTCGAGGTCGGCCAAAAACAGCCCTGACCGAGGTCGGCCGAAAATAACCTAGTCGAGGTCTGCAAAAAATAACCCTAGTTGAGGTCGGCCGAAAACGGCCGCGGTCGAGGTTGACTGAAAACAACTCTTACCGAGGTCGGCCAAAAAATCCCGGCCGAGATCGACTAAAAATAACCCTAGCCGAGGTCGACCAAAAATAGCCCTGGCCGAGGTCGGCCGAAAATGCCACAGTCGAGGTTGGCTAAAAATAGTCATGGCTGGGGTCAACTGAAAATACCCTTGTCGAGATCAACTGAAAAACAACCCTGACCAAGGTCGACGAAATACAACCTCAGCCAAAGTCGGCCAAAAATCGCCTAGCCGAGGTCGGCGAAAAATACCCTAATTGAGATATGTTGAAAATAGCTTTGATCGAGGTTGGCCAAAAATAGCCTTGGCCGAAGTTGGCCAAAAACTGCCTCGACCGACGTCTGCCAAAAATAACCCTAGCTAAGGTTGGTCAAAAGTAGCCCTGACCGAAGTTGGCAAAAATAGCCACGACTGAAGTTGGCCGAAAACTGATTTATGGTTTAAAACTAGGTTTAAAACCAAATTGGTTTTGAACTATAAATCGGTTTTAAAACCATTTTAAACCGATTTAAAAAAAAATCCAAACCAAATTTATCCAATTAAATGGATATGGATTTTAAATCCAAACCATTTAATTGGATTGGATTTTCAAAAATCCAATCCATGAACACCCCTAGCAATGAAACATTAAAGAATCAACCGAACCAAGACCGTAACTATGGGAGCTGGATTTCCTTCCTCGTAAACCAAATCCAAAAAATGAAGAATCAGATAAACTAACAGTGCTGAGAGTGCTCTGCAAATTATGAGTGGCACCGAAGGCTAGAAAAACCATGAGAACGGCCAAGCTCAAGATATGAATATCCCTCGTGTGGCTCTTATGACCGAATTAACGGTGACAAGTGGGTCTCTTCATCATAGAGAAAACATCCTAATCTCCTGAGAAAGATACAATAGGCGTGTTAATTGAGAAAGGGCACAATTGGAATATCAAAAATAAATATATGGCTTTTTATTTTTTTTAATTTTTTTTTTGTGAGTTAATGGCATTGACTGCAAGGGGTAAAAGTAATGTGCTAAAACAGAGGGGTGCCGCGTGTAATTTCCTTAAACTTTAGGGAAGGTTTATGTAATTTATTCTAAACTTAATTTAACTTTTTTGTAAAATAGACACCTTGAACTTTAATTGCATTTCAATTGATCTTTAAAATTTTTCCTTTTTACAAATAGTTTTTTTTTCAAGTTATTATTGCACGTATCTTAAATGTTAATCATTCATTTTTTTTTATTACAAATCATTTTTTCATATTTAAAATATAATAAAGAATATGAATTTAGAAAATATATATAAAAGGGGAAATAACAGTGTTAATAAAAAAAATTATTTTATTTTTAATTCTAAATTTTATTATGTTTTAATGTTTGGAAAAGTAATTTATAAAACAAAACTAATAAATAGTTGAGATTAAATAAATATACAGTTGAATTTTTTTGTTAGTAATTTAACTCTAATTTAATATAAGAGATTATTTATTAAAGGGGTAAATTCTAAGAATTAGTTGAGATGAAATTGAAATTTAGGTGTCTATGTGCAAAAGAGGCAAAGTTTAAGTATTGATTGAAACGAAATTAAAGTTCATGGTGCCTATTTGTAAAAGAGATAAAGTTTAAGGATCAATGAGACAAAATTAAAGTTTAGGGTGTCTATTTGTAAAAGGGGTAAAGTTTAAAGGAGCTAGATACTTTTTTCCCAAAAATTTATAGAGAAAACGTAAAAGAAAAATGGTATAAATAATTATAAGAAAATAAGCATATCCAATGGTATTCATATAAGCAACCTAATTTATGCCACCTCAATCTTAAGCAACTACCCAATTAATTTTCTCTCCAATGGGAGTTTTTATTGGCAAGTTGCTTAGCTCACAAATATCTCTTCTCTCTCACATATTTAATACAAAGTTAAGCAACTCATGGGCAATAGTTGTTTATATAAGCAACTCTCTCCAATTTTAAGCAACTCAAAGTCACATGTGGCACACCAAAATAAGATTTTTTTTTATAAGCAATTCATTAAGCAACTCCCATTGTGGATGCTCTTATACAAGCAACTCTCTCCAATTTTAAACAACTCAAAATCACATCTGGCACACTAAAATAAGATTTTTTTGATAAGCAATCCATTAAGTAACTCCCATTGTAGATGCTCGGAGTATTGGATATTGTCATTGATAATTAATGTGCAAAATCTGCGATCAAACTAGCTGTGCATGAAGTTCATTCTTCATATTCAAAACTCATGATGACCACGTCCGTCCACTTAATTAAATGAACAAGAGGATCCTAAAGCTTTGGATTCTTGAGAAATACTTCCTTAATTTGTTGACTAAGAGGATTGCTAGAATTTTCTTTCTTATGTGCGAATTGTCTTACAAATTTTGGTTTCCAAGTAATACGGACATCAATAATCAATTTCCTGCCATTTACAGCAAAGTGTTTCATAGAAAGTTGAAGTTGAGGAAATTTCCAGTAGATTTTCACACGAAAAAAATCCTCAAGCAATTTTCTTGTAGAAAATTTAGCTGAAATTTCTCAACTATGTTTCCTGCAGGTTTCAAATCCTCAAGTAGTCCTGCATGTAATTTTCCGGTGAATCTAAAGTCCACAAGTAATTTTCCAGCAGATTATAAATCCCATATAATTTTCCTGTAGATTTTAAATTCTCAAGTAATTTTCTTGTGAATTTTAAATATCCACATAAATTTAATTTTTGTTTATTTTATTAATAATACATGATTATGAGTTTTTAATATTAATATCCTTTAATCGTAATAATAATATTTTTATTTAGATTATGAAAATTATATATTACTATTTTATTATGGGAAGATATCCACTTACTCCAAAAATAAATTTAAAAAGTTACTCCCAATCTGAACCCTTTATTTTATTTTAAACCAACGGCTTAGATTAAACAACTAATCCTCACTCACGTGACCTTTGTCTTCCCAGTTAGTAGCCATCTATATTCTCATCCCGTATCAATTCTCCGACACCTGAACGGTTACAGGTACACGCAAAATTGCTCATTTCAACCTCTCCTCCTTTCCTGTTCACCAACAGAGAGCCACAGGGAACATCATTCGAACAAATTATTCGCACTCTTTGTCGTGCAAATAGATGCGATCCAGCAGCGTGACAGTTAGGCAATGGTAGTAGTGCGAGGCGGCAACCAAGTCAGGACTTAACTATGTGAAACCTTTCAAAATTTAATTCTTGGGTGTTTTTCTTTTTGAAAAAAAAAAAATAGATGCTTTAATGTATGAGTTCTGATTGGAATGGCGATTTGTTTGTTTTTTTTTTTTGTTTTGGCACTCTGTCTAAAAATTCTAATGAATAATAGATTTTGTTCATTTGCACACATGAACTGTTTGTTAGAAAATCCCGAATGTTCATCCGTGACTATTGTTTTCAGATTAAACAGGCATATGCAAAAGTGGTTGACACATCAAAGGCTTATCTTGCGCGCAGTTTACCAGCGTGATCAACTTAATTGAATTACACAGATCACACATCCTTCCCATTTTTAGCATTTCATTTGTATGCAGTTGATTTATAACCATTATAAACTCAAGACTTAGAAGATGAAAATGCTTACACTGATAAGATAGTTTTGTTACCGTTAGAGTATTTTATCTTTTGTTAGAATAATCCCTATTAAATAGGGAAGTAGGTTGTTATTTATATTATTTTCTGTTGATTCCACTTAGTATGAACGTGGTCATTTTCTGCTTTCTGTTAGGATTGTATAAAGGCTATTTAATAGCCACAAGTTCTATTAAAATAGATAACAGAAGTCATTCCCAGATTGTTGCATTTTTCGTTGCTTGAGTTCTTTGTTCTCAACATTCTGGCATCAGAGCCCCCACTGGGCCTGATAGAAAAAGTAGCAGACTTTGAGTGACTTGCAAACAAACAGAAAGAGAGAGAAACATGACGAGTGAAGGAAGTTTTGTGCAACCTGCAATTCCCCGCTTTGATGGTTATTATGATCATTGGAGTATGTTGATGGAGAATTTTCTCCGATCCAAAGAGTATTGGAGTTTGGTGGAGACTGGTTATGCAGAACCAGAACAAGGAGCAACTGTTACAGATGTAGAAAGAAGAAGGCTAGATGAGTTGAAGTTGAAGGACCTGAAAGTCAAGAATTATCTGTTCCAAGCTATTGATCGTACCATCTTAGAGACAATTCTTCAAAAGGACACCTCAAAGCAGATTTGGGACTCTATGAAGAAAAAGTACGAGGGAAATGCAAGAGTGAAGCGGTTAAATCTTCAAGCTCTTCGCAAAGAGTTTGAAACATTGGAGATGAAATATGGTGAGAAAGTTTCTGATTATTTTTCACGAGTAATGTCTGTGGCCAATAAAATGAGGGTGTATGGTGAACAAATGGTAGATGCTACAATTGTGGAGAAAATACTTCGATCCTTAACAGAAAAGTTTAATTACATTGTGTGCTCTATTGAGGAATCGAAGAATATTGATACTCTATCTATTGATGAGTTGCAAAGCTCGTTAATTGTTCATGAGCAGAAGTTTCATAAGCGTGATGCGGAGGAACAAGCCTTGAAAGTGACTCACGAGAATAGATCAGGAGGAGGAAGAGGTCGTGGTCGAGGATCATTTAGAGGACGAGGTAGAGGTAGAGGGCGTCAGGTCTTCGACAAATCCGTTGTTGAATGTTACAAATGTCACAAGCTCGGACATTTCCAGTATGAATGTCCTAACTTTGACAAAGAAGCCAATTATGCAGAGATTGATGAGAATGAAGAAATGTTGTTAATGTCATATGTGGAGCAAAATGAAGAAAGAAAAGATGATGCATGGTTTTTGGACTCAGGATGTAGCAATCATATGTGCGGAGACAAAACCTTGTTCAGTGATCTCAATGAAAGCTTTAGGCAGACTGTGAACCTGGGAAATAACTCAAAAATGTCAGTAAATGGAAAAGGGAATGTGAAGTTGCAAGTGAGTGGTGTTGTGCTTGTGATCACAGAGGTGTTTTATGTGCCAGAGTTAAGGAACAACTTGTTAAGTATTGGCCAGCTGCAGGAAAAAGGGTTAGCAATTCTTATTCAATATGACAAGTGTCGAATTTACCATCCAGAGAAAGGATTAATTATCCAAACAAATATGGCATCTAATAGAATGTTCTTTCTATTAGCGAAGTCTCAACCAAGAAAGGCAACTTGCTTCCATACAACCTCTCAGGATTTGTCTCAGCTGTGGCACCGAAGGTTTGGTCATTTGAGCTATAAAGGCCTAAGAACTCTTCAGTTCAAGAAAATGGTTCATGGGTTACCGCAATTCTCAGCCACCGCAACAGTATGCACAGCTTGTATGGTAGGACAGCAACATCGTGCCCCTTTTCCAAAGAAAAGCAATTGGAGAGCATCACAAAAGCTTCAACTAATTCATGCAGACTTGTGTGGTCCGATTACTCCCATATCAAATAGCAATAAAAGGTACTCAATATGTTTCATTGATGACTTTACTCGTAAAGTATGGATATATTTTTTGGTAGATAAATCAGATGCACTCATTACTTTTAAATATTTTAAAAGTCTTGTTGAGAAGGAAACAGGGAGTTACATTAAGTGTTTACGCACTGATCGAGGAGGGGAGTTCACCTCACAAGAATTTAACCAGTTTTGTAAAGAGAATGGGATCAAGAGGCAACTGACAGCTGCATACTCGCCACAACAAAACGGCGTTGCAGAGAGGAAGAATAGGACATTTATGAATATGGTGAGGAGTTTGCTTTCGGAGAAAAAGATGCCAAAGAATTTTTGGCCAGAAGCTGTGAATTGGGCTGTTCATGTTCTGAATCGCAGTCCTACTTTGGCTGTGAAAGGCATGACTCCAGAAGAGGCTTGGAGTGGAATTAAGCCTTCAGTTGAGCACTTTCGGGTTTTTGGATGTGTCTCACACGTACATGTACCAGATGCCAAGAGGAGGAAATTGGAAGACAAGAGTTTCAGCTGTGTATTGTTAGGAGTCAGTGAGGAATCCAAAGCCTATAGGCTTTATGATCCAGTATCAAAAAAGGTTGTGGTGAGTCGAGATGTCAAGTTTGAAGAAGATAAATGCTGGGATTGGAACAATAGTTATAAGGAGTTAATCACAGTTGACTTGGAGTGGGGTGAAAACGAAGGAGAAGCTACTTTGGATGATGACATTGAGGAAGATAATGAAGGAGACAATGGTGTAGAAGAAGTGGAGATAGATTCCTCAAGCAGTATGAATGACGCAAGCTCATCAAGCTTAAATGAGGGGAGACTTAGAAGACCCCCAATCTGGATGGATGACTTTGAGAGTGGGGAAGGCCTATCTCAAGAAGAAGAAGAAGATGTAGCCAACATGGTACTGTTTGCAACTGCTGATCCTATGCATTTTGAAGAAGCTGTAAAGAGTGAGAAGTGGAGAGCAGCTATGGACGCTGAGATGAAAGCTATTGAGAAGAATAACACTTGGGTTTTGACTGATCTTCCAGCACATGCCAAAAAGATTGGTGTTAAGTGGGTCTACAAAACAAAATTTAACGAAAATGGGGAGCTGGACAAGTACAAAGCACGCCTAGTAGCTAAAGGCTATGCACAACAGTATGGAGTTGACTACACTGAAGTATTTGCACCTGTGGCAAGAATGGACACGATTCGAATGATTATTGCTCTTGCTGCACAAAGAGGCTGGACAGTATATCAATTAGATGTAAAGTCAGCATTTCTACATGGTGAGCTGCATGAGGATGTGTTTGTGGAACAGCCAAGGGGTTATGAGAAGAAAGATAATCCAGGCAAGGTCTATAAGTTGAAAAAGGCTCTATACGGGCTTAAACAAGCCCCAAGATCTTGGTTTAGCCGTATAGAAGCTTATTTTGTGAAGGAGGGATTTGAAAAATGTCACAGTGAGCACACTTTGTTTATAAAAGTGAGTGAAGAAGGTAAAATTTTGATTATCAGTCTTTACGTTGATGATCTTATTTTTACTGGAAATGATGAGTCTATGTTTGAAGATTTTAAAAGTTCGATGATGCATGAATTTGATATGTCTGATCTTGGAAAAATGAGATACTTTCTTGGTATTGAGGTATTGCAAAGAGATGATGGAACTTATATTTGTCAAAGGAAGTATGCCATGGAGGTGTTGAAGAGATTTGGAATGGAAGAATGCAATTTTGTACATAATCCTATTGTTCCAGGTTTCAGAATTTGCAAGGATAAAGATGGGGTTAAGGTAGATGCAACTTTCTTCAAACAAGTGGTTGGTAGCTTGATGTACTTGACGGCTACTCGACCTGACTTAATGTTTGTGATGAGTCTTCTTAGTCGATATATGGGGCAGCCAACAGAGTTGCATATGCAAGCAGCAAAGAGAGTGTTGAGATATCTAAAGGGTACAACAGACTTTGGAATTTTCTACAAGAAGGGAGGGAGTGATGATTTGGTGGCTTATGCTGATAGTGACTATGCTGGTGATTTAGAGGATAGGAAAAGCACTTCTGGGTATGTTTTCTTGATGAGCTCAGGTGCTGTTTCATGGTCATCTAAAAAACAACCTATCGTTACTCTCTCAACAACTGAAGCTGAGTTTGTAGCTGCTGCATATTGTGCCAGTCAAGCCGTTTGGATGAGGAGGATTTTGGAGAAACTTGGTCACTTGCAATGTGGCAGTACTATTATGTTTTGTGACAATAGTTCGACAATCAAGCTCTCCAAGAATCCTGTGTTACATGGACGCTGCAAGCACATTGATGTTCGTTTCCATTTCTTGCGTGATCTTACAAAGGAAGGAGTTGTGGAGTTAGTTTCTTGTGGAACTCAAGAACAAGTTGCAGATGTTATGACCAAGCCTTTGAAGTTGGATGCTTTTCTTAAGCTTCGAAGATTGTTGGGAGTTTGCCAAGTACCAGAAGTAAACTGATTGCTCAGTTTAAGGGAGGGAATGATAAGATAGTTTTGTTACCGTTAGAGTATTTTATCTTTTGTTAGAATAATCCCTATTAAATAGGGAAGTAGGTTGTTATTTATATTATTTTCTGTTGATTCCACTTAGTATGAACGTGGTCATTTTCTGCTTTCTGTTAGGATTGTATAAAGGCTATTTAATAGCCACAAGTTCTATTAAAATAGATAACAGAAGTCATTCCCAGATTGTTGCATTTTTCGTTGCTTGAGTTCTTTGTTCTCAACATACACGAGATGATAAGTTAAAAGGTCCCCTGCGCCGATTGCGAGCTTGGAAGACAAAGGTCACGTGAGTGGGTGAGTGGGGCTTAATTGTTTAATCTGAACCGTTGGTTTAAAATAAAATAAAGGGTTCAGATTAGGAGTAACTTTTTAAACTTACTCTTGAAGTAAGTGGATCCCCTCCCTTTTATTGTTATATATTATATAAAATAATTACTATTTCTAATAATTTTTTTATTATATCTTCATTAATTTTTGCACAGAATTTGAGAATAAGGAATTTAATTTTATTATAAAAATAATAAAGAATAATTGCAAAGAATCATAATTAAAATTACACATAAATTAAAATATGAAAACTAAAGAAACAATTAAGCTTTAATTTTATCATGACTTTGATTTTAGGGTTATTTGTCTTTGGCAATTGTTAAATACAGTTTCCCTTATTGCTAAACATACTCCTTATATATATATATATATATATATATATATATTAAATTTATCATTTTAATTTTTTTATTTATTTTTATGAACTAAAATAGGTAAATGGTGATTAATATTTTTTTATTTTATTTTTAATACTTTTATGATACATAATGTTATTTTTTAATTATTTAGTTTTTATTAATTTGATTCTTAATTTTTTAAAATGAAACAATATTTTATTAGTGCTTATCTAACAATATATTCAAATGCTTCAAAATTGTGTAAATACTTTTTAACAATATGTATATCCAAATGCAAGTAACTTGTTGAATTTTAAGTACTTATTGTAACATTCTAGGCGCTGAGGAGAGCAGAGAGTGATCGTTAGTGCAAAAGAGATGAGACATGGACAAGGAAAGCCTCTTGGCAGCCTTCCAACGGGAGAGATACATGAATGAATAGAATACACACATGAATGAGAGAGATCCAAAAGCTGTGTAGGTATTAGATTGTCCAGGTATGAGACTGTATTGACTTAAAAGAATTAATTAGTACTACCTATACCAAAAAAATGCATATACTTTTCGGTAGACCATCACTTAAGAATTCCAAAGTTAAGCGTGCTTGGCTTGGAACAATTATGGGATGGGTGACCTCCTGGAAAGTTTCCCAAGAAGTGTGAAAGTGAGGTCAAAGCACGCTGAAAAGTCTCATGTTGGTTTGTATGGACAATCATCGATCCTGAAAGTAGCCGGGCGTTGCAAGTGTTATCGGAGCTGGTTGTCGATGTCTCAGAAAGGGCTACCTACGAAGGATTTTAACCAACGAGAAACTTGAGTGAAATGTCACCAATAAGCTCTTGTATAATAAAAACTTCTTGAATAAGATTTTAATTAAGTTGTTTATCCAAATGGGTTCTAAATCTAACATAAAATAACAGCAGAAATGTGAATCATCTTATTTTCATTCAACAATCCAAATTTAGAATTTTAATTATTACAGTTTTTTTTAATCATTTTGTGAATCTTATGCTTTGTTTGGTTGGGAGAAAATAGAGGGGATGGAGAGGGAAATAGTGTGGATCCCACACCTTCTACACTCTACTTTAATTCAAATATCTCCCTTCTATTTTCATCCCCTACCAAACAGAGCATTAAGGAGGAAGCATTGTTGTTATTTAATTAATGTTTAGTTATCAACTTTGATTATACTAGTATAATAATGTGTGCCATGCATGGGTTTTAATTTAGGGTAAAATATGTTTTTGGTCCCTCATTTTATCTAAATTTTTGTTTTAGTCCCTCATAAATTTTTCTGTGTTTTTAGTCCCTCAAAAATTGTTTTCTTTTGTTTTTAGTCCCTAACATTAATTTTAACTGTTAAGTGATGTCGTGATGAGCATAATTTGTGCTTAAAAATTTTCTGTTTAAGTTTCTAGAGGTTTTTAACTACTGCAAATTTTCTGGCCAACTAAAACTGTCAGAAATGTTAAAAAATAAAAAATCAAAATCAAAACCTCGAACACCAGATTTTCTGAAATCGCAAGAAATGTTACAAAAGTAAACATTTCTGACTGCCAAAAAATTTGTAGCAGTTAAAAGTCACTAGAAACTTAATTAGGAAATTTTCACACACATAGTTTATGTCTGCCATGTCATCACTTAACAGTTGAAACTAACGTCAGGGACTAAAAATAGAACAAAACAATTTATGAGAGACTAAAAACAGAAATCAAGATAAAATGAGGGATCAAAAACATATTTTACCCTTTAATTTAAACTATACAACTTGTATATTATTATAACTTTAATGTATTATATATATATATATATATATGTGTGTGTGTGTGTGTGTGTGTGTGTGTGTGTGTGTGTGTGTGTGTGAAAATAATTATGAATATTGAAATATATTTAAATAATTTTATATTCATAATTATAAATATTATTTACATTTACATAAACATGTTTTTTAAGAAAATATTACATTTGTAAATATATTTTTATTTGTATGTATTTAGATGTATATATTGATATGATAAGAGAAATAATAACGAGAGGAATGGAGAGTGATGAAAAAAGCTGTGCTAGGGTTTCTGATAATGACCCTAACCGGAGTACCAAGAAGGTTAAGTTTAGAGAAGGCTCTGTAGGTAATGAGGAGGAGATGATGATTAACGCTGGAGAGAAGGTGGCACCATACAAGGAAAAGCTTTTGTCTATTAATAATGTGGGTAACAAACTATGGGATGAAGGGGCTTTTAAAAGCTATGGCTATAAGTGGAAGAATGGCCAGGAAGACATTGATCAATATGTTGGTCGTGATTATGATCCTTGTCCGGAGATATGCATGTCTGATGAGGAACTCTCAAATTGGAATGAATACTGGAAGAATGCTCTTGTTATTAATGTTCTGGGAAAGAATGTTAGCTTCAAAGTGTTGGAGGCAAAGATTAGACGTGATTGAGAGAAGGTGGGGAAAGTTTCTATCATTGACATGCCTAGAAACTTTTACGTTGTCCAGTTTACATCCCCTGCATATTATAATCATGCGCTATATGAAGGACCATGGATGGTGGTAGGACCTTACATTCTGATCCAGAGGTGGAGACCATTTTTTTTGGCATCTGCTGCAGAGGAGCGGAAAGTAGCAGTGTGGGTGAGAATCCTTGGCCTTCCTTTGCAATTGTATATTGATACTTTCCTTTGGAGGGTTGGAGCAACTCTAAGAGTCCCTTCGAAGATTGATAAGCTTACTTCAATACATTCTCGTGGCAAATTCGCGAGAATTTGTGTTGAAATAGATCTGTCCAAAAAATTGGTTCCGACAATCAAAGTGAGAGGCTTGGTTCTGCCTATTGAATATGAAGGACTACACTTAGTGTCTTTTCATTGCGGTGTGTATGGTCATCCTCAGGAGAATTACTTGGAAAAACCTGTTCAAGAGGTCGTCGGGGAAGGGAAACCGAATGAAGGTGGTATGTCTAATCAAGGTGTAACTAGGGAGGAGCCGCAACGAACTATGGTGGAGAAAGTGGAGGATGTAACCGGAATAAATGCTAACATAAATGTGAATATTTCACAGGAGGAATTATCGGGATCCACCCATTATGATAAAGAGACCTATGGCCCGTGGATGTTGGTTAAACAGGTAAATAGGAATAAAAATCGTGTTATAATTCCAAAAAATGGAAATACAGATATTGTTATAGATAAGAATATTCATTCACGATTAGGGGGCAATAAGAGTGGATCAAGATTTGTGGCTTTAAATGATAATTCGAATGATGAGAAGATCGTGGAAAATACGGAGATTGTGGTCAATCAAGAAATTAAAACGGTTGAACCAAAAGAAAAGGTAAGCGCTAAGCTGAGTTTGTTCAAGGTAGCTGACCCCACCACCAAGTCAAATATTCTGGAAAAAGGGAATGGGTCTCACGTGCAAAAAGGAAAGGCCCGTGGCAATACACCAAAAACTTTGAAGAATATGTCGGCACATGCAAGCAAGAAAGGGTCTCAACGTAATACTCCGTATGCTAAGACAAGTGGATCAAGAGTCGTGGCTAATAAAAACGATATGCACGAAGTCATTGTTAGTGAGGAGGAAAGGAGAATGAGAAAAGAGAAGGATGATGAAATGATTCGTGCTATGAAGTATATTGATACGGGGGATAAGTTATTGTATGAATTGATAGACAGAAGTTTCATTGAAAAGACAAAGCAGGAATTCTTGAAGGACAACAAACCAGATTGCGTTGTGGAGAGCTCAAGCAAAGTTTCAAAAGACCAAGAATCTATTGTGCCGGACGTGGTAGTGCATGTGACCAGTCAATCAGAGATGGAAGTGTCTCATATTAGTGTTGAGGACAATGTTTGTATGGAGCCTAGCCATTCAATGGCAAATATTTCTCTCAAGTCTAAATGAATATTTTAACGTGGAACTATAGGGGAACAAACTCCCCGTGGTTTTGGTAGCCTGATAAAGGATATTTCTCGGGAATATGATTCTTCTCTCATGTTCTTGTTAGAAACTCACGCTAGCACTACTACAAAAAAGGCATTTAACATCGGTTATTTTAGGCTTTTAACATCGGTTATTAACCGATGTTGTATCGAACGATGTTGAAAGTGGACAACTTTCAACATCGGTTGTTGAACCGATGTTAAAATACAATACAACATCGGTTCGGAGCACAACCAATGTCAAAAGAATGCCCACATAGTGAAAATTATGTGTTGAAAACAACATCGGTTTTTGCCAAAACCGATGTTGTTAGGTGACAAACAACATCGGTTATCCCAAAACCGATGTTGTTTGTGCCAGAATAGTCAAAATATGTGTTGAAATCAACATCGGTTATGGCAAAAACCGATGTTGTTAGGTGACAAACAACATCGGTTGTCCCAGAACCGATGTTGTTTATGCACCTACCAACATCGATTTTTGCCATAACCGATGTTGTTTGTGCGCAAATAACATCGGTTATGGTAAAAACCGATGTTGTTTGTGCACTAACAACATCGGTTTTTACCATAACCGATGTTGTTTATGCAGTTTTTTTTTATTAGCGTTCTGTTTTAGATTGAACCAAACTTGTAATTTCAAAAAAAAATCCAGACCAGGCAATTTGTATAATTAATAATCAATTATCTATGCTTTATATTGTTATAAATAAAATACTAATTAATGTATAAACAAACATTAAGCAATATATCCAATATACAAATAGAATCCATTAATAAGCTAACATTCTACTAATTTGTTCAGTGCTTCATTTCTAACTCTCAAAAAGTGTCGTGCCCACTGAATGCGAATATCTTCAATTGTCGTTGCCTCCAATGGTTGAGAATCACAAAATGTCTACATCATATATAAACAAATGTTAGTTAATCACATCGAATATTAATAGTTATAATAAATGAAACCTATTAAAGTAAACAAATATATTACCGTTTCCCAGTTATCCCTGAATCCCCCATGGATGATGGTCCACATCCAATGCATGACATAATAGCCACACTCAGTGCCTCCGCTTTGTAGATTACACTAAATTCAATATGAAGTTTAATAGTGTTTAAGACAAATTATTGTAAAAAAAAAAACTAAGTAAACATTTTGGATATTCAAACATTGGTTAAATTACTTACTTTTACATATATCCAATCAATTTTCTTCTATTTACTTGGTTGGTTACCTTGCAAGCCCTTTAAAGCACTGGTTAATGAAACATGCAAATATAAGTGTAAGACCAAGATATTCATGTATAATAGGTTCGATACAATCAATTTGTTACAAATTTAAACGTACCCTATAACTGTGGCTTTGATGTCTACATCGGGCTTCTTGTGTAGGGAACAAAACCAGACAACAACATTGGACCTAGGACAAATAACCAGGAGTTGCCAATGTTGGCTGCATTGTTAAATAGTTATTAGTAACAATGCAATCATTATTTAAATGCATTTATTAATGAAATTTTACTTACTTATTTAAGTAAGCTCCTAGGTAGACTTCTTTTTGAGATTCATGTATCCATCTTTGAATGTAATTTTGAGCATGATCTCTCGTATTCCCTGATCTCTGTATGCTCTGAGGCTCAAGGAGTCCATAGACAGAACCATGCTCGAATTCCATACATAAGTCATTCAAAAACCTATTTTTGTTCAAATAAATGTAAATTGTTAATCACTTACAATTAAATAGGTAATTGACCTAAAATTAAAATGTACTTACGTCATCCACAACTGTATAATACTGATATTAAGATATTGATTGCCACTCAATATCTCCCCAACATCACTATGATTTATGTAGATGGGAAATTGTTCATTATGCACCCCAAACAAGCTCGCATCCCACGACACCTGGAAAGGATGTCTGAAAAGTAACAGGCTAACCTGTACCAAATTTAATAATGGATCATCATCAGGGACCGACCTATCATGAGGTTCAACTGGTTCCTTTGGTCTCTGTTTACAATCCTACACAATTAATAAATACAAGTTACTTGTAGTCAACAATTTATTCTATTCAATTGTATTGATTATACCAAAAAATAAAATCAATTAAAGAAGCTACCTCCCGTGCTACCTCCCATGAAACAGACTTCACAAGATGACTCGGCCATGCAATAAAGGTGTTGAGGGCGTCCCCCACTAATTGAACCTCATTAGTCGGTAAAGGGACTCGAGCAGTAGCATCTAGAACCTCTTCAACCCCCACCTTGACCATATCATCCGTCAAACACGTGTGGTGTATGACTGAAGCCCCATGATAAACTCTCCCAATGGCCACTAAGCGGGGAGGCTGCTCATCAACATAGAAGCCACACTGTTCAGCTGTTGTGTCAGTGCCAGGCTCCTCCCCTGAGGGATCAATATCAGTACCAGCACAACTCCCCTTCGTGCTAACACGGGCACCGGAAGGAGCTACATATGGGTGAACATGCTCAGGCGGCTGCTGGGAGGTCATCTGGCTCAACTCCATTAACAATTCTCTCATAAGCTCATCTTTAAACTCCTCTTTTAACTGCTCTTTAAACTCCTCTTTAAACTCCTCTCTGAAGCTCTCTTTCAAGCTCTCTTTCAACGAAGCCACAAGCTCTGCAGTGATGGATGAAGAAGTATGCGAGCCACGTGATAGTGGTCCAAAGTAATGGTTAATGGTCACACCATATCCAGCAGCACGAACACGACCACCGTGCTCCGGTCGACCAATAGCAGTGGTCAGTATATCCTGACGTCCATGGGGAACAAAGGTACCCTGTATGCACTCCTCCTCTAGGGAATCCTACAAGCAAAAAAAGATAAAGGAGTCAACTTCTGTTGTTACTATATGTAGTTACATTTTAAGCTGCATAATAACTTACAATCCTATCAGCAACATGTTGTGCTGCCTCAGATGTCATCTGCCCAGAACGTTTTGTACGGGCCTTCTTCCACTTCACATGTCGTTTAATGGGAGATGGAGGATCAACTACACTTGTACTCCCAGATTCAGCAGCTTCAGCCTATTTTTTCTTCATCTTCTCGGCCATCATGTTTTCCTCAAGCCATTGATAACCTCCACGAGACATTACATGTGGCATGTTGTTCTGTTTCTGGATTTCTTGAGCCTTCTGTCTGATTTTCTGTGAATAATAAGACATACTTTCAGCAAAATAATTAATCAAATTTTGATATAGACAAATTAAAAAACATTGCCCACAACTTACCTGCCAAGCAGAAGTATTACGGCTGGCTTTAAATTCCCTCCACATGTCCTTCTCAATGCCAAATTTTACACAAGGAATCTCATCATCATCCTCATGTACCCCTTCCTCCTCATCACCCTTCTTTTTTTTAAGTGCATATTTCCTTGTAAGGTCTGCCTTAAACTGCCTCCATCTTGTTCCCACATGGGAAATAATTTTCCTCTTAGCCTTGGACGCTTCTGGAATATCAAATTGTTCCTTCAACAGAGAATCATATGTAACAGTCAATGACAATAATATGCAAGTTAAATACATACAATTACTATAACATAAAGAGTTTATTGCAAATACCAGAATGTCCTCCCAAATCATGTTCTTCTTAGTTTCCGGCACATGGTGCCAATCTTGATATGTAATATCAACCCTTTCTCGGGCAGCAATCCCCAAATAGGTCCTGAAATGTGATCTATTTGGACCTGAAGCTTTCCCAGTTGCAGGATCGACATCAACTCGTGGCTTCTCCCCAGACAAGCGTTTAGCAGTGAATTTTTTGAGTCGTGTGGATTGTCTAGTCCTCCTGGACATAGACTCAGAAGGAGCTGATGACTCAGGATGAGGGGAACCTGGTGGTGTACCCATGTGCCTGTTTAAACAAACAAAAAATTAAGTGTTATTTGCAATTGTACAAAGTTTATAAATTGTAAATGGAGATAAAAAATAAGTTGACAAAATTATTAAAGTATACAATAACATAGACATTACTTATATATAACATGGTTAGGTAGGAATGTTCTCCCATAAGCCTTCATCATGATCATGACGATTTGCGTGTACGCCATCCTCCTCATTTTCTTCAATGATGGTAGGCATGCGTGTGTAGAAAGAGGGAGGCTCACAAATATCAAGTGTTGAATCATCATTTTCATGAATAACACCGCTGGTTCTTCCTTGTAAAACCACTGACAACCTTGCATTACAGGGATCTTCGACATAAAACACTTGTTTTGCTTGTTCTGCCATGATGAAAGGCTCGTCCTTATAAGCAACCTTTGTAAGGTCTACAAAAGTGAATCCCAAATCATCAGTCTTCACACCGGTGTTGCTATCAACCCAATTACACTTAAAAACAGGCACTTTGAAAATAGTATAATCAACCTCCCAGATTTCTTCAATCACTCCAAAGTAAGACATGGACCCCAATTTGGGGTTGTTATCTTTTGCACTAGAAAAGTGTTCTGATTCAGCCCGAAGACTAACCCCACTGTTTTGAACTGTACTCTTGTCATCTTGTGACTTCGTGTAGAATGAATACTTGTTGATATCATATGCCTTCCAAGTTGGAACATTTAGCTTAGGCCCATTTGCTAACCACTTTAACGTTTCAGAAGGATCATCAAGAGCAAAAATGGTGTCTTTAAACCAGTTTAAGAAAGTTTTGTTATGCTCAATCAACACCCGATTCTTGTTCATTTTTGGGTTACTTGCCTTCACAAATTCTTTGTGTGCATTTATGTATGGGGTCACCTCATCGGTATTATTCAATATATACAAATGTGCTTCATTCAGTGCCTTGAGACCCATGGTTACAACAAGTAACCCTCGTGTACCCTTACCTCTCACTTTATTCTTGTGACGAGACTCAGGAACCCCGACAGGTTTCGTCTTCTCCATGTACTCTGAACAAAACTCAATAGCTTCTTCTGCAATGTACCTTTCAACAATGGATGCCTCAGGACGGTATTGATTCTTCGTATACCCTTTTAAGATCTTCATGTATCGCTCAATTGGGTACATCCACCTTAAATAAACGGGTCCACATAATCTAATCTCCCTCACTAGATGAACAATTAAGTGAACCATGATGTCAAAAAATGAAGGAGGAAAATACATCTCCAACTGACACAAGATAATAGCAGCCTCATTTTCCAAGTCATCCAACTTTACAGGGTCAATTACTTTGCTACATATTGCATTGAAGAATAAGCACAGGCGAGTTATGGCAACCCTGACTTTGTTAGGCAAGATGTTTCGTATCGCCACGGCTAGAATTTGTTGCATCAAGACGTGGCAATCATAAGACTTTAAGCCAACTAATTTGAGATCCTTCATCGATACAAGACTCCTTACATTTGAAGAGTATCCCTGTGGCACCTTAACATCCCGTAGACACTGACAAAAACTTTTTCTCTCTTCTCTGGACAAAGTATGGCATGCTGGGGGCAAATATGTTCGTTTACCTTCTGACCTTGGATGTAACTGCTCACGTATACCCATCTCAACCAAATCTTGCCGAGCATTCAGACCATCCTTTGTCTTGCCTTTAATGTTAAGAAGCGTGCCGATTAAACTATCACACACATTTTTCTCCACATGCATAACATCTACACAATGTCTAACATCTAGATCGGACCAATATGGAAGATCAAAGAATATCGACCTCTTCTTCCATATTCTTTTCTCACTTGCATCCTTCTGTTGCGTCTTCCCAAAGATATTTTGGATTTCCTCCACCCGCTCATAAACCTGCTTTCCAGTCAAAGGTATCGGTGCACTTACATCCTCTTGTCTTCCATTGAAAGCCTTTTTCAATCGCCGATACGGGTGATATGGTTTGAGAAATCTCCGATGCCTAGTGTAGACTGTCTTTCTTCCATGCTTGAGTTGCACGTAGCTTGTGTTTTCTTCACATATAGGACATGCGTGTTGCCCCTTAACACTATATCCACTCAAATTCCCATATGCTGGAAAGTCATTAATGGTACAAAATACCATTGCACGCAACTTGAAGGTTTCCTTGCGATTCCCATCAAAGACATCAACCCCTTCGTCCCACAACTTTCTCAAGTCTTCAATCAACGGACTTAGATAAACATCAATGTCATTTCCTGGCTGTCTTGGACCCGAAATCATCATAGACAACATAATGTATTTTCGCTTCATGCACAACCAAGGAGGCAGGTTGTAAATTACTAGCAAAACAGGCCATGAACTGTGGTTAGTACTTAAGTAAAAGGATTCATTCCATCGGTAGCAAGTCCAAGCCTAAGGTTTCTTGACTCTTCCCCGAAATCTGGAAACAAATGATTAATATTGTCCCACTGGGGAGAATCAGCCGGATGCCGGAGCAATCCATCACATTTTCGACTATCTGCATGCCATGTCAGGTTTTTTGCGTCATCTCCATTAGCAAACAATCATTTAAACCTTGGAATTATTGGAAGATACCAACACACCTTTGCTGGGGACTCTTTGTTTGTGCTTTCATCACTACCACACGCGTCATCCTTCAATTTGTACCGTGACCCTCCACACATGGGGCATTTATGCATATGTTCAAACTCATTTCTGTACAATATGCAATCATTAGGGCATGCATGTATTTTCTGATACTCCATACCCACCGGACACAGTATCTTCTTTGCCTCATAGTTATTTTTCGGCAACGTGTTATTTTTTGGAAGCATCGTTTTCAACACCTCAAGCAAATCAGTGAAGCTTTTATCACTCCACCCATATCTTGCCTTCAAATTGACCAAAGTTAACACCGCTGACAACCATGTGAAGTTGTTGCACCCTAGATACAGAGGCTTCTTCGAATCACTTTCCAATGCATCATACAAAGGGGCATGTGCTTCATGAAAAGACTCTTGTCCAACATCTCGGATCATATCCTCTAATCGATCTCCCATTTCAACATCAACAACAGACTCAGTTTGGGACACCGTCGGCATGTCTATGAATTCACCATGCCATATCCATCTTGTATATGTTTGAAGAATCCCGTCACAGAGAAGATGTGTCCTTATGTCGTCCACGACATGTCGTCTCCCATTCAGACAGTTAACACAAGGACAATAATATTTTCCCCCCATATTTGGTGAATTTTGTTGAGCAAATTCCAAAAACTTTTCAACCCCATTCTCATACTCCTCAGTGATGCGAATAGCTTTCATCCAACTTCGATCCATCTTTCCTTTTCTGTGATACTCACAAAATTATATCATGCATGACGATCTCACTTTTTCATAAAGGTGTGGCCCTATCCCATTCAGGAAGACATTTTTTATACTTAATTTGTACGTAGAGGTTAAGTCTCTTTTGTTAAATTTGACGAAATTTCAGCAGCATTTCGCATTGATCTCCAAGTACACGACATGAAAGCAGTGACATCAATCCACCACAATCAAGTATGCACTTGGAGAACAAAACAAAATACACTAAACCGAAATTTTGTCAAATTTAACAAATGAGACTCAACCTCTACGTATGAATCAAGTATAAAAAAAATGTGTCTTCCCAAACTGTCCAAACGGACAATTCAAGATTCAATACAATGATTAATCCAAACTTTCCGTATTAATCATTGTATTGAACCTCAAACGGGAAACTAAGGTTCACTCAAAATGCTTAACTTGCATATAAAATAATACTCATTAATTACACAAACAACTTATACAGCATTATTATAATTGTAACAAGCACTGGAGTGTTAGAATGAGATACATACCTGAAAAGATGCTCACTAACAATAACAAAGAATGCGGTGATGACGGTGGACACGACACAATCTCTGAAGGACAAGAACAACACCAACACAGGTACTCAATGCTCACTGCCTGTAGGTTAAGTTATTACAAAAATTATCATAATTATGATAATCATAATTATCGCAATAGAAATATTAGTTACAATGATAATTACATTTAATACACTTCAAACAGATGATGCGAAGCATACAATTCATAGATGACTGTAATTGTTTTAAAGACTAAAAACGAACATTGTCATATTCGGAAGGACTTAGAACATATTTTAGAGAAGGCTTTAAACTTAGAAAGTAGTACCAAAAGATTAATTCATTTAATTATCCACACTTTGAAGTTTCTTCCGTTTTCAATCATGGCAAATATGGAGTAATGGCAAATACAAGAGTGTAGAACACAGAGCAGTGACAAATAAGAACAACAAAAGGATTTCTTATGCATTATTTTTTTGCCCACAGGATGATGTGGAAGTTGAGCCCCTTGATCATATGATAGATTCTCATAACCCCAAGTTGTACCAGAAAGTCAGGTATGGAGATTATTTGAGACAATCTATGAAGAGAAAAATGGAGGGAAAAGCACACATAGAGATGTGGCAATGATAGAGGATTCTGAATCTGATTTGAGGAATAAACATGAATAAGAGAAGAAAAAGGCCCAATTAGAGAAATTGAGAATAGAGAAGAAAGTTTAGAAGTGCTCTCTCATGCTGATTTATCAAAAGTCAATTGTGTTTGTATAATAATAAATACTACTATCATCTACATGAACTAGAGTAGAGTCCCTACTCTCTACTTAATGCAAGTCCTTGTCACTGAAATTTGGATTTCATTCTGATCCAACTTCTGTAATTTCTTCAGTTATTAATTCCACAAAGCATGCAATCCTCATCTCAAGTTATCCTGAGAAGCATGGTACGTACTTTCCTTTATGAATCAAATCTAAACCAATTTAATCATTGATTGCAAACTTTTCTTCACAGTCACATCAATTCAGGGTGGACTGGAGTGAAAGGGATAGAAAGACAAATTAAGGTTAAATTAGAATTTTGTCCACTCATTCTTCCCTAAATTCCCAAACAAAAAAAATCAAAATTTTCCCAAACTAATGTACAATGCAGGACAAGTATTATATGTCTAAATTTCCCTAAATTGATACAAAATGTACAAATAATTTGGACCAACAGACAGCAACAAAATGTTCCAAGTAGTTAACATTCAAGAAATTGCCAAATATGCAAGCAGCAGCAACAGAAAATGCCAATTCCAACAGTTTGCAGAGAAGAACACAATGGCATTTGTACCTGTTATTGGCGCGCGACAAGACACTCTTGCGAGAAGAACAATGGTGACACGTTCGCAAGCAGGACACCTAGCAACAGTACTGACAATGGTTTCGAACACCTTGCGAGATGAATAATCATGTTACGGTTTGGAACAAACAAGAAAAATCATGTTAGGGCAATGGTTTGGAACCAACAAAATGGGGAAAATGTTTCGTACCTCAATGTCACAAGCCACACCGACAACGGCGAAAATGCAAAAGGGGTTTAGCAATGAAGTGGACGACGAAGCAATGGAGGCGCGACAATGGCGAAAAGGAACGTCGTGGAGGAGTCTGAGAACGACGAGGTCGTGGTCGCAAGGATTTCCACAGAAGAAAGAAGGGTTCAGGCGTGAAAGGGTTCAGGCGTGAGTCTGTGAAAACAAAAGAGAACTGGATACTTAACACAAAGATAACATCGGTTATGAGGTATAACCGATGTTAATGAAGACGAATGACATCGTTTCACTAGAAAACCGATGTTAAATGCCTTATTTGTATCTCCTATCAACATCGTTTCACTAGAAAACCGATGTTGAGCATCTCCTATCAACATCATTTTCTAGTGAAACGATGTTGATAGGATATTTCAACATCGTTTCACACATAACCGATGTCAACATGTTGCTTATAATTTCAAAAATGCCACCGCGTTTCCATTGACATCGTTTTTTGGTCAACCGATGTTGATCCAGCGATGTCAACAAGCTTTCTGAGAATGCATCACACAACAATTATATTAGCTAGTTGACCAAAAATTATTGGTAAATATGTAAATTAAAAAATTCTGGAAAAAGAATTTTATACACTTTCCACTTCAAATTTCTAAATCAAAATATAAGCCTAACAAAGAAACCCAATATGAAAAAGAAACATAGCCAACCTTGACATACATAAGAAGCATTTGAAACTTTAATAGCAAAGCAAGTACTGCCCACTTATACTGAGTCGATGCTAAAGCACCTTCTAGATCTGAATTGACGTTGTGGAGGGAGGAGAGCGGATGAGTCTTGGCTTTGGATGAGGCAATGGCTTTGGATGAGAAAGTGAAAAGGATGAAGAAGACGAGAGGGTTCGTGAGAGAAGAAGGGTTGAGCGTGAGGCAGAGAGAAAACAAAGTGAGAAGGTTTGGGTGAAGATAGTGTGAGAGAGAACGTGAACTCAACCGTGAATTAGAAAATGCACAACAACATCGGTTATCAGATATAACCGATGTTGTAGACAATTAATAACATCGGTTATGATAGAACCGATGTTAACCATGTCCTTTTATTTACAAAAATGCCACCGCGCATTTTTTGACATCGGTTCTCGTATAACCGATGTTAATTGGATGATGTAAAATGCATATTTTGTAGTAGTGTAGTAAAGAGGCAACTGCTCGTATTGTTCCTAAATTGGGATTTGACGGTAACTTTATTGTTGATGCTCGAGGTCATTATGGGGGTATATGGTGCTTATGGAAAATTGACTTATGGCATATTGAGATTCTCAAAAGTGATGATCAGTTTATTCACTTGAAGGGGGCTAGAGGAAATAGGCTAAATGGCTTCTCACAGTGGTTTATGGTAGTCCAAATTATCAAAAGCGTAAATCTCTTTGGGAAGACCTATCCATTTTTTGTAGAAACTGTTTCTGAAGCTTGGATGGTAGTGGGAGATTTCAATACCATCTTGAACTCTCATGATAGAAGCGGCGGCTCTAATAATCCTTCCTGGAGGGGTGCAAATGATTTTCGAGAGATGATTAAGGAGTGTGACTTGGTGGATGCGGGTTTCCAGGGGCCGGCTTTTACTTGGAAAAGAGGTGATCTTTTGGAAAGGCTTGGCCGTGCTCTTTTTAATATTGACTGGCGTATCTGTTTCTCGAATGCGCTAGTTCTACATTTACCATTTTTTAAGTCTGACCATAGGGCGATTCTTATCAAAATGTCCCATACAAAGCCAGCAAACAAAAAAAGAAGACCTTTTAGGTTTGTTGCTGCCTGGATGACACATAAGGAGTTCAAACCTTTCTTAAAGAATTTTTGGAAAGGAAATTGCCATTGGAATGATAGAATCCGTGAGTTGCAATCTGAGGAATAAAATGGTGTTTGGAAATATTTTTAGGAGAAAACAGAAGCTTCTACGGAATCTTGATTCTATATCTCAACAAATTAGTCGTTCGGGGTTGACTTATTTAGAATCAAGACAACAACAAATTTGGCAGGAGTATCAGGAGGTGCTCAGGCAAGAGGAACTACTCTGGTTTCAATGATCCCATGCAAAATGGCTCTCTTTTGGAGATAGAAATACTCGTTATTTCCATGGAGTCACTGTCATCAGGAGACGGAAAAATACCTATGAAGTTATCCAAGATGATAATGGAAATTGGGTAGCTAACGGGGAATCTTTAGAGAGGTTAGTATCTGACTATTTTCGTAATCTTTTCACTGATGATTCCTCTTTTTCTCCCTTTTGTCTTCATGGAGCATTCCCTAGACTATCTAATAGTCAAATGGAGACGTTCCATCAGAAGGTTTCTATGGAGGAGATTCGTAAAGCTCTCTTTAAGATGGGGAATTTTAAAGCCACAGGTGCTGATGGTCTACAGGCGGGGTTTTATAAAAGTCAATGGGAGATTGTTGGAGATGATCTATGCAGTATGATTCAAGATATTTTTTATGATACTGAAAAAGTGAAGCTAATTAATTAGACTCTTATTGCCCTGATCCCAAAGGTGGAACTTGTGACATCTATGAAGCATTTTCGCCCTATTAGTCTTTGTAATGTATCGTACAAGATAATTACAAAGATTATCACTTCGAGGATGAGGAGTGTGATGGAGGAATTGGTTCATCCTTGCCAGTGTAGTTTTATTCCGAATAGAAGTACAGGAGACAATATCATTATAGCTCAAGAAGTGATCCACTCCATGAATAAGAAAAAGGGTGATGTGGGATGGATGGCAATTAAAGTGGATCTTGAGAAAGCCTATGATAGGCTAAATTGGAATTTTGTGGTGGATACAATGCGAGATATAGGCTTCCCTGAAAATTTTATTAATATTATGAAGTGTTGTATTTCATCTTCTCAAATGCAGATTTTGTGGAATGGAGAGACCCTTGAGTCTTTTCAACCTTCTAGAGGAGTAAGGCAAGGAGATCCTATATCTCCTTATCTCTTTGTGCTTTGCATTGAAAGACTGTTCCAGTTGATCAACCTTGCAGTGGAGCACCAAAGTTGGAAGCCGATTTGCCTTTCTAGAGGAGGCCCCCTTTCGTCTCATTTGGCCTTTGCTGACGGCATCCTTCTGTTTGCAGAAGCTACCCCTTCTCAAGCCGAGATTATTAAAAGAGTCTTGGATGAATTCTGTAAGAGCTCTGGCCAGAAAGTAAGTTCTGCAAAAACTAGAATTTATTTTTCTAATAATGTGCGTTGGCATTCTCGTGATATTATTGTCCAGCAGCTAGGATTCCAAAGAACTTATGATCTTGGAAAGTATTTGGGAATCCTATTCCATCATAAAAGGGCCAACAAACAAAGCTTCAGGTTTATTATTGAAAAAATTGATCAACGCTTGAGCAATTGGAAGGCAAAGATGTTATCGATTGCTGGACGGGTTACCCTCATAAAGGCAGTGGTGCAAGCATTACCTGTTTATGTGATGCAAACAAACTCATTACCCATATCCATTTGTGAGGGGATTGATAAAAGATGCAGAAATTTTGTTTGGGGGAGACACTCCTAATGCTAAGAAAGTTCACTGGTTGAAGTGGAAAGACATCTGTGCTCTAAAGAAATATGAAGGTTTTGGTCTTAGGATGTTGGGACTTGCCAATCAGGCTATGTTAATGAAAGCTGGATGGAAACTTTGTACAAGACCCAATGATCTTTGGGTTAGAGTGGTTCGATCAAAGTATAAGTGTGGTTCGGATATTGTCCCTCGAATTGATCCAAAAAGAACTAGATCTAACTTCTGGCGAGGTATGGTAAAGTGTTGGGATGATCTCCAATCAAATTTAACGTGGAAAGTGGGCAACAAAAGATCAATCCGATTCTGAAAAAATGCTTGGATTCCAGGTAAAGCTAATTTAGTAGACAGGAGAATCTCAAATATTCATGGTGGTAAGGATGTCCCAGTTTGTTTCTATGTGAATCATAATGGATCTTGGGATTGGGATCGACTTGCTGATGTCCTTCCTAGAGATATTCTTGATAAGATCAAAGGCATTAATCCTCCTAGTAGAGCCAGACATCATGATTATGTCGAATGGAGTACCTCTTATAATGGTAGTTTTTCAATCCAGGAGGCTTACAAGAGCATTTCAGATAGTAGTAATAATTCTTCCAGCGACATTTACAAATATGTTTTGCGCTGGAATGGTCTAGAGTGAATTCAATTTATGTTATGGAAGGTTGTTCGTGGGGTGTTGCCAACAAATAAGCTTAGGTGCCGTAGGCATATGACCCTTGAAAATATGTGTCCTCTCTGCCATGGGAGTGAGGAATCTCTTTCTCATTGTTTCAAAGATTGCATATGGGTGAGAGAAGTGTGGAGTATTTTTTGGCAAGGAAATGTTCCTTTAAATTTCCTTCATCTTGATTTTAACCGCTGCATGTTGGATAATCTGAGAGGAATGTTTAATGGGAGAATATCAAATTGGTCCCAGATATTTGGGGTTGCTTTGGATCAGATTTGGTGGAGGAGAAATGATGTCGTGTTCAGGCATAAGTGGAAGTCAGCCATGCAGATAGTGAATGGAAACCATGCAGTGATTCTGGATCTCCAGAGAGCAAAAGAGCAGAATGCCATTATCCGTAGTAGTGAGAATCCTAGCATCTGTAATAGCGTTGGTTGTTGGATGAGGCCACCTCCAGGGATGTTTAAACTAAATTGTGATGGAGCTGTTTTTGATGTTGCTACCATTGCAACTTGTGGGGAAGTGATTAGAGATGATCGAGGTAACTTCAACTTAGCATTTTCCAGGCGTATTGGGTTCTGCACTACTCTTGAAGCAGAATTGTGGGCAATAGTGTTTGGACTTCGAATGGCGGAAGATTTGAACATTAAAAGGATAATTGTTGAGTCTGATTCATCTTCAGCAATTAATATGATCAATGAGAGAGGTACAACTTCAAATCAATATGGAGTTCTGTTGAGTGAGATTCAGAGATTACGTAATACTTTCGACGTCTGTAGTTTCATACATGTAATGAGAGAAGCAAACTCTCTAGCAGAGAAATTTGCTAAGTTTGGAGTGAACCTTAGGTCTGAGTACCTTGTTTTTAACACCTTGCCTGATTTTGCTGCTGTTCCCTACATGGGAGACTTAGGTAATATGCCCAACAGTGGCTCTTAATTAACTTTCGGGGTTTGGGGGCTGTGCCCCAACCCAGCAAAAAAAAAAAATAAATGTATATATGGATATGAGAAAAAAAAATACTAACATGCTGTGTATGGTAAGTTTTTTTTTCCTTGTACAATAATTACTTTAAAAATATTTTACACTATTATTGTATGACCATTAAACTTGATAGATATTTATGTTTAATTTTTTAATTAGCCTGTGCCTGTGCGATGATTTTTCATAATTAACATTTAATGGCCATTTAATTACTAATTAAACTAATTAAGTTTAATTAAACTGATTAATTATACTTAATTAAAATAATTATATAAAGTTAAATCATCACATTACCCTTATTTTAGACCCATTTAATTTGTTGCAGATTATCTTGCTCTAATTTTTAAGATTTTTTTAATAGATTTCCTAAATATCAAAGTTAAATCATCACATTACCCTAATTTTAATTTGTTCCGTACTATAAATCAGAATCCAAAAATATATATTTAAGATTATTTAGTCAAAGATTTTTTTAATATTATTTAAACTAATATTCAATTTTATAATTAACATCAAATATATATATATATATATATATATATATATATATATATATATATATATATTTTCAAATCATAATTAATCAATTCATCATTTACAAATAATTTTTAACTTTGTAAATTAAAAGTGTTAAATGACTGCATATTTTATGTATTAATTCATATTTTCATTATCAATAAACTGAAATTTTAAATACTTTTTAAATATACATATTTTCTCTCATTTTATATGTATTTACAAATACTTGTAAATATATAATTTTTTTACTAATATACTTTTAAATATATTATTAAACACCGTTTATTCATATCGGTATTCAAAATAATTAATTTGAAAATTACATATCAAAATTAGTAATTAATGGTCTTTTAAATACTGATCAAGCGATAATTTTGTCTCAATAAATTGATTAATTACACATAATTCCTAAACAGTTAGATCACTTAATTACCGTTAATTTGGACCCAAAAAGTTTGTTGCTGACTATCATTCTCCTATTTTTAATTTTTTATTTAACTAATTATATAAATGAAAGATACTAATTATTTAATCAATCAATTAAAATTAATTTTAAACTTCAGAAATTAAAAGTTTTGAACAGTTGAGTATTTTATATAATAATTTATATTTTAATTATCAATAAAAAATTTAAATACTTTTAAATATTTATTTTCATATTTTACATGTAAATATATAATTCTCTTAATAATATATTTGATTATTTTTTTGGTTACAGATGAAAAAAATACTATATATTATTAAACATCATTTATTCATTCAGTACTCGAAATAATTAATTTGAAAATTATATTTCAGAATTAATAAGAATTGGCTGATTATGTTTAGTTAAATTGATTAATTATACTTAATTTCCTCAATTAGCTAAAAATTTAATTACCAAACTACTCCTATTTTGTGCTCGTGTAATTTTGTTAAAATCATCTTTCTCTAATTTTTATGATTTTTAATAGAAATAATTTAAATAGACATTCCAATTATATTAATTATTAATTATATATTAACATTACATGTAATTATTTTAATTTTAAATTATTTTATTTTGAAATAAACATAATTAATAATTACATTAACACTGAATAAATTAATCCCAATCGACACAAAATCAAAATGACCACAATTGCTTTAAAACATAGTTTAAAATATTCCCTTCATCTATATTCTCATTTCTCTCTATAATTCTATTGAATTTGTACATTCAAAAATAACATAAATCTTAGTAAATCAAATTTAAAGCAATAAAAAAAACTCAAATAAATAGAAAGTTGATAGCAAGTTGGGACCTTGAGCACCATCTTCACCTTCATCCTCAAAGTCAATTATCTTGACCATCCATTATCGAAATGAAGAAGTCTATCGAATGAAGAAAACAAATGAAAGGGGACAATAAAACATAAAAGTGAAGAAGTTTATCGAATGAAGAAAATGCAAAAAGCAGAAGAAAAAGAGGAAAAAATCACCTGTTATAATTGTGTATAAATTGATTTATGTACAAATGAATGTGAGATTGGCATGTAAGCAGATATATTATAGATTTTTATTGTCTATATTTGTTCATATATATTAATACGGTAATTAAAATTGAGAAAGAAATTATAATTTTCTGATATATATTCGGTAAGCTTACAAATCTATACTTTAGCAATATTAGTCCGTTTTTGGTATAAAAAAAGAAGAAGCAATATTAGGCCGTTTATGATGCATAGCAAATATATATTACTATATGGCAATAGCAATATTAGGCTGTTTATTATACATAGCAAATATACTACATATAATTTCGATATCATGGACATTAATTACTGATTTTCCATATATATTGGGCCGTTTATTATATAATTGTCCATTTAATAATAATTAATTTGTAGCAATTATACTGGAAAATTAATTTAAAAGTATATTTAACAATTTATAAAAAAATATCAAATAAAATTAATTTATTATAAACTTTATATTTAATTTTAAATATAAAGTTTATAATAATATTTAATTTTCTTATTATCATAAATTATTTCTGAAAATTAATTATAATGATATCTTAATATTTTATTTAAGGTGTTAATATTCTTGAATATTAAATTTATTGATAATAATTTTAGTAATAACAATAATAATTTTAATTTTAATATTAATTTATTTTGGTTAATAATTGTCATATTAAATTATCTTCGTAAATAATCATCCATTTTAAATTAATCATCAATTAAATCTTAGATTGATGTCAATCAATAATTTAATAGAGTTGCAAAATCAATCATTTAAAGGAGAAGGAATCATTAAATGAGACTAAAATGTATTTGAATTTGAATTTGATTTGTAACCGAACCAAACAATTCCAAAGCATGAAATGATGACACGTGTCATCCAATGCTTAAGAAGCAACCTTGTTTCGTCACGTTTTTTTCGAAGTTGTTTTTGGATTTGTAAATTTTTTATATATTGATATTGATATTGATATTATATGACACAAGGCTTTGATTGTTGCACTTTTAAAAAAAAAAAAATTAAATTTGGTTTCAAAACATTTAAAAAAAAAAAAGGTTTTAAACCGATTTTTAAAAATCCAAACCAATTTTATCCAATTAGATTATATGAATTTTAAATCTAATTCATTTAATTAAATTTGGATTTTTAAAAATCTAATCTACGCTCACCCACCCCTAACGTGTGAAAATAATTTTTACACAATTCAGACTTTGACTAAAACAACAATCTAAGGGTCTGTTTGGTTTGTGAAAATATTTTCTAGTTTTATTTTCTGTTTTCGTTTTTTTAAAATAATTTTCATTTTTAATTTCTTAAATTTAAAAAATATGTTTGGTTTCACTTCCTATTTTCTGTTTTTAAAGAAATCAAAATGTTGAAAATATATATGTTTACTTTAACTATTTTCAATAAAAAATGATGAAATGTTTTTATAAAAAAAATTTACAAGTAAAGAATAATATAAAATGAAAGATGAAGATGAGGAATAACTTGATATCCCTTCACTCTATCTGTGTGTGTGTGTGTTTTTGTCCTAATAAATTTAAAATTTTTATTTTTGGTTCCTATCATTGCTTAGTTTCTGTCAACTGGTGACATGTCTGTTAAATGGTCATGTCACCCTTTGATTTGTATCGCCCACGTAATAAATATGGTAAGTTATATATGGTGTGTGTTTTTTTAAACATATGGGCGGCCGCCAGAAAACACTTTTGTCAAATTTTTTAACGTGCTGGCAGGTCTAAACCACCATTATTCGTAATTTTTACATATTTTTTAATCCATATGCAGCTCTCTTCAAACTTCCAAAATTATAGTATAAGCAACAAATGATCCTCAGCAGATTAGCTCTTCCTTTCCTACATAAAGAACTCAAGCAATATCAAACCAAAACCTTCACAGATCCTAAAGCAAAGTTGAAGTGTGCAAGCCAAGAAAACTGGTGGTTTTATATCAGCAGATTGCGAGCTTTTATACTACTAGAAGTTGAATTAAGAAATGCTTGGCATGGCTCCAAAACCTTCACATCAGCTACATAAATTTTTTTTAAAGAACAATATCACACCAGAATCAAGCAATACATAGTTTTTTCTTTTTCTTCTTCAATCAATTGGAAAAACTTTCCAAAAGCAAAGTGGCTTCACAAGAAGAACGTTGCTGAAACAGACTAGCACAAAAACCTTTCAACAAGAAGTTGTACACGTTCAAACGCTCGATCTACCAACCCTCGTTTGCATTGATCCACTTCTAAAAAATATTCTTCCAAGCCCACTTAACATCCTAAGGGTCGAATGCCCTTTAACCCAAAGCCATCATCCAGTTATTTTTCTTATTAAGCCAAATTTACATACAATTTAAATAATTCAATTTTAGTTACTTAGTTGATAATAATTAAACTTAGTTGTAGTAAAATTTCCTCATAGTCATAAGAAAAAAAAAAAAAAGAGATGGGCTGAGAGTCCTATGTCCCTCACAATAAAAAAAAAAAATATTTCTACAATTTTAAGTCCATTTTTTAACCAAGAAAATTTATTTTAGTTGCTTAATTATAGTTAAATTAAGCTTTGTGATAAAAAAAAAAAATCTTTCTTGGTCCACAAACAATAGTGGGTTAAAGCCCAAAGGAGCCATCAATTTTTTTTTATTACATACTAACTCATTAGCCAATTTTAGCATATGTTAATCATCATTTAATTTATAATAAGCAACTAAAAATTTAAATCAAGCTTAAATAATAATTAACATTATAAATCCACATAATAAAAAATTAAATCAACATAATATGATAATAAGATAAATAGCATGATATAAAAGTCAATAACAACTAAAATAAAAAAAAAAACATAAAATTAACACAAAATAAAAGGATTAGGGGATAATCCACAAGTAAAAACCCATTGAGACATGAAATAAGGCTTAACCCCACTCCCCCTTTATACAATATTTAGTAACTTGTTGGTGAAGTTGATAAAGCTCGGTGGTGAAGGAAATGAGGTTTAAGAACTAAAACTAATTAATAGGATTACTAATGGTGGATTAAGGTGAGAAAAAATTGCAAGAGCTTGGTTAATGGAGGAGGAGAGTCTTGGCAATTTGCTCCAGCAGAGTAGGGGGAGAGAATTGTGAAAAAATGGTGTACGTGGAAGTGGTTGAAGGGGTCCTATTTATAGACTATGGGTCTGTTTGGAGTGATTGTAAGTTTTTTTTTTTTTTTCAAATGTAATTTTCAAAACAAAACGTGTTTGGCAAAAATGAAGTTGAAATGATTTTTAACTCAATTTCAAAACACTTTTACATGCATTTTCTAAACCAAGAAAGAAGGATTTATAAATTTGGTTTTAGTTTTAAAAAAACACACCCTCCCTACATTTGACAATGGTCATTCCCTACATTAGAAAACCATGTCTGTATTCATCTTCCATGTGTTTAACAAACTCTGTTTTTAAGACGATAAGTGGTTATAATGAAAAATGTTTGTGAATATTTTTTAAATCATAATTTAATCCCATCTTCTTGTGATTTTCTATCTTTACACATATACTGACAACATTTTTTTATATTTTTTTTATTTTAAGTGAGTCAACCCATTAAATCAGAATTTTTTATTTATTTAAGATGATTAGTGGTTTTTTTTTTTTTTTGTGTGTGTGGTGACTAACGTAACAATATGATTGTTGTGGATCCATGCTTGATCGAAGAAACTACTAATCATGAGGTTCAGGGTAAGAGATACTAACATAAGCAATGCCAAATTTATTCTTCATGTTCATTGCAATTCTTATAGCTCAATTTCAACAGTTGTAATTATCCCCAATTGATAAATAGGACCGAGACTGGGATGGTTAAAATGATGTAGAAAAAATGGTTTGGAATTTCGAACGCATGATCAATTATAACGAGAACAAATGAGAAAAAGAGGAACATACATAAAGGAGATACAATCTGTAGAGACTAGCTATTCTTTTGATACAATATTAAAGCTCATAGTTGGATAATTATTTTTTAGGTTAAATTATTTCGTAAGTCCCTAAACTATTTGCATTGACAATTTTTAACTAGGTCTTTGGACTATTTTTTGTTTCAATTGGATCTTTGGATTTGTATTTGTTTTTTAATTAGATCCTTCTGTCTAATTTGTTGTTACGAAAAATTAATTACCCGAATTAGTTGTGTGAGTTTGCAGCAATGTTGCTATAGGCTGAAGCTTGAAGAAACTTGTGAAAGAATACTTTAGTTGAGTGGACGTACAAAGAGAATACTAGTTGAAGAACCTAGTTGAGAATACTAGTTCAAACCCTACAGAAGTGAGACTACTGGCCTGGAGAGGTGAGCATACTGACATGGAGATGTGAGAATACTTAGTACAGATCTACAAAGGTGGCAATACTATATTCAGGGACTAATTAGGTCTCTATAGTTAATTTTTCGTAATGATAGTTAGACAGAAGGACCCGATTCAAAATTAAATACAAGTTCAAGGACCCAATTGAAAAAACATATATAATTAAGGGATCTAATTAAAAATTGTCAAATAGTTCAGGATCTACAATATAATTTTACCTTTTTTTTTTTTTTTTTATCATCAAGTTAAATGAAATATATATGGATACATTTAGTGTAGCATTAGATACACTCTTCTATATAAGAACAAACTTGTTCCAATAGAAGCAAACTAGATAAAAGTTGATGACTAAACTAACTAAGCACTATAATACTATTCTTTGTATTCTTTAATATATTGTTTTTTTTTTTATCCTGGTAAGAATATTAGGTTAAACATTGTTAGATCCTGGAAATGCTAAGCCAACCCAATATATATGAAAAATAAACAAGACAAATATTTTCTTACGTTAAAATTTGTGAATATCACCATACATATTCAAGTAGAATGAGTTAACAACATGATTCCATATTTAGGAACTTTGAACAAAATTTTAAATTTGCTAACCCATTTTTTAACCTTTGAGATGTAGAATAATAGGAAATGATATAAACAAGTGAAATATTATGGATGAACAAGTGTTCAAAATAATAAGGTGAATGCAAATAAATATTTAGTGTGCATTGTCAAATAGTATACTTTATCAAAGGATTAGTTGCAATTTACATGGAATAATCAGAAGAACTAATAAAGTTACTTGATAATGTCTCGTTAGAGTTAATTGTTTGATCCTTTGTCATCGTTTCATTTGGATATAGAGTAGGCTTTGGAGGTATTTTCAAGCTCTCAATGTCTCCTTCAAGCATTTCCACTACTTTGTTCATTGAGGGGCGATCATTTGGTTTCAATTGTATACACCAAAGTGCAACTATGATCATTTTCTTTGCTATTTTCTTTTCCTCCTCTGTGACATCTTTTATTTCTATATCTTTCTCTTCTCCAGTATGATTATAAATCCAAAAGGGAAAGTAAAGTTGACTTGAATGCTCTACATGGGGATTTAGATTTTTTCTCTTGCTTGCCATCTCCATCAAAAGCATTCCAAAGCTATAAACATCAGCCTTATGAGATATTCCCCCAATATTTTTATAAAACAATTCTGGAGCCATATACCCAATTGTCCCTCTTGTTGCTGTCATTGTGACAATGCTATTATCTATTGGATATAACTTTGCCAATCCAAAGTCAGAGACCTTTGGGGTGAAGTTATCATCTAGTAGGATGTTGTGGGGCTTGATATCAAAATGCAAAATCTGCATCTCACACCCATGGTGGAGATAAGCAATCCCACGGGCTACTCCAAATGATATATTATATATTCTGTCATAGCTTAAATGTATATTTCCATCATTGGAAAAAATACATTTATCAAGAGATCCATTGGGCATGAATTCATAGACAAGAGCACGTTTTGACCCTTGAACACAAAATCCAATTAATTGTACTACATTTTGATGATGTATTCTTCCAATGGTTGCAACTTCACTAATGAAATCCTGCCCATTTCCTTTCAATTTACCTAACATCTTTATTGCTACACAAGGCCCGCTACACAACTTTCCCTTGAACACTAAGCCATATCCTCCTTCACCCAACTTATCTTTAAAACCTCCTGCCATCTTCTTGATTTCCTTGTATGAGTATCTGATAGGCATCAAGTTATTTTGTTCTAGATAATTTTCAATACTTTCATACATTGACAAATGTCTTTTTCTCCATTTACATATCAAAAGTTTGATAAACAGTGGCACCCCAAACAAAAATTTGCATGGCCATGACATAATGCCAAATTGGGCAACTGCATGAAAATTACTTGAGTGAATAAATATCATGGTAAAGAATCATTTGATTACACTGTTAGTGTAAAATTCAATAAGGTATTTGTTTAAGTAAAAGACCAATTTGGTTCTTAAAATTGATACTATACACATCCATTCAGATAGCTAGTAACATTAAAAAAAAAAAAGCAAATTTAATTTCTAACTTAAACAAATATCAATCAATTTGGTTGTTGAGGTTGGTATGTATATATAAGTAAATTTTGTCTTTAACATTAATGTGCATCTAAGAACAAATTGACTAATGGTGGTCAAAGTTAAAAACTAAATTTACTTTTTTTGTTACATAGGGATCAAATTAAACAATTATGCCTTTTAGGGATTGATTTATTGTTTTATATTTGATAAATTTTCTATACATACTAGGAAATCATTGCTTAAAATTGTTACATATACAACCAAATGGATTCATGTATATTAAATACATTTCCTCATACATATACATATATTTAAGGAGGAGCATATTCTCAATAATAAATTAATATTGACTATTCACATGTGTGTGTAGTAATGTTTTTATTACATAGTTAAGGAACTTGAAATTATATACTCCCTCCGTCCTAAAATAAGTGTTGTCTTAGGTTGTTTTATATAGACCAGAAAAAGCTAATAAATAGATGAAAAATAATTGTAATTTTACAAAACTAACCTTAATATTAATATTATATTGAAAAACTAAAGTGACACTTATTAGGGATATTAGTGAAAAAAAAAGCAATTGATATTACATTAAAAAGCCAACATGACACTTATTTTGGAACAAGTTTTTTTTTCAAATGCAACATTTATTTTGGAATGGAGGGAGTATATTGATAGAGTTAATAAATTATGTAAAAACAAGTATATTATTTTATGATTAAGGTCGTCATAAAGCATCAAAACTAATTCTTGTTATTATGTAATAATTAAAGGATAGGTAAATTGAGATGATAAAATTCTTACCTTCTTCGACAAAGAATAGCAGTATTTCCAGTATTCCTACATCACCCAAAAATGAAGGAAAATATCAATTTCAATCCTGTTGATCTCAAAAACTAGACAAAGAAGACTATTTGAGTAATTTCATAAAGGTCATAGCTATTAAGAAGTTTAAAAGCTTCTTCTTATTTAAAAACAATAAATGTTTTATTTAATGCATGAGTTTTTTTTTTTTTTTTTGGTGCATTATCCAGGAGTATCCCTCATCGAACATGGGTTCTTATAAATATAGGTAAAATATTTGTTTGGTAGGTAATACAGGTAAAAAAAAATGTCTAATTTATCTCAAGTAAAAATGGGGGTTAAACAAACCCCATCACACCTGATTGGTACAATTCTCTTACAGTGTGTTTGGGTAAGGTATTTTAAGTGGGGAAAGTAATTGTTTAGGGAGTTTAAAATTTTCTAAGTTAAAATAATCTGTTTGGATGTTTTATTAATAGAATTGTAAAATTCGGGAATTTTAAAAAGGTAATTTTAATAAACTAAAAGTGGGGAATTGTAAATTCCGTAAAAAAGGAGAGAATTCTAAAATTCTCGTCGCACTTGCGGAGGCGGACCTCTCTCTCGCGGAAACGTGGACGCGATTCTCACTCGCTCTCGCAGACACACCCTCGCAACGCATCCCACATTCGTTCTTGCTCTCGCTCTCGTGGATCGTCGCTCTCTCTCGCTCTCTGGTTCGTCTCTCTCACTCGAACTCTCTTTCTCTCTGGTTCATCTCACTTTCCTAGGGTTTGATTAGGGTTTCTTCCTAGGTTTTGATTTAGGTTTAATTCTTATCTCTTTCTCTTTCCCTCTTCCCTCGCTCAGGTTATCGCAAATTCTATCCCTCTCTTGATTTTTATTAAACTTGTTTTTTTATTAACTTTAATTAATTGCACAGCTTCAAGTTCTTCTTCTGCTTTGTGTTTCGCTGGAACAGGCATGGAGAATTAATTTACTGGTAATTTGTTTAATTTCATGGTCTTACTCATCAATTTTATGATTTAGAATCTACTGCTACTGCTTATTTGGTTTCAATTTTCAATTATCATGCATTTTATTTTATTAGGGAGCTTTAATTTCATGATTTAGAATCTATTGTTACTTCAATTTTATTTTATTAGTTGGAGCTTCAACTTTCTACTTTTTTTCTGCCAAGTCTATGGATCTTAGAGTGACCTATGCATTCTTAGTTGTGTTTTTGGTTTGAGCAAGTTAAATATATTCTATGATGGCTGTTTATTTGTGTGTATACAAAAGCTGTCTATAAGTTATGTTTCACTCACTATAGACATGTAAATACATGATCCTGTTAGCTCATAAAAGAAATGTGGTATCATTCAGAAATAACCTCTAACAAGTTGTCAATGAAATGGAGTTGCATATTACCTTTTTTCTTTAATGGAGTTGCACAATATCAGACTCAGAGCCCCCAATGTATCCTTCACAGTTTGATTCTTATTGAATGTTGTTAAGTCAATATTTGTCAATATTCATTAACAAATGGAAACCAAGTGCAGTTTTAGCAAATGATCAAAGGTCATAAATATTCTTGGTATCAAAGTTAATGTTGCATCTTTTTGAGTTAGTGTTGGTGAATGAGAAAGAGTGAGACAGAGAGAAAACTTGGCTAGGTGAGAGTGTTAAAAAAAGGAAAAATGAGAGGGAGAATGATAGGGTACGTGCCTAGGTGAGTGGGGCTTGCACGACCTTAGCTTGGATCTATGTAACGGGAATAAATGGTATGGTATGGTATGGCATAATGCAAATATATTATTAAGGGTGGCTTAGTCATGGTTTTATGGATGAAAAAATAAAGTTCTCCGAAATAGGATTCTTTTTGTTATTTTTTATGTTGTCCAGGGTGATGCTTATGTATACAAAATAACAATTGGTAGTTAGTTATTTATTAGCTTCAAATTCCTTCTCTCTCTCTCTCAAATTTCAACTATCTTTTTTTTTTCCTTTCCTTTCATAGGTGGTGCAGTGACTACCTGAAACAAGAAGGTGCAGCAGTTCGTGCTTGGTGAGGAGGAGTGCAGGAACTTTTTTATAATCACTCAGGTAAACTTAATTTGCCTCCTATATCCATTGGTTATGAGTAGTATATTGCTCTAAACTAATAAAGTTTATGTACCTTAGTGCTTCTTGCTAGGAATATGGAAGTGAACCTCTTGCCTCTATTTTATTTGGTGTTTCTTTTATTCTATTGTTATTATTATGAATTGTTAATGGCTATTAATGCTATGCTATATGTTGTGGATAATTAAGAAATGGAAACTAGTGTAGTTGATACTTCAAAGGCTTCAAGAAAACGTAGAAGAGATGAAGAGGAGGAGGAGGAAGAGGAGGAGGAAGAGCAAGCAACATTTATTGTTATTAGTGTTGTTACTATGCTTTTGGGTGTAATGGCTTGGTATCATGACAAGTACTTAGTTAAGGAACCGGCTCGAAATTGGGAATTGGAAAGGCGCAGTTACCTTAATCATCTATACGAAGGAGCTGAAACAGATTGCATTGAACAACTAAGGGTCAGTAAAAGGGCATTTTTTAAGCTTTGTAGAATTTTAGAAGAGAAAGGACAATTAGTAAGAACAAGAAATGTCCCTACAATTGAAGCTGTGGCAATGTTTTTGTATATTCTTGCTCATAACCTAAAGTATAGAGTTGTGCACTTCAATTTTTATAGATCCAAGGAAACCATAAGTAGGCAATTCAATAATGTCCTACGAGCTGTAATGAAAGTGAGCAGAGAATATTTGAAGTTTCATGACTATAATCTAGAGGACTCGGAGGCAAACAAATGGAGGTGGTTTGAGGTAAGTTTGTCATTTGTTTAGTAATTATAAGGCACTTTAAGTGATTACAACTTATGATTTTAAAATGTTTTTAGAATTCAATTGGAGCACTTGATGGGACACATATTCCGGTAACAGTTGCTGCAGAAGATAGGCCTAGATATCGTAATAGAAAGGGTGACATCTCTACCAATGTATTAGGAGTCTGTGGTCTAGATTTGAGGTTTCTATATGCGTTACCTGGGTGGGAAGGGTCAGCAGGTGATTCTCGAGTACTGCGAGATGCTTTGCGTCGTCAAAATTGTCTCCAAGTTCCGAATGGTAATTTCATGAAAATTATGATACTTTATTTCATATTAAAAGATAATTGTATGATTTTTTTTTAAAAATTGTAGGTAAATACTTTCTTGTAGATGCGGGATATACAAATGGCCCTGGATTTCTAGCACCGTACCGAGGAACTAGATACCATCTTAATGAGTGGATTGGAAATACCCCTCAAAACTACAAGGAGTTATTTAATCTCCGTCATTCAAGGGCAAGGAATGTAATTGAAAGGGCATTTGGTATATTGAAGAAAAGATGGAGTATATTAAGAACTCCATCTTTTTTTGATATAAAAACACAGATAAGGATTATTAATGCCTGTTTCGTGCTACACAATTTCATAAGAGATGAGCAACAAAGTGATCCAATCTTGGAAGCTCAAGACTTGGAACTTTTATCTGTTGTGGATGACGAGTTAACCAATCAACAAGGGGAACGAGTTAGAAGCAATAACGTAGATGAAGTCACAACTATCGAAGCAACTGAAGAATGGACGAGATTTCGGGACACTTTAGCAATGCATATGTTTGCTAGTTATCAAGCTAGAAGAAATTTTGTTTAGGGAGACTGTTTTTAGTAGACTTTTGTATTTTGGTTCCTTTTTACGTGTAATTAACTTTACCCATGTTGTGTGATACATTGGATTTTGGATTTTACTAGACAAAGATTTCCTAATACACTCTTGTAAAGTGCCAATTTGACATGTTTTACCTCTATATATATGCAATTATATATTTGTGATTGTTTTTCTTGATCTAGAGAAATGGAGCCAAGCAATGTAAAGAGAAAGTCAACAGGAAAAATAAAAATGACAAGTGAAAGGGAGGACACAAGAAGTTACTTCTCATGGAATTTGGAAATGGAGCGTGTATTAGCTGAAGTACTTAGAGACCAAAGGAATTTGGGTAACAAAGGTGATGGAAATTGGAAAGCAGTGGCATACAACACTGCAACTCAAGTTTTATCTAAGCGTTTTGGAGTTCACCTCATAGGAGATAATGTTAAGAATCGTTTTAAACTTTGGAGAACATGGTATGGAATTGTTAGTGACATTCTTAGTCAAAGTGGATTTGATTGGGATAGCACAAAATACATGATTACTGTTGAAAATGAAAATGCATGGAATGAATATGTCAAGGTAATCATCTTTTTAATGTTAACTACTATTCAATTGAACTTATTTTGTATTATTATTATTATTAACATGTTTCCTTTTGTTTTCAAGTCACATGAAGAAGCTAAACGATTCCGATTCAAGGTCATTCCCAATTGGGATGATATTGTAGACCTATGTGCCAAGGATAGAGCTACTGGAATTGGAGCAGAAAATGCATTAGATGCAGATGATATCATGAGCAAGGAAGCAAATGAAGAGGAAGGAGTTCATAGTGTGAGCATTGACTTAGAGGAGTCAAGTTCTGCAACAAAGAAAAAGACTCGCACAAGTAGTAGGAGTGGAGAGAAAGAAGGGATAGTTGCCTCAATGAATGAAGTGGCTGCATCGTTGAAAGTATTTGCAGAAGTAACTATGCAAAAGATGGAGACTAAAAGAAGGATGGTGATGAAAGAAGCTGAAGAAATGGTAGAGGAAGTGCAGAATGAGTTGAAGAATGTACCTAATCTTGAAAGTGGACTTCAACTAAAAGCCATTGATTGGTTGACAGAAAATCCCAGTAAATTAGCGATTCTAAAATCTCTTCCATTGGATAAGAAGGAGGAGTACATCTTGGGTTTTATGTCTTGATGCCAAGTTAGAGGTAATTCTCCCATTCGTTACCTAGATTCTAAAATCCCAGTAAGTTAGCGATTCTAAAATCCCTAGATTCTGTCATGTATTCATAAGTTGAGCTTTTATTTTGTTGGACTCTTAATATTGATGTAGATCTAAATAGCTGCTATGAAGCAACCTATACTCAAAATTCATGCTATTGTTACGTGTTGTTTGTAGGACTAAGTGTCGACCGTTGGAGATGGGCATCAATATTATAAATTATTTTTGACAAAAGGCACTAATAACATAAAAATGAGAACATTAAAATCATAAGATCACATTGAGATGGATACTCTGCTGTAGCAGTCATTCTTTTCTTGTGTGCAGTTTTATTGAACTGAATATATCACCCTGATGCAACAGCCTACATGAAATAAAACCCAACTATTTGGTGCATTTTTATTCTAATTTCTGCATAGATTCAAAGTCACCATTGTAGGTTGGTGAATGATGACTTTGTTGCTTGGGTGTGGTTTTCTTTTGGTAGTGATGTACCTGCCAGTAGTGGAGCTTATGTCATGGATTTTCTAATGAACCAATTTTATTTGGAACTTTGATTATTATTTATTTGTGTAGTTATCTTTCTATTTGTGTTGGCCAAGTGTGTCACAACGTACAGAGGCAATCATGTGGCAATCCATCTATTTATGTAGTTATCTTTCCTTGTGGCAATCATCGAAGTTTACAGATGTAGCTTGATTAGTTCAAGTTTTATTAGTTGTCAGCCCCTCAAGTAACCTTCAAGATAGATATTATGCTCATAAGCAAGCTTAAGCAATTCCTTCCCTCATGTGTATTTTTTTATTGATTTTATTAATAATTTTATGGTTGGTTGTAGTTCATATTAAGAACTTATTTGTTTGCATTCTAACAAAAAAAGAAAAAAAAGAGCAGCAATTGATAATTGTTATTGCTTTCTTTTTTTACAGGTTATAGTTCTAAATAGTCACCAAGCAATTGAGGATGAGCAGGCAATGGTGTTGATAACAACAGCTTTAATTTTACTTTTAAACTTGTCTCTTATTTTGGTTGTATAACTGAGATTCAGGCTAGTTTTTAGTTGTCTATGATAAACTTATGGTTACATGGAAGTTTGTTGAGATTAAAAGATGTGAATCTTATATTTACATGTGAGCATTTCTCATTTTTATGTTTTTTTTTAATGAAACTGATGATGATAAAATGATAAAAGTTACTTCTTGATCTTTTTATGTTTTAGTTTTTCTTTCTTGTTGGAAAATATATATTTTTTGTGCTTTATTCTAAGTTTATATTTTTAAAATATAATTGAAGAAGAAAAAAAATAATTACTTTATTTAAATAATATAATTTATAAAGGAAGAAATTTAATTATTTTATTTCGAATGAAATATTTTATAAATGAAAATGTTTGATTCAAACACAATTTTAGAAGGATTTTGATTATTTTAGAAATGGAGAATTTTAATTGTTTTATCCAAACACAGAATTTTGAAAATGGAGGAATTTAATTTCTTTTTATCCAAACAAGAAAATTTGAAAATGAAGGAATTTCAATTGAAGCAATTGAAATTCCTAGAATTTAAAATTCTTTGGAATTCCAAAATCCTCCATCCAAACACACTGTTATGTACTTTAAGATGATTAGTTGTAGGTATTAATTGCACCAATTAGGTATGATGAAGTAGTTTAACCCCATTTTTACTTGGGGTAAACTAGACAATCCCAATAAAAAAAAATTCTTTTGTCTAAAAATTGATTGAGTTACTAGAATGATGTTTTATCAATAACATATAGTAAATATAAATTAAAATATAAATATAGATGTTTGAAACTTTGTTTTGAAAAATCTAAAAAATTAATTGGTTAAATAAACTAAAGGTGGTTACCAATGATCTGAAAATATCTAATTATGTATATTGTTAATTGAAGAAAAACGGGTATCAATTAAAGAAATTAAAAGATGTAGATAAATTTTCCTTTAATATTGAAATAATTAATTAAATAAAAATATTAATTTAATTTAACATGAATGCTCCACAAAATTAGAAAGAGCATACAAATACTGTTGTAATAAAGTACGATCATTCGAATTTAACAGCCCATTTACTTCTATTTTTATTTCATATTTTCATTTTTAATTTACAAAACTACCATAGTGTTTTTAGTACGTTTACTGTTGAAATATTGAAAACAACTTTTTTTTTTAATTTCTGTGCAAATATTTATAAACAAGAAACAGATTTAAAATAAGAAGATAGTTTTATACATTAAAAGGGAAAACAGAAGAATAAAAAACAAATGAGTGAAATGGCAATGATTAAAAATACGATAATAATTGGCATGTTAAAGGGAACAAATATTTTAAATTTTGCAAGTGATGATCACAAGAAATTCATAATATGATAGAAGTAACTAATAATTTTTGCTTCTTTTACCACATATAATGCCCGAACGTCGGCGATTACACAGTGCGCATCGAAGCTTCTGTCTGGAAGAGTCGAAATAGCAGTATCTATTTCCATGTCCATATACACGTCCATATAAATATCCTTGTCTATGTCGACAATAATTCTTACAGGCGAGATGCATCCATGAAATCTCAAATCCATAGACTAGCCCGCTGTGCATTGCAGTGTAGGAATAATTGTTAGTGTCCAAACCCAACCAAGATGTGGGAGCAACCAGCTTTACGTGGCAACCAACTTCAAAGTCCTCTGCTTTTAAGTCACCAGCAATAGCATATATATAATAGCCTTTGGAGTCCCAGTTGATGTAGGAAGCAGTATCCACATACTTACGATTGTAAGTGACTGGATGACTACAATTCAAAAACACTATATTTTGGAAAGTGAGCCATGCCCAATTACTAATTGGATTTTGACCGGCTTGGTATGGATCTGTGGCATCACTGTAAGTATCACTGAAATTGGAGCGAGACAAGAAATAGCGAGGAAGGGAGGAGCAATTTGGTTGTTGAACTCCCGGATCAACCACTCGGACTGTGAAGTTATTGTAGTTGATTGCCTGCATGATATTTTCCAGCGTACAAATATAACACAGTAACATTACTTTCACAACCCAGCTCATACCTGTCGAGGCCGCAGTTTTTGGGGTCGCCTTTTAATCGCAGCTCACACGAAGAAGGAGGGCAACCATGCTCTTGCTTGTTGGTAGCACAAATTTGCTGGACTAGAAGCAGTACCACCACCAATAATGCTTTCTCTCTCCACATGATGACCGAACTGTTTCTCATTGAATGTTTTTTTTTGGATGCGGTTTCTCAGTGAATTTAAAATACAGACTTGAACCAAGGTAGACTTTTAAAAGGTAGACTTTGACTGAGAAACTGCATTATTTTTTTTTTTATCTGGTCTCCACTCTCCACTTTAATTAATAAACAAAAATGTAAAATATGTGTAAAATAAGTTAAAAGAGTGTAGGTCCCTAAGAGTGTAGGTTTGAACTACTCTCCTTTCAACCACAAGCACCTAATCCGCATACTAGAGGGCATAAATCAAAAGAGATACCAGAGTTTGGTTCTGTAACACCGTGTTGCTGGGATGGCAGAGTCTAGGGTACTGCCCCTCCAAGGTGATTCCATATTGATCACGCTATTGCTGCTGCTAATGCTCCTCCTTATTAGAAGTGGTAGCGGTCACATGGAGTGCGGGGAATCATCTTGTGGCTCTGGCGAACCGCTTATCAGATTTCCCTTCCAACTCGTCAAGGGAATGAAAGATGAATGTGGTTATCCCGGGAAAAAAATGAGACCATGCTTTTTCTCTGTTCAGTAAAACTCCATGTCAGTTACATTGACTACAAAAATCACGAAATTGAGTTGACTGACCCGGAAAACTGTCTTCCAAAGAAGTATCTACAAATCAATAATTCTCTCATTCATCCTAACAAATTTGAATCTTCATAGTTAGGAATTTCTGAAAGGGGTGGCGCAGAGACAAGTAAGTTGAGCTTCTTCGACTATTCTTCAGTTGAGCATCAACACCTCAGAAACTTCTTCCAGTCATCCTCCAACTCACAAGATATGATCTCTTGTCCGATTTATGTTTCTAATTCTGATGACAGTGTGCTCAAATTGGACCTAACATACTGTACCAAAATGTTTGACATCATTGCGCCAGTCTCGGCATACGGGATGCAGCAGAATCAGTTGGATTTAAGATGGTCCAAAGCAAATTGTAGTAAGTGCGAATCGAAAGGCAAGAGATGTAAATGGAAGAACAACAGCACAAAAGGTGACATCGAATGTTTTGACTGCAAGGACGAACGGAAAACTATCCACGCTCCCAGATCTTTTATTTTTGCTGCTACAGGTGAGATCAAACTCCTTCACACAACTTCACTTATAGTCTGTTTAGATTCGCGGTAAAGGATCTATAATCATGGTGATACCATGAAAAACTGAAAGCAACTCTGGGTTGGTTTGTCTTCAACGTAGAAAATTTGAATTGAATTTAACAAAAGTAAACTAAACCAAACACGCTATTACTCTTTTTTCCCCTTTTTTTTAAAAAAAAATTAAGCATCCTACTATTATTGTAGGTTCAATTCTTCTGGTGCTGGTAGTCATTGCTGCTTTTAAGATCATATACTATTTTAGACAGAAGGAAGAGGACCAAGCAAAAGTGGAGAAGTTCTTAGAGGATTACAGGGCAGAAAAGCCTACAAGATTTACCTATGCTGATGTAAAAAGAATCACAGATGGTTTTAAAGAAAAGCTAGGGGAAGGAGCTCATGGGGCTGTATTCAGAGGAGAGCTTTCAAATGAGATTCTGGTGGCCGTGAAGATCCTCAATAATACAGAGGGAGAAGGGAAAGAGTTCATCAATGAAGTTGAAATTATGGGCAAAATCCACCACATCAACGTCGTTCGTTTGCTTGGCTTCTGTGCAGAGGGACTCCATCGTGGTCTTGTCTACAATTTCTTTCCAAACGGTTCGCTACAAAGCTTCATATTTCCACCAGATGACAAGGACCATTTCCTTGGCTGGGAGAAGTTGCAACGCATTGCTCTTGGTATAGCTAAAGGGATTGAGTATCTTCATCAAGCATGTGATCATCCCATTATTCACTTTGACATCAATCCTCACAATGTGCTACTTGATGACAACTTCACTCCGAAAATTTCTGATTTTGGCTTGGCCAAATTGTGTTCCAAGAATCCTAGTTTGGTGTCCATGACAGCTGCTAGGGGAACCTTGGGATACATTGCACCTGAGGTTTTCTCCAGGAACTTTGGGAATGTGTCTTATAAGTCTGATATTTATAGTTATGGAATGTTGTTGTTAGAAATGGTTGGAGGAAGGAAGAATGTAGACATGTCTTCTCCACAAAATTTCCATGTTTTGTACCCAGATTGGATCCATGACCTAGTTCATGGAGATGTACATATCCATGTTGAGGATGAAGGTGATGTTAAAATTGCAAAGAAACTAGCAATTGTTGGACTTTGGTGCATTCAGTGGCAACCAGTGAACCGTCCATCTATAAAATCTGTCATACAAATGCTGGAAAGTAAAGAAGACGACCAATTAATTGTGCCTCCTAATCCATTTCACTCAACGACTTCCACTACTTCTAGTGGATTCACTTCAGCAAGGAGACCTTTGGAGTTGGAAGTGATTCAAGAATGAAGAAATAACAACTTTTACACTCACAAATCTGTGTTTTATTGATTTATTTACAGTGGGAGAAGATTTTTATTTTGTAGAAAAGGTAGCAGATGTATTTGGTGTAATATGATTAAATCCAAACTCTAGTGATTAAACGTATTTTGTTGTCTCATCAGAAGGAAAAAATGTTAGTTGTGTTTGAATTAACTATATGAAAATAACTTAAATATTTAATTTAATTAATCAATTATTCTTATATATAATTGATTATATAAATAATTTTTATATTTTGGTATGTTTAGTGAAAAGTGATTTTGAAATAATTTGTTTCATTTGAATTATTTAAAAGAATAACTTATTTTATATAAAAAATATTTGATAAAGATATTAATATATTATAAATATATAAATGAATTTTTAATATAAAAAATTTAAACGGAATATTAAAGCTAAAATTGGAGAAAAATAAAGAATTAATAAATAAAAGGAAATTTTAAAATAATTAATAATTTGATATTTTTCAAAATAATAAAATAATGGTGAAAATATTTTCCAATTGGACCAAAAAAAAAAAAAAGAATGATAAGAAAAATTCTAACGTTAAAAAATGAACTTTCAAATTTATAATATAAAAGTGATTAAAGTAAAATTCATTTGAAAAATATAAATGTATTAATTCCTTATTTATATTTAGTGTTATTTAGGTTTTTTAGTACAAAAGTATTTCATTAAAGGAAAAATAATATAGAATATTATTATTTTAATCTTAAATATTTACACCAAATTTTTGGTAACTTTGTATTGGCAAGTTAAAGATATAAATTAGATTAACATATATTGCACAATAAATTTATTGAGGAGTTGCTGCATATCGTTTATGGTCTGCTTATTTTCATCTTGTTCATGATGAGTTCATTCAAGAAATTAGATCAAGCTTTAGAAGCCTAAGAAGAGCTATGAAGATACTTGAAAACAACGTTGTAATGCGAGGAAGACCATAAATGGCATACAACACCTAAAAATCCAATTGTAGCTCTATAAGAGTCCAAGAATAATTTGTTGGCCTGTTATGTTCTATGTGTTCACTGTGTGCCATTTAGACATCACGAGTTGGTCTTGTTGTAAGTGTTAAGGGGGATGTGAATGGATTCAAGATTGATAATTCATTAAGTGATATAAATGATGTTGGTGACATGAAAGTGGTATGGATGTCTGCACTTTGACTAAGCGTTAGTTTCTTCCCTATCTTTGATTATCACTAACACAAATTCGTGTAACTTAATGAGTTGTTATCTTTGATTCCATTCCCATCGTCCTTGACACTTACACTAATTAAGGCCAACTTGTGATAGCTAAATGGCACACCATGAACATGTTGAGCATTACCGTCCAAAAAAATTAATTTTGGAAACTTTTAAAGCTAAAATTGGCTTTTTAGGTGTTGAATGTCATTTAGGGCCTTTCATGTGTTACAATGTTGTTTTCATCTATCCTCATATCTCTTTCTCGCCTTTTGAAGCTTGATCTAGTTTCTTGAATGAGTTCATCATGAACAAAGTGGAAATAAGCAGGTCATAAACGATATGCAACATAAGAAATTTACTAGAAAGGATCTTTGTCATTTCTCCTCAGTATATTTCTCCGCAACTGGCACTAATAACTGTCGTCGCTTGACTGTTTTTTTGTAGTGTTATTTCCACCTCTATTATGATAAGTTCATTCTCTTTCTTAGTAACTTTATCCACCTTCAAAAGCCTATGAAGAACTATGAGGATATATGAAACCCTCTAACACCATTTGATTTCAACCTTGTTATGAGCAAGTATGCTGCTTCACTTTCTCCTTTTTATCAAGAGTTTTGACTGTGATAATTTTTTAGCTATTTATGCTTTGTCAGGTAGGGCAGATGACAAAATACTTTTTTTTATCAACTTGATGTCTCTACATTCAACTACTGTTGCTAGGGGATTATTGAGGAGCAATGGTATGACACTAATTTCATAACTTATAATCGTCCTTGACACTTACACTAAGGCCAACTTTTGATAGCTAAATGGCACACCGTGAACATGTTGAGCATGACAGGCCAAAAAATTAATTTTGGAAAACTTTAAAGCTAAAATTGGCTTTTTAGGTGTTGAATGTCATTTAGGGCCTTTCGCGTGTTACAATGTTGTTTTCATCTATCCTCATAGTTCTTTCTCAGCTTTTGAAGCTTGATCTAGTTTCTTAAATGAGCTCATCATGAACAAAGTGGAAATAAGTAGGCCATAAACGATATGCAGCATAAGAAATTTACTAGAAAGAAACTTAGTCATTTCTCCTTAGTAAATTTCTTGTGCAAATGTCATTTAGAGCTTTGCTTATTTTCATCTCTATTATGATAAGTTCATTCTCTTTCTTAGTAACTTGATCCACCTTCAAAAGCCTATGAAGAACTATGAGATAATATGAAGCCCTCTAACACCATTTGATTTCAACCTTGTTATGAGCAAGTATGTTGCTTATCTTTCTACTTTTTATCAAGAGTTTTGACTGTGATTATTTCTTAGTTATTTCTGCTTTGTCAGGCAAGGTAGATGACAAGATACTTTTTATCAACTTGATGCCTCTGCATTCAGCTACTATTGCTAGGGGATTATTGATGAGCAATGGTATGACACTATAATTTCATAACTTATAAGTTCTAAGGAATGTTATTAGTAGCTTTAGTATATTAATTGTTGATGTGTTATCTAGGAGATGGAAAACAAAATAAACTAGGTTCATGTGTGAAATCAATTGCTTGGATCGTTGTTCGGATCGGAGCTTTGGAGAGGGAGAACACCTGTTCGTAGTACAAGCTATGTTTTGGGTTTTTTTTTTTATGTTGTATGTTTGTCATTTTATAAGCTTTGTGCTTGGCTTAATTTTGATCATTGTATGCACTATTTGTGCACTTGGAGACTCTCTTGTATTATTTATTGATAATAGTAGAGTTGTTTTTTTGGTCTTGACGACCCATATGATTTTTACCTTTGTTTTGAGAGGCTTTCCACGTTAAAAGTTTTTGTGTCTTGTGAGCTTTTATTTTATAACTTTATTGATTATAACTTTTGTGTCTTGATTATAACTTTGAACCTAAAACTGATAGCATATAGGTCACAATATATATATATATAAAAGAAACATACTTACAAGTATAAAAGTTGGGACTATGAATATAAAATAGAGTGTCAATTAAAAAAACAAAAACCTACATTCTACATTGGTTCTAGTGACAACCGACATAGAAAATCACATTCTATATTGGTTATTACCAAAATCCATGTAGGAAGTGGAACTTTCAACATTGGTTATGTCAATGACCGATGTAGTTAGAGGCTTGAAACATATAGAATGTGTCACTTTCTACATCGGATTCTGGAGGAACTGATGTTGAATTTGTGGATTCTACATCAGTTTGGAACTGATGTTGAATATGCATACATTTAACATTGTGCTGAACAACATCAGTTCTGGAACCGATGTAGTATGCCTTCTAGAAGACTAGAATCATGTTAAATGTGTTTGCTGTAGTAGTGAGTGATATTTCCAATTGTGACTCCATGCCTAAGTCAGAGGTCGAACTTCAGACCTTACCCAATGTTGAACCACTTTTGTTAACAACTTTTGGTAAAGTTCTCTTGTTTGATTTATAAGAAAAGAGGAGGAAAAAACATAAATGGCAAAGGAAAATATATCAAGTAAAGGCAAATGTCAATTAATAAGTATGAATAAGAAATATTATTAAATTGATTGTAACTATTTAATATTCATGGGAACTTAAAGGTGATGAATTTGCTGCTAAAATAAACATATTTAAATATAGCTTTAATTTATTTTAAGGCGGTCGGTTTGGTCACATTACCATGGTTGATAAACATTAATTCTTACAGGTATCTACCATGGTTGTGATAATTGAGAATGAAGCAGAAAAGTGAAGTGATCGAGAATTAGAAGGGGAAATGGAATTCTCTAACAAAGCGTAACTTTTGCTTGCCATTTTTGTTGTAAAGTTTTAATTCTGTTTATAGTTTCTTCTTCTATTTCAGGGGGTTCTTCTTCTTTATCTTTTAAAGGGGTTATTAATTGTTGTAGCGTAATATCTTGTATTACATCATTTTCTTTTAGCTTGTTTAATTCTGTTTTTATAAATTGTATTTCTGTTTTTAAGTTATTTTTTTCTTTTTGTAAATCATTTACACTAACTTGTCTTCTTTGTATTTTAGCTTTCTTTAGCATATTAGAAAAATCATATCCTTCAAATTTTTCTTTTTCTTTTCTTGGTTGTTCTTCTTCATTTTGTTCTAATAATATTTTCTTTATTTTTGTTAGATATTCATATCTATCTTCTTCGTTAGTTATTTTATATACCATTTCTAAAGCTAATTTAGTTTCAGCCTTAATCATAATAATTTGGTAAGAGCATTCGCAATTATCTGAGTCACAATTTTCTAATTCTAGGTCACTTTCAGAGGAGGTATTCTCTTGATCTATAATTACTTCATTTTCTTCTTCCTCTTCAGATTCTTCTTCTTCTTCATTTAACAATATTTTAGCTATTTGTTCTTTTAATTCTTCACTCATATTTAACTCATTATTTTTTTCTTTTACTTTACAATCTTTTTTCATATGGCCAAACCTTCCACAATTATAACAAACTAAATTCCAATAAGAATTTGTCCTTAAAACTGGTTTTATACATGGAAGATATTTCTAACTTAGGTAATGTCCATTTATTTAATTGGGACAAATTCCAATCAAAATATGTAATTAAAACTGTAGAAAAACAAATAGATCTAAAAAATAGCCATGAAAACCATTCCCTTAATTTCCAGACAATTAATAGTTGAACATATTAAAAAATATAGATATATGCATATAGGATCTATTCAAATTGCCATTAAACCTTTGTTTAGGCAAGGAATGGATATGCCCCTATTTGCATAATTACGAGATACAAGACCCATAAAATTAGAAGACCAACTCTTAGCATTATTTGAAACTAATTTGCATAAAGGACCAGTTTACATAAATAACTATCCAAATTACTCAATAGATTTATCCAGTTTTCACAATACCCCTCATAATATAATGTTAGATGTTAAAGTATTAAATGACAGATGGAATCCCAACCAAGAAAAGAAAAAGAAAAATTTGAAGGATATGATTTTTCTAATATAATAAAGAAAGATTTCTGTTATCTTATTTTATCTTATCTTAATTTTAGAAATTTATTTTATACCTACTTCTGTCCCGTTATTATCCATCCATATTAAATATGTATGCATCGATCATATATATATATATATATATATATATATATATATATGAAAAGAAGGTCTTACTTGACCACGTATCAGTCCTGTAGAAAACTTTTTGCAAAGCTAGCACCTACCAGATCACTATTTTAGTTTTATAACACTTAACTTAAAAACATATAACAATAAAACTAAACAATCATTGTCTACGATATAGTTAAATTTTACTTTAAATATTTAATGCATTAACATGTATAGGATTGCCATCAAAATATTATTTTATATGGAAAATTAATTTAAAAATAATTAGTTAATATGTAGGACCACTATAGGTAACAAAACTTTTCATTCGAGTATTTAGCATGATTGCATATCCAAAATTCAAACTCAGGTCACAAGTTAAGCTGAAACAATCCTGTGCCAGTAGATCTAAGCACCTAGTGGTAATTAGTTAATATATTTTCTACATCATATTGTTTTGACTCTATTTTTAATAATTTCATATATAAAAAATTTATTGATTAATATCTATATGATAGGGTTGGAAAACTATACCTAAATACATGACAAATATATTAAAATTCAATCTATTAAATAACATAATGAATATTTTCTAAACTCATCACGTACACCCCAACAATAACAATTCTTGAATTCCTAAAATTGAAAGTAAAGTTGATATAAAGTCACAATTCATTTCCTTCATAATTATACACCATTTGGTAGATGATGATGATGATGATGATGATGATAATAATATAGTTTTTTTTATTAAAATTTTCAATATTACAACAATATTTTAAAATTCAAACACATGTGTTAAAAATTTTAATATCAACATTTTTATGTAAAATATAATTTACATATAAATTAATAAAATTAATTAAACACAATATATATAAATATATATTAAAAATATCTTTAATTTAATTAACTAATTTTTTTTCACAGTGAAATTGTATACAATCATTTTTAGTAATTTTATAAATAAAATTTTTGCTAATTAATATTTAAATTACGAGCTTAAAAATATTATTTGGAAAATTAATTTACATGATTAAATCTTTCTAACATTATATCAAAACATAAATTATTGATAATGAATCTAAAATATAATTTAATTTAAAATATTTATTTATTATAAGTTTTAGTTATATAAAATAAATATTTATTTTGTACATTGCACAAACTAAAATATCAGTATATATATAATATGCTATTTTGGGAATTAATTAGAAATTCTATGTAAAATGACCAAAGTATGTCTAGTTGACTGTTAAAGCCCAACCGGTGTCATTTTGATCATTATAAATTCTATCAAAATTGTCTAATTGATAATAATTTTAAGCAAAAAATTATTTTACATTATAAAATGGATTTATGTTTAAAAAATTAATAAAAATATATTAAAACTTATTATAAAATCAATTTATATGTTATAAAGATTAATTATATTAATTATGATAGGCTGTAAACGGTCCACATAGTCACTAAATTTCAGCCATGCCTTTGGTCAATAATGGATAATTATCACGATTTCAATTTAATTTTAATTACTTAAATAATTAATGTTTGGATAATTAATTAATTAAAATTTTTATTTTTTAGGAAATTTTATGGAGAGTGGGTCGGCCACATTGTCCAATTTTTCAGCCACAAATTTGGTTGCTAACAAGTATTTGTAATAACTAACCGTGTGCGTGAGTTGTTATAAATTTTACCTGTGTTTAATTTCTACGAATAAAAACAAGTATTTGTAATTAATTTAAATTATTATGGTAATTAAATAAGTAATAGTTAAGAGAAATTAAAAATATCAACCAACTTTGTAGCACTTTTTTGGGTCAGGTGGAGGATGTTGAAAACGAAGATAATGAGACTGGGAACACAGTAGAGAATACTCCAGAGAAACAATAGTTGTTGTCTAGCGTAATTATATATGAAGTTATATTAGGTCGGATAAATTTATAAATAGTAGACAGTACAACTACACTCTGATATAAAAACCATTATTATTATTATTATTATTATTATTATTATTATTATTATTATTATTATTATTATTATTATTTAGTCATTGATTATCACAAGTCTATTTGTTAGTCTTCGAGTTGACCTTTCTCTATTGTTTTTTTTCGCAAACGTAGCAATTTACATAATTACTAGTTGGTTCATACAATGTACTCAAAAGTCTACCACACGTCTAGACTTGTGGAAAAGAGAAGACTTCCATTAATATCCATGTTGATATATTCAAGCACAATTTCTAATGAGTTTGACAGGTTTGTCTTATATATAATCACTTGATATGCAGGGACTTTGACATAGTTAAATGACATTGTATAATTTATATAGCTAGTTTTTTTTTTTTTTTTATAAATTATCTTCATATATTTCATGCACAAGTCTTGCACGTGTCTTGAAACAAACTTTAGTAATTGTCACAGGTACTATTCATTAGTCTTTGCTAAAGGACAATGTAAAATAGACGCAATTCTTAAATTAAAGTCCATGCCGTGAAACATAATGCAAGTTTAAATTTCAAAGAATTTGATAAGATTGTCTTGTAATATGTCCAAATTAAATATAAGTGTCATAATTCTCACCGTCATTATTGTTTGGGGAGACAATGCTTGTGGACCTTGACCCTTGATAGTGTTAAATGAAATTGAACAAATCATATACCTATTTTTTTTTTGTGTATTTACTATTTCTATTTTTGTTCAGTTATTTATTTTTGTTATAAATTATATACATATATTCCATGCATAAGTCATGCACGTAGTTCTATTAAGAGGATTATCTCAATTAATTGAATAATGTATGTGATTTATAAATTTTTAATATTTAAATTCGATTCGTATAATAAAAAAAAAGTCTTGCACGTAATTCTTGAAACAAACTTTAATTATTGTAACAGGTACTATTCATTAGTCTTTCACTACCTTTTCAGTAGTATTGTGTGTAAAAGGTTAAGGACAAAGTAAGATAGAAGGAATTCCACACACTATACCAAAAATTCCACCTCACTTTTGGACTTGTATGTGGACTAGAAAAACTCAACAATTAAAGTCTGTGCCGTGAAGCTTACTATTGCACGTTTAAATTTCGAAGAACTTGACAAGGTTGTCTTGTATATATGTGTCCAAAATATAATGCATGTCACTCTCACTGTCATTACTGTTAGGGGAGACCCGTACGTGGACCTTGACCTTGATAGAGTTAAATGAAATTGAACAAATCATATAGCTAATTCTTGATAGAGTTGAGTTGTATCAAATGAGCTATGAGATAAGCATCCCAAAAAAAAAAGCATCAAAAAATGAGCTATGAGATCCTCAACTAATTATTAATAGAAAGAAATAATTAATTAATCTAATATATATAGACAGAAAATATTCAATATAAAAAAATCTTTAGCATAATATGTAGTTTCAACATTAATGTTTTCATTAAAATATTAATTTCTATAAATTAGATGATTTTTTACGAAATTTAGGTTTTATATTCATTTCAATGTGGCTAATATTTCTTTTAGAGTTGAAAGCAACGTTATACTTTGAGAATTCATTTTAAAAAGAAGGTTTAAATATCTTTTTGGTCCTTGCAATTTAGTATTTTTTTGCTTTTCGTCCTTGCAAATTTTTTTTTGGTTTTAGTCCTTGCAAATTATGTTTGTTTTGTTTTTCGTCCTTATAGTGGTTTAGATAGCGCTTTGAACAGTACAAAAAGCGCTATCTAAACCACTATAAGGACGAAAAACAAAACAAACATAATTTGCAAGGACTAAAACAAAAAAAAAATTGCAAGGACGAAAAGCAAAAAAACACTAAATTGCAAGTACCAAAAAGGTATTTAAGCCTAAAAAGAATGAAAAAGGAAACAAAAAAAAAAAGTAAAAGAAAGACTAGGTGAGAGATAAAAAGATTTATAGCGAATACGTAAAAAAAATGGTATAAATATTTTTTTTTTAAAAAAACTCTTAGAGGAGTATTGGATATTATTCTTAGAAAGGTGGGTTATGGGCTTAATAAAATCAGCTTGTAAGGTGAGGATTAACCCCCACTTATATACACTAACTTGACCATATCTTTAGTCAATGTAGGATCTCCAACACACCCCCCTTCAAGCCGAGGACTGGACATCTCAAGTGTGAAGTTTGCAGGGACTGGACATCTGCCAGTGGTCCGATAATGGGTGGCACGATAGACCTACAACAAGGCACAATAAACCCAACAACAGATCACTATGATATGTTCTGATACCACCTTAGAAAGGTGGATTATGAGCCTGACTCAATCCTATAAGGTGAGGGTTGCTCCACAGTTATATACACTAACTTGATCATATCTTTAGTCAATGTAGGATCTCAAACAATTATCATTGATACTTAATGAGCAAAATCTTCTATCAAACTAGCTGTGCATGAAGTTAATTCTTCATATTCAAAACTTGTTATGATCGACCGCGTCCCACTACTAGAATTCGGTGCGGGATTTCCTGTGGAATTTTTTACAAAAAATTGCAACAAACTAGTTTCGTGCAGATTTTCTGCAGATTTTAATCTTCAGATAATTCCTTCGTAGATAATAGCTTCCGCCCAATTCCACAAGAAATTTTCTGCCAATTTCATATTCGCACGTAACTTTCCCGCGGATCCGTCCACTTAATGAAATGAACAAGAGTATCCTAAAGCTTCGGATTCTTGAGAAAAATACTTCCTTTGTTGACCAATATTCTTAATTCACTCTTTAAATAACATACTGACAAAGAGGAGTGCTAGAATTTTCTTTCTTATGTGCGAATTTTCTTACAAATTTTGGTTTCCAGGTAATATGAACATCAACAATCAATTTCCTGCCATTTACAGCAAATTGTTTCGTAGAAAGTTGAAGTTTAGGAAATTCCCGGTAGATTTTCACATGGAAAAAATCCTCAAGCAATTTTCTTGTAGAAAATTTAGCTGGAAATTTCTCAACTAGGTTTCCTGCAGGTTTCAAATCCTCAAGTAGTTCTGCATGTAATTTTCCGGTGAATCTAAAATCCACAAGTAATATTCCAGCAGTTTATAAATCCCATATAGTTTTCTTGTAGATTTTAAATTCGCAAGTAATTTTCTTGTGAATTTTAAATATCCACATAAATTTAATTTTTGTTTACTTTATAAATAATTCATGATTATGAGTTTTTAATATTAATACCCTTTTATCGTAATAATAATATTTTTATTTAGACTATGAAAATTATATATTATTTTATTATTATATATTATATACAATAATTACTATTTCTAATATTTTCTTATTATATTTTCATTAATTTTTGCACAGAATTTGAGAATAAGGAATTTAATTTTATTATAAAAATTATAAAGAATAATTGCAAAGAATCATAATTAAAATTACACATATATTAAACATAAAAATAAATAAACAATTAATCTTTACTTTTATCATGACTTTGATTTTAGGGTTATTTGTCTCTGGCAATTGTTAAATACAGTCTCCCTTATTGCTAAACATACCTCCTTATACATTTTTAGCTTTTCCCCCCTTAAAACCCCTTTCTGAAAAATAATTTTCAGAATACAATTTACAATTACACTGCACTCTTGCTACAAAAAATATCCTTATGTTTGCTCAAAACAACAAGCAACACATATGGGATACTAATAAAATATTATTAGCAATTTGCATGGAGAACTGATCCTCCAGGCTCCAACACAACTCATTTTGCTAACAACAATCTCTCATATTTTCAACTTCCATTTTCGATATCAACCCACTCCCAGTCCTCAACACCCGAACCTCCAAAAAAAATATTCATATTAAGAAAGTTTGGCTTCAAACAATACTGAGAGTTATGAGATCAGATTCATGCTATTAGCCCAAATGAATTATTTTAGAAATTGGGTTACCAAAAGATTAAGTTCTTACCTGTTTTATCAAAGTAAAACAATAATCATTCAATTTTTATCTTGTTTTACTAATCATACTTGCATGTGGGATTCATTTTGTAATGCTTTAACCAATTTCAAAAAACATTGCAAATGAACTTCTCCTTCAGAATTTGTTTAGGAAAGAAACAAATTTGATTAAAAAGTCTAGCCCTTGTTAAGAATAAACAGCGGGTGGACAGGGGAACATGAAACATATGCGAAGGTGGTCAGCAAGGGCCTTAATAAGGGGCATTTAGAATGGAGAGCTAAACAAGTCAACCAAGGTACAAAGGGGAATAAGGAACGGAATGCCCAGGTTATCAAAGTTGAAGAGAATAATAGAGGTTGGTTAGATAACTGCTTGGTTAGGAGATTAAAAGATTTATCTATGTTTGATAAACTGCTTGAGGTGTATGCTTTGGAGGAGATGGGGGAAGTGCGACTCAGATATATGGGAGATAACTTAGTCCTTATCAACGAGTTGGAGGAAGACAAAGCTAAGGAGAGACTAGCTTCAGAAGATGTTGGATTTTTGTCTATGTTTGAGTCAATACAACGCTGGAGTACTGAGATTATGGTTGGAAGCAGGCTGGCTTGGGTCCTATGCTTAGGATTGCCGCTACATCTTTGGGGAGAGTCATGCTTCTCGCATGTGGTAGGGGTTTTCAGCAAATATGTGGGGATGGCAAAGGAGACCGCAAGCATGGAAAGATTGGAGGTTGCCAGAATTCTTGTGAAGGTTACATCTCCTCAACCTATAGCATATCACAACAATGTTAATGTCAACGGAATCGTGTATCGTATCAGAGTGGTGGAAGAGACGACAGTGCAGGTAAATAATTGTAGTTGCTGGTTATGGAGAAAAGACCGTTCAGAAGAAGACAATGATTCCATGGGAAGTGTTGCTGGGCTGGACTATGTCTCGTCAGGTTCAGAATGTTCGGATGATGCATAAGTGTTTGGCCAAGGCAAGGAAGAAGTTCATCTGAACGACGGAGGTGACGGCGGATCCGGTGAGGAAGAAGAGTCCATCAATTACCCAAAGGTCCTCGCCCAGGGGAAGTCTTTGCAACAATTTAGTCATAATGAATGTTGGACAAATGTCAGGAAGATGGTAGAGGATATGGAGAAAAAAGGACAGGGGCTGCAGCTGAAGTTCAAATTCAAAATGTAAATCTGACTTGTGAGGAGGGTTTGGTGTGCAAAGAAGCAAGACACAGTGATAGTACAGACCCCATGGATGATCATACTGACCCCAAGGACGATTATGTGTTACAACAATCTTCTCTCAACTCTGGTAATAGAGAAAAGCTAGATGAAAACGGCTTGTGTGAAGCGCCATTTGATGAAGAAGCGGTGTCTCAACCACGCCTAGTGGGGACCACATTGGGACAAATGCAACACGGGAAACATGCATGGGCCCACGGCCTTATTCTTATGCGGCATCACAAAGGGACACTAGCCAACTAGTTCTAATGGAGAAGGAAATAATTACATGGGCCCATTTAGAAGACAAGGAGGATACGGTGGGCCTCAATCAAGAAGGACTAGAAGCACACCCGAAAGGCCCAATAAAAGGAGCAGAAGACGTGGATTTTGGGAGACAGTCGAAGGCAAAAGATGGTAAGACAGGGGAAGCGTCAAAAGTTATTTTAAAAGGAAAGGGGCCTATGGACCGAAGCAGACACACACAAATTGAAGGGGTGACTAGAGGACCGATAAGGAATTCCAGTCATTTCACAACGACAACCTCTGAAAAGACAACATCAATTAGGAGAAAGATTCTAGGAGAATAGCCTACGAAAAAGAAGAAAGAAAAGGGAGAGCTCTCAGATGGCCTACAGTAATTTTGTCACTAATAGTGGGATCAAGAACTGTAATAAAATTTTCTGGCTAAAAGATGAAGCAGCTGAAGCAAAGACATTGTGGGAAATAGCAAAGAAAATTGGTGTCACCACAAGTGGAGGAGATGAAGACCAAGTTGTACAGAAATTAAAAGAGATGGAGGTCAGGGATAAAAAAGAAGTAGAGAAGGCAAAAAAGAGGAATGTGGAGGGTGAAGACGGTGTTGTATCATGAGGTTAATGTCATATAATGTGCGTGGGTTGGGGGGAAAGATCAAGTGGAGATTTATCAGAAAGTTGGTGGCCCAAGAGAAAATTCAGGTATTATGCATCTAGGAAACTAAGAAAGAGAATATTGGGATTGGTTTGTGCTATGCATTGTGGGGTGATTGTGAAGTGAATTGGTTAATGGTTTCAGCCAATGGGTCTGCAGGTGGTTTGTTGTGCCTATGGAATAAAGAAAGTTTGGAATTAGTAAACTCATTTAGTGGTGACGAGTATATTGGTCTTGAGGGCATTAGGAAGGAAACTCTCTCCTTGGTTACAATTGTTAATGTGTATGTACCTTGTGAAAGACAAAAGAAGTTGAAGGTGTGGGATGACTTGCTACAGAAGAAGTGATTGAGCAATATTAACTGTTGGTGCATATTGGGAGATTTTAATTGTGTGAGAAGGTGGAGGAGAGAGTTGGTGTTGGGGGTGCTAATTATGGAAGTTGGGAGAGTGAGGAATTCAACCAATTTATAAAGGAGATGGAGCTACTTAATATTCCTATGGTTGGTAGGAAATTTACATGGCATAGATCGAATGGTAGAGCAAGAAGTAGAATTGATAGAGTGCTAGTCTTTACGGAATGGTTGGGAGCTTGGCAAGGGAGCACACAATATATCTTGGATAGAAATATTTCGGACCATTGCCCGATTGTGCTAAAAAACACTTCCATTGATTGGGGCCCCAAGTCCTTTAAAGTTTTAGATTGTTGGTTCTTTGACAAAAGGTTTGAGGAATACGTGAAAGAGGCTTGGTGTGGATTGGGAATACATGGTTGGGGGGCGTTTGTCCTAAAAGAAAAAATAAAGGCGCTTAAAGCAAAACTCAAATGGTGGAACAAAAATATGTTTGGAGACTTGGAGAGAAGACAAAAACAAATTCAAGAGGAGTTGGGTGAGCTTGATAAAAAAGAAGAAACTTTGGGGATATAAGAGGTGGAGATTATGGCGAGAAAGGAGCTACAAGAGGAGTTTTGGGAAGTGGCAAGGTGTAATGAATCACTTTTGAGACAAAAAGCTAGATCAAGATGGTTGTTGGAAGGTGATCAAAACACGAAATATTTTCACTCCGTCATTAATTGGAGAAAAAGGAAATCTATGTTGAGAGGGTTAAATGTAGATGGAGAGTGGATTGAGGACCTGGGTAGAGTAAAGGTGGAGACTATGAATTTTTTTGTAAATAGATTCACATAAGTAGATAGGGAAAGGCCGACACTTGATGGAGTCACATTTGCCCAACTATCACAAGGGGACAATGCTTCACTTTGTGCAATTTTTGACGAAAAGGAAATTAGAGAGGCAGTGTGGGATTGTGGTAGCCAAAAGAGCCCGGGACCGGATGGATTAAATTTCAAATTCATCAAGCATTTTTGGGAGCTTCTAAAAAATGATGTGAAGAGATTTTTGGAGGAATTTCATGCGAATGGAGTTTTCCCTAGAGGTAGTAATGCCTCTTTTATCACTTTGATTCCCAAAAATGTTGATCCGCAAGGTCTAGGAGACTTTAGACTAATCTCGTTAGTCGGTTGCATGTATAAGATATTAGCCAAAATTCTAGCTAATAGATTGAAGAGAGTTCTTCCAAGTGTGATAGATCAAAGACAAAGTGCATTCTTGGAGGGAAGATTCTTGTTGCATAGTGTCCTAGTAGCGAATGAAGCAATAGATGAAGCTAAGAGGAAGACATCATTTTCAAGGTGGATTATGAAAAAGCATATGATTCTGTTTGTTGAAATGTCTTGTTCTACATGATGAGAAGGTTAGGATTTGGGGAGAAGTGGATTACTTGGATTAGGGGCTGCCTATCATCTAGCACCATTTCGGTGTTAGTAAATGGGAGTCCTACCTCGAAGTTCATGGTCCAAAAGGGTCTCCGACAAGGTGACCCTTTAGCACCATTTTTGTTCACTATTGTTTCTGAAGGTTTATGTGGCATGAATGAGAACGTCAAAGTTAATCTTCTACAATATGCGGATGACACCTTATTCTTTGGTGATGTAACTTTGAATAATGTTTTGGTGGTGAAGAGCATGCTAAGATGTTTTGAGCTTGTATCCAGGTTGAAAGTCAATTTCCACAAAAGTAACTTCGGTGCCATTGGCTTGGAAAAATTGAAGGTGGAAAGGTATGCGGATTTGATGAATTGTAAACTCTTGCATTTACCTTTTATTTATCTTGGTATTCTTATTGGTGCAAACCCTAGGAAAGAGGAGACATGGCTTCCTATACTTAAAAAATCTCAAAGAAGTTGTCTAGGTGGAGAAATAAATTGTTGTCTTTTGTGGGGAAGGTGTGCATTATCAAGTCGGTTTTAACATCATTACCTCTTTTCTATATGTCTTTCTTCAAAATGCCGAGTAAAGTAGTGAGAAAACTTGTGGCCACTCAAAGAAATTTCCTGTGGGGGGTGAGTGAGGGGTCTAAGAAGATTTGTTGGGTGAGTTGGGAGAATCTTTGTAAGCCAAAGAATTGTGGGGGGGGGGGGGGGGTGGGTATTAAAAATATTAGCATCTTCAACAAAGAACTCTTGTCAAAATGGAGGTGGGAACTCTTTCAACAAAGAGAGGCTACCTGGTGTAAATTGCTAGTGTCCGAATATGGGGGTTGGAGAGGGTTATTGGATGTGGAAGTGAGAAACAATTCTTCTATATGGTGGCGGGACATTTGTAAAATATGTGGGGGGTTGGAAAGGTCAAATTGGTTTGGGAAGTTAGTGGAATGGAAAGTAGGTAATTGGTTAGAAGTGAGCTTTTGGAATGATCCTTGGAGTGGTGTGGACAGCTTGGTAAACAAATTCCCAAGGTTGTTTTTAAATTCACAACAACAAGAAGCAAAAATTAGTGAGATGGGCTTTTGGGAAAATGAAGTTTGGGTGTGGGTTCTTAGATGGAGAAGAGAGTGGTTTATGTGGGAAAGAGACTTGGTGACATCCTTGGAGAGTGATATTAGACAAGTAATTTTGAACAGAAACAATTGTGATACATGGATTTGGAGGGTGGATAACTCAGGCTCCTTCACAGTTAACTCTGCGTATAATGCTTTAATTCATGAAGCTTTGTCCCTATAACAGGATGATACTTTGTTTTCTGTTTGGAAATTGAAGGTGCCACCTAAAGTGGCATTTTTGGTGTGGAGGCTGCTACAAAATAAATTGCCAACTCAAGACAACCTGGTTCTGAGAAATATACAGCTTGATCCTCATGATTTATTATGCCCGCTGTGTGCTTCAAGCGCTGAGTCTGCTGCACATACGTTCTTCTCTTATGGGGTTGCAGTTGATATATGGAGATCATGCTACTCTTTGGTTCATTTATCTCTGCCACTGCCACAGGAACCAGCAAGTCATTATTTGCAACATAATTTCCTGTTCTGGGAAAAGATTGTCAGAGCTGGAATATAGTTTGGGGTGCAGTGGTTTGGAATATTTGGAGGTGGAGAAACAGAATGATTTTTTATGGTGGTTTGGTGGATAGAGAGCACATAATGCAAGATATTAAATTCTCTATTTGGTCATGGTTAAAGAATCTGTCTGCTTATCTTGTATACTCCTTTGCGGTATGGCAAAGTGACCCTGGAGCGTTTTTCTCTGGATGTGTATAGGGTACAGGAACCCAGCTTCGGGAGGTGGTGGGAGTACGCGGTGGAGTTTTTAGAGGCACGACTTTGGCTGCATGAATTTTGTTTCAGGGACGGCATTTATTACTGCGCAGGCTTGGGCACATGTTATTAGCTCCCTGTTATGCTCGGTGGGGACCAAATTTATTTATATCATACTGTCAGATTTAAGTACAAGGGTATTTGGTTTGGTGGGGTGTTTGATGTGGGACTCACGTCTTTGGGGGTTTGGTTATCTCATATTTTACAATATGTGTAAAATAATTGCTAACCAATTCACCTAGGATTAAATACTCTTATTCTGTACTTGGTACCACTGGTGCCCCTTATATTATATAAGATATTTTCTTTTGTTGATAAAAAAAAGAATAAATTTGGTAAACTCTCTTGCGTACTGTTTGATTTTAAACATTCTCATATCTTGGTCTTTTCTAACTCAAATAACTCAATCTTTTTTATAGACATGCTGAAAGCACAAATGAAAATTAAGCAAATGGAAAATAAGAAATAAAATAGAGGTTCTGTAATTACCACCCAACACTGAGAAAAATGTTTCTGACCAACATATTTGATCTGTGAAACATAAATAAGGTTGATTGACTTTGCATTGTCAAGTGTCTGTGATTTCTGTTGTAACAAGAATGTCAACCCCTTTCAGAAGATGAATTTTATACAAACTACATAACCACATGAATCATAAAATATTGAGCAATTCATTTTTTTAAGGTCTAAATGTTCAACGTTGAAAATGATTGTTTTGTACATTTAATCGAACTTCATTGGTTATCAAGGGTCTTTTAAAATGAAATTTCACATAAGAACATAAAAGCCTTTACATAGTCTAAAAAAGGAACCAAGGAAGTGATATCTAGATCAAGAAAACTTGCTCTTTTTTTTATTTTTTTTATTGTAGATCTGCACAACTTGATGGTAATGTGTGTAAAATCCTTGCTGTAACACAAATTTAAGTCTAGCTCATCAACACTTGATTTTTGTTCATCACACATCTGCTACTGAGCGAGTTGCAAATATTCTTACTATGTTAGTTCTCTTTCTTCATCAATTCAAGTACAAACTCAGATGTGTAACTATAGTTAGTTAGAATTCGTTGATCAATTGTAATTGATTTGGTGAGCTGTTAGTTTCAATTATTGTTAGTTGATTCCGCTGCATTATATTGTCATTTCAACATGGTAGACCTGCATTATGTTCGTAGGTCAAGAATACTTGTTATGCAATTCAACATTGTAGCTTTTATCTTTTTGTAAAGCACTAAAAGCAATAAGAAGAAAGAATCGGCTTTTTTTTTAACAAAAAGGGGCAATTTTCTAAAAAAAATTACCAAAATGGGTATCTTTTAAAAATATTACGGAAATGGATAAGTCATGTTTTAAAACATGACTTCATATAAAAGAAGTCGTGCTTTAAAACACGACTTTACTTTCGGTATTTTTTTTATAAAAAAAAAAATAGAAGTCGTGCCTTGATCATTGACTTTTGATATTTTTTTTTTCAAAATTGTTATTTACACCATCTATTTTATCGATACACTCCCTTTTTTAATTTTTTCCATAAATCATAAGAAATACAACTTAAAAAAATTTATCTGGATTACAATATTACTCAAATAAGGTTGTTGCTATATCCGCTCCCCCTTTATACTAATCCACTCCCCTTTTTCCTTTTTTTTTTTTCCAAACTACCCCACTAAAACACACTCCCCCCATCTCCTTCTCCCTCTCCAATATATAACTCTCTTCTGGAAAAAGAAAGCACACTCCTCCTCAGTTACAAATAGAGTCCAGCAACTACACGAAGCTTTCCTATACTAGGAATCCCCATCAACATATATGTTATACCCCGTCCCTTTTCCAAATTGTTGTATAGTATAGTTGTCGCTATAACAACCCCCCAAATTGCAAATCATATACCCTTCACAAAAAGCTATCCTATACAGTGTATTAATCAAAGGTTGTATACTTGCATGTGCATCGAATCATGCAAGATGCAATAGCTATGCACACCGTTGTCAATTAAACCAAATCATAATATTCCCTATAGTACAACAACATCCTGCTCATCCCAAACCCATCATCCTGATAATCCATCTCACATCATTTGTATTGTTCAGATATATAAATTAAGCATAAAAAAATATATTGTGAAGACTGTCTTACAAACAATTATTTTTTTTAATCAGCATGATGAGTATCATGTTTTGAGGGGGGACACTTCCAAAAGAGAGTGTGCAGAGGCATTGAGGAGGAGTGTGTTTTCTTTTCTATAAGAGAGTAATATACTAGAGAAGGAGAAGGATAGGGGGGAGTGTATTTTAGTGGGGTAGTTTGGGAGAAAAAAAAAAGGAGAAAGGGGAGTGGATATAGCAACATCCCTCAAATAATTTCTTACTCTTAATTAATTTCTAGTTGAGGGCACATGGAAAATTTTTTAAAAAGGGGTGTATCGATAAAATATGTGGTTGTAAATAGCAATTTCCAAAATAAAATTATCAAAGTCGTCCATCAAGGCACAACTTCATTTTTTTTATTTAAAAATGGTGAAAGTAAAATCGTGTTTTAAGACACGACTTCTTTTATGTGAAGTCCTGTTTTAAAACACGACTTACCCATTTCCATAATATTTTCAAACGGTACCCATTTTAGTAATTTTTTTAAAAAAAATGCCCCATTTTGGTAAAAAAGCCAAAAAGAATCACATCAAGTCAGAATTTTTTTCCAGATATTTTAGGAATTATATTAATATATTGCAACTATTTGACTACACATTGACACTTTACCCTTTATACTTAACACAAAATATGAATCAAACAAGTATCTTCGATTTGGTGTGAGCAAGTTTCATAACACAAAGGTGAAATGATGTGGTTGACGTCTGCGTTCAACTCTTCCATTTTACCTTTCTATTTTATGAAAGTTAGATATGCATCTCAAAAAAAATGGTGTCTAGGGTGCACAAGTAAAACTTGTTTTGCATCGTCCGAAACTTATTTTTTCTTCTCTTTCCAATTTTTCCTGGCCCTTTTTTTCTTCTTTCCTCTTCTCTCTTACTTTTCTCAGTTGTTTGTCGAGGGGAGCGTGGCTGCAAGCACAGCTGCCACGGCGGATCCACCGAAACCACCTTATACCCTTTTGTCTTTTTCCCTTCCTTCCTTTGTTCTCTTCTTTTCTCGCTCCTTCTCCTTCCCCTCTTCTTCTCTTCCTTACCTCCTTCGCCAACGTTGATGTTGTAACCCCAAATTGAGTTTCTTTAACTCTTTGATTCAAGTGTGAAGGTGAAGTCCCACATTGGATAAAATGATCAATAACATATAAATGAGACTTCACCTCTACACTTGAACTCCAACAATATCTTCTCAAGTGTGAGTCTCTTCCACATGGTATACTCTCCCTCAAGCGAAAGCCTTTTTCAATCTACGAGTATTCAATGATGGCTCTTAGAGATTAATCATGACTACCACTATGCTCTTTGTCATTAGGCCCTTAGAACTTAGCCATTGTCATCAACATGCTATAGATACTTGCACTGTCGCTCCACCGTTAGTTCACGGCAATGGCACACGCCGCCTAACCTCCATGTTACCAGGAAGACTTTTGATCTCCATATATGAAACCACTGCTAGGAAGATTTTCAATACAAGGGATTCTCATGCTTGGATCCACCACCAAGTTCATTATACTCGTCCTAGCTAGTCTCTTGGTCTGATAACAATTGTTGGGAAACCGAGGGGATAAAACACCGAGGAGATTTTCACCAATGGGCTACGAGCAAGAGTTTTACGTAATTAAAGATATATCTTCTTTGTCTATGTATAGAGATGACCAACTTTGGTTTATCTTATGTATATCTTCCAAGAGTTTTACGTAATTAAAGATATTTCTTCTTTTAAAATATTGAAGTGTCATGAGGCACTAAGTTTGATTTAGTCATGTTTTGTAAATGCATGGTTTATATTTTAGGATTTGAACTTTATTTATTAGCTTTGGAATCGCGAAAAGTTTCAGTATTTTCATAAATAAACCAATTAAAGAGTTTTTAAATTAAATAAAATCAAATCCTTAACTTTGTTAGTTATGTAACTAAGATAAGGCGTTACAAAGTGCATGCATGCATTTGTTTTTATCTTATTATTTATCAGGGCAATATTAACATTAAATAGGGATATATTTAAAACAAATTATATGACTCATGTTAAGGATTATACAAAAGCTATTTTTACATGCTTTAATTAGAATCACGTTTTGAACAGACATCTAAATATCTTCATCAATGTAAAAATCATATTTTATCCATCATAGCACTACTACAAAAATGCGTTTTTACATCGCTGGATCAACATCGGTTGACCAAAAAACGATGTCAATGGAAACGCGGTGGCATTTTTGAAATTTTAAGCAACATGTTGACATCGGTTATGTGGGAAACGATGTTGAAATATCCTATCAACATCGTTTCACTAGAAAACGATGTTGATAGGAGATGCTCAACATCGGTTTTGAAGGGAAACGATGTCAATATATGGAAACGCGGTGGCATTTTTGAAATTATAAGCAACATGTTAACATCGGTTATGTGTGAAACGATGTTGAAATATCCTATCAACATCGTTTCACTAGAAAATGATGTCAATATATGGAAACGCGGTGGCATTTTTGAAATTATAAGCAACATGTTGACATCGGTTATGTGTGAAACGATGTTGAAATATCCTATCAACATCGTTTCACTAGAAAACGATGTCAATATATGGAAACGCGGTGGCATTTTGGAAATTATAAGCAACATGTTGACATCGGTTATGTGTGAAACGATGTTGAAATATCCTATCAACATCGTTTCACTAGAAAACGATGTTGATAGGAGATGCTCAACATCGGTTTTCCAGTGAAACGATGTTGATAGGTCTTCGTTAACATCGGTTATACCTCATAACCGATGTTATCCATGTGTTAAGTATCCCTCTGTCTTTTGTTTTCACAGACTCGCGCGCGCCTGAACCCTTTCGCTTTCACGCCAGAACCCTTCTTTCTTCTGTGGAAATCCTTGCGACCACGACCTCGTCGTTCTCAGACTCCTCCACGACGACGTTCCTTTTCGCCATTGTCGCGCCTCCGTTGCTTCGTCCTCCACTTCATTGCTAAACCACTTTTGCATTTTCGTCGTTGTCTGTGTGGCTTGTGACATTGAGGTACGAAACATTGTCCCCATTTTGTTGGTTCGAAACCGCCCTAACATGATTTTTCTTGTTTGTTCCAAACACTAACATGATTATTCATCTCGCAAGGTGTTCGAAACCATTGTCAGTGTTGCTAGGTGTCCTGCTTGCGAACGTGTTCTTCTCGCAAGAGTGTGTTGTCGCGCGCCAATAACAGGTACGTACAAATGGCATTGTGTTCTTCTCTGCAAACTGTTGGAATTGGCATGTTCTGTTGCTGCTGCCTGCATGCATATTTGGCAATTTCTTGAATGTTAACTACTTGGAACATTTGGTTGTTGTCTGTTGCGCATGTTTGTTGCTGTCTGTTGGTCCAAATTATTTGTACATTTTGTATCAATTTAGGGAAAATTTGACATATAATAGTTGTCCTGCATTGTAGATTAGTTTGGGAAAATTTTGATTTTTTTTGTTTGGGAATTTAGGGAAGAATGAGTGGACAACTATTGTATAATATAGATATAGCTATGGGCTAGAGGCAGTACATGTTTCGATTTGCATTCTTTTAGGCAATTTATGGTAGGGAAGGTTTATATTCCTTTCCACTATGATTGGTGCTTCTTTATGAGTTTTGTATCTTTCTCTGTGTGGTTTGGTGAGGTTGCTGTATAGTTCTTTTGTGTGATCTACAGCTGGTTGGGTTGTGGTATTGTTACATGAAGCAGGGGAAGATATAATCTGTTTTGTTGTGGTGCAGCTTAAAAAGAGTTACGGGTGGTTGGTGTTATAGCATTGTGTTGCAACTTAAAGGAGGGTGTGGATGTTATCAAGTTCATTATTAGATCTCTATTTTGGGTTTTGTATGTGTTACAAAAGTTAGGAGTTTTTGGATTTTTTTTTCCTGTTAGGATAAGGATAAGAGTTGTCTATATAATGTGTATAATGTGTACTCAAAATCATACTTGTTCCCCTGCATAACGATATCTGTGTAATTATTTGTTCATTTCCACATGCTTAAGACAATTACAGTCATCTATGAATTGTATGCTTCCTATCATCTGTTTGAAGTGTATTAAATGTAATTGTCATTGTAACTAATATTTCTATTGCGATAATTATGATTATCATAATTATGATAATTTTTGTAATAACTTAACCTACAGGCAGTGAGCATTGAGTACCTGTGTTGGTGTTGTTCTTGTCCTTCAGAGATTGTGTCGTGTCCACCGTCATCACCGCATTCTTTGTTATTGTTAGTGAGCATCTTTTCAGGTACGTATCTCATTGTAACACTTCAGTGCTTGTTACAATTATAATAATGCTGTATAAGTTGTTTGTGTAATTAATGAGTATTATTTTATATGCAAGTTAAGCATTTTGAGTGAACCTTAGTTTCCCGTTTGAGGTTCAATACAATGATTAATACGGAAAGTTTGGATTAATCGTTGTATTGAATCTTGAATTGTCCGTTTGGACAGTTTGGGAAGACACATTTTTTTATACTTGATTCATACGTAGAGGTTGAGTCTCATTTGTTAAATTTGACAAAATTTCGGTTTAGTGTATTTTTTTTGTTCTCCAAGTGCATACTTGATTGTGGTGGAATTGATGTCACTGCTTTCATGTCGTGTACTTGGAGATCAATGCGTAATGCTGCCGAAATTTCGTCAAATTTAACAAAAGAGACTTAACCTCTACGTACAAATTAAGTATAAAAAATGTCTTCCTGAATGGGATAGGGCCACACCTTTATGAAAAAGTGAGATCGTCATGCATGATATAATTTTGTGAGTATCACAGAAAAGGAAAGATGGATCGAAGTTGGATGAAAGCTATTCGCATCACTGAGGAGTATGAGAATGGGGTTGAAAAGTTTTTGGAATTTGCTCAACAAAATTCACAAAATATGGGGGGAAAATATTATTCTCCTTATGTTAACTGTCTGAATGGGAGACGACATGTCGTGGACGACATAAGGACACATCTTCTATGTGACGGGATTCTTCAAACATATACAAGATGGATATGGCATGGTGAATTCATAGACATGCCGACGGTGTCCCAAACTGAGTCTGTTGTTGATGTTGAAATAGGAGATCGATTAGAGGATATGATCCGAGATGTTGGACAAGAGTCTTTTCATCAAGCACATGGCCCTTTGTATGATGCATTGGAAAGTGATTCGAAGAAGCCTTTGTATCTAGGGTGCAACAACTTCACACGGTTGTCAGCGGTGTTAAGTTTGGTCAATTTGAAGGCAAGATATGGGTGGAGTGATAAAAGCTTCACTAATTTGCTTGATGTGTTGAAAACGATGCTTCCAAAAAATAACACGTTGCCGAAAAATAACTATGAGGCAAAGAAGATACTGTGTCCGGTGGGTATGGAGTATCAGAAAATACATGCATGCCCTAATGATTGCATATTGTACAGAAATGAGTTTGAACATATGCATAAATGCCCCATGTGTGGAGTGTCACGGTACAAATTGAAGGATGATGCGTGTGGTAGTGATGAAAGCACAAAGAAAGAGTCCCCAGCAAAGGTGTGTTGGTATCTTCCAATAATTCCAAGGTTTAAACGATTGTTTGCTAATGGAGATGACGCAAAAAACCTGACATGGCATGCAGATAGTCGAAAATGTGATGGATTGCTCCGGCATCTGGCTGATTCTCCCCAGTGGGACAATATTAATCATTTGTTTCCAGATTTCGGGGAAGAGTCAAGAAACCTTAGGCTTGGACTTGCTACCGATGGAATGAATCCTTTTGGTAACTTAAGTACTAACCACAGTTCATGGCCTGTTTTGCTAGTAATTTACAACCTGCCTCCTTGGTTGTGCATGAAGCAAAAATACATTATGTTGTCTATGATGATTTCGGGTCCAAGACAGCCAGGAAATGACATTGATGTTTATCTAAGTCCGTTGATTGAAGACTTGACAAAGTTGTGGGACGAAGGGGTTGATGTCTTTGATGGGAATCGCAAGGAAACCTTCAAGTTGCGTGCAATGGTATTTTGTACCATTAATGACTTTCCAGCATATGGGAATTTGAGTGGATATAGTGTTAAGGGGCATCACGCATGTCCTATATGTGAAGAAAACACAAGCTACGTGCAACTCAAGCATGGAAGAAAGATAGTCTACACTAGGCATCGGAGATTTCTCAAACCATATCACCCGTATCGGCGATTGAAAAAAGCTTTCAATGGAAGACAAGAGGATGTAAGTGCACCGATACCTTTGACTGGAAAGCAGGTTTATGAGCGGGTGGAGGAAATCCAAAATATGTTTGGGAAGACGCAACAGAAGGATGCAAGTGAGAAAAGAATATGGAAGAAGAGGTCGATATTCTTTGATCTTCCATATTGGTCCGATCTAGATGTTAGACATTGTATAGATGTTATGCATGTGGAGAAAAATGTGTGTGATAGTTTAATCGGCACGCTTCTTAACATTAAAGGCAAGACAAAGGATGGTCTGAATGCTCGGCAAGATTTGGTTGAGATGGGTATACGTGAGCAGTTACATCCAAGGTCTGAAGGTAAACGAACATATTTGCCCCCAGCATGCCATACTTTGTCCAGAGAAGAGAGAAAAAGTTTTTGTCAGTGTCTACGGGATGTTAAGGTGCCACAGGGATACTCTTCAAATGTAAGGAGTCTTGTATCGATGAAGGATCACAAATTAGTTGGCTTAAAGTCTCATGATTGCCACGTCTTGATGCAACAAATTCTAGCCGTGGCGATACGAAACATCTTGCCTAACAAAGTCAGGGTTGCCATAACTCGCCTGTGCTTATTCCTCAATGCAATATGTAGCAAAGTAATTGACCCTGTAAAGTTGGATGACTTGGAAAATGAGGCTGCTATTATCTTGTGTCAGTTGGAGATGTATTTTCCTCCTTCATTTTTTGACATCATGGTTCACTTAATTGTTCATCTAGTGAGGGAGATTAGATTATGTGGACCCATTTATTTAAGGTGGATGTACCCAATTGAGCGATACATGAAGATCTTAAAAGGGTATACGAAGAATCAATACCGTCCTGAGGCATCCATTGTTGAAAGGTACATTGCAGAAGAAGCTATTGAGTTTTGTTCAGAGTACATGGAGAAGACGAAACCTGTCGGGGTTCCTGAGTCTCGTCACAAGAATAGAGTGAGAGGTAAGGGTACACGAGGGTTACTTGTTGTAACCATGGGTCTCAAGGCACTGAATGAAGCACATTTGTATATATTGAATAATACCGATGAGGTGACCCCATACATAAATGCACACAAAGAATTTGTGAAGGCCAGTAACCCAAAAATGAACAAGAATCGGGTGTTGATTGAGCATAACAAAACTTTCTTAAACTGGTTTAAAGACACCATTTTTGCTCTTGATGATCCTTCTGAAACGTTAAAGTGGTTAGCAAATGGGCCTAAGCTAAATGTTCCAACTTGGAAGGCATATGATATCAACAAGTATTCATTCTACACGAAGTCACAAGATGACAAGAGTACAGTTCAAAACAGTGGGGTTAGTCTTCGGGCTGAATCAGAACACTTTTCTAGTGCAAAAGATAACAACCCCAAATTGGGGTCCATGTCTTACTTTGGAGTGATTGAAGAAATCTGGGAGGTTGATTATACTATTTTCAAAGTGCCTATTTTTAAGTGTAATTGGGTTGATAGCAACACCGGTGTGAAGACTGATGATTTGGGATTCACTTTTGTAGACCTTACAAAGGTTGCTTATAAGGACGAGCCTTTCATCATGGCAGAACAAGCAAAACAAGTGTTTTATGTCGAAGATCCCTGTAATGCAAGGTGGTCAGTGGTTCTACAAGGAAGAACCAGCGGTGTTATTCATGAAAATGATGATTCAACACTTGATATTTGTGAGCCTCCCTCTTTCTACACACGCATGCCTACCATCATTGAAGAAAATGAGGAGGATGGCGTACACGCAAATCGTCATGATCATGATGAAGGCTTATGGGAGAACATTCCTACCTAACCATGTTATATATAAGTAATGTCTATGTTATTGTATAGTTGAATAATTTTGTCAACTTATTTTTTATCTCCATTTACAATTTATAAACTTTGTACAATTGCAAATAACACTTAATTTTTTGTTTGTTTGAACAGGCACATGGGTACACCACCAGGTTCCCCTCATCCTGAGTCATCAGCTCCTTCTGAGTCTACGTCCAGGAGGACTAGACAATCCACACGACTCAAACAATTCACTGCTAAACGCTTGTCTGGGGAGAAGCCACGAGTTGATGTCGATCCTGCAACTGGGAAAGCTTCAGGTCCAAATAGATCACATTTCAGGACCTATTTGGGGATTGCTGCCCGAGACAGGGTTGATATTACATATCAAGATTGGCACCATGTGCCGAAAACTAAGAAGAACATGATTTGGGAGGACATTCTGGTATTTGCAATAATCTCTTTATGTTATAGTAATTGTATGTATTTAACTTGCATATTATTGTCATTGACTTTTACATATGATTCTCTGTTGAAGGAACAATTTGATATTCCAAAAGCGTCCAAGGCTAAGAGGAAAATTATTTCCCATGTGGGAACAAGATGGAGGCAGTTTAAGGCAGACCTTACAAGGAAATATGCACTTAAAAAAAAGAAGGGTGATGAGGAGGAAGAGGTAGATGAGGATGATGACGAGATTCCTTGTGTAAAATTTGGCATTGAGAAGGGCATGTGGAGGGAATTTAAAGCCAGCCGTAATACTTCTGCTTGGCAGGTAAGTTGTAGGCAATGTTTTTTAATTTGTCTATATCAAAATTTCATTAATTATTTTGCTGAAAGTATGTCTTATTATTCACAGAAAATCAGACAGAAGGCTCAAGAAATCCAGAAACAGAACAACATGCCACATGTAATGTCTCGTGGGGGTTATCAATGGCTTGAGGAAAACATGATGGCCGAGAAGATGAAGATAAAACAGTCTGAAGCTGCTGAATCTGGGAGTACAAGTGTAGTTGATCCTCCATCTCCCATTAAACGACATGTGAAGTGGAAGAAGGCCCGTACAAAACGTTCTGGGCAGATGACATCTGAGGCAGCACAACATGTTGCTGATAGGATTGTAAGTTATTATGCAGCTTAAAATGTAACTACATATAGTAACAACAGAAGTTGACTCCTTTATCTTTTTTTGCTTGTAGGATTCCCTAGAGGAGGAGTGCACACAGGGTACCTTTGTTCCCCATGGACGTCAGGATATATTGACCACTGCTATTGGTCGACCGGAGCACGGTGGTCGTGTTCGTGCTGCTGGATATGGTGTGACCATTAACCATTACTTTGGACCACTATCACGTGGCTCGCATACTTCTTCATCCATCACTGCAGAGCTTGTGGCTTCGTTGAAAGAGAGCTTGAAAGAGAGCTTCAGAGAGGAGTTTAAAGAGGAGTTTAAAGAGTAGTTAAAAGAGGAGTTTAAAGACGAGCTTAAGAGAGAATTGTTAATGGAGTTGAGCCAGATGACCTCCCAGCAGCCGCCTGAGCATGTTCACCCATATGTAGCTCCTTCCGGTGCCCGTGTTAGCACGAAGGGGAGTTGTGCTGGTACTGATATTCATCCCTCAGGGGAGGAGCCTGGCACTGACACAACAGCTGAACAGTGTGGCTTCTATGTTGATGAGCAGCCTCCCCGCTTGGTGGCCATTGGGAGAGTTTATCATGGGGCTTCAGTCATACACCACACGTGTTTGACGGATGATATGGTCAAGGTGGGGGTTGAAGAGGTTCTACATGCTACTGCTCGAGTCCCTTTACCGACTGATGAGGTTCAATTAGTGGGGGACGCCCTCAACACCTTTATTGCATGGCCGAGTCATCTTGTGAAGCCTGTTTCATGGGAGGTAGCACGGGAGGTAGCTTCTTTAATTGATTTTATTTTTTGGTATAATCAATACAATTGAATAGAATAAATTGTTGACTACAAGTAACTTATATTTATTAATTGTGTGGGATTGTAAACAGAGACCAAAGGAACCAGTTCAACCTCATGATAGGTCGGTCCCTGATGATGATCCATTACTAAATTTGGTACAGGTTAGCCTGTTACTATTCAGACATCCTTTCCAGGTGTTGTGGGATGCGAGCTTGTTTGGGGTGCATAATGAACAGTTCCCCATCTACATAAATCATAGTGATGTTGGGGAGATATTGAGTGGCAATCAATATCTTAATATCAGTATTATACAGTTGTGGATGACGTAAGTACATTTTAATTTTAGGTCAATTACCTATTTAATTGTAAGTGATTAACAATTTACATTTATTTGAACAAAAATAGGTTTTTGAATGACTTATGTATGGAATTCGAGCATGGTTCTGTCTATGGACTCCTTGAGCCTCAGAGCATACAGAGATCAGGGAATACGAGAGATCATGCTCAAAATTACATTCAAAGATGGATACAGGAATCTCAAAAAGAAGTCTACCTAGGAGCTTACTTAAATAAGTAAGTAAAATTTCATTAATAAATGCATTTAAATAATGATTGCATTGTTACTAATAACTATTTTCCAATGCAGCCAACATTGGCAACTCCTGGTTATTTGTCCTAGGTCCAATGTTGTTGTCTGGTTTTGTTCCCTACACAAGAAGCCCGATGTAGACATCAAAGCCACAGTTATAGGGTACGTTTAAATTTGTAACAAATTGATTGTATGGAACCTATTAGACATGAATATCTTGGTCTTACACTTATATTTGCATGTTTCATTAACCAGTGCTTTAAAGGCCTTGCAAGGTAACCATCCAAGTAAATCGAAGAAAATTGATTGGATAAATGTAAAAGTAAGTAATTTAACCAATGTTTGAATATCCAAAATGTTTACTTAGTTTTTTTTTTACAATAATTTGTCTTAAACACTATTAAATTTCATATTGAATTTAGTGTAATCTACAAAGCGGAGGCACTGAGTGTGGCTATTATGTCATGCATTGGATGTGGACCATCATCCATGGGGGATTCAAGGATAACTGGGAAACGGTAATATATTTGTTTACTTTAACATGTTTCATTTATTATAACTATTAATATTCGATGTGATTAACTAACATTTGTTTATATATGATGTAGACATTTTGCGATTCTCAACCATTAGAGGCAACGACAATTGAAGATATTCGCATTCAGTGGGCACGACACTTTTTGAGAGTTAGAAATGAAGCACTGAACAAATTAGTATAATGTTAGCTTATTAATGGATTCTATTTGTATATTGGATATATTGCTTAATGTTTGTTTATACATTAATTAGTATTTTATTTATAACAAATTGCCTGGTCTGGATTATACAAATTGCCTGGTCTGGATTTGTTTTTGAAATTACAGGTTTGGTTCAATCTAAAACAGAACGCTAATAAAAAAAAACAGCATAAACAACATCGGTTATCGTAAAAACCGATGTTGTTAGTGCACAAACAACATCGATTTTGACCATAACCGATGTTATTTGCGCACAAACAACATCAGTTATGGCAAAAACCGATGTTGGTAGGTGCATAAACAACATCGGTTCTGGGACAACCGATGTTGTTTGTCACCTAACAACATCGGTTTTTGCCATAATCGATGTTGATTTCAACACATATTTTGACTATTCTGGCACAAACAACATCGGTTTTGGCAAAAACCGATGTTGTTTTCAACACATAATTTTCACTATGTGGGCATCCTTTTGACATCGCTTGTGCTCCGAACCGATGTTGTATTGTATTTTAACATCGGTTCAACAACCGATGTTGAAAGTTGTCCACTTTCAACATCGTTCGATACAACATCGGTTAATAACCGATGTTAAAAGCCTAAAATAACCGATGTTAAATGCCTTTTTTGTAGTAGTGTAGACACATGTCATGTCTTCCAAATGCACATCTAAACATACTCTAACACTTGCAAGTTTTTGGTCACGTCATCACGGTTGAGAAACATTAACTCTTGCAGGTTTGGTCACATCTCCACGGTTGAGAAACATTATTATTTCCAGGTATATATCCATCGTGGTTGTGATATTTGACGATGGAGCAGAAAAACGAAGTGATCAAGAATGAGAAGGGAAAAGGAGTTCTCTAACAATGAGAAAGAACAGCAAAACTTTCTTCTCCATAAACAATATCAATATACCGAGTCAGGCTTTCAAGTGCCATAATTTATATTTTTGATCATCAAAATTCACAATATTCTTTGAAGTGTGCGTTGATTGAACTATAATAAGACCCTTAGTTAAATCGTTAAGTTACCGATTAACATTTTTGTGTATTACCAATTTTTCTTTAATTATTAGTTACTAATATTCCTTATAACTTTCTATATGTATTTTATTCACAAAGGTACTTATACATGACGTAAAATTTATTTTTCATAATAAATTAAATAAAATTTCAAAAATCCATAGTAAATGGATTTATTTTGCAAAATTTTATGAAAATACATTAAAACTAATTATAAAAAAATATTTTATAAAGATTAATTATTATAGGCTGTAAAATGCCCACATAATCACTAAATTTGGGTTCGTGAGATTCATAGTCAAAGGGGTTCTAGCACCAAGGAAACTGGAAGCATAACTGGACCAAATCTACAGTGGAAATTAATATGAAGCTGTTTGTGAACATCCCAAAATATGCAAAGCCTAAAGAGAGATTAGCCAATGGAAGAACAGAGATAGGGGATGACAAGCTGCAAAAGGAAAGGAAGCACATCATATGAAAGGAGATAGACTCGTGGAAAGGATGAGATATTAATGTGAAAGAAGAAAGGATGGAATGACTAGGGCCTAGGAAGGAGCATGGTAGGAAGGTTACATGATCCGGAAAGAATGAATATGCTACAGGAGTTGTTTTTCACTGTGAAGCATGGACACCTCTCTTGTTTGAAGTGTCACCGTGTCGGACACGTTTCTGACACCAACACACCCAGACACTAGTCCGACACTTCTTATTAGGTATCCAATTAAAAAACTATTTTTTGTTGGCTTAGACACTTAAGTCAATACCATTACACAACTCGGACATTTGAAAGGACACTTCCATATGGATGGACACACATTAATATTATTAAAAAGTTATTCATTTTTTAACTTCTGGAAAAGTCAGTTTAAATTTAATATAAAATAGGTTTAAATACATTTTTAGTCCTTGCAATTTGGCATTTTTTTTTGCTTTTCGTCCTTGCAATTTTTTTTTTGTTTTAGTCATTGCAAATTATATTTATTTTGTTTTTCGTCCTTATGGTTTAGATAATGCTTTGAACAATCAAAAAAGTGTTTTGAATAGTGGGGAAAAATGCTATCTAAACCGTTTTAAGGATGAAAAATAAAACAAACATAATTTGCAAGGACTAAAACCAATTTTTTTTTTTTGCAAGGAAGAAAAGCAAAAAGCGTTAAATTGCAAGGACTAAAAAGATATTTAAACCTATAAAATATTAACAAAAATAATGTCTCTCACCTTTTTTGAGGCTTGTTATATAAAAAAAACATATAAGGTTGGTTTAAAAAGATGAATATATCATCAATTTAGATATTTTGTTATATGTTACTCATATTTTATTTCATTAGAGTCTCTCTTTATGTGTATATGTGGTGTCCCCGTGTCCTATATTTTAGACATTAGCCGTGTCGGAGTGTCCGTGTTCGTGTCGTGTCCGGTGTTCGTGTCAGAGTCCATGCTTCATAGGTTTTTCATAGAAGGGTTCAAATCTATCAAGGTAAAATTAATACATAGGAGATAACATGGTGTTGATGATAGGAGAAGAGGATGATGGTTTACAAGAATTATTTAAGGGAGTTGAGGAGTGGTTAAGTAATATCTTTGAATCAATACAACCATGGTGTCCATTACATGTACCGGGCAATAGAAAGGTAAGGATACATTACATTGTTGGAATGATGAATGTTTTGCAGAGGTGGTGGCACCTATTGGCTCTTTTTTATCTACTGATGACAATCAAGAGTTCTTGAATGCACTTCAATTTTGGATCTTGTTATTATAGGTGTCAAAGAATAAGAATTAGGATAAAATATGTTTTTGGTCCCTCGTTTTATATTGATTTATGTTTTTAGTATCTCATAAGTTTTTTCACTATTTTTCTTCCCTAAAAAATTGTTTCATTTTGTTTTTAGTTCTTGACATTAATTTCAACTATTAAGAGATATCGTGACGAGCAGAATTTGCGCTTGAAAATTTTTTGTTTAACTTTCTAACGATTTTTAACTACTACAAATTTTTTGCAGACTAAAACCGCCAGAAATATTAAAAAAATAATAAAAAATCAAAATACCGAACACTAGATTTTTGGAAACCACAAGAAATGTTACAAAAATAAACATTTCTAACTGTCAAAAAAATTGTAGCGATTAAAAGTCACCAGAAACTTAAACATGAAATTTTCACACGCTATTTATGCCCGCTATGTCATCACTTAATAGTTAAAATTAACGTCAGGAACTAAAAACAAAACAAAACAAAACAATTTATGAGGGACTAAAAACAGAAAAAAAAAATTATGAAGGGCTAAAAACAGAAATCAAAATAAAATGAAGGACCAGAAAGATATTTTACTTTAAGAATTAATGGCGGCATATACTTCGTTAGGCTCTTGGAAGAGTTCGTTCCAATGGAGAAAAAATCAATGTGGATGTGCAATAAGAAGAAGTTTAGACCGTAGTTACATTTCGCAATTCTTTCCGGTACGTGGTACGGGTTCGGATACACAGTACATGACCTTGTAAAAAATTGGTATACATAGTTGGTACGTTTCGGTTCATTAATTAAATTTACAATTAGTTCTAATATATACATTAGTATGCTACTAATTTTTTTTATTTAGATAAATGTCAATATTAAATTATGTATGACATCTTCCCATGTAATAAATTAACCATAATGACTGAAAAATTAAGAATTAAGATGCATAGTATTAAACATGAAACATATTTAAAATAACAAACATGATATGCAGATTAAAAAAAAACACAAAAGATAATACGATGGGCATCACACAACACCAATAAAAAAACCAATTTATATTTTATTTTTTTATAATTAAAATTTAAATTACCCATAAGTCTTATAGAGAAGAGTGATGGACAGATGTAAAGGTAATTACTTCTTGAGAAATGCTAGCAACACACTCTCTATCATACTCTTTTGAACACACTCTTTATGATTGATTAAAATTTATTGGAAATCACAAATTTTTATGGGTCACACTTGTTATTTAATGACTCTCTCTCTTAATTTTGTAGTTTTCAATAAATTCCAATAATGATAAAGTGTGTGTTGGGAGAAGTGTATTCGAGTGTGTTGCCAGCACTCATCTTAGTTCTTTCATTTATCAGCACCAACTTCTTAAAAGTTGAAACCAACAACAATTTATAAAAAATAAAAAATAAATCATTTCATTATCGTGACGGTTCCTTTCGTCTTCCTCTTTTACTATTCTCTTGTCTTTCCATGTTTTTTTTTTTATAACTTTCTCTTCTTGTGCTTGGCTATGAATGGGTGTTCTAAAAGTTCCTAAGTTGCATTCCTTTCGTCCTTCTTTCTCTTTGTTCAAATTGTGTTATTAGCTGGAGCATTTCTCTTCGAAGCCTGGGTATGAAGGGTTTTTTGAAATTTCTCAACCTGCAATTTTTTCATCTTCATATTTCCTGGTTCATCGACCTCATGAGTTCATGAATGAATTTTGGCATCCTGGTTCGAAAACAAACCATAAATTGGTACACACGAACCAATTCGCGATTCTCTAGTGTAGGCAACAAATTATGTAACTATGGTTTAGACACTGATGAGGAATCATCCATAGCAAGCTTCTGGAGTTGATGAAGATTCAAGAATGTCTGAATGTTCAGGTGGTGAATGCAGCTAGGTAGGGGAGTTGGTTTTCTCTAGAGAGGATATTCTAGTAATATTGGGGGAGGAGGACAGAACAGTTAACTCACCAACATTTTTAAAATTCAATTCCAATACAAAGAGGCCGAACAAAGAAACATTCAATGCAAAAGGAAAACTGCAGGAGATGCCATGAGTGAAAATGCTTTTGGAGATAAGGTCCAAAAAGGTGAATAGAAAGGATGATGGGTGTAAACATAAAAAAGGCAATGGGAGCAAAAAGGTTGTACTAATTAAACACCATAATACTATTCTTTGTATTCTTTAATATATTGTTTTTTATCCTGGTAAGAATATAAGGTTAATTATAAGGAAATAGTTACATAGACACCCAAAGTGCCATTCAACATCTAATGAGAGAGAAAGAAAAAAAAAGAGAGAAAATATAGGTATGATAAGGTTTATGATATGACAAAAAGAAAGAGATAGAGAAAAATGAAAGATGTTTGTGGAGTGTTTAAAATAATATAATTGAATGTTTATGTATCATTACTCTAAGGTTAAACATGGTTATATCTTAGAAAAGCTACAACTATAACACCAACCCAATATATATGAAAAATAGACAAGACAAATGTTGTCTTACATTAAAATTTGTGAATATCACCATAATGAGTTCATATCACGATTCCATATTTGAAAACTTTGAACAAAATTTTAAATTTGGTAACCCATTTTTTAACGTTTGATATGTAAAATAATAGGAAATGACATAAAAAAAAGTGAAATATTATGTATAAACAAGTACTGTTCAAAACAATAAGGTAGATGAAAATAAATATTTTTTTTATAAATATTGATTTGAATGCATCACAATAAGGAATTGATATCCCAACTATGTTGGCACCCCAAATCCTACTGATCCTCTACAACAAGTTTTATTCAAAAGAAGAAAGAGAACAAAATTGGGGGGACATGTACCAAACCCAATGATTACAAAAGAAACCTATAAGATGCAAATAAATATTTATTGTGCATTGTCAAATAATATACTTTACTGACGGATTAGCTGCAAGTTACTTGAAATAATCAGATGTACTTGATATTGTCTAGTTAGAGTTGATTCATTGATCCGCTGTAATCGTTTCATCTGGATATAGAGTAGGCTTTGGAGGTATTTCCAAGTTCTCAATGTCATCTTCAAGCATTTCCACTACTTTGTTCATTGAGGGGCGATCATTTGGTTTCAATTGTATACACCAAAGTGCAATTATGATCATCTTCTTTGCTATTTTCTTTTCCTCCTCTGTGAAATCTTCCATTTCTATATCTTTCTCTTCTCCAATATGATTATAAATCCAGAAGGGGAAGTAAAGTTGACTTGAACGCTCTGCATGGGGATTTAGATTTTTTCTCTTGCTTGCCATCTCCATCAAAAGCATTCCAAAGCTATAAACATCAGCCTTATGAGATATTCCCCCAATATTTTTATAAAACAATTCTGGAGCCATATACCCAATTGTCCCTCTTGCAGCTGTAATTGTGACAATGCTATTATCTATTGGATACAACTTTGCCAATCCAAAGTCAGAGACCTTTGGGGTGAAGTTTTCATCTAGTAGGATGTTGTGGGGCTTGATATCAAAATGCAAAATCTGCATCTCACACCCATGGTGGAGATAAGCAATCCCACGAGCCACTCCAATTGATATATTATATATTTTGTCATAACTTAAATATATACTTCCATCTTTGGAAAAAATAAATTTATCAAGAGATCCATTGGACATGTATTCATAAACAAGAGCCCGTTTTGACCCTTGAACACAAAATCCAATTAATTGTACCACATTTTGATGATGTATTCTTCCAATGGTAGCAACTTCACTAATAAAGTCCTGTCCATTTCCTTTTGATTTTCCTAACATCTTTATTGCCACACAAGGTCCACTACGCAACTTTCCCTTGAACACAGAGCCATATCCTCCTTCACCCAACTTGTCTTTAAAACCTCCAGCCATCTTCTTAATTTCCTTGTATGAGTATCTAATAGGCATCAAGTTATTTTGTTCTAGATAATTTTCAATATTTTCATACATTGACAAATGTCTTTTTCTCCATTTACATATCAAAAGTGCAATTAACGGTGGCACCCCAAATAAAAATTTCCAAGCCCATGACATAGAGACAATTATGCCTATATCTGCAAGAAAATTTTACTTGAGTGAATAAATATCATGGTAAAGAATCATTTGATTACACCAGTAATGTAAAATGCAATAAGGTATTTGTTAAAGTAAAACATCAATTTGGTTCTTAAAGTTGATAAAATACAGATCCATTTAGATATTACAAAAAATAGCAAATTTAATTTCTAAAACAAATATCAATCAATTTAGTTGTTGAATAGTACAAGATCACTTTATGCAGTTCAAGGGTTTGTTAGACTGTCGTAGGAAAGGTCTGCAGGTTTGGATGATAGTTTGGTATTCGGTTATTTGGTCTATATGCTTGGCTCGAAATTCTTTGTGTTTACAACTATAAAAGTTCATTCCTGGCAATGGTGTAATGCAAAAGAGGGACTAAAGTATCTTCAATCTGCTTGGATGATAGATCCTAAAGCTTGTCTTTGAAGGTGGGAAGATTTATGATCGGCTGTGTAGTGGGATGTGTGATTTTAGTTTGATGAATGAGGTACATAACGCGTATTTTGAAGGAATTGTGTGAGGGTAATAAGTTTGAATTGGTGGCGTAGATAGTTGTTCAGGATTGAGGGATATGATATGAAGCTTTATTTCAGTTATTTTTTCAAATATTTGGTGGGCATTATCAGGAATCAAATTTTATGGGGTTGTTTGCTGTTGACACAAACCAATATGTTCAATTTTTAGTCGTCATTTTCGCAAACATGATTCTCAAATAACATTTAATGTGATTTTGGTTGTTGTAGAGGTCTTCGAGTTTGCATTTGACGGACAAATTGGTTGAGTATAAAGATAGTCCGGTTAATTATGTAGTATGGGAGCACGTTCTGTGTGGTGAATTTTGTGGAGCTCAATTTTAAACATGTCCTGTGTAAGTTATTTTGTGGAGATTAGTTTCAAGGGATCTATCTAGCATGGGAGAGCGTCTCCTACCGTGGGAAAATCTTTTTGAACCGTTAGATTGTATTCTTTTTTAATCTATGATTAAGATTTTTCATTTTTTCATTTTCTTTTTCTTTTTCTCTTCCCTTTTCCTACTTTGCCCCTTTTACAGAGCCTGTACAAAGTCCCTTTCTCTCCTAAGACCCACCCTCTTCCTCTCCCCTCCAACAAGGTTCTAGTCAAATTAGAGCGAAAATCTTTTTGAACCAATTCCCAGGCTGCGCAATCCCGCACACCCCACCTCTACTCTCACACCCACTACACTTGGTAGTTACACCTGGAGGAGGCGATTTGGAAGGGGGAGGTCCAGTCAAGCCAAGGTTGTTGGGGGAGGGGTGCATGGAGGTGCAGGTGGACATGGAGGGTGGAGGTGGTGTAGGAGATGGTGGTGACGAGGTAGGAGCCAGTGTGGGTTTTGAGGAAGAGTTGGTCGCCAGTGCCGTTGGAGGCGCAAGTTATGTAGGGGTTGAACACAAGCTCTCGGATTTGTTCAATCAGTCGTTTTCTTAATTTCTGGATCTGATATGCTTTGGACTGTTAGGGGTAGTAGCAGCAATAGAGGGAGAGTGGTGGTTGTTGTAGTGGGAGCACGTGAGTGGCGAGGGAGGTGCAGCGCAAAGGTACAGGAGGGCGGCGACAAAGAGACGATGGGGAAGCTCAGTGTCGAAGTTGAGATAGAGAGGGGACAAATTTGGAAAGAAGAAAAGAAAAAGAAAAAAATAAGAGATATCTCAGTCATTGGATCTTTAAATGAGATAATTAATCTAACGGTTGACATTCTTTTCCTACGGTGGGAGATATTGGCATCTCCCATGCTAGACAGATCCTAGTTTCAAGATGTTAGTTTTGGTTTTAAGTATATGTTAATTTGGGTATTGTGATTTGTACTAGATCGGGTGCTTTATATACGGTGATGGAGTGAATTTGTTGAGGGGAGGGTGATTTTATTGTGTGACTCTTTTTCGTAATCTCTTTCTCAAAATTTGTCACATCTTGTTCCAGTTCTGCTTTTAATAATATATTTCTCAATTGCTTATAAAAAAAAATCAATTTTATTGTTGAAGATGATATGTAAAAGTAAATTTTGTCTTTATAAGAACAAATTGTCAAATGGTTTTCAAAATTAAAAACTAAATTTTCTTTTTTGTGTCACAGGGATTAAAATAAACAATTATGCCAATTTCAGGGACTAATTTATTGCTTAATATTTGTTAAATTGTCTATATTATATATTATACATACTACGAAATCATTGGTTAAAATTGTTACATATACAACCAAATGGATTCATCTATATTAAATACATTTCCACATACATATACATATATTTAAGGAGGAACATATTCTCATTAATAAATTAATATTGACCATCACATGTGTCAAGTTAATGAATTTGAAATTACATATATTTATGTTTTTTTTTACTGCTATATTTATAGTTAATAAATATGTAAAAATAAGTATATCATTTGAATAAGGTCGTCATAAAGCATCAAAAACTAATTCTTGTTATTATTATACGTACATAGTTAAAACATAGGTAAATTAAGATGATAAAATTCTTACCTGCTGCAAACCATCCCAGTTGTTCCAGCTTTCCTATACCTAAAAATGAAGGAAAATATCAATTTGAGAATCCTAACAACTAGACAAAGAAGACTATTTGCATATTTTCATAAAGGTTATAGCCATTAACAAGTTTAACAGCCTTTTCTTATTTAAAAATAGTAAATGTTATATTTTTGGTTGGTAATACAGGTAAAATATAAAAAATAATAAATTATATTTTTGTCTAAAATTGATTTAATTAATAGAATGATGTTTTATCAATAATAATAAATATAAATTAATATATAAATATAGATGTTTGAAACTTTGTTTTGAAAAATCTCAAAAAACGGTTTAATAGATGAAAGGTAGCTTTACTAATGATTTGAAAAATCTAATTATGCATATATAATGTTAATTGAAGTAAAACGACTATCAATTAAAGAAATAAAAAATATAAATGAAATTTGCCTTTAACTAAATAATTAATAAATAAAAAGCATTAATTTACTTTAATTAACACGAAAACTCCACAAAATTAGAAAGACCTTCCAAAAAATATTTATATTAATCTTCATAACAAAAGGGTCAAAATAATCTAACCTATAGCTCTGTCATCTAAAAAATAAATAAAAAATCTCTCTTAAAACTTTTTTAAGGTTTCACTCACCGATACTCCGACATTGAAGCTCCTGGCTGGAAAAGTCGAAATAACAGTTGGGATGTTTACAAAGATTCTGACAGGCGAGGTGGATCCATGAAATCTCAAATCCATAGACTAGCCCCGCGTGCATCACAGTGTAGGAATATTTATTAGTGTCCAACTCTAAACCCCACCAAGATGTGGGAGCAACCAGCTTTACTTGACAACCACCTTCAAAGTCCTCTGCTTTTAAGTCACCAGCAATAGCATATGCATAGCCTTTGGAGTCCCACTTGACGCAAGGATCAGTATCCACATACTTACGATTGTGAGTCACTGGATGGCTACAATTCAAATACACTATATGCTGGAAAGTGAACTCGTCCCAATTACGACGACCTGAATTACCAGCTTGGTATGAATCCATGTGGTAACTATAAGTATCACTGAAATTGGAGCGAGACAAGAAATAGCGAGGAAGGGAGGAGCAGTTTTGTTGTTGAACTACTCCGGGATCAACCACTCGGACTGTGAAGTTATTGTAGTTGATTGCCTGCACATGATATGTTCCAGAGTACAGATATAACACAGTAACATTATTTTCACAAGCCAGCTCATACCTGTTGTCGCCGCAGTTTTTTGGGTCGCCTTTTAATCTGAATGGATAAGTTATGTTGGTGACTTTGCCACAGGAAGAAGGAGGGCAACTATGCTCTTGCTCTTCGTTGGTAGCACAGATTTGCTGGACTAGTAGAAGCAGCAGGACCACCAATAACGCTCTCTCTGCCAACATGATGCCCAAACTGTTTCTCATTGAATTTGAAGTACATACAAATCTAAGTTAGATATTTCAATTTAAAACTCAGACTTGAACTATCAACTATATAAGGGACCACATTTTTCCTTTTAGAAAATTGTATGATAATATTTTACAACGTAGACTTTGACTGAAACCGCGTTTTTACTTTTTATTTATTTTTTATCTGGTTTATACAACTGATTTTAATAAACAAAAAAAAATATAAAAAATTACGTAAACATAAATTAAAATAAATTAAAGGAGTGCAGATCGCTTAAGTAGTTTGTTGGTTTATAGTACTCTTTTCAACCACAAGCACCCAGGTTGAAACCTGCAGACTAGTGAACATAATTAAATTAAGAGTGGCACCAGAGTTTGGTTCTGTAATACCATGTTTTTTCCCAAAAGAAAACAAACCCCCTCAGACTCTAGTGTGCTTCCGTTCCAAGGTGATTCCATGTTGATCACGCTATTTCTAATGCTCCTCCTTGTCAACAGTGGCAGCGGCAACGGCGAGTGCGAGGAATTGTCTTGTGGCTCTGGTGAACCACCTATCAGTTTTCCCTTCCAACTCATCAAGGGAATGAAAGATGAATGTGGTGATCCCGGGTTTTGTCTGTATTGTACTGAAAAAAATGAGACAATGCTTGTTCTGTCCTCGATAAAACTCCGTGTCAGTCACATAGACTACAAACTTCACGAAATTGAGTTGACTGACCCGGAAAATTGTATTCCGAGGAAGTATCTACAAATAAACAATTCTCTCATTCATCATCACAAATTTGAATCTTTATTGTTAGGAATTTCTAAAAGCTATGGAGGAGAGGAAAGTAACTTGAGCTTCTTCGACTGTTCTTCAGTTGGGCATCCACACCTGAGAAACATGGAGCAGTTATACTCAGATGACTCACAAGATATGATCTCCTGTCCGATTTACGTTTCTAGTTCTTACGACAGTGTGCTCAGATTGGACCTTACATCTTGTACCAAAATGTTCGACAACGTTGCACCAGTCTGGGCATACAAGAGGTGGCATAATTGGTTGAATTTGAGATGGTCCGAAACAAATTGTAATAAGTGCGAAGCAAATGGGAAGAGATGTAGGTGGAAGAACAACAGCACAGTAGGTGACATCGAATGTTTTGACTGCAAGGACCAAGCTAAAACTATCCACGTTCCCAAATCTTTTATTTTCTCTGCTACAGGTGAGATCAGACTCCTTCACACTACCTTGTTTGATTTCCTTCTGTCTTTTTGGTTCTAAAATCTAATTCCATACTACTCAACAATTAATTTCTTATCCAAACTCTATTGAGTTTTCAAAACATGTCGCTTAAAAAGAAAAAAAAAGAGAAACAACCTTGAGATGTTTTCCATTTCTTTGCTGTTTTTGCCTTGTTTGGTTTGGTTCTCATTTTCTCTTTGCACTGTGATAATAGATTTTGCTGTAGGATAGTTCTGTTGTAGGAGCGCAGACCTATGTAGGAGAGTTCTGTGAAGTTTTTGCTTTGTAGGATACCTCTATAATTTCTGTGAGTTTGCGCTGCGAATAATATTGATCACAATGTAGTTTACTCTGTCAAATGCGTGGGGGTGACGAGGTGTGTTAGCAAAACAGTTACCAAAATAGAAAGACATTCTTAATTTTTGCCTATCAAACAAGTTTATTGATTTTTTAATTTTTAAAAACTAAAAACAGTTTATAAAAATTGAAATCAAACACACCCTTAGTAATTTTTCCCTTTATTTTTTTTTAAATCAAGTCTCCTATTGTTATTGTAGGTTCGATTCTTTTGGGGCTGGCAGTCATTGCTGTTTTTAAGATCATCAGTTATTTTAGACAGAAACAAGAGGACCAAGCAAGAGTGGAGAAGTTCTTAGAGGATTACAGGGCAGAAAAGCCTACGAGATTTACCTACGCTGATGTGAAAAGAATCACATGTGGTTTTAAAGAAAAGCTAGGGGAAGGAGCTCATGGGGCTGTATTCAGAGGAAAACTTTCAAATGAGATTCTGGTGGCTGTAAAGATCCTCAATAATACAGAGGGTGAAGGGAAAGAGTTCATCAATGAAGTTGGAATTATGGGCAAAATCCACCACATCAACGTGGTTCGTTTGCTTGGCTTTTGTGCAGAAGGACTCCATCGTGCTCTTGTCTACAATTTCTTTCCAAAAGGTTCACTACAAAGCTTCATATTTTCACCAGATGATAAGGACCATTTCCTTGGCTGGGAGAAGCTGCAACACATTGCTCTTGGTATAGCTAAAGGGATTGAGTATCTTCATCAAGGTTGTAATCACCCCATTATTCACTTTGACATCAATCCTCACAATGTGTTACTTGATGACAACTTCACTCCAAAAATTTCTGATTTTGGCTTGGCCAAATTGTGTTCCAAGAATCCTAGTTTGGTGTCCATGACAGCTGCTAGGGGAACCTTGGGATACATTGCACCTGAAGTTTTCTCCAGGAACTTTGGGAATGTGTCTTATAAGTCTGATATTTATAGTTATGGAATGTTGTTGTTAGAAATGGTTGGAGGAAGGAAGAATGTAGACATGTCTTCTCCACAAAATTTCCATGTTTTGTACCCAGATTGGATCCATGACCTAGTTCATGGAGATGTACATATCCATGTTGAGGATGAAGGTGATGTTAAAATTGCAAAGAAACTAGCAATTGTTGGACTTTGGTGCATTCAGTGGCAACCAGTGAACCGTCCATCTATAAAATCTGTCATACAAATGCTGGAAAGTAAAGAAGACGACCAATTAATTGTGCCTCCTAATCCATTTCACTCAACGACTTCCACTACCTCTAGTGGATTCACTTCAGCAAGGAGACCTTTGGAGTTGGAAGTGATTCAAGAATGAAGAAATAACAACTTTTACACTCACAAATCTGTGTTTTATTGATTTATTTACAGTGGGAGAAGATTTTAATTTTGTAGAAAAGGTAGCAGATGTATTTTGTGCAATATGATTAAATCCAAACTCTAGTGATTAAATGTATTTTGTTTTCTTATCAGAAGGAAAAAAATGTTAGTTGTGCTTGAATTAACTATATGAAAACAAATTTAAATGTAATATTAAAGCTAAAATTGGAGAAAAATGAAGAAATAATAAATAAAAGGAAATTTTGAAATAATTAATAATTTGATATTTTTCAAAATAATAAAATAATTATTAAATATTGGTGAAAATATTTTCCCATTGGACAAAAAAAAAAAGAATGATAAGAAAAATTCTAACGTTAAGAAATGAACTTTCAAATTTATAATATAAAAGTGATTAAAGTAAAATTCATTTGAAAAATATAAATGTATTAATTCCTTATTTATATTTAGTGTTATTTAGGTTTTTAGTACAAAAATATTTCATTAAAGAAAAATAATATAGAATATTTTTATTTTAATCTTAAATATTTACACCAAAATTTTGGTGACTTTGTATTGGCAAGTTAAAGATATAAATTAGATTAACATATATTGCACAATAAAATTATTGAGGAGAGTAAATTTTTTTCTGCTGCATATCATTTATGGTCTACTTATTTTTATCTTGTTTATGATGAGTTCATTCAAGAAATTAGATTAAGCTTCAGAAGCTTAAGAAGAGCTATGAAGATGCTTGAAAATAACGTTGTAATGCGAGGAAGACCATAAATGGCATACAACACCTAAAAATCCAATTGTAGCTCTATAAGAGTCCAAAAATAATTTATTGGCTTGTCATGTTCTACGTGTTCACTGTGTGCCATTTAGACATCACTAGTTGGTCTTGTTGTAAGTGTTAAGGGAGTTGTGAATGGATTCAAGATTGATAATTCATTAAGTGATAGAAATGATGTTGGTGACATGAAAAGTGGTATGGATGTCTGCACTTTGACTAAGCATTGACTTCTTCCCTATCTTTGATTGTCACTAACACAAATTTGTGTAACTTAATGAGTTGTTATCTTTGGTTCCATTCCCATCATCCTTGACACTTACACTAAGGCCAACTTGTGATCGCTAAATGGTACACCGTGAACATGTTGAGCATGATAGGCCAAAAAATTAATTTTGGAAACATTTAAAGCTAAAATTGGCTTTTTATGTGTTGAATGTCATTTAGGGTCTTTCGTGTGTTACAATGTTCTTTTCATCTATCCTTATAGTTGTTTCTCGGCTTTTGAAGCTTGATCTAGTTTCTTGAATGAGCTCATCATGAACAAAGTGGAAATAAGCAGGTCGTAAACGATATGTAGCATAAGAAATTTACTAGAGAGAAACTTGGTCATTTCTCCTCAGTAAATTTCTTGTGCAAATGTCGTTTAGAGCTCTGCTTATTTTCATCTCTATTATGATAAGTTCATTCTCTTTCTTAGTAACTTGATCCACCTTCAAAAGCCTATGAAGAACTATGAGGATATATGAAACCCTCTGACACCATTTGATTTCAACCTTGTTATGAGCAAGTATGTTGCTTATCTTTCTACTTTTTATCAAGAGCTTTGACTGTAATTATTTCTTAGTTATTTCTGCTTTGTCAGGCAGGGTAGATGACAAGATACTTTTTATCAACTTGATGCCTCTACATTCAACTACTGTTGCTAGGGGATTATTGATGAGCAATGGTATGACACTATAATTTCATAACTTATAAGTTCTAAGGAATGTTATTAGTAGCTTTAGTATATTAATTGTTGAAGTGTTATCTAGGAGATGGAAAACATAATAAACTAGGTTCATGTGTGAAATCAATTGCTTGGATCGTTGTTCAGATCAGAGCTTTGGAGAGGGAGATCATTGTTTGTAGTACAAGCTATGTTTTGGGTTTTTTTTTATGTTGTATGTTTGTCATTTTATAAGCTTTGTGCTTGGCTTAATTTTGATCATTGTATGCACTATTTGTGCACTTGGAGACTCTCTTGTATTATTTATTGATAATAGTAGAGTTGTTTTTTGGTCTTGACGACCCATGTTTTTTACCTTTGTTTTGAGAGGCTTTCCACATTAAAAGTTTTTGTGTCTTGATTATAACTTTTAATCTAAAACCAATAGCATATAGGTCACAATAAATAAATAAATAAATATATATATATATATATATATATATATATATATATATATATATATAAAGAAACATACTTACAAGTATAAAAGTTGGGACTATGAATATAAAATAAAGTGTCAATTAAAAAAAACCTACCTTCTACATTGGTTCTAGTGACAACCGACATAGAAAATCACATTCTATATTGGTTATTACCAAAATCCATTTAGGAAGTGGAACTTTCAACATTGGTTGTCAATGACTGATGTAGTTAGAGGCTTGAAACATATATAATGTGTCACTTTCTACATCGGATTCTGGAGGAACTGATGTTGAATTTGTGGATTCTACATCGGTTTGGAACTGATGTTGAATATGCATACATTTAACATCATGTTGAACAACATTGGTTATGGAACTGATGTAGTATGCCTTCTAGAAGACTAGAATCATGTTAAATGTGTTTGCTATAGTAGTGAGGGGTATTTCCAATTGTGACTCCATGCCTAAGTCAGAGGTCGAACTTCAGACCTTATCTAAGTGTTGAACCACTTATGTTAACAACTTTTGGTAAAGTTCTCTTGTTTGATTTATAAGAAAAGAGGAGGAAAAAATATAAATGGCAAAGGAAAATATATCAAGTAAAGGCAAATGTCAATTAATAATTATGAATAAGAAATATTATTAAATTGATTGTCACTATTTAATATTCATGGGGACTTAACGGTGATGAATTTGCTGCTAAAATAAACATATTTAAATATAGCTTTAATTTATTTTAAGGTGGTTTGGTCACATTACCATGGTTGATAAACAGTAATTCTTACAGGTATCTACCATGGTTGTGATAATTGAGAATGAAGCAGAAAAGTGAGGTGATCGAGAATTAGAAGGGGAAATGGAATTCTCTAACAATATATATATATATATATATATATATTATCTATGAAAAAAAAAGTCTTACTTGACCACGTATCAATCCTATAGAAAACTTTTTACTACTCAAACAATGATCAATTTGATCAAAATGTAAAGTTTCATCACCACCTAGTTGGTGCTCCGCCACAGTCAAACCTCATCACCATCCTCCGAAACCCGAAGTACCACAGTGATCAACATATAAGAGACATAATGGAGTAAATCACGGGTGGTAGGATGGAGAGCAAAAGGAAGGTTAATGGAGTTAGGGACAAGCATGCACATCATTCTCAAAAGGAGTATGAAAGAAGGGATATAACCACATTCTACTTCTCCCATTTTCTAGACAATTATGGGGTTGTAGACTTATGGAATGTGTTTCAAAAGTGGGGATGTGTTTGGAAGGTATATGTAGCAGACAGGAGAAACTATGCTGGACATAAGTATGGATTTGTGAGATTTAAGGGAGTCAAGGAAACTAAAAGGTTGGAAAGACTATTGGATCAAATTTTCATTGGTGACATGAAATTATACGTAAATCTGCCTAAATATGGAAGGAATGCCACTTGGAAAAGGGAAGATACTAGGAAAGTAAACAAGATGGTGGAGAAGGGAGCATCGACAAGTACACATCAGAACTACAAAGAAGAAGGAAAAGAAGGATTTGGTGGAAAAATGAAGGAGATTGGGAAATCATATGCATAAGCAGTTGCAAAGGGAAGGAAGGATGGAATTAGAAGATGGCAAAGAAAACTAGGTAGGGAAAATTCATATGAGGCAGACGCATGGAAGGGGCAAGATTTGATGGTGGAAGTGGCCAATGTAGCATGGTTGAAGGGAAGTTTGGTGGCAAGGTTGTGCGATCCGGAGAAGTTATCAGTGATCCATGAATCCTTTATTTTGGAAGGATTTAGCTCTGTGAGGGTGAGATACTTGGGGGACAATTTAGTGTTATTGACTGGTGTAGCAGGAAAGGATCTCAACGAGTTATTTAAAGGTGCCGAAGAATGGTTGAGTGGCTGGTTTGAATCACGTCAGCCATGGAGTCTAGAGGTTGTTCCAAGGCATAGACTGGTTTGGTTAAGATGTGTAGGTCTACCTTTGCATATCTGGAATGCTTATTGTTTCACAAAGGTCCTTGCACCTTTTGGCACATTCATGTCATTAGATGAAAAAACAAGAATGTTTGAGAAATTGGACTATGCAAGAGTTTTATTAAGAACGTCATCCTTGGAATGTTTTAATAAGATTGTTAGGATTAGAATCAATGGATTCATCTACTCTGTTAGGTTGATGGAAGAAAATTGGTGTGGGGAAGTTGAGCTCTCAGGCGAGCACTATCCGATGACGGTGGTCGGAGAAACGGTCGAGTCATATCTGAATTTGAATTCAAATTGTGATGACAATAGGATAAGATACAAAAAGGACGAAATGTTAATTGTTGATGGGAGTGGAGACATAGCTGTGAAGGCAACTAGGAAAATAGGAAGCATGCTTGATGATAAAAGGAATTATAGTACAAGGATGGTACAGGGAAAGAAAGAGGGAGTAAGGGATTTACAAGAAAAAGTGGAAGTGGTGCAGACTTGTGTGCAGAATGGTGGGCCCATTGATGTATTCAATGAGAGGGAAAAGCACACAATGGAAAATGTGCATAAAGTAATGAAAAATCTGATGACATAGAAACGGTGGGATCAACTGTGGAATTAAGGAGTGTGTATGTTGGGGATATAGAGAACTCTCAGTTGATGGAAGTCCCAATTAACAAAGTGGATCGATTGGGAGTTGCAAATGCATCATTTATTAAAGCCCAATTAGATTTGAATGATGCTTTGATTAATGGCTCAAGGGAAAAGGGGTCACGTAAGGGTAAATTTAGGAGTCTAAAAGAAATAATGTAAGAATAGGAAACATGAAGACTACAGGGGGAGTGGCTAGCGGTGCAAACGTTGCTTGTTGGGAGGAAAATAATCTAGTTTTGGGCGATGATGAGGAATATAGGGGTATACCAAGGGATAGTGAAGGGATTCAGGTTACTTATTGTCTTCATTTGGAAGATGGGCTAAAAGGCTAATTTGAAGGAGGGATTCACGCAACCAGCAAATTAGCAAATTGGAAATAGTTGATAGTTGTTATAGGTTAAGTTTGGCTTCTTTGGAGGAGGTAAATTCAGTTATATGTTCTTATTTTTTAACTTTAACAGTTATAGACTTTATTGCTTATCTTATATAAAGCTGGTTGTATATGGGTTTTGGTATACCTTTTACCACATTAATATATATTCTACTTTTGCTGATAAAAAAAAAATACATAGAAAAATGTACTACACAGTCCATTCATTCGTCTTTTTGTCTATAATGTTACCAATACACAACCTATTACTGATACTACTCTATTTTCCTTTTTATTTATATACCTGAGTTTGCAAAGCTAGCACCTACCAGATCACTACTATTTTAGTTTTATAACACTTAACCTATAAACATATAACAATAAAACTAAACAATCATTGTCTACGATATAGTTGAATTTTACTTGAAATATTTAATGCATTAACATGTATAGGATTGCCATCAAAATATAATTTCATATGGAAAATTAATTTAAAAATAATTAGTTAATATGTAGGACCACTATAGGTAACAAAACTTTCCATTCGAGTATTTAGCATAACTGTATATCCAAAATTCAAACTCAGGTCACAGGTTAAGTTGAAACAACCCTGTGCCAGTTGATCTAAGCACCTAGTGGTAATTAGTTAATATATTTTCTACATCATATTGTTTTGACTCTATTTTTAATAATTTCATATATAAAAAATTTATTGATTAATATCTATATGATAGGGTTGGAAAACTATACCTAAATACATGAAAAATATATTAAAATTCAATCTATTAAATAACATAATGAATATTTTCTAAACTCATCATGTACACCTCAACAATAACAATTCTTGAATTCCTAAAATTGAAAGTAAAGTTGATATAAAGTCACAATTCACTTCCTTCATAATCATACACCATTTGGTAGATAATAATAATAATAATAATAATAATAATAATAATAATAATAATAATAATAACATTTTTTATTAAAATTTTCAATATTACAACAATATTTTAAATTTCAAACACATGTATTAAAAATTTTAATATCAACATTTTTATGTAAAATATAATTTACATATAAATTAATAAAATTAATTAAACACAATATATATAAATATATATTAAAAATATCTTTAATTTAATTAACTAAATTTGTTTTCACAGTGAAATTGTATACAATCATTTTTAGTAATTTTATAAATAAAATTTTGGTAATTAATATTTAAATTACGAGATTAAAAATATTATTTGGAAAATTAATTTACATGATTAAATCTTTCTAACAATATATCAAAACATAAGTTATTGATAATGAATCTAAAATATAATTTAATGTAAAATATTTATTTATTATAAGTTTTAGTTATATAAAATAAATATTTATTTTGTACATTGCACAAACTAAAATATCAGTATATATATATATATATATATATATATATATATATATATATATATATATATATAATATGCTATTTTGGGAATTAATTAGAAATTCTATGTAAAATGACCAAAGTATGTCTAGTTGACTGCTAAAGCCCAACCGGTGTCATTTTGATCATTATAAATTCTATCAAAATTGTCTAAATGATAATAATTTTAAGTAAAAAATTATTTTACATTATAAAATGGATTTATTTTTAAAAAATTAATAAAAATATATTAAAACTTATTATAAAATCAATTTATATGTTATAAAGATTAATTATATTAATTATGATAGACTGTAAACGGTCCACATAGTCACTAAATTTCAGCCATGCCTTTGGTCAATAATGGATAATTATCACGATTTCAATTTAATTTAATTACTTAAATAATTAATGTTTGGATAATTAATTAATTAAAAATTTTATTTTTTTAGGAAATTTTATGGAGAGTGGCTCGGCCACATTGTCCAATTTTCAGCCACAAATTTGGTTGCTAACAAGTATTTATAATAACAAACAGTGTGCGGTTATAAATTTTACCTGAGTTTAATTTCTACGAATAAAAAACAAATATTTGTAATTAATTTAAAGTATATTGGTAATTAAATAAATAATAGTTAAGAGAAATTAAAAATATCAACCAACTTTGTAGCACTTTTTGGGGTCAGGTGGAGGATGTTGAAAACGAAGATTATTATTATTATTATTATTATTATTATTATTATTTAGTCATTGATTATCACAAGTCTATTTGTTAGTCTTCGAGTTGACCTTTCTCTATTGTTTTTTTTCGCAAACGTAGCAATTTACATAATTACTAGTTGGTTCATACAATGTACTCAAAAGTCTACCACACGTCTAGACTTGTGGAAAAGAGAAGACTTCCATTAATATCCGTGTTGATATATTCAAGCACAATTTCTAATGAGTTTGGCAGGTTTGTCTTATATATAATCACTTGATATGCAGGGACTTTGACATTGTGTAATTTATATAGCTAGATTTTTTTTTTTTTGTTATAAATTATCTTCATATATTTCATGCACAAGTCTTGCACGTATCTTGAAACAAACTTTAGTAATTGTCACATGTACTATTCATTAGTCTTTGCTAAAGGACAATGTAAAATAGACGCAATTCTTGAATTAAAGTTCATGCCGTGAAACATAATGCAAGTTTAAATTTCAAACAATTTGATAAGATTGTCTTGTATATATGTCCAAATTAAATATAAGTGTCATAATTTTCACCGTCATTATTGTTTGGGGTGACAATGCTTGTGGACCTTGACCCTTGATAGTGTTAAATGAAATTGAACAAATCATATAACCATTTTTTTTTTGTGTATTTATTATTTCTATTTTTGTTCAGTTATTTATTTTTGTTATAAATTATATACATATATTCCATGCATAAGTCATGCACCTAGTTCTATTAAGACGGTTATCTTAATTAGTTCTTAATTAGTTGAGAAGTGTATGTGAGTTGTAAATTCTTAAATATTTAAATTCGATTTGTATGGATAAAAAAAAAAGTATGAACAAGAGTATCCTAAAGCTTCGGATTCTTGAGAAAAATACTTCCTTTGTTGACCAATATTCTTAATTCACTTTAAATAACATACTGACAAAGAGGAGTGCTAGAATTTTCTTTCTTATGTGCGAATTTTCTTACAAATTTTGGTTTCCAGGTAATATGAACATCAACAATCAATTTCCTGCCATTTACAGCAAATTGTTTCGTAGAAAGTTGAAGTTTAGGAAATTCCCGGTAGATTTTCACATGAAAAAAATCCTCAAGCAATTTTCTTGTAGAAAATTTAGCTGGAAATTTCTCAACTAGGTTTCCTGCATGTTTCAAATCCTCAAGTAGTTCTGCATGTAATTTTCCGGTGAATCTAAAATCCACAAGTAATATTCCAGCAGATTATAAATCCCATATAGTTTTCTTGTAGATTTTAAATTCGCAAGTAATTTTCTTGTGAATTTTAAATATCCACATAAATTTAATTTTTGTTTACTTTATAAATAATACATGATTATGAGTTTTTAATATTAATAGCTTTTTATCTTAATAATAATATTTTTATTTAGATTATGAAAATTATATATTATTTTATTGTTATATATTATATAAAATAATTACTATTTCTAATATTTTCTTATTATATTTTCATTAATTTTTGCACAGAATTTGAGAATAAGGAATTTAATTTTATTATAAAAATTATAAAGAATAATTGCAAAGAATCATAATTAAAATTACCAATGTTGTTAAAACAGGATTGGTCATTGAACCGGTCAAAGTACTAATTCAAGGTTCAATGGTTTAACTGTAGTTGAACTATGGTCGAACCTGTATTAATAAAATAATAATAATTAAATAATTTATATAATTATATTAAATAAATATCATATCACTTAACTTTAAAACATTAAAATCTAAATTAAAACCTAAAAAATCATTTTACAAGTTTTTAACATTCAAAATATATATAAAAGTCTAATCAAATATACCATAATACTTAAGTTCAAATTTTAATAAAATACAATAATGTTTCATTAACAATAACAAGTTTACATTTAGAATAAACAAAAAAAAAAGACAAATTAATAAAATATAAAATTATCAAAAATCAAGAAATAAAAAAATTATAAATAAATATAATTGAGCAAATTATATATTTTACGAGAAAAAAATTAATAATAATTGATAAAACAATTTGTATCTATTTGAAATATTTATTAAATATATGTTTTTATTTATCTTTAAAGTATTTTATATTAAATTTAAAATTTTCAAAATAAAATTAAAAAAAAATAAAAGAAATACCGGTTCAAACCGGTTTCTTGCACCGGTTTTGACCGGTTCTGAAATCCTCCGATTTTATAGAGGATTCGGACCGGTCACCAGACCAGTTCCCGATTGAACCAGTCGAACCGGCCAGTCTGGTCCGATTTGATAACATTGAAAATTACACATATATTAAAATATAAAAATAAATAAACAATTAAGCTTTACTTTTATCATGACTTTGATTTTAGGGTTATTTGTCTCAGGCAATTGTTAAATACAGTCTCCCTTATTGCTAAACATACCCCCTTATACATTTTTAGTTTTTTTTACCCTCAAAACCCCTTTCTAAAAAATAATTTTCGGAATACAATTTACATTTACATTGCACTCCTGCTACAAAAATATCCTTATGTATGCTCAAAACAACAAGCAACACATCCATATATGGGATACTACTAAAATATTATTAGCGATTTGCATGGAGAATTGATCCTCCAGGCTCCAACACAACTCATTTTGCTAACAACAATCTGTCACATATTTTCAACTTCCATTTTCGATATCAACCCACTCCCAGTCCTCAACACCCGAACCTCCAAAAAAAATATTCATATAAAGAAAGTTTGGCTTCAAACAATACTGAAAGTTATGAGATCAGATTCATGCTATTAGCCCAAATGAATTATTTTAGTAATTGGGTTACCAAAAGATTAAGTTCTTACCTGTTTTATCAAAGTAAAACAATAATCATTCAATTTTTATCTTGTTTTACTAATCATACTAGCATGTGGGATTCATTTTGTAATGCTTTAACCAATTTCACAAAACATTGCAAATGAACTTCTCCTTCAGAATTTGTTTAGGAAAGAAACAAATTTGGTTAAAAAGTCTAGCCCTTGTTAAGAATAAATTTGGTAAACTCTCTTGTGTTCTGTTTGATTTTAAACATTCTCATATCTTGGTCTTTTTTAACTCAAATAACTCAATCTTTTTTATAGACATGCTGAAAGCACAAATGAAAATTAAGCAAATGGAAAATAAGAAATAAAATAGAGGTTCTGTAATTACCACCCAACACTGAGAAAAATGTTTCTGACCAACAGATTTGATCTGTGAAACATAAATAAGGTTGATTGACTTCGCATTGTCAAGTGTCTGTGATTTCTGTTGTAACAAGAATGTCAACCCCTTTCAGAAGATGAATTTTATACAAACTACATAACCACATGAATCATAAAATATTGAGCAATTCATTTTTTGAAGGTCTAAATGTTCAACGTTGAAAATGATTGTTTTGTACATTTAATCAAACTTCATTGGTTATCAAGGGTCTTTTAAAATGAAATTTCACATAAGAACATAAAAGCCTTTACATAGTCTAAAAAAAGAACCAAGGAAGTGATATCTAGATCAAGAAAACTTGCTCTTTTTTTCTTCTTTTTTTTTTTATTGTAGATCTGCACAACTTGATGGTAATGTGTGTAAAATCCTTGCTGTAACACAAATTTAAGTCTAGTTCATCAACACTTGATTTTTGTTCATCACACATCTGTTACTGAGCAAGTTGCAAATATTCTTACTATGTTAGTTCTCTTTCTTCATCAATTCAAGTCCAAACTCAGGTGTGTAACTATATATTTAGTTAGAATTCGTTGATCAATTGTAATTGATTTGGTGAGCTGTTAGTTTCAATTATTGTTAGTTGATTCCGCTGCATTATATTGTCATTTCAACATGGTAGACCTGCATTATGTTAGGTCAAGAATACTTGTTATGCAATTCAACATTGTAGCTTTTATCTTTTTGTAAAGCACTAAAAGCAATAAGAAAAAAGAATCGGCTTTTCTTAACAAAAGGGGCAATTTTCTAAAAAAAATTACTAAAATGGGTATTTTTTAAAAATATTACGGAAATGGATAAGTCGTATTTTAAAACATTACTTTATATAAAAAAAGTCATGTTTTAAAACACGACTTTACTTTTAGTATTTTTTTTTTAAAAAACAAATAGAAGTCGTGCCTTGATAGTTGGCTTTGCTAATTTTTTTTTGGAAATTGCTATTTACAACCACCTATTTTTATCGATACACCCCCTTTTAAATTTTTAAAAAAAATGGTGAAAGTAAAATCGTGTATTAAGACACGACTTCTTTTATATGAAGTCGTGTTTTAAAACACGACTTACCCATTTCCATAATATTTTCAAAAAGTACCCATTTTAGTAATTTTTTTAAAAATTTGCCCCATTTTGATAAAAAAGCCAAAAAGAATCACATCAAGTCAGAATTTTTTTTTCCAGATATTTTAGGAATTATATTAATATATTACAACTATTTGACTACACATTGATACTTTACCCTTTATACTTAACACAAAATATGAATCAAACAAGTCTCTTCGATTTGGTGTGAGCAAGTTTCATAACACAAAGGTGAAATGATGTGGTTGACGTCGGTGTTCAACTCTTCCATTTTACCTTTCTATTTTATGAAAGTTAGATATGCATCTCAAACAAAATGGTGTCTAGGGTGCACAAGTAAAACTTGTTTTGCATCATCTGAAACTTATTTTTTCTTCTCTTTTCCAATTTTTCCCGGCCTTTTTTTTCTTCTTTCCTCTTCTCTCTTACTTTTCTCCGTTGTTTGCTGAGGGAAGCATGGCTGCAAGCACAGCTGCCATGGCTGATCCACCGAAACCACCTTATACCCTTTTGTCTTTTTCCCTTCCTTCCTTTGTTCTCTTCTTTTCCCTCTCCTTCTCTTCCTTACTTCCTTTGCCAACATTGATGTTGTAACCCACCCCAAATTGAGTTTCTTTAACTCTTTGATTCAAGTGTGAAGGTGAAGTCTCACATTGGGTAAAATGTGTAATAACATATAAGTGAGACTTCACCTCTACACTTGAAATCCAACAATCTCTTCTCAAGTGTGAGTCTCTTCCACATGGTCTACTCTTTCTCAAGCGGAAGCCTTTTTCAATCTACGAGTATTCAATTATGGCCCTTAGAGATTAATTGTGAGTGCCACTATATGCTCTCTGTCATTAGGCCCTTAGAACTTAGCCATTGTCGTCAAAATGCTCTAGATACTTGGACTGTCTCTCCACCGTTAGTTCATGGCAACGGGACACGCCGCCTGACCTCTATGTTACCAGGAAGACTTTCGATCTCCATATATGGAACCACCGCTAGGAAAACTTTCAATACAAGGGATTCCTATGCCTGGATCCACCACCAAGTCCATTATACTCGTCCTAGCCAGTCACCTGGTCTGATAACAATTGTTGGGAAACCAAGGGGGATAAAACACCGAGGAGATCTTCACCAATGGGTTACGAGCAAGAGTTTTACGCAATTAAAGATATATCTTCTTTGTCTATGTATAGAGATGACCAACTTTGGTTTATCTTATGTATATCTTCCAAGAGTTTTACATAATTAAAGATATTTCTTCTTTTAAAATATTGAAGTGCCATGAGGCACTAAGTTTGATTTAGTCATGTTTTGTAAATGCATGGTTAATATTTTAGGATTTGAACTTTATTTATTAGCTTTGCAATCACGAAAAGTTTCAGTATTTTTATAAATAAACTAATTAAAGAGTTTTTAAATTAAATAAAATCAAATCCTTAACTTTGTTAGTTATGTAACGAAGGTGAATCGTTACAAAGTGCATGCATGCATGTGTTTTTATCTTATTATTTATCAGGGCAATATTAACATTAAATAGGGATATATTTAAAACAAATTATATGACTCATGTTAAGGATTATACAAAAAGCTATTTTTACATGCTTTAATTAGAATCACGTTTTGAACACACATCTAAATATCTTCATCAATGTAAAAATCATATTTTATCCATCATAGACACAGGTCATGTCTTCCAAATGCACATCTAAACATACTCTAACACTTGCAAGTTTTTGGTCACGTCACCACGGTTGAGAAACATTAACTCTTGCAGGTTTGGTCACATCTCCACCGTTGAGAAACATGATTATTTCCAGGTATATATCCATCGTGGTTGTGATACTTGACAATGGAGCAGAAAAACGAAGTGATCAAGAATGAGAAGGGAAAAGGAGTTCTCTAACAATGAGAAAGAACAGCAAAACCTTCTTTTCTTTTCTTTTTTCCATAAACAATATCAATATACCGAGTCAGGCTTTCAAGTGCAATAATTTATATTTTTTACCATCAAAATTTACAATATTCTTTGAAGGGGAAAATATGTGAGAGATTGTTGTTAGAAAAATGTGTTGTGTTGGACAGAATGCAAATTGCTAATCATATTTTGCTGATTGAGGACTATCTATATGAGTTTATTAGGAGTAACCTTCTGGATATAAGGGTATCCCATTGAAAATTAAATTTCTTACTCTCAAATTTCATGCAAAATTTAATGAAAATATAATAAAATATTAGAAATAGTAATTATTTTATATAATAATATATAATTTCCATATGCTAGATAAAATATTATTATTACAATAAAATGATATTAATATTAAAAACTCATAATCATGTATTACTTATAAAATAAACAAAAATTAAATTTATTTGAATTTTTAAAATTCAGAGGAAAGTTACTTGCGAATTTAAAATCTACAAGAAAATTATATGGAATTTAAAATCTGCTGGAAAATTACTTGTAGATTTTAGATTCGTGGGAAAATTACATGGAAAACTACTTGATGACTTGAAACTTGCAGGAAACTTGGTTGAGAAATTTCCTGCTAAATTTTCTAAAAGAAATTGCTTGAGGATTATTTTCGTGTGAAAATTACAGGAAATTTCCTAAACATTCAACTTTCTACGAAACAATTTGCCGTAAATGTCAGGAAATTGATTATTGATTACTGTAAATTGATCACTTGGAAGTTGAAAACCAAATTTGTAAGAAAATTGGCATATAAGAAAGAAAATTCTAGTGGTGATAATTAGTCAATATGTTATTTAAAGAGTGAATTAATTAAGAATATCGGTCAACAAAGGAGGTATTTTTCTTAAGAATCCAAAGCTTTAGGATCCTCTTGTTCATCTCATTAAGTGGACGGACGAAGTCATCATGAGTTTCGAATATGACGAATGAACTTCATCCACAGCTAGCTAGTTTGATGGCAGATTTTGCACGTTAATTATCAATGAATATATCCAATACTCCTCTAAGAGTTATTTTTTTAAAAATCATTTATACCACAATTTTTTTTACGTTTTCTCTATAAAAAAATTTATCTCTCACCTGGTCTTTCTTTTACTTTTTTTTTGTTGTCTTTTTTATGTTTTTAAAATGAATTCTCAAAGTATAAAAAAAAAAACATTAATTATCAAAGAATAGCGTTGCTTAACCCATAGGTTGGCACAATAATATAAGGTTCTGATGCATTCACATATAGAGGAACGATCTATTTAGCGAAAAAATCTATGTTCGATTTCCACCGTGTGCAAAATTTTCTTGAGCTAATTGCAGTCACGCACTTAGTCTCTGACCTAATGAGTTGGAAAACACCCGTGATCTTTGACCCAAGACAAAAAAAAATTCAATAGCTTTGCTTTCAACTCTACAAAAAAATTAACCATTGAAATGAATATACAGCATAATTTCATAAAAAGCATGTAATTTATAGAAATTAATATTTTAATGAAAATGTTAATGTTGAAACTACATATTATGCTAATGATTCTTTTTAAGCTTAAATATCAAATTGGTTTCTATAAGTTAGCATTTTCCCATTTTGTGGTCCCTATAAGTTTATTTTTCCAATTCTAGTTCCTGTAAGTTGGCGCTTTTTCATTTTTAGTCCTACCGTCACCCACCATTACAAAAAACCGTTAATGACGATGTCATCAGGACATCATGCTGACATCATTGTGTGCCATATAAGCAAAAGAGGACATCATAATGATGTCATCACATGCCATGTCAACATAATGTCACGTCAACAAAAATGAAACATCATCAGTGCCACATTAGCAGTGACGTCAGAGGGACTAAAAATGAAAATTTTTTTACAAGGACTAAAATGAAAAAAAAAATTGTTTGTGTCTACAAATATGTCACTTAAAGTTGTGCATATTCCTGTTTTCAAATATTTATGTGTTGCAAAAAAAATGACAATTGTCATATTAAAAACAACTAATGCTAGCAAAAATATCTAGAACTTAAATCCTATGGGTTTTTTTTTTTTGGATAAAGTATGAATAAAAAAAAAAAAAGCAAGAGACAAGAAAACCTAAGACACAGTGAGGGAGTCTTTCATAAGTTTCTTTATATGATGACATCAAGAGGAGAATCTCATCTTTGCTCTTTTTTTTTTTTATGCGTATCTCATCTTTGATCTAAAACACTTGAATGCAAACCCTAACCAGCCACAATATTCGTCACATGAATAGAATCATGTGGCATACATGCAAGTGACAAAGTTCAATTATTTCTCACCAGTACTATTATTTCTAGAATCTTGGATGCATATTTGTGCACAGGATAAGCAGAATTCTACTGTGGATAAGTGGATCATACGGTAGACATGATTAAGGGACCAAAGCTGGGTTTCAAAAATTCTGTTGCGACTCCACCTCCATGCCCACCAAGTCAAGGTGAGGGGTTGGAAAGAGTCAAGTGAAGAGATAAGATATATTAGCCATGGGGAACATCAAGTCCAAGAATGAGGTCTTTGACATGAGCAGGTAAGGGAACATATAATTAATAAAGATCACAAGCTCCATTTAGACAAAGGTCAACCACCTTGAGATGAAAAATCACTAACATGCACATATGACACCATATACAAATAAGGGGCTTTAAAGCCAATATGAAAATCAGACTCAACATTGGTCATCTCCTAGACGATGTGTGAAGCCATTATGAAGAACATGCACGACTTTAAGGATATTCTATCATACATAAATCTTTTAATTAATTCATTATTACTTTTTTATTTTATATTAATTTTAAATTATATTTGCATATGATATTTAAGACTCAAATATTTGTTTGTGTTTACAAATATGTTACTTTTTTTTTCCTTTTAGTCATGTGTTTCTTTTTTCATTTTTCGTCCTTATAAGTTTTTTTTTCATATTTAGTCTCGGTAAATTTTGTGTTTTTACATTTTTAGTCCCTTTAATTTTTTTTTTCATTTTTAGTTCCTATAAGTTCTGGTTTTTTTTTTTTCATTTTTAGTTCCTGTAGATTCCTTTTTTTTTAGTCCCTCTAGGCTTTGAAGTCACTGTCGATGTGACACTGTTGTTGATGTGGTAATGGTTGGCTAGTGTGGCAGTGCCACATCACCTTCCGTTTGTCACGTCAACTTTTTTAAATGGAAGTAGATGACAAGGACTAAAATCGAAAAAGCACCAACTTACAATAACTAAAATTGAAAAAAATGAATTTATAGGGATCAAAAATGAAAAAATGCTAACTTATAAAGACCAATTTGATATTTAAGTCTTCTTTTTATGTTGAATATTAATTTTCTGTTTATATATATTAGATTAACTAATTATTTTTTTCTATTAATAATTAGTTGAGTATCTCATCGCTCATCCGATACATCTCAAGTGTTTAACTCTATCAAGAATTAGCTATATGATTTGTTCAATTTAATTTAACTCTATCAAGTCAAGGTCCTCGAGCATTGTATCCTCAAACAGTAACTACAGTGAGAGTGACACTTATATTTTGGACGTATATACAAGACCTTATCAAATTCTTCGAAATTTAAACCTGCATTCAGCTTCACGGCATCAACTTTAGTTAGTGAATTTTTCTAGGCCACAAGTCCAAAAGTACTGCGGTGGAATTTTCGGCATAGCGTGTGGAATTACTTCGATTTCACATTGTCGTCCTTTACCAAAGATTAATGAATAGTAGCTGTGGCAATAACTAAATTAAGTTTGTTTCAAGAAATACATGCATGACTTATGCATGAATATATGTAGATAATTTATAACAAAACTAAATAACTGAACAAAAATAGAAATAATAAATAAAAAAGCACATTAGTAACTTAAGTCACAGTAATTAGCTGAGGATCTCAGCTCATTTGATACAACTCAAGTGTGTAAGACTTGTGACCATTGTTAACGTAACCATCTTTTTCTCTCCCATGCCGATGCAACAGAAAGAAATCAAAATATCTTTCAAACTATGTTAATTAATTTTCAGCATACATACAATCCAACAATATTAATTACTATGTTCTGACTGATAAAAAAATCCAATAATATTAACCTTGGAATCATTATTAATTTCAATTTTATAGTAACTACTAACTAGCTATATCAATTATACATGTCATTTAACTACGTCAAAGTCCCTGCATATCAAGTGTTTATATAAGACAACCCTGTGAAACTCGCTAGAATTTGTGCCTGAATAAAGCTTAAGCTTAATTGCAGATTTTACCACCTAACTTTCATAATTTTGTAAATTTTACCATTCAAGTTTTTTTTTTGCAAATTTTACCACTCAACTTTCATAATTTTGCGAATTTTACATCCAAGTTTTTTTTTTATGAATTTTACCACCCAACTTTCATTATTTTGCGAATTTTATCACCTAAGTTTTCAATTTTTGCGCATTTTACCACCCTGATGTTTCACAAATTTTTTTTTTTTAATTTTTTAACTTTTTTTTTGGTAAAATATCAGAGTGGTAAAATGTGCAAAAATTGAAAACTTGGATGGTAAAATTTGCAAAATTAAAACTTGGGTGGTAAAATTCGTAAAATTATAAAAGTTGGGTGGTAAAATTTGTAATTAAGCCTAAAGCTTATCAATACGGATATTAATGGAAGTCTTCTCTTTGCCATAAGTGATTGTATTAACCAACTCTTGTAATTATCTAAATTGTCTTCTATGTTTGCGATAAAACAATAGAGAAAGGTAAACTAAAGACTAACAAATAGACTTTTGATAATCAATGGCTAAATTTCTGTGCAAGACTTTTTTTTTTTTTTTATCAGTATTTCTGTACAAGACTTGTAGACTTGTGATAATCAATGACTAAATTTATGTACAAGACTGATTAACATGTATATTGGTACGTAGTGTCTTACTTACGTCATATGTAAGTACGTTTGTGGATAAAATAAAGTTATAAGGAATACTAGTAACTAAAGAAAAATTGGAAATACACGTACACCAAAAAGTTAACTGCAGGTAACTTAAATAAAAAAATTTAACTTACGACATTATCTGTTGAAATATTAAAACTGGTGCACTTTGCAATTTAGATATGTCACATTAAGCTACAGAGCAAAAGTGCACCTGCATGTGTGTATATATATATATATATATATATATATATATGACATATCTTACGAGAGAAAGACATTTTATATGAGAGTGAGAGGATTAAATCTGGACCGTATAACCATACATGGAGGGTCAAGATTTAATGTTATGTGACTACTTAAAAAAGTCATGTGACTTTTTAAAAAACTCACATGACCTAGTATGTTTTAATCTTGACCATTCAAACAAGATGTAGTGGTCAATATTTGTTCATCTCACTCTCATATAAGATGAGCCCTCTCATTATATATATATATATATATATGGACCATCTAAACATACATAGAGGGTCAAAATTTAATGTTATGTGACTACTTAAAAAAGTAATATAACTTTTTAAAAAACTCACATGACTTAGTGTGTTTTAATTTTGACCATTCAAATAAGATTTAGTGGTCAATATTTACTCTTCTAATTCTCATATAAAATAAGTCATCTCACTAGATATATTTTATATATAAATCTAGATAAGATATAGATCGGGCAGGGTCTTGACTTCTTTCTTTTGGACCTTCTCATATGTATACATATATATTTTTAAGTTGGTTAGTGTAAAATTAGTTGTATATGTTATTATTACTATAATGATTAAGGCTATAGGCTATATATGTGTATATTATTATTATCATCATGAAGGTTAAGGTTATTATCATTTAAAAGAAATTTGTTTCAATTATATATGTAAAATTCGTAAATATTTTTTTAGAAATTATTATTTATTAGAAGTTAGATATTTAAGCAATTGTAAAGGAAGAAAAAAAATTGACTCCCTTTAATAGATTTTTGGATCCGTCCCCTAATATAATGTTATATATAATACTAAAAATATTTAAAATAGTTATATATTAATATAGTAATAATTAAAATATTATATATAATTATCTCTTAAAAATAATGTTATATTAAAATTTTAAAATATCAAAACCATAACAAGAAAGTACACCACTTTGCATATACATAATATTGAACCAGTACTATAATAAATATTCAAATTTTTTATCTCTTATAAAATTATAATATTTATACATACATATATATATATATATATAATTATATCTTAAAAATAAATAAAATAATATTATAATAAATATTTAAAATATAAAAAACAATAAAAAAAGTGCACCATTTGTGAGTATGTGTATTAAACCAATACTATAATAAATAAAATAAGTATCTTTTAATACTATAATATTCAAAATATCATGTATACTTATTCTTAATAATAAAAAATAGTATTATAATAAATATGAAAAATATCAAAAAGATATTTAAAATAATAATAAAAATCTTGATATTAAAAGATGTTTAAAACGATAATAAAAATATTTAACATATGCACAACTAATTGACATAGTAATATTATTATAATAATATTTTGAAAATATAATTACAAAGAGGGAAATTAACATAATAAAATATGCGTGACAAATAAATTCACCATTATTTAACAATTATTTTATTATTTTGAAAATATCAAATTATTAATATTTTAAATTTTCCTTTTATTTACTATTTCTTCTTTTTTTTTTTCAAAATTTAGATTTATTTACTTTTAAATGTTTTATAATAAAAGTTCCTTTATATTAATAATACAGTAATTCTTTTATCAAATATTTTTTTATTTAATTTTTATAAATAATTCAAATGAAACAGATTATTTCACAATCATTTTACACCAAACATATCCAAACTATAAAACTTATTTATAACTTCAATTAATAATAATAATAATAATAATAATAATAATAATAATAATAATAATAATAATAATAATAGTATAATTTATTTTCATATAGTTAATTCAAACACAACTAACAATTTTTTCCTTATGAGGATTCAACAAAATAGCCTAAAACACTAGGATTTGGATTTAATCATATTACATAAAACACATATTCTACCTTTTCTACAAATTAAAATCTTCTACCGCTGTAAATAAATCAATAAAACACATCTGTGATTGTAGAAGTTGTTATTTCCTCATTCTTGAATCACATCCAACTCCAAAGGTCGTCTTGCGGAAGTGAATCCACTAGAAGTAGTGGAAGCCGTTGAGTGAAATGGATTAGGAGGTAAATCTTGTAGGCTTTTCTGCCCTGTAATCCTCTAAGAACTTCTCCACTCTTGCTTGGTCCTCTTCTTTTTGTCTAAAATAGCAGATGATCTTAAAAACAGCAATGACCGTCAGCCCCAAATGAATCGAACCTACAATAACAATAGGAGACTTGATTAAAAAAGAAAAAAAAAGGAAAAAAGACTAAGGGTGTGCTTGATTTCAATTTTTATTAAATGTTTTTAGTTGTTAAGAATTAAAAAATCAAAAAACTTGTTTGATAGGCAAAAATTAAGAAAGTCTTTCTATTTTGGTAACTGTTTTGATAATACACCTCGTGACCCCACGCATTTGACACAGTAAGCTACAGAGTGATCAATATTATTTGCAGCACAAACTCGCAGCAACTATGGAGATCTCCTACAAAGCAAAAACTTCACAGAACTATCTTACATAGGTCTGCGCTCCTGCGACAGAACTATCCTACAGTGAAATTCTAAGATCACAGTGCAAACAAAAAATGAGAATCAAACCAAACAAGGCAAAAACAGAATAGAAATGGAAAACATCTCAAGGTTGTTTCTCTTTTTCTTTTTCCTTTTTTCCTTTTTAAACCACATGTTTTGAAAACTCAATAGATTTTGGATAAGAGATTAATTGTTGAGTAGTATGAAATTAGTTTTTAGAACCAAAAAGAGAGAAGGAAATCAAACAAGCCCTTAGTGAAGTAGTGTGAAGGAGTCTGATCTCACCTGTAGCAGAGAAAATAACAGATTTGGGAACATGGATAGTTTTCGCTCTGTCCTTGCAGTCAAAACATTCGATTTCAGCTTGTGTGCTGTTGTTCTTCCATTTACATCTCTTCCCATTTGCTTCGCACTCACTACAATTTGGTTTGGATTTAATTAGTTTATAATTAAATTAATAACTCTACTAATCATAATTATTAGTTAATAATCTAATTGGAGGACCAAAATCATCAATTTGTAAAATCAGGAGATCAAATGTTACAATTAAAAACTAAGATACCAAAATCATGAACTTGCAAAACTAGGAGACCAAAATTGTAATTTAGCAAAAAAAAAAAAAAATCAATTCTAACATCATTTACTACATAATTGCAGAAAATTGATATGATCTTCATGCTCTAGTTTAAGTTGCATCTAGTAAATTTTGTGCTTCTTTGTCATTGAATAAAGAAAACATAAATTCATAAATGGATAAAAAAATCATAACATAAAAGAAATGCTTTATCCATAAAGTAAAGCTATATGCATCAATACATACTCCCTCTTGTCCTATTTAAAATATTCAATTACCTAATTCATCAATATTAATAAAAATGGTTAATTTAATTGATAGCAATAAATATGTCTTAAATTTATATATATTTTTTTAAATTACCATCATTAAAACTCCCTTTTCTCTCTTCTAATTGTTTGTCACTACAACTTCTCATTCAATTAAAGGTATTTTAGTCTAAAAATAATTAATATAAGAGACATTATGAATTGGATCTTATAAAAAGGATCAAACACTACTTTCATTTTGGGACTTATAAATATGACCGGAGGAGGATAAAATACTTATATTGTTATTGAATCTTATCTTTGCTCATTTATTTACTTAGCTGTATTTATCCTTTTCATCTTTGTTTTCAGAATAAAAAAAAATATTTACCAATATGAGGGAAATATTTATCAAAATCTTTATTGAAATAAAAGAAACAATTAATTATTACCTTATATAATCAAGGTAACAATGATTGACTGACATTACATAGATGTCTAAACCCCATGCCACCGTGACAATTTATCCCAATTCAGCCAATTGATTTCTTTTCCAAAATTTCTATTAGTTCCCCACCAAAAAAGAATTTATAATTTCTTATAATTTTATCTTAATGTCTTTAACTTCATATATATTTTTATGTCCTTATCTTCATATATATGATAATTATTATTAGATTTATTTTTATGTTTTTATCTTTATATATATGATAATTAATATTAGATTTTTTTTTCTAAATATATTGTCTCCACTAGTCTGGGACCTTAGATCTGCCACTGCCCTCTTCGACCCTCAAACTGCCACCCTCGCCTCCGTCTTGCACGGGACTAACCTCAAGAGTGATAACATCATCGTATTGCACCTTCCTCAACATTTTCTTGAGCTATTCTCCTTCCAAACCTGTCGACCCCATCCTCTCTGTTTTCGTTGATATTGTTTCTCAACACTTGAGGGACCCCGTGTATGTTGGGTTCTCCGCTTCCACTTTGGCAAGCACCAAGCTTCATCAAATCCACAGTTGGAGCTTTTGCGGTAGTGGCTTAAGCTTTGTTCTCGCAAGAACGAGGTTGCACCCTCACAATGTTTTCCCCCCGAGAAGCATGACAAGAAGGTTGGCATTGGTGTGGCTAGGGGCGAAGCCAGGGGGGTGACCTGGGGATGCCATGACCACCCCTAAAATTTGCAACTTCCTTTAGAACTCATATATGAAAGCATATTATGGCACCCCTAAGAAAAAGATAAAACATTAGGGATTTGATCTTGGCCCCCCTTGAAACCAAATGCTGCCTCCGTCACTGGGTGTGGCAATTGCAAGTCTTGTTTTCTAAACGAGAAGTTACAAGAAGGGGAATAAATTAGAAAGTGTATTTAGGAAAATTTATTGAAAAGAAAGGAGAAAAAGGTGCATTTATTAGTAAGAGAATGTGTAAATATCATTTGCCCTAAAAAAATGGGACTATTATTAAGGATTAGGTGCATCAACCGATAGGCTCATGCCTTAATTGACAACTCTACCTATGTATCTCTAAATTAAGTTTTCATAGTTATTTTTTAAAAGAATTTGTTCAATAAAAATAATTTTATATTATAATTAAATTTTTAATTGTAAATCCAGAATATAAGTACAAGTCGTTGGTTCGGGTGATGCTGGACTTAATCCCCTTAAACAAAGTCTCGGATTCGAACCTTGTGAATGAAAAAAATGTAATTGAAATGAGAGAACTCCACTAACATGGTGACAAAAAAATGTACCAATAATAACATTGTGACCAAAAAAATCCAAAATATAAGCTATATATTTAAAGATATTTATTTTATAAATTTTAATTATAACCTTTCAAAAAAATTAATTATAAATAATTTATATATTAAAAATATTTATTTATTATGAATTTTAATTATATAAAAATAAATATTTATTTTACGATATATACATGCTAAAATGTTGTTTCTTATTTTAATTTTAATGCATTGAAAGAATTAAAAAAATAAATAAATAAATAAACCTGTCTATGTTATTATTTGATATCTTACTTTGTCATTAAAAAAATATCAATTTTTGGGTCATAACTAATGACCTAAAATTTTACTTAAATGAAGTGGTTCTAACTCAATTGGTTTAGTAGGATAAGTGAATTGTTGTAAACTTTCTTAAACTATCTTCGATACCTATAGATAAAAAATAAAAATAAAAAGTGGTGGCTATTAAATGTCTTTATTGTGCCAATATATTTTTTACAGTTATATTTTTCTTAAGGAGTTAGCTTAAACAAAATTTTATGTAAAATTTATGGAAGAAGAAAATAAAAAATATAATGAATTAAATTTATTTTATTTGTTAAATTTATGTACTATATTTTTTGAAGAAAAAAATAGATGAAAGAACTTTTAAATGAGTCAAAGTGTATAAATTAATTTTAATTTGTGAGAAAAGTTTCATTCTTTACTTTTTATTTTAAAATTATTCTTTATGTGTATGTGTGGTGTGTGCACGCCTTGTGTGTGAGAGAGAGATTCAAAATCATCAATTTTTTTATCTTATTGAAGGGTGTATTGGGTAAAGTGGAATTAGATGGAATTAAAGTGAATTGAGATGAAAATTTTGAATTAAAATAGAGTATAAGAATGTGGATTTCATCTCATTTTACTGTTATTTTTCACTTCATTTTAACTATTTTTTACTACAAACGAACGAGGCAGAAGTTACCCACTTACAGAACTAAGAATTACATATAAAAATATTCATTAGCTTGCATGTCATCACAACCTGCGCGGAACTTATTGGTAAGGCTAATACTATTCCTACACAAAATTTCTGTTACAATTTATATTCAAAGAAAAAGATAAGAAGAGAAGATAAAAAATAAAAAAAAATAAAAAGTTGTATGATAAGATGGGCGATATAATAAAAATAGGCTTAATTGTAATTTTTATCCCCAACTTTTTAATTTTTTGCTAATTTTACCCCCAACAAATTAATTTGACGCATTTTACCTCCAACTTTTTAAAAAAGTTACAAATTTTACCCTCCATAGTTTTGATGACGTGACATGCTGACATAAGCATAAAAAATGGGAGTAAAATTCACCAAAAAGTAAAAAGTTAGGGGTAAAATTTACCAAAAATAAAAAATTACAGGTAAAATTTGTCAAAAAGTAAAAAGTTGCGGGTAGGGATATAATTTGCCAAAAAGTAAAAAGTTGAGGGTAAAAAGTATAACTATTTTAGCATGTCATGTCATCAAAACTGTGGAGGATAAAATTTACAACTTTTTTAAAAAGTTAGGAATAAAATACGTCAAATTAATTTGTTACAGATAAAGTCCACCAAAAATTAAAAAAATTAGAAATAAAAATTACAATTAAGCCATAAAAATATAGAGTAGATGTGTATAATTTAACGTACAATGTTTTGTAAATGAATAAATATTACTCTATTAAAAATTCAGTCTCTTAGTTGACTCTATCTTGACAAATATCCCTAACTAATTAACCTATTCATTCACTTACAAATAGGGATGGCAAAGTGTACCCAGACCCTACGGGTACCCGCAAAAATATTCACAAGTGGGTCGGGTAAATACCCGCTTATTGGGGCTGGGACTGGGGCCGGAGCCGGGTATTTATCCGCAATTTTTTGCAGGTGCGGGTACGGGTACGGGTGCTATAGTACCCGCCCCGCCCCGCCCCACACCTACCATATATATATATATAATTAAAATAACTTAAATAAATAATTATGTTATATATATACTTTTCTGTAAAAAAAATAATTTTATATTTTCCATAAACTAACACTAATAGTAAAATATTTATGTTATAGCTTACAATAATTTTATATTTTTAATATTATGTGTGGATGCTTTTAATGTTAAGTTTGAATTATTTAAGTATGAATTTTCAATTTATTTGTAATAATTTTTTTAATTAATATTTTATAGCTTAAATGCAATTTTGGTTCATCTATTTTGCACAATCCACAATTTTGGTCTCCCTATTTTAAAATAGAGACGTTTAGTCTCCCAATTTTGTAAAATATGTAATTTTGGTCATTCCATCAAATTGAAAGCGTTGACTGTTAAGAGATTAACATTAACCTTAACGTGATCCAAATATAGTGACGTGACATGAGATTATTTATTTAGTTTTTAATTATTTTAAATATTGAGTAGAATAATTGATGAAAAATATATTTAAAAGAAAAGTAATATCATTTATTTGACTACAATGTGTCATGTACTTCAACAATGTAGAACTAGTTTAAAATAAATGATTAAGACTTGTGATTTCTATTTTAGGACTCACGACTACCCTAACCATTAAAATTAACGTAATATGTGCTTTAGTGACGTAGTTAAACAAATAATTATTTCTCAGTATTTAAAATAATTAATAAATAAATAAATAATCTCATGTCACATCACTATATTTGGGTCACGTCAAGGTCAATGTTAATCTCTTAACTGTCAATGCTTTCAATTTGATGAAAGGACCAAAATTACAGATTTTACAAAATTGGGAGACTAAATGTCTCTATATAGGGACCAAAATTGCTGATTGTGTAAAATAGGAGGACTAAATGTCTCTATTTTAAAATATGATGACTAAAATTACGGATTGTGCAAAATAAGGAGACCAAAATTACATTTAAGTCTATTTTTTATTGATTTATTAACTTCATACATAGTAAAGTGCAGGTAGCGGGTGCGGGTATGGGTATATAGGTACCCAGCGGGTACGGGAATAGGGATTAAAGTTGCTACCCCGCGCGGGTATGGGACCGGGTACGAGTATTTTTTTTAAACACGGGTATGGAAACGGGTATTATAGGACCCTACCTAGACCCTATCCATTATCATCCCTACTTACAAAGTACAAACATAACCACACAAAATCTCCTTAAAAAAAAAAAAAAAAAAAAAAAACACACAATTACAAAGCACCCAACCATTTGGAACAGCCGTACACAGAGCAAAGAGTCTCCACAGCAGTTAAACATATAATAAGGTTCGCAGCCAAAAACGTAAGACAAGGCCAAGAAGCATAGACATACTTCTTCATTCCCCCTTTCACCTTCACCTTCCAGTTCCCATCATAATACGCATTCGCACTCTCAATAGCCCTATCCAACACCGCAACCTTCGTCACTTTCACAGAAGCTGTCATTCCATTAAACATACACGCCACCTCTTTATCGCTCTTAAGCCTATTCACCAAAACCCCATTCTCTCTCAATATCCTCACATCCTCTTCCGTGTCTATTATTCCGTTCATTAACTCCGTGTAGCGCGTGAACACCATCCCCTCGGGCGCAACGCACGCTTCGTACGCCACCAGGTTCCGCAAAACGACCTCCGAGTTGTCGTTTAGGTGGATCACCGGAAGGTGAAACGTCGCTGATGACGTGTCGAACTTCACGCTGTTCAACCCTCCGCACGTGGGACTAAACGTCACACCGATTTTCGTTAACTCTTCCACGCTAGGAATCGTGATCTCTTCCACCAAAAGCCCTTCACTTTCCTCCCGTTGGGCCTTGGCCACCGCACTATTCGCTTCTTCCATCACATCCCCTGCGGACAAAACGATGTCGCTTATCGCGCCTTTGCCACGAAATTTTAAAACCGAAGCTATCACGTTGATTAATTGCAACGCCAGCTTGCACTTGAAGATTTTGGAGAAGAATTGCATCGGTGCACAAATCAGAAAACTCATAAAGCACAGGATTAAGTTAATTGCTGATTTAAAACGACCAACATCACCGTCGTTTTGATCCTTATTCTCCTTCTGATCAAGATCAACAGTATTAGTATCAAGTGGTAATGATAAGTTGCAGTGTGCTACAAGGGTGTGATACAAAAGCTCGAGTAAATGACACCTTGTGAAACACTCTTCCTTGAAACGTTGTTCATCTATGTGTTTAATAGGTGCAAGGTGTTTGCAGAAATTAATCAACACAGACACCAATTGCAACGCCTCGTTTTTATTATTGTCTTCTTCCGGGTAACAAAGATTATGAAGCTCCCTGAGCAAGAAAAGAGGGATCTGATTTTCCAACATGATTATGTCCCTAAGAACCGTTTGGTGCCACGTGTTCCTTCTAGAACATTCCATCTTCAACGAGTTTCTTCTTTTCAGCGAAATTGAGCGTTGTTGCCTCCTTCTATCTGAAGGGTAGGTTTTGAGGTAAAAGAACAAGAAGCTCGCGTCGACGGCTAGCATCCACGCGAGTGTTTCTTGATCGAAGTTTAGGTAACGGTTGTAAAACGACCTTATGTGTGCGTCGTTTTGTGCGACGGTGTGGGTAACGAAATCGATGAATTTGATTGGTTTGAGCTTGTTGCGTACCTTCTTGGCCGCGTCTAGTTTGTGACGCTCCATGTCCAAGAGTTCGGGCCTTCGGTGATGGTAAGGGCCAAGGGCTATGATTTGTGGAGTGTATGCTTCTTTTTTGGAACATAACAGGGATTTTGGGACATTGAAGATTCTCATTGATAAGAGTTCTTCGTTGTCTTCGGTGTCCCCTTCGAGGGAACGGCTTATGTTTATGACCCATTCATGGTCCTGAGAAAGGGAGCGGCTAAGGGTAGGTTCCATGATAGTAATAGGGAATTAAGTGCTTGTTTGTTGTGAATCTTGTGATCAGGTATTAATTGGAAGAAGAGAGCAACTTTCTATTAGACTGTGAATAGCAAAGTGTTTAGGCGTCCTTATATAGAAGAATAATTAGTGTACCAAACTGTACTGTGGTAATTAAATTAAGTTAGATTTCATCATCTTGAACATGTGCAAATTAAATTGCATTTTTCTGCATCCATGATTATACACTTGTTCTTTGCTAACCAATATAGTCGTTAGTTTGACTATTATTTTCTTACACGATGTTTAGAATAACTCTTTCTTTTTATTTTAACATACAGGGATGGAGATGAATATAATTGGATTAAAAAAAACTTAATTTGTTTTTTATTACAAAATATATATATATATATATATATATATATATATATAGTTCCAAGGAAAACAAACTCCCGTAGTCCATCATATTGAACATGTGCAAATTAAATTGCATTTTTCTGCATCCATGATTATACTCTTTTTCTTTGCTAATCAATAAAGTCGTTAGTTTGACTATTATTTTCTTACACGATGTTTAGAATAACTCTTTCTTTTTATTTTAACATACAGGGATGGAGATGAATATAATTGGATTAAAAAAAACTTAATTTGTTTTTTATTACAAAAAAAAAAAATCTAGTTCCAAGGAAAACAAAGTCCCGTAGTCACTGAAACCTTTACATTAGAATCTTAAAAATATTGTTAATTATTAATATTTTTATTTATAAAAAATTTAAAAAGGCCAATTAATTAGACTATAAATAAGTTACGAGTAAATAACTAATTTTTTTTTTTTTAAAAAAGTTACTCATCTTATTAGAACTCACTACTTCTTATTTAGTACTACTAACTATTTTGTTCATCGGAGGGTTAAATTATATGTTTAGTCCTTTATGTTTTAGTTTCTCTTTCTGAGTTTAATAATAATGCATTGACAGTGTAAAATAGTTTTACACTGTCATTCAATCACAATTCATCATATATGGTAAGTTTATTGACTTTTATAAAATTATCTTAAAAGTCATACCAACGGTGATTTGTGATTAGATGACAGTGTAAAACTATTTTACACTAGATGACAGTGTAAAACTATTTTACATTATCAGTGCATGGTCCTTTTTCTCTTTGTTTAGTTTGGTTCTTTATGTTTTAGAAGCTTTAATTTAATCCTTCATGTTTTTAAATGGGTCAAAATGGTCCTTTTAAAATAATGATCATTTTCAATTTTGGGATGCGGTTTTGAACCATTTTTTGAATTATTTGATATGAGAAAATTATTCTATTAGATTCATTTACATGAAAACTATGAAACCCAACTGATGTACAAATCAAAAAGGGGCCAAACATGGTGAAAATCGCTTGAAAAATAAGTCTCATGAACAATTAAAATAGAATTTAATATTAGATATTTTCAATTTTTCGGTTACTCGTTGGATTCACTTTTCACACGATTTTCATTATGTTTATCGCTTTTTTTTTTATTCAAACATAAGTAGGATTCTATAGTTTTCATATAAATGAATCTAATGGAATAATTTTCACGTCTTGAATTAGTCAAAAAAGGGTTCAAAATCGCATCCCAAAATCGAAAACAATAAAGGACTAAATTGAAGTTTCTAAAACATAAAGAACCAAATTGAACAAAAAACTAAAACATAAAGGACCAAACATGTAATTTAGCCTTCAACTAAGTAGTTAACTTTCATTTTCTATTAATTTAATTTAAAATGTATATTTTTATAGTAGAGACAAAATGTATCTTTTATCCGAAGACAATCCTTTCCGAACCAATAAGATCACTATGTAATGCAACTTTAGACTCAAACTTTATTATAAACCATATATGTATATGTTATATTCTAAAAATATATATACTCCCTCTGATCTTTTTTATAAGGCACTTTGGACAAAAATCACACAGACCAATAAAAATAATTAATTTAGTTGATTTTCACTATGTACCAATTTTACCCTTATTAACAATCATTAATTTGTTATGGGTGATGTGAAAACATTAAAGTCTAAGAGTATTATGCAGTACTATCAATAAAAAACACAAATACTTAGAATATTTAATAAGGGTTAGTGGAAAAAAAGATTAAATGCTTCAAAGGAATTGTAAAATGCCTTATAATAATAACCATCAATTCTTTCAAAATTGTGCCTTATAAAAAGATCAGAAGTATATTTTATTATATAATGTTAAATGTTGGAATTGACTTATGGACCAAAGTCACCAAAATACTGCTTATTAATAAACACTATAATTACCTATTACGCTTCTTTAATGTTGTAGAGTTTTTTTTTTTCGATCTTTTCAAATTCTAACTTTTAGAATTGAAAGCTTTAACAGAACTTATATAAGTAAAAATTGATATATCAGTTAACATACTCGATTAATTAAATAGAAAACATGATATATACTTTTTCTAAATGCATATATTATTCATAGAATAATATTAATAGTTTCAATAACTATTACCTTCAGTGGAAAAAGTTTTTAAAATTAAAATTAATAAAATCGTACGTGAAATTAACAATGTCTGAATAAAGATTTTTTTTTTTGAAGAAATGTCTGAATAAAGATTAAACACGGATTAACATTATTATCGATGGAATTCTTTATGAGCTAATTCAATTTTATATTATGAAGATTGGTTTGGCCTTTAATTAGAAACTTCACTATTTGTGTTGTTCGTTCTCGAATCTATGCACAACAGAACATTTTTAATGTTACACATGTATTAATTTTCAATGAGCAAAATGAGTGTTTCATTGTATCAAATTATGCAGATCAAATTTTCTACGTAACTCATCACGTTTTATTTATTGACTTATGGACCAAAGTCACCAAAATACTGCTTATTATTATTTTTTTTGACTAAAAAATACTGCTTATTAATAAACACTATAATTACCTATTACGCTTCTTTAATGTTGTAGAGTTATTTTTTTCCGATCTTTTCATATTCTAATTTTTAGAATTGAAAGTTTTAACAGAACTTATTTAAGTAAAAAATGATATATCAATTAACATACCCGATTAATTAAATAGAAATCATGATATATACTTTTTCCAAATGCATATACCCCCTCCAATTCTTATTATAAGGTCCAAATTAAAAGTGTGGTTTGATCTTTTTTATAAGGTCTAATCTAAAATGTCTTATGCATTAATTATTTTTCACAAAAATATTCTTCATTAAAGTCAGTTATAGAATTATGTGATAGAGAGAAATATAATTCATTAATGTTTGTTAGTTATGTTCACAAGGATAATTTTGGAGAAAAAAATATATCAATTTAAGACATATTTAATACCCTCAACTAGATTAACAAAATTCCTGATAAATTAGTTAATTAGACTTTATAATAAGGACTGGAGGAAGTATTATTCATAGAATAATATTAATAGTTTCAATAACTATTACCTTCCGTGAAAAAGGTTTTTAAAATTAAAATTATTAAAATCATTCGTGAAATTAACAATGTCTGAATAAAGATTCTGTTTTGAAGATATGTCTGAATAAAGATTAAACACGGATTAACATTATTATCGATGGAATTCTTTATGAGCTATAATTCAATTTTATATTATGAAGATTGGTTTTTGGCCTTTAATTAGAAACTTCACTATTTGTGTTTTTTTTTTTTTTAAAAAGCAAACAAGATTGTATTAATAATGGAGAGAGTGATTGACGCACAAGATGTGCAATCAATCACATATAAGTACAAAACATAAAACTGATTGGTACAAAAATGTTAAAATGACAACTCCGTATATCAAAAAACTATGCATCTCCTTGACAGCAAAACACATCAATAATATGCAGACTTCTACTAAAATCATTGCAGCAATCATTTTATCAGCTCCACTACAGCAAAAACCACGAATCAATTGATGAACTCCACTGCAGCAAATATTATTCTTTTCCAACTGTAAAAAGCATCTGTTTGCTGACCTATTGTTATTGTTGAAAACTGAGAACCTCATTGATATAAAACTATGTGTGTTGTTAGTTCTCAAATCTACGCGCAACAGGACATTTTTAATGTTACTCATGTACTAGTATTAATTTTCAATGAGCAAAATGAGTGTTTCATTGTACCTTCAATAATTTTGAGGGTTTTCATACTATTGTTTTTTTAACTAATAAAATTATATATCATTTTTTTCTCATTAATTAAAAAAAACTTTTGTTATTTTTAAATTAGTCATTGATTAATTAGAATATTATTTTTTAAAATAATAACTATTTTAAATTTAAAATCTGATTAAATATTAAACATAAGAAGGTGAAATCACTTTTTCTAATCTTCTTCACTTTCTTTACTGGTAAACCAAATCTAAACCCTAATCTCATTTACCCTTACTATCAATTCTGAATATGACAAAAATTGGCTTCCTTTTCTCAATTACGATCAAAACAAAACTCTTGAAAATTGGGTATAAATTCAGACACGTAAACAATTGGTGATCTCTCCCTTACGACCATCAATTCATAGTCAAGTGATATCAATGGTTTCCATTCCCACTTAGGATTAAAACAAAGCTAGGTTACGTTTCAACATAGAACAGCGGGCAACATTGACGGATGCACATGTATCAGTGTGGAGGCAATTGCCCCCACAAGAATTTTTTTTTTCTTTGTATATGTGTAATAAAAGAAAATAATTGCCCCTATTAAAAAATTGGTATTGTCCCCGTAAGATAATTTTTTTAAAATGAATGTAAAAATATAAAAAAAAAACAAAAAAAAGAATAAATTAATACTAATTTTATTACTTTATCTTTTTAATTTTTCCTAATATTAACAATGAAAGAATCATAAAATATTTTCAAAGTATGAAAATGCGTAGAGGGCAATTATAATTTGAAGAAGCTTAAATATTTTGGATTTTTTTTGTCATAACATTATGTATTTTGTAAAAGCTTGTGATTTTTTTTTTTTGCAAAAATATTACTACTTCCGGTCCTTTATATAAGAAACAAATAACTAAATCGTCAAGACCAATAAAATTAGTTAAGTTAGTTAGTTAAAATTAATAATGTCGTAAATTTTAATTTTATTCCAAAATTCCCTTTAAATTGATTGGTTTAAGTAGTGGTTACATTAATGACACTGCACCTCCACCAATAAGTGTAACTTGTATTATTAATAGACCAATAAATGCATGAGAAATGAGTATGTGTCTCATTAATGGATTTCACAAGATGAAGGGTAAAAAAGAAAGCTAACAATTAATACATCTTAAAGTGGGTCTATGTTTCTTATAATTAGGACAAAAAAAGAACCCTATTTTGTTTCTTATAAAAAGGACCGGAGGGAGTATAAACTACTGGGTTAATTATGTTTTTATTCCCTAAACTTTTTGTAAATTTCACTTATAGTCCCTAAACAATTTTTTTTTAACATTTTTGGTCCCTATAATTTTCTTTTGTTAATAGTTTTAGTTCTTGTTGTCGAATAACAACGTTAATTGATAACGTAACCAATCACGTTAGGAGTCCAATAACTTGTCATGCCATAAAGGAGTCCAACGAGAGCAGCAACGTGTAATTTTTTAGTAAACTATGTTTTTAATATCTCATTTGTTCAAATTAGTACTTATGATGTCAAACAAGTTTATTAGATATTAAAAACATAATTTACCAAAAAAAAAAATTACACGTGATTATCCCATCAAATTCCTTGATGATGTGACTGAGCTGCTAATGTGGATATTACATCATCATTAACGTTGTTACTCACTAACAAGGACTAAAACCATTAATAGATGAAAAGTATAGAGACCAAAAATACTAAAAATTTTGTTTAGGGGTTAAAAGTGAAATTGCAAAGAATATAAGGACCAAAAGCATAATTAATCCTAGATTATTTATTGTCCCCACTAAGAAAATTTTCTGGATCTGCCACTGGCAGGCAACACAAGAATTTTTTTTATTCATGATTAAGATTAGTTCAAAATAGGTTATTGTTTTAAGGCAATTCAAATCAAGATTTTGTTTTCTTTGCTAGTAGCCCATCAACGTATTATCAATTACGATCAAAATAGAGGAGAAAATTGTTTTAATGCAAAACAGTGCTCTCGATTGTGACGGAAAGGCTACTTAGGTTGAAAAAGGATGAATAACAGTGTAAGTGGCGTGACGGATCCGTTAATGGCTGTGTGAAAAAAAAATAGAAAATACACATTTTATTTTAATCCATGTGTCAAGTTTTTATTGATGGGACATAATTTGATACACACAAGTGAGATAGGTGATTTGTGTTCCATGGCACAGATAAAGATAAGGGTGAATGAGATTAGGATTCAAATGTAAGATAAATATTTTACCAAGAACGGCACAATTTATATGAATTTAGAACACCGATAAATAGATAGAAATTTACTCACTTGTTGAAGACATGATTAAGAGTGATGAGAATTATCTGTGCGTTGCGCAACCTTCAGAAATCCAAAAGCCAAGTCTTCCTTTGCCTAATCACACGCTCCACGTTCTAGAGTTTTCAATGGAGCAAACCCTAGTGAGCAGTTGAATGACGTGATGGCAAAGGGGACTTAGCCTCTCTATTTATTGACCCTAGGCACCTCCCATTATGGGCCTAGTGGTTCGAGCCACACTGTTTCCCACACTGATCAAAATTAGGTGTACAAAGCCCGTAAAAATCAATCACATTATTAGTGGGCTTAAGTATCATCAAATGGATCATAATATTAGCCCGTTTTTGGCAAAACAAAATATTACAATTAATTGTAGCCCACATAAATTCATAGGAAAATTCTAACATTCTCCCACTTGGGCAAAATTAATTGTGTATCTTTGATTTTAAAACATTTTCGAAAACGACTCTCGGGCTAATAACATACTGTGGCCACAAAACATATGATCCCAAGATACAACACCTAATTAAGACTCCATCCAACAAAAGCCATGTAACACCGAATCATGGCGGTAATTGCATCCCTTATTGACGCAACACCTTCCATGGTTACAAAAATTACCGACTTTGTCGACTACTCATCAATGTGGAGTGTAGCAAGAAAATGACGTGCTAATGTGATTAAAAAGCCATACCGCCATTTTCTTCGTCAGTCCTCAATTTCTCTCAAGTGCTTGAAAGCCAGAGAAATTACATGGTTTACTTGGAAACCATCATGCCTGAGCTCCAATCCTGGTGTCGATCACCGGCACAGTGATCCCAACAACACCGAGCTTTAATATTATTATGCCTCAGCTCCAACCTTGATGTCGATCACCGGCATAGTGACCACAACAACACCGAGCTTTAATATTATTACATTTGATATACACATACAAAAGATATCATAATGAAATTCATCTAATCATTTATTCATCAAATCAAATGTAAAATGTCATCAATACACAATTCCCAAAATTCAAAATAAGGATCGAACATTATAAAAAGGGAAAAGGAAATAACATAAATCTAAAACTCCCACTAACCAAGCATATCAAAAGAACTCACAATGCCCATGTTTTCAACATGTCGTTTGAAAACAACAGGTCTAAGTCCCTTGGTCAAGGGATCAACCAGCATGGAATATGTGTCCACATGCTCTACAACTATGGAACCATCTTTCACAAGATCACTGATAGTCAGGTACTTCAACTCCAAGTGCTTAGATCCACTAGAGGTCTTATTATTCTTTGTATAAAACACCGCAGCACTGTTATCACAAAAAATCTTCAGTGGCCTAGCAATGGAGTCCACAACACGAAGTCTCGTCATAAGGTTTCTTAACCAAACAGCATGAGTAGCGGCAGCAAAACAAGCAATGAACTCTGCTTGCATAGTGGAAGAGGCAACAAGAGTCTGCTTCTTACTCTTCCAGGATTTCGCACCCCCGGCCATCATAAAGGTGTATCCAGAAGTCGATTTACTGTCATCGGGGCACCCGCCAAGATCTGAATCTGTGTACCCTACGACCTCCAAGTTGTCAACTCTCCTATACACAAGCATATACTCCTTAGTCTTCTGAAGGTACCTCATCACCTTCTTAGCAGTTATCCAGTGATCATTCCTAGGGTTCGACTGGTATCTACCAAGAACGCCAACTATGAAAGCGATGTCAGGCCTAGTACATACCTGAGCATACATGAGGCTGCCCAGGGCACTCGCAAAAGGTCTCTCGCTCATCTCTACTCGCTCAATCTCATTCTTAGGACATTGATCCTTGTTGAATTTGTCACCTTTCACAACTGGAACATCTCCAGGTTTACAATTCTGCAAATTGAATCTCTCTAAGACTCTATTGATGTAAGCCTTTTGAGATAACCCGAGTGTATGACGTGATCTATCTCTGTGAATCTCAATCCCCAACACAAAAGAGGCCTCACCAAGATCTTTCATGTCAAAAGATCTTGCTAGCATTTGCTTTGTCTCATGCAGCATGCCAAGGTCATTAGAAGCCAACAATATATCATCCATATATAATACAAGGAAGATGAATTTGCTCCCACTGACCTTGAGGTATATGCATTGATCAACTTTATTCTCCTCAAATCCCATAGAAGTCACCACTTCATCAAATTTTAGGTACCACTGTCTAGAAGCTTGTTTCAAGCCATAAATCGACTTATTCAGTTTACAAACCAAGTCCTTATTACCACCAATATGGAAACCTTTAGGTTGCTGCATGTACACTGTCTCACTCAAATCACCATTCAGAAAAGCTGTCTTTACATCCATTTGGTGCAACTCCAAATCAAAGTGAGCTACGAGGGCCATGATGATTCTAAAAGAATCCTTTGTAGATACAGGCGAAAAGGTCTCATTAAAGTCAATGCCCTCTTTCTGCGTAAAACCCTTTGCCACTAGTCTGGCCTTAAATCTCTCAATGTTACCCTTTGAGTTCTTCTTTGTCTTAAAGACCCATTTACAACCTATTGCTTTACAATTCTTAGGTAACTCAACAAGCTCCCATACTCCATTAACTGACATAGACTGCATCTCTTCATTCATTGCATGCTTCCACATATCTGACTGAGGGTAAGAAACGGCTCCCTGATAGCTCTTTGGATCAACAATATCTCCAATGTCATACGCATCCTCACTAAGATAGACTTGAAAGTCATCACTAATAGCGGGTCTCTTCTCTCTAGTCGACCTCCTCAAAGGAACCTGTGGAACCTGCTCAACTGGTTGTGGAATTTCATCCACAGTAGGAGGATCAAACACGTTGGCCTGGGAGCCAACTATATCTTCTGTCTCAACTACAGTCTCAACTGGAACAATCGGGACGCTAGTCTCAGTTGGGACGATCAGATCCCCAGTCTCAATCGAAACAACACTCGAAACACTAACAACTGCAACAGGTAGTGGTAAAGAAACAGTCTCAGGCGACTCAACATCAATATCATCAGGTGGAACAATAGGATCTGCCACATCAAGCTCCAAAAACTTAGCATTCATGGACTCTACAATTCTGCTCCCCTTACCAGGACAGAAGAACCTGTATCCTTTAGCGCGATCTGGATATCCAATGAAAAAGCAACGACTCGTCTTGGGGTCCGTCTTTTTCTGCAAGGGATTATAAATTTTGACCTCAGCTGGGCAACCCCAAACTCGAAGATGGTTCAGGCTAGCTTTTCTTCCTGTCCAAAGTTCAAAAGGGGTTTTAGGAACAGATTTACTAGGAACTCTGTTTAGGATGTAAAGGGTTGTTTTCAAGGCTTCACCCCACAGAAATTCCGGCAAGTTACATCTACTCATCATGCTTCTCATCATATCTTTGAGTGTCCTATTGCACCTTTCGGCTACACCATTTTGTTCAGGAGTCCCAGGCATGGTGTATTGTGGAACAATTCCACAATCTTGCAAGTATAAGGCAAACGGTCCCATATGCTGTCCTGTGCTACCATATTTACCATAATACTCTCCACCACGGTCAGACCTTACAATCTTGATTATTTTTCCCAATTGCTTTTCCACTTCGGTTTTAAAAATTTTGAACTTTTCAAGTGCTTCAGACTTTTCTTTAATCAAGTAAAGATAGCCATATCGGGAAAAATCATCAATGAATGTAATGAAAAACTTGTTACCATAGATTGTAGGAGTTAGGGGCCCACTAATGTCTGTATGAATGATCTCTAAGAGATCTAAACTTCTAGTTGCACCTTTCTTTTTGGTTTTAGTGAACTTTCCCCTTATACAATCCACACAAGTACCCAAGTCATCAAAATCCAAGGAAGGTAGAATATGCGCCTTTGACAATCTCTCAACCCTTTCCCTAGAAATATGACCTAAGCGCTTGTGCCACAACATGAAGGATTTTTCCTCAATTTTAGACCTTTTAGCAACAGAATTCTCAACGACCAGGGATGAAGAAATATTATCACAATCCAAAGACAATTTATATAAACCATCAACTAAAGATCCATAACCAATAATTTGGAAGTTCAACATCAGATTTATCTTCCTATCACCAAAAGTAAAACTGAAACCAAGTTTGTCTAAACAAGAAACAGAAAACAAATTTCTCCTAAAAGAAGGTACATAAAAGGTATCCTTCAAAACCAATTCAAAATCAGAAGCTAAAACTAGGCTGACGTCTCCCACTTTCTCCACAAAGACTTCGAGATCATTTCCTACCCTTAGCTTGTTTTCCCTCAGACTGGGCTCCCTCAGATTTCTGAACCCCTCCTGATTTCTGCTTGTTCTCTAGCCAAGCCTTGAACTTTCCACAATCAGTTTTCTTATGCCCCTTCTCCTTACACCAGAAGCACCAAATACCCTTCTTAAAGGTAGTTGGCTTAGGACCTCCTACACTGTGGTGTTGACCCTTACCTGGTTTTCTTGAACCTCGATATCTATGAAAAACATTAGATGCACTCTTTGCATTTTTCTAGTGTCCCTTGCCAGAAGTGAGTTTGCCATGGACAGATAACAGGGCTATGTCACTCTTTTCTTTCTTGAGTTTCTCTTCCTCAGCGACACACTTGGTAATAAGGTCATTCACAGTCCATTTCTGACCAAGGGTATTGTGGGCAGTTTTAATTTGTGTGAAATCAGCGGGTAGGCAATTTAAGGCATGTTCGACAATGAACCTTTCATTAAGGACAATTTCGTGAGATTTCAGCTTGGTTTGGATGTGAACCATCTTCATAATGAATTCCCTTACGCCCCCAACATTATCATATCTCATGTCCGTTAACTGCTTCATTAGACATCCAGACTCAGCGTTGTCAGATACCTGGTACCTCTCCCCCAGAGCGTCAAAGAGCTCCTTAGCCGTCCCTTTCTCTGGCAGACCACTCAGAAGATGTTCAGAAACGGTCCTCTTGATAGCAATCAGACTCAACCTATCAGACCTCTCCCACTTAGCCAAAAGTTCCTTCTATTCAGGTGTGCTCTCCGCATTAATCACAGGCTTCTCCTCACGTAAAGCTAAATCAAGATCAGAAATTCCCAAAGAGAATTCCAAATCTTGCTTCCATTTGCCATAATTTGATCCATTCAAGATCTCAATGGAAGCAGAATAGTTGTTCATAGAAAAGTTCATTGTTGAGTCAAAACAAGAATGCATTAGGACATACAGGACAAGATATAGCTGAAAATGAAACAAGCTATCAAGGTGAGGCCAGTATAATAGCACATTCCCCTTTGGGCAAAATGCACAAACCAAGGTTACAACCTAGGTCAAAACCTCAGATGGGTTAATCCATGAGCACACACAAAGTTCAGAAAATTATCCCCTTTGGGCAGACAAATCTCTCAACTTGGTGCATTCCCCAATAACTCCATCCATTCTCAACTCTCAATCCAAACATACAACAACCCCCTTTGGGCAGGCAATCGCATGCAAAGATCAAAAGCATTCCTCAAAATACAAAAAAAAAAATTCCATGAACCAATACAAGTGGTTCCACTTTGGCGATAACGACTCATACTAACCCATGAAAATTCTCGTACAGGAATCAATATTCTCTTGTCCAAAACCATGATCCAGTCAACAGGCAAATGCATTAAAAGAGCATCCTTACTGGTCACAAATCAATTATCAAGAGCATTCCCAATATGTTTTATACTTAAACAGTGATAAAGCATTCTAATTTTGAATAAAATCTAACTAGATAAATATTAATAATATTCATAGCAGCGGAAATTAAATAATCAAAATTAAACTTAAAACATAAGATCAATATACAATTATATGTTTAAAGAAATATTGCAATTGAATGATAAAAGATGTTTGGGAAAGATTTATCTTATCTTTTCCTTTCAAATATTTGATCTATCTTATCTTATTATCTTAAAAAAAAAAAAAAGATAATGCCAAATAAACAAAAGTATTATCTTATTATCTTAAAAAAAAATATTTGATCAAAATATTGGGCTAATATTATTATCTTATTATCTTAAAAAAAAAAATAAGATAATGCCAAATAAACAAAAGTATTATCTTATTATCTTAAAAACAAAGCAATGATAGAAAACATAGGGCAGAGCACTTCTGAAAGGCAAAATCACATGAATCATATCTACAAAACGCTGTTGTTATCGCCGAAACAGAAAGGGACAAAAAACAGAAGCATCAAATTCAACCACGCTTCAAAAGAACTACATTTTTATCAAACTTACATACACTAGTAGTATACTATAGCCAACAACAGTCACATACCGTTATTCATGACATCCAGTATCAATATACCCATTCAAATTAAAATTGAAACTCGCTGAATACGTGTGCAGAAAGAAAACCAGGATACTTAACAATATAATAATTAAAATCGATAAATGTGATGTAGCATTAGCATAATCGTCATCGCAACGTGCAATAGGTTCAAAAGAAACACTGTCAAAATAATTCGCACATTGTTGAAGACAATTATCATGAATACGTAACAACAATCAGCATAAATTGGTTACCACGAAATTATTAAATAAAAGGGCACAATATAATCAGGTCCTAAATCATATAAAGTAGGCTCTAATACCAAATGTAAGATAAATATTTTACCAAGAACGGCACAATTTATATGAATTTAGAACACCGATAATAGATAGAAATTTACTCACTTGTTGAAGACATGATTAAGAGTGATGAGAATTATCTGTGCGTTGCGCAACCTTCAGAAATCCAAAAGCCAAGTCTTCCTTTGCCTAATCACACGCTCCACGTTCTAGAGTTTTCAATGGGGCAAACCCTAGTGAGCAGTTGAATGACATGACGGCAAAGGGAACTTAGCCTCTCTATTTATTGACCCTAGGCACCTCCCATTATGGGCCTAGTGATTCGGCCCACACTGTTTCCCACACTGATCAAAATTAGGTGTACAAAGCCCGTAAAAATCAATCACATTATTAGTGGGCTTAAGTATCATCAAATGGATCTTAGCCCGTTTTTGACAAAACAAAATATTACAATTAATTGTAGCCCACATAAATTCATAGGAAAATTCTAACAACAAATTGATTTATCAATGAACAAGGTGAAAAAGATTAAGATTTAGACTTGATTTATCAGTAAAGGAGGTAAAGGAGATTAGGAAAGGTGACTCCCCCTTCTTATGTTTATTATTTAATCAAATTTTTAATTTAAAATAATTATTATTTTAAAAAATAATATTTTAATTAATCAATGACTAATTTGAAAATAACAAAAAAATTTATTAATTAATGAAAAAAATGATATATAATTTGATTGGTTAAAAAAATTATAATATCAAAACCCCTAATATTATTAGAGATACCATAAAAATCCTCAATATCAAATTATGCAGATCAAATTTTCTACGTAACTCATCACGTTTTATTTATTGACTTATGGACCAAAGTCACCAAAATACTGCTTATTAATAAACACTATAATTACTTATTATGCTTCTTTAATTTTTTTGGTCGGCAAAAAATATATACATATGTATATTAATATATCAGTACCAGTAGTACCATGTTCCAATACACCTTTTGAGTCAACAAAAAATTCTTACTGCACCAACCCCTACTATGAAGAAGAAAAATGGTTACAACTACTTATGACAATTAATTAACAATAACTACCCTGTAACCACTAACTCCTATGTGTGCAATTAAATCTCCTGACAATTACCAGAATGTAATTAAGGCAGTTAGCAATAAAATTCCACCAACCAAAATACAAAAAGAATATCACCACCGAAACGCCAGCCAATAATCACTCTACAAGTTTTACCATACCATAGGATTTTAAAAGTAGAATATATATCCAGGAACACTTACACCGCATGACCCTGCACAAATACTAAAAGCCGAAGAATTTCCAGCACTACCCCGCAACACAGGCTCCCGGGTCAAAAGACCATTGAGAAAAGGAGTAGCTGAAAGATGAGTCATAATTGGTCAACCATGATCACGTATGAAACAGAATCTGTTGCACAATCTCCTCTTGCTCGAGCACTCTACCTCTGAAAATCACTTCATTTCTGTAATTCCAAAGCGTCCAGAGAATACACTACAAAAATTATTAATTTTAATGACAAAATAATTTACATGTAATTTTAAAAAAATCGTCAATAAAATTTTAGTGATACTGATATTAATAATAAAAAAAATCATTTTTCGTCACTAAATTTTGTCACTATTGCATTCATTTCTTGTAGTGATACCTGACCACAAATATCTCCATCTAAAATTAGTTGCCTTGCTGCAATGGGAAAGATGGTGTTGCCAGTAATGCATTTCCACATTTGCAGGCAGGACCGTATGAATACCCATCCAGGCATAGCATGTTTTCCATACTCCATCTGCTAAAGAGCATTGAAAAAGGGAAACATTACGCCAGTAAGGCAACATGTTACGCTTCTTTAATGTTGTAGAGTTTTTTTTTTTTTTCGATCTTTTTAAAATTGAAAGTTTTAACAGAACTTATATAAGTAAAAAATGATAACATACCCGATTAATTAAATAGAAAACATGATATATACTTTTTCCAAATGCATATATTATTCATAGAATAATATTAATAGTTTCAATAACTGTTACCTTCAGTGGAAAAAGTTTTTAAAATTAAAATTAATAAAATCGTACGTGGAATTAACAATGTCTGAATAAAGATTTTTTTTTTTTTGAAGAAATGTCTGAATAAAGATTAAACACGGATTAACATTATTATCGATTGAATTCTTTATGAGCTAATTCAATTTTATATTATGAAGATTGGTTTCGCCTTTAATTAGAAACTTCACTATTTGTGTTGTTCGTTCTCAAATCTACGCACAACAGGACATTTTTAATGTTACTCGTGTATTAATTTTCAAAGAGCAAAATGAGTGTTTCATTGTATCAAATTATGCAGATCAAATTTTCTATGTAACTCATCACGTTTTATTTATTGAGTATATTACATTCTTGCATATAAAAATCTAATAAGAACATGTTCCGTGAAATCTATGGGGAGAAGGATAGGTTAAATCAAGTCGAGCACATTCATGACGAAAAGAAAAATATATATAGTTATTATTTAATAAAATATGATATTCATATACTCTAGGTGTACATATTTAACGAGATGAAAAAAATAGAAAGAAAAATAAAAGATGTAATGTGTAATATGGTATAATAAAAAATATAATTTTTTTAAAAAATACTGTATATAGATATAAATATCGTGAGTGTCAATTACGTACGCGTTTGTTTTCTAAATATAAGTATTGCAATTTGCATATTTGTATGTAGCGTGTACTATGAATATACATAGATTTCTGCGTCATGCTTCATTTATACGGAATTTTTGTCAATATCAGGACGTTGCAATGGACATAGATCGGGTTTGCTCCAAATTTAATACGACAATGTCCTTTTCTATGATTTATGGGATTCTGCTAATTGGTCTAAGGCTGGCTTGGGAGAGATCCTAGGTTTGTTTATTCAAACAGTCCGTAGATAGTTTCAATCACTAAAATCAATTCATTTTAGTATAATGATAAGCATACACTCCAAAATGGGGTGTATGGGTAGAATAAACTAGAAAGAGTAAGATAAAAAGAAAATAGAAAAGAAAGAGAGAAAAACAGCAAATGTGATAATAAGTGATGTGATTAGAAATGAAGAGATAAATAAGGAAAAAAGAGGAAGAAAATAAGGTGGAAAATGAAATGAAAAAGAGAATGAATGCATGTTTATATTTATTCTTCATTTTATTATGAGATATGTTTTAATATAAAAAACCGACCTTATATTAAGCTATTAATCTGGGCATTTTTGTTAACGAGTTCATGCGCAGATCCTCTAAGTCTTTGCAAAAGACAACGGGATGTTCGTTTTCCCAATACCTAGAAAATCATGTTCAAATCATTGTCAAACTTTTTTTTTTTTAATCAGCAAAAAAGTTATTCATTAAGATCGAGGATAAGGGTACAAGGGATACCCACCCTTACAAAGAAACCTATAACATATTCATGTTTTGAAATAGATTTATTTGCTGCTGCGGAGGATTGTGTTTGTTATTGGCATCGGGATGACTAATGAGGTTAATCCTTTACTCAGGAGGATATGTCGGGAGTTTCTTTGCCTCGTTAATTTGTAGTTTCTTTCTTGGGGTCTCCGTGAATTAAACTATAATAAAATGAAAAAGTTATTTTACCCAAAATATTTTCTATACTATATCTCTTCCATGAGACTTGAGTGCTTCATGTATTTTTTTTTTCTTTTTTCCAACTTTTCCTTATCATTGTTTGTTCTTTCTATCTAGTATATATAGACTAAAATATACTTTTATCCTTCATCTTATTGTGAAAATTCGTTTTGGTCCTTTATCTTTTAAAAGATTCATTTTATTTCTTTAACTTTCAAATTTGAGTTAACATTAAAACAATGATTATTTTTTATTTTTAAATATAATTTTGAACTCCTATTTTATTAATTCAAGACATGAAACTTGTCACATTAAATTCATGTACATGAATAATATATATGAAACTCAATTAATGTTTGAACCAAAAAGGATTATAAACATGATAAAAATCACATAAAAAATGAGTTGCATGAACATTCACAAAAAATCTAATATAAAGATTCAAAATGAATTTTTTAAATAAGATAAAGGATAAAAATATATTTTAATATTTAGTATATTAATTAACGAACATGTCTTCTTTTATATTCAAGGCAAATGCTATTGGGATTTGGACATTTGTAAAAAAATAAAATAAAAAATTATATAAAAATATGAAAGTTATTTAAATATTTACTTTTTTAAGTATTTAAAAATATTTAATATATAGGATGCATGTAAGTTTAATGTTATTTTAACCAATATATACTTGTATTAAACATTTGTTGATAATAATTTTATTCGATTAGAATAAAATTACTTCTCATCAACTCATGAAAGGAACATGTCACCTCTGTACAAAAGAATAAAATGGTTTTCCTAATACCCCACAGCCCGCTTGCCAAATCCATAATTCCGTTTTTTGGCAATGACAAGCCAACAATGATATTTTTGCTTATGGGATCTTTGAACTCAGTATCAAAGATAGTCATAAGACGCGTGATTTCCTCCACTGCTGTAGCCATTTGGAGCCACCTCAAAGAACTATTTAAGCAACAAAATGTGGTCTTTGCATGTCAAATTAGAAAGTTAAAATCCTTATGGGAATAAAAATTGGGAGAGTGTGAGTATAAGCCACCCCAGTCTTGCACCTGTGTGTTGGACTTTGCTCTTGGTTAGACCACCATCACATGGTAATGAGTTTTTTTATGAGGTATAATAATTCTTTTTCTCATGTACGTAGATCATGTTGGTGAATCACATGGTAATGCATTATTGAGACAAATTTTGAACTTTAAAACATTTGGACAACATCTGATACTTATCTTCCTAGCTATGACATCCTCTTATGCATCCCCAATATATGGTCACTCAAATGTTACCTGCTATTCTCTTTTGTTTAGCCAGCTCATATCGCACCAATTTGTGGTGTCTCTGACGAATTTGACTTTGTTAGTATAACTTAATTGGTAATGTTAAGCTTCTCAATTATTTTCTGGTTGCTTAAGTGTTTGGTACTGAACGCTGTGAACATGGTGACGAGGGTGACAATCATATTATACATTCGTATATGCTGTTCTGCCTACATTTTTCTTTAATTTTTTCCTTATGTATATTCTTTCCAAAGTAATGGAGACACTATCGAACAATAAATATAAACACTTCTCTCATTAAAAATTTTAACATTAATTTATTACATTGTGAAACATCAAATTTGGGTTACTTTATTTCCCTCCCTTTTGGCGAGCTTTTAGCTAAAGGAACATACTCACCTAAAGGTTCCATTCAGCTAACACTATGCCTTTATTTAAGTTGGGAGGGTTTGTGATTTTTATGCCCCATAACTTATTGTATAATTAAGTATTCATAGGAGAAGAAAATAAAATAATTTTCTTTATTAAATTTAAATTAATTTAACTACTTCAGCTTTTTCAAAAACTCTAATTTTATTTTTCAAAAAGATAAGATATATATGTTTTTTTTAATAAAATATGAGTTATTTTTAACTTATAAGAGAAATTTAATATATTTTACTTTCTTTTCTTTTCTTTTCTTATAACTACTTATTGAAAAGTTGATCTAAACTGACTCTATACTAACAATCTTGGGCGCTATTTGGGGTTCAAATTGGCTCATGGTAGGGTGACGAATCATTTGTTTGAAGATGTGCTTGATAAGGTCCAACAAAAGCTAGCTTCTTGGAAAGGGAAGATACTCAATAGACCGGGGAGGATTACTTTGGTTAATTTGGTGTTGGCTGTTATTCCTTCTTATACTAAGCAGTTCCAATGGATTCCTCAGCAAATTTGTGGCAGGTTAGATGTTATTAATCGCCAATTCATTTGGAGTGGTACATCAGAGCACTTTGCGGAGACATGTGTTTTTGGTAAACACCCAAAGTTACGGGAAGTTGCATTTAGCTAAGGGCATGTTTGGGTAAGTTTATTCATAAGCCCTTTTAGAAGAAGAAAAAATTAGATGAGTTTCTCCATAAATTAAAATTAGCTTATGCACAAACTAATTTGTAGAAACTCTCATCTTTTAGAGAAGCTATATGAGATAGTTTCTATAAATTAACTTATGCATGAGCTAATTTTAACTTATGGATAAATTCATCTCATTTTTTTTCTTACTTTATTCTTCTAGAAGGACTTCTGGATAAGCTTATTTAAATAGATCTTAATCGAGAGACTATTACGACTAAACCTAGAAGTTAGGGTGGGCTAGGAGTTAGAAGAGCTCTGGAGTAGAATATTGCTTTGTTGGAAAGATTGATCTGGAATGTTGGGTCTGTTTTTTTAAGCTTATTTAAAAAAAATGCTTTTTTTAATAAAATAAATAGTTTTTATTTTTTATATGTTTGTTTAAATTGTTTTATAAAAAAAAGTTTTTTTTAAGAAAAGCAAATCTTATTTGCTTTTTAAAAAAGCATTTTTTTTCTAAAATTGCTTTTTTTTTTTTTAAGTTTTAACAAACTGGACATTATTAATGACAAGAATAAGATGTGAGTTAATATTTTCTGCTCTAAATATCCAGGTGCTAATATGGAGGTGTTGACGGTGAAATTTGTCAACAAACATAATCCCATAACAAGTATTTGAGGAAGGGGACAATTCTTCCTTTTGAAGCTTTTTATCCTCCTCGGTGGGTCCTTTACCATGGGACAATGTGTTAAATTTTCATGTTAAGTTCGATCTAAAATATATGATTGTAAGTACAATCGAACAAACTACTGATATGTATTAAGTAAAAGAAGATGTCATCGAAAAGAGGAAATGTTAAATAGAAGATAAGGGGACGAGAAGAAGAAGTGCAGTAAAAATAAATGAAAGCAAAAAAAATTACTCAATCAAAACAGTAAAATGCTGGAATTGAATTGAGAACATTGTAGTAACCGTGAATCCGTGAGGGTCGCAGGGACTTTGGATATGTGAGTGTTTACAAGTTCCAACCCTTATTACAAAGTACAAGTCTGATATTTATAGAGTACAAATCCTAACTACCCATAACCACTACAAACTTCTCCTAAATCTTCACCGTTGAAAGCTTTGTCTTCAATCTTGACCGTTGATGACATCTATGGCCTTGATGCTTCCAATCCTATTTTTTCCTTCACGTTCCTGTCAAAGTGAGAGCAATAAAGAGGTCATATATTCTAACATTTAGATTGAAAGACTATTTTCTCAATACATGAAAGACCACTTTTCGATACTGAATCCAAAAATGGTGGCTGTAAGTACAGGAGGAAAGGCTTAAAGGCAGGGGATCTTATTTCTGGATGAGCTCTCTCAGTAAAGCATTTAACGAACTTAAGGATGGCTTTTCCTTGAGAGTGGGAAATGGTAGTAGTAGCTTCTGGTTTTCTGATTGGATGGAGGGAGAAAAACTGTGTTAAGAGGTTTTGTGTGTCCACATACATGACTTGAATCTGAAGATTTGTGATCTGCTTCAAGATGGTCAGTGGAAACTTCATCAAATTTATTCCCTTCTCTCTCAAGATATCTGTCATGGAAATTCCGGTTTTGGTGGCTTATTTAGAGATTCATTGGGGAGGTGGATGTTTGGTTACTTTGGTTTCTCTGGTGTTTCAGATAATCTTAAACCATAATTAATTGGCTATCTATATGGTTTGCAACTAGCTTGGGATTGAGGTCTCAGTCTTAGAATTCATGGTTCAGAGGGGAAAAAAAAAAAGTAATAAAACTAAAAAAATGAATTTACTCAAATGAGAAAAATCAAGTCTACATGAGCAAATTATGACTTATATAACCAATCCCAATAATACTAATATCATATATCTCTAATATTCCTCACAAACTGGAAGGTGTTCATAACGCTTCCAGTTTGGAATAACAATACAAGCATAGTTATAAAACTCGGCTCGGACCGGCCGGTTGGACCGGTCCGACCGGGAACCGGACCATTGAACGGTTCGGGTTTGTTATTGGATCGGATAAGCAACTGACCCGGTGATGACGTCATCAAACCGGTCAAAAATCCGATCCAACCGGTATAACCCGGTACCCAGCGAACCAAAAATTAATTTGCGTTCAAAACCATGTGCCTTCTTTTCCTGTGTTTTCTCGAGCCATGCGTGCTTCGTGTTGTTGTGTGTGTGAACATGCTTTTATCAAAAAAGAAATAAAATGGTAACACCAGCTGGGATCGAAGGCATGACCATAGGGTCATCTGAGCAGCGTTTAACCACTAAGCTGTTGCATTAACTTAATATTCGTATACAAAAAATAATACATATATTATGTATTGCGAAAATTCTTAGCGTATTATATTTTTTTAATATATACCGGGCCAAACCGGTTCAATTAGTGACCCACCGGTTCGACCACTGACCCATCAACCCAGTGCCTTGACCAGGTCAATCACCGGGCCGGTTTTCACAACACTGAATACAAGTATCAAATTAAAGCAAAATACAATAAAATGGGCCAAAATACATTGGTAAAAGATAGAGTTATTCATTTTTTTTTTTTTTACACAACACTGTTTATTCATTTTTTTTTTTTTTACAACAAAATACTGCTTATTCATAAACACTATAAGTTAGAGTTTTTTTTTTTCGGTCTTTTCAAATTCTAATATTTCTAGAATTGAAAGTTTTAACAGAACTTATATAAGTAAAAAAAAATGAAATATCAGTTAACATACCCGATTAATTAAATAAAAGACATGATTCTTTTTCTAAATGCATATATTACCTATAGAAAATGTTTTTTAAATTAAAATTAATAAAATCTTACATGAAATTAACAATGTCTCAATAAAGATTAAACACGGATTAACATTATTATCGATGGAATTCTTTATGAGCTAATTCAATTTTATATTATCAAGATTGGTTTGGCCTTTAATTATCAACTTCAATATTTTGTGTTGTGTGTTTCTCAAATCTATGCACAAAAGGACATATTTAATGTTACTCATGTATTTCAACGAGTAAAATGAGTGTTTCATTGTATCAAATTATGCTGATAATTTTTTTTTATGTAACTCATCACGTTTTAGTTATTGAGTATATTACATTCTTGCATATATATAAAATCTCATAAGAACATGTTCCGTGAAATCTATGGTGGAGAACGATTTACATCAAGACGTCGTGCACATTCATGTCGAAAAGAAAAATATATATGATATTCATATACTCTAGGAGTCTAGGTGTACATATTTAACGAGAAGTAAAAAGAAGAGAAAGAAAAATAAAAGATGTAATTTGTAATATGGTATAATAAAAATAAAAAAGTTAAAAAATACTGTATAAAGATAAATATCATTGCTATTTAATAACGTAATGATGAGTGTTAATTACGCACGTGCGAGTTTGTTTTCTAAATATAAGCATTGCAATTTGCATATTAATTTGTATGTAGCGTGTACTATGAATATACATAGATGTCTGCGTGATGCTTCATTTACGGATTTTTTATCAATATCAAGACGTTGCCATGGAGATAGATATTGAAATTTAATTCGACAATCAATGTCCTTTTCTACGATTTATGGGTTTCTGCTAATTGGTCTAAGGCTGGCTTGGGAGAGACTAGGCATATCCAAACAGTGGGTAGAGTTTCAATCACTAAAATCAATTCATTTTAGGATAATGATAAACATACACTCCAAAATAGGATATATAGTGGAAGAAAGTGAGAGATGAAAAGGAAATGAGAGAAAATAACATATGTATTAGAGATTTCACATCGACTAGTAATGTGATAAAAAATATAGTATATAAGTGGGGGATAATCCTCACTTTATAAGCCGATTTTATAGGGTTGAATTATACCTATAACTCACATTAATTCTAAGATGGTACGTATAAGAGCATATCCTAAATCCATTAAAATGACCACACATTATATTATCCACCCACCAAACCCAAAAATATTAGGCCTAAAGGGGTGTATTGGAAAAATCCCAAATCTCACATTTCGTATAAGAGCAATTTTTGTTGGGCCTATCGCTTAGTGCAATTAAACTTAGGCTTTTGCTATATCCACTCTCCTTTTTTGCTAAGTACAGTCCCATTTGTTTTTTTCTTATAAATATACCCTTTGTACCCCTAACATATATAATTATTATTCCAGAATGTACTTTCCGAAATACTATTTTGTATTCCGGAAAGTACTTTCCGGGATGTTAAAAAATAAAATTGTTTTGGAATGTATTTTCTAGAATACTGTTTTGTATTCCAGAAAGTACTTTCCAGAATGTTAAAAAATAAAACTATGTTCCGGAAAGTACTATCCGGAATGTTAAAAAATAAAATTGTATTCCGGAAAGTACTTTCCAGAATGTTAAAAAACAAAACTGTATTCTAGAAAGTACTTTCCGGAGTACTGTTTTGGGTTTTGTAAAGTACTTTCCGAAATGTTAAGAATAACATCTGGAAAAATTCAAGCACAACATTAAGACCATTAAAAACACAGTGGAAGCTAGGGTGAAGTACCAAAATTAGTTCCTCACCGGTGAAGCATCAATTTTTACCATTAGATATATTTATAAAATATTGAATGGTTAAGATTAGAGAAGGGCAACTGGATTGGCAGGTTAACTTTACATATTTTGTGTTTTTTTAGAAAAAAAAATTCCTTTTTTTTTTATAAATTTTATCATTCATCAAAATCATCACTATCAAGTCTTGTTAAACTTCCCATTCTTAAACATGTGAACACCTCCTGAATGAATATGAACACTTAATGCAATTTTATATTTTCCCTTTTAAGATATCATCAATCATGCAAATTTGGAACGTCATTCTGAACAAATTACACACATTCATATTTTAATCTCAAAACAAGAAACCCTTTGGGTATCATCAAGACAATCCCAGGTCATATTCCAGCAAACTGAAAATCGTAATCAAATTCTCTTCAAGAGAAAAGAGAGTCAATCTTTTCAGATACTTATAAAAGCAAGAAGTTTCCCTATTACCTTATTAAAAAACAAACTAATGCTCCATATCTGATTTTTTATTTTTCCCAACTCCACACTAGCGACCCCCCACCCCGCACTAACCTTCGTCGGCGCCGGCAACGCTCACGACCTCCTTGCCACCGCCGCAAACCACACCTCTGTCGTGGTTTCTGACAGCGGTCTTTTTCATCTTATCCTTCATCGCTCTCTCTCCTCATCCCTGTTTTCTCTCTCACACTACCGCCACCATTATCCCCTCTTTCCCCTTTCTTCACTAGAAACCCAGAAAACCCAAACACAAAACAAACACATCAATGACTTCATCGACGTTGGTGGCAAAGCTGTTGAAGAGTCGAGATGGAAGAGAAGGGCGCAAAGGGAAAGTCGCACGGTGGAGCAGATCTCTCAAATCTAAAAATATAAAAAAGTAAAAAATTTATAAAAATAAGAGTAGGGATCTGGAAAGTGGGAGGGGAGGAGAGGTTGTTGGCATGGTTCGGGTGGGAGCTGTCGACAAGGAGGACATAGTGTGGTCGAGTCAATCTAGAAGAAAAAGACCCAACAAAACCCAGAAAAATGAAGAATAATATTGAGCCTGTAATTACTGATAAAAAAAAATTTCAATAATATTTTTTTATAATTTTAGTTTTTTTTCTTTCCGATTTAAAACCTCATATAGCCTATCATTTTACTTCCTCACGGGTGAGGGAGGCACCTTACTACTTCACCCTAGCATCCACCTAAAAACACCATATAAAGGGAAAAGTGTACAATAGTGAGCAATTGAAGTGGAGAAAACATATAATTGATATTGGTCCTTCAATCTGGACGACTCTAAGAGGCACTCCGTTGCAACAACTTGAATAAGCATACTGAGATTGAGCAAGGGAGGAGTAAAGGAAAGTAGTTGGGAGTGTAAGCATATTGCATTGGAGTTTGGAGGATGAAAAAACCTTAACGCTAGAGCAAGAGATTGAGCAAGTGAGGAATAAAGGAGACCAGAGCAAGAGAATGGAGGGGATGAAGGGAGTGAAAGAGAGGGGGTGTTGTTGCTATGAAACAGGGAGTGTGTTGTTGCGCTGAAAAGGGAAGTGTGCAAGAGGGAAGAAGGTTTGAAAGAGAGAGGTTATTTAAGTAATTTAATTTTAAAAAAAGGAAAGGGTAGTGTACTTAGCAAAAAAAAAAAGGAGTGGAAATAGCAAGAGCCTTAAACTTAAGGACATTTTTTAAATAAAATTCGAATTTATGGTAGTATTAATTAAAAAGAACTAATTTAACCACTTTCCTTGGTCTATTTGTCTTATGTTTCTTATATATAGGATCGAATGTAGAATATAAATGGAGGGCAACCCTCACCTTATAAGTCGATTTTGTAGAGTTGAGTTAGATCCATAACCCACATTCTAAGAATATGTGATTATTGATTTGATTAGAAATTAAGAGAGAGATAAGAAGAGGGTGGAAGAAAATAATGTAGAAAATGAACATATGTTTATATTTATTCTTCATTTTATTATGAGGTATGTTTCAATATTAAATTTGTAATTAATTAAACACACTTCATTATTGTGTATTTTTTTTATCAGCCAATGTTTGTTAGTTATTGTTAGAATGTTAGTGTGAGAGTTCGAACCCATGATCTCTCCCCCCTACCTCCTCCCTTCAACCCTCATTCCCAACCACCAAAACAACCTTATAACTCCTACATTATTATTGTGTATAACAATTTAAAAATAATTGTCAAAATTTTATTTTGGTAAATAGCCTATTTAGTCCCTAAACTATGATTTGCTAACAATTTAATCCTTACATTTTTTAAATGACCAATTTAGTCCACAAATGTGCAAATGCTGCGATAAATTAGTCCAACCGTTAAGTATGCACCATTTTCCGTTAACAATGCGTGCATACGTGGCACGTCATTGCTGACGCGACATATCCACATGTGCAGGGGCGCTCCACGTCAGCCCACAGTGTTTTAGACTAAATTGTTAGTGAAAAAAAAATTACTGTTGCTTTTTAATTTTGCATAGGTATCGACTATTTGAGTAGAAAATTTGAAGAAGCTACTTCTTCTTTTCGTTCAGCAAGGTTGTTAGTCGACCGCCCTTTATCCTTTTTCTTCCGATTCGATTTGCCTTCATCCTTCTTCTTCTCCGATTCTCCTTCATCCTTCTTATTCTTCTTCCGTTTTTGTTAACGGAGGTGGTATGGCAGAGTAAACTCGAATGAAGCAGGTTGGAAAAAAAAAATACTAGCTTTTGCAAGTAAATGTCAAAATGGTCCCCGACATTTGACACTTAATGTCAAAATGGTCCTCCAAAAATATAACTAACTGACAAAATGGTCCGCAACATGATATAATAAACATGCATTCATACTACAAGTCTTGTCAATTTCATTTAGAACATCAGCTCCAATACCCTCATCTACACTTGCATGCTCACCCTCAAACACTTCTATGTTTGTGTTGTCAACAAATGGCTCATCAACAACATCAGGCAAAGAATCAGGGGGTATCTCCAGCATGACATCTAATACATGCTCAAAATATATATATGCATATCCCTCTCTGGATCGGCGAGAGCTATGTTACAAATAGCCAATACATCCTGATCATTATCCAACGGAGTTAAACCATCCTCGAATCTTATTTTCAGTACCAAATAAAACACTTGTCCAAACCTCAGATATCCACAAGTTTTACTAAGGTCATGTATAGTCCACACATTCATCAAGTCAGTCTCCAAAGACTCCCAGTAACATTCTTCACCCTCTCAATATGAATGCACGTTTATTTTATCACGTTGACCATTTTGTCAGTTTTTTTTTTTTTTACAAAAGGACCATTTTGTTAGTTAGTTATATTTTTTGGGGATCATTTTGACATTAAGTGTCAAATGTCGGGAACAGTGACAGATCCAAAAAAACTTCTTAGTGGGGACAAAATTGATATAGAGGCTAGTGATTTTGAGTTTAAATTCTTGGTATGTATAATATGATAAATATTTAGAAGGAAAGTTTTGTTATTCATAATAATTCTATCTAGATGCGGTCAAAAAAATAATAATTCTATCTTGATCGACTAAAATTATCTTTGGTTAAAGTATCTAATATATGTCAATTTGCAATATACATTCAATATTTTATTAGATAAAGATCAGACTGACAGATAGACTACTCTAACATGAAAACAAATGTTTATCTTCCTGAAGTTACGCACATTCAGTATGCAAATATTAGACATAAAAATGTGGATTAATTATTAGCATGCTTGCGATTAGAAAGAGTAATACTTTTCGTCCACAAAATTTCTGTAAGAATATTCAAGAAAGAGAGAAGATTAAAAAAAAATGTATGATAAGAAGACAGGTAGTATATGTACAATTTATCGTTCAAGCTAGGTTTATATATATGTACATGAATAATAATACTCTATTAAAAATACATACTCTTAATTAGCTGACTCTATCTTGACAAACTTCTCTAACTAAATAACTAATGAACCAATTCATTCACTTACAATTACATAACCTTAGAATTACAAAGCACCCAACCATTTGGAACAGCGGTACACAGAGCAAAGAGTCTCCACAGCAGTCAAACATATAATAAGGTTCGCAGCCAAAAACGTAAGACAAGGCCAAGAAGCATAGACATACTTCTTCATTCCCCCTTTCACCTTCACCTTCCAATTCCCATCATAATACGCATTCGCACTCTCAATAGCCATATCCAACACCGCCACCTTCGTCACTTTCACCGACGCCGTCATTCCGTTAAACATACACGCCACCTCTTTATCGCTCTTAAGCCTATTCACCAAAACCCCACTCTCTCTCAATATCCTCACATCCTCTTCCGTGTCTATTATTCCGTTCATTAACTCCGTGTAGCGCGTGAACACCATCCCCTCGGGTGCCACGCACGCTTCGTACGCCACCAGGTTCCGCAAAACGACCTCCGAGTTGTCGTTTAGGTGGATCACCGGAAGGTGAAACGTCGCTGATGTCGCGTCGAACTTCACGCTGTTTAACCCTCCGCGCGTGGGGCAAAACGTGACACCGATTTTCGTTAACTCTTCAACGCTAGGAATTGCGATCTCTTCCACCAAAAGCCCTTCACTTTCTTCGTGTTGGGCCTGGGCCACCTCACTATTTGCTTCTTCCATCACGTCCCCTGCGGACAAAACGATGTCGCTTATCGCGCTTTTGCCACGAATCTTTAAAACCGAAGCTATAACTTTCCACGGCACCGTGATTAACTGCAACGCCAGTTTGCACTTGAAGATTTTGGATAAGAATTGCATCGATGTACAAATGAGAAAACTAATAAAGCACAAGATTGAGGTAACTGCTAATTTAAAACGACCAACATCACCGCCGTTTTGATCTTTATTCTCCTTCTCTTGTCCTTGATCAACAGTATTAATTTCAAGCGGTGAGAAGTTGCAGTGTGCAACAAGGGTTTGATACAAAAGCTCGAGTAAATGAGCCTTTGTGAAACAATCCTCCTTGAAACGTTGCTCATCTATGTGCTTAATAGGTGCAAGATCTTTGCAGAAATTAATTAACACAGACGCCAACGCCTCGTTTTTATTGTCTTCAGGGTAACAAAGATTATGAAGCTCCCTGAGCAAGAAAAGAGGGATTTGATTTTCCAACATGATTATGTCCCTGAGAACCGTTTGGTGCCACGTGTTCCTTCTAGAACATTCCATCAAGTGCCCTATCTTCAACGAGTTTCTTCTACCCAACGACACCGAGCGTTGCCTCCTTCTGTCTGAAGGGTAGGTTTTGAGATAAAAGAACAGGAAGCTCGCGTCGATGGCTAGCATCCACGCGAGGGTTTCTTGATCGAAGTTGAGGTAACGGTTGTAAAACGACCTTACGTGTGCGTCGTTTTGTGTGACAGTGTGGGTCACGAAATCAACGAATTTGATTGGTTTGAGCTTGTTTCGTACCTTCTTGGCTGCATCTAGTTTGTGACGCTCCATGTCCAAGAGTTCGGGCCTTCGGTGATGGTAAGGGCCTAGGGCTATGATTTGTGGGGTGTATGCTTCTTTTTTGGAGCATAACAGGGATTTTGGGACATTGAAGATTCTCATTGAAAAGAGTTCTTCGTTGTCTTCGGTGTCTCCTTCGAGGGAACGGCTTATGTTTATGACCCATTCATGGTCATGAGAAAGAGAGTGGCTAAGGGAAGGTTCCATGAAATTAGGGAGTTAAGTGTTTGTTTGTGTGATCAAGTATTGGAAGAAAAGAGCAACTTTCTATTAGATTGGTGAATAACAAAGTGTTTAGGCGTCCTTATATAGAAGAAGATTAGAAAATAATTAGTGTACCAAACTGTACTATGGTAATTAGATTAAGTTAGATTTCATCATATTGAACATGTGCAAATTAAATTGCATTATCTGCATCCATGATTATACAGCTGTTCTTTGCTACTCAATATAATTGTTAATTTGCCTATTATTTTCATTACAATATTTTAATTTGTATGTCTTTCTTTTTATTTGAATCAATATTACATACAGGGATGGTTGGATGGAGATGAATAGAATTGGATTAAATTACGTGTCAGTATTGTCCACGCCAAAGTGCCCTAGATTGAATATATATTAATCAAATCAGGTTCTCTGAACTTACCCGTCCAATCTCGAGAAGTTTTCCAGCAACTTCGCCCAATATTCCCTAGATTAAATGTCAATTTTGTCCATATATATGTATTATAACATGTGTTACTTATGGTAATCAACTAATTTCCATACTTTTTTTTCTTAATATGTTGATTTTAAGCTCAAAACTGGATTTATATGTTATTCAACTCATTTCATATCATGGTTCATGCGTGTCTTAATTAAGGGTAAAGACACTGGAACCTTTGTTTTTTGTTACAAAAATATAAAAGGAAAGAAAAGATCAAAAACTAGTTCCTAGGAACACAATTTAACTCCAATACTCACTAAACCTTTACTCTCTTATTTAGTACTCCTTCGTTTCATAATAAATGTTGTGTAAGAAGAAAAAATAAATCTCAAAATAATTGTCATTTTTGTTTTTCAATATAATATTATTTCTTTCATTCATATCCCTAATAATATTAATGATGGTAGTAGAAATTATAAATGAATTAATGATAATAAGGTTAATTTTGTAAAATAACTATATTCTTTCATCTATTTACTAACTTTTCTCAGTCTATGTAAAATATCTAGGACAACACTTATTATGGAACAGAGAGAGTAATTATTGTTTTGTTTATCTATTTTTTTGTGTACAATGATGGTAATGAGAATCAAATATAGGTCAATCTCCATGCATCTACCCTAACTCCCACCACTAGGCTAACCCTAGTGGTTAATTATTTTATTTATCTTAGTATATGTTTTAATTTAAAATGTATATGTTTTATTATTTAATATTATTAGACCAAAGTCACCAAAATAGTGCTTATTCATAATCACTTCTTTTTTTTATGATGACAACAACATGATTTGAACCAAGACGTTGTACAAATTATTTCAACTTCACATCACCAGACCGATCCTAGTGGGTTAGGCAATAGCTAATTAACCTATTATGCTTCTTAAATGTTATAGAGTTTTTTTTTTCATTCCAAATTCTAATATTTTAGAATGGAAAGTGTTAACAGAAATATTATAAATGAAAAATGATATATCAATTAACATACTCAATTAATTAAATAAAAAGATATGATTCTTCTTTCAAATGCATATATTATTTATAGAATAATATTAATATAGTTTCAAGGGAGCATATCTTGTGAGAGGACCTTTTTAATGTGAGAGTAAGAGGAATACAAATTGACAATTAGATCTTACCATCAATTATCAAGATTAAAACAATTAAGTCATGTGAGTTTTTTAATATGTTACATAACTTTTTTAAGTGGTCACATAACATTAAATTTTAATCATCCATATATATAGTTGTATGACCTAGATTTACTTCTCCCACTCTCATAAAAATGTCCTTCTCACTATACATAAGTCCCCATAGTTTCAATAACTATTACTTCAGCAAAAAAAGTTTCTAAAATTATAATTAATAAAATCTTACACGAAATTAATCATGTCTCAACAAAAATTAAGGATGATTTTTTTTATAGACTACATGTATCTTCCATTAGAAGCAATCTAACTCGAGCCGGGTAGAATTACTATGGTCTATATGGGTGGCAAAGTTCTCCTTCTGGTTATTTAAGACAGTTGCATAACCAAGACTCAAACTTGAGACCACTAGTCAATTGGCTCTGTTTGACGACTATGTTGATGTTGTTCTTGGGTTCTTTAATTTAAAGAGAATGGGTATTGTGAACCCAAGATTTTGGTGCAGTCTGCGATGATCATGCCTCTGAGGTCTTATGTATTTGATTAGTATTTTTTTTTTTTTTAAAAGAGAATGTTTTGCTGTAATAGCCATAATCTTCACAAGGAAACTAGTATAGAATTGTCGTGGATTTTCAAATATCAAACATGGTCTGAATATATGTATTATCCATGTTCTGAAGCGTTCAGCTCATTGCTAAGAGAATGTGCAAAGGAATTCTTTTGTTGTACCTGGAGCAACAGTTGCTACCATACTTATGCTTGGTGTTCTCCATGCACGCCGACTGTATGATGACAAGAAGAGAAGGTACATTTTTTATAACTCATAATGAATATAAAGGACATTTTTAATGTTATTCATGTATTTCAATGAGTGTTTTTTTTTATGTGTCAATGAGTGTTATCAAATTATGCAGATCAAATATTTTACGTAGCACATCACATTTTAGTTATTGAGTATATTACATTCTTACATATAAAAATCTCATACGAACATGTTCCGTGAAATCTATGGGGAGAAGGATAGGTTACATCAAGTCGAGCACATTCACGACGAAAAGAAAAATATATGTCTTTTTTTGGTGAGCAAGGAAAAATATATGTGGTTATTATTAAATAAAATATGATATTCATATACTCTAGGAGTACATATTTAACGAGAGATAATAAAAGAGAAGAAAGAATAAAAGATGTAATTTGTAATATGATGTATTTTTTTTTTTTTTTGACAGATGTAATATGATATAATAAAAAAGTAAAAATAGATTAAAAAAAACTGTAAAAAGACATAAATATCATTGCTATTTAATAACGTAATGATGAGTGTCAATTACGTACGTACGCGTTTGTTTAAATATAAGCATTGCAATTTGCATATTAATTTGTATGTAGCGTGTACTATGATTCTATGAATATACATAGATGTCTGCGTCATGCTTCATTTACGGAAAATTTTTTTTATCAATATTAGCTGGACGTTACAATGGAGAATTGGAGATAGATCTTGAAATTTAATACGACAATCAATGTCCTTTTCTACGATTTTTGGGTTTCTGCTAGTTGGTCTACGGCTGGCTTGGAAGAGACTAGGCATATCCAAACAGTGGGTATAGTTTCAATCACTAAAATCAATTCATTTTAGGATAATGATAAACATACACTCCGAAATAGGGTGTATATGGTGGAAGAAAGAGAGAGATGAAAAGGAAAGGAGAGAAAATAATATGTATTGGAAATTCCACGTCGACTAGTGATATGGTCAAAATATAGTATATAAGTGGGGTGACAACGCTCACTTTACAAGTCGATTTTGTAGGGTTGAGTTATGTCCATAACCCACATTCTAAGATGGTATTAGAGTATATCCTAAATCCATTAAAAGGACCATCCACCATATTATTCACGCACCAAGCCCAAAAGTATTGGGCGTGAAAGGATGTATTGGAAAAAATCCAAATCTCACATCGGGCTAGTGATATGACTAAATTAGTGTATATAAGTGGGCTGCAAACTTCACCTTACTAGCAATTGTTGTTGGTCCTATCCTTGCAACGTTTAAACTTAAGGACATTTTTTAAATAAAATTTGAATTTATGGTAGTATTAATTAAAAATAACTAATTTAATCACTTTCCTTGGTCTTGATGATTTATTGTTTCTTATATATAAGACCAGATGTAGTATATAAGTGGAGGGCAACCCTCACCTTACAAGTCGATTTTATAAGGTTGAGTTATGTTCATAATCCACGTTCTAAGAATATGTGATTATTGATTTGATTAGAAATGAAGAGAGAGATAAGAAGAGGGTGGAAGAAAATAAGGTAGAAAATGAGCATATGTTTATATTTATTCTTCATTTTATTACGAGGTATGTTTCAATATTAAATTTGTAATTAATGAAAAACACATTATTATTATGTTTTTTTTTTATCAGTCAATGTTAGTTATTAGTTATTGTTAGAATGTTTGTGGAAGAATTCGAACTCACGACCTTTCCCCCTTCCTCCTCCCTTCAACACTTAAATCCTCATTCTCAACCACCAAAATAACTCCTACATTATTATTGTGTATAACAATTTGAAAATAATTTTGTCAAATTTTTTTTTTGGGTAAATAGCCTTTTTAGTACCTGAAATATGTATTCACTGACAATTTAGTCCCTACATTTTCGAAATGATTAATTTAGTCCATGTGCAAATGTTGTGACAAATTAGTCCAACCGTTAAGTATGCGCTATTTCCGTTAACATTGAGTGCATACGTGGCACGTCGTTGCTGATGTGGCATATCCACATGTGCAGGGAGCATTCCACATTAGCACACGGTGTTTTGGACTAAATTGTCAGTGAAAAAATTATTTTTACTGTTGCTTTTTAAGTTTATATAGGTAACGACTATTTGAGTAGAAAATTTGAAGAAGCTTCTTCTTCTTCATTTCGTTCAGCAAGGTTGTTATACGAACGTCCTTCATTCTTTTCTTCCGATTTGATTCATCATCATCCTTCTTCTTCTTCGATTCTCCTTCATCCTTCTTGTTCTTCTTTTGTTTTTGTTAATGGAGGTGGTATGGCAGAGCAAACTCGAATTATAGACATGATAAAATATTGGTTCTTATTTTAATTTTAATGCATTGATAGGATAAAAATAAAATGAAAGAAATATGCCTTTCTATGTATTATTTGATATCTTAATTTATCATTAAAAAAATCAACTTTTCAGTCATATCTAATGGCCTGAAATTTTACTTAAGGCTAAGGTGAAGGCTACTAAATGTTTTGTGGTGTCAATATATTTTTTAGTTTGAAAAGAATTTTCTGTAAACATTTATGGAAGAAGAAGAAAAACAAAAAGAATTAAATTTTATTTTGTAAGTTAAATTTACATACTTTATTTTTATTTTTTTTAAGAAAAATTAGATGAAAGAACTTTTACAAGAATTAAAGTGTATAAGTTAATTTTAACTTATGATTGAGAGAAGTTTAATTTTTTTTTATTTTCTCCTCCTGTAAATATTTTTGGTAAAAAATATGAATTTAACTTTGATAATATTTATTAATACCATATATCATACAATTAATATAGACAATCAACATTTCATTGTTTCAAGTGGAACTAGACTCGATTCAGACCTTGTAGATAAAAAAAATATATAATTGAAATAAGAGATTCCACTATAAATGATCAGTCAAATTTTTTGACAGAGATTAATTATTAACACACTAGTAGATATTTAGCACCTATAATACACCTAATATTTTTTTTTTAAGAAAGACTTATATCATTTTATTAATGACACGTAATATTTGAACTAGCAATTTAATTTTGTTAGATTAAGATTACTCTAACAGAGTGACGACTCTAACATGAAAACATTAGTATACGCCACTTTTTTAAATTGAGATAAATACAATGAAAATTGAAATGTCCAAGTGCCACTAGAACTCCAAATAAAAAAAATCAATCCTTTAAACACTAGTATTAAAATTAATTTTCTTATGTTACTGAAGTTGATTACCACATATAGTATGAAGATTTAGATATAAAAATATTGATTAGCATGCATGTGAATATGTGATCACAACATGCAAGCAACTTATTCGTAAACAAAATTTTGTAATAATTTATATACCAGAAAGAAGAGAAGATAGCAAGATTGTGAATGATACTGTCAAAAAGAAAAAGGAAAAAAAAAGGTAAGATTGTGAATGATAAGATAAGATAGGTGGCATAATAAAAATAGAGAGTGAATGTAGTATAATTTATTATACAAGTTTTGTACATGAATAATAATGCTCTATTAAAATTACATAGTCTCTCAGCTGACTCTATCTTGACAAACATCCCTAACTAAATAACTAGTGAACCAATTGATTCACTTACAAACATAACCATAGAATTACAAAGCACCCAACCAATTAGAACAGTGACACACAGAGCAAAGAGTCTCGATAGCAGTCAAAAATATAATAAGGTTCGCAGCCAGAACCGTAAGACAGGGCCAAGAGGCATAGACATACTTCTTCATCCCCCCTTTGACCTTCACCTTCCAATTCCCATCATAATACACATTCGCACCTTCAATAGCCCTATCCAACAACGCTACTTTCGTCACTTTAACCGACGCCGTCATTCCATTAAACATACACGCCACCTCTTTGTCACTCTTAAGCCTATGCACCAAAACCCTGCTCTCTCTCAATATCCTCACATCCTCCTCCGTGTCTACTATTCCGTTCATTAACTCCGTGTAGCGCGTGAACACCATCCCCTCGGGCGCAACGCACGCTTCGTACGCCACCAGGTTCCGCAAAACTACCTCCGAGTTGTCGTTTAGGTGGATCACCGGAAGGTGAAACGTCGCTGTTGACGCGTCGAACCTCACGCTGTTTAACCCTCCGCGCGTGGGGCAAAACGTGACACCGATTTTCGTTAACTCTTCCACGCTAGGAATCGCGATCTCTTCCACCAAAAGCCCTTCACTTTCCTTGCGTTGGGCCTGGGCCACCGCACTATTCGCTTCTTCCATCACATCCCCTGCGGACAAAACGATGTCGCTTATGGCGCCTTTGCCACGAAATTTTAAAACCGAAGCTATCACCTTTAACGGTACGTTGATTAATTGCAAGGCCAGCTTGCACTTGAAGATTTTGGATAAGAATTGCATCAGTGCACAAATGAGAAAACTCATGAAGCACAAGATTGAGTTAATTGCTAATTTAAAACGACCAACACCATCACCGTCGTTTTGATCCTTATTCTCCTTCTCCTGTCCTTGATCAAGATCAACAGTACTATCAAGTGGTAATAACTGGCAGTGTGCAACAAGGGTGTGATACAAAAGCTCGAGTAAATGAGCCCTTGTGAAACAATCCTCCTTGAAACGTTGTTCATCTATGTGTTTAATTGGTGCAAGATCTCTGCAGAAATTAATTAACACAGACACCAACGCGTCGCTTTTATTGTCGTCAGGATAACAAAGATTATGAAGCTCCCTCAACAAGAAAAGAGGGATCTGATTTTCTAACATGATTATGTCCCTCCGAACCGTTTGGTGCCACGTGTTCCTTCTAGAACATTCCATCAAGTGCCCTATCTTCAGCGAGTTTCTTCTGCCCAACGACACCGAACGTTGCCTCCTTCTATCTGAAGGATAGGTTTTGAGGTAAAAAAACAAGAAACTCGCGTCGATGGCTAGCATCCACGCGAGGGTTTCTTGATCGAAGTTTAGGTAACGGTTGTAAAGCGACCTTACGTGTGCGTCGTTTTGTGCGACGGTGTGGGTCACGAAATCGATGAATTTGATTGGTTTGAGCTTGTTGCGTATCTTCTTGGCCGCGTCTAGTTTGTGACGCTCCATGTCCAAGAGTTCGGGCCTTCGGTGATGGTAAGGGCCGAGGGCTATGATTTGTGGAGTGTATGCTTCTTTTTTGGAACATAACAGGGATTTTGGGACATTGAAGATTCTCATTGATAAGAGTTCTTCGTTGTCTTCTGTGTCCCCTTCGAGGTAACGGCTTATGTTTATGACCCATTCATGCTCCTGAGAAAGGGAGTCGCTAAGGGTAGGTTCCATGATAGTAATAGGGAATTAAGTGTTTGTTTGTTTGTACTTTGTTGTGAATCTTGTGATCAGGTATTAATTGGAAGAAAGCAACTTTCTATTAGATTGTGAATAGCAGAGTGTTTAGGCGTCCTTAATTATATAGAAGATGATTAATAAATAATTAACTATACAGTTGTTGGTAATTAGATTAAGTTAGATTTCAACATATTGAACATGTGCAAATTAAATTGCATTTTCTGCATCCATGATTATGCACTTGTTCTTTGCTACTTAATATAATTGTTAATGGGTTTTGTTAACCAATGTCCTAAGTATTCTAGTTAAGAAATTAAATGAAAAAAATATTTAGTATGAAAATCACAAAAAAAATATATAAAAAATTATAGATAGTATAATTTTATGTATTTCAATAAAAATATTTTTTTTAATTTCTTAACCAATGACGTTAGGTACTGGTTAACATTTCTCATTGTTAATTTGCCTATTATTTTCATTACACCATTAGTATTTTACAACTCTTTCTTTTATATTTGAATCAATACCGGGAAGGAGATGAATAGGATTGTATATTAAATTGAATGTCAGTATTGTCCACGCCAAAGAATACCCTAGATTAAATGTCAATATCAATAACTCTGGTTCGCTGTACTTACCCCGTCTAATCTCGGGAAGTTTTCAACTCAGGCATCTATGCGTTTAAGCCAAATATGTCCTAGATTAAATGTCAATTTTGTCCATATATGTATTTGAACATGTGTTACTTATTATGGTAATTAAATGATTCCCTTACTTCTTGTTTTTTATTTATTATTACTATTATTATTAAGCTCAAAACTACGTTATTCAACTCATTTCATATCATGGTTCATGCGTGTCTTAAGCTTAAAGTCACAGAAACCTTAATTTGTTTTTGGTTACAAGAGATAAAGATAAAAAAACAAAACAAACAAAAACTAGTTCCTAGCTAGGAAAAGAAACTCCCATAGTCACTGAAATCTCTACATTAGAATCTTAAAAAATTGTTAATTATTAATATTTTTATTTATAAAAAAACTTAAAAGGGTCGATTAATTAGACTATAAATAAATTACGAGTAAATATTTTTTCCTAAAAAATAAGTTACTCATTTTATTATAACTCTCTACCTCTTATAGTACTACCTACAGGGTCAGTCCTGAGATTTTTTGTGCTCTGGCCAAACCGAGAAAATCATACCTTCGTAATCATTTTATTTTGTCCTTTTTGCATTTTTTCGTTGCTAAATCATTAATAATTTGTTCATAATCAAGATTTTTTTAAAAAAAAATCATAGTCAAAAGAAATCAAAGCAAGATTATTTAATCAACCTTGTGACATAGTAAATTTCAAATAAGATTTTAACAATTTCAAATTTGATAAACTTCTTTTAGTGTATGTAAGTAGTAACAATAGATAATATTATTTTATAAGTTGTACATGTGTTAGGAAAACAATTAAATGTCTTCAAATAACTCAAAATCATAAAGCTTAATTTTGATTCAATTGTTAAAACCTCTCTAATGACTTTTAATTCTTTAAATAAAATCTTACCATCAAGATCATAAGAATTATATTTTAGATAAGTTTCAATTTTTACTGTTTTCCTTTATGTTCTTAGCTCATCCCTCTTTACATTTTACAACCCAACATAAAAACAACTCAGGCCCACATTGGCATTACTACACTATAACATTGTACCCACAACCTCAATTCCCAAAAGATTAAACAACTAAACACACGCTTGATTAAAAAAACAATTAAATATATCAGAAATCCTTGGAGAACATTGAGCAATGGAAGGAGGGATCAACGATGATGGTGGCACGATTTGATTTTGAGATTCCAGCAAAGTAAGAGAGGTTTAAGATTCATGAATTGTGATTCACAACACAATGGTTTATGGTAAAAGCACCCAGTCGCTATCCTCCACCACTAGTTCAGGTCTTAGTGCTCATCGTCGTGAAACGGCAAAGCCCCCATTGTGAAAACAGCAATACACAAAGTGATCATAGAGGGATTAGAGAGAACGAGACACAAATATTAACAGTGAAAAGGCACAACTAGCAGTGACACAATGTGACTATTCTACATAATTGTGTAGTTAAGTGGCTCGGCATGGTGGGGCAAGAAGAAGATTAGAAAGAGAGATCAGAGATGGAGACATTAGAGGGAAAGAAAAAAAGTTCAAGATCTTTGCATTGTTTACGTAATTATGTTAACGCTAATAGAAATGGAATGAAATAATATATCATACCCTTCTCCTTTATGTTCAACATTGTATCTAAATTGTCAATTCTTTTTCTCAAAATTTTGGATAAATTTTTGTTGATACGTAGAAACATCACCGTTAATTGACTAATTACTGATAATTGTTTCTCTAAAAGAAATTTACTAAAAATTATTTCATTTTGTAATATATATGTTATATATATGTTATCATATAATGTTATAAATGTTGGAATAGACTTATATACCAAAGTCACCAAAATACTGCTTATTCATAAACACCAAAATACCACCAAAGTTAGAGTTATTTTTTCTTTCGATCTTTTCAAATTCTAATATTTTTAGAATTGAAAGTTTTACCAGAACTTATATCAGTAAAAAAAAATGATATATCAGTCAACATACCCGATTAATTAAATATATTCTACGTAATTCAATAACTATTACGTTTATGATGAGTGTCAATTAGAGGTGGGAATAAGTTAGGCTGCTCGACAGAGGCCTATGGCCTAGCCTACAACAGACCCAAGTCAGGCCAAGCTTTTTCATAAATAAGTCAGGCCTGGACTTTTATAAAAGCCTATTTGATTATAAAGGCTAGGCTTTAGGCCATTTAAAAAGCCTTTTAGGCCTAACAGGCCGGCCTATTTAAGAAAATATAAATTATAATATTTTATTAGTATTATTATTATATTAAAATTGTTATAATGTATCAAAAACATATATTTGTTTATCTTTTAAAAATATTATGAATGTTGACCTACATAAAGAGTTAAACATATAAGTTTATTGAGTGGTAAATTTATGTTTTATTTAGACTTTAGAGAGCTTATTACAACCTAGACTTTTTAACTAAGTTATCCTGAAGGTAATAAACTTATCATATTAACGTGTTAGACTTGATTCTTATAAAATTTATTTCGCCTATTTTCACGTTTGTTTCATGCTTTGAATAATAACATTTTTTATTTTTATAGATTATAGTTTGGTTCACATAGAGTTTTTCTCAATAGTCTATGAGTCTATTGTTCCATGTAAAGAGAAGTTAAACTTATATAAAAGTTTTAATATAAAATAGGCCTTTAAGTAGGCTAACAGGCCAAGCTAGACTTTCAAATAAGTCAAACTCAAGCCTAAAAACAAAGTCTATAACAAGTAATATGCCAAACTCAGGCCTTGAATTTTTTTAAACAGGTTAAGCCTATTTAAAGAAAGTCTTATTCGGCCTAGCCTATTCCCACACTAGTGTCAATTACGTGGGATTTGGATCCTCTCCTGCTAAACTGCCTCCAGCTTCTCTCCTGCGCCATTCTAGACCATTGAATATATTTAATGGTTAAGCTTACAAATATAAAAAGGTTAAAGTAAAATGTTCGCTTCCTTCTCTTTCTCACTTGTAACTCGCCACAGGCCTACAGGCTACAGCTATTGGTGTTCTTTTCTCCTCCCTACATGGGAACGCAATTTTTTTTCTTACTTTATATTTTGTGCTCATGATATTATTTATTTTATCTAATAATTAAGGGATTTCATAATATCTTAGATATTAATAATATTTTAAAGATTATAAAATAATTGAAGTTGAGATTAAATATTAATATATATATATATATATAAACAAAAAATATTTAAAAGGGACGGTCAATATATATATATATATATATATATATATATATATATTCACCATCTTTTTATTATTTTTTCTTTATCACATTTTTCATTTTTATATTTTTTTCTTCTTGGTTAGAATTTATTTTAGTTTCAATTATTCTATAATCTTTAATATTATTAATATTTATGATATTATGAAATCTGCTAATTATTAAATAAAATAAATAACATCACGAGCACAAAGCATTAAATAAAATAAAATAAAATTGCAGCTGGGGAGCATTAAAAGTTGTAGCGGGTTAGAGACAGAGAGAAAGAAGGAGGCTAATATTTTGCTTTGACCTTATATTTATACCATTAAATATAAATATATCCAATGGTCTAATTTCTATAATGCAGCAGGAGAGGATGCTGGAGACAACTTGGCAATTACGCATTTGTTTTTTTTTTTTTTACAGAATTACGCGTTTGTTTTCTAAATATAAGCATTGCAATTTGCATATTAATTTGTATGTTTAATTACTAATTTGGTCTCTAAATTATTTAAAATAGCTCAATTTAGTCTCTAAATTTTTAAATGCTCCAATCAGATCTTTAATTTTTAAAAATGCTTCAATTAAGTCCCTAAATTATTTAAAATACTTTAATTTGGTCTCTAAATTTTTAATCACATGGTAATGCATTTTTTTATGTGGTATAATAATATAATAATAATAATTCTTTGAGTTTAATGGAGATACATTGACAGTGTAAAATAATTTTACACTGTCATCCAATCATAAATCAGAGTTTGTATGACCTTTAAGATAACCTTTTTCTCTAATTGTGTTTAATGCATTATTGGGACAAATTTGGATATTTGCTAATTACCTCTTCCTGCATCATCCTCTTATTTATTCCCATTCTATATATATGGCCACACAAATGTTTCCTGCAATTCTCTTTTAATTTGTTTAGACAGCTCATCGCATCAATTTGTGGTGTCTCTAACGAGTTTGACTTTGTTAGTTTAACTTGGTAGATGTTAAGCTTCTCAATTGTATATCTTTCTGGCTGCTGTAGTGTTTGGTACTGAACGCTGTGAACATGGTCATGAGTGTGGCGAATCCTATTATACATTCGTATCTACTGTTCTGCCAATATTTTTTTTTTTCCTTACATGTATATTCTTTCAAAGGTAAATGTTCGAGACACTTTCATACGCTAAATATAGACACTTCTCCTAATAGGAATTCAACATTGATTTGTTACATTGTGATATATCAAATTTGGGTTACTTTTTTTTCCCTCCCTTTTGGCGAGCTTTTAGTAAAAGAAACATACTTACCTAAAGGTTCCATTCAGCTAACCACTAACTACTCCATCAGTGCGCGACCATTGGGGGCGTGCTTTGATTTGGGCTAAGATTTAAGATTCTAGGCTATTACTTCCTGCACCCCCTTTTTCGCTTCCTGCACCCCCTAAAAATCCCAAACAGACCAAACTACCCTTTCGTCTAACCAAGCCCCACCTCCGCCGAACCACCCAACACCACCGCTACACACAAACACCGCCACCCAACACGCGCATGGAGTCTTGGAGGAAGAGAGGTATAAAATTTGACCTCATTCCAGAAAGACTTTTCCAAAAGTCAAATTTTTTTTTAATACATCCGGAATACCCTTTCCAAAAAAAAAAATCATTCTGGAATCCCATTTCTGAAAAAAAAAATCATTCCGGAACACCCTTTCCTAAAAAAAATTCATTCCGGAACACCCTGTCCAGAAAAAAAAAATCATTCTAGAAATAAGTTTCCAGAAAACAACATAAAATTATTTTGTCTTTTACTTCCTGCACATCCCTTTTTGCTTTACGCACTACCTTTTTTTCGGAATGGGAGTTCTGGAATGGATTTTTTTTTCCAAAAAAGGTATTCCAGAATGATTTTTTTTTTCTGGAAAGGGGCTTCCCGAATATTTTTTTTTTTTCTGGAAAGGGAGTTTCAGAATGAATTTTTTTTTCCAGAAAGGGTGTTCTAGAATGAATTTTTTTTCCAAAAAGGGGGTTCCATAAGTATTAAAAAAAATTGACTTTTAGAAAAGTCTTTCCAGAATGATGTCAAATTTTATACCTCTCTTCCTCCAAGACTCCATATGCATCTTCTTCCTTGCGCCATAGTCGTCGACAGCGGTGTTGGGTGGCAGTGCTTGTGTGTAGCGGTGGTGTTGGGTGGTTCGGCGGAGGTGGGGCTTGGTTAGAGGGAAGGATAGTTTCGTCTGTTTGGAATTTTTAGGGGTTGCAAGAAGCAAAAAAGAGGTGCAGGAAGTAATAGCCAAGATTCTAGGGGTTAGTGTCATCCATGAATCTGGGCTAGAATGGGACGTAGGATTTTTTTTATTGTTTTAGTTTTCTAAGCTATAAATGGGCTCTTGCTATTTCCACTCTCTTTTTTTGCTGAGTACACTCCCTTTTCCTTTTTTTAAATTAAATTACTTAAATAACCTCTCCCTTTCAAACCTTCTCTGCCTTGCACACTCCCCTTTTCAGCACAACAACACACTCTCTGTTTCATAGCAATAACACCCCACTTTCTTTAACTTCCTTCATCCCTCTTTGCTCAATTTCTTGCTCTAGCATTAAGATTTTTTATCCTCCAAACTGCAATTCAATATGCATATGCCCCTAACTACTTTCCTTTACTCCTCCCTTGCTCAATCTCAGTATGTTTATTCAAGTTGTTGCAATGGAGTGCCTCTTAGAGTAGTCTAGATTGAAGGACCAATATCAATTATATGTTTTCTCCACTTCAATTGTTCACTATTGTACAATTTTCCCTTTATATGGTGTTTTTAATGGTCTTAATGTTGTGCTTGAATTTTTCCATATGTTATTCTTAACATTATGAAAAGTACTTTCCAGAACCCAAAATATTTTCTGGAATACAGTTTTATTTTTTAACATTCTGGAAAGTACTTTTCAGAACACAATTTAGTATTCCAAAAAGTACTTTGCGAAATACAATTTTATTTTTTAACGTTCCGAAAAGTACTTTCTAGAACACAAAACAATATTCCGAAAAGTACATTCCAAAACATAATTTTATTTTTTAACATTCTGGAAAGTACTTTCCATAATACAAAATAATATTCTGGAAAGTACATTTCAGAATAATAATTGTATATCTTAGGGGTATAAAGGGTATATATGATAATAATAATTAGAAGAAAAAAAAAAGCAAATGGCAGTGTACTTAGTAAAAACGGGAGTGGATATAGCAAAAAGCCCTATAAATGTTAAGAATGTGGGCCAAACCTCTTTGGTTTTTTTTTTATTTAAAGAAGGCCATCCAAAAAGAAAATATGTTAATAGTATACAGGTTCTAAGCTGCTTCCTTTTTTGTGTGTCTTTAAGAAATAAGTTTGTTAGTATTTTTTTTATCGACCAAATGTTAGTTGTTAATATATTAGATTTGGTTAAACGGAGAATTTGAAACCACGACCTATCCCTTACTCCCTTCTCCCTTCACCACCAAGCCAACCTTATAACTCCTTTGTTAGTGTGTATAGAGTTTGAAAACTGCAGACAGTAAACGTGTGTTCCTTTCTTCTAACTATATACGTGGCACATAAAAAACAAATGCATAATATCTAACATATTTTCCATGGAAAAAAAGGTTTAAATGGCACACACATGCATTATCAGTTGCAATTATAAGGAATATTTTTTTGTCAATTAAGTTAGGGTTAACTAAGTTTTTAGTCCCTAAACTTTTTTAAAATTCGATTTTTAGTCCCTAAACTTTAGTTTGACTGATCAAGGTTCCTAAACTTTTTAAAAATTCGATTTTTAGTCCCTAAACTTTAGTTTGACCAGTCAAGGTTCCTAAACTTTTTAAAATTTTGGTTTTTAGTCCCCTAAACTTTTTAAAAATTCAATTTTTAGTCCCTGAAATCTCATTAATTCAGGGACTAAAAACTGAATTTTGAAAAAATTTAGGGACCAAAAACCAAATTTTTAAAAAGTTTAGGGACTTTGACCGGTCAAAATTTTGTTCAGGGACTAAAAACTGAATTTTTAAAAAGTTTAGGGACCTTGACCAGTCAAACTAAAGTTTAGGGACTAAAAAATGAATTTTGAAAAAGTTTAGGGACTAAAAACTTAATTAACCCATTAAGTTAATCAATACATATATGCTTTATTTTCACCCACCAAGCGGTTAAATTAAGATCAAGAATATTTTTAAGCTATTTGTTAAAATAACAATCTATTAATTTGACAACTTTTACTATAACAGTATATAAATGACATATGCTTAAGAAACACTACAAATAACGTAAATTTTTTTATTGTAAGAATCGAAGATAGGTATCAAGATTTATAACAACTCAAGCACCCTACTTAATCAACTAAGTTAGGCCTCCTTAGTTAAGGTGTATGATATGAAACCATTTACAAACATTATGCGGCATTATTCTAGTTATGAGCTTATCAAGCCATTTATTTGTGAAAAATTAACAATTTTTTTTTCCTGATTGATAGGGGCTAACACCCAAACAACAAAAACAACTAAACAGGATCTCCTAATGCTGAAGCATCAGCACTTAAGAGTCAAAGACAAAGCAAAAGGTGGAGGATCAAAAAAATAAGAGTAAATTATACAGACCCTCCTGAGGTTTGTCCTTATTACACCTGATACCCCTCCATTTTTGAACCCTACAGAAAACTCCCTAATTTTTAGACTTTCGTTACACCCCCCCCCCCCCCCTCCTTAGGTTTGAAAAATCTTACACTAACCCACCCCTTAGGGGTACTCAAAGTAATGTAAAAAAATGGAGGAGTACTAGGTGTAATAAGAGTAAACCTTAAGGGGTCTATGTAATTTACTCAAAAAACAAAGACCCTGGGTCATAGAAAGCCCATATTTGGAGAAAGAATCAGTGGCAGCATCTTACACTCCCTATAGACTTGTGATGTATTGCATATTTACTTTTGTTTTGCACAACATTTAGTTGAGTTTTGCATGCATTTTGTTTGTGTTTTAGTATTAGGCCATTGCATTTGTATAAATTTCCTTTCTTTTGAACTTGTCATGATGTTTTTCATGTTTGCTCTTTTAGGTAAGTCTTTTTAGAAAGATTAGGAGAATTTTGGAAGCTTTGAAGATAGGAGGAAAAAGAATGGTTCATGCTGAAGAAATCAGAAGTGATCACAGGGGGAATGTGATCTTGGTCACGCCCATGATCAAAAGTTGAACAAAAGGGTCTGAAACAATCCAAAAAGAACACAGGGGGGTCGTGATCCTGGTCACGCCCATGACTGTGACCTGCGAGTTTTAAATGTTATTTTATCTGATTTTTCTGATTGGGTATGAAAACCCTTTTTGCCCCACTTCTTTAAATAGACTTTTTAGACTCTATCCTAGGGTTCCGACTTTTGTTTTATGACGACTTAGCGAGAACTTTGGATTTTTCTTGGCTTTTCACTTCTCCGATTGGTACTCTTTCTTCTTCTTTTATGTTTTCTTTGGGATTGCTCATGATCATGTGTGAGTAGTCCTTCTTTGTTCTGGGATTAGGGAATAGCCCTTGACAATTGTTCATGCTAATTTAATTTAAATTGAGGTTTTCTTTAATTTGATCTTTTAATTCTTCTCTTATTGCAATTTATACATGTTATATACTTGATCACCGTTTGCATGATTTTATATGCTTAAGGATGAACTGAAAGGTGAACTTAATGCATTGGAAGCATAAGAGGAGAGCTTAGGTTTTGATTCACAAAAGTAGAATTAATCCTAGGTGGATAAAACAAACTAGTAAAGAGCATAAAGGGTTTAATTGAACATAACACCACGACAATAGGGGTTAATTCAATTAGGCACATCTTCGTTTCTGGAAAGAGAACTAAGATTACCTTAGATTAATTTGCCATTAAAAGAGAATTAGGAGAACCTTGAATTGTTAGATTAGTTGAACAAGAGTCTTGGTGCAAAACCTCAATCCCAGAATTTTCCAAAATTTGAATTTTATTCCAATCAAATATTCTCTTATCTTTATCTTATTTTTATCTTTATCTTTAATTTGATTTCCTAAATATTTTCCTAATCAATTTATAATCTTCTCCCAATTGTTTAATTTCTATTGAATTGCGATAATTGCAAAGCCAAAAATGTGATTCCTGTGGATTCGATATTTATTACTTGACGACGACCGTGCACTTGTGGTTTTCTCTTATCAAGTTTTTGGCGCCGTTGCCGGGGAACGAACCCGGGTCACCCGCGTGACAGGCGAGAATACTTACCACTATACTACAACGACTTTAGTTTTCGGTCCTGTTTTGGTTTTGCATTGTCAGACAAAAAAAAAACGGGGCATGTTTTATGTATTGCATATTTACTTTTGTTTTGCACAACATTTAGTTGAGTTTTGCATGCATTTTGTTTGTGTTTTAGTATTAGGCCATTGCATTTGAATAAATTTCTTTTGAACTTGTCACGATGTTTTTCATGTTTGCTCTTTTAGGTAAGTCTTTTTAGAAAGATTAGGAGAATTTTGGAAGCTTTGAAGATAGGAGGAAAAAGAATGGTCCATGCTGAAGAAATCAGAAGTGATCGCGGGGGGACGTGATCCTGGTCACGCCCATGATCAGAAGTTGAACAAAAGGGTCTGAAACAATCCGAAAAGATCACGGGGGGGTCGTGATCCTAGTCACACCCATGACTACGACCTGCGAGCTTTAAATGTTATTTTATATGATTTTTCTGATTGGATTTGAAAACCCTTTTTGGCCCACTTCTTTAAATAGACTTTTTAGACTCTATCCTAGGGTTCCAACTTTTGTTTTATGACGGCTTAGCGAGAGCTTTGGATTTTTCTTGGCTTTTCACTTCTCCGATTGGTACTCTTTTTTCTTCTTTTACGCTTTCTTTGGGATTGCTCATGATCATGTGTGAGTAGTCCCTTTTGTTCTAGGATTAGGGCGTAGCCCTTGACGATTGTTTATGTTAATTTATTTTAAATTAAGGTTATCTTGAATTTGATCTTTTAATTCTTCTCTTATTGCAATTTATACATGTTATATGCTTGATCACCGTTCGCATGATTTTAGACGCTTAAGGATGAACTGAAAGGTGAACTTAATGCGTTGGAACCATAAGAGGCGAGCTTGGGTTTTGATTCACGACAGTAGGATTAATCTTAGGTGGGTAAAACGAATTAGTAAAGAGTGCAAAGGGTTTAATTGAACATAACACCACGACGGTAAGGGGTTAATTCAATTAGGCACATCTTCGTTTCTTGTAAGAGAACAAAGATTACCTTAGATTAATTCGCCATTAAAAGAAATTTTGGAAGAACCTTGAATTGTTAGATTAGTTGAACAAGAGTCTTGGTGCGAAACCTTGATCCTGGAATTTTCCAAAATCTAAATTTCACCCAATCAAATATTCTTATATCTTCTTTATCTTATTTTTATCTTTATATTTAATTTGATTTCCTAAATATTTTCCAAATCAATTTTCAATCTTCTCCCAATTGTTTAATTGCTATTGAATTGCGATAATTACAAAGCCAAAAACGCAGTCCCTGTGGATTCGATATTTATTACTTGATGACAACCGTGTACTTGTGGTTATCTTTTATCAACATGATTGAAAGTAGCCTTCATTGGATCAACAAGAGACTCCTTAATGGCCCGAGAAATGTGATAACAAGGATGTCGTAGATCACAACCATCCGCAGTTAACCCCACTACTTCAGCAAAATCAGATTGTATTTCAACATTAAAAAAAAACCATGTTCCTTAGCCAGCTGTACTACTAAAAATCCATAATTACCTATATATGCTTATTCTTTTGGTAGGTAAGTTGTTTTCTAATTTGGTTTCTTCTATGTTTAGCTGATATTATATTTGATGTTGTTTTGGAACTGTAGTTTGGCTAGGCCTGGGAGTGTATAGATGTTTGGTGTATTATTATGGTTGCTGGAAGTTAAGCGACAGAGTTGTAGGATATAATCTTTTTGAGATAGATGTTTAGGTTAGATTATATCCTTTATATTATTAAATTAAATTGTTTGTAAAATTGTGTAGATTATATATATTTTTTCAACAATTTATATCATGATATAAGATTATTTTTAATTGATGTTTTCTTTTAAAAATTATTGAAATTTAATTTAAAAACAAAGATAAAAAGAGTAGATTGAAAGAGATAAATAATTAAAAAAATCAAATATATGGGTTTGAGATGATGGAGAAAGTAATTATTAAATCAAATTAAATTTAAAATTAAAATTCAAAAATATATTTGAAATGGATAAAAAATTAAAAAATAAATAAATAAAACTACATGCTTAATATACAAGATTAAGATAAAACATATAGCTCAATGAGAGTGAGAATAACTCCTAAATACATTTTCATTCAAGAACAACTCTAATAGGCATGATCATTTAAGAATTACTTTTAAAAAACATTATCATTCAAAATGTGACTCCAAATTTATAATATAGGAATAGATTATTTTCAATGTTGTTCTAGAGTTATAGCTTATATATAGGTAATGTTTTAAAATTCATGACGAGTGACTGACTCGACAAGGACTCTAGGTCACTAGTCGGACTCGTGTATCAATAGTTGAATTGCACGAGTCAATATAATAATAAAATAAATAATTATATATATATATATATATATATATTAAATTTTTTATTAATATATTAACTAATCAGCTTGACTCATGAAGAAACTTGCTTGCGTCTTGTATGGGATGTTGAATTCGATTCCTACCATCACTTGGCTTTCACGCGCCTATGTATCCTTATAAAGAATCACTACATGAATAACTACACTTGAATTTAACCACGAGAATTTGGAGGAACATTTATTACATTAATTAGATTTGAAAAAGTTAAAGCCAAAAATGTACCTTGCCTCTTAGGTCTCTTCTTTAGAAAATAACAATCATCCACCTTATGGACATTCTTCTCACAGTACTTGTAATTTACCTTGAAAATTTTCTTTTCGGGCTCCAAATGTTGTGTTGTCATTCCTATCTTCTTTTTATCAAATTGATACTTTTCTTTATAATTGAACATTTTCAAATCCTTTATGCCCAAAGTAAAAACAATAAACTAATGATGTTTCTACAAAAGAAAAACAAGTATGATGGTCATAATTTGTATATACAGCACTCTAATATTAATTGAAGAATTTAATGCATTCTAAAAACTTAGATCACACATAGTTACAAGATTACAACATATAGTTCATCATTATATAAAAGAGAGGTGATGAAGGGCTATAAAAGGATGAGGACCTTAGCTTGAGAGGAGTTGTTATTAGGGCAAGGTTGAGGAAGTTACAAGAGGACATTAACATGAAGGTGAACTCACTTATGGAGAAGGAAGAGGAAGGAGTCTTGAAGATAATAAATTGTAGTCAACTCTTTGATTAGTAGTAGTTGTTTATGGACCCATTTGTTGGGCTTTAATAATTGTGTAATTGAACCCATGTTTGAGTATTAGCTTTATTTTAGTTACCTTGGTATTTCAATAGTTACCATGGTAATTTCCTTAGTGTGTTAGTTTTGGGCTTTGACCCAAGTGCTTATTTTAGTGAAACTTTTTGTAAGCACATTTGATGAATTGAAAATTTAGCTTGTTGCTAATTGAGAGTGCTTCTCTTGGTTCTTCCTTAGAACCCTTAATTCTCATCAAAGAATTCCTATTCTTTGTAGCGAATTTTCCTCAACTCATCAATCCTTAGGATTGTGACGTTGTTCTTTCCATTTCTTGCCTTAACCCATTTTTTTTTTTTATCTTTTGTTTCTTTTAATTTGACCTATTAAGATGATGATATTTGATCCACATTTAGGGGTTTTTATCAAGAGGGATCAACAATGTAGACCTTGGTTTATGCTAGGATCCATCAATAATGTTTTTCTTATATTTGTTATTTTGTCTTCATTGTTATTACTATTGTTCCACATTGTCGTTACCATTATTATCATAGCAGTCATTGTCAAACGACAATTGATCACCACAACTACCATTATCTCCACCTCCACTCCCACTGTCATTAAACCTATGGGTGTTAATGACATATCTAGTCTTACTAACTTGGCCTGACCTAAACGGACTTTTGACATACTCGAATCGAGAAATTAGACCTGATGTATTTTTTAAGATAGGTTTAAGTTATACTCTAGGTCATCCCAACTGTAAAAATAATAACAATTGCATTTTAGTACCTAACTATTCGTGGTTAAATTCAACCTGGTGTATTTCTTTAATTCTACAATTTAACTATATATAATAGTAAGATTAATATAGAATAAATGACCAATTTAATTAGTCCTTGAATTTGTATCTCATTGTCATTTTAGTCCTTAAAGCGAATTAAAACTCAAATAAGTCCCTAAATTTTTTCGGGGTTTCATTTATGTACTTGAAAATAACCCATTTTCTCATTTTGGTCCCTAGTCCAGGGACTTAAATGATAATAATAACATAAGTTTAGGAACCAAAATGAGGAAAAATGGTTAATTTCAAGGACTAAAATGAAACTCTAAAAACTTTTAAGGACTTATTTGAGTTTTTCTAACCACCACTGTCCTTACCACCATCACCACTACTACTACCTCCATTGATTGTTGTTGTCATTGTTATTGTTGTTGTTGTTGTAATTGTTAGTATTATGGTCATCGTCATTACCATTATTACTATCATCATTGATTGTCACCACCACCACCCCTTACCACTATCACCACAACTCTTATCATTGTCGCCAGGGATGAAATTAGTCCCCACAAACTTTATATATATATATATATATATATATATATATATATATATATATATATATATATATATATATATATATATATATAAGGGATCCACTTACTCTAAGAGTAAGTTTAAGAGAGTTGCTATTCATCCTCACCATTCATTTTCTTAAAATCTAATTGTTGTAATAAGTAACTAATCTCAACCATTAGATTTCAAAAAAATGAACGGTGAGAATGAAGAGTAACCCTCTTAGACTTACTCTTAGAGTAAGTGGATCCCTATATATATATATAGGGGTTTGTTAACATAGACCCACTCAAAAATTAGAAGGTGTATGTTAGTACCCAATACCCTTTCACTTGGACTTAAAAACCACTCTCCATTATTTTACAGCAACATAAATTGAAGGGCTGTTAGGTAATTTTCTTTTACTTTTTTTAAAATACAAATAATAAAAAGTCCCAATTTCTCTTTCCCACTATTCACGAACACGTTTTCTTCGATCCAATTCCTGACGGTGAATACAATCTGCACTTGATAAAATTTTATTTCTTTCCTCTGTATGCAGTATGCGCCTGATAGGGATTGTTGCATCGGTGCTATTCTTTCTAATTTGTTCTCTGGATCTGCAATTCGTTTTTATCATTCTGTGTTCTCCGTTTCTCGATCTTTAGTTCGTGTTCTAATTTGTTCTCATCGCATACTCTTGTTCCTTTAGCAGAGTAGTGTTGACTCTGTTGAGTGTTGCTCCTCGTTGTGATTGGATGCCATTCACGAAATCCTGCGAATTAGTTTCTGAACGTTTGCATCCAACAGGGAAAGGTTAAATCATGTAATTGTAAAAATGATACCTAATTGCAAGAATGCTTTGAAACATAAACGTAGGAAAGTGAAATTGAAGATTTTTATTATTTGTAATTGTAAAATGCAGAGGAGGTTATTCAAGTGAATACCAGCGTCATTGGAATGCGGGAAACAGAACGTTGGAAAGAGAAATTGGGATTTTTTATTATTTGTATTTAAAAAAAGTAAAAGAAAATTACCTAACAGCCCTTCAATTTATGTTGCTGTAAAATATTGGAGAGTGGTTTTTAAGTCCAAGTGAAAAGGTATTGGATGCTAACATACATCTTCTAATTTTTGAATAGATCTATGTTAACAAACTCCATATATATATATATATATATATATATATATATATATCATCTTTTTTGTTTTGTTTTAGATATTGTTTGTGAGAGTTCAATGTGTTTTGGCCTTGAAACCACATATTAATCCACCACAGTCATAACAAGTAATCTCGTAAATATATCTATTTTTTTATAACATAATTAATAAGATTTTTTTTCTAAAAGTTTATGGTTAATAGAGATGTCAATTTTTATTATAAATTGGTGGCATGTGAAACTAGAGTGATTCACATTTATAATCTTGTTTTTTTTTTTTAAATGATATTTAGTTCATCTTATATATAAATATATTTTTATTTTTTAAGAGGAATAAATATATTTTTTATTAACCTTTTATAGATTAGTAATTTAATTAATGTTTTTAATATAAAATTATGAACATTATATGAAATTTAATGCGTATTTATTGGATGAATTAAATTTTTTTTTTATCATTTGTTAATTGGATGAATTTAATGCGTATTTCTTGGGGGATGAATTTAATTTTAATAGTTATGTATAAAAAAAATTAAAGTTGGCCCTTCTATTATTTCAAGCTGGCTCAATCCTATTGTTATCAAGGGGTCTAATTCAGTTAGTTGAGTAATGTGCATTAGTTGTTATAAGCATTTTAGTACTTGTTTTCGATTCCTATAGATAAAAAAAATATTATTGCTACAATTATTAGTATCTCACTATCATCACTATCATTATCATTAATTATCACATGTGAATTACATACTTTTACTTAAACCCAATGCAATTTATTATCGAGTGTGGAGATTAACTGACGTAGAATGATTCCTCTTAACCAAAGTGTCGAATTCAAATCTTGAGTATGTAGTTGCATTAAATACTTAGAGTAAAATTTTTTATCATGACTATTCCTAATTAATTAGTTAAAGTTATTAAAATATAATTAAAATCAGAATCGTAGTTTTTACATTTAATTCTTTACGTACACAACCCATAGAAATTATGATTCCAATCTAATTCTAATTTTTATATAATTGAAATTAAAGTTATAATTATGATTTGTGTGAGTATTGTAAACTCATTGTACCGTCTTCGATTCCTATAAATAAAAAAAATTACAATTCTAATTTCGTAAGGTTGTTAATTAAGAAAAATGGTTTCGAATTTCTAATGCAATACTTTTCAGACAAGGAACACCCGTTTATTTAGTACACCTTTTTTTTTTTCTTTTTTCTTTTTTTAAGCCTATTTAGTACACCTATACAGCTATACTATCTTTTGCTCTTATCATAATTCTTTATCATAAAAGACAGATATTACTGAAAGTGATCAGTCAAATTCTTCGACGAAAATTAATTATTAGTTAATTTGTTGAATACTCTTTTTATTTATTTATAGGAATCGAACACAAGTATCGGAAGGTTCACAACAATTCACACATCCTGTTCAACTAACTAACTAAGGCCTCCTCAGTAATCTGCTGAATACTTTACACCAATTAAAAAATAAATAAAAAAGACTTATTTAATTGTGGTCCCAACTAAAACTAATGAAATTATGTTAGCCATCCTTTTTTCTGTTGTTTTGGTGATTTGCGTGTGTGTACATTTGTAGTATCCAACACTTGAGTCATCCACAACCTCAGGTATCTAAGTATCTTTAATTCTTTATGTTTTCCTTTCCATCAACCCTTGGACACTCCACAAATCCCAACTTCCGTCCAAATGTAGGTGGTTCATAACCATATAGTCCCTTTCCCTTAGCTAGCTATGATCAATTACCCTCTTTGATAATCTCCATCCTTATAGGTGATCGATCCTTATCTCATTAACTTCGGGTACAAGATATCGTATTCAACAATAAAATAATGCCACTAAAAGATATTGGCTAGATTACTGTTTTGGTCCTCTAATTTATTTTCGATATTCGATTTGGTCCTGTAATTATTAAATGGTTCAATTTGGTCCTCTAATTCTTTAAAATGGTTCAATTTGATCCTGTCGTTAAATTGAACTAACGGTGTTAGTGAATGCATGTCATGCTTTGTCATCGCATTTTGTAGCGGTTTAAAACCGCCACTAAATGTATTTAAATTATTATAGTGGCGGTTTCAAAATCGTCACTATGTGCAAATCACTTAGTGACGATTTTAAACCGCCACAAAATGCGCTAACATTAAAATTCTCTAACATCGTTAAGTCAATTTAGACGATAGGACCAAATTGAACCATTTTAAAAAATTAGAAAACCAAATCGAACCATTTAATAATTAAAAGACCAAATTAAATATTAAAAATAAATTAGAGGAACAAAAGAGTAATTTAACCAAAAGATATTTATCTAACGTAAAAAGACCAATACTAGAAACAGTGAAGTACATGCAAACCAACAATCATTGTGAGAAATTTTCCAAACACACTTTGTGTCCCCTCCTATACCTATATGTCTATGTAGAGATAATTACTGTCCTTAAAAAATGGCCTTTGAGTCTGCTCAAAAGCTACGATAAAGGGTAAGACAAATTTTCTTTCGTAGCTTTAATTGTTTCGGATAAGGTTGCCGCCTGCTATATCCTCCCACATGGTCAAAGAAATTTAAGTCTAATGATAAATTGATATATATAATACTTGGAGATGAGTCCGAAATATTTAATGGCCGAAAACAAATTAACAATCAAATTGAGACAGCTATAAAATTGTCGAATAATAAGACGAACATTACCAATCATTGTCAATTGTTATCCCTTCAATTTTAAAACAACCAATTTTGTTATATATGAAATTTCAGTCTCTTTCGTGATAATGACAACTGTCTTTCTTCAACAATATACATTGTTACTTATATTCGACAATCTTGTCAGTTGTCACACACACGACCGCCCAAGTGTAACATACTGGGGTTTCGTTTACTTCGCGAGTTTGTGAATTGTGATGCAGGTATTTGGTTTTGATTAAAATATAAATAATTCAAGAGTTCAATTTTAAGACAACGTTAGTGTAAAGATTAAGCTTACAATTGTCAAGTCATCAGTTTCACGAACCTTCATGATTTTCTAATAAAAATTGGTATACAGGTTTACAATGAATTTTTATAAGAAAGTCTTGTTAATTGTGTTATAAAGCATACTAAATAAGAATGAATTATATTACCACTAGATTATATTTTATGATAATAATAGCTAAAAATCACTGAAGAAAAATTTGTTTCCAGATTGTCAAAAAATAGGAGAAGAAAAATGTCATGTTGTGTAGCTAAGATGTGAAAAAAGAAAAAAATAGTGATAAAATGAAAAAATATTTGTTGGTTTATCTTAAAGTTAAAAATGTCAATTCGTTTATAGGTTTGTTCCATTAGCAAGGGTTAATAAATCAGAATAGAAATAAGAAATTTTCAATAAATGAATAAAATGAGTGTAAATGTAGTTATTAGTAAAGCATAAAAAAAATGTAGTTATTAGTAACCCCAAAGAGGATAGTATAAATTAACGTTTTTTATGAACTTCATTATAATATTTGATAATTAAGTAGTAAGGTTGATCAAAAACTTCGACCTATCAAAGTCTAAAGACTTAAATTATTCTAAAAGCTCATCACCAAGATCTATTCGCAAGATGTTCTCTTGTTGCTGTATAAAAAATTGCTACAAAAGCTACAGAGTCAGAAGCTCATAAAAAAAGACAAAAAAATGGTTGGAAGTTGTATAAAGCTTCCAACTGTTGGGTAGAAACATTCATCTCTGTTCAACTACTCTTTCGAGTTAGAAACCCATAAAATGACTACTACTATTTAAATGCATTTAACGATATTTGGTTGGTAATGCAGAGAGTTGACAAACTGCAAAAATACAACTGAGTAAACTTTTAATATTCTTGTGGTACGTACCTACTTCTTTACAGTTACTTTTTTTATATTTATTATAGTTTTTTATTTTTATTTTAAAAAATAAATTAAAAACAAATGTTCATATTTGCATGATCCATTAGGGTTGGCTCAGCAGTGAAAATTGAGGTAATACACATGAAGTCAAAGATTCGAACATTAGTGCGACCAGTATACACCGATACATGTTTTGCAGTGGTTCGTTGAGTTAGATTGATCACACTCATATCGATAAAAGGAAGAGCGTAGAAAGATTGATTATATATAGAAATTGAATGGGAAAAAAATCATTACAAAAGTGAATGTTTGAGCAATATATACTTTAGAAGAAGGCTAACAACTAAACTAGAAACAAAATAAAATTAACTAATTTTTTTTAAAAGGCAAAATTTTCATTAATAAGAAAAATGTTTAACACAAGAAGTGCAAACATAAAACAAAACGAAAAAAGACAAATACATCATGAATGAAATTAACTAATTGACTTGTCAAAATCTAATTAAAATTTGTCTAAAGTCTTATACCTAGTGTCTTGTCCACGTGGCTGTGGCCATTCATCCAAGTGATACCCCACAAGCTGAGGATTGATCATATATACCAATCGTACTCGGTTTGGAGAGAAATTGATGGAAAAAGCTTAAGCAATAAACCCTTAGTAAACAAATCTGCAAGCTTATTAAAAGATTACACCTGTCACGAACTATATATAATCTATTTTCAACTTCCAAGTACTTTGTATGTTGATGAATTGAAACACGAGATTAGCTGCAATATGCAAATCACTGCGGTTACTACTGTAAATGGCAATAACATGAGTCATGAGAACTGGTGATATGAAGATCCCTAAGCAAGTAACTGAGTAATTGTAGCTCACATGTGGCTATGGCTAAAGCATGATACTCTGTCTCAGAACAGAGCCTTGAAATTGTTGTTTGCTTATTGAATTTCTAGCTGAAAAGGGAGCTCCCACGAAAAAAGTAATAGCCAATAACAGAACGACTAATAGCCCACCTTGTTTACCGGAAATTACTACATAATAAGAGATAGTATGATTTCAATCTGTGCGTGTTTAGTTTTGCATTAGATAATTGATTTCGAGTCTAAAAATAATTTTAAATAAATTTTTACATGTTTAGTTTCATGTGAGAAAAAAGTTCAGAATTGATTCTCGGTCTACAATTGAAGCAACTTTAAGTAATTTATACGTTGAATAAAAAAATTTCAGCTGAATTTTACTCATAACTTATTTTTATAATAAAAACATTCAAACATAATTACGTCAATTCAAAATCAATTTTAACAAAAATCAGTTTTATAAAATCAATTTCATTCAAAATCAATTTTATAACGCTCATTCAAACATGCTTTTAGTCACACATAATTATATTTTTTAATTTATGAAAAAAATTAATAATGTGTCACATAATGGAAAAGAATGATGGAACAAAAGACCTTCCCAGAGACAACCTTTAAGATAACGTAGGACATGAATACATGATGAACAGCCTTGAAATGTTACATATAGGTGCAGCCAGGAACTAAATTAATTGGTGGGTGGCATAGTTAAAACTTAATATCTGGACAGGTTGTAGTTAGATAGAGCAGCCACCCAATCAACCTACAACTACAATAGCCTTACAACTGACACATAAGGGTAAGCACTAGTATCATATTTGTGTAGATGAACCCCTGGTTCCAATGGGGTGCTAATCAGTTTACATACCAAAACACCACTGTCAGAGAGAGGATCTAAACAATGTTGCTTATGACATCTTATAAGTGGGACTTGGGTTGTCTGCAGTCAGTTTTCACACAATTTATCATGCAGTCATAATTTAGTGGCAGAATTTTTTATATATATTTTATTAATTTTATAGAAGTTGAAAAAGTAAAATTAAAATTGAAGTTTTTTTTTCCTCTACAAATGTAGGGAAGATATATGGACACTCCATACTATTTGATACTTTGAAAGAAAAAAGAGAGAGAAGAGTAAATATAATAGATTATATATATGATATGATAGAAAGAGAAATAGAGAAAAAAAAAGGAGTATCAAATAGGTGTTTGTAATATATGGATGTCTATATATAATTATCCAATCCAGAGATAATTTTAGAAAAAAATTGAGAATTACTAAGTCTTTAATGCTTAATGTGGCATGAAAAATTGCCTATGCACTCCCTCTGGACTCAATTATAAAAAAAAAAATTGTGAACTTAAATATAAGTAAATTTTATTTTTTTTATTCTATTTAATGATATTATTTCAAAAATATCCTTCAATTATTTGAGATTTTATTTTCAATGAGTCTTCTTTATTCTTCATATCAAATTTCAATGAAGGACACTTTAAGAAAAAAAAATTAAAATGTAATTAGTAGAATTAAATGATATTAATTATTTTTCTTAATTAACACAACAATTAATTAAATTTACTTATATTTAAATCTAAAGAAAGTATGTTTGAAGGGTGATAAAAGTTTTGTGGTGATATAAAAATACTCTGTTCTAAAATTATTTATTATTTAATATTTTTTCTTTTAAAATTATTAATATTTTATAAATTTTAAGTCTCATTAATTATATCTCCAACATGTGCTCATATTTACAATAATTTCATTTGATCTTTACAAAAAATATTGCAGTTACAACCTAATTAAAAAAACACTTCAACAAACAATAAATCACATTTACATCTTATATTAAATTTTAAACTAAATATATTAATATCTTACACTTATAAATACTTCATAATATGAGTACACTGACCTTAATAAGTGTAACCCTCAATTTACAATAAGTATACGGATTGTTGCCAAATAATAAATTGAAAAGTTATAATATTACAACTAAATTCGAACTTATAAGTATTTGTCTGACTTTGTCCTAATTTTGATAGAAAAATCTGTTTTTGACTAGGGTTAGGGTTAGTTTCAAATTTTTTTTGTAAAAATAGGATCAGGATAAGAGACATGAATCCCACCTCATCACGCAATATAGATAAATAGATAGATATATATTTTAGAGTTAATAATATAACAGAGTTAATATTTATTTATTTATCTATCTATTTATCTACAAATAAAGAATTTATGAATAAATCTCATGTATGGACAGGTTTATAATTTAATATTAATTAAGTCTATTTAATTAAAAATATTAATTCAATGATTTTTCTGATTAAATTAATTAATTCAATTCTTAAGATAATTCACCATCTAATATAATGAGTTGCGTAAATTTTATTTTATTAAATATTATTACAAATTTACAATTGCTGACTTTTGTTTTATTATTAACACAAAAAGGATTTTATTAATATTTTTTATTCATTTTTCCTTCTTAAAGACTTAAACGCATATTCATGGGTTAATTTCTTTTAAGGGAATATTCATAGGCTAAATTCAAGTGTATTCCATAATAACGAATTCTTTTCTTTAATTTAATATTTAATATGATTTATAAGAATAAAACCAAGAAAGAGTTATTTATAAAAAGTACTAGTCATTCAACGATTTAGCCAAACGCGATTAGCCTCTTTGCGTTTTTCCTCGATTTCTCTTTCGTTTTTCAACGAAATTCATAATTTGTTGAGGGGTTTTCTTGACCATGTTTGGATGAACCAAACTCACTCTCTCACGTTCAATTTTGTTCTCCTATTAGGGAGATCGAGTCGGGTCTCCATCGTGGGTCAAACTGACCCATTTGCTGGTTGTTGGGCGAGGAAGATGAACTTCCCTGAAGCCCACTCGCTGCCTAGCGCGTGGGGGGCGCGTGGGCCCACTTCCAAGGCCTAAAAGTTTTTGGTGTTTTCCCAGAAATTATTTATTTAATATTTTGAGTTCTTTGGTATTTTTTTTGGAATTTTTTGGGCATCAAAAAATATTTATTTGATTAATTCGAGACTTAATTTGATATTTTAGATATCGTATTCTCGGATTTTGTACTTCAAAATTTTTGTGACAATTCCCCACTATTTTAGTGATTTTCTAGTATTGGGTACTTTCACTAATATTATGTCACTATTAAGGAATTAATTTGAGGTCATTTTATAATTATGCATGATAAAATTATCATTCTCCCACTATATGCATAATTTTTTTTCTCTTAATTTACATTACTATAACTCGCCTATCGTGGGTATAGTGATGTGAATTTATATGTTTGTTATACAATTATGCATGGTATAAATTACCAATTTTGTGATAGGCATGATTTTCTCTTAATTTACATTACTATAACTCGCCTATCGTGGGCATAGTGATGTGAATTTTTATGTTTGTTATCCAATTATGCATGGTATAAATTACCAACTTTGTGATAAGCATAATTTTCTCTTAATTTACATGATTGTAATCTCACCTATCGTGAGTGCATTTATGTGAATTTTGTGTTGGTTCTATCACATTAATAATAATTATACCCTATCGGTATGTTGTTGTTAGTGTGATTTGTTGTTGCACAATGTGCTTTTCTTTGCTTATGTTAATCAATTTCTTGGTACCCTATCGATATTAGGATCTCGGTAATATAAGTTATAGTACATTGTATTGTTGCACTTTTGCTTAGGGACTCTCTTTTGACTGAACTTCTCTTTAGAATCACATAATGTTTTGTGATGTTCAGTTTTCCTCCCTAACTCTATCAAAACTTTGAATGAGAAAAAACTGTGAGACATGAAATTTTTTTTTTAGGCACTCTCTATAATTATTAGTGTTAGTCACATTTTTTTCCTTCCTTATAATTACTTGGGTTGAAGTTTTTTTTTTAATTAAATAAATATATGTAGTGAAGTGTATATTACTTTATGTCATTTATCTATATCAAGTAAATCTAAAATTGACATAATTTAATGTTTGAATATACATTATATTTTTTTCACTACTACAATGTTCAAATTTAGACCCATTTATCTTTTTTTTTTTAATTTGTGACAAATATGTGTCAAGTATATATTTTCTCTATTCATGTGCCTTGGTCAAAGAAATTTTGGATTATAATAAAATTTAATTTGTTTTATGTTAATGGTGCAATTAGGCATTATTTCAAATCATTTTATGCCAAGTTGATCCAAAGTTTGGATTAAATTCTATGTTGCCTTATTATTGTTAAAGTGTTCACTTTTGAAATTATTGAAAATTTTTTGTTGAACACTCTTTAAGGCAATTACAAACTATATCATTCATGTATTTTATATGAATCATATTGATTTATATTTGGAGTTTTTCTCTTGAGATGACATTATGTACTCTTATTTAAGTCATCAAAGTTCATTTGGTCTTATATATAACGATGAGTCATATTGATTTATATTTGGAATTTTTCTCTTTAGATGACATTACATACTCTTTAAGTCATCAAAGCTCATTGGTCCTATAGTGACACTATGAACCTTTTAACTTGATTATGATTGCATATATGGATAAATTTGCAAATAAATTATTCTTATCCTTTTGAGATTATAAATATGTAAGAATGTCACTATTTCTCAAAATTTTCTAGCAGAACTCTACAATCATTTCCTTTTGATTGTTATAATACTCCATTTCGTAATCATATTCTAAATTTTGATTTTAGTGGGAGTATTTTGCATCTTACTAGTTCTAGAGTTCTATTTTGAGATAAATATAAAATTCCTTTGTGTACTTTTGTAATATTGACTCAATTAAGTAAAACCAACAACTCTGTTATTGTACTTTCTCCAATGTAGAGATCATGAAATTAATATTATGGTTCTTACGATGATAAAGTCGTGTTTATTACATGCTAAGTTAAAGTGTTGTTAAGCATGTTTTGGTTTTCTTTGAATACGATTGTTGTTGAATATCATATTCTTTTGGCATAATTTTTTATAATTTGCATAATTCTATTATATTGATGATAATTATATCCTATCGGTGTGTTATTATTGATATAATTTGTTAAGATACAATGCACCATTTGTCCTACACTTATATCAGTTTTTTGTTTGAGTAGCCTATCAACATTGGAGTTTTTTAATGATATAAGTTTTCTCTTGTGCATTATAGTATTATATTTCTTATTTATTGTGTGCTTTGAGATTCTTGAGAGATATCTCAACAAATAAGAAATTCTCTTTAATGAGGCATGTTTTAGTTGTATTTGTATGGAACCATTTAACTCTCTGAGTATGTGACAATTTACACGCGTGTTTCCTTGTTGTTCCATACTAGCCTCTTTGTCTAAACCTTTTATTAATTGGGCAATTTTATGCAATCGAATATTCTGAAAATTTTCCATTTACCTATCACAATGCAAATTTGTTTAATGGAATATTTTATAGAAACAGATTGCTATCATGTGGGTAGTGGACATACCCTATCGGTATGACATTACTCGATATGGTTCTAGTGTGATAAAGATAATAGTTGAATTTTGTTTAGCTCTTTGGATATTTTCCTTAAAATTAAGTCAACTATTTTTTCTTTATCAAGTGGGAGAATCTAGCATTTTGAAAGTAATGTCCTATAAATGGACTGTGTTGACACAAGATCTCTACCTCAAATGCCCAATTAATCATAGATGAGCAACCAAATTTATTTGTCTTGATAAAATGGTTTTCTTGTCACATACTATTTGTAATCACTTTGTTGTTAGGACCTACATTAAGGATTTTGTGATAGTCTCTTATAGAATATTGTTTTGTGATAACTCTCTATTGTCATATATTTTTTAGTAGACAATCCTTGATAGGACAATATAGGAATCCCAAATTTGAAGAGATTAATTTCTCTATACCATATTTTGTATGTTTGCTTATGGTATTTCAGATCGTAATTTTGTTGATGCTATATGCTTTATTTGGGATATATAGAAAAACATATGTCCATCATAGTTTGTGATGAGAGTTAGAGACTATTTGTTGTTATATCCTTAATATTTGTTCAGTATAGGTTCCATGTACTTCCGCTGCGTGTAACCAAATCTTATACTTAAGTGTGTGTAGATATTGTCTATAATTGTAGCACTTGAGTTTATGTTTTGAGTGAGTAATTGAAAACTTGAAAGTTATCCCATATTCTACTTCTAAATATTAGGGATTTTCTATCTCACTCATGTTTGTAAAGTAAATGTTACCTTGTTTACGTGATCTTTTTCGTCAATATTTTTTTAGGATTAATATTTGTTATTATACGTGGTTAATTATGAAACCCTTTTGTAAAGCTCTGTAATTGATAGATGGACTGTATGTTGGGTTCATAATCTTGTTTCTAACCACTTCTCTCATTAATCTTACTCTACTCTACTTCTCTCTAATACGTATTTCTTTAAGAGAGAAAATAGTGAATTTTTATTCACATTATCTTACAGAGCTATAATCTCACTATCATTAGAGTATTTCAATTCTAGTGGGCTCTAATGAAAATCCTAATCTTACTTTTTGGTATATAAAGGATTAGTGGGAGCATATAACCTTTTGTCATGTCTTGAGACTTACCAAATTTGTATTGTCATATATTCTTGTGCACATTTAATGATGATATGACATATTCTATAAGGACTTTGTTATTTATCCTTGTCCTTTTGTGTTGAGGTACATAAAATCCATTGTATCTTAGTAGGCATCTTTAGCGGATGTCAAGGCCATTTTGTTGGGAATTGCACAATTAGTCTTTTGGCATGCAATTATCTTGTGCATCTCTTTTACCCAAAACTTCACATTTTGTTTGGTCGAAATTTATAAGTATATTGTAAATACAATACTCCTATCGAGTATGATTCTCTACATTGTTGAGGTGCTTGTGATGATAGTACTCCTATCGAGTACAATTTTGACCATTGAGGTACTTATGAATTTTATGTTTAGACCATTGATCTAAGTGCTTGATCATATTGACATTTTGTGGCCACATTAATCTAGAGTATCGTTTCATTTAAGCTAGGTTTCTATGTCATCCCAGTAGAAAATTAATGGATTTCCTAATTGTCTTCGGGTTTGTGTAGTCACTTATTTCGTGAAACTCAGATTAATTGAATGTCAAATATTCTAAGAGCATTTGTTGATTTAGCCCATCAGTGATCACTCTTGTTATTGGGCTATCGTGAGCACTTAGATGCATGCGAATTATGTTCTGACCTTTGCAGTTTTTCAGACTTAAATTGATTATGGTGTTGAAAGAAAACACTTGTAGATTCACTAATCAAAGACTTATCGGAGCTTTTGAGAATTTTACAGCTCACATGTGTTTGGTTAAGTCTTTTGATGTTTTGGGTTAGTGGGAGTATGAAAATACTCTATCATGAGATATGTATATAGTAATATTATCTTAGTAACATATCTCTTATAGCATTTTCATATGCTTGGACCGTTGTTATGTGGCATATTTTGACTATTAAGCTATGCTATTCCGTATACTATTTTCTTGTGAGGAATATGACTATTTGATGCGCAGGATATGTATCCCTATCGGATATTATTTTGTAGCATTAGAGATTTTAGATTTCTTACATTGTTGTTGACAAATTATTGAAATTGTCGTTTTAGTCTTGATGATTGTTATTTTGATTATTGGTTAATACTATCCAAGTAGGAGAATGTTAAAATATTTGTTATGGATTAGTATCAATCAATAATTATTATATTATCTTTAGTATCATCAATCGACAATTAAAGGTAAGATAATTATCTTATGTATATTACGGATATTTTGGATTGGATTATGATAAGATTGACCCTGTGATAGGTTGGGTCAATCATTTAGTAGATAGTCCATTGAGAGGTCCCTACCCACTGCTAGGGGATTATAAATTTGCTATCCCATTAAACAAATTTACTGACTCTCTCTGACACTCAAATTCTCTTAAACAATCCTCTAGAAAAGTAGGCAGAAATCCTCTCGAGTATTTCAAGGATTTCTTCCGGCAAACAATTCTCATAGAGATGGATGCGAATCCAGGTTAATAATGATAACCTTCTTAAGTTTTATCACTATAATCATATGCTATAATTTGTATCTATCTATGTTGTTTATACAATTTTCCATCAAGTAATTGTAGCTCACATGTGGCTATGGCTAAAGCATGATACTCTGTCTCAGAACAGAGCCTTGAAATTGTTGTTTGCTTATTGAATTTCTAGCTGACAAGGGAGCTCCCACGAAAAAAGTAATAGCCAATAACAGAACGACTAATAGCCCACCTTGTTTACCAGAAATTACTACATAATAAGAGATAGTATGATTTCAATCGGTGCGTGTTTAGTTTTGCATTAGATAATTGATTTCGAGTCTAAAAATGATTTTAAATAAAATTTTACATGTTTAGTTTCATGTGAGAAAAAAATTCAGAATTGATTCTCGGTCTACAATTGAAGCAATTTTAAGTAACTTATACGTTGAATAAAAAAATTTCAGCTGAATTTTACTCATAACTTGTTTTTATAATAAAAACATTCAAACATAATTACGTCAATTCAAAATCAATTTTAACCAAAATCAGTTTTACAAAATCAATTTCATTCAAAATCAATTTTGTAATGCTCATTCAAACATGCTTGTAGTGACACATAATTATATTTTTTAATTTATGAAAAAAATTAATAATGTGTCACATAATGGAAAAGAATGATGGAACAAAAGACCTTCCCAGAGACAACCTTTAAGATAACGTAGGACATGAATACATGATGAACAGCCTTGAAATGTTACATATAGGTGCAGCCAGGAACTAAATTAATTGGTGGGTGGCATAGTTAAAACTTAATATCTGGACAGGTTGTAGTTAGATAGAGCAGCCACCCAATCAACCTACAACTACAATAGCCTTACAACTGACACATAAGGGTAAGCACTAGTATCATATTTGTGTAGATGAACCCCTGGTTCCAATGGGGTGCTAATCAGTTTACATACCAAAACACCACTGTCAGAGAGAGGATCTAAACAATGTTGCTTATGACATCTTATAAGTGGGACTTGGGTTGTCTGCAGTCAGTTTTCACACAATTTATCATGCAGTCATAATTTAGTGGCAGAATTTTTTATATATATTTTATTAATTTTATAGAAGTTGAAAAAGTAAAATTAAAATTGAAGTTTTTTTTTCCTCTACAAATGTAGGGAAGATATATGGACACTCCATACTATTTGATACTTTGAAAGAAAAAAGAGAGAGAAGAGTAAATATAATAGATTATATATATGATATGATAGAAAGAGAAATAGAGAAAAAAAAGGAGTATCAAATAGGTGTTTGTAATATATGGATGTCTATATATAATTATCCAATCTAGAGATAATTTTAGAAAAAAATTGAGAATTACTAAGTCTTTAATGCTTAATGTGGCATGAAAAATTGCCTATGCACTCCCTCTGGACTCAATTATAAAAAAAAAAAAATTGTGAACTTAAATATAAGTAAATTTTATTTTTTTTATTCTATTTAATGATATTATTTCAAAAATATCCTTCAATTATTTGAGATTTTATTTTCAATGAATCTTCTTTATTCTTCATATCAAATTTCAATGAAGGACACTTTAAGAAAAAAAAATTTAAATGTAATTAGTAGAATTAAATGATATTAATTATTTTTCTTAATTAACACAACAATTAATTAAATTTACTTATATTTAAATCTAAAGAAAGTATGTTTGAAGGGTGATAAAAGTTTTGTGGTGATATAAAAATACTCTGTTCTAAAATTATTTATTATTTAATATTTTTTCTTTTAAAATTATTAATATTTTATAAATTTTAAGTCTCATTAATTATATCTCCAACATGTGCTCATATTTACAATAATTTCATTTGATCTTTACAAAAAATATTGCAGTTACAACCTAATTAAAAAAACACTTCAACAAACAATAAATCACATTTACATCTTATATTAAATTTTAAACTAAATATATTAATATCTTACACTTATAAATACTTCATAATATGAGTACACTGACCTTAATAAGTGTAACCCTCAATTTACAATAAGTATACGGATTGTTGCCAAATAATAAATTGAAAAGTTATAATATTACAACTAAATTCGAACTTATAAGTATTTGTCTGACTTTGTCCTAATTTTGATAGAAAAATCTGTTTTTGACTAGGGTTAGGGTTAGTTTCAAATTTTTTTGTAAAAATAGGATCAGGATAAGAGACATGAATCCCACCTCATCACGCAATATAGATAAATAGATAGACATATATTTTAGAGTTAATAATATAATAGAGTTAATATTTATTTATTTATCTATCTATTTATCTACAAATAAAGAATTTATGAATAAATCTCATGTATGGACAGGTTTATAATTTAATATTAATTAAGTCTATTTAATTAAAAATATTAATTCAATGATTTTTCTGATTAAATTAATTAATTCAATTCTTAAGATAATTCACCATCTAATATAATGAGTTGCGTAAATTTTATTTTATTAAATATTATTACAAATTTACAATTGCTGACTTTTGTTTTATTATTAACACAAAAAGGATTTTATTAATATTTTTTATTCATTTTTCCTTCTTAAAGACTTAAACGCATATTCATGGGTTAATTTCTTTTAAGGGAATATTCATAGGCTAAATTCAAGTGTATTCCAGAATAACGAATTCTTTTCTTTAATTTAATATTTAATATGATTTATAAGAATAAAACCAAGAAAGAGTTATTTATAAAAAGTACTAGTCATTCAATAATCTCTGCAACAAAAAAAAAAAAAAAAAAAAAAAAAAAAAAAAATATATATATATATATATATATATATATATATATATATATATATAACGTACTTTGGAGGCTGAAATAGACAGATAGGTTAATTATTTAGTCATAACAACCTTCGTAGATCACAATAATGTCATTCACCAAAACAAAATAAATTAGTAAATATGCAATATACTGATACGTTCACCTAACGCTAGAACTTGTCACGAGAGATATGTCACACCATTCATATTCCAAACCTTGAGACATTTTAAAAGTTTGAACTATACACCTTTCGGAATCAAATCGAATAATAATAATAATAATAATAATAATAATAATAATAGTAAATAGATAAATAAATAAATAAATAAATAAATAAATAAATAAAATTAAAAAAAAAAAAGTTACGCACTGACAATGTAAAACAGTTTTATGCTATCATTTAATCACAAATCACCATTAGACTTCCAAGAAAACTGTTTTTAACTGTGACTATTAAACTCATAAAAAAAGCTAACCATATAATTTAATTATTGCATGTGTATGAATTCTCAATTTAGTTTTTATACATAAAATTTATTAAATTGATTTTTATACGTGTAAACAATACTAATTTGATCTATACCGTTGTTAACTCTCTTATGCATTTTTTAATTTAGTTCTTATATTATAGGACATTTTTAAGTTGATTCTTGTGTGTAGTACATTCTTAATTGAGAAATGCAATAACAATGTAAAATAATTTTATATTATGATTGGATAACAGTATAAAATTATTTGACATTATCGGAATGGTTATGTAGTGTAAAACAGTTTTACACTGTCATTCAATCATAAATATTTTACATGTATAAAGACCACATTAAGAATGCATAAAAGAGTTAATAGTCAACATGTAATGGCAGAAATCAAATTGGTAATATTTGTTTGTAGAGAAACTGATTTAATAAATTTTTACATATAAGTATCAAATCAAGAATATATGTTTAACAAAAGAAAAACTGTTATTTACTAGTATCGTATACGTATATTCGTATATTGTAACAAAAATTAGATGAAAGTAGTTAGCCCATTAATTATGCGTCGTGGCAACTTGGTCAAGCCTTAACGCCCCCGCGTCGCGTGGAAGATTATTCAATTGGTGGGGACACCGTGGACCGTGGTTAATTAATTTGCATTTAACCGATAATTAAGTTCATTAACCTTAGTTAATATACCCACGTGGCAGCCATTGAAGTAGCCGAGGAATATTCCTACACAGAGATCAACGGTTCAGATTCTTCATCGTTTTAACAAGCCGTTAGATCAGATCCTAAACCACACTTAACCAACCTCACTTAACCATGGTTAGTTAGCAGATTCCGAATATACCCTTGAACTTGAAGTTAATTACAACCATGAACCATCTGTTGTGCAGTATAAGACCAGCCTCCGAGACTCGCTAGGTTTGCCGAACCAACTCCTCAAAGGGGACTTACGAGAAGAAGAAAAACATAAAAAGTCCTTTTTACCCTTTTCTCTCTTCTCTTGTTTTGTGTTCTTCTTTCTTAATGGCGAGTTCTTCAAGAACAAAATCTAGTGGACCAGTGCTTCGTTCTTCTCTCTCAGTCTCACCTTCTAACAGCTTCTGTTCTTATTCAACATCAAACGCACCGTTTCACTCACCTTCGTCGAGTTTCTTCAACAAGCCTCACTCGCACGTGGCTCCCCGCTCCACTTCCCCGACACGTGTGAACGTATTCAGCGCCGCGCCACCGCCCTCTTCCTCGGTCCGGTTCGCCCTAACCGACCGGTCCATCTCCCCGAATCGGACACACGTCATCGCGAAGAAGAATCACCACCGCCACGTCACGGTTCAGAGGAAAACGTGCATGTGTTCCCCTACGACGCATCCCGGTTCGTTCCGGTGCAGCCTCCACAAGAACAGCCACCACCACGCGCCGGCCGGTTCGTTTCCGTCGAACCGGCTCAACATGCGCCGGTCCGCGATGAAGAACTCGCTCGTGAGAATCGGAGGAGTCGAAGGCGAGTGGGTGAAACGCGCCCTCACCGCGCTGATTCGTCCTTCGTCGCATCAACAGAGAAGAAGAGCCGCGTTCGAACCGCGACCGAGTCGTCTTTCGATCATGTCCAAAGCTGAAAAAGAATATCTGTGAATTTTTTTTCTTTTTCTCTCTTACAGGTTCGTTTTTGTTCCGCCGGAAGATTCGTTTCTCCGCCGCCGGTGACAGATTCTCCGATTGCGTCGCCGGAGAATTTGGAAGATTTTGGCTTAGATCTAAGAGGCTGGACTCGGAGAATTGGTTATTGTACATAACATTTGCTATGGAAGGAGAATTTTTGGACACTTTTACTTTTTAATCAAAATTCAATTTGGAAAAAAAAATTAAACCTAGAAAATTAAAGGATAATCTTAATTCAGAGGTTCGATTTGATTTGTGAAATTTTGATCTTCAGAATGCGAATTAACGATTGGGATCGATGAGTTTGTTATGCGTACCGTTAATGTTCCGTCATTCGTTCGTTACGTCGTGTGGTGGTTTCGTTGCCGCCGTTGACCCTCCGTTATCTTTCGTCCAGTTGCTTTGCGTTTGGTGCAAGGTATTTTGTTTATTTGTTTTTTTATTTTCTTTTTTTATGTTTTATTTAATTATATTTTATTTAATTTGTTTAATTGCAAGTTTGGTTGTGCAGATGTTTGGTGCAGGAGCTACCCGAGACGGACGGATTTCGTTTTTAAAATAAGGAAGCTTGAACTGACATTTGACATTTTTAAAATATTTAAGTGAAGAACTGGAAATAAAAAAGATATATAAAAAAAAAGATTTTAACAATAATCTGAAAAGTGGAAAGAAAACGGAAAAAGAAAAAGAAAATGTAAAGTGACTAATACTGGCACAAGAATTCTAAGTAAATTAGAAAAAGGTGGATTGAGTTGAAATGCATTAGTAATATCAAGATGGAAAGGTGGATTAAGTTGAAATGCACTGTTAATCATTGTTGAATATTACAATAATATTTTCACGAGAAAAAGACAGCTGGCTCCCGTGTGATGTGATTCATTATAATTAAAATTGCATTTATTGCAATTATTATGCAATACGACTCAAGCTAGAAAAGGTGACGATGGGTGATTTTGTGAAAATTTCACCGTTGTTGCAATGGTAGTAATAATGTAATATGGGAAGTACACTCAATCGAATTTATGTTAATTAATTTAAATTATTTATTAAAAGTTATGATGAAAATGTTGCCTTAAGAATTTCATAATTTTATTGATAAGAGACTTATTATTTTGTGGCAGGATTTTTTCCAGTTCACGTGAAATGTACAATATTATTGAATTCTAGAAAACAATAATGTGACAGTTCACATGAAAAGTACAGTATTATTGAATTCTAGAAAACAAAAATGAGGTAGTCAGAGAGAAAAAGAAAAAGAAAAGATGACATTTTTACTTGGAAAATGCAATAGACAAATACTACATGATTCTTGCATATAGGATTTTTTTTATATATAAATTTGTTTCTCTTTTTTATAAGACTTTTTTCTTATGAGTAATACCACATTTTTTTTCAAATTTTTTACTACTTTATAAAGAAAATTTTAAATGAAAAAAATGCATTTCATGTCTTAAAAATATAAAATACATTCAATATTTAACCTACAAAGAAAGTAAGAGGATATTGTAGGAGAATTAGAATTATTCTTTAGATTACTTCTTGTATTAACTTTTTTTTTACCAAAATACTTTTAATTACTTTATAATTTTGTAGTCAATAAACAACAAATGCTATAAATTAACGAGATAAATTAATTCTCTCTCTTGTAAAGATTGAAGAAGATGACTAATCACACATTAATTAATTAGGTAGAAAAAATGAGATGACAAATCTCAATAATTTTAAGGGTAATTTTTATAAAATAATATAAATTGTTAACAAATTTAATAATATTAGCTAAATTATCAGTTAAAAGGGTCTTATATGAGTGATATAAGGTCTTGTTTAAATAATTTTTTCTATAAACACTTATAGAAGAAGAAAATAAGAAAAAAAATGAAATAAACTTATCCTATAAGTTTAAGTTAGCTAATGCATAGGTTAAAAGTAACTTTTAGAAAAATTAAATGAGAATGATTTCACAAAATAGTTTATAAATAAGTTAATTTTAATTTATATGATAATTTTAGCTTATAAGAGATTAGATAAGTTTATGTTATTTTTTTCTTATTATTTTCTTTTTTTCATAAATATTTATTGAAAAATTTATCCACAATGCACCTAATTGTTTTCATAATACAACCAATTTCCATCTTAGTGAAGGAAAATTAGCATGCTTACAAAATTAACAACCGATACTCATAGAATTGTACCCAATACTGATTGGTTAGTGAAAGTGAATTATAATTCTACGGTCAATTTTATGTATAACATCAACAGTTTAATGGTGATACACTGATAATGTAAAACTATTTTATACTATAAATCAATCACAAATAATCGTTGATATGACTTTTAAGGTAGTTATTGTAAAAGTTAACAAACTTACTATACATGATGAGTTGTGATTGGATGATAGTGTAAATTTTTTTACACTGTCAATACATCATCTATTTTCTCATAACATCAAAGGGTTAAAATTTTAAAACTCTTATTTTTTTTTAAGAAGAATTTGCTCTATTTTTTTTTATGAATAGAAGAATTTACTTATTATCACCTTAAAATTAAGGAATTTGTCTCATAGTCAAGTCTATTCAAAAAACAATAAAATAAAATTGTGAGTTATGTAAAATTATTTTTATACATTAATTGTTCATGTGATTATTTATAATATATAATATTTATATAATAATTTATCCTTATGTATATTAGTTTTTGAGTATATATGTATTCAAAAGAAGAGGCATAAAGTATGTCTGCATAAATACAGGAAAAATATATGATATATTTCATTTTAGAGTTCTATTTTAGAACTTGCTTTTTAAATTCATAAAAGTATTAATTTTATAAATTGTTTTTATAAAAAAATTATCCAATTATCTTAAATTTATAGAGGCATTTTTAATTAATTGTTTTGGCAGAAATTTAAAATATATATATATATATATATATATATATATATATATATATATGTAGGTTTAAAAGTTAAAACAATACAGAGAATTGAAAAGAAAAAAAAAACTTTATGCCATGTTTAGTTTGAAGAATTATGAGAGAAATGAAGCAAAAAATACAGCTACCAAAATCTTTTCATTCGTTTGGTTTGTTCAATATAATGGAACTATAAAAGATAAATGTAGAGGTTCATATTAAAATTTTACGAGAAGTAATAGTAATACACTTACTTCTTTTTTCTTTTTTTTTTGACAGAAAGTAATAATAATACACGTTTTAACATATTTTTTCTCCTTTAAAAAAAATATATTTTTTCTATTAAAATTTATTAAAAACTACAAAATCAAAAGAAAGATTCATTAAATGATAAATAACACCAACAAAAAATTGTGATTTTCAATCAATTTCAGCCAATAATATAGGATGTGTTAGAATGTGTATTGAAAACATTTCTTAAGTTCTATTTGTCTTAAAGTGAGGAGAAAAGTGAAAAAAAGAGTGTTTTTCCTTTTGTAAGAATATTTAAGTTGTTTTATATACATTTTTTTTCTTTTATTCTCTACACAATGAAATAAAAAAAAATTGAATTTTCTTATTTTATTTTCTTTTCTTTTCTAACAAATAACTTAAAATAATATCTCATTTTCGATTATTTTTCTTTCCTTCTTTTCACTCTTTTTCCTAAGTTAAACATGTTACTTCTACGCTACAGGCTACACATTTTGGACCAAACTTTAGTTTGCAGTAATTTCACAATTTGGTCTTGTAACGGACGCGCAACGCGTGGAAACTGGAAGTAGACCCTCTCAACCTTTGAATATGATCGATAGTTGACAAGCCACTAGTATTTATTAATTATTAATAAGGACTAAAATTAATTACCTAATAACTTGATGATAAAGTTACTGAAAATTAAAATATAGTCTTTAGGTAAACTTGTTTTTCCTGCCTTCGTTTTCATTTTACAATCTTTCCCAGTATATTTTTAAAAAATAAAATTAATGATAATAGTTATTATATATATAAAAATAAAGACATAAATATTAAAATTATAAAATTTTAATACAACTAATCAAATAAATTACATAATTTAATTAAAAATACAAAAAAAATTGAAAAGCAGTGGGTTTTTTTTTTTATATAGAAGAAGCAGTGGGTTAAAAAATATAAAAATAGAGAAGGCAAAATATAAAAAGTTAATACAATTACTTGTAACATTATAAAATTCATGAGGGTCTAGATCAGTTGATTGAGTAGTGTGCCTGAATACCAAGTTTAATTTCTACGAACCAAAAAAGTAAAATAATAATAATAATAATCAAGAGGAGTAATTGCACACCCTCAAACATATATAAATCCACCATTGTTTCTGAGCAAAATGTGAAAGATTAATTTTTTTTGTGCTTGATAAAATATTAATAATTTAAATATTTAAATAAAAATAGTAAAATAAATTATTTATTAGAAAATATTTAATAATAACACATCTAAATTTAAATGAAGAGTATATGCACTAATAATGTAAATGAATTTTATATTGTCTTTTGATTATAATGGTTAGTTTATGAACTTATAATAATTATTTTAAAAGTCATATTTATCTTAATTTTTTATAGGTTGACAATGTAAATTTTTTGGCACTAATCATATATAGAAACTAAAACTCAATTCAAATTTTATTGTAGATACTAGATAACAATAACAAGAAATTTTCCAAATAAAATTTGTAAAACAAAAATTCTAATCGAACAATATAAAATAACTTAAGGTGAATCATCGTGGATATACTAAATAATAAAATTAAAAAAATGTATACATAACAATATAAAAATATTAAAAAAATTCTTTAAAAAAAACAATATAACGAATATTTAATGAGAGAGTGGGCAACTAATTCACCAAAAAAAAAAAAGAGGGTGGGCAATTATATATGTTACCTTATGCCACCCACTCCTTCAACTTCTTCATTTTGTTTCTCTTATCAAAAGAACTAGTCAAGTGTAAGTTGGTCAAAAACACTAAGCACCAAGCACATTGATCAATTAGTACAAAATTGTTCTAATTTAACTAATATTATTAAGTTTGAGTTTTGAATATGTAATTACGTTAAATATTTAAAATAAAGATTTATCGTCTATAATAGTTCTTAGAAGACTCAAACATAATTATCTTTCATAAAGAATACCTATAGTCTATACCAAAAATATAAACAAATTGGTTAATTAAACCAATAACAATCATCCAACACAAAAAAGTTTCTTTTAATCTAAACATTTATTGTTTACACATATTCACAAGAAATAACCATAAGTAACACATCGAATATAGTTATAAAATATTATATATTAAAATAATATATATTATTTATTAAATATATAATATATATAATATATTAATTATTATAATACTTAAATATAACAATAACAACTATAATAAATAAGATAATAATATTATAATATATTAATTATTAATGAATTTGATTACTAAATATTATAAATAATATTCTAAACTTATTTATTACAATAGTTTAATACTCTATTATAATATAATAATAATGTTATTAATTACATATTATAATATAATAATAACTGTTTTGAACTTTTAAAAAGTCAAATGTTTTAAAAATAAATAAATTTAACCTTTTTTCTAAAAGAAATAAATATGTTGTTAGTCAAACATGTAGTGCTTGTGTTTCTCCTTGTAATAAATAACATTAATATTATTACTATATTATAATATATTATATTATTATAATAAACATTGTTTATAATATTATTTATTGTAGTTGTTGTTATTATATTTAAGTATTTTAAAAATTAATATATTATATATTAATAAATAATATATATTTTACAATATTTATTATAATAAATATAATTAATAAAAATATATTTAATTAATATATATTAGTCAATTTATATTATTATATAATTAAATATATTTGTTAACATTATTTGTAATTATGATAACATAATATATTAATCAATAATATAATAAATATATAACATTATTATATTTCATTAATGTTATATATTTATAATATTATTAATTATTAAAGCTATATAAAAATATAGTTAAATATTATCATAATTAATCAAATTAATTAATAAGAATATATTAATCTATATTAAACTATATAATTAATATAATAATGTATTATAATATATAGTTACATAAATAAATAAATAAGTCGTATATCATCTTACGACTTTATTAAAAAAATAAGAAAGCATCTACCAAGGTACGACTTTAGTAAAAAATAATTAAAAAAATAACAATTGTGGATAATTAAACTCGTGACTTATATACCAAGTTGGTCTGAATAATACTAAAAAAAAAAGTGGAGAAAAAATATGTACAAAGTATTGATTGGAGAAAAAAAAATTTATTAGTGTATCTCAAACTTTAAATTGTCAAACTCATACATGTAGTGTTTGTAATTAATTTTATTCCATCGGCAAATGTTAATAATAAATAGGGTAAAGTATGTTTTTTTTTTTTTTACATAAGAGTAAAGTATGTTTTTGTTCCTCTAAAATGTGTGAAATCTGGAGTTGGTCACTCCAAAAATTTTCATCCAATATGTTAACTCTATTAGTAAATCAATATGTTCATTTAGTATTTTAACATACACCACCACCATTTTTTTTTAAATTATTGTACAAATGCCTTATATAGAATCTGTGTTCAACCTGGTTTATCACATAAGCAAGTTCACTAACGGAGTTAATATACTAAATGAACAATAACATGTTAAAATTTTAGAGGGATCAAATACATACTTTACCCTAATAAATAATTTTAATTCTCAAATCATTATAAGGGAGACTAATAAAATCTTGTAAATATAATCATTTATAGGCTTTAAAATATCAATAATAGATGAGAAAAGAAAAATAAATAATGTTCAAATATTTTTTACTAAAAAAATGAATATAATTATCACCACAAAAACCTGTAAAAAGAAAATAGAATATTTATCTAAAAAGATAGAATATCATTATCTTCATAATAAAGATTATAAAAGGAGAATGAAATATTTTATACAAAAGAATAAAATAACACTTAAATATCATTATCTAATCTAAAATAAAATAATTATCTTAATATTAATTAAAATATAATTTATAGATATGTTAAAAAAATTAAATAAAAAAATAGGAGGGGTCCTTACAATGTAGGTGGCCCCTCCGGCTAACAACTTACCTTAATTTGAGTTTTTTTATTTATTTTAAATTTGCCTCATTCTAGTAATTATAAGAAATAATTACACCTAATGAGTTAAAAAGCACATATCTTCACACAGAGCATATAATTTTTAATTAGGTTAAATTAATATGTAGGTTTATGAGTTAAAAAAAAAATCAATAACAAGTCCTCTGCTTTTATTATTTTGCCATTTGTTTTATTTAGGTTAAATTAATCTATAGGTCCCTGAACTATTCAACAATTTTTAATTAGGTCCCTGAACTATTTTTTTTCAATTGGATCCCCGAACTTCTATTTATTTTTTTAATTAAGTTCTTGTTGTTAACTATCGTTAGCTCCATTAACGGCAGAGACCTAATTAAAAATAAGGCTAAATTACTTTGTTGGTCCCTTATTTTTATTTTATGTTGCAATTTGGTCCTTTATTTTTTAAAAGTTGCAAAATGGTCCCTTATCTTTATTTTATGTTGCAATTTGGTCTTTTATTTTTTAAAAGTTGCAAAATGGTCCTTGGTCCCTTAAGTAATTTTTTTATGGCATGTTTATCCCTGAAGTAATAGATTTTTTTAATTTTTTTTTGGATAAACATGCTATAAAAAAATTTACTGAAGGGACCATTTTGCAACTTTTAAAAAATAAAGGATCAAATTGCAACTTAAAATAAAAGATAATGGACTATTTTGCAACTTTAAAAAAAATAAAGAATCAAATTGCAACCTAAAATAAAGATAAGGGACCATATGAATAATTTAGCCTAAAAATAAATAGAAGTTCAGGGACTTAATTGAAAAAATTGTTTAGGGACCTAATGAAATTTTTTTAAATAGATCAAGGACCTACTAAGTAATTCTCAAATTTTACTCAAGCAATCACACTATACTTCTCAAGCATCTGTAGACTACTTCTAAATTCAGTATTGTCCATTCTACAAATCTACACTAAGTATTATTAGCTCTCCAGGTCAGTATTCTCACCTTTGCAGATTCTAAACTCAGTATTTTCAACCTCTGCAGGTTCTTCAACCAATATTCTTAAACCGTGGAAGCATCAATCTCCTTACTGTGTAACATCCCGAAAATTACAACCCAATAAGTATGAGCGTGAGAGATTTAATTAGAAAATTTTCTTGTTGGGAAGAATTGTAACGTTGTGGTTTTCTCAATTGTATGATTAAGTGTTTGATTAATAATGAAAGAGCAAACTAAATTTAAATTATGTTGATTGATATAATAATTAACTTAAATAGATTGTTTTGTTATGTGTCATAGTATTATTGTGAGATTTTTGGAACTTTTACGTGAGTTCCGTGAGTTGTAGAAAAAATAAAAATAAAAATAAAAAAAGAGGCGTGCCTTTAAAGGAAAATAAGTGTCAATAGTAAAATTGTAAAATTTTCACAGTTCTTCCACGTTCAAAGTTCTTGATTCTTCCAATTTCTTCATTTTCTTTCTCCCTCTCCCGCAGCTCTCTTCTCTTTCTTTTTTCTTCTCTTGGCCGAGGCACCCTACAAGGGAGGAGGAGGCCATTGTTGAAAGCTTAGAAGCTTTGCATGCAAGCTTAGTATTGCCCCAACATCCTCTCTACCTTGTCTTCTCCTCTACACCTTCATCTTCCTCTCTCTCTCTCAGCTGAAGCTCTTTTAGGTTAGGGGAACTCTTTGTGGATTTAAGCTTTATTCTGTACATGTGGTTGAGGGTTAGGGGTCTCAACCACATCTTGTATGCATGCCCCTCTCTTGGTTTTTGTGTATGTTTGTTTGAATGCTTGAATGTGAAAAGTTGATGAAATCCTTGGCATTGGCTGTGTGAGTGCATGTCCTGGCCTTAGTGTTATTTTTGTTCTTTTGAAACTGAGTGGGAAGGCCCCTGTAACAAGGGGATTCATGCCCAATTTTCGTAGAATTAATTGATGAAGGTTGCATGTTGAAAACAAACTCCAAAACAATGGAACAGTAGCTGTTAGGTTCGAGTGTTCCTGGACAGCTCTCATGGTTTTGCGATTTTTGAGAGATCTAACCGTTGGTTTTTCACGAAATTTGTTTTGAATGAAAATAGACACAAAAAGGAACAACTTTTGTTTTGACAACATTGAGAGAAAACCTCGTCTTAAAGTTCATACATGGCTTTCAAAATTTCTGTTCTGTTTTCAAGTTTACCTGGAACAGGTCTCGGTTTTTCTCAAATTCCCACTTGTGTGATTAATGTTTCTTTTTCGTTTTTGAACCATTCAAAACTATACAAAACAAGATTTTTAACCATATAAATTACAAAAATTATCATATCCAATTTCTAAATTAACTTTTAAAAAGAAACAGGGCAAGGGATTTTGAGCTCTGTTTTGAGTCTGAAACTTAGGCTGTTAGAAACAAATTTACTGGGAACAATAGGGAAAGGATTTGGGGACAAGGGTTACCTTTGTAGAAAGATAAAGATGTTACCTTTCTACTGTAAAAAGTTCAGCTCAAAACAAGTTTGGGAAGTGGGAGAAATTTACATTTCTTTGAGCTATGTTTAGTGAGCACTCAAAATTCAGGGCTGCTGACTTAGAAATTTTTTATAAAATTTTCTAGATGTTGATTTTATAAGTGGGATATCTTTCTATAAAATATATTTCAAGAGCTTCGATTTGATATAAAAGTTTTAAATTCTGAGGTCATTTGCTTGTATTAGTGAGAGCTCACATTCAGTACTGTCAAAGAGAAATCGTCCTCATTTGGTCAATTTTGTTAATGTGATAAAATTATTGACTTGTGATATTTGTTTATTGAGGTGTGAATTTTGTAAGGCAGTGGATATGTAATATCGATTGACCTATTCTGTTTCATTTTAAGTCTCAAGGATGTGAATCTTGGATATTTAATATTTGAAATATGTTTTGGAAATGCATGTGTGATACAGTCTTTTGACTGTAGGATGGATCTTGTGACAATGTTGTTTGCCTCTGTGATGTGCTCACAAGACTCGGGCGCGAGTACTTGTGCAGACTAGAACTTTGTTCTAGTGTTCATGGCAAGATTGCCATTTAAAGATAAATGAAACATTAATAGAGAGCACAATTAATTACGATGTAAGATTTTATTGTATTAAATAAATTAATTAACTCCTTATTTTTATGCATTGGACATAGAAAAGAATTTTAGGACCTTTGCGTGGAGGAATAAGGGTAAGTATAAATATCATAAAAACATATGACGCGCTGTGACTTATGTGAGTTGAGAGTCGTACTATGAAGATACGAGAGTACGGCGGATTTCTGGGACTTCAAGAATGTAAGAAAGTCGCGTGGGATATTTCGGCTGCGAGTTATCTATGAACCAAGGTCGGATTGCGAATGACACATCACCTGGGGTGATGAGATCGTTACGATGTAGCGACAAAGGCAAAGTCCTTATTTATATATGCATATGTGAGCGTAGAGGTGGTACCTTTAGCTCGGCGTCAATTCGTCCGCACCTGTACCATGTGCAGCGGGAAACCCACAGGCGACGAAGAACGAAGATAAACTCTGTGAGGAGAGTGTTGAGGAGTCAGTCCTCAGAGCATTAGATGACCACAGTTGGTACCTGAGAGATGATCGTAAGGAGGCAGTCCTTGGGGATATATGGCGCCGAGTTGTGACGCTAGTCACATAGCCGACTTGGCAATCCCGACAGAAATTACGAGTCATCATCGATTGGTGAGAGCCCTGCCATTGTACCGTGGAGAATGGGTGTACTCCCAATATGTCATCTAGCTTAAATTTGTGTAAGACCACTGAGTTCTGGGAGTTCCAGTGGCAGCTGGCCAGTAAAAGATAAGTAAATTGTTCTAGTGATGAAAACGATTAGGTATCGAGTGTGATCGGTAGATAACCACATCGACGTGGTTGATTGTAGGTGTTTGTGACTATCAAGTCATTCTATGTGTATTGCTTGATGAAGCAGAGAGTTCACCCTCTATTTATTTTCTTTTAGGAACCTGTGACAGTACCTATGGATGTCATAAAGATGTTATCTTCACCAGTTTCGTCACTTTTCGTTTGGAGGTTGGTCTAACATGCAGGATTGGGTATTAGTGATGTCTGCTCTGAGTCCTAGGACCCTTTTTCCTTTTCATGTATCTTGGCATGAGTAGACCTGGGTTTCAGATTGCTGGCATGTATATTCAGTTTTCGTACTCTATTACCCTATGTATTTGGAATACCCTTTGGAAATGTACATATTACTATTACTCTGAAAAATATTTGGGTTATGAAATTCTCTATTTCATGTATATATATGTATAGACAGAGTTATTTACCTTATTTATTATATTTTACACGTTTTAAAATGTATATTTATATTTAAGGTGGCGATAAGCAACTTCCGAAATTAATTAATCAAAAGTTTTAAAAATTTAGTAAAATTACGATCTATGTTTTATTAACTTCACAGTTTTTCAAAAAATTAAAGTTAGTTAACATGCCTATTGAATTAAAATAAGTTTGTAAATGAGAATATATGTAAAATCGAATTTAGGGTGTTACATACTGTACTTCTAGTTTTCCCTTATAAGTTCTGTTCAGATAGACCTAATGTATGTAACATCCCTAATTTACAGACCTTAGAAATAAATAATAAAGAGACATCTTTTATGGAATAGCCTTTATATTTAATGGTTAAAGGATACCCTTAGGTATTATTAATAATAGTTACCTTTTTATAGGAGTTGTCAGGAATGAGATAATAGGATCTAGATGGGAAGCCAAGGCCCAAGGTGAGCTGAGCCCCACTTAGCCCACACACACCACACACTTTATATAGATGAGAGAAGGGAGTGTTAGAGAGAGAAAGAAAGAAAGAAAGGGAAAGGTAGAGGGAAGGAGGAGGAGAGGAAAAGAAGAGGAAGAAGGAGATGGAGTAGAGATTTGAAGACCCAGTGCCCGGATCTCATCTCTACGTGTCCCGGGAGGTGAGTGTTTCCCCCTAATCCTTCCCTATCCTCTTGGTTTACATGTTTTCCCCCTTTTCTCTTTTGAACCTTAGGTTTGGAGTTGTTGGGTTTTTGGTGATTATGTTTGATTAAGGGGTTTTTCAGGTAAATCAATCGGTTGGAAATGTAATAGAAGTGTTTAGGGTTTGATTTTGTATGCTTGGGATGAGTGGGTATGCCATTGATGGCCATTGAGCTCGCAGGTCACAACCAGTTTCGCTCTGGCCCAGCACGAATTTTGGTGCGGCTGAGCTAGATGGTGTCAGAATGGAACATTCAGTTCCAAGGTCTTTTTGGCCCAGCGGGAAAGAGTTTGCGCGGGCGGGCCAGAGAGTGTCAGTAGAGAAAATTTAGTTCTAGAGGGGCTTTGGCCCAGCGGAGAGTTTGAGCGGCCGGGCTAGAGAGTGTCAGTAGGGAACATTCAATTCTAGAGGGGCTCTGGCCCAACGGGAGAGTTTGTGCTGCCGGGCTAGAGAGTGTCAATAGGGAACATTCAGTTCCAGGAGGGCTCTGGCCCAACGTGAGAGTTTCTGTGGCTGGGCTAGAGAGTGTCAAAATGGGTATTTAGCTCCAGGGGGACTCTGGCCCAGCACGAGAGTTTGTGCGACCGAACTAGAATTTGATTAATTGAAATTCTCTTGAAACTTTTTCCCTTTTTATTTACATGATTTTAAAATGTTTATACAAATGTAGTATGTTTAATTATAAGATGATTATGTTGTTCTTGAGATGTTTATATTATGATAAGGTAGTTGCATTATTGTTGTAATAATTATGTTTTGATGATGTGGATGTATTATTATTGGGATGTATATGAATTGTTGATGAGATGATGTTGATGATGAATGATAATCTTATATTGTAACCATCCCTATATGTTAAAAAAGAGTTAGCTTTGAACTTTGGGAAGATTTTTATAGAAAAATTGTATGCTTGGGAGGGTGAGTTTCACGCCAGAACTCCGGCCCACTAAAGCGACCCGGGGGTCTCGCCTAGTGGGATATCTTTCTGAGTACCACCCCTATGTTTTGACTCTGAATGGCGTATTGGAGTGTTGAGAACTAATTCCCAAGAGGTTGAGTGACCCTTTTATTGTATAGGGGATAGATTGTTTGTCGTGGTTGAGGATTATGGATTGTTAAGATGTATTTGAATCCTTAAGTCAGGCCATAGAGGATGGCTGGTATAGAGGTGTTGTATCTAAGACTGTAAGGGACTCCAAATATGTTTTGTCACGAGAATACGGTGGGTGCATAGTTGATGCATAGAAATATTTCGAATGTTGTATTTGCACAATTGGTGCATAGGTGTGCACAGTTGGTGCATAGACATATGAGTAGGCACGTAAATTGAGGTTGCTTGGTTGGCTCTCAACCTAGTGCTGGGGGTTTTTGTGATGGTTAACGAGAATGGGCCTATAAAATAGACGAGTTGGCGAATCCCTATAGATGTAAGGTCTTGCAAACCTACAGAGGTAAGCCAATATAACACTTGTCTATTTTCGATAAAACCACACTTTTCCTGTAAGGACAGCTCAAGGGACTCCCTGAATGGTCAGAATGTACAAACTATGGTAGGGGATGGGGCCTATGAGGGACCGCTCATATGATGTTGAAACTCCATGGAGTAGAGTCAGTCTTGATGATTGAGGTTGTCTAATGGTTTATGATATACATCATTTTGATGATGGATGTTGGTGTTTGTATTATGTAGTTGATATTAGTTGAGGATTTATATTATGACTATGAGATGGGTGACTCATGATGTTGTTGTCTGTTGGTGGTTATTGATAAATAATATGAACTGGGTTTTTGTTATAAATTATGGTAATTATATACAGTATTTTCAAAGTATATAAAGTTTAGTTTTCTTTCCTTTTCCTTGATTGGAATTTGTATATGTAAGATATGTTTTAAGTTTTATTTTTTCCGCATAGTAAACTCTGATATCCTTATATTTATATTCTAAATTTTCAAAATTTAGTAATATAAATAGGCAAAAGGTAACACACCCCTTAGGGTGTTACAATGTACTCCTTCAGAATACATTCTTCAATTAAGTGATATTTTTTGTATGTATTTTTAATTTACTTTTAATTTATTTAGTAGGTCCCTGGACTATTTAAAATTTTTTAATTAGGTCCCTAAACAAGTTTTTCAATTAGATCTCTGAACTTCTATTTTTTTTTTCTTAGGTCTATGCCGTTAATGGAGTTAATGGTAGTTAACGACAGAGACCTAATTAAAAAATAAATAGAAGTTCAGGGACCCAATTGAAAAAAAAAATAGTTCAGGGACTTAATTAAAATTTGTTGAATAGTTCAGGGACCTACTTATTAATTTAACCTTTTATTTATTGTTATTCTTATTTTCTATTTCATATTGTTTATGAAATGGATCCAAGTCAGTTTAATCCTTACTTTAATTATATGCAAGATTGTCAACCCTTTACTAGTAAAAATTCTCAAAATTGTTCATTTTTTCCTATGTTTCCACCACCACCAAACAACTTCACATTCAATTTTATGCAAAATTATCCACCTCCTTCCGAAAATTCTCAAAATCCTTCATTTGTTCCGATGTTTCTACCACTATTTTATCGGCCTGTAATGAGTACTAGTGGTGTAGAACCCACCAATGAAGAGCTTCAATCACCAATTGAGTCCATGTCGACTCAAGTTCCACAATTTTCTACCCAAATTGGCCTAGAAAATATCACACTCAATGAAGGAGGGGGTAGTGATAAGAAAAAAACACAAATCAAATGGTCAATAAAAGAGGATATACTTCTAATTGGAGCATGTCTCAACGTCTCAAAGGATGCAATTATAGGCGTTGACCAAACATAATAGGTTTTTGGTTAAGAATTGCAAAATATTACAACAACAATCGTGAGCAATTACGGGAAAGGGAGCTCACACAACTAAAAGGTCCGTGGCATAGAATACATACTGTTGTTGCCAAGTTTGTTGGGTGTTACACATAAGTTGTTCAGAGGAAGAAAAGCAGAAGCTCAAAAAAGGACATCATGGCTAAAGCATATGCTATTTTTGAGCAAGATGTATGTGACCAATTTAATGTTGAGCATGCATGGCATATTAAATGAAAGTTCCTAAAAAAGATTAAAGATTTCTACTTTCGAGGCATACTCATCATCTTCCAACTCCAACATGCCAACAAGTTATGAATACGACTCAACAACATCATCGATTCGCCCAATGGGAAAAAAGGCAGCAGAAAGGAAAAGCAAAGCAAAAATTGCTGAAACTTCTTCTGACGATGCTGAATTCATTGCATTGCAACAACATAAGGAAAAAAAATGAGTATGATGGCAAACTTGGTAAAGGTTAGGAATGAACAAAATAAGTTGGATTAGTTGGAGATCCTCTTCATGGAGACATCAGGGATGACAAAGAGGCAACTCAAAGATCATGAAATGTTATGTAACATAATTAGAGAAAAATATAACATGAGTTAGTTTTATATTCTACTAGTGGTTATGTTAACCTAATTTTATGTTGTAGTAGTTGGTATTAATTCAAGAAATGTTATGTTGTACTAATTTTATGTTGCACTAGTCATTATTCAAATAATGTTATGTTGTATTATTTTTATTAAAATTAGTTGTTATTCAAACTAACCATTATTCTCACCAACCCTTGTTCAACTAGTTGTTATTCAAACTAGTTGTTTTTCTACTGGCTATTATTCAAACTAGCCATTTTTTTGCCGTTATTCTAGTCATTTTTCTACTAATCGTTATTCAAACTAGCCGTTAAGTTGTGTGCTACATATATTCTAAACATACAAGCAAATTTTCATCCGATTCAATTGTGCAATATTCTCTTACCAAATTGTGCTAAACATCTAATAAATCTAAGCAATTCAAAGTATTAAGATATGCTGGAGTGGCAACTTATGGAAGAAGAAATTATGAACAACGGTGAAGAAGAATACATAAGGAAAATACTTGAGAGGTGAAGATAACGACAAGCTAGCAACTCCAGTAGGCAAAGACATAGAAGAACGATGATAGATCGAAGCCGTGAAGAATGACATAATCGATTGTTTGCTGACTAGTTCTCTGAAAATCTAGTATACACAGAGGTACAATTTCGATGAAGGCTTCAAATGTGAAGGCATTTGTTCCTTCGAATTGTAGATGCCCTGGAAAATCATGATGAGTACTTTCAAACAAGGTTCGATGCAGCTGGCAAAATGGGTCTTTCTCCATTGTAGAAATGCACTGCCGCTATTTGTATATTGGCGTACGGATCGCCTATTGATAGTGTAGATGACTATGTTCAAATTGGTGAAAGTACTACACTAGAATGCTTAGAGATATTTGTAAGAGGTGCGAATCAAATATTTGGGGCTACGTACTTGAGGAGACTTAACAACAACGACATTCAACACCTACTACAAATTGGGGAGGCACGCGACTTTCCAGGTATGTTAGGTTCAATTGATTGTATGCACTAGGAATGGAAAAATTGTCCTATAGCTTGTAAAGGTCAATTTTCTCGAGGTGATCATGGTAAACCCACAATTATGCTCGAAGCAGTTGCATCACATGACTTGTGGATTTGACATACATTGTTTGGTGTTGCAGGTTCAAACAATGACATTAACGTCTTAAACTAATTTAATTTGTTTGATGACATTTTGGGAGGACAAGCTCCAACGGTGTAATATACGGTGAATGGAACCCAATATAACATGGGGTACTATCTAGCAGATGAAATATATCTTGAGTGGGCTATGGTTGTCAAGACTATCCCAATGTTGCAAGGAGAAAAGAGAAAATTATTTGCCCAACGACAAGAATCAGCTAGAAAGGATATCGAGCGAGCTTTTGGAGTATTCCAATATCGATTCACAAGCAATTATACATGGCCGACACGTGCTTGACACATGGATACAATGAATGATATAATATGTGCTTGCATCATATTGCAAAAGATGATTGTTGAGGATGAACAACATACATATGATGATAATTTTGATTATTCTTATGATCATCTAGACAATGACATGTCAATCACTGAAGTATCTAATGTTCCTCATTATGATTTTACAACATATTTACGAAGGAGAGCACATCTTCATCAAAAGGATATTTATCGACAACTTCAAGCAGATTTGGTGAAACACATTTAGGAACGTTTTAGGCACGAGAAAAATGCAAATTAAAATTTATTTTAAATATTTATTGTTATGTATTTTTCTTAATAATACAATGTTTTTCTTTTATTTTTAATTTATTAATTTTTGGACAAACAAATTATGCTTGAAGAATATAATTTTCTTGACATATTTATTATTTCAAAATTAAAATATAAATGAATTATGATTTTAAAGCAAATATATATAAATATAAAATTATAAACACTTTGGATAATTTGAGACCTAATGGAAGTAAAAAGTCAGTAAAATTCTTAAAGTTAATGCGGCAAATGGGGAAAATTAACTTAAAAACAGATGGTGTGAAGTAACTGAAGTACACCATTCTGGATGCTCTAAAACGTACTTTCACTGGCTTCACCGGTTCCGCACCTGGTTTTGCTCTCCCCTCACTCCTTTATTACTTACCCGCGTCCGACTTCACCCAACCAACCAACCAACAAAACACGCCACTACCATGCCTTCCTTTTCCACTCTCAGAAGATCCTCACCCTCCCTCGCCCAACGCTTCTCAATCCAACGGTTCCAGATCCGCCACGCTTCCACCTCTTCCTCCGCCTCGTCGCTCCTCAACACCGCGAACCCGGTTCGAACCGGCTTCGGTCGAAACGCACTCTCGACCGTCCTCGCCGGCACCAGTGTTGTAGGGCTTCTTCTGTACGGCGTATACTCTTCTTCTTCGCCCAATTCCGAGTTCGACCCAGCTCTGCTGAAGAACTCAATCTCTTCTCTCGTTGACCGGTCAACGCCGATTTCCGAGGACCAAGAACGACGCCGTTCCTTCTTTCCCAAATTTTCCCTCCCTGAAAGTTCCGGTAGCTTGCTATTTGGAGGCAAGTTTCTCTCATTTTTTTAAGGTCCACAAAATTTTTGTTTATTTATTAATTTTTTTAAAGCTGATTCGGTGATTATAGTTCTGTTAATAAATAATGCCTTTTTTTTTTGTTACTTAAAATGCGTTTAATTTTATGCGTTTTTTTTTGGTGGTGCAGATGCGTTCAGGAGAAAGGTTTTCTTCAACTATGAGAAGCGCATACGGTTGCGAAGCCCTCCGGAAAAGGTGCTTCTAATGGCATATGTATCACTGTTCATATTTAATGGTTTAATTAATTTGTAACATAATAATCTCTTTCTACGTGCACAAAGTTCAGTTCATGTATTTAATTGTGGTTGATTAGTCTAGATTTCTCGGATCTTTAGAAATAGGCAAATGCTAACAAGTGTCCTAACGACACTGGTTAAGGAATTAAAAGGAGAAATTTTTTTATTGGAATGCACAAAATTGTGCTGCCCATAGTTGTTTTTGCGCTCTCCTATGATTTACACAGTAAATACTTTCTCCTTTTAATTCCTTAACTAGTGTCCTACGGGCACTAGTTAGCAAGACCCTTAGAAATAAAGTAAAGAGTGTAGTATGACAAATTTCATTTCTCTATCTTAAAGAGAGAGAAATTGTTACATGATTCGTACTACCGTGGTCTAAACCAATCTCCATCTTATACATAATCGAGTTTTATTTTAGGCAAATGCTAACCAGACACCAGTTAAAGAAGTAAAAAAGAAAGTTTTTTTTTATAGGATGTGTAAAAATGCACTCCCATATATTTTGCAATAATATCTTTCCTCTTTTAATTTTTTAATTCTTTAACCAGTAGGCATTGGTTAGCAAGAGCCTTTATTTTATTAACTCTCTATCTTGTAAATTAGAAATCTCAGTTGTGTCTCATGAAGATTGGTTAGGATCATAAACATGGGGCGATCCTCGATCATTTAATAGTTTCTCCTTAAAAAGTGACTTGAAAGAAAGGGAGGAGAGAGAGAGAGAGAGAGAGAGAGAGAGGGTGGAGAGCAAGGAGACAGAGAAAAGAAAAGCTAGGTTTTATTTAGGGATGATTAATGTTCACCCATTTTTGGGTGGATTGAAGTGGAAAGAAAAGAGAGGCAGGAAGAAAAAAGTAAAGAGAAATGTTATAAGTGATGTGATTGAAAAGGAAGATACATAGGAAAAGAAAGTGAGTGTATATTTCTGATTTTTCTTTTTTTTCTTTCTAAAAGCTCTTTCACTCAACTTTTTATGAACGTTATTTTTTCCTCTGCTTTTATAAAAATTAAGCTGCCTAATGTTTTAATAATTTTTCAGAAAATGTGTTTGGCTTGGCTCGTCCTAAATTCCTTTAAAGGAGAAGAGAAGTCCAGAAAAAGCTGGGCTAAATTTTACTTAAAAAAATACTTCTAAACCCCCCTGTTACATCTTCCACCCAAATCATTCTAAATGCAGAAAGTATTGAATGCATTTTTTTAAAGATATTAGATAGCTTTCCCTTTTCATTTAATTATTATCTTGTAAGTAATTAGGAGGATTAGTAATAGAATATAACATTACTCGGTTAATGTTACACAAAGTAATATGCTTTCGAATGATCACTGCATTGACAATGTCTACTACTTTTTTGATTAAGGTTTTTGAGTACTTTGCATCTGATCGTAGTTCAGAAGGAGAAGTACTGATGAAACCAGCAGATCTAATGCGGGCAGTGGTTTCTGTTTTCCCTCCATCTGAATCCCACCTTGTTAGAGATGGATACTTGAAAGGAGAAAGGAGACCAGGCCATTTACGCTGCCCTCCTTCTGAATTTTTTATGCTATTTGATGTAAACAATGATGGGCTGATATCTTTTAAAGAGTGAGTCTTCTCCTCTGTGTTAATGTTGTGTTCTCTGTCAAGTTTTTGTTTTTGTGATTGGGGAGTAGGGTGTATTGCTATTTATTGTATGCAGTTTGAGCATGTTTGGTTTCACTAAACATGTTTTCACGGTTTTTTGTGCAGCGTTTTGAAAACATGAAGCAAAGTAAAAATGAGGTGATGATTTTGTATTTGTTTGTGAAAATACGAAATGAAAAGAGAAAATGTTTTCTCAAACTAAACACGTCCTTTCTTTTCTTTTCTTTCTTTTTAGTTACAAAGGATGTCTAAGACCTGTTATGGGAAGGGGGATAGGGTAAAGTGGAGGCAAAGCAGCCTATGTAGGATTCAATTTGAGGATGAAGCAGTCCTCAAAGGGGCTTGCTGCCACTTTAACTAAGGTTATTTGGCTATTTTTCTTCTAGTTTGCACTTTCTTTTCAATCTGTCTCCTCATGATCTATGTTTGTATGTGTGTCCAAATGCTGTTATTTATCTCTGGAGCAGGTACATCTTTTTTGTAACACTACTCAGCATCCCGGAATCAAGCTTTTCAGTGACATTTAAAATGTTTGATGTCGACAATAATGGGTGAGTGTTCGTGCTACTCCTTTGAAAGTGAAGTATCACTTGATAGTATCAATGTATATATAGCCTAAGTTATATTGTAATTTTTGATTCTTTCTTTTACAGTATATTTTCCTCTTTACTCATTTTAAGTTTTTAACCATTATATTAATCAGTCATTTTTTGAGCATGAGGGCATTGCTATTAGTTTGTTGTGAACTTGCGATGGCATCAATTTGAAGGCTACACAAAATGTTGCATTGTGTTAGAGTTGCTTAGAATAAAAGGGTTTGAGTATGTATATGGGCTTGGCCCAAGTGCTTGTATACACTTAAAACCTAGTAATATAAATATGAGGTAAGCTACACATTGTAGAGCACCCAATTACAGTTTACTTATATGTCGTTCTCTTTTTATCACTCTTTCTCTATCTCTCTCTACATGGTATCAGAGCCTATCCTAGATCCATTGGTAGGTCCCCTGTGTTGATCACGCTCTAGGCGGGTAGCCTTGAGCGTGAGGGGGAGTGTTGGAAAGCCACCTTAATTGTGGTCACCCCTAGGCCCACCTTAGTTGTGGCGGGTAGCCGTGGGCGGAAGAGGGGTGTGTTGAAGTCCCACATTGTGTGGAGATTAGCCGTGGGCAAAAAGGGGCATGTTGAAGTCCCACATTGGCTAAAGATAGTGCCGAGATAGAGTATATAAGTGGGGAGCAATCCTCACCTTACAAGCTGGTTTTGTAGTGTTAAGTTAGGCCCAAACCCACTTTCTGACACATTGTAATTCTAGCTACATTTGAATTGGATTTGCAGCCCTGTGGGTGCTTGCTTTTCCACTATTATACCTCACTTTCGATGACATTAATTGGTTTTCCTCATTTACAGGGAGATAAATAAGGAAGAATTCAAGAAAGTGATGGCATTGATGCGATCTCGTCATCGACAGGGTGTTCACCACAGGGATGGACTGCGAACTGGCTTAAAGGTGAATGATTCTGTGGAAGATGGAGGACTGGTAGAATACTTTTTTGATAAAGATGGAAATGGACGCCTCCAGCATGATAAGTTCGTAAAATTTTTTAGAGACTTGCATGACGAGGTAAATTTCTAGTTGCTTCAATCACACTGTGTCATTATGGGGTTTGATTTATTTTGATTTTGTAGGGAATGGTATATTGAGGGATTAAGCAGCTATACTCCACTGAAGTTTTCTTCTTAACCCCCTCTATATCTTTTGAGGCCAATTCTACGGTGGAAAAGTTGCTCTTGTTTTCCACCGTGCGAAAGAAATATGGAGCGTAGGATTAGATACTTTCTCGAGATAAGTGTGGGTCTACTGTGAAGATGCACACACTGGAATAAATTAAAAAAAAAAAAGAGTGGTCCCTCTTCCTGATCCCATTCTTTCCTCTTGGCTGCTTGTATCCTCATCACTCAATGCCGCAAACCCCACTGGAAAGCACCAACGGGTCTGTTACACTAATCCCTTCATGCCGCATTTCAACAAACACATGGAACGCATCAACTCCATTGCCACTTGCACCAACCCAGAAATTAAAGCAATCCAAGAAAACAAGTTCCGATACGGCGTTTGACTAAACAACTGAAAAGCCTCAAACTTTTGCCCACTCCGTGCGTACCCAGATGTCATGACAGTCGAAGAAATGGAGTCGAAAATAGCACGCTCGTAATCGGGTAACTATCAATCAACGATGACTTGACGACGTCGTCATCGGAGAAGGGTGAGAGGAAGAAGCGAGCGTGAACTTGTTTCCCTTGTTTTCACGTGAAAGGCACCCAAGTTAGCACAAGCCTTGACGAGGGAGGCGAATACGAAGTGGTCAGGGCGGAAGTCAGTGGTGATAAGAGAACCTGAGATGGAGAGGGTGCAATGAGGGCGGTTGGCGAGGTAGCAAGTGGTGAGGAGAGAGGTTCGACGGAGTCTTGGAGAAACACGGAGAAAGGTGCTGACAACCCATTTGTTAATATTTTTTATTTTTTTAAATATATTCCGGTGTAGACATGTCTACTCTAGTCATACACTTATCTCGAGAAAGTATCTAATCCTATGCTCCATATTTCTTTCGTATGGTAGGAGATTTGTTAAGCTCTCCCATCCTAGAATCAGCCTATCTTTTGATTCAGTGTTTTGCTTTTATGTTAGGGAGGATTCCTTATCCTCGAAATGCACTGTAAGCTCTTGTCTTTTGTCTTGGTAAATTCCTTCTTTAAACACCCCCCTCCCAAATGCAGGGAAAGGTAAAAATCATAAGTTTGATTTTTGGTTTCTGGTGTTTTGGCTTGAAGGATAGTGATAAATGGTTTGCTTGTCACTTCTGCTCCACATATTTTGAAAATCATATATTATAAGTTGTTTGAATATTTATGATATATTGCATAATTATGCATGTGGAAAAAGATCTTTATACTTTTATGTTTTTAATATCATTAATGTGGAGGTAGTTGAGATTTGTGATAATAGCATTAAGAACTGCAAAAAACTGTTTTTGCTTTTGTGTAATCTGAGATAGTATTAAGAAATTTTAATGTTTGCAAATTTAAGTTTCTTAGTTAAATACTATAGGAATTAGGAAGCATGCAGACTAGTTGTTTGGAAGCCAATAATTCTTTGGAACTATTTCAGATATGGTGATTGTATTTGTGGGTCTGGCATGATATCTTTTAGATCTATTTTGATCTTAGAAAGGGAAAAGCAAGCACAAGGATAGTGAAAATACTTAGGATTCTGCTTGGTATGTGTCTATGGGATAGAACTGGATCAGGATAGAGAAGAAAATATAGGAAGAAAAGTGACAAAATGTGCATTATTCTCTGGTACCACTCTGGTAACAGAGCCAAAGATGAATTACACTAGTGCTAGGGTATTCGAGAGACACTGACCTCCTCCCACTCCAAGAGTCCAAACCTTTTGCAACTTGATGAGATCCCCCTCTCTCAACCCCTTTTTTTATTTATAGGCACAAGCCTTGTTCAAACAATCTCACATAACTAACAAATGCTAACTAATTAACCATTGTAGGTAACTACTAATGGGGGTTATCTAGCAGTATGTGACATGTGGTTGTGATTAACGAGATAACTTGACACTTATGCTTCTACATAAACGATTTCGTGGATTTGAATCCCCGCCATAAATTTTATATACACAAGATTATTCTTTTCCATTTGCTGGAAAAGTTTCATTTATGTAGATTCTTTTCTATAGTGACCTCAGAAGTGATTTTGTATGACAGTTGCAATATTTTATGTAGATTCTGAGGCTGGAGTTTGCTCATTATGACTACCAATCTCGACAAACCATATCAGCCAAGGACTTTGCACTCTCCATGGTTGCTTCTGCCGACATGAGTCATCTAGGCAGGCTGCTTGAACGGGTTGATGGATTGAATGATGATCCACACCTTAAGGATGCATGTATCACATTTGAGGACTTCAAAAACTTTGCAGAGCTACGGAAAAAGTTACTGCCATTTTCATTGGCCCTTTTCAGTTTTGGAGAAGTAAATGGCCTGTTGACAAGAGACGATTTTCAGAGAGCAGCATCACATGTATGGCATTTATATTTGATTTTTTGCTCAACATAGTAGCAATGGTTGTGAATAGACATTTTCTTATAGAGGATAAGATTTTCATATCATTTAATCAATATTATAAATCTTTTCTTCTGCTATCAACTTTTTGGATTATATGATCTGGAGTGTGGACTTTAGATTAAGCAAAGTGTTTTTCTAATTTTCTTTCCTTGGCCAGTTTTTGTAGATTATATGGCAAGGACAGCAAATTCTTATTTTGTTTGATTGTTATAATTTCAGGTATGCGGCGTATCTCTCTCGGACAATGTGGTTGACATTGTTTTCCATTTGTTTGACACAAATCGGGATGGAAACCTAAGTTTTGATGAGTTTGTCAGAGTGCTACACAAGCGTGAAAGGGACATTGCACAACCTGTGGAGACAGGAATACTGGGTTGGTTGTCTCGCTGCTGGAACTGTACGCATAACTTCTCATCTTCATGGCTGTTTTCCTGATATAGAAAAGTTACTTTCACAAACATTTCAAAAACAGACATAACAGAATGGATTGGAACCCTTGGATGGGAAGAGAAAAATGAAAGAAAAACAATGGAAAAGATGGGTAGTGACTGTTGGTCTGGGACTGCAAGATTCCCGTAAAATGCATTTGTGTGTCGAACACAGGTCTTCCTGATATCACCTCACTTTGCTGTACCCTTGAAGAAAAGATGGGTACATAAATAATCTACTTTTTAATAGCTTGGAAATATCAAACAAGTATCTTGTAAAGTCAATCTGTGCCACTGAAGTGGTCACCTGTTTTTCCCCCTTTGTGCTTTTGATTTTGGGTTGATTGCTGACACCCAACACCTGGAACTATTTTGCCATGTAAGTATGTACCCCAGCTTTGTACGCAGAACTCATTCTGTTCAATGAAATTTTATAAGGATTTCTATGGTAGCAGATTTTTACTATTTATGAATGCCTACAATACAATCGTTCGTATTTGCAGTGTATGTTGACGTAATGTAGTACCTAGGTATGGGACTCGAAGATTGAATCCTTGACTATACGTAAGGAATATAATTATGTCAACTATTTCACATCATATTAATTATTGATATTTATGATAAGATTAAAATACATTCTTGAAGTTTCATCTTTTTATTAAAATTTATTTTGATTCTTTATTTTTTAAAAGATTTATTTTGGGACGATGTCTATGGTGAACCAGTTTATTAAATGGTTCATGGTGCATCACTTTTATGTGCCATTGGATTCATTTGATTTTATGAGTATATCATATATCCTCCCACACAGGATCCTAACTCCTTTACAGTCCCGTCTCCTTCCACCACGTTTGTCTCACTCCTAGAAGCCGTTGCACCTTTGGTGAAGCTTGTCGTCACCATCCTTCTCCAGCGTGCGACGCTATCAGAGGTGATTTTCCAGCGGCGACGCCACTGTGATCACAAAGGCTAGGGCCACTGCCCAAATCGGAGCCAACACCATTGCCAAACCTCAAAAGGTTCGCGCGGCACCGTCGTTGCAGCATTCCAAGGCAACACAGCGGTTCTACAACCAAACCATCAAGGGCTCCTCCGGCGCACGCCTCAGCAAGGTTCTCGCCGCCTCTCGACAACGTCACTGTTTCAATTGTGTCGAGGATAAGAGCTGAAGAGTTTATCTTCGAAGGGAGAGTGATGGTGCTCACATTTGTTTTGTTTCCTGCAATTAATTTCATTTTCTACCACTGTTAATGATTGATATTTAATTATTCTCCTCTAGATTCATGGCTTGGCGGTGTCATTGACGGTGTTACTTTTGCTAGTTGCAATTTCGAAAACGGAGTTAAGGGTTGAATGTGGGATTTGGGGAAGCAGGGAGAAAAGGAAGTGGAAGAGGGTTGGTTGTAGACGACGACGTTTGGGGACGGTGGTGGGTGTGTTTCGATGGAGCCGACAGAGACGGTGGTGGAGTAGCTGAAAACAATGAAAGGGCTGCCGGAGAAGGAGAGTAGCAAGGGTAAAGTTGTAGTGTGGAGGGTGTATAATAAGATTGTATATCTCAGATTAATCTAAGGGTCATTATTAGTGATGTATGGTGGACCACTTGTAAAAGTGGTCCACCTTAGAAACCGTCTTATTTTGGTTCTTTTAACTCTTAAATTTGAGTTAATGTGGTCTTTTCAAAATAGTGATCGATTTTGATTTTTGTGGCATGATTTTTAACCCTTTTAAGTGATTCAAGACATGAAACTTGTTCTATTAAATTCACTTATATTATTTTTGGTCTATAATGATCATATTGAACCTATGATCTAATGTATATTATCTCAACTCCTCATCACTAAGTCAACCCTAGTTAGTTGTTAAATTCACTTACATGAAAATTACAACACCTAGCTAATATTTGAAACAAAAACCATAAAGAGTGAAAATCGTGTGAAAACGGAATCCCATGAATAATTGAGAGATTAATAAATCTAATGAACTTTTTTTTTCATTTTGAATAATAAAAAAATGTTCAAAATTGTTCCTAAAACCTAAAACGGCAACATTAACTTAAATTAGAGAGTTAAAGAATGAAAAAAACCTTTTAAAAAATAAAATACCAAAACAAATTTTAGTAAAAAAATGAAGGAAAAAATAATATATTTTAACCTTATGACAGAAATAATTGATAGCCTTGCTTAAGCCTCTTTTACAACCAAAAATCATAAACAGCATTATAGATTTCGGTATCATTTTTCCCAATTTCAGCCTATTCTACTCTTCTAAACATGTGACTATTTAATGCTCCTGGTTGCAGAAAAGGTATTTAATGGAAGAGACAAACTCAATTTAATAATCTCTACTTTAAAAAAACTAGTCTATGAATGTTGACTGAAAGAGATTGTTGATAAAATAAATGAAATAAGAATAATTTTAAATAATAAATACATTGTAGATTTACACGTGCTTATTTATAAACTAAAAAAACATTAATCAAACATTAATTAGTATATTCTTTTAAATATACTCTTTATTGTTAATAGATATTTTTGAAAATTATAAAATAATGTGAGTTACACTTCCTAATTAATAAAAACTATTTATAATTGAGTTTAATTTACATACATGACATAAATAAAAACTATTAATCAATTAAAAATACACTAAATATAACTTTTAAAGTATAAAATTCAATAATCTCATAATAATAATAATAATCTATACTATTATATAAAAAAAATATCAGTTTAAGTAACTATTTTTTGGTCTCATTTTTTTAGGATCATTTTACCCTTAAATAATATATAAAATAATAATTATTTCTAATTTTTCTTCATTTTTTTGACATCCTTTTTCCCTCTCACACAACCACCCACTCACTATTATATAAATCCCTTTATTTCTTTTTTATTTTTAAATAAAATAAATTATAGAGAAACATTGAGCCACGAAATGCTTCTTTCCTCCTAGTAATAATAATAATAATAATAATAATTTATGATTGAATAACAATAATATTATCAACATTTAAAATGATTTATCTATAATTTCATAAATTTTAATAAATCACAGCAAATAATAAAAATACTTAACAGAGAAAATACCCCTAACAAATTTTCGCAGTAGTAATTAGAATTGGCCAACAAAAAGCATACAGTACCGCTACTAGTATAACCGCCATGAAAAGGACAACAATAAAAACGGTCGAGCAGTATCTCTATTGTCCCGTGTGTCCTGTGGTCTCATTAAGAAGTCGTCAAAGCCTCAAATGTTAAAGAAAAAGAAAATGACCTAAAACACAGACCAAAATAAATAAACTGCGTATTGCGTAGGGAAAAAGTCCACACGTGAAAATTAAATAAACCAAAATCTTCATTCAAAAATGGAAGCCACAAAAACCAAGAAAGAACCTTGGTTAGGTTCTCTTCCCTTCCCTCGCACGAATATCCCCACCCAAACAAGGCGTGGGGCCAAACGACGTCGTTTTATCCCTATTTTAGGTGCAAAATTTTAAATCATCTCAACCCCACCCTTCCCCTCACTCCACATGCTTTTGTGCTGTGTTTTTATTTCATTTCATTTTTCCCTAATAAACCACCCACCCTTTTCTTTCATCTCACAATCATTCATATTTATTCGTTCCACACCACACCATTCTCTCTTCCTCCTCCCAACGTTGACTTGAGGCAAAAGAAAACCTTAAGCCAAAGTTGAAAGGAAGGAATAACCATAACTCCAAACCAAAACCATAATCATATAATCACGTAAACACTGTATGTAACATATCTAAGATCCAATCCAATTCAATCCTTTGTATTTAATTCCAAATTTCATTTATTATTATTCATTGAATTTTAATTTGTAATTGATTCAGTTATTACATGGGGAAGCCGACGGGGAAAAAGAAAGATCCTTCAACGCCTCCGAAGGCGAACGGCCACCACCACCACAACCCGACAAAATCATGGGACGACAACAAACGCGCGGCGGCGGCGGCGGCGGCGTCCTCGGCGTCGTCAAAGGCGCTGGACGAGGACACGGCGATGTTCATAAACATGTCGCAGGAATTGCGAGAGGAAGGGAACAAGCTCTTCCAGAAGAAGGACCACGAGGGCGCGATGTTAAAGTACGAAAAAGCCCTCAAGCTCTTACCGAAGAGTCACATCGACGTGGCGCACCTCCACACCAGCATGGCCGTGTGCTACATGCAGCTGGGCCTCGGCGAGTACCCACGCGCCATCAGCGAGTGCAACATGGCGCTGCAGGTTTCGCCGAGGTATACAAAAGCGCTGTTGAAGCGTGCGAAGTGCTACGAGGCGCTGAACCGCGTGGATTTGGCGATGCGGGACGTGCGCGTGGTGCTGAACTTGGAGCCTAATAATTCGACCGCCTTGGAGGTTTTGGATAGTTTGAGGATGACGATGGAGGAGAAGGGGATTGTCGTGGACGAGACGGAGATCGCCCTCGCCGCGCTGCAGCACCAGCCGGAGCCGGCGTCGGCGCGGCTGAGGAAGATAGTGAGGGAGAAGATTAAGAAGAAGAAGGAACACAAGGGGGAGGATGAAGGGAAGGCAAAAAAAGTTATAATTGAGGAGAAGGTGAAGGTTGAGAATGTTAAAAAGAAGGATAATAAGGATAAGGATAATAAGGATAAGGAGAAGAAGGTGGTGAAGGAAGAGAAAGAGAAATTGGGGAAGGAGAAGGAGAAAGAGAAATTGGGGGAGAAGGAAAAGGGGGTTATTACTAGGACTGTGAAGTTGATATATGGAGAGGATATTAGATGGGCTCAATTGCCTGTGAATTGTGGGATGAGGATGGTGAGGGATGTGATAAGGGATAGGTTTCCTGGGTTGAAGGGTGTTCTTGTGAAGTATAGGGATAGGGAGGGTGATTTGGTTACTATTACTAGCACTGCTGAATTGAGGTTGGCTGAGACTTGTCATGTGCTTGGATCGATTCGGCTTTATGTCACGCAGGTTGAGCCGGATCAGGAGCTGTGTTATGATGATGGTGTGGTGGGGGTGGAGGATGGTGGGAGGATGAAGGTGGTTGAGAATGGGGGTGGGGATGGAGGCAGGGGTGAGGGGAAAGGGGTGACTACTGTGGAGGATTGGCTTGTGCAGTTTGCGAGGCTGTTTAAGAATCATGTTGGGTTTGATTCGGATGCGTATTTGGATATTCATGGGATTGGGATGAAGCTGTATTCGGAGGCGATGGAGGATGCGGTGACGAGTGAGGGCGCTCAGGAGCTGTTTGACATTGCCGCGGATAGGTTTCAGGAGATGGCAGCTTTGGCGTTGTTTAATTGGGGGAGTGTGCATATGTCGAGGGCGAGGAAGCGGGTGAGTATTCCAGAGGATGGGTTGAGGGAGTCTTCGTTTGAGTGTGTTAAGGCGGCGTATGAGTGGGCTCAGAAGGAGTACAAGAATGCAGAGAAGAGGTATGAAGATGCCGTGAAGATCAAACCGGATTTTTATGAAGGGATTCTTGCTCTTGGGCATCAGCAGTTTGAGCAAGCAAGGCTCTGCTGGTCTTATTTGATTGCGAACAATAAGGATTTGGAAGCCGGCGCTTCGGATGAGGTTCTGCAGCTGTATAACAAGGCGGAGGACTGCATGGAGAAAGGCATGTTGATGTGGGAGGAGATTGAGGAGCGGCGTTTGAATGGACTGTCCAAAGCGGATAAGTATAAAGAGCAGTTAGAGAAAATGGGGTTGCATGGTCTTTTCAGGGATGTTTCTGCTGATGAAGCTGATGAGCAGGCTGCAAGGATGAGGTTGCAAATTTATCTTTTATGGGGCACCTTGTTGTATGAGCGTTCTGTTGTGGAGTATAAGCTAGGCCTGCCAACATGGGAGGAATGCTTAGAGGTTGCAGTTGAAAAATTTGAACTGGCTGGAGCTTCTACAACTGACATTGGGGTCATGATAAAGAACCACTGTTCTAATGAAACAGCAATGGAAGGTATGAAATGGGAAAATGTGATCCATCGTGTGTATTTCTCAAATTCCTTTTTTAAGTTTCATGTATTTCAGGGAACTGACAAACCGATTCTCATAATGGCAGGGTTCAAAATTGATGAGATAGTGCAAGCGTGGAATGAGATGTATGATGGGTGGCAGTTTGATGTTCCATCATTTCGACTTGAACCATTGTTTCGTCGGCGTGTGCCAAAACTCCATTACATCCTGGAGCAATTTTGAGTTTTCTTCATGTGTTTGTTATTCTTTATAGAGGCAATATTAGTGCTTCTATTTTCTTTATAAGTTTTTGAAGGCTTCTTCATTCGATTCCAAGGCAGGTAAGTAAGACTATGCTTCAACTACAGTTTTGTTTGCATGTTCCTGTTGCAGAATATCTTTTAAATCGTCTTGAAAATTTAGGGAGATTTGGTAGAATCTGAAAGTGTGACAAGCTCATTCCATTAACTGAAATTGTTATTTCATGAACAATGGAATGCTATACAAGTGTTTTCTGTTGTTAAAAATATTATGGTATCTTTCTGGACTGGCTCATGATAGGAATTATGTTTTCTGTTGTAAGGCTTTCAAAGTTTAGAGCTCAAGATCCTGATTTCTGTATTATACTAGTAGAGAGGTTGAAGGGGCAACTAGTGCATGAGGCTCCCACTTGGTGGGATCTAGAGAGGTAGATGCACACAGCCTTACCCTAACAAGCAGAGAGGCTGTTTCCCGGATTTGAACCCCCTAACCTCTAGGTCACAAGGCAGCAATTTTACTATTGTGCCAAGGCTTGCCCTCGATACAAATAGCAAATATATTTCTACTCATGTTAAAAAAGGATAGTAAAAATTCTGAAAACTTTTATTTATACAAGTATACAGCTATAGGTGTATGTGGCTGACCTATGACCTAGAATACTATAATTAATTGACAAATGATAGCTGCATGGAATCACAATTTGATGCTAATGCCTTTAGTACTGTCTGAGATGCTTCTGTGGTTTGACAGAAGCAACAAGTTATTGATGGGGCAATAGACTAGTAAGGTTGCTAAGGTAATCTCAGTTATATTTCTGGGAAAAGGATTATCATGTTAAAATTTGCATTGATTTTCCGGTGAGATTGCATAAGAAATATTCCTGGTGTAAAATTTGGAACATATTACAATGAACGGCTTCTGGCCTCTGGGGACAGATATCATCTTCCCTACTCAATGAAAATCAAATTGGGGAATTAATGATCAATGGCCTTCGATATGTTGTCCCCATATGAAATAAAAACAGAGAATATCAATGACAATCGGAAAGAGTACAGCAGAGACCAAAAAGGAAAAGAAGCAAAAAAAAAAAAAACAAAACCTAGTGAACTTTATGTGATAAGGCTGTGAGTTTTTTGTGGGATTGATGAAAATTGATAATTTGAATTACTATTATTCGTATGATTATTCATGGCAATGATGGCCACTGGCTTTTCTTGATGTATGGCTCCTGCAAATATTTTTCAAGACCAGTTTTTCCCCTGTTCTGAGTTTCCTTCCCCGGAAGAAACAGTTCGGATTTTGCATTAGGGTTGGGGTGGAAATCAGTTGGCTTAAGATGGCATAAATCATATGATAATTTGAGATATGTTCATTGTTGGGTTAATAAGATTAGTGGATCGACTAACTAGTAACTTTAGAGGACAAATTTGTACTTTATCTTCCGTTGGTATGGTCAATATTTTCATCTTCAACTTCTAAATGGTCTATGTCTTTTGTTCTACTTTTTATTAAAGTTTTAAGCTTTTATCAATGATGACATCTATGTGATTGGCCTGATGGATTTATTTGCCTTTTGGTTGCAGGTATTTTTTCTCCATACTGTTAACTTATTGATTGGTGCTACGATTGGATTATTCTTTTACGTTGCAGTTTTGTATGAGGTTGAGATCTTAGGCTAGAAAGCCTAGTTATATGATTTGTCATCTTTTTAGAGGGGATGTGTCGTGAGTGTGTCATTCTTTACAGTTGTGATATCAGTATATGATTCTTTTTGTTGGTTTGAGGTAGTGAGTATTTGATTTGATTTGTTGGGCCTGCAAAAGCAATAAAGAAAAAAAAAAAAAAAACAGCATGATTATTTTTGGTTGTCAAATTGTCATTTGTAACATTATACGAGTGTTGTATAGTACATTATGCATTTTTTTTAATCACATATTCTCTTGAGTGACTTATATCTTTCCCCACTTCATGTTTGAATAACAAGTGTTCTCATGTTGTACACATTTCTTTCATTTGTTTCCTTGGTTATTTAAGTTGAATACTTTTAAGCTTCATTTTATTGATTGAGACTTGTTGATTTAATTTTACATTAATTTTGTAGAATGAATATTTAACCAAAAATCCCAAATAAGGTGAAATTTATGGAATATCTATTATACTAGCATTTTTTTTATGTTAAATAGATATCTACTTTTGAATTTATTTTAAATAAATACATATCTCCATTGCAATTTTCTATATAGAATAATGATTGAAATTATTCTTTTAAAGATACAGATGACATCAAGGTGGCATATCCAATATCTTAGACTTTATATAGTCCTTCATCGTGTAAATTAAACATCAATTTAGGGGTCAAATCGATGTCTAAAAGGACATTCATCAATTAAATTAATGTCTACTTGAATGATGTGGTTGTTGGTACATCACATTGCTCATTCAGACTCTCCGCTCACAATTCAGAATTTTAAATTTCTAAATTACCCTTACCTAAATGCCTTCTTACAATTTCTCTCAATTTAAATTTTGATTCTCATACTTTATATTTTAGGATATTAGTTTTCTTTTGTATTCTCAAGTTTTCTTTTGTATTATCTAATTGTTGAATTTTGTAATAATCACTTTAAAAATTATATCTAGAGTTATTTCTAATAGTTGATAGTGTAAATTTTTCACACTAACAATGTGTGAAAAATTAAAATTTTAATTATTTAGTTTGAGAAATATTAAATAATATTAATGTGTTTTTGCAATACTACTTAAGTAAAAGAAAGAAAAAAGTAAAAAATATAGATGTTTTATTAATTACATATTTACTTTTTCATGCACCAAAAATATTACAAATTTACTTTTTTAACCTTATCAACAATGACTTGAATTGAAAATTATCAAACTAAATTGAAATATTCAATTCATACCTACTCATGTTTGAGGTATTTGTGTATTAATTTGATGCATTTTGATCAAAAAATAATTGATTTAATTTAGTCAATTTTATTATAATACTCTTCAATCATTTTGTTTTAAAATGTAGATCAAATTAAATCTAAGTCAATTTGAGTTAAATCTATTTTTTAATTTTCTATTATAATTTTATAAATATAAATTCATCTTAAAGATAAAAATTCAGTTTCTCCAAAATATATGTAATACAAATCTAAATTAATTATTTTTGTTTTTGCATCACACCAAAATATTATTAAAAAAGTAAAGAGAAACATAAAATATGGGGGACATAAACCAAACCCATAAACAAAAAAGGCCCATGAACAAGTCATACAATTATGTAATTGGGAAGATCCAATTTGTTCCTAAAGAAATCCTCTTGAATAAAACCAGAAATAGTATCCCACAAAAAAAAAATGTTGTAAAGTTAGATCATGAGAGACTAATTTATTTGCACAAGTGTTGCTTTTCCTGTAAATACAAGGAGAGGAAAAAGCAGCAACCACAAAGTATAAATTATTTGAAATACATTAGATATAAATTTAAATAAATACATCAAAGTATAATTTTAAATTCTACATATAACTTCAAATTAATTATTAATCTTATTATTCTTACAATATGTAATTAAATGCAAGAAAATTCATATAACTTGTTTGTGCAGATGTGTGCGCGTGCGCGGATGCACGTGATACTATAATATGTATTAAATATTAAATATATTTTTATTTTTTTATATCTTATTTTTTATTACAATATAATATTCATAAATATTATTATCCTTAATTTTATTCTTATAAATTTTAAAAATATTTGAATGGTATTTATTTAATTAAATTTTTAAAATTTTAATTTTATGTCAATTTTTATAAACATATACAGATTAATATGTTGCATATAAATATATATAATATGTATTATTACATATGCATTATATGTTATCGTGTGTGCTTATATATGTGTGTATAGTATTTGTATATACATTAGAGTATACAACATGAAAAAAAATGAGACTCTCACTTTTTTCACTCTCAATTAATTCACTCTATATATTTTATTTCTTCTCTTCTTTGAGTGTGACTTTCACTCACAATCACTAAGAGTAAAATAGTTTTCTCTCACTAAGAAAATTTCCTATTAATACAAAAATTTAAATTTATTTTTATATAATATTGTTCATGCCATTTTTTATTTATTTGAAATATATTCAAGTAATAAAAAAGTTTAATACAAAAATTTGGATTTCTTCTTATCTAATACTATTTACATTTTAATTTTAATTTAAATTATAATAAATAAACAATTGATAAATTGAAAAGTTTCATTGACCTTTGAATGCTTATTTAAAACACTTTTGTTGAAGAATAATAATTATATTTGTGATAAATTAATAATATTATATTTGTACATAGATCCAAGGATGGATCGTGACAGTATTGCAATTATATTTGTGGTAAATTAATAATATTAAGAATTTAAATAATTTGTACATAGATCAAAATAAGATTTTGTGAAGTTTTAAATATTAATAAGAGGTTTAATAAAAAGATTTGGAATTTTAGTATGTGTGAGAAAATTAAATTATGTAAGAAATTAGTAGATTGTTAAATAAATTAGGAGAGTGTAATAACAAATTAGTTAAATAGACTAATTTAGTTAAATTATTTGTTAAATTATTTAATAACAAATAGAAGAATGTTAAATTAAATAGTTAAATAAGTGTAGAATTAGTTAATTGTTGGATTAGAATTAGATTAATTGAAAATTTTCTTCCTCTAGTCTTTTAAAACCATAGGCCTATTTCTATAGTGTGTGTAGTGTTTTTTTTTTTTTTTTTTTTTTTTTTAAATTTTCTGCTAGGTCGCAAAAATAGAATTAACCCAAAGACAATTTTAGTTAGTTTTTTTTTATTTAACAATTCAACGATTAAGAAGTGAGGATGAGTAAGCACCGTTAGACAAGAAGTGCGGAAGCCTTTCTTCTCTCACGTTAAAACGTGGAGATGAAGGCAAGAGAAAAGAAATAAACGCTTAAATATGTTTTAGCTCATTGATAAATGATCGATTTTTGTTTTGGGTCCTTAACAATTTTTTTTGTTGCATTGGATCCCTGATATATCAAAACTTATGTTTTGAGTCCCTGTCGTCAGTTGAGTGATGACATGACACCATCTTAACGGTTGATATATATTGGAAAGATTTGTTCGCAAGGTGCCACGTCATCACTTAACTGATAGTAGGAACTCAAAACAAAAGTTTTGATCTATTAAGGATTCGATGCAACGAAAAAAATTATTAGGGATCTAAAACAAAAATCGGTCATTTATCAGGGACCCAAAACATATTTAAGCTATAAATAAAAATGTTCAAACTTGGAGCTTTGGAGAGCATAGGGTTGCAGTTCCTATGTATGGAGGAAAGGAAAATTGAGATTTTTGAAAAAATCTAAGGCAGGATAGGAGGTTTAGGCCTTAATTGGTAATTTTGTAGTGTTCTATAATTTAGTTGTGATTTAAGATTGCTAAAAATGTGTAATTTTGCTTGGTTAATCTTGTTTATGTGTTTGTGTTAGGATGGGCCTAGAGGCCCAAACATGTCCTAAAACCAAAATGGTTAAAATTTATATGGTTGGACTTAGATATTTATTTTTATAAATGATAGGTTTTATTTTTATTTTTGTTAAAATAATATGATGTTGACACATGAATAATTATTATCCATTATTGGCATCACTTAAGGTTATTTAAATGTAGAGCAAATTATAGCAATACTCCTAGTGTAATTACACAAACACCCCTGCTTTTTAACCATTACAATCACATCCCTTATAGGGGATGTTAGTGTAAGATTTGAGAGGTGTTGAGAGTGTGTTAGTGTAATGTTTTCAAACATATAAGGGGTGTTAGTGTAATGTTTTCAAACTTAAAGGAGGTTAGTGTAGGAAAATAAAAAATGTAATGTTATGTGTAATTTGATAAAAGTTCAGAGAGTATTGCTGTAATTTCCTTTTTGAATGTATTATTCCTTTTTGGGAGAGGAATCAATCAGTGAAGAATATCAGTCTTATATTTTCATTTCTATGTAGCTTTCTCTATAACTTTAATGTAGATTATTAAGAGTAACAAATTTCAACCTATCAATGATGAGTGAAAAATAGAGAAAATAGTGACATGATATAATAATAAAAGAAAAAGAGTTTAATGGTGATGCATTGACAGTATAAAATAATTTTACACTGTCATCCAATCATAAATCACCGTTGATATGACTTTTAAGATAATTTTGTAAAAGTCAACAAACTTACCATACATAGTGAGTTGTAATTGGATGACAATATAAAAATTATTTTACAGTGTCAGTATATAGTCTTTTTCTCAAAGTAAAAAGAGAAAAAATGTTATTTATCCTATCTTATTTCTTTCAAACCTAATTCTTCCTTATTTAACTAATATATATAATAAAATATGCTAAAAAGATTTTCTTTCTTTATCCTAACAACCAAGTGCCCTCTAATCTCAACTTTAAAACATCATAGAAAAAACAATACAAAAACAAAACCACATTATCCGTGTATGTATAATTTTCCTAAAGCAACTTGTTCCATACTTCTAGTAGTAGTTTGAAAGAGAAGGAAGAATAAAACAACCTATAGAACATTGCATTCATTCACTTTGTTGCACAACTTAAACTATTTTGAAAGAAACGAATCCTGAAGCCGTGAAGCGTGTCACACCCACTCTCACTCAACCCTTCACCCCCTTCTCTTCAATTCTAGGGTTTTATCGCAAACTCAAATCCTCAATCATGGGCACCAAGGTCAGGAGACCCTCCCATGCTGGCTCTTGGTACACCGACGATCGTAAGTCCCTCAAATTAACGTTCACGATTCACCAATTTCGAGTTCAATTTCGCTGATCAGGTTCGAAAGATCGGTTTTTTAATCTTTCAATCGATGTTCCTCTCGATTCTCGCAATTGGGTTGAATTTTGTTATAGAAAAACATTGTTTGATTGTTTGTTACTTCTTCCTGAACAGTTAAAGTTCTCAACTTTCTATTGTTTTGGACCTTTTGGTTCACTCTTCAGTTATCACTCTTCTACTTCTCAGCCAGAGAGGAAAGTCTCACTTTAATAATATCTTTATTTATTTATTTTTTTTTAATTGTATTATTTTAATTTTATTTTCAGCTGAGCAGCTCTCAGATGAACTTGAAGGGTGGCTGCAATCGTGTGGTTTGACCAAGTCTCCTGATGTGCGGGGAGTGATAGCACCGTAAGTGAAAGTGCCTTTTTTTTTTTCAATGGTTTTGGTTTTTGAGTTTTAATAATGATTTTGGTTTTTGAGATGAAGTAACAACTCTAATGTGTGCTTGTGATGCAACTGGAATGTTATGATGCTAGACATGCAGGTTATTCCTATTCAGGAAGAGCTGCTGCTTATGCCTTTGGAAACATTGATCCATCAAACATGTGGGTTTGTTTCTTGTTTGCTTCTCTTACTGCTCTCACATTCCTATATGCCCTCTTTCTTTTTGTTGTTGTGTTTGTGGAAAAGTGATTAGCTTCCTTGCTCTTTTTTCTTGTGCTGTTGTTATCCCTGCTAACTTATGGATTGTTGCTGTTTTTTCTTCTTTGTATTTTATGGCGGTTTCAGTACACGTGTGTTCCTTCTTGGTCCTTCTCACCACTATTACACTCCAAAATGTGCTCTTTCAACTGCAACTGTCTATAAGACACCCATAGGGGACCTGCCTATTGATTTGGAAGGTACCGGTTTAACTGTATGAAATCTTTAAAGGTTTTAAATTGTGGTTACAATGCTGACATTGTGGGCTGATGCAGGCCAATTGTGGCCAGCATGGTTCGCAATCATGGCGTAGTGGATAGTGTGGTTGTTGTAGTTGCTGCAACTGAGATGTTGCTGCTGCATCACATGATATTGTCTGCAGTTTAAAATCTCCTTATTAATGTAGTTCATTGGTCATTCTTGCTTATATTCTTAGCAAGGATTGGAATGTGATACTTCATTGTGAATGTAGGCTTTTCGTTGCAGAATATTGATGAGGGGGTAATCTATGAATTGTGTAAATGGAAATAAATTAATGATATTGATATGTGAAGTCAAATTTCTGTGATGTTGGTTTTCTTTCTTAGTTTTGAAGATGGTAGATTAATTGATTTACTGAGGACTGATTCATTTTAACTTTGATATTGATTCTTTCTTTCCTCAATGCTCACATTTAACTCTCTTGTTATTTTACCAGTAACTAAGGAGCTTAAAGCTACGGGGAAATTTGAGCTGATGGATATTCGTGTTGATGAAGCTGAACATAGCATGGAAATGCACCTGCCTTATCTTGCCAAAGTATTTGAAGGGTAAGTTTTGTTATATAGAGCTTCCTGTTTTGAAACTATGCAGCAGGGACTGAATTCAAGTATTGATGCAGGCACCAGGTGAAAATTGTACCCATTTTAGTTGGTGCTGTTAGTGCTGAAAATGAAGCTATGTATGGGCAGCTTCTTGCCAAATATGTAGATGATTCCAATAACTTCTTCTCTATTTCATCAGACTTTTGTCACTGGGGATCTCGGTATGTACTGTTTTTCCACATTCAACTACCCCCCAGATGTTGATTATTGTACATTTAAGGTTTTCTATTCATTCATGTAACCTTCTGACTAACCTTTTGTGTCAGATTCAATTACATGCACTATGACAAGAAACATGGGCCTATATACAAATCTATTGAGGCCTTAGACAAGATGGGCATGGATATTATAGAAACAGGAGATCCAGATTCATTCAAACAATATCTGTTGGAGTATGACAATACAATCTGTGGACGCCATCCAATTAGTGTTTTTCTTCATGTAAGTTTCTTATAAATTGTCACAATATTCTTATGAAAATAGCTCTCGCCAAATTTGACAATCTCACTATAAATTGAAGAAAAGAACAATATTATTATTGTATCATTTTTATTGTTATTATAAAATCATGTTTTCTTATCACCTTAATATTAATGGAGTTGATTAATCAATTTGAGAACTTCACAACTCCTTCACCTTTTCAAACAAAAACAGAAAGAGGCTATACAGACACAAAAAGATCACTTGTACAATTGTACTTTGTTGGTTTCTTGATTGCTGTTTGAGACCTTGTACAAGTTTTCCTTAATTGTGTATTTTGATGCTTGAGCTGCTCTAATAGTCCAATTAGCAGTCCATTGATCGAAGATGTTAGGTAATTGTTCAAAATTAGTGTGATTTGTAATATTTACCAATATTACTTAACTTGAAACTTTTCTGGGGGTACATTGAAATTCTATAATATTGGTAAAATAAATTGAAGGGTGTCTATTGTATATGGAATCCTTGATATGTTGCAGCTTATCACAGGAAATGAGTTTTTCTGTCCGATGCTGATGTTTTATTTACTTTCAACCTTTTGCAATTTTATCAGATGCTAAGGAACTGCTCAACAAAGATAAAAATCAAATTCCTTCGCTATGAGCAATCCAGTCAGTGCAAAAGTAACAGGGATAGTAGTGTTAGTTATGCATCTGCAGCAGCAAAAGCTGATGATTCAAGCTCCAGCTGAAGGTCTTCATTAATGGGGCATTCAGCAATTTCATTTCCTTTAAATTGACTATTTATATTTAAACTTTGAACAATTGGATATTATGTTCCATGTTTATAGATCATTCTCACTAACAATATTGCATGTCTTTAGCCGGGGAAGTTGTCAAATAATCAAATTCCTTTACACTTCTAGTTGGCATCCCTAGCTAACATGCTTGGAAAGTTGTGACTATGAACATGTGATCATGTTTTGGTTGCAACCATCAAATTATTAATTTGCACTCTGTCAACACCAGCTCTGTTTTTCTTCATGTAGTCTTAGCTGCGTAATGATGTGTTAGTACTGCTTACAGTGGCATTTGCTAATGATGTGGTTAGTGGTGGAGCAGCTAAACTGCATTTGTGATGCTAATGCTATTGAATTTGTTTTCTCAAACAAAGGTTTTATTATTAAAAATGTGAGGTAATATGTGAGTTTCATTTTAAGTTCTCAAGTGATTTTATTATTGGAGTTAAAAATTGTTGAAATTCTTAAATCTGATGTGGAATAGTAGGACTTATCAAAAATGAGTTAAGAATCAAAGAAAGGTGCACACCATTGGATATGCCTAAGTTGTATTTTATGGCTTGAAAATATAACCCCATTTCTTGGGGATGCTACTGACAAGAACCAAACATGGGGTTATAGGACTACAAAGAATTTTCGCTGAGTTGGGACTTGGGATAGTGTACTTATTTAGAGAAAATACAAATGTTATAAAATGAAAATTCAGATTACCCCGTTAATGTTTATCCGTGCGTGCACCTTTGAATCACCACCATCATATATAGGAACTCTGTCAATCCCATGTTTATGGGCACATTTTTTTTTTTTTTTTTTTGCGTAACCAGTAGGTATTTGAAGCTTTCTATTTGACATCTAACTAATCTTCCTCGTGTCGGGTCGGCCTATTTTGGAGTAAAGTGATACCTCTAGTTGTGGCTCTATGTCCAAGCTGGGGATTGAATTCTAGACACTGGTTAAGGGATCGAAGTGCCGAATTACTTGTGTCAACGACTTTTGGTAGCACCCAGTTGTTTTGACAGCATTACCAAGGAACTTTTGGTTCATAGTAAGTGGGGGTGAATTATCACATGACAGTGAATTAACAAATTTTGTTTTGGATCTCTAATAAATTTTTCCTTTGAGTCGAGTTCCTAATAAAACAAAAAAATTGTTTTGGATCCTTGCTATTTTGTCTTAGTCCTTCTAATATATCTATTTTTTCGTGAGTCACTAAAATATGTCGATAATTTGTTATTAGTTCCTATTAAATATTTTTCGCAATTGTCGCAATTGAGGTCGCGGTGGGATGGCGAAAAATATATCAAAATCAGAGAAGTTGTCACCATAGTTTATTAAGGAAAACTATGGAAAGCCCTTTTAAAAAAATGGTCTTGAAACCAGATTTTGGGTTCGGGAGTCAATTAAATGTGCAAATTTGAATAACTTTTAAAATTATTTATTTTACCCCTCAAAATGTATAAGAATATATTTTGGATATTTTATTATTGTTATGTGAATTATTATTATTATTATTATTATTAAAAAAAGATAAAAAAATTATTATATGTGTGTTGATTTTTTTATCGTTTTAATCTTTGTGATTTTTAATTTAAAAGCTTTCATGGTAACCAAATTAGAAGTGCATCCAAAGTGATTATCATTAACTTTTAATGGCTTTCGTAATAACCAAATCAGAAATGCATTCAAAGTGGTTATTACTAAACTCATTATATTTTGTTCCTCTTGAAATTCTAAAATTATTTATCATTTTATTTCTCTAAATTTTTATCTATTTAAATACTTTTTTTTTATCTTTTTAATTTTAAAAGTCTTTTGTGATAATCAAATCGAAAGTGCATATGAAGTAATCATTGTTGACCTTTAATAGCTTTTGTAATAACTAAATTGGTAGTGCATTTAAAGTAGTCATACTAAAGTTTCATTTTTTATTAATGTAATTATAAAAAGATATTATGATTATTATTATTATTATATATTATTTTAAGATTAGAAAATACTTATTATTAATTAAATCACGTAGAATTATTAAATTAGTTTATTGATGTTTAAAAGGCATGTAATTATGATTATGATAAAAAAACTATTAAATTGATATATTATATACAAAAAACATAACACGTGACAACATAAGAGAAAAAAAAGATAACAGAAATAAAATAAATAAAAAAGATAAAAGAAAAAAAAATATTTAACGAAGTGACATATAAAAGTAAATGCTGCAATGCAACGCTTTAAACAAGTATATACATACATATATGGCAAGCCATTATGAACAGTGCACTGTGCATCCAGTTTACGTGGTAAAATGATAGCATTGAAGTGTATATATATATATATATATAAACAAGAAAGAAAGAAAGAAAGAAAGAGAGGTAGCACCCGTGAGGCCCACAAGGTTCACTGCTTCTGGTGTGAAGCCATTCAGTAGCCACATCGTTCACTACTTTCGAGATGTTTGGTCTCTGATGGGCTTTTGGTGAAGAGGAAAGTTGTGGGTTCAATCTATGAGTATAAGGGAACGAGAAGAAAGAGGTGAAGGTGTTGGGGGATGGTGGTCACACTGTTTGTTGATGTGTATGGTTTCAAGAGAGGTACTCATGGAGGTCAAAGGTTGCTAGCTACCATGACTTTTTTGAGTGAAAAAGAAGGTGTCGTTGTATTATGATTGTTGAGAGTGTGAAGAAGTGAGCTTGAGAGAATGGTGTTGTGTTTCTAATAAACAAGAGTGGAAGAAGAGAGGACTTCAAGTGGTTATTAGTAAATTAAGCTCGTAATTTCTAGATTTCCCTAAGCTTGTTATATTTATTTGAAACATTATTTAATCAGCATGCATGATTGTGCCAAGATTCCTATTTTTTTTTTTGTATTAGAGATTAATTTTTTTGTTTTGTTTTTTCTTTAAAGGAATTATTAATATTAATGGGAGATAGAAGGTGAGATAGGTGGTTGCCCCAATCTAGAAATTATGAGCTTGCCCCAGTTTATGATAAAATAGGGAGTAGGGATGGAGTGGAGGATTGGACAATTGTCCCAATTTAAGATCATGGTGGCAGAGTGAGAGGTGAAATTGTTGCCCATTTTAGCTTTAAAGGGATAGAATCAGTAAACCACGAATGGAATGGCTTGTGAAGTAATTTCTCTAGTTTAGGCTTGAAGGGTGGGGTTAGAGGAGAGGACAAGATGGAAAGGATTGCCCTAGTTTAAAGTGGTGAAGTCAAAGGATGAAGCAGGAATGGAAGGGTTGCCCCAATCTAAACTCAGGGAGAATAGATGAATTGCCCCAGCTTTGCTTTCTTTGTCCTATTTAAATGATTCCTATGAAGGGATCTTGACAGTTAGTGCTCATTGAAGTGCAAGAGATTTTTCCCAGCATTTGTCCTAATGAGATCTTTAGATGGACAAGCCTTATGAGCATTTTTCTTTTTAGCCAGCATGTTGACAATAATGGACGAGTTAAGTTATTTTGTCTTAGGATTAAAAATCGAGAAAACAAGAGTAGTCAATCTTTGATCAATATGAACTTTATTGGGCTTATAACGTGGCTAATGGCTAAAAGGGTTATGAAAGAAAAGATATGTAAGGCTCAAATAAGTGTTTGAAGGTTTATTCAAAACAAGGATCTCTAGCATAGTGTTACATTTAGTCCTTTATTCTACCTTCTCTCTTGCATTGTCTTTCTTTTCCTTTTTTTTTCCGTCTCAAATATTTCTTTTCAAATTTTTGGCTTTCTTCTTTGTTTCCTTTTTCCTTTTCTCATTGCTTTGATGATGTAGACAAATGTGGTCCCCTAGTGTAGGGATGATCCTTGTTTGGGGTAATTTGAAAACCTGTTATTTATTTTTTTAGTTTTATGCTCAAATTGGGTAACTAGGGATAATTTTTTTTTGGGAATAGACAAAAATGACTATACATCATTTCAAATATGATATATTTTTCGCCGTCTTGCTGCGACCCCCGGTTGCAACACTAGTTTTAAATATGTTTTTAAAACAGTTTCGCACTATTTAGTAATCAATATCTCATTCCAAATCTATTAAGTTTTAAAAAAATATTTCTAAAATAAGTTTTTTTAAAAACCAAAAGGAAGAAACAACTTGGAAATATTTTCTCATATTCTATTTTCATCTTATTCAAGTTCTTCCTTAATTGCACACATTTGTGTCACCACTCTCCATCGACTATCTAAGCAACCTTATTTAATTGCATTTTAAAAACTAAGAACATTTTTTAAAATAGAAATCAAACAAATCTTAAATTTCTTTGAATGAGTTCATTTAATATTACTCGGAATAATTATAAATCAAATGATTTCCAAATAATAAAAGCTTTATAGAGCAAAAATTGATAATGTTCTCAGGACCTTAATGGTTTGCGAAGAGTTTGATGTAGCCTATCTAATTCAAATAGGAGACCATTACTTTGCTAAAACAAAATCTGTCTCATCCAATGCTTTTGTCTTTCTTATATTTGTCTTTTAGGATGCCGATACTACAAGAAATTAATGCAATAGTGACAAAATTTAGTGACGAAAAATGATTTTTCGTCACTAATACCAGTGTCACTAAAGTTTTACTGATGATTTTTTAAAAATTACATGTAAATTGTTTTGTCACTAAAGTTAATTATTTTTGTAGATATGTTATGAAAAAAAGGGCTTGTTACATATAAGATATAACAAAATTAATGACAAAGTTGTTACTCTTTCAATAATAGGGGTCCAACTTTGGAAACAAGGCATAAACTTCAACTAAGGCTAGAAAGAGAGATATATATGATCATGAAATGGACACAAGGACAAGTATTATTGGTCTTTTGGTCAACGGTACAACAAAAGAATGAAACTTTTTGACATACAAATAAAGATGAATTTGATGATCAATAGGAGAAATACTATTTATATCTTTGCCAAACAATTACAAATAAAAGACATCAACTAAAAAAACCTTAGGAGCCTTGATGGATTTTGATCCAATCACCCCCTAATTCTCGAGGCTCGAACACGTAAACACTACCATCGGAGAGCCCCACAACAAACTGAGTCGATTTTTGTGGATGTGCAGCTATGGAAATTGGACAGATGCTCAAACTGCAACAAACAAATTATATATGATTCAAATTGAATGGTAATGTCACATATGTAATTAATAAATGTTAATGCATAAGCTTTAAATTGCTATTCAATTATTAATAAAATAATGGGGGAATGTCTGTTGCTAGTTCAAGGTGTCCATTATCACTCATATTTAATAAATTTTATATAAATTCTTAAAACTATAAATAGAATTAACAAAGAAGAAAATGAAATTATTTAAATAAAAGTGATATATAAATTAGCAATAGCTAGTTCTCTACCAAGATGCAATATTTGAGTAGAAAATATGATATTGACAACATACTTATGATGACGACAAAAAGTTATGAAAAAATTGCAACCCAAATAAACTAATAGATTTACTTAGAATGTATTAACAATGTAAATGTTTTTATATTTTTATCTAATTATAGATTGTGATTTATGGTAAGATTGTTGATTTTTTGTAATATTTACCTTAAAAAATTATATTAAAAGTCATTTCTAATTGATTAACCATATAAACATCTTTATATTGTCTTGTAATAAAATTAAACTCTAAAATATTATACCTTGAAATTGGAGATAGGTAAGAAGAGCAATAAACCCAACAATGGATTTGAAAATTTTAAGCATCAAACATTGCCACAGTCCCATAAACTAAAATGGAATACACAGTGTGACCATCAGATGAGAAAGTTGCTTGAGAGATAAGCACTAGAACTTTTGGAACCCTTTGACATGAAGGAAAAAAAGAAATTCACTAAGTTGAAAAGAAAAAGAAAAAAAAGGACTTGCATGATGTGTGGGGAAAAAGAAAGAACCTGGTTGACACATCTTAGTTCTGTTGCTTCATAAATTGCAAGATGACTACTATGTACAACAAGGAAGTTTATCTGATTAGGGTGAAACTGAATTTGAGTTTCAAATACTGGCACCAGACTTCCTTGTATATGCAAGTGCCTATCTTTCAGCCTGTTCCACTCATTTGTATTCCACAGAATAATCTGCAAGAGAAATCAGAATTGTTACAAAGCAATTTATACAAAGAAAGAAAATAGGGTAGAATATTTTTTATCCCTTCAAAATTATCTCTAGAATTGCTTTTAATTCCTGTAAAAATTTAATACATTTTTAATCCATGCATTTACTAAAAGTGATGTGATTTTAGTCCTTTATCATAAACTAAAAACATGTGTTTTTGATAAAATATGTAACACCCCGAAAATTACAACCCAGTAAGTAAGAAAATGAGAGATTAATTAGAAATTAATAGGGATTTAATTGCTTGTTTTAAATAAGAAAAGAATATACTTGGAGTAATTAAATACAATTAGTAGTTAGTTGAGTAAATAAGAAAAACAAAGGAAAATAAATAACATGAGTAATTCGTTATAATGGTCAAATAGGAAAAGATTTATAAAATCAAAAGATATAATATCCTTTGTAATTAAAATCTAAGTGAGTAATCTAATTAAAACAATTGCTTGTAATAAAAAGTCCTCTGTGAGTAACTCGCTGGAATTAATTATCTGCAATTAATTCTCGGTAGTTATTTTCCTGTGTATTCATCTGTGACTGATTATCTGTTATGTCTGCTAGTAATTAATTGAACTATGATTAATTACTAGTAGTAGATACTTAATATATCCATTGTTATGTATTAATTAATTACTTGGTTTCAAATTGGTTTTAATTATTTTGATTATTTTAAATTCTGAAACTTGCTCGTCAGGGTATCGCTTATAAAATTCATCTGTGAGCAATTCCTCTAACAGAGAGAATTTTATAAGAGTTATTAAAAAGTTTTCATTTCATAAAGATTTATAAAATTAAATAAATAATTATCTGTTTGAAATATCTGGGAAAAAAAGGGACCGTTTTGAATCGTTTTTAAAATCTAAGACTCGCAAGACAAGTAATCTTTCGTAAAATTCATCTGTGAGTGATTACTCTATAGAAAAATTTTAAGAAAGTCACTTTAAAAAGTTTTTCAATTGTAAAGAATTTCTAAAATTTAAATTAGATAGTTATTGATTAGTTTTCGTTATAAAAACCGCGTTCTGAGTTATTAGTGTATTTCTACACTGTTTAAATTGACATGACCCTCAACCATCCAATCAAGTGACCATTGCCCACTTGCATCTCATGCAAGGACAGCCTTACTGCTGCAAAAGCCAGCAGCCAGCCCTATCACACTTTTTCAGCCTCCCTAGCTAACCATCACTCAAATCACACTTAAGGCTAACACTCACCTACACTCACTCAATCACTCACTCACTTAACTCCAGCCAAACCACCTCTGTCCAAGGAGAAGATTAAAACAGCTCATCCCTCTCTCTTCCCTTCTCTGGTCCCAGCTCACTCTCTCCCTCACTTGCATCTCATGCAAGGACAGCCTTACTGCTGCAAAAGCCAGCAGCCAGCCCTATCACACTTTTTCAGCCTCCCTAGCTAACCATCACTCAAATCACACTTAAGGCTAACACTCACCTACACTCACTCAATCACTCACTCACTTAACTCCAGCCAAACCACCTCTGTCCAAGGAGAAGATTAAAACAGCTCATCCCTCTCTCTTCCCTTCTCTGGTCCCAGCTCACTCTCTCCCTCACAAACACCATTTTTTTTTCAGCTTCTTCTTCCTCTTGCATAAGCTAGTTGAAGTGCCCTGCAGCCAATACTCCTTTGAAGGAAGCTAACCAGCTTCTTCTCCTCTGTCCAGCAAGATCCTCATCACAGTAAGAGGACTCTTTGATGGATTCAAGTGGCTGGAGGTAGAGGATCCAACCACTCTCACCCTAAATGCCTCCCATGTGAACTGGTTGCATGAAATGTGTAGTTATATGTGTGTGACTGGTTTTGTTTTCTTTTATTTCTCTTTGGCAGTGGCTGTGTCTATGTCAAAACTTTTCTCCTCATCTTCTTCTTGCCTAAAAATCGTGGGATGGCTCCAATACAAAGGAGACCATGCCCAAAATTTGTTAGAAACTCATGCACTCAAGAAATTTCGAAAAAAAGTGACGCTGGCAGTGGCTGTCTCATGATAGAAGCCCTGGACAGTGCTTATATTTTTGACCATAACTTTTTATCTAGGCGTTAGATTTTGATGAAACTTGTTCTTAGTTGAAGTAGACTCAAAATGAACTAACTTTTCTTTTGAGACCATTGTGATATGACCTCAAGTGAAGGTTCATCCATGACCTGCAATGGGACCGTTCTACTTTCGGAAACTGGTTGGGCAGTGGCTGTTTCACGTAGAAGCCCTGGACAATGTTTACATTTTTGAACATAACTTTTAATCTAACCATTGAATTTTGATGAAACTTGTCCCCAGTTAAAGTAGACTCAAATTGAACCAACTTTGCTTTTGAGACCATTGTGAAATAACTTCAAATGAAGGTTCATCCGCGACATGCAATGGGACTATTCTGCTTGTGAAAACTTGTTCGGGCAAGGTTCGGTTTTTGACCTTTTTAAAACAAACTAATGACTGTTTTTGAAATATAATTTTTGACCATAAAACTGGACAAACAAATATTTAAAATGATGTAAGTTTTGAAATTTTTCACCCAAAATTGCTAAGTTAATTAATTAGGTTTAGACAGATCTCATACATGGATCCCAATTTTCGAACCTGAGACATAGGTATTAGAAAAGAAATTACTGGAAAAAATGTAGGAGGAATTAACAATCAAGTTTTACTTTTTCTGAAAGGTATGAATGTTAGCTTTTTACCATAAAAATTTGAGAGAAAATCTCATTTGGGAAGGTTGAGAAAATTGCACACTTTAAGGTATGCTCACTGTGAGGAGCAAGCTGACCTGCAAACTTTTAGGAATTTTCATAATTTTTGTAGATTTAATCTGAGAGTGTAGATTACCTTTTTCAAAAATAGGTTTTAAGATATTTAATTTGATATAAGAATTTCACCAAACAAAAATCGTTTCCTAAATTAGTTTTGGATAAATATTGGGTGCTGCCAGAGAGGAATTCTGTTCTTAAAATTGCCTTGATATGTGATATTTGAACTATGATATATTTGAATGTGTGAATTAATTTTAAATATGTAGTGCAAGGCAGTGGGTAAAATTGACTCTTGCCTCATGTGATTGTAAGACCCTTGGAATGTGAACCTAGGGCATCTGTGTGTATGTGATTGTGCGTTTTGAAACGCTCTGTGATTTAAATTTCTCTGTGATGTCTGTGATCTGTGAGCACAAGACTCGATCGTGAGTGCTTATGTGGACTAGGAAATTGTCCTAGTGATCCGAAAAATTGTACCGGTAATAATAATATAAATTCCAACAGTGAGAACAACTAATTTAGACTTAAGGATTTATTTATTTTTCTAGGCTTAATAAATTAACTCTTTGATTTGTGCTTTGGACTTAGATAAATATACTAGGACCCTTGCGTGGAGGAATCGTCGGTAAGTATGAATTATTAAAAACTTTAGAAATTGAGAGGGTAAGACACAAATAAAATATAATAATGAATCTTGATACATGATAGCGATATGCGCCTGGAGAGTCGTGCAACGAGGAAATATGCATGTACGGCGGACTTGTGAAGGAAGTCGCGTGGGATAATTCCGGCTAGAAGAAAGATGTAAAGATGTTGGCGGAGATCGAACGACGTGATCACCAATGGGTGATGGAGAGCATATTCTCATATGGTATAATTTTATTGGAGCCAAGACAAGGTCTTGAGCTTGGCATCGATTCGACCCGTCTTGTACCACCAGCAGCGAAAACCCATAGTGACGAGCAAAGATAATCTCCGTGAGAGAGAGAGAACGAGGAGTAAGTCCTCGGAGTATGAATGACAACAGATTGGTACCTGGGAGATGATCGTGAGGCATTATGACCTTGGAGGGTAGGCGTCGAGTTGTGACTACGTTCACACAAACCGACTTGGTGACCCTGACAATAACCATGAGAAAATCTCAGTTGGTGAGAGCCCACCTTATACCAGGGTGATGGTGTACTCCCAGCAGTCATTCCACTCAATGTAAGACCACTGAGTTCTGGGAGTTCCAGTGGCAGCAGGCCAGTGTGTTACAATTTACAGAAATAGTCATGGAAATGGGTAGGTTCCGAGTGTGAACGTTAGAGGACCACACCGTAGTGGTTAGCAGGATTGTGTGTATGACTTTCAAAGTCATTTTGTGTGGTTTGTTTGATGAAGCGAAGAGTTCACCCTTACATTTTTGTTTTAGGAGCTGATGACAATACCTGTGGAGATCACAAGGGGGCTATCCTCATCAGTTTCGTCGCTCTCATCATCATTCGTCTCTCCGAAGTGTTCTTGAGGAATTCATTGATACCCGCTATTGTTCCCGATGCCACACCATCCGAGGAGTTCACATTGGTCCTACGCTTCCCGCCTTTCACCGAACCCCGCTTACGTCAAAGAATTGGAGACGTGGTTGGGTGGGAGTCAGTCAAGGGGATCCGCTGCTAGTCGTGAACATAGGAAACAATAAGTCAAGGTTTTTACGAAGGATTTGGAGAACTTTGAGGAAGATTTTGTGAAGGATCTCGTGGGCGATGACCACTAGATTTCTTTTCAGGGATCTTGTCAAAGATCCCCCACTATCCTATTTCTTTGGATTAGTCTAACATGTAGGGTTGGGTTTAGAGATGACTACTCTGAGACTAGGTTTTTTCCTTTTATGTATTTGAATACAGGTAGACCTAGGTTTCAGATTTTACTATGTATATTAGTTTTCATACTCTATTACCCTATGTATTTGGTATATACCTTGAGCAATGTGTAAATGTATATATTGCTATTACTCCGGAAAATATTTAGGTTATGAAATTCTCTACTTTATGTATTATGTATATCTTGTAATAGAAAATTATCTCATTTTATTCATTCTACCTAATTGGAAATTAAGTGCCCATTTATAATTGAACAACGCTACATAGTTTTCTTGCAAACTTAATTAACTTTTTTTTAAAATTTTTTAAGCAAAGCGCAACTTTCGAAAGAGAAATTGAAATAAAAAGTTTTTAACAATTTGGTAAAATTCCAACTTATGTTTCATAATTACACTTGATTTGCACAATAAAATAAGCTATTGTATTTTAGAAAATAATTAAATAAAGGATCGCTTATTTCTTTTACAAGAAATTGAATAAAGTAACACGCCTATTGAATTAAAAGAAGTTTTAATTGAGAATATACGTAAACCCGGATTTAGGGTGTTACAAAATATACATACTATAAACATATTAAACTTTTATAGGAACTAAATTTAATTTCGAGATATTTTAAAAGACCAAAAACATAATTCACCCAAGAAATAAAAATAATTGAGCAAATTGTTAAGTTCTAAGACCTTGGACAATGTCCAACCCCTCGAATTTCGGTTTTGATGATAATAACTAAAGGATAAATTTTGAAGTATCTAATGATCTAGTTTGAGTGTTATAGGATTTACGTCGTCCAATTCCACAATGGTATTGTATCTCTCAAACCTGGACTTTATGTTTTAATAAAGAAAACGTCCAGATGTGTTTTATAAGAATCCTATAGGCAGCGTCCAATGCTCCTTCAAAAGCAAGCGTCCAACGCTTGAATAACACTCTCTGTAGTTTCTATCTTAAAAATACGTTTTCAATGTTGATTCAATATAAGGCAACGATCACTCTCTCTCATATTTTAACATGCCATTCTATTTGATTTTTTTTCCGAATAGTACTGAACAGGAATAGAAGAAGCTTCTCTCTGCAGAAAAAAGTACAAGTAGGAGAGGCGCTACAAGTACGGCTGTCACTTCCATCTCTTCACCCTAAGTCAAAACGTGACAACGGTCATATGCTACAGAAAGAACCGCTCTTGGAAAAGGAACAGATCCCTCAACGGATACCTTTCAACAAGCTTCCTATATATAGAAGAATGAGCTCAAATATCAGACTGACGAAAAATTTATAAAGAGCTGAATCTCTGTCAAAACGACTGGACGATCTATACTTAAGCAAAAAGAGCATTTCATCTTAGCTTTGCTAAGCGATTTTGTATATTCGTACTTACTGTAATATCCTCTCTGTGAGAGTTAAGTTTTACTTTCTATCTCAAACATTTCTGTTTGGAAAGCCAGGAGTGGCTTAGTGTTAAAGAATACTTGGGTTTTGTGTTTAATCTCAAGGAGAGATTAAGGGTGTGCCAGAAGTGGCCTAGAGAATACTTGTAGCCAGAAGTGGCAAGGTTAGAACACTTGAGAGTAATCAGATCTTGATTAGTAGAACCCTTCAAAAGTTTTTTGAAGGAGAACTGGACGTAGCTCAGTTGAGTGAACCAGTATAAAACTAAGTGTTCTATTCTCTCGCTTTCTAGCTTACTTGCATTTCTCTTAAACTATCTCTTCAACATACTACGAAAGGGTTCCTATACACATTTTATCTAAGTTTATCTATTATGTGTATTCTAACGAAAAGGAAGAAGAGTAGTTTCTTTGGACTGCTGTCTTTTAATCTGCTGGACGATAGCTTGATCTTTTGTTTTACTAAGTTCTTGTAAAACATAAAGATACACTATCTTCACATTAGCAAAAGTTTTCTAAAGAAATTTTAAATACACTATTCAACCCCCCCTTCTAGTGTATTTCTCTATATTTCAGTTGGTATCAGAGCTCGACCTCTTGGGTTGAGTACTTAGCAGTACAGAGGAAAGATCCTGAGAAAGATGGAAAATGAAGGACAAGCTGTGAACAGACCACCACTCTTCAAGGGTGTCAAATATGATTACTGGAAACAAAGAATGATAGCATTCTTTGAATCTAGCCATATTGACATGTGGGAAGTTGTGGAGATGGGTGATTATATTCCACTTGATGCAAGCCTCAACGAAATCCCAAAGGCTAGATGGACGGAAGAGCAAAAACAAAGATTTTATCTCAACTCCAGAGCCAGAAACATCATCATGTGTGCACTAAGTGAACAAGAATACAACAAGGTGCACAGTCTCAAAAGCGCAAAACAAATGTGGGACACTCTTGCATTAACATATGAGGGTTCCACTCAGGTAAAACGTAACAAACTCAGTCTCCTTACTCGTCAATATGAGTTGTTTAGTATGGAAGAAAACGAGGACATACAAAGTATGTTTGGACGGTTTCAAACCATATTAAATGAACTTAGAGCACATGGTAAAGATTACAATAACTATGAACATATTGACAAAATTCTAAGAAGTTTGCCTAGGAAATGGAGACCACAGGTTACAGCTTTGAGAACAAAAAAGGAACTGGACGACATGTCCCTAGAAGAACTCGTGGGAACCCTTAAGGTGCATGAACTAGAACTGCATCAAGATAGTGATGGTAAGAAAAATAAGTCTCTGGCGCTCAGCGTCCAGAAGCCAAGGAAAGCATCATCGTCCAAAGCCATGCAAGCTGAAACATCATCAGACGAACAACATGAAGAGGATGACTCAGACGAGAATGATGAACTATCCTTTATATCCAAAAGGATACATGCTATGTGGAAGAAGAAAGGTGGATCCAGATGGAGAAACCTAAAGAGGAAAGACATCAAAGAAAAGAAGGAGAAGAGTCCAATTATATGCTACGAATGCAAAAAGCCAGGACACTTCAAATCAGAATGCCCAGATCTCGACAAAAGCAAGGACAAGAAGAAGAAATTCTTCAGCAAAGGAAAGGGCAAGAAAGTTCTGATGTCCACATGGGAAGACCTGGACGATGACTCATCATCGGACGAGGGAGAAGAAGAGGAAGCACACATATGTCTGATGGCAGACACCTTAACTGATTCTTCTGAACCAGAAGAAGAAGATGAGGTAGATTTTAATGACATAGATTCAATTCAAGAAGCTTATCATGAACTACTTTCAAACTCTTCTATTTTGTCAAAGGCCTATAGAACTTTAAAGAAATCATCCAAATCACTTTCAAAAGAAAAAGAAGCTTTAGAAGAAAATGTTAGACAACTGGAAAGTGAAAAGGAGGATTTACAGAAAAAGTTTACAGAGCTCTCAAGGCAAAATGAAACTACAAATATGGAGAGGCGAACTCTCTGGAATGATGCTGCTCAAGCCTATAAATCTTATAAGGATTCAAGGGATAGAGAAAGAAATCTTTCCATAGAGATTTGAAATCTCAACGCAGAAAACAAAAGGCTAGTTGAGAAGCTTCTGAAAGTTGAAGTAGGTACTTCCTTAAGAGGTCAACCACATGATGTTGTAAAACTTCATGAAGAAATTGACAGCCTAAAGAAGGATCTGTCAAACTTTGTCAAGGGCTCTGACAACCTCAAAAAACTTTTAAAATATGAAGGTTGTAAGAGACCAAATGACAGGTCAGGACATGGGTATAAGGGAAAGAAATATGTTCATGATGAGGAAACAGATGTTTGCTACTTCTGTGGGAAACCTGGACATATAACGTCCAAATGCAGACACCTGCCTAAAAAGGGAGCATTCAATGCCCTTCGAGCTAACAAAAAAGGACCCAAGTCAATCTGGGTACCTAAGGATAAAATTGTTCCTGTTGCAGACATGCTTAACAACAGGAAAGAAACTCCAATCATGGTACCTGGACAGTGGGTGCTCACATCACATGACGGGAGAAAGGTGTATGTTCCAAAGCCACCTACCCAAGACTGGTGGGACAGTCACTTTTGGAGGGAATCAGAAAGGGATGATAGCTGGCGTAGGTAAGATTGGTATACCACCCTATCCTTGTATTGATAAAGTTCTTTATGTTAAAGGTCTTAAACATAATCTACTTAGCATAAGTCAATTATGTGACAGTGGATATGATGTTGCCTTTAACAAAGGTGAATGTACAGTCAAAAACTCTGATGGGTCCCTTCTCTTTACCGCAAAGAGGCAAGGCAATCTGTATAAGATTAAACTTGGGGAACTATCAAGTCAAAATGTATCATACCTAGTTTCTGTACAAGAAAATCATTGGTTATGGCATAAAAGACTTGGTCATGCAAGCTTGAGGTTAATCTCAAAGCTGAACAGGCACAACCTCGTAAGAGGACTACCAAGTATGTCATATAAAGATGATATTCTTTGTGAAGCTTGTCAGAAAGGGAAACAAGTGAAAAGTTCTTTTCAAAGTAAAAACATTGTTTCCACTTCTAGACCTCTTGAGCTGTTACATATTGATCTGTTTGGACCCACAAGAACAGCCTCGGTAAATGGTAAAAGATATGGATTAGTTATAGTGGACGACTATACTAGATGGACATGGGTCTTATTCCTATCCCACAAAGATGAGTCCTTCAAGGCCTTTTATAATCTCTGCAAAAGAGTTCAAAATGAAAAAGGAGTATGCATTACTTCGATCAGAAGTGATCACGGGGGTGAATTCGAAAACGAAAATTTTCAAAGGTTCTGTGAGGACAATGGTATCCTTCACAACTTCTCAACACCTAGAACACCACAACAGAATGGTGTAGTTGAGAGGAAAAACAGGTCACTTCAGGAGATGGCCAGAACCATGTTGAATGATAACTCAACCCCTAAACACTTCTGGGCTGAAGCAGTGAATACTGCCTGCTATTTACAAAACAGAATCTATATAAGGCCGATATTGAAAAAGACTCCATATGAATTGTGGAAGGGTAGAAGACCCAACATATCCTACTTCCATCCATTTGGATGTCAATGTTTCATTCTGAACACTAAGGATAACCTGGGAAAATTTGATTCTAAGTGTGATGAAGGAACATTGCTTGGATATTCTGAAACTTCAAAGGCATACAGAGTCTATAACTCTAGAACCTTAGTTGTTGAAGAAGCTATCCATGTGAAGTTTAATGACAACAAGCCTGATAAGGAATTATCAGAGCTGGACAAATCATTTGCAGATCTCAGATTGGATGATGTAAGTAAGTCATCAGATTCGTCCAACCATGATGTCTCAGTTGAAGAATCAAATGCACTACTGGACCGTCCAGTCACAGAACAAAGAGAACCAACTGGACGTAACTGGCAAATGAAGAAACATCATCCACAGGAGCAAATCATTGGGGATCCAAAAGACAGAGTCAAAACTAGATCTTCACTTGAACGACAGCAAGGTCACGCAGCATTCATATCTCAAATAGAACCTAAGACTGTGGACGATGCCTTAGAAGATGAAGGCTGGGTCAAAGCAATGCAAGAAGAACTTGACCAATTTCAAAAGAACAATGTCTGGAAGCTAGTAGAACTCCCCAACGACAAAGAAGCTGTAGGAGCAAAGTGGGTGTTCAGAAACAAGCTGGACGAAGCAGGTAATGTTGTGAGAAACAAAGCAAGGTTAGTAGTAAAAGGTTACTCACAACAAGAAGGTATAGATTATACTGAAACTTATGCTCCCGTTGCACGTTTGGAGGCAATCCGCATTTTACTGTCATTTGCAGCTTATAGCAATATGAAACTATATCAAATGGACGTAAAAAGTGCATTCCTCAATGGACTCATAAAGGAAGAAGTCTATGTGGAACAACCCCCAGGATTTGAATGTGATGCTTTTCCAAACCATGTTTTTAAACTTAACAAAGCATTATATGGGTTGAAACAAGCCCCTAGAGCTTGGTATGAAAAACTCAGCACATTTCTGTCAGAAAATGGTTTTTCAAGAGGAAAAGTAGACACTACGTTATTTCGCAAAGACTACTCTTCTGATTTTATTATTGCACAAATATATGTTGATGATATCATATTTGGTGCCACTAATGAATCTCTCTGTGAAGATTTTGCCAAATTAATGCAAACAGAGTTCGAGATGAGCATGATGGGTGAGCTGAAATTCTTCCTTGGACTCCAAATCAAACAAACTGAAAAGGGAATACATATACATCAGACTAAGTATGTCAAAGAGCTGCTAAGGAAGTACAAGTTGGACGATGCAAAACCAATGAAAACTCCTATGCATCCAACAACAGTACTTGGACTGGATGACAACTCAAAGAAAGTAGATAATACTCTATACAGAGGTATGATAGGATCACTCCTATACCTCACAGCGTCCAGACCTGACACCATGTTCAGCGTATGCTTATGTGGCAGATTTCAATCTGACCTAAGGGAAGTTCACTTAACTGCTGTTAAAAGAATCTTTCGATATCTTGCTGGAACCACTAACCTTGGGTTATATTTCAAAAGGCAGAAAGATTTCAGGCTAATAGGATATTGTGATGCTGATTATGCTGGAGATCGAATTGAAAGAAAAAGCACCAGTGGAGGGTGTCACTTCATCGGTGGTAATCTAGTCTCCTGGACATGCAAGAAGCAAGGAACTATTGCTCTGTCCACTGCTGAAGCAGAGTATATTTCAGCTGCAAAATGCTGTTCTCAAATCTTGTGGATCAAACATCAACTTGAGGACTACAATATATATGAGAGTAACATTCCTATCTTCTGTGATAGTAAAGCTGCCATAAATCTTTCAAAAAATCCCATTTTGCATTCAAGGGCCAAACATATAGAGATTAAACATCACTTTATAAGAGACCATGTTCAAAAGGGTACTGAGGAATTACACTTTGTAACCACAGATAATCAGCTTGCTGATATATTCACCAAACCCCTTACTGAAGACAAGTTAATCCTTCTGAGGGACAAACTTGGCATGGACTCTGTAAAGGAATGATTAACATCTACATGATGCGTCCAATAAAACCATAACGTCCAAAGGACATGTCGTCCAAGGAACACTAGAGTCATGCACATGCATTACATATATTTCACTTAAGTCCAATATATGGACGATGTCTTTTTTTTTTTTATCTTAGTTTTTTCTTTTGTTTCAAATAATCAAAACAGATCATTTTAAGAATAAGTATGAGCTAATACTCTATGCTGAGTCACCAAAATGCCAGTAACCGTACACAATTACCCACATCCTTCGCACGTCTCATCATGGCGTGTTTTATGGCGTCAGTTACTTTTCAAATATTCAAAAAGCCCAAAACCGCTTCATATCCTCCAAACAAAGCCTAAATATACACTTATCAAATCCTCATAGAAAAACACCACCATATCAATCTTCTTTGAAAATATCATCACCCTAAACACACATTCTCTCTCTTAGAAACCCCAAAACCCTATCAGAAAACCTAAAAATCCAAACTTTACAAGCATGGCAATCTCTGCAAACTCAAGCAACTCAGAACTCGATGTCCTCACCTACCCTGAAACCACAGTTGTGTGCCAAGGAGCTGCTACAGTGCACATTGAGCACTTCTTCGACATCGAAATGCTTGAGAAGCTGGGACTGAACCTGAATGAGAGCCTTCTGAAGTGTGGAATCAGAGGCTACTTCAATGAAAACCAGAAAATATTCCCTGAGTTGATCAGAATGTTCTGGAGGAATGCCAAGTTCCAGAGCTCAAGGGAGCTCGTGGCTACGATTCTTGGACGAGAAGTGACTCTGTCCATCGAGACCATTGCAAAGGTAACTGGTTGCATTAGGGAGCAGAACCAGTACAGAACTAACTGGGCCAAGCAGTACGGCAATCACGTTGCGACTGTGCTTTGCAAGACCAAAACCCCTGAGTCAATAAAGATTGAGTACAGGAATCTGTGTGAGGAAGCAAAAATCTGGCAGCAGGTGTGCAACAAGAGTATCCTGCACAAAGCTGGGTCTAAGGACTCAGTCACAGACTTACACAAGTTTGTGATATTCCATCTTATGGAAGGCATTCCCTTCAATCTCCCTCACATCATCTACGTCAATATCGTGAGGATGATGAAGTCTGTGGGTGGGAATGATGACATTTTCTACGCCGCCCTGATGAACAAGATCTTCTGGGATCAGAAGGTTTATCAACGCTTCTTTGATGAATTGGATGAAGAAGCCTACGAAGCTATTGTAAAGAAAGGGCCAATGGTAGCAACACAACAGTTGTTTGGTGAGTCCAACATAAAACCAATGAAGATCAAGCTAACAGCCAAGGTCTTAAGGGACCTGGACGAGGACACCATCAACAAGCAACGTCATGAACAGAGCAAGATCATCTCCAATGATGAAGAAGAAGAGATTGATCTTCTGGGTATTGGTAGAAAGATCAAAAGGCTGATGGAAGAACAGGAGGGCAGAAAGATCACACGCCAAATGTCTCAGAAGCATGAGGAAGACGCTGAAAAGGAGAGAAGAACCAAGAAAAGGCATGCTGAGACATCTGCTGCTCAGTCGCCAGCAGGGAAGCGTCCAAGGACTGATACGTCCAAACCTGTTCAAGATGAGAGGCGTCCAAAGGCAGCACCAGTAAAGGTTGCCCCAGAAAAGCAAAAGGTACGAAAGCTTCAATTACTGGACGACTCTGATGATGATGACCTGATCCCAATTGGTCAGATCATGAAGAAGGCAGAGGAGACAAAGGGTCCTCAGCAAAAGAAGCAGAAGACACAACCTGTTAAAACACTTCCTTTTCTTGCTAACGTGCCACGACGAGTAAAGACTCAGGCTATAAGGCCAAAGAGAATTACAGTTCTACCATCTTCCTCTCAAGACATCGACAACATATCCACCAGCACCGTACTACCAACAACACCCAGTGCTCCTTCCACATCAGCAAGCCAGCAACCACCTCTTCGCTTGGACCTGTCCAAGTTTGTGCGTCCAAGAGATGCATGGAGGGATACATGGTCCCCATGGACTATACCCCCCAAGCAGAAAACCAAAGAAGAGAAAGACAGAGAACGCTTCCCGGTTGCATTCCTTACACGCAATAACCAGAATTTCTGTAAAGAAGGTGATGTGATCCAGAGGCCTCTGCAAGAGCCTCTGAAGCGGCATTTTACTACTGCCTCAGCACCAGAGTGGACGAGGTATGTTTGCACTGAATCTTTGTCAGCTGCTTATTATGCTATGCCAAAAGGAACGATCATCAGCAACCCTCTGCCCAATTGGACGAGAGAAGTGTACCCACACTTAGTACGCATGCCTCATCCTTACATCTGTCCAACTGGAACTCAGCAGAGAGTGCATCCAGCAGCAGAAAATCTGTAGAAACCAGAGGTGGAAGTTGCCTCTCGATTCACCAAGACAGTTGTGGAGCAGAAAGGGAAGGCTCCAAGGAAAAAGAAGGCACCATCCAAGAAGTCCTCTGTCAACAAAGATATTGAATTGGCTGCAGAATTGCAATTGGCCATTAAAGAAAGTCTGGACCCGTCAATAACGAAGCAGCGTCCAGATGCAGGGTGGGTCAAGGATGTTCAAATCTGGACTCCAATCACAAAGTTCCTACCTCTACCAGCTGGAACTCCAGTGCTAAACTTCCAGCCAGGCGACTATGATGAACTTGGAAAACTTCTGCAACAAATGTACATACCAAACCAAGCCATCGCCTACCCACCAAACCTGCACATAAGCCGCGCCACAGAAATAAAGTTTGTACCAGACAGAGTATGTCCTAGACTACCTGTATATGATGCTGGTCGCAAGAAAGGCTTCAAGTTCTATGGCATTGAGATGCCCAGCAGGGAAGAGAAAGTTGAAACCCTGCAAAAATCCTCTCACACCTGGGGTCATTTATTTGATAAGACTAGTAAGCTTACGCGTTCCCTTGGAACCTTTGATTCCATTACCTTTTGGCGCCAGATCTTATGGAACGATTCCCAGCAAGCCTCATCCTCAGGCAGCTCCAAGGATGACTTTGTTCATCCCCCTCATGGTATAGAGGTGCTGCGTCCAGTCAAGACTCACCACTTCTCAGACACCTTTGCCTGCTTTCTGAAAGATTCAGATGATTATCTGGAGTTAATAAAGACTTTGCCAAAAATCAGAAGCACCAAAGTGTTTGACCTTTGAACACTGGATCGCACAGAGTTTGTGGAGGAACTCCAAACTCTGCATGAGGAGTACCAAGCAGAAGAAGCCACAGCAGCAGAACAAGCTCGTCTAGAGCAGCTGGCTCTTGAGGAAGCTGAGACCGCAACCATAGAAAAGGAAGATACGGTTGCTAAGTCAAAAGCTACACAGGCAGAACTGGAACCTTGAAAGATATATTTTGTTTCCTCAGTTCAAAGTATATTTTGATTGAGAAATCATTATCCATAACCTTTGTGAACCTTGAAAGATAGTTCTCAGCCTCATCCTACTTGCCTTCAAGCACCATTTCCTCAAAATGCTTCATGTCAAAGCCCACTTTCATGCCCAAGCCTGTGAATAATGAAAGATTGAAGGAAAAATAACATGGCAAAAGAACAATCATTATTCATAACGTTAAAAACTATGCAAGAAGCAGCCTTTTGTTTGTGTTGCAGAAAGAGAGAGACAATTATGTGCGTGTTGCTTCCTTCAAATTTTCCTCATCAAAGTATTGCGAACAAGACCAAGAGGGCGAGGTCATTGTTGAGGTGAGACATGTTGGTACAGCTATGTTTGTTATCCAATATCTCGTGAGCACTATCAATATGTTTCACTAATCAATATCAAAGAGTCTATTACATAAGGTATGATAAGGTATTTATAATCGAGTAATCTTGTAACACCCTAGAGGATATTACCTTTGTCTCCTTATATTGCTAAATTATAAGAAATTAGCATGTAAGAATATCAGAGTTAACTACAAGGAAACTAAAACTTAAACTCATATATTACATGAAGTAAAACTAGTACAAAGTTGTTGGCACTTATGTGCCGTACAAGGCATAAGCAAGATGCATAAAATATAAACTAAATTCCCTTACATTGGGAATTATACTAAACTATACTAATAACATCTCCTTTCTGGAAAGCAGCTCCATGCTCCGAGCTCTTCTCACAAGGTGTCCACCTGCTAACCTGTAAAAACATTGTAAAAACATGGAAACTAAAAGGATGAGACATAATGTCTCAGTGAGTGCTCTGAGGACTCCAGGCTGACTTTCTATTCTAGAGACCTCTTGCTTAACTCTTATGACTTCTCTTTTCTTCCCTTGATAGTCGCACTCACAGCTTTTACCTCATCACCTCTATGTTACTGTTTCTTAGGATCATACCTTGACCCTTGCTGAAGCACATAGAGTTGGCCTCCTATGCCAAATCTAGAGCCACTAGTGCACTAAAGCACTTTACATCATTCTGTTACTCTTGACCACTCACTAGGGTCTCACTTTTCTATAACATTTGATGGGAACATGTGTAACCTTTCTTTCCTCTGACTTGCCCAACTTGGGCGTACATCACCTCTCTCTGTGAGGCATAACATCTACCATACCTTTCTGGGTAGCTTACGTTAACTTTCTAGGGTTTAACTGTAACCCCTTTCCTGCCTCTAAGGGTAGAATCTAGCTACACACGTCCTCATCTAATGTATAGACTTATCTAACATCTCTCACCTAACAACTAGGCTCAAGACTCCTCTCATGTTCTAACATAGAACTTACATACATCAAGCACATCAACATATCATAGATTGTTTCTACAACTGTGTGGTTGGTATTATTCTTTCATTTAAGTTATATCTTGAGTTCTGTCATTACCTCAATTGGCTGAGCTCTTAGCCATCAAGAGGCGTCCCTCTTGCTACAACCTTTAATTAAACCCCACCGGTCCAAGTGGGTAGACTGTCAACTCCATTATAAGGAATAGTCTCCCAACTGACTTGTTCTTCTCTATGAAAAACCCCTTCTCCCTGTGAAGAAGGTTGGTTTCCCCCCATGGGTGTCTGGGTGACGGTCCCTTCTCTCACCACTAGGGGGGCCTCTTAGCTCTTTAACATAACTTATCCCCTTTATTGGGATCATAAACATGACTTATTCCCTTTATTGGGATCATAAAATTTTCTTTGAAAACTCTTTCATAAAACCTTTTCATAAAGAATCCTTTTCATACCCTTTATGAAACTCATCACTCCTTGGTGACATAAAAGATCCTTAGCCCTTTGCACTGTTGTATGCCGAGCGTGTAGCTCTCGGACGTGACTAGTATCGGGGAAGGTTCCACCCTATGTCACTGAGGAGATATCTTTTACTAAAAACCTTTCATGAAACTGTAAACTTTAATTAAAAGCCTTTTCTGAAACTTAGGGGAAACTCCCCACCTTTTTACTAAGAGGCATAGGTATAGTCTTAAGTATTTTAGGTGTCTTTTATTAAAAGGGTTTATCGTTACATACAATCAATCCTAAGCATAAGGCGTAACCACACGAATACCACTATCATTATCATTAACAATCAACATCACATAGCATCAAACAATCATACATAAACATGGATAAAAGCTTAGGAAGAAACTATGTATCTATATCCCTTATATTCTTCCAAAGGTCCCCTTGAAAAGGTTTCCCAAACTGCTCTCTTATCATACCTACGCTTAAGCTAGAACCTGATCTCGCTTAAGCTAAACTAACAATCCTATTCCTTGGAGTCTCACGCTTAAGTGATAGAGTGCCTCGCTTAAGCGCCAGAGCCTCGCTTAAGCGCCAGAACTCTACACTTAAGCGCCAGATCTCTACAACTCTGCAGAACCGCGAACCTTCGCGTTTCCGCTCCCATGGCCGTCGATGGCCTCCCAACCTCTTCCAAACATGTGGGATCGAGTCTAAAACATGTCTACATCAAAACCCAGCCCTCAAATAGGCTTAAACACTCCCCAATCAAGCTCAACTCATCAAACCCATCAAAATCCTAACTAAGAGCTAATAAGGGGAGAAGAGGGGAAAGGGATTCAAAGCACAGACAATAGAACATAGAAGGGTGAAGGGGAAGCACTCACACTGTGGAGGTTTCGAATCTGAGCTCCGGGGCACTGGGTCTCGGATATCTGCTGTGCTCCTCTTCTCTTCCTCTTCTTCCTTCTTCTCCTCCTTCTCTCTAACTCTCTTTCTTTCTTTCACTTTCTCTCTCTAACTCTCCCTCTCCTCTTTTATTTAAATCGTGGGGTGTGTGTGTGGCTTAGTGAGCCTTGGCCCACCTTGGGTCTTGGCTCCCCATCAAGGAAAGCTACTCCATAAAGATATCTCTTTATTATTTATTTCTAAGGTTCGTAAATTTGGGGATGTTACAAATCCATTATCTTTCTACAAATTTTTTGTACAAATCTTTTTAATATTTATGAAAAAAGTATTAACTAAAAAGATAAATACACATTTAATGTCTTGAAAGCTTAAAAAATATTTAATAATTATCAGACAAAGTGATTTCAAGCGAAAAAGAGAGGGATAGTTATCTATAAACTTTTTAAATAAGAGTACATGAAGAAAAAGATGTCAGAGAGGCATAGTTGAGTCACTTAAAACAAATAATCACATCAAATCTGAAATCATATCTAAAATATGGAATGTAGTCAAATCTTGATGAACTTTTTAAATTCGACAACTTATTGTTTTCTTGAAATTAATAGATTCTTGAAGTGGGATAAAATTTGAATTATTACGACATAATACAAATTAACATAAATAATTAGTAATCAGGATATCGTTTTGAATCTTGAACAAAGAGAGGTAAGATTTCTCATAATGAAATTGAAAATTGTCTATACAATCATAAAATTAAGAGAGTTAATATATATGATATCTAATGAGAATATTGTTGAACATTAAATTCTAATGAATGCTGATTTCATAATATATGTTTAAAAAAATTACTATCTCCAATTAAAATGATTTAAATTCGATTAAATTAAAAGTGCTTATACTATTATTATTATACTTATAATGTCTTTTATTTAATTCAATAGAGATGTGAGTAGGGAAATATAAAAGTTTAAGAACAAAGATAATTAACAGTTTCTTGAATTATTAAAATAATAGATTAACTGAAATAAAATAGTTTTTTTTTCAAAGCGCCTAATGTTTTTAATTAAAATAAATTAAATATAATTAGCATCCAATCTAATAATTGATAAACACCTTTAGAAAAAAAAAACAAAATAATGCCTCATAATTACACTTTACTTGAATATAGAGGGAGCCCGGGGGGGGGGGGGGGGGGGGGGGGGGGGGGAGTAGAAAAGGGATAATGAAATGAAAGGGAAGAAATTTAAAGATTTTTTTTTTTTTGTAGTTTTCATGAAAAGGAAAGGAGAGAAGAAAATATTAATTTTTTCCTATTTAGTTGAAAAAATGAAAGGAAAAATGTATCTGTGTTTGTGAGTGATGATAAAATAAATTAATAAATAGGTAAGTGTGTCAGTTCAATAATTTTTTTTTATAAAAACATTTTTGTAAAAACCAAATTATTTTTTTCTCTCTATTTTTATTATCAACTAAATAGGTAAAAATATATTTTTCTTTTATATTTTTCTCCATCTATTTTCATACCACTTATATATTTTGTCTTTGACCAACAAATAAATCGATCAGTGAAGGCCCGTTGAAAGAGGTATACACATCCAATATACAACAATATCTCAAACAAAATTAAAAAAAAATTATCTTAAAAGAGGATATATGTATGGAAAAAATAATTAGTAAAGGTGAAGAAAATAAGCTATTTTTCTTTTATATTTTTCTCCATCTATTTTCATACCACTTATATATTTTGTCTTTGACCAACAAATAAATCGATCAGTGAAGGCCCGTTGAAAGAGGTATACACATCCAATATACAACAATATCTCAAACAAAATTAAAAAAAAATTATCTTAAAAGAGGATATATGTATGGAAAAAATAATTAGTAAAGGTGAAGAAAATAAGCTACGCCAAACCCCAAGACATTTGCTAGAATAAACAAGTGTTGAATTAAACAAATATTAGAGCTATTAAAAACTTAAAGTGAACACAAGAAAGGTTAACAATCGACTCAGATCAGGGTGTATATATTCTCGGCAACAATCTTTTCCCTCTTTATTGATGAAATTGTCAACTAAATTAAAAGAAAATGAAATTGTCAACAATAAAATAAAAAAGGTTCTACTTCGGAAATTTAAGACTAAAAAAAATTGAAAAAAAAAGTTAGCTATTCATCAAAAAAATAAGAAACACAAATGCTACGAGTGGAAAATGTTATTTATCCACTAATATGTGACGCAAAAATTAAGACATGTAGAAAAATGCTCATAAAAGAAGAAGAAGAAGAAAAAAAAAACACTTTTGGGTTATCAATGTTTCTTGATGTTTGCATAACTAATATGAGGAATTCTACCATGTGAAAGTGAAAGTTTTTTCGCACGGTACGAAAGTTTTTTTAAACCATTAGATATATATTTTTTTTAATCAAAGGTTAAGATTTTTTCACTTTTTTCTTTTTTTCCTCCTTTTCCCACTTTGTCCCTCTGTCACCATCTCCCACACCCATCAGCAACAACCACACTGCGTTGTCACCACCAAGAGCCAACGATGGCGACACCACCGTAACCACCACAACAACGTCATTGAAGGAAGCCAACCACCGCAAACGGCAACGCCAAAACCATTGCGAAGTACCAAGAAACCCACCACAAACCAACACCACGAAGCCATCGCAAGCCACTATCATGAACCCACTGCAACAATCGCAACGTCGACGGGAACGACAACTCTCCCTCTCTTTCTCAAATTAGGAAAAAAAAACACAACCCATTTTCTCAAATTTGCAAGAAAAAGCACAAACACAAACATTGATTTTCAACCACCACCAAACTCTTTCACATTTTCAGAATCCCAAAACCCGCGACTCACTCCTACCTCTACCTTCTAGAATGTTCTCGCGTCCCTAACCAAGATCCTCTTCAAGCTCTGCCTCTCCAACTCCAATCGTCGCGTCGCCGTCTAGGCCGGCCCCAGTGCCATCATCGTCAAGGTTGCGCCCGAGATCGACGGCAAACACTTACCGATCTGTGAAGTAGCCATCAGAACAATAGAATCCATTTAGATCTGTTTCAATCGAACCTAATATGGTGTTGCGAATCAGATCTGAATGGATTTCTCTGTTCCGACGAAGGTAATAAACCGATAAAGGTCGATGGTGATGTGGTTTGCCGTTCGGGGAGGGAGGTGAAGAGAAAGGCTAGGTCTTCTTAGGGAGAAGAGAAATCAACAGAGGGAAGGGCTTTTCCAAAGGGACAAATTGGGAAAAGAGAGAAAAAAAGAGAATAAAGAAAAAGAAAAAGACAGAAAAATTTTAACTATAGATTTAATGTTTAAGGATATCTAATAGCCCATAAAACTTTTGTACCATGCGAAAAAACTTTCACTTTCGCACGGTAGAATTCGTCAACTAATATATGATGAGAAGAAATTTGTCAGAAAACTTACATGGAAGAAGGAAGATAACAATAGAAGAACGTTGAAATGAAAATGGGACTAACAATTTTCACCACTACACTCGAACTATGTATTCAAACGAAGATGAGAGTGACAATTGCTACTACATGTGCTATTTAAATAGGATGCATCGATACAAAATTTTCATTAACCCATTATCACAGACATCTATATATTCCTAATCTGTAAACCATTTATTAATCTCCAAATCAACGGTGGAAATTTCTTGTATAAACATTTGTCAACCATTGTATCTTTTGGGGTCAACCGTTGTATCTTTTAACTCTTAAGGAAAGTGGATCCATCAATATCTTTTTCACATATACTAATAATTTATAGCTAACCTTTTTTTATCAGAAATTAATAGCTAACCTAAATTACAAAGAGACGTGTTGATTGAAAAAACAAAAGTTTAAGATTAAATTTTCTTTCGTTGCCCTTTATTGAAAATATTGTTTTAGTAATATAGCTCTTAATTCGCAGCTAGTATTTACTGCACTGCTTTTGTAGAAAATAATTTATTCGTCTATAATTTTTTATTTCAAAAAATTACACATATATTTCCATATTTATATTTGGACTATGCCATGCCTTTAGTGGCTTAGTCCAAATCATTTTTTAACCAAGTTAGTTTTCAACCCTTATAGATTGACTCATCAAATGTCATGGTCTAATGCATAAAACCACCCTTTTTCGTTGTCTTTTTGCTAATGATCACTTTTATATAATTATATAATAATTTAAGTCTTTATTCTTAAAATTATAATTAGTATTTATATATTAAATTTAAGCATTAATTTCCTCTTAAAAATATGAACTTTCTTTTAATCTATTTTTTTTTTATTAAGCATTATCAAAGGGGTTGCTTGCACTCATCTTTATGCCCCCTTGATTGATAGAATTGGAACATCTCCTTCCAGCGTACTCAGAGAAGGAACATACCCTCATGGCATGAAATATTTGTTGCTAGATGATGCTTTAGGAACTATTTTCATTCATCTGTAATTTGTTTTAGCTTTCTCACTGATTAAAAAAAAAAGCATGTGACTTATCTTACTATTTAAACATTTCACACTTTATCATATTCTATTTTTTTTTATTTTCTCAAACATTATTACTTAAATTTGATCAATAGTAATTTATTCAATCTTTAATGCCAAAACTTTTTCATATCTTTTTTTTTGTTTTTTTTACTGCAAGATGTTTTTCTCATTTCATTCATAATAAAATCATGAATACAATCAGGAGGATACACAAATAATTGTTGACTAAATGAGCAACTTGGTTGGCTTGTTTACAAATAAACTTCACAGATGAATTGTGAATCAGGCGGAGGGCTTCCTTATACTTGGCTATAATGACACCAAGTTTAGTATGGAGAGAGACATTTGAGACAATAGCATCAACAACTTGTTTGCAGTCAATTTCAAAAACGACATTCTGATACTGCTTCTCCACGGCCCAAGAAATGGCAGCAAACAAAGCTTTTGCTTCAGCTTCGTTAGCAGGTAAAGTACCTAAAAACCAGCGTGTTGTTGCTGAAATAAACTCCCCATTAGCATCGCGAACACCTATTCCAGCACCATGTGCTGCAGAATCGGAAAAAATTGAAGCATCGACGTTGAATTTAATATACCTAGCAGGAGGCTTACTCTAGCGGTGTTCCCTTGTGGAAGAAGAAACTTGCTGTGGATGGCTATTTGAAGATTGACGTTGTCTAGCAACTCTCCAGTTGTAAATGTAATCACTTGCAAGAGATAGAGAGATAGATAATGGTTTTTCTACATTCTCCCATACCTTCTCATTTCGCATACACCACAAGCACCATAACGTGGAAATAAATTTTGTTTGGTGACTACTGCCCAGGTTTTTAAGCAATGAGGAGATACATTCTTTAAGGGATTCAGCACTGCTTACAACATTTTGAATGCTGCTCCAACAATTCGAGTCTACCAACACATCCAAAGCTTTTTGAGGAATGCTAGTGACACTCTCTCTAACACTCTCTTTTCAATACTTTAATTGTGATTGATTGAAATTTATTGGAAATCATCAATTTTGGTAGATCTCACATCTAAATCAGGAGATAATCAGTAAATGCTAAGTGAGATCCACCAAAATTGGTGATTTCCAACAAATTTAAGTCAATCATAAAGAGAGTGTTGAAAAGAGAGTGTAGTAGAGAGAGTGTCGCTAGCATTTCTCAAGCTTTTTTGCAACCGAAAAACACATGCCAGCTTGTCTCCGGGCTGTAATCACAGTAAGGGCAATTAATTGGGCACGCAACTCCTCTTGTAGCTAGACGATATCAGGTTGGAAGGCAATCTCGTAACAATCTCCAAATGAAAATCATAATTTTCTGAGGGATATTGAGGCTCCAGATTAAGTTCCATTCTCCATGCTCCCGCAAATTTATATTGTCAATTACAGTCTCCATAATATGGTAATATGCTGATTTAACAGTATATTTACCATCTCTACTTAACTTCCATATATTAGCTCATCCGATCACTATTGTGGAAATGAAGAGGCACAGACATGATGATGCTGCTGTCACGTTGATTAAAAAGATGATTTATCAAATCACCCCGCCAAGTGTTAGAGATAGGGTCAACATGCTCACACACTAACAAATCCTCCAACCCCTCCCTAGGCAAGCTTTGAACATAAGGATTTTCCTTTGTACGTAACCAAGGGGCATTCCACACATTAATTTTGAAACCATCACCCAAATGCCATCTAAAATCATCTTTAACCATCGCCCATGAAATGTAGATGCTATGCCAAATGTAGCTTGGATTGTGACCCAAGCGAGCTTGAAAAAAATCCTCGTTAGAAAAGTATTTGGCTTTGAAGACTCGGGAAACAATAGCATCTTTGTCAAAAGAAAATTGTTTCATGTGCACCCATTGTGCTATGAGACACCTAGGGAGAGAGAGAAAAAAAGAAAAAAAATATAGGTATTATAGGATTTATGATGTGATAGGGAGAGACAGAGAGAAATCAGAGGTGTTGGTGAGGTGTTTAAAATAAATTGGTATATGTGTATTATTACTCTTGTCAAAAATAAACTTTCAACATTGCTTTCGTAACATGGCTAAATTAAAGCCATATAGATGACGAAAACCCATACCACCATACTCCTTTCTCATCATAGACAATCGATTCCAACTGAGCCAATTGATGCCCCTCCCATTATTCCTATTAGAGTCCCACCAAAAAGAATTTAAATTTTTATTAATATCTATAAATCTGAAGTTCATAAATTTGAGTTTTAATACACAATGTCCATACATGCCTTCACTTCTTTTTTGGTGAATGCCTTCATTATTTTGTGATATGTATCTTCTTACCACCAATACCAAATCTCAATAATTATTTTACAATTTAAAAAATTGAAAGTTTCAAATGCTTATATTTTTAGTAGAATTAAAATAATCTTCAATCAATTAAATCAATACTATCTTATTTTTTTTACACATTTATTTTAAAATTTTCATACAATATATCAGATATTTACTAATTAGGATGCAAATGACTCTCTCATCCTTAGTTATGTGGACAACAATTGTTTTTTTTTTTTTTATGTTTTATCTATTATTTTACTAGAAAATAGGCTATGCATTGACAGTGTAAAATAATTTTACACCGTCATCCAATCACAACCCACCATGTATGGTATAAGTTTGTTCGCTTTTATATATAACTAATTTAAAAATCATATCAATGATAATTTGTGATTGGATGACAGTGTAAAATTATTTTACACTATCAGTGCATGATCATTAAACTCTTATTTTACACTATATACACCGCAATGAACTTTTGGCTCATTCATCTGAAGTGTCATTAAGAAACACTAGTCTTAGAACATTATTTTGAAGAATATTAAGAACATACTATTTAACATTTTATTCTTTGTGTATTTTTTTTATTATTAACTGAAATTTATTAAAATCGATAAAATAATATCAATCTTACTTCCTACTTAATAATTCTTTATTATCAGTTATTATAACGTACAAAAATAATATTGATCTTACTCTCTATTTAATCATTTCACTTATAATTTTGTAAGTGATAATTTTTTTTTTTAAGCGAAAACTGGCATGCACATGTGCTACATGTAGCATACCAGAAATATATTAAAAAGGAAAAAGAAACAAAAGCATGGGGGGATATAGCCAAAACCCATGAAGAGAAAAGTGAAACAAAGAAAAAGCAAAGAAAAGCTATCTAAGGCTAAAGCTAGGAAGATCTAGCTTTTACAAAAGCACTCCTCACTGCTGAATGTGAGGAAACAACCCAAAATAAACCCTGTAAAAACCAATTAAAAGAATCCATATTACTAGTTAACTCTATGCAGTGAAATAGTTGCAGGGAATTAACTCAATCCACAAAGAAATGTGCTGCAAAGAGGTAGATAGCAGTCATTTCTGCATGATGCTTGGAGACAACAATCAGTACTGCACACTATCACCAAAAGAAAGTGAAAAATTCACTCAATAATATATATATATATATATATATATATATATATATATATATATATATATATAAAATTTTTCATGTAACATTTTGACAAACCTAAATTAACTTACAAGAGGCCCAACATATCAAAAGCAAGAATAATTCCTATCTATAGATAAAGAGGAGTGTTTAAATTAAATATTATCATATATTAAGTGTCATCAAATAACTTTAGGATAATAAGGACTCTAGCTAAGTTTGATTCCTACGATTAAAAAAAATAAACACCTCTTAACTTTGGGTGTTGACAATAGCAATTAGAAGATGTGGCACAAACCTTTCCAAATGACATAAGAGATGTTAGATGAGTGTGCAACATTTTGATGAACAAAACCCTAAGACATGTAGGTATTCTTCCTTGTTGGGCAATAGATGTTAGTGGCTTAGATGTTGTTCGTCTTTATCAGTGATAGGAAAGACACATGATAAAGAAAAAAAATGGAGAAGAAATCAATAGGAATAAAAGGGGATAAAATTGATTGATTTAACTTGCAGAATAAGGGTTTTACATAACTATTTATACTAGGCGGGAAAGGAAAAAGAGAATGACCTTAAACTCTAACTTAGCAAAAATATGCATACCCCAACTACGGTTGGCTGACCACAATTAGCCAATTAACACTACTAACTATGGTAAAGTATATTTCCTCTTTATTCTTGATATCCCCCCTTAAGCTAAAACGTGGAAGATGTCCACCATTCCAAGCTTGATAATCAATTCTTGGAACATTCTTGGAGAAGAGGCTTTCGTGAAAAGATCTGCAACTTGGGAAGATGAAGTAATAGGTAGCAAACGCATCAAACCTGCCTGACTCTTTTCACAAACATTGTGATAATCAATGTCCAAATGCTTTGTTTGTTCGTGAAAAACTGGGTTAGCAGCTATGTGTAGAGCACTTTGGCTGTCACAATACAAAACTGAATTGCCAGATGGTGTTTGATGTAAATCCATAAGCAGATATGTAAGCCACTGAATCTCTCTTGTGGCTGAGGCAAGTGCACGGTACTTAGCTTCAGCTGAGGAACAAGATACTGTGTTCTACTTCATGGATTTCCAAGCAATGAGGTTCTGACCAAAAAATAAACAGAAATCAGAAATTGAACGACGGGTGTCTAGACAACCTCCCGAATCTGCATTACTAATCCCAAGTAATTGAGTTTCAGAATTTTGTGGGAAGAAAAGACTTTAAAGGTATGCTTAAATATGAATAAATAAATAAATAATATTTGCATAAAGAGAATTAAATAAGCATAACATGCTAAGTAAACAAATAATGAGACTATAAAGTAAATGACAGGAAATTTAAAGAAGTTAAACAACATGAAATAATTTTTTTTCCTTAAACCAAAAATTAAAAGATAAAGTATACTAAACAATAAAAAGAGATCATGACAAGATTAAAGTAAGCTTCATGAAATAATATATAGCAAGACAATAAATAAATGACAACATAATCAAAATATTAGAAAAAGTAGACAATTTTAAACATAGATTAACATAAACAGAAGAAAGGATATATATTAGAGAAAATTTGAAATAAATCTATTGAGATTAGCAAAATAAAGGCTTAACTCCACTCCCCCATTTACCTAAAAAAATTGAAGTTTTGATGGTGAGTGGAGAAGCTTTGGAAGTAGAAGATGAAGCTTAGGCACCAAACTAACTAGCATTATATGACTTGAAAGTGTTTTTTTTATGGAGAATGGAAAAAAAATTAGAGGAAGCCATGGGAGATTATAGAGTGGTTTAGCCAACATGAATTAGAGGAGAAAGAGGGAGAAAGTGAATAGGAGAGTGGTTGGGTGATTAGTACTTATAAAAATTAGCCTTTTCAATTTAAATTATTGTACAAAATGCATTAAATAATAATTTGTGAACTTTTACATCATCTAATGTGACAATTTTTGTGCTAGGTTGTCTTTTTTTTTTTTTTTTTTTTTAAATAAGCAAAAGAGGGTATGCAGTTGCTAGGTGGGGAAGGCATCCCAACCAGGTTGGCACCCCAATCCCTACAAAGCAAAGGCTGCATACCTCAATATCATATATAAAAACATGAAAAAGAAATTACAAAAAAGCAAGGGGGGCATGAACCAAACCCAAGCTAGAAACAGAAAGTAGCTATTTGAACCTATAAGAAGGAAGACCATTCCTATTTCGTGAGAAAGACTCACTAATGAAAATAGGAATAGTGTCCCACCACAAAAAATAAGAAATAGTTAGACCATGGGAGGCTAAACTATCTGCACAGGTATTGCCTTCCCTATAAACGTGAGAAATCTGAAAATTCATTCGCTTAGTGATCTGAATGCAGTTTGTCCATCTATTTAAAAGTTTCCAGGGAATGATTTTTGGAGAGGAAAATGCAGCAACAACTAGTTGAGAGTCACACACAAGCCAGAGATTAAACCAACCCTTTGCCAAGGCCATCTCAATTGCGTAAATAGCACCTAAAAGTTCAGCATGAAGAGAGTATGAGTTTCCAATGTTTGCAGCAAAACAACCCAACGCTGCCCCACTAAAATCACAAAAAATCCCACCGCAGGCTGCAGGACCAGGAGAGCCATGGCACGCACCGTCTGAGTTGCATTTCACCCAATTACAAAGTGGAGGATACCACATAACTTCTTTGATGCGCGGAGCACGCCTAGGGTGACTAATAGCAGAGAATCGCTTTAAGATTTCAAACTCAGTAATGGATGAGGATGATGTGCCAGAATATAAATTACCAGATAAAGAAACTCCAGCAGTGATGAGAGAAATTGCACTGTTATATGAGACAGATTTGTTTTGGAATCTTAGTTTGTTTCTACAGTGCCATATTATGTAAAAAGTATGAATGAAAGCAGCCAAAATTAAGTCCTGCAGTTGTGAACTCCAATTTCTTTTGCAAATCTCTGTGACTGAAAGAAAGTTGGATTTGTCAATGGGTTGCTGAATAATGGGTTGCTAGGTTGTCTTTTGACCACAAATAAATTTTATTTTAATTTTAAAACTATTAGATGGTAAAAATAATTTTTAAATGATTAATTAGGTGAAAATTAGATTAAATTTTTGGAGTAATTTTGGTCAAAACTAATTTTACCACGCCCTTATATATATATATATATATATATATATATATATATATATAACTCTCTATAATATTTTTTAATAATTTTTACATTTATAGATTATTTATAGTGATTGTTTTACATAAAATGTTAACTAATTAGCTGATAAATCAATTTTTGTCAAATAATTTTAATTTTTGGGATTTTTGCATTTTTTCTCTCTAAAACAAAATTTCTTAAATTAAAATAAGTTATTTCTATTTTTTCAAAACATTATTGACTTTAAAACTATTTGTTTGGCTATTTGTAGTGTCCTAGAGGTATACTGGTCATTTCACCAAAATTGTATTAAATAATTCTCAAAAAATTCTCATAATTATTATTAATTATTTAAAGTGTATTGATGATTTAGAAACAATTTTAAATCTCTCTAGATATTTTTACTATTCTATCCTATTATGAAATTTTTAGGGATGTAATGGTCATTTTACTGCTACTAGGTTTCAGCCCGAATAAAATATTAAAAATCTAAACTATATAGGACTTACTAATCAAAATGCAACCGTGGAGATCATAATCTTAAGATTTCCATCCAATTCTCCATTATAAAATACAAAGTAATTGAACAAACAGTCCAGTAACTAAAAGTAAATATGTTACTACCTGTCCCTGAAATTGAAACCTTATCATAAGTTATATGATTTGAAGTGATTGGTTTTGTAAAGTCCAAGTCACTGAAGTTTTAATCTTAAAGTGTTCCTTAAAAATTTATAAATTAAGTTTTCAAATAAAATCAAAGAGTTTCGCTCTGGCATTGACAAATTGCCATATGATTAGCCTTAATTTTGGAATGCACCCTGCCCATCAAGAAGTGATTGGCGATCTTCGATTTCAATTATGTCTTGGTGTTGATGGACTTGGGTGGTAGTGATTGATACCATCATCGGGCTATCTTCTTCAGTCTGAGGGAGAAGGCTCTACATAAGATTAGTCTGTTAGCACCCTTGCAGGACATCAAAGATTCAAAATCATTGAGGTGGTTCGAGTTTCCAATTCTGTCATATTGGTCTATTGTCGACAATTATCATAGGTTCTAAGGGGTAGGAAATATAATTATCTTCTTAGTCAGTGGTTGATTCAAGTCCAAGATCTCTTCATTGATGGGGATTGTGACTTAAGACCTTGAAATGTCTTGGAAAGATCGGTGGGAGGGTTTTGATTCCTTTTCATAAGTCTTTCAACATCAGCAGTCACGTGAGGGTTGTGTGATTAAAGGTTCAAAGGGGCTTGGTGCCTGGTTAGATTTTTATAGTAAAACTTTGGCTAATATCTTAACTACTTATGCTTCTACTTGTTGTATTATTTGGTTTTATTTCCTAATGAGTTTGTGTCTATTCTTGGATAAACTTGATTAGGCAATCCTGTTAGAGGGCATCAACACTAGGCATAGGGTCATTTCAATACATGGGGGATGGTGATGGCATCGACCCCTATTATTGACTAGTCATTAGGGGTACTATGGCGATTGAAGTTGTTTCTCTTGGTTTTCATAATTGTGAATGAGAGCTAGTGGGTCATGAATGCTTATTGAGGGTAAGTGAGGAGCAAGATCGATCAAGATCAATAGAGATCGATTAAGAATGAGAACAAGTTGTTCTCATAGACATCACCAATGTTCTTTACCTATCCAAGATAGGCAGCCACGTGTGTCCCACAAGCCAATGAGTTAATGCTTAGTGTCTCTAAGGTGGATCTCCATGTAGGAGAATGGGGGTTCTACCTGAAAGGGCTTTGATGTGCAAGTCAATAAAGGTGGGAGTCAAAAGGTAGTTAGGGTCGAAGTTGTACTTGGTTTTTTTTGTTGGGTCATCATTATTGGCCTTTCTCATGACATTGTTAAGATAAGATTTGTTATTTGTTAGGAAAATTATCCTTAGCGAGAAGATCAAAGGAGTTTGAACTAGCCAAAGGTTATAGGATGGTCCTTTGCCCTTAGTTTGCTTGATTTTTAGCTTTAGGCATTTCAGGAGTTAGACTTAGACTACGTGTTGTTTCGAACAAAACCAATTTTTCAATATAAATTTCGAAATCAATTGATTTTTTTGGGTTAAATGGAACGAACCCTAGCTATTTTGGTTTATCTGATTTAATTGTTTGAAGAATGGGAAATTACTTTGCCTATCCATTATTCTTGACTTGAGCAGAGCCTTACAGCCACATACCTGGAGATATCTAGTCAAAAATCCCAAAAATAATAAAATAATAATTTTTTTTACCTTTTTATGCCCAAAAAATTGATAATAATGTTTTATCGGTCATTATTGCTCCAACTGATAAGGATCTTTTTCTTCTTAAATAAGCAATAGGATTTTGATCTTGTCAAATGTCAAAGAAAGAAAGAAAGATAGAAAGAAAGAACCTAAGGGTGTGTATGATTCCTTCTCACTTTCTAGTTTTAAATGTACTTTTTAAAATAGTTCCACACCATTTATTTATTAATCAATTTCTCATTCAAAATCTATTAAGTTTTAAAAATTATTTTTAAAACAAGTTTTTTTAAAACCAAAAGGAAGAAACAACTAGGAAATATTTTCTCATATTTTATTTTCATCTTATTCAAGTTCTTCCTCAATTCCACACATTACTTTGTGTCTAGCACCACTCTCCATCAACTGTTTAAGCAATCTTATTTAATTGCAGTTTAAAAACTAAGAACAGTTTTTTAAAATAGAAATCAAACACATCTTAAATTTCTTTGAATGAGTTCATTTAGGGGGCGTTTGTTTCATGGATAATGTTTTTTAGTCCTGAGAATACAGGGGTGGAAAAATTTATCATACGTTTGTTACAAAATAATAAAATAATTAATCCCAGGTATATTTTATTCCTAGGGAAAGTCATAGTCATACATTCAACCAATATTTAATCCCGGGGGAGGCCAGGGCCGGGAAAATTTATTCCCATGCGACAGGAATCCATCTTCGTGAGTTAAAATCTAGATATACACTCCTTACTACCCACTACCCCATTACCCTCTTAATGCTCCTTCATGTTACGCACTATAATTTCAACCAAACACATGTTTTAATAATTCCTAGGCATATAAAAAATATTCCCAACAATTTTTAATAGTTAACAAACACATTTTTTATAAAATTTATGGGGCTAACATTCCCATGTTATATTCCCAAGAATAATATTCCTGGGACTAAAAAAATTATCCGTGAAACAAACGCCGCCTTAAACTTACTAAGAATAATTATAAATCAAATAATTTCCAAATACTGAAGCTTTATAGACCAAAAACTTATGATGTTTCCGGGACCTTAGTGGTTTGCAAAGAGTTTGATGTAGCCTATCTAATTCAAATAGTAGACCATTACTTTGCTAGACAAAATTTGTCCCGTCCAATGCTTTTGTCTTTCTTATATTTGTCTTTTAGGATGTCAATGTTGTGAACAAAGGGCTTGTAACATATAAGATATAACAAAATTAATGACAAAGTTGTTACTCTTTCAATTACAGGGGTCTAACTTTGGAAATAAGGCATAAACTTCAACAAAGGCTAAAAAGAGAGATATATTTTGATTATGAAATTGACACAAGGACAAGTATTATTAGTCCTTTGGTCAACAGTACAACAAAAGAATAAAACATTTTGACATACAAATCAAGACAAATTTGATGATTAATTGGAGAAATATTATTTATATCAATGCCAAACAATTACAAATCAAACACATAAACTAAAATAATGTTGGGTGGATTAATGGATTTTGATCCAATCACTCCTTGGTTCCCGAGGCTCTAACACATAAGCACTACCATATGAGAGCCCCACAACAAATTGAGTTGGTTTCTGTGGATGTGCAGCTATTGAAATTGGGTAGATGCTCAAACTGCAACTAACAAATTATATGTAATTCAAATTGAATGTTAATGTTACATTTGTAGTTAATAAATGTCAAAGCATAAACTTTGAATTGCTGTTCAATTACTAATAAAATAATGGGGAGTGATTGTTGCCAGTTCAAATGCCATTATCATTAATATTTAGTTAAATTTTATATAAATTATCAAAAATATTAATTGAATTAACAAAGAAGAAAATGAAATTATTTAAATAAAAGTGATATATAAATTAACAATAGCTAGTTCTCTACCAAGGTGCAATATTTGAGTAGGTAATATGATATTGACCACATACTTATGATTACGACATAAAGTTGTGAAAAAATTGTAACCCAAATAAACTAATAGTTTTTTTTAGAATGAATTAACAATGTAATTCTTTTTATATTTTTTTATCTAATTATAGATTGAGATTTATGATAAGATTGTTGATTTTAGTAATTATTAACAATATAAACATGTTTATATTGCCCCTGTATTAAAATTGAACTCTAAATATTATACCTTGAAATTGGAGAAAGGTAAGAAGAGCGATAGATCTGACATCGAATTTGAAAATTTGAAGCATCAAACATTGCCACAGTCCCATCAACAAAAATGGAATACATAGTGTGACCATCGGATGAGAAAGTTGCTTGAGAGATGAGCATTGGAACTTTTGGAACCCACTGGCATGAAGGAAAAAAAAAAAAAAGAAATTTACTATGTTGAAAACAAAAAGAAAAAAGGACTTGGACGATATGAGGGGAAAATGAAAGAACCTGGTTGATACATATCAGTTTTGTTGCTTCATAAATTGCAAGATGACTACTATGTACAACAAGGAAGTTTATCTGATCAGGGTGAAACTGAATTTGAGTTTCAAATATTGGCACTTGGATTCCTTGTATTTGCAAGTGCCTATCTTTCAGCTTTTTCCACCCATTTGTATTCCATAGAATAATTTGCAAGAGAAATAATAAATCTTACAAAGCAATTTATACAAAGAAGGAAAATAGGGTGGAATTTGTTTTTATCCCTTCAAAATCTCTAGAAATTTGCTTTTAATTCCTATAAAAATTTAATACGTTTTTAATCCATGCATTTACTAAAAGTGATGTGATTTTAGTCCTTTATCATAAACTAAAACTATGTGTTTTTGATAAAATATACAAACTATAAACATATTAAACTTTAATAGGAACTAAATTCAATTTCAAGGTATTTTAACAGACCAAAAACATTTTTCACCCAATAAATAAAAATAGCTAAGCAAATAGATCATAATATGATATCAATTATTATTGAAATGTAGACAAAATGGGTTCATATTGGCCAATATAACAGGGAAGCTAATTCTAAATAGTAGTTTTGTTGGTTGCCATGATTCATGGAATGAATATTAAATACTAACCTGAGCATTTGCATCACTAGATATAAGAATATTCGAAGTATTTGAGAAGGCTAGAGCAGTAACTCTTGTAGAGTGACCCTCAAGCTTGAATAGAACCTGGCATAAATGTATGATATAGAAAATAAAACTAGCTTCAGTACTGTTTAAAAATGTAATGGTACTTGACTTTCTAGAAGGAATAAAGAGATATACCTCATCTTGATGGACATGGTATATAAGTATAGTGGAGTCATCAAAGCCAATACCAAATATATTGTTATCCTCTGGGTAGTAGGCAAGACATGTTACCGTAGGTGGTGGAGACATGATAGTTGTCAGAGTCTGCATTAGGCAATGTGTGATATACATTAGGTTAAATTGTAACAATAACATCATTGTAAGTTGCAAAATAAAAATGACTATCATTATCTCAATCAAAAGATTAAAGAAAGAGAAGCTTTCAACATGGTAACAATTTGAAAAATAAATGTTCCCATTCTAGAATGTGTTCAATGAAATCACATGGCCAATTTCTATATTAATATTTATGAATGTGTAGAAGAAAGGAACTCCAATGGCTTGAAACCATTGAAAATGTCATAATTAATCATTTTAATAGTAATGAAATGTGAATTGTTTTAGTAAAGCAGAAATCTAGCTTTTAAGATTACCTTAAATGTAAGTGTATTGAATAAGGAGATCATTCCCCCTGATGATGAAATAACATATCCATCCATTTTTGCTAAAGCAAAACAAGAAATTGGGTTTCCACATTTCACATTTGAAAGGTCATTAATCATAAATTGCGGACCATCCTTTGGTTGCCACAATTTAGGGCAAAATTGTGCAGTAGCCTACAAGCAATAATTACATTATTATGAAAAGATCAAACTCCAAAATTAAACTTAATGGTTAATAATAAAAAAACCAAAAAAGAGGGGAATAAAAAGAAGAAAATAAAATGATATCAAAAGAAAGTGAATACAACATTACCTTGCCATCCAAGTTAAAGCCATTAACTGACCAGCGCCAATCTAGATGAATACCATTTGATGCCAATGCCACAATGGAATTTCCCGCATTATTATAAGTCAGTCTTACAATCTGTTTCATGTACAATTAGTTAATGATATCATTTCTTTATTCTATTAATCTAATTATCCTATTAGTAATTATTTTGTATATTTCATTTTATTGTTTGCGCGCACACACACACAAAGAATCTTATGTGGATTACAACTTCCTTTTCGATATTGGTATGAGTAGTTGTAATATGCTAGCATATCTATCACCAAATACCTCTTTTACTTCGGAACACATAGGGAGCTTCAAGAATTGACACTGAGATGGTGTGTAAATCTCAAATATATTCTTTGATGTATTATGGGATTCTTCAATTGAATAAGGTTTCGTATTCCCCAAAACTAAATTGCAGCCTCTCTATAAAACAAATGTTGAGATGTTAGTTCAGCCGAGTAATATTATAAGATTCCAAAAAAAAAAAAAAAATCAAGAAAACATAGTCTACTCCAAACAATAAAAAATATATATAATGAAGTTTCCTTGAAACTATATTTATCAAAACTTATTAAGACTAAGATGACATGATCTTTCATGACATTAGGCATATCTCCAACAGCCAAGTTATTAGCACAAATTATCATATAAGAATAGTCACTATATTTCATATAGATATAATTTAGAATTTTTGGCTGAACGATAAATCCTACTAAAATCTAAATTAGTATCAGGAGGCAAGTTTTTAAATAACGGTCTGTAACTACGATTTTAGCCACAAATTGCAACCTCAAGGTTTTTTGTGTCATCACAATTGTAGGCGCATCTTGTCAACAATTTCCCATGCTTGATAAAATTGCAATCGCAACCGAAATTTAAAAGCTTCCAAGTAGGATTCTATCAAACTCACAAATAACAATCGTATATTTTTCATTATGCAGCATCAAAAGTGTCTACAACACAAGACACCAAAAAGTTATGTATAATTATTCAGAATAAAAATCCTAGTCAAATAATGCAAAAAAAAAGAAGGGGAAATATATATATATATATATACATATATATCAGATGAAAATTCTTCAAATAGTAACCAATATAGGTTGAAGGTTTCATCAAACTAACCTCATCAAATTCCATACTTGGCCTTCCATTTGTTGAAGGTTTCTACTCCATAGTTGTTCCTAAAGAAAAAAGGCCACATCATAAGGTCAAAGCTACCATGAAATATTTAATTAGGTGGCCAAATTAAAATATTTCAAAAATTAAATTGATTTTTTTCAAAAATTAGGAGCTATAGCAACCTATGATAAACAAGCATCAAATTGATTGCCTAACGAACAAATCAAAGCCTATACCTGAATTTGTTGGAGCAGATGTAGATGGTTTGAAATTACTGTGGTCCATTAACAGGTCTAGTTCTTGACTAGGATTTTGAAGTCGCAGCCATTTTAAGCTAAAAATGGAACAGTAAATAAGTTTTCTGTGTGGCGGAAATGCATATCCAAAAATCAAGAATAATAGTAAAAGGAATAAACAACTAGCCTATGAAAATGTGAAGACAAGGCAAATATGAATGAATGTCTAGCATATCAGCTTGAAATTATGAAATTAAGAAAATAGAGTAAAACCTTTCATTGAGAAGATGGCGTAGCCTGTGACTTTCAATGATTGGAAATTTTAACTTTCCACCTAAAAGAGGATGTTGAATTATAATTTCATTAAGTTGAACCATCAAATTCTTCCTTGCAGAATTTGCATCTTGATATGTTGGTTTAAGTTCCCTGTTTAGGACCAACAAATTAGAAGACAAAAAAGAACAAAAGGGTAACCATATTAAACAATATCTAATTAAACACAAGCAATTGAATTATACCTTATATTATCAAGTATCAGTAGGTAACTAAGGTCTTTGAACACCACTTCATTTCCCTTTGTAAAGACTTTCAAATCCTTTAAAAGGATATCTAAGGCCCTATGATGATCGTTACTATAAAAAACATAAACAATGTTAGATAAGAACACACACACACACACACATATATATACACACACACACACCACCATTAGAATAACCTAGTTCTTGAACATAGAAGAACAACCTTTGATATAGTTGAGACTAAAAACTTACATGCCCAAAGCCTCAAAGTATTTTTGTTTCCTCAATTCAAAGTATATTTTGATTGAGAAATCATTATCCATGACCTCTGTGAACCCTAAAAGATAGTTCTCAGTTTCATCCCATTTGCCTTCAAGCACCATTTCCTCAAAATGTTTCAAGTCAAAGTATATCCCATTTTCACGCCCAAGCCTATGAATAATGAAAGATTGAAGGAAAAACAACATGGCAAAAGAACAATCATTATTCATAACGTTAAAAACTATGCAAGAATCCTTTTGTTTGTGTTGCAGAAAGAGAGAGACACTTACGTGCGTGCTGCTTCCTTCAAATTTTCCTCATCAAAGTATTGCAAGACCAAGAGGGCGAGGTCATTGTTGAGGTGAGACATGTTGGTACAACTACGTTTGTTTTCCAATATTGCATGAGCACTATCAATATGTTTCACTAATCAATATCAAAGTGTCTATTACAAAAGGTGTGATAAGGTATTTATAATCGAGTAATCCATTATCTTTCTACAAATTTTTGTACAAATATTTTTAATATTTATGAACAAAGTATTAACTAAAAAGATAAATACATTTAATGTCTTGAAAGCATAAAAAAATATATAATACTTATCATACAAAGTGATTTCAAGCGAAAAAGAGAGGGATAGTTAACTATAAATCTTTTTACATCAGAGTACAGGAAGAAAATGATGTCAGAGATGGGCATAGTCGAGTCACTTAAAACAAATAATCACAAATCAAATCTGAAATCATATCTAAAATATGGAATGGTTTTGATGAAATTTAAAGAAATGAAAGGAAAGAAATTTAAAGATTTGTTTTTGGTTTTGATGAAATGGAAAAGGAGTGAAGAAAATATTAATTTTTTCCTATTTAGTTGAAAAAATGAAAGGAAAAATGTATCTGTGTGCGTGAGTGATGATAAAATAAATTAATTAATAGGTAAGTGTGTCATTTCAATAGTTTTTTTATAATTTTTTTTTGCAAAAAACAAAGTATTTTTTCTCTCTAATTTTAATTTCAACTAAATAGGTAAAAATATATTTTTCTTTTATATTTTTCTCCATCTATTTTCATACCACTTATTTTGTCTTTGACCAACAAATAAATCGATCAGTTAAGGCCCGTTGAAGAGGTATATACATCCCATATACAATATCGCAAAAAAAAAAAAAACTTAAAAGAGGATATATGTATGGGAAAAAAAAGTGAAGGTTAAGAAAAACCGCTAGCCAAACCCCAAGACATTTGCTAGATTAAACAAATATTAGAGCTATTAAAAACCAAAAGTGAACATAAGAAAGGTTAACAATCGACTCAGATCAGGGTATATATATTCTCAGCAACAATTTTTACCCTCTTTATTGATTAAATTGTCAACCAAAGTAAAATAAAATAAATTGTCAACAATAAAATAAAAAAAATTCTGCTTCGGAAATTTTAGACTCAAAAAAATTGAAAAAAAAAGTTAGCTATTCATAAAAAAAAAAAAAATAAGAACCACAAATGCAAAGAGTGAAAAATGTTATTTATCCAATAAATATGATTAAAAAACTAAGACATGTAGAAAAATGCTCATAAATGAAGAAAAAAAAAAACACTTTTGGGTTATCAATATTGTTTCTCGGTATTTGTATAACTAATAAATGATGAGAAGAAATTTGTCAGAAAACTTACTTGAAAGAAGGAAGATAACAATTAAGAAGAACGTTGAAATGAAAATGAGACTAACAATTTTCACCACCACTCCACACACGAACTTGTGTATTCAAATGAAGATGGGAGTGACAATTGCTACTACATGTGCTATTTAAATAGGATGCATCGATACAAAATTTTCATTAACCCATTATTCACAGGCATCTATATATTCCTAATCTGTAAACCATTTCTTAATCTCCAAATCAACGGTGGAAATTTCTTGTATAAACATTCGTCAACCGTTGTATCTTTTCACTCTTAAGGAAAGTGGATCCATCAGTATCTTTTTCACATATACTAATAATTATTTTTTTAAATAGAAATTAATAGCTAACCTAAATTACAAAGAGACATGTTGATTTTAAATACAAAAGTTTAAGATTAAATTTTCTTTTGTTGTCCTTTTATTGAAATGATTGTTTTGGTAACATAGCTCATAATTAGCAGCACTAGTATTTACTATGCTACTTTTTAAGTAAAGAATTTATTCGTCTATAATTTTTTTTTTATTTCAAACAATTACACATATATTCCATATATTATATCTGGACTATACCAGGCCTTTAGGGGCTTAGTCCAAATCATTTTCTAACCAAGTTAGTTTTCAACCCTTTGAAGTTACGGATTGACTCATCAAATGTCTTGGTCTCATGCATAAAACCACCCTTTTAGTCTTTATGATAATGATCACTTTTATATAATTATATAATAAATTAAGTTTTTATTCTTAAAATTTTAATTAATATTTATATATTAAATTTAAGCATTTCCTCTTGAAAATATGAACTTTCTTTTAATCTATTTTTGTATTATGCATGGACTTATCTTACATTTAAACATTTCACATTTTACCAACAAGTTGTTGGTCTGAGTGGAATTGGGCTCAATCTCCTTAAAGGTGGTCATTAGTCATTAGAATGCATCTAAGGCAACCTTTCTGGTGTTTCCTGTACCACACCACTTCTAGTGACTTGGCGACCTGGTTGACTCGGTGGGTCATGCAGTTTTGGATTTTTTTTCAGTAGAACAACATCACTCGTGAGAAAATTCAATTTATATCTTACACTTATGTTATTTATAGATTTGCTTACTTTTTTTTTACCAAGCATAACCGCATATTGGGATTTGAGATGATAAAGCTATTGTCACTTCCATTTTAGCTTTTTCCCCTTCAAAAAGGATTATTCTTTATCAAAACAATAATGAAATGAATGGAAAAATTGTATTGTCTAAATAAAATAAGTTTATATTAAAAAATGAATTTTTAAAAGTTTAGGGACCTTGACCGGTCAAGATTTTGTTCAGGGAATAAAAACTGATTTTTAAAAAGTTGAAGGACCTTGACCAGTCAAACTTTTGTTCAGGGACTAAAAACCAAATTTTGAAAAAATTTAGGAACTAAAAACTTAATTATCTCTATATATATATATATATATATATATATATATATATATATATATATCAACTTACTCTAAGAGTAAGTATAAGATAGTTACTCCTTATCCTCACCATTCATTTTCTTGAAATCTAATGGTTAAGATTAACTACCCATTACAACCATTAGATTCCAAAAAAATGAATGGTGAGGATGAGGAGTAACTCTCTTAGACTTACTCTTGGAGTAACTGGATCCATTCTCTCTCTCTCTCTCACATGGTACTGGGGGTTTATAATAACTCACGCACACTGCTCAACCAACTGAGCTAGACCCCCTCGATAATTTTGTTAAACTTTAAATCTTTAAGTGTATATAAGTTTACAAGCTACCTTTTTGCAGCAAAAAAAGTGTACAAGTTTACAGGTTATGGAATTATTTAGAATTTTTTAATTTATACCGGGTCATGCAGGTCAACTAGTGACTTACTGGGTCGACCCGTGACTTAATGACCTAGTACCCCAATCGAGTCGATGACCAATCCGAGTCTGATAACATTGACACTCTCATCTCTTCAAACAGAACACACATTCATAACAACTCTCCTTGGCTCATAAACACCATTCACACTCTCACTAGAAAACACACACGTCTCAACACCTCCTCGATCTCCCTCACAAAAGCCATGGTGACCTTCGTCTTTAAACCTCCATGAAACATCACCCAATACTTTGTGCCACCTCCAACCCACCTTTGAGCCATGAACACAGTCAACCACCACAACCCATCCATCTCCATAGTCACAACCAACATCACCCGAACCTACTGAACTGTACCATAGCTATCTCCTCCTAACAGAGTTCACATCTTACACACTAGACCAACAAGCCAACACACACGTCTCAACTCGTATGCATTGCTGTGTCACAACTTTCTGAGTTGGAAGTTCTCATTTCTTTTTTTTAGACATTATATATGTTTGTTACTATAATATTTTTTTGATCCGTAGGAATTGAAGATAGTACTAAGGGGTTTACAATAATTCACGCACCCTGCTCAACCAACTGAGCTAGACCCCCTTGGTTGTTTGTTACTATAATATTTGACTTCATTGGAACCTTGTGTGTGTATCTTTTTCTCTGCGTATGACCAATGACGTGTCTCACGTTGTGAATAATGAGTACTGAAACTCCTTTTGTTGTTGAAATTTTTTTATTCTTTAATGCACATGAATAACAGTTTTTTTTCCAATGTTTACCAAATGTTTCCTTCCCTGTACGTAACTTCTTTGTCCATGAAATGAAACATATTATTCATTTACTTGCTTTATTGTTATGCATGTGTATGTTAAATATAGTTAAAGCTCTCTTTTTTTCTTTTAAAAAGAAATGCATTTGATTCTTTTTGTTTTCTATTATACCCTTTTTATGTGGGCAAAAATTGTTAGATAATTTTGATTTATGGTATTTAAAAGGAAATAGTTATAATTGAATTAGAAAAGTATCAAAAATTAAAAATAATAATAATAAAAGAACAAATTTGTTAAGGTAAAAAAGGAGGTTGATTGGATATGACATCTTTTCGACCTTCCAAAATATTGAGGATAGAAGTTTTAACAACTTGGTGTACTCAAATTTTTCCCTTGATTAATTTCAATAAAATAACAAAATATTTATTAGAGAAATGATTAATTAGATGTGACATCTTCTTAATCCTGAGATTTTGGGACACAAGCTGTGACGACTTGGTATTTTAAAACTTCTCTCAAATTTGACACTATTAAATAAAATTAAATTGCTACAAAAATAAAAATTTCAGAAATTTAAAAAACATAGAAACTAATAAAAAGATTAAAAACAAACAACACACAAATATTTTCTACAAAAGAACTACATAACTCTGATTTTTCATTGCACTTAAAAATACGTAGGAGTAAGAGGCCACTCCTATTAAGCTAAAAAAGATTAAAAAAAATATTAACTCTTATTTTTTCATAATAATAATGACAAAATTAATCTTCATGAAAAATAAATAAAATAAATCTTTTCCATATATAGTTTTACTTTTTAATTAGCTTTGGGTGAGATAAATATTTTTAAAAGTTATAAATAATTTGCTTAATTAATAAGAGGTAACCGTCTTAAGATGGACGTTGTAGGGTGTTAACACCTTCCCTACACGTAATTAACTACTAAACCCGTTCTTTGGTTTTGAAGACGTTTTTAAGAGTTTTCCGATATTTTTCCTAAATTAAATATTGGTGGCGACTCCTTTCATTTTAACAGATATTTTTTCACCGTTCTGCCACAACCTCAGTTGTGACAACACCAATGTCATGGTGACAAAAAAAAAACATTTCACACTTTATCATATTCTATTTTTAATTTTCTCAAACATTATTACTTAAATTTGATCAATCGTAATTTATTCAATCTTTAATGCCAAAACTTTTTCGTATCTATAAATCTGAAGTTCATAAATTTGAGTTTTAATATACAATGTCCACACATATTGCTTCGTAATGCAAAAACCATCCTCTGACATATTTTCATTTGTTATATAATAGCATTATATCCTGTAAAAAAAGAGGAGGGATCCACTTACTCAAAGAGTAACTCTCTTAGAGTTACTCCTCATCCACACCATTCATTTTCTTGAAATCTTATGGTTAAAATTAGCTACTCATTACAACCATTAGATTTCAAAAAAAATGAATGGTGAGGATGATGAGTAACTCTCTTAAACTTACTCTTGGAGTAAGTAGTTCCCTCATCGTAAAACAATATGACAAATATTTCCAAGACTATCATAAAGGACAATAATCATCCACAAACATGGCATCATACACTATGCTATTAACTTAACGATGAGTAAACACCATTTCACAATAAAAACACATCAAATCAAATCAAATTATATAACCTGATTTAAACGTAAAGAAGTCACGCTTTTCATTGTTCAAGTGGTGTATCATAAAAGAAAAACATTTCAATTTAAGCTATTTAAACCACAAAATGCATGGTAGCAAAGAAACCTAGATTTAACAGATCCAGTTGATAGAATGGAGAATCCTTCATCTTCTGATCATGTTGACGTACAAAACATGAGGGTTGTTAATCCAGCCTAAATTCAGAATATATCCTTTCTTCAATCTGGCCTCCTTCACAAACTCATACCATCCATACCCAATATATCGTTCTTTAAGCCTTCTTTTACTGCCCATGAGCTTGCAATCATATTTGCGGCCTCCTTCATGTTGAACAAAAATTTGTTTCTGTTCTAAGGTCACCACATTGTCAACAAACTTTGCAGGGATTACCTGTACAATAAACAAAATCGTTTAAAAACTAATGAGGAAAATGAGATACAAATATTAGATTTCAACTAACCATTATTTGGCAACCATCACCCAGAGACTTTGTTACCAATAAGGTCCAACCCAAGTTAGTTTTCAACCCTTTGAAGTTACGGATTGACTCATCAAATGTCTTAGTCTCATGCATAAAACCACCCTTTTAGTCTTTACGCTAATGATCACTTTTTTTTAATACAATTGTTAAAAAAATCACTTTTGTATAATTATATAATAAATTAAGTCTTTATTCGTAAAATTTTAATTAATATTTATATATTAAATTTAAGCATTTCCTCTTGAAAGTATGAAGTTTCTTTTAATCTATTTTTGTATTAAGCATGTGACTTATCTTGCATTTAAACATTTCACACTTTATCAATAAGTTGTTGGTTCAAGTGGTACTGAGCTTGGTCCTCTTAAACAAGGTCTCAGGTTCAAGTCTTGTGGATGAAAAAAAATGATTAGGAGGGAAGGAACCCACTAAAAATAAACATTAGTCATCAGCAATTTTGTTCGGACAAACTAACAAAAATACAAAAAATAATTGAAAAGTTTGAAAAAAATGATAACAAAATAGCAAAATGACTTTGAAAAAATAGAAAGAGTTCCAACTCAAACCATCTAAGGTCTACCAACAATTAAGCAAGCAAATTTGGAGAGTATAAAAATAAGTTTTAGTAAAAATCCACAAGACTTTCAGTTTGCTAAGGAAGTGATAATCTATATTCTACAAAACTCAAAGTCAAAACTCCAAGTCCAGCTCGTGATCATCATTATCTTGATGATTATCAGCTTCAACATTCTATGCCTCTTCCTGTCTCTGAATAACCACTCCCTTTTATGGCTGGTGCAGATAAATATTTCTCATCCTCCTCTCCTCTATAAATCTCCTTCCAGAAGGCACCAACACAGCTGGGAATGGCCTTGGCCGTTGCAATACAAATGGACCCATAAGGTTTACCAAGCCTCTTGATATAGGTGAAAACATTGGTACTCATTGTTCGACTCTTGTGGAAGAAAACAACACTACTCAAGTAAGTGCCCTAAATGTGTTGTGATATGTGCATTTTATGTGCATTTCAAGATTTGTTACAATTGTATTGATATATGGGCGAGAAAAATTTATGAAACATCATTAACTATCCTCATTGTGCAACCCAAAATTTGAAAAGCACATAAAAGAAACTTACATCTTACACCTAGTTTAAACCTACATGACACTTTGACTAATTAAAATTATTGATCAATCTCCTCTAAAAAAAATGCATGTGTGTATGTATATGTGGAGTTATTAAAATTTTAATCATTAATTTTTAATTAACCAATTTGCTTAACCAACAGGACCCAACAGGAGCAAGGACACAACATTTGAGCTTTAGGCAATTGGTAGTGTTTGATGCACTTTCTTTCCCTTGTCTGTGGTCTGAAATTGTGAATCACTAGCAAGGCACGGCGTTGAAGTTCCGCCATTGAAAAGTTGCCTAAACATCAGATGTTGTGTCTTGGCTCTTGCTGATTCCTATTGGCCAAGAAAGTTGGTTAATTAAAATTAATGATTGAAATTTTAATAACCCCACATATACATACACACATGCATTGTTTTTAGAGGAGATTGATCAATAATGTTAAGTCAAAGTGTAATGTAGGTTTAAACTAGGTGTAAGATGTAAGTTTCTTTTATGTGCTTTTCAAATTTTGGGTTGCACAATGAGGATAGTTAATGATGTTTCATAAATTTTTCTCGCTCATATATCAATACAATTGTAACAAATCTTGAAATGCACATAAAATGCACATATCACAACACATTTCGGGCACTTACTTGAGTAGTGTTGTTTTCTTCCACAAGAGCCGAAGAATGAGTACCAATGTCTTTACCTATATCAAGAGGCTTGGTAAACCTTATGGGTCCATTTGTATTGCAACGGCCAAGGCCACTCCCAGCTGTGTTGGTGGCTTCTGGAAGCAGATTTATGGAGGAGAGGAGGATGAGAAATATTTATCTGAACCAGCCACAAAAGGGAGTGGTTATTCAGAAACAGGAAGAGGCACAAAATGTTGAAGCTGATAATCATCAAGATAATGATGATCAAGAGTTGGACTTGGAGCTTCGACTTTGTGTTGTGTAGAATATAGATTATCACTTCCTTAGCAAACTGCAAGTCTTATGGATTTTTACTAAAACTTATTTTTATACTCTCCAAATTTGCTTGCTTAATTGTTGGTAGACTTTAGATGGTTTGAATTGGAGCTCTTCCTATTTCATAGATATAATTCAGAATTTTTGACTGAACGATAAATCCTTCTAAAATCTACATTAGTATCAGGAGGCAAGTTTTTAAATAACGGTCTACCACTACTATTTTAGCCACAAATCGCAACCTCAAGTTTTTGAACAAAGAGAGGTAAGATTTCTCATAATGAAATTTAAAATTGTCTACGCAATCATAAAATTAAGACAGTTGATATATATGATATCTAATGAGAATATTGTTGAACATTAAATTCTAATGAATGCCGATTTCATAATATATGTTTAAAAAATTACTATTTCCAATTAAAATTATTTAAATTTGATTATATTAAAAGTACTTATACTATTATCATTATTATACTTATAATGTCTTTTATTTAATTCAATAGAGATGTGAGTAGGGAAAGATAAAAGTTTAAGGACAAAGATAATTAACAGTTTCTTGAATTATTAAAATAATAGATTAACTGAAACAAATTAGTTTTTTCAAAGCGCCTAATATTTTAATTAAAATAAATTAAATATATTTAGCATCCAATATAATAATTGTAAATACCATTAGAAAAAAACAAAATAATGCCTCATTATTACACTTTTATTTGAATATAGTGAGGGGGGAAGTAGAAAAGAGTTAATGAAATGAAAGGAAAGAAATTTAAATATATGTATATTTTTTTTTGCTTTTGATGAAATGGAAAAGGACAGAAGAAAATATTAATTTTTTTTCTTATTTAGTTGAAAAAATGAAAGGAAAAATGTATCTTTGTGCGTGAGTGATGATAAAATAAATTAATAAATAGGTAAGTGTGCCATTTCAATAATTTTTTTTTATAAAAAACATTTTTGTAAAAACCAAAGTATTTTTTTCTCTCTATTTTTATTCTCAACTAAATAAGTAAAAATATATTTTTCTCCATCTACTTTCATACCACTTATATGTTTTGTCTTTGACCAACAAATAAATCAATCAGCGAAGGCCCATTTAAAGAGGTATACACATCCAATATACAACAATATCTCAAACAAAATTATCTTAAAAGAGGATATATGTATGGAAAAAATAATCAGTAAAGGTGAAGAAAAAAGCTACGCCAAACCCCAAGACATTTGCTAGATTAAACAACTGTTGAATTAACCAAATATTAGAGCTTTTAAAAACTGACACAAAAAGGTTAACAATTGTCTCAGATCAGCCAACAATCTTTACACTCTTTATTGATGAAATTGTCAACCAAATTAAAAGAAAATGAAATTGTCAACAATAAAATAAAAGGTTCTGTTTCAGAAATTTTAGACTAAAAAAAATTGAATAAAAGTTGGTTATTCATCAAAAAAAAAAAAAAAAAAAAGAAACACAAATGCAAAGAGTGGAAAATGTTATTTATCCACCAATATGTGACGCAAAAACTATGACATGTAGAAAAATGTTCATAAAAGAAGAAGAAAAAAAAATAGTTTTGGGTTATCAATGTTTCTCAGTGTTTATATAACTAATATATGATGAGAAGAAATTTGTGAGAAAACTTACCTGAAAGAAGGAAGATAACAATAGAAGAATGTTGAAATGAAAATGGGACCAACAATTTTCACCACTACACTCGCACTGTGTAATCGAAAGAAGATGAGAGTAACAATTGCCACTACATGTGCTATTTATATTAGAAGCCTTTATACAAAATTTTCATTAACCCATCATTCATAGGCATTTCTATATTCCTAATCTGTAAACCATTTCTTAATCTCCAAATCAATGGTGGAAATTTCTAGTATAAACATTTGTCAACAGTTGTATCTTTTGGGGTCAACTGTTGTATCTTTTCACTCTTAAGGAAAGTGGATCCATCAGTATCTTTTTCACATATACTAATAATTAATAGCTAACCTTTTTTTTAACAGAAATTAATAGCTAACCTAAATTACAAAGAGACGTGTTGATTGAAAAAACAAAAGTTTAAGATTAAATTTTCTTTTGTTGTCCTTTTATTAAAAAGATTGTTTTGGAAACTTAGCTCTTAATTAGCAGCTAGTATTTACTGCAATGCTTTTGTAGAAAATAATTTATTCGTCTATAATTTTTTTATTTCAAAAAATTACACATATATTTCCATATTTATATTTGGACTCTACCAGACCTTTAGGAGCTTAGTCCAAATCATTTTCTAACCTAGTAGATTTCAACCCTTACGGATTGACTCATCGAATGTCTTGGCCTCATGCATAAAACCACCCTTTTCCGTCGTCTTTATGCTAATGATCACTTTTATATAATTATATAATAAATTAAGTCTTTACTGTTAAAATTATAATTAATATTTATATATTAAATTTAAACATTTCCTCTTAAAAATAAGAACTTTCTTTTAATCTATTTTTTTTAATTAAGCATTACGAAGGGGATTGCTTTCACTCACTGCAGTGGAACATCTCTTCTAGCATACTTCTGAAACAGTGCTGTCTGTTTTGCATGCATACCCTCATGGCATGAATTCGAAAGATTTGTTGCTAGCTGATGCTTTAGGAACTATTTTCATTCATCTGTAATTTGTTTTAGCTTTCTCACCGATTAAAAAAAAAGAAGCATGTGACTTATCTTACATTTAAACATTTCACACTTTATGATATTCTATTTTTTATTTTCTCAAACATTATTACTTAAATTTGATCAATGTAATTTATTCAATCCTTAATGCCAAAACTTTTTCATATCTAAAAACCTGAAGTTCATAAATTTGAGTTTTAATACACAATGTCCGTACATGCCTTCATTATTTTTTTTTTTATTTTCTGTTTTTGGTGAATGCCTTCATTAATTACTTTGTGATATGTATCTTCTTGCTACCAATACCAAATAAATAATTATTTTATAATTTAAAAAATTGAAAGTTTCAAATGCTTATATTTTTAATAGAATTAAAATAATCTTCTATCAATTAAATCAATACTATCTTAATTTTTTTATTTTACACATTTGTTTTAAATTTTTCATACAATATATCAGATATTTAATTACTAATTAGGATGCAATGACTCTCTCATCCTTAGTTTGCGGACAACAATCGTTGTTAATTTTTTCATGTTATATCTTTTATTTTACACTATATATACCGCAATGAACTTTTGGCTCATTCGTGTGAAGTGTCATTAAGAAATTCCATCTGTGCTAGGCTAGTCTTAGAACATTATTTTGAAGAATATTAAGAACGCACTATTTAACATTTTATTTTTTATGTATTTTTTATTATTAACTGAAATTTATTAAAATTGATAAAATAATATCAATCTTACTTCCTACTTAATAATTTTAACTTACAAAAATAATATTGATCCTATTCTCTGTAATTATTTCACTTATAATTTTGTAAGTGATAATAAATTCAGTCACTAATATATATATATATATATATATATATGAGTCGTACTCTCTCTCTCTCCTAACATGTAGGTGTTCTTCCTTGTTGGGCAATAGATGTTAGTGGCTTAGATGTTGTTCGTCTTTATCAGTGACAGGAAAGACACGTGATAAAAAGACACATGATAAAGAAAAAAAATGGAGAAGAAATCAATAGGAATAAAAGGGGATAAAATTCATTGATTTAACATGCTGAATAAGGGTTTTACATAGCTATTTATACTAGGAGGGAAAAGAAAAAGAGAATGACCATAAACTCTCTAACTTAGCAAAAAAGTTATGCATACCCAACTATGGTTAGCTGACCACAATTAGCCAATTAACATTACTATGGTAAAGTATATTTCCTCTTTATTCTTGATACCCCCTTAAGCTGGAGGGTGGAAGATGTCCACGATTTCAAGTTTGGTAATCAATTCTTGAAACATTCTTGGAGAAGAGATCTGCAAATGTGACAAACCTGCCCGGCTCTTTTCACGAACAATGTGACAATCGATGTTCAAATGCTTTGTTTGTTTGTGAAAAACTGGGTTAGCAGCTATGTGCAGAGCACTTTAGCTGTCACAATACAAAACTGAATTCCAAGATGGTGTTTGATGTAAATCCATAAGCATATATGTAAGCCACTGAAGCTCTCTTGTGGCTGAGGCAAGTGCATGGTACTCAGCTTCATCTGAGGAACAAGATACTTTGTTCTGCTTCTTGGATTTCCAAGAGATGAGGGACTGATCGAAAAAGAAACAGAAACCAGAAATTAAAGGACGGGTGTCTAGACAACCTCCCGAATCTGCATCACTAAACTCAAGTAATTGAGTTTCAGAATTTCGTGGGAAGAAAAGACTTTAAAGGTATGCTTAAATATGATTAAAAAAAAATAATATTTGCATAAAGAGAATTAAATAAGCATAACATGCTAAGTAAACAAATAATGAGACTTTAAAGTAAATGACAAGAAATTTAAAGAAGTTAAACAACATGAAATAACAAATTTTTCCTTAAAGCAAAAATTAAAAGATAAAGTATAATAAACAATAAAAAGAGATCATGACAAGATTAAAGTGCGCTTCATGAAATAATATATAGCAAGACAATAAATAAATGACAACATAATCAAAATATTAAAAAAAGTAGACAATTTTAAACACAGATTAATATAAAAAGCAGAAAGGATATATTAGAGAAAAATTGAAATAAATCTATTGAGATTAGCAAAATAAAGGCTTAACTCCACTCCCCCCATTTACCTCAAAAGATTGAAGTTTTGATGGTGAGTGGAGAAGCTTTGGAAGTAGAAGATGAAGCTTTGGCACCAAACTAACTAGCATTATATGACTTGAAAGTGTTTTATTTATTTTTTATTTTTATGGAGAATGGAAGAAAAATTTAGAGAGAAGCCATGGGAGATTATAGAGTGGTTTAGCCAACATGAATTAGAGGAGAAAGAGGGAGAAAGTGAATAAGAGAATGGGTGGGTGATTAGTACTTATAAAGAGAGAAATTAGCCTTTTCGATTTAAATTATTGTACAAAATGCATTAAATAACAATTTGTGAACTTTTACATTATCCAATGTGACAATTTTCGTGCTAGCATGTCTTTTGACAAAAAATAAATTTTATTTTAATTTTATAACTATTAGATGGTAAAAATAATTTTTAAATGATTAATTAGGTGAAAATTAGATTAAATTTTTGGAGTAGTTTTGATTCAAACTAATCTTACCACGCCCTTATTTATTTATTTATTTATTTATTTATTTATTTATTTATATATACATATATATATATATATATATATATTTAACTCTCTATAATATATTTTTTTTATAATTTTTACATTTATAGATTATTTATAGTGATTGTTTTACATAAAATGTTAACTAATTAGCTGATAAATCAATTTTTGTCAACTAATTTTAATTTTTGGGATTTTTCCATTTTTCTCTCTAAAATAAAATTTCTTAAATTAAAATAGGTTATTTCTATTTTTTTTAAAACATTATTGGCTTTAAAATTATCTATTTGGCTATTTGTAGTGTCCTAGAGGTATACTAGTCATTTCACCAAAATTGTATTAAATAATTCTTAAAAAATTCTCGTAATTATTATTAATTATTTAAAGTGTATTGATGATTTAAAAACAATTTTAAATCTCTCTAGATATTTTTACTATTTTATACTATTATGAAATTTTTAGGGACGTAACGGTCATTTTACTGCTACTAGGTGTCAGCCTGAATAAAATATTAAAATCTAAACTGTATAGGCTTACTAATCAAAATGCAACAGTGGAGATCATATTGTTAAGATTTCCATCCAATTCTCCATAATAAAATACAGAATAATTAAACAAACAGTCTAGTAACTAAAAGTAAATATGTTACTACATGTCCCTGAAATTGAAACCTTATCAAAAGTTATATGATTTGAAGTGATTGGTTTTGTAAAGTCCAAGCCACTGAGTGTTCCTTAAAAAGTTTATAAATTAAGTTAGCAAATAAAATCAAAGAGTTTCTCTTTGCATTCACAAATTGCCATACGATTAGCCTTAATTTTGGGATGCACCCTGTCCATCAAGAAGTGATTGGCCATCTTTGACTTCAATTATGTCTTGGTGTTGATGGACTTGGGTGGTAATGATTGATATCATCATCGGGCTATCTTCTTCAGTGTGAGGGAGAAGGCTCTACATAAGATTAGTCCGTTAGCACCCTTGTAGGACATCAAAGATTCAAAATTGTTGACATCAAAGATTCAAAATCGTTGAGGTGGTCATTCAAGTTTCCAATTTCGTCATATTGGTCTATTGTCGACAATTATCATAGGTTCTAAGGGATAGGAAATATAATTATCTTCTTAGTCAGTGGTTGATTCAAGTCCAAGATCTCTTCATTGATGGGGATTGTGACTTAAGACCTTGAAATGTCTTGGAAAGATTGGTGGGAGGGTTTTGATTCCTTTTCATAAGTCTTTCGACATCAGCTGTCACGTGAGGGTTGAGTGATTAAGGGTTCAAAGGGGCTTGGTGCCCGGTTGGATTTTTATGGTAAAACTCTAGCTAATATCTTAACTGCTTATGCTTCTAGTTGTTGTATTATTTGGTTTTAATTCCTAATTAGTTGTGTCTATTCTTAGATAAACTTGATTAGGAAATCCCGTTCGAGGGCGTCAACACTAGGCATAGGGTCATTTCAATACATAGGGGATGGTGGTAGCATTGACCCCTATTATTGACTTGTCATTAGGGGTTCTATGGTGATTGAAATTGTTTCTCTTGGTTTTCATAATTGTGAAGGAGAGCTAGTGGGTCATGAATGCTCATTGAGGGTAAGCGAGGAGCAAGATCAATCAAGATCGATTAAGAATGAGAACAAGTTGTTCTCATAGACATCACCAATATTCTTTACCAATCCAAGATAGGTAGCCACGTGTGCCCCACAAGCCAATGAGTTAATGCTTAGTGTCTCTAAGGTGGATCTCCATGTAGGAGAATGGGGGTTCTATGCAAGGACTTTGATGTGCAAGTCAACGATGGTGAGAGTCAAGAGATAGTTAGGGCCGAAGTTGTACTTGGTTTTTGTTGTTGGGTCATCATTATTGGCTTTTCTCATGACATTGTTAGGATAAGATAATAATTATTTGTTATTTGTTAGGAAAATTATCCTTAGGCGAGAAGATCAAAGGAGTTTGAACTAGCCTAAGGTTATAGGAGGGTCCTTTGCCCTTAGTTTGCTTGATTTTTAGCTTTAGGCATTTTAGGAGTTAGACTTAGACTAGGTATTGTTTCAAACAAAACCAATTTTTTAATATAAAATTTGAAATCAATTGATTTTTTTGGGTTAAATGGAATGAACCCTATTTTGGTTTATCTGATTTAATTGTTTGAAGAATGGGAAATTACTTTACCTATCCACTATTCTTGACTTGAACAGAGTCTTACAACCACATACATGGAGATATCAAGTCAAAAATCACAAAAATAGTAAAATAATTAATTTTTTTACCTTTTTATGCCCAAAAAAGAGATAATAATGTTTTATCGATCATTATTGATCCAACTGATAAGGATCTTTTTCTTGTTAAATAAGCAATAGGATTTTGATCTTGTCAATGTCAAAGAAAGAAAGAAAGAACTTAAGGGTGTGTATGATTCCTTCTCACTTTCTAGTTTTAAATCTACTTTTTAAAACAGTTCCACACTATTTATTAATCAATTTCTCATTCAAAATCTATTAAGTTTTAAAAATTATTTCTAAAACAAGTTTTTTTTAAAACCAAAAGGAAGAAACAACTAAGAAATATTTTCTCATATTTTATTTTCATCTTATTCAAGTTCTTCCTCAATTCCACACATTACTTTGTGCCTAGCACCACTCTCCATCAACTGTCTAAGCAATCTTATTTAATTGCATTTTAAAAACTAAGAACAATTTTTTAAAATAGAAATCAAACACATTAAATTTCTTTGAATGAGTTCATTTAGGGGTCGTTTGTTTCACGGATAATTTTTTTTAGTCCCGAGAATATAGGGTTGGAAAAATTTATCGCACGTTTGTTATGAAATAATAAAATAATTAATCCCGGGCATATTTTATTCCTAGGGAAAGTCATAATCATACATTCAACCAATATTTAATCCTGGGGGAGGCCGGGGCAGGGAAAATTTATTCCCATGCGACAGGAATCCATCTTCGTGAGTAAAAATCTAGATATACACTCCTTACTACCCACTACCCCATTACCCTCTTAATGCTCCTTCATGTTGCGCGCTATAATTTCAACCAAACACATGTTTTAATAATTCCTAGGCATATAAAAAATATTCCCAACCATTTTTAATAGTTAACAAACACATTTTTTTTATAAAATTTATGGGAATAACATCCCCATGTTATATTCCCAAGAATAATATTCCTGGGACTAAAAAAATTATCCGTGAAACAAACACCGCCTTAATCTTACTAAGAATAATTATAAATCAAATAATTTCCAAATACTGAAGCTTTATAGACCAAAAACTTATGATGTTTCCGGGACCATAGTGGTTTGCAAAGAGTTTGACGTAGCCTATCTAATTCGAACAGTAGACCATTACTTTGCTAGACAAAATTTGTCCCATACAATGCTTTTGTCTTTCTTATATTTGTCTTTTAGGATGTCAATGTTGTGAACAAAGGGCTAGTAACATATAAGATATAACAAAATTAATGACAAAGTTGTACTCTTTCAATAACAGGGGTCTAACTTTGGAAACAAGGCTTAAACTTCAACAAAGGCTAAAAAGAGAGATATATTTGATTATAAAATTGACACAAGGACAAGTATTATTAGTCCTTTGGTCAACGGTACAACAAAAGAATAAAACATTTTGACATACAAAAAATGACAAATTTGATGATTAATTGGAGAAATATTATTTATATCATTGCCAAACAATTACAAATCAAACACATAAACTAAAATATTGTTGGGTGGATTAATGGATTTTGATCCAATCACCCCTTGGTTCCCGAGGCTCTAACACATAAGCACTACCATATGAGAGCCCCACAAAAAATTCAGTTGGTTTCTGTGGATGTGCAGCTATTGAAATTAGGTAGATGCTCAAACTACAACAAACAAATTATATGTAATTCAAATTGAATGTTAATGTTACATATGTAATTAATAAATGTCAATGCATAAGCTTTGAATTGCTGTTCAATTACCAATGAAATAATGGGGAGTGATTGTTGCCAGTTCAAAGTGTCCATTATCACTCATATTTAATTAAATTTTATATAAATTATCAAAAATATTAATTGAATTAAGAAAGAAGAAAATGAAATTGTGTAAATAAAAGTGATATATAAATTAACAATAGCTAGTTCTCTACCAAGATGCAATATTTGAGTAGGAAATATGATATTGACAACATACTTATGATTACGACATAAAGTTGTGAAAAAATTGTAACCCAAATAAACTAATAGATTTTCTTAGAATGTATTAACAATGCAATTCTTTTTATAATTTTTTTTTATCTAATTATAGATTGAGATTTATGATAAGGTTGTTGATTTTAGTAATTATTAACAATATAAACATGTTTATATTGCCCCTATATTAAAATTGAACTCTAAATATTATACCTTGAAATTGAAGAAAGGTAAGAAGAGCGATAGATCCAACAATGAATTTGAAAATTTGAAGCATTAAACATTGCCACAGTCCCATCAACAAAAATGGAATACACAGTGTGACCATCGGATGAGAAAGTTGCTTGAGAGATAAGCATTGGAACTTTTGGAACCCACTGGCATGAAGGAAAAAAAAAGAAATTTACTTGGTTGAAAACAAAAAGAAAAAAGGACTTGGATGATATGAGGGGAAAAGGAAAGAACCTGGATGATACATCTTAGTTCTGTTGCTTCATAAATTGCAAGATGACTACTATGTAGAACAAGGAAGTTTATCTGATCAGGGTGAAACTGAATTTGAGTTTCAAATATTGGCACTTGGTTTCCTTGTATTTGCAAGTGCCTATCTTTCAACTTTTTCCATACATTTGTATTCCATAGAATAATCTGCAAGAGAAATAATAAATCTTACAAAGCAATTTACACAAAGAAAGAAAATATGGTGGAATTTGTTTTTATCCCTTCAAAATCTCTAGAAATTTGCTTTTAATTCTATAAAAATTTAATACTTTTTAATCCATGCATTTACTAAAAGTGATGTGATTTTAGTCCTTTATCATAGACTAAAACTATGTGTTTTTGATAAAATATACAAACTATAAACATATTAAACTTTAATGGGAACTAAATTCAATTTCAAGATATTTTAAATGACCATAAACATTTTTCACCCAATAAATAAAAATAGATGAGCAAATAGATCATAATATGATATTAATTATTATTGAAATGTAGACAAGATGGGTTCATATTGGCCAATTAACAGGGAAGCTAATTCTAAATAGTAGTTTTGTTGGTTGCCATGATTCATGGAATGAATATTAAATACTAACATGAGCATTTGCATCGCTAGATATAAGAATATTCGAAGTATTTGAGAAGGCTAGAGCAGTAACTCTTGTAGAGTGACCCTCAAGCTTGAATAGAACCTGGAATAAATGTATGATATAGAAAATAAAAACTAGCTTCAGTACCATTTAAAAATGTAATGGTACTTGACTTTCTAGAAGGAATAAAGAGATATACCTCATCTTGACGGACATGGTATATAAGTATAGTGGAGTCATCATAGCTAATACCAAATATATTGTTATCCATTGGGTAGTAGGCAAGACATGTTACCGTAAGTGGTGGAGACATGATAGTTGTCAGGGTTTGCATTAGGCAATGTATGATATACCTTAAGTTAAATTGTAACAATAACATCATTGTAAGTTGCAAAATAAAAACGACTATCATTATCTCAATCAAAAGATTAAAGAAAGAGAAGCTTTCAACATGGTAACAAATTGAAAAATAAATATTCCCATTCTAGAATGTGTTCAATGAAATCACATGGCCAATTTCTATAAGGCTAATATTAATTTTTATGAATGTGTAGAAGAAAGGAACTCCAATGGCTTGAAATCATTGAAAATATCATAATTAATCATTTTAATAGTAATGAAATGTGAATTGTTTAGTAAAGCATAAATCTAGCTTTTAAGATTACCTTAAATGTAAGTTGAATAAGGAGATCATTCCCCCTGATGATGAAATAACATATCCATCCATTTTTGCTAAAGCAAAACAAGAAACTGCGTTTTCACATTTCACATTTGAAAGGTCATTAATCATAAATTGCGGACCATCCTTCGGTTGCCACAATTTAGGGCAAAATTGTGCAGTAGCCTACAAGCAATAATTACATTATTATGAAAAAATCAAACTCCAAAATTAAACTTAATGGTTAATAATAACAAACCAAAAAAGAGGGGAATAAAAAGAAGAAAATAAAATGATATCAAAAGAAAGTGAATACAACATTACCTTGCCATCCAAGTTAAAGCCATTAACTGACCAGCGCCAATCTAGATGAATACCATTTGATGCCAATGCCACAATGGAATTTCCTGTATTATTATAAGTTAGTCTTACAATCTGTTTCACGTACAATTAGTTAATGATATCATTTCTTTATTCTATTAATCTAATTGTCCTAGTAGTAATTATTTTGTATATTTAATTTCATTGTTTGCACACACACACACACACACACACACACACACATAAAAAGAATCTTATGTGGATTACAACTTCCTTTTCGTTATTGGTATGAGTAGTTGATGTGGTTGTAACTTGTAATATGCTAGCATATCTATCACCAAATACCTCTTTTACTTCGGTACACATAGGGAGCTTCAAGAATTGACACTGAGATGGTGTGTAAATCTCAAATATATTCTTTGATGTATTATGGGATTCTTCAATTGAATAAGGTTTTGCATTCCCGAAAACTAAATTGCAGCCTCTCTATAAAACAAATGTTGAGATGTTAGTTCAACCGAGTAATATTATAAGATTCCAAAAAAAAAAAAAATCAAGAAAACATAGTTTACTCCAAACAATAAAAAGTATATATAATGAAGTTTCCTTGAAACTTTATTTATCAAAACCTATTAAGACTAAGATGACAGGATCTTTCATGACATTAGGCATATTTCTAATAGCCAAGTTATTAGCTCAAATTATCATCTAAGAATAGTCAATATATTTCATATAGATATAATTTAGAATTTTTGGCTGAACGATAAATCCTATTAAATTTTAAATTAGTATCAGGAGGCAAGTTTTTAAATAACGGTATGTAACTATGATTTTAGCTACAAATCGCAACCTCAAGGTTTTTTGTGTCATCACAATTGTAGCCGCATCTTGTCAACAATTTCCCATGCTTGATAAAATTGCAATCGCAACCGAAATTTAAAAGCTTTCAAGCAGGATTCTATCAAAATCACAAATAACAATAGTATATTTTTCATTATGCAGCATCAAAAGTGTCTACAACATAAGACACCACAAAGTTATGTATAATTATTCAGAATAAAAATCCTAGTCAAATAATGCAAAAAAAAAAAAAATCATGGTGAAAAAAATTAAAATAATATATATATATATACATATATCATAGATGAAAATTTTTCAAATAGTAACCAGTATAGGTTGAAGGTTTCATCAAACTAACCTCATCAAATTCCATAATTGGCCTTCCATTGGTTGAAGGATTCCACTCCATAGTTGCTCTTAAAGAAAAAAGGCCGCATCATAAGGTCAAAGCTACCACGAAATATTTAATTAGGTGGCCAAATTAAAATATTTCAAAAATTAAATTGATTTTTTTAAAAATTAGGAGATATAGCAACCTATGATAAACAAGCATAAAATTGATTGCCTAACGAACAAATCAAAGCCTATACCTGAATTTGTTGGAGCAGATGTAGATGGTTTGAAATTACTGTGGTCCATTAAAAGGTCTGGTTCTTGACTAGGATTTTGAAGTCGCTGCCGTTTTAAGCTAAAAATGGAACAGTAAATAAGTTTTCTATGTGGCGGAAATGCATATCTAAAAATCAAGAATATTAGTAAAAGGAATAAACAACTAGCCTAAGAAAATGTGAAGACAGGGCAACTATGAATGAATGTCTAGCATATCAGCTTGAAATTATGAAATTAAGAAAATAGAGTAAAACCTTTCATTGAGAAGATGGCGTACCCTGTGACTTTCAATGACTGGAAATTTTAACTTTCCACCTAAAAGAGGATGTTGAATTATAATTTCCTTAAGTTCAACCATCAAATTCTTCCTCGCAGAATTTGCATCTTGATATGTTGGTTTAAGTTCCCTGTTTAGGACCAACAAATTAGAAGACAAAAAAGAACAAAAGGGTAACCATGTTAAACAATATCTAATTAAACACAAGCAATTGAATTATACCTTATATTATCAAGTATCAGTAGGTAACTAAGGTCTTTGAACACCACTTCATTTCCCTTTGTAAAGACTTTCAAATCCTTTAAAAGGATATCTAAGGCCTTGTGATGATCATTACTATAAAAAACATAAACAATGTTAGATAAGAACACACACACACACACACACACACACACACACATATATACACACACACACACCACCATTAGAATAACCTAGTTCTTGAACAAACAAGAAAACCCTTTGATACTAAAAACTTACAAGTCCAAAGCCTCAAAGTATTTTTGTTTCCTTAGTTCAAAGTATATTTTGATTGAGAAATCATTATCCATGACCTTTGTGAACCCTGAAAGATAGTTCTCAGCCTCATCCCATTTGCCTTCAAGCACCATTTCCTCAAAATGCTTCAAGTCAAAGTATAACCCACTTTCACGCCCAAGCCTATGAATAATGAAAGATTGAAGGAAAAATAACATGACAAAAAAACAATCATTATTCATAACGTTAAAAACTATGCAAGAAGCCTTTTGTTTGTGTTGCGGAAAGAGAGAGACACTTACGTGCGTGCTGATTCCTTCAAATTTTCCTCATCAAAGTATTGCAAAACCAAGAGGGCGAGGTCGTTGTTGAGGTGAGACATGTTGGTACAACTACATTTGTTTTCCAATATTGTGTGAGCACTATCAATATGTTTCACTAATCAATATCAAAGTGTCTATTACATAAGGTGTGATAAGATATTTATAATCGAGTAATTCATTATCTTTCTACACATTTTTGTACAAATCTTTTTAATATTTATGAACAAAGTATTAACTAAAAAGATAACTACATTTAATGTCTTGAAAGTATAAAAAATATATAATACTTATCATACAAAGTGATTTCAAGCGAAAAAGTGAGGGACAGTTAACTATAAATCTTTTTACATCAGAGTACAGGAAGAAAATGATGTCAGAGACGGGCATAGTTGAGTCACTTAAAACAAATAATCACAAATCAAATCTGAAATCATATCTAAAATATGGAATGGTTTTGATGAAATTTAAAGAAATGAAAGGAAAGAAATTTAAAGAATTTTTTTTTTTTTGGTTTTGATGAAATGGAAAAGGAGAGAAGTAAATATTAACTTTTTCCTATTTAGTTGAAAAAATGAAAGGAAAAATGTATCTGTGTGCGTGAGTGATGATAAAATAAATTAATTTATAGGTAAGTGTTTCCTTTCAATAATTTTTTTTATAATTTTTTTTTTGCAAAAACAAAGTATTTTTTTCTCTCTATTTTTAATCTCAACTAAATAGCTAAAAATATATTTTTCTCCGTCTATTTTCATACCACTTATTTTGTCTTTGACCAACAAATAAATCGATCAGTTAAGGCCCGTTGAAAGAGGTATATACATCCCATACACAATATCGCAAAAAAAATAATCTTAAAAGAGGATATATGTATGTAAAAAAAAAAGTGAAGGTTAAGAAAAATCGCTACCCAAACCCCAAGACATTTGCTAGATTAAACAACTATTAGATTAAACACATATTAGAGCTATTAAAAACTGAAAGTCAACACAAGAAAGGTTAACAATCCACTCAGATCAGGGTATATATATTCTCGGCAACAATTTTTACCCTCTTTATTGATTAAATTGTCAACCAAAGTAAAATAAAATAAAATTGTCAACAATAAAATAAAAAAAATTCTGCTTCGGAAATTTTAGACTTAAAAAAACTGAAAAAAAAGTTAGCTATTCATAAAAAGAAAAAAATAAGAACCACAAATGCAAAGAGTGAAAAATGTTATTTATCCAATAAATATGATTAAAAAACTAAGACATGTAGAAAAATGCTCATAAATGAAGAAAAAAAAAACACTTTTGGGTTATCAATATTGTTTCTCGGTGTTTGTATAACTAATAAATGATGAGAAGAAATTTGTCAGAAAACTTATCTGAAAGAAGGAAGATAACAAGTAAGAAGAACGTTGAAATGAAAATGAGACTAACAATTTTCACCACCACTCCACACACAAACTTGTGTATTCAAATGAAGATGGGAGTGTCAATTGCTACTACATGTGCTATTTAAATAGGATGCATCGATAAAAAAATTTCATTAACCCATTATTCACAGGCATCTATATATTCCTAATCTGTAAACCATTTCTTAATCTCCAAATCAACAGTGGAAATTTCTTGTACAAACATTCGTCAACCGTTGTATCTTTTGGGGTCAAGCGTTGTATCTTTTCACTCTCAAGGAAAGTGGATCCATCAGTATCTTTTTCACATATACTAATAATTAATAGCTAACCTTTTTTTTTAAACAGAAATTAATAGCTAACCTAAATTACAAAGAGAGGTGTTGATTTTAAATACAAAAGTTTAAGATTAAATTTTCTTTCGTTGTCCTTTTATTGAAAAGATTGTTTTGGTAACATAGCTCATAATTAGCAGCACTAGTATTTAGTATGCTGCTTTTGTATAAAAGAATTTATTCGTCTATAATTTTTTTTTATTTCAAACAATTACACATATATTCCATATATTATATCTGGACTATACCAGGCCTTTAGGAGCTTAGTCCAAATCATATTCTAACCAAGTTAGTTTTCAACCCTTTGAAGTTATGGATTGAGTCTTGGTCTCATGCATAAATTCACTCTTTTAGTCTTTACGCTAATGATCACTTTTACATAATTATATAATAAATTAAGTTTTTATTCTTAAAGTTTTAATTAATATTTATATATTAAATTTAAGCATTTCCTCTTGATAATATGAACTTTCTTTTAATCTATTTTTGTATTAAGCATGTGACTTATCTTACATTTAAACATTTCACACTTTACCAACAAGTTGTTGGTCCGAGTGGAATTGGGCTCAATCTCCTTAAAGGTGGTCATTAGTCATTAGAATGCATCTAAGGCAACCTTTCCGGTGTTTCCTGTACCACACCACTTCTAGTGACTCGGCAACCTGGTTGACTCAGTGGGTCATGCAGTTTTGGATTTTTTTTTTAGCAGAACAACATCACTCGTGAGAAAATTCAATTTATATCTTACACTTATGTTATTTATAGATTTGCTTACTTGTTTCCCCAAGCATAACTGCATATTCGGATTTGAGATGATAAAGCTATTGTCGCTTCCATTTTAGCTTTTTCCCCTTGGCTTATATTGTTATCTTTGAGTAAAACTTGTATTTACCTTATCTCATCCAATACACTTACTGGTTTCAAAAATGATTATTCTTTATCAAAACAATAATGAAATGAATGGAAAAATTGTATTGTCTAAATAAAATGGGTTTATATTAAAAAATGAATTTTTAAAAAGTTGAAGGACCTTGACCAATCAAACTTTTGTTCAGGGACTAAAAACTGAATTTTTAAAAAGTTTAGGAACTAAAAACTTAATTAACTCATATATATATATACATATATATATATATATACATATATATATATATATATCCACTTACTCTAAGAGTAAGTATAAGATAGTTACTCCTTATCCTCACCATTCATTTTCTTGAAATCTAATGGTTAAGATTAACTACTCAATACAACCATTAGATTCCAAAAAAATGAATGGTGAGGATGAGGAGTAACTCTCTTAGACTTACTCTTGGAGTAAGTGGATCCATTCTCTCTCTCTCTCTCTCTCACACACGGTACCGGGGGTTTATAATAACTCACGCACTCTGCTCAACCAACTGAGCTAGACCCCCTCGATAATTTTGTTAAACTTTAAATCTTTAAGTGTATAAGTTTACAAGCTACCTTTTCTGCAGCAAAAAAAGTGTACAAGTTTACAGGTTATGGAATTATTTAGAATTTTTTAATATATACCGGGTCATGCAGGTCAACTAGTGACTTACTGGATCGACCCGTGACTTAGTGACCCAGTATCCCAATCGAGTCGATGACCGATCCGAGTCTGATAACATTGACACTCTCATCTCTTCAAATAGAACACACATTCACAACAACTCTCCTTGGCTCATAAACACCATTCACACTCTCACTAGAAAACACACACGTCTCAACACCTCCTCTATCTCCCTCACAAAAGCCATGGTGACCTTTGTCTTTAAACCTCCATGAAACATCACCCAATACTTTGTGCCACCTCTAACCCACCTTTGAGCCATGAACACAGTCTACCACCACAACCCATCCATCTCCATAGTCACAACCAACATCACCCGAACCTACTAAACTGTACCATAGCTATCTCCTCCTAACAAGAGTTCACATCTTACACACTAGACCAACAAGCCAACACACACGTCTCAACTCGTATGCATTGCTGTGTCACAACTTTCTGAGTCGGGAGTTCTCATTTCTTTTTTTAGACATTATATATGTTTGTTACTATAATATTTTTTTTATCTGTAGGAATTGAAGACGATACCAAGGGGTTTACAATAACTCACGCACCCTGCTCAACTAACTGAGCTAGACCCCCCTTGGTTGTTTGTTACTATAATATTTGACTTCATTGGAACCTTGTGTGTGTATCTTTTTCTCAGCGTATGACCAATGACGTGTCTCACATTGTGAATAATGAGTATTGAAACTCCAATGTTTACCAAATGTTTCCTTCCCTGTAAGTAACTTCTTTGTCCATGAAATGAAACATATTATTGATTTACTTGCTTTATTGTTATGCATGTTTATGTTAAATGTAGTTAAAGCTCTTTTTTTTTTCTTTTAAAAAGAAATGCATTTGATTCTATTTGTTTTCTATTATACCCTTTTTATGTGGGCAAAAATTGTTAGATAATTTTGATTTATGGTATTTAAAAGGAAATAGTTATAATTGAATTAGAAAAGTATCAAAAATTAAAAATAATAATAATAAAAGAACAAATTTGTTAAGGTAAAAAAGATGTTAATTGGATGTGACATCTTTTCGACCTTCCAGAATTTTGAGGATAGAAGTTTTAACAACTTGGTGTACTTAAATTTCTCCCTTGATTAATTTCAATAAAATAACAAAATATTTATTAGAGAAATGATTAATTAGATGTGACATCTTCTTAATCCTGAGGTTTTGGGACACAAGCTGTGACGACTTGGTATTTTAAAACTTCTCTCAAATTTGACACTATTAAATAAAATTAAATTGCTACAAAAATAAAAATTTCAGAAATTTAAAAAACATAGAAACTAATAACAAGATTAAAAACAAACAACACACAAATATTTTCTACAAAAGAACTACATAACTCTGATTTTTCATTGCACTTAAAGATACGTAGGAGTAAGAGGCCACTCTTGTTGAGCTAAAAAAGATAAAAAAAATATTAACTCTTATTTTTTCATAATAATAATAATAAAATTAATTTTCATGAAAAATAAATAAAATAAATCTTTGCCATATATAGTTTTACTTTTTAATTAGCTTTGGGTGAGATAAATATTTTTAAAAGTTATAAATAATTTGCTTAATTAATTAGAGGTAACCGTCTTAAGATGAACGTTGTAGAGTATTAACACCTTCCCTACACGTAATTAACTACTGAACCCGTTCTTTGGTTTTCAAGACGTTTTTTAAGAGTTTTTTGATATTTTTCCTAAATTAAATATTGGTGGTGACTCCTTTAATTTTAACAAATATTTTTTTGCCGTCCTGCCACAACCTCAGTTGTGACAACACCAATGTCATGGTGACCCCAAAAAAAACATTTCACACTTTATCATATTCTATTTTTTAATTTTCTCAAACATTATTACTTAAATTTGATCAATCGTAATTTATTCAATCTTTAATGCCAAAACTTTATCGTATCTATAAATCTGAAGTTCATAAATTTGAGTTTTAATACACAATGTCCACACGTATGGTTTCGTAATGCAGAAACCATCCTCTGACATATTTTCATTGGTTATATAATAGCATTATATCCTGTAAAAAAAGAGGAGGGATCCACTTATTCAAAGAGTAACTCTCTTAGAGTTACTCCTCATCCACACCATTCATTTTGTTGAAATCTTATGGTTAAGATTAGCTACTCATTACAACCATTAGATTTCAAAAAAATGAATGGTGAGGATGATGAGTAACTCTCTTAAACTTACTCTTGGAGTAAGTAGTTCCCTCATCGTAAAACAATATGACAAATATTTCCAAGACTATCATAAAGGACAATAATCATCCACAAACATGGCATCATACACTATGCTATTAACTTAACGATGAGTAAACACCATTTCGCAATAAAAACGCATCAAATCAAATCAAATTATATAACCTGATTTAAACATAAAGAAGTCACGCTTTTCATTGTTCAAGTGGTGTATCATAAAAGAAAAACATTTCAATTTAAGCTATTTAAACCACAAAATGCATGGTAGCAATAGAAAGAAACCTAGATTTAACAGATCCAGTTGATAGAATGGAGAATCCTTCATCTTCTGATCATGTTGACGTACAAAACATGAGGGTTGTTAATGCAGCCCAAATTTAGAATATCTCTTTTCTTCAATCTAGCCTCCTTCACAAACTCATACCATCCAGACCCAATATATCGTTCTTTAAGCCTTCTTTTACTGCCCATGAGCTTGCAATCATATTTGCGGCCTCCTTCATGTTGAACAAAAATTTGTTTCTGTTCTAAGGTCACCACATTGTCAACAAACTTTGCAGGGATTACCTGTACAATAAACAAAATCGTTTAAAAACTAATGAGAAAAATGAGATACAAATATTAGATTTCAACTAACCATTATTTGGCGACCATCACCCAGAGACTTTGTTACCAATAAGGTCCAACCCAAGTTAGTTTTCGACCCTTTGAAGTTACGGATTGACTCATCAAATGTCTTAGTCTCATGCATAAAACCACCCTTTTAGTCTTTACGCTAATGATCACTTTTTTTTTATATAATTGTTAAAAAAATCACTTTTATATAATTATATAATAAATTAAATCTTTATTCATAAAATTTTAATTAATATTTATATATTAAATTTAAGCATTTCCTCTTGAAAATATGAAGTTTCTTTTAATCTATTTTTGTATTAAGCATGTGACTTATCTTGCATTTAAACATTCACACTTTATCAATAAGTTGTTGGTACAAATGATACTGAGCTTGGTCCTCTTAAACAAGGTCTCAGGTTCAAGTCTGGTGGATGAAAAAAAAATGATTAGGAGGGAAGGAGCCCACTAAAAATAAACATTAGTCATAAGCAATTTGTTCGGACAAACTAACAAAAAGACAAAAAATAATTGAAAAGTTTGAAAAAAATGAAAACAAAATAGCAAAATGACTGTGAAAAAATAGAAAGAGTTCCAACTCAAACCATCTAAAGTCTACCAACAATTAAGCAAGCAAATTTGGAGAGTATAAAAATAAGTTTTAGTAAAAATCCACAAGACTTTCATTTTGCTAAGGAAGTGATAATCTATATTCTACAAAACTCAAAGTCAAAACTCCAAGTCCAGCTCGTGATCATCATTATCTTGATGATTATCAGCTTCAACATTCTGTGCCTCTTCCTATCTCTGAATAATCACTCCCTTTTGTGGCTGGTTCAGATAAATATTTCTCATCCTCCTCTCCTCCATAAATTTGCTTCCAGAAGGAACCAACACAGCTGGGAGTGGCCTTGGCCGTTGCACTACAAATGGACACATAAGGTTTACCAAGCCTCTTGATATAGGTGAAAACATTGGTACTCATTCTTCGGCTCTTGTGGAAGAAAACAACACTACTCAAGTAAGTGCCCTAAATGTGTTGTGATATGTGCATTTTATGTGCATTTCAAGATTTGTTACAATTGTATTGATATATGAGCGAGAAAAATTTATGAAACATGATTAACTATCCTCTTTGTGCAACCCAAAATTTGAAAAGCACATAAATACATCTTACACCTAGTTTAAACCTACATGACACTTTGACATAACATTATTGATCAGTCTCCTCTAAAAAAATGCATGTGTGTATGTATATGTGGAGTTATTAAAATTTTAATCATTAATTTTTAATTAACCAATCTGCTTAGCTAACAGGAACCAATAGGAGCAAGGACACAACATCTGAGCTTTAGGCAACTTTTCAATGGCGGAACTTCAACGCCATACCTTGCTAGTGATGCACAAATTCAGACCACAGACAAGGGAAAGAAAGTGCATCAAACACTACCAATTGGCTTAGCAGAAAAGCACAATGTTGAACATGACTGTGCTAATAGTAATGCTTCTGCTGTTGTAACCCGTTTTCACCATAAAAATGGTGAACTTGACAAAGGAAAAGGCAAGATGCCTGAGCATCGCTATGCCAAAAAGTGTCATACTTCACCAAAACTGCTAGCAGATACCATGAGGAGCAGCATCAACCCCATATGGCACTTTTTTATGCTGCTCCATACTTCACCAAAACTGCTCCTCATGGCATCTGCTAGCAGTTTTGGTGAAGTATGGCACTTTTTGGGGGCTATGATGCTCAAGCATCTTTGCCTTTTCCTTTGTCAAGTTCACCATTTTTATGGTGAAAACTGGTTACAGCAGCAGGAGCATTAATATTAGCACAGCCATGTTCAGCATTATGCTTTTCTGCTAAGCCAATTGGTAGTGTTTGATGCACTTTCTTTCCCTTGTCTGTGGTATGAAATTGTGCATCACTAGCAAGGCATGGTGTTGAAGTTCTGCCATTGAAAAGTTGCCTAAAGATCAGATGTTGTGTCTTGGCTCTTGCTGATTCCTGTTGGCCAAACAAGTTGGTTAAGTAAAATTAATGATTGAAATTTTAATAACTCCACAGATACTTACACACATGCATTTTTTTTAGAGGAGATAGATCAATAATTTTAAGTGAAAGTGTCATGTAGTTGTAAACTAGGTGTAAGATGTAAGTTTCTTTTATGTGCTTTTCAAATTTTGGGTTGCACAATGAGGATAGTTAATGATGTTTCATAAATTTTTCTCGCTCATATATCAATAAAATTGTAACAAATCTTGAAATGCACATAAAATGCATATATCACAATACATTTAGGGCACTTACTTGAGTAGTGTTATTTTCTTCCACAAGAGCCGAAGAATGAGTACCAATGTTTTCACCTGTATCAAGGCTTGGTAAACCCTATGGGTCCATTTGCAGTGCAACGGCCTAGGCCACTCCTAGTTGGGTTGGTGCCTTCTAGAAGCAGATTTATGGAGGAGAGGAGGATGAGAAATACTTATCTGAACCAGCCACAAAGGGGAGTGGTTATTTAGAGACAGGAAGAGCCACCAAATGTTGAAGCTAATAATCATCAAGATAATGATGATCAAGAGTTGGACTTGGAGCTTCGACTTTGTGTTGTGTAGAATATAGATTATCACTTCCTTAGCAAACGAAAGTCTTGTGGTTTTTTACTAAAACTTATTTTTATACTCCCCAAATTTGCTTGCTTAATTGTTGGTAGACTTTAGATTGTTTGAATTGGAGCTCTTCCTATTTCATAGATATAATTCAGAATTTTTTACTGAACGATAAAGCCACAAATCGCAACCTCAAGTTTTTGAAGAAAGAGAGGTAAGATTTCTCATAATGAAATTTAAAATTGTCTATGCAATCATAAAATTAAGACAGTTGATATATATGATATCTAATAAGAATATTGTTGAACATTAAATTCTAATGAATGCCGATTTCATAATATATGTTAAAAAACTTACTATTTACAATTAAAATTATTTAAATTCTATTATATTAAAAGTACTTATACTATTATTATTATTATTATACTTATAATGTCTTTTATTTAATTCAATAGAGATGTGAGTAGGGAAAGATAAAAGTTTAAGAACAAAGATAATTAACAGTTTCTTGAATTATTAAAATAATAGATTAATTGAAACAAATTAGTTTTTTTCAAAGCGCCTAATATTTTTAATTAAAATAAATTAAATATAATTAGCATCCAATATAATAATTGTAAATACCATTAGAAAAAAAAAATAATGCCTCATCATTACACTTTTATTTGAATATAGTGAGGGGGGAAGTAGAAAAGAGTTAATGAAATGAAAGGAAAGAAATTTAAATAATTTTTTTTTGCTTTTGATGAAATGGAAAAGGACAGAAGAAAATATTTTTTTTTCTTATTTAGTTGAAAAAATGAAAGGAAAAATGTATCTTTGTGCGTGAGTGATGATAAAATAAATTAATAAATAGGCAAGTGTGCCATTTCAATAATTGTTTTTATAAAAAACATTTTTGTAAAAACCAAAGTATTTTTTTCTCTCTATTTTTATTCTCAACTAAATAAGTAAAAATATATTTTTCTCCATCTACTTTCATACCACTTATATATTTTGTCTTTGACCAACAAATAAATCAATTAGCGAAGGCCCATTTAAAGAGGTATGCACATCCAATATACAACAATATCTCAAACAAAATTATCTTGAAAGAGGATATATGTATGGAAAAAATAATCAGTAAAGGTGAAGAAAAAAAGCTACACCAAACCCCAAGACATTTGCTAGATTAAACAACTGTTGAATTAACCAAATATTAGAGCTATTAAAAACTGACACAAGAAAGGTTAACAATTGTCTCAGATCAGCCAACAATCTTTACACTCTTTATTGATGAAATTTTCAACCAAATTAAAAGAAAATGAAATTGTCAACAATACAATAAAAGGTTCTGCTTCAGAAATTTTAGACTAAAAAAAATTGAATAAAAGTTGGTTATTCATCAAAAAAAAAAAAAAAAAAACTCAAATGCAAAGAGTGGAATATGTTATTTATCCACCAATATGTGACGCAAAAACTATGACATGTAGAAAAATGTTCATAAAAGAAGAAGAAAAAAAAAACAGTTTTGAGTTATCAATGTTTCTCGGTGTTTATATAACTAATATATGATGAGAAGAAATTAGGGAGAAAACTTACCTGAAAGAAGGAAGATAACAATAGAAGAATGTTGAAATGAAAATGGGACTAACAATTTTCACCACTACACTCGCACTGTGTAATCGAAAGAAGATGGGAGTAACAATTGCCACTACATGTGCAATTTATATTAGAAGCCTTTATACAAAATTTTCATTAACCCATGCATTTATATATTCCTAATCTGTAAACCATTTCTTAATCTCCAAATAAATGGTGGAAATTTCTAGTACAAACATTTGTCAACAGTTGTATCTTTTGGGGTCAACCGTTGTATCTTTTCACTTTTAAGGAAAGTGGATCTATCAGTATCTTTTTCACATATACTAATAATTAATAGCTAACCTTTTTTTTTAACAGAAATTAATAGCTAACCTAAATTACAAAGAGACGTGTTGATTGAAAAAACAAAAGTTTATGATTAAATTTTCTTTCGTTGTCCTTTTATTAAAAAGATTGTTTTGGAAACATAGCTCTAAATTAGCAGCTAGTATTTACTGCACTGCTTTTGTAGAAAATGATGTCTATAATTTTTTTATTTAAAAAAATTACACATATATTTCCATATTTATATTTGGACTCTACCAGACCTTTAGGGGTTTAGTCCAAATCATTTTCTAACCTAGTAGATTTCAACCCTTACGGATTGACTCATCGAATGTCTTGGCCTCATGCATAAAACCACCCTTTTCCGTTGTCTTTATTCTAATGATCACTTTTATATAATTATATAATAAATTAAGTCTTTATTCTTAAAATTATAATTAATATTTATATATTAAATTTAAACATTTCCTCTTAAAAATATGAACTTTCTTTTAATCTATTTTTTTTAATTAAGCATTACGAAGGGGTAGCTTTCGCTCAATGCAGTGGAACATCTCTTCTAGCATACTTCTGAAATAGTGCTGTCCGTTTTGCATGCATACCCTCATGGCATGAATTCAAAAGATTTGTTGCTAGCTGATGCTTTAGGAACTATTTTTCATTCATCTGTAATTTGTTTTAGCTTTCTCATTGATTAAAAAAAAAAGAAGCATGTGATTTATCTTACATTTAAACATTTCACACTTTATCATATTCTATTTTTTATTTTTTCAAACTTTATTACTTAAATTTGATCAATGTAATTTATTCAATCCTTAATGCCAAAAATTTTTCATATCTATAAACCTGAAGTTCATAAATTTGAGTTTTAATACACAATGTCCGTACATGCCTTCATTATTTTTATTTTGTTTTTTTTTGTTTTTGGTGAATGCCTTCATTAATTACTTTGTGATATGTATCTTCTTGCTACCAATACCAAATCAATAATTATTTTATAATTTAAAAAATTGAAAGTTTCAAATGCTTATATTTTTAATAGAATTAAAATAATCTTCTATCAATTAAATCAATACTATCTTAATTTTTTATTTTACACATTTATTTTAAATTTTTCATACAATATATCAGATATTTAATTACTAATTAGGATGAAAATGACTCTCTCATCCTTAGTTATGTGGACAACACTCGTTGTTAATTTTTTCATGCTATATCTTTTATTTTACACTATATATACCGCAATGAACTTTTTGCTCATTCATGTGAAGTGTCATTAAGAAATTCCATCTGTGCTATGCTACTCTTAGAACATTATTTTGAAGAATATTAAGAACATACTATTTAACATTTTATTTTTTTATGTATTTTTTATTATTAACTGAAATTTATTAAAATTGATAAAATAATATTAATCTTACTTCCTACTTAATAATTTTTTATTATCAGTTATTATAACTTACAAAAATAATATTGATCCTACTCTCTATTTAATTATTTCACTTATAATTTTGTTAGTGATAATAAATTCACTCACTAATATATATATATATATATATATATATATATATATATATATATATATATATATATATATATATATATATATATATATATATTTCTAACGTGTAGGTGTTCTTCCTTGTTAATAGATGTTAGTGGCTTAGATGTTGTTCGTCTTTATTAGTGATAGGAAAGACACATGATAAAAAAAAATGGAGAAGAAATCAATAGGAATAAAAGTGGATAAAATTGATTGATTTAACTTGCAGAATAAGGGTTTTACATAGCTATTTATACTAGGCAGGAAAAGAAAAAGAGAATGACCATAAACTCTCTAACTTAGCAAAAAAGTTATGCATACCCAACTATGGTTAGCTGACCACAATTAGCCAATTAACATTACTAACTATGGTAAAGTATATTTCCTCTTTATTCTTGATACCCCCCTTAAGCTGGAGGGTGGAAGATGTCCACCATTCCAAGATTGATAATCAATTCTTGAAACATTTATAAATTTTGAAATCAATTGTTGTTTTAAATTTGGATTAAATGAAATGAACCCCTATTTCGGTTGATCTAATTTAATTGTTTGAAGAATGGAAAAGTACTTTACCTATCCAATATTCTGAACATGAATAGAGTGTTACAACCACATACATGGAGATATCTAGTAAAAAATCACACACAAAAAACACATCTTAAAATTCTTTGAATGAGTTCATTTAATCTTACTCAAAATAATTATAAATCAAATGATTTCCAAATACTAAACCTTTATAGACAAAAAACTGATAATTGTTTCCGGGACCTTAATGGTTTGCAAAGAGTTTGATGTAGCCTATCTAATTTAAACAGGAGACCATTACTTTGCTAAGACAAAATTTGTCCACTCCAATGCTTTTGTCTTTCTTAAATTTGTCTTTCAGGTTGTCGATGTTATGAAAATAGAGCTTGTTACATATAAGATAGAACAAAATTAATGACAGTTGTTACTCTTTCAAAAACTAGGGTCCAACTTTGGAAATATGGCATAAACTTCAACTAAGGCTAAAAAGAGAGATATATATGATTATGAAATTGATAGAAGGACAAGTATTATTGGTCCTTTGGTCAACGGTACAACAAAAGAATGAAACATTTTGACATACAAATCAAGACAAATTTGATGATCAATCGGAGAAATATTATTTATATATTTGCCAAACAATTACAAATCCAAGACATCAACTAAAAAAACCTTAGGTCCCTTCATGGATTTTGATCCAATCACCCCTTGGTTCCAGAGGCTCAAACACATAAGCACTACCATCTGAGAGCCCCACAACAAACTGACTTGGTTTCTGTGGATGTGCAGCTATTGAAATTGGGTAGATGCTCAAACTGCAACAGACAAATTATATGTAATTCAAATTGAATGGTAATCTCACATATGTGATTAATAAATGTCAATGCATTTAAATTGCTATTCAATTATTAATAAAACAGTGGGGAGTATTTATTGCTAGTTCAAAGTGTGCATTATCACTCATTTAATTAAATTTTATATGAATACTCAAAACTATAAATTGAGTAAACAAAGAAGAAAATGAAATTATTTAAATAAAAGTGATATGTAAATTAACAATGGATAGTTCTCTACCAAGATGCAATATTTGAGTAGGAAACATGATATTGACAACATACTTATGATTACGACATAAAGTTATGGAAAAATATCAACCCAAATAAACTAATAGATTTTCTTAGAATGTATTAACAATGTAATTTTTTTTAATATTTTTTATCTAATTATATATTGTGATTTAAGGTGAGATTGTTGATTTTTGTAATTATTTACTTTAAAAATCATATTAAAAGTCATTTCTAATTGATTAACCATATAAACATCTTTCTATTGTCCTATATTAAAAATTGAACTCTAAAATATTATACCTTGAAATTGGAGAAAGGTAAGAAGAGCGATAGATCCGACAAAAGATTTGAAAATTTGAAGCATCAAACATTGTCACAGTCCCATCAACAAAAATGGAATACACAGTGTGACCATTAGATGAGAAAGTTGCTTGAGAGATAAGCACTGGAACGTTTGGAACCCACTAGCACGAAGGAAAAAAAGAAATTCACTAAGTTGAAAAGAAAGAGAAAAAAGGATTGCATGATATGAGGGGAAAAAGAAAGAACCTGATTGACACATCTTAGCTCTGTTGCTTCATAAATTGCAAGATGACTACTATGTACAACAAGGAAGTCTATTTGATTAGGGTGAAATTGAATTTGAGTTTCAAATGCTGGCATCTGGTTTCCTTGTATTTGCAAGTGCCTTTCTTTCAGCTTTTTCCACCCATTTGTATTCCATAGAATAATCTATAAGAGAAATAAGAATTGTTACAAAGCAATTTATACAAAGAAAGAAAATAGGGTAGAATATGATTTTATCCATTCAAAATCTCTAGAAATTTGCTTTTTAATTCCTATAAAAATTTAATACATTTTTAATCCAAGCATTTACTAAAACTAATGTGGTTTAAGTCCTTTATCATAGACTAAAAACATGTGTTTTTGATCAAATATACAGACTATAAACATATTAAACTTTTATAGGAACTAAATTGAATTTCGAGATATTTTAAAAGACCAAAAACATTTTTCACCCAATAAATAAAAATAGCTGAGCAAATAGATCATATTATGATATTAATTATTATTGAAATGTAAACAAAATGGGTTCATATTGGCCAATATACCAGGGAAGCTAATTCTAAATAGTAATTTTGTTGGTTGCCATGATTCATGGAATGAATATTAAATACTAACCTGAGCATTTGCATCACCAGATATAAAAATATTCGAAGTATTTGAGAAGGCTAGAGCAGTTACTCTTGTAGAGTGACCCTCAAGCTTGAATAGAACCTGGCATAAATGTATGATATAGAAAATAAAAACTAGCTTCAGTACCCTTTAAAAATGTAATGGTACATGCCATTCTAGAAGGAATAAAGAGATATACCTCAGCATGGCGGACATGGTATATAAGTATAGTGGAGTCATCAAAGCCAATACCAAATATATTGTTATCCTCTGGGTAGTAGGCAAGACATGTTACCATAGGTGGTGGAGACATGATAGTTGTCAGAGTCTGCATTAGGCAATGTGTGATATACATTAAGTTAAATAATAACGATAACATCATTGTAAGTTGCAAAATAAAGGGAAAAAAAATTTGCAAAATAAAAACAACTAACATTATCTCAATCAAACGATTAAAGAAAGAGAAGCATTCAACATGGTAACAAATTGAAAAATAAATATTCTCATTCTTGAATGTGTTAAATTAAATCACATGGCTAATTTCTAAAAGGCTAATATTATTTTTTATGAATGTCTAGAAGAAAGGAACTCTAACTGCTTGAAATCATTGAAAATATCAGTATTAATCATTTTAATAGTAAAGGAATGTGAATTGTTTAGTAAAGCAGAAATCTAGCTTTTAAGATTACCTTAAATGTAAGAATATTGAACAAGGAGATCATCCCCCCCGATGTTGAAATAACATATCCATCCATTTTTGCTAAAGCAAAACAAGAAACTAGGTTTCCACATTTCACATTTGAAAGGTCGTTGATCATAAATTGCGGGCCATCATTTGGTTGCCACAATTTAGGGCAAAATTGTGCAGTAGCCTATAAGCAATAATTACATTATTATGAAAAAATCAATCTCCAAAATTAAACTTAATGGTTAATAATAACAAACCAAAAGAGAGGGGAGTAAAAAAAAAGAAAATAAAATGATATCAAAAGAAAATGAATACGACATTACCTTGCCATCCAAGTTAAAGACATTATGTGACCAGCGCCAAACTAGATGAATACCATTTGATGCTAATGCCACAATGGAATTTCCCGCATTATTATAAGCCAATCTTACAATCTGCTTCATGTACAATATGTTAATGATCATTCCTTTATTTTATTAATCTAATTGCCCCGTTAGTAATTATTTTGTATATTTCATTTTATAGTTTGCACACACACACACACACACACACAAAATAATCTTATGTGGGTTACAACTTCCTTTTTGATATTGGTAGTTGATGTGGTTGTAACTTGTAATATGCTAGCATATTTATTATCAACATGTTACTAAAGAAATCTGCTAATAGCCTCATGTTAAGGGATTAAGGGATCATAGCATATGTTGTGTTGAAATATTGTTTGAAGACAAATAATCTCAATAAACCATATAAATGACATACCTTTTTTACTTCAGAACACATAGGGAGCTTCAAGAATTGGCATTGAGATGGTGTGTAAATCTCAAATAGATTTTTTGATTTGTTATGGGATTCTTCAATTGAATAAGGTTTCGCATTCCCCAAAACTAAATTGCAGTCTCTCTATAATAAAAACAAAAGTTGACATGTTAGTTCAACCAAGTAATATTATAAGATTCCAAAAAAAAAATAAAAAAATCAAGAAAACATAGTGTGTTCCGAACAATAAAAAGTAGCATATATAATGAAGTTTCCTTGAAACTATATTTATCAAAACATGTTAAGACTAAGATGACATGATCTTTCATGACATTAGACATATCTCTAACAGCCAAGTCACTATATTTCATAGATATAATTCAGAATTTTTGGCTGAACAATAATTCCTTCTAAAATTTAAACTAGTATCAAGTGTAAGTTTTTAAATAATGGTCTGCGACTACGATTTCAGCCACAGGTCGCAACCTCAAGGTTTTTAGAGTCATCACAATTGTGGCCGCATCTTGTGAACAATTTCCCATGACATCAAATATCTTGATAAAACTACAATCGCAACCACAATTTAAAAGCTTCCCAGCAGAATTCTATCAAACTCATAAATAACAGTAGTATATTTTTCATTATTCAACAACAAAAGTCTATACAACATAAGACACCACAAGGTTACGTAATCATAATAGAAATCCTAGTCAAAAAATGTAAAAAAAATATCATGGTTAAAACCCATAAAAAAATTATATATATATATATATATATATATATATATATATATATATATATATATATCACACACACATGAAAATTCTTCAATTAGTACACCAGTATAGGTTGAAGGTTTCATCAAACTAACCTCATCTAAATCCATACTTTGCCTTCCATTGGTTGAAGGTTTCCACTCCATAGTTGTTCCTACAATAAATACAATAAAAAGGCCACATCATAAGGTCAGAGCTACGATGAAATAGTTAATTAGGTAGCCAAATTAAAAATATTTCAAAAATTAAATTGATTTTTTTTTCAAAAGTTAGGGGCTATAACAACGTAAGATAAACAAGCATCAAATTGATTTCCTAACAAAAATATCAAAGCCTATACCTGAATTTGTTGGAGCAGATGTAGATGGTTTGGAATTGTTGTGGTCCATTAAAAGGTCTGGTTCTTGACTAGGATTTTCAAGCCGCTGCCATTTTAAGCTAACAAATGGAACAATAAATAAGTTTTCTGTGTGACGGAAATGCATATCCAAAAATCAAGAATAATAGTAAAAAGAATAAACAACTAGCCTATGAAAATGTGAAGACAAGGCAACTATGAATGAATATCTAGCATATCAACTTGAAATTATGAAATTAAGAACATAGAGGGAAACCTTTCATTGAGAAGATAGCGTAGCCTGTGACTTTCAATGATTGGAAATTTTAGCTTTCCACCTAAAAGAGGATGTTGAATTATAATTTCCTTAAGTTCAACCATCAAATTCTTCCTCGCAGAATTTGCATCTTGATATGTTAGTTTAAGTTCCCTATTTAGGACCAACAAATTAGAAAAAAAAAAAGGGTAACCATGATAAACAATATGTAATTGAATAAACATAGGCAATTGAATTATACCTTATATCATTAACTATCAATAGGTAACTAAGGTCTTTGAACAACACTTCATTCCCCTTTCTAAAGACTTTCAAATCCTTCAAGAGAATATCTAAGGCCTTATGATGATCGTTACTATGAAATACATAAACAGTGTTAGATAATTATATATATAGAATAACCTAGTTCTTCAACAAACAAGAATGCCCTTTAATATATCTTAGATTAAAAACTTACACGTCCAAAGCCTCAAAGTATTTTTGTTTCCTCAGTTCAAAGTATATTTTGATTGAGAAATCATTATCCATGACCTTAGTGAACCCTGAAAGATAGTTCTCAACCTCATCCCACTTGCCCTCAAGCACCATTTCCTCAAAATGCTTCAAGTCAAAGTATAATCCACTTTCACGCCCAAGCCTGTGAATAATGAAAGATTGAAGGAAAAACAACATGGCAAAACAACAATCATTATTCATAATGTTAAAAACTATGCAAGCCTTTTGTTTGTGTTCTGGAAAGAGAGAGACACTTACGTGCGTGCTACTTCCTTCAAATTTTCCTCATCAAAGTACTGCAAAACCAAGAGGGCAAGGTCGTTGTTGAGGTGAGACATGTTGGAATAGCTATGTTTGTTTTCCAATATCGCGTGAGCACTATCAATATGTTTCACCAATCAAGATGTCAAAGACGGACATAGTTGAGTTACTTAAAACAAATAATCACAAATCAAATCTGAAATCATATCTAAAATATGGAATGTAGTCAAATCTTGATGAACTTTTTAAATTCGACAACTGGCTAGTTTCCTGAAATTAATAGATTCTTGAAGTGGGATAAAATTTGAATTATAACAACATAATACAAATTAACATAAATAATTAGTAATCATGGTATCGTTTTGAATCTTGAACAAAGACAGGTAAAATTTCACATAATGAAATTGAAAATTGTCTACGCAATCATAAAATTAAACAGTTGATATATGTGATATCTAATGAAAATATTGTTGAACATTAAATTCTAATGAATGCTGATTTCATAATATATGTTTAAAAAATTACTATCTCCAATTAAAATTATTTAAATTTGACTAAATTAAAAGTACTTATACTATTATGATTTATAATGTGTTTTATTTAATTCAACAGAGATTTGAGTAGGGAAACACAAAAGTTTAAGAATAAGGATGATTAACAATTTCTTGAATTAATAAAATAATAGATTAACCGAAACAAAATAGTTTTTTTTTTCAAGGAACGTAATATTTTTAATTAAAGTAAATTAAATATAATTAGCATCCAATCTAATAATTCATAAATACCATTAAAAAACAAAATAATGGCTCAAAATTACACTTTATTTGAATATAGAGGGGGGAGTAGAAGAGAGTTAATGAAATGAAACAAAAGAAATTTAAAGAATATTTTGTTTTGTTTTGATGAAATGGAAAAGGAGAGAAGACAATATTATTTTTTTCCTATTTAGTTGAAAAAATGAAAGGAAAAATGTATATGTGTGTGTGTGTGTGTGTTATGATCAAATAAATTAATAAATAGGTAAGTGTGTCGTTTCAATAATTTTTTTTTTGTAAAAATCAAAGTATTTTTTTCTCTCTATTTTTATTCTCAACTAAATAGGTAAAAATATATTTTTCTCCATCTATGTTCATACCACTTATTTTGTCTTTGACCAACAAATAAATCGATCAGTGAAGGACCATTGAAAGAGGTATACACATCCAATACACAACATTATCTCAAACAAAATTATCTTAAAAGAGGATATAGGTATGGGGAAAAAAATTCAGTAAAGGTGAAGAAGAAACGCTACGCCAAACCCCAAGACATTTGCTAGATTAAACAACTGTTCAATTAAACAAATATTAGAGCTATTAAAAACTGAAGGTGAACACATGAAAGCTTAACAATCGACTCAGATCAGGGTATATATATTCTCGGCAACAATCTTTACCCTCTTTATTGATGAAATTGTGAACCAAATTAAAAGAAAATGGAATTGTCAACAATAAAATAAAAAAGGTTCTGCTTCAAAAATTTAAGACACAAAAAAATTGAAAAAGAGTTAGCTATTCATCAAAAATATAAGAAACAAAAACGAAAAGAGTGGAAAATGTTATTTATCCACAAATATGTGACGCAAAAACTAAGACATGTAGAAAAATGCTCATAAAAGAAGAAGGGGAACAAAAACCACTTTTGCGTTGTCAATGTTTCTCGGTGTTTGTATAACTAATATATGATGAGAAGAAATTTGTGAGAAAACTTACCTGAAAGAAGGAAAGGTAACAATAGAAGAACTTTGAAATGAAAATGGGACTAACAATTTTCACCACTGCACTCGCACTGTGTAATCGAAAGAAGAGATGGGAGTAACAATTGCCACTACAAGTGCTATTTATATTAGAAGCCTTTATTCAAAATTTTCATTAACCCATCATTCACAGGCATTTATATATTCCTAATCTGTAAACCATTTCTTAATCTCCAAATCAACGGTGGAAATTTCTTGTATAAACATTCATCAACTGTTGCATGTTTTGGGGTCAAGCGTTGTATCTTTTCACTCTTAAGGAAAGTGGATCCATCAGTATCTTTTTCACATATACTAATAATTAATAGCTAACCTTTTTTATTTAAACAGAAATTAATAGCTAACCTAAATTTTCTTTCGTTGTCCCTTATTGAAAATATTGTTTTGGTAACACAGCTCTTAATTAGCAGCTGGTATTTACTGCACGGCTTTTGTAGAAAATAATTTATTCGTCTATAATTTTTTTATTTAAAAAAATTACACATATATTTCCATATTTGTATTTGGACTATACCAGCCCTTCAGGGTCTTAGATCAAATCATTTTCTAACCCTTTGAAGTTACGGATTGACTCATCAGATGTCTTGGTCTCATGCATAAAACTACCCTTTTCTGTTGTCTTTATGCTAATGATCACTTTTATATAATTATATAATAAATTAAGTCTTTATTCTTAAAATTTTAATTAATATTTATAGATTAAATTGCTTATAAAAATTTATATATTAAATTTAAGCATTTCCTCTTAAAAATATGAACTTTCTTTTAATCTATTTTTTAAATATTAAGCATGTGACTTATCTTACATTTAAACATTTCACACTTTATCATATTCTACTTTATATTTTCTTAAACATTTTTACTTAAATTAGATCAATCATAATTTATTCGATTTTTAATGCCAAAACATTCTTGTATCTATAAATCTGAAGTTCATAAATTTGAGTTTTAGTGCACAATGTCCGTACATGCCTTCATTATTTTGTAATTACCACCAATACCAAATCAATTTAATATTTTCTCTATAATTATTTTTATTTTAAAAAAATTATTTATGTTCCTTAATTTTTTTAATCAATGCTTAAATTTATTCCATTAATATTAGGTATAACATTATATTTACAAATCACTAATAGAAAAATATTTAATAAATTAAACTGATTATTTATAATTTAAAAAATTGAAAGTTTCAAATGCTTATATTTTTGTTACAATTGAACTAATCTTCTATTAATTAAATCAATACTAGCTTAATTAAATATTTTTTATTTTACACATTTGTTTTAAATTTTTTATACAATATACCATATATTTACTAATTAAGATGCAAATGACTCTCTCATCCTTAGTTATGTGGACAACAATCATTGTTAATTTGTTTATGTTATATCTATTATTTTACACTATATATACCGCAATGAACTTTTGGCTCATTCATGTAAAGTGTCATTAAGACACTCCATCCGTGCTAGGCTAGTCTTAGAACATTAATTTGAAGAATATTAGGAATATACAATTTAGCATTTTATTTTTTTGTATTTTTTATTATTAACTGAGATTTATTCTTATAAAAAAACTGAGATTTATTAAAATCAATAAAATAATATCAGTCTCACTTCCTGCTTAATAACTCTTTGTTATTGGTTATTATAGCTTACAAAAATAATATTGATCTTACTCTCTATTTAATTATTTCACTTATAATTTTGTAAGTGATAATAAATTCACTCATTAACTTACAGCTGGAGGCCAAACATATGAAAAGCAAGAATAATTCCTATCCATAAATAAAGAGGAGTGTCTAAATTAAATAGTGTAAAATCCTTCGAGCAAAGTAATTGTATCAAATAATCATTGTCTCATTGCATTTTTCCTTTCCTTGCAATCTAGTTTCTATTAGAACTCATATGTCATCGACTGCTGTTTATCCAAGGATCCTAGTCCTATTAGATTCTATTATTAGGGATTTGGTTCCTATATTTAATTTGACACAACTTTTAGTTTTAATTAGTCCTTGTACGTAATTTTTGTAAGTTTTAGGAACCCTGAAATTTAATGTTTACGGTCAATTGCCTTTTAACTTTGTGACTTGACAATAGCAAATGGATGATGTAGCAAAAACCGATCCACATGACACAAGAGACGTTAGATGATTGTGGGTGTTTTTCCTTGTTGGGTAGTAGATGTTAATAACTTTGATGTTGTTCATCTTCCATTTGAAAGCTACAATTGGTTTAAACATCCAATTGCTTTAAAGCTAATATATGCAAGATCCATGAGCCACAAACATTTGTCTTCAATGGAGCATGAAGTGTTATGAGAGGCAATGTCGAAGGTTGAGTAGGGTCTTATTGTGAGAATGAAGGGAAGGGGTGAGACTCTATACTTCAAGGATTCAAAGAAATTATATATAGGCGCACATTTCCGAGGTGTCCAAACTATAGGGTATATCAAACTATAACCAATGTACATTTTGATTTAAGTTCAAGTAGAATTTTGGTTTCTAGGTTCAATTTAGATTGTTGACAATGTCACCAAGTTATGGTTTTTTAAATTTTATTTTTGTGCATGGATGACCCAACCCCTAAACGTGTTGAGCACGTCAATGAAGAATAGCAAGAGCTCATTATAGATTTGAGGAAAAGTGTTGGATTTTACAAGTCAATACTATGATGTTCGTAGATTTTACAAGTCTAAAAAAAAGTAGAGACCAAAAGAGTGTTTCATCTTTATATGTTGTTATAAATGATCAGTTTTTATATAATTATATAATAAATTACGTCTCTATTCTTGAAAGTTTAATTAATGTTTATATATTAAATTTAAGCATTTTTTTTTACAGAAATTTAAGCATTTACTCATATAAAAATGTGAACTTTCTTTTTAATATATTTTTTAAAATAAGCATGTGACTTATCTTCCATAAAACATTTCACACTTTATAATACTTTATTTTTTTATTTTGTCAAATATTATTACTTAAATTTGATCTATTCCAATTTATTCAATTTTTAATGCCAAATTTTTTTCATATTCTATAAATTTGAAATTCATAAATTTTAATTTTAATACATAATGTCCACATGCCTTCATTATTTTTAATTTGTATTTTCTTATTATCACCAATATCAAACCAAATAAATATTTTTTATCTATAATTATTTTTATTTTAAAAAAATGTTATTATTGCTCCTTAATTTTTTAATCAATACTTAAATTTCTTCCATTAATATAAGGTATAATATGATATTTACACATTGCTAATAGAACAATCTTTTATAAATTAAACTATTTTTTAATAATTTCAAAAATTGAAAGTTACAAATGTTTATATTTTTAGTTTATTACAATGAAAATAACTTTATGTCAATTAAATCAATACTATCTTAAATATTTTACATTTTCTACATTTATTTAAAAATGTTTTTACAATATTCTAGATATTTACTAATTAGGATGCAGATTACTTCCTTATTTGAAACATAATTAAGGAACTATCGTATGAAAAAAAATGGAGATTGAATTCAATTGAAATATTCAAAGAGTATAATATACCAAACAAATGTAAATTTAAAAAAACAAATCATCAGAGATTATTGGGTGAAAATAAATATAAAGATTTAATTTATATGGTTGTAATACTTTAATTATTTCTATGTTAGTTTGGTTTGAAGAGTGTAATGTTAATATATTTTGAAATGTTTGAACGGTGAAATTTAAACATTTTCAGGATAAGGATTTAATGAAAGTTAAATCAAGTTAATGTCTTGAAACTTAATTGGAGCTAAAAAAGTTGAAGTTAAAGACCTTAGTCAAGAACTATTGACGGAGGTAAGGGTGAACCTATTGTTCTTAAATGATATTTAGTGGAAGTGGGATGTCGTAGGAAGTGGATTTCAAATTGGATTTGTAATATTAAATTTGATCATATTACTAAGTATAAGGACAAATTTATGATGGTTTAAAAACATTCTTAGATATTATGAATTGTTTAGGAAGAATATATCTTAACTAAATTTGTTTTTGCAAAAAAAAAAAAAAGGTTTACCAAGATAGGAAAGAGAAAATAGAATTGGAACTACATTTTGGATAACATAAGAGGTTAGCAAATTTATAAGTGGAATTATATGTATAAGTTAATTTGGTTAGAAATAACCCTATAAATCGCATCATCCTAAAGCTTCTTAATATTAATTGCATGAGGTAGCAACTTGGGTATGATATTATGGCACAAAAAAGTTATTGATGGTTTGGTTAGTCTCCTTCATAGGATTTTTGGATTGAGTCTAAGTAAAGAAAGATAGTGATTTTAGATAGAATTTATTTTGGACGTGTATCATTAAGAAATTCCATCTGTGCTAGGCTAGTCTTAGAACATTATTTTGAAGAATATTACTGATAGAAAAGTTTAGGTGAGTCGGGTCCAGGGGGCTCACCAGGGCAAGGGCGGGCCTCAAGTACTTAAAGATTACTCACCAACAAGGTCCTCACATCGGTAGTGGGAATCAAACTCATGTCCTTGTAGGATATGAGTCCATTCCTTATCAACTGGACCAACCTTTGTTGGCATTTTGAAGAATATTAAGAACATACTATTTATCGTTTTACTTTTTATGTATTTTTTATTATTAACTGAAATCTATTAAAATCGATCAAATAATATCAGTCTTACTTCCTACTTAATAATTCTTTATTATTAGTTATTATAACTTACAAAAATAATATTCATACTACTCTCTATTTAATTATTTCACTTATAATTTTGTAAGTGATAATAAACTCACTCACTAATATATATATATATATCAAGTGTCATCGGATAATTTTAGGATAACAAGGGGTCTAGCTCAGTTGGTTGAACAATGTGCATGAGTTGTAAACCTTTATACCTGAGTTTGATTCCTACGAATTACAAAAAATACCTTTTCACTTTGGGTGTTGACAATAGCAAATGGAAGATGTGGTACAAACCTATCCAAATGACATAAGAGACGTTAGATGAGTGTGCAACATTTTAATGAACGAAACCCTAAGACATGTAGATGTTCTTCCTTGTTGGGCAATAGATGTAGGTGGCTTGGATGTTGTTCGTCTTTATCAGTGACAGGAAAGACACATGATAAAGAAAAACAATGGAGAAGAAATCAATAGGAATAAAAGGGGATAAAATTGATTGATTTAGCTAGTAGAATAAGCTAGGGCTTTTCATAGCTATTTATACTAGGCGGGAAAATAAAAAGAGAAAGACCATAAACTCCCTAACTTAGCAAAAAAGTTATGCATACCCCAACTACTGTTAGCTGACCACAATTAGCAATTAACACTACTAACTATGGTAAAGTATATTTCCTCTTTATTCTTGATATCCTCCCTTAAGCTGAATGATGGAAGATGTCCACCATTCCAAGCTTGATAATAAATTCTTGGAACATTCTTGGAGAAGAGGCTTTCGTGAAAAGATCTACAACTTGGGAAGATGAAGTAATAGGCAGCAAACACATCAAACCTGGCTGGTTCTTTTCACAAACAATGTGACAATCAATGTTCAAATACTTTTTTCGTTCATGAAAAACTGGGTTAGCAGCTATGTGCAGAGCACTTTGGCTATCACAATACAAAACTGAATTGCGAGATGGTGTTTGATGTAAATCTAGAAGCAGATATGTAAGCCACTGAAGCTCTCTAGTGGTTGAGGCAAGTGCACGATACTTAGCTTCAACTGAGGAACAAGATACTGTGTTTTGCTTCTTGGATTTCCAAGCGATGAGGGACTGACCAAAAAAGAAACAGAAATCAGAAATTGAACGATGGGTGTCTAATCCCAAGTAATTGAGTTTCAAAATTTTGTGGGAAGAAAAGACTTTAAAGTTATGCTTAAATATGATAAAAAATAATAATATTTGCATAAAGAGAATTAAATAAGCATAACATGCTGAGTAAACAAATAATGAGACTTTAAAGAAGTTAAACAACATAAAATAACAAATTTTTCCTTAAACCAAAAATTAAAAGATAAAGTATAATAAACAATAGAAAGAGATCATGACAAGATTAAAGTAAGCTTCATGAAATAATATATAGCAAGACAATAAATAAATGACAACATAATCCAAAAATATTAGAAAAAGTAGACAATTTTAAACATAGATTAACATAAAAAGAAGAAATGATTAGAGAAAATTCAAAATATATCTATTGAGATTAGCAAAATAAAGGCTTAACTCCACTCCCCCATTTACCTCAAAAGATTGAAGTTTTGATGGTGAGTGGAGAAGCTTTGGATGTAGAAGATGAAGGTTTGGCACCATATATGACTTGAAAGTGTTTTTTTTTTTCTTTATGGAGAATGGAAAAAAAAAATATTTAGAGAGAAGCCATGGGAGATTATAAAGTGGTTTAGCCAACATGAATTAGAGGAGAAAGAGGGAGAAAGTGAATAGGAAAGTGGTTGGGTGATTAGTACTTATAAAAAGAGAAATTAGCCTTTTCGATTTAAATAATTGTACAAAATGCATTAAATAATAATTTGTGAACTTTTACATTATCCAATGTGTGACAATTTTCATGCTAGCTTGTCTTTTGACTACAAATAAATTTTATTTTAATTTTATACTATTAGATGGTAAAAAAAATTTTAAATGATTAATTAGGTGAAAATTAGATTAAATTTTTGGAGTAGGTTTGGTCAAAACTAATTTTAACACGCCCTTATTTATGTGTGTGTGTGTGTATTTTTTTCAAAACATTTTCGGCTTTAAAACTATTTGTTTGGCTATTTGTAGTGTCTTAGAGGTATACTGGTCATTTCACAAAAAATGTATTAATTAATTCTCAAAAAATTCTCATAATTATTATTAATTATTTAAAGTGTATTGATGATTTAAAAATAATTTTAAATCTCTCTAGGTTTTTTTACTATTTTATCCTATTATGAAATTTTTAGGGACGTAATGGTCATTTTACTGCTACTAGGCATCAGCCCGAATAAAATATTAAGAATCCAAACTATATAGGACTTACTAATCCAATTGTAACTGTAGATATCATAATTTTAAGACTCCCATCCAATTCTCCATAATAAAATACAGAGTAATTAGACAAACAATCTAGTAACTAAAAGTAAAGGTGTTACTATGTCCCTCAAATTGAAACCTTATCATAAGTTATGAGTTGAAGTGATTGGTTTTGTAAAGTTCAAGTCACCGAAGTTTTAATCTTAAAGTGTTCCTTAAAAAGTTTATAAATTATGTTAGTGAATAAAATCACAGAGTTTCTCTTTGGCATTGGCATATGGCCATAAGATTAGCCTTAATTTTGGGATGCACCTTGCCCATCAAGAAGTAATCGGTGATCTTCAACTTCAATTATGTCTTGGTGTTGATAGACTTGCGTGGTAGTGATTGATACCATCATCGGGCTATCTTCTTCAGTGTGAGGGAGAAGGCTCTACATAAGATCAGTCCGTTAGCACCCTTGTAGGACATCAAAGATTCAAAATCGTTGAGGTGGTAATTGGAGTTTCCAATTCCGTCATATTGGTCTATTGTCAACAATTGTCATAGGTTCTAAGGGATAGGAATATAATTATCTTCTTAGTCAGTGGTTGATTAAAGTCCAAGATCTCTTCATTGATGGGGATTGCGACTTAAGACCTTGAAATGTCTTGGAAAGATCGGTGGGAGGGTTTTGGTTCCTTTTCATAAGTCTTTCGACATCAGTTGTCACATGAGGGGTTGAGTGATTAAGGGTTCAAAGGGGCTAGGTGCCTAGTTGAATTTTTATTGTAAAACTCTGGCTAATATCTTAACTACTTATGCTTCTAGTTGTTGTTTTATTTGGTTTTATTTCCTAATGAGTTGTGTCTATTATTATATAAACTTGATTAGGCAATCCCGTTCGAGGGCGTCAACACAAGGCATAGGGTCATTTCAATACATGGGGGATGGTGGTAGCATCGACCCCTATTATTGACTAGTCATTAGGGGTTCTATGGCGATTGAAGTTGTTTCTCTTGGTTTTCATAATTGTGAAGGAGAGCTAGTGGGTCATGAATGCTCATTGAGGGCAAGCGAGGAGCATGATCAATCAAGATCGATCAAGAATGAGAACAAGTTGCTCTCATAGACATCACCAATGTTCTTTACCAATCCAAGTTAGGCAGCCACGTGTCTCCCATAAGCCAATGAGTTAATGCTTAGTGTCTCTAAGGCCTCCATGTAGGAGAATGAGGGTTCTACCTGGAAGGACTTTGATGTGCAACTCAATGAAGCTTAGAGTCAAGAGGTAGTTAGGGTTGAAGTTGTACTTGGTTTTTGTTGTTGGGTCATCTTTATTGGCCTTTCTCATGACATTGTTAGGATAACATAATAATTATTCGTTATTTGTTAAGAAAATTATCCTTAGGCAAGAAGATCATAGGAGTTTGAACTAGACTAAGGTTATAGGAGGGTCCTTTGCCCTTAGTTTACTTGATTTTTAGCTTTAGGCATTTTAGGAGTTAGACTTAGACTAGGTATCATCTCAAACAAAACCAAATTTTCAATATAATTAAATTTTAAAATCCATTGTTTGTTTGGGTTAAATGGAATGGACCTTATTTCAGTTGATCTGATTTAATTGTTTGAAGAATGGAAAAGTACTTTACCTATCCAATATTCTTAACTTGAATAGAGTGTTACAGCCACATACATGGAGATATCAAGTAAAAAAATTACAAAAATAATAAAATAATTAATTTTTGACCTTTTTTTGCCCAAAAAATTGATAATGTTTTATCAATGACTATTGATCCAACTGATAAGGATCGTTTTCTTCTTAAATAAGCAATAGGATTTTGATCTTGACAAATGTCAAAGAAAGAAAGAAAGAAAGAACTTAAGGGTGTGTATGATTCCTTCTCACTTTCTGGTTTTAAATCTACTTTTTAAAACAGTTCCACACTATTTAGTAATCAATTTCTCATTCAAAATCTATAAGTTTTAAAAATTATTTCTAAAACAAGTTTTTTTAAAACTGAAAGGAAGAAACAAGTAGGAAATATTTTTTCATATTTTATTTTCATCTTATTCAACTTCTTCCTCAATTCCACACATTACTTTGTGTCTAGCACCACTCTCCATCGACTGTCTAAGCAATCTTATTTAATTGCATTTTAAAAACTAAGAATATTTTTTTAAAATAGAAATCAAACACATCTTAAATTTCTTTGAATGAGTTCATTTAATCTTACTTGGAATAATTATAAAATCAATTGATTTCCAAATACTTAAGCTTTATAGACAAAAACCATATATATGATGTTTTCGGGACCTTAATGGTTTGCAAAGAGTTTGACATAGCCTATCTAATTCAAAGACAAGACCATTATTTTGCTAGACAATATTTGTCCCATCCAATGCTTTTGTCTTTCTTATATTTGTCTTTTAGGATGTCAATGTTGTGAAAAAAGGGCTTGTTACATATAAGATATAACAAAATTAATGACAAAGTTGTTACTCTTTCAATAACAGGGGTCTAACTTTGGAAACAAGGCATAAACTTCAACTAAGGCTAAAAAGAGAGATATATATGATTATGAAATTGACACAAGGACAAGTATTATTAGTCCTTTGGTCAATGGTACAACAAAAGAATGACACAATTTGACATACAAATCAAGACAAATTTAATGAAAAATTGGAGAAATATTATTTATATCATTGCCAAACAATTACAAATCAAACACATAAACTAAAAAATCTTTAGGTGGCTTAATGGTTTTTGATCCAATCACCCCCTGCTCCTCAGGCTCTAACACATAAGCACTACCATATGAGAACCCTACAACAAATTGAGTTGGTTTTTATGAATGTGCAGCTATTGAAATTGGGTAGATGCTCAAACTGCAACAAACAAATTACATGTAATTCAAATTGAATGTTAATGTTACATATGCAATTAATAAATGTCAATGCATAAGCTTTGAATTGTTCTTCAATTATTAATAAAATAATTAATGGGGAGTGTTTGTTGCCAGTTCAAAGTGTCCATTATCACTCATATTTAATTAAATTTTATAGAAATTCTCAAAACTGTAAATTGAATTAACAAAGAAGAAAATGAAATTATTTAAATAAAAGTGATATATAAATTAACAATAGCTAGTTCTCTACCAAGATGCAATATTTGAGTAGGAAATATGATATTGACAACATACTTATGATTACGACCTGAAGTTACGAAAAAATTGCAACCCAAATAAACTAATAGAATTACTTAGAATGTATTAACAATGTAAATTTTTTTTATATATTTTTTCATCTAATTATAGATTGAGATTTATGATAAGATTATTGATTATTGAAATTATTTACTTTAAAAATTATATTAAAATTGATTAACCATATAATCGTGTTTATATTGCCCTGTATTAAAATTGAACTCTAAATATTATACCTTGAAATTGGAGAAAGGTAAGAAAAGCAATAGATCCGACGACAGATTTGAAAAGTTAAAGCATCAAACATTGCCACTGTTGTAACATCCTCATTTTATTTTATTGTTTGTACATATTTATATATGAATATTATGAATAATTATGTACTATATTTTATAGAAACTTTCTGTACATATTTTCATAATAAAATTAATACAGTTCTATCCAGAAAAATTTTCTGAATCTTTGGATGTCTTCGTTTTTGTTTGAATTGCTTGTTGACTGGATTGTTGTATCAGACAGCTGTCCAGGATAAATTTTTCGGTGTAACATTTTGGACTAGACTGTATTCCAATAAAAAGATAATTGAATATAGATTAAAAATATCTACAGTTGTGAAATTAAAATGCTAATTTCGAATTATTAGAATTTTCTGAAAGTTAGAACTTTGAGAAATTATTACGGTAAAATTCTAAGGTTGAAAATTAAGATAAAATTTGTATGACATCTATGGAATTATCTATTAATTATAACATACTTAGAATAATTATTAATATTGTTTAACTAAGAAAAATAAAATTTAAAGTATTAGCCAATCAAAATTTGACAACTCAATGTTTCTAATGTCACTGAATTAAGCTAATTAAACTTTGATTAAGAGATAATTAAGACACTACCCTAAGGTTTTTAATAGTGAGGAATCCAATGGTGGTGTTAGTTTCTTCAAATTCTAATTAGTTTACAAAATAATTAAAAAGTGCCAAAACTTTCTAGAAAAGTATACAAAATGCTACATTTTTTTTACTTTTGACCAAGCAAGTTGGCAAGTCACCCAAGGAAGTAACTGTGAACGTCCAAGTGGGCTGAGAAGCTTGGCCAAATTGGCTGCCCATGGACCAGCAGCTGGACGTGGAGATAGAATTAAATTGGGTGAAGAAAAAAATTAATTAAAAACATAAGAACCAAAGCAAAATAAAAACGTGAAAAGCTAGCTCTCCTCACAACCCAAAACCGTGAGCTTCCAGCTGCAGCCCCTCCATTTCATTTCATCTTTTCTTCTAAAAAATCAAAAGAGAAACCAACCCAAAACCTCATCAACTTCCAATAATATTCGGCCAAAGAGGAAGAAATTGAAGAAAAACCATAAAATTTCAAGAAGACCAAGAAGGAAGAAAGAAAAGGGATTCAAGGGTTTCCATCAAACTAAGGATTCAAGGTAAGGATCTTGGCATTTAATTTCAATTTAGAACCCTTGGAATTAGGAGAAACATGTTGTTAGGGCTAAATTCAAGATGTGACCAAGAACCATGAAAGGTTGAAATTGATTTAGGGATTTTGTATATTTGATGTTAGAGATTTGAATTAATTGATTGGAACAATGTTAGATTGAATTATTGATGTGTTGTGATGGATGGAACCTTGGTTTGTTTGATTTTGATTGAACTTGATTTGGTTGATTCTTGATGGGAATTTGGCTTGGTTGTTTTGGAAAAAATTGTTGGAAATGGCATGTAGGCCATTTGGCCATGGTTAATTTACAAGGGATACTAAGTGGAAATTTTTTAAAAACCAAGAGCAAAATAGTCATTTCGTATGTAGGGATACATTGGAAATTTTGTAAAAAGATTTAGGGTAATTTCAGAAATAATAGAAATGTATAAGAGTAAAATAGTAACTTCATATGCACTAGAAAGTTTGGGGATAATTTCGGAAATTAATAAAAAGATCAAGGGCAAAATTTGAAATTTTAGAAAATAATGATGGTAATTTAGTAATTTTACATTGAGGACATAATTGGAATTTTTTAAAAAGATTAGGGGTAGTTTAGTAATTTTACCTAGTAAGAAATTAGTTGGTACTTTAGTTAAATATTAATGTTATAATGTTAATCGTTGAATGTTTATATTTTTGTATGTGAACTATTAACATATTGCATATGCATGAGTCTTTTTGGGGGATTTTCAAAGATTTCAAGTGAAAAATGATTTATGTGGGCTAACCGGGACTGCGGTAGTCATGAAAAATGATTTGTTTTTGGGTGAGCAGAATTTGTTAGACAGGACTGTGTAGTCTATGATTATATAGTCTGTGGGGTGAAGGGTAATGGCAATCCCACATGTGGTCGGAATCTAGACAGAGATGCGGTCGTGGTGGCCTTCCTGGGTATCCTGATCTCCTAATTCTGTTTAGCTTATTCGCGTTTAGTAGGGGCTAATAGCTAAATTGCAGTGCGTAATGGTAGGCTAGTTTCTTACTAAACACTCAAAGGGGAAGTCTCCATGGAGCAGGGTCAAAAATGATTTTGAGTCAAAATTGCATTTGCATAAAACATGCTGCAGTTACTCATGTATGTGATTGATTAATTATTATATGAAATGTATATGTTTTGAATTGTTTTAAATTGTATGAGGAATTAAATGTCTGATCCTGTAAAATTTTGTCCCTAGATTCTAAGGAAGTGTAAATGCAGGTGAACTGGAAGAATAATTAGAAGAAGAAGATGCAAAGATCACCAGAGCTGTAGGATGGGAAAATAATTTGGGTAGATACTAAGCGTATTACTTAGAATCATTTTGTAATAGAGTTTCTGTAGATTTTAATGATGTAAATGATTGAATATATTTTGGATTAAAATAGAATGTGTTACAACTTATATTTATATATATATATATATATATATATATATATATATATATATATATATATAAATAATTTGAATAAAAAAAAATTAAATTAAATGTTTTAGTAGAAGGGGGTTACAACAGTCCCATCAGCAAAAATGGAATACACAGTGTGACCATCGGATGAGAAAGTTGCTTGAGAGATAAACACTGGAACTTTTGGAACCCACTGGCATGAAGGAAAAAAAATTTACTAAGTTGAAAAGAGAAAGAAAAAAGGACTTGCATGATATGAGGGGAAAAGGAAAGAACTTGGTTGATACATCTCAGTTCTATTGCTTCATAAATTGCAAGATGACTACTATGTACAACAAGGAAGTTTATTTGATCAGGGTGAAACTGAATTTGAGTTTCAAATACAGGCACCTGGTTTCCTTGTATTTGCAAGTGCCTATCTTTTAGCTTTTTCCATCCATTAATTGTTTTCCATAGAATAATCTGCAAAGAGAAATCAAAATTGTTACAAAGCAATTTATACAAAGAAAGGAAATAGGGTAAATATGTTTTTATCCCTTCAAAATCTCTAGAAATTTGCTTTTAATTCCTATAAAAATTTAATACGTTTTTATCCATGCATTTACTAAAAGTGATGTGGTTTTAGTCCATTATCATAGACTAAAAGCATGTGTTTTGATAAAATATACAAACTATAAACATATTAATCTTTTATAGGAACTAAATTGAATTTCGAGATATTTTAAAAGACCAAAACATTTTTCACCCAATATATAAAAATAGTTGAGCAAATATATCATATTATGATATTCATTATTATTGAAATGTAGACAAAATGGGTTCATATTGGCCGATATAACAGGGAAGCTAATTCTAAATAGTAGTTTTGTTTGTTGCCATAATTCATGGAATGAATATTAAATACTAACCTGAGCATTTTACTTCACCAGACATAAGAATATTCAAAGTATTTGAGAAGGCTAGAGCAGTAACTCTTGTAGAGTGACCCTCAAGCTTGAACAGAACCTGGCATAAATGTATGATATAGAAAATAAAAACTAGCTTCATTACCCTTTAAAAATGTAATGGTACATGTCTTTCTAGAAGGAATAAAGAGATATACCTCATCATGACGGACATGGTATATAAGTATAGTGGAGTCATCAAAGCCAATACCAAATATATTGTTATCCCCTAGGTAGTAGGCAAGACATGTTACCATAGGTGGTGGAGACATGATAGTTATCAGAGTCTGCATTAGGCAATGTGTGATATACATTAAGTTAAATCATAATAATAACATCATTTTAAGTTGCAAAATAAAAACAACTAGCATTATCTCAATCAAAAGATTAAAGAAAGATAAGCATTCAACATGGTAACAAATTGAAAAATAAATATTCTCATTCTAGAATGTGTTCAATGAAATCACATGGCTGATTTCTATAAGGCTAATATTAATTTTTATGAATGTTTAGAAGAAAGGAACTCCAATAGCTTTAAATAATTGAAAATATCAGCATTAATCATTTTATTAGTAATGGAATGTGAATTGTTTAGTAAAGTAGAAATCTAGCTTTTAAGATTACCTTAAATGTCATCACCTTGAACAGAGAGATCATCCCTCCTGATGTTGAAATAACATATCCATCCATTTTTGCCAAAGCAAGACATGAAACCGGGTTTCCACATTTCACATTTGAAAGGTCATTGATCATAAATTGCGGGCCATCCTTTGGTTGCCACAATTTAGGGCAAAATTGTGTAGTAGCCTACAAGCAATAATTACAGTGTTATGAAAAAATTAATCTCCAAAATTAAACTTAATGGTTAATAATAACTAGCCAAAAGAGAGGGGAATAAAAAGAAGAAAATAAAATAATATCAAAAGAAAGTGAATATGACATTACCTTGCCATTCAAGTTAAAGCCATTAAGTGACCAGCGCCAAACTAGACGAATAACATTTGATGCCAATGCCACAATGGAATTTCCCGCATTATTATGAGCCAATCTTACAATTTGCTTCATGTACAGTTAATTAATGATCATTTCTTTATTGTATTAATCTAATTGTCCTGTTAGTAATTATTTTGAATATTTCATTTTATAGTTTGCACACACGCACACACATGCACACACGTACACATACACACAAAAGAATCTTATGTGGATTACAACTTCCTTTTAGATATTGGTATGAGTAGTTCGATATGGTTGTAACTTGTAATATGCTAGCATATTTATCATCAAATACCTCTTTTACTTCGGAACACATAGGGAGCTTCAAGAATTGGCACTGAGAATAGTCACTATATTTCATAGATATAATTCAGAATTTTTGGCTGAACAATAAATCCTTCTAAAATCTAAATTAGTATCGGGAGGCAAGTTTTTAAATAATGGTCTGCAACTACGATTTTAGCCACAAATCGCAGCCTCAAGGTTTTTGGACTCATCACAATTGCAGCCGCATCTTGTCAACAATTTCCCATGACATCAAATATCTTGATAAAACTGCAATCGCAACCAAAATTTAAAAGCTTCCAAGCAGGATTCTATCAAACTCACAAATAACAATAGTATATTTTTCATTATGCAGTATCACACAGAGATGAAAATCTTCAATTAGTAACCAGTATAGGAAGGTTTCATCAAACTAACCTCATCAAAATCAATACTTGGCCTTCCATTGGTTGAAGGGTTCCACTCCATAGTTGTTCCTAAAGAAAAAAGGCCACATCATACAGTTAGAGCTACCATGAAATAGTTAATTAGGTGACCAAATTAAAATATTTCAAAAATTAAATTGTTTTTTTCAAAAATTGGGGGCTATAGCAACCGATGATAAACAAGCATCCAATTGATTGCCTAACGAAGATATCAAAGCCTATACCTGAATTTGTTGGAGCAGATGTAGATGGTTGGGAATTACTGTGGTCTATTAAAAGGTCTGGTTCTTGACCAGGATTTTGAAGCCGCTGCCATTTTAAGCTAACAAATGGAATAGTAAATAAGTTTTTTGTGTGGCGGAAAGGCATATCCAAAAATCAAGAATAATAGTAAAAGGAATAAACACTAGCCTATGAATATGTGAAGACAAGGCAACTATGAATGAATGTCTAGCTTATCAACTTGGAATTATGAAATTAAGAAAATAGAGTGAAACCTTTCATTGAGAAGATGGCGTACCCTATGACTTTCAATGACAGGAAATTTTAGCTTTCCACCTAAAAGAGGATGTTGAATTATATTTTCCTTAAGTTCAACCATCAAATTCTTCCTCGCAGAATTTGCATCTTGATATGTTGGTTTAAGTTCCCTCTTTAGGACCAACAAATTTGGAGGAAAAAAAAAGAACAAAAGGGTAACCATGTTAAACAATAACTAATTGAATAAACACGAGCAATTGAATTCTACCTTATATTATCAAGTATTAGTAGGTAACTAAGGTCTTTGAACATCACTTTATTTCCCTTTGTAAAGACTTTCAAATCCTTTAAAAGCATATCTAAGGCCTTGTTATGATCATTACTATGAAAAACATAAACAATGTTAGATAAGAACAAACAAGAACACCATTTGATATAGCTAAGACTAAAAACTTACACGTCCAAAGCCTCAAAGTATTTTTGTTTCCTTAGTTCAAAGTATATATATTTTGATTGAGAAATCATTATCCATGCCCTTTGTGAACCCTGAAAGATAGTTCTCAACCTCATCCCACTTGCCTTCAAGCACCATTTCCTCAAAATTCTTCAAGTCAAAGTATAACCCACTTTCACACCCAAGCTTGTGAATAATGAAAGATTGAAGGCAAAATAACATGGCAAAAGAACAATCATTATTCATAACATTAAAAAACTATGCAAGAAGTCTTTTGTTTGTGTTGCAGAAAGGGTGAGACACTTACGTGCGTGTTGCTTCCTTCAAATTTTCCTCATCAATGTATTGTAAGACCAAGAGGGCGAGGTTGTTTTTGAGGTGAGACATGTTGGTACAACTATGTTTGTTTTCCAATATTGCGTGAGCACTATCATTATGTATCACTAATCAATATCAAAGTGTCTATTACATAAGGTGTGATAAGGTATTTAAAATCGAATAATCCATTATCTTTCAACAAATTTTTCTACAAATCTTTTTAATATTTATGAACAAAGTATTAACTAAAAAGATATATATTGAAATTATTTTTTATGGGTTTTCACCATGATTTTTTTTTTACATTATTTGACTAGGATTTTTATTCTAATTAGTTATACATAACTTTGTGGTGTCTTATGTTGTAGCACTTTTGATGCTAAATAATGAAAAATATACTATTATTATTTGTGAGTTTGATAGAATCCTGCTTGGAAGGTTTTAAATTCAGTTACGATTGCAATTTTATCTAGATATTTGATGTCATGCAAAATTGTTGACAACATGCGGCCATAATTGTGATGACTCCAAAAACCTTGAGGTTGCGATTTGTGGCTAAAATCGTAGTGGTAAATCATTATTTAAAAACTTGCCTCCTAATACTAGTGTAGATTTTAGAAGGATTTATCGTTCAGCCAAAAATTCTGAATTATATTTATGAAATAGGAAGAGTTCCAACTCAAACCATCTAAAGTCTACCAACAATTAAGCAAGCAAATTGGGAGAGTATAAAAATAAGTTTTAGTAAAAATCTACAAGACTTTTAGTTTACTATGGTAGTGATAATCTATATTCTACAAAACTCAGAGTTGAAGCTCCCAAGTCCAGCTCTTGATCATCATTATCTTGATGATTATCAGCTTCAACATTCTGTGTCTCTTCCTGTCTCTGAATAACCACTCCCTTTTGTGGCCGGTTCAGATAAATATTTCTCATCCTCCTCTCCTCCATAAATCTGCTTCCAGAAGGCACCAACCCAGCTGGGAGTAGCATTGGCCGTAGCAATGCAAATGGACTCATAGGGTTTACCAAGCCTTGATACAGGTGAAAACATTGATACTCATTCTTCGACTCTTGTGGAAGAAAACATCACTACTCAAGTAAGTGCCCTAAATGTGTTGTGATATGTGCATTTTATGTGCATTTCAAGCTTTGTTACAATTGTATTGATATATGAGTGAGAAAAATTTATGAAACATCATTAACTTTCCTCATTATGCAACCCAAAATTTGAAAAGCACATAAAAGAAACTTACATATTACACCTAGTTTACACCTACATGACACTTTCACTTAATATTATTGACCTATCTCCTTTAAAAAAATGCATGTGTGTATGTATATATGGAGTTATTAAAATTTCAATCATTAATTTTTAATTAACCAACTTGCTTGGCCAACAGGAGCCAGGACACAACATCTGAGCTTTAGGCAACTTTTCAATGGCGAAACTTCAACGCCATGCCTTTCTAGTGATGTACAAATTCAGACCACAGACAAGGGAAAGAAAGTGCATCAAACACTACCAATTGGCTTAGCAGAAAAGCACAATGCTGAACATGGCTATGCTAATATTAATGCTCCTATTGTTGTACCTAGTTTTCACCATAAAAATGGTGAACTTGACAAAGGAAAAGGCAAGATGCCTGGGCATCATTATGCCAAAAAGTATGGCACTTTTTGATGGGGTTGATATTGCTCCTTATGGCAACTGCTAGCAGTTTTGGTGAAGTATGGCACTTTTTGGCATACTTCACCAAAACTGCTAGCAGATGCAATGAGGAGCAGCATCAACCCCATCAAAAAGTGTCATACTTTTTGGCGTATTGATGCTCAGGCCTCTTGCCTTTTCCTTTGTCAAGTTCACCATTTTTATGGTGAAAACTAGTTACAGCAACAGGAGCATTAATATTAGCACGACCATGTTCAGCATTGTGCTTTTCTGCTAAGACAATTGGTAGTGCTTGATGCACTTTCTTTCCCTTGTCTGTGGTCTGAATTTGTGCATCACTAGCAAGGCATAGCATTGAAGTTCCACCATTGAAAAGTTGCCTAAAGCTCAGATGGTGTGTCATGGCTCCTGCTGGTTCCTATTGACCAAGCAAGTTGGTTATTTAAAAATTAATGATTGAAATTTTAATTTTTAATAACTCCATATATACATACACACATGCATTTTTTTTAGAGGAGATAGATCGATAATATTAAGTGAAAGTGTCATGTAGGTTTAAACTAGGTGTAAGATGTAAGTTTCTTTTATGTGCTTTTCAAATTTTGGGTTGCATAATGAGGAAAGTTAATGATGTTTCATAAATTTTTCTCGCTCATATATCAATACAATTGTAACAAAGCTTCAAAATGCACATATCACAATACATTTAGGGCACTTACTTGAGTAGCGTTGTTTTCTTCCACAAGAGCCGAAGAATGAGTACCAATGTTTTCACATGTATCAAGGCTTGGTAAACCCTATGGGTCCATTTGTAGTGCAACGGCCAAGGCCACTTACTCCCAGCTGGGTTGGTGCCTTCTGGAAGCAGATTTATGGAGGAGAGGAGGACGAGAAATATTTATATGAACCAGCCACAAAGGGGAGTGATTATTTAGAGACAGGAAGAGGCACAGAATGTTGAAGTTGATAATCATCAAGATAATGATGATCAAGAGCTGGACTTGGAGCTTCGACTCTGAGTTTTATAGATTATCACTTCCTTAGCAAACTGAAAGTCTTGTGGATTTTTACTAAAACTTATTTTTATACTCTCCAAATTTGCTTGCTTAATTGTTGGTAGACTTTAGATGGTTTGAGTTGGAACTCTTCCTATTTCATATATATAAATTTTTGGCTGAACAATAAATCCTTCTAAAATCTACACTAGTATTAGGAGGCAAGTTTTTAAATAACGATTTACCACTACAATTTTAGCCACAAATCGCAACCTCAAGGTTTTTGGAGTCATCACAATTATGGCCACATGTTGTCAACAATTTCGCATGACATCAAATATTTAGATAAAATTGCAATCGCAACCGCAATTTAAAACCTTTCAAGCAGGATTCTATCAAACTCACAAATAACAATAGTATATTTTTCATTATTCAGCATCAAAAGTGCTACAACATAAGACACGACAAAGTTATGTATAACTAATCAGAATAAAAATCCTAGTCAAATAATGTAAAAAATAATAATGGTGAAAACCCATAAAAAAATAATATCCATATGTATATATATCACACACACATGATAATTCTTCAATTAGTAACCAGTATAGGTTGAAGGTTTCATTAAACTAACTTCATCAAAATCAATATTTGGCCTGTAAATCCTTTTACATCAGAGTATTGGAAGAAAAAGTTGTCAAAGACAGGCATAGTTAAGTCACTTAAAACAAATAATCACAAATCAAATCTGATGCCAATTCTAGGGTGAACCACCCTCACATGTGGTTTAAAGTGGACCACTATTCTTAACCATTAGATTCATCTAGTCTCATTTCTCTTATCCTACACCTTTCCCACTTGATTCATGCTCCCTCGTTGGAGCCGCCGGCGGAAATCACCTCCGGCGGCAGTGCTCAATTTTTTCCCCATGTCTTCTTCCCCTCTCTCCCTCCCATATCTGTTCCCCTAACTCCAAAACGATGGAGACAAACTTTCCACTCCGAAATTTATAGCATCCCCAACTCCAAAACTTGTTAAACTCTGCCAACACAAAAAATCGAAAAAATATATCATAAGGATCCTCTCAAGGCATAATAGAAAACCCCTCAACACTCAAAAACTGCACATTGTTAATCAAAAACTTTGCAATCGATAACTTAGTGCTTGAAATCAACAAGCGCATTGACATCAAATAAGCAACACAAACACAAAGTTCCACCAATGAACGAAAGAACACAATTCTCAGAAAAATAAATATATAAACAAAGAGACTTTTGAGTACTAGTGGTAAGGAACTGAAACGAATCTGGATCTGGGCTCCGACGAACTCAACAACGCTGTAGATTTAGTGCGGGCACACCATGAACATGAGGGTTCTGGAGTGTCGAATGCGAACCTGTCGCGATGCTCATTCAAATCATGAAGGTGACAAAGTTGGTACGGATATGGTGTCGTGGATTTGGTGCAGCTTGTAACACTGTGATTTTCGTAATGTATGATAAGTGATTTAATTAAAATATAAGAGAAATTAAATTTAAATTATGTTACGTAATGAGTTAATTAATAAATGGAATGAATTGTTATATGTTGTCGGATTCTTAGTGAGTTTCAATGGTTTTTAGACCTTATATAATTACTTCTCTGTGAAATATTGTACAGATTTGGAGAAAGATAGTCCGAAAATCATCGGACAGTGTAGAAAAATACACCGAGATAAGTGACAGATGTATGAAAAAATGAATTAAATTTAAATCATGTTATTTAATGAACTATATAAATAAAATAGATTGTTTTGTTTATGTGATTATTGTGTGTTTAGTAGTTTTCGTAATAATTTCAATTTTACGTAAGTTTTGTTATAGAAAAAGGGGGGTGTGAGGTTAGAAAAAATTGGGTGCAAATAGCAAAGTTTAAAAGTTATCCAAAATATTAACGTGATCAACCTTCTTTCTTCATTCATTCTCTTGATTCTTCCTTTCTTCCTCCCGCTGCTCTGTTCTCTCTCCTCCCTTGCAAGCTTGGCCGCGGCACTCAAAGGGAAAAGAAGCCATTTTTATTTGTTGCTTTAAGTTTTGTATCCAAGTTAAAGTATCATCTCTTCACCATCCCGATCAAATTTCTTTTTCCTCTTCATCTCTTCCTCTCTGTACGTGGCTGGAGCTAATCCCGAAAGGTAAGGGAAGTTTTTCTATTTTCAGTTTAAGTGTGGTTGAGAGCTAGGGGGCTCAACCACATACAGCATGTCTGCCCCTCTTGTTGTTTGTGTTGTGTTTGAGTATCTATGATTTTTCTGGCAGTAGCTGTGTGAGTGTGTATGAATTTATTATTTTTGTTTTTGACTCTCTAAATTACTTGGAAAGGCTCCTAAAACAAAGGAGATCATGCCCAAATTTTATTAAAATTGTTTGGCAAGGTTTTCAATGTGATATTCACCCTAACAATAAAAGTGGCAGTGGCTGTGGGTTCGTCCAGCTCTGGACAGCCCCCACGATTTTGTGATTTTTGGAAGATCTAACCGTTGGTTTTTCACGAAATTTGTTTTTAATGAAAATAGACTCGAAATGGAGAAACTTTTATTTTGACATCTTGAAGAGAAAACCTCATCTCAGGGTTCATCCGTGACCCATAAAGTGACTGTTCTGTTTTTCGAGTTCCCCTGGAACATGTCTCGGTTTTTCTTAAACTCCTAATTGTACACTTAATTTTTTGTTTTAGTTTTTGTGCTATTAAAAACTAGACAAAACAAGCTTTTTAACTGTGTAATTTACAAAAATTATCATGTCCAATTCCTAAATTAAATTTTTGAAATGGAACAGGGCAAGGGTTTAGAGCTCTGTTTGGAGTCCGAAATTTAGGCTGTTAGAGAAAATTTTACTGGGAACAATTGGGAACGAATTTGAGGACATGGGATACCATTATTGAAATATTAGTGTGTTACCTTTATCCTGTTAAAATTACAGCTCAAAACAAGTTTGAGAAGTGTTAGAAAACTCACTTTCTTTGAACCATGTTCACTGGAAAGCCAAATTCGGTACTGTCAACTTGTAGGAATTTTAGAAAATTCTCTAGTTGTCTATTTTACAATTGGGATACCATTTTGAAAAATAGGATTCAAGAGATTTGATTCTATATAAAAATTTTTGAATTATGAGGTCATTTGCTACAATCAGTTAGAGCTCACATTCAGTACTGCCAATGAGAAATCGACCTTATTTGATCAATATGATATCAATTTTGGAATGGTGATGTTTGTTTATTGAGGTGTGAATTTTGTAAGTAAGTCTATTCTATGAGAAAATGACTTTGTTGTTGAGATTATTATATTGTTGATTGAGGTGCTTAAAATTTTGTTGAGAACATTATTTATTATTGAGGTGTATGTGTATTGTTGATAAATTGAAATTGAATGTTGATGAGATGATGATATATGTGAACTATGTATTAGAACCATTCCTATATGTTAAAGAGGAGTTAGCTATGTACTTTGGGAAGATTTTTATAGAAAAGAAAATTGGTATACTTGGAAGGGTGAGTTTCATGCCAGAACTCCGGCCCACTAAAGCGACCCGGGGGTCTCGCCTAGTGGGATATCTTTCCAAGTACCACCCCTATGTTTTGACTCCGAATAACGTGTTGGAGTGTTGAGAACTACTTCCCAAGAGGTTTAGTGACTCTTTTAGTGTATAGGGGATGAGTTGTTGTCGTGGTTGAGATTTGTTGATGTTGTTGAGATGTATTTGGATCCTTAAGTCAGGCCATTGGTAATGGCGGGTATAGAGGTGCCGTATATAAGATTGTAAAGGATTCCAAATATGTTTTGATGCTGGAATACAGGGTGTGCATAGTTGATGCACAGAAATATTCTGAATGTTGTTGTGCACAATGGTGCACAGACATATGAGTAGGCACGTAAGTTGAGGGTGCCAGTTGGGCTCTCAACCTAGTGCTGGGGATTTTCGTGGTGGCTAACGGTGAGCCTATAGAATAGATGAGTGGGTGAATCCCTATAGATGTATGGTCTTGCAAACCTACAGAGGTAAGCCACTATAGCACTTGTCTATTTTCGATAAAATCACACTTTCCCCATAGGGTAGCTCAGGGGACTCCCTGTATGGTTAGTAGACACTGACTATGGTGGGGGAGGTGGCCTATGAGGACCGCTCATATGGTGTCGAAACTCCATGGAGTAGAGTCAGTCTTGTCGACTAAGATTGTCTAGTGGACATGAGTTGTCACCAGGCAGCCAAGGACTTAGGCCTTAGACCTGGAGGGTTCCTGGGGCGGTCAGTTGAGGGTTGGGGCCCAACCCAATAGGCTGGCGACCAGGGGTGTTACATAAAAGGGCGTTGTGATGGTTATGACTCATGATGATGAGCGGTGATGGTTTATGTTGTATGAACTATTTGAGATGGTTGAACTATGATATTGTTGTTTATTGATGAATTGAGTTATGAGTTTATGAACTAAGTTTTGTATAACGGTTTCAGTTATATGTATAGTTTTGTTTGGTAAGCTTACCCTTGCATTATTTGCACGTGTGGTTTGTGCCTGTGATGATCTCGGACATCGTGTTCGGGGGAGCAGATGGTTTTTAGGTGGATCTTTCTCTTGGAGATTTTGTGGATAAAGCGTACGAGGGATTGAAGACATTATCATTTCTTTCTCTTTCTTTGTTTGGTCTTATGTATAAAATGAACCAGTTAGGGATATTGTGTATTTATCATGTGAAAAGATGTATGTACGCGTAGTTTTATTTAGTTAAGTTTTAAATTTTATCTGTTGGTTTTGGGAATCGCAGAAAAAGGAAAGGAAGAAAAAAAATATCCAGTATTTTATCAACAAACTAATAAGAGAGTTTTTAAAATTTAATGAAATAAAATCTTTAGTATAATAGATCTATAACAAAGATGGGTCGTTACACAGCTCCGGTGAAGTTGACAACGTCGTGGATTTGTTACAAATCTGGTGTGACACGCCCTAAACCCATGGATTCCAAAGACGGGGTCGTCGGCATCGGGAAGATCGTCAGAGTGGAGATCGCGTAGGAACGGGTTTGGAGGTTCTGTGGGAGGTTGCAAGAGAGGAAGGGTCAGTACAGAGAAGGAGAAGCGGGGGAAAAAAAAGTGGCACTGCTGCCATAAATCACCTCCGACGGCGACGCACGGCAAATAGTGGCGGAGGCACCATGGAGGTTGCAGGTGAAGGAGTGGGTTACAGAGAAGATGAAGAAGGGGAAAGTTTTAATATGGGAGGATGCATAATAAAATTTTGTACCTTGATTAATCTTAGGGCTGAAAATAATGATGTAAATTGGACCACTTATAAAAGTGGTCCACCGTAGTAATGGCCCAAATCTGAATTCAAATCTAAAATATGGAATGTAGTCAAATCTTGATAAACTTTTTAAATTTGACAACTTATTCTTTTCCTGAAATTAATTAATAGGTTCTTAAAGTGGTATAAAATTTGAATTATAACAACATAATACAAATTAACATAAATAATTCTTAATCAGGATATCGTTTTGAATCTTGAACAAAGAGAGGTAAGATTTCTCATAATGAAATTGAAAATTGTCTACTAAATCATAAAATTCAGAGAGTTGATATATATGATATCTAATGAGAATATTGTTGAACATTAAATTCTAAAGAATGCTGATTTCATAATATATGTTTAAAAAATTACGATCTCCAATTAAAATTATTTAAATTCGATTAAATTAAAAGTACTTATACTATTATTATTATACTTATAATGTCTTTTATTTAATTCAATAGAGTTTTTTTTTTTTTGTTACAAGAGAAAATTTTAATATAGTAGAGATGTGAGTAGGGAAAGATAAAAGTTTCAAAATAAAGATAATTAACAGTTTCTTGAATTATTAAAACAATAGATTAACTGAAACAAAATAGTTTTTTTTCAAAGTGCCTAATATTTTTAATTAAAATAAATTAAATATAAATACCATCGAATAAAATAATTGATAAATACCACTAGAAAAAAAAAACAAAATAATGCCTCATTATTACACTTTATTTGAATATAGAGAAGGGGGGGAGGGGGGAGGGGGGAGTAGAAAAAGAGTTAATGAAATGAAAGGACTAAATTTTAAAGAATTTTTTTTCTTTTTTGGTTTTCATGAAATGGAAAAGGAGAGAAGAAAATGTTAATTTTTTCCCTATAAATTAATAAATAGGTAAGTGTGTCATTTCAATAATTTTTTTATAAAAATATTTTTGTAAAAATCGAAGTATTTTTTCTCTCTATTTTTATGCTCAACTAAATAAGTAAAAATATATTTTTCTTTTATATTTTTCTCCATCTAATTTCATATAACTGATTTTGTCTTTGACCAACAAATAAATCGATCAATGAAGCCGTGGAGGCCCGTTGAAAGAGGTATACACATCCAATACACAACAATATCTCAAACAAAATCATCTTAAAAAAAGATAAATGTATGGGGGAAAAAAGTAAAGGTGAAGAAAAAACGCTACGCCAAACCCCAAGACATTTGCTAGATTAAACAACTGTTAGTTTAAACAAATATTAGAGCTGTTAAAAACTGAAAGTGAACACAACAAAGGTTAACAATCGACTCAGATCAGGGAAGAATACAAAAAAATCAACTCATATCAGGGTATATATATTCTAGGCTACAATCGTTAGTTCTTTACCCTCTTTATTGATGAAATTGTCAACCAAAAAGAAAATGAAATTGTCAACAATAAAATAAAAAGGTTATGTGTAACATCCTTATTTTATTTTACTGTTTGTACATGTTTTTCTATAAATATTATGAGAAATTATGTACTGTAGTTTATATAAACTTTCTATACATATTTTCATAATAAAATTCATACAGTTCTATTCAGAAAAATTTCCTAAGTCTTTTGATATTTTCATTTGTGGTTGAATTGCTTATTGACTAGATAGTTGTGTCAGACAGCTGTCCAGGATAAATTTTCCGATGTAACATTTTGGACTGGACTGTAATCTAATAAAAAGGTAATTAAATATATATTTAAAATATACACAGTTGGGAAATTAAAATGCTAATTTCGAATTATTAGAATTTTCTGAGAGTTAGAACTCTGAGAAATTATTACGATAAAATTCTAAGGTAGAAAATTAAGATAAAATTTGTATGACACCTATGGAATTACCTATTAATTATAACATACTTAGAATAATTATTAAAATTGTTTAACTAAGAAAAAGAAAAATAAAAGTGTTAGCCAATCAAAATGTGACAACTCAATATTTCTAATGTGATTAAATTAAGCTAATTAGACCTTGATTTAGAGATAATTAAGACACTACCCAAAGGTTTTTGATAGTGAGGAATCTAATGGTGGTGTTAGTTTCTTCAAATTCTAATTAGTTTGTAAGATAATTAAAAGCCCTAAATATATTCTAGAATAATCAACATTTTCTACAACTTTTGACCCTTTGACCAAGGAAACGGGCAAGTCACCTAAGCAAGAAATTGTGACCGTCCAAGTGGGCTGGAAATCTCAAGCAAGGGACTGCCCTTGGACCCTGCAGCTGGATGTGAGGGAGAAATTAAATTGGGTGGAGAAATTTTTTTTTATAAAAACATAGGAAACAAAGTAAAAGAAAAAGCTTGCAAAACCTAGCTTTTCTAAAACCCCAAACCCGTGAGTTTCCCAACTGCAGCCCTCCATTTTCACTTCATCTTAACTTCTAAAATCAAGAGAGAAATCCATCCAAACCTCACAAAATTTAAACCACCTTAGGCCAAAGAGAAGAGATTTAGGAGAAAAAGCTCAAAATTTCAAGAAGCCAAAGAAGAAAGGGAGAAAAGGATTCAAGAGTTTTTACATCAAACCAAAGATCCAAGGTAAGGATCTTGGCATTTAATTTCAATCTAGGCAACTTGAAATTAAGAGAAACATGTCTTTAGGTTTAATTTCAAGATTTAATCAAGAACCATTAAAAGAAGAAATTGATTTAGGGCTTTTAGATAATTGAAGTTGGAAGCTTGAATTAGTTGTTTGAATCAATATTTTGATTGGTTTCATGATGTGTTTTGATGGATTGAAACTTGATTTGGTTCGTTCTTGATTGAAAATGGCTTGGTTGTTTTGGATTTGATGTTGGAAGATTGAGAAATGATGAGGGTTTGTGAAGGAGACCATTCGGCCATGGAGAAGATGAAAGGGGTACTATGTGCAAAATTTTCAAATAACCAAGGGCAAAATAGTCATTTCACATGAAGGGATACATTGGAAATTTTATAAAAAGATCAAGGGCATTTTCAGAAATAATAGAAAAGTGTAAGGGTAAAATGGTAAATTCACATGTTCTAGAAAGTTTAGGGATAAATTTGGAATTTTAGAAAAAGATTAAGGGTAGTTTAGTAAATTTACATAACAAGGACCTAATTAGTATCTTATTAAAATATTAATGTTATGGTGTTAATTGTTGAATTTTATATTTAATTATGTGATTGTTTAATGTTAATTATTTGTTTATGATCATTGTCATCTAGCATAAGCATGAGTCTTTTTGGGGGAATTTCAAAGATTTCAAGTGAAAAATGATTTATGTTGGCTAACCGAGACTATGGTAGCCATGAATTTTAAAAGATCAGTGATGTTGACTAACCGGGACTACGGTAGTCATGAGAAATGATTTTGACAGATAAGAAATGATTTTTTTGGGTGAGCAGAATAAGTTAGACAGGACTGTATAGTCTGTGATTATATAGTTTGTGGGGTGAAGGGTATTGGCAATCCCACAAGTGGTCGGAATCTGGACTGAGATGCGGTCGTGGTGGCCTTCCTGAGTATCCTGATCTCCTAATTCTGTTTAGTTTATTCGCGTTTAGTAGGGGCTAATAGCTGAATTGTAGTGTGTAATGGTAGGCCAGTTACTTACTAAACACTCAAAGGGGAAGTCTCCATGGAGCAGGGTCAAAATGATTTTGAGTCAAAAACTGCATTTGCTTTAATTATGTGATTTGTTAATTGTTATATGAAATGTATATGGTTGATATTGTTTCTAATTGCATGAGAAATTAAATGCCTGATCCGGTAAATTTTGTCCCTAGATTCTAGGGAAATGTAAATGCAGGTGAAGGAAGAATAGAAGAAGAAAAAGATGCAGATAATTCCAGAGCTTTAGAATGGGAATATTTTGGGTAGATACTACATATATTACTTAGAATCATTTTGTAATAGAGTTCTTTAGAATTTAATGATATAAATTATGAATATATTTTGGAATTTAAATAGAATGTATTAGCATATTTATATATATCTAATATAAATTAAATAGTTAAATAAAATTTTATTGAAAGGGGGTTACATTCTACTTAGAAAATTTAAGACACAAAAAAATTGAAAAAGTGTTAGCTATTCATAAAAAATATAAGAAACAAAAATGCAAAGAGCGGAAAATGTTATTTATCCAATAAATATGATGCAAAAACTAAGACATGCATGTAGAAAAATGCTCATAAGAGAAGAAGGAAAAAAAAAACACTTTTGGGTTGTTAATGTTTCTCTGTGTTTGTATAACTAATATATGATGAGAAGAAATTTATCAGAAAACTTACCTGAAAGAAGGAAGATAACAAGTAAGAAGAACGTTCAAATGAAAATGGGACCAACAATTTTCACTACTATACACGAACTGAGTATTCAAACGAAGATGGGAGTGGCATTTGCTACTACATGTGCTATTTAAATACGATGCATGCATCGATACAAAAATTTCATTAACCCATTATTCACAGACATCTATATATTCCTAATCTATAAATCATTTCTTGATCTCCAAATCAACAGAGGAAATTTCTTGTATTTGAAATATCTATAAACAATCTTCAACCGTTGTATCTTTTCACCCTTAAGGAAAGTGGATCCATCAGTATCTTTTTCACATATACTAATAATTAATAGCTAACCTTTTTTTTAATAGAAATTAATAGCTAACTTTTTTTTTAGAGGAAATTAATAGCTAGCCTAAATTACAAAGAGACGTGTTGATTGAAAAAACAAAAGTTTAAGATTAAATTTTCTTTCATTGTCCTTTATTGAAAAGATTGTTTTGGTAACATAGCTCTTAATTAGCAGCTAGTATTTATTAGTGCACTGCTTTTGTAGAAAATAGTTTATTCATCTATACTAATTTTTTTTTATTTCATAAAATTACACATATATTTCCATATTTATATTTAGACTATACCAGGTCTTTAGGGGCTTAATTAGTCCAAATCATTTTCTAACCAAGTTAGTTTTCAACCCTTACATTTGTTAAAATTACACTACTCAACCAACTAAGCTAGACTCCATTAGTACTGTCTTCATCTTATGTTAAAATATAAAATTTATTTAACTTAACATTGTTAAAGAATATAACAAGGGAGTCTAGCTCAGTTGGTTGAGTAGGGTGCGTGAATTATTGTAAACCCTCGGTACCGTGTTCAATTCATACAGATAAAAAAAATTGTTAAAGAATATTCATTATAAGATTTAATGTAATTATATATTCATTACATTAAATTATATATTTAATGTAATAAGATTCATTCAAAAAGTTATATATATATATGTATGTATATATATGTATGTATATATATATATATATATATATATATATATTAATTAGCATTACATTTATTAATTAATAAATATATTAAACTTAATAAATATATTATATTTCATAAATATTACTAAAATTAATTATATACTATATTTAATAAATATAATAATTAATACTATATGAGAAATTAAAAAGTTATTTAAATATTTATAAAAATATTATGTTAATAACATCATTTAAATACTACCTTAATACTACCAGAAGAGTTTGAAATTTGAATTGTTCACCCAAAGAGCATGGTCGTGGTATGCTTAGCACAGTCATGCTAACTTCCACAATGTCAATTTTATTTCTTTTAATATAAATAGAAAAGTGGAAGTGGGGGTTTGGGGTATCTTTTGTTTTGTTTTGAAATAGAAATTTCTGGGTGAGAGAACATCTATGTAGGGATTTTTGGCTTAGGGAGAATGTAAGGGACATCATTGAGGTTCGAATTTGTAAAGTTTCTATCCCTCTGTATTCTTTATGTTTTTAATTGGAAATTTCAGCTTCACTTTAACTATGGTTGGCTAATTTCTTAGAGTCAATATTATGATGTCTGTGTACCCCAGTTCTGTTTATAACTGAGTCCCCTTTATTATTCAGTCAATTGTATTTCTTCACTGTGATAATTATTATTTTATAATTGGTCACTTTGAATATTAGTTAATTGCTTCTCAATGACCACCTGCATGTAATTAAAAAATCTATGAAGTAATTGAATTCGTATAGCATACATGATCAAACTTGTTGTATGAATTTTCAATGGATTAATAACCTTTAGTCAACCTCTCTGAGAATTATCCTTTATCCTAATTTAAGACTTATATGGTCAATTGAGAATTAAATTAGGGGAAAGAAAATTGTTAGACCATGACAAAAGGCAATGATTTTAAGAGGCGGCTAGCAATTGAAGAATGACTTAGGGTTCAATTAGAATAAGAATTGGGAGAAAAGGGGTATGGATGAAATCACAATCCTAGGCTTGCTTTTCTGAAAGTTCTCTTTTATAGATACTACTAGATTTTGACCCGTACATTACACAAGGTAAACAGAATGTTTAAAAACTATTATTTGAATTTTATATTGTATGAATATAATTTGTTATATTTTTCTCTTCATACTTTCATAAAAAATATCCATCACCATTTGTTATATTTTTCATATTTTCCATGTTCGTAAAATAAAATATTCAATAAATTATTTAAATCAAGAAAGAGACATCCATAAAAAAGTACATTCAATTTAAAATTATTATAATAAAAAATATAATTTCACCATAATAATTTAAATATTAATATGACTTCAGGTAAATTGTTAATCATGTGAATTAAGTGAAAAATTTTACTTGCTTTTATAATATATATATATATATATATATATATATATATATATATATATATGCATAGCTATGTGTTACATTTTATATATAATTTTTATACATATCAATGTCTAAAAGAAAATTAAAATTTGTCTAGATAGAAGAAAATCATGAATAATTTATTTAAGTGGGAAGATAATAAATAAACATATAATTATTTGCGTAAAATTAATTTTAGACACTAATTGTGCTTGGACAAAAAAATAGTGATTTTGTTGATTTAATTTTATTTTTGTTATGTAATTAGATATATATTAATTATGTAAAAAATAATAATTTTGATTGAACAAAAATATTTAGTAAAAAAAAATTATCCCCGAGAATTTAGTATAAATTTTCCTACTTGTTTTTATAAAAAAAATGTTCTTCCTCATGTATTAAATTTTATATAGCAAGTTAAGTCTAAATTTCTCTTGATAATTTCATGAAAAATATTCATTCCCGTTTGTCATATTTTTTTAGTACTTTATATGATTGTAAAATAAAACATTCAATAAATTATTAGAGTTAGGAAAGAGAGACCCATAATAAAAATACATTTAAATTAAAATAATTATAATAAAAATATAATTTCATCATAATAATTTAGATATTAATGTGATTTCAGGTAAATTGTTCATTTCCGTGAATTAAGTATAAATTTTCTACTTGCTTTTATAAAAAAATAAATTCATCCCTATGTGTTAAATTTTATATATAACTTTTACTTTAATATATTGGCATATACATATTAATGCATAAAAAATTAAAATTTGTCCGATTAATTAGAAGAAAATCTTGAATAATTTATTTAACGGAGAAGATAATAAATAAAAATGAATAATTATTTACTTAAAAATTAATTTTAAACACTAATTTTGGGTGGGGAAAATAATAGTCATTATATTTATTTAATTTGGTTTTTATTATGTAATTAAATATATATTAATTATGTAAAAGAAATTTTAATTTGGTTTAGACAAAAATCTTTAGTAAAAAAGTTTATTCTTGTAAATTAAAAGTAAATTTGCTTACTTATTTTTATAAAAAATGTTCATCACAATGTATTATATTTTATATATCTAATCCAGTAAGTTAAGTCTAAATTTTCTTCATATTTTCATGAAAAATATCCTCTCATTTTAATATTTTTCTCATACTTTCTATGTTCGTAAAATAAAGCATTCAATGAATAATTTAAGTTAGGAAAGAGTTAGTCATAAAAAATATATTTTAATTAAAATTATTATAATAAAAGTATAATTCCACCATAAGAATTTAGATATTAATGTGATTTCAGGTAAATTGTTCATCCTCATGAATTAAATAAAAAATTTCTATTTGCATATATAAAAAAAATTCATCCTTATGCGGTTTCGTTTATATATAACTTTTTATTTTAATATATTGGAATATACATATCAATATATAAAATAAATTTCTAGTTTATCCAGTTAAAAGAAAATCTTGAATAATATATTTAAGTGAGAAGATAATAAATAAAAAAACAAATAATTATTTGCTTAAAAATTAATTTTAGACACTAATTTTTCTTGAAGAAAATAATAATGATTATGATGATTTAATTTGATTTTTGTTATGTAATTAAACGTACATTTAGTATGTAAAAGAAATTTTATTTTAATTAGACAAAAATCTTTATTAAAAAAGTTTATCCCCATGAGTTGAGTGAAAATTTTCCTACTTGTTTTTTATAAAAATTGTTCATTCTCGTGTGTTATATTTTATATATCTAATATGATAAGTTAAGTATAATTTTCCCTTCAAATATTCATGAAAAATATTCATCTCTATTTTTTATATATATTTTTATACTTTTTATGTTTGTGAAATAAAACATTCAATAAATTATTTAAGTCAGGAAATAGACGGTCATAAAAAATACATTTAAATGAAAATTATTATAATAAAAAATATGATTTTACCATAATAATTTTGATATTAATGTATTTTTAGGTAAATTGTTCATCCCCATGAATTAACTGAAAAATTTATACTTGCTTTTATATAATTCATCTTTTTTATAGGTAGAAGAAAATTATGAATAATTTATGTAAATGAGAATATAATAAATAAAAAATGAATAATTATTTGCTTAAAAAATAGTTTTAGACACTAATTTTGCTTGGAGAAAATAATACTGGTTATGTTGATTTAATTTGATTTTTGTTATGCAATTAAATATATATTAATTATGTAAAAGATATTTTAATTTTGATTGGACAAAATTCTTTAGTAAAAAAGTTTATCTCCATGAATTCAAAGTGAAATTTGTTTTTGTAAAAAATGTTTATCCCCTTGTGTTATATTTTATATATCTAATCTGATAAGTTAAGTTTAAATTTCTCTTCATAGTTTTATTAAAAATATTCATCTATATTTTTTAATATTTTATTCATAGTTTTTATATTCATAAAATGAAACATTTAATAATTTATTTAAGTCATGAAAGAGACATCTATAAAAAGTACATTTAAATTAAATTTTTAATAATAAAAATATAATTTTACAGTAATAATTTATATATTAATGTAATTTCAGGTAAATTGTTCATCCCCGTGAATTAAGAAAAAATTTTCTTCTTGTTTTTATATAAAAAAAATTCATCCCTATGTTTTTTATTTTATATATAAATTTTATTTTAGTATATTGGCATATACATATCAATTTATAGAAGAAGATTAAAATTTTTCCAGATAGAAGAAAATCTTTAATAATTTATTTAAGTGAGTAGATAATAAATAAAAAAAATGAATAATTATTTTCTTAAAAATTAATTTTAGACACTAATTTTGCGTTTAGAAAACAATATTGATTATGTTGATTTAATTTGATTTTTGATATGTAATTAAATATATTAATTATAAAAACTTTAGTAAAAAATTTCATCTTCATTAATAATTCTTATGCCAACTGTAAATCTCACTTATCTTATATGAGAGACATTAAGCTTGGTTGGGTTAGGTTACACCTCTGGTTTGGCTAATTGCATTGTACTCAGTGCGGTGCAAGAAAGATTAGGTTCATTATAGGATGTACAAAAGACATTTCTATACTCTGTGCATGAAATATTACTATAAATGAACTCAAAAAACAAACAATGATTCCTAAAATATAATGGGTACAAAATAGAAGATAAGATGTCATGATATTATTATTCAAGAATTAAACAATATAGTCTAAGCGTGTCTTATGAAACAAATTCTTTCCCCCATGCATCATTCATTAAAAACCTCTTCATTTATATAATTTTTAAGAATTCTAGATGTTACTGATTTTCAAGGATTTTTTTTTTTTTTTAATTTAAACATTAGGTGATCAACATTTAAGACATGAGTAGACTTGTTAACTTGTCATTAAATTTCAATTTTCCTACCAATGGGGGTCTAGCTCAGTTGGTTGAGCAGGGTGCGTGAGTGTTGTAAACCTCCTAGTATTGTCTTCGATTCCTACGGATAAAAAAAAATTCAATTTTCCTTAATACAAAAATAAATAGATGTGAAATTATATATAAAAAAAGAAATAGATATGATATCAAATAATCACATTAAATTTTATATCAATTTAAATTTATTCCTATCAACTTTAAAATGACAAAAATGCAACTTTTATTAGGTCCGTCAAATTGGATCATTTAATTAATTATAGCCTTTTTTATTCAAAGATAGTTGCTATCAACTATAATATGGAAGCTTTAAATTAGATTTTAAATTTCAACATAATGACTCATTAAAATATTATTAATTTGACGTAAATATTTTCCTTATTAGGTCCCATAAATTTGTCAACTAAATTTGACAATAATAAGTATTCACGCGCGAGCAATTTTATTTGTATACATTTGGGTCCAGTAAGTTTTTGAATTTCAATTTTGTCAAATTATTAATACTAATAAGTAATTTCTTTTTTTATATGATGACACTGATTGTTGTTATTAATTATTAATAGCTAATAATTTATTGAAGGAGACAAATTTATATCTAATTACTATTTTTAAAATTTCTAATTTGACAATGCATTAATTTATTTTAATTATTAATACTAATTTATCCATTTGAAAAAAGTTGATTCAAATTCAAATTATTAACCATAATAGGTATTTTCTTATTAATAGTAATAAGTAATTAATAGGTAAGACCTTTAATTTGTCTACGGCATTATATTTATTAAAATTTATTTCCAATTCTTTTATTAAAATTTAAATACATTATTTGATTGGTATAAATTATTTTAGTTAATTTAATTTGTTGTTTTTAATCATAAGTATATTATAATTTTTAAAATATTTTGTTAAAAATAATATAAACCAATAATTAACAAAAATTATAAAATTAAAAATAATTCTAATTTCAAAATGGGGTTATGTGTTTAAATGAATTTCGAATTTAGCAATGCATTAAATTAATTTTTATTATGAATAGTAATTTTTCCTTTTCAGTATCTTTAACCACTAAATTAATTATTATTATTAATAATAATTTTTCATTTTAGTATATTTGTTTTATAAGTATGGAATTTAAAATTACATAATTTCTTTTGTAAATGCTAATAATTTCTAACAAAGTGGAAAGGAGTAGAAATTATGTCTATAAGAATTTTATAACAGTTTTGATATGCCTGAAAAATAGCCCTTAATTTGATTCAGTTTAGACATGTAATGCGAGAATTTTTCCATTATAGCATAATAGCCCCAGTGTTCTGATATTAATGTTTCAAATAAATATTATGAATTTGAATCAAATTTTTGATTATGTAATTTTAAAGAGAATCAATCTTTAATATTAAGGCATGTAATAATAATGTCAATCTTTAATATTAATTTGATTCAATTTAGATATGTAATGCGATAATTTTTCCATTATAGCATAACCCCGATGTTTTGATATCAATTTTTAAATAAAATTTTCGCATTTGAGTCGAATTTTTTTATTACCTTCATACAAATTTTCTTTTCTTTTCTTTTTTATAAAAAAGCTTGTCTCATTACATGATGAAGTTTTGCCTTTAATTGATTAATAAAAACATTACCTGATAGCCAAGCCACAATAAGACTTGCATAGTGTAATAACTACTAAAATAATGCATAAGATATAAATAAGTATGGAGGTATGTATGAATAAGCTCTATCTAAACAAGCTCTATCTACCACAATTCTGAAATTGCAATTAAGTTTTTTTTTTTTTTGAGATAGCAATAAAGTTTATTATTAATAAGGAAAAAATCATCTAAAACATAAAGGTTTAATTACAAATTTTACCATCCAACTTTCATCATTTTACGAATTTTACTATCCAAGTTTTATTTTTGCAAATTTTATCACCCAAGTTTTCATTTTTTGCGCATTTTACCACCGTTGATGTGTCACAAAAAAAAGTTAAAAAATCCACAAAACGATGTCATTTTGTTATGAATGTGATGGTAAAATGCATAAAATTGAAAACGTTAGTGGTAAAATTCACAAAATAATGAAAGTTTGGTGGTAAAATTCGTTGAAAAAAAAACTTTGGTGGTAAAATTTGCAAAATAATGAAAGTTGGGTGGTAAAATCTGCAGTTAAGCCAAACATAAATAAGCAACAACTCTAAATCCAAACTTTTAGTAAGAAAATTCATAGAAACTTCGTAAACAACTTTTAAAACAACCTATTAAAAATTATTCAACTATCATTAAACTGATAGCAAATGGTCGTTATTAAATCTACAAAATTTTGGGGTTTGCAGTCCCCCGGTTATAAACATTGACTCTTTCTTTACTGTCACCAGAAATATTTACTTGCAGAACTTTGCTGGGTCCATGGTATACACCAAACCAGACTTCAATATGTCACCCCAGGAATGATTCCCGATCACTATAATGTCCTAAGCAAAAAAATAAAAATTAAAAAAAAAAACCCATTAGTACTATTTAACGAAAACCTCCACTAATACTAACAAAAGAAAACGAAATACTTGCTCTGAGTTTAGCATTGAAGAAAATGATTTGAACCATTGAAAATGATTTGAACCATTTGCTACTAAAAACTTCATTCAGGGGTCATGTTTAAATAGAAGAGAAGACCTAGAGCATTTTGAAATCTTCCCCAAAATAAATTCCCCAAAAAAATAATGAATAATAAATGTTTTTTTAATGTAATTTGCAAATTGACATGAAATTAAAAATACAAAAATACCCTTATTTTGGGCGGGAAATATTTTCTTTTTGAGAATTACATGACATAAAAATACAAAAATGCCTTTCTTTTAGGCGAGAAAATATTTTCATTTTAGGATTAAAAACTATTACTTTTATATATATAAAGATTTGTTCGTTTCTACTCTGTTTTTACAGAATAATTAATAAACCATTTTCAAACTGTCAATTAAATCAAATTGTTGTGAATTGAGTTATTTTGGAATTACAATTGGTCATTTGACTACGATATTTGGACTTAGGTCCACTGTAACTATCGCATAAGGTACGCTTGCACCTAGCGAATATATTTTACGCATCACATAACAAATAAGAAAGGCAAAAGCAACATAATAAAAAAAATAAAAGAAAAAAATGAATTGCAGCAAAATTTCAATGCATGCCTCAGCTTGAGAAAGTCTACAATTTGTTCGTCAGCGGTTCAATACATTAATATTTTGTATATAGGTTTCTTTCTCTTCAATATTTGGTCATCAACAGATGTTCTGTATAAACAATAACAGAGAAAAACTACAATCATAGCACCCTCGAAAATATCAATTGAGCACCAATGGCTGAACTCCGTTAATCTGTGGTTATCCCTCAATTTTGCTGCTAACATCTAAAAGAATGAACAGATAACTGGATCGAGAAAGGAATTATATTGCTATTGTCTACAAGGCAGTATGCAACTGAAAAGAGTGAACATAATCTTCCACTGATACTGGTATGAGTTCCCATAAGAGTAGGGAAGGATGTGATTGTGAATTGTGATCCTCCAATCAAGCCAAGGAGCATACCTTGTCTGAAAATGGGCACAGGTAGTGAGACAAGTTCTATTGTAAACTTGAATTGGTAAAAAACGAAAATGTATTCGAATATTATAGTTTTTTCTGGTACAAATACATTTTCATTTTCTACCAATTCAAGTTCAGAGAAAACATAGCTAAGAAACCTGCAAAACATGAGAACTGGGATTTCACCTTGTCTGATACTACTGCAGCAAAGCCGGCTGTCATCTATGTAAGTTGCTTGGATTCCCATCATCCATGATCCCAACGATGTATCATCAAAGGCATAGGTCTTCAAAGATACACTACAAATTTTTTGGGATAGAACAAAAAATAATCATCAAATATTAAGAGAAAATACAAGAGAGAAGAAGGGTGCAATTGGTTCATTTTGTTTTTGTGATAATAACAAAAACATCACCTTATTTTTACTATATTTCCTGTTTTCAAGTTTTTGTACAGGAAATGGTAAAATAAGATTTTGTAATTTTCACTAATTCCTATACAGATTTATAAAAAATAGGAAACAAAGTGAAAAGTAACAACCAGGTGGCATTTATGTAATTATCACTGCAAACATATTAACTGAAAATGAGAAGAAGAAAAAAAGGGTAAAATATGTTTTTGGTTCCTCATTTTATCTTAATTTCTGTTTTTAGTCTCTCATAAATTTTTTCTCTGTTTTTAGTTCTTCATAAATTATTTTGTTTTGTTTTTAGTCCCTCATAAATTGTTTTATTATGTTTTTAGTCCCTAACGTTAATTTCAACGGTTAAGTGCAACGGTTAAGTGATGACATGGCGGACATAAATTGTGTGTCTGAAAATTTCCTGATTAAGTTTCTAGTGACACTACAAGAAATGTTACATTTAGTGACACAAAAAAGTGTCACTATAGGTATAATATATGTAGGTATAAACTAATTTGACATATACCCACACACAATTTTAGTGTGAATTTTGGATGGGATTCAACCACATGTATTGTGTGTCACTATAACCTATACCTACACTTTGTAGCAATTGTGGGAATAAGTTTATTAACATATGCCAACATGTATTGTGTGTCACTATAGCTTATACCTAAAGTTATGAATGATAATTTTAATCCATTTAATATTACATAAAAATTTAAAATAATCATAAATAATTAAATTAAATTTCATTAGTAAAGTCATAACTTAAATAAATATATTATAAATACTTATTTAATTACCCATATAAAAATAATATTGTCATCCATTCATAACAAAAAATGAAAATTCTTGAGTTTTTACAAAAATCAATTTAATAACTCATAATAAGAAATACTATATTCATCCATCCATAACAAAAGAAAATGAAAATCCTTATGTCCTCACAATGTCAATTCAATATCTCATATAACGAGAAAAAAAAATACTATAATCTATCCATAAGAAAAAAATGAAAATTCTTCGGTTCTCCATAATGTCTTTCCTTGAGTTCTTTCAACCTTCAATAAAAAAAAAATGAAAATATCAATAATGTACAATGACAAAGAAAATTATAAGGCCAAACAATGACATAAAGATAATATATATAAAAGAATGTGTATGCTTGCATAATTAAAAAGAACAAAAGTACAAATAATGGAGTAATATTTAATTACATTGAAATATAACTATAACAATGAAAAAAATTATGGGATATAACTAAAATGAGGAAAATATTTACTAAGAGTGGAAATCTTCAAATAAATTGAGGAATTTCTATTAGCTAATAATCTTCTCCTTTCAGTAAACCATCGTTAACTAATAATATTCATACCTGAAAATTAGCAGTTCTTATTTTACCCTTGTGCCTGCAAAACCTTGGTGAGTTATGCCTCCTTAGAATCCAAAACAAGCAAAATTTTTGGCCAAATAAGAAATTACTACAAAAATTCAATTCAATTTAAGGTTAAATGTAACTATACCTTTAGCATGTAGATGATGGCTTCAAAACCTGCAAACAGGACACAAATTAAAATATAAGAAAACAGAATAATAAACAAGGTTTCCAACAGCAGGGGAAGGAAAATATGACTGAAAAACCTATATATATATATATATATATATATATATATATAAAATAGAAGCTAATTATAATTTAGATGACTAGTTCCTTAACATTTTGGACACACTTGTGTTATGAAGTACTCATCCGCTATATGATATTAGTCTCATTGTCTTTTATCTTTCTTTTTTAATTTTTTAATATCAAATTTGACAGTGTAAACATGAGGTATACTAAATGGTTTCGTTATTCAGACAGTCAATGTTAATATCATGAGTCACGACATGAATAGTGGAGAATTTGTCAACACTGCCATGTTATTTGAAAGGATTGTGTTAAAAAAGAAAACCACCAAATAATCATATTAATCAGGTTCATTAGTAAAAGCTGCCATTACTTAGAAATTCAAGGATGAAAAGGACATTACATTGCAAACCAAAACAATTTATTTTTACCCTTGATGTGTCTCAACTCTCAAGGTTATACACACTAACATAAAACATGAATAATGACCTTTTTTAAAAAATAAAATGATAGAGATATTATTAGTTTATCACCTATTCATTTGGAACTTGTATCCGAATTTTTTTCAAATTGCACGCTAGCTTGAACAGGGGAGAGGCCACAAGCTACAAGTGAACGAGAACTATATAACTTTAAGTGAGATACATTTAAATTTTTAACTATATATTTAAATTTTTTCCCACTCCTTGCTCCAAACCCAGACCTCTCCCTCCTGACTCTTCATCCTTGTTGTCCCCAACATTCAAGTATAAATAGTAAGATATGAGGGGATTAAGTGAGAAAATACTCTGCTGTAAAAAAAAAGTGAGAAAATACTCAACTAATTATCAATTTACTAATATATGAGAAAATACTCAACTAAAACTAATCGAAGAAATTCTAATCATGGAATCAGGAGGGGTAGAAAACAACCATACCTTTTCCAGTTATAGGAGTGGCTGGTTACAATTAAGGTAGGCATAACTTATTCAACATTCTTCAACAATAAAAAATGACCTGCAATTGGAATTGCCTGCAAGTTACAATTGGAGTAAACACTAAGTTGCAATCAAATAATCACCAACAAGCAATCATTAAATTAGAAGGAACTTTACTGAGAATTCCAACAAGTCATGCGAACAAAAAAGAAACATAATCACGTAGTTGTTAGTGCCACCTTACATCACAAAATGCCTTGAGTTGTGTTTCATGGACAATTTGAGTCTCCTGTCTGGGCTGATTGCTACTACCATGGATTCCACATCCCTGAAGCTTGATTTGACTTTGAGTCCTCTGGAGAAATTCCTTTTAGCTTGATTGGAGTTTTGAGATCTGCTATCTTACTCTTCACATCCTCCTGAAGCAGCATTGAAGAAAGGAATATATTGAATATTGAAGAGTTAATATATCAATTAAGCAAACACAGTTAGCAAACACATGTCAACTAATTCATAAAGAATGTCTTCTATATTCCCCTCTGCTAGAAATATGACACTCTTGTGCTTTAATTGAAATAGAAAAATCATAGAAGAGAAGACTCATCAACAATAAGGACCATACAGTTATATCTATCTACTTTGTAGGTCTAAGACTTCTAACATTTACACAAAGGATAACATTGCTTATTTTACTAACACAAAGGATAACATGCCAATCACCACGCTAGTCCTTATCAAATTTAGAACCAGCAAAATCCTCCGCAAGACCTTATGCCTCTCCAACAAGGAAGCACTTGAGCCTAGAGGCAAAGTTTCTCTCTAGTGACTAGTGTCACACCATAGTTGTGCTTTTTGTACTTTGAGAGCTCCTCATCTGCCAATTGGCAATTAGGCAATAAGCCAACTTTGGCATGGCGACACAGCCAAGAGTACAGTGCAAACGTTCCACCCTTACCATTATCATTAGATTTTAGCACTACGAACACATACTTCACCAAAGGCACCAACGTAAGAGTCCAGAACACTAAAGACAAAACACCATAAATCTCTTCATTGGTCTCTGAGTGACCAATATCTTCAGCAAATGTGTTGAACCAATTGATGCTAGATATTTAATAATGGATAAGCCCACTAATCTGATTATTACAAGAAACAGATAGTTAATCTTAGTCAACTAGCCCATAAAAGGTGGAGTTGAATGATTAAGCTTGTTTCTAGCTGATGCATTGAACCATTAATCAGGGATGAACACATTCACAAAACATATAGAACAATTGGAATACATATTGAACCATAGAGAAAATACACTTATAATATCAGTAACAAGTCTAAACCCTAAAGGGAAAAAAGACAAAAAGCAACAAATTTAAAATAATGTCAGTAAGTACATTGCATTTGTTACTACATCAGATACAGAGATAACATACACTATAGCAACAGTACCACCTTGTTGGATGGCTGTCCAATCTTCCATTCCAAGTCCACAAGCCCAATCAAGAGCATTCTGCAAGTCAGCTTGGGAAACACCAGCACTAAAGAAGGCAAGGCAATACCTTCAGCCCAAAGCGACAAGCTGTTGTGGTTAGCAATCTGCATTGCCACCTAATGATGGGAGGAAGCAGTTAAATTCCAATTTCAGTTAAGTCTCTAAGAGAAGGAGGAAGCACAATTTTCACACAATCTTGAAACCATATAGTCCGTTCTTCAAAGTATATACATCCCACACAAATTGCAAAATGCAGTTGTATTATAAGTATAAGAAAAACTAGTAAATATGATCAAACACATGGTAGGCATGTAGATAGTCATATACACTCAACTCACATTCCCAAGTCACAATAACCTAATTAATCAACGTTTCTTATGATCATCCAAAAATTATACAGCTCCAAACCAATTAATTATTTGGTTATCTTTACATATACATTTCAACAATTTTCTTCATTAAGAATTCAATGTATCACACTAATTCTATTAAACTGGGATCAATCAAAATATAGGACTCAATAAGCAATCAATTTTTACTTGATTGTGACATGCAAACACACCTCCATTGCTCATGGAAAATCCTCACCACCGGACATCGATGCTCTTGCAGCACACGCTTCACCTCTCCTCAATTCCACAGCTCCAATGCAAAACCCTAAATTTCAAAAATCCACGAAGAAAAAACAAATGTGTCATAACCAAAGCAAATGTAGGGTTTTATCCTCCAACACATTTGCAAACATAAAAAACGCACTCAGAGAAGCTCCGCACGTTCGTTAAATAATCGAAAAAGAAGAGTCAAGAGTGGAAAACCACAACGCGAAAGAACAAAGATGAGAAAATTACCGCGAAAAGGAAATAGAAAAAGGAAGCAATTGATCGAAGAGAAAATTGTAGACAGTGCGAATCGGAAGAAGGTTGAGCGAACAAAGATCGAGAAGCAATGGCTTCGAGAAAAAAATCGTGTGTTTTTCAGAGACTTTTTGACAAATCGATATTATTTTCGTTTTTTCTCTCTCGAGCCGCGGGTTCTCTTGCCTGAAAGAAAGAAACTTTCACGTTATCATTTTTTTTTTTAAATTTGGTTCTTTTTTATTTGTTGGAGTTTGGAGACTTGAAGTAGTGAATTACTACTCAATAAATACATAATATTAAAAAGATTTTACCTACATCAACTGTATGTGTGGGTAGAAGTTGTACCTACATTAAATTATGAGTGTCACTATAGGTGCGTGTAGCTACAAGTCATTTTTTTTTTTTTTATAGTGTGACTTTTAATCACGACAAATTTTTTGACTGTAAAAAATGTTTACTTTTGTAACATTTTCTTGTAATTTCATAAAATTTGGTATTCGAGATTTTAATTTTTTATTATTTTTTTAAAATTTTTGACGGTTTTAGTTTGTCAGAAAATTTCAGCAGTTAAAAACTGCTAGAAACTTAGATAGAAATTTTTCAGGTGTAGATTCTGCTCACTACAACATCACTTAACAGTTGAAATTAATGTCAGGACTAAAAACAAAATGAAACAATTTTTTAGGGACTAAAAACAGAGAAAAAAATTATGAGAGACTAAAAACAGAAATCAGGAAAAAATAAGGACCAAAAACATATTTTACCAAAAAAAATGCATACTAGGTATCCTACCAAAAGAAACCATGAAGTTAAAAGCAAAACTCCTGAAAGAAAGCCACAAAAAATGCACAAACATATCCACCTTTTAAAAATTAACAGACTGGTACTTTCCCCAGTAGGGAACACCCCCCCACCACACACACACACACCAAAAACAACCACTGAACCACACCCTATATTTAGGACGTGCCTTGTTTGAGTCTGAAAAACAGAAACAGTAATGGGATAGAAAAGTGACAGGTTCTAGCGTGGGAGGGTTGCTTAGGTCTCCCACGGTGGGAGACTTACATGAACCGTTGGATACAGTAAGTTAGGACAACAACGATTGATTTTCGATGGGACTGACCGTAGGGTATCGCAATTGAGGTGTATTTTAATATTTTTTTTTTAGTAATCCACATTGTCCTCAATAATAAATTTCGTGGATCTCGAAAAAAGCTTCGTCTCCAACGCAAAGATCCATTTCTGGTCCCGAAGGGTCTTCCCCTGCTTTTTTCCAATTGCCTTTCTTGACATTTTTCCCATTTGTTAATCATGTTTATTTCTCCGTCGCAGTTTCCTTCACAGAGATATTGTGGTTCTGAATCGTGGGAACCATCTCACTTCACAGCGAGGGATTGTATCTATCTGCAACAAACGATTGTTGTTGAAAAGGTTTTATTTGGATCCCATCGCAAGCTTTGTAACTCTGTGGGATGGTATTGGATTTTGGACATCGTGAAATTGCTTTTAATTTGATTTCGTGATTTTTTTTATTGTAATACATTAATTTGTATATAGAACATAGAAGCTTATAGTTCCTGGTTCGTCTATTGAAACCAACATGTAATGTGATTTTGTATTAGTTGATATTGCAGTGCATAAGGTTGACAATTTATTTGATGTATCAGTAATGGCATTAGTGTATACTTGTAGTTGACTGAGTATGTTATCTCTGTGTCCGAACAATGGTAGTAGTCTCCTTTTGGGGATGAAGCTTTTTTTTTCAGATCTACAACAGCGGTGTCAATAAATAATAGCATTATTTTTTTTTCAAAATCTATTATTTAGGGACAGTGTGGACTACTCAAAAACATTTTAAATACACCTCAATTGGGATACCCTACTGTCCACCCCACCGAAAACCAATCGTTGATGCCCTAACTAATTATATCCAATGGTTTAGGTAAGTCTCCCACTGTGGGAGACCTAAGCAACACTCCCACACTAGAACCCATCAATAGAAAAGTTAGTGTTACTGTGTTGTTTGGTGGTAAAGGATAAAAATCACTTTCAACTCAATTTTATGCCAAAATTTGCAAGGTGGAACACTTTCAAGTTCAAAGAAAATATGAAGTAACTTTATTTTTCACCATCAAGAGTGCCAGGTCTTCAAGCAAAGTGGTGATAGATTGGAAAGGTATGGAGATGGAATTATCTGAATTAACTTTCAAAGGTTGTAATGAGAGAACTCCTATTGCAGACTTTTGAAAATGCGCCAGCTAAAACATAACAAAGATGAAAAATTATTAACTAGATTTGGTATTTGGATTCAGCCAGAAAATTTGAAAGTCAAAAATTAAGTAGTACTAATAAATCTTTGCCAATAGAATTTTTTAGTGTCTAGTGTAATCCTATGAAAACATAAATATAAAAAGAAAATTAAGTAGCTTTAGCTCAAATGCTAGCTATGAACATGGTTCAGTACAACAATCAATTAATAAAGGAACCCATACCAGAACCAAAGCTTCCTACTTCAGTTTCTAAGGCTCCTCCTTGTACAGATATGACATTGAGAACTAACCTGTTTACATTAATGTATTGTGCCAAATTCTTTGAAATTATAACAAGTGAACCAGCCGCATGTCGGAAATACCAAAAGTTATGACACCACACCACTGAACTATAAAACAAAATATAGTAACACATAATTATCATAATGTTAAACATTCAGATATTACATTAGTTAACAGGCATAGGCAGATCAAAGAATTCTACCTTCTAAAATATCTACAGTACTCTTGGTATCAAGTGATAGAAAATTAGAAATTATAAAATTAGCAGAATAACGTGCCATCCACAGATGTACTAAGGTATAAAGAGAATATTACTTATCATTGTTTGCATGACAACTAGTTTTACTGAGCAGTGTTGGACACAATGAAAGAAAGAAAAGTAAAAAACTAACATGAACAGATAAAAGTAAAAAACTAACACAGGTGTAACTTAAAAACCTATTACACCATTCAATAACTTTCAACTGAATGATGTTTTCTTAAAACCCACCATTGGATTGAAAGTTCCTTTCACATAGATCATATATACAATTTCAAATTAATCCAAAATTATTTGCTACATCATTCATGTAATTTGATCATTTCTCATATATATATATAGATGATGACTCCTGCGAGAACACCTGCTTATATGAGAACATAAGAACAACGAATAATAACTTTCGGATCAAAATTAACGGTCAGGATTATGATCCCAATTAAAAAAAAAAAGGCACGTGTTTTCCCCTTTCTCCTTCAGGTACGTTTATTAAAAAATAAAAAAAGGATCCTCTCAACTCACGTTCTCTTCCTCACATCCTTCACTGTTTCACACGTCACACACCCTTCTGTTCATCACGTTGCAGTTTCGCACGCCCTTCCGCTCATCACGTCGCAAACCCTTTCTATACTTCATGTTGCGCACCCTTAGACATGGTTCTGCTCGCTGCTTCCTTCTCTCACGTGGCCAAGACTCCCATTTTCCCCTTCAATCGCACTCTGGTTCTATCTTTTTCCCTCAATGACACTCTGGTTAGTCATACTGGATCTGATTCTTTCCTTCTTTCTCTATCGCACTTTGGTTCCCTCCATCTATTGTGCCTTTTTCCATCTAATTCGTGTGACCAATTTTGCCGAAGGAGCAATTCACTGCTTCTGTATTCTCTTTGTTACTTACAGTTAATTAACAAAATCAAAGAATGCTTTATGTTTGGTGAAAGGGTATAGAATTATATACATCAGTCATTTGTGTTTGCTAGTTTTAAAAATTGCATTCTCAGTAATTATTTTATTGGTGTAAAGGTTAATAGCATTTCACTGGTTTATTTGTTGGGGCAGGGGAGAACAACCGCATGCATGGTGTTTGATGAAATTAACACATAGCACTACCTAATTTGAGTTTTCTATTGTTTTTTATTTGGCTTCTGCAGTATGGGTTTTAGTAGACAGTGGTAGTTTTTCATTTGACAACATTAAGAATAGAAGAAGATGAAAACAAAAAGAATGTTGGAATGGATCTTGAAGATGTTTAATATTACACATAACATTGTATTATTTACTCTATTTTGATTCATTTTCTGAGTAGTAGACATAAAATTGTATAATGTACTCTAAGTTGATTCATTTTCTGAGTGGAGTGGGTTCTAATGACTACTTTTTGTACTAAAGTAGATCATTGCTGAGTACATTTGGTTAAATGTTATTTTCCTACTTTACAACTTTTGTAGGCCAAGAAGAAAGTGGAATTGCTGCTACAGAAACTTAAGAAGTGTGAGCTACCAGATCTATCTCATCCTTGGCATGACTCAAGCTACTAAAACCTGAACAGCTCTTGGCATATAAAAAAAAAATAGGAATTAGTACTTTTGCAAATCTTCCCCTTGTTGAGCAACAAATAAAGAAACTGTTCGCAGCCACACATGTCAATGTCCCAAGCTAGAAAATGACTCTTCATAGCAAAAAAGGAATCTTGATTGAAGTCTACACAACTTGTATTCTCAGCAAATAGATGCATCTAGGATGGACACAATTGTATAGGATGAAAAGAAAATTGTAGCCTAAACTTGTATTGTACTGTAGCCTATTATCATTGTACATGATGTAGTATCAACCTATATTTTATTAATAAAGCTTGCACATAATTTATTGCAAATTACCATACTCTACATTGTCTTTTTTTTTTCTTTTGCCCTTTAATGCTAAAAATAAGTGTAATATGAGTTATGATATCACAACCATATAAAATGCATTTTATGAGAGTACAGTTCATGCTAAATGAGAGTACGGTTCATGCGAAATACATGAGAGTATGATTCATGCTAAAAGCTTGGTAAACACCTAAACACCATTTTTGCTTGGATGTTCTATATAAACCTTTATTCATTTCTGCATAACTCATGCCAAATGCTTGTGCATCTCCACATTCCTTTTCCTTGCCCCTATGAAAACATTATACATGTTTGCCATTACAACCATTTGTTCCTTTTTACCATGCTATAATCCATATTAGAATACCTCTAATAAGTTTTGTTTGTGTTATTGCCTTCCTCCCATAAAGGTCAATATTGATAAAGCCATGCATTAGAAAACATTCCTTCAAAACACCCCAACTCCACCCATTCCCAAACAGACATATTCCACTTTAATCCTTCACAGCCAAAATCTATCATGTTTTTACCATCTCTATAATGTTTTCTAAATCTATATATATATATATATGAAACATATATTTAGTGAGATGACTTATCTTATATAAGAGTGAGAGGAATAAATATTGACCACTAGATCTTATTTGAATGGTCAAGATTTAAAATACACTAAGTCATGTGAGTTTTTTAAAAAGTCACATGACTTTTTTAAGTAGTCACATGACATTAAATCTTTACCCTTCATGTATAGTTATATGGTCTAGATTTAACTCTCACTCCATATAAGATATCTTCCTCTCATAAGAAATGTCATATATATATATATATATATATATATATATATATATATATATATATATATATATAACATTTTGAATGAATCTAACTACATTAAATATATAATTTTTAACTCATAATTTTTAATAATTATTTTAATTTTATTATATATTTTAAAAACATCTTTATCGATCTAGTGAATGATAACTTAATAAATTAAAAATATTTTAGCATATATTTTAATTAAAATCTTATAATGAATATTCTTTAACAATGTTAAGTTAAATAAATAAATTATATATTTTAACATAAGATGGAGACCGTACTAATGGAGTCTAGCTTAGTTGGTTGAGTAGTGTAATTTTAACAATATGTAAGCATTGAAAACTAACTTGGTTAGAAAATGATTTGGACTAAGCCCCTAAAGGCCTGGCATATTCTAAATATAAATATGGAAATATATATGTGTAATTTTATGAAATCAAAAATTAGTATAGACCAATAAACTATTTTCTACAAAAGCAGCGCAGTAATAAATATTAGCTGCTAATTAAGAGCTATGTTACCAAAACAATCTTTTCAATAAAGGACAATGAAAGAAAAATTAATCTTAAATTTTTGTTTTTTCAATCAACACGTCTCTTTGTAATTTAGGTTACCTATTAATTTCCTCTAAAAAAAAAGGTTAGCTATTAATTATTAGTATATGTGAAAAAGATATTGATGGATCCACTTTCCTTAAGAGTGAAAACATACAACGGTTGAAGAATGTTTATAGATATTTCAAATACAAGAAATTTCCACCGTTGATTTGGAAATTAAGAAATGATTTACAGATTAAGAATATATAGATGCCTGTGAATAATGGGTTAATGAAATTTTTGTATCGATGCATGCATCCTATTTAAATAGCACATGTAGTAGCAATTGTCACTCCCATCTTCGTTTGAATACTCAGTTCGTGTGTAGTGGTGAAAATTGTTAGTCCCATTTTCATTTCAACGTACTTCTTACTTGTTATCTTCCTTCTTTTAGGTAAGTTTTCTGATAAATTTCTTCTCATCATATATTAGTTATACAAACACCGAGAAACACTAACAACCCAAAAGTGTTTTTTTTTTCTACTTCTTATATGAGCATTTTTCTACATGCTTGTCTTAGTTTTTGCATAATATTTATTGGATAAATAACATTTTCCGCTCTTTGCATTTTTGTTTCTTATATTTTTTATGAATAGCTAACTCTTTTTCAATTTTTTTTGTGTCTTAAATTTTCGAAGTAGAACCTTTTTATTTTATTGTTGACAATTTCATTTTATTTTTGGTTGACAACATCCGAGCTTTAGGCAACTTTTCAATGGCGGAACTTCAACGCCATCCTTTGCTAGTGATGCACAAATTCAGACCACATACAAGGGAAAGAAAGTGCATCAAACACTACCAATTGGCTTAGCAGAAAAGCACAATGCTAAACATGGCTGTGCTAATATTAATACTCCTGCTGCTGTAACCAGTTTTCACCATAAAAATGGTGAACTTGACAAAGGAAAAGGCAATATGCCTGAGTATCACTATGCCAAAAAGTGACACACTTCACCAAAACTGCTAGTAGATGCCATGAGGAGCAGCATCAACCCCGTCAAAAAGTGCCATAATCAGATAAATGATGCTGCTCCTCATGGCATCTGCTAGCAATTTTGGTGAAGTATGGCACTTTTTGGCGTAGTGATGTTCAGGCATCTTGCCTTTTCCTTTGTCAACTTCACCATTTTTATGGTGAAAACTAGTTACAGTAGTAGGAGCATTAATATTAGTACAGCCATGTTCAGCATTGTGCTTTTCTGCTAAGCCAATTGGTAGTGTTTGATGCACTTTATTTCCCTTGTTTGTGGTCTGAATTTGTGCATCACTAGCAAGGCATGGCATTGAAGTTCTGCCATTGAAAAGTTGCCTAAAGCTTAGATGTTGTGTCCTGGCTTCTACTGGTTCTTGTTGGCCAAGCAAGTTGGTTAATTAAAAATTAATGATTGAAATTTTAATAACTCAGTATATACATACACACATGCATTTTTTAGAGGAGATAGATCCATAATATTAAGTGAAAGTGTCATGTAGGTGTAAACTAGGTGTAAGATGTAAGTTTCTTTTATGTGCTTTCCAAATTTTGGGTTCACAATGAGGATAGTTAATGATGTTTCATAAATTTTTCTGCTCATATATCAATACAATTGTAACAAATCTTGAAATGCATATAAAATGCTCATATCACAACACATTTAGGGCACTTCCTTGAGTAGTTTTGTTTTCTTCCACAAGAGCCGAAGAATCAGTATCAATCTTTTCACATGTATCAAGGCTTGGTAAACCCTATGGGTCCATTTGCAGTGCAACGGCCAAGGCCACTCCCAACTGGGTTGGTGCCTTCTGTAAGCAGGTTTATGGAGGAGAGGAGGATGAGAAATATTATCTAAACCAACCACAAAGGGGAGTGGTTATTCAAAGACAGGAAGAGGCACATAATGTTGAAGCTGATCATCATCAAGATAACGATGATCAAGAGTTGGACTTGGAGCTTCGACTCTTGAGTTTTGTAGAATATAGATTATCACTTCCTTAGCAAACTGAAAGTCTTGTGGATTTTTACTAAAACTTATTTTTATACTCTCCAAATTTGCTTGCTTAATTGTTGGTAGACTTTAGATGGTTTGAGTTGTAACTCTTTCTATTTTTTTCAAAGTCATTTTGCTATTTTTTATCATTTTTTTTCAAACTTTTCAATTTCTTTTTTTGTATTTTTGTTAGTTTGTCCAAACAAAATTGCTTATGACTAATGGTTATTTTAAGTGGGATTTTCCCTCCTAATCATTTTTTTTCATCCACAAGACTTGAACCTGAAACCTTGTTTAAGGGTACTGAGCTCAGTACTACTCAAACCAACAACTTATTGATAAAGTGTGAAATGTTTAAATGTAAGATAAGTCACATGCTTAATAGTAAAATAGATTTACAGAAACTTCATATTTTCAAGAGGAAATGCTTAAATTTAATATATAATATTAATTAAAATTTTATGAATAAAGACTTAATTTATTATATAATTATATAAAAGTGATTTTTTTAACAATTATATATAAAAAAGTAATCATTAGCGTAAAGACTAAAAGGGTGGTTTTATGCATGAGACCAAGACATTTGATGAGTCAATCCGTAACTTCAAAGGGTTGAAAACTAACTTGGTTAGAAAATGATTTGGACTAAGCCCCTAAAGGCCTGGTATAGTCCAGATATATAATATATGGAATATATGTGTAATTTTTTTAAATAAAAAAATTATAGACGAATAAATTATTTTCGACAAAAGCAGTGTAATAAACACTAGTGCCGCTAATTATGAGCTATGTTACCAAAACAATCTTTTCAATAAAAGGACAACGAAAGAAAATTTAATCTTAAACTTTTGTTTTTAAAATCAACCCATCTCTTTGTAATTTAAGTTAGCTATTAATTTTTGTTAAAAAAAAAGGTTAGCTATTAATTATTAGTACATGTGAAAAAGATACTGATGGGTCCACTTTCCTTAAGAGTGAAAAGATACAATGCTTGACCCCAAAAGATACAACGGTTGATGTAATGTCGTGATTTCTTTCAACTGTTTGATTGATAATACAAGAGGAAATTAAATTTAAAGCTATATTATGTATAAAAGAATTAATAAATAGATTGTGTTGTTATGTGCTATAATGTTGTTGATAATATTTCATGTAAGGTCGGGCTTAGAAGGTAAGGTTGTTGTTAGGAATTTTACGTAAATTTCGTAAGTTGTAGAAGAAGAAAAAAATAAGAAAAGGGGGTACTTTTAGAGGAAATAGAGGTGTTACTAGCAAAATTTCATGCAAATCTCTTAAGTGAACGTGTCAAGCTTCCTGTTTCTTCCCTTCTCCTTCATTCTTATCTTTCTTTTTCTATAAGTTTCCTTACCGTGAGTGAGAGAGCTATTTTCTACCTGAACTTGAAGATTTATTTCTTCTTTCCTAGAGAGTTCTTGGCTGATTTTAAGCTGGTAAGTCCAGTTCCTTCTTATTCTTGATTTCTGAGTAACTTATTCATCTCTTCCCAAGAACATGAGAAATAGGTCTTGGTTAGATTTTAAGAGATAAGAGAAATCTTGATTTTTGAGTTTACTTTGATATTGTTTTAGGTGTCTCCTAGTTGATTCTGTAACAAAACTTGAGGGCAGATCACTCAAGAACCTCAAAGTTATTCTCACTAGCTTTTTCTTCTTCCCGGTTTGAGTCAAGAGCTGTAGGTAAGGGAAGCTTTAAACTTGTTTGACTGATCTGGTGGTGATATGTTTGGAATTCTGTTTCTGTTTGGATGCTTGAAAGATCTGTTATGATGATGTGATGATTTTTGTCCTCTTGATGTTTTGATGATTTGAGCTGAGTTGTTGTGATAATATGTTGTTGTGCTTTGGAATGATATTGTAAGTGTTGGAAAAATGGTTTCAAAATCTTTGTAACTTATGTTCGTAATGGGTTTTGAAAGGTTCTGGACTCTGCAGAAGACCACTCGTCCAAAGAAAACCATCGTCCATCTATCTATACTACGACTAAAAACCAACGTCCAGTGAATACTAGAGTGTAGTAAAACCAGTGTCTAATGACCAGCGTCCAATGACCCAGTGTCTAGTGACCAGCGTCCAATGATTCAGTGTATAATGAACCGCGTCCAGTGGTGCCTTATGTTCAGTAAAGTCTGACGTCCAACGATGGTGGTTGTGAAATTTTGAGGGTGTGTTTAATAGAGAATCAGAACCTAGTCTTGTTACGAACGAGGATGTTGGATCTGCCACCACTTTGGTTCTAGAACTATGTTAGGAAATTCACCCTTAGTGAAATTTAGTGTTGTGTTGTGAGTAAGGATTCGAGGTGTGAGAATGCCTTACTTGTGCTTATTGAACTGCTGGATGGGTTCATAAGCTTGATTTGAGAAAAATGGTGAATTTATAACATAGAGGGAACGTGTGGCAATCAGAGTTGTGCATGATATTGCATGCGGGTAGGCACGTAAGTTGAGGGTGCTAGGTAGGCTCTCAACCTAGTGCTGGAGGATTTCGTGGTGGCCAATGGCGGGCATATAGAATAGACAAGTGGGCGAATTCCTAAAGATGGAAGGTTTTGCAAACCTGACAGAGGTAAGCCAATACCAACACTTGTCTATATCGGATTAAATTCACACTTCCTCCACATGGTGGCTCAAGGGACTCCCTGAATGGTCTAAGGCGAGACTAATGGTAGGGGATGGGGCCTATGGGGACCGCCCGAAAGTTGTTGAAATCTCCATGGAGTCGAGTCAGCATAATGTTGCATGATGATATTGATGTATGGAATGATACCTGAAGTGAACTGAATGTTTATTGTGAATGATGTTGTTTGAAATTGTGTATATTATATCATTCTTTTTATAAGTAAGCTAACCCTTGCAATTTTTGTTTGTATTGTTTTACTGCAATGATCGTGTGGTTAACACGGGAGCAGGTAGCAGTGATGGTGCTGGCTCTCATGCTAGTCACGACTGAAGATTGGACGATTCTCCTGCTATGTTGATTGGACGATCCTAAGATTGGACAATCTTCCTGTTTTGCTAATCTTGTTCTAGTATATATGTACAGATTAGGGGGACCAACTTAGGATTTTGTATAAATATTAAGATTAGTGTGAACGTTCTCTACAAGGGGATCTTTCTTCTGATGTTATATGTATCCTCGTATTTTAAGGTGTAAATCGGTATATTATGTTTGGACGATGCAGTGATGAACGTTTTATGTAGGTACATATGTATGTATTTTAAAAAAAAAAAATTTATACGTTCTTTCACATGATAATAATTAAATAGAGAGTTTAGTATAACATATCTGTAACGAAGTTGGGTCGTTACAGTTGACAAATGTTTATACATATTTCAAAGGCAAGAAATTTCCACCGTTGATTTGGAGATTAAGAAATGGTTTACATATTAGGAATATATAGATGCCTGTGAATGATGGGTTAATGAAAATTTTGTATAAAGGCTTCTAATATAAATAGCACATGTAAGTGGCAATTCTTATTCCCATCAGGTAAGTTTTCTCACAAATTTCTTCTCATCATATATTAGTTATACAAACACCGAGAAACATAGACATTCCAAAAGTTTTTTTTTTCTTCTTCTTTTATGAGCATTTTTCTACATGTCTTAGTTTTTGCATCATATTTATTGGATAAATAACATTTTCCACCCTTTGCATTTTTGTTTCTTATATTTTTTATAAATAGCTAACTCTTTTTCAATTTTTTTTTGTATATTAAATTTCCAAAGTAGAACCTTTTTATTTTATTGTTGACAATTTCATTTTCTTTTAATTTGGTTGACAATTTCATCAATAAAGACGGTAAAGATTGTTGCCGAGAATATATATAGCCTGATCTGAGTCGAATGTTAAGCTTTCTTGTGTTCACTTTCCATTTTTAATAGCTCTAATATTTGTTTAATTCAACAGTTGTTTAATCTAGCAAATGTCTTGGGGTTTGGCATAGCGTTTTTTCTTCACCTTTATTGAATTTCTTTTTTCCCTATACCTATATCCCTTTTAAGATAATTTTGTTTAAGATGTTGTTGTGTATTAGATGTGTATTGATAAACCGGATCTTGACTGCATTTTTATCTCAATTCGGATACCATTTGCATATGATTTGAGCTTAGTTTGTTGGCAGAACTCACAGTTTGTTGCTAGTTTGTGTAAGACAGGCAATTCAAGGATTTCTTGTAGAAAAGAGCTTAAAAATAAATAAATTGAAGGAAGTTGCCTTTGTCTGGGATACCACGGCCGTGGTAGACTTAGCACGGTTGTGCTAAGTCACCACAGCCATGGTGAAATAGCCACAGCCAAGCAGGAATCACTAAAAGTTTTGCATCAATGTCAATTTTTTGAACACAGCCGTGGTTCATTTACCACGGCCGTACTCGGAACACACGCATATTGGACCTCCAGATCATGCAAGGACCACGGCCGTGGTCATTTGATCAGCACGGCCGTGGTGAGCCGCGTCAGCAGTTTAAAACTTTATAAATAAGTGCTGAAAACCCTTTTTTGGGGTGATCTTTTGCTCTGTTTCTGAATACTAAGGGTTATGAGTGAGGTAGATAAAGAACGTGTGAGAGAGTCTGACTACTGTAAGACGTAGAGATCGTCAGTGGGAGTACTACTTGTAAAATTTCTTATCCCTTTTGTAATCTTTATGTTTTCTATGAGGTTTTCTAGTTTGTTTATGAACATGAGTGGCTAGTCCTCCAAGCCTAGGATTATGATGTAGCTGTGTCTTTTGTACCCCATCTTTGATTATCAATTAATGTCTCGATGTTTCCAGTTATTGAATCTCTTTACTATTTTGTTTGTTATTAGAACTGATCACTCTAAATATTGGTCAGTCCCTTGTCTATGATCAATTGCCTGGGATTGACAGAACTGTAAAGTGATTGAATTCATATGATTTGCATGATCAAACTAATTATGTGAATTTCCAGTGGATTAATTCTATTAATCAACCTCTCTGAGTATTATCGTTTACCCTAATTTAATTCACCTATGACCAATTAGGAATTGAATTAGGGGAAACAGCAGTAGTAAACTACGATCAATTGTTTACTAATGAATTTAAAGAGGACTGGCAATTAACTTAATTAGAGCATTCAATGAGATCAAGATGAGGGAAAAAGGGATGCATGCAAAATCATAATCCTTGGCATTTCATTCTTACTGTCTCACATTAATCTTCTTGTTTTAATCCTTAGCTTTTAAGAACTTAACAATTGAACTCTATTTTATCCCAAATATGATTCTTGATTGAATTGTTTAACCATTGCAAAATTAATTGTTTGGGAACACGACTGGTCCTTTGGGTTCGATATCCGGACTCCTAGAGTCCACTGTCACTACTACATAGGGTACGCTTGCCCTTTGCAAACGCATTTTTACACATCAAGTTTCTGGCGCCGTTGCCGGGGAGTAGTTGTGTAGTTCCTAGATAATATATTTTGTGAAAATTTAAGCAATTCTTGTTCATACTGTGCATAGTTTTGGGTTCCTTTTAATTTTCTATTTTATCTACTTTAATTTAATTTTTATTTTATTTTGTTTTTTTGTTTGGTTAATTTCTGAATTTTTATTTTATTTTATCTAAAAAAAATCTGTTTATATTTTTTTTATATCATTCTCTTCTTTACTCGTTACGTTTAATCTTTTTGCTGTGTTGATAGTGCATGCTAACTAGGTCCCAGAGACCAGAGCTTTTGAACGAACCTGAGATTGAAAGGCTTGCTCGGAAGAACAGAGCGCAGAGAAGAAGAGTAATGGCTGAAGAAAATGATCCACCAGTGGAGCAGACTCTATTAGACTATCTCACTCCTCAAGTTGGGGTAGCTAACAACATCTTGTTGCCAGCACTGCGGGATGTCAATTTCGAATTGAAACATGGCTTCCTCTAGATGATAAAAAGTAACCAATTCAATGGGCTGGCCACTGAGGACCCGATGGAACATCTGAGAAGATTCCTGAGGATGGCTAGCACGGTCAAGTATCCTCAGGTGTCTGCTGAATATATCAGATTGGCTGCTTTCCCATTCTCCCTCAACGGGAAAGCACTCAGTTGGTTGTGCTCGCTTCCAGCCAACAGCATCACTACCTAGGAGATGTGCACCAACAAATTCCTACGGAAGTACTACTCTGTAGTGAAGACAAACCAAATGCAGAGAGAGATAGGCAATTTTGCTCAGAGGGAGCAAGAGAGCTTGTCAGAAGCCTGGGACAGATTTCAGGAGCTGCTTCGTAGTTGCCCGCATCATGGGTTTAGCCAGCAGAGAATCATCCAGATTTTCTATGGAGGTGTGTCCAACCATAACAGGACTAGCCTCAACGCTGCTTATGGAGGTTCGTTGATGGCTAAATCACCAACAGAGGCAAACAAAATCATTGAAGCTATGGCCTCCAATGCCTACAACCATACTGCAGATAGGCGTATTCTGAGGAAGCCTGTTAATCAAGTGGAGACTGGAGCATCTAGCTCCGGGATTGATCAGAAGCTAGAGATACTGTCTAAGCAGATGGAGAATATGATGAAGGCACGGGCTCAGATTCTCTTAGCATCTCGTCCACCTCCTACTTGTAATAAGTGTGGGGAAGCTCATGAGGAGAATGAATGCCCTATAGACGCTGAATTGACCCAAGCTATAGAGGAGGTGAATTGGGCCGGTGGGAAAAGCGCCGAATACGATCCCTTCTCTAACACCTTCCACCAAGGATGGAGGGATCATCCTAACTTCTCCTGGAAGAATCAGGGGGATCAAGGACAGAGACAAGGGCAGAATCAGAATCAAGGTGTCTACAGACCTCCACATTTGCAAAATCAGAGGTCAAGACAAGAGGAGAGAAGACCCTCTCTTCAGGAGGTCATGATGCAATACATGGCCAAAAATGATGAAATAATGAAGAGCATAAAGTCGCAAATGACCGACATGAAAACCTTGTTGTCTCAGAGGACCCCTGGAACACTGCCATCCCAAACAGAGACTAATCCTAAGAAGGAAGATGTCAAAGCAGTGTCAACCAAGAGCAAGAAGGCCAAGGAGGAGTCAGAACAGAAGGAAGGCCCAGCCACAGTTGATGATGAAGAGATTCTTACTGAAGAGAATCAAGTTCCTGAGAAGGAGAAGAAAAAGGAGGTACTAACACCTCCCAAGGTAAGTATTCCTTTTCCTTAGAGAGTCAAGAATGAGAAACATGACCAGCAGTTCTCTAGATTTTTGGAGATGTTTAAGAAACTGCACATAAACATCCCTTTTGCTGAGGCTATTGCTCAAAGTATGCTAAATTTTTAAAAGAGATCATTTCTAACAAGCAGAAATTGGCAGAATTTGAGACAATAGGCCTTAATGAGGAATGTTCGGCTGTGGTCCTTAAGAAATTGCCCCCCAAAATGGCAGATCCAGGAAGTTTTACTCTTCCTTGCAAGATAGGGAATGCTTATTTTGAAAGATGCTTGTGTGATTTGGGGGCAAGCATTAATCTGATGCCTTACTCTGTTTTTAAGAAAATAGGCATGAAAGAACCACAGCCCTCCAACATTACCATTCATCTTGCGGATAGGTCTATTGTATACCCAAGGGGAGTAATAGAGGATGTATTGGTAAAAGTAGGCAAGTTTATTTTCCCAGCTAATTTTGTGGTACTTGATATGGAAGAAGAGGATGATGTCCCAATCATATTGGGGCATCCCTTTCTGAACACTTGTGACATGGTAATTGAGGTAAGGCAAGGAAAACTCGCCTTAAGATTGGGTGAAGAAAATGTAGTTTTCAACTTATCTGATTCTATGAAAAAGCCTACCTCTTTTGCCTCTTGCAATTTTGTTCAGTCTAGGGACATAACGTATGGCTTAACTGAGGCTTCATTCCCTACTGTGGGGATAAAAGACCTTGGAAAGAGTTCTCACCATGGAGGACTTGGACTAGGAATTAAATGATGTTGAGGAGGAAATATTGATGTTCCTCCAAGATCAACAGGAAGCCAAAGTTGTTGGCTTTGAGAAGTTGGAAAGGACCAAAGGCCCAAAACCCAAGCCCTCCATTGAGGAACCTCCTGTTTTGGAGTTGAAGCCGCTACCTTCCAACTTGAAGTATGCTTTTCTTAACCAACCCTCTGCTCTACCAGTTGTTATTTCTGCAGGTTTAACTAAAATAGAGGAGGACAAATTGCTGCGAGTTCTAAGAGATAACAAGGAGGCTTTTGGGTGAACCATCCATGACATTAAGGGTCTTAACCCTACTGTGTGTACTCACATAATTCATTTGGAGGATGGATTTTCACCCAAAAGACTTCCTCAGAAGAGACTCAACCCAAACATGATGGAAGTGGTAAAGGGCGAGGTAATTAAATTACTTGATGTAGATGTTATTTATCCTATCTTTGATAGTGATTGGGTGAGTCCTGTTTAATGTGTCCCTAAAAAGGGGGGCACCACTGTGACAGAAAATGAGCAACATGAGCTCATAGCTGTTAGGAAAACCACCGGGTAGCGGATGTGCATTGACTATAGGAAATTAAATGAAGCCACCCGGAAGGACCATTTTCCCCTTCCTTTCATTGACCAGATGTTAGAAAAGTTAGCAAGAAAAGCTTTCTATTGTTGCTTAGATGGTTATTCGGGCTATACACAAATTCCATTGGCTGAAGGGGACCAAGAAAAAACTACTTTTACATGTACCTATGGAACATTTGCATATAGACGAATGCCTTTTGGGCTTTGTAATGCACCTGCTACATTTCAAAGATGCATGATGTCAATATTTTCTGATTTACTTGAAAGTTGAATTGAAATTTTTATGGATGAATTTTCTGTATTTGGAAGCACTTTTGACACATGTCTGAGTAATCTCAATTTGGTCTTGAAAAGATGCAGGGAGAAAAGGCTGGTTTTGAATTGGGAAAAATACCAATTTATGGTACAAGAATGTATCGTATTGGGGCACAAGGTGTCTCAAAGAGGCATTGAGGTAGATCCCGCTAAGGTGGGGGTGATTGCAAAATTACCTCCACCAAATTCTGTGAAGGCTGTCAGAAGCTTCTTGGATCATGCTAGGTTTTACAGGCGCTTTATAAAAGATTTTTCAAAAATTGCAAAACCCATGAATGACCTAATGGCTAAAGACGTCACCTTTAAGTTTTCTTATGAGTGCTTACAGGCATTCAAACTACTGAAAGATAGGCTTGTTAGCGCTCCTGTGGTAGTAGCCCCTGATTGGTCATTGCCTTTTGAACTGATGTGTGATGCTAGTGACACAGCTATAGGGGCTATTTTGGGTCAAAGGAGAAATAAAATTTTTCATACTATTTACTATGCCAGTAGGACATTAGATGAGGCCCAAAGGAATTACACTACCACTGAAAAAGAACTTTTGGCAGTAGTTTTTGCTTTTGATAAGTTTAGACATTACTTAGTGTTGTCTAAAGTTATTGTTTTCACTGACCACTCTGCTATCAAGTTTCTTTTGAGTAAACAGGATGCAAAGCCAAGACTCATCAGGTGGATATTGTTGCTGCAAGAATTTGATTTAGAAATAAAGGACAAGAAAGGATCAGAGAACTTGGTTGCGGACCACCTGTCCCGTCTAGATCCCTCTGTCATGCAACCTGCAGAAGATGGGGCCATTAAAAAGACATTCCCTGATGAGCATCTTTGTGCTGTCATTTCCTCTGAAGGGACACCTTGGTATGCTGATATAGTTAACTATTTAGCCTGCTAAGTATTTCCCCCTAAATTCAATTATCAGCAGAAGAAGAGATTAATGTCAGAAGCAAGGAAGTATTTCTGGGATGACCCCTTTCTATACAAGGTGTGTGGTGACAACCTGGTAAGGCGGTGTGTGCCTTACAATGAGGTAAGTTCCATCTTAAACCATTGTCACTCTTTAGAAGTCGGTGGACACTCAGGCCCTATGAAGACCACCCATAAAGTGCTTCAGTGTGGTTTTTACTGGCCTTCCCTTTACAAAGATGCACATGCATTTGTGAAGGCTTGTGATAGATATCAGTGCACTGGCGCTTTATCGAGGCGATTTGAGATGCCTCAAAATAACATGTTGGTTGTGGAGATGTTTGATGTGTGGGGAATATACTTCATAAGTCCTTTTCCCAAATCTTTTGGTAATGAATATATCTTGGTTGCTGTGGATTATGTATCAAAGTGGGTAGAAGTTGTATCACTGCCCACTAATGATGCTAGGAGTGTGATTAAATTTTTGAATAACAACATTTTTACAAGATTTGGCACTCCTAGAGCAATCATTAGTGATGGTGGTACTCACTTCTGCAACAAATTGTTTGATGGCCTCTTCGCCAAATATGGAGTAACTCACAAGGTCTCTACTCCTTATCATCCACAGACAAGTGGTCAAGTGGAGCTCTCCAGTAGGGAGTTAAAAAGGATTTTGGAAAAATCTGTAAGCGCGTCTAGGAAAGATTGGTCTATCAAATTAGATGACGCTCTTTGGGCTTACAGAACTGCTTTTAAGACTCCCATTGGGATGTCTCCTTACAGACTTGTGTTCGGAAAAAATTGTCATTTACCTGTTGAGTTAGAACATAAAGCCATGTGGGCTCTGAAATTTCTAAACTTTGATTCTGAGCTTGCAGGTACCAACAGGTTAATGCAACTGAATGAACTTGACGAGTTCCGTCTTGCAGCATACGAGAATGCCAAGATTTACAAGGAGAGGTCCAAAAAATGGCATGATGCTCGTATTAGACAGAGACAGTTCCATGTAGGCGAGAAGGTCCTCATTTACAACTCTCGCCTACATCTGTTCCCTGGGAAACTCCGCTCAAGGTGGAATGGGCCTTACACTGTGCACCAAGTGTTCCCTTATGGGACACTAGAGCTACAGAAAGAAGATGGTTCTACCTTCAAAATAAATGGGCATAGAGTAAAAACATATGATGCAAGTTTGCAACAAGTGCACTTTATTGTGCACTTCCAGGGATGAACTGAGTTCCCTTTTCACCCGTCAGGCTCGAGATGTTAAATAAGCACTACCCAGGAGGCAACCTGTGGGAGTTGGGTTCATTGCCCAATGTATCCTTTCCTTTTATTAACTTTAGTTTACATTTATTTTTCTTTTTTTTTCGCAGCTAGGATTAAGTCTCTTATTGTTCTAGTCCGCGTGTGGGGACCACGGCCGTGTTAAGTTGAGCACGGTCGTAGTGGTAGAAACCAAGCAGTGAAAAGTACTGATGGATCCACTTTCCTTAAGAGTGAAAAGATACAATGGTTGACCCCAAAAGATACAACGGTTGACGAATGTTTATACAAGAAATGTCCACCGTTGATTTGGAGATTAAGAAATGGATTAGGAATATATAAATGCCTGTTAATGATGGGTTAATGAAAATTTTGTATAAAGGCTTCTAATATAAATAGCACATTTAAGTGGCAATTCTTACTCCAATCTTCTTTCGATTACACAGTGCGAGGGTAGTGGTGAAAATTGTCAGTCCCATTTTCATTTCAAAGTTCTTCTATATTGTTACCTTCCTTCTTTCAGGTAAGTATTCTTACAAATTTCTTCTCATCATATATTAGTTATACAAACACTGAGAAACATTGATAACCCAAAAGTGTTTTTTTTTTCCTTCTTTTATGAGCATTTTTCTAAATGCATGTCTTAGTTTTTGCGTCACATACTTGTGGATAAATAACATTTTCCACTCTTTGCATTTTTGTTTCTTATATTTTTTATGAATAGCTAACTCTTTTTCATTTTTTTTGTCTTAAATTTCCGAAGCAAAACCTTTTTAATTTTATTGTTTACAATTTCATTTTCTTTTAATTTGGTTGACAATTTCATTTTCATCAATAAAGAGGGTAAAGATTGTTGCCGAGAATATATATACCATAATCTGAGTCGATTGTTAACCTTTCTTGTGTTCACTTTCAGTTTTTAATAGCTCTAATATTTGTTTAATTCAACAGTTGTTTAATCTAGCAAATGTCTTGGGGTTTGGTGTAGCTTTTTTTCTTCACCCTTATTGATTTTTTTTCCATTCATATATCCTCTTTTAAGATAATTTTGTTTGAGAAATTGTTGTGTATTGGATGTGTATACCTCTTTCAAAGGACCTTCACTGATAGATTTATTAGTTGATCAAAGACAAAATAAGTGGTTTGAAAATAGATGGAGAAAAATATAAAAGAAAAATATATTTTTACCTATTTAGCTGAGAATAAAAATAGAGAGAAAAAAATACTTTGATTATTACAAAAAGGGTTTTTTTATAAAAAAATATTATTGAAACGACACACTTACCTATTTATTAATTTATTGTATCATCACTCACACACATAGATACATTTTTCCTTTCATTTTTTCAACTAAATAGGAAAAAAAATATTTTCTTCTCTCATTTTCCATTTCATGATAACAAAAAAAATTCTTTAAATTTCTTTCCTTTCATTTCATTAACCCTTTTCTACTTCCCCCCTCTCTATATTAAAATAAAGTGTAATTATGAGCCACTATTTTGTTTTTTTTTTCTTCTAATGGTATTTATCAATTATTAGATTGGATGCTAATTATATTTAATTTATTTTAATTAAAAATACTAGGCATTTTGAAAAAGAAACTATTTTGTTTTAGTTAATCTATTATTTTAATAATTCAAGAAAGTGTTAATTATCTTTGTTCTTAAACTTTTATATTTCCCTACTCACATCTCTATTGAATTAAATAAAAGACATTATAAGTATAATAATAATAATAGTATAAGTACTTTTAATTTAATAGAATTTAAATAATTTTAATCGGAGATAGTAATTTTTTTAACATATATTATGAAATCAGCATTCATTAGAATTTAATGTTCAACAATATTCTCATTATATATCATATATATCAACTCTCTTAATTTTATGATTGCGTAGACAATTTTCAATTTCATTATGAGAAATCTTACCTCTCTTTGTTCAAGATTCAAAACGATATCCTGATTACAAATTATTTATGATAATTTGTATTATGTTTTTATAATTCAAATTTTATCCCACTTCAAGAATCTATTAATTTCAGGAAACCAATAAGTTGTCGAATTTAAAAAGTTCATCAAGATTTGACTACATTCCATATTTTAGATATGATTTCATATTTCATTTGTGATTATTTGTTTTAAGTGACTCAACTATGCCCATCTTTGACATCTTTTTCTTCTTGTACTCTGATGTAAAAAGATTTATAGTTAACTATCACTCTCTTTTTCGCTTGAAATCAGTTTGTCTGATAATTATTAAAAAAAATTATGCTTTCAAGACATTAAATGTGAATTTATCTTTTTAGTTAATACTTTGTTCATAAATATTTAAAAGATTTGTACAAAAAATTGTAGAAAGATAATGGATTACTCGATTATAAATACCTTATCATACCTTATGTAATAGACACTTTGATATTGATTAGTGAAACATATTGACAGTGCTCACGCGATATTGGAAACCAACATGTCTCACCTCAACAATGACCTTGCCCTCTTGGTCTTGCAATACTTTGATGAGGAAAATTTGAAGGAAGTAGCACACATGTAAGTGTCTCTCTCTTTCCGCAACACAAACAAAAGGTTTCTTGCATAGTTTTTAACATTATGAATAATGATTATTCTTTTGCCATGTTGTTTTTCCTTCAATCTTTCATTATTCATAGGCTTGGGCATGAAAGTGGGTTATACTTTGACTTGAAGCATTTTGAGGAAATGGTGCTTGAGGGCAAGTGGGATGAAGCTGAGAACTATCTTTCAGAGTTCACAAAGGTCATGGATAATGATTTCTCAATCAAGATATACTTTGAACTGAGGAAACAAAAATACTTTGAGGCTTTGGACATGTAAGTTTTTAGTCTCAACTGTATCAATGGGTGTTCTTGTTTGTTCAAGAACTAGGTTATTCTAATGGTGATGGTGGTGGTGGTGGTGGTGGTGGTGTGTGTGTGTGTGTGTGTGTGTGTGTGTGTGTGTGTTCTTATCTAACAATGTTTATGTTTTTCATAGTAACAATCATCACAAGGCCTTAGATATCCTTTTAAAGGATTTGAAAGTCTTTACAAAGGGAAATGAAGTGTTGTTCAAAGACCTTAGTTACCTACTGATACTTGATAATATAAGGTATAATTCAATTACTTGTGTTTATTCAATAGATATTGTTTAACATGGTTACCCTTTTGTTCCTTTTTCTAGCTAATTTGTTGATCCTAAATAGGGAACTTAAAGCAACATATCAAGATGCAAATTCTGCAAGGAAGAATTTGATGGTTGAACTTAAGGAAATTATAATTCAACATCCTCTTTTAAGTGGAAAGCTAAAATTTCTAGTCATTGAAAGTCACAGACTACGCCATCTTCTCAATGAAAGGTTTCACTCTATTTTCTTAATTTCATAATTTCAAGTTGATATGCTAGACATTCATTCATAGTTTCCTTGTCTTCACATTTTCATAGGCTAGTAGTTGTTTATTCCTTTTATTATTATTCTTGATTTTTGGATATTCATTTCCGTCACACAGAAAACTTATTTATTGTTTCATTTGTTAGTTTAAAATGGCAGCGGCTTGAAAATCCTAGTCAAGAACCAAACCTTTTAATGGACCACAATAATTCCAAACCATCTACATCTGCTCCAATAAATTCAGGTATAGACTTTGATATTTTTGTTAGGCAATCAATTTGATACTTGTTTATCTTAGGTTGTTATAGCCCCTAATTTTTGAAATATTTTTAATTTGGCCACCTAATTAACTATTTCATCGTAGCTCTGACCTTATGATGTGGCCTTTTTTTCTTTAGGAACAACTATGGAGTGGAAACCTTCAACCAATGGAAGGCCAAGTATGGATTTAGATGAGGTTAGTTTGATGAAGCCTTCAACCTATACTGGTGTACTAATTGAAGAATTTTCATGTGTGTGTGATATATATATATATATATATATAAAATTTTTATGGGTTTTCACCATGATTTTTTTTACATTTTTTTACTAAGATTTTTATTCTGATTAGTTATACATAACTTTGTGGTGTCTTATGTTGTAGACACTTTTGTTGCTGAATAATAAAAATATACTATTGTTATTTGTGAGTTTGATAGAATCCTGCTTAGAAGCTTTTAAATTGTGGTTGCTATTGCAGTTTAATCTAGATATTTGATGTCATGGGAAATTGTTGACAAGATGCAGCCACAATTGTGTTGAGTCCAAAAACCTTGAGGTTGCAATTTTGGCTAAAATCGTAGTCGCAAACTGTTATTTAAAAACTTGCCTCTTGATACTAGTTTAGATTTTAGGAGTTTAGCCAAAAATTCTGAATTATATCTATGAAATATAGTGACTGTTCTTAGATGGTAATTTGAGGTAATAACTTGGCTGTTAGAGATATGTCTAATGCCATGAAAGATCATGCCATCTTAGTCTTAACAAGTTTTGATAAATATTGTTAAGGTATCAATATAACAATTTGAGATAATTGGGAAAAACTTCACTTTATTGATCGTAGGAACTGGCTATATATAGCCAACAAGAAGATAACAGAATCATATCAAATCAAAAGATAAACTTAAACTATGATCTTATCAGATCTTATTTTTCTAAGAAGATAAATATCTTATCAGAACTAATCTTACTAATAACAGAAAATCCTAACAATCCCTCCCTTAAACTAATTATTACAATCAGTTTACAGAAGGTACTTCACATACTCCTAGCATTGCTCGCAGCCTTTTGAATGTGTCCAGCTTCAAAGGTTTGGTTAGCAAGTCTGCAATCTGGTCCTCTGTTCTGCAATGAACTAACTCAATAGTTCCAGCTTTGGTGAGATCTCGCAGGAAGTGGAAACGAACATCAATATGCTTACTTCTTCCATGCATAATTGGATTCTTGGATAACTTGATGGTTGAGTTGTTATCACATAGAATAGTTGTGCAACTATGCTGCGAATGTCCCAAATCCTTTAAAACTCTTCTCATCCAAATTGCTTGACAAGCACAAGCAGTAGCAGCTACAAACTCGGCTTCTGTAGTGGAAAGAGTAACAATAGGTTGCTTCTTTGATGACCAAGCTATTGCTGCTCCACACATTAGAAAAACATAACCAGAAGTACTTTTTCTATCCTCCACATCACCTGCATAATCACTGTCTGTGAAAGCCTTCAATTCTTCACCTTCTCCTTTCTTATAAAAGAGACCATAGTTAGTAGTCCCTCTCAAGTATCTCAACACTCGTTTAGCTGCTTGGAAATGTAGGTTTGTTGGTTGAGATACAAATCTGCTCAAAAGACTCACCACAAACATCATATCAGGTCGGGTAGTTGTGATGTACATCAAGCTACCCACCAATTGTTTGTAATATGTATCATTCACCTTGATCCCTCCTTCATCCTTGCATAATTTGTTTCCTGGAACAATAGGATTGTGTACTGAGTTGCTGTTCTCCATGCCAAATCGCCTCAAAATTTCCATTGCATATTTCTGTTGATACATATATATACCTTCTGATCTTTGAAGAACTTCTACTCCAAGAAAGAATCTCATTCTTCCCAAGTCTGTCATGTCAAACTCCTTTTGCATTGAATTCTTGAATTCAATCATCATATGTTCATTGTTGCCTGTATAAATTAAGTCATCTACATACACACTAACAATAAGAATATCACCTCCTTGGCTCCATTTAACAAACAATGTTTGTTCACTTTGACTCTTTGTGAAGCCTTCACTGATGAAATAGGACTCAATTCGACTGAACCAAGCCCTTGGAGCTTGTTTGAGCCCATATAAGGCTTTGTGCAGCTTGTAGACCTTGTGCTCACTTCCGCTCTTCTCATATCCCTTTGGTTGTTCAACGTATACACTCTCACTTAGTGTACCATGTAGAAAGGCAGACTTGACATCTAGCTGGTATATCTTCCAGCTTCGATGCGCAGCAAAGGCTATGATCATCCTTACAGTGTCCAATCTGGCTACAGGGGCAAAAACCTCATTGTAATCCACTCCATGTTGTTGAGAGTACCCCTTAGCTACCAACCTTGCTTTATACTTGTCCACCTTGCCAAGTTCATTCAATTTTGTTTTGTAAATCCATTTAACTCCAATCTTCTTTGCTCCAATAGGTAATTCGGTCAATTCCCATGTATTATTCCTCTCAATAGACTCAATTTCAGCATCCATAGCTAATCTCCACTTTGAACTTTTTGCTGCTTCCTCAAAAGTGACAGGATCTGAGTTATCAATTATTGCCATATTGACAACATCATCTTCTTCTTCAGAGAGGCCATCTCCTTCAACATAGTCCTTTGTCCATACAGGTGGGCGTCTATTTCTTCCCTCCCTAGAATTTGAATTCTCAGCTGTTTCTTCCTCATCAAATTCTGTTGTGTTGTCTTCTCTGTCAATTTCATTTTCTTCTCTACTGTCTTCATGACTTTCTAATTCAACCAATAATTCTTTGTTTTGACTTGTATTCCAGTCCCACTGATTTTCTTCTTCAAAGACCACATCTCGACTCACAATGATCTTCTTGGCAATTGGATCATACAATATGTAACCCTTTGACTCATTACTTACCCCAAGGAGCACACAACTTATACTTTTATTTTCAAGTTTAGTTCTCTTTGCATCTGGAATGTGAACATGTGCCAGACAACCAAACACCCTAAAGTGTTCAACAGACGGCTTTACTCCACTCCAAGCCTCTTCTGGGGTCATTCCTTTAACAGCCAGTGTTGGAGATCTGTTTAATACATACACGGTCCAATTCATTGCTTCAGGCCAAAAGAATTTTGGAATTCCCTTTTCTGAAAGCATTGATCGAACCATGTTCATCACAGTTCTATTCTTTCTCTCTGCCACTCCATTTTGCTGAGGAGTAAAGGCTGCAGTTAGCTGCCTCTTTATTCCATTCAGTTTGCAAAAATCATTGAAATCCATGGAATTAAACTCTCCACCTCTGTCTGTGCGCAAGCATTTAATGGGTAGTCCAGCCTCTTTCTCCACAAGATTTTTGAAACATTTAAAGTAATGAAAGGCTTCTGATTTTTCTGTTAAGAAGTAATTCCATGCTTTTCTAGAATAGTCATCTATAAAGCACAAAAAATACCTCTTTTTGCTATTGGAGGTTGGAGAAATTGGGCCACATATATCTGCATGTATTAATTCCAACTTTTGCGATGCTCTCCACTGACTTGTCTTTGGAATAGGATCTCGATGCTGCTTGCCTTTCATACAATTTGAACAAACGGTTGTTGATTTTGATAATGGTGGTAGGCCTATGACCATTTCCTTCATTTGCAATGTTTTCAGGCCTTTGTAGCTTAGATGTCCGTATCTGCGATGCCAAAGATAATAAGGATCATGTGCAGTTGTATTAAAGCACTTGACTTTATTATCCTCTGACATGATCACCTTTGATTGAGATTCACCCACCAATACGAACATTCTGTTTGCTGTCATATTGGTTTGAAGGATCAAGCCCTTCTGAGGATGGTATATCATGCACATACCAGATTGGATTAGAATGGATAGGCCTTTTTCTTGTAGCTGACCAATACTCAAGAGGTTGTTCTTGAGATCAGGAACAAAAAATACATCAGTGATTACATGATTAGACCCATTGACATTCAACCTCACATTTCCTTTGCCAAGTACTTCCATTCGTGTGTTGTTTCCTAGCTTCACCTTTTGCCTAAAGGTGTCATCTAAATCACTGAATAGAGATTTGTTTCCACACATATGGTTCGAGCATCCGAAGTCTAGAAACCAAGAATTCTCTTCTTTTGGCCCACCCTTCTCCACTTGAGCCATCAGGAGAATTGCTTCCTCTTCTTCCGTTTCTGTGTAATTTGCCTCCTTGTTCCAAGCTGGACATTCATACTGGTAGTGACCTAGATTATGACATTTGAAACACTCAACTGTTGCTCGGTTAGTGTTTCCTCTTCCCCTTCCTATTCCTCTTCCTCTTCCTCTAGTGCCACTTCTTCCTCGTCCCCTTCCTCCATCAGAACTCACCTTTAGTGCCTGCTCCTCTCCACGATTTTTGTGAAACTTCTGCTCATGGACTGTTAATGAACTTTGTAGTTCATCAATGGAAAGCATATCTATGTCCTTAGATTCCTCAATTGAACAAACAATGTAATTAAATTGTTCAGTTAAAGATCTAAGAATCTTTTCAACAATTGTTACATCTTGCATTTTCTCCCCGTATGTTCTCATCTTGTTTGCCACAGTCATAACTCTTCCAAAGTATTCATGTACACTTTCACCTATCTTCATCTCCAGCATCTCAAACTCCTTTCTCAAGGCTTGAAGAGTGGATCTCTTCACCCTAGTACTGCCTTCATATTTCTTTTTCAATGACTCCCAAATCTGCTTTGACGTATCTTTCTGCAGAATTGTTTCTAAGACTGTCCTGTCTATGGCTTGGAACAGGTAGTTCTTCACTTTCAGATCCATAAGCTTCAACTCCTCCATCTACTTCTGCTGAGCCTCTGTCATAGTTGTTCCTTTCTCTGGTTTTGCTAACCCCGTCTCAATCACGCTCCAATACTCCTTGGATCGTAGAAAGTTCTCCATCATCATGCTCCAATGATCATAATGACCTTCAAATCGAGGAATTGCAGGTTGTACAAAACCTCCATCTCCTGAGGACATTGTTTCTTTATCAGGCCCAGTGGGGGCTCTGATACCAATTGTTAAGGTATCAATATAACAATTTGAGATAATTGGGAAAAACTTCACTTTATTGATCGTAGGAACTGGCTATATATAGCCAACAAGAAGATAACAGAATCATATCAAATCAAAAGATAAACTTAAACTATGATCTTATCAGATCTTATTTTTCTAAGAAGATAAATATCTTATCAGAACTAATCTTACTAATAACAGAAAATCCTAACAATAGTATCAAGGAAACTTCATTATATATGCTACCTTTTATTGTTCGGAATAGACTATGTTTTCTTGATTTTTTTTTTTTTTGGAATCTTATAATATTACTCGGCTGAACTAACAGGGGGTGATCTCCTTGTTCAATATTCTTACATTTAAGGTAATCTTAAAAGCTAGATTTCTGCTTTACTAAACAATTCACATTCCATTACTATTAAAATGATTAATGCTGATATTTTCAATGATTTCAAGCCGTTGGAGTTCCTTTCTACTAGACATTCATAAAAATTAATATTAGCCTTACAGAAATTAGCCATGTGATTTCATTGAACACATTCTAGAATGAGAATATTTATTTTTCAATTTGTTACCATGTTGAATGCTTCTCTTTCTTTAATCTTTTGATTGAGATAATGCTAGTTGTTTTTATTTTGCAACTTACAATGATGTTATTTTTACTATTTAACTTAATGTATATCACACATTGCCTAATGCAGACTCTAACAACTATCATGTCTCCACCACCTAAGGTAACATGTCTTGCCTACTACCCAGAGGATAACAATATCTTTGGTATTGGCTTTGATGACTCCACTATACTTATATACCATGTCCACCATGCTGAGGTATATCTCTTTATTCCTTCTAGAATGACATGTATCATAACATTTTTAAAGGGTACTGAAGCTAGTTTTTATTTTCTATATCATACATTTATGCCAGGTTTTATTCAAGCTTGAGGGTCACTCTACAAGAGTTACTGCTCTAGCCTTCTCAAATACTTCAAATATTCTTATATCTGGTGATGCAGATGCTCAGGTTAGTATTTAATATTCATTCCATGAATCATGGCAACCAACAAAACTACTATTTAGAATTAGCTTCCCTGGTATATTGGCCAATATGAACCCATTTTGTTTACATTTCAATAATAATTAATATCATAATATGATCTATTTGCTTAGCTATTTTTATTTATTGGGTGAAAAATGTTTTTGGTCTTTTAAAATATCTCAAAATTCAATTTAGTTCCTATAAAAGTTTAATATGTTTATAGTTTGTATATTTTATCAAAAACACATGTTTTTAGTCTATCATAAAGGACTTAAACCACATCACTTTTAGTAAATGCTTGGATTAAAAACATATTAAATTTTTATAGGAATTAAAAGCAAATTTCTAAATTTCTAGAGATTTTGAAGGGATAAAAACATATTAATTCTACTATTTTCTTTCTTTGTATAAATTGCTTTGTAACAATTCTGATTTCTCTTACAGATTATTCTATGCAATACAAATGGGTGGAAAAAGCTAAAAGATAGGCACTTGCGAATACAAGGAAACCAGGTGCCAGTATTTGAAACTCAAATTCAATTTCACCCTGATCAGATAAACTTCCTTGTTGTACATAGTAGTCATCTTGCAATTTATGAAACAACAGAACTGAGATGTACCAACCAGGTTCTTTCCTTTTCCCCTCATATCATGCAAGTCCTTTTTTCTTTCTCTTTTCAACTTAGTAAATTTCTTTTTTTTTTTCCTTCATGCCAGTGGGTTCCAAAAGCTCCAGTGCTTATCTGTCAATCAACTTTCTCATCTGATGGTCACACTGTGTATTCCATTTTTTGTTGACGGGACTGTGGCAATGTTTGATGTTTCAAATTTTCAAATTCGTTGTCGGATCTATTGCTCTTCTTACCTTTCTCCAATTTCAAGGTATAATATTTAGAGTTCAATTTTAATACAAGGGCAATATAAACATCTTTATATTGTTAATCAATTAGAAATGACTTTTAATATAATTTTTAAAGTATATAATTACGAAAATCAACAATCTTACCATAAATCACAATCTATAATTAGATAAAAAATATTTAAAAATTACATTGTTAATACATTCTAAGGAAATCTATTAGTTTATTTGGGTTGCAATTTTTTCATAACTTTATGTTGTAATCATAAGTATGTTGTCAATATCACGTTTCCTACTCAAATATTGCATCTTGATAGAGAACTATCTATTGTTAATTTATATATCACTTTTATTTAAATAATTTCATTTTCTTCTTTATTAATTCAATTTATAGTTTTGAGGATTCATATAAAATTTAATTAAATACGAGTGATAATGCACACTTTGAACTAGCAACAAATACTCCCCATTATTTTATTAATAATTGAATAGCAATTTAAATGCATTGACATTTATTGATCCCATATGTAACATTACCATTCAATTTGAATTACATATAATTTGTTTGTTGCAGTTTTAGCATCTACCCAATTTCAATAGCTGCACATCCACAGAAACCAACTCAGTTTGTTGTGGGGCTCTCAGATGGTAGTGCTTATGTGTTTGAGCCTCGGGAACCAGGGGTTGATTGGATCAAAATCCATGAAGGGACCTAAGGTTTTTTTTAGTTGATGTCTTGGATTTGTAATTATTTAGCAAAGATATAAGTAATATTTCTCAGATTGATCACATATATCTCTCTTTTTAGCCTTAGTTGAAGTTTATGCCATATTTCCAAAGTTGGATCCTAGTTTTTGAAAGAGTAACAACTGTCATTAATTTGTTCTATCTTATATGTAACAAGCTCTATTTTCATAACATCGACATCCTAAAAGACAAATTTAAGAAAGACAAAAGCATTGGATGGGATAAATTTTGTCTTAGCAAAGTAATGGTCTCTTGTTTAAATTAGATAGGCTACGTCAAACTCTTTGCAAACCATTAAGGTCCCGGAAACATTACCAATTTTTGGTCTATAAAGGTTTAGTATTTGGATATCATTTGATTTATAATTATTCCGAGTATGATTAAATGCACTCATTCAAAGAAATTTAATATGTGTTTGATTTCTATTTTAAAAAGCTATTCTTAGTTTTTAAAATGCAATTAAAAAAGATTCCTTAGACAATCAATGGAGAGTGGTGCTAGACACAAAGTAATGTGTGGAATTGACAAACAACTCGAATAAGATGAAAATAGAATATGAGAAAATATTTTCAAGTTGTTTCTTCCTTTTGGTTTTTAAAAAAACTTGTTCTAGAAATAATTTTTAAAACTTAATAGATATTGAATGAGAAATTGATTACTAAATAGTGTGGAATTGTTTTAAAAAGCAGATTTAAAACTAGAAAGTGAGAATCATACACATCCTTTCTTTCTTTCTTTCTTTCTTTCTTTCTAAGAAGAAGAAGAAGAAAACGATCCTTATCAATTGGATCACTAGTCATTGATAAAACATTATCATTTTTTTGGGCAAAAAAAGGTCAAATTTTTTTTTTTCTGATTTTTTACTAGATATCTCCATGTATGTGGTTGTAACACTTAATTCATGTTAAGAATGTTGGATAGGTAAAGTATTTTTCCATTCTTCAAACAATTAAATCAGATCAACCGAAATAAGGGCCCATTTCATTTAATCCAAAAAAACAATTGATTTCAAAATTTATATTGAAAAATTGATTTTGTTCGAGATGATACTAGTCAAAGTCTAACTCCTAAAATGCCTAAAGCTAAAAATCAAGCACACTAAGGGCAAAGGGCCCTCCTATAACCTTAGGCTAGTTCAAACTCCTTTCATCTTCCAGCCTAAGGATAATTTTCCTAACAAATAACAAATAATTATTATCTTATCCTAACAATGTCATGAGAAAGGCCAATAATGATGACCCAACAACAAAAACCAAGTACAACTTCGACCCTAACTACCTCTTGACTCTAACCTTCATTGACTTGCACATCAAAGTCCTTGCAGGTAGAACTCCTATTCTCCTACATGGAGATCCACCTTAGAGACACTAATCATTAACTCATTGGCTTGTGGGAGACATGTAGCCACCTATCTTGGATTGGTAAAGAACATTGGTGATGCCTATGAGAACAACTTGTTCTCATTCTTGATTGATCTTGACTAATCTTGATAGATCTTGCTCCTCACTTACCCTCGATGAGCATTCATTACCCACTAGCTCTCCTTCACAATTATGAAAACCAATAAAAAAAAAAAAAAACTTCAATTGCCATAGAACCCCTAATGACTAGTCAAGAAGAGGGGTCGATGCTATAGAAATATGAAAAGGGGTCTGTTATTGGATGCAAGGTTGAACTCAATGATGTTTGAATTGGAGGAGGTGGTGTGGGAGGCCATGTGGATCGAAAAAAAAGGCTGATTAATCTGATAGGCTCTGTGATACCATATAAAAATATGAAAAGGGATATGTTTTATTGATTTGCAAAGGTTACACAGGGACTTATTTATAACAGCACAGCAGAGAGTTTGTTACAATTAAATTAGTAAAAGCTAAAGAGATTTGAATTTAAACTAGTCCTAACATAATGATAATTTATCAGCAGGATTTGAATTATAAAATGATAACAGCAAACATTTGAATTTTAGTTGGAACAGCTGGAGCAGCAACATTTGAATTTCAGTTGGAACAGCTGGAGTCTGTTAGTACTCCTACAGATGCCACCACCATCCCCCATGTGTTGAAATGACCATATGCCTAGTGTTGACGCCCTCGAACGGGATTGCCTAATCAAGTTTATCTAAGAATAGACACAACTGAATAGGAAACAAAAGCAAATAATACAACAACTAGAAGCATAAGTGGTTAAGATATTAGCTAGAGTTTTACCATCAAAATCCAACCAGGCATCAAGCCCCTTTGAACTCTCAATCACTCAAACCCTCACATGACAACTGATCACTGATGTCAAAAGACTTATGAAAAGGAACCAAAACCTTCCCACCGACCTTTCCAAGACCTTTCAAGGTCTTAAGTCGTAATCCCCATCAATGAAGAGATCTTGGACTTGAATCAACCACTGACTAAGAAGATAATCATATTTTCTATCCCTTAGAACCTATAATAATTGTCGACAAAAGACCAATATGACGGAACTGGAAACTCCACCGACTGATCTTACAAGGGTGCTAAAGGACTGATCTTATGTAGAGCCTTCTCCCTCACACTGAACAAGATGGTATCAATCACTACCACCCAAGTCTATCAACACCAAGACATAATTGAAGTCGAAGATCGCCGATTACTTCTTGATGGGCAGGGTGCATCCCAAAATTAAGGCCAATCCTATGGCCATATGCCAATGCCAGAGAGAAACTGTGTGATTTTTTTCACTAACATAATTTATAAACGTTTTAAGGAACACTTTAAGATTAAATCTTCAGTGACTTGAACTTTACAAAACCAATCACTTCAACTCATATAACTTATGATAAGGTTTCAATTTCAAGGACATATAGTAACACCTTTACTTTTAGTTACCAGGTTGTTTGTCTAATTACTCTGTATTTTATTATGGAGAATTGGATGGGAATCTTAAAATTATGATCTCCACGGTTGCATTTGGATTAGTAAGTCCTATATATAGTTTAGATTCTTAATATTTTATTCGGGCTAACGCCTAGTAGCAGTAAAATGACCGTTACGTCCCTAAAAATTTCATAATAGGATAAAATAGTAAAAAATATCTAGAGATTTAAAATTATTTTTAAATCATCAATACACTTTAAATAATTAATAATAATTATGAGAATTTTTTGAGAATTAACTAATACATTTTTTTGTAAAATGACCCGTATACCTATAGGACATTACAAATAGCCAAACAGATAGTTCTAAAGCCAAAAGTGTTTTGAAAAAAAATATAAATAACCTATTTTAATTTAATAATTTTTATTTTACAGAGAAAAAATGCAAAAATCTCAAAAATTAAAATTATTTGACAAAAATTGATTTATCAGCTAATTAATTAATATTTTTAGGTAAAACAATCACTATAAATCATCTATAAATGTAAAAATTATAAAGAAAATATTATAGAGAATCAAATATATATATATATATATAGGAAGGATCAAATTACACCAATATATCCCAGTTCTGCTTATAACTGAGTGCCCTTTGTTATTCAATCAATTGTACTTCTTTACTGTGATAATTATTATTTTAGAACTTATCACTTTGAATATTAGTTAATTGCTTGCCAATGACTGCCTGCATGTAATTAAACGATCTATGAAGTAATTGAATTTGTATAGCATACATGACCAAACTTGTATGAATTTTCAATGGACTAATATCCTTTAGTCAACCTCTCTGAGAATTATCCTTTATCCTAATTTAAGACTTATATGATCAATTGAGAATTAAATTAGGGAAAAGAGAATTGTTCGACCATGACAAAAGGCTAACTAATGATTTCAAGAGGCGACTAGCAATTGAAGAATGACTTAGGGTTCAATTAGAATAAGAATTGGGAGTAAAGGGGTATGGGTGAAATTACATAGACTTGCTTTTCTGAAAGTTCTCTTTTATAGAAACTATTTGCTCGTTTCTATTCTGTTTTTATGGAATAATTAATAAACCATTTTCAAATTATCGATTAAATCAAATTGTTTAGTCTTTTGTGAATTGGGTTATTTTGGAATTACAATTGGTCATCTGGCTACAATATTTGGACTTAGGTCCACTGTAACTACCGCATCGGGTATGCATGCACCTAGTGAATATATTTTATGCATCACATAACAAATAAGAAAGGCAAAAGCACCATAATAATGAAAAAAAATGAATTGCAGCAAAATTTCAATGCATGCTGTCTTGACAAAGTCTACAATTTGTTCGTCAGCGGTTCAATACACTAATATTTTGTATATAGGTTTCTTTCTCTTCAATATTTGGTCATCAACAGATGTTCTGTATAAACAATAACAGAAAAACTAAAATCATAGCACCCCCGAAAATAGCACCAATGGCTGGACTCCGATAATCTGTGGTTATCCCTCAATTTCGCCGCTAACATCTAAAAGAATGAACAGATAACTGGATCTAGAAAGGAATTATATTGCTATTGTCTACAAAGCTCTCAAGGCAGTATGCAACTGAAAAGAGTGAACATAATCTTCAACTGATACTGATCTTCAGACAAATTGTATGAGTTCCCATAAAGAGTAGGGAAGGATGTGGTTGTGAATTTTGATCCTCCAATCAAGCCAAGGAGCACACCTTGTCTGAAAATGGGCACAGGTAGTGAGACAAGCTCTATTGTAAACTTGAGTTGGTAAAAATGTATTTGAACATTATAGTTTGATGAAAGATACTCCAATTCTTTTTTTCTTTTTTCTTTTTTTCTAGATTTCATTTTGTACAAATACATTTTCATTTTCTACCAATTCAAGTTCAAAGAAAACATGAGAACTGGGATTTCACCTTGTCTGATACTACTGCAGCAAAGCCGGCTGTCATCTATGTAAGTTGCTTGGATTCCCATCATCCATGATCCCAACGATGTATCATCAAAGGCATAGGTCTTCAAAGATACACTACATTTTTTTGGGATAGAACAAAAAATATTTATCAAATATGAAGAGAAAATACAAGAGAGTAGAAGGGGAGAATTGGTTCATTTTGTTTTTGTAATAATAACAAAGACATCACCTTATTTTTACTTTGATTCCTGTTTTCAAGAATTTGTACAGGAAATGGTAAAAATAACATTTTGTAATTTTCACTAATTCCTATACAGATTTATAAAAAACTGGAAACAAAGAGAAAAGTAACAACCAGGTGGCATTTATGTAATTATTACTGAAAACATATTAACTGAAAATGAGAAGAAAAAATGCATAGGTATCCTCCCAAAGAAACCATGAAGTTAAAAGCAAAAGCCCTAAAAGAAAGCCACAAAATGCACAAACATATCCACCTTTTAAAGGTGGACCAATTTGTACTCAGTAGAAAGGACATCATGGATATAAAAGGAGACATTTTTCCCAGCTAAAACATAACAAAGATGAAAAATGATTAACTAGTCATTTGAAAATTAGACACTAGATTTGGTATTTGGATTCAGCCAGAAAATTTGAAAATAAAAAATTAAGTAGTACTAATAAATCTTTGCCAATAGAATTTTTTAGTGTCTAGTGTAAATCCTATGAACACATAAATATAAAAAGAAAATTAAGTAGCGTTAGCTCAAATGCCAGCTATGAACATGGTTCAGTACAACAATCAATTGATAAAGGAACCCATACCAGAACCAAAGCTGCCTACTTCAGTTTCTAAGGCTCCTCCTTGTACAGATATGACATTGAGAACTAACCTGTTTATATTAATGTATTGTGCCAAATTCTTTGAAATTATAACAAGTGAACCAGCCGCATGTCGGAAATACCTAAAGAAAAAATAATTTTATAGTGATTCACACTAGCAAAAATAGAACAATTCAGTATGGAGATCCAAACTACTGAAAAGTTATGACACCACACCATTGAACTATAAAACAAAAGATAGTGACACATAATTATCATAATGTTAAATATTCAGATATTACATTAGTTAACAGGCATATGGCAGATCAAAGAATTCTACCTTCTAAAATATCTACAGTACTCTTGGTACCGAGTGATAGAAAATTAGAAATTATAAAATTAGCAGAATAACATGTGCCATCCACAGATACACTAAGGTATAAAGAGAATATCATTTATCATTGTTTGCATGACAACTAGTTTTACTGAGCAGTGTTGGATACAATGATAGAAAGAAAAGTAAAAAAAACTAATATGAACAGATAAAAGTTAAAAAAAATTAAACTATTTCGTGTCCTATCCATTTGAATTGGAATAAATGTCAAAAAGATTAATAATAATTTATAAGAACAATCCATTAGACTCTAGATGGTTTTTGGCATTACATCCAGTTTTTCGCATAACTTCTAATGACATATTTGTAAGAAACAACTAAAGTGAAGACCATACCATTCCTCTAGTCAATGCTTATATACACAGACAAGAAAATTAAGCTTAATTTTCAATCATCAATTGCATAATCAGATGACAGTTTTCATTATTTAGCAATATGTAATTGAAAGAGTTTATGTAATCATTACAAGTCATCTGTTTCAACAATCCAACATTCGGCAAAGAGATAAAAGCATATATATAAGTTTAATATGCCTAAGTCACAAATAATTGTTCCCTCTAATGTTTGTTAGCACCGATGAAGTGATGTCATATATTGTGAATATCATTCATTTACCCATTCAATGATACAACTAGAAAAAATAATGAAATGGTTTCAATTTAAGACAATAGCATTGAAGATCATTCCAGTATTGATAAAATAAAATTAAATAAATCACCAAATCTTCTTGGGCAAAAGGTATATAATATATTACTTACGATTTTTCATCCCCAAATTTCCACCATTCAGGTTCATACCATGGCTTTCCCCTGAAAAACGCTCAAAATAGATGCATATTAGTTGAATCCAAAACCTCAACCGCAAGATTCAACTTGTGAAAATTTATTGAAAAATATAATATTGAACTTTGATGAACAAGAAAATAACAAGCAACAAATAAATTTAAATTGTAGGTAGGCAGAAAGATTCAGCAGATAAAAATCTGAAGTCAACTAAGTTATTAGAAATTAACATAAATGCAAAAAGGCAGCCACATCTGATGGCAATCTCTAACTTCCAGGAAATACAAATTTACTTAGCAAAAATGGGGTAGGCCTAAAGACTTACAAAGGGGTGAAAATTAAGAAAATCTACAGCACCCATAGATAAACTTCAGATAAAAACACTGCAATAATATTCAACATAAATTACATAATAATGAATAAGTTTTAGCAGAAGTTCCATTCAGAAACATGAACAATGTCAGATAGCTTTTAGCATAATCAGAACCATCTATACCACATAAAACAGTCCAATATATCCACAAATCAATTATCATATACAGATATACAATAACAATAAACTCAGATAAAGAGAGTACTCTTCTGATATCACATCTCCTGACTTCATGCATCCAATATATGCCCCATCCTGCCCACGGCGACGGTCAAGAAGTTCAATTAAACCCTCTGCAGGCCAGTGAACAGAGTAAAGAATGTCTCAATTTCACATTGGGGAAAAAATAGTTTTTCAACAAAATCTCCTAAATAAGAATATATATAAGCAATCTTTACCCAGATCAATGTCAATGCTGTCATCAACTTTTACATAAAAGTCAGCATCCCAGTTCTGAACTGCAGCACTAAAGAAGGTTTTTACTTTTTTAGGCAACTCTTCTTGAGCTTCCTCATGACCTTCCTGATATAATTAAAACAAAATGGTCAAGATCTACACTTAGCTTGTTTAACAAGGTTCAATGACAAGGAAGCATGCTCAAATGAGCATCAATATATTTTAAAGAAAAAGAATCAATAAACACAACAGTCAATAACTTTACCAACTCCCTCACCCCCCCCCCCCCCCCCCCCCCACCCCAAAAAAGAGTTTTGTTGAAACCAAAATTCAATTTTCACTCTGCTCATCAATGTTTCGAGCTCACCAAGGTACAAAATTATTTAAGAAAACACTAAACATCAAATATAGGCAAATATTATCAGCATGAAATTACATGTGCGATGCATTTGGGTAAATAGCTTAATTAGGTGCCTATATAATAAGCATATCACATTAGAACTTATATATCATAAGCTTAACCATGAACATGAAACTTACTGAAAGAAGCTAAAAGAACAGCTTAAAGAAAGGTTATAAGCTACTTTTATAAGCTTAAATAAGCCCTGTATGAACTCTTCCAAATGCACTTGTAATCATATATCCCTCAATGCCCTAACCATAAGGCATCTATAATAAACCAAATTTAATTAAGTGCTTCATGTCCACTCACATTATCCGATTTAAAGGATTGAACTGATTCAAATTACAACAAAACTACAACTATCTTGCTTACAAGAATCAGGAAATCCTTTGTTGTGCGATTTTCCTCATCAATATTCCGATCTAAGCTATCACCTCGATTAGCACTGTCAATTACAAAGTATTAGGTCATAAATAAGTTTGAACCCTTGATAGTTATCTCATAGACTACTGGATTAGTTCCAAGGGAAACAAAGAAGATAAATAACCATTATAGCTTAAAAAAAATCATGTAAGTACTATAATTGCTAATAAGGATAAGTGAGTGGAGAAACCTCCGACCAATAACAAAACGTATGACCACTCCTCTTTCTTCAAGTTTTTTCAAGGCATCACCTGCAAGAAAAGAGAAGATAAGATTCCAGTGACTAGGTAATATAGAATTGAACCAAAAAAGATAACCATCTACAAAATAGTCAACTGTTTACATTCTCATCATTCGTAAAGTCTATGCAATATGAAAATGTTCATGAGTTACATGTACAACAGATATAAACTAAATATGAACAAAAAAGCTATTAAGTCTTTTAACACAAAGTATGTGGTCAGCTATAGTTTTAAGATTTTACTACAGAAAATACTAAAAACTAGAAATTTTAAAATCATGAAAATGGAAATAAACCAACAAAGTATAGATCAAAACCAATCTTCAAGAAACTTTGCAAGAACAAGCAAACTAAAAACAAATACAATAAAAGCAAGCAATGTCTAAATCAATCCAAAATTCAAGCTGAGAGGCACAAAATCACCCTCAAATTCAAATTAAAAAAAAAAATATATATATATATATATATATGCTTCATTAACTAATTATCAAGACCACTATCTTCTACAAAAAACAAACCAAGAAAATACTCAAAGTCTGCATCTCAGCCAATGAATTTGATCCCGATAAAGACAAACCAAAAGAGCATCAAGCCTTATATCAAGTGGCACCAAGTCCCTTCAGGCCAGGATCAATTCCCACTGACTCTACCTTAACCTGCCCACCCACTCACCAAACCAATTCTCACACCTTCTTCATAACCAAAAATGCAAATAAACAACTTGAGCGCTAAAAGGTTTACAAGAACTAGTGAATTTTTTTTAAGCAGAACCAAAAACAGACCTCTGGGCATCCAAGACCCCCTGAAAACATTTCTCTTCAATTTACTTCCAAATCCAGTATAAACTCCAATAACTGCAAGAAGCCTACGATCCGAAGAGCCACTTTTCTGGCCCTGCCCTTTCAGGTACCCTTGGCTCTTAGCCAAAGTCAATTCCATCTCAGCTTCCACAATCCTCCTCTCCAGATCCCTACAAAACAACATACACACACATGAATCGCAATTCCATGACCAATCCACACCAATATCACACAAACAAACAAAACATCATCAAACAACACAAATCAACCCAAGATAAAATTAAAATTAAAAAAAAATAATAATAATAATAATTTACCTGCACCCTAGCACCATTAGCTTATCTTCTACTGTAAGAACCTTAGGCCTCTAGTAACAAAAAAAAAAAAAACAAGACAACAATATAAGTTTGTAGACTAAAAATGAATTATAATATAAGACAACAATAATATAAGAGCAAAATTAAAAAACGAAAAAAAGGAAAAACCTGAGCTGAATTCTTCTTCAGAAGACTAGCGAGTAAATTTCGATTCTCTGCGTCTTGCCATAACCTAACAATTCCAAAACAACCATAAAAAAGTGAAAATCCGTTACGTTCAAAACGAACAGCGGAATGGCGTTGCGAATCACAAATCAACGGCGGCGTAACTTTTCAACAAGGATTTATTCGACGGATCCAAAAGCAATTCGGAGAAACGATTTTTGATGTGCGTACCTGCCAGCGACGTAGAGCCAGGCGACGCAGGAGAAGAAGGCCATGACGAGGGACGATTTCGAGGTCTGAACGGGCTTCGATCTCGCTCCTCCTCGCTTCGTCGTCGTCGTCGGCAACGTCTCCATCTCCGACGAACAACGCTATTGAATTGAAGATGCAAATCGCGGTTCGCAGAGTCGATCACTGCTCACACAGTGATAACAGACAACGAAGGACTCTGTTTTAAATTGGAGTTTGTTTAAAAACTGATATATAATAATGTTATTATTGTCACTGGTATTGTAATCTGGTTTTACTTTGGGTTTACTTCAATTAAGAGTGGAAACTTGCAGATTTTCTCCCTTTTCTTTGTTTGTTAATTGTTATTTAAACACAGCTTTTACTTTCTTTGAAAATCCATTTGTATCCCAATTTAATTGGTATGACTTTTTACGCTGAACATTTTTTAAAAATTTGAGTCTTATTTTAACTATGTTAAGTGATTGATTGATTGATTAATAAAAAAAGTTATATTGATGTATAGTAATTAAACTTTGTACACTGTCTTTCAATTATAAATTTACTATGACCTTTAAGACAGTTTTATTGTAAAAGTTAACAAATTTACTAGAGTTTAATAGTGATACATTGATAATGTAAAACAAATCACACATTATTGTTGATATGACTCTTAAGATAATTTCGTAAAAGTCAACGAACTTATAAATTGTGATCGGATATGATTAGATGATAATATGAAAAATATATATAATCATTGTGTAGACTATTTTTTAAAAATATATTTTATAAAATTTAATTAAGAGTGATAGTACATAAACATTTATATATATTAAATACTTTATTAATATTTATTATTTTTTCTTTATCTTTCTTTTATATTATATCGTCTATCATATATATACATTTTTCTTTGGTTCTCTCTTTTTAGGTGTGGTCAAAATGTTAGGTGTTATGAATAATTACTTTTTAATTAATGAACTTTGCAATTAATTAGAATGAGTCTTTATTTGACAAAAATTATGTACTTTTCTCCTATGCGATCTTTGATAACATGAGAACATTGAGAAGATCCTAATGTATTAAAAAAAATTGATGTAAATGGTAAGAAATAAAAATAAAAATAAAAACTACTTAAACATTCCTTCTTTTTTCATTTTTAATACAAAACTTTTCATATTTTTATTTTAGTTTAATTTCTATACACTATCAATATAAAAAGTTGAGTTTAATGGTAATGCATTGATAGTGTAAAATAATTTTACATTGTTATTCAATCACAAATCACTATTAATATAACTTTTAAAATAATTTTATAAAAGTCAACATAATTACGTTTGTCCGATTATGCAAAATCTCTTTTCTATTATTTTATAAATACATCATAATTACGTTTATATGTTATATTAAAATTTTGAAAGAAATAATTTTTTTAATTATAAGGAATTTAAAAAACATTAGGAAAACAAATAAAAATATACTGTAATTTTGTATTTTTTTTAAATAATAAGAATTATTTGAAAATTATTGTAATAAAAGTTTGATAAAAACTTTGTAAATTATTTTAATGGAGATTGGAACCTTAATAATATTGTGAGAAACTAATTATTTTCACTGGTCTCAACTCTTATTAATAAAAAAATCAGCTGGGTTCTCTTTTTTGCTTGGATTTTACTACAGAGAAAATCACCTGCTTAGGATATGAAGATGTCCTCACAGGGCATTCAACAAAAATTCATTTTTCACCATCTTTTTCCTTTGATAAATGCAGATGTTTTATGAACATTCCACGCCCAATCCAGAGTTATAAGTGACCAAAAAAAAAAACTTAGTTTATAAAGGATACAAGTCAACACTCAACACAGATCCCATTTGATACTGATTTGGGAAAGTTTTTAATTCACTGCAATGAATACTTTTTTTTAATAGATTTCCTTTAAAGGAATAATAAGGTGTGTGTAGGAATAAGATGTAGGTGTGTTTGATAAAATAACCTCACATTTTAGAAAGGGTGTTTTAGTAACACAATTTGGTACTACATTTTAAGAAAATTAAAACTATAGCTTGAATCAAGATATACCACTTCAGTGTCCCTATTGATTGGATGTATCAAAATTTAAATTTATGGACTCAATTTGTAATTATCAAAAGTGCTGACATTAATTAAAAATCTTGGGTTTTATTAAATTCAAACAGTAATGTTTAAGAGAATATTCAAACATTAAAAAAAATTAAAAAAAAATAAAAAGGTAAGGCAAATGTTTTGCATCACCTGAAACTGATGGTGGAACTAAAATGATATATGGTACCTTCCAAGCCTTTTAATTAGGGTTGCTCAGTCAAGTACACTTACGATTAGAATTTAGATATGGCATCTGGCAGAGACGGGGACAGATAATGCATCCCTTGCTCCTACCTTAATTTCTATTGTGAGAATTTATTTATGTTATATTGATATTTATGGCTAGATGGTGTATCCATGATTATTTGAAAGCATCTAAAATTTTAAACAACAAAATATAAATGTAATCTTTACTCGTGTTTTCTTTTCATAAATAAGGTAATTATCGTTGAAAAATATTCATAAAAAATATTTAACACATTTTTTTCTAATTCATTATTTATTATTAAATGAAATTTATGTGAAACTAATAAAAAGGAGAATCAACAAAAAAGGAGTACATGTATTACTATAATTCGTATGCAAAAGTTATATAATCCTAGTTAGGGATGGAAGTAAGCCTGGCCCCTGTCGGAAGCCTATGGCCTGGCCTGTTTAAGGCCCAGCTTGGTCCGGCTCGTTTAGCAAAAAGGTCAGGCTCAAGCTTTTTAAAAAACTTTTTTAATTAAATGGCCAGGCCATAGGCTTTAAAAAAAAGACTATTAAGCCCGACCGACTGTCCCGATTAACAACAATGTTATTTTTAATAAAACATTATTATTAATATGATGTATAATATTATAATTATTTTAACGAAATTACAAAATTATTTTAGTGGTTTGACGATTTGAATCATTTTAATGTTTCAAAAAAGTTAATTCCTATATGCATAGATGAGTAGTAGGAATATGGGTTCTTTTCTTTTAATGGAGCTTAAAAGGCTTTGGTAGTATGTCACGTGTAATGTTTGTAGGCAAGTTTTGACCACATCTTTTGGTTTAAAATTGCCTTATTATTTTTAATGAAAATTTTTTGGCTTTGTTAAATAAATAAAAAAGTAAATAGGAATACAATGCATCCAATTTTGGATAATATTATTTCACACTCTAATACTTCAACGCATAATAATTTCACTATTGTACAATTTTTTACACTTCTTAATATGAAAACGGGCTTTTAAATAGGCTAATGGGCCAGGCCGGGCTTATATAAAGACCAGGCCCAAGCCTAAAAAGTAGGCTTGTGGCGGGTAACAGACCCAGACTTGGGCTGTAGAAATACAAAGTAGGCCAGGCCAAGCTTAGGTAGGGCCAGCCCATTTCCACCCCTACTCCTAATGATATGTTTAAGAAAGGAGTTTTAGAGGGAAAGTAAAAGAATTTTGGTTTCTAATTTAAAACATTTTTAAAATTTAAAAAAAAAATGAAATGATAGATAAACAACTTGAGGCCAATTTGGATAAGCAATTAATTAAATATGTATTTATTATGTAAGTATTTGTATACAAGTTGTTTTGATAATTGAAGAGGAAATAAGATGAAATTGTTTCCAATTACTTTTAAGTTTTAATGAAATCCTGAATTTCTTCAAGAAGGCATTTACTTATGTAGCCACTAAGTATGTAAAAATGCTTCTTTACATCCATGACTACAAGCTCATCTTGGACACTTACAATTTACAACAAAATCCTCACTCTAGAACCATATACACAGAACATTACAAGATGGAAAGAACACTTTTGTTGCTTTCCTTGAAAATGACAAAACCAGGGATTAAGGCATTGGTTTTTTTCAACATGTTGACTCGTGGTATAGCACTCAGTGTGAGTAGTGGAAAGATAACCAACCAAAGAAAGAATCAGTATAGAAAAGAATGTGCTATAATCTCTTGGTTGGCCTATCTGAAATATTAGCTATCACAAAGCCTGCAAATACCTGCAGCACAATGCCAAAAACAAATCCTTTAATATGTGAACAAAAATGTTGAATGCTTTAAGGATTGTGACATCCAAACATGAGTTAAAAACCAGTACATCATGATCTAGACTAGAAAAATATTTCCTAGGCTATGTAAGAAAACTGTGTCATCTAAATCATAACTAGATGACAAGGAATTATTGATGTGGCAGAGATAATTCTTATTGATGGTAAATTTCATTGAACCAAAAACTGAATCATACATTCATGAACACAACTTATATATACAACTTGGAACAACAAAAGACAATGTGCCATGTGGAAGCTACAAGTCTGCAACACCTAACTTCCTAACCAGAAGTTAAAGAACTAACAAATTACAATAACTTACTAGCAGAATCAGAATTGACTATATTACGCAATAATAGTGAACAGAAACATGCATACACAAACTTGCATAAAAACATGGAACCAAACCAACAGCATGACACCAAGAAACGAATAGGGTTTTTTTCATATTTTAATTTAAATTTTTTGTTGAGGAAAAATAAAAGAAAGATCCTCTCACAGGCCAACAGTACTGTAGGAGAGCTGAGAAAATATCAAAGTTGTAGACATCTTTAGCTGTAACAATACCTGAACTGAACCAAGAATGTACAATGCCGAATAATGCCGGCCATGGATCATCATGTCAGCCAACATAGCGAGAGGAATGGTGAGTGACATGCCCAAAGTGGCCACAAGGGGAGTTGTCCATACAACACAGAGTGCCCTGTGTAGATAAAATAAGCTCTAATGTAAGAGTTAGGATAACTGCGCATGTATGTTTGAATTAGTCAGATTTATCTCATGTACCAGAAGTAGTCTGAGAGAACACTACCAACAAATCCGTTGGCAAGAACCACTTCATCCACTCTAGCCGAATGGGGAATTGTAAACTTAGGTTCAATTCCTAAGGCTGACAATGGCCAGACTGAGAAAAGTATAGAGGAGAATCAGCAATCAGTTTAGAACACAAGAACCAAGTTAAATGAGCACATAAAAAGGAGTGGACTCATAGAACCTTATAAGTAACTATAGTCTATAGAATTATTGCTAGTAAAAAACTTACTAAGCCACCATAGTGATAAAAGTGTACACAATCCAATATATCCAAACAGCTTTTGCACATCAACCCGTTCTCCTTCTTCACCAGAAACTTTTTTAAGAAGAACTGTGTGACATTAATGTTAAAGAAGCTGTCATTATCCACCTAAATTATCTGAGATATACAAAAAACAAAAGAAAAAAAAAAAAAAAAAGCTAAGACACTGTCTAACCTGTAAATAGACCATATGACATGGCCGAGAGAAGGCCAAAAAGATCACCAACAAGAGAGCGCTGTCCATTGCTGAACACAAATATCAACTGTCAACGCCCAAAAAATAGTATTACAAAGAGCAAGCAGCTGATAATACATGAAAGACAACAATTTGATTCCTTAATACACCATGACTAAAATATTTAGCTAAGTTTTGCATAGCTTTTTTTATCCATCTGGTCTCTATCAATATAATGGATCAAACTTACATCAATACACAAATGCAACGAGGAGACAGATTTCTCAAAAATGTGATACAGGACAAAGAGGGATCATTCATGCTAGAGATATAAAGAAACTCATAAGCCTCCACCTAACATGTTATGCATCAAATTGGTATTAGAGCTCAGTTTAGTGAGAGTGTGGATGAACTGCAGTTCACACTCGATGGGGGTGACAAGAGTCCTATATTATCCAGGTGTGAGACATGGAACATCAATTTTTAGTGGAGGCTCTCCCCTCTTAACAGCCTGGATTTAAACCCTTAGCACAAAACTAAGAAAACTCAATCAATATTCAACATTTATTTCCATAAAATTTTATTTTTTAAAATATAAACTGCCATCACGGATACCAATATAGCTTAGAAGAGGTAACCAAGGTCAATATGGTCAATATAGTCAACATTAAAGTGGCAATTTTATGCAATTGGGAACTGAATAAATAAGACACTATCCAATGATTTTTTGTTTCCATCTTGTAATTAAATGGCAAACATAAGCAATTTGGATTGTGGAACTGCCAGTTTGTTAACCAGCTTAGAGAGTATAGGATGAAAAAGGACTATCTCTTACTACCTAATGCATTAATTCTGTTTCAGTTAAAATTGGGAATATATATATATATATATATGGAAAGGCTTACGAAGCACTTGATAGCGCGTCATCTGTGGCCCATGTTTTCCCCAGAGTTGTCATCACAACCCCGGCCATGCTGACCAGGACAGCAACTACTTTTGCTACATTTAAAGATTCTTGGCCCATAAACACACCAATGAAGAGAGTGAAGAGTCCTGAAGTAGATGACAATACTGTTGTACTTGCAACACTTGTTCGTGCAAGGGCAGCATTTGATAGATACTGAAAGCAACAGAAAAAGAATTAATAAAGTAACACTACTATACAACATTGAAACTATGCATGCACTATTAAAAATTTGAGAGATGTCAACTTTATGTGATATCAAATTTATCTATCCAGTTATCTAACCACTTCAAACGTAAATTGAATGAAATTACTTCACAGAAATTAAAACTCATCGATATCATAATGCAGAGTCAGACATGCTAGACTTTTTCAAAAGTGTGCAGGTGTTCATGTATGTCTGTGTTTTGCTCCACAAATATAAGTTGCGGAATAGCTTTTATACAACGTAATCCCAGCCATAATGAATGAGTAGTTCAAAGAGGGTGCAAGAATGTCTGTTGTGACTTGTGCCTCTGCGTGTGTGTTTTGCAATACAAGTATAAGACAGAATAACTGTTTAAAAATGCAACTGCAAGACATGTTTAACAACCTGAAGAAAAATTATTGCTCATTACAGTTAGAGAAATGCTAACAATGCACTTTTTTAAACACACTCTTTATTATTAGCTAACATTTATTGGAAATCACAAAATTGTGAGGGTCTTACTCCTTATTTAATGAGCCCCCACTCATGTTTTTGTAGTTTCCAAAAAATTTTAACCAAAAGTAAAAAGTGTGATAGAAACAGTGTGTTGCTAGCACTCTCTTACAGTTAATAACAATCATCTATGTATGAAATAAATTACCATAACAGTCATGTGGTAGGAGACATGTATAACTTAACCAACATGACCTTGATATAGTTTCACATTCTGTCAATTCAAAGCTTCTTTTTAATGTATAGTTAATGAAATGTGATAGAATTACAAAATTTCAATAGGTATTGATGCTTTACAAGAATATAAGAGTATTAATTTAGCCAATAGATATATGTGTAGAACATGACAAGTCAGATGTCTTATAAAACAAAGCAGAGATACCTTTTTTCTCTTTTTGGTTAAAAAGACACAGCCAAAGGGTGAACCATGGCAAATTAGTGCTTTGTGACCAAGTGATCAAGGGTTCTAGTTATGGAAACAGGCTCATAGACCAGTTAAAAGATATAATCACATATTTCAGTTGAAAGCATGCTTTGGTCCTACCTAACTACAAAATCAAGATATCAATCTTAAGTTACTTACCTCTGTTATAAACCAGATAGGTGCAATGTAAAATCCATAAGTAGCAATTTCCCTTGTAGTGAGTTCTTTCTCTGCCTTTAGCACATTAGCATCATTATATTTAGCCACCAATGGCTTTACTTCTTCATGTGCTGAAAGGTTTGAATCACTATCTTTTCGAGTCACACTCCCCAATTCTATTTCAATGTTTTTTTGTACTCCATTGCCCTTAAGAGGAGAGGAACTCCTGACAGAAAACTCATCCACAATTTTTGCATTTTTCCCACTTTTAGAAGAGCGGCGTTTAAATAACTTATACAACAAGTCCTTAAAGAATGCTATTGGGAGGTAGACTACCATAAGAGAAGCTCCGAGATATGTCACTGCAAATGGCTGCTTGTAATCTATAAAAATACCCTGTACGGAAAAAAAATAATTCAGAGAAGCATTCATACATATAAAGCTTGGATGGTGACACACTACATGTTACTGGTCTCCAATAAAAAGATAACCCTTGAGCAGAATTTCAAACTTCCGCAGTTTCAACAAAATATTTTTGACCATGTGTATATAAGGATTCAGATATAGAAATTCTATAAAACTGAAGTGAACACAACGACTTTCAAACATAAAATCTTCAAGCATACTCAGATAATATCCTCTGATGAACATATGTGAAACACAAGATCACAAAATATAACTGGAATAGTGGATCCCCTCAGTGACACATTATAATGCAGGTCTGCAATTTTCATTCAATCAAAGCCAAGAGGACTGCATGGTTTTCAGTTAGCTATTCGTAAACAAATCATTCTAGCCAACGGAATTTCCAATCTCACCTAGAGGTTTGTATGATTGACATCACATGTGAAGTTTCAACTTCAAGTAGTGTATCAATACAAAGGTTGATTCTTAGGATCTATGAAGCATCAAAATCAAGTCAGATTAAGCCAAAACGTCATCCTAATTCGTGTAAAAATGCCATCCTAATTATTTGTTGTGTGATTAACCGAAGGTCCTATGTTTATTTTTTATTTTTTATTTTCTGTTTCACGCAGGTATTTTCTTTCCTTAAGAAATAATAATATTTGAGACACTGTCGGGCACTAAATGTGGATACCTCTCTCAGCAGATATTCAAACCATGGTTTATCATGTTGTAGGAGACTAGTCTCTTCCGCTAGACCTAACCCTCATTGATACAGAAGGTCCTATATACCAAGACAAACCCCACAACCGTTTAATCAAATTGAACTGGTACCAAAGGTGCTTGAGGAGAAAAGACATAATTTTCACCTAATGGAAACATACACATATCCACAAAACAACAACAATAAAAACAACAAAAAAAACCTTTTTTTCCCCACAAGGTGGGGAAACGTGCACACATAAGCACATTTACCAAAAAAGCATTCACCCCAGACTCAAAACAAAATCCAATCAAATTGCATGCCTAAAGAAGCTTGAAAAAGGGTAAATTTTGGAAGCATAGAATTGGCAAAACTTTACCTGGGTGACTTCAGCAGAGGTGACCCATATGATAACCACAGTTACTATCAGGAACAACCCTGCCTTGTATCTCCACCCCATAACAAAACAACTACACCCAGATGAAAAAAACCACAGGAATTGAAGAGATCCACACGTTTCTGCTTCTGACAAATCCCAGAATCACCCTTCAACACACCAATTTGCCAACCCCATCACAAGAACAACACCATGGGGAAGCACAAGCCTCAACCTTGCTCACAAAATTGCGTGAGAAGATTTTGCAGAGAGGTTGGGGGATTCTTACAACGACAGAAAAGGCAGAGAAAATGGGTGGAAAAAAAAAAAAGAAACAACATAGGAAAAAGCGAAGTGTCAACGTTAAGTTTTTGTTCTGTAATTAGTTAATTTGTCTCGATTCTCAAACTTGTCAACGTTACTCGGTACTTGTTAAATGCTTTTTTTTTATATATTTATTGCATTTCCCTTTCTTTCCTATTTTACATTCTTGTGCACTAAATTCCCACCCTTCCAATTCTATGAATGAATGCATTCTCGTGCTTTAAATTTGTGCTACAATTTTTGGGCATGTGCCTCCTTTGCAAACCATAAAATTTTGAGTAACACCATTTTTCTATAAACAGAAAATGAGAAAAATCTGTATGCATAAATAGAAACTAATTAATAATTGTGTATTTCTGTAGAAGACAATGGCTTTCAGTAGGGATCATCAATTCGTCATGGATCGGTGTTCGGTCGGATTTAATAAAATAAAAATTGAATAAACTAAATTGAATTGAGCTGAGTTACATTGAGTTGGCAAGTTTTTTAATCAATTCAATCTATATTAACATCATTAAACTTGGTTTGAAGAATCGGATATGTATATATTTTTATAGTATTTATTTAAAAATATTAATAAAAATCAAATGAAATTTTAAAAATAGTATTTAACATTTGATATATATTTATGTTTTTAAAAATTTTCAAAATTATTAAATAAAATAAAAAAAATGTTAAAATGTTTCAAGTCAAGTTTGGTTGATTAAATTGAATTTTAGAATGCATCATCCCAATATCCGAATTGAAAATGGTCAAAATACATTAATACACTCTTCTTATCTGGATTTAACCAGAATAATTGGACACTTCATTAATTTGGCCAATCAACAGATCGAATTGGACACTTTATTATCCTTTATTTCAGAGATATATTAAATAATTAAATGATTTCGTTAGCTTTTTTGTTTTTTGAAAAAAAAAAATGTGGTTTCCCGCAAATTCAATCCATTTAAATTATCCGTAAAATTAATTCTTTTTTTTAGTCACACAAACACGAAATTAACCTTCCCACGAGAATTGCTTTCTTAATTTTTAAATTCATATTCTTACCCCGGGTGATGATAGAAGATTTTTTTATTTCATTATTGGAAATTGTTGACTTCCCATTTGTAAGTGAACAAGTTAGAGTGAAATTTTCCAGAATAATTGTGTTTTTTTTTTTTGGTGAATTCCAGAATAATTGTGTTAGTTAATGAGTCATTGAGGTATTGACAAATCAACTATCAACAAAATAGTACATAAAAAATAGGATTAGTGAAAAATATTGGCGATGGTAGGTAAGATGACGTTATATCGTTGTTAGACAGCCATTTGTTTATTTGGCAATGGTATTTTGAAGAAGAATATTCTAGATGCACAAAGCTTAGTGTTATTTTTCTTAGAAATATATACTCCCTCTAGACTCATACATAAGCAAAAAAATAACTAAGAAAGTTAGTTGATATCATTTAATTTTACTAATCTCAAGTAAAAAATAAGGTTATTTATAAAATGTCTTTCATTGGAACTTGATATGATAAATAAAAAAGAATTATTAAAAATAGAATTGCAATTAAATGAATGGTATTTTAGAAATGATAACATTAAATAGGGCAAAATTAGTTAGATTTATTAATATTTAAGTCCACACAACTTTTTGGCTTATATATGAGTCTAGAGGGAGTATTGATTAAGGCTAAAAAAAATCTCATTGACAACTAATACGACCGAAATAATCCGTATCTGATATTTTTGATAGATTTTGAAGAATTTGGATTCGAAGTTTTTAGTTTTTTTTTTCTCTTTTGTAATGGTAATATCTCATTTGTCTTGATTTTTTAGGGAAAAATATGTTTTCAATCCTTGTACTTTATAAAATTATTGGTTTTAGTCAGTGTTTTAAGAACCGGACCGGTAATCGAACCGGTCGAGGTACTGGGTTAATGGATCATTGGTCGAACCGGTGGGTCACTGGTCGGACCGGTTTGACTCGATATATATTAAAAAATTAAAAAAATATAATATAGCTAACATAATTTAATCATTTAACACTTCAAATTTTAAATTATTGTCATTATAAAGTACCTAATATTTCAAATAAGAAATAACAACCAATAATCATGACAATACAAGTCCATAAATAAGTTTCATACACACAAAAAATAAAAAAAATTTGAAACACGTCATTTCAGCACTTTTTTTTCAAAAAAAAAATCATATCAGAACCCGGTTCAACCCGAGTCACCGGGTTTTTTCAAAAACCGGCCGGTTCAACCCGGGTCGTACCGGGTCAGGTGCATAACCGATCCTTTTATCGAACCGAACCGGTTAAGCCACCGGGTTCCGGTCGGACCGGCCGGTCCGGTCCGGTTCTTAAAACACTGACTAAAACCACTAATTTTTTAAAAGTTCAAGGACCAAAGTTCAATAGTAAAGTACAGGGATTAAAACCAATAATTTTATAAAGTACGTGTACTAAAAACATAATTTTCCCTTTTTTTTACCACATAATTACATATAGTCTCTATGAGAAGAAATCATATTTGAGCTGAGGACGTGTTTGGGTAAGCTTATCCATAAGTCCTTTTAGAAGAATAAAATAGAAAGAAAAATGAGATGAATTTCTCCATAAGTTAAAATTAGCTTATACATAAGCTAATTTGTATAAGTTTTCTAATATAACTTCTCTAAAAGATGAGAGAGCTTCTACAAATTAGTCTGTGTATAAGCTAATTTTAACTTATGGAGAAACTTATCTCTTTTTTTTTTCTGCTTATTTTCTTTGTTTAGAAGAACTTTTGGATTAGTTTACCAAAACAGACCCTAAGTAAGACTACCGTGACAATAAAACTCTATCTGCAACAAAGTTTTTTCTCTAAATATTTAATGCAATTATATACTTAAAACTTAAAATCAAAACCATTAGTTAAGCTAAAAGAATCGCACATCAATTAATTCATATGCTCCATGATAATATCTCTTTTGTCTATAATTATATTGGAAAAAACATTAAATAAGATAATGAAATAACAAAATACCATAATTATTACCAAAACATCGTTGGTCTGAGTGAAACTAGACTCGAATTATTTAAATAAGGCCTTGAGTTCAAGTACTGTGAATGAAAAAAAAAAAGTGACAAAAAAAATTACCATAACCCCTAGCAGGCAACATAAAATTTCTTAATAAATCTTACAACTTTTGGATGCTTAAAATCATATGGTTAAATATTTATATCAATTTATCTTAAGATTCAGGTTTGGACTTAACTCAACCCTACAAAATCAGTTTATAAGGTTAGGGTTATTCTCCATTTATATGCTTTAAATTGGTCATATCACTAATCGATATGAGGTCTCCAACACATTCCCTTACACTGAGGATTGAGCATCTTGAGCATGAAGTTTGTAGGATTGGATATCTACGGGTGTTCCAATAACAGTCTGGTAGCAGGTGACCCAATAGACCCAACAACAATCGTTGGGATAGACTCTGATACCATATTATAATTTGGATTTAGGCATAACTCAACTCCACAAAACCGGCTTATAAGATGAAAGTTGTCCCTATCTTATATACTTTAATTTGACCATATAATTAGTTGATGTAAAAACTCTAATATTTTAAAATTATTTCTTTCAAATATATTATAAACTTAATTAACTATCATAATCTAACATTTCACAATTATGATACTTTATTATATTTTTTTCTTAAATTATAATTTTTATTTTTACAATTAATTATTATTATTATTATTATTATTATTATTTTAAAATATAAATGAAGCAATTTAAAAATTATGATTGTCAATATCAATGTCGTTTAAATAAATAAAATATACAGTACGTGCTGCTGAGCCTTTCTTCGGAAGAAGCAAGATGATACACGTTCATGTGGTATTTACAAAGAAAGTGGGACAACTCAAATTACCATAGCATCATTGAATTATCTTATTGCAATCTTTGGAGTAAAGGAAGGCGAACTTTATGCCAACGGCCAGAAAACATTGGTCGGTAACATTGTTATATATACTCTATTACATTTTATGAAACCCCTGAAGGACTTATTGGTACTCCCTCCGGTCCTTTCCTTTATATATATATATATATATATATATATGAAACAAATAATTAAATCATCAATACCAATAAAAATAGTTTAGTTAGTTAGTTATAATTAATAATGTCATAAATTTTAATTTTATTCCAAAAGTACCCCTTAAAATGATTGGTTTAAGTAGTAGTTACATTAATGATACTGCACCTCCACTAATAAGTGTAACTTCTATTGTTAATAGACCAATAAATGCATGAGAAATGAGTATGTGTCTCATTAATGGATTTTACAAGATGAAGGGTAAAAAAGAAAACTAGCAATTAATACATCTTAAAGTGTGTCTATGTTTCTTATAATTAGGACCAAAAAAGAACATCCTTTTGTTTCTTATAAAAATGACCGGAGGGAGTATTAAACAAGTGTGCAGTGATATTAATTCAGTTGAATAAATGATTAATTATTTCATTAACTGTAAGTAGTTACTCCCTCTGTTTCTTTTTAAGTATCGGATTTTTGGAGAAATTTTGTTTCTATTTATCTGTCGTTTGCAAAGTTCAATATCACATTAATTACTTTTTTATCAATTATACCCTTACTTCTCTCCTAATCTTTAATGAATGTACACATGCATTTATTGTAGAATAGAAATGAAAAGAGAATAAAATAGGAAATCTCATAATTACTTTATTAGAATCAAGAAAATTTAATGCACTCATTGATTTCTATAAATAAATCTTAAACGACACTTAAAAAGAAACGGAGGGAGTAAATATGTTAGTGAAACACTAATTTGCAGTAAATGATATGAAATATAATTAATTCTCAGTACTAATGGTAGAAGTGGCACCCTTTGCTTCCAAAATGGGAACCATCCTCAATTATTATTAGAATTTAGATTTGAATTCAATTCAATTCTATAAAATTAGCTTTTAAAGTAAATGTTGTTTTCTCACTTATATATTTTATTTTGATCATCAATGTGGATCTGTAGCAACCATCATCATCATGTCTAATTTTAACCTATTTTCTTTTCTCTTATACGCTCAAGCATTCCTTCAAGAACGTCCAATTTGATAAACGACCTTGCCCTCAACTCAAAAGGTTAAAAATCAAGGTTTATTATCCAATTATCGAAAGGAAAACAAAGTGTACGTTACTATTTTCTATGTACTAACCCCACATTTGATCTCATCATAGAATCAATGAGTCAAGCCACTCACAAGATCCGAGGTTCTTTGCAAGTCCACGAGTACTTATAATGGAGTCTACTTTAAGCATTGCTTCTAGCGCTTCCCCCGAACCTAGTCAAGGATGCAACATTTCAAAGTCAGCCATAAATAAAGATAAATCTTCTTTCATAAAGGAATAATTCTATTTATAATATTATTATGAATTATGAATTATGCTAAATTTAATTATATATTTAAAAAATATTTTATTTATTTTATAATATTATTTTCACATAACATATTTTAATATAATCAATTTAAAAATAATATATATATATATATATATATATATAAGTAAAACAAAATTAAACATAATATTTTAACACAAGGGATGACCATGTAATACTTGCATTTTTGAAGAGTTTAGATGATATGCACGAGGTCATAAATTCTAATATCAGTATAACCATAGTAATATATATATATATTAACTATTCTATTTGAACACTGGAAGGCGGTGGACGAACCGAAGTTGACTTGTAGTTGTGTTGGGCTGAACAATAAGCACTAGCAGTTGATAATGATGGGGGAATTGTTATTCTAACCTTTTTTTTTTTTTTTTTCTATTCTCATACCCCATCTTTTTTTAATTAAAATTTCTATTCTACATCATTCTCTCACACCTTTCCCTTTCCCATTCACTTCTTCATTCTATTCTCACCCCCACCTACATATGTACTCTTATCTCACCCTCATTGCTTCTTTTTTGACAACTTTTCATTTTTATTTTTTCTTTCACATGTCACCGATACAATGGAAACTAGTTTTCGCTATGTTAAGATACACAATGGATACAGCTCAGTGGCGAGGCACTGGCTCCAACAAAATGGGCATTTTACATAACCTTATGATGATGTAATGACGCGATAGTATAGTGATCATAGGGCGACACATCGATCAGGTGTGGTGAAGCTTCTGAACAGAAATGTAGAGGACATAAGAGGTTGATGATCAATCAGATATAGAGTACAAGCTTTTCTCCTTTATATTGTCGCGTGAATGGAAGCTTTACCAACTCATTTTAATTTTTAACCTAAATTAGCTGAAATTAAACCTCAACTGTTGAAAAAATTTAATCTACAAGTCATTTACAGATAAGTGAATTGGAGGCCTTTATTTCCCTCTGAAACGGAGAGGATCCAAATGCACCTAGGAGAAGGGGAGTCCATTGTGTCAACTTGCCATTTGATTGGCTTAAAATAAAGAGGGGTAATTGACCTATATTGACATAATGGGTTAAAAATCCTAATCCCCCACGTTTAATGGTGGGTTAGCCCATATTTGGTTTGTAAGAAAAAAGTAAGAAAAAAATGTATTATATTTTTATAAATATTAGTATTGAAGGAGAGGAAAGAGAAATATATGTTTTTTTGACAATTCAGGAGTAGTAACCCACCTTAAGTGGGACAGGGAAAGTTAACCCACTAGCAAGTATGTGTTATGAAACATGATGAATTCTACCGTGGAAAAGCGAAACTTTTTTCGCATGATACGAAAGTTTTATGGATCGTCAGATATTCTTAGATTTTAAATCTACGGTTACTATTTTTGTATTTTTTTTCTTTTTCTTTTTTTCTCTCTTTTCCCAATTTGTCCTTGTGGAAAACCCCTCTTCTCTGTTGATTTCTCTTCTCCCTCAGAAGACCTAGCCTCTTTCTCTCCATCTCCTTCCCCAGCGACAGACCACATCACCATTGGCCTTCATCAGTTGATTACCTTGACTACAGATCTGAGTTTAACTGAAACAGATCTAGATTTGAATGGATTTCTCGGTTCTTATGGCTACCTCGCAGATCAGCAGGTGTTGATAATTGCGCTTATCGTGCCGTTGATCTCGGATGTGACCTTTACGACAACAACACCGGTGTTGGCCTGGACGATAACATGGTGTTGGCATCGGAGAGGCAGAGGACGAAGAGAATCTTGGTTGGGGATGAGAGAACGTTCTAAAAGGTAGAGGGAGGAGTGGCCCGCTGGTTAATTGGGTTGTGTTTATGTTTTTTTTTTTTATTTGAGAAAGGGACTTGTTTGTGGTTTCCAGATATGAGAAAGAAGGAGCGTTGTTGACGTTGTCGCTGTCGCTGCAGTGGTTGCAGTGGGTTCGCGATAATGGCTTGTGGTGGGTCCTCGGTGTTGGTTGGTGGTGGGTTTCCTAGTACTTCGCGGTGGTTTTGCCATTGGTATTGCAGTGGTTTCGCCGTTGCCGTTCCCGTTCCCGTTGTTGGCTCTCGGTTGTGACTGCACGGTGTAGTTGTTGCTGATGGTTGTGGGAGAGATGACAGAGGGACAAAGTGCAAAAAGGAGTAAAAAAGAAAAAAAGAAGAAAGAAAAATTGAAAAAATCTTGGCCTTTGATTAAAAACATAATATATCTTAGGCAATTTGGTCTCTTATCTTTATTTTATGTTGTAATTTGGTTCTTTATTTTTTAAAAGTTGAAAAATGGTCCCTTATCTTTATTTTAGGTTGCAATTTAGTCTTTTATTTTTTAAAAGTTGCAAAATGGTCCCTTAAGTAATTTTTTTTATAGCATGTTTACCCTTGGGAGCGTTTGGTAGGGGAGAAGTTTTTTCATACTTGGGAATGATGATTCTTGGGAAAGTCAATTCCTGGGAATCATGGTTCCTGGGAATGGTTAAAATATGTTTGGTTAGTCATAATATGTTTATTGGGAATTAAAGTTTCCTATGTTTGGTTACAGTAGAACTTTCCTGGGTATATAAGAAATTTTTACAAATATACCTTTTATTAAAATAACTTCATTAATATAATAATATTATTATGAATTACTATCATATTGAGGTTGAATTATAATATTACATTATTATTATGAATTACTATCATATTAGAGGTTGAATTATAATATTATAATATAATAATACAAAAGATGAAATAATAAATAATGAGATAAATTTAGATAATAAAGTAGTTGAGATCTATGTTTAAAAAAAAGATAAAGATAAAAAATTAAAAAATTTAAAATTAATATTTTTTCAAAATTAAAGAAAGATAGAATCACGTGGATAAGTGCAACGTTCAACAATGGAGATAAGCTTATAGATAAAGATGAATCCTAGGTGAGGATATTTTGTACTTAAAAAAAGGGGTAATGTAGTCTTTTCATACTATTAAAACTTTCCCCCTAGTTGGGAAAGTTAGATTCCCACCTCCCCCTTTGGAAAAGTTTTCGTGGGAAATTGATTAAAAAACATTCACAGAAAACATCATTTCTCAGGAATCTTATTTTTTTTTTTAAATAGAAACCAAATATGGAAAACTAACATTCCCAACCTAACATTTCTGGGAATCTAAAAATTTCTCATCTACCAAAAGCCCCCCTTGAAGTAATGTATTTTAAAAAAAAAATTGGGATAAACATGGTATAAAAAAATTACTTAAAGAATCATTTTACAACTTTTAAAAAATAAAGGATCAAATTGTAACTTAAAATAAGGATAAGGGACCATTTGCAACTTTTAAAAAATAAAGGATCAAATTGCAACATAAAATAAAGATAAGGGATCATATGAATAATTTAGCCTATATCCTATTGTTAAAAAAAGACTTTCGTACCGTGAGAAAAAAGTTTAACTTTCGCACGGTAGAGTTTGTCATGAAACATAACCTCGTTTAAAGGTGGATTAGAGGGTTGACCCACCAAAAAATTAAATGGTAGGTTGACGAGTTATGAAATGACAGATTAATGCATGGGTTGACCTACCAAAACTCACCCATAAAAAATACTAAAAAAGAAGAACAAATTATTAAAAAAATATCAATTCATTTTGTTAACACATCTTTTTTTTTTCTTTTTTATATACGTATACATATTACCCATTTCTTAATTATATAAAAATATAAATTTATTTGGACATGCCTTAAGTATTAAGTATTGGTGGGTTAGGTGGGTTGAGTAACCTAACCCACCCTTGCCATTTTTTTTAGTTAACTTGAGAAGTTCAACCTGCTTTTGTCACCTCTATTATATTCCATACATTATAAATTATTGAGTAAATAATACTAATCACTCTTGATGTTTTGTAAAATTACATAAATTTTTCTTACTTTTTTTAAAGTTTACAACAACCTCCTTTATATGTAATGTTTTTTAAACAATTAAGGGGAGTTAGTGTAATGTATAAGGGGTATATGTGTAATGTTTTTCAAACAATTAATGATGGTTAGTGTAAAGATCGATAGAAAAACAAGGAGAATTTGTGTAATATAATTTTATGATACCTCAAAGGTTATTAATGTAATTTACGTTAAATTATTTTTCCTAAAGGGAGATAAAAACAAGGATAGAAAAATTTAGTCTACTCTTATGTTTTTCTTTTAATTTTTAAACTAAATAAGAAAAATTTATAAATATCCATGCAGTTAACTTCCTGCCTTTAGTCAAACTTTAGGTTAAAGTGAGATGAAAATTCTATTTTCCTATTTCTTATCTTTTTTTTTTGTAATTAAAAAATTAATCTAATCTTATATTGTAAATGAGAATACATAACTTAGAGATTGCGAGACTTTCACTCTCTTTACTCTTTCAATTAAACAATTTCAATATTATCTCTCTCTCTCTGTTTTTTTTCTCTCTAGATGAACATTGCATACACTACTTACCAACTAGCCAATTTTTTTCTCTCAACCATCTCAAACTACTCTTCAAAGTCATGATTGCCTTAAGGCCAAAGCAATCACCTTAGGCCCCATTCAAGCTTCTAATTTTTTTTATATTCTTAAAAGAATAATTTTAATTTAAGTTATTAGCTAAAAAAATTATTATATTATTTGCAGTTAATTTGTTAATAAGATTATGCAATTTAAAAATATACACATAGATATTTTTTTAATTATTTAAGAAGTTTTAATATTCATTTTAGAAAAGTTACAGGGAAAATTATTTTACATTTTATTTTTAACTCAAACAAAAAAAAATGACATTGAAATGAATATGAAGATTAAATTTCATAAAAATAAAAATATAAAAACATTTTGATGAAAATGGTAGTAATGAGATCGCACATTCGATTGAAGAGTAATTCTTTTGGTTCTTATAAATAATGGTTTAAATACATTTTTAGTCCTTGCAATTTAGTATTTTTTTGCTTTTCGTCCTTGTAATTTTTTTTTGTTTTACTCCTTGTAAATTATGTTTGTTTTGTTTTTCGTCCTTATACCAGTTTAGATAGCATTTTTTTCACTATTCAAAGCGTCATCTAAACTACTTTAAGGACGGAAAACAAAACAAACATAATTTACAATGACTAAAACCAAACAAAAAAATTTGCAAGGACGAAAAATAAAAAAACGCTAAATTGTAAGGACTAAAAAGATATTTAAGCCTAAAATAATTAATTCTTTTGATTTTGATTATTTTATATAATATCAAATCAATATATTTTCTTTTATTTGTAACTTATTTGAACAAATTTTAAAATATGAAATCACTTTTGATTATTTTATTTGAATCCCAATAGTTGAAAATTTTAAAATGGAATGAATTGAAAAAATATTATATTAATCTTGAAACAAATTTAAGTTTTAATAGGCATTAATTAGATATTAATGATCTTGATTTTTTTTTCCTTAAATCCAAGGTACTAAAAGAATTTTTTTTTTATCCGTAGAAATCAAAGACAGTTTTAAGAGGTTTACAACACTCATATACCCTGCTCAACCAATTGAGCTAGACTTCCTTGCTAAGGTACTAAAAGAAATACTAACATTAGAAATTAATGTCTTATTAGAAGTATTAACTTATATTATTTTTTTTAAAATACTTGTAATGTTTGTAGAATAATATTAGTATACTTGCAATTATAGAACTAAATCACTTTATCTATATATTGATTTTTTTAACAGTTTATTTCTTTTTTATTTCTATCTCTAAATTGAATTTCAATAATTTTCTTAAAATAAAATTGTCAAAAGTTAAAAATAATCTTATATCCCAATTTAAATTGTTTATCGTAAATCCAAAATATACTTTATATATATATATATATATATATATATATATATATATATATATTCAAATATATTTATTAACTATGACTTTTAATTATTTAATTTATATATTAAAAAGTATTTAATTATTATAATTTTTAATTATATAAAAATGCATTCATCATGTGTCATGTATAGACTAAAATGTGATTAACAAGTAATACTCTATCTCCTTATTATTAGTTTTTTTATTGAAATATTAATTTTCTTTTTTTTTTTCTGGGTCAGAGACCACGGATGTTTTCCACTGCGTGTGTGATTGTCACTGGTTCAAGGGAATTTTGCACACATAGATGACAGATAATCGAACACGGATTTTCTTGCTAAATAGATCGTTCCCCACTTGTGAACACAACGAGACCTTACACCATTGCGCCAACCATATGAGTTAAATATTAATTTTCTAAGAAGATAAAGTTCTTGAGAGCTCCTTTTTCTATTATTTTCTTTTTCATTTACAATGATTTAAAAGGAAGACATTAAAATCATTTTTTAATTACAATGTATTATTTTGTGAAAAGCCTTCATCTTAAAATGCCATTCATGAATATATTTGTGGCTGATATGGATAAAAATCTGTTGCTAGATCTCTGAATGATCTCTGCCAGATTTCCACGGGTGTTGCACAGAGTGTATTGCTTCAGCTTCAGCCAAAACTCTCGTCATAGCACTTTACTTGATCACTTTATTATTAAACAGAAGATTTTGTTTTTTTGGTAAAGAAGAAGATTTTGTACTTTTTCAAGGAAATCTCAACCTTAATTCACTTGTTGTGACTGCCATTGTTAATGGTACCTATTAAGGCCATGACTAGCGGCAATTGCAACACCTCACTTGTACTATACCCTTCTCTCTTTCTCATACTCTCTCTCACATGCATCACCCATTACCTACACACCTGTGCCTCCCCTTCTTCTTGTTATTCTTCCACTACTCTTGCTCCATCAGTTTCTCATGGCAAAACAACACCAAGCAGGAAAAACACCACCAGTAATATTGTAAGCTTTAATTTTAAGTGTTACTAGCTTTGATTCAATGTATTATCACTTATTTTGAAGCAATGATCCCTTATTTTTTTCAACTTTCTTACAAAACCTCTAAAAATAAGTTATTATTTCTCGAAATTAAGCTATTTCCAAACACCCACAAACTCATTTACTTTATCGTCAAATACTCGAGGGTAATGAGATTTAAATTTATGATCATGGTTGTGGTTGCAGTTTTGTCTTAATTTTTTGATATTGTGAAAAATTGTGGATAAATATAACCGTAATTATAGTCACAATGCACTTAACGTTGTGGTTAATTACAAATTACAATTGTGGATGCCAATTGTCTTTTAAAACTTTGGAAAATATTAGTACGTTTTAATTTGTCCACTATACGTATATTAAGCTTCATATATATAGATACTAATTAATTAATTGGTAGTAATAGTGAAAATAAGTTATTTATTTATTTATTATTATATAGTTATTTATAATTCAGTTCATGTTGACATGCAGAGAGAGGAACTGAGTCATTTGATGAGCATAGAAAAGGGATTGGCAAGAGCTCGATCATCAATACGAGAAGCTGCTCAGAAACGAAGCTATGGTTCATTTGAAGAGGGTGACTTTCTTCCAATGGGATCCGTCTACAGAAGCCCTTTTGCCTTTCATCAGTTAAGATCTTGTGCTCAATAACCTCTTTTGGATCTCCGAATTGTTATATCATCAAACTGTTCTTTTTAGTGTTAATTAATAAGTTTTTTTTTTTAGAGATTTAATTATTTTAATTTTGTTTTACAATGCATAAGCAAGTGCAAACATTGGAAGAACCGTGGCTCTTTGTGTTTATCTTCCCCGGCTAAGAATTCTAAGTAAAACCACCTTGATAGTTTCTCCAACAATCTATTTTAAATTTTTTAAGTTTTAAGTAATGATTAAAAAGGTCATTAAATGTATTTTCAATTTAAAGAGAATATAATTAATATATATTTGTTTTTTTTTTTAAAGTATAATCCAAGTCTAAAACAAGAACCAATCTTGATTGTATTTTTATTCGTATATACATGAATCTCAAAATTGATTAATCTATGTCTATATTATATAGTTAAGGAAATATTTGAACTCTTTTCACTAGAACTAATACATATATGGTGTGTATAAGCTCATTTGATTATATTACTCTTTCACTCCATTAATATTCTCTCATTCTACCTAATAAAGATTTAAAAAAACAAATAATAAAGTTAAAATAATAGTTACTGTCTTCTTAATTTTAAAAAACTACAAATGATTTAAAATAAATTATTAAAACCTTTAAAATGGTATAATTAACTATTTTCAAACTGAGAGAGTAACAATTAACAATTTAGTCAAGATTGAATGAAGAGAGTTTGGCAAGTCATTACCGTAGGGCTATGGCCACACTATACATCATCATTGATTGTATTAATTGTTCCTCTGGAATGGCTAGCATGATTTTTTGGACCAAGATAATGAAAGTGCAGAGCATATCGCATGGCCATGGTGCATGTCTGGAACGTATGGCCTAACTTCCAGCCTAAGTACTTTGGCTTTGAAATTTTTGTGCAACATTGACAGCCTATTATTCCTATGGATGATGACATTCATATATCATGTACTTCATCAACACTTATTGTTTTGGTCTATTTTTTTCTTCTTATCATATTATATCATGTAATATTATACCTATATTTTTCTTTTTTCTCGACTCTGGTATTGGATTATTTTCCTACTCTTATATATATCCTGCTACATACAATAGTGTTGCATGCGTTCAAATTGATTCATACATATATGTATCTACTACGTTACTTAGTTGCTTAGTTGTTTTTGAACATCTATAAACTAGAGTGTGCTCCTTCAAAGTTCTTAATTAATTATCTCTATTACTAGGGGTTGACTTAGATAAGTGGTCCCTCCCTCCCTCAAAGTAATAACTTGAAAATCCTTAGAGGAGCTTTTATATATATATATATATATATATATATATATATATATATATATATATATATATATATATATATAAAAGCAAAGAATTGTATTTAGAGAACTTAAAAGGTCCACTTGAATCACAAATTGTGACCAAGATAAGTATCAGACTAATCATGATACAAAACTCCCCCACCCAATAAACAGAACAAGGACATGTAGTAAAGGTTAACCAAACTCTAACCAATCACATTACTTTCGCCCACCCCAAAAGAACAATCCTCGTGAGGAGCACTAGTAATGAGCAAATTTGGTAATTTGCATAAGCTGATTAATTTCAAACTTTTTTTTATCACCAAGAAAAAATCATTATAAAAGAGGAGACATTAATTATTGGGTACTCTATCCTTTAGAGGCTTAATTACTATAAACTATTTGCTTGAATGAATTTGATTAATCTATTGTGTGACATATAACCAAAAGGAAGTAGCTAGTACTCTTTCAGTTTATGTTTTTTTTTAGAGCAAATTACACTGGCCCCCCCCTGTGTTTATGACTTATTACACTCAGCCCCACTCTTTTCTTTGACCCTACACTGACCTCCCTCATGGTTTGAATTTCATTACAGAGAGACCCCCTAGCCCCGAAAAAGACCTCTTTCCGTTAACTCCAATGTGTCATGTGCAATGCACATGCATGTTTAACAAAAATTTTGGACAAAACTACCCTCATCTTCATCCTTTGCACCAATTAACAGCCATAAAGGCCAAGAACACTAGAAACAATGACATTTAAAGGCCAAAAACACCAGAAACAATGACATTAACAATTACATTCAAATGCCAAGAATACCAGAAACAATGACATTAACAGAAACATTACATTTAAATGCCAAGAACACCAGAAACAATGACATTAACAGAAACATTTTGGCCTTTAAATGTCATTGTTTCCAGTGTTCTTGGCCTTTATGGCTGTTAATTGGTGCAAAGGATGAAGATGAGGGTAGTTTTGTCCAAAATTTTCGTTAAACATGCATGTGCATTGCACATGGCACATTGGAGTTAACGGAAAGAGGTCTTTTTCGGGGCTAGGGGGTCTCTCTGTAATGAAATTCAAACCATGAGGGAGGTCAGTGTAGGGTCAAAGAAAAGAGTGGGGCTGAGTGTAATAAGTCCTAAACACAGGGGGGGCCAGTGTAATTTGCTCTTTTTTTTATTGGTCAATGTTAGTCATTAGTTTTATTAGTGGGAGGGATTTGTGACTTTTCCCTCCTCCTTTCTCTTTTCAACCATCAAATCAATCTTATAACTCCATCTTTCCGTTTATGTTGATGCATGTTGTTTTCTTAATGTACATATAATAGGAGTCACAAAGAGATGGAGAAAGGTTTCCGAATATGGGTTTACAAGGAAGGAGAGGCACCCATTTTCCACCACGGGCCAATGAAGGACATATATTCGATTGAAGGGCAATTCTTGGATGAATTAGAAAGTGGCAAGAGTCCTTTTTTAGCAAAAGACCCCAACGAGGCCAATGCTTTTTTTCTTCCCATTAGTGTTGTTAATATTGTGCAATATGTGTATTGGCCATACACCAATTACTCCCGGGCACGCCTTCAGAATATTGTTAAGGATTACATCGATTTGGTGTCACATAGATACCCATACTGGAATAAGAGCATAGGTGCTGACCATTTTCTGCTATCTTGCCACGACTGGGTACGTTAATTCATTACTATTTCCTGTGTTTGATTTTGGAATTTGGATCGTTACTATGGTCGTTGTTTAATTTCCAGTAACGCTAAGGAATATATTAATTGCTAATTAAGGTAACAAATGTCACTTTCAAAGAATGTCACAGGGTCTGGAAGGTAATAATAAACTCTATTGCTTGTAAGGAGAACTAATATAGTATTATTTTTAAGTTTAATAGTCATGCACCAATGAGAACTCTATCATAGTATAATTTATCACATCTATTGTTTTCTTTCTCTATCTTTTCTTTCTTTTTTCTTCTTATCTTTTTCTCTTTCCACCTCAATCCATACCAAAATAGATAGACATTTGTCATCATTCAATTATAAATCTTATTAAATATAAATAAAATAAAGTTTAATTTTCATGCACAGTTATTGTGAAGATTTTTATACTATCAACTATAATTAAAAATTACTTTAGATATACCTTTTAAAATAATTATTACAAAAGTCAATCATTTTATCACATATGATAATCTATGATTAGATAACAATGTAAAAACTTCGAGTTGATAATCTATACATCGATATTGTAACATCCAATCATAAATTAGTATATATGATAAATTTGTTGTTAACTTTTATAATAATTATCTTAAAAATTGCTAGTATATCAACAATAATTTCTTAGTGGTTGACAGTATAAAAATTTTATATACTAACATTGCATAGATATTAAACTTGAAAAACTCACTGTTCATTCAAATTAAATTCAATAAAATGCACCAGATATAAGTTGACCCCGCACGTTAGAGCCTTTTTCATGCATATGTATGTTTCTTAATTTATGTGAATTGTGCATATCTGAAATTAATTAGGGTTCCTAATTAATCCCACATTATGATATATTAATATTCAGGCACCAGATGTTTCAGCAGCACACCCTAACCTTTACAAGAACTTGATCCGTGCCCTCTGCAATGCAAATTCCTCAGAAGGTTTCCAACCCCACAGGGATGTCTCCGTGCCCGAAATAAAGGTCCCCTATGCCCAATTCGGTCCTCTAAACCAAACCCATAACAACCGAACCATTTTGGCATTCTTCGCCGGTGGGGCCCACGGCCCCGTGAGAACTCAACTCTTCGCACACTGGAAGAACAAAGACACCGAAATCCAAGTCCACGAGTACTTGCCCGAAACCCTAAACTACACTTCCCTAATGGGCCAGAGCATGTTCTGCCTGTGCCCCAGTGGGTACGAAGTTGCGAGCCCACGAATAGTAGAGTCCATACACACGGGTTGTGTTCCAGTGATTATATCCGACAGTTATGTTTTGCCGTTTAGCGACGTTCTGGATTGGTCGCAATTTTCGGTACACGTTCCCGTTTCGATGATACCGAAATTGAAGGAAATTCTGAAGGGGATTTCGGTGGAGGAGTATGTGGAGAAGCAGAGGAAAGTGGTTCAGGTGCAGAGGCACTTCATGCTGCATCGCCCGGCTCAACGTTATGATCTTTTGTACATGGTCATGCACTCCCTGTGGCTTAGAAGGCTCAATTTGAGGCTGCAACATTAGTGATTCGATTCTATTGTGCACGAAATTCTTCTCTGAACTAGATCCAGATTTTTCCTTTTTATTATTGTTTTTTTGTTTCTTTAGAGTTTAGATCCAGTTCAAGCTTGCAAGTTCGGATGCTTTCATCTAATGTTTCTTTATGAAGATTACTATATTATGGTTCAGTTATGTAAAGTGTTAACATAGTACTGGTTATCCAACTTCATTCGATAAATTCTTTATTATTGATTAAATTTTATTAAAAATTAATTATATATAAAATTACGATCGAAAGTCATTAAATAATAAGTGAGACATATATATTATTTTTGTATTGTGATCCACTGTCTTGTTTTTCATCTCATACATATCAACAGAATGTACATCTTCATCTTGTGTCATATTTTCATTCATGTAAAACAATATCCAATACTTGATAATCATTACATGATTTAAACTCATAATTCAAAAAATTGAATACAAATTATATAAAGAAAATATAAATAATCACCTGAAACAAATAAGATCATGTCTCTTTCAAATGTCAAAAGATGTCAATACTTATTAAATAAAAAATTAAATTCATGATAAATCAACAATAAATAAATAAAAATTTACATATGTTAAAATTCTCTATAGAGGAAAATCAAGAAAAAGACACTAAGTTACGTATGGAAGAATGAATTGGTATAACACATTTTATAAATTAGTAAATAACACGATTTATCCACAATTTTTTTTCCATTTTTCTCGTCAATGTTGTACCTTTGTTAACTACAAAAACGATGAAATAAAATAATTATATGTAAGGTATGGTTGAAGAAAAGAAATAAAAAAGAGTAGTACCAATATTTAAGAAGAGAATAAACAATGAAAGGAATAAATAAGGAAGAAGGAAAAAAAAAAGCATTGGTCCACTTATAATTTCTTCTCTACTTTCATCAATGTTGAATCTCTGCAAAAGAGTAAAAAAAAAATAGGTCAAAAAACACTAAAGAATGGAGCGTGCAAGGGGTGATGGAAGAAAAAACAATGAAATGAAGAAGAATATATATTAGCAGTAAGTATTCTAATTAATTTAAATTTATATAATTATCTTAATTTAAAATAATCTTAATTACCTTAATTAAAATATATATGTGTTTATCATAATATTTCAAATTAGAATATATATACTTGTTATAATTACCTTAATTACTATATTTATATAGTTTTATGAATTAAAAAATAGATAAATAATTTCTTTAAAAATTTTCTGCTCAATTGCATAAGATTTTCCCACTCAGACTTCTTTACTTTTATTATTATAAATATTTTATAATAAAATCAAATACACAATAGTGCATTGTAATTATTCTAGTTAATTTAAGATTATATAATTACCTTATTTTAAAATAATCTTAATTACCCTACTTAAATTTATATATGTGTTGATAATAATTTATTTAATTATTTTAAATTAGAAGATATACTTATTAGAAGATATACTTGTTCTAATTACCTTGATTACTATATTTATATAATTTTATGAATTAAAAAATAAATAAATAATTTCTCTAAATTTTTTTCCGCTCAATTGCAATATATATTACCCTTGTCGCCATATATAAGATGTTTTTAACTAACTCATGTAAATAGAGAAAGTTAAGTTAATTTAGTTATAGTAATATTAAGTTTGTTAACAATTTTTATCATTTTTTAAAATTATTCTCAAAATTCATCTAATTTTTTACTAATTAATTTCTATCTAATTAATTAATGTGTGAAGAGATAATAATAGATATGTATGCTATCTTATTAATTTATGGTTGGTCATTGTCTTTAATCCTCACAAGAAAGAGAAGGATGAATACTTCTTATTAATTTATTGTTTATTGACTTAAAAATTATATTTAATAATTAAAAGTATTTTAGTATAAGAAATAATTTAGAAAGAATCTTATAAAAAGTCACAATTTTTTTTTTGAAAAAATTCTTATATAAAAGGATATATAAAAGTAAAATATTAACATAATATTATTAATTAATGTAGTATTTAATAAATATTTAAATAACTATATTTTCTTCCTTACAAAATAGTATTAGTTATTGCATTTATTAAATATAATGCTTTATAATAAATTATAAATTAGAAAGGTTTAATTATTTATTTGATTCATATACCTAAATAATCTTTACATTTTAGTCTCTACACTTAGAAATTATACATTTTTCTTTATCAGTAAGAAAAATAAAGAAACAACTAAACTCTAACAAAAGCCACTTCTAGAGTGTCAGCAAGAAAACATATGACTAAGTTGGGAAGGATAAGATTCCCAGAGAAGCAAAGGATCATTATTAGAAGAGCCTTGCTTTGATAACCAATCAGCACATTGGTTGCCTTCTCTTAACGTGTGCCTAAAGGAAAGTTGCCAATGTTGTTGAGTGTAGGCCTTGATGCGGTTGATAATTGCTGCATAAGGGTGCAAATGAATGTGATTATCCAAGATTAATTTCTGAGCCATTAATGAATCTGTTTCACAAATGACTTTTCTGTAGCCCTTATTCCATGCTAGGTTAAGACCATGGAATATAGCAAGTAATTCAGCATCCATATTAGTTGTGTAGCCACAACAACCTGAGAGTAACCAAATTTTCAATTTCCATAATTGTCTCTAATCACACCTCCAAAACCTGAGAAGCCATGATTCCCAAGGGAGCTACCATCGGTATTGATCTTGACAAAATCTTCTGGTGGTGGTGTCGGTAGCAACCATGGGCTATCTCTATATTGGCTTTGTGCCTTAAGAGCTTTCCCATGCACTGTCCTCGTGGTCTTCCCTGGTGTGTGATAGGGTTTTTTCCTTCTGCAGGAATCAAACACACGACCTACACACCTTAAGTACGCATATTCATTGATTCCCACTACCAATTGAACTAATATAGAGATAGCCTATGGCTGTTACAGTGTCCAAGAAACTAATTTTGGAGTAGTTGTTGATGTTGGCGTAGCTGTGTATGTAAGAAGTCTGCACATCGATTTCACCTGACCAACAATGTACCAGCACGACCAAATTTGATCTTCAAAAACTTTAGCATTCTTGGCCTTCCAAATAAAACAGCAAGCATAAGCGAAAAGATCACCATATGATTACCTTTGAGTTGTGTGCAGAACCAAGTATCTTCTCCAAGAGTATAGAAATATGGTGAAGTATTAATATTGATCGCTAACCAGACTTGTCTTGCACGAGTGCAGTCTCGCATAAGATGAATAATACTTTTCTTGTCCATGCCGCACCTAGCTACAACAAAAGGATCAAATGGGAGTTATAAGGTTGGTTTGGTGGTGAAGGAAGAAGGGAGAGAGGGATAGGTTGTGGATTCGAATCCCCCGCTAACAAAAATTAACAATATTAACAACTAATATTTGACCAATAAAAAAAAACAAAAAGGATCAAACGAAACATGCCACTTATAGCAGAAAAAGTTAGTGGGCAAACTTTTGTGAAGGGTGATGAGCCATATAAAGTGTTTGACTTACTTGGGAACAGTAAGCTTCTAGACCCAAGACCACCCCTCTATGGGGGTTAGAAATTATACATTTTAGTTCATATACATGCACTTTTTAATCCGTTTTAGTTGTTATTGTTCAAAATTCTAGGGACTATAATAAATTAAAAAATATATATAATGATTAAAACGAATTAAAAAGTGTATGTATATATAAGAACTAAAAAATATAGAAACTAATTATTTTTTATAGCTGAAAGTATAAAGACTAATTAAAACATAAAAATTGTGCTCGTATAAGGACCAAATGATTAATGAAAACTAATTAAAAAATTATTTCTAAATTTTAATACATTTTTGCATATTTAAATTATATTTTTTTTATATTCAAATAATCTCGAACAACGTTGCGATATTACCTGTAATATCCAGCTGGTAAGTGATATTAATATATTAATTAATTAACAAAACGAAAGTATAAAATATTTATTAATTAAAATCATCAAACATATATAACCAGAGACATGCGGCTCAACAAGCTCACTATCATTCTCACATTCACTCTCTGAATCTGCATCACTTCACTCTCTGAACTGAGTTGCCTTCTCCTTTCACTTTCTCACATTTTCTGGAACTAAACGCTTCTATCTCTGATTTCTGCAAACAGAATAAGAACAAATGGAGATCCCACGTAAATATCTCTTCTCTCCAATTCTCTCTCTGATTCTACTCTCGTTCGTCGTCATCGTGGTGCTGCGTCCAGGTCAGTTATTCGAATTCGCGCCAATCGCCGGTTCAAAACCTGCGTATTCCGTTCCACTGGATCGTCTCCGAACGAAGCTCTCCGGCGAGAATCAACTCCACGCCGTCGGAAACTCCGGCGAACTTCGCCGGAATAAATTCAGAAACCGAACCGCTACCGTAAGTCCTATCGTTGATTTCTCTCTCTTCCGTTGATTTTGCTTCCTCTGTTTCGATGAGTTAATTTTTTAGCGTTTTAGAAACAGCAGATTCTGCTGCATTAATTATCGGCGTTAATTTGGATATTATTTAATTTATTTTCCTTTCTAGTGTTTGCTTTCCTCCGATTTTGTGAGAATGAGTGGAAGTAAATAAATAAATTATTGATTATGTGTTAATTTGAGTGAACAGAGGAAGGTAGGAAAAGTCGAACAAAGACTCGCGGCAGCAAGAGCTGCGATGAGGAAGTTTGCGTCGGAATCCGACGGTGAGAGAAGCAATCTCAGTGTGGCAACCACCGCGCATGACGGCGGCGACCGCCGCTACATCCCCGCCGGAGCTATCTATCGTAACGCCCGCTTGTTTTATCGGTAACCCCTTCCACCACCTCTCTTATTTCACGAGGGAAAACTATTTTATGGATACTTAGATTTAGAGAGAGATATTCACCAAAAAAAAAAAAGATTTAGAGAGAGATAATATATATATATATATATATATATATATATATATATATATATATATAGAATAGATAAAAGAGAAAAATAACAAGAATTGACGGATAATACATGAAAATGTCTACGTGTCACCACTCTTTCATAATTCGAATCCGATGATTTCAGATGTTACAAAAGAGTGGTGATTTTGTAACCTAAACATACATGAAGATATAGTATTACCAATCTAACAATAAAAATAAAAGAATTTAATTAAAATATACTAATAAAATATTTTACACTGATGAAAAAAAAAAAATCTTCAAGCTTATGCAATGGTGATTCAGTTTTTGCGTTTTTAGCTTTTTTTTTTTTTTTTTTTTTTTTTCTCTTTTCCTTTCTTTCCTTGTATACTAAAAAAAAATCTTGAATTTTCATTGCACTGATCTTAAATTGCTGTGTCATTAATAATTATTGACTTTTATAATGGTTATTTTAAAAATCAAACATAAAATGAGATCTTACTAGTGTAAAAAGGTATTTCAAAATTAAATTTCCAAAAAAATTAAATATTTTTTCATGAAATAATGAATTATATTTTCAAAAGCAAAAAAAAAAAAAAACTTTGAATTTTCATTACATGAAATACTCTTGGTTAATTGTGTTTCGAAATAGGATAACTATAAAAGTAATTATATTATATTAAAACAGATTTGTCTTCTATAAAAATAAAATAATATAAATAATAAAGTACATTAATAATTGTTATAAAAATAATGAAATAAAAATAAAATTTTATTATTTATTTTATGGATGCATATATTTTATCACAATTTTAATAATTTAATTAAAAATAAACTACTACTGTACTTTAATCCTAAAAATAAATTATAGCACTCTTAAAGTATCAAAAGCTTATTCACTGCTTTGCTTACAAGTCACCGCCACCGTAACATTTTTATGCCACGAAAGAGATCGATGTTTACTTTTTTCTTTCAAAAAGAAAAAAAAAATCCATAATAATTTGATCTTTTCTTCTGATATACGATAAGGGAGTGCCGAGTGCGCTAGTATTGATTCATTCACTTCGTATTTCCACACTCATCCTTGTGAATCATGAAAAAGTATAGAGAAGAAATCAATTATGATACTCTTCTGCAAAAAGCTCCTTTGTTATGACTGAACCTTTTTATTATTACAACACTTCAGCAGTGCTAGCGGTAACTGGTATCCCCCTATTTCCATGATTCATATAAGTCTTCCATTATAAGAAAGAAAGGGAAAGGGGTCTTAGTTAAAGTGTTTGTTACTTAACTTGTCTAAACATATTGGCAATGTAATGTTGCAAGCTTAGTAGCCATCATTGCAGATGGAGACTGGTCCCAAACCCCATGTTTGCTATTCATTAATTTCAATAAGCAACCAATCAACACCTTTAAAGGATGATCAGGTGAACCATTATTGGGTGGTATATATATATAATTAGGCATTGTACATTAAAATAGTATGAATAGAATAATATAAAATAACATTCTTTCCTTTGTATGTTTCTGTTATCATCATCATTAGTATTACAAAATTATTTAATAGGAATGCATTAAGAGCAACGTGATTTTAAATAACAGGAGTAATGCTTAAGAGTGCACAAGAAAAAAAAAATGGAAACCTTTATGTATGAGGATTAATTAGTAATTGTGCAATAATTGAAAACAAAAGTGAATATGACAACATTGGAAAATGATGGTGACTAAATATTTTATTCCGTTTTTATATTAATAATATTTTTTTATTCCGGTTAATTTCATTGCTCAGAGAATAATGTTATTCTTAGAATAATTTCTCATAATATTTTTTTTTGTAATACTTTTTTTATACATCTCCTATCATATTATTACACTTCTCTTTTTTGTATTCTTATCTCTATAAAATTATTAAGAGAAATTTATGTGAATGTTATTACTATTACACGAATACCTTTGCTACAACAGAAAGACTAAAATGTCTCACTTAATACAAGTCTCATTTATCGGGATCTTCTAGGGTTCGAATTTCAGCTGTAGAAGAACTCTGGTACTATAGATTTGATCAACTCACTGATATTGCTCACTAACTGAACTAAACTACCTTAATATTCATATTTAATTTTGATTTGAGATTTTTTTTGGCTAACATTTGGGGTTATTTGTAGATATCACATTTAGGATTTTGACATGAGAATATTGTTAACTAATATTTATCATCCAAATTATTTACAAAATATTGAAATACATTTTACTTTTAAGATATTAAATGATTGTTTTATTTAATTATTTTATTACCCTACGTTTCGATCATGTTATGTTTTGTATTCGATTTATTCCTCCCAAACATACCACACGTTTCCACTGATTTCTCCCCATATGTTTGAGCTTTCTGATCAAATGTTCCAAACATATTAATGCGTCACAATTAATACACATGGTTGATCACTAGTGCATATAATTTTGTTTTTAATATACCAAATGAATTGTTCATAAAGATGGAACCTAGTAAGCACAAGAAATGCCAAGTCTAGCGACACCAGAAGTCTGAGTACAAAAGATGGGCAAAGGTAATTATTACCTCCCAGTAAGTCAATCGTTAAATCCTCCAGCTCTATGCCCAGCCATATATCAAACAAAAACCAACACCTCACCTTGTTGGTTCCAATCATCCATGCATATTAATTTTATCTTCTAATTAACATTACATTTATAGCAAAGGATTGGTAATATAATTTTCTTTAATATTTACTGTTATTTTAATTCATTATTGACCCTAAATTAAGATTATGACTAATTTTTTATGAAAAAAAAAAATTGGGTACCAAGAGTGTCTACACCTAAAAAAAAGACAAGAGAGGAAAAATAAATAATTGGTATGATTAATAATATGATACCATAGGAAAAAAGTGAGAGAAAAATAAGAAATGTTAATAGGATGTTTGTATCTTTAGATGCCAAAGGAATCCATTTTTAATTAAATCTTGGGAGTAAAGTAAAAATACTTTACTGTCTGATAGAAATAAAAAGAGCTAAAAGATAAATGATTGATATGATTGGTGATATAAAATCACAGGAAGAGAAAGATAGAAAAAAATGAGAAGTGTTAAGTATGTGTTTGTATTTTTTTTAGTGTCCAAAAATTAAGACTCAATTTTTAATTAAATATCTTGGGAGTAAAATATACTTAAATTATTATTATTCTTGTTACACAGGAGTTACTTGGAGATGGAGAAAATATTCAAGGTGTACGTATACCCAGACGGTGAAATACCAATCGCTCACGATGGCCCGTGCAAGGACATATACTCAATTGAAGGGAGGTTCCTCCATGAGATGGAACACGGCGCTGGGAGGTTCAGGACCAACGACCCCAATGCTGCTCACGTTTACTTCTTGCCATTCAGTGTCACTTGGATGGTCAAGTACCTTTACACTCCACTCTCATACAACGTCACTCCTTTAAAGCAGTTTGTCTCTGACTATGTGAGAGTCATTTCCACAAGGCACCCCTTCTGGAATATAACTCATGGTGCTGACCACTTCATGCTTGCTTGTCATGATTGGGTTAGTTAGTTCAACTCCCTTTCTTACTGCTTTTACTTGGGTTGCTATACCTTTTTATTTTCCTTTAGGAGAAATTATTAAATAGTTTGATAACGAATAACCCAACTAATTTTCATATAACAAGTTATTAACTCTTTTATAGATTAAAAAAACGTGATTATAATATAGAGATTAGTTGAGATCACATAATTCCAGATCATACAGTAATTTATCCATGTTAAAGGTATAATTGAATCATGTGATTGCTCTGCATTAAGGCATGTGGAATGCATTTGTTAAATTTTGCTTCCTGCCTGAAATGCCAAAATGATGAACAACTTGTTATCAACTGTCGTTGTTTAAGCATGGAGGACCTTAGACATTTCTAATTAAGGAGAAATTATTATTGTATGGACCATAGTGTGTTCATGGTTGTAGACTTGTAGTCAATTTTCACGTGACACTAGTTGAGATTTTCAATTTATGAAAAAAAATAAAAAAAATAAAACTCCTGTGGTTTTCTTGGAGATTGGTCGGAAATAGGCAAGTGGTGGTCCTCTAGTAATTAAGGTATTGGCGTGCATTGGGGTATTGCGTTCCGAGTGTTTCCAATGAAGATAAAAGACTTTGGGAAAGCTTGTTAGTGATAACCCAACAAACTTTTCTAATTAAGGAGAAATTATTATTGTATGGACCATAGCGTGTTCATGGTTGTAGACTTGTAGTCAATTTTCACGTGACACTAGTTGAGATTTTCAATTTATGAAAAAAAATAAAAAAAATAAAACTCCTGTGGTTTTCTTGGAGATTGGTCGGAAATAGGCAAGTGGTGGTCCTCTAGTAATTAAGGTATTGGCGTGCATTGGGGTATTGCGTTCCGAGTGTTTCCAATGAAGATAAAAGACTTTGGGAAAGCTTGTTAGTGATAACCCAACAAACTTTGAAATACCAAGAATTTTGAACAAGTCGTTGTATTTGAATAAGTGCAATGATTTTTTAACACCCCAAATTTTCAAACACTTAATGAACATTCTTCATTTTTCTCCATTGTCTCTTATCACACATCATATTACTTATCATAATGGAAAAATATAGATAGACACCCCAAATGCTATTTAACACTTAGCAGTAGGGGTGGCAAAACGGGCCAACCCGCCCCGCCGTTGACCCGCCATTGACCCGCCGAAAACGGGTTGGCCCGCCCCGCCCTGCATAAGAAAGTGGGTTGCGAAACCAAGCCGTCCCGTTTTACTCGGGTTGGTGGGCCAATCCGCCAACACTAGGGATGGCAAAAAAATCCATGTCCGCGGATATCCGCAGATAAAATCCGTCACAGATAGAAGATGGATAGTATAAACGGATACCCGCGGGTAACGGGTACGGGTTTTTTATTTACCCGCTCATTAACGGACGGGTACGGGTATCATACTATCCGTGCCCGCGGATATCCGTTACCCGTAAAATTACTAAATTACCCTCATATATATATATATATAATTTAAAATCACTAGTTTTTGCTCTTGATACTAGTAAATATTATGTCTAGAGATTCAAAATCACATTATAAGATTCTTATTTCTTTGATTTTTTTTAAATAAAGACATGTAATTTTCACATGAAAATTCAATTAACTACACATTTGATTCTTTATTCTTCTTGTAGTAAATAATATGATTTTATTTCCAAATTTTATTGCACATAAATGATCTATTTCTTAGTATTTCTTCTAAAAAAATCATCTTTTTTTTTAAAAAAAATATTTTTTTTTAATATGAAATATCCATGGGTATCCACGGATACCCGCGGATATAAGAAAAACCCGCGGATTTTTTTCAAACGGGTATCCGGCGGGTAACGGGGCGGATTTTCCCCGGCGGGTCGGGTAGCGGGTAACCACTATCCGTGCCCGACCCGACCCGTTGCCATCCCTAGCCAACACGCTAAAAACCAATATATATATATATATATATATATATATATATATATATATATATTAATTGATTTTAATTATTTTTATCTTTTAAAAATACTAAATAATAAATATTTATTAAAAAAAATTAAATATATTACCTTAAATTTGGAATAATAATTTATTTAGAAAAAAATAAATTACATAAATATTAATAATATATGTATAAAATATTAAAAATATATAATTATTAATTAAAATGGATTGGCGGGCCAACCCGCCCCGACCCGCCATCAACCCATTTTTTGGCGGGCCATGTCGGGGCGGGTCACAGCGAGTTGACGGGTTATAAACCTTGACCCGTCCCGCCAAAAAAAATGGGTCAAACGGGCCAACCTGTCGGATTGGGTCCGTTTTGCCACCCCTACTTAGCAGATAGAGAGAAAAGAAAAAAAAAAGAAAAAAATATATAAATAATAGATGATATGATGTAATGTAATTGAATCATGGGATTGCACTGCAATAGCCATGCATTAAGGCGTACGTAATGCATTTGTTAAATTTTGCTTCCTGCCCAAAATGCACAACTTGTTACCAACAGTGGTTGTTTAAGCAGACATCCCTAATTAAGGAGAAATTATTGTATGAATCAGTGTGTTCACGATTGTAGTCAATTTCCAAGTGACACTAGTTGAGATTTCAATTTTTGAAAAAAATTAATAAAACTCTGGTGGTCCTCTTGGAGATTGGTCGGAAAATAGGCAAGTGGTGGTCCTCTAGTTATCAAGGTATTGGCGTATTGCGTTCCTAATGTTTCCAATAAAGAAAATTGACTTTGGAAAAGCTTGTTAGTGATTTTTTTATTTATTGAAAAGCTTGTTAGTGATAACCCAACATAACTTTGGAATACCAAGAATTCTAGACAAAAATAAAATGAACAACTCGTTGAATTTCAATATAAGAACAATGATTTTTTAACATCTTAAATTTTCAAATACCTAACTAATACTACTCTTCATTTTTTTATATCTCTTTCTTTTATCACATTATATCACTTTATGATACTTATATTATTTTTCTATTTTATCTTTCTCATTAATTAGCTGTCTAATAGTATAGTAAGTGTCAAAAAATAATTGTTGTTTGAATAACTTGTTTTTTGTCCCATGATTTTCTGCAGGGTCCTCATGCATCACAGGGCAATCCCTTACTCTACAACACCTCAATCCGCGTCTTGTGCAACGCCAACACCTCAGAGGGTTTCAACCCTCGAAAGGACGTGTCCTTACCAGAAATCCACCTCTACGGAGGCGAAGTCTCACCCAAACTCCTTTCACCGCCACCGGACACCACCCCACGCCGCTACCTCGCCTTCTTCTCCGGCGGTTTGCACGGCCCGATCCGCCCCACCCTCCTCCGCCACTGGAAAAACCACGACGACGACATTCGCGTCTACGAGTACCTCCCCAAAGACCTAGACTACTACTCTTTCATGCTCAATTCCAAATACTGTCTTTGTCCGAGTGGCCACGAAGTGGCCAGCCCCAGAATCGTGGAGGCAATCTACGCCGAATGCGTGCCCGTGATCCTGTCTGAGTATTACGTATTGCCCTTCAGTGATGTGCTGCAATGGGAGTCGTTTTCAGTGCAAGTGGATGTTTCGGATATTCCAAGGTTGAAAGAGATTCTTGGTGCAGTTTCAGAGGACAAGTATCGGAAGCTCAAGGAGGGAGTAAAAGCTGTGAGGAAACATTTTACACTGAATCGGCCTGCCAAGAGATTTGATGTATTTCACATGATCCTGCACTCTATATGGTTGAGGAGACTAAACATAGAACTCAGATAGACCGTTTTACAATTTCTCCCCGGAAATCTTATCCACATTATAGTGATTAATTATTTATTTTCTAGCCTTGAAATAGGAATCCCATGGATTTGATTTGAAGGTATATTGTATTTTACTCTTTGCATTTTGCATATAAAGTTAGTTAATTTATATACTATAACCATTTTTTCAAATTACAGAAATTCTGCTATTTTAAAAAAATTGAAGAGTTTCAGTACTGTTAATTTTTTTTTCTTCTCTTTTTCCTTTTTAGTGTTTTCGAGCACATTCAATTATATCAAAATCTTTAGATTTTAGATTTATGTAAAGACATATATTAACTAGTGTCCCAAACACACTAATTAAAAAATTAAATTTTTTTTTTTTTTATTAAAAGACAAAAAATTATACTGTCTATTAGTTTTTTTTTGTTCTCCTATTAATTTCACAATAAACCATAACAACAATCTTTAAATTTTCAGCATGTACACTAAACAGGAGCCATGCCATTAGACAATTTAATACAGAGAAATTTTATGGCATCCTAGAAAACTTAAAAGGTTTTGGTACTGTTATTGAGAGAGAAAAAAATTCCCTTTCTCTTTCTTTCTCTCTTCCCGAGTGTATCTAAACTAATTTAACTATATTGACTCAAAAAAGAAGTGTACCAAAATTCTTAAATCTCTTAGTACCATAGTAGCTCTCTTTTTTAATCATGCACGGGAAGAAGAATATAATAAATGATTTTATTTACAGCCCTAGCGAATAGTGATGATAAGTGAGGTATTCAGAACTTCTGAACTACTATATATCATACATACATTCTTACATATCCATATAACTAAGCGAAATTAATCTGAACTACAACTACTGATACATGCGTGTAATAACTACGTAAATTGGATTAATCTACACATGACTTTTATAACATGAAGCCATGAGAAAGACGTTCAATCCGAGATCTTAGCATGCCTCCGAATGAAAGAGGGCCCTGTTTAGGTGAGTTTGCTTTTCTTCTGCTAGTGTCATTCTTAACATGGAGTGTGACGATTGGACCCATTTCCCTCTTCACTGAGTTGCTGAAGTATTCAATGTCAACCTCGTTCCCTGATATGTCCCTCACATAGAAAGCGTTCACCGATTTCTCTCCATGCGTTTCGACATCTGCTCGAACAACGACGAGGCCGTTCTCTCGGAGAACTCGGGTTATGTCTGAGAGCAATCCAACTCTGTTGTCTGCACGCAACTCTAGCCTAACTCCCTGCATATGCCAAGTTAAACGAAAGAATATGTAAGTTAATGATGCCTTAGACCAATTAGTGGTGAATTGATAGCAATGATGGAGTTTAATTTATGGCCAATATGCTTAAGTTAATTAATTAATTAATTACCTCACAAACCCGGCGTTCTATGGCTGCTTCTAAGCATTTCATTACTCGTTCCTTCTCGCTTGCAGTATCTAAGGCATATCCGTCTACGTGCCTGATAAAATACTCCTGTAAACCCATTAACACATTTAATACACATCATGGTAAATGAGGAATATTACTACGTTGAATACACAAAAAAAAAAAAAAATATCAAAATTAGTCTAATAAAACTTGGACTTACATGAAACTTTTGAAAAGAGTATGTAAAATGAGAAATTTGTTATAGTTCATATGTAATAACTTACATTAAGGTAAGTAGGTAAGTAGTTCATGACATGGTATCAGAGCATCTAAATGTACTATGGTTTTTCCTTATGTTTTGCATGAACAATTTGGAGGATAGATCGATTGTCTAGTTTCCAATAAAAAACATTGTAAAAGCACATGTTCACAATTTAATTAATATAAAGAATTATACAATAAAACCAGAGGAGAGGGGGAAAAGGTTTAACCATATATTTATATGTTTTCACACCCAAATGGATAGTTTGTACACTCTGGGTAAAAAGAAAGAAAACCTGATAAATATGAGATATTTTATGGTATCTTCAAAATTTAAGGGTTTTGATATTGTTATTAAAAAGAGTGCTTATATTTGAACACCTCCAAATTTCAAACATCCATTCAATATCTCTAATTTCTCTCTTTTTATCACATTACATCATCCATCAAATCAATCACTTATCTCTTGTCTCTCTCTATCTCTCTTAAGGTGTTGAACATCCAACGGTGTCCAACAACCATTTTTCTATTAAAAAATCCTCTCTTTCTTTTTGGAGTACTCAAACTTATTCAACGATTAGTTTAAAAACTAACTTTACCAAAATTCTTGAATTTCTATAGGTACTGTAGCAACTCTCTATAAATATATGCTGCGTGTAAAAATAGGATGCTGTAATTAATTAACATTAGTCAATTTATACATACCTGAAATGCATAACCTGCATGGGAACTGATGGAAGCATGGAAAATCACGTACTGCATGTCCGTTAACGTGCAAACCGTATCGAACATTAGCCTGGGACGATCCTTACACTCAATGCTCACAATCGAATATCCCTTTTGGTCACAACTCTCAATTGTGACCATTCTCTTCCTTCCCTTCATCTCTTTGGGGGAGGAGGGGGTCTCAAAGTCCCTAACCGAGAGCATAAGCTGGTGCAACCTGCGTTCCACGGTGGTCATGTTGCCCTCTCCTCCGAGAAGCTCCGAGGTCTTAACATCCGGGCGGTTTGCGCCACCACCGCCGTTGGGATTGGTGGTGGCGCGAAGCACGGTGGTCAAGTGGTCCTCTATGGAGGCCAACCGCGAAGGGTCGTCGATGGCGGAGTCGGTGGACTGATCCGAAATGTAGGCCACGCATGCGAGCCGCGCATTGTGGCTCCATGCGTGGGCCTCGACAATGTTGCAATGGAGATCGGCCAAGGCGGCCGAGATCTCCGAGAAGAGGCCGGGGCGGTCAGCGCCGGTCATTTCGATGGCCGTGTGCTGATCGTTTGGGTGGGGAAGTATTGGGAAGAGTTTTTTGGAATAGGTCTTGTAGTTGGTCATTGTTGTGAACACCGAATTGTTGTTGTTGTTATTGTTATTGTTACTGTGTTGTTGCAACGGTGGAGAGGCTCTTGATCTTCCTATGGCCTGCATGCACGCTTTTCAGATTTACACCCTCTACCATTTCTATGTAAGAAGAAAGAAGAGAACGCAACTTAGATGTAGCTTTCTAGTATTTTTAATGTTGTCCAAAAATTAAAATTAAAAGTGACCTGAAATATATATTTTTCATCTTAAAAAAAAATAGTTAAAGATATCAAAATGAACTAATTCAATTCAACCTAATTCATTAAAAAATGGTTGAATTAACCCATTTTAATATTGGATTTAAAATTTCAACCCAACCCTGATAGGTTGGACAAATTCGGTTGGATTAGTCTGTTAATTTTATTTGAAAAAAAGTTTAAAAAATAATAAATAACTCATAAATAAATAGATAGAATAAATGAATAAATAATCTAAATATAAGATTATAATCATAAAATATTATATCTAATGAAATAACTAATATTTAATCAAATAATTGATAAAAAATATAAAAACAAAAGTTTAACTTGATACGTAAACTCAATCCTATTCGTCCCATTGAATTGGCAGATTATATATGAATTGGATTATACTGATTGAAGGGTTAAATTATATAATTCAATCCATTCCATTTTAGCTGTTAAATGAGTTGACCTTATGATATCAATCTATTTTCACATTCCTAACAACAACAGCTTGCCATAGCCCCCATGATAACAGAAATTCAATATTGTTTTCGGTGTTGGGAAATTGCAGTACCTGCTGGATGTCGTTAATGACTTTCTGGTCCATTAGTTTGTTGCCATTTTCGTCTCTAACATGAAACACTGCAATTGGATGATACAGGAAATTTTAGACCCATACATATATCTTATTTTAACTTAATTATGTAAAATTGATAGAAGAAAGTTAATTAATGCGCACCATCCATGAACCAACCAGCATCAGATGAAATATAGCTTTTGCAGATTTGAAGGTTCATGTCTGTCAAAATTTGCACCACTTCTAAAAGCAGACCCTGCTTGTTAACGCTATCTACCTGAAATGAAACAGTGATATATTTTTCAAAACCATGGCCTTAATTAATTGTTAGTCATCACTAATTAACAATAATATTTTAAAAAAAATAATCTTTAACCAGTTGCAATCAAGGTTTTAATTTGCGGTCACCAGTGCGATTTTCACGTGTTCTTTCATATTATGAGAAATTGCAAACATATACGACTAATGTGGCTATAATTGCGGTTGCATTCCTTCACGATTGTAAACTATTTTTTAAAACCTTGGTAACAACATCAAGACTTGTGAGGTTTTTTCCATCACAAATGTGATGGCATCAATCTCATTTGTCATTTTTTTTTTTTTGTAATATTAAGAATCGCAACAAAATTAGAAGAACGCTATGTAAAATCTTGCTAATTAGAACAATTTTGTTTTGGTATTGTAAGGTACGTACCTTTACCACCGTGCATCCTTCAATGCTTTCATTGTCAATGCAGACTCGGCAACTACGGGACAAAACAAATTAACATGGGTGAGTTGCATAGAAAATTCATTGTTTTATTAAACATCAAACAAAATTAAAATCTAATTAGAAGAGTTTGAATGAAGAATTACTTACGGTGGACCATGTATTCTTTCTGGGAGAGTCTCGAACTCAGGATCAAAGTAAGGCCAACAAACGCTATTCATGCTGAAAAAATGAAGGGCACAAAGAACACTCAATAATTCTTTAGAAAATTGCTAATATTGTGGAAAAAATTTGAACGGGGGCGAGAGAAGAGGAATTGGGGGTTTTAATTAATTGATAGCTTAGATTGTAAGGTAAATATATATGACAACCATTCATAGCTCATGGCAATAACCAACAAAGCAGTGACAACTAAGCACGTGCATGAAAAAGGTAGTCAAATTTTACCAAGCTAGCGCAACAAGAGCGAATTTCAAGATCAACATTTAAACGTTGTGCCTAAATTGTAGGATGAGATTGTAGAAAGTAGAAACTATTTAGTTGTCTAAAGAGCACGTTTATATTTATGGAAGTTTTTTATTTCTAATTTTGGTAAATTGATAACCTCAATATAGATACGAAAATAATACTAATATTTAGTCTATGCATGGTCGTTATAGAGTCTTACAAATTATAAACTGTATAGAAATATGTAAATATTCTCATGGAGTTTATGTTAAAATGAAAAAACATTAAACTGATTTATCTTTAATTACTTGATTTAGTTATGGTTTAAGTTTATTAATTACAATTTTGATCATGGTTATAACATTTTTTTATTTTAATCTATGCTTTACTGGAATTGGTGATGTAAGAAAAAGTATAAAGAGATAAGTTAGGAAAATATAAAATTACAAAGAGATAAAATATAGTTTACCTAATAATGTATGCTCATATACAACAAATTATAAAATTATTAAAATGATTAATTATTGATTTATAATTAACGATTATATTTCTACACTTTATTACTTAAAGTTTATCGCGCACTTTAACAGGAGACACATCCTTTCATTTTCATATAAAGTAAAACAGAAGTTATCTACGTACACGCTCATAATTCAAATATTTTGTAAAGAGCTTCTCGCATGCTTTCCTTTTCCTTCCATAACAATGTAATAACTCATTGTTCGTTTGTTTGCAGTGAAATAAAACTGAAAAGGAATGAAATGAATAATAAAATGAGGTGGAACCCACACTTTTATACTTTAATTCAAAATTTTTATCTTAATTCACTTTTATTTCATTTCATTTTACTCTACCAAACGCATTATTAGTCTTTTTGCTGCGTAAAAAATAGCACATATTTACTTATTTGCTATCTGTTCCAACTGTTTAATTATCCTTCAAATTCAATTTTGGGCCCCTTAACTTAATTAGAATTAATAGTAATTGCATATTCTGAAACTGTCACGTGGGTAAATCAAAATGTCACATTGTCACTATATATAATGCTATATTAACGGAAAGTGGATGCAATAAATTAAATAGGCACACCGAAACAAAGCCATGAAAATTTAGTATAGCCACTTAATGAACTAACTTACTTCAAGTGATTGAGACAGTAATTACGTGTGTTTGATAAAAGATTAATTATAGAAAATTATTTTTTTTCAAAATTATTAAACTAAATTAAAAACATTATTTATTTAAAACAAACGAATTCAAATATGTTTTAAAACTTTATAGGAAAGTGATAAACTTATAGTTTGACGATTATGTTTAAGAAAAATATTATTACAACCAACATCATGGGTTTTAGAAGCATGTGAAGATTAAGAAGAAGATAATGATGATGAAGAGAAAAAAACAGAAGAAGAAAAAAGAGCAATAAGCTTACATGGAAAAAGAAGAGGGGGGCTTGACAAGCCCAGCTTATTATGACCAACCTAGAAATGCCCAAAAAATGTTCAGAAGAGAGAGAAGTACCCTTTCTCGAAAACAATTAATTAAATGAATATCAGTATATCACGAACAAAATGACATGCAAGCTCTCTCTATATATATTGGGTAGGAAGACATAGAGAGAAAATATTGCTTATTTGGTGGGTCCCCTTGCCATTGCCAATATTGGCTTTAAAAGAAAAAAAAGGAACTTAAGTTATGCAAAATATGTGGAAGACAATAAATCATAGAAAAATGACACAAAGAAAAGGAAATTACCTCCAAAAGTCAAACTGAGTTATCTCAACTCTCAAGCCAAGTTTTGTATTTGATTTCTTCTTCCCAATCATGCCATACGTTTCCACAAATTTCTCTTCATATGTTTGAGCTTTCTAATTAATTAACAAATTTCACAAATATTTGAGTGATCCAGAAGCAAGCTACCCCTTAATTTGTCCCTTTTGTGGCAATTAAACACACGATTGACAAGTCCATATAATATACGAGGGCAATGTTTCGCAATTCTCATGTTTTTGTTTGTTGCCAACTTTGAGAAGTTCCTATTCTAAAAGCCTACAAAGTCTTACAACTTCGGTTTTGATTTGATATGTGCATGACGTATTTTCCTTGCAATTCAGAAGGTCTTCAACTTCGTATTTTCCTTAACCAGAATAGATCATGTGTTCATATTTCAAATTACTTTTAATGTCCTATTTAATTTCAGTAAGTCATGTTTTTTTAGGTTTAAATATCATTTTAATCCTTACAATTTAGTATTTTTTCTTCTTTTCCTCCTTGCAATTTGTTTTTGTTTTAGTCCTTACAAATTATTTTTTGTTTTATTTTTCGTCCTTAAAGTAGTTTAAATAATATTTTTTTATTGTTTAAAGTGTTTTTTCACTTTTTAAAATACTATCTAAATTGTTTTAAGGACAAAAAATAAAACAAATATAACTTGCAAGAACTAAGACAAAAATTTACAATGATGAAAAACAAAAAAAGTATTAAATTACAAGAACTAAAAATGTATTTAAGTTTTTTTTTATTATAAACAATTTCCTAACACGAGATGAATATCATGCAATGTGTTCATATTAATAATACTATTCAGTTATGCTTCCCATCACGATACGCCAGCAGCGAGTCAACAATGAAATCATTATCATGGATCCGATTATTATGATATGATAATCGTTATCCAGCTATATATATATATATAAAAGAAAGGATCAAATTATACCAGTGTAACTCTAAAAAAGTTATATCATTTTAATAACTTAATATAGAATAAAATTTTTATTGATCAAATCGTTTAATTATATCTACATATTACTATATATATGTCATAATGCAAAGGTTAAATTTATAATTGACTGGTGGCAAGTTGGCAGTATTTAACCTAGAAACTGAAACCTTTGAGGCCAAAGTAACGTCATGAAACTAGTAAAAAGAAATTATAAAAGCTCGTTGATGAATCATTAGCCAAAATAGTAAATTTTTCATTTAATTAGTTCACGTACGGTGGTAGAGAGTTTTTTCATTTTTTGGTAGTTATTCATGGTAGAGAGTAGAGAGTAACGCACTTGAGTAGTTGAGTAGAACAAAATAAATTGATTTGTTGATGAGTAATCCATTTCAATACAATAAAGAGTTTAAATACAACAATAATTAAACATATAATATATAAGGGACTAATAAATACATTAATTTTAAATAACTTTTAATATAATAAAACGTTGATTTTTTTTTCAGCATTAAGGGGTTAGAGCCCAAAACTAGAAGTCTCGAAGGAATACAATGAAAGTTATATCAGCTTGCAGAGAGAAATAAAGGAAGGAGTTGTTTTAGCTGTTCTTGATCATCAACTACGACCAATCTCATGCTCGTAAGCTTAAACATTGATCGATCATAGATAAATAGCACGAGATTTGTGATTTTATATTGTATCTTCGAGCACTTATATCTATGGTGCTTAAGTTTCTCAGAATCTAACATATATACTCCTCCTGAATTAAGTTGGAGCAAGCAATAGAACTAAGAAGATTTCTTAGTATAAATCCAGAAGTCATAGATGAAAATTAATGGAGGAAGATAGAGATGTTGTGGGAGAGAATTAATTCTAAAAACCTTTAAAGTATAAATATTTATTATGAAAAATTAGTGTTTCCAAAACTACTTTTTCCCATAGTCTTGCTCAAAGATAAGGTGAGACTAGGTCAAAGATGACAAAATAAAATATCTATGTTTTTTTATAAGCACTAAATTATTTTAAAATGATTTTCTAAATTAATTTATTAGAGATATTAACCTTTTGAAATATATAAAAAAAAAAACAATGCAACAAACCTCCAAATATTCAAAAAGTTAAAATAAATGTTTCAAAAAAAAAGAAGAAAGAATTTTCTGAGTTCTCATCTTGAATGTAATGCATTAAATATGATGTAGCAAACTTATATGAACCAAATCTAAACTGATAGGACATAACACAAAGTGTAATTGATGAAGCAAAATATATGAACCAAACCCTTTGTATGTTGGAGGTCTACTAATCACACTACGCCCTCACATTCCTTATCGTTATTGTTGTGTGTCAATATGCTATATTTGCACTTGATATTCATGAGTGCTTTAGAAATTTGGTCATAATCTCATGCAAGCATTCTCACTTGGCACTTATATAGGTAATTTCATCAAGTGCATGCAAGGGAGGACCCGGACTTCAATGTTAGGGGGGCCAACTAAGAAAATTAAGATTCATATATGCATATCAAATTTTATATGAAATATTCATATGTTCTAAAATACTAATTATATCAATAATTTATTATAATATTAAGAGAAAATATATTTAAATAAAAAATAAACTAAACATTTTTTAAAGATCCAAAATTACAAAATTCAGTCATTAACATGTCACAAAGAAATTTCATGAATTTATAATAAAAATTAGAGTTTACATTAATCATTTTTAAGAAAATTAGAAGAATAATAATGTTATGTCATGACAATAGTCAGTGCCCTAGAATTTTGACATATCTTTAGTACTACTCGATATTTGATTTGTTTCTTAAGATTTATTCAGTAACGTGTTTGGATCCATACACTAACAATGTCCAAATAAACAAAGACAAGAGGAGAAAAGAAAGAAAAAAATATACAAAAAAGTGATGGGAAAGAGGGAATATTTCTTAAGTGTGTCTCAAACCAAAATTTGTCAATATCTTATATAGTGTTTATAATTAAGTTTATCCTATTACAAATGTTAATAAATAACTTTTAATTATCAAATCATTTATAATCAAATTCATATAAATAGAATGCTAATAAAATCTTGTAAATGGAATTATTTATAGTCTTTAAAATAGCAATAATAGATGATAAAAAAAATACCATTGAAAAGAAAAATAAATAGTATTTGAATATTTTATCTAAAAATAATAATCATCTTAACAATAAATATTATAAAAGAGAAGTAGATTATTTATCTAAAAAGATAAAAAAATTATCTTCACAATAAATACTATAAAAGAATAGATAAAATGTCATTATCTTTACAATACAAAATATAAAAGGAGAATTATATATTTGATAAAAAAAAATAAGAGAAAGAAATGACATTTTAATGGCATATCTAATTTCAAAATAAACATAATCATTATAATATTAAAATATATATTTTATATATATAAAAAATTAAATTAGACAAAAAGTAGGGGGGGGGGGGGGGGGGGGGGCAAGAGCCCCCAATTAATACGGGTTAGGATCCTCTCCATTTCTTTTTCTCTCCATTTCCTCCATTTCTTCCATTTCATATGATTTTTGGTAAATAAATAAAATGGAGATGATTCACACTTTATGAAGATTAATATTTATTTTGTTAAAAGCTTGGTAATGGAAGAAATGGAGAGAAAAAGAAATGGAGAGGATCCTAACCCAATTAATACGTGTGTCCGCCCCTGAGTGCATGCTATAAATTGTACATCACTCATAAGGAATGTGAAAATCATTAAAAGCTTTATAAGCTTATCCACTCATTAATGCAATGTCTAGAACTTTTCCCACACTATAAAAAGGACAAAACTAATATTTAGTGTTAGCAAAACTAATAAGTGACTTTTTTACCCATATGAAATTCCCTTATGGAATCTCCAATCACAAAGGTAGGGTTACTATCACTTGTTAATATCAAGTTGCTTAATAAAGTCTCATTCCCCTCGATGTTTCGTATACTATCTCTTCGCTAGCAGTATAGTTAGAAGATTTGGTCGAATCCATTTTTTACTTCACATAATCAATAAACACTCCACCTTTAAGTAATTGATTTGCCACATTATTTCCTAGTTTTATGAATAAAGAAAAAGAACTTGCATTAGGCCTGAATTCATTGCTTGTTATTATAAGATAAACAGTTAATTCAATCTGCATATAGAATTCATTGTTAAATTTGATGTTAATATATTAAATAAAAATTCATGCTTATTATAATATTGTATTATATGTGGTCACATTATTATTCAAAAAGTTTACTACATTAGACGATTCATTACTTTTAAAACTTTTTGAAAATGTTACTTAATTAAATAAACTAGATTTTAGAAAAATATTGTTTATATATATATATATATATATATTATTTTTCTATTATTTAAAAATTTAAAAATATCATATAATGTATGCTTGTTAGTGTTTAAAATATATAAATATATTATAAATAAAAGAAACTTTATTTATACTTGTAGTAATAAATAAAGAAAAAATGAAATATATAATTAATTGTTGATATTAACTGTATTTATTTCTTTAAATTTTGAAAAAAAAATATATATATATTTGGCGCCCAATTGTGAGTATGCGAAAAGTTGCTGCTTGGCTCCTTGTTCAATTGTGAATTCTCATTTCTCAATCCGTCTTCCTTTGATAAAAGGTATAAAATGTTTCCTTTCCTTTCTCCATCTCTAGTTTCTCTCTCTCCCCAATCATTTTTTTTTTTTGTTTCAGTAAAAACCATTTCTCTATATGCTATGTGAATGATAGAAAACATGATGTGACATACGAGGATAGATTATTAGAAGAATTAATAAGAACCTAAGCTTCCGTTTGTTTGCGGTGGAAATGAGTTTAAAAGAAATGAAATGAACAATGAAATAAACAGTAAAATAAAATGGGACCCACACTTTTACGGTTTACTTTACTTGGGCTCATAGTTATAAAAACCGGACCGGCCGGTCGGACCGGTTCGACCGGGAACCGGTGGCCTGACCGGTCCGGTTCGGCTATCGGACCGGATATGTCATCGACCCGGATTAACCCGGTTTGACCCGGATTAGCCCGGTTTGACCCGGCCGGATTTGGTAGAAAACTGGTTGACCCGGACCCGGTTGACTCGGGGTTGAACCGGTTCTGCTTTTTTTTTTTTTTACAATTCTTGTAAACAATATAATTATTTGGAATTCTTTCCATAGTACCATTTGAAATCCATGACAAAAGTTAATTGCTAAATAGTATAATATAATATAATAATATGCTCCTATAACATTTTAATTAAATTGTTAATAGCTAATTGCTTAATAGTATATAATAATATGTTCCTATAATATTATTTTGATGTTGACAATAATATATAATAGTTAATTATTATTATCTTGATCTTGATATGATTTAATATTTATGTATTTTATACATCTTCACCATACTTGCTCATGATCCGGCGACAACTTTTATACTTAGCCGTGAAAAATAACAAGAATTTCTTTAGTAATTTAATGATAATATCCAATATAATAATTTATAGTAATAAATGATTATGTAATATTTATAGTTTGGTCATGATTGATTTTAATTTTAGAGTATGAATTATGGATTGATCACATTTTGTTAGCTATATTATATATATTTTTAATTTTTTTATTATATACCGGGTCAAACTGGATCAATTAGTGACCCACCGGTTCGACCACTGATCCATCAACCCAGTACCTCGACCGGATCGATGACCGGTCCGGTTTTCACAACACTGCTTGGGCTAGCGTCGCGGGGAGTCACCATGTAGCAGGTATTAAGACAGAGCCGAGCAGTGCACATGCTATTGCTCTGAAATGCCTCAGCCTCAGAAAGACTCGTACACATATGGTAAAATTATGATCATTTACAACCTCAATTTGTTTTTTTTTTCCTTCTTTTAAATAATTGATTCGTGTTTCTGCTTTTGATTTTTGAATGTCATTGTTTTGTACTATTGTCTCTGCATTTGTTTAGTGTTGTTAACTATCTCAACTCAACATCTATACAATGTGATTTTCGATTATCCATTGCTAATTATCCTTGTTTGTGACTTTGTACAAGATGCTAGTCATAATCAGGTAAAATTAGCAAGTGATTGCGTATTTCATTCTACAATTTCATAATTTCTAATTTTCAACTATAGAAATTTTCATTTTATGAAACTTGACAGAAAGTTTATCAGAGAAAAATGCAGGTTGTACCTCTTTGGCTGTGATATCATCTTGTTTTGTTTATCTTCATGTATTAACGAATGATGTTTGAAAAACACTTATTTTTACTGTAACTTCTTTACAAGATCATGAAGGAGGATAAGAATCCTAAGGTTCTAAGTGTGGGAATTTTGTCGATGGTTCCTGCTGTTGAGGATTTTGGTGTCTCACTTATAAACCTTAAGGTGTATTATCTAAATTTACACACTTTTTAGATACTTCATTTTTGTACTTAAATATTATTGAAATTTCAGGTTGAAGTTTCAAGTTTTAAGCAAATCCTATTTTGCAGGACTCAATTGATTTTCTTAATGAAATTGGGCAGCAGTCAAATGCTGAAGCTACTAGAAAAGCATCAATTAAGCTCTTGCGTGTTCTGCATAAATTTGTTGGTCCAGGTGACTTTGCCTTAATTTTTAAATTTTCACCTCTCTCTATTTCATTGTTTAAGGCACTTAGATTTTTCATTTTTTCTCCCTGCAGACGTTAAAGGGTTACTTACTGATGTAAAGCCTGCACTGCTCAGTGCCCTTGACATAAAGTATGAGAAAAATCCATTTGAGGTATGCTAATTTGTTTGGTGATGTAACTTCTATGATCATGATTTCCTAATGCTGTCATTTTATTTTGTACTTAAGATTGCTTTGAGCTTTCAGTAATTGAGGAAGTATATTGCGCTATTGCATCACATTTTGTTGTGCATTTTTACTTGCTATAGGTTCGTATAGAATCTGTTGATGCTGTAATATTAGAAGAGGCTTATAAGTGCATTCACGCAACTGGAACTGGTACTTCATTAGCATTCTATTTTGTGTTTTATTTTTAGTAAATAATATTAATCTAATCACAAATTGACATGGTAAAATTATGATCATTTACAACCTCAATTTGCCTTTTCCTTCTTTTAAATAATTGATTCACCTTTCCACAATTGAATGTCAATCATTGTTTTGTACTCAAGTCTTGTCTCTTCATTAATTTTGTCTTGTTAACTATCTCAACTCAACATCTATACAAGGTGAATTTGGATTATCCATTGCTAATTATCTCAAGATTTTGAGCTGAACTTGCCTCTATTCCTTGTTTCTGACTTTGTACAAAATGGATGCTAGCCATATAATAAACATATCATGGCATATACATATAGATAATAATCAAGTAAAATTAATAAGTGGTTGCGTATTTCATTCTAGAATTTCATAATTTTCTAATAATATACTTTTCTTTTTTATGAAATTTAGACTAAAAGATTATCAGGGAGAAAAATAAGCAGTGATAAATAGTTTGTGGATATTGTATGTTTCTGACTTTAATATAATCAAAACAGTAATCGGGCTTATGACTGAGTAAAAGTTCTAGAACAGGCTTATATCTGTAACAGTCTATGTTTTACTTTTGCAATCAATTCCTGTTATTTAAGGTCTATTGTGGAATTCGTATGAAATGGGCTGTAATATCATCTTGTTTTGTTTATCTTCATGTATTAACGAATGATGTTTGGAAAACTCTTACTTTTAATGTAGCTTCTTTACAAGATCATAAAGGAGGATAAGAATCCTTAGGTTCTAAGTGAGGGAATTTTGTTGATTGTTTATGCTGTTGAGGATTTTGGTGTCTCATCTATAAATCTTAAGGTGTATTATCTGAGCTTACACACTTTTTGGATACTTCATTTTTTGTATTTTTTATTATTGAAGTTTCAAAGTGTTAATGCAAATCCTATTTTGCAGGACTCAATTGATTTTCTTAAAGAATTTGGGCTGCAGTCAAGTGCTGCTGCTACTAGAAAAGCATCAATTAAGCTCTTGGGTGGTTCTGCATAAATTTTGTTGGTCCAGGTGATTTTTCCTTGACTTCTGAATTTTCATCTCTGTCTATTTCATTGTTTAAGGCACTAAGGTTTTTCATGTTTTTTTATCCTTGTAAACATTAAGTGTGTGTTTGGTTAAGCGTTTAAATCAACATTCAAACAAAAAAAACACATGTTCCAGGACAACAAAAGCTAAAACAATGTAAGGGTAATATTTTTCTCAAAGCAATTTGCGTTGAATGCAACTGGTTCGCAAACACATTCTAAATGGTTTCTTACTGATGTAAAGCCTGCCCTGCTCAGTGCCCTTGACACGGAGTAGGAGAAGAATCCATTTGAGGTATGCTAATTTGTTTGGTGATGTAACTTCTATATATGTAGTATCATGATTTTCTAATTAATGCTGTCATTTTATTTTCTATTTAAGGTTGCTTTGAGCTTTCAGTAATTGAGAAAGTATATTGCGCTTGCATCACATTTTGCTCTGCATTTTTACTTAGAATAGGTTCATATGGAGTCCGTTGATGCTCTAAATAAAATATTGGAAGAGGCTATAATAAGCGCATTCAAGCAACTGGAATTGGTAATTATTAACATTCTATTGTGTTTTAGATTGTGAAAGATTTTTTACATGATCATTTAATCACAAAATGATGCATGGTAAATTTATTAAATTTTATAATAACTATTTTAAAAGTAATAATAATTTTTTATGGTTGATAGTGTAAATTTTATTACATTGTATAGATTTTTTGTTGTTGTTAATTTTATGCTCTCTCTCTACCCTTTCTCATCAATTTCCTCCTTTCCATGGATAAGATGCATGCTATATTTTAGTAATTATTTTAGTTGATTATTTTGTTTATTGTAAATGTTGTCAGTTTTCTAATTGTTTTTAACTGTTCTATTAACCGAGTAAAATACTAGTTGTACTATTATTAAAATTTATAATTTATAACAAATAAATACTTTTTGTTGACAATTTCTTTAAAAAAACCATCCTTTATGTGTAACTAATTTTAGGATATACGTGAAAATATTTTATCCGACAACTAATAAATATTCCTTTTAGTTAATATCAACATATAGTCTTATAAATAATTTGAAATATGAAAATAAATGCAAATAAAAAATCATGTATGTGAAAGAAAAGGAATATTTATTACTTGCCGATAAAATATTTTCATGTATATAAATGATATACGTGAAAATATTAATTTTATCAACAACTAATAAATATTCCTTTTAGTTAATATCAATTGTCTTATAATAATTTGAAATATAAAAAATAAAATTAAAAAGTTATATTAGATAGTCCTTGTTAACCAATTGCTACAGGTGCCTAGGAAATTAAATAGTAGATAAATATTTTTGGTGAATAATAGTAGATAAAATTTGATATTAAAGAAATTAAATATTATGTAATTATACTATAATATTAAAAATAAAACTAAATACAAACTCAAAATTATTTTTGGTATAATTTTAAAAAAATATTAAATATCTTCGTTTGAGATGCTGATTACAAAACCTCAAAACTACAATGGAAACATTTATTATCAGGTACTGAAAAATAATTAATGATAATTATGACCTAAAATTTGTAACAAATAATATACCAGAAAATAATTTTATATACAAAATAGCAATATGACGCATAAGAAGAAATGATATCTATTTCTGTAAAAAAAAAATGATATTTATTCTTCAGTTATTGTTGTTTTATAACTATAGTTTTTTTTTATGAATCGAAAACAGGTGCCGGAGATTTAGAACAAATCCTCATGCACCCTACTTAACTAATTGAGCTAGATCTTTCGGTAACTATAATTTAGTTAGTTATATAATACTATATCCTATTTATAAGACCCAAATTAGAAGTAGTATTTGTTCCTTTTTATAATATTCAATTCATAATGTCTCTTATATTAATTATTTTAGATTAAAATATCCTTAATTAAATAGGAGAAAGATTGTATTGATAAACATTTAGAAGAAAGAAAAACATTAATTGCAATGATATTTTTGGAAAAATATATAAATTCAGGATAAATTTATTGTTATAAACTAAATTAATTACTTTTCTTAATCTTGATAAATTAAGTAATTGAGTATTATAAATAGAAACGAAAGTAGAATAATATAACTGTTAATTTGTTATTCATGTGCTGCCACCTAAGGCTCCACTACCAAAAAGTTAGTTAGTTAGTTAAATAACTGTTAATATGTTATTCTGTTACTCACTCACTCACTCACTATCTTGTTCCCGCTTCATACCACTCTCCAGTCTCTGTGAGAAAACTTGACGAGACGAGTCTTCATGCTCTCTTTCTTCGTCTTCATCACTTGCAGGTAAAACTTCAAAAACAGTATGACATTTCACTCTTTTTCGTTTTTTTTTTCATCTTCTTCTCTCTCTTTCGTCATCTTGTAGCGTATGTTGCATGAACTAATATTTTGGTTTTTTTCTCTCCGGGTCTTGGTTTCTGCAAAACCTGAAGAATTGAATCAAAAGCATAGGGGAGAAACTCTCTCCAAACGGTTCCCTCGCAAACAACTTTCACCGTGTGACGCAGGCTTCGTCGATCACCACGTTCACTTTGCTTGTAAGGTAAGTTTCTCTTCAAATCAAATTAAACCTAATTGTGATTAGCAATCCATTCGTGTGCGTGTTGCTCCCGTGGTCAAATCTAAGGGGTTTGGGCCAAAAAGATTAATGGAAGAAATGGTTCTTAATAATTTCGTAGCATGCATGTACGGTTAGATATGTCATCTGAGCTTGAATCTGATATTAGTAACTTGGTTGCCTATTGTTCTTATCCTCTGAGAAATACGTCAAACCTCCATGTGTGGAATGAATCTTGTTTCTGTAAAATCTGAATTAAGCCTAACTAGGTCAAGGTTAGACTCTGAGACTAATGCTAGTAAGGGTGTTAGAAGACAGAGAAGGAATTCAACTATCGTGGGTTAAGGGTCAATGATATTTCACCGTGAAGGTTTAGGGGAGTAAGTAGGTGTGTGGTATTTCATTAGAGTCCATCCAATGTGCTTACACGGGATGCATCCTGTGCTAGAACAACTATTTGCATGAAAGCAATAGGTGATTTCCCTGACCATCTGAGGTGGTGTCTGACTACATAGGTGGATTTCTTATAAAATTACTGCACTATAATTGTTTTGCAAACTCATGCTTGAATTTAAACTCCACTTAGTAACTATAGTTCCTTCATGTCTGATATTTGTTGTATTACAATTTGCTAATGTTGAAGGCTCACAAATTGGAAAAAGGCTGACAAGTGTTTGAAATATTAAGTTGGAAAATGACGCTTGGACACCCAAAGGGTGTAGACACCTTGAGAGAGATAGGAAGAGAGGAGGGATAAGTGATTGATAAGATTGATGATATGATGTGATAGGAAGAGAGGGATAGAGAGAAAGGAAAGGTGTTGATGGGGGTGTTTTTAAATTTGTGGTGTCTAAATATAACCACTCAAGTCAATTAAGTTTGTGATCTTTGGTTCTAGTTAAATTAGAATTCTCTGTATTCTCCCCAATCCTCTGTTTTAAAAGCTGAGTTGAATATTTAGGACTGATTACAAGTGTTCTAACTGAGTGAATGAATGTGTTTTCTGTTTTTTAGCAGCAAAATGGACAGAAGGTGTGGTTCAGTTGAGCAACCTTCCAAGAAAAAACGACCCACTGAAATCACTGATTTGGGGGAATTGCTACCAGTTATCCTTTCCCTGTTGCCCACTAAAGAAAGCGTTAGGACTAGCATTCTTTCAAAACAGTGGCAAACTGTATGGACAGCAGTCACTGTCCTGGATTTTGATGATCAAATTAGAGGGTACAGGCTCACTACTAAGGACAAATCCAATATGAAGAAGTTCTCAGACTTTGTTGACCGTGTCGTTCATAGCATTAAGCACAACATCAAACGATTCCGTCTTCAAGGCCACTCGTACCCGACTGTCAAAATTTTGGATTGGCTGGAGTCTGCCATAGTCCGAGAGGTGGAGGAGGTGGAGCTCTCCTTTCTGGTCCATACTAAGGCTGTACCTTGGGATCTTATGAGTTGTAAAACTCTTACTGTGCTTAAGCTCAATGGGGTGAACCTCTCCCCACTCAAGTCATACTCAGTAGATCTTCCGGAGCTGAAGGTTCTCCATCTGGGGGAGAATGCTATATTCACTAGCCACTTTTATGTGGTGAAGCTTCTACGCGGGTGCCCATTGCTTAAGGAGCTGGTGCTGGAATCTCAACATGATTGCTGTACATCAGATGAAAATTGCACATTCGAGGAAATTGAAGTGACATTAAAAGACCTGGTAAAGGCCAAACTTAGCTTTTGGTGGGAGAAAACATGTCCAATGGCCAAGATATTCTCAGCTTTTTGTGATGTTGAAAGTCTAAGTATTTCATCTTCTTTGAGTCAGGTAATATTCTCCCACCCTATCTATGAAAAACAAAAGTTTTGTTTTGCTTTTAAAAACTTGTAATCATCTCTTCTTCCATGTAGTGTCTGGTGTATGATTCCCTTAAAAGCTTTCCGATGAGGTTCCCCAAGTTAGTGAAGCTATAAATTTCGTTTCACGATTACCTATGGAACTTGTTAGTAGAGTTGCTTCTACGTAGTCCTGATCTTGAAATTCTAAGGATTAGCAAGGTTGGTTGACTTGAATTGAATTTATTTTGATATGTTATTCACTTGATCTTAGGGGATTCTGTAAATTTTATTGCAGGAACCAAGTAAACTCACTGTGAATGAAGTGATGGCAGAAGAGACACGATGGAAACAGCCTCCTAAGCTCCCATTACATCTGAAAACCTTGTCCATCAGAAACTATGAAGGACATGAAGCTGAGTTGGACTTTGTGCAGTATGTTATGGAGAATGCTGATACGCTGGAAAAAGTGGCAATATCCTTTGCCAGATCATTACCTCGAAAAGTAGAGAACCAAATTCGTGAAAGTCTTCGTACATTCACAAAGTCTGAAAAGTGTCAAGTTGAATGTGAGAATCAGTATGCATGACCGCCATGTGAAAAGGTATTTTATACTGCGTAAGGTGTTTTCAATGACAAAGTATCTTGTTTTCGCACCCTAGACTCAGTCTACATATAAGATGTGGTATATTACTTGATAGGGGTAGGTATTTTTTTTTATCATTTTTTGAGCATGATAGAATAGCATATATATTTTAAAGATACATAAACTATGATATTTTAAATTGCTATGAAATATTTTAATTTTATTGAAATAATATAGCACGACATTGGTATTAAAGATAATATTTTAAAACCAAAGCATACATGAAAAAATATTAAAAGATTCATTATTGATGGTATTTGGTATCCAGTGGAAAGGCATTTCTAAATAGTTGGTATATGGTAATTTTAGAAATTGATATTTTATGTATCCCACCGCTAGTTATCATTTTTTATTTGATAGTGGCATACATAATTTCTATTTGATAGTGACAAAATCATAATCCAAATAAATTACAATGTTTCTATACACGCGCATACAACTTATTCCAGTTTCTTATGGCATTTGTTTTACACACACACACACACACACACACACACACACACATATATATATATATATATATATATATATCAACAGTATATAAAATCAAAATTAAACATTATTGACATTAAAATGTAAAAAAAAAAAAAAAAATTGTAGACTTGATTCTTGCATAAAAATGCTTGATGTTGTGAGGTCTGCATAATAGGACAGCATTTTTTTTTCTTTTGTCAAATTGGAAAAAAGTACATGACATGTAGATAAGTGAGCAAGTTGTGTCTAGGCTTACTATTTTCTTACATTATTTTTTTTTCAGGAAAATTGGAGAAAGATGCTGATATGAAAGCTATATGTGCTGCTTTTAAAGAAATTACTGAACCAATTGTTTACTTTCTTTTGGTATTGGGAATGTATTCTTCAATATCAAATGTATTCTTTTGGTATTACTTTCAGATCTTTTGGTACAAGGGATGTCTACATGGAAAATTTCCAAATATCAAATGCAGGACGTTCTCCAAGTGGAGCATATCGTAGTGTTTAGAATTTAGAAATGTGGTTTATATTTGTCTATATGTCTGGTTCTGTTTTCATGATTAGTTTAGCGAGTTTACTCAACGTGAATAATCACCAAATTTAGAACTTTGTAACTGCACATTGACTGTCATTGTAAAAAAAGCTAAATGTTCCTTTCCTTTCCTTTCCTTTCCGTAGATTGTTTTCTGAATCAAATTTGTTTGACTATTATTGTTTGCTTTCTTTTGGTATCGGAAAAATGTATTCTTAGTTTCAGACCTATTGGTATAAGGGATTTTAAATATCAAATATCAAATTGTAGTGGACATTCTCTAAGTGGAGCATAGTAGCGATTAGAAATACATGGTCGTGGTTTATATATTGTCCATACGCCTGATTTTGTTTTCATGATTTTAGTATAGTATACTTTTTTCAGAATGAGATAAAATGACTAGCAACTTGTAGAGTGATAGGTGTAGTTTAGTACATTGCTATTTTTGCCCTTAAGGATCAAAAGGAAAAGAGAAACATGTAGGCTACAAATCTTTCAGAAATGTATAATATGAAAACATGAAAAAGGTAAAGCTATATTCATTTTAAAACTCGGCACTCCAAAGGATCTTTTACTTTCCAGTTTCCCAATTCTGAATTCTGATGAATATATAATTTGGCATTAACATCTAATCATTTTCACAGTGCATAGTCTGATGATGCCCAATGCAATTTCACCAACTAAGATTGTGTTGTAATCAAATGGAAAATTGTCAGTCTCGATATCTCACGCATTTTATGCCGATAAACCAGAAAAGAAAAAAGAATTCGAGATGAAATGTTATTCAATATCAGTAATACGAAACAACTATTACTATCAAAATTCAATGATAAGCTCAGAAAGATTCATTCCAAGAACCAAAAATATCTCAATTTAAAATGTGGCACCATATTTTCTACTCATCATTTCCACGCTTTCCTCCCACGGAACTGTTTGCCAGATCGCTGATGTTTTTTCCTTTTCTGCATCTGATGTCTTGCTATCTTATTTTTCTTTGCAGCAAGCGGCATTTTCTTCTTCTCTTCCTTTTGTCGGTTGCTTTGGCCACCCATCTGTTCATAACAATCAATGCACATCCATTGAATTTGAAAGCAATCAATAAACAAGATCTTTATCAGACATAGTCACTCTTTGATTCTTCCCATTTTCAAAACTTTAAATTATACTTCATTGATAATTAAAAAATTTATGGCAAATATTTATGTTTAGGCTAAGTGAGTAGTTCTAGTAATGAGGCCTTGTTTGTAGATTTGACTTGGTCATATAACATATATGCATAAGAAATGTCATGCCTCAGCCTTCTTTGTTAGATTTGACTTTGGTATGTCAATTAAAATGCACACAAAAGAAAGTCATCAAACAATGCAAGGTCTTGGATTGAGGTTAAATTCCATAGCAGTTCAAAGTAAGTTTTAAAATAAAAATTGCAAAAAAAGAGCAACTAAAATACCTTTTTCTGTTTCACAGCAGTTCGAGCATGGTATTTTCCTCTCTCCTCCCTCCCTGCTCTAACCAATGCCAACTTCTCATCCTTGCTAAGCTTTTTCCTTACATGAACCTAGAAGGTGCATGCCAGAATAGGTAAATTTAATTGCCGAAGGTATAGTAGAAATAATTTTTGGCATGCATTACAGAAAGAGAACATCTACAAAACAACTTAGACAAACTAAAGCTACTTACTTCAAGCATGGTACCATCCACTCGCTTTAAACATAGTTGATCAGAGATTGGAACCTTAATGGCTGCTGCTGATTTTGCTAGTCTGTGCCGAGCCAATGCTTTTCTTGCTTCTCTTTTTGCCTATAAATTACTTAAATATGAATAGAGACTGAAAGCTACAAAGTTAGCAATTGAGTTTGATGAATGAGAAATGAAAAACCTTTAGTTCCTTGATCCTCTGGAAGTCCTCATTAGAAAGAAAACCATCTTTAGATTCTGGTTGGTCATGCCCCATTATTGAACCTGCCAATTTCTTCAAAGCCCGGAGACTTGAATCAGCAGCTATAAGTTGACCATTAAATTCAGCAAACTTCCTTTTCATTGCAGTCTTTTTCAATGCACGTTTTGTCTCCACACTTCCATCATCACTAGAAATATGCTGATCATTATCTTCTTCATGTTCTGAAACCTCATCATCTTCTTCATTGACATCTTCACTATCTTCAAGGTCATTTTCCATATCCTCAACATCATCATCATCTGCATCACTAACACCAGTTTCATAATCAAAACTTCCCTCATCCTCATCTTCTGATATAACGTCATTATCTTCAGTGTCATCATCAATGCCTCCAGTATCATCAATGCACACCCGATTCTGATCATCATCGCTATCTATACTCATCTGATCATTGTCAGAGCCACCGCACACAGAATCATCAGAATCACCACTCTCCAGCTCATCATCATTGTCAATAATCTGCAACAACTCAGCACCAGGAACAGAAGTTGCAACATTGACTTCACCATAGGCTTTCGGTCTTGCCTTAGGGTCAGTAGGTCGCCCACGGTCCTTCTTAACTAGCAGTGAAGGGCAAACCTGAAAATGAACATTAAGGCCATGATTGAATAAACTTCTCAATAAGCACTTATAAGAAGACAAAATGAATTAAGTTTGTCCCATAAGTTAAAATTAGCTTATGCATAAGCTAATGAATTGAAGCCTATTGAGAAGTTATTCCAAATAGAATCTGATTGGATATTCTGACAATGGATATGTGAGTGCTATTGTGCTTAAGCACACATGCACACACCTACTCATAAAAGGAGTCAGGGTGACCCACCTCTCTGAATAATGCAATCAGAGATCGAGCTGCTACAGAAACTCCCTTCTGATGTGACTTCTTATACAGGGCAAGGTCTTGTAGTAAGTCTTCATTCATTAACTACAGTCCAAAATCAGAAGATTAAAATAGCACAAGGGAAAGGGTTCAAGAAGTTAACAAAAGCACAGGAATTGGTAATATAAGTTTTAGGAGCAAAGGAGGTTATCCTACTAATGAAGGAACACCTATAGGAATCAAACCCAAGACCTTTTTTTTTATGTAGTTCAATCCTAATAGTTAACCAACCCTTTTTGGTGGCACAATATATATTTTCTAAAAACATAAATCACTAAAATGCCAATATGTCCAAAGAACAAGGAGATTGCAGTAGTTACCAATGGCATGCGCATGCAGATCTCCCTGACTGCACTTATTCCAATAGTGATAACCTAAAAAATATCAACCAATAGAGTGCCACTATCATCAAAATAAAAAATACTACTATTTAGCAATATAGAATCTATTGTTAATCAGACCCAAAAATATACCTCTGGATGTGAGCCATCATTAACAAATTGATCTACAATTTGTTTGAACAACGGCTCAACTGCATTAGGAGGAACCTGCATTCAAATAATAACTTGAGATAGGATACATAGAAAAACATAAGATAACAGCTTACTATAAATCTACTGATTACTGAGGAATCAGATTTTGAGAGAAAAATTAAATCTGGTTGAAAAATATTGCAATCATACTGTACCATATCATGGCAAGCCTGAACAGCCGATGCAAGCAAATTTGTAATGTCACGCTGATGTGGCTGAAGGAATAATGCATATATCACAATTGTCACAATTCTGTTATATACAAACTACAAAGTACCAATTTTAACCAAACTTATCAAATGATACCTGTATATATTTCTGAAGAAACGGATAAAATTGTATAAAAATTAACCGGTGAAGTCCAACCGTTCGAGCAATCAATTTCAACATCATCATCCTAACCTAAAATTTACAAATAATAATTGAAGAAAACACGAAATATGTAATATTGAATAACCATGAGAAGATATGAAAAAGAACCACAAGTCTTCTTTTGCAACATTATAGGCATGTTTCTTTGATTTGAATTAGATTTTCACCTCAAATCGTTCACGACAGTTCTCAAGACACGAGAACAGCTTCTGAACAAAACCCTGCAAATCATAAAGAATCAAGGTGGTGATTCAAATAAAACAAAGTCTGAACCCAGAATACATGCATCTAGGATAATGATACAAAAATATACGAACCTGGGCATCTTTCACATGGATAAGTGGTGAATAATAACAGTTATTGCTCCTTTCAGACGACAAGCGTTGTTGCTTTTTCATGCTGCGGATAACACGTTGCACTTTTGCTTTCTTTTTCTTTTTGCTAGCTGTTGTACCTTGGTGGTTTGCCTTAAATTTAGTAAGAATGACCATGAATTATAAACAGAACCCGATTAGAAACAACAAATGTAAAACTAATTTAACAACAATAATAAAACAATTGAAAGAAACAGGAGGAATTATAAGGTTGACTTGGTGGTTGTAAACGAGGGTTTTGTTTGGATTCCCAACCTCACTTAGTCTACTACACTCGATCAAATTTCACACTACTCTATTCCACCCTCTCCAAAACTCCCAACTATATCCTCAGATAATCAATGCCAACATCCTTCATGTCAACTTACATACAAAATTGTCTTTTAGAGTTTGGAATCAACCTCACCTTATAAACTGTTGCAGTACTAAGGATAACTTGAGGTGATGCAGTCAATTCATCATCGCTGCTAGAATCATCACTATCATCATTGTTTTCAATCTTCTCGTAGTCAAGGAGAAAAGATAAAGCTGCTATCCTGATCCTGAGAAACAGAAATACAAAATCATAGTCTTTATTCTTTAGGCCCAACTGTCTAAGATAAAAAAAAAAAAAAAATCAACAGAAACCCAATAAATATAAGCATACCTTGATGCTGAATGGAAGGAAGCAGTGCAAATTGCATTTGCTGTTCTTTCATCAAACCACACTTTTCTCCTGTGGAGTTCACATAGAGTCACAAGCGCCCTCATACCCAGCTTTTCATCACTCTCAGGTCGTTCTTTATCCTTTGATTATTCACAAAATAGAAACCCATTCACTTATTAGAGCAACTCTAATGTAATTGCTTATGTTGGTTCCTAAAGTTAAGTAACTGGATAATACCATTGGAGCAAATAAGTTCTTATATGGAAGTTGTTGCTTATATAAGCAACTAAAACAAAAATTGCTTAACCATTAAAAAACATTTTTCCAGGGCAAAATGGTAGTTTGTGTGAGCGGAGAGATAAAATAGAACTCATTAAACATAAGTTAAGAATTCAAGTTAAGTTTTATTATTGGAGTGAAAATTAAGGAGTGTTTTTAAATCCTATGTGACAACAATGAACCCACAAAAACAGAACTAAGAACCCAAATTGAGTTGTTTTGGAGATTCTCTTAGAAGAATTGTGTGTTTGAATTAGCTCATTATGTGCTTCAAACTGCTAGCTTGTTATAGAAATTTAACACTCCAAACCAAGGATTTTGTCACATTTATCATTCTAGAGACACAACCAATAAAAAATTCAGGATAATATTAAAATAATTTCAAAAGCGAATATCAGAAACTAAAGACAAATAGAACCAAAGGATGGGGGAAAAACTCCAAACCTGTCGTAGCATGTCAAACAATACATTTTGCAATGCGCGGTTCTTCACGTTGTTCTTGTGCTCTTTGTTCATGCGCCTTATGCTATGAACAACGTGATCAAAAGCCAACTTCTTCAGGGTTTTGCCACCTAAGGTTTGAAGTTTCATGAACAACGAGAGCGTTTCTCCCACATCCACAATCTGCAAATTAAATTTGCTTTAAAACATGACCTATTCCCATGCTGAGAAATTATCGTATGGTAACGTTCATGGTCCTCACCAATTGCTTATCAAAAAAAAAAAAAAATGGTCCTCACCAATTTCATGATAACATGTAATGCAGTTTTATTAATTTTTTTTTCAAAAATTGAAAATCTCAACAAATCGTAGATATTGGTCGCAAACATGGACATGCAGTAATCTCAAAAATCATACAATAAATTTTCCTTCCTCGAACGAAAGCACAAACATTTTGCCATTTTCACTCCAGTCACTAGCCTTGCCTTCGTCATCCCCCTCTTTGCGGTTAAGGTAACAACTTCGGGCATGACCAGCTCCCATAGTGTGACGGGCAGTGTGTACAAGACCCAAGAACGAATTCACTGCCGTATGGCCGAACTGAGGACGGGTTTTTGTAGTTAGCTCACCCTCGCGGGATCGCAATCCTTGTTCCGTCCATTGTAGCACGTGTGTCGCCCAGGGCATAAAGGACATGATGACTTGACATCATCCTCACCTTCCTCCGGCTTATCACCGGCAATCTACTTAGGATTCCAAACTCAATGTTGGCAACTAAACACGAGGGTTGCGCTCGTTGCTAGACTTAACTCGACACCTTATGGCACGAGAGCTGACGACAACCATGCACCACCTGTGTTTGCGTTCCCGAAGGCACCCATCTCTTTCAAGAGGATTCGCGACATGTCAAGCCCTAGTAAGGTTCTTCGCTTTGCATCGAATTAAACCACATGCTCCACCGCTTGTGTGGGCGAGTTTCATTCTTGCGAACGTACTCCCCAACAAGGACCAAGCACAATTGTCTCGTAAAAAATACATGGGGTCTAAACTAAAAAAAAAACACACACACAAACCTTTTGATTGACTAGGAGGGCAAGAGCACGTGCAAGGTTGCACCTAAGCCACGACGGTAGGTTCTGCGCCTTGGTGCGAAGCACATGGATGAGTTTTGCGGGGAAATCAGCGAGTTGGTTGGGATAAAAAGGAGTAACATGGGCGAGGAACATGGCCTTGTCGCCGAGGTTGTCGGCGAACGTCCGATCGGTGCCGATGCCGACGGTGGAGGTGAAGGTGATTCCGGTGTCATCATCGAAGATTTCCAACAAGGAGTTGAATTGGTTGTAGAGAATGAGCAGTGTGGATTCGTAACCCTCAGGGTCGCACTTCATTTTGGATTGCAGCGATGGGAGGCTCAGCGTCATCGGTTCAAGAAGCGCCTCCATGGTTGAGTGTGCCGCAGGTAACAAGTGATCGTAACCCTAGCAAAACTCTGAACCAAAACCTAATTTTTTTTTTAGGGAAATAGTAATGCTAATGCTGCTGTGGCCAGAATCAGAATCAGAATCATATCCCATGCATGATAATCTCTCGGAATACCTGCGTTGCATGGAGGAGAGAGAATCACTGTTACGAAATAACGGAAACTCACGCTATGAAATTAATTTTAAGAGATTTTTGCAAAAATATTTAAAAAGCAACAGAACTTCTGCACGTCACAACTAAATAAATTATAAATTTATCAATATTAACATGTTTCATGAAAGGTTGAATTTAATTTTTGAAATATATATATCTACACGGACTTTTTTAAAATTAATTTTTAAACTATAATGATAAATATTTATATCAGTTGAGTATGACACAAATTTTCAATATATAAAAATAAAAATTATATATATTTATTTCAGAAGATAGATAGATTAAAACTATTTAAATTAAAATCGATTTAATATAGTTTTTATAAAATAAAATAAAGAAATAATAAATTAATTATATCAATTATATTATTATAAAATAATAATATTTTACCATGTAGACACATGATATATAGGCAATTACGGTAATTTTTTTTTCAAAATACTACTGAATTTTTTATCTTATTTTTTATTTCATATAAAAACATAATTATAGCAATTACGGTTATTATAATCGATATAATTTTGATAATTTAAGCATTCAATCTAATTACACACACATATCTAATTACCATGTGCTCTAATTGCTTCACTATCCTCGCTTTCCTCACATTCACTCTCATTTGAATAATACTCTCCTATCATAAAGTGATTTACTTCACTCTTCTAACATGCATCTGGTATATATTTTTCTACTTTTAATATCAATCGAACAGTAATTGTAACTAAATATCAGAAACCAGTTTTGAATACATAATTTATCTTCAAAATTTAAGTACACTCTTAATACGTATTTAATATATCCTTTTATACTTATAATATCAACTAAACCATTTTATAAAATATAACTGAATATCAAAATTGATTTCAAATATATATTTTAAATTCAAAATTTAAATACGTTTTTAACATACATATGATATATTCTCTTACACTTTAATATCAACTAAATTATTTAACTTACCATTCTATCTTTTTTCAATCTATCATTTTTAATATATTTAGTTCTAACTTAAATTTCAATATTTTTTACATATTAATGACATTCAAAAATGATATTTACATATTAAATTTGGCCCTGCAATACACGGCAAAAATATTAGTTAACTTAAAATTGGTTGCATTTTTTCTTATGTGAAGGGATATTAGATATTATGAATTAGTTTTTGTATTATTTTCTAATATTCTAAGGTTTATTTATTGCTTCCGAAAAATATAGAACAAAAACTAAACTATTTTGGTCCAAACTATTTTGATTAGAATAGATCAGATCTGATTTTCAAACTAAATTAATTAGATACCAAGAACTAGTGGGTCACTAGTTGAACAACATGAATCGATATAATTAACATAATGTTAGAATAGAATAACTACTATTATTGTGTATTTTTAGTTAGTTACTTAGTTACTTTCTGATATAAGTCAATTGAGTTATTTAGCTAAAACGCTTGTTGTATATATAGTGTAACTCACTCTATGATTCAATGAATCAATTCATTTTTCTGTGCCACTTTTCTTAATATGGTATCAGATTTTTCACGCTCCCGCACCTTTTTTCCCCCCTTCAGGAATAACCCTCATCTCTATTAATAAATGTATATATATTAATTTGTGCATCTAGTTGCTAAATAAGTGCAATGGATCAGTGGTTGATACTCTTGAAATTAATCTTGATGACACTAGTTTGAACTTGGTAAGGGCTATTTTTGGTTGTATTTTCTTGAAAGCAAGTGTTTCCAATTTTTCATTTCACGCGTGGAATGAAGCTGCATTCAAAAATAATTAATTGGATGAACTGGTACCGAGTTTCATGGTTAAACCTGGGTTTCAACCAGGTTGATACTGGTTTGGTGATGTGTCACTGATTCAGTTGCATGACTGATCAAAGATGCGACTCGACTCGATCTCGGTGTTGTGCTCGGTTGCCAGTTCGACTGGTCAGGACAGTCCGATTATTAAAACTATGCCTAGGAGTGGGTATATGGGCTCGAGCCCACGGACTGACTTGTTTAACCCGCATTCCGCACAGATAGGGCCTAAAAAAATCAAACAATCTAATTATATAGGGAATTTTAAGCCTGGCCCATGAAGCCCGTGGACTTTGCGAGCTTAATCGGCAGAGCTCGCAGGTTGGCCCGCATAAACACTTAACTTTAAATTTCTTATCTTTTTAAATACATAACATTAATTAGATATTAAATTGTCCTTTACAAATTGTAATTTCCAAATACCAATTAATTCAAACCTTATCATGAATCATTCTCTGTAATTTTGTATTACTATTAAGTAGGTAATAGATAATTTATCTTAAAATATTTTATCCAACTAAAGCAAATTATTGCTTGAAATTAAAAATCTTTTTTCACCATTTGTGATTCTAATTCTTTGATATAAAGTTTAAAACTTCAATTCTTACCGAAATACAATAACGTATTTAAGAGATGTTTCTTCTTATTTTTATTTTTTATAATTTATTATTGGTATTAGTCTTTGGAGTGTTTGATATTTTATTTAGAGTTGAATGTTTAACATTTAATTGAATGCTTATATTTATATTTTTTTAGGGTTAACTAAGTTTTTAGTTCCTAAACTTTTTCAAAATTCGGTTTTTAGTCCCTAAACTTTAGTTTGACTGGTCAAGGTTCCTAAACTTTTTAAAAATTTGGTTTTTAGTCCCTAATTTTTTTTAAAATTCGGTTTTTAGTCCCTGAAATCTCATTAATTCAGGGACTAAAAACTGAATTTTGAAAAAGTTTAGGAACTAAAAACCAAATTTTTAAAAACTTCAGGAACTTTAACCAGTCAAAATTTTGTTCTGGGACTAAAAACTGAATTTTTAAAAAGTTTAAGGACTAAAAATCAAATTTTGGAAAAGTTTAAGGACTAAAAACTTAATTAACCATTTTTTATGTATTCTTATTCTCTATATCTGGTTCCTTAGCTTAAAAAATATATAAAAAAAAAACTTCATTATTTGAGAAATTTACGTTTTTTTTAAAAAAATCAGCATTTTTATTAAGTCCGCAGGCCAGCTCGTTTAACCACGGGCTTCATGGGCTGGATGTGGACCTAAAATTTTAGTACATTTAACTTGCAAACCGGGCTTAGCCCGATCCATAAAAATGCGACTTCACGGCCTGGGCCTTAAATGGGTCGGGCTGACCGATACGCCCACTCCTACCGGTACCTGTCTTCGATTCCTACAAATAAAAATAAAACTAAATTGATTGGATGGTGAAATAAAAATACCAATAAAAATAGGATTGGGTAATTTTTTTTTTCTTATAAATTACAATCGATCAAATCTAATATACAAACACCCTTACACACTATTAGATCAAGAAGGAGTTATAAGGTTGGCTTGATAGTAAAGGACGAAGGGAGGGAGAGATAGGTCATGGGTTCAAATCCTTCCGCTAACAAAAACTAACAAATTAACAACTAATATTTGGCCAATAAAAAAAATTATTAGATCAAGAAAAATTAAGTACTCATTTGACTATGTTACAAAATGGAAAAATTACTAATTTAGTCCTTATAGTTGTAAAAACTTTACTTTTTAGTCCTTACAATTAAAAACTATATCTCTTTTGATCCATGTACAAACACTTTTGGATCCCTTTTAGTCCCTGCTGTTACACACACTTTACTTTTTAGTCCTTTATCATTTTGTAACGAGAAGGACTAAAAGGGATCCGAAAGTGCTTATATAAGAACTAAAAATAGTAATGATTTTTAAGTGTAGAGACTAAAAGGTAAAATTTGTCTAACTATAGAGATTAAATAAGTACTTACAAAATATATTCTTCCCTCCATAATACATATAAAATTTATGACTACATTAATTCTAACACACATCTCAATTTAATTTAATGGTTGAAAATTAATTGTATGATCAAGATTCTTTAGTAGAACTAAAGTCTGAAAGACTTGTGGATACATGAAATCTGAACATAACTGAACTCAAAATACTCGCTCATAACCAACGAGTCATTGGTTTAAATAGAACTGAGCTTAAATCCTTAAGTAAGGTCTTGAGTTTGAATCTTGTTGATGAAAAAGATTGTGGTTGAAAGGAGAGACCTACTAAAAGTGATCAGTCAAGTTCTCCGACAAAAAATAATCATCAACAAAATCAATAAATATTTCGCAAGTTAGGAGCTTGAATACCTTTTTTCACAATATTAGATTAGATCCAACTATTGCACATGGACTTAAATAGGCCATGTGCTCCTTAGGCCTTTATGAACGGGCTTTATTGACTTGACTTCTTATAATCAACTTGGGCCAATTGTTTCTGCACCTCCATTTTTTGCTACCTGCACCCCTTTGATTTCAAATATTATGATATTGTCTTCCATGGAACTTCCCTCCGAAAGCCTCTGACACAATAGTTGTTCCCTTTTCCTTCGTCACCACAGTTGCTCCATTTTCCTTTATCTAAAAGCCTTCGCCCCTCCATGGGTCACCATTTGTTGCTCTGCGTCGAAGTAATTGTTCGAGTTAAGTTCCAAGGTTTTTTTTTTCGGATCTGGTTATAATTCCGAATTGGAGAATCTAGAACACACAAAAAATTGAGCACTTTTGGATTATCCAATCTGGAATTATGCATACATAATTCAGAATAAGTAATCCAAAAAAAAACATATATTCCAGATTACTTGTTCTAGAATTATGTGTGCATAATTTCGGAATGAGGAATCTAGAAGTGCGTTGTTTTTTGTTTCATGATCCGGATTCCATAATCCGAAAGGCCATTTCCATCACCACATCCTTATACATTTATTTAAGAGGCAATCAATGAGAAAAAATGAAAACAAAACACACGCAACAATATTAGAGAAAGAAAGATTTGAAGCACATATCGGCCACACAAGAAAATGAATCAAAGAACAACCTAAATTCATTGGAGTTTAAGTCAAGAACCACCTCTATTGGGTATACCTCTAGCTTTTTCATTTTTTTTATCAACTCTGGTTTGGTGATAGCTTTTGATTTGATTCTTCTGGGTTTTTCTCACTTGCTTGTTCTATAATTTTGTAAATATATGCTTGCCGTTTCAGGTGGCCTAAAGTCGGATCAGAGGAACCAGAGAGGAAGAGAGAATCGAGAGGTTGGGAAGTGGGAGGAGCAAGTTGGTTGCCAGGAAAAGAGATAAAGGGTAATTTGATCCATTTGGATTTCTTATGGGGGTACAGAAAGTAAAATGTGGGTTGCAGGAAGCAAAGGCCCTCAACTTGGGCGGAGCAGAACCTTTAAGTTAATGTGGCCGAAGAACGAGTGGTGGAGCCAGGCCCAGAAGCGAGGGGGAACACCATTTTTTTTCTTCTTCTTCTAAATTAATAACCATTTTTTTTTTAACTATTAACTGTTGTTCTTCATTGTTCTAATTGTGCGGAAAAATAATTTTAACATTTTTCTTCAGACTACTCCATCATCTTCACTTGTTCTGGAAATAAGTGCTTTATAATATATTTAAGCTTTACACTGTTTTCAAAAATTTTCGGTTAAGTTAAAAAACAATTTCAATATTAATAATGGTTTCTAAAATATCTATTTTGTCTTTAAATTAAAGATAACGTTACTATCACAAATTATATATAAAAAAAAAACTAATATAATATAGGAACATTATTTTAAGAATTCTTTTTCTTTTAAAAGTAATAGATACTTATAAAGAGAGAATAATGGTGGTTTTTGTCAAGGGCAAGGACAAATTAGAAAGAAGGCTCTCTTTCGTGTTCTAGCTATTTTGGAAAATAAAGAATTGAGAAAATCACGCTAAAATAGTAGTTTTCATCAGGGAGGATAGGAAAATCCTAAAAGCCCACCTTAATTTTTGGGATGGATAGGTATAACAAAAGAGAGATAGAAAGAGAAAGAGAAAAGAAAAAGAAAACAAAATGTGATAAGTGATGTGATAAAAAAAATTAAAAAAGATAGATAGATAAAAGATGGAAGAAAAAATACATATATATTTAAAATTAGACTAAAGGATAATAATATTTCTTTAAAGACACTATAGTACTATTTTATTTTTCTTAAAAAAAAAAAATTAGATAAACTTGTGCTATCCTTTGGTATAACGTGGATTCACCACTGCAATGAATTCACCTGCATCACTAATTGTTGTGGTCCAAAATATACGAGAAAACGACTCCTCCACTTCAGCACATCACCATAAATATTTCATATATATACTAGTTTTTTCTGAGAATTGGAAAATAAAATATTGTAAATTTGCCTTACCTGATACTGATAGTGACTGCCGCACTTGCTAGTTAGGAGGTTGCTAGAAAGTGAGGAATATTCAGATTGCTAACGAAAGGGATATGTTATCAAACTATTTTGTAATTGTTTGTTTTTTACTAATTGATAAGGCTTCTAAGTTGAAATGTGTTCACAAACCAGAGAGGCAATGATGAGGGAATAAAAGAATGTCCGGTAATATTCTGAATAGCACCAAGATTGCTTACATTTTGTAAAATATGGCATTGGTAAATAATGAGGGTCACGGGGTTACTTCTTGAATATTCTTTAGCATGCATGGTAGCATGTTGGTTGAGGGTTCTTGTAATTTCTTGAGTCGTGATCGTGACTTACCATCAAAGAATGATATAAAATAAGGGTGTTCGTGAACAAGAAGAAGAAAAAAAAAAAACTAAAAGATTCATCGATGATTTATCTAGTCAAAAGCAATAGTACTTTAAGTGAGTACACAATGCTGATAAAGAAAAGGAGAATAAGGAACAATAAAGTGAATAGGGAAAAAAGGAATGAAAGAAAAGAATTGATGGAAAGTCTTAGGTTTGTGTTGCTAAATGAGTAAGCAGAGTATAAATGAGTAAATAGTACATGCATTTTTTTTTTTTACGTAGTATAGGTACTTTTATTATGTATGATAAGTTTCTTAATTTTTATAATAATTATTTTAAAATTTATATTAATGATAATTTTTTTTATTGATTGACTATATAAATTTATATTAATGATAATTTTTTAGAGAAAAATAATTTAAAAAATATATTATATGTGGATTAGGATGGATGGCTCGAACCCATCCGTAATATTTGACACTAGGTTAAAATTTTAGACTTCGATAAAAAAAAAATTTACCCCCTTTGAGGGATAGAAATAAATTCAGGTTCAAACTGTTTAAATCTGAATTAGGTTGAGGGAGAAGGCGAATTTGAACCCCTGCTAAGAAAAGAGGAAGGATTAGTATTTTTTTATTTTATTTGTAAGAATCGAAAACACCTAAGGGATTTACAACAATTCACACAACATGCTCAATCAACTGAATTAGACCCACGATAACCATAAGGAATTAGTATGTGTCTTAGTTTTAAATTAAACTCCCCCTATTTTTTTTGTAAATGAAGATTGAGTAGTGAAAAGAAAGTTGTTCACTTTCAACATTTGAACATATTACGGGTTTAACTAAAAGACAAATATACTTAATTCATCACTCTTTAATCCTATAAGTCTATCTATCAGCAAAGGTTAAGCCAAACCAATTAGCCAAGTTATGGATTCTTGGGTTATCTAATTAGAGGTAATCCTTTATTTTCTATTAACATTTTCAGTGATAGGTGAAAGCGTGGTTTTAACATCAAGCTTTTATTTTATACCAAAATATCAAGTTTTTTATTCCTTACGCTAATGATCTGCCACCCTCAAAGCACTTGTAATCTAGAAATTATTTGGTTTAGGAAAAACACGTAGATTTTGGTTGAGATAAGATATTGCATGTTTGGATTTGCATTTTCCAACCACATCCAGTACCAAATTCACATCAAGTCTATACTAACGTGACGCTGATCCAAATACGCTAATGATCGAAACAAATTTTGATTTCTAAACATAAAAATGAAAAAAAAAAAAAAACTTGTTTGATAAAAAAATATTTTCATTTAAAATTTTGAAAACAAGTTTTGGAAATTTGTTTACAAAACTATATAAAAAAAAAAAAAAACTTATGATGTTTTCAAAGGGAAATTCTATGGTGAACTTATAAATTCTATACCGTATTTTCACCTGCTATTCTCATCGTGTTTTTCATCTCGATTTTCAACTCTACTGTCCTCTTTACACATTCTAAAAAAAAACTTTATTTCTTTTTATTATCTCTTTTTCTTAATTTATCATTCTCTTATCTTCTATTTTTGAAAAACCTAAACCCTTTAGTTATCATAGGCCCTAGCAAAGGGGTCAGGTTGGAGGGGCAAGACATCATCAACTATAGGGAGTAAACTAATACATGGTGTGGTCGTAAGGGATGTTGGCAAGGACGGAACCAACAAATAATGTTTAGGGGGCAAAAATATAGATTTACGTAGGGAGGATGATACATTCTACGTAGTCATGAATGGAAAATATTAGAGGGGGACGATTTATTTTTTTACTTGTAAATATTAAAAGAGTTTTGTTCTTTGTGGGGAGGGGAAGGGAGTCCCTGTAGGCTAATGCCTAGTTCCGTCCCTAGATGTTGTTTGCAAGAGCAAATCGATGCAGTTGTAGAAGACATTGTAGTGTATTCAGACCAATTGCTGGTTGTAGGTGCAGTTGCAGGTGGCAAGCACAGTGGGTAGGGTCGCGAAATAAGCTTCGGAAAAAAAGAGAGAGAGAGAGAGATAATTAGGAGAGAAGAAATAACGAAAGAGATAAACGATATGAATTTTTTAAAAAATAGGAGATAATAATGAAGAGAGAGACAATTGAGGAGAAGAAAAAATGAAAGGGATAAAATTTTTATTTTTAGAAATTAAAAGAGATAAAATTAATTTTCAAGGTTAAGACAAAATAGTAATAATTTTTTTTAAGCAAAACGCAGCATGCAAAACTCCATAATGGCAGTAATCCTAACTAGCTTAGCACCACTGCCACTAAAGAGCCAAACCTGCTAGCTGGAAATATATTAAAAACCAAAGAAGAGCAAATACAAAGCACATGGGGGGGACATTTTAGAAAATCTCATAAAATATAAATTGTTAGATATCTAACAGTTTAGATTTTTTTTTTTAAAGCAAAAGGTGACAGGCTAAGGAGCAATGATTGAGGTCATCCCAACTAGGTCGGCACCATCCCAACCAAAAGTCATAAGCCGCGCACACCAAAATATATTAAACTGAATATAAATAGAAGAAACAAGAGCATGGGGGACATGAAAACCAAACCCATGAGATCAAAGAGAAAACAAACAGAACTCTATTTAAACCTATAGCTAGGAAGAGCCTCTTTATCCTTTAGAAAATATTGATAAATGAAGCTGGGGTGGAATCTCACCAACAAAAATCATCTACATAACTACCGTGTGAGACTAAAGTATTTGCACATGTATTTCCCTCACAATAGATGTGTCCCAACAGAAAATCCATGTCTTCAATCAGAGAGATACAATTCTTCCATCTGTTTATAATTTTCCAAGGAACTATGTCTGCATTTTTTAGAGCATGCAAGACTAATTAAGAGTCACATTCAATCCAAAGTTTTCTCCGGCCCTTATACTTGGCTATTTCAATAGCTGAGATTACTCCCATGACTTCTGTAAAAAAAAGCCTTCTGATATCCGAGGTTAATTGCAAAACAGCCTAAAACATCATAGTTGTGGTTTTTGAAAATACCACCACAACCTACTCTAACAGTTTAGATTCATAAATACATGGTGTGTAAATTCAAAAAATTCATTTACGTACCTTGAAAGTGGTGGAATGGTGGTGCCTCCATTATGCTTTCTTTTCCATGAATCATTTTACTTTAAAATATCTTCAATTATTAAGCAAAATTTTCCACCTCAATTTTAAAACTCTTCATAAAAAAATCTATATAAAACAAGTTTTCTTTTTCATTTTATTCAAAAACAGTTTTTAAAAGTCATTTTATAAAATAGTTTTTGAAACAAAAAATGCAAAAAAAAAAAAAAAACACAATTACCCACACCCAAAATTTCTCACAAAGAATTGAATTTACCAATTCTACTGAAAAAGAACCCTCAACCACTCTGTTTAAAACATGTAGTAGACTTTTCTCTCCCATTTGTGTAGACGAATCGATGAGCATGTTGGAACGATGTTCACTCATTTCTTAACCTAGCTGGACAAAAATCGTAGCACAACAGCACGTGGGCAACAAGCATACTTCTAAGTACTAATTAATACGGATTGATTCTCATATCTTTGCTATGGAGCCCAACTTTACTCCATTTTCCACCTCACAAATTCATCCACAATAATCTATCAGACCATGACATTCATTTGAGACAATGAATTAATTAATACGTTATAATGGAGATGCCATTAGTGGATTGACGAGATCGCAATGCCGCCACGTCGAAGGCACGAACATTTTGTTCTGCCTGATCCACTCGTAATAGGATATTTCCATGCTCCGCATTCATTTGTATATATGCGTCAAACAGTATCGATCTCATTTTAAATATATATATTTTTGAGAAAAATGACTATTCACTGACAGTATAAAATTTTTTTATACTGTCATCTAATCACAACTCATTATGTATGATAAGTTTGTTGACTTTTAAAAAATTACCTTAAAAGTAATATCAACGGTGATTTATGATTGGATGATTGTGCAAAATAGTTTTACACCGTCAGTGTATCACCATTAAACTCTATACCTTTTCACAAATATGTATAGACAACTTCTAGCGTGGACCACTTTAATAAGTGGTCCACAATGCACCACATTTTTTAGTCGCTAGATTAATCTTCTGTACATGTTATTACGGTACACCTTTAGTATCATATTATTTTTCAGGACCCTCCCTCTCACCCTTTATCCCTCACTGTTGCCGGCAAACTTTTTTCGACGAACCCTATGCTGTTGTCGGTGAGACCATCGTCACATGAAGTGAAAAAAAATCAAGAAGCATGCAACACAGCTAGAAAAATTCCAGCACTTCTTTCCAATCGAAGAACTGCAGATTGAGAACACCACCAAAGCTTTTGGGCATCTTTGTGTTACAGTAATTACCTACTGTTAACAATTTTGAGCTATTTTCATTTCAAATACTTTGGTATTTTCCCATTTTTACTATGTTAGGAGTTTTATTTCTTATTTGGTGATGTCATACCAAACTTGTGAGGCTGTGTCTTTTATTTTTACAAGCTGATGTGGCTTGGTAGAATATTCTAGATTGTTCTGGCAGGGTGTAGGCTCGTGCATATTAGCAAGGCCAGGTGCCAAATGAAAAAAATATCTCATCATCATTCACAATTATTCTCTCTCTTCTAACTAATTCTCTGTACACCTAACTCTAGTTCTCTGCACCGAGCTCTATTCTACCATTGGGGCTCCTGCTTGGAACTTAGGATTTTTACCGATTCTCCCTAAAAATCCAAATCTGTCACAATTGGTATTCAGAGCTCGACCAAGTATTTTGAAGAATGGCTTCCGCAACCCGCAATCAAGTCTCCATTGCCGAATTGGAGAGGGTATTTGAAGATAGACATGAGGAACTTAGTAACCGTTTAGAGCAGATGAGTGTCGGAATGGAGGAAATTTGGGGTTTCTTACGTGCACAAGCATCCCAGAATCAGAATGAGGATTTTTCGACCAACAACAATAATTCCCACACTGGGTATTGCGATGGAAAAGCTAAGTCAAGTCATCACTCATATTCCACGAGGATATCGAAGGTGGAAGTTCCCAGGTTTGACGGAAAGAAGGTGAAATAGTGGTTGTATAAATGCGATAAGTTTTTCCTATTGGATAGTACCCCTGCAGAATCCAAAGCTTGCCTAGCATCCATCCATTTAGATGGGATCGCACTTCAGTGGCACTTGAATTACATGCGAAACAAGTTTGATATACACCCGCCATGGCATCAGTATGTAGCAAATGTAGCCATGCGATTCGGGGAGGCCTATGAGGATCCACTTTCTTCATTGATTCAAGTGAAGCAAACGGGTAACGTTCAAGATTATGCTGATGAATTTGAATTGGCTTTGACTCAGGTATCTTTGCTGCCCGAACACTCCTTGAGTATTTTCTTAACTGGTTTAGAACATAGCACACAAATGCATGTGCGCATGTTCAGCCCAAATTCAATTTCCCATGCTACTAATATTGCCAAATTATACGAGGCATCAAAGGCTTCTGTGAGAAAATTCAACAATCGACTCAGTTTCCCTATTGTTAAACCTATGGATATGAATCATAAGCCTCCATCCACCAATAATTCTACCAGACCTAACCAGAACCAGAGACCAGTGTTTAACAAAATTCCTAGAACCTTCAATGCTGCTGAAATGGTTGATAGAAGAGCTATGATGTGAACCCAAGAAGGTTTGAAAACCTTTGAACCCACAAGTCACTTGAATTACACCCACCCCAAGAACTAAGAATCAGATTTGATGATCCACTTGAACCCTTGAGTACAAGACACAAGAACCCAAAGTGTTTGAGACGCCACAAGGATGATCAAGCCTTGATAAGTCAGAAAAGTTCTAAAAAGAACCAAAGAGAAAAACTCTCTCACTAATCTGAATTTTCATAATTGCTTTCATTCAACTTGGTTCTGGATACAATAAGCTTTGCCTATTTATAGAGTAAGTGCTGACCTAGGTAATTATTAAACATCAAATCCCTATGTAACAGCACATTAACTAGGCAAATGAAAAGTCTCAACTAAACCCACATCAATCAGCTTGTTTAATATGTAACAGCTGAATACATTTATTATCCCCAAGTTGAAAAGACTCTTATTAAACCAAAGTAAATGAAAGAAAACTTCAAATTCGTCCAAATACATCAGCTGGCCATAAAAACACTCTTTCAGCCCAAAAAAAACATGATTGAGCATAAATACAACCAGCCCATGTATAGTTGATGGCCCAAGCTCCTTAATTTCAATGGTTTTGGCCCAAATCTCCTTCTTCAGCTCCATCTTTAGCCCAAATTAATGTTAAAACGTGATTATGCTCAGATTTAGATTGGACAGAATTTTGATTGGGCCAAATGTCTTGAACAAGTCCATTTAGTGCTTCCTTGAATCTCTTAGCCATTGCTCTTGTAATAGGCCCACTTGGAATTTGCAAAAGATCCCTTAAAGTGCTTGAATGTTCTTGTTCCAGCCCATGATTCTCATCAAGCTAGAGGACTTTGTATGTTTTGTGATGAGCCATTCACTCCGGGACACCATTTGAAACACAAAATATCACAACTCTTGGTGATGGAGTTGGATGAGGAGGACCAAGTTGTTAGTGAAGAAACTGAAAATGATGAGGATGCTGGAATAGTTAGTAGTGAGAGTCCAATAACTGAAACTCCCCAATTGTCTCTGAATGCTATGACAGGAATTCCTGGTTATCAGACTATGAGGGTCACTGGTATGCATGATAAGAAGCTGTTGCAAATTTTACTCGACAGTGGTAGTACACACAAATTTTTGGACTTGGAAGTGGCCAAGAGACTGGGCTGTAAGCTGGAGAAAATCACTCCAATGACAGTCACAGCTGGGGGTGGTACCAAATTGGAGGCTCCCTACCTTTGCAAAGGGTTTAGTTGGCAGCTACAACAGATTACCTTCACTGCAGACGTGATTATGCTTCCATTAGGTTGTTGTGATTTAATCTTGGGAATACCATGGTTGAAATCCTTAGGCCCGATATTGTGGGACTTCACCAAGCTGCAAATGGAATTTTCGATCAAGGGACGAAAGGTCTTACTTAGGGGGGCTAAGCCTTCCGGAGTTAAGCTCATTAATAACAAATCTCTCTCTCAAGCTATTCAACAGGGGCACAAATGTGTTTCTTGTACATGGAGCCATCCAATCAGCACTTGGAGATGCCTTCTTGTCAGTTGCATACTTCAGTTGAATCTTTGCACCAAGTACCACCAATTATTGTACAACTCATAGATAAGTATATTGATGTGTTTGAAGAACCGAATGGGTTACCCCCTCCCAGGCCTGGGTTTGATCATCGGATTCGTTTGAAAGAAGGGACCAATTCATTTAGCCTCCGACCTTACAGGTACTCAGTAATTCAAAAGGACATTGTGGATAAACTTGTTGATGAAATGCTGCAGCAAGGTATTATTCAGCACAACAACAGTCCATTTGCATCCCCAGTTGTTCTAGTGAGGAAGAAAAATGGTTCTTAGAGGTTATGTGTCGACTATAGGAGGCTTAATCAACACACCATCAAGGACAAGTTTCCTATTCCTTTGATAAAGGACTTGATGGATGAATTAGGAGGTTTTACAATTTTTTCTAAGCTTGATTTGACTTTGGGATATCATCAATTGAGAATGGAAGTTGGTGAGGAATATAAGACAGCTTTCAAAACACATGCTGGGCATTATGAGTACTTAGTGATGCCCTTTGGGCTCACTAATGCACCTGCATCTTTTCAGGCTCTAATGCATCATGTATTGCATCCTTTTTTAAGAAGATTTGTCATCATTTTCTTTGACGACATCCTCATTTATAGCCCCACTATAGAAGATCATGCCACTCATTTGGAGCTTGCATTCCAAATTATCAGGGAGCATAAACCGTTCCTAAAAAAAGATAAATGTTGTTTTGCTACTCCAAAGGTTGAGTATTTAGGACATGTCATTACTAAGGAAGGTGTGTCTACGGACCCTTCTAAGGTGCAAGCTGTAGCAAACTGGCCACAACCTTCTAACATCAAGCAGTTGAGAGCTTTCCTTGGCCTTGCTGGATACTATAGAAGGTTTGTGCTTAACTATGGCAAAATTGCCAAGCCACTCATTGACATGTTGAAGAAAGACAACTTTCATTAGAATGATGATTCGGTTGTTTCTTTCCAAGCCTTGAAACAAGCCCTTATTACAGCTCCTGTCCTAGCACTCCCTAATTTTTCTAAGCCATTTGTGGTTGAGACAGATGCCTCTAGCACCAAGATTGGTGCAGTGCTTATGCAGGACAGACATCCAATTGCCTATATCAGCAAATCCTTGGGTCCAAAACAGCAGGCAGTGTCTATTTATGAGAGGGAACTCCTTGCTATTGTGTATGCAGTCCAGAAATGGGGGTACTTATTTGTCTCACAACCCTTTTGTCATCAAAACAGATCAGAAAAGCATTAAATTTATGTTGGACCAGCGACTCAACACCCCTTTTCAGCAAGTGTGGATGTCCAAACTCATGGGCTTTGATTTTGAAATCCAATATAAGGAAGGGGTGGAAAATAAGGTTGCAGATGCTCTTTCTAGGAAATTTGGGGCTGAACTACTACCAATGATGCTAGACAATGCACAGGAAGGTTTATTGGACAACATTAAGGTCTCTTGGCATCAAGATCCTTTGCTGCAGACAATCATTGGGGATCTGCAACAAAATACTAAGTTGCACCCTAAGTTCACTTGGTACAAGGATGAATTAAGAAGAAAGGGCAAGCTAGTTATTAGGGCTGATTCTACAATCAAGAAGTCTATTATTCATTAGTTACATGATTCCCCGTTCGGTGGTCATTCGGGTAGAGATGTAACAGCAGCTAGGGTGAAGTCACTTTTCTTTTGGAAGGGCATCAACAAAGATATTCAACAATACGTGCGAGAGTGTGATATTTGTCAAAGAAGCAAGCCAAATTTAGCTGCCTCTCCTGGTCTTTTGCAGCCACTACCAATTCCTAACAAGGTTTGGGATCACATCAGCATAGACTTCATTGAGGGTCTGCCTTCTTTAGCAGGAAAGCAAGTTATCTTTGTGGTAGTTGATCGGTTGAGCAAGTATGCTCATTTTTTGCCCTTATCCCACCCTTACACTGCCTTTTGTAACACCCCGTTACATTAGACACAACCCATACTAATTACTTTAGTTATTTTACGAGGAAATTTTTTTTCGCAATTAAATGAAACATTTATCTACCACATTTAGAATACAGAAAATATTATATAAAGAATCATGATCATCTTACAATCAAACACCAGTTCATGACATTAAAATAAATACAGGGAAATTATGTACTAGCTAATCCCAACCCATACATCAGATAACCTAGTCAGAGCAGTACACAATTTCTGCCCTAGCCCAAATACAGAAATAAATAAAACTAGTATTCAAATTATGTATTATCGCCTTATCATCTGCAACTTCTATCCGCATCAACGGGGAGACTTGATCACTGAGCGTGAACATCATCTTCATGTATCCAATCGACAAGTACATACACAGAAAGAAAGATAGAGGAGTGAGATATGGTTCTATATATATATGTATCACTGACGGTAAAAACAACCGTCAGTTAATTAATAGCGGGGGACCTAAGATTTACTCTAATATATTTGTCTTAACAAATAAAACCTCTAGACATAGTATGGATTCATACCCCCCGATTGGAAGTGACTGGGAGTACATACGCCTCAACCTATGGCAAAACTTTCAACTTCCACAGATGAACTCAATTTATCTAATTTCAGGACATCCACAGTCCTATATAACTCAGGCGTACTCTCATACCAATCAATGGAATGCTGAGCAGTTGTTAGGGTTGCCAAGCTTGGTCAGATGAAGTCTCCGACACAGGATGCTCCCATGGCCTTTAGTTACTTCATCACTCGACACCGTACCCCCTAGACTTCCGTCAGTGAGTCCCTGCCTTTCATTCTTCAGCTTGCCAGGCTGTGTCTTCCACTATAGGCAACATGCCACTGCATGTTCCTCTTTTAACAATACTCACACTAGAGTACTCACAATTTACTTATCAACCTTTGGTCTCAATCACTGAGCACCAACATAGGATAATAATATTTATGTCACTTAGACAGATAAATAGTATAACTATCATATGATCACATTTCAGTGTGCTACATCTAACATCACTGAGTATCAAAATTTTAGAGGATCAAATTTCTGTCATTCTGACAGACAAATAGAATACACAGTACATAGATATGCAAAATCATAATATATCACAATTTAATCATTACATCCAATAATATTTTCATAAATATATATACTTTAAGTATCTATTATAAAATAATCATTACAATATTATGAAATTATTAGGTACTTAATTTTAATTCTTCTAACTTTAATTACTTATTAAAATTTATAGTCACCCATCTTAAAATTAAAATATACTAATATTACTTAATTAGATACAAGGAATTGATATTAAATGAATTGAAGTCTTAGTTAATTTCATATAGTTAGAAATGTGAGGAATTTGTGAGGAAATTAATTCACAAGTTTTATTTAAACAACATAGTTAAGTATTTAGAATTTATTTGTAGAAATAACCATAATCAAGTCTAAATTTTAAAATCTAATTCTAAGTAGTAGGATTAAATACTTAAGTTGTTAATTTAAATTTTTGACTCCTTGTATTTTTATTCCTTACCAAACTCCAAGAACTAATCTATAAGGAAAAGCTTGGTCAAATTTGGTTTTTAAACTATAATTATTATCATTACTTTTAATGTTATTCTATTATTTATCTGACATGCTGAAGTCTAAAATTAGAACTTGTCTTGCTTTTACTACCAAGAACCGAAACTATATAGTAGAGAAGGTAATGGTTTGTTTCTTTTAACAAAAGTCAATTTTCTTGTTTATTTATTTTATCATGACTAAAACTAGTGATTGGGTTGGCCAAATTTCTGACTGTTCATTATTCCTAGTTGTGTCATGTGAGGAAATATTAGATGCTAAGAAGAAAGTATATTGATTCTAATTTTCCAAGAACTGACGCACACACTCAAGTTGAAACTCTAAAGTTGACTTTTGTTGTTTTCTTTAACTTTTATAGCAGAAATTCTTCTTAGAAAAAGAAAAGCTTACTTTCTTTGTGGTCCCCTACATATATGTCCACATCCTTTGTTTCTTTTCTGTCTTCTTTCTTTTTGATATACAACAAGCTGATTAAAAAAAATAGAAACTTACGTCTTTGTTGATTGACAGGGAACGAAACTGTCAAGGGAAGGAAGAAGTATTTCCTTTGACTTCTGTTGTTTTATGAAGAAAGAGGTTAATGCTTGGTTTAAAAACTGAACTAAAACAGCACAGCCTTTCTTACTATTAACCCAGACAGTGAACTTTTTGGACCAAAAGAAAAGAAATATTTTCAGTTCTGCAGGTTTGTAAGTGTTGAGTTCATTGTTAGATTATCAAGAATAAAAAATCAAAAGGTATCTTAGCAAAAGTTCCCTTAAAGGTGAACTTAACAGCACAACAAAACAATAAAATGAGCAGAGAAAAATTCACATTTCAGCTTCATATGGTTTAAGAAATAAAGGAAAATAGTAGGAACTACAAGGTTACTACTGCACATCATCATAAAAAGAAATAAAAATTGAAAGATCAATAGTATTGAACCACCTTACTCCCCCCTTACCTTACAGTCACGTGCAGCAGGGAATAAGAGGAGGAAGGGCTACTATTTGCTCCTGGAAGAGTGGAGAATGAAGTCTCCTATGGTTTTTGCTTCACGGTGGAGGAAGAGAAAAATGAATTAAGGGTGCATAACTGAAGTGAAAAAATGAAAGTTGGAAAAGTGTGTGTGAATTTTTTCTGAAGTGAGGAATAGGCTTAAATAGAAGAGGGAGATTATGGGATATGTCACATAATTTCTTCTGGTTACATGAGGTAGTTTGACTAATTGAAGGAACCATTACTTCTCCTGAACAAGTGGTTGTAGACTGAAGGAAGGAAGAAGAAAAAAATGCTTCAGCTTAGATTTTTATTTCCACTTTCAAAGAAGTTAGGTGAACATAACTTGAGTGGTAGATTTCTGATGGTTAGGTGAATTGTGTGAAGTGTTTCTGGTTAGGTGAGTATTAGAGGTTTGACAGTTAGGTGAGAATTTTGTTTTAAGCTGAAAACTTGTTTCTGGTTAGGAGAGTATTGGAGGTTTGACAGTTAGGTGACTCATTCTCACATTCGAACAGTAGGAATCACGGCTGTGAGATATGAATCACAACCGTGACTGGCGCTGATTTGCTTATCTGTTGAATCGTAACAGCATGGATCACACCCGTGAGACATGAATCACGCCCGTGATGCGTGACAGACGTGAATTTTACTTAGTTTTAAGTTTTAATTTGTATTTGAGCCTGAATCTTTTTAGCCCATTATTCTTAAATATCCTTCTAAACTTTGGAAAGGGTTCTGGACTTCCATCGCTTGACGGTTTGGGAAGTAAGCTAGGGTTATCAATTCTTAAAAAATAAAATTAAGAATTAAACAAACAATCAAATATAGAAAGCGAAAATGAGGGTGTTACACCTTTGATGTTGCCCAACTTTTCTTGGATCATATTTTCAAGTTACATGGCATGCCTAGTACGATTACCAGTGATCGGTACCCCATTTTCCTTAGCAAAGTTTGGAGTGACTTGTTTCAGCTTCAAGGAGTCTGCTTGAATAAATCCACTGCATATCACCCTCAATCTGATGGGCAAACTGAGATTGTCAATAAATGCCTTGAAACCTACCTCCGTTGTATGTGCTCTGAGAAACCCTCTTCATGGTCTCATTGGTTATCTTTAGCTGAGTGGTGGTACAATACCAATTTCCATTCAGCGATTCAAACTACTCCATATGAAGTAGTTTATGGACAACCACCTCCCATTCACCTTCCCTACCTTCCTGGGGAGTCCTCCAATTCGACAGCGAACAGAACTTTAACTGCTAGAGAGGCAGTCATCAAGATCTTACAATTTCATCTCTTGTGGGCTCAAAATCGAATGTCTCAACAAGCTAACAAACATAGGAGTGATAGGTGTTTCACAATTGGTGATTTTGTCTACCTCAAGCTGCAACCTTTTAGACAACATTCTCTGCAACATAACACTTTTCACAAGCTTCTTCCAAAGTTCTATGGCCCTTTCAAGGTGATTGATTGTATTGGCAAGGCTGCTTATCAACTGGAGTTACCTTCCTCTGCTGGGATACATAATGTCTTTCATGTCTCTCAATTGAAGTTATGCAAGAACCCCACTACCAGTTTAGTTCAGTCCCTACCTCCTGTTGCTGATGTCCTAGATCACTAACGGGAACCGGAGGCTATTTTGGATAGGAAGATGGTTAAAAGAGGTCGCGTGGCAGCTACCAAGGTGTTGATCAAGTGGAAACACTTCCCTGCAGAGGAAGCTACTTGGGAGTTCTACTATGATCTTCTCAAGAAGTTTCCTAACTTCCACCCTTGAGGTCACAGGTGTTCTTGTAGGGGAGGGTATTGTTATAGTAATTACCTATTGTTAACAATTTTGAGCTATTTTCATTTCAAATACTTTGGTATTTTCCCATTTTTACTATGTTAGGAGTTTTATTTCTTATTTGGTGATGTCATACCAAACTTGTGAGGCTGTCTTTTTTTTTTTACAAGCTGATGTGGCTTGGTAGAATATTCTAGATTGTTCTGGCAGGGTGTAGGCTCGTGCATATTAGCAAGGCCAGGTGCCAAATGAAAAAAAATGTCTCATCATCATTCACAATTATTCTCTCTCTTCTAACTAATTCTCTGTACACCCAACTCTAGTTCTCTGCACCGAGCTCTATTCTTCCATTGGGGCTCCTGCTTGAAACTTAGGATTTTTACCGATTCTCCCTAAAAATCCAAATCTGTCACACTTTGCTATTACCAAATCTTTTAAATTAACACCTAAGAACTTCAGAAGGTCATTGGAGACAAATCTAGCGTTCATAAAAAACTTGAAATAAGTTATTCCATATATAAGAAATTGATGGGTAATGCAAGAATCCAACCTCCTTTCCACCAATGCCACCAACACCTCTCCCGTCAATTGACGTCGCACCTCCCCAAAAACTTACATCTCCACGGAAACTCGCTTCTCTCATCACTCCAATATCTGGCGCGCTTCGCAGAGTTTGGGGTCCATGTGGGATGCGTTCTTAGGGGCGAAATGATCGATGTGCAGGTGGAGGTGGACACAGTCGCCGAGGTAGTTGGTTGCGGCAAGGGAGCGAAGGCACCGGGAGAGCTTTGATGACGAAGGTGACGGAGACAAAACGGAAAATGCGTCGTTTGGGTACTGGCGATTGAGATCCATCGAACATGCTAGCGGTTTTAATGGAGAGACGAAGTGGGATGAGGAGGTGTTGCCAGCGACGGCGCAGGGTTTGCCGTAGAAGGTGAGGGTAGACGGTGAGAGGGAGGGTCAGAAATAATATGGTACCGAGGGTGCACCGTAATAACGTAGTCATGAGATTAATCAAGCGTCTAAAAAAAATGATCCACTGTGAACCACTTGTTAAAGTGGTTCACACTAGAAGCCGTCATATGTATAACCAATAATCAGAGATTAATTCTTTTGAGGGTAGAGATTATTGAAGTATTGTTCCTCTTAATTATTTTTTCTATACATATATTTAGTAATCAAACTTTTATAAACATATTAAAAAAAACTCAACTATCTTCCAACTATGTCATACTTTATAAGTTATTTTAAATTATTTTTTTTTTACTATTACAAAGGCAATTTACATCAACGGTACACATTCATGTTCTTTGGCAGTTACAACATTGGTCTCGTCTTATTTATCTCTTGGTCTTAAAGTTTTCAAGACATAACCACTTTCAAAGTTGTAAGAAGAAAGTGTATCTTTTGTCGTCAATGAACAAATTTTTCATCATCAACCAAACATTTCAAGTTTGACAATATTGTAAGTCACCTCTTTCAAAATTGCAACCATTGTTATTAGAACAAAATTAAACCTAAAAAATGTTGGTGCATATATTGATGGTGAATTGACAAAAATATGGTGCGTAAAACATAATTAGAGATGGGACTTAAGTCCATATATAATTGATTACCAATAATGAAAAGTCGACTCACACTTGATTAGCATCAAGTCTTGAGTTCAATGCCGAAAGTGTATTATTATAATGTTAACAAGTACTTGACAATAGATACATCTCAAAGGTTTAAAAACATTTGGACCATAAGTAAATAAAGGTACAATGTTGAACAATTGTTCTTAATGGATTATAGTACGTACATATGTGTTGAAGTGTTTATTATGGGACATTTATGTAATAAATTCTACGTATATGTGTCACCTTAAAACTTCATGAAAATGATACTTGACACAAGTTCTTATCAAATGTGTCTCCTTAAAAATTTGTTTAATGCTAATGAGAGATTGCATGTGTAAGTTATGCAAGCTTGTTCTAAAGAATATTTGGTTCAAAGCTTGTCTACCACTTTATTTGAGATGAGCGAAACCCATGACTTACCAAGTAAATGTTCAAAGTGTGAGATACCTTATTTGAAACCATGTGAACCTTATGATGGATCCATGTGGGGATCCTTGTGTTAAAAGTCTTCTCGGCAATGTGAAAGTCAAGTAACGTGTCAAATTGGTGATAGCTAATGACGGTGCGAGTATAAGAAATGTCACCATCCAATACTCGTGGAGAAATATTAAGAACAGAGGTATGACGGGGAGCATAACAAAGTTTGCGGAGCAAAAGCATGATGTGTAAAAAAAAAAAACATGAAGGCATTGGACAAACTTCCATGGTGGATGGATTTGAAGAGGTAGCGATGGGAGCTAGAAATTTTAATTCAAGGAAGGATTGTTGGAAAAGTTAATCCAAATTTCTAAATATTAATTCAAGTGAATGAATTGAATATGTAATATATTGAGAGATGAAAGATTGTGACCATTGGTACATGTGATAATTTCATAGGTCAATTTTGTGTGTTGATGTTGTTCCAGATTTTGTTTGTAATGCCTTAAAGGCTGGCATTGCTGGTATTTGTTTCCCTAGAGGTTTCTAGGTTTAATGTTATCTTTCATTCACCAAAAAAAAATTCTAAGGGATATAACTCTTAGAGAACTCGACTACCATAATCATGAGATGTGTGTAGAAAGTTGGGACAAATTAAGGTCCACTAAGTCTCATTCATAATTGGAGCCATGGAATTTTGTTTTAAAAAGGGGTCATGTGAGGAGAGAAGATACTGTGTGAGAGGGAGGTCACCACCTTGGAGATGTTTGGTATAAAGAAAGTTTAATTATTTACCATTTTAAATAATCTAGTAAAAAAATAATGTGATATTTTTACCGCAGTAATTTTTTTTAACTCATGAAAGTTACCTTTCCATAGGAACAATTTTGTAGCTGAAGAACATTCTTGAGAAATATTGTTTCCTGGGAATATTATTTTTTAAAAAGTAAACCAAACATGAGAAATAAAGTTTTCCAACTTCAGATTTCCAGAAAATTTAAATTTTCTTTATACAAATGCCCCCTAAGTGAGAAAGGAGATTATGTGTAATTAGGAAAGTTTTTCCAAGTTTGTCAAAAAAAACTTTTAATTTTATTAATTTGAGACAGTAAATAATTTGTTGAGATCGATGTTTCACATGGATAGAGGCAAGAAGTATCGATTCACGTTAAATTTTGTCTTTCGCTATTTCTATCCACAATGTTTGGTAATTGTATGTGTTCTATCCTTTCATCTGATTGTGTGTGAGTGGAGAGTTTTTCCCCATCAAAGATTTATCCTAATTTATCTCAAAATAGTTGAGGCAACATCTAATCCTAGCACAAACGTAGGATTTTTTACAATATCAATAGGCCTCGCAACTATTTTTCAAGTATCATCAAATCAGTTTCTCCAAGTCTTGGAACTCAGAATTCATATGTAGGTCCTCGTGTGAATATTCTTTTCTTATAATACATATGTTTGGATCTCTGTCTTGAAACAACCTGAAGCTACAAATAATATATAGTTTGTGTTTTTCTTTTATCTAACATGAAAATATAGAAAGACGTGAGTTGAAAACACCTGTCCTAAACACACACTACTAGTCACTACAGGCTTTGCACTTCAACATTAAGGACACACTTCTTAACTTAATTAGTACAAACCTACAACGTATAAATATCTTTTGGGTTTGAGAACTACAAGAGTGAATTGACAACAAGGAACGACTTGAGTAAACCCCAGGTGAAATCAAAATGAATAACACAAATCGGATCATGAACTAGATGTTTAGCAGGTAAAAATATATAGTAAAATGAAAGCATTTTGGCAATATTGATTTTTAAAAGTGGTTATCAATATTTGTTCCTTAAATATTGATCTTCTTATATGCAATATGCAGGTGTTTGTTTGATGCAGAACACAGCTGTTACAGAGTTTATTTGCTCGTTGGAACTTGAAAGCTTTTTTAAAAGATGTACAATGTTTTCTGCTTTGTCAAAAAAAAAAAGTTAGAATGACATTTTTCTCTATCTTCAACCTTCTGAGATTTTTCTAAAGAGTAAATTACATATATCTTTCCTGAGATTTGCTCTTATTACACCTAGCATCCCTCTATTTTTTTACATTACTTTGAGCACCCCTAAGGGGGATAAGTGTAATATTTTTTAAATCTGAGAGGGGAGGTCGGTGTAATAATTTATGCCTATGAGGGGGGTCGGTGTAACAAAAGTCCAAAAATTAGAAGATTTTCTGTAGGATTCAAAAATGGAAGGGTGCCGGGTGTAATAAAGACAAACCTCAGGGGGTGTCCGTGTAATTAACTCTTTTCTAAAAGCATCTAACTAAACTATTGTATTTTTTTTTTTTTAGTACTTTCTAAATAGTTTTTCTGCTGTGTAACTTTCTGCACTGAAACTTATCCAAATCTTGAAAATGTTCAAGCATGTCTTCAATTAATTGATATTCCTGTGAATATTTCCTGAAATTTGCACTTTAGCTCTTTATGAATTTTAGAGAAATCATCATTCCCTTGCAACTTTCTGAGCTTGAGCTAGAGAATCGAACCTTATGAAATTAACTAAAAATTAAATCCAGTACACTTAATTATCATCCTGATTACATCAGACCAACCAGAAAAGATAGACTAGCTAAATAGAATTTTCTTATAATAATTCTTGACATGAACTAATTATCACGTACCTTTGTAGTTATTATATTGGTCTACATCAATAAAATTTTGTAAAATAATAAATTTACTATAACTGTTTCGTACTTTATTATTCTACCTTCCAGAGAATCTTAGTACAATTTTGTATGTTACAGTAAATTGTTGTTTTGCTTTTGTCGTTTAAAGATGTATATGATTCCACCAATTATATTAATTGCGATATATGTTTTATGACTTTCGAACACCCAATGGCGGATCTTTAACAAATATTTTTAGAGGCCAAAACAATTAAGAGAAAAAGAGTATAAACTTACAGTGTAAAATAATTTTATATTATAAGTTTGTTTGAGATAGTTACAAAAATTAGATTATTTCAATAATCGATTATATGTATAATCGATTATAATCATAATCAATTTTTGTTTGCGTAAGTTTGCTGAAAAGTTGTTTGAAAATAATTAATGTCGTTTGGATGCAACAAAAAATTAGTTTTTACATAGTAAAAAAGTGTGAAAACAGTTGAAAAGAAAAATAAGCTGTTGAAAAATAATCATAAACTACAAATTTTCAGCTTCATAAAAACAACTTATTTTTTCAAAAAAAAATATTTTTTTTCCAAATTTAAGCTAAATTCCCAAACATCACACTTTTTGCAAAAACAACTTAAATTATTCTAAAACAGCTGAATTGTTATGATCCCAAACATGCTCTATATATCATCTAATCATAATTCACTATATATAGTAAATTTGTTAATTTTTACAAAATTATCTTAAAAGTCATATTAACGGTAATTAATTTGTGATTGGATGACTTTTACACTGCTAATGTATCACCATTAAACTCAACAATTAAGTAAAATACTCAAAATTATTGAGAACGCTATTTTTTTAAAAAAATTACATATACTTATTTAATAAAAAAAAGTGGGATTACATATACTTATTTAACCAAAAAAAGTGGGGGGACCATGGCTATCCCCGTCCACAAGTATCTCCGCCACTGCATCATCTACAATGCTTGTTAATGTAGACATAAACGAAGACCTTAACCTTATAAAATTATCTTAAAAGTCATATTAACGGTAATTAATTTGTGATTGGATGACTTTTACACTGCTAATGTATCACCATTAAACTCAACAATTAAGTAAAATACTCAAAATTATTGAGAATGCTATTTTTTAAAAAAATTACATATACTTATTTAATAAAAAAAAAAAGTGGGATTACATATACTTATTTAACCAAAAAAAGTGGGGGGACCATGGCTATCCCCGTCCACAAGTATCTCCGCCACTGCATCATCTACAATGCTTGTTAATGTAGACATAAACGAAGACCTTAACCTTATAAAGTTATCACTAGAGGAGTTTTTTTTTTTTCATTTTTTCTTTTTGAATTGCTGGAGTTAATTTATATGTATTGGCTAATCTTGGAACCGAAACGTATACTTAATTGTCAACTTTTCAGCTTGCTTCACTAATCTTTCGACTTTCCGCAATTTACATGTGATGTGGTCATAGCCTTCAAGTAATTTATAAACATTGACACATGAACTATTTTAGTAATTTTTTATTCAAATATATTATTATTATTATTATTATTATTATTATTATTAATTTTGTAGTATGTTGTATGAGTGGATCCGTGCTGACCATGAATACTCCACTCATATTTTAGCAATATCTAAGTCAAACATGAATTCAATAACGGTTAGTCCAACTAAAGTAGACTGTCGCCGCAATTTTGAAGCTTCAGATAAACTTGTTTTATTTAATAACTTTCTACAAATATTTAATTGATAAACTAGTATATTAGTTTGTACATTGTACAACATAAATATTTATTTTATACGATTAAAATTGATAATAAATAAATATTTTTAAATATATAAATTATATTATAATTAAAATATATAATAATAAATATTTTTAAACTTATAAATTATATTTTAGATTTATGATAAATAATTTATATTGTGTTATATTGTTATTTGTAATTATTTCTTTCAAAAAAAATATTGAAATTTAATTTAGAAATAAAGATATTAAAAATGGTAGTTTGAAATAGATAAGGAGTCAAGTTAAAAACTATTAAAATTGATATTAAATATAAGAGGATACACTTTCAGTTACATTTAAAAAAATTATTAAAATTAAATAATAAGCTACAATAATCATTTTTCCCTCTATAGTACCACTTATCCACGTGAACCATTTGGAATAGTAGTTCACCGAAGAATTCGCCCAAGAAGGAAAATCAAGAAGAAAAAAAAAAGATCGACTATAGATTCATAAAATTTAAAAATTGGGCTTATGCCCTCCTTCAAATGAAAAAAAAAAAATAGCTATAAAAGAAGGTAAGAGTTTTATGTCACAATAAGAAACACAATCGATTGAGTGATAAAAAAAAAAAAAAAAACAAAGCAAACTCTTATCATGGCTTACGACAACACTTATGTTTGTACCCATTTAACATTGGGTAAGTGTTCTTGCAACCCAACCGTGACATATGCATTTGGTTCTTCTTCTTCCACCAAGAAGAGAGAACTTTGCAACAAAGCCTATGTTGCTTCAAGAAAGAAGAAGTTCAGGAATGATTATGAGCTTTGGAAGATCAAGAAAGTGTTGAAAAAGAGTAATGTTCGGAACATGAGCAGGTTCATGTTGGGGAGAGATATGGCAGAGGACTTTGTGCTACTTGTGTTGGGGGCTGATGCTGATGATATTCACAAAGGAGTTTATGTTAAGATTTGGGATGTGGACACAAAGTCCATACACTCTCTTGTTTTCAAGAGATGGGTTTCTCCCAAGGCCTTCTAAAACAATTCAACTGATAACCAAACTAAACAACTTTCCTCTTATCTTTATGGTTAAACCATTACCCAATAAAGCTAAGATAACTTATATGCTCCCAAGTAAAGGACAAATAAATTTCATCAGAACTTATATGCCATAGTATGTGAACAAAAGCTACATGGAAACTGCACATGGCTGGGAAAACACAAAGCAACAATAGTAGAAAACAGAGTCATACAAAGGGAATTGGAGATATTGATAGAGAAACGAACTAGCGGGAAGGGAATTGGTAGCTAAGCAAACGGCACGCTAAATTAACTTTCCCTACCCAAAGGTTTCCTTTTTGAAAAACATGGTGTCTAGGGTTGACGTTCAATGCTGCCCATGGTTAGGGTTTCATGAGTCACACATAGGTGAGGGTGAAAGTCAGCCGGTAAAGGTTTCGATAAGGGTAACAACTTTGGAGACGAGGTAGGTGCACATGAGTTCGATTTCAAAAGGAGAGGGCACGAAGCCGATGAAGGTCGGACGCCACGGCCTTGCAAGGTTCGACCAACCACCGTCAACAGTAAAAAATTGCAACAATCGTAAAAAGATCCACTGTGTTATTTTACATATTCAGTTCATGTTTGACCATATATTTTAATGAAAGGTTATCTTGTAATTTTACATTTTTGGTTACATTTAAAAAAAACTTTTAAAATTAAATAAGAAGTTACAATAACCACTATTCCCTCTACAGTTCCACTTATCCACGTGAACCATTTGGAGCAGTAGTTCACTGAAGAATTCACCCAAGAAGGAAAATCAAGAGAAAAAAAATGATTGACTATAGATTCATAAAATTTAAAAATTGGGCTTATGCCCTCCTTCAAATGAAAAAAAAAAGCTATAAAAGAAGGTAAGAGTTTTATGTCACAATAAGAAACAAAACTAACTGAGTGATAAAAAAAAACAAAGCAAACTTGTATCATGGCTTACGACAACACTTACGTTTGTACCCATTTAACATTGAGTATGTGTTCTTGCAACCTAACCGTGACACATGCATTTGGTTCTTCTTCTTCCACCAAGAAGAGGAAACTTTGCAAAAAAACCCATGTTGCTTTAAGAAAGAAGAAGTTCAGGAATGATGATGAGCTTTGGAAGATCAAGAAAGTGTTGAAAGTGGGTGATGTTGGGAACATGAGCAGGTTAATGCTGGGGAGAGATATGGCAGAGGACTTTGTGCTGCCTATGTTGGGGGCTGATGCTTATGATATTCACAAAGGAGTTTATGTTAAGATTTGGGATGTGGACACCAAGTCCATGCACTCTCTTGTTTTTAAGAGACGGGTTTCTCTCAAGGCCTTCTAAAACAATTCAACTGATAACCAAGCTATAAAACTTTCCTCTTATCTTTATGTTATGGTTAAACCATTACCCAATAAAGCTAAGATAACTTATACGCTCCCAAGTAAAGGGACAAATAAATTTCATCAAAACTTATATGCCATAGTATGTGAATAAAAGCTACATGGAAACTACACATGGCAGGGAAAACCCAAAGCAACAACAGTAGAAAACAAAGTCATACAAAGGGAATTGGAGAGATTGACAGAGAAATGAACCAGTGGAAAGGGAATTGGTAGCTAAGCAAATGGCATGCTGAATTAACTTTCCCTATCCAAAGGTTTCCTTTTTGAAAAACACGGAGTCTAGGGTTGACGTTCAATGCTGTCCACGATGAGGGTTTTGTGAGTCATACACATGTGAAGGTGAGGGTCAGCCAGTGAAGGTTTCGTTAAGGGTAACAACTTTGGAGACAAGGTAGGTTCACATGAGTTCGATTTCAAAAGGAGAGGGCATGAAGCCGACGAGGGTCGGACGCCACAACCTCACAAAGTTCAACAAACCGCCGTCCACTGTAAAAAGTAGCACCAACCGTAAAAAAGACCCACTGTGTTATTTTACATATCCAGTTCATGTTTGACCATATATTTTAATGAAAGGTTATCTTGTAATTTTACATTTCCAGTTACATTTAAAAAAAACTATTAAAATTAAATAATAAGCTACAATAAACACCATAGTTATTAGACTAGCTCGAACCGGCCAATTGAACCGGAAACTGGTCATATGGTCGGTTTGAGTCACTTACTGGATCGGATTTGCATGCAACTCGGATGGCTTGGCTATCTCTAATGGTTTTTTCAGAAAATCAGTGTCCCACAACTTGCAATAAATCGACCAGGTTGCATACAAATTTCTACTCTCTGTACACCGACAAAGGATCTTCGACCTACAACTCCTTAGAGATCCGCTCATGGATGCAGAGACGATGGGTAATAAATGATGACCGTGGCACCGTGGTTGAAGTCCGGCAACAATATGAAATGGGAGAAGGGAGAAAAGATGGATAATAAATGATAACTGTGGCACTGTGTTTGAAGTCCGGCAACATATGGAATGGGAGAAAGGAAAAGAGATGGTGACAAAGATAATAAAAAGCCTATGAATTTTGTAACGCAAATGGAAGATAACATATCGAAAAATGTGGTTTGCATTTTGTTTCAAGATTTTAATTTGATTTTGAAATTTGAAATCTTGGAAATGAAATAATGGCACACTGCTCGATCCTCAGCTTTCATTATTGCCTGCCAAACTGCCCACGTTCCCAGCTTTTTTATTTTCTATAATCCACGTTCCCAACCCTATGTATAACATATATATTAATTAATTAATATAATATTATCATATAGTACGAAGGGTACTTGGGTATTTGGGGGAGAGATGGAAATGGCGTAAAAAAGGAAGCATAAAATCAAGAAATATTAGAGAATGATAGAGAAAAGGGGGAGAAGGTCTCATTATTTATAGCCTCCAAAGCACTTGAAATGACGTGACCTGAAACGAGGCAGCCTTGTAATAAAGAGGGGATTGTAGTGAAGCGTCACGCCCCATGCTCTCTCGATCCAAGGGCTAAAAACTCCCCAAACCCTTCAATTAATGGTCATAACCCTCCTTCCTACAATATATAACCTCTCATTTATTGTCCTTGCACATAGAATCAAGGGGTAAATCAATGTGTCAAAAGTTGCAATTATATAAATACGAAAGGACATAATGTGTGGCTCTAGGTTACAATATTACACAAGTAGGTAAAAAAGACACAACATTTCAATCAACACAAGTTATAATTGCCATGGGGAATTGAATTTCTCCAAAGAACTTGGCAAAGCATGAGTAGAAAACATAATTAAGCTTTTGTTGTTCAAGTTAAACTTATAACTTAGTGGCTAGGGGTAGAAGTACTAGGTTGGGCCGCCTATTAGAGGTCTATGGCTTGACTTGGCCCAACTCGTTTAGACAAAATGTCAGGCTCAAGCTTTTTAAAAGCCTTTTTCATTAAATAGGCCAGGCCATAGGCTTTAAAAAAAGCCTATTAAGCATGACAGACTAGCCTAATTAGAAACAATATTATTTTTAATAAAAATATTATTATTAATATGATATATAATATTATAATTATTTATTGAAATTACAAAATTATTTTAGTGGTTTGACTATTTAAATAATTTTAATATTTGGAATAGGTTAATTCCTATACGCATAGATGGGTAGCAGGAATATGGGCTTTTTTCTTTTGGTAACCTGCCATTTGTAATGTTTGTAGGCAAGTTTTGGCCACATCTTGTGGTTTAAAATTGCCTTATTGTTTTTAATGAAAATCTTTGGCTTTGTTAAAAAAAAAAGTAAATAGGAATCCAACGCATCCAATTTTGGATAACATAGGAATAACATGTAAGTCGTTGCTTCACACTCTAATACTTCAACGCATAATAGTTTTACTATTATACAATAATTTTTTACACTTCTTAATATGAAACAAGCCTTTAAATAGGTTAACGGGCAAGGCCAGGTTTATATAAAGGCTAGACCCGAGCCTAAAAAATAGGCTCGTGACAGGTAACAGGCTCTGGCTTGGGCTGTGAAAATATAAATTGGGTCAGGTCAAGCTTAGGTAGGGTCTGGCCTAGCCCAGCCTATTTCCACCCCTACTTAAGGGGCTTGTGTACTGGTCAAGTTAGGAGCTCGGTCATCCGAGTTCCGTTTACCACACATTCAACTTAGGGCTTTTGCTTCCTGCACCCCACTTTTTGCTTCCTGCATCCCCTAATCTTTTAATATCCCCTAATTACCCTTGTCATGCTTCTTCTCCCTCCATCAATTTCCTTCCTCATGACCATCCAATAATGCCCATGAGCAGGTTCTAGCTTGCATAAGTTCCAATAATTTCCCTCCGCATGACCATTCAATAATGCCCGTTCTAGCTTACATAAGTTCTGAAATTAATGGTGTGGTATTTTGAGGTTACGTTTGACGGGAATGAGGTGCATTAAGAAGAAAAAGAATTTTGGCAGGGAATTAAGAACTTTCAAATATTGATGTTATAATGTCTTAATGGATGATTTACGGTCGGGGAAGGTGGAGAAAAATTATGTATTGGTGCAATATTGGGTGTGGGTAGTAGGATTGATATATAAGGATTAAAAATACTGTAAGAGGCTTCCGGAATAGCTATTCCATAATACAATTTTTTATTCTGGAATTGCTATTCTGGAATTAAATTTAATTCTGGAATAGCTATTTCGGAATACAAAAATACCCATAAAATCAACAACACTTCAAGGGACTTCTTGGTGTCAATGTCGCACAACAAAAGGGAAGGGGGAAAGGGGTGCATTGCCACCGCAAAGGGGAAGGGGGAGGTGGAAAGAGAGAAAGAGGGTGGGGTGGGGTGTATTGCCACAGCAAAGGGGAAGGAGAAGGTGAAAAAAGAGAAGGGTGAGGGTGGTGCGATAGGGGAAGAGGTAGGTGGAAAAAGAGGAAGAGGGCGTGAATGGGTTGCATTACCACTGCAAACACATAGGGGAAGGTGAGGTGGAAAAAGGGAAGGAGGGTGGAGGTGCTTGGCAGCGCTAGCATTGTGGGTGGTTGGGTGCCTGATGAGGGTGATGAGGGTGGGGGCACGTGGATCTTTTTGCTTTCCTATAGGGTGGAGGAAGCAAAAATAGGGGGTGCAGGAAGTAATTCCCTCGACTTAGTAGGTCAAAGGACAAGAGGTGGTTAGTAGATAGTCCACGGGGTAAGCATGAAAAAATTGGATAACGATCGTGGTCAGAGGTGTTAAATTATGACGGTTATCGAGACAATAATTGTAAGTCCTCTAATCACAATACATTAAGGGTGGATACCAAGTATGCAAACTATAATTAAACATATACACTTACTCAAACTAATGACTCCTCTGACTTTAATTGTCAGAATGTCATTGCAGGTATCACCCCCTATCTTGGGAAGGAGATCAACAATATGCAAAGGAGGAGCAGATCAAAGAGAAAGAGCCAAGGATCGACACAATCATTCTATACTTAGAGAAATCATACCTCGAGTTTTGGTAGAAACAATAACTGATCTTAGTCTCTTTTACTTTATTTGGAGAGTAAAGAAAATAGGAATGAAGGAATTAGAATAAAAAAGAAATAGACAATAGAGAAATAGAATGAGTTTTAAGTGGAAATATATATTTTTTGGATTAATAAAAATAAGAAAAAATTGAAAGAAATAATTTCTCGAAGAAGAAGAAGGAAGAGAAGGAGGTAGTTAATGATGAAGTAGGAAAACTATTCTGAAAACCAGTGGGATATAACATTATTTTTAGGCAAATGCTAACCAGTGCCTTAAAGACACTGGTTAATGACCTAAAAGAAGAAATATTTTTATTTAGAGATACAAAATTGCACTGTTCATTTTTTTTTGCGCTCTCTTATGATTTCCATAATAAATAATTTCTCCTTTTAATTCCTAGCAAGACCCTTGTTTTTAAACAATACATTTATAGCATGAATAGTAAAATCGAGACCAAATAAATACCAATTTATCTAGGTTCTGTCTCCTCACACCGCAAAAAATGTTATTTCTTCTTCATAAATCGGGTGAAGGATAAATGTACAGTAGGATATAAGTGTAAATGACTAATTTTTATCTGACCATAGATCTAATTTCGCGCTTCTTAGAAAGGAATTATAAATCATGTTGGGTTCATAGAAAAAAGTTATTGTCTCTCTCTTTCTTATTTTCCTCCTCTTTATTTCTCTCTTTTCAATTTCAACTTAACCAAACAAAATGCTAAAAAAGAAAAATATAATTATTAAAATAAAAACAATATAATTTAAACATTTCTCATAAGGAGAGAAAAATATGTTTTAGTAAAAAAAATGTAAAATGTATTTTACTATATAATTTATTATTCTAAACTTACGCCAGTATGGTCAACCACTTGCAGTTCTTGTTAGGGATATTTTAGAATTTATCTAAACTGTTAAACTGATTAAAAAGACTAAAAATCAAACAAATAGTTGACAAAAAAAATCTTATTTTTTATTTGGCTTTCATCTCCGAAATTGCACCAAATCAAATCCCAAACATATTAAATTTATATAATTTTTTTTTACTTTATCCTAAAATAAATCCTAACCATGTTATAAATATATATTTGTAATTTTAAAAAATTAAGATTATTATAAATTATGATTTTTTTATATCAAGTTATGATTTATGATGAGATTTTTTTATATTTATTATGTGTTTAACTTTTTATTTAATAAATTTATTTTTAAAAGAAAAATTAATCATTAAAAAATCATATATTAATTTGAAATTCTACTCTTATTCTAGTTAATACATTTTCAATTATTTGTTAATAAAAATAAAATATTTCTCTTTAAAATATAAAAATATCAAACTTAACCGTAAAAGATTAACAATTGTTCATTCTCAAATCAAACTAGGTGCATGTTTGGATTAAAATTTACAAAAAGTAACTCAAATCTTATTTTTACATAATTAAGTTTTCAAACAATTTTAATATGCAAATATATCAAATATGTCACGAGACTAAGTTTATTTTTCAAATAAAATTCAGAGCACCTCAGACAAAAAATAAAAACATAAGCTAAATCAAATTATGCATATCTAATAGGACGATTTTTATATCTGACAGGGCTACTCCCTACATATTGTAGACCAAATGCCTAACAAGCAAATCACAGATCCCCTCCTCCCATTAGTACAGACTTTGCCCATAGATTTTCCTTCTTTGTGATTTTTGGTATGGTATATAAAAAGTGAAAGAAAATAGAAAAGTTTAAAACTTAAATTAATCAGAAAATAGAAGAAAAAAAAATTCATTTTTAAGAATCAATAATTTCTTTTACTTTTTTTTATTTTCTCTTCAATTAAATAATATAAAAGTGTTGATACTTTAAGAAAAGTGTGAACTAAAAGGAGTGAAAATTTTTAATGCACTAAATTTGAGAGTTTGGAATTTTAAATAGGCAAATGTTAATGAGTGTTCTAAAGCACTTGTTAAAGAAATAAAAATAGATTTTTTTCTTAAAATGTGTAAAAATAAACTCATAATTTTTAAATACATTTTTATATATTTTTAATAAAAATTTTCTTCTTTTATTTTTTTAATCAATATCTAAAGACATTGATTTTGGACACTGCTAGTTAGCAAGACTTTTTTGAATAAAGCATGAACGGAAATTTTGGCATTATTTGATGCTTGAGGAAAAAAACACAGTTTCCATTCTCGTGAATGGTGGAACCCAATCCTCGTTTTCCGTAATAATCGTACATATTAATTCAACAAAGACGTCAATCAAAAGTTATCTCAAATATCATGGTAAGCTGAATAAAAAAAAAATATATCATGGTAAGATTTTGTAAGCAAAATTTTAGAACTTATATCACCGGGTAAGTTCGGTCAAATGCCAATTCAAGCTAATATAAAGTCGACCGAAGTTACATTGTAATTACTTTGGGAGTGATTTCATTAAATTAAATTATATATATATATATATATATATATATATATATATATATATATTATACGTAAGAATCGAAAATAGTATAAAAAAAAATTTTAGAACTTATGTCACCGGATAAGTTCGGCCAAATGCCAATTCAAGCTAATATAAATTCGACCGAAGTTACATTGTAATTACTTTGGGAGTGATTTCATTAAATTAAATTATATATATATATATATATATATATATATATATATATATATATATATATAGGAATCGAAGACAGTATTAAAAAATTTACAATATTCACGTATCATGTTCAACCAACTACCCCTTAGTACTTATTTTATACTTTGAGTACACCAAACAACTTCCCAATTCAATTTTTAGTGGTGTTATCCAACCAAGTGAATGTCAGGTGGGTAGAACTAGAAAGCCAATAAAACCTAAATATATTGTAAAATTTTATTTGTGTAACATTTTACGAATTCAATTCATCACATTATATCTTTGTAATAGTCATAGACAGATATAAAAGGGTAAGGATGGATCTTGGCTTCTTCATAAAAATTCCTTACATATATACATATAATTTTTTTATGTGAAAACTATACGTAATCTTTTTTTTTTTTTTCATTCAATTATACACGTTAAAGTTTGCATGTTTTTTTTTTTTTTTCTATTCCTTGATATACTTTTTAATTAACTTATTTATGAGGGGCAAAAAAAATTTTTGTTACACAAATTTAATTAAAATATATTAATAATGTAAACATTTTTTACATTAGTATTTAATTTTAATTTTTCATATAAGCTTATTTTAGTCAAATCAAACTAGTGTGTATGTTTGTTTTTACGTTTGAAATGCTCAAATTGATATTTGACCCAATCCAACAAGACACAAGCTTTTCCGTTAAGATGTCTTAAAAGTTTGAGCTAATCAAACTAACTTATAAACTATTAGAGTAACTTGTGAACTAATTCACTTGAAAATTGAAATATGCTGTTAAATTCTCTTAACCCCCCATTCTTTTATTTTTGAAAAAAACAACAAAATAAATGAAAAGCAAGTTTGATATGATCGTGGTTGATTTTTGTTATGAAAACCAGATCATCATCCCATGCCTTAGATGCTGACCTCACACAGCCATTCGAACCTTACCGACAAGAAAATTGTAGAGGACTTGTGTGTTACTTACAGAATGTCCTATTGATTTCAATAATTCATGCTATACAACCAAGTAATGGACATGAAACAAGACAAACTCTATGCCCCAGTTCTCTTTGTAATTTGAACCAATTAGGCTGGAAACCACTTACATCCAATTGCAACTTGTCATTTAATTTTATTGTCCCTTTTCCCCTTCTGTTAGTTTTTTCTACTACTTTTTCTTTCTTTTTCTTTATCTTCTTAAAGCAACATTAACTTTAACTAGTTTTAATCTCATATTGGGAAGTAATGTTTTGGAAGTGTATTAATATAGGTTTGATTCAAAGGAAAGAACCAAGAGACCTATTCAAGCATGGAGTCTAAGATGCTCAATCTTTATTTTTATTTTTTTTTGTCTAGATCACATGTATTGTCTACAAGATACAATCCTGTTCTAACCGAGTAGGATCACTATGGGAAACAATAATGTTCTAACTGAATAGGATCACTATAGATAGTAAAGCTCTTCCTCCGAATATTTAACACAGTTGCATACCAGGACTCAAATTCGAGACATTTGATTAAGTTAAAACAACTCCATGCCAATTGATTCACACGCTGCTCAATCTTCATTTTTATTTAACAAATTATCCTTACAAGAAATTTGTTCATTCTAAGATTAATCTTGTTTGTGAATGCTCATTTTTCCTGCCAAATGCCTTCGTGTTAGCTCAAATTTTAAATCACATAGACCCTCATTCATAGAATTCTTTACATATCATACTCAAGTTAATTTGATACGAGAATAAAATTAGTGTATAATCTTATGGGTAAAACTGATAAATGATATTTCACCTCTAAATTATAAACACCCCCCTCCCCCACTAAAACAATAATTTACTTCTGTAATCACATGGCACATAAAAGCCAAATCTGCCCTTTTCAGAGTTGAATAAGAACAAAAAACTAGTGGTTTAGAAAGTGAACCTAGTCCACAAATATTTTACTGCAGTATTTGGGAGTAACACAGCTTTTTATGCTGTAAATTTAACCACAATGACATCCTGTGAACCAAGCTTGTTTGGTTAGGACATCTCCTTGGAAGTTTCTCCCTATTCTTCCTGGTCCTCAATTTAGATTTTCTAGATTCTACTTTAGTGGCTCCAAATTCACTGCAGGCTCTAGTAACAAAACAGCAACTATTAATAAGCAAGAATCTTGACAAGGGTAAGTGAAAAAAATATCCAAGTTACTACATACTATAGATAGTCCTAGTCTTTAACAACCACTAAGCAAGGAACCCCATTATTTCAGAAGCATACAAAAAATCCAACTGTAACATTATCACCCTCTCTTCCACTCAATCAGATTTGCACATGATCAAGCCTCATAATTTGCCTTTAAATTGGTCCACACCCCCCTTGTCCTTCCCATTGTGAGATTCATTCAACACCAAAGCACATTGCAAAGTGTTTTTTCATTTGCATTGCATTTCAACCTTGCAAAAATTGCAATGGCTTCCAACAAGCTCATTGCCACCATCTTGGTGCTTTCTCTCCTTGCCTACTCAACATTCACCAATGCATGTGGCACATGCCACCCCAAGCCCACCCCTTCTCCCCCTCCTCCAGCAGGGAAGTGCCCCAAGGACACATTGAAGCTAGGGGTGTGTGCTGACATTCTAGGACTTGTTAATGTTGTTATTGGGTCCCCTGTAACCACCAAGTGTTGTGCATTGCTTCAAGGCTTGGCTGATTTGGAGGCTGCACTTTGCCTGTGCACTGCTATTAAGGCCAATGTGCTTGGAATCAACTTGAATGTGCCAGTCACACTCAGTGTGCTACTTAGTGCTTGCCAAAAAACTGTTCCTTCTGGATTCCAATGTGCATAGAATTCATCATGTTAGGTTCTTTTCCATCACTTGTGTTCTCATATTGTTGTTTTTGTTTTAGTTCTTCTTGTGCTATGTGTGACATGTTTTCATTTTAATAATCTGGCAAACACATGTTTGCCTTAGTAACCTTTTTCTCTTTTCTAGTGAATTTGGGGAACTTTGATTATTATAATTGTAATTTTTACTTTTGGGGTATGCTGGAGGTGGAAGGAGTTGAGTAGAGAAAGAGAGTAAGTTCCTTAGGGGATGATTAAACCTCTGATATCATTGTTAAACCAAATCTTAAAGACCAATGTTAGTGACAAAATTGTATGCAGAAGTTAATGTACTTTACAGTCAAGTGTATGTATTATCAATTTATGTTAAGCATCGTCTATTTTTTTTTTTTTAAATTGTTGTCATTATTCATCATATCTCTGTTTACAAGAGAAATCAAATCTGTTTTGCTAACTATTTTAGTTAATAGAACAATGATTAAAAAATCAAAAAGAGAATTTTTTTTATTAAAAATGTGATGTTTTATGTTATAAATATATTCCTATCAAGATTCCTAACAAAAAAAAAATCTTTATTAATTTTTTTAACAATTGTACTAAGGCTAATGATTAGCCAAACAGTTTTGCACATTTTTCTCCTGTCTGACTGTCTGAATTGAAAACAATAGTGCACATATGCAGCACGTACTATATACAGATCTCAGTGGAGAAGTTGACCACTTGACCGTGTTTTATTTTCTCTCCAGCAACATTTTAATAAAGATAATTGTATAACCAGTATATTAAGGGGAAATAAAGGAGGTTTATTGCCAAACTGTTTATAAAGAAAAGATTATTATATAGAATATTGTTATTTCAACAACATTTTTTTTAATACTCACTCGGTTCTTATTTATAAGACCATTTTAACTCATTCACACATTTTAAGAAAAGTAGTTAATTTAGTTAATTACATTAAATTTATCAATAATGTGTATTGTTCTTCCAAAAATACCCTTAACTTTTTTTTAACATTAATCATCTCTCTCCACTTAATTGTTTCTCATCTAATTAATTAATTAATGTTTAATGTTTGGAGAAAGAATAATTAATTAAGGATACTTTAAGAAAAAAATAATTAATGCATCTAAAAATTAGAAAAGGATCTTATAAAAAAAGAGGGACAAACAATTTTCTGATTATAAATAGGAACGAGGGAGTAGTTTTTACATCAAATAGAAAAGAGAGAGAAGAGAAAAAAAATGTGTGATAAAATAATGATATGATAGAGAGAAATGAAAAAAGTATTATGAAAAACTATTGTTAGAATAAAATTATTTTTTCTTTAAAAAAAGAAAAAAAATTATTTTTTCTTTCAAAAAATAAAATAAAATTATTTTTTCTTTAAAAAAAGAATAAAATTATTTTATTTTAGGCAAATATTAATCAGTGTCCTCAGGACACTGGTTAAAGAAGTAAAAGAAAAAATATTTTTATTGATATATGGAAAAATACGCTCTCCTATGATTTTAAAATGCGCTCCATGTGATTTTCAACAAAATCTTTCCTCTTTTAATTTTTTGGACACTTGTTAGCAAGATATGCAATTAAATATATTGATGCACTACTAAAGTTGAGTATACAGGTCAATTTGATTTACAAAGGTTTGGTATGCATAAGCTCATAAATAAATGGGTTGAAGCGGGCTAATCCACAAAATAAATGGGTCAACATAATGGCTGATCTACACTGGCCCACGGATTGGTGGACTAGCTTGTGAACCTAAAAAAACGTATGAAAAAAAAAGCTAAAAGCTAAAAATAAATTATAAACAAATATCAAAAAATAAAAACAATTAACAAACATTAAATAGTTGTATGTCCCAACTAAATAACCATCAAATATTAATATAAATTTTACAATTAATTAGTAAATAATTAATCGATTTATATATATTATGTGAGTTAAACGAGTTAACTCGAGAACTTGCAAACCAAATTCATTTAGCTAGTAAGTTAAATGAGCTAATTCGTATAGATCCATATTTATATAGACTAACTCTCATTATGTTTAAATCTAAATCTAGATAAATTGTGGTTAAATGGGTCAGTCGCACACCATAACTCATACTCAACTCCAACATTACATATTCAAAAGGGTCATGAGTTGTTGAGTAGAAAGCGTGAATTATTTGTAAATTTTTTAATAACTATGTTTGATTCCTACGAATAAAATATTCAAAAAGGTCATGTCAATAAAGATTTTACAACGTACCTAGCTAATTAAATTTACCCTAAATATTCTATTTGCTATAACAAGAGCGATGCTACAGTACGTCTTGGCTCCCAGCGCATTGGGTCCATCTCTAGTAGGGGTATGATTGGTCCGAATCAATATGCAAAGTCGATTAATCTGGACCCGATTAAAGGAAGAAAAAAAAAATGATTCAAAATCTCATATTGATTTATCAGTTCGGTTTGTTTCAGAAAATGTCACAATTCAATTTACTTTATGTTAGATTTTGGGTTGCACAATTTTAAAGTTGTTGATTCCGAGATTCAGAATTTCAGATTGTAAGAATTTGAAGTTGAGGATGTATAAGTGTATTCTTCTTCTTAATGGGCTACAAGATCATTTTTAATGTGTGAGGAAGTGGGTATGCACTTCACACTCGAGCGTGTGACCAAAATATGTGTTTCATGGAGAAATAAAGCATAATTTGGCTGAAAGTAAGAAGCTTCCATGTCTAGAGGTGACATCGGTGAGTTTATGGAGAAAATTATTTCATTTTTTTTATTTTCTTTTTCTATAATGTCTATGAAGAAGTTTATCTACATAAACCCTAGATCAAGTTATGAAGCGATCCAACCCAATCAACTTAAGTCTTTTAAAAAAATGAAATAAAAAAAAGAAAAAAATTATAAAAATTAAAAGAAAATAAATATGTCAAAAGTTAGATTTAGAAAAATAAAATAAAATTAATGATTAAAGATAATTAAATATTTTGTATAATTTAATATGGCCTAGTTGAGTTTGAAATTTTCAAAATCGATACTTGACTCCATTGTTTCAAGTTTATTCATTTTAAAACTAATTTGTCCCGTTAAAACTAATTAATGTAATGGTTAAAATTCTTGAAGTATAATATTAAAATAATGTGGATAGAGTAATGGTTAAAATAAATAATTTAATATTAAAATATTAAAAATAATATAAAATAAAATAAACTTATCATCTAACAATATCAATATCTTGAAGTATAAGATGGAACAAGAAAATAAATATTAAATAGTATAATAGTTAAAATAAAATAAAATAATGTAAACTTATTATCTATCATTATCAATATCTTATATAATAAAAAGGTAAAAATGAGAAAGCTCCATCTTATGTAAAAAAATATATAATAATAAAATTCTACCTTATGAGTGGAAGAAGAGAAAAACAATATAATAAAATCTTACCTTATATAGAAAAGATTAAAAAGAAAATCTAATAAATATTCAAGAAGAAAAAGAAAATAAATATAAAAAAACTAGAAGTTAACGTCTTGAAAAACGCTATATAAAGTAGCGTGTCAAAAAATGCTAGAAGTTATTATAAAAAATTTGTTTACTAAACATTCAAATAAGTTTTTCAGCTAGTAAAAGAAGAAAGTTAGAAGCTAATTAAAATACCTTGCCAAACAAAACCTAAAGCTGGACCTATATATACACTTCTATCATGTTCATAAAAGGAAATTATAAATTTCCTTCTTTGATGTAAACATTATAAATTGGAGCATCGTACTATATATAGTATATTGTACACGACGTCATAAAAGACAACATAAGTAGATCGATCTTTCAATTCATCACATTTAGTAAATGAGAGATATAATATATGTAAGAATTGTTGATAAAATAAAGTTGTACTGTTGGGATTGTGTAGTCGGAGTTAAGTTACACTAGATATGCAGGGTCTCACAAGTCACAAGTCACAAGTCACAACTAGGGTTAGACCCACCATGTTTCTTTGCTTCTTTGATGTAACTTGTTATGGCACACAGCTTGTATTTTTTCTAACTAGTCCCAACAACCTTAGCTCATTTCAGAAATTAAGTGGCTGTAGATTGGAACAACAGAAAAGGGAGAGAGATGTCTTATCCGGCAAGTGCATTAATAATTTAATGTAGTGGAACACGGCTTATCATTGTGAAAAAGCCTTATATTTTTTATTTTTATTTTAAGTTTAATGATAATGCACTGACAGTGTAAAATAGTTTTACACTGTCATCCAATCACAAATCACCGTTTGAATGATTTTTAAGATATTTTTGTAAAAGTCAACAAACTTACCAAAAATTGTGGGTTGTGATTGGATGATTTTATACTGTCAGTGCATGACCTTTTTTCTCTTTTATTTTTTACAAGTATATTTTATAGGAGACAATTTTATTTTAAACTCAGTTAAATATTTGCTTTGAAAAAACTCAGTTAAATATTAATTAGTTAAATATGGATGAAAATTCAAATTGTTATTAATCATTTGTAAGTGTTATAAAATTATGTAGTAAGTTAAATGTGTTTTAAAAATGTGTTAAAAGTCAACTCAACTCTATTTTAACCGAATACATTTTGTTTTAAAATTTGCATTTAAAAACTATAAAATTTAAAACTTGCAACTACCCTTAATAGCCCTAACTTATTAGTTTTTAATTAGCTTTTTAGCATTTAGAGTGTTTATTTTTATTTACTAGTTTTGTCAAATATGCACCAATCACGATTGGATTTTGGGTCGTGACAATAAAAGTGCTCTTATTTATTATACATTTTTTATTTGAAATATCTGGGTCATTATATATATACATATTTTTTTTAAAAATTAATAAAATAATAAAAAATTAAATTTGGAGGCTTGATTTCGAAAAGGGTCGTGAGCCCATTTCTTGTTTACAACCCAAAATCAAAATTTTCTTTAATATTCTATTTTGCAAAAACAATTTAGTAGAATAGTAATAATAGTAATATAAAAAAAAATTCTTCTTCTCCCATATTTTAAATCAAGTGGGCCGAAAGCCCTTCTCAACTAACTAGTAACATATGTTTTTTTTTATTGTTTTTTTTTTTTACACATTCCAATCATATTATATAACAAAATTATTCAAATTGAACCATACAAATCATAAATCAATCATTAATAGCCAAGTTTAAGCATCAACCCACAAGAATTTACATACACAAATACCAATCATATGTGAGTAAAAAAAAAATTAAAACCAAGCAATCATCATCATATAAGAAATAATAAATAAAATAATTAAAATAAATTGAGATTTAGGGAAAATCCCACATACAAATTATAAAAATACAGAGAAGCTAGTCCTTACTCCCTCTTATACCTTAAATGACAAACTTGGTAATGGAAATGCCTTTATCGTGAATATGTTGTATTTATGACTAACTGATCATTAGGATGTTCACGGGTCGGATTGGGTCGGGTTTGACTAAACCCGTTATCCGACCCGATAAAAAATTTACGGGTTGGATTGGGTCGGGTTTGTGCAATTTTATTGTGAAATCCGATTCGATGCAACCCGTTCAAAAATGGATTGGGTCGAGTTGGATTGATCGGGTCAGAACATTTAAAAGATATTTTTTATTTTGTAAAAATTAAAATTTTTTAGAATAACAATTTGTTTTTGCCTAGAGCTTTGCAAATATATAATTTCTACGTGTCCTCCAAAAAGACCAAATTGTGACAATATTTGATTAATAAAATGAATGGTTTCAATGCTAATACAAATATTTTATTTTAAATAGATATTAGCATGAGAAAACATAAACAAAATCAAGACAAAAAATAGAAACAATTAAAAAGAGAAATATAATTCATGTGTGGTTAAAAAATAGCAAAAAAATATGGTGTTTTATATTTCTTAATATATATATATATATATATATATATATATATATATATATATATATATAATTTAATTTTATGGTACGGGTCGGGTTACAGTCCGTTACCCGACCTGTACACTAACAGATTGGATCGGGTTGAATTCGGATTTGACCCGAACTCTAAAAAAATCTGATCCAAACTAATCGGATCGGGTTGGATTCACGGATTACCCATATTCGTGAACACTCTTACTGATCATAAATGCCGTATAACCAATCAGGGAAATATCTTACCAGGTGGTAGGTGGTGTTCTATTTTTTGTAATAGTAACTTGGTACCACTGGTACCCATATATAATATTATATATCTTTGGCTGATTAAAAAAAAAATGCCTTTATTGTGAATATGTTGTACTAGAACACTCGATATAATTCTCCTTCGTGTTTTTAATTCTAGCAAGTGAGGTCTTTTGAGTGTGTAAGTGAGAAAAAAAAAATCTAAGAGAGTGAGGGGGACGAGGAATGGTTCATCGGGCAGACGAGAGAAGGAAGAAAGTGTACTGTAAAAAGTGTAATGAGTTTTGAAAAAGATAGGTTTTTATAATGTTTTAATTTAATTTTGTGTAAATTTTTTAAAGAAAAATCAAAGAGATATTTTCTCGGATGATTCTAGAGCTACCAGCTCTCCCTGAGTGGCGTGGAAATGAGAACAAAAATAAAAAAAAAATTATTTAATTTTCAGCGATAATTAGGTGGAAATTATTTTAATTAATATTTAATTGTGTAAAATTAGTCTTGGACTTTTGAAGTGGGTTTGGGTTTGTACAAGGGTACCACGTCCAAGCCCATATGGGATTGGATTTCTCCGAAAATTTTCATAATTTTTATTATTATATAATTTTTAATGATTATTTTATGTAAAAATGCTAATTAATCACTTAATAAATTAATGTTATGATAAATAATTTCTATGTTTGAAATTTTACTTTCAAATAAAATATTTATAACTAAAATGTATCTATTATAATTTTTCAAAATATTTTTAGCCTCAAAGGTCTTTTGGTTAGCCCTTTACAATTTACCAAGGACATTTTAGTCATTTTACAATAATAATTTTTATTAGAAAATTTTGAAGATTATTTTTTAATTATTCTAAACATATTTTCAACTTAAAAATGAATTTTAAATGCTCTTATCTATTTTTACTTTTTTGTTGTTCTTAGGGACGTAATAATAATTATTTTTATCATTTTTCGGTCCCGTCTTGAAAAAATTATTAAAAATCTAATCTAAAAAACTATTGTTAATACAAATACAACTATGGAAATAAAATTTTTAAAATTCCCATCCAATTTTCCAGAAATAAATACATAAATAATAGAAAAACAATTCAATTACGTAAAAGTAAGGGTGTTACACCAATGGAGTGCTCAGTTTGTTGAATAAGATGCAGGAGTTATTATAAATCTCCTTATACCTGTCTTCGATTTCTACGGATTAAAAAAAATAAAGGTGTTGCACATAACATACAACATACACATAAATACAAATAGATGCAAACAACAATATTAGCATATTATAGGTTTTTTTTTTTATCAACCAAAAGGAAATGTATTAAGATATGGTACAAGGGTACCATCCCATATACATAAAAAGGAAAACAGAGAAAGAACCATAGCAGACCATTCTCTGCATAACTATCTCCTATGATCACAAAATCACCAAAAAATGCCCACTGCATAGCACTGATCCCATCCAGCTTTCCCATATAATTCTCATCCTATTGAAGACGTGCTCACGCACCAAAATAAACTTCCTACGGCTAGGATTGCTACGTGTATAACATAAACCATCAAAATATATGTAGCTTAAACTGTACACAACAGAAACATTAATATTATTCACAAACTTCCTGCAGCCGTGCAAAGTCAGCTCAAAATGGGTACTTTCCATAATTGGCTGAAAACATCATCTACCTCCACTGGTCTGTTATGTTGCAACAACTTTTTATATGCTTCGCTAACTGTGTAGCTCCCAATAGAACCATTCTTCCATAACCAGTGGTCGTCTATTCCTTCTTTTACTTGGAATTGCAGCATGTAGTGTTGAAAATTATCAAAAACTGGTATTTCCCAATCAAACCATGTGCATTATCTTTGTACAATTATATTCTTATACTTTAAGTGGAGACAAATTCAAAACAACATTGCACTTGAGCCTCACAACACCAAGTTACAGCCACGACGATTATTACGGGTCACACATGACACTCCACAATGTATTAAAAACTTTTAATCCACTTAATAAGGTTTTAAACTAAAATTGTTTCAGTTCCAAAGATTCCCCATAAGTTTTATACATTACCCAATTAAATTGTCATTTATGCGTAATAATTAATAACTTTTATAATAAAATTACTTAAGGTTCCACTTGAAAGTTTTAATTAAATATTAATTATTTAACTAATATTTCAATCTTTATTTATCTAAAATTTCCACAATATATTTATTTTACAATTTTTGTATTTATTAAATTATTAAAATTTTTAGGATAATAAATTATACAGACCTCTCCTGAAATTTCCACTTATTACACCTGTAACATCCTCATTTTATTAATTGTACGCATTTATATATGTATATTATTAACATTTATGCACTATATTTTATAGAAACCTTATGTACATATTCTCTTAATGAAATTAATACAGTTCTACTCAAAAGAATTTTCTGAATTTCCAAATGTCTTTATTTTTGCCGAAATTAATAGTTGACTGGACTGCTATGTCAGACAGCTGTCCAGGATAAATTTTCAAGTATAGAATTTTGAACTCAATTATAACTTAAAAGAAAGGTAATAGAATATAGATTAAAAATATATACAGATAAAGAATTAAAATGCTTATTCAGAATTGTTAGGATTTTCTGGAAGTTAGAACTTTGAGGAATTATTACGGTAAAATTCTAAGACAGAAAATTTAGAGAAAATTCATAGGATATCTATAGAATTATCTAATAATTGTAATATACTTAGAATAATTATTAAAAATATTTAACCAAGAAAATTTTAATTTAGAACCTTAACCAATCAAAAAGTGACAACTTAGGCTTTTCTAAGATCACTAAATTAAGCTAATTAGGCTTGGATTAAGAGATAAGTAAGACACTACCCCAAGGTTTTTGATAGTGAGGAATCCAATGGTGATGTTATTTTCTTCAAATTCTAATCACATTGTAAAATAATTAGCAGCCCTAATTACCTTCTAGAAATTTCTACAAAGTGCTTGAAATGTTGACTTTTGGGGTAGGCAAGTGACTTGGAACTCCTTGGCTGTCCAAGTGGGCTGAAAAGGCTTGGCAAGTGGACTTCCCTTGGTCCAAATGAGCTGCTGGACGTGCAGGGCAGCAGCTGGACTTGAAGGCAAAGTCCAATTTAGTTAATAATTTGTTTTAAGAAGCATTTAACTTAAGTAAAAGGAGAAAAAGTCACAAAAAGCTATTTTCTCTCAAAACAGAACCTTGAGCTCTCCAAACCCAGCAGCTGCAGTTTTCATTTCAATTTCATCTTAACTTCATCATCTCATCCCAAATTAAGAAACCAAACCATCCAAACTTCCTAAACCCTAAGCTAATCGGCAAAAAGGAAAAGAAATTGGAGAAAATCTCAAAAATTCATACAAGACCAAGGAGTGAGGGAGAAAGGAATTCAAGGCTTTTTCTTCAATTAACGAGTTTAAGGTAAGGATCTAGGCATTTAATTTCAATTAGAACCCTTGGAATTAGAAGAAAACATGTTGTAGGCTTAGATTAAAATTTTGACCTAGAATCATGAAAACTTGAAATTGATTTAGGGGTTTTGTGTTTTTGATGCTTGTGATTGTAATTCATGGATTGTAATGATGTTTGATTGAATTTTTGATGTGTTGTGATGGTTGAAATTTGGTTTGTTGAATTTTGATTGAATTTGTGATTTGGTTGATTTTTGGTTGGAATTGGAAGTTGTTACTTTGGAAAATATGTTGAGAATGGTAGTGAGACCATTCGGCCAGCCCTAAATGCAAGGGATATTATGTGGAAATTTTTGTAAAATCAAGGGCAAAATGGTCATTTTACATGTAGGGACAAAATGGGAATTTTTGAAAAAGAGCAAGGGTAATTTGGTCATTTCAAAATTTAGGACATAGATGGAATTCTAGAAAAGATTAAGGGTATTTTAGTAACTTTACCTAATAGTGAATTTTTATAATTTTTATGTGATTGCTTAATATTAATTATTTGTTTATTAGCATCAGTGTCATATTGCATAAGCTTGAGCTCTTAGAAAATACAAAGATTTCAAATGAGAAATGAGTATTTATGGGGGAATTGATTTCCAGGACTGTGTTGACTGACCGGACTGCGGTAGTCATGTATTTGAAAATATGATTGAGATTATGAACAGAGAACTGTGTTGACTGACCGGACTGCGGTAGTCATGTATTTGAAAATATGATTAAGATTATGAACAGAGAACTGTGTTGACTGACCGGACTGCGGTAGTCATGTATTTGAAAAGATGATTGAGATTATGAACAGAGAATATGATAGTCCTGAGAAATGGGTGAGCAGAGTAAGTTAGACAGGACTGTATAGTCTGTGATTATATAGTCTGTGGGGTGAGGGATATTGGCAATTCCACATGTGGCTGTAATTTGGACAGAGATGCTGCCGTGGTGGCCTTCCGGGTATCCTGACCTCCTAATTCTGTTTAGTTTATTCGCGTTTAGTAGGGGCTGATAGCTGAATTACAGATCGTAATGGTAGGTCAGTTTCTTACTAAACACTCAAAGGGGAAGTCTCCATGGAGCAGGGTCAAAACGAATTTGAGTCAAAAAACTGCATTGCATAAATCATACTGCATTTAATTATGTGTGTAACTAATTATATTGTTATGATATGTATTTGTTTGAAATTGTTTTAATTCTATGAGAAATTAAATGCCTGATCCTGTAATGCTGTCCCCAGATTCTAGGGGAGTGTGAATTGCAGGTGCTTGAAGATATAGTTAAATGATGAAGATGCAGAAATTCCAGAGCATATAGGATGGGACTATTTTGGGTAGACAATAATTTGTAGTAGTTAGAATTATTTTGTAGCAGTGTTTATATAAATTTTATTGATGTAAATTACAGAACATATTTTGGATTGTAAGAGATCGTATCAGAACTTTGAAATAAATATATAAAATGAATTAAATAGTTAAATTATGTTTTATAGAAAAAAAAAAAAGGGGGTTACAACACCTGATATGTAACACCCTCATTTTTGCTTTCTGCAATTAATTGTTTGTTTATTCTTAATCTTGTTTTTAAGAATTGATAAACCCAAATAGGATAATAAAATATTGTGATTGATATTTTATATTCTATATGATTGAAAATTTTAATAATTATTCCAGATGAAAATCTGAAATAACTATTAGAACGACAATTATACAGGATTATCAATATTTGTGACAAACGTGAGGATAAGTCTCAAATAATTATAAATGATTATTTGAACTTAAAATCATGTTTTATAGATTAAAATAAGGGTTGGATAATTTTCTCAGAAAAATTAGAGCTTCTTGAGAAAATTATGTAAAACAAACTAGACTGTCTAGCAAACTATCAGTCAGTATAGGATTAATATCAAAACTTGATGAAACTGACAAAGTTAGTTCATATTTAAGTCACACATATAAAAATATAATTTATGATAAATTTTGGTAATTTATAGAACTAAAACGAAATTAATATGAATTATTGACTAAAAATACCTAACTAATTCAAAAATAATTATAAAAATATAATTTTAAGTCATAATAATTAATAATGTATATATTTTAAGTCTCCTAAAATGTTTCAACTTAAAATAAAATTATTTAGTTAAAAAGCTAGAAGAAACATAGATAAAATTTTACCTGTGTAGATCCATTGCCAAAACTTTTTTTCCCCTCAGCCTTTCTTCTCTCACGTGTCCCTTTTCTCTCACTCACACGTCAGCCAACTTCTTGAGCAAGTAAAGAAAAGAAAAGAAAAATAATAATAACTACAATTAAAATGCCTATAAATGGAAATAGCCACTTCTCCTTCACTTTTTCTCTCACTTCTCTCACGACCCATTCTCTCTCTCTCTCTCAACACTCCCATGCAGTTTTCTTCTTTCTTTCATCTTCCTCCTAAAAAAAAAAAAATACATAAAGCCTCCATGATTGAAGCTTCCAAGCTTCTCAAAGCCTCCTCCTTTCACTTGCAAGCAACACCAAGGACCTGAAGCTTGAATCTTGCATCCTCTCTTCTCCTCAACTGAACGAAAGTCACTTCCTTGGTAAGGGGGACTCTTTGTGAATTCACTTTTTCTTTTCTGTTGAAATATGGTTGAGGGTTGGGGGTCTCAACCACAACATGCATGCATGCCTCTTTAAGCTTGACTGTGTGGTGTTTAAGTTTGAAATTGATGAAAAATTGGTATTTAATTCTCCTGGCATTGGCTGTGTGAGTGTGTATGGATTGATTGTTTTTGTTTTTGACTCTCTAAATTAATTGGGAAGGCTCTTAAAACAAAGGAGACCATGTCCAAATTTTATTAAAATTGTTTGACAAGGTTTTCAATGTGAGATTCATCCCAAAAATAAAAGTGGCAGTGGCTGTTGGTTCATCCAGCTCTGGACAGCCCCCACTGTTTTGACGATATCTAAATATCTAACCGTTGGTTTTTCATGAAATTTATTTTGAATGAAAATAGACACAAAATTTGACAACTTTTATTTTGACACTTTGGCGAGATAACTTCTTTTTGAGGTTCATCAGTGACCCACAAAGTGGCTGTTCTGTTTCTGTGTCCTGTTGGAACATGTCTCAGTTTTTCCTAATTTTACACTTGTGTACTTATCTTTTATTTTTCGTTTTTGCACTATTAAAAACTAGACAAAACAATATTTTTAACCATATAAATTACAAAAATTATCATGTCCAATTTCTAAATTAAATTTTTAAAAAGAAACAGGACAAGGGTTTTTGAGCTCTATTTTGAGTCTGAAACTTAGGCTGTTAGAAATAAATTTACTGGGGACAGTAAGGAAATAATTTGGGGACAAGGGTTACCTTTTTAGAAATATAAAGATGTTACCTTTATACTGTAAAAATTTCAGCTCAAAACAAGTTTGGAAACTGGGAGAAATTTACATTTCTTTGAGCTATGTTCAGTGAGCACTCAAAATCCAGGGCTGCTAACTTAGAAAATTTTATAAAAATTTTCTAGATGTTTATTTTATAAGTGGAATACCTTTTTGTAAACTATATTTCAAGAGCTTTGATTTGATATAAAAAATTTTAAATTCCGAGGTCATTTGCTTGTATCAGTGAGAGCTCGCATTCAGTACTGCCAATGAAATTTTGACTAAATAGTCAAATGTGATTGTTAACACTTGTATTTTTGCTACTTTACCTTCAATTAATATTTTGATTCTGTGAGACAATGGATAGAATACAACCACTATTATGATTGATTCATTCAAGTCTCAGGGAGGAAAACCTTGAGTATTTGATATTTGAAAGTGTAATTTTCTCTGTTTTGGTGGTACGGTCTGTTGACTGTAGTTTGAATCTTGTGGTGAAATTGTTTGTTGGTGTGATGTGTTTACAAGACTTGACGCGAGTACTTGTAATAACTGGAATTAATTTCTAGTGTCAATAGCAGGATTGTTATACAAAGATAAATATCTTTCTTTTATCAAATCATAAGACATTTGAGAGGGTAAGGAATATATAAAACATAATAAAATTGTCCGAATCATGGTGAGAACCAAAAGGAGGAAGGAACCTCCAGCGTCAAGTCGTGTGAGATAGTTGAACGAATGTGTTCGTGGATAAAGTTTGAATGGACAATTGTGAAAGAGGTTGTGTGGGGGCTTCAACTATGGTGAGCGATTTGCTCTTGAGGAATGGGGTCAGAATGTGTGACCACTGTGGTGGTGGAGAGTGGATCTTCGTATGGTATGTCGGGGACATACGCCATGGAATACCGTCGTTCAGTACCTTTGGCAGTGAACCCACACCAACCTATAAGAGATGAACCCGATGAGAGGGAGTGGTTGAGGAGTCAGTCCTCAGAGATTCGATGACCTCACAGAGTGGTACCTGAGGTGTGCTCGCTGACTTGTTGTTTCTTGGAGATCTGGCACTGAGTTTGTGATCGTGCTTCCACAATGCCGACTTGGCAATCCAGACAAATGTGAGGCACAACCGTGTTGGTGAGAGCCCTTCCATTGTACCGTGGTGAAGGGTATACTCCCAGCAAGTCATCCGACTTAAATATGTATAAGACCACTGAGTTCTGGGAGTTCCAGTGGCAGCTGGCCAGTGTTAAACAATTTACAAAAATAGCGGTGGAAAACGAATAGGTTTCGAGTGTGATAGTTAGAGAACCACATTGTGGTGGTTAGCAGGATTGTGTATGTGACTTTTTAAGTCATTTTGTGTGTCTGCTAGATGAAGCAGAGAGTTCACCCTTACGTTTTTATTTTAGGAAACGGTGGCAGTACCTGTGGACATCGTAAAGATGTTATCTTCATCAGTTTCATCACTTTTCGTTTGGAGGTTGGTCTAAAATGCAGGGTTGGGTGTTAGTGATGACTGCTCTGAGTCCTAGGATCTTTTCTTTCTTATGTATTTCAGATTTTTGGTATGTACATTCAGCTTTCGTACTCTATTACCCTATGTATTTGGAATACACTTTGGAAATGTACATATTAATATTACTCCGGAAAATATTTGGGTTATGAAAATATCTATTTCATGTATACTTATAATTGAGGCGGCAATACGCAACTTCCGAAATTAATTAATGAAAACTTTTAAAAATTTAGTAAAATTCATATCCATGTTTTATTAACTTCACAGTTTTTGAAAAAATTAAAGTTAGTTAACACGCCTATTGAATTAAAAACAAGTTTACAATGAGAATATATGTAAACCCGGATTTAGGGTGTTACATGATACCCCTCCGTTTTGTAACCCTACAACCCCCCCCCCCCCCCAAATTTATTCCCTCGTATAACACTGAGCACTCTTTCCCTCCACTCGCATCCTCTGTGTTTTGTGCTAATTGCGTCTGAGACCCTTCCGTTATTTTTTTTTGGCTTTAGTCCCTGTTGTCAAGTAATAGCTTTAATTGATCACGTAACAGGGACCTTGATAGCTTATTAACTTGCCACATCATCAAGGAGTCTAACGGGATAGCCACATGTAATTTTTTTGGTTAATTAACTGTATTTTTAATTGCTTATCAACTTGTCTGACATTATCAACTATTCTGAACAGATGAAAAATTAAAAACACAGTTTACAAAAAAAATAACACAAGGTTGTCCTGTCAAACTCCTTGAATATGTGGCAAGTCACTGGATTGCCAATGTCCCTGTTACATCACCAGTTAATGTTGTTACTTGACAGTAAGGACTAAAACCAAAATAAAAATAAAAATAGAGGAGTATCAAGAGCAATTAACAGAAAAGACAGGGGATGCGAGTGGAGTGGACGAGTGCTTGGTATTACACGAGGGAATAAATTAGAGATTTTTTTTAGGATTATAGAACAAAGGGGTATCAGATATAATAAGTGAAAATTTTAGGAGAGTTGGTGTAATTTCAAATATTAATTCCTTAACTTCAAAAATTAATTCCAAGAGATTGTTAAGGTAGTTTAACATAAAGCTTTTACTAAAATTCTAAAATATTATTAAATTCTAGAACGTATGATTCTCTACTTTTTGTAAAGTCTTAAAATGTGAAAAGACCATTTTGCCCCTAGGTTTAATTAATTTGACTATAATGCTTCTAATTAACTTATTTTAATTTTAAAAATGTTTTTCTCTTCAAATTTGACTCAATTAAATTTATTATGATTAAAATTTACTATTTTAACTATGATATTAATTTAATTATGGAAAAGTTATCATTTTACCTCTTATTAACCTAATTTTCAAATTAAGTGTTAAAACTAGTCTAGATTAGCTTATATCTTTTTAACTTGATCTTTTTCCTAAGCTTATTAACTTTTTATTAATCAATTTTAAATCATTAAAATTAATTTTGTGTCACTATTTTTATTCTATAAAATTCGTGAAAGCTACCGCCTTAGTCAAAAATCATATTTTTCTTGGATTTTCTTAGTCAAACTTTGTCTTAATCACATTGGATGTTGTATTAAGGTTTTATGTCCAAGTTGAACACTTGATTCTAGTGGCTCAAAAATTCAATCCTACTTTTCAATACCTTGAAATTATGGACGATGTCCAAGGTTTCATTTTTTTAACTTTAAGGCTTATGGAAATGTTAAAAATTAAAGCTTTATAGAGACAAATCACCAATAACATAACAACATAATAGTAGTATATACATCAAATAACATCATTTAAACATGATTAAACAGTTATCATCCAACCAATATCACTAAAATAAATATGACAAAAATAGCAAAATCAAAGCTTTTATCTTCAAGGAGAACATATGCATCAAAAACATTTTTAAGCATAAAACCTTTCAAGAAGAGATTTTTTAGCAAAGAGGACAGTCAACCACAATAAACAAAGACACAAATATTTCTAAAAAAAAAAATTCCCTTATCCCAAAGAAGAGTTTTATTTGGTTTCTTGATAACTTCCTTTAAGATTATTTCTTTCCAACTCCAACTACCACTAAAGCAAGCTCTTTGAAACCATGAACAAGAGAGAAGATAAAAATGAGATGGAGGAAATAAGGAGACAATTTTGTGCAGTCCCAAATAGCAAAGAAAATGGGAGGAAGCTTACCGTGGTTGAAGAAGGTGAAAGAGAATGACGACTTGAACCAAATAAAGTGTGGCGGTTTGAAGTTTTTGACTTGGTGAGTTCTAATGGAGATGTGGGGAAGCTAAAATGGTTTCCCTTTGTGGATGATGCATTTTGAACATAGGAGAGAAAAGGGGGAAAGAAAGTATATGGAAGAGATGATTGAGTGAGAAACAAGGAGAAATTTGGTGTTCTTAGGGTTTAAACCTTGATGGAACTCAGAACCAATCAATCAAGCTTTTGAAATGGATTGAACTTCTCGCTCCTTGGATCATGTAGATTTCGGCCAAACCTATTGGTCTAATGAGAGATCACAATTCAAATTTTGGCCAAATTGGTGCAAACAATGCAACTAGCAAAAAAATTTCTTACTTAACCATTTCAAACTACCACCCTTTTATCCTTATTTGTATATTTGGTCTTCTTAATTCTCTATTTCTTTTATTTTATCCTCTTTTTATCTTTATCTCTAAATTCAATTTCAATAGTTTTTTTTTTTAAATTATCAATAATTAAAAATAACTTTATATTATGTACTACTCGGACTCGACTTTCCACCGAGTAGATGACCTGGCTGAGTAGTGTCAGCCTACTCGGATCAAGACAATTATAACGGAAAGTATATCTTATTAAAAGATAAGATATACTAAGATTGAGACACAAGATTACGATAGAAGATAAACCTATCTCTATTATAATTAACGATATTTAATAAGATTCGATATGAAAATAACCCTATTATATCTATCTTTCTACACTCTATAAATACGAAGATACTCATTCCAATCAAGGTACGAAATTCTATACCCAATTGTGATACTTGTCTCCTACCTCTGCACCTTTAACTTGAGCGTCAGAGTGACTTTGCAGGTACACCCCCCACTATTCATCAAGGAGATCCCAGCGGAGCCACTGTATCGGAATACTTACCAAATATAGTAAGAACATTTGGCACCCACCATGGGGCTCAGTGAAACTTTTCCCAGTCACACCAATCAACGCGAAACGATCACAATGGCAGCAACCCAAGACGAAATAGTGAATCTCAAAAAGCGACCACGAATGCTGGAAACCCTAACCAAGGGAACACCAACACAGGGGGGATACCCGCGAGGGTAACCCCAACAACGTGACGCCCATCTCGCGTCAAGCTCTTGAGAATCACCTGTTGATACAAGCCCTGCAAAGGGAGGTAAACATGCTAAAACAAAACAGCACGAAGGAGATAGAGGATCTCCGAGAGCAATACCAGAAACTACAAGAGGACCAAAACATGCACTCAGCTGCCCACGTGACCACCCACTACTAGCCCAACCTAACAGAACGGGACACACTACCTGGAGCGAGGCAGACCGAACAATAACCCAAATGGAATCCAGACCCATATCCGTTTTGCGCACAGTCTCGAGACGGAACGCAATGCCAAAGACAACGAGACGACACTCATTCGTAGATGGTATTATGGAAACACCACTACTGACAGGGTGGAAGCCTTTGTCCATGGACCGTTACGACGGCTTAACAGACCCAGACGAGCACATAGATATGTTCGTCACCCAGGTCAACCTATACACAAATGACGACGCCATCATGTGCTGCGTTTTCCCAACCACGTTGAAGGGGGCAGTGTTGAACTAGTACACATGCCTTCAACTGCATTTGATTGACTCTTTCACCACCTTGGTTGCTCATTTCGACGCCCAATATGCCACGAGCCGGCCTCACCACCTGACAGCAGTGGCCTTAGCCAACGCTCGGCAAGAGGACAACGAATCCCTTAGGGACTTCATGAAAAGATTCGCCGAGGTCTCAGTTAAAATTCAAGACCTGAATCCCCAAATCACATTGACCGCCATGCTAATGGCCCTGAAATCTGGACCCTTCTCACACAGCCTCTGCAAGAAGCTGCCACATGATATGGATGAGCTTAGAACGAGAGTAACAGGGTACATTCAGATGGAAGAGATGATAAAGTTCCGAGAACGCATTAGAGGGGAATCTCGAAAAAAGCACGAGGAACGCGAGAAAATAGGAACAAGCCGAGAGTGGACTTCTAACGGCAGATCCAGGGCCGAAAAACCATCTCGTGTAAGATTCACTCACTGCACTCCCTTAATAGAAAGCAGAAGCCGAGTCCTAGAAGAGGCTTGCAGCGCCGAACCGACCAGTTTGCCTACTCGAAATCGGTCCCCAGAAAAAGCGGACAGGTCCAAGTTTTGCAGATACCATCGAGTGCACGGACACGCCACCGAAGACTGCACCACGCTGAAAGATAAGATTGAAAAACTTATCCTAGAAGGTAAGCTATGACATTTCGTTCTAGATGACAGCCGAAAGTCTGAGCAAGAACGAACTCGAGATAAGGGGGAAGATCATAACAGAAAATCTCGACGAATAGAGGAGATCTGTCAAGAGGAACCGACTAACCCTCTTGAGACTCAGCTCCGGGGCATTATCAACATAATAGCAGGAGGATTTGTCAGAGGATGGAGCTCGAGCTCGGCAAGGAAGAGACACCTACGCGGCATCCGATCAATAAACTCGGCCTCCATAAAATCGAGAGCACTGAGAAGCCTACCCCCCATAACTTTCATTGATGTGGATTTCGAAGGAATAGAACCCAACCATGATGACCCGGTGGTGGTCAAGGTTAAGGTCGCCAACTTCCTAGTATGCAAGGTCCTTGTAGACCAGGGCAGCTCAGCTGACATCTTGTACTGGTCCACCTTCAAATAATTGGACATCCCCGAAAGCAAGATGCAGCCATACACAGAACAACTAGTCGGATTTTCAGGCGAAAAAGTGGACACCAGAGGCTACATAGACCTCCTCGCCACTTTCGGAGAAGACAAAGACAAGGGATCCAAGACTATTACAGTAAAGTACCTCTTAGTCAACGCCCTCACGTCATATAATATTCTTATAGGCAGACCTACACTCAATGAGTTAGAAGAAATGATCTCAACCCCTCACCTGGCAATGAACTTCCCCAACTCGGAAGGGGAAATAGTAACAGTAAAAGCTGATCAAGAAACAGCCTGCGAGTGCTACTTGGAAAGTATAAAGATAGCCAACTACAAAAAGGTTCCAGAACCAAGAGTGAAGCACGTAGCATGCACCTCGTTCATGGTACAACCACCAGAGGAGGCCAAGTTCAACCCTAGGGAGGGTGAGCCAAGAGCAAAACCCACCACCGAAGAGGTAAAGTCCTTCCAGTTAGGGAGAGAAACAGGTCAATGCACAAAGCTCAGGACTCAACTAACTAGCAAAATCGAGAATGCAATCGCCCAAGTTTTATCAAAAAATGCCGACCTGTTCGCATGGTCAGCAGTAGACATGCTTGAAATCAACCCAAACTTCCATTGCCATAAACTTGCCATATGTCCAGAGGCCAAGCCAATCTCCCAAAAGAAGAGAAAGCTTGGGCCGAGAGAGGAAAAGCGGTCGGAGAGGAAACTAAAAAGTTACTCAATGTCGGTTTCATAAGAGAAGTACACTATACCACATGGCTAGCAAACGTTGTGATGGTGAAGAAAGCAAACGGCAAGTGGAGGATGTGTACTGACTACACAGACCTTAACAAGGCATGTCCCAAGGACTCATACCCACTGCCGACTATCGTCAGGTTGGTGGACGGAGCATCCGGTTTTCCCATCTTGAGTTTTCTGGACTAGTATTCCGGTTACAACCAGATACCCATGTTCTCACCAGATGAGGAGAAAACAGCATTCATAACCGATATGAGTAACTACTGTTACACGATAATGCCATTCGGGCTAAAGAACGTGGGTGCAACATACCAGCGTCTGATGGATAAGATATTCGCGGAACAACTCAGACGAAACCTAGAAGTCTACGTATACGACATGGTAGTCAAAAGCTGAGACCCAAACTCACATTCAGGAGACTTAGCCGAAATATTGATGAGATCAGAAAACACAATATAAGGCTAAATCCAGAGAAGTGTGTATTCGGAGTACAAGGCAGAAAATTCCTAGGCTTCATGCTCACACACAGAGGCATAGAAGCCAACCCTGAGAAATGTGCAGCTATCATAAACATAAGAAGCCCAAGTAACATGAAGGAAGTACAAAGACTAACTAGAAGGTTGGCATCCCTATCCCATTTTCTGCCGAAAGCGGTAGAGGTAGCCAAACCCTTTTTCCAGCTCCTCAAGAAGAAATAAATATTTGAATGGAGCAAAGAGTGTGAAGCGAACTTTCTAAAGTTGAAAATGCTACTCACCTCACTACCAATCCTAATGTGACCTGAACCCGGCAAAGACTTAGTGCTATACCTAGCAGTCTCAGGGGACGCGATCAGTTCGGTTATCATCCAAGAAGAAAAACAAACGCAAACACCAGTCTACTACGTAAGCCGAGTGTTGAAAGATGCCAAAACAAGGTACCAAATGATCGAAAAGTTAGCACTAGCCTTAATCACTTCAGCACGATGGCTACGATCGTACTTTCAGAGCCACTAAGTGGTGGTACGAATCGACCACCCAATACGATAAGTGTTGAGGAAGCCGAAACTCGCCAGAAGAATGATAGCCTGGTCAGTAGAACTATCAGAGTTCGACATCAAGTATAAACCAAGGGGACCTATCAAAGCCCAATGCCTAACCGACTTCATCGCAGAGCTAGCACCAATAGAAGAGGCACCCTTACCATGGTGGACCCTCTACGTGGATGGCTCCTCAAATACCAAAGGTAGCAGAGCAGGCATCATAATCAAAAGTCCCGAAGGGATTGTTTTAGAACAATCACTCAAGTTCTACTTCGAGGTGTCTAACAACCAAGCCGAGTATGAAGCCCTGTTAGCCGGACTGAAACTAGCTAAAAAAGTAGGAGCAAAGCATCTCAGGTGCTGGAGCGACTCAAAACTGATCACAGGACAAATGAACGGATCCTATCAAATGAAGGACCCCTAGATGACAAGGTACTACCACCTAGCTTCCCAGTTAAAGAACGAATTCACCGAGTTCGAACTCAACCATATCCTAAGAGAGCAAAACGAAAGAGTCGACCTGCTATCAAAATTGACAAATACAAAGAAGAAAGGCCAACACCAAACTGTCATATAAGGGACAGTATCCGCTCCAAGTATTGACAAAGAAGTTTCCAATATCAACCCGGTAGACCGAGAGTGGATCACCGAGGTATGAAACTTCTTGAAAGGAGGAACCCTCCCCGAAAACCGAGAGGAAGCTAGGAAGATTAGAAGAAGGGCAAGTTACTATGTGATAGAAGGAGAAGACCTTTACAGAAGAGGCTTCACTGCACCATTGCTAAAATGCATTACGAAGGCACAGGCCGAGTACGTGGTGAACGAGATGCATAGAGGAATATGTGGAATGCACTCAGGAGGAAAAGCCATGGCAGCCCGAGTATTACTATCTGGATACTACTGGCCAATAATGCGTCAAGACTGCGCCGAATACGTAAGAAAATATGAAGAATGCCAAACATATGGTAACATATCTCACCTACCAGCAAAAGAACTGCACAGCATCATGACATGATGGTCCTTTGCCATGTGCGGAGTGGATATCTTGGGACTATTCCCACTTGCTAAAGGACAGGTCAAATTCCTCCTGGTCAGAATCGACTACTTCATGAAGTGGATCGAAGCTGAACCCTTGGCCAACACCACGGCCAATAACGTACAAAAGTTCGTATGGAAAAACATCATCTGTCGATTCGACATCCCCTACTTAATAATATTTGACAATGAAAAATAGTTCATTGAAAAGAACCTAGAAGAGTTCTTTAAGAATCTCGGAATTCGAAAACGGGTGACTTCAGTAGAGCACCATCAAACCAATGGGCAAATTGAAGCAGCCAACAAAGTCATACTAGAGGAACTAAAAAAGCGAGTCGGCGACGCCAAAGGAAGTTGAGCCGAGAAGCTTCATGCAATCCTTTGGGCATACTGCTGCACGTCGCAATCCACAACTGGGAAAACACCTTTCCGACTCTCATATGGATCAAATGCCATAATACCAGTAGAAGTCGGAGAACCCTCTTTGCAAAGATAAAACTTTGTTCAAGAGGACAATGATCAGTCACTAAGGCATGCACTCAACATAAATGAAGAGACCCTCAACAAGGTCTAAATCAGAGCAGAGGCCTGCAAAAGAAGAGTTGAGAAGAGATACAATAGCAAGATCAAGCCAAGAAACTTCGAAGTTGGAGATCTGGTTTGGAGAAAATGCGGAGAAGCAAGAAAGGCAACCGGAGAGGGCAAGTTGGCAACCAACTGGGAAGGCCCCTTCAGAGTAACCGAGTCCCTGGGAAATGGAGCCTACCGATTAGAGCATCCATCCGATAAAGTCATTACTCGTACTTGGAACGCCACTCATCTAAAGTTTTATTACAGCTAGAAAATTGTAAGTGGTGATGTACTCTTTTTCCTACTTTGACATTTTTTTCCCAAGAGGTTTTTTGTCAAAGAGGTTTTAACGAGGCACACCCGACTTTCATTATTAATAAAAGTTCCTCTTTTCATCACATTATCTTAATTCGCATAAGACTAAGTAGACCAACCAGATACCCGACACAAAAAAGCCACTTAAAGAAAGCGACATTCGGCATCCCGAAAGGAGAATGATCGAACTTCGATAACTAGCTCTCAAAAGACTAAGTTATGAAAATAAGCTAATCGTGTAAACCTATACAGGATACGATAGAACGAGTTAAGCTAAAAATCGCGTAGACCTGTAGCAGGATACGAAAGAATAAGTTAAAAATCGTGTAGACCTTCAACAGGATATGACAAAATGAGTTAAGTTAAAAACTACGTAGACCTCTAACATGATACGAAAGAATAAGTTAAAAATTGTGTAGACCTTCAACAAGATACAAAGAATAAGTTAAGCTAAAAACCGCGTAGACCTCTAGCAGGATACGAAAGAATAAGTTAAAAATCGTGTAGACCTTCAACAGGATACAAAAAATGAGTTAAACTAATAACGTAGACCCTAATTGGCTACAAATCATAGATATCACACGTGGAAAAATAAGGGCACCATACTTAAGAGAGAATCAAAGTTCATTAAGATAAAGACACCCTATTAGATGGGCCGGGTGCGAGCCTTTTTACAAAAGAAAACAAATAAAAGTGTCTAAGAGCTAAGCAGCAGGCTAGGCAGGATGGGCCAAGTCACCTAGAGCCTTGTCGTCTGTGATGGCCGACTCATACACCAACTCCCCCTGCTTGTTGACATCCTTATTGATATAAAAAATAGAGGTATCAACATCCTTAAAAAAGAACCAAACTTGGCAAATCGCCTTCTTGAACCCGGCCTCATGAGTCGAGATGACCTCATCCACAACCTCACCCAGGTAAGCTCTTAGCTTGGCCTCAGAGTTAACATCATCCAGCTTCACCCGCTCAAGCTTTTGGTTGAGGCGCTCCACCTCAACCTGCAGATCCTTCGTCGAATTCTCGACAGTAGTCAAAGAAAGCTGCAAAGCCTTCTCTCGGTCTTCAACTTCCTTTAACTTGGTTTCTACCGCCTGAAGAGACTTACGAGACTCCTCAACAGACTGAAGTAGTGTCTCGTTAGCCCGAGTAGCATCCACCAAGGCGTACTCAGCCTTTGAAGCAGTCTCCTTGGCCATAGCGAGTTACCAGTGACTGCGGTCAAACTCTTTAGCCCAAAATTGGGCAATGGCCCAAGAACAAGCACTAATAAGGGCCTGAGGGTTGAAGTCTTTACCCCAAAGATAAGACCACCCGTCCTTCATAGAAAGAAAGGTCGGATGCCTCTCAACATGGGCAACCACAGTCTGAGCAGGAGGCGAACTCGGCTTCGCCCTCTTCGAAGTGTCGTCCCCTCCTTGAACAACCCGTTGATTCTTCTTCGGTGAAAGAAAAGAAGGAGAAGGAGGAGAAGGAGGAGATGGAATTGGAGAAGCAATTTGGACCCCCTTGGCGGCAGCGTCCTTGCTCTTCAATTTCTCAAGCCAAAGCTTTTTAGCATTCTTGCAATCAAACTTCCCCATCACAATTGCAAAAAAGAGGAAAAGTGATTAGCAAAAATAAACAAAAGAAAGATAACCAAATAAGTAAAAAAGTACTCACGATCCCAATCGGCTCTCGAAGTCTTGGAGAATGGAATCTCGACTATAATTTTACACTTAAGTAGACGAGGAAGTTTACAAAGATCGACCATGTCATCCTGGTCCCCAGGAAGCATATCCACTATCTTACAAGATAGCTGCTTATTCAGAGATCGAGTCCAGTACAAGGGAAACCTGGACCTCCCCCGCATATCAAAGAAATTGAACATCCCATCCTTCCCTGGTCAAACTTGGAAAAATCCTCCCTTGAAGTTTTTCCAAGATGAGGTGTAAGGACCGAGTAGAGATTTACCCGGGATGCAAGTTAAAGAAACCCAACCGCCCTTCTTACTCCCTTTCACCGTGTAATGAAAAAGAAACTTAGGAGCAGTAGGTGTAATGAAGAATTCATTACACAAAACCCTAAAAGCACACATAGAAGCCCAGGCATTCGGATGTAATTGGGTAGGAGCAACATTTAACTTTTGGAGGACGCCACACTCAAATTTGTCGAAAGGAACGGTGATGCCAAGAGAAGAGAATAGGGCATTATACATGTAAGTATAACGAGACTCACATGGAAGAGCCCGAAGAAAGACGCACTCACTCGGACTACAAGGCTCGACATGAATAATATCTGGCAAGTTCGAGTGGCATAACTCAATCTCCTCTAAAAAAGAGATAAGAGACTCTCGGGTCTGATACCGAGAAGCATAATTCCTTACCTCCTCATTTACCCAGAAATAACCCAGAAAAGAGGATAGACCGTTTTAGGAGGCTTGGGATCACTAGGCCCGGGTGGCGGAGGAGGAACAAACTGAACATGGCAACGAACCAGAGGAACCTCCTCGGTAGCCTCCGAATCATCTATAACCACAACCCTCTCGACAGGAGTGGCTAAAGGCATTTTCACCTATTCATAAGGAACAGAAAGGGCGAACTACTCCTGCAGGGATAACATTCGACGCCGAAGCACCATCGCTAATCCCACCGTAGTTACAACCAGGCAGTGAAACCCGGCCACCAGAATCCTCTCCGATTAACTGCACTTCCAACGACAGCATTCTACCACCGCCAGCATGCCCCAAATCCCCAGAAAAAGAAGACATGATTGAGGAAGAAAGAACAAAATAAGGGGAACAAAGGGTGTACCTGTGTTGAGAAAGAAAAGGAAGAAGAAGGCAAGGAAGAGGAGGAAGAAATGGCAGAGGAACAAGGGTCGCCGGAGAAGAAAACTCATAGAAGAAGGAGAAGTTAACGAAAGTTGCATAATGACCCTTGTATAGAGGTCCAAGAGCTAAAAATATGAAAGGATGAAGCGACTCGAACCGTTGGATCAAGACCCTCCGCCAAACGAATCAACGACTGGGGAGGCTTGAGACCTTTAAGTATCCCTAGGACATTTTCAAAACTCAAAAATAATCATTGCCGCCACCTCGGGAAACGTTACGAGTTAATAGGTCTGAAACGATGTGACCACTCGAAAACGAAGTGATGTGACCTTTCAAAGTGAAACGACGGAGCCGAATCCGACAGAACGAGACGAGTAAGACATAAGGCCAACTCGGTCAAATGAAAATTCGAGGTTCGACAGGGTCACCACTAAAGCTCTTACATAGCTTTAGAGCTTGGGGGCATGTGTACTACTCAAACTTGGCTCTCCACCGAGTAGATGACCTGATCAAGGTAGTTATAACGGAAAGTATATCTTATTAAAAGATTAAGGCACAAGATTACGATAGAAGATAAACCTATCTCTATCATAATTAACGAGATTTGATAAGATTCGATAGGAAAATAACCCTATCAGATCTATCTTTCTACACTTTATAAATACGAAAGTACTCATTCCAATCAAGGTACAAAATTCTATACCCAATTGTGATACCTATCTCCGATCTCTGTGCCTGTAACTTGAGCATTGGAGTATCTTCGTAGGTACATCCCCCTCCCCCTATTAATAAAGAAAATCTCGACAGAGTCACCGTACTTGAATACTTACCAAGTCTGGTAAGAACATATTACAATTTAAATTATTTATTATAAATATCAAATATGATTTATATATTTCAAAATATTTATTTATAATAAATTTTAATTTTAATATAATTTATATATCAAAAATATTGATTTATTATAAGTTTTTAATTATATAAAAATAAATATTTATCCTATACAATAGATCAAATAAAATACTAGTATAAAAATAAGATTTAAATATATTTTTAGTCATTGTAAAATAAACACGTTCTGATTTTGATCCTTGTAAAAAAAATTTATTTGGCTTTCATTCCCTAAAAAATCTAAATTCATTGTCTTTGACCCCAACTCTCATGTGATACTCGTTATCTACTTATATATTTAACGAAAGGTCAAGTAACTATACCAAGTGGCACTCATTAGTGTTTGTGGTATTGGGTTAGTGGGTGACACTTCTAATATGAATGTTATTTATCTATCTTAAAATGAATGTCAAAGACCAAAAATAGTGATTCCAAAATTTGGAGGGATGAAATTAAAGAGAAATATTTTATAATGACTAAGATCAAAATTTGCTCAAGTTACAACGTCAAAAAAGAGTAATTTTAAATTTTAGAATAATGAAACTATTTTTTTTATAGAAACTAAAATCAAAACTCACTCATTTTTTAAAAATTAAAAACATATTTAAGCCTAAAAATAAAATACAAGTTGCTACTGTCAAGAGTAATGTACTATTTTAACCCCTTATATCCTTTATTTAAATTATAATGCTATGAAATATGTTTTACATAAATGTTCCCTTTAATTCTTGTTTTATTTGACAGAGTGTGCTTAAAAAGTCTAAAGGAATACGTCACATAATTAAGACAGTTACTTTTTGGAAATCGATTCACCACACATGGCGGTTAGTTCGGCTTTGAAATTAATGAAATTATTTATAAATTATAATTAACTTAGGCAAAGTTAATTATAAGTTTTTTTTTTACCTTTTCTAGAAAAAGCTTTTTTTTATAAGCTTTATTATATAACTTATGAATAAAGTCTTATTTAACAAGAAGTTATTAAATAAGTTATTTATCTAAACCCCTTTAATCTATTTTAAGAAAAATATATTCACATAAAAAAAAACTTATTTACTTCATTTATAATTTATGATGTTTAGAAACCCTTAACAATGCCTTTTATTTCAAGATTTTTTTTTTGTTTTTTTGCAAAAATTGTTTGTCTATCCCTTTAATAAACTCTAAAATTTTACTAGTGGCAATCAAACATATTCTGATTTACTCTAGAAACATGCCGAAGAATCTACCCTAATTAAACCCTCCATATTTGTCATTTAATCACCATAATGAAATCTCTCTCACCTCTCTCTCTCTCTCTCTCTCTCTCTCTCTCTCTCTCTCTCACACACACACACACACACACACACACACACACACACACACATATATATATATATATATATATATATATATATATATATATATTCAAGTCATCAAGACTTAAAGTTATATACAACTTACACCTATTTTCATTAGTCACTCTCCTCCACCCCTTATTCTTCTCTCTCCAGTTGGTATCCTTAGAAAACTATTTCGTAGAAGGGTGTTACTTTGGGAATGGTCTTTTTCGTGATCTTCCACAGCTTTCTTGAACTGTGTTGTGAGGCTTCTCCAATGAAGGTTATCATCCCCTATGCAACAGAAATTCTATGAGCACAATTCAAGATAGCTGTGGAAAATCACTGAGATGATCTGGTTATTCAATTCCTCTTTGAATTAATTGTTCTCTATGTATATATCGCATGACAACTACATGTATGACATCTTTCTCCTTCTGCTCAATCTATACACACATACACACACATCAAGATTTTTATTTTTTTATTTTTTTCAGTTTTTGGTGACTTGTTCTTCTCTGTAGGCTTGTCCATACATGACCACTCACTTGCTCTACTAATTTTGCTTTATTAAAATTAAATTCCATTATTTGTCGTCTAGTGATCCATGTAATCGATCTTCGCTGGCAAAATAAAGTTATCGTCATCGTTGTTGTAAAACGATGTATGTTTTGTTTTCTTGGCTCATAGTAATTCTATTAAGTTCAAACAGGATTGTCTTCTGCTGAGCATATCTTCGATCTCAAATAAAAATTATATATATATATATGCATACTACCAACGATTTTTTTATTCTTTTTTGCTTTATTTTTTTGTAAAATTTTTTTTTTTAAAGTAAAATCACCCAGAAGCATCATGCATAAGCAAAGAAGTTGTTGAGAGTGGAAGGTGGAAGTGCGAGACTTTGTCTTCAACTGCAGAAAAGAAAAATTTATGTTTTACTACCATGTTTTTTAAATTACAGTATTCAGTTACATTTACAATTTAAATAATCGGAAAAAAATAGTGAACAATAATGCAGCTGGCGTACGTACGTAGCTGCAATTGTGACTGCCACAGATTCTGAACACATGCAATCAAGCTTGGAGTCACTTCTTTCTACATAGTTTTTTCTACTTCTTTTAATTAACAGTTTTTCTTATATCAATACAATGACAGCTAAATTATTTGGAACATAATTTACCCTTCAGAATTTATTTTTATTTTTATTTTTATTTTTGTATATATAATGCCAAGACGCAATTACTGTTAGATCATGTTTGGATCTACCTTTTATTTCAAAATTGCCCCATTTTTCACATTTAACATAGAAGTTTATATGGTTAACTTCTGATTTTCACATTCTATATATATACACGTTCTCAGCTGATGGACTTAGAACCAAACACGTACTTAACTGGCAAACACTGTTGCGTTAGGTACTTTGGCCCAATTGCATCAGACATGTCACTATGTTGTTAAGATCGTGATCTTGAAAACCAAACCTTAGGTTAGGTTTGCACTAAAGAACAAAGGGAAAAAAAATTCTTTGTTTTCTCCTTAGCCAAAATAAATAAAATAAATTATCAAGTCTTTTATTTTATTTTTTTTATAAATTTATTTTGAGGCTGTTGGCCATAAGCCAGTTGTATATTCTGGAGTTTTCTGTACCATGGCTTGTGATATAATTGTTGCTCTAAAACTAAAGCTGATAACTTTTGGAAAATAATTCATTTCTTTCTACCCCACTATTTTTTTTGTTCCCAAAAAAGAAGTAATATATATCAACACTAGAGGTTGAGCACTGAGCTCAGCAGAAGTTTCAGATCACACTGAGTGGGTGGTGACAATGAAAGGTGAGGAGGGATTCCTTCTAGGAGTTATGTATGTATGTATGCTTCCTGAAATTCAGATGCTATTGATGCTATTGATATCCCAAAGCAAAATCAGCAACAACAAACCTATCACTTTTCTCATTGTTGGAGTTGGAGTTGGACCACAAGAATAGTTTTGAGAATCATTGTTCTAGTGTCGATATATGGATGGGGAATTGCATCCACTCAAATTGTAAAGTATTTTATATTAATTATTCATTATTATGAATTTGTAAGGTGCTGTACATTTAAATAATTATAATGATAATATAGCTTTTATTAGAATTGAAAAGTTTTGCTTTTACTAGCTTCTTCAGACATGTAAAATTTTGTGACATATATTCCATATCTTCTTGAAGGTAAATGTTAAGAAGGAAGGAGCAGTAGAAATGATAATATTTAGTAAATGTATGATCATAAAAGAAAAGATAGAACATGAAACAATATATATAAAAAAAAATAGAACATGAAACAATTGTGTACGTACATATATTACTTTCTCTGGAACAAAACTCTTTAAGTTTTAGCTTCTTGAATTTATTTTAAAACTCTTTTGATGTTTTACAAATTTCAAGTCTTATTAATTATTTTTTTTCACATATACTTTTAATTAATATGACCTGAATTTTCACAACTACTTTCATAATAGATATTAAATAAGAGTATTTTAGACTAAATATATTGTTTATGAGTAGTATTAAATATTTCGTGCATTAATCTTAACATAAAAATTTTGGTCCGGAGAGAATAGTATAATATGAATTGAAAAAAAGATAATAAAAATTTGGCTAAGTTGATTTAAGCATGTATAAAGAAAATTATTGGAAACACCGTTGAGGAGATTAGACTACATGATTCTTTGTTTTGTGAAAAGGGAGAGAGGGGTGTTAAAGAAAGATATATAGGAAAATTGTTAAGAGAAATCTTATGATAAATAATATTTCTAAAAATCTGTTTTTTAACTGGTCAAATTAATCGAATGACATTTTGTGATTAATTCATATAACCAACCTCAATTGGAAAAGGACTTTTATTATTGCATTCCATCTTCTTTAAAAGTGTATATTATATATATCTCATTCTTTTTGGTAGCGTAAAACAATTAAGAAGTGTGAGATATAACATTTTTTTTTTAATTTAGACTATTAATAATTAAGGTTAAAAATTAGTGTTTACATAATTACTTGAAAAAGTACTATATTTTTACCATTTAAATAAATTTTAATGATTTATATTTATTGTTTTATTTTTCACAATTATTATTATTATTATTATTATTATTATTACAGCAACATTCCCTGATGTTTAGTGTAATTACACAAGCACCCCTGCTTTTGTAATCATTACTTTCGCCTCCCCTGTAGGTGGTGTTAGTGTAAGGTTTGACGGAGTGTCAATGTAACGTTTTTAAACATATAAGGAGTGTTAGTATAATATTTTCAAACTTAAAGGGGGGTTAGTGTAGGAAAATAAAAAAGGGTGGGATTATGTGTAATTTGATAAAAATTCAGGGGGTGTTGTTGTAATTTGCTCTTATTATTATTATATATTTAAAAAAAAAAGTCTTATAAAAAATTTAGGCTAAAATATGTTTTTCGTTCCTATAAAATTGGAAAAGTTTGATTTTTGTCCCTATGAAATTTTTTATATATTTTCAATCCTCCTAAAACTAAAGGCTTAATTGCAGATTTTACCACCCAACTTTCATAATTTTGCAAATTTTACCACCCAAATTTTTTTTTTGCGAATTTTACCACTCGACTTTCATAATTTTGTGAATTTTACCACTCAAGTTTTTTTTTTTACAAATTTTACCATCCAACTTTCATCATTTTGCGAATTTTACCACCTAAGTTTTCAATTTTTGCGCATTTTACCACCATGATGTTTCACAATTTTTTTTTTTGAATTCTTTAACTTTTTTTTTGGTAAAATATCAGAGTGATAAAATGTGCAAAAATTGAAAACTTGGGTGGTAAAATTTGCAAAATTAAAATTTTTGTGGTAAAATTCGCAAAATTATGAAAGTTGGGTGGTAAAATTTGCAATTAAGCCAAAATTAAAATAGGTCATAATTTGGCTCGGACCTATATTTGGGTTAATCGAACCTATAAAATTAAAGACAGTTATAAGCATTCCATAAGACTGTCCGTCGATCAATTTAATGTCACCAGAAAGATATAAATGGAGTACATTATAAAACATATTTTTTTGATATAAAATCGTTATAAATTTACATGAACTAGTATAAGGAAGAAAGAAAGTTAGGTAATAAAAATTCTCAAAATTACTTGACCAATAAATAAATAGAATATCTTTTAGTATGCTATATAATCCCTAATCAAAGAATATACACAGAAGTGATTTTGTGTAAAAGTGAGCTTTCACTCGTGAGATAATTCTACTCACATTCTAAATGATTTATAAAAATATTGACTTACTTTTTTATAGGTCGATCTGGTGTGACTCACTACCTGCGAGTTGAGATTGTTCAATTACATTCTGCTGTTAAATTTTTTTGAAACTATTTTGTCACTAAATGGTGATATTCAAGGAGCAATTTGACATTAATTAAATTGTAAAGTTTAGAGACCAATTTGTCATCAAAACATAATTGTCATATTTTTTACATATTCGTGAACTAAATCAGAATTTTCATTATTCTAAAGACTAAATTGTCATTGGTTTACACGTTTAGAAACCAAAATAGTCACTATCCTTTTATTATTTATACCTTATCCCCATTCAAAAAATACAACAATCTGGTTTAAAGTTTATATAAATTAAATTTATTAACCATGAAATGATGCATTTGAAGTCAAATGAAACATCCATAACTTCATCACCTAAATCCTATAATTAAACAAGAATAAATTTCAAAGGACCATTAACGTTCATAAGTCATTTTTAATATGTTTCGTTGAAATAACATTTTTTTTACTTTTATTTTTATAAGTATTGGCAAATTGTTCTGTATAATAAATTTGTTAATTTATATAATAATAATTATACTTTAAAAGTCACACAAAAAATAATTTATAATTAACTGATAATATAAAAATCTTTACCCTAACCATTTATGAAAATTAAACTTTATATGATTTCATTGAAGATGGAATAAAAATGAAAGCATGGGATGAAATGGAATGAGATTTATGTGCCATTATAATCTAAATAATTCAAACAATAAAATAACTTAAAATTTCATTCTAATATGCTACCCAATTTCATTTCATATATCACATTTTTTTGTCAGTGTTTTGAAGTTGTCGTTTATCGACTACAATTGCTGTTGCGATGCAGTTACATACCACCATAGAAAAACCTTGATATTGCAGATCCCGCGATGCATTCCACTAATCGAAACATAATCCGAGAGTGACAGACAGTGCTTGTTTGTATTTGGAATCGAAACGGTTCTGCTTGTGCTTTCTTTCTTCCTCGCTGGCTATCAACCTCAATGTAACAAAACGACACTTGCGTTGGGTGTGTCTGTTTCACAACACAACAAAACACAACACAGCATAAATAAGAAACAATAAATTGGTCAAGTAAAAAAAAAAAAAAAGAACAGTGAGACTAGAGTAGACAGCATGTGGAAGTGACACATGGCGGTGACAGTATGATTTTTATATATATTACTATAAACTTTATACACTTCTACATGTACTGTGTGTGGTTCTACAATTACAATTAGAATTTCATTTTGATAAATCATCTTATAAAAGTTTATATTAAAGAATTATACATATTATTGAAATGAAACTCTAATTTTTTTTTTCCACAAATCCTCTTCTCCGAAGGCAATCCTAATCAAAGCACGATCAGACACTACATGTGGACATCTTTCTATATATTCAAACCTTGATTCACTGTATTGTAAGAGACTAATTTCTTCTGTTAGATCCAACTCTTGTTGGTAAATGAAACTCTAATAGAAGAATATAACCAACACCTAAGAAAATGTACTGTAAGTTTTGCCTTGATATTAACATGTGCTATGGTCACTGTAACCAGCTTGAGTTTCTCCAATCTCATAATGGAAGTTCTCAATTCATGAATTTAGTAATAGTCACTTTAAAAATTATATGTAAAATAATTTTAATTAATTAATAATATAAAAAATACTATAATATATGAAACTTTAAATACTAAGTCACATTTAGAATGATTTTTAATTAATTGATAAAATAAAACATTTTACACTAGTAATATATCAAAATGAAACATTAAGTCACGTCTAGAATGGTTTTGGGTTAGTTGATAATATAAAAAAAAAATTATAATAGATGTATCAAAATTAAACACTTAAAGTCGTTGGTCCGAGTGGAATTCGCTTTGTCTCCTTAAGCAAAGTTTCGAGTTCGAGTCTTGTGAATGGAAAAAACGTATTTGAGAGGGGAGACCCCACAAAAGGTAGCCAGCCAGGTTATCCGACGGAGATTAGTCATCTGGTAGATATTTCACACCAATTTCATAGGTATGACCATGATGTATACAATACAAGCTTTCAGTTTAACCGTGGTTTTTGAGATATTAATGGTACAAAATATGATTTGGTGGTGTGATGTTGATTTTAATTTACATCGACTGTTTTAAGAACTTGCTTGACCTAGTGTGCATAACAACTGAATATTATGATGATCATGTAGAAATCTAGAATAAGTATAGAATTTTGATTACTGTTAATCACATGTACCTAAATCAATTATCTATTAAGGTATCTTTGTCGCATATGCCCCTCTTTAATATTTTTACCAAGAATTGAAACATAATAATTAATAAGTATACAAGCATGATTTTTCATGCTTTTGGATTTCTGTACAATATAATTTTACCTAGATTAGTCAATGGTGTTCAACAACGTTGTCATTTTCACCATATCCTTTTTCTGAATATACTTAATTATCATCACCTTGATAGATCCACTTCTCTTCAACATGGAAACGAGAACTACCAATTATCTGTATCTGCAACTAAAATATTTCAGTTTAAAATAATACATAATTTTACATAGTTTATATGACCCTACATTTTCTTGAGGTTGTTTAAATATTTGAATTGAATTAGGATACTTTTGGATGTTATGGGACAAAAAATGAAAATGAAAACTGTTTTCTTCATTAATATATTATAGAGATATAAATATTATATCCTATTTTATTTAACAAACTTTCTCTAAATATTCATTTAACAGACTTCTTAATGTTCTGCTTTTCATGCAGAAAGTTGACCACTTGAAGTATATACAGTTTAATCTTTATTTTTAAGAGTAATACTATCTACACTACACAACTGTGCACAATTGGAAAACTAGCTCCATCTAATTTCAGGTAGCCCTGCTTAAAATCTTATGAAATTCATTTGAGCCACATGTACAAATGTGCAAAAATTGTGAATGCAACAGTTGAAAGTGTATTGTTCATAATTATTGCTAACACATTTACCTTTTCCACTGAGAAGATGTGCTTAGGATGAATGGATCACCAAATTGTAGTCTTGACATTGAAATATCAAGCTGTGCTTTATTGGCATCATTCCTTGAACGGGAAGCTGCTTCTAGTATGTGGTGATTATTGTACCTTGCTTTTAACATGTCTGATACATGTCAGTTTTGTCTGCTTTATAGTCATTTTGTTCTTGGCTTTGCCAAAATTTGTCATTCTATTATTATACCTCACTAAATCACTTCTCAGCATTCCAATCTTCAAGGCAGCAGAGCTCAAAAACAGATTCCATTTCCAATGACAGATCATATTCAGTGCAATTGCCTGTTCATTCAAGCTTATCATTGGTTGCTGGCAGTTCCATCAGATTATGGTAGTGATACTGCATATGAGCCATCTGAACTAGGATCATCAAGTGTTGGTCAGCATGAGAATTCTAAGTTGGCACAGATGATCTAACAACAGAGGAAGATATGACAAATCCAATAGAAAAGCTTGTGAAATATCCTATAATCCTATTTAGGTAAGCTTATCCAGAAGGACTTCTAGGAATAGAAAACAAGAAGAAAAAATGAAATGAGCTTCTCGATAAGCTAAAATTAACTTATGCACAGGCTAATTTGTAGAAGTTCTCTCATCTTTTAGAGAAGCTATACGAGAGAGCTTTTACAAATTAGCTTATGCATAAGCTAATTTTAACTTATGGAGAAACTCATTTTATATTTTCTTCTTGTTTTCTTCTCCTAGAAGTCCTTCTGGATAAGCTTACCCAAACAGACCCTATGACTTATCAAATATTGATGAGGGTTTGCTTATGGGTCAAGCTATATATAGTAGAACAATTGGAAGGCCTTCCTAGGCATAAAGTAAATGAGAGATCTGTCAACTATGTTTCAAATAAGAACAATTACAATGAAAATGGAAGTGTTGGAAGTGATGGCAGCACTTTAAGAGGTAGTGACATATCTAATTTTAGAGAAATTATTGTATGGTTTGAGATTAGCACATATCTATGGTCCCACCCAATCTCCATTTGATACTTAGTCGTCAAGTTTTATTAACTATTTTTCACAAATTAAAAAACTCAATTACCTGTAACTTGAAGATTGGCCTACACCATGGATACCCAGTGGTCCTGAATCATACAATAATTTCTTCTAATTTGGAGTTCCAAATTCATCGGATGTTTGCACTTAAGACCTTTCCCGAGGCACTTCGGTTTCAAGAACAGATCTAAGGTCGGAATAAATTGAACAGGGTTCCTTCAAACATACAACGAAGGCTAGTCTCTGCAAAAAAACTGATATGGAGAACCTTAATAGTTAGATTAAATCAAAAAGTAGCTGCAAAGGATTTTCTTGCAACAAAAGTATAAATAATCATCCATTTCTTTGTAAATTAATTTATATTTTAGTTCAATGTGCATGAAAATTGTTGGAGGCTATCTGGGTTGTAAACAAATAAATATATGTAGAATCCACAGAAATCTATGGATTCATTATGGCGTGAATATATGCCTACAAGCCTAGAATTTTTATAGAGCAGCTAGAATTATTGTCAAAACAGTATGAAGAGCTAGAAGCAACATCCAAAGTAGATATTAAAGTTCTCGTTAAAGAAGTCAAATCTCTCAATAGTTCCCAATTTGAATTGAAGAAGGATCTCTGTGATGCAGTGAATGAAAAATGTGAAGAATAGGTAGTTTATTCCTCTTGACAGTTCAAATTAACTGTACAAAGATCTTAGCAGATTTGTTAATCGACAACATTTGATTGACAAAACATATAAACAGTATTACAAGGCATGCTCTTGAATTGGACATGTCACAAGAGATGATACTTCTACAAAAACAGTCCTTATAAATATATGTGAACTGAAAATGTAAATTGTTCTTGTACGTTCTGAATTTTTTTACCAGAAACTCACTTAAGTGTTTCTTACCCTAGTGCCCCATGTGTATTTCCATTTCAGTTGTATACATTGCAACCATATACTAGCCCAACATTTTTTTTTTATAAACTTAATTACTTTATATATATATATATATATATATGTGTGTGTGTGTGTGTGTGTGAAATACTGAAAGCAACTCCACTCACCATTGAAGGAAAATGACGTTTCTTTATCTTCACTTTTTCTTTTTTGTCTGAGATTATTGTGTCTCTATCTGCAATGTAAGCATAAAATTCGTGCAGTAGTTTTTCATTTTTCTCCCCTGCTTGTTCTCTTTCCATCTTTCAGGCATACATTGTTTTTGGTGAGTTTTTTTTTACAGAAACTTTTGTTAATTTGTATTTCTTTAAGTTTTGTCGAAAGAGAACTTATCATCATTGAAAATGAACGGAAAACAGGTCTATAAGTATAAACAAGTTGCTAATTGTTATCCAAAATCACTTACAGCATGTTTGGGAATAATATAGTAATAGCAATGATTAAATAGCTTCACAAACTGTGGCCACATTCTATTGCCTCTTGTTGCTCGTAGGTCAGGTCACTATAATCCAGTGTCCATTGTGTACCCCTGTATAAGTTTTTATTTTATTCCTTATATATTTGCCTTTTGAATTTGAAATTTTGAAGAAAACATTTCTCTGAGCTCTCATGATAGAGGAAAACAATAATCGTGTGGATTGTGGAGACGAAGGTGAAAAGAAAAGGTTTTTAAATGAAGACAAAGAGAAAATGGGTCAATTTTGTCAAGATGGTTCGTTCAATTTAATTTCAATCAATTTGGTCCCTCTTACATGACAAACATGTGTTGAATGTCACCTAGACACTTAATGCCAACTCAGCCTTTCAGGACTAAATTGATTATTGATTTAGAGTGTGTTTGGTAAGGTATGTGGAGAGTTTATAAGTTCATTTGACTAGTTTATTTTCGATGTCTTCATTATTTTTGCTCATGGTGACTTTCACAAATTGAAGACATGCATCGAACAAGACGGTGCTTCAGGTTTTGTTTCCAATGTTAATGAAAAAGACTCAAATAAGTATATGGTTTGCAAATAAAATACTTGTTTGAAAGTTTTCAACCAATTTTTATTGTTTTCTACCATTTTTGAAGAAACGTTTGACCAATACTTACATAGTGTTTGTTTGAACTAAAAGTTGGAGGGATGAAAGTGAAAGATGATTGAAAAAAAAAAGAAAGTTGATTTTCATTGTTGTTTGGTTGGACTGAAATAGAGATGAAAGATTTAAAAATTTCATGAGCCCACTAAATTTACTTTCATTGCAAATGTGAGCTGAAAACCGGTGAAATGCTTTCTCCAGGTTTCCTTGCAAACCCTGTTAAACAAAATCAAATGTTTACAAAGACAAATAATTGATTATGCCTAAGGCATAATCAATTATATTCCTTCTATTTAAAAAAAAGTTTCTAGAGGCATATAATTGATTGTCTTAGGCATAATTGAATAATTGATTATATATGGCTATTTATTTAAACAAAAAGTTTCGTATAAAAAAATAAAATAAATATTTTTTTAGTTGGGGGTAAAATGAAAATTGGATTAATGTTTTTTTTTCTTACCTACCTAACAATTTTTATTCAAATATTTCATCTATTTTTCACTCTTTTTCATCTGAACCAAAACCTTACTTTCTAGTCTCTTTCTACTCTCTTTCATCTATTTTCATTCATTTTATTTCTTCACACTTTATTCTTTTTCTTTCCACTCTATCAAACACAAACTAAAACAAGAAAATGAAATCAAATATAATTCTAAAAGAATTTGCCAATATTAATAAAATAAAGAGGTGAAATAGCATTTTAACATAAAAACTCGTATTTGATTGGAGAAAAATAAAGAGAGAATTTTTATAAATATTTCTTATTTAGTTTAAAGTTTTAGATGAGAGAGGAGAGGGCTGAAATCTGAAAATTTTGAGTTTAAATATGTTATAAATCATATTTCTAAAATAGCAAAAAAAGAAAAAAACAAAACACTATTAATCATATCATCATATTTTTTAACAACATCAATTTTGAAGACCAAAATGAGTTATTTTTAAATTAGAAGACTAAAAAAATCATAATAAAATATCACTTTTAAAATTTGGGACTACAAAAATTATTTTTAAATTTGGGAATCAAAAAGATATTTAAGCAAAAAAGAAAATTTTAAAAATTCCACATCAACTAATTAAATGTGATATATGCTGAATGTGACATATGCTGCTTTGAACGTCGTTAACCACGTTAACAATGCCTCTAACAGCGTCAACGATAAGGAACTAAAACCTGTATTTTACAAAATTTGAGGGGAAAAAATTCAATTTTGAAAAAAAAACTCAAATTTAAGAAAAATATATATATTTAAGCCAATAATTAAATATCTGCATGATGTATACATTTAGATATCTTATATGCACGATTAACGGTGGGCAAACTTCTACAAGTCATTAAAATACAGAATAATTATATCAAAAAAGGACAAAAGATCAATATGATAAAAAGAAAAAGTTACATTTTCTTGAGGCCTTTCCAAATCAACCCTTTTGCGGCCAATGAGGTTGGGTCAACCGAGGAGTTAATTTCTCACAAAAGTGACAAACCACAATTCAAACATCTGTTTAAAAGAGACATTCATATTTAGGAGAAATTCTAGCGTGGACCTGTAAAGTAGGTGGTCCACCAGTGAGTAAGATTGTTTGTGCCGTTGGATTTCAGTTTAAAAAAATTAATGGTTCAGATTGTTCTAAATTGTGAATGGAATAGGGAATACGCAATAGTTGAACAGTAAACAATGAAAGTGAGATATGACAAATTTAACCCTGTAACAAGAATTTTTTTCTTAACCGTGTGCAGTGGTGTTGGCCCAATTTGGATGGATGTGGGTAGATGTTGGGTTGGCCAATTAGGTAGTTTGTAAGACAATTATTATTTTTACCTCCTCTTTTTTATTGATATACCCCCTTTTTATTTTTTTTTCCTAAATCATCCTTCTCTTTAATAATTCTCTGTCAGTTTTTGTTCTCCGTCAAAAAGCATACCCCATCTCTGATCTTTACCAAACAAATATATTTACAAAGCAAGCATATTTTGGAAAATAGTGATGATCCCGTTGTCGAAACGTGATTCGTCAATCTCTAGACCATTTGATTATAATTCTCGGTGAATGTTTTTGAATGTTTTCACCTAATGGAAACCATGATGTTTCAAAGGAATTTATTTGGGTTTATGTATGATGATCCTATTATATATACTCATTTTGGTCATAAATATAAGAAAAAACAAATGCCTTGTGTGTTGGTCATAACTAAGGGCTCGTTTGGAAAAATAACTTAATTAAGATCTTATTCAATAAATTTTTATTACATAAGAGTTTGTGTTATAAGTTCCTAAAATGCAATAAGTTATTTGCGTTTCAATATACATGTTGAAAAATGCTTACAAAATTTTATAGTGTACATTGTTGCATAAGCACTTATAATATGTTTTTTGATTTACAAATTAAAAAAATAAGAATCAAAATATGATTAAAAATAGAATAATTTTTAAAAATAATTAAAAATATAAAAAATAATATTATATGCTACAAAAATATTAAAATTAAAAATCACTAATTACCATTTACCTAATTTTTTGTTCGTAAAACAAAAAAAATTAAGAATAATAAATCTCAAAAAAATAAAAAATAATCATAAAATCAGTTCCATATATATTGTAAAATATGATTTAAAAATAAAAAATTCACCATACACCTATCAATAAAAACATGAAAAATAAAAATATGAAAAATAAAGCTAGTGGCCCTAACAATAAAGGTAATGCTTTGAATAATAAAATCGGTATACTCAGTAAAAGTGGGACAAATGAAAGAAAAAAACGAAAAGGGAATGAAGAACGAACAAAAATTTAAAAAATAATGCTACACTCAAAGTGGCCCTAACAGGAATCGAAACCTAGACAGGTTTAAAAGCACCATATAAGCAATAGCTAATAAGCTACATGAATCAACTTATTAAAATAAGCTCCAAAACATCTTATGGATCTTCATAAGATATTTTTATAAGTTTTTCCAAACACATTCATAAGTACTTATAGTATAAGATAAGTCCCGATAAACTGTTCATAAGTTCTTTCAAACGGAACCTAAATCTCAACTAATTTTTGCTTATTTAATGATATTGTTTCTAAAATGTTGTTTATCTAGTTGAGGTTTTATTACCAATGACTTTCTTTTAGAAGTTTATATGAAGTTCCAAGGAAGGGTAATTTTTTATAGGATTAAATATAAGGTTGGTCAAGAGATTTTATGGACCTGGGGTGAAATAGTAAAAAAGGCCCTCTCATACTTAAGTATTTAAAAATATAAATAAATATGACATAAAAAAATTGTCATGTAATTTTATTAAAAAAAGATATTTATTACATTAAACAAATAACATAGTTTTAACATATCCAAAAAGGATATATCAAAATGTTTTATTTAATTTACTCTTATTTCATCATCTATCATTTCAATTTACATCTCCCAAAAATATTGCATACATATCCATATATAAGATAGGTATGACAACGGGGTGTAGGTAGGTTTAACTCTCTCCATCTCCATTCCCTTCCCCTGCATAAGGAAAAACAAGTTCGGGTTTAAAAGAGACAAGTTTATATTTTTTAAACTCACCCACATTTCTGTTAATCGGGTTTTATTGAGTTTGGGTGAACTCACATGGAACTCGTCACATTTTTTACAATTTTAATTTACTTATATAGTTTTCAAATGTTAATTTTATATTTATAATTTAATTTTTATATTTGGTCGTTCGAAGAAAATGCTCTACCTCCATCGCTATCACCTATCATTGACAAAATATCATATTTCGCATTAAAGCTTACATATATTTTGTTTTTTTATTAATATACTAACTTTTAGTTTTATTTCCTTTATAATTTTAGTTTTTGTTTGTGTTTCTTATCTTCTTATCATAGTTCTATTATATGTTAATATGTCACTAAGAGTTGAAAATTCATTCAATATGGATTTATGAATGTAACGCCAGAAAAATTAACAACCAACAAAGTGACACTTTTTAATCACATATCACATTTTAATTTGAATAAAAAAGAAACATAGAATAAAAAAATAATTTTAATCTATTTATAAAAACCATATAAAATAATATAAAAAATATTACAAAATTATAATTTTTTAAAATTTTTGGGCCCTTTTTAATCGTGGGCCCTGTGTCATCGCACCTCCGAATGATGCTCAGGGTCAACCCTTATTAAATATGAATTTAGTCTCTATATGTTCGCACTTTTTCAATTTAGTCCATCTAAGCTTATTTTTTTATTTTTAGTCCCTATAAGTTCGAGTTTTTTCAATTTTGGTCCATGCAAGTTTTTTTGTTCATTTTGGTCTCTGTAAGTTAGTGTTTTTTCAATTTTAATCTCTTTAAGATTTTAATTTTTTCATTTTTAGTCCTTATAAGTTTGCACTTTAAGGGACTAAAATTGAAAAAAAAAACACAAACTTACAGGGACTAAAAATGATCAATTTTTTTTTTTACAGAGATTAAAATTGAAAAAATGTGAACTTACAGGGATTAAAAATGAAAAAATAAACTTACAGAGACTAAATTCATATTTAAGCCTTTTGAAAGAAAAAAAAACTTTTCAAAATGGTTCTTCAATTATTTAAATATATTCAACTTTATCCTTTGAATAATAAATGACCATTTTCAATATATTTAAATAGTTAAATAACCATTTTGAACCTTTTAAATAAGATAAGATACCAAATTAAACTTTTTAAAAAATAAAGGATCATTTTGAATATTTTAAATAAGATAAATGACTAAAATAAACTTTTTAAAAGATAAAGGACATTTTTAAACAAAATAAATAACATAAAAGATCAAAATGGTCATTTAACCTATATATATTAATTGATAATAATAATAATAATAATAATAATTTTTCATTAAAGTGTTTTTTTAATTATTTTTTAATTGGAAAGTATTGGTGGGGAAAGAGCAGGTATTTGATGGGTGATGTTGACGGGAAAAAAAAAAATTGTTTGCCAAATAACACCACTTCTGACCAAGAGAAGAACACGTGCAAACACTCCATGGGCCTAATCGGTGCTTCTCCTCCCGGGTCGTTAGCTGCAAAACAAAGCCCAACTAATGAAACATTTTTCTTTTATTAAAAGGGATATAATAGACATTTAACACATTATAAGGAACTGTTTCCTTTTTTTAAAAACACAATTTTGGGTACTATTCACTTAAAAATACGGGGTCCATCGGTGGACCATTTCTAATAGAGGTCCACGATAGAATCGTCCCATATTTAGTGGTTTACTATGTCGAACATAATTCTCTTATGGAGACTGTAATGGGAAACACCCCAAAAAGAAGTACAATCTTGAAGTGAGGCACACATATCCTTTATTTATTAAAGTTGGAAACATCTGAGAACTTTTCCCTCCTAATTTTGTCAGCCAAAATGCCTTTGCCTTCACTATCCCACTCAATTTTGTGGACTGTTTGAGCAAATATCTTATAAAAAAAAATTACTGGGATAATAAATTATTTTTACACGTTTTAAAAATGTTAATGGTAATGATTGTGATACAGCTGTCTACTAATATGATAGACTTAATAGATTACAAAGCTATGCATATAGAACCAGGTTTTTTTGCAAAGTAATTATGCCCTATAGTGTCACTGTAGTTGATTGGTTTGTACTGGCTTATATACCTAACATACGTGGAACCATGCCCAGCAATAGCCATTCAAAACACCAATCACTGCAAAATTTACGTTAAAAACCCACCCAACCAAATCACTACATAGCTGTCCTTTATATACAGCTTTTTAACTACCCCAACTCTATTGCATCCTCTATTTGGTCCCTTTCAGGTAAGAGCGCGTTGCCTTAGTGTTTTGTTTTTATTTACTCCCACTGTTTCAGATTATACGATATTTAAAAAAAAAAAAATATTATTTCAAAATAGATGTTATTTTATAAAATCAATATTATATTAAATATATTTTTTTAGGATCACCCTTAAACAATATTTTCTCCGAACTGAAATATAAATAAAAAAAAAAATCATATGTGTTGGACTAAAATATAAATCAATTTTAATTAACTTTCTCCTATTTAATGATACTATCTCCAAAACATCCTTCATTTGATTAGAGTTTTATTTCTAATAATCTTATCTTTTTTGTCTTATACAATTAAATGTAAGGGGTACTTTAGGAAATGAGTTAATTGTTTTATTGAGACTATCAAAATTAAATGATGCTAACTAATTTTCTTAAAGGGTGTGATTCAATTTTTTTTGTTTATATTTCAGTCCGGAGGAAGTACTTAGTGGGAGTAGTGTACTGTGAGTAATTAATTAGAGAGATAAAAGATATATTAAAAAGTTATCTAATATTTTCTAAGAAATTCAATAAATTAATTACATTCCTTAATATCTGTGTCAAAATCTTAAACGTCATATAAACTTAAACGGAGAAAGTAATTTCTATACGAATGAATCATTCTCAATCATTCTCTTATATATATTACTTGCTCACTTTTCAATTCATGCTAAGGTTTCTCAATTATAGATAGAGAAAAGGATCTTGATTAATATAAAATCCAAGTCATAGCTAAACGTGGTGGTCATATGTGTTGCAACTTCTTTCCTTTTTTTTTTTTTCTTTTTTTTTTGGCAATTGCAAGTTCTTTCCTATTATTTGTATTAATTAACAACAACAAAAAAGGAAAACTTCATTTTCAGGTAACTATTTCTCTCATTCTTTGTTGTATTTTTTTTTTATCTTTTATCTTATTTTTATTTTTTATATTATAAATAATGGATCCAGAGGGTAGTGTTTCTAAAAAAAAAGGCAAAAAGTCTTCCAAAGATAGAAATAGATCATATGGAAGAAAAAAAGTAGGATTGACTACAATTAAGTGTTATTTCTTTTCATGGAATTTGTTTAGGTGATTATTTTTATATATTTGTATAATTTTAAAAATCATAATTTTATCCTTTTCATACTGTGATGCCGTGGACTCCAAGTGAAAACTGCTAACTTCCCTTTAAGTTCAAATTATAAACAATTATAGCAAGTTGGTAAGTTATTATATATGTAACTAACATGTAATATTGTTTGATTTATAAAATCAATAAAAATGTTTATATATTATAAAGTGGTTTATGCTATATATAAACAGGTGAAATGAAAGAAAGAAAAATTGGTCCCAAAAAATATGTTCTAAATAATGGCAAGCTTACAAATTGTTTGTTATCCAATCATTTACTAGAGGTTAATGAAAACCTGTCTCTCCATACAATTATTGTATCGATGGAAGGTAACTAAAAATATATTCTTCAGTCTTTTCAGAGATTATCTATTTGTTTATTCATAATTTATAATTACTTCTCTCTCCAAAAAATTTATAATTATTTTTTTTAACTTTATGCAGAAAATTCAAACACCGTGATGTGTAAGAAATTCGGTGTAAGAATGCCTCTGGCTGACATCGTTACTGGTATATTTTTTAAAAAAATTTATTGCCTTTAAGAATGTTCTATATTTTATCTTTATAAAGTTGCTATCATTTTCATTGTATGTAGTAAAAACTTTGTTAGCTTTGAAAATTAAATGAACTTCCAGTGCTTTTATTAAATGAACATTTCTAAAAGTAAAATTTCATTGATAAGAAATATATTAATTGTAATAAAAAATAAAGAATAAAGAAATATATTTGTTTTTATTTTGAAGAATCTTAAAAAAAATAATTGAATTAATTAATGAAAACATATTTAAATGAAAATTTTCTCTTACATTGTTTCTATTTTAAATTTTGTTTCTATTTTTTTATTTCTCTTTGAAATTTAAATGATTTTATCAAGTATCAAAAAATGACTTAAAAGTCATTTATTAATAGTTTTTTTGGCATACATTAAGTGCAATAGAAAACATATTTACTATTTTTGCATTCCTGCCTCAGTCATGTGAAGTTTCTACTTGGTGGTATCTAGGTCCTTTTTTGTCTTTATTTTTAAAATAAAAGTGAATTTCTATTTCACTCTAATTAATTAATTGTATTGTTGTTTACGCCTTTCAACTTTTATCATTTTAACAAAATCATTATCAAATTTGGTTGGGATATTTTACCAAAGTGAAATGGAAAAAAGGAAACTTGGATTAAGTTATTCACATAACTTCATTAAACTTTACAGGTAAAATGAAAAAAAGGAAAATTGGTCCTGGAAAATATGTTCTAAGTAATGGCAAGCTTACAAATTGTTTGGTATCCAATCATTCACAACATGCTAATGAAAATCTGTCTCCCCATACAAATAGTGTATTGATGGAAGGTAACTGAAAATATATTCATCAGTCTTTCCAAAGATTTTTTATTTGTTTATTCATAATTTATAATTACTTTGTTTTTTAACTTTAAGCAGAAAATACAAACACCATGATGTGTAAGAAAAAAAATTCCTCTAACTTTGGTGTAAGAATGCCTCTGACTAACATCACTACTGGTAAAATTTTCTTTTCATGTAATTAATGTATGTGAAATTAATAATTTTAGATGCTAAAGTTATTCACACAACTTCATTACACTCCTAAGATGGTCATAAAAAAAGCAAAATAGGAGCTGGAAGATTTGTTTTGAATAAGGGCACTCTTATACATAAATTAACAAATAGTAATGAGAAAAAGTATCCCTCTATGCATGACATATCTGTAGCCACACCAATGTCCACAAAATTTGTTCTAAGTAATAATGGCAGACTTACACATGTTGGTGATCATCAATCTATTTTGAATGAGGCAAATATTGAATCATTAACAGGTAACTATTTTCCAACATTAAGTATCATTCTATCTATGGTAATAAGAAAGACTAATATCATGTGGAATTATAATGTGACGGATTTAAATTCCAACGCCTCCGAGAAGAGCATTGATAGTGCTCAATTGTCTAACATATGTAATGATATTTTTTTTTTTAATTTTGCCACATATTTCAAATATAGTCAAATATTTACATAATTCTATGCCAACTTAATTTTTTTTATTATTCAACAAATATATTTTATACTTAAATATCTGTAGATAGTGATGTTGAAAAATTACACTATGGAGACGATGTTCCAAAATAGTTATTAAAAAGTAATACATATAAGCAGACAAATGAAAAAAAGAGAGAGTATATTTTATGCTTTGAAATCATCCATTTATTTCCAAGTAAGTTTCTTAAAATGTTGTCATTTGCTTAAAATTTGAATACTTCATCATGACTTTTTGGATAGGGAACATAAGTGAGCATCATGATGATGATCATGACATTCATCATGATGACGTTCATAGTGACACAGATGACGAAATTTCGGATCATGTTACATATGAAGGTCTGTATTATTTTAATTGTTTGTGTAACTATATGATTTAATCATAATAATATATCTTAATTTTTGTACTTATTTGGGTACTTTTCCAGATTATTTGGATATCTGTGATCCAACATTTGTTTGTCAACACTGTGGTGCAATGATGTGGTATGATGAAAGGGTTGATAAACAACGAAAAGCTAAAATTCCAAATTTCTCAATGTGTTGCTTGCAAGGAAAGATTGAGCTTCCTATGCTTTTAGATCTCCCCCAAATTTTGAAGGATTTATTTCTAAATATTGATAGTAGGAGCAATTATTTTTAAAAAAATATTCGATCATTCAATATGATGTTTTCATTCACATCTATGGGAGGATAAACTAATACTTTAATTAATGGGAATGGACCTCCTTTGTTTGTCATGAGTGACGAGAACTATCACCAAATTGGGAGCTTAATTCCCCCTACTGGGTCAAAACCAAAGTTTGCTCAGTTGTACATATATGACACTGAGAACGAATTGGATAACAGAATGTCTGTTGTCGAGTATAATTTTAATTCTAGATTTAAAATTTGGTTCCATGCATAAAAATATTCTTCATGGATTTGATCAATGTAAGTCATTAGTAATATCTTATATGTTTATCTATTTTATATGCAGGATGGAAAAAGATCGCTCATTCATGAGGCAATCAATTGTTAGCGACATTAAAGATGCATTTGATCAATGTAATCCATATGTCAAAGTGTATAGAATGATTCGTGACAAAATTCAAGACCAAAATGTGCCTAATGTGAAGTTAAGACTTTTAGGGGAAAGCAGTTGTGATAGCAGAACTCACAATCTTCCCACTGTATCAGAAGTTGCTGCACTTATTGTGGGACATTTTGATGCAGCAGATGCTGGAGAGATATTATTGTAGAAACTCAGTCAAGAATATTGAAGCATATTTCTATCTTAACCGTTGCTTATTTGCCATTACAGTATCCACTTTTGTTTCCCATGGGGAAGATGGATTTAGAGAAGGTATTCCACTAAAAGAAAATTCACAAAACTCATCTAAGAAAAGGCAGACAAATTCAATTAGAGAGTTTTTAGCATACAGAATCCAAAATAGAAAGGATGAGCAGCCATCATTGTTGTTCTCCAGAAGGTTGTTCCAACAATTTTTTGTTGATGCTTATAGTATGGTGGAGTCGTTTAGGTTGTATTATGTAAGAACACATCAAAGAGATTTAAGAGCTGAGATGTATAAAGGTCTTATAGATGCAATACTACGGGGAGAGACTGATCCTTCTATGATTGGGGAAAGAATAGTGTTGCCATCCTCTTTTACCGAAAGTGCACGTTATCTATTTCAAAATTATCAAGATGCTATGGCAATTTATAGATGGGCTGGATATCCATATTTGTTTATTACATTTATTTGCAATAAGAAATGGCCAGAATTGAATAGAGTCTTAACAAAACAAGGTCTTCAACCAGCAGATAGACCAAATTTACTTTGTCGTGTTTTCAAGATTAAATTGGATAAATTGACTAAGGACATAAAGCAAGGAAATGTATTTGGAAAGGTTAAAGCAGGTACGTAATATTTTCAAAAATCTTATTATCGACATCAATTCTATCTTATTCCTTTATAAATGTTTTGTTTGATAAACTAATTTAACATGTTATATTCCAAATGTGGTGGTTTACACAATAGAGTTTCAAATTCTATTTTATTCCTTTATAAATGTTTTATTTGATGATGTTATATTTCAATATATAGTGATTTACACAATAGAGTTTCAAAAACGTGGATTGCCTCATTCACATATTCTGATTTTTCTGCAACCTGAATTTAAATATCAATCTCCTGATGATATTGATAGGTTCATATCTGCTGAAGTTCCTGATGAAAAAATTGATCCAATTCTCTTTGCAATAGTATCTTCACTAATGATTCATGGTCCATGTGGTATTCAAAATAAAAGATCTCCATGCATGCAAAATGGCAGGTGCTCAAAACATTTTCCTAAGAAATTTGTTGAGAACACTATAATAAGCAAATGAACAAATGGTTATATTTGATGATAATGATCGGATAGAGGACGCTACGAACAAACCAAACAATCAAAATTCAAAATTGTTGGCATGGATGGAAGCAAATAGAAAATATCCATAAGCAAGACATTTAACATATAGCCAATTTCCTTCAATGTTTGTTTGGAATAAAAGTGAGCACGAGTGGACAAAAAGAAGAAGGGATTCAAGATTGGAAGGCTTCATTTTGTTCATCCTGGAAGTGGTGAATTATATTACTTGAGGAATTTACTTAATTATGTCAAAGGACCATAATGTTTTCAGGATATAAGGACAATAAATAATATTATTCATCCAACATTTAAAGATGTTTCCTATGCAATGGGTTTGTTGGGTGTTGAAAGAGAATGCATTGATGGAATAATGGAAGCAAGTCATTGGGGTCTTGGACATTATTTAAGGAAGTTTTTTTGCAAATTTATTGGTGTCAAATCAGCTCGCTCAGCCAGAATTGATATGGAGTAAAACCTTGCAGATTTTAACAGATGACATATTGCAAAGACAAAGAACAAATCTACTTATTGAAGGTAAGCTTAATACTACACTAGATACAAACTAATAAAACTGTAAATATTTTCAAACAATTATTTTTTATACTTATAAAGTTAATATTTCAATGGTTCTATTTTAATTCAAATTTGGTTTTGATTGATGAAGAGTTGAGAAATTTTGCTCTGCTTGAGATAGAAAAATTATTACAAAGCAACAATAGAAGCTTAAGAGATTTTCCTACAATTCTGCTACCAATATGTCATTTGTATTCGATTCTCAGAACAAACTTATTCATGATGAACTTAATTATGATAGGCAAGCTCTAGCTGAAGAGCATGAAAAATTAGTCTCAACAATGACTTTTGAACAAAGAGAAATATACAACAAAATAATGGTCCATGTTGATGAAAATCGTGCTGGAATGTTCTTCATTTATGATTATTGTGGAATAGGAAAAACATATATTTGGAGAGCCATCTTTACAGCTATAAGATCACGAGGAACAGTTGCATCAAGCGGAATAGCAGCACTGTTAATACCTGGAGGGAAGACAACACATTTAAGGTTTGCTATCCCATTAAATATTGACGAAGACTCTACTTGCAACATTAAGCAGGGTAGTCCTTTGGCTAAATTAATCATAAAGTCTAAGTTGATTGTATGGGATGATGCTCCTATGATGCTGATAAGAGATAACCGCAAGTGCACAGTCGTCGTCAAGTAATAAATATCGAATCCACAGGGACCACATTTTTGGCTTTGCAATTATTGCAATTCAATAGAAATTAAACAATTGGGAGAAGATGGAAATTGATTTGGAAAATATTTAGGAAATCAAATTAAAGATAAAGATAAAAATAAGATAAAGAAGATAAGAGAATATTTGATTGGGTGAAATTTAGATTTTGGAAAATTCCAGGATCGAGGTTTCGTACCAAGACTCTTGTCCAACTAATCTAACAAATCAAGGTTCTTCCAAATTTTCCTTTAAAGGCGAATTAATCTAAGGTAATCTTCGTTCTCTTTCAAGAAACGAAGATGTGCCTAATTGAATTAACCCCTACCGTCGTGGTGTTATGTTCAATTAAACCATTTGCATTCTTTACTAATTCGTTTTACCCACCTAGGATTAATCCTACTGTCATGAATCAAAACCTAAGTTAGCCTCTTATGGTTCCAACGCATTAATTTCACCTTTTAGTTCATCCTTAAGCGTCTAAAATCATGCGAACGGTGATTAAGCGTATAACATGTATAAATTGCAATAAGAGAAGAATTAAAAGATCAAATTCAAGAGAACCTCAATTTAAATTAAATTAACATAAATAATCATCAAGGGCTACGCCCTAATCCTAGAACAAAAGGGACTATTCATACATGATCATGAGCAATCCCAAAGAAAGCATAAAAGAAGAAGAAAGAATACCAATCGGAGAAGTAAAAAGCCAAGAAGACTCCAAGCTCTTGCTAAGTCATCATAAAACAAAAGTGAAGAACCCTCCTCCAAAGTTTAGAAGGGTATTTAAAAATAAGGGGCTAAAAGGGTTCAGGCCAAAATACAAATAAAAACTCAAAACTAATTAAAATTCACATCTGTCGCACATCACGGGCGTGATCCATATCTCACGGGCGTGATCCATGCTGTCACGAGTCAACAGATGAGCAAGGATAAAAATCGGCGCTAGTCACGGTTGTGATCCATCTCTCATGGGCGTGATCCTGTTATCACGAGTCAACAAATGAGCAAGGATAAAAATCGGCGCCAGTCACGGTTGTGATCCATCTCTCACGGCCGTGATCCCTACTACTCGCTCCAAAGCTTGCTCCAACAATGTGAGTCACAGGCGTGAATTGTACCCCACAGCTGTGAAACTGCTTAAAGCATCTACAATCTCCAGTGATCTATCCAAAGTTCTCACAATGCCTCTCTAACTTGCAAAAAGAGCTCTCCAACTCTAAAATTAGTACCTGAAAACACAATAACATTCAAAGCATAGCCAAATCCACAAAAGATAAAAAAAAGTAGAGAAAATTAACATAAACTAAGTCTTAAATGCTACAATGTGCAGGTAAAACTAAATGAAATGCAATGCAAATGTAATATGAAATGCAACGCATCAGATGCATAAACATTGTTTTGAAGCTGTTGACAGAACTTTTAGATATATCCTTCGATTCTCCAATAATAATAGTCTAAATCTTCCTTTTGGCGGAAAGGTAGTTGTTTTGGGAGGTGATTTTAGACAAATCCTTCCTCTTATACCAAAAGGGACAAGAGAAGAAGTTGTTTATGCCAGCATCAATTCATCTTATCTATGGCAATTTTGTGAAGTTTTAACATTAACAAAGAACATGAGGCTTTGAATTGGGTCTTCAGATTTTGGTGTTAACCAAATGAAGCAATTTTCATATTGGTTGTTGAGTATTGGAAAAGGAACTATTGGGGAAGATAATGATGCAGATGTGACAATTGAAATTCCAGATTATATGATCATAAAAACTACATGAGACCTTCTTTCTTCAATAGTGAATGATACTTATCCATGTTTTCTGGAAAAATTTCATGATCCATCTTTCTTTAAAAAAAAAAAAGGGCTATTTTAACCCCTAAAAATGAAAATGTTGATGTTATCAATGATTACATGTTGTCTTTAATTCCTGGGGAGGCAAAAACATATTTGAGTTTTGATGCACCATGCTTACAAAATGAAAATATTGATGGTGCAGACAATATTCATACTCCAGAGTTTTTGAATACCATCACAGCTTCAAGACTACCAAACCACCACATAACTCTAAAAGTATGTGTACCTGTTATGTTGCTTAGAAATATAGATCAATCATCAAGACTATGCAATGGTACACGACTAATCATTACTCACATGGGAAATTATGTTCTTGAAGGAAAGGTGATTTCAGGAAGCAATATTGGCCAAAAAGTTCTTATTCCGAGGTTATCTTTGACTCCTTCCGATATTAGAATTCCTTTTAAATTTCAGCAGAAGCAATTTCCAATTGCTTTTTCTTTTGCAATGACAATAAATAAGAGTCAAGGGCAATATCTTCACCATGTTGGTATCTACCTTCCACAATCTGTTTTTACTCATGGACAACTATATGTTGCAATTTCTAGAGTAACCTCACGTCAAGGTTTAAAGATTCTTATCATTGATAAGGAAGGTGAAGTTTCTAATGTAACTTCTAATGTTATTTCAAGGAAGTATTTCATAATTTAAAATAAATTACATATTATTTGAATTTGATTTTTCTCATATTGATTTAGTCATGTCTTTATATCATTTTTTAACAAACATAAGCCCCATTAAATATTAATGAGTGAATATTAATATTAAAATTAAAATTGAAAACCTTTTTTTAAGGAAAATTGAAAACTTTTATGTGCTTAATATTCTCCTTTTATAGTGAACTAAAGGTGGTTGAATTTAGATTTAATGATTTTAGTTGTGGTAGCCCGCAAACATTTTTTAAGTGAAGTTTTTTTCATTGCTTTTAAGTATATATCTAATATAATTATTTAGCTTCATTGTTGATATTGTGATATATAATAATTTTGATAATATGATACAAAATAATTATACATGATTTTTCAATTCTTCACTTTAGCTCATTGTTATAGTTGTTTTGTTGTTACCTACAATTATGACATTCTTTTTAATTCTTATAAAAAATATTCTTCTTTAATAGTGGAAGTAACTCACCTACATAATTTTTCGGCTTAATTACCAAATTGGTCCCCAAATTATTTTAAACCCTTCAATTTGGTCACCAAATTTTTAAAAATGCATCAATTTGGTCATTTCCGTCCAATTAAAGTTGGTGCCTTTAATAATTTGAAACCAAATTGATACCGTTAAAAGCTAAATTATCCCAATAAACAAGAAGACTAGACAAGCTTTGCCAATTTGGTCCCAAATTATTAACGGTGTCAACTCCAATCGGACGAAAATGACCAAATTGATGCATTTTTAAAATTTTGGAGACCAAATTGACGCATTTTAAAATTTGGGGGCCAAATTGAAGTATTTAAAATAATTTGGGGACCAATTTGATAATTAAGCCTAATTTTTCCCATGCATCGCACGGGTACCCGCACTAGTTAGTCCTAACTTCTAAATATACATAAAAGGGGGAAAAACAACCAAGTTTCATAAAGAATAAAGGTACCATTAGGACTCAACGATTATAAATATATAAAGATATAAAGATAAAGATATATATACACACACAAGATATTAAAATGTCTCTAAATTAGCAATATGGTGCCTCCATTGAGTAAGGATGTTTGAAATCTCGAGTGTTGACATTTTGAGACCTCCCAACAATATTACAATTGTAAAGTTCTCCAAAAGGTCATTATATGCAACCATTTTTTCATGTGTAGTGTACAATTTGAAATTCCACCTCAAAAACCATTTTCTACTTGACGTGGCTCCATAAGAATATAAAGTGGCTTTCCATTAAGCTTGCAGCGTACCTGAAAGAAGGCTATATTTTATTTCATTTCCATGATTTGAAAAAAGAAAAGTGAAAAGAACGTACATAACATTGTTCCTTTCTGTGATATCTTCTAAAAGAAATTACAACATGGAACACAACAAACTTGTTCCTGCAAATTCCTTATAAAGAATCCTAACAAAACCTAATGGTAACCTCACAATTTTGAAATAGAAATTTGCATACAGCAACCATGGTACATATGACATACCAATACATATTTATAAGTTTCAAGTCATACAGCAAAATCAGTAAGAGCTATAGTTGGAGTATATATCATACTATATTAGCAAAGTATAATCATAAATTGATAACATAACACTAACAGTTTGGGCCTACCTAGTTAAGCTCTATGAAGAGATAATTCTTTTCAGGAGAAAAATTATACTGGACTAGCAAAATTATCTCCTCAGTGATTTGTGATTATGTAAAATTTAGAAGTATCATATTAATCACAACCACATTTTTAACAAGGATATAAATTGGTCACTAATGGTCATACAACTCCTTCTAGTAGGGATGACAACCAATATCAGTTTTCGTTTTAACTAAATTTACAAAAAAAATTATTTTTACAAACTAATATAAGAAAGAAAGTGTGATTTTCACTTTTATCTGTTTATTTATTTTGATGAAGAACTTAGACTGCCAATATAACAAGATGGAATTTTCTAAGATTAGCTAGCAAAATACAACTTACAAAAGCAATAAGTTAATTTAGCCATTACCTTAAGATCAGACAGACCAATCACACAGGCACACTCCACTACTTCAACATCAACACGTTCTACAAAATAAGTTGAAAAGAACCTTGAAGCATTTTAGGGACAACATACACAAAAATAATAATTGAGTGAATTAAAAGAACCAAGACAAAAACAGAAAAGGCTATTTTAAAGTGAGCAAGCATGTATCAACCCTTAATTTAAAGTGCATCATGTGATCTTAACTCATGAGTAATTAAGGCTGAATACATCTTTACTTGCTCACCACAGAAACAAATTCACTTTAGAAGAGAATTTTTCTGGAAAAAGGAATATAGAACAAAATAGTTAATGCCTGCAAGTGCAAATCACCTAAAAGTCTAATTGCTGCTGACAAAGTTCCACCTGTAGCCACCAAATCATCAATAATTATGACCCGTTCATTGGGATGGACAGCGCCAACATGCATCTCCAAGCAATCAGTTCCATATTCTAGAACATATTTTTCTGAAATTACTTCACCTAAACATGAAGCAAGTCAAAGTTTAGGCATGAAGGTGAAGCCAAATTAATGCACCGGAACAAGTAGTTTAAGGCTATGTTTGGATTTTCGTTTTGGGGAGCTACAAACTCAATTTGGAAAGTAAATTCCATTTCGTGACATGTTTAACTATCCTCAAAAGTATGTTTGCACATTAAAAGTTTATTTGGAAACTCATTTTTGTAGAAGCAAGACTTGGGTTGGTTTTACAAACTTTTATCTAAAAACGCACTAAATTGATAGACACAAAAGAGCCTAAGCCCTTTTTGATGCATTTATGTGAATAGCTATTGGACCCAAGAATTACTTTATAATTACATGATCGGATTCAAATATTTACCATAAAAATGAGCATAAAATAAACTATTTCAAAGTAAGTAACTTCATTTTATATCCTGTTTTCATAAATAGAATGCAAGCATGGCTAAGTTATATTAGAAAATTTTGATGTATCAAATAGTAGATATGTTGATAAGATTGCTCAATGAAGATCAACAACACCATTAAAAAGTCCAGCTAAGCAACAGTGCAACCACAAACCACAAACATCTATTCAAATTAAAAGGATGATTAAATACATATATATGGCACTTGGGAACTTATTTAGGTACTTCCTCTCTGAACAAAAAATGTAAAAGTTGGAGTCAATTTAGTTTGGACAAACTAGTAACCCCCAAACACTAATAGTAAAACAGCACCTAAATAAATAATGAACAATCAAAGTATATGATTATGACAAGGCCTTTCCACTCAAAATAGACCTTCCCATTCAAGTGAAAATGATCTTCATTCAGCTTCTTTTCTTTTGGCCAAAGTTTGGTATATTCTATTTTTAACTTAAAACAGATTAAGATTAATAGTAGTTCTCAATTAATATTCAACACAACACAGATATACCTGGTAGCTTTCCAGGTTTGCATAAAGGAACAAACTTGGCACCAATGCTTAACGCAATTGAGGAACCAAAAATGAATCCCCTGGCTTCAACTCCTTCATATAAACCAACCCAATTGTATTAGCATGTAAACCAATAAAAGCCAACATCTACTAGCTCGTAAGTGAGGAGGGTCATCATTATTAAGATATTGAACATCTTCACAAGGATGCAAATGCAAGTGCAAATTGATTTGCCAAAAGACAATTTTAACATAATTTAGTAGTGCCATCTGAATGGTTAAATTTAGTGCCCCATCATGAAAGGTATACAACTCATAGATTCAATGGATGTATCTTTTTCTTAAAAAGTTGAAATAACTTATCATGCAAGGTTTTAAATTGTGATTGCAGTTTGGTATTATGGAAAATTACAGAAAAATACAGCTACACAAGCACAATTGTGGTCATGAAAATTCCAAACACCTTGATGTTGCAATCGAATTGTGGTTGCAAAACCTTGTTACCATCTCTGATTTTGTTTTAACTGTCACCAGAAGGTACCTCTCAAGTTGTACCAGAAGAAAGTTACTCTCGATTCTTACTCAACATAAGGTTTGAAGGAAGAAGGAAAAAAAAAACTCATTCCGCTTGCAAGTTTCAACATACATGCAGTTATATGTGAGAACTGAGAAGTGAGAAACAAAGAAGAATTGATATATCAGTTGAGTTAAAAAAAAAAAAAAAGGCCAAAAACAAACCCTTTAAAAATTAAAACAGAAGAAGAACGTGGCTGATGCAAAACATCAATCTCCCACAAAACTTGCTTCATCTTTCTCGTAAAAAAGTTCATAACACCATAGTACTAATATTTATTCATGTTTCAACAGTAGGAAAAAAGAAAAGGGATTAAGAGAAAGATGACAATATGGTTCTAACTTCTAAAAGGGTCGTACATGCAGAGGAAGTTAGAACAAAGTATAGTAAATTACCAGCAACAACAGAAATATCCATGTCTCTGTAACGATCAACAAAAATGTCAACTGCGTCTTTAAACGCGTTGTGATCCAACAACAATGTTGTTATGTCTTGAAACATTATCCCTGTGGTTCATTTAATTTAATAACAACAACAACATGATATAAGAAATGAAACAAAATAACTTCATCATCATTATTGTTATTACTATTATAGTATTATTATTATGATTATTATGATGAAATTAAAACCTTGTTTGGGGAAGTGAGGCACGACTCTGATGGCTTGGGAGATGGTTTGAAGCCTTGGGTCTTCTCCCTTCTTCGCACCATTTTCTTGGACAAACATGTTCTCTGTGTGAGAAAAGTGTTACCAGAACAATTTTTGTATGCAAGTAATTGAAGCAAAGCAACTAGTGTGTGTGTTGTGTTATTAAGGAGTTTGAGGTTGATGTGTGGGGCTACAAGCTTTGTTTGAGGTTGAGCCAACAACACCTAGAACATAGTTACAAGACAACTAATCAAGGTTGTGGGAGTGGCATGAGGACGCAAATTTGGAGCGTGTATCACACGATGCTTTTGTCGTTTTTGGTCACCTTTTTTGCAAACTGAAAAATGCCTCCACAAACACCAAGTCAAAAACATCAAAAAAAGATGGTTGGTGCCAAAAGGATTTTTTATTTTGCTCCTCTGAAATCCGGGACATATTTAGAGGATAAGCTATGATAATAATTATTAATTAAAAATTGGCATAAATATATTTTTACTCCTGAAAATTTAGTGAGTTATAATTTTAGTTCTTATAAAAAAATTTCTTTAGATTTCATCTTTCACAAGTTAAATTTTTGTTTTTTTTCCTATTATTATCCGACACCGTTAATGGTTTATGTATTTAGCAAAATGTCAAGTGACTATTTCAAGTAATACCCATCAATGTCTGTGGTACAATGTCAATATATCATTTCTTAAAAAAAATTCTAGATCCCTATAATAATTGTTATTTATCTATCTTAAAATGAACCTTAGGGACCAAAAATAGAAATTTTAAATTTTGGAGGGATTAAAACCAAAGACAAATATATTTTATAAGGATCAAAACTAAATTCACTCAGACTAAAATTAATAATTTTAAATTTTCGAGTAATGAAAAATAAAGAAAATTTTTTATAGGACCCAAATCAAAACATGCTCATTTTATTTAAACCTTAAAAATTTAATAAATAATTTTCAAAAAGTAATTACAAAAGTATAATTTTTTTAGTCAATAATCATTATTTTATACTTTATCTTTTGAAGTATACCTTACACTTTAATGACGACAAATATAGCGAAAATATTCTAAATATTTGATTCCACTGATAGGGAGTTTAATAATATTCTAAGCAATATTTTAGGTTTCAATCTTTTAAATAAGAAAAACGTGTTAAATATCCCACTTTACTTTCTTTATATATATATATATATAAAATATCCCACTTTACTTAAATTAACGATGGTTTGAACTTTGAATTGATTTTTTAACCATAAAGGAAACGGTTAAAATAATTATTTTGGTATTATTAGGTTAATTTATATCAATACAACTATTAAATTATCTAGCATGTAGGGGTGTTCGATGTGAGGTTTGGTTCAGTTTTTAGAAGAAAAGTTACTCGAACCAAACATAAAATAAAGATGCGGTTCGGTTCGATTTAGTTTAAATATAACATCAAATCCGAACCAAATCAAACCAATCTATTGCGGTTTGGTTTGGTTTGGTTCTGCGGTTTTTTATGGTTTTTTTTTAATATATTATCATAATGTAAAATCTATTAACTAAATTTACATGATTATTATGCGTTGTTATTTTAAAAATAATTTTTATTTTTATTAAATTTTGTTTAACATATTTTAGTTGAAAATTAATTTTTTACTTTTATTTAGCATTATTATAAAATAATATTACTGAGTTTTTTTGTAACATAATAGTAAATTATGCATCACTTGATATTTAACACTATTTTAACAATATTGGTACTTTTTTTTTTAACATATGAAAGTAAAATATGCACATTGATTACAAAAGCAAAGGAAATGTCATAAATTATTTAATACTTATTATTAATTACCGCAACAAAAATCACATATTACAAACTTATTGTAATAAAAATACACTATAAATCACATACTATAATCATTAAAAATTTAAAATAATACTAGTGTTTATAATATGCGGTTTTCATTAAATTATTAAAATAATACTTATTATTAATTACAACAATAAAGTAGTGTTTATAATCATTGAAAATTTAAAATAATACTAGTGTTTATAAATCACATACTATAATCATACATAATGTTAAACATCCACTAAATAAAATCAATATAATTATAAAATGCTGTTTAGTTCGGTTTGGTTCAATTTTTATAACAAAAATCGAAAACCGAACCAAACCGCAAAGAAGTATGTGAATTTTGAAGTTTTTGGTTTTGCGATTTACGGTTTAAGTGATTTTCGATTTTTTTGGATCGATTTGACGATTTATAAACGGTTTGGTTTGGTCTTGAACACCCCTACTAGCATGTATTCTTTTTTTTTTTTTTTAAATATCTAGCATGTATTCATATTTTGTATGAATATTGATAAATATACTTGAAATACACAAAAATAATAATAAACTTAAAAATATATTTAAGAAATTCTTTACTGATAATAAAACATTAATTAAAATATAAATTAAATACAGGAAAATGAATTTTTATTATAAAAATATTTAAAATAATTTATTTAATGACACATGTTTAATGATAATTTATAAATATTTATTATACTCGATATTCATTAAAAATTTAAATATTATTTAAAATAGATATAAGAACTAAAACACAAAAAGTTGTTTAATTTAATGGATAATAACTATAACTAATAAATACTACTATTAATTAGACTTAGTACGTAAATGTATAAGATATTTATCATACTATACTGTGATATTTTGATCTCAAGATGTGTTGTGAGTTGTGACGCAATTATAACGACGCGCTTTGAGCTGTGGTGCGGGCTTTTGTGGCAGGCCAGTCCACGTGCATGAAACCCAGATGCAGGATACTCATGACTGACACGTCGGCCACTGACACATATTGATTGATATGAATGAAGGGATGTAGTTTTGCAATTACCACCTTTCGCGAAATTATTATTTTTTTAAAAATTTAAATATTTTTTTAGTTCTTATAATTTAGTATTTTTTTTATCCTTATAAAATTATTTTTTTGATTTTAGTCTTTACAAATTTTATGTTTGTTTTATTTTTTGTTCTTATAATGATTTAGATAGCGTTTTTGTCACTATTCAAAGTACTATCTAAATCACTTTAAAAACGAAAAATAAAACAAACATAATTTGTAAGGACTAGAACTAAAAAAATAATTTTACAAGGATGAAAAACAAAAAAATACTAAATTACAAAAATTATAAAAGTATTTAAGCCTTTTTAAAAATATTTTGAAATTTAATAAAATAAATATATATGAGTTTAATTTCTATTATTAATATAAAAAATCACAAATCATTTTTAACATAACTTTTTAAATTATCATTACAAATTAACAAACATATTATACATGTAGAGGATAATGTAAAAGCAATTTAGGTTGCTAGTGTATACATTATTTACTTTAAAAATATATAATTATTTTTCAAAATGAATTTAAAAGTACTTAGTAAAATTTAGAATTATTTTAGTTTAATAATGTTAATTTCTCTTTTGTAATAAAAGGTAAAGTTAGAAACAAAATATATAAAGTGTTTAATCATTATTATAAAATTAGAACTAAACATTTAACTGGCTTGAGTTTTAATTTATTCGAATGAATAAAAAAAATATTTTTAAAATATTAATTTTAATGCAAATTTTTATCAATTTTCGTGGGATGGAATGTAAACATTTATCCCTATTTGACCTAGGATATAACATTATAGTTGTTGTTTTTTTATGCAAAAAAAAAAAAGAAGATATTTGGTCCGTTATTATTCAAAGTCATTAACATCCTATCATTCTATCCTCTTCTCTTTCACATGCAATTATGTTTTGTTTAAATTTTTATTTAAAATTTATTTTAAATGTAAAGTTTGAAAAACAATTAAAAAATAGAAATTGTTTAGTAATTTTTATTTCTTTTAGTTGAAAAATAAAAAACTCAAAAAAAAAAAAATTGGAAAGAGAGTCGAGAATATAATGAAAGAGAGGAAAAAGAGATAAGAAAAATAAGAAAGTGAAGAAAGAAAAGAAAATTAGAATTTTTTTAAAAAAAATATCCACCTAACTAAAAAAAAGAAAACCTTTTTATTTTAGAGAAGTTAAACTACTTAACTTTTTAAAAATAATTTTTAATAACTCAACTTCTTTTTCTAAACAAAAGTAAAAAATATTAAATAAAAAACTACCTATGCGCAAATAAAGTATATAATGTTTCATTAAATACATACATTTTCCATCTTTCGGGAGTAAGAAAACAGACAGCCATCATTATTTGAGTTGTATATAAATAAGAAGATAAGGGATGAGGTCCATTATATTCAAGTTATTATCACCTTTACACTTCCTATCACATCTCTAAGATTACAGTATCCTTTATATGACATATTCCAACTGCATACACAAATATGCGTTAATTACTCATAAGAATTCAAATAAATTTGATTAATCAAAATAATTTTATTATATGACACCATTAATAAGTTAATTTTTTTTATTTTCTTTTAAAATAGGAAATATATTTTAAAAGATAAAATTTCAAATAAAAACTATTGATCAAAAAATTAACGTTATAATAACTTTATAATTTATTACATAATATAAACCTATCTTTTATTTTTACATAATATAAACCTATCTTCTTTACTATTATTTTACCCTACTTTTTTTTTTCTCTGCTCATGGGTGAACTTGACATTTTGGTGTTATAGAAAAAGGAAAAAGAATGGAATCTTATGATCTTTTCGATAAAGAAATTGTACGTTAGATGTAATCTAAGGAGAGAATTCAAAAGGTTGGTGTAGTGGCGTAAAGTTTCACTGCGTTCATATGAGGAGAACGATTTATTTACCGAAAGAACTCGTATTCGATTTCTTCCATGTGCAAAATTTTCTTTGACCAGCAACAATCATGCACCCAAGGGTGGACCTAGACCTTGAGGGGAGGGGGACCAAAAATTATCTAATAAATAAATATAATATTATATAAAATATTCATAATTATATATTATAAAGCATTAATTGCATTAATAATATATCATTCTAATGGCACTTTAAGAAACAAGAACTCCATTAATTATATATAATATTCAAATAAAATTTCTTTACAAAAAAGATATTGATTTTATAATTTAAAAGTTAGGAGATAAAAATTGATTGAATAATAACTAAAATTTGATCAAATGTAATATTTAAATAAAATTTCTTAAAAAAAAGATAATATTACTATTGATTTTATAGTTTTAAAAAAAAAAGTAAAGAGATAAAAACAATACAATAACTAAAATTAATAAAATATAATCTTTAGATAAGATTTCTTCTAAGAAAAAAAGATAAAATTACTATTGATTTTATAATTTAAAAAAGTCAGGAATAAAAACTGATTGTATAGTAACTAAAATTTGATCAAATATAATATTTAAATAAGATTTCTTAAAAAATATATATATGATTGATTATATAATAACTAAAATAATCCAAATGGTTGGTGCAGTGGTGTAAGGTCCTCCTACGTTCACATGAGGGGAACAATCTATTTAGCGGGAGAATCCGTGTTCGATTCCCTCCGTATGCAAAATTTCCTTGGACCAATGGCAGCCACGCACCACGAGCAGGACTAGTCTAAATGTTAAGTTATAACCGTGGTCTCTGACCCAGTGGGTTGAGGGACACCCATGGTCTTTGATCCAAGACTACAAAAACAAATATAATAACTAATATTTATATAATTTTTAGATCAGATTTCTTTTAAAAAATAAAAAATAATCTATTTTTTTTATAAGCAAATTGGATGTCAATCCTGCTCCTTCAATGTGCCTAACTTTGTTGATATTTGAAGTTGAGAAATTTAACGCAGGTAGCCATTCGATTTCGGAAGGCCGGTTGAAACTCCCGTAAAAACTAATTGCAATATTCTTTTTTTAATAACCTAATTACAATATTCTATTGAAATAAAAATTTGGAAAAAAAAAAAAAAAGTCAGGGGGGCCAAGGCCCCCCCTCTCCTTAACGTCGGTCCGCCCCTGCATGCACCGCGAACGAAATTAGTCTTTGACTCAATAAATTAGGTTCAACCATGGTCTTTGAGCAAGAAAAAAAAATCCAAGGAGAGGAGACTCGGCACTTTAGTATTTCATCAATCAGGGGGGAGGCGTGGAGAATACAAAGAATGTGACATGCTTTTTTAAGATACACTGTAGAGCATTAATCATTGATTGTGATATATATATATATATATATATATATATATATATATATATATATATATATATATATATATATGGGACGGATCAGGAAATCATGAGAGGGGGGCTGAAGATTTCTTTTTCGCTTTAATTATTTAAATATTTAACTTCTAATAAATAAATATTTAATAAATAATAACTTTTATAAAATTATTTATTAATTTTACATGTAAAACTAAATCAAATTATTCAAGAAGGAAATACATGTTTTAATTTGTTTGAAAGGATTGTTGCTAAAAATTTTATATATTATAACTCATACTAATTTTTTGTTTCATATATTATCAGAAGAAAACATTACTTTAATTTTTTTTCGTCCTTACTTTTAGTCTCTTAAAAGAACTAAAAGTAAGGACAAAATATTTTTTAAGGACTTAAAAACATAAATAAAAAGTTTTTTTTACAGATAAATAAAAGTCTAGGAATTAAAAACAGAAATTCTTAAAAATTTAGTGACTAAAATAATAGTAAATCCTATATTATTAAAAAAATTAGCATATAATCAATGGTAACATATATTATCAGATTTATTAATTAGTATATATTATTATTATATTTTTTTACTAAAAAAAAAAGAATATATTGAATTAAGGTTACAAGGTACCCATCCCAAAACCAGGGACGGATCCAGAACTCTCTTAAAGGGGGGGCTGGATTTTTTTTTCTTTTCTAATTATTTAAATATATAATTTTAATAATTGATTAATTAATAAATAATAAATTTCACAAAAATTTTACCAATTTTACACATAAAATTAAAATTAATTTATATTTCAAACAATAACAATAAGAAAAATGTAAAAAAAAAATTCCATCAACTGATCAATCCCAATTGCAATGTATTTGTCACGGTAAGCAAGTGTGAGCACTCCACTAGTTAACCAATATCGTGGACTCAACTATTTTTTTTTTTTGAAACAGCTCAACCATTTCTTTATTCCTATTCCATAACAAATTTCTCTATATGATCCAAGAGCATATAATAATTACAAAGTTCACTATGTGATCATGCAATAAATTAATTACTTTCAACATAAAAATTTAAACTATGTTGACTAAGTCAAATATTTTGGTTTTTGTTTCTATTTAATTATTTGATTTTGTTACAGTTGTTATTTAGTTACCTATACATTTAAGATTATGCTGTTAGTACGAATAATTTGCTATTTTTTAGGAAGTAGTTGTAGTGATAAGTCTATAAACTTGGCTGTTTTCATTTGCCGAAATAAGATGCAGTGAACGTTATTCAGTCATTTCATGTATTCTTACAACTGAGTTAACAAATTGAAGCATATATATGTACATAAGGTGTTGAGGGAGGGAGGGGGGGGGGGGGGGGGGGGGGGCTAGAGCCCTTGCTCGCCCCCCACTGCATCCGTCCCTGCCCAAAACAGAGCCTGATAATAGTCAAATACAAAAGAAAATCTACCAAAATACCAATTACCAAGTACATTTAGTAGCAGAACACTATGGACCCTGCAATTTCTACACTAATTAATACACCAGTGAAAAAGCCCAGAGAGAATATATTTGCTTCTATTCTAACACATGTTATGGATGTTTTGTACTGCACCCCCCTTATTTGTCCATGTTGCATTTTACTTTATCCTGAAAATGAATATTGCAGCACTATACGTGTATCCAATATTTGCATAACACCAATGGTGTTACACCATATTTCATGACAGCTGATATGCTTGACCCGCCAAGTTATTGTGATCATTATACAGAAAAATATCTTATATATTTCATTATTATAATATATATAATAATAAGAAGTATGAGGGGGGGGTAGAGCCCCTGCGTGTCCCCGTACATCCGTTCCTATATATATATCTTACGTATTACACAATTTTTAAGATATTATTTGATTTGAACCCTGTACTAGCAAAAATTTACAAAAGATGTTCGGCATGTTATAAACTTATAATAGTTCTATTTTGAGTATTTTCTTCTTATTGACGTGGCTAAAGTTACTTAGAAAGAAAATAAACACTTTTTGTTAAAATATGTACTGATTTATATACGTGTCACACAATTTCAATTTGATCTTTATTTGTAAAAATATTAATTTAATCCCTAATCATGGAAAAGTTGTCAAAATGATCGTGATATCTTAGAAAGGTTCATTGCCAATGACGTGTTCCATGAGTCTTCTCTTTTAGCTTCTATTCAATTTTGTATTTTTTTTATAAAAAAAAACTTTAAAATCTAAAAACGGTTTTCTATTGAAAAACCACATATGAATTCTGTTAAATTAAATGGAGAAAATACATTTAAGTTGGAATTAATTAAATAGGTTTACTTTTACATTTCAGCCAAGGTTTGAGAGTTTTTGTGTCATAGAGTACAAGAAGGGATTCTAAAATATTGAGGATATGGAGATATTATTTCAAAATACAAAAAACTTGGAATGCCCAAAAAGTTAAGGGGGAAAAGAATAGAAAAAACAAATCCAATTAAGTTGACAAAGTAATTAACACACTTTTAACATGTGTGGGAGATACTATAAATATAGAGACAGCATTAGAATTTGCAAAAATCAACTTGTTTACCCTCCAATTAGTAGAGATGTAGACATGCATCACAAAATGAGTGTGACCCACAATCATAGAATGCTAGCGAAAATAAGAAAAAGGTAAAAATGATTAGTTAATAAAAATAATTTTACTTTCAATATTTGTTCGTTCACGTGTTTTTGTATTGGTAATATACATGGATCAATTTCTATCATTGGTGGACTTGAATTTTTCAGGTGCAAATAATATATGTATTATTTTATCAAATTATAAATTGAAGTGACTATGGTTTATGTTTTATAAGTACTAAGTGTTGGATTCCAACTATGCAAGTTAATGGGTTTTGAAAACTTTTACACAATTAAGAACTAAATTTAAAAAAACAACAACAAAAAAAAACTAACTTTTATGTGTATAGAAACCCAATTTAAATTGGGTGACACATAGAGACCGAAATACATATTTTAACTAAAAACATGTAACTATTACATTAAATTGTCAGTCCATTAAACGGAGGAAAAAAAATCGCCATAAATCAACTATCACATCATCATTTAACGAAGAAACTTGATGACAGAGATACAAAACCAAACGAAAAAATAGTTTGAGGACCAAGACCAGTTAAATTTTAGTTGAGGGACTAAATACAAAAATTTTGAATAGTTGAGGGACTAAGAAGATAAAGATAAACATTCTCATTTTTCATTAATGTCTCAATATAAAGCAAACCCTACATTAAATAGCAAACCTAATGAATGACAACCCTACATGTGTCATCATCTAATTATTTTATGAGAAATAAAATAAAAACAATATAATTATAATGTACATATTTAATCCCATCCAATGTAGTCTTTTAACCACTTTGGTTTTAGGGTATATTTGGGCCTCCCAAGGCCTATCTTAACAAAATTACAAATTTTTGTGGTTCTCACTTTTTATTTAATAAGCCTCTTTTCTAATTTTGTGGTTTTAATAAATTTTAATTGATAATAAAATGTATTAAAAGAAATATATTAGAGAATGTATTGCTAGCATTAAAAAAATATGGATAAAATATGTTTTTAGTCCCTATACTTTCATTTAATCTTGTTTTTAGTCCATGAACTTTCATATCGTACAATTTAGTCCCTAAACTTTAGTCTCTCTTCATAGAATCCTCACAGACGGCATTAACTTTTGTCCGACATGAAGAGGGACTAAAAACATGTTTTTTTTGTAAAGTTCAAGGACTAAATTGTACGATACGAAAGTTTGGGGACTAAAAATAATATTCAACGGAAGTATAAGGACTAAAAACATATTTTATCCCAAAAAAATATATATAACCAAATAATCTATATACACTCGCTTTTGCTTGAGGATTGAGTCAATAGTGAAATGGTTATTTGATCCCAACAGAGATATAGCTATCTTCTTTAGAAAAAAGTTAGGAATTTTGTGTAGAAATTGCTTCAGTTTCATTTCACAACACTTTACGTGACAATTTCGTGAATCAAATTACGTAGTTTAGCATGAATTAGTTATTGGAAGCTTGTAAGTGATCCCCCCTTTACACTTGTACATTTTTGACTCAATGCAGAAAGTTCTTTCTACTTTTGTGTCTGATTTTCGATCTGTTGTTATGGTATTTCTTCACGATCCTTGATAGCTTTTGATATTGCAGAGGTCACACTCTTCGACAAGTCTCACATAATCGTACAAGCTGCCAAGCAATTTAATTGGTAGAAATAATCATGAATCGAAAATTCTAGCAGTGGAGAAAGGAGTGCACATTGTGTGGTAGAAAATTGTCACACTGTGGATGTATGCTGTGTGCTAGGATATATGGCTATCCCACCATTGGTTATTCAAATTCACAAATTCAAGAGCCTTTGATGTAATAAGTGTTGTTTAATTCAGTTCAAGATCCATTTTTCTCCGTTGAGGACAAATAAGATGTTTCCAACAAATCAAAGATATTTCTTTAGTCTAAAGTATAGTGCCAAGATTTTCCTAGACCCACATGTGTGATTGTTCAAGTTGACCACTTTTGTGTGTGTTCCCATGTGAATCTTCAACTTCAAGCCTCCCATTTCATGCTATATAGCAGATTAGGCCAATAGAAAGGTGTTTAGATTTTTGTATATTTGGATCCATCATGGACATATTTGTCCGTTTTACTTAACCATGCCTTCTTTCTTTGTAAATATCTCTTCATGAGTATCATCCTAATGATTTCACACATTGTCAAGATTGGTTTTAGGATGAATGTGTACAATGCCTTTGCTATATTATTGTGAAGAATGTCACACTTGGGCTTTTTTAGAGGTGGGACTAGTGGCTGATGCAAATGGAAGCCAAGATAGGCCCAACTCCCCATTTTTTTTTTTAAAGTATATACGTATATAGAGATGGATAGATTTTTTTATATAAAATATGATTTTATAATTTGTTAATTTAATTGTTAATATCTATTTATTAAATTTAAATATTTACTCTTAAAAAAAAGGCTTCTTTAAATATATTTTCTATTTCAATGTATTACGATATTTACCTAACATTTTGTCATTTTTTTATTTTTCAAAATACTCTAGCTCATTTTTGTTAATCTTAAATATCTAATAGTTAATATTAAAAATGTCTATATCCTTAAATTTACAGCTCATAAATTTGAATTAAAAAAAAATATCAAATCAATAGTTAATTCACATAATTGTTTTTCAATTTTTTCCTTCAATTATAAAAGTTTTATCTCTTTAACCTATTATTATATAATAAGATAAGTATTCATCCTTGATAACAAAAACATCTATTATATTTCTTTATTGTTTAATTGTTTGACAGATACTTTTATATATTTTTCTTTCAATTTATATTTTTAATTTTTAAATTGTATCTTTAAAAATAACATTATACAACAAGATTGTTCACATACATTAAAGTTTATTTGATTTTTTTTTACTAACTTTTAATTTTTGATCTACCCTTACCAAGAATGGCTCAAGGCATAGGTCACTACGGTTTATGCCTCATAAAATATTAACTGCGATTTATTATTAAATAAATTAATTAACTAAAAATTTGTTTTAAAGCGAGGGAATAGTATATTTATTTCCTGCTGACACTACTATAGTAAGAGATTTTGTTACGCATATTCATTAGCAATTTTATAACAAAATGATAATATACTTAATACGAAAGAAATATATTAGTGGTTTATAAAACAAACAATACTAAATTAATTATTTTGAAAAATCGCTAACGAAAAAACAAAATAATTAACTTAAAACTAAATACAATTTAAAATAATAATTAATATTATTTCATTTAAGAAATTATAGTTAATTAATAAATTGTTAAATAAATAAATAATATGATAATTATTTAATATGATTAAATAAAAGTAAATATATAATTTAGTATTTAATAACGAAACTAATTTATTTTACTAACATATATTGAGTTATAAACAATAATTGATATTTAATAAATCTTTTTAAATAATTAAATAAGTATAATAATTATTAAATATTAATTTAAATAAGACAATGGAAAACCAACAAGTCGTTAGTCCGAATGGAACTGGGCTCGACCTCCTTAAACAAGGAGATCTCGAGTTCGAGTCTTATGGATGGAAGAAATGTGGTTGGGAGGTAAGACGTCACTAAAGGTGGTCAACCAGGTTTCCCGACAAAGATTAGTCATCAACAAAGTTAGTGGATATTCCGCACCAATGTCATGGTTAAAAAAAAATATGATAATGGAAAAAACCATTGTCAATTCTAGTTTATAATTTGTTGACCCCTCGTGCCTTTGTTAGAACTTAGATCCACCACCTAGAGTCCATTTATGCACCAGTTCATTCATACTCTTGCGTGTTCAAGTGCATTCCCACCATTGACACACATAGCGAGCAGTAGCGGATCAGTGCATTTCACCCTTCTTTAGGATTTTCTTTTTGTTCAATTAATGTATTTTTTTTTTTAATTTTGAAGACTATAAACACTTTTTATTTTTTATTTTACAAGTTTAGCTACACGCATTAAAAAATTTGGAAGTGGAAATATTTGATTAGTTGAATGCAAATAGTGATGGGTCTCATTCTTTTTATATTAATGGGATGAAATTTGGTGCCAAACTGCCAATCAATCATGTATAAGTCACACAATAATTGTTGGTGGTTCAATATATGTGAAGCTTTCTTAAGAATTATATAATGTCATCACTCTCGTAAATGGTAAAATAATTCTTCCAAAACCCAGCATGCCATAAAAAGCTGGGATACTAAAGTCCCTAAAAACTAAAAAGAGGGAGACTACTTAGGAATATAAAAAAGGACAAGGTGATGGAAAAAAGGAAAAAAAAAAAAAAGGAACTAGTGGATGAAGATTCCCTCGTTTCTTAAGACGAAGGAGAATGATGATGAGCAATATGCTAGATTCATAAACACTTTCAAGAAGCTTCAAATTAATATCCTTTTCTGGGAAAGCACTAGAACAAATGCCTACTTATGTTATGTTAAGTCCATGAAAGAACTCATTACCAAGAAGAGAAAGTTCAAGAAAGATGAGACAATTACACTTACTAAGGAGTATAACCTATGAAGCTCCTATACTCAAAAAATGAAAAAGTATCGGTGTCGTACCTGTGTCGGATACCGATACGTCTCTGATACATCCCGATACGTATCCAAGAAGTATCTGATTTTTTTATTTTCATTTTTTGTAAAAAAAAATTGTAGGACACGGCTAGGATATGACTCAAAATGGTTGAGATACGGCTTAAAATGGCTGGATATGGCTCAAGCTATTTCAAATACGGTTTCGATATGGCTTGAGCTATTTTCTGAATTTTTTAATATTTTATAATTTTTTTTTAACTTTAGGGTTTTTAAAATAAAAAAGGTCCAAACATAAACAAAATGCAACTCCTTTTCTCTTCTCAAAACATAAACAAAATGCATTTTATTTTGCATCGATATATAATTTTTTATATTTTTTTATTAACATATCCATAACGTATTGTATTCTTAGTTTCAAAAAAAACTGTCGTATTCCCGTATCCGTATCATATTGTACCCGTGTCGTATCACGTATCTAGGCTTCATAGAGTATAACACTATTTTGCAGGAAAAAAAAAGTTACCCTTAAAACTTAAGGATCCAAGTAATTTCACGATCTCATACACCATTGGAAATGTGATTTTGGAAATGCATTGCCTCTTTCAATCCTAAGCAAGTTGGGGTCGGGGAAGTCAAGCCTATAGGACATCTCAGTAAAGGTAGCTAATTTTTTTTTCTCTACTAACTTTTTTTATTATTAACATGGAGGAAGACACAAAGGTGTCCCTTATTTTGGGAAAACCATTTTTGTTTACTAGCTCTCATTGATGTTAAACAGGAAAACTCATGCTTAAGGTACAAGAAGGAAATGTAACTCTTAGTGTGTTTGAAGCTATGAATCATGCAAATCATAAAAGAACATTGTCATCACATTAATATGATGGAACAAATAATAGATGAAATTATGAGGTAATCAACACCCTACGATCCTTTCATGAGGGTACTAGTAAATTGTACTAAGAACCTGCTTGAAGAGTTAGATAAAGAAGTAGAAGAATGTGCACTATGAAACTCAAATTAGAGAAAAAGCAATTAAAGTAAAGAAGGAGGAATTGAAGCGAAACAAAGTACAAGAAAAGCTAAATATGGAACTCAAGCCACTACTTTCGTAGTTGAAGTATGTCTTTTTGGGTGATAAAAACATTGACTATGTTATTATTAATAGTGCTTTGACTAAATTGGAGAAAGAAAAACTTGTAAGAGTACTTAGAGAACAAAGTACTATAATAAGATGGAGAATTTCATATCTAAAGGGTAGTAGTCCTTTATTTTGTATGCATAGTAAGAAAATGAGTATAAACCAGTGATACAACCTCAAAAAGGCTTAACACCACCTTTGAAAGATATTGTGAGGAAAGGAAGTGTTAAAACTGCTTAAAACATGAATGATCTATCTTATTTCATACAATGCCTTGGTGAGTCCTATACAAGTGATGCTCAAGTAAGGGTGATGACAATTATCACTATGGGAAAATGAACTCATTTTCACTAAAACAATAACAAGTTGACGTAAGTGTATTGAGTATCATAAATATTGTTTGGTTGATTGGTACCTAAATGAGTTGTTGTTTAGATTGTGATTTTGAACCTAAGGAAACTTCCTAAAGAATAAACGAGATCGTCAATGAAGACATTAAATATGTATGATAATGGTATTTGTCCAACCTCAACGAATGTATTGGTAAACAAATAATAGAGTGATTTATAGAGTATTGTCCCACAAAAACTCAATTGATTACCAAGTACTTATTATTAAGTATTAGTTAATCGAATCAAAACTTGGAAATATTGTTATGAGTTAGTTGTTAAGAAGTTTGTGAGAAAAGAAAACCTAACTATGAAAAGACATAAATTTTTGTTGACACAGGTTTTAAAGGTCTTGTTACCATCGTTCATGTGTTAACTGAGAGGGCCCCTAATCCCTATTGAATGAAGGCAAATTGAAATGACTGATTGAAGCAAACAAAAGTCATGTATATGAGTTCATTGTATACAAAGCTACAGATTAACCCAAAGGCATGAGGAAGACAGAACTCACGTCGTTCTACTTCACTCACTTTCCGGACAACTTTGAGGTGACAGATTTATGGAGAGTCTTCCAGCACTGGGGAAGTGTAAGGGAGATTTTTATTGCAAGGAGGAAGAATAGGGAAGGGGACAGATATGGTTTCGTAAGGTTTAAAGGGGTTACTCAACCTAAAACTTTGGAGAGAAAACTGGATCAGATACTAATTGGGAATTGCAAGATGAGGGTGAATCTACCAAAGTATCAGTGGCAGGAAAGGAGTAATCATAGAGAAGGAGGGAGTACGCACCAGCAATATATTCAGAAGGAGAATAAGCAACTATCAAAGTCTGGTCAACTCCAACATAGAGGGAGAAACATTTTCCAGCGATAGACAGGGGTAGGAGATAAGGAGAAACAAAAAGTGGACGTGGGGGGAAGATCGTATGCCCAGGTCGTAGCAACAGGACGAACCCAACAGTATGAAAGAACCCAACAACACAGGGCATGGCAACGGAAGAGGCAGACTCGCTGGAAACGGAATCCTGGAAGGGAATGGAGTTTCAAGCGGAGCACACCAATATGGAGTGGTTGACGAAACGCTTCGTTGGAAAAATAAGGGATGCTAGGAAAATGAAAAACTTGCAAGAAACAATGCTCATACAAGGATATAATCTTATAAGAGTTCGGTACATGGGTGAACACATGGTCTTGTTAACAGGAGAAGGGGTTACGGAGATGAGAGATCTGATTAAGGGAGAAAGACAATGGCTGAATGAATGGTTAGAATCTATTGAACCATGGAACCAATCAGAGGTTCCTGGTAATAGATTTGTATGGGTAAAGATTTGGGGTCTGCCTTTACAACTATGGAATGAGGAATATGTAGGGAAAATATCTGCAATTTTTGGGATGCTAATATCTTTAGCGGAGGAGACAACACAAATGGTGAACTTGGAAGCGGTTAAGGCACTTGTACAAACATCAACACATCAACCGGTAAACTTGCACAGGAAAATAAAAATCAATGGGAACATCGTGTCGGTGAGAGTTTTTGAAGAGACCATTTCAGTGCATTACCAAGGGTACTGCGGCATCAGGCGTTTTGAAGCAGATGTGGACGATAACTCCTTGAAAGCAACAATCGAAGGATCAGAAGACACTTCCTCTATGTCGGAGTGGCCAGGAAGCAATGGGTGGCCATCGGAAGGAGATGATCTACTGGAGCAGTACGAGGAGACCTTGCCAGTAAACCAGGACAGACTTTTCGTACAGCAACAGTCATCTTTCTCTGTACACAAACAGGGAAATATAAACTTTTCGCAGGCATTTAATGCTATGGAGACAAAAGGGGAGGATAGTCAACCTTTACAAGCCTCAAAGCAGTACCTAGAGGAGGGAGAAACGCATGGGGAACAGACATCTCAGCAAAACAACCAACTTTGGCCAGAGGATGTGCAGTAGATTAAAGGCCTTATGGAGAAAGATATGCAGACTAAATCTGATCAGCTAAAAAGTAACACTCAAAAGGGTAATAGGGAGGATGAAGACGCTACTAGGGGGTAGTGCCTCTGAGTACGAATTCCAAGGAGGAAAAGCAAAGGGTGGATGTACTAGGCAAACACAACGGTTAAATCTCGAAAACTCTATAACCCCCTCGACACATAAAAGGGGGCTCAAAGGAAGGAGAGATTGGGCCTAGGCCCATTTCAGTGGATAGAAGGATGGATGCTCATAATAAGGGAGATAGGCCTTTTATTGAAAATATCGAACTAGTGGAGAGTGCTAATGGGACGGAGGTGAAGGCGAAAAAATTTGTAGGAAAATAGAAGCAGAAAGAACTTGGTATCAGAACAAAGTAAGATAATTTCAACCTGTGACGGATCAAGTTCTCTGGGCCTAAAAGTGTCACGACAATCGAAAGGTGACTTGGAGGGGTGCGGGGATGAGGTTGTAGAAGGGAGGACATCCTTGCCAGAAGATAAATTAAAAAGGTAAAGGAAGACAAAAAGGCCTCTTCTAAGGAATCCGATGTCAACAAGTGGAGGTGGGAAATTCTTATGTAATCTTGGCTCAAAATCAGGGGCCAGATACAACTATAAGTTAAAGAAGAAGAGGAGCTCTGGAAATAATCAAAGCAATATAAAACTCTTAAAAACACAGAAACAAGTGCGGCTAGAGAATAGACATGAGGCAAGTGCGTATGGGAAAGAAGTAAGCCAACAAGCACAAAGTGGGGGGAAAAGTCGGATTGCAAAGAGGCAAGACTCAAAGGCAGTCGACAAAAGCAATGAAACAGTAAGTGAAGAAGTGAAGAGTATCGTTGCAGCTTATACAGGTTTGGAAGGAACAAGAATATTTGAGATGGGAAAAGCCAACAGCAATGAATTGAGAGTTGAACATGAGCCTGAGCTTAGTGGGCAGACAAAGTCAGTCACAAACACATGTTGTGATAGGTCATGCATAAGGAATGAAATGGAAGAAGCGAAGACATTATGGGACATTGGGAAGGCTATATGGGTAGTAACAGAGGCAAAAAATGAAGAGATTATTGACAGGATGGTGACTTTGGAACAGAGGGATAATGGAGAAATTTTGAAGATCATAAGGAGATCTTTGGAGGGGGAAAACAATGTGTCTTAATGATTGTACTCTCTTATAACATTAGAGGGCTAAGGGGGAAGGTAAAATGGAGGAAGATCAGACATATCATTCGGACACATGAAGTAGATTTTGTTTGTATTCAGGAAACCAAAAAACAGCAAGTGGAACAAAAACTGTGTGCAGCTCTATGGGGAGATAATGAAGTACAGTGGGTGGAAAATGCAGCAACCAACAATGCAGGTGGACTGTTATGTTTGTGGGGGGAAAAAATAAGTTTAATATGATTGATTCTGTTAGTGGTACTGGATATTTGGGAGTTAAGGGGTTTTGGAAGGGCAGCCAAGAGCCCATTGTTGTTATGAATATTTACTCACCTTGTGATTTAGCAGAGAAGAAAAGTTTGTGGGCTGATTTGTTACAAAGAAAACAATCGTTTGGGGAGAAAATCTGGTGTCTAGCTGGAGACTTTAACACTATCAGGAGGGGGAGGAAAGGGTGAGCAGAAACAGAATATCCAACACCATGTCTAAAGAGATGGAAGACTTCAATGCATTTCTGAATTACATGGAGGTCACGGATATACCAATGATTGGCAGGAGGTTCACATGGTACAAGGAGGGGACAAACTCGAAGAGCAGAATTGACAGATTATTAGTCTCCGCTGAATGGCTTCAGTCATGGCCTGCCTCAAAGCAATTTATTCTGAATCGTGACGTGTCTGACCATTGCCCTTTGGTTCTCAAACACGAGTTAATTGATTGGGGACCCAAACCCTTTTGAGTCCTAAACGCTTGGCTTGCGGAACCTAAGTTTCATTCTTTTGTATCTAAAGAGTTTGGCAATATACAAGTACAGGGGTGGGGAGCTTTTATTTTGAAGGAGAAACTGAAAATATTGAAAAAAAAGCTGAAATGGTGGAACTCAAATATTTTTGGAGATTCGAAGGCTACTTGTAATATGTTAGTGGAGCGCATTGGGAAACTTGATATTCAAGATGAGGTTAGAGGTCTATCACAGCAGGAGGTGGAGGATAGGAGAAAGCTGTTGGAAGAATTCTTGAAGGTAGCTTGCAGAAATTAATCAATTCTCCACCAAAAGTCAAGAAACCAATGGCTCAAGGGCGAAGATAGCATTAGTAGGTATTTCCATTATATTTTAAAATGGAAGAGGAGATTCAATTCTTTCCATGGATTGCTCATGGATGAAGGGTGGATTGAAGACTCGAACTTAGTGAAAGTGGGGGTAAACAAATATTTTCATGAAAAATTCAAGGAGAGGGGTGATGTGCTTTTGCGCCTTGATGGAGTTGAGTTCAAAAGGGTAGGGAACTTTGAAAATGCACAACTCACAGCTAATTTCTCAGAGGAGGAGATCAAAAGTGCCATTTGGGATTGTGATGGAAACAAGAGTCCGGGTCCCGATGGATATAATTTCAATTTCATCAAGCAATTTTGGGACCTCTTGAAAAAAGATATCACCACGGCTGTCCATGAATTCCATGAGCATAGGAAGATTCCAAGAGGAGCCAACGCTTCTTTTATAGCCCTTATCCCAAAAGTGGAAAATCCCCAAGGACTTGGAGAATATAGACCGATTTCTCTCATAGGATGCTTATACAAAATTTTGGCCAAAATCTTATCCAAAAGATTGGGAAAGGCCCTTGGCAAAATTATTATGAGGCACAATCGGCCTTTGTGGGGGAAAGAAATATTTTGGACGGTGTAGTCATTGCCAATGAAGTAGTTGATGATTTGAAAAGAAGGAAACAAGCGGGCTTCATTTTTAAAGTGGATTTTGAGAAGGCATATGACTCAGTAAGATGGGAGTTCTTATACTACATGATGAGAAGAATGAATTTTGATGAAAAATGGATTTTTTGGATGAAGAGTTGCATAGAATCCACAACATCATCAATACTCATTAATGGAAGCCCTTCGGAGGAATTTGTTGTGGAGAAAGGATTGAGACAAGGTGATCCTTTGGCACCCTTTTTGTTTCTTTTGGTAGCGGAGGGTTTGGGGGGTCTTATGAGGGAAGCGGTAAAGAAGAATATTTTTCAAGGGGTGATGGTAGGTGGGAATGAGGTGAAGATCTCATTGCTACAATTTGTAGATGATGTTATCTTCCTTGGTGCGCCAGCCACTCGGAATGTTTATGCTCTTAAAAGTACTCTTAGATGCTTTGAGATTGCCTCCGGACTCAAGGTTAATTTCCATAAGAGTAAATTAGGTGGCATTGGAGTGGAAGAAAACTTGTTGAATACTTTTGCCGATATGTTAAATTGTAGAAAATTGCAAGTGCCCTTTGTTTATTTAGGCCTACGGCTGGTGCTAACCCAAGGAGAGTAGACACTTGGAGGCTGGTGATAAGGAAAATAAAAGCAAAACTTTCGGCTTGGAGCAATAGATTTTTGTCATTTGGTGGGCGAATTTGTCTCATAAAGTCCGTATTATCATCTCTCCCTTTGTATTATTTTTCATTCTTCAAGGCACCTAAGAGAGTTATAGATGAGATAAATGGGCTGCAAAGAAAATTCTTGTGGGGAGGTAGAGGGGAGGAGAAAAAATTGGCTTGGTTAAAGTGCACAAAGGTGTGTAGACCAAAGGAGAAAGGTGGATTAGGGATAAAGAATTTAGAGGCTTTCAACAGGGCTTTAGTAGGAAAATGGGGGTGGAGAATGGTAAAAGAGAAAAATAGTTTGTGGGTGAGAGTGTTACAAGCAAGATATGGAGATTTGAATAGGTCTTTGAGTGACAGTAATTTGAATAAAGGGTCTTTTTGGTGGAGGGATTTTAAAAAGATATGCAATAGGGAGAATTCACAAGGTTGGTTTAGTAGAAATATGGAAAGAAAATTAGGTGACGGTAAAGAGATAAACTTTTGGGAAAATATATGGGTAGGAGGTGATGCTTTATGTAATTCTTTCCCTAGATTGTATATAAACTCAGAACAACAGGGAGATAAGGTATTTGAAATTGGCAAAAGTTGTGGGAATGAATGGTCTTGGGACTTGAGGTGGAGGAGATGTTGGTTTGAATGGGAAAAAGAAATGTTAGACAACTTTTCGGTCTTGATACAATCAAAAAAGCCAATAACTGGAATAGAAGATAGTTGGCTCTGGAAGGAGAACCCAATTGAGGGGTATACTGTGAGGGAGACATATCAATTGATTTTGGAACATTATTTGGAAGATGATTGTCCAGTATGTCCAGTGGAGGAAACTCTACTAAAACATCTGTGGTCAACCCCGACACCTTCCAAAGTGGTGGCACTGGCTTGGAGAATTTTGCTCAATGGTATTCAGACAAGAGGAAACTTGAAAAAAAGGAATATTCAACTTCAAGGAAATAACTACTTGTGCCCAATGTGCGACCTTGAAGAGGAGACCAATTGTCATATTTTCTTATCATGTTCTTTTGCACAGGCTGTCTGGAGGGGCATCTACAACTGGGAAGGTGCTACCAGCAAATTTCTCTCAACACTTTTGGCAACATTGTGGTGATATATTAACTTTGAAGAGGAAAAAAGTGTGGTGGACAATTTGGATAGCTACTCTTTGGTTGATATGGAGACAGCGTAATGATGTGGTTTTTAATAACAAACAACCAGACATTCTGGCAACTTTGGATCGTATCAAAATGTTTTCATGGGAATGGAACAGAGCAAAGACAGACAGGTTCAAACCATCTTTTTATAACTGGACTGTTCAATCGTTGTTATGCTTACGTGAATTACCTTGAAGAGGAAATTGGAAAATTTATCACTATATTATGTCACACCTCCGGTTCAGTGATGCTTGCGGTTTAAGTGCTCTGTTCAGAATTTTGTGGTGATATAGGAAGGACACCTTTCGTTTATTCATTTTGCGATGTGTTTCTTTTATGCAGCTTTTAGAGTATTACTATATTTGTAAAACTTTCCATTACCAGGGTGGTATACCTTATACCTTTCCCTATTATAATATATTTTCATATTTGGCTGATAAAAAAAAAACTATGAAAAGACATAAAGACTTAGTGCATGTTTGGATTAAAGTTTGCAAACGTAAATTTGAATTAAAAGTATGTTGTAAACTTAAGTTTGATAAAAATGAGTTTACTATAACATGATTTATGTTTGGGTATTTTTTGTTCAAAAGTATGTTGATAAAATGAAACATGTTTGGATAATAGCAATGAAAAGTACTTTTACTTCATGTTTCTATTATAAATATACAAATCAAAAGTACTTTTATTTTAAAAGCATCAAATTGTTACTTCTGATCCAAACCTTGGTTTGGCCCAAACATAAGTTGCAGAATTAATTTTCGGAACTCCCAAACATGATGTCAAACTGAGTTTGGAGCTTCAAACGTAAGTTTGAAGCTCCCAAACTGCAATCCAAACATAACGTTAGTGTGTGTTTGGATACGAGTTGGATTCAATCCAACTAGCTTTCAAAAAACAGCTTCCCTCACATAGCTTTTGGATTTTTGCCTTGGAACGTGCAATTTTTCCGTTGAACGTGGTTTCAACGCCAATCCAAACATACCCTTAAAAGGACACAAAGACTCAAGAAAAACACAATGACTCAAGGAGGAAAACATAGGCCAAGATCTTATAATCCTTTACTCTTAGATTACGCTATCTCGCAATCCTAATCTCAAACATTTGATGAACATTTAAATATGCTAATGTAACTAGGAGATTGAGGTGTGAGATTGAGGTTTCAAGAAAGTGAGACCGGCCAGGAGCCAAGGATAAGGAATCATGATTTACACTTTCCCAGCTATGAGTCTTTGTGCCTTTGAGTCTTTTGTGTCTTTTTGGTGAAGTTTGAGTCCATCTTAGTTAGATTTTAATTCTGCAACAAACCACTAACTGTGACAACTTAACCTTCGATTCCATTAATTAATGCCAAAAATTAGTACATGGTGTTCAATCAAGTCTTTGTAAGACATTACTCTACTTATAATTTTTATTAATTACTTATTAATAGATACATTTGTCAAGTTAGGTTTCATACATTTACAATAATCATATTTTCATCCTCATCAAACCATCTTAATTAACTCTCATATCGTAACAAACCTAACAAACCAAGAAACAACAACTACTTAGGCTACGCTAACAGCAGTGGGTGTACCTCCATCGTTGAACATCCTTGTAACTAAATCAATTAATTATAACGATTATAGTAGTTATAACTCCTCATTAAGTGATATGGTCTTTGTTGATCAGTGGGAGTGATTTTCTCAAATCTTACAAAATTTAACAAAAAATTATAAGTATTCAAATTATTTTCCTTTTTCTTATAATATTTCTAATATTTACTTAATTATAATGATTTCCTAATTAACATTGTTTGATTTCTCATATTTTTACTAATTAATTTCCTAAATTAGCTTCGTTAATTCAATATTCATCAATAAGCTTAACCAAGTCACCAAAAGGACCACTTCCCTCACCACCAAGTCGTTGGTGTGAGTGGTATTGGATCTGATCTCCTTAAGTAAGGTCTGATGGAAAAAACGTGATTGGGAGAGGAGATCTCACCAAAGGTGGCCAGTCAAGTTCCTCAACGAAGATTAGTCATCGACAAAACTGGTGGATACTTCGTACCAATAACATGGTAACAAAAAAAAAAGACTACTTCCCTCTCTTTTGCATGAATCAAATGTCAAGAGAGATTAACTGCACACAAATATTGTTGATCAAATGTTAAAGAGAGATTATCTTGACACAAATATGATTGCTTCCTTTTTAATGTCTTTTATTATAATTTTACATAAAAAAAAATATTTTTACATTATTGATCAAATGTTAAGAGAGTGTAAAAAATCACTTTTTGAAATAAAAAAGTATTTTTTTAATAATACTGGAATGCAGCAAAAAAATCTACTTTACACTAAACATATACAAAAAATTATACAAATCATAAAAATAATTTTTTTCAAAAAATTTAACCCGAGTCAGCTCTTAATATAAAACCTCACCCACACAATAGTACATGGTCATGGACATCACGGTGGTATGGTCCCCCAAGGCCATGTCTCTTTTTTCTTTTATGAACTTGATAGTTCACGATAACAACAACAATAATATTCATATTCATATCGATAATAGAAGAGAAAATCCTAATAAACATTAATGAATTGGTGGAAGCATCTACACGTGTTACACCCACCTTGCCCCATAAGAACATAATAACTTGCACCAATTTCCAATCGAAACAAAGCCTCGCATTGCATTCCCATTCGTTCCCAAATCTCACTCACAATTCCTTTTCCTTGAGAATTAATTTCGCCCACGAGTTTTATCATTTATTATATATTATTATTATTTTATTTTTCCTTTTTTTTTTGGTGGGACTTATTTTTCCCTTCTAGTTCTGCGTCAATACTAGTAATTGTTGACAAACGGACAACTACCGTATGTGGCTGAATTTGAGTTTAAGAACAGCGCATTTAAGTGGTTTTCTGATTTTACATGTAAGCTACGACGAAAAAAATGGAAAAATAAAATAAAATGAAGTTGTATTAATTAATATTATCTAAATTATTTAAAACAAAACGAAATGAAAATGCCGATCACTCTCTCTCTTTTTAATTTAAGAGGTGAAATTGATTTTTTAATTAGATTTTTATTTTTCCATTAAGTTAATTAGTTGATAAAATTCTTCTTCTAATAGAATTAGATTTTTGCTTGAATCAAATAAAATTACTAAAAAGATAAAATTCTTCTTCTAAATATTTAACGTAGATACGTACCTAAAATTCAATTTCAAAATTATTAATTAAATTACAACAATTTGATACTAATTAATCTCCCCATTTGGTGTTGCCTCAATTCTAATTAGAGAAAAAAAAAAACTCTTATAAAATTACATTTAAATTTTGTCTTTTATTGATTACTTTTCTGAAGAAAATGATTAACAAAACTCCTTAGATAATTACTATATCTAAAATAAATAATTATTACTATTTCGTGGCCAAGTTTATTAGTGGTTCAAATAAGCCCGTGAGAGGGATTCCTTTCTGTGACCGCGAGGGACACGTCAAGTTTCTCGTTTTCTTTATCCAAAGTCTGAGTAACACACTGCTAGCTACTACTCGTGTTCGTTGCGCTTAACTTTGCCAAAAGCTTTTCCCTCCAATCCAATCATTTTCCTCCATCCATATATAATAATAACCCTTCGCTTTTTCTCTCTTCTTCGATTCGATCGCATTGAAACCATGTTCCACTCCACAGCTTCAACGAAAGCTTCAATCGGCGATTAACTGCAATGCACCACTCATCAACTCATCCATGGCTTTCTCCGCTTCACTTCGCCCTTCCTCTTCTCCATCTCACTCACAGGTTCCTCTCTCTCTCTCTCTCTCTCTCAATTAGCTTCGTTCTTGTGATTAATCATTTCGATTTTCATGAAAAAAAAAAAGAATCTAAAACTCTGCAAATTAATATCTATAATTAAGATTCGATTAATTAATTAAGATTTCCGAAACGCGTTTGTGTTTGTGTTTGGAGTATTGGATTTGAATGTGACGTGGATCGGTTTTGTTGTGTTGTGTTGTGTAGTTGTTTTGCTCTGTTAGGTTCAATAGGAGGAATCGTAGTAGCCGAGTAGATTTCGTATCAAACGGCGAAAGAAGATGTCGTCGTTTACGGAACAGTGTTAGTGTTAGGTCGGTGTTGAACGACAATAGGCCTAGCGCTAGCGTGAACGATGATTATGGAGCGGCGGAGTCTGCTAGGGTTTTGTTCGAGAGGCTGTTCGACCAGACGCAGAACCGGATAACCGGAGACGAACCAGATCTTCAGATTCTGGAATCGGATCTCGCGGCGGCGCTGGCGGTGTTGAAGAGGAAGGAGGATCACTTGATGGAGGCAGAGAGGACGGTGCTGTTGGAGAATAGTAAATTGAAGCTCACGAAGGAGGAGTTGGAGCGGCAAGAGAGTGAAATTGAGGCTGCTAGGGTTAGGTATGAGAAGCTTGAGGAGGAGATGAAGGAGACTACTGTTAAATTGGTTTCTCAGGCGGGCCAGATTGAAGAGCTGAAGCTTAGGGTTAGGGATCGCGATAGTGAGATCGATGCGGTCCAGTATGCACTGGGGTTGAAGGAGGGGGAAGTGGAGAAAATGAGGGTTGAATTGGAGGAGAGGAGCCGGGAGGCTGCGGATTTTGACTATGAGCTTAGAGCGAAGGGGAGGCTTCTGGATGAAGCGAATGAGGTTATGAAGAAACAGGAGGCTGAGCTTGAGGAGCTGAAGAGGGCGGTTCGAGAGAAAGAGGAGGAGATTGAGGTTCTTTTGGTTCAGAGGGAGGTTGAGAAAGAGAAGCTGAGGGTTGCTGAGGCAAATTTGGAGAAGCAGGCGATGGATTGGTTGATGGCGCAGGAGGAGCTTAAGAGGCTGGGAGAGGATGCTGCTAGGCATGCTGAGGAGAGTAGCGAGACCTTGGAGGATTTTAGGAGGGTGAAGAAGCTTCTCAATGATGTGAGGTCTGAATTGGTTTCGTCTCAGCAAGCGTTGGCGTCTTCTAGAAGCAAAATGGAAGAGCAGGAGCAGTTGTTGGAACAACAGCTGAGTGAGCTTGGGGAGCAAAGGGCAAGTGTGATGTCATACATGGAAAATTTGAAGGATGCACAGATAGAAGTGGAGAGTGAAAGAACGAAACTCAGGGTTGCAGAGTCTCGGAACAAAGAGCTTGAATGGGATCTGAAGATGGAAAAGGAGCTTATTAGTGAGTTAGAGGAGCAGCTGAAGAAAGAGAGAACTTCTCTGGAGCAGGCAGTCAAAGAAGTGGTTTTGCTTCAAGAGGAACTGGAGAAAAAAAATGCTGAATTTAGAGAAACAAGTGCTGTTCTTCAGGTCAAAGAGTCAGAGCTTGTTGATGCTAAGCTAGAAATCCAGTGTTTGAAATCTGAAAAGGCTTCTCTTCAGGGTATCCTGGAGGAGAAAGACATGGAGCTTTCCAATGCCAGGAAGATGCTGGGGGAAGTTAACCAGGAAATCTCTGATCTTAAGATGCTTATGAACAGTAAAGAAACCCAACTCATTGAAGCAACCGATATGCTAAGGGAGAAAGATGAGCATGTGAAGATAATCCAGAACAAGTTGAATAATACAAACCAGAAGGCTTTTGAGGCTGAAACTGTGGTAGAAAGAATTTTAGATCTCACAAACAAACTGGTTGCTTCCATTAAGGATGAAGACATCAACTCATCAAGCCCACTACTAGATGAAATGGAAAATCAACTATTTGAGCAACTATTGGAGAAACCTGCTAATGAATTGAGATGGCAACAAAAAAGACTTGAGAATGATCTTGAGTTGGCCAAGGTAACCTTAAAAGAAAAGGAGATGGAAGTTCTTGCTGCACAGAGGGCTCTAACGATAAAAGATGAGGAGCTGAAGATGACTCTTGCAAGATTGGACTCAAAAGAGGAAGAGTTAAAAAAAGTAAGGGAAGAGGTGACAGAAGACTCTAATGATCTTAAAATGCTGTATGCTTTGGCACATGAGAGAATTGGTGAGAAAAGCTTAGGAGATTTGGCAATTGAGAAACTTCAGCTTGAGGCAGCTCAGCTTGAAGTTGAAGCTGCCACCAATGCACTACAAAAACTTGCTGAAATGAGTCGACAACTTCTGAACAAGGCTATCCTGAGTGTTGAAGCTGATAACTACATCAGTATCGTGCAAAGTAATGATGATAAACCCCCCGATTCGATCACAGATATCAACAACCCTGAGATTTTCACAGAGGTAAAAGCAAGAGTTGCTCGCCTCTCAGCTTTGTCTGAGCAGCTTGTGATGGAGGCGGGTATTGTTCCTGCAAACTAGGAGAGAGAAGAGGTAATGAAGAAGGTTGTGAAAGTGTATTGTATTTTGATATTTTCTGCTACCAAAGCCATTGCAAGGCTAACCTGTGTTTTGGTGGATCATAAAATCTTCCCTTAGTTTGCAAGATATGCACAATGTACAGATAGCTATCACATCTGTTTTTGGTACTTTACTACAAAATATGTACAATCTTCACTCATTTTATTGTACTAGTTACATTCAGAGTGTATTTGTTTTAGATTACATAAATAGAATGGAAAGATTTTGGATTGCTGCTTTTCTCTAATCCTATCTTACATTAAATCAAATATCTACTCAGAAATCCAAGCCCCCTCTCATCTTCCCTTCAAGATTGAGTAAAAGAGTGGCATAAGTAACTTTCCATATGATATGACAGGCTTGCAATTGCAAACATCTGGAACTGCTGTTCAAGTTTAAATGTTTGATATCTAGAAAACTACGCTGCATTAAGTTATAAACTCAAGTTAATTGCATTACATCAATGACAAGCATTCCAAAACAAGAAAGGGTTATTATTAGACTGCAAAAAATAGACTGAAAATCACATTTAACAGAGCAGTTCAATATTTATCAGCTGTGAATTGTTCTCCTTTCTCTAACGCTGTTCTTGAATACACGTTATATGACCCGAAAAGAAGTGATGGACGGTCCATTTACATTGAACTTGAATCATTCTGGGTACTATGCCAAGTTGCCAACCACCTCTCTGGTACAAGACAGAAAATTATTTTTTCTTTTTACTTTTAATTATGATAATATTACTTTATTTTATTTTTTTTACTATTTTTATTTATTCTTATACAAGTTTTTGAAAATTAAAAACCAAATAAAAAACATTAATATTTTTATATTAAAAGTGAAAGCAGAAAATGAATAACCAAAAAACTTAATTTTACTTTTGATTTTTTTAGTTTGGATCTCTCAAGTTATTTTCGAGCAAATTAAGTCCCACTTTTTAAATTAAGCAAATTTGGTTTTACATTGATTTTCTTCAACATGAAATCGTCAAAATTATTCTCTATCCAAATATGTAAGGATTTATAATGTATTTGGAACATGAAATAATTTTAATAGTTTATAAATAAGAAATTTAGTGAAATATAAAAGGTTTTACAAGATGTGAGATTACGCATTGAAGAAGAAAAATTTTGAGTTTTTTTTTTAGGGTAAAATTTAATATTTCGGTTGATGAGTTTTAAGTAGAAAATAATTTAATCGATTTAATTTATGAAATTTTAAGTAAATAATAAGATTTTTTTATGTGTAAATAATAAGAATTTGAAAACTAAGGTATAAAAAGTTGATTGAAGAATGAATTTGCTTAATTTTAGGATTAAATAGACTAAACTAAATAAAAAATAGAAAATTAAAATCACATATAATTAAAATTAGAAGAATTAAAAATGTAATTAAATATTTTCTTAAACGATTCTTATCAAGGTGAGAACGCTCTTTTATACTTTCTTTCCTCCGGAAAAAAATTATACTCCCTCATTTCCATTTCTTTTTATCTTTTAAATTTCTATTTTTTTTTCCAAAACAATTGATGTTTTAGAATTTCAAAGTCTAATTCATGTTTTTTCTCAAATATATTCTTATTTAATACCCACTATTAGTGGTATAGACATCAAAGATCAAAGTACTCCCTTCGATTTTGAATATAAGCAAAAAAAAAAAAAATGCATTGATGTTGGTGTTAAATATAAGCAAATTTTAACTAATTTTAGTTCATTTAATGAGATCATATCCAAAATACCCTTCATTTAATAGGGGTCTTAATTCCAATGACTCCTTATTTTTTATATCAAATTTCAATGAAGGGTAATTAAGAAAAATAACTTATTTTTTAATTGAAATTGATGCAATTAAATGTTGTTAACTACTCCCTCCGTTCCAAATTATATGACGTTTAAGGTTTTGGCACAGATATTAAGAAATGCAATTAATTTGTTGAATTTCCTAGAAAATATTAGGTAACTTCCTAATATACCCTTTATCTCTCTAATTAATTACTCATAGTACACTACTCCCACTAAGTATTAATTAAGGATAGTCCTGGAAAAAGACATTTAATGCAGCATTGGTTTTGTAAAACGACATCTATTTTGGAACAAATTTTTTTCTCTAAAACATCATATAATTTGGAATGGAGGGAGTAACTTTTGTAATTAGTGTGAATTAGTTTTTTTTTGTTTATATTTAAAATTTGAGGGAGTATTAAATAAGGACATTTTAGTCCAAATATAATAATTTTTAGTTTCATTAAATATTTCTTGATGAGTTTAATGGTCATGCACTCACAGTGCAAAGTAGTTTTACACTGTCATACAATCACAAGTTTATCATAAAAGTCAACTTACCATATATGGTGAGTTGTGATCAAATGATGATGTAAAATTGTTTTACTTTGTCAGTGCATAACTTATTTTCTCTTTCTTAATTCATGTGCCATAACTTTAAACATAAAAAAAAATGAGAAGTGATACACATATAACAATTCATACAATAATTTATACATTATTTTTTGTATCTATCTCTCTCTACACATCATTTATTAAATTTCAAATTTCTCTTTTCCCTCTTTCTTTATCTTTGTTGTACAATTAGTTATACAAGTATCATTTCTCAGTAATCAATTAGATTTCAGATTGGATGACATTAACAAAGGAAACAGAGTTTGGTTTCCCACATCTTAATCTAAATACCATGACCTGAGCAAAGTTATAGGTGAAGTAATCACTAAAATCAAGTCTTGTTTGCCGGTGAAGTCGCTTCATTGATTGAGAAGTAAAATTTTCATAATGACAAGAAGTGTAGCTAAGTACCAAGATTCTCTGCGACTATGATGTCATCGTCATGGACTATTTCAAACACTTTTTTTATTCTTTGACTTATTATTTAACTAACAAAATACAACTTCTTAATGGATTGGTATGGAACTTTTTTTTTAACATATTTAAAAGTGATCGAGCAACACCTAGTACTCATGTACATCTGAAGCAAAGTATAAATGTGTTAAGTAATATACTATGACAAGATGAGAGAGAAAAAGAGATATGAAATGGTGTCAATGAAGTGCTTTCACCAACTTATGTCCTTATATCATTACTTTAATAATGTTATTTTACTATAGAAATTGAAGTAAATATGCTGGCAATGTACTCTCAAGGCGATGAGGGATTGATCCCACAGCTAACATGAAATACAAATATGTAATGCTAATTAATGATTTAATAAAAAAGAAAAGTATCAAGAATGAAATAATGACGTAAAATTAAATTTAATAAAGAGGGAAGCTTGACGCGTTCAAAGAAGAAAATGGGAGAAAAACTATTTTTTAATATGAATGTAATAATTCAAATTCGTTAATTTTTGTAAAATTATTTTTCTACTATCATAGATGCAAATGTTGTCAAATCCTCTACTAAAAAATCTTGATCATGTTGTCATACATTATTTTGATCTTGGTGGCAGAACATACATCACATGAAATGCCTATGTTGAGAAGTAGAGATTGAATAACTTCAAGTCACTAACCACACAACAAAGAAACATATATTTATAGTACATTTTCTTTTTTTTAGAATCCATATAAACATCATAAACACATAAAAAAAAAAAAAAGTTTCACCGAATCCAAATTTTTATTCACTGAAAAGTAATATAAAAATGGAAGATGATCTTATTATGTGTGCCTTTAGTAGCTAGTAATTGACAATTCCTTGCGGCAAACTGGACAAGTAGTTTTTCCATCGAGTAACCAATTGTTAATGCAGGACGAATGAAATTCATGGACACATACTCCAAAAGGTTGAATTAACTCTCCATTCTTAAATTCTTCCATGCAAATAGGACAATCACATTGGGATCCAGCGATTTCATCCCCACGAAAGCATATAATAGGGGGCAAGGCTCTCATGACTAGTCTAGCAAAATGTTCTCTAGGGGAAAAAGAAAGTAGTTGTTCCTCTTGCCAATATGGTTCCATTTGATCCCTTACTCTCTCAAGCACAATGTGGGTTGGGAGAGAACTTTGTGTATTCTCAAACTCAATGGCTCCAATTTGTGTGCTTTTAGATTCTCTCCTCTCTTCATTGCTTGAGTTTCCCCTCTTATGATCTAATACAAGCAAGTGTATCCAATATCCTAAGAGCAATCCCAATATGCAACCCGAAAATATAAAAATTTTAGGTGAGAGGAACCCGTCGTAGTTAAAACAACAATGAACATAAACGTTGGGAACAATATTGGCAACAGGGCCAAAGCATGAGACATTAGAATTAGGAAAATAAATTATGTATCTGGGTTGGGAATAAAGAGAAACAATGTAATGAAGAAACTACCTCCTTTTAGATGGTGGGTTTAATTTTTTTTTTTTTTTTTTGGTTTTGTTTAAGATTGCAATTTAATATCCTATGAATAAAGTGATTATTTCTCTTATCTTAATGGTTTGAGATTTTCTTTTTTATTTATATCTTTTTATTTTTGTTGTTTAGCCTTTCTATAACTGTGCTTATATCTATCAAAATATCTATATTTATTTATGTATCCATATGTTAAGATTAGAGTGGCAAAATCATTCATTTATTTGTGATTTATATGGTCCATTCATGTAAATCCAGTCCATTCATGTAAATCCAATTCAATCCATTCAATTATTAAAATAAAAAAAGACTTGGATCAAATTGTATGGATCAAATAATTAAATGGATGGATAACAATTCATCTTCTTTTATTTTCAAATCCAATTAATCATCTAATCAACACTTAATAGATTGAAATCAATCCAACAAAATTTTTTCTTATTTAATTTTTCAATACTCTCTCTCCTCTTTTGTCGATGATGTGGGACCCAAAGAACTCAGGATGCAAAACGCTAATGTGATCGACTTGAGTCTTAGTCTCAGCTCAATGAAGGTTGTTGCAATACAAAGTTGCTCTTGTTGTTTAGTGTGATGTGTAAATTCTCTTTCTATAATGGTTAATGTTTAAAAATTGTGAAACCATAAATAATGGAACAAAATAGTATTTTTATTTATAAATCATTTTAATTTATTTTTTCTAAATTTGAAAATGTAAAATTGAGTTAGTTTACTCTTACACATATGGATAAATTAAAGTGGCAAAAGCGGTGTAATTAAAGAGGATCTGTTACATTTGACTTCAAAGAGAGAGAGAAGAAAAAAATTGTTACGTATCATGTTTATTATATTTTTTTAAATATAATAAATATATAGTGCTTGTGTAATATTTTTTGAGAAGGAAGCTGTAAACAAATAGTATAAATACAATTGCGTGTTCAAAAAACATGCCGAACAAAAAATATAAGCTAGTGAAAAGTTCCTTCATATGTTCCATCATATGTTATTCAAAGAGCATCCCATATATCCTTTAGGTAAAAAGTACACAACGTTTCTAATTTTTTAATACTCTCTCTCTCCCTTTTCTTGTCGATGATGTGTGGGACCCAAAGAGATTAAGATGCAAGATGTTGTTGTGATAGACTTGTGTCTTATGGATAAATTAAAATGGCAAAAGCGGTGCAATTAATGAGGAAATGCTACATTTGACTGAGAGAGAGAGAGAGAGAGAGAGAGAGAGAGAGATTGTTACACATATATGTTTGTTATATTTTTTTAGATATACTAAATATATACTATTTCTGTGATCTTTTTAAGATGGAAACAGTAAAAGAAATGGTATAAACATTATACAATTGTGTGTTTGAAAACTTGCCGAACATAGAATATGAGCAAGTGAAAAGTTCCTTCATATATGATATGAATAGCATCACACATCTACTTTGAGTGAAAAGCATACAACATTTCTAATTGTTTAATACTCTTTCTCTCTCTCTCTCTCTTCTTTTGTTGGTGACGTTGGGTGAAAATAAATGAATAATTTTGCCACTCTAATATTAACAAATGGATGCAGAAATAAATATAGATATTTTGATAGATATAAGCACCGTTATAGAAAGGCTAAACGACAAAAGTAAAAAGATACGGGTAAAAAGAAAAAATATCAAACCATTAAGAAAAGAGAAATAATCACTTTATCCATAGGATATTAAATTGAAATCCTTGAACAAATATAAATAAACCTAAACCTACCATCTAAGCAGAGTGAGTTTCTTCGTTGCATTGTTTCTCTTTATTCCCAACCGAGATACATAATTTATTTTCCCAATTTCCATATGTCGTGCTTTGGCTTTGGCCCTGTTGCCAATATTGTTCCCATTGTTTATGTTCATTGTTGTTCTAACTACAATGGGCTTCCTCTCACCTAAAATTTTTATATTTTTGGGTTGCATATTAGGGATTGCTCTTAGGGTATTGGATAGGCTCGCTTGTATTAGATCTTAAGAGGGAAAACTGACGAAATGACAAAAGGAGAGAATCTCAAAGCACACAAATTGGAGCCATTGAATATGAGAATACACAAAGTTCTCTCCCAACTCACATTGTGCTTGAGAGAGTAAGGGATCAAATGGAACCATATTGGCAAGAAGAACAACTATTTTCTTTCACCCCTACAGAACATATTGCTTTACTAGCCATGAAAGCCTTGCCCCCCTATTATATGCTTTCGTGGGGATTAAACCACTGGATCCCAACGTGATTGTCTTATTTGCATGGAAGAATTTAAGAATGGAGAGTTAATTCAACCTTTTGGAGTGTGTGTCCATGAATTTCATTCATCCTGCGTTAACTCTTGATTACTCGGTAGAAAAACTACTTGTCCAGTTTGCCACAAGGAATTGTCAATTACTATCTACTAAAGGCACATAATAAGATCATCTTTCATGTTTTATATTGTTTTTTAGTTAATGAATATGTGGATTCAGTGAAATTTCTTTTATATATTTATGTTGTATATATGGATTCTAAAAAAAATAAATGTAATATAAATATATGTTTCTTTGTTGTGTGGTTAGTGACTTGGAAGTTATTCGTCTATATTGCGAGGCGCAAGGCCCAAATAGAAAATTATAGAAAACGTGGGAATGCAACTCCAACTAGAGAGTAGAACTAGATCATATCTTATTATTATCTTTAAGCAAGGGAATCAGGATATTGGATGGGAAACAATTGCAGGATATCAAAATCCCTCCCTGGCCTAAACTTGCTAGATGATCGAAAAAGTAAATATTTTAAGTGTTCAATTGAGGGGTAAAAGCTATATCAAATAACGGAGGGATATCGGGTGTAATTTCTTTGAAGTTTCGAGGTGATTTATGTAATTTACTCTAAACAAAGTTTATTTACAAATATAAATATTAATATTCTTTTCCATTATTTATGGTTTCACACATTTTAAACATTAACCATTACAAAAAGAGATTTTACATCTCACATTAAACAACAAGAGAAGTTTTGCATTGAAACACCCTTCATTAATGAGACTTAGTCCCAAGTTGATCAAACCAGTGTCTTGCATCTCAAGCTCTTTGGTTCCCACATCATCAACAAGAGAGAGAGAGAGAGAGTATTAAAAAATTCGAAAAGTTGTGCAACTTTTCCCTTATATTCTATGTTTGACATGTTTTCGAACATACAATTTTATTTATACTATTCATTTTACAGTTTTCATCTTAAAAAAGATCACACAAAAACTATATATATATATATATATATATATATATATATATATAAACATATATACGTAACAACTTCTCTCTTTCTGTAGTCAAATGTAACAGTTTCTCTTTAATTGCACCACTTTTGCCACCTTAATTTATCCATAGGTATAAACTTAAGTTAAGCTTAATTTTACATTTTCAAATTAAGAAAAAATAAACTAAAATAATATTATTTTTATTTATGAATCATTTTAGTTTATTTTTTCTAAATTTGAAAATGTAAAATTGAGTTTAGTTTACGTTTACACCTCTATGGATAAATTAAAGTGCCAAAAGCGGCGCAATTAAAGAGAAACTGTTACATCTGACTTCAGAGAGAGAGATTTTTTTTTACGTATATATGTTTATTATATTTTTAAAATATAAAAATATATAGTGTTTGTGTGATCTTTTTTAAGATAGAATTTGTAAAACAAATAGTATAAAAAATCTGTGCGTTCAAAAACATGTCGAACATAAAATATAAGCAAGTGAAAAGTTCATTTATATGTCCTTTCATATGTGAATCAAACCCACATTTTCTTTGGGTAAAAAATGCACAACTTAATTTTAATATTTTCTCTGTTTCTCCTCTCTTGTCGATGATGTGTGACCCAAAGAACTTGAGATGTAAGTCGCTGGTTTGATTGACTTGGGTCTTAATTAATCTATAGTTTATGAAGTCCGTTGCAATGCAAAGCTTCTCTTGTTGTTCAGTGTAACGTGTGTATTCTCTTTCTATAATGGTTATCGTTTAAAACATGTGAAACCATCAATAATGGAAAAAATATTATTTTCATTGATAAATCATTTTTGTTTAGAGTAAATTACACAAATCACCCTTGAACTTTAGGAAAATTATACTCGATATTTCTCCATTATTTGATATTACTGTTAACCCTTATTGTAATGTCGTTAACGACCATATCATTAGGCGTATTGGGTGCAATTCGCAAAAAACATAGGAGATGCGAGTGTAATTTACTTGGTAAATTATTATATATATTAATAACTAATTAAATAAAATTTTAATAAAATTAATTAAAATTTACCCAATAACTCATAGTTATAAAATCATATAGTATATTTAATAAATACTATATAAATAAAATTAATTAAATACTACCTTAATACATGTGTTATCACTAATCTCATTTAAGATTGAAATTCAGCTTATAATTATAATTTCGTGCTTTAATTTTTTTTCACAATACAAATATATAAATTATTATTTTAAACTAAATTTAATTCAGTCGAATAGAAATCATGAAATAAATTATTAGATATATATAAATGTAAGTATGCATTAAATTTTGTTGACTATGAAGCTTATCCCCCATCGTCTTACTCTTTGACCTTGACCCTTGTTATTTTGAGGTTATATCTAGTATTCATTATTAATTTTTAAATATACATAAATTTAATTAAAAATTATACATTTATTATATATATATATTATCATTACATTTATTAAATTTATTAAATATATTATATTTAATAAATATAATAATTAACACATATATAACTTTCATCATATACATCAGATTTAGGGACCTATCTAGTAGTCTCCTAAACATAGGGGAAAATCTTCATCATGGATTTTCCATCCTTACCTCAACCAAATCCTTAAGAGTTCTTGTTAAAGTACACCACATTAGGATAAAACTCCTTTCTCAATTTATTTTAGAAAAACCCCTTTTAAGTAGGAAAATTTCTCAACTTTAAAGATCAATTGGAACTTGAAACAAGGAGGTACATCAGGCCTAGTTTTGCTTATGCTAGAAGCCCTTGTTGCTTAAGTGAACATCTCGCTTAAGCTAAAAGTCCTACTTGCTTAAGCGAGGACTTACCCAAGTCTATGTACCTCTACTTGCTTAAGCGAGAGATCCAACTCGCTTAAGCGATGAGTTGCAAGAATCATCTGCCTTTTAGAGCTCTGTTCACTTAAGCTAGCAGCTTGACTCACTAGAGCTCACTCTCGCTTTTGAGAAGGTGTGAATTTTGAAAATTTTTTACTTTCATAAAACAATTCGCTATAGGGTCATCCATGGTCCCCAAATCATCCCCAAACACCCCCAAAACCTCAATTATGACAAAAATGCAATTTCTACACAATCCACAAGTTATCTACAATCATTTCTAACAATAATAAAATTCAAATTTAAGATTAAGCTTCCCTTACCTATTCAAACTTCAAGTTCCTAGATTTTTGGGAAGGAGGGAGAAATGAGGAAGCTTTTAGCCAAAGAAAAGAGCTTTACTCCACTTATCCAGCAGCACACACTATAAGAACATGAATCCAATCCCAAACCAACCCCCAAGTCAGATTTTGTATGACAACTCAAATTTTTCTATGGAACCCACTATGGGTTGCCTTAAAAGGGAGAAGGAAATAGAACAAAAGAGGAAATAGAGAACGGAGGGACTTACCACCACACTAAGGGAGCTATCCAAGAAGCCTACGATGAAAGAAAATCTGTTATAGGGTGAGGAGCTTCAACCCTTTCAACCTCAACCTTGAGAACCAAAGGAGTGTCTTTCGGAGGAAGGAAATGAGAGTGAAGTTAGGAGAGAGGTTCTAATCTTTTTCTAGGTTTAAGGCTCCCATTCTCTCTAAGGCCTATCCTAGTCACATTCATCTCCCTTAAGGCCCAACAGTTAGGCCCATCATACAAAATAAGGTAAAATCATCCACAACACCCAAACAACACATAAAATTATTTAAGCTCATTAGTTACCAAGGTAAAATAAATTTAGAGCCTCTAGAAGTTTTTTTAAAATACTTAGTCACATAATTAGGAAAACAACGACGTTATAAATTCAGCTTATAATTATAATTTCGTGTTGTAAATTTTTTTTTCACAATCTAAATATAGAGATTATAATTTTAAACCAAAGTTAATTCAGTAGAATAGAAATCATGAAATAAATTATTATTATTATTATTATTATTAAAATTTTCTATTTTAAAATCATGAAATAAATAAATTATTTATTATTTCTTAAAAATAATGTATTAAATATATTTTAAAATAGAAAATTTTAAATGTATGTTAATATATATGTGTGTAGATAAAATTATGCATTAAATTTTGTTATAATTACTTTTTTATTTAATAATTATTTTAATATATATGTGTGTGTGTGTGTGTGTGTGAGTGTGAATTTTATTAAAAAGTTATACCTTTAATATACATATATTATCATTACATTTCTTAAATTAAATAAATATATTATATTTAATAAATATAATAATTAATAAAAGAAAAATATCAGTATATTTATATAAATACTATATTAATAAAATTAATTATATACTACCTTAATACTTATGTTATCACCACTCTAACTAAAATTGGAATTCAACTTATAATTTTAATTTTGTGCTTTAATTCTTTTGACAATTGAAATATAGAAATTGTAATTTTAAACTAAATTGAATTCAGTCGAATAGAAATGAAGAAATAAATTATATATACATAAGTTATTTTATATCTATTATATTAACATACATTTGAATTTTTCTATTTTAAAATATATTTTATAATTAATTTTTTAAGAAATAATAAGAAAATACTACATCCGTCCCTAATTTTACATCCTTTAAAAAAATTAGTTAATTTAGTTAATGACATTAAATATGTTAACAATTTGTATTTTTTTTTTCCAAAATTACTCTTAAAATTATTGAGACTCATCATCTCTTTCTTTTCACTTAATTATTTTCTACATAATTAATTAATGCGTGTTAATCTTTTTCTCCAATCCTTATATGAGAGAGACTGCATTTATCTTTTTATTTCATAGCATTTATTGTAGAAATTAAAGGTATTTTGGTTGATAAATAATTAAGGCAAAAGATAATTCGGAAAGAGTTTTATAAAAAACGACAAACAAATTTGAAAAAAAAAAGTTTTATATTTAAAGATGAAAGTAATAATATTGGGATTTGCTAACATAGACCTGCTAAAAAATTAAAAGGTGTATGTTAACACCTTGCACCTTTTTCACTTGGTCAAAAAAATCACTATTTCTTTATTTTACATCAGTCCAAAACAAAGGGGTGCTATATAATTTTACTTTTTAAAAAAAAAAAAAATCACTTTTCTCTTTCCCACGTAAATCCCTTTTCTCTGATATGAGCTTCAACCGAACACCTCTCCTTGCCGTGTTAGGAGTTCTACGACGATGCGTTGGACCAGTGGCGAAACAATATTAGGCAAATTCAGATCAATTTCAATAATGCCTATCGTTGGATCAGTGGCGGAAGAATATGATGCGTGTAACAAAGGATCAATTTCAAGTTAAAAAAAAAAATTCAAGTAAACAAATAAAACTCACAAGTCGAGATTGATGGAGAAAGAAAGGGAAAATTTTATGTGTGAGTTGGTTGATAGGAGAAGGGTGTGCATGTTCAGGGGAAGGGAGAATGAATACGGCTTTCAAGAATGCAGAACCACGACCTCAGGAAAGAGAAAACAGGATATTTGAAATTTAAATATTTAAAAAATAAATAATAAATAAACTAAAATTACTTTAATATACTTTAATTTATGTCTATGTAAATAAAGGAGGAATGATTTTTTTGTCCAAATAAAAAAGTATAGGGTGCTAACATTAACCTTCTAATTTTTGAATGGATCTATGTTAACAAATCCCATACATATATATATATATATATGCATTAAATGTTGTTATAATTACTTTTTATTTTAATACTTTTTTAGAATAGTTCCACCAAGGAAATTGCTGTAGACTCCCTTCAACTCCACCCAAAATGGCATAGCAAGGCAAGAAAATTTCTTCCCCAAGCAAAAATCTATCCCAACGCAAAAATCTTGGTATGTTTTATTTCAAAGCCACAAAAAAAAAAAAATATTCCGAAGCTTAAAAAAAACCCTAAAAAATACGAAATTTTTGTGTTCATTCCTACCCTTCCATTCTTTATAAAAATTCAGGAACCACATAACGAAATATTTGTGTTCATTCTGCAAAGCATTGGTGGAGACTATCTACAGAGCTAATCCTGTGAAGGATATGTACAATGTCAACATTCAGAGTCAGCCCTGATGGCATATTCATGTATAATTAGTACCTACCATTTGTAAACCATGTTTATTATGTAACTGTTTTTGAGATAGAACTACCGACCATTGGATGAGGTAACACCTTCCTTAAAAAACATGTTAGCAACTGCAGGAACCCACATTGTGCTAACTGGTATTGCAGCATTGGAAGATCTCCTTGTAGTTGTAGTAGCAGAGGTGGCATTTTGATTTTGACCATCAAGATATTGAGTTTCACTTTCTATTGCAATGACCTTGTTGTTCCTCCTCACTTTCTTTCCAACTGATATGCCTAGTTTGAGAGCAGTGAATAGACCAATTGCAATTAGAACAGGTCTAATTGCCCAGTGATGATCCTCTACATGTTGATACTTCTCTACCATCCCAGGACAAGTCCTAAACTCAACTACTTCAACCTCAGAGGGATCAGCCAAGTAGGTGCTTGGTTCATTGCCAAAAGGGAGCATTCCTGGAAACTTGACAACCAAACCTCCATTTGGTAGAATCCATGAGATCCTACCAACAGCCCAGGCTCCTCCCCTTTTGCGTCGCCATTCGAATCGAGGACTTGAAAGGTTGTCTTTGAGCCTGACAAACTGGCCGATGCAGTACGATTCTGCCATTTCGAGTTCTGAAGAGTTTCCATTCCAGAGAGTTTGCAGCCCGAGAAATCCAACAGCCACTCTACCGTCGCGATTGATGGCGTGTAGAATGCCCACCGGTGAGTGTTTCTCGTTTTCGTCCCTCAGGCGTACCCAATCACCAGCTACCAAGCCAAATGTGACACGTTCACGAGTTGACATATGAATTCTAATAGGGTCATGAATGCCATGGACCCTCACGAGGACGAATCCATGATCTGCGTTATGCTCTAAACCAACAACAGTTCCTTCTGGGATGTCCATGTTTTGAGGTTTGCATGCATTGGGAAGCTTTCTAGATCGGACCGTGTCACCCACCTGAAGATGATCCTTTGAGAGGAACCATTCTGTGTAGCCAGTGTTTCCTGATTTTGGAATAACTTTCACATTTCCTAGATATCTCCATTCTTCATCATTGGCCAGTTCATTCAGAGCACTGCAAAGGGAGATTGATCAACAATAGAGTAACATTCAAAAGATCTTATTTTCATGAAGATAAATAGAAATTAACTGAGAGATAGCTGTGCTTAAATACAAAACACTTCCATGCTGTTATGATAGATTATTGATTTAGTTCTTTCTGGTACAACAGATATTATAATGGATTAGTGGAAGCAAAAATGAAGAGCACTTTCACTAATCATCAACTAATACGCTACTCTTATTTATGTCCAGAACACACAATCAATACTTCAAAAGTTACAGGCTAGCTACAACAGATGAGCTTGCTAAATGCTATGCATCGGTGCTTCTTCTAGTCAACTGAATATTTCACCATGTTATACAGTGGTGTACAATTGTAATTGATTTATGGCATTTAAAAATACAGAAATAGAATAATGATAGAATTTCCAAAATACAAATGAAAAGGGTTGCCACTTCTTAGCATAGAAAATGTATAGAAAATGACTATTGTACCATCATCTCCCACATAACATTTTACTAGCATAAAGGATACCACTATCTGAGAGTCCCCTTGGGACCATTGCAATTCTGATCTGGTAAATCATTATATATCTTCTGTTTGTGGACAATTTTCATCTTTATCTGAATAAAAAAATTCATATAACTTTAATAGTTATAACATAAAGGTCTGCTAATACACTATTGTTTTGTTGAAGGGGTATGATAGATGCTGGCACAGAACGTAGAGACTAATAGAAAGAAAGTAAGGAAATTTTATTGAGTATCCTCCTCCAACTCTTGATCAATGGTTATCCAGAATCAGGAAGAGCAAGAGTGATGGACAATGGTGTCTTCTCCAGGAATTTGAAAGTGTGGTCTCTCCCTCCCAAAACTAACTGACTAACTAACTGAATTCACCTACTTTTTCTTCCTCCATTTTTATCCTACCTCTGCTACTACAGTTAGAGAGCTAACCAACTAACAACTTTAACTAACAGGGCCTAACAAATAGATGCCAGTCAGTTGGTTCTTTAGGCCATTTTTATTCCTTCAAACATATACCTTCCTAGTTGGGTGGTTGGGCCAGCTGCTAATGGGTACATTATCAAGCTACATCTTTGACGGTATTTAATAAATCCAAGTTGTAGCTTACTAACACACTCCCCAACGTGGAAGTATATTAGCAACCACATATCTACACACACACATTATCCATGATATATGACTATTGATGATATAGTAGTAGCACTTGCACCAGACCAGACAATTAGACAACTTTCTGTTTGTTGCTTTTTTTTTTTTAAACTGCTTGTAGATCAAGTGTCCATCCTAAAGAAGTATCCCTAAAACAGTTGAGGATGTTCATAAAGTTCATGGAATTCTTCACATAAACTTTAGACTAATCATAGAAATTCTCCATCTAAATGCCTATTAGTGCACTTTTAGTGACTATTGTCAACTCAAATGTGGAGCAAACATGTTAATTTATCTGTGTAGATAAAAGTAAGAACTGCGCCTGTAGCCACAAATAGTAATAATAATAATAATAATAATTTGAACATGTGATGAAGCCAGAAATGCATGCCAGAAGACTATCACTCACACTGCAATGCCATGCCAACAAAAAAGTAGAATCACAACACCGGAGAGTGAGTGCAGCAGAAAAACGGTGTTCAGAAGCCTTTGAAAAATTTATTAAAATTTAATAACCAGCTTTGAACACATTACATCACCAGGAAACAATTCAACTTAAAGCTTTCATATAACCTCAACCAAGCTGTAGTACTACATTAATATGAAATACCAGAAAAAATGGTTTCATGTTATCTGTATGGACTTCCAAAATGAATTCATATTCTAAGTTTATGAGCAACAAATATGATGATGATGTTAAAGACCACAGTGTAAGGCATGCAATAATGGAAAAAATCTTTTGAGGTAAAGAATCTGTGATCCTGGCCAGTTACTCTAGAAGATAAAATCAGTTGTATCTAGTGGGAGCATAAGAGGAGCTAACCTTGACCATTCATTAATGGGTCCATATGCTCCCTATAGTGGATCGTCTCACACATAAACCTCACTAAATGAATGCAACTAAATAAAATATGCCAGACCCAAGAGAATTACAACATTATGAAATTATGCAAAAGCTTACACAGTCACAGAAATTTTCAAGAAAAATTTTAAAAAAATAAAAAATATATACAAACCTTTGAAAGACACTCAGAATATCTACCATTAACGGGCGATTCCTCAAATCATACTCAAAGCATCCACTGAGGATATTCTCAACTGAAGAAGGAAGGCCACTTGGAATATTGGGTTTTTCATGCTTTTCAACAACCGACTGATATATTCTGGCAACAGGACATCCATACCAAGGTTGATTACCAGTCAACATTTCGACAATGGTGCAACCAATTCCCCAAGAATCTGTTTCAAAAGATATAGGACCTCTGACCTCTGGTTCCCATTGCTCTGGAGCCATGTAATTTGGAGTTCCAAGCCTCTTAGCCATGCCTGAGCCTAGGAATGATGAGCCAAGCAAAAGGCTAGGAATACCAACATCTCCCAAAATTGCTTGATCATTATCATTGAGAAGAACATTAAATGGTTTAAGGTTCAGAATGAGGATCCCTTTAGAGTGAAGTTCCTGAACACCTTGAGCCAGATAAATTCCATACCTGCAGCCAGTAACATTCCCATAGTATCACCCAGTTTTTTCCCCCTCACGCTATATAAAGAAAAGGATAAGCATATTTCACTGAATAAACTGAAAACACATCACCTTAGGACATCATGCAACGAAATCCTTCCTTCTTTGAGTCCAGCCATCTTGTCACCAACTGAACCCTCATACAAATTCATAATGATGCATATCTGTGAACACAAAACAAATATGTTAGCCAGATAGAAGTCACAAAGGTGGCAACAAATTTCCTATACATTAAACTAAATGAACAGTCCAAATCTAACCCTCCCATTTAAGACTGAAATTCCATGTAGCCAGGAAACGCTAGCAACTCCTTGGCACTTAAAATATAATTCATTGAACTTCTCTAATACAATCTTCACATGATCCTCTCTGATTGGATGCAACATCTTAGCAGCAACTTCATGGTACTCATCATAATCTTCAGTTGACTGATGATGAGTTGCTAGCCAGACATCACCAAAGGGGCCTCGACCAATTCTGTGTCTAAGTTTCAACCTTTCGGGTTCAATCCATGGATTTGTGCGATTGGACGAGGCTTTAATAGTTCTAAGGACTTCAGCATCACTATCCAAGATCTCATACTCAAAAGGAGCAGCTGATGGAGTAGTAATAACTTCTTTAGACATTCTTGACTCTGAAATTGTAATATTCATTAAATAATTCAGCAGATTAAACAAATCCCAAAACAATTATTTGTATGTGATGATTAGGAATTGAGCTTTTGAACATGCACATGTACAAAACAAACAGTTCATAGTTGGCTAGAAATAAGCAAAAAAATAAAAAAGCATGGAAAAAAGGAGTATACAAATGACTCTAGTCTATATAAACAGGCATGTCAACAAATTGTACAATGTAACTATGAAGCCATAACAAGTTAAGTAGAGATAGAAGAGCAGAACAAATCAAATGAAAATAAAGGAACGCCACAAATTCCAGTGTTTCCAACACCAGAACTGAAGGGGAAAAAAAAACTTTTGAATAAAAAAAAGATTGAGAAAACTATATTTTCCATTGCAAGTTAACTAGTACAGGCTTTCAGACATTCATTTCTTGATCAAATTCCAAATGATGCTAGATTGAATGCCTGGAATATATATAAACCTCCCAAAACCAAATTCTGTGAAGAATTCAGAGAATCCACCTAATATTCAATTTTCACACAGTAACGGATCACAGCCAACGAACTCACTCACTCATACACCACAAAGCAAGTCAAAACATGCATCCATACAAGTCATCATCAGCAAATGCAAACTCTTCTTCACCTTCTCAGAACAATATTACATAACAAAATCATGTAAGTTCATAAAACTATTTCTTAACCCTCTAGAGTTCAATCAAAAAATGAAAATTGTAAAACTCATTAAATAATTCAGCAAATTGCACAAATCCCAAAACAATTATTCATATGTGGCAATTAACAATTGAGCTTTTGAACATTCACGTGTACACAACAATTCATAGTTAGTTAGAAATAAACAACAAATAAAAACTATAAAAAATAGGAGTGTACAAATGACTCTATAAAGAGGTATGTCGATGAATTGTATAATGTAGAGGATCGTTTATCTTTTCCTTCTCTATCCATTTTGACCTTAATCAAGTGCCCGTAAGACACAGACTAACATTAAAAAAATTGATAATATTGTAAATATTTGAAAGATAGGACAGGATTCACAGATTGATGCCATCCATAAATTACTGATTACAACATGGCACCCCAAATGAACCTCGAATCGTATGGTATATTGAACAGTTGAATCACACATCAAAATTGCAGCTGCAAAATCTATGAAGTGGTAACAAGTTAAGTGGAGATACAAGAGCAGAACAAATCAAATGAAATAAAAGGAACGCCACAAATTCCAGTGTTCCCAACACCAGAACAGAAGAAGAAGAAGAAGAAAAAAACTTTTGACTAATCTAAGATTGAAAAAACTATATTTTCATTGCAAGTTAAATAGTACAGGCTTTCAGACATTCATTTGTCGATCAAATTCCAAATGATGCTGAAATATAAACCTGACAGAACCAAATTCTGTGAGGAATTCAGAAAATCCACCCCAAGTATTCATTTTTTACATAGAAACAGAACAAAGCTAACCCACACACTCACTCACTCACTCATCCACCACGAAGCAAGTCAAAACATGCATGCATACAAGTAAAGTAAGTCATCTTCATCACATGCATACTCTTCTTCACCTTCTCAGAACCAAAGAACAACACAAAATAACAAAAGCATGTAAATTTATACAACTATGTTTTACCCCTCCAGAGTTCAATCATAAAAATGAAAATTCAGCAGCTGTATGTATGTGTGTAATCCAGAGAGAGTAGAGTAGAGTAGAGTAGGTTTTCACAAATTTAAAGAAGAGAGAGAGAGAGAGAAAGTGTTGTGTCGAAGAAAAGAAACAACCTTTGCGAAGAGAGAGTGTAAGAAGGCGCAAATTCAAAGTTGAGAGAGGAAGAGAGAGGAAGTGTGGAGCCAAAGAAACAACCTTTGCGATGGAATCTCGGAGAAACAGAAATTGCTGCAGCGAGAAAGTGAGAGAACCATAACAAACGAACAAACAAAAAACAAGGGGGGGACGGATGGGAAGATTTTTGTTTATTTATTATTTATTTAGAAAGTAAGATAAAATAAAAGGGTAATTTGGTAATTTGAGTTGTGGATCCCACCATGAAAGTGACACGTCGACTTAATGGAGTATAGCATTGCACGCAAACGCAACACAGTGAACACACTCTTGCCCTCAATTTTGTCTTCTACTGTTCAACGTATCGTAACTTTTAAGTTTCTATTTTCTAATACTAGTTTCTTTTTTTTTTTTTATAATGGATAATAAAGATTTAAATTTAGAATTTCAATCTCCTCCTTATTAGGCCAATTTTAGTGGATATAATATCTTTTGCAATTTCTGTAGCCGAAAATTACAAACTGTCCATCTGGGACTTGGGAGGTATTTGGTACAAACGAAAATTTTAATTTTCCGCTAATCTGAAGTTAGAAATGTTTATTTTTTTTTATGTTTGGTTTATTTTTTTAAAAATATCGTTACCAAGAAATAATATTTTTTGAGAATTATTTTGATTATGTTTCCTATGAAAATATTTTTATGAAGAGAGGTGAGAATTTAACTTTTCTAGCTTAAAAAAATAAGTTTTATTATAGTAAAAATATAACGTTACTCTTATTAAATTATTAAATATGGTAAATAATTAAAGCTTATGATAAAAATACTATGTTACTCTGTTATTTTCAGAAGACTTATTTTTTTTTATTCGTAGGAATCAAAAAATATTTTTTGATCCAAAAAACTTATATGAGAATATTTATAACTAATCAAATAAATTTAATCATTCTTAGAAGTTATGATTCCCATTTCCCATGATTCATAATCCCTAAAAATGATGACATCCGCTTGAGAAAATTTTTCTTATACCAAAGCTCCTTGAAGTAAAATATGAAACTTATAATATTTACGCTGTAATTAAGGACTTATTAAATCCTTCGAGATATAAAAGATTGTTCGTTTCCAAAAAAGAGATTTGGAAAACAGAATTGGCAACGTATCGATCATTAATAACTTGAGCAATCAGAATTACAGAGAAGTAAAAGAGAGAATATTAATGTTTTTGGGTAAGTGTATAAATCAAAATTCTATATTAATGTTAATTAAAAGCAAATATTGATGAAAATTAAAATCAGATACTGTACGTATTAATTTTAATTAAAATCGAATATTTTGTATTTTGGATATATGATCAAGTTAAAATCAACTAGTATCACATAAATTCATAACGGTCAAGCTAATGGTGGGGTTGGATAATTAGCATCATGTCTTAGTTTCAAATCTCATTATGGTTACTATATATAAAAAAAATTCAAAATTTAAATTAATATTTGATTATAATTAATCCAATTACTTAAAACGGAAAGGAAAATGAGGTATGTATGCTTGTTAATTGTGTGAATATGTATTTAAGTCACATTCTATAAAGATAAATGTGCATAAAAATAAATGAATAAATAAATACACTATGTAAACATGACAAGGTCTTAATTATCAAGTGTATAAATCAAATGGTATAAGATTATTTTTCTTGGTTATGCATCTCTTGTGAGTTTGGTTTATGCCCCCGTGCTGTTTTGTTCATCTCCTTTTTTATTAATACATTCTAGATGTGCTGCTTTTGGATGAGAGTTGGAAAAGTGCCAATCTAGTTGAGATCGTTTCAATCTTCATCTTGTAGTAATACTTCGTTCTTTTACCTTAAAAATAAAAAGAAAATTAAATTTTAGATGTGTAATGGTATTAAATATTCAGATAAAATTTTTTGTCACTCATAATGATATTAAAAAGACCACTTAAACTTCATCTTCCTATTCCAATTATAAGTAATTCTTTTTGTTTTTGTAATTTTCAAAATAATGGCTTTGTGCATTAGAATAAATAATGTTAACCATAAGACGCCACAATACATAACTAGATCACATGAATCGGGAAAAAAAAAAAAAATCAAGTGATGTCATAAAAATCTAAACGAAAATATATGGCTTTGTGCAAGTAACATTGTTTTTTATCATTATGCTTAGGGGGCGTTTGGTAGAGGGGAAATTTTTAGATTTCCAGGAATGTTATGTTGGGAATGTTAATTTTCCATGTTTGGTTTCTATTTTAAAATAATAAGATTTCTGGGAAAGGGTGTTCCTGGGAATATTTTTTATTCAGTTTCCCACGAAAACTTTTCCATAGGGGAGGTGGGAATCTAACTTTTCCGACTAGGGAAAAAGTTTTAATAATATGAAAAGACTACATTACTCCTTTTTTAAAGTACAAAATATCCTCATCTATGGTTATTTTTATCTGTAAGCTTATCTCCATTGTTGAACGTTGCACTTATCTATGTGATTCTATCTTTTTTTAATTTTGAAAAAAATATTAATTTTAAAATTTGTAATTTTTTATCTTTATTTTTTTTTAAAACATAGATCCCAACTACTTTATTATCTAAGTTTATCTCATTATTTATTATTTCATCTTTTGTATTATTATATTATAATATTATATATAATATTATAATTCAACCTCTAATATGATAGTAATTCATAATAATATTATTATACGAATGAAGTTATTTTAATAAAGGGTATATTTGTAAAAGTTTATTATATACACAGGAAAGTTCTACTATAACCAAACATAGGAAACTTTAATTCCTAAAAAACATACTATGACTAATCAAACATATTTTAACCATTCCCAGGAACCATGATTCCCAGAAATTGACTTTCCCAGGAATCGTCATTCCCGGGTATGAAAAAAACTTCTCCCCTACCAAATGCCCCCTTATTGTTTTGTATATCCATGGTGGAAGACAAACTAATTGCATAATTACTATTTTTTTTTAGAGATTATAGATTTTTTTATAAGAGACAAGATTATTATGAAATGCAAAACTCACAAAAATTTCACAATTTAATGAAAAAACTATTGTTATTTTGTCAAAAAAAAAATACATAGCCACTAAAATTTCATAATTTAATTTTCAAATTGCAATATAACTATGCCATGATAGCGTATAAAATTAACAAACCATTGTCCCAACGATATCAGATTTGTTTAGAAATAGAAACAAAACAAGTGGGCAAACTGTCAACCTACACACTCAACTTGCATAAGAAATTAAAACCTTCATTGAGTTTTATTATATATAAAATAAACTTTTTTTTGACAACCTATATAAAATAAACTTAATAGTTACATATTGTGAAATATTTCAGTTAGAGTAATGAACTGGAACGATTACCATAGTCTCTTGTATTGTATACGGGAAGATGATTGAGTGATAGTGTAAGATTGTGTGATAGTGCTTAGAGTTAAAGAAGAGTTTGTTCACGGCTTTGCACAGAGACAAATTAAGCAAAATTTCAAGACGACACTCTTCTATTGAAACTTGATTGAGAAATGCTATTAATATAATTTATACGTATTATCTTCTTAAAGAAACTGAAATTTATAATGATTTATAAAACGATATAAGTCACTTTCTCAATGAAGTTACTCTTATTCATAATTACATGATTGCGAATAAATCTCAATTAATAATAAAGATTGAGTTAAAATTATTAATATTTTATCTAGCTATAATCATGATATTCCTTTTAAGAGTTTGACAATTGAAACGGTTAAATAAATATCGCATAACTTTAATTTCGAATACGTACTTTAAGTCAAATCTAATAATTATGTACCCAAAAAAAATCTACCAATAATTAATCTTCATTTTAGAAGCAAGTTGTTTTGACAGCAAGAGGGTATACTGAACACTCATGGACCAAATGATCCCTTAAACCTCGTTGATCTTATTTATGTTTGCCTTGCAAATTTTCATTTTCTTAACCTTAACGTTCCTAACCACCCACATAATTTTTTCGTAAGAGCCATACAGAGACAACGATAAAAAGCTCTGAAAAATCTTCAATTGCTGACTTTTCCAATGGTGCATAACATCAAACGTCTACTTGATTTACAAGTACAACTAACGATAACGATAGCGATAACATCCAGAAACAGAAACATGCATTTTTTGTTCATTATATTTTGTATCAAAATATATGACAAATATAGAATGACAGAGATCACCTGCAGTCTCTTTCCATAGTCAATAATAATCCACTCCACCTAGGAAATTCAATAATTAAAGAAAAAAAATAATCACAAACTGTGCTTGGATAGAAAGAAAATTATTATTTGGTTTAAAAGGAAGTGATGGAAGATATTTTAGTGAAGGAAAGGGAGAAAGATCAGTGGATGAAAGAGTTAATAGAAATGTAGAGTAGGTGTAAGATGTTTTGCACCATTAAATTACTTTTGGATTATTTTTAGAGAAAAAGTTATGTACAATTTAAAATAGTTTTACATGGTTATCCATGTTGACTTTTATCATAACTATTAGATAACCGTATAAAACTGTTTTATACTGTGAATAATAACCATTAAATTCATTAATTTTGTTTCAAATTTAATATATTAAGAAGGATGCAAGTATATGCAGGGAGGTTACATTTGGGTGGGCTTAATGGAGAAAGAGTTGAGTAATTATAGATGTGAATTGCTTTATGCACCCTATTTTTAACTTCTTGTACCTCCAAAATTTTTAATATTCCCCTTGCTCACCATCTTCTTCTCTCCATCTTCCTCTTCCTTTCTCCCACCGTATCGCACCTTCTCACCACTGCCATTGCGGAATCAATCCCTTCCCTCACGCCTTTCTTTCCTTACGTCACTGCCACAGCCTCCTCTACCTTTAGATTTGGAATTCAGGATTATGGTTTCATAATTTGTATAATCCAAAATACAAATGTATTCTGGAACTCAATCCCAAATTATGGCCAAAATTATGAAACCATAATTCTGAATTGTATTTCGGATTACTCAATCCAGAATTATAAAACCATAATTCTGAATCCCAAATCCAAAGGTGGAGGAGACTGTGGCAGCAACATAAGGAAGGAGAGGCGCGAGGGAAGGGATTGGTTCCACAGTAGCGACGGCGAGAAAGTGCAATGCGGTGGGAGAAAGGAAGCAAAAGATGGAGAGAAGAGGGTGAGTGAAGGGAGAGGAGAGAAGGATAAGTTGGGAATATTAAAAATTTTGGAAGGGCAGGAAGCAAGTGCCATCATCAATTTGTATGATGGTTTAGGCTAAACCAACAGAAAAGACAACTACAGGTATTAAGATAAATCTTCTTGTCATTAGTACTTTTTGCAAATATTCATTGAGTCTAAATTCAATTACCATCCACAAGTGAGAGAGGGATGTATGATCCTGTGTCTAAAGGATCAAATTAACCAACAATTATTAATGTTCAGAACTAAATTCATTTTTTTTTCGTGACAACGAATACCTTAACTTGATATTTTGCTCAAATATCATTGATGAAGACATTAATGTTTCTAATCCTAAGAACCAACGGACGCACATTGGAAACTCTCCAACTCCAAACCGTTTGTTTATACAATAGAACCACTAAAAAGATGCTATATCTACATCTCTCTGCCATCTCAGTCAAAACAGCAATACATTTCACACGCACATCGTTTGCATAGGAACCCAAATTTTGACAAGGATCTCAGCTTTCATTTCATCTGCTGCTGCTAGCATCATTGGATATGTTGTGAGGTTAGAGAATACTACTGTCTCCATGGAAGTTGTCTCCGAGAATAGTGCCTCGTCCTGCCAAAGCATACAATACTTCTAATCTTTCTAAAACTACCAAGTAAACATTTGGGCATCATAGTGGTTGGCCAAATCCTGCTTTTAGTTCTAGTTCTTCTCACAAGTGCTAGTGGAGTGTATGAGAACAACTCTCCCAAAAAACCAGCTAATTTGTTCTTTCCAACGCACTCTTCTTCTTCTTCTTCCTCTTCAGTATGATGCTTGATCTTCTTCCCATTATCCGTGGCTTCATCATCGGAACCAATCTCATCATCATCACAATCTCCTTTGGGTTGATAGCTATCCACTTGCGATGACCTGCACCTTACATTTATACCATTCGGTTAGTGTTTGTATCAGAATCATAACAATACCACATTTTTTTTTAAGTAGAACACCCAGTTAGCAGTAGGTACTGAATTATTTTGGATATGTGCTGTTTTGTTCAGTAGGTGCTTATTTAGATGCTATTCTTTTATTTCAAGCATATGACAAATGCCTGACTGACAAAAGTATATCTGCATATCACTTAATTGTTGCAGAATGCAGATGGAAAAGCAGTAATTTGCAATCTGTGATAAGATAATAAGTACTAAATAATAAATGGTGAGGAAAAATCAAATGTTCAAGGAGCAAAAGCGTAACACAATTCCAAATATTCTTTGACTAATGACAAAGTTGTTAATATAATTAGCCAACATGTTAAAACTCAAGCATATGTGACAAACAGAAGATATTTCATTAAGCCATAAAATAAAGATTTATGGGGAAACTGGTTTTTAATATCTCATTTGTTATTTTGACATTTTCATGATGGTACATAGACATCCTGAACAAACTACGGCACAGGCCAAGACTCAACTAGTGTAACCTGGCAAACAGGAGAAAACTGGAAAAGTTTTACCTCCTGTGTTGTTTCAAATAGACAACTCTTTTCTTCAACCGCTTTCGTTGGAAACAGCAATGGTTTGAGACATGGCGGATGAAACGAAGCTATGTAAACCAAAAGAAAAAGAGAAAAAACATATATGAGCAACAGAATTCTAACTAGAACACATTATAGCAGTCATGATAAAAGAGAAGCAATCCTAACTCCTAACAATGACAGGATACTTGGTTCTTAACTTTGATATAACTTGATAAGAAACTAGAACAAGAGCAAACCAAAATCAATTGGGCTTCAAATTTCCTTTCTCGTATACCGGTTGAAGAAAGCAACCATGAAATGCTACTGAAACCATGCAATGCTAGAAAAAGAGAACTTCAAATCTCAAAGATATACCAAGCCACCAAGTAGTTGAAACTCGAGATTTTATATAATAGTACTTTTGCAACGCTAGGAAGATTGTATTCTACTACCCCCAATATAAGTCACATGATTCCCAAAATTATCACCAATCTTTGTTTTTCAAAAACATTGATTACAAACCATTTATGCCTGTCTGTTTGCTCACATCAGCTTTTGGACAATCACATACAAAAAAAGAAAAAAGCATGGAACTTGCCATGCACTATACAATGAACTTCCATCTGCAAATTTTCAACCTCAAATGTTAATTTTCTCCCACATCCATATAAGAACCCATTACAAAAGCAAATATGTAGAGACTCCAAAACAAATACGAAAGAAAAGGGTCACACATAAGCACATGGGTTCACTCAAGTGTCATAATACTAATTCACTAAACAGTAAATGTTTAAATCAAGCTGAATGTTAAATAAATCTTGGAAAGTTACAAACCTGGTCACCATCCTTGATGCCATAATTTCGAAGATAATCCTTCTCCGTAACTAGCTTCTGTCCATCATAGCATAAGCAAAACTGCCCCCAAACATGCGCCCTTCACAACCCAACGTAATTTATCAATTTAAATTATGCCTACGTCAGTATAAGTTATAAAGGTTTCATATCCTTGATACTCTGATAAATATAATGAATTTTGCTTATTTTTTAATTAATTTTAGTCTTTATAAATTTTAAAAATAGTTCCTACTTGATGGCATGATATGCATCTAAATATATCATATCACATGTAATCTCAAAATAATCATTGACATAATATGTTTAAATGTTTGTCACGCACGCCTATACTTAATGATGATATGAACTATTTATTTTAAAAAAAAATGTATTTATGATTATCAAAATCAATAAAAAAAAAAGTTATAAGAATTAAAAACAAATTTGTGTGATATTTACAAAAACTAAAAAATTTTAAACATTAGATTTCTAATTTTAGTTTCCGAATTGTTTTTGCTCGTTTTAACTCCTCGTTTATTTTCGTCGTCCATGTCAGTCTGAGTTAAGATTTTTGCCCTTTTTTCCCATTATATTGAGGACAAAAAATAAACGAGAAATTAAAAATAGGCAAAATTACAGAGACAAACTTCTATATATCTAAAATTATTTAACTGTTTCAAAATCATATTTCACCCTTTTGAAATACTACTGTTTAACAACATTAAGAAAGTGATGATAAAAATTCCTCAAATAAAAATGGTTAAGAAAAACAGAGATTATTACTAGAGTTTAGTCAGTTTAGTTTACCATGAAATTTTTGCTGGGCCCTTGTGAGGCACGTGACTGAACACCGCCTCCACTGCGTCCTTAAGTTCCGCAACGGTCGCCGTCTTCGAAACTTGAATGTCTGTGAAAATGTGAAGTTGTGAACGAAACAAACGCATGCATCTATCAATTTTTTTTTTAAATAATAAAAAAAAAAACGAAAAGGGAGAGGGAATGAATGAATGATTATGATGAATACGTACGGAAGCATGAACCGTCGAGTTTGAGGACGGTGAGTCTGAGGGGCTGGGAGGGGAGCCTGTCGTAGAAGAAGCTCTTCCTCGCGAAAATGCCGTCGATTATGGCGAGAGAGGAGGAAGAGGATCGGCGAGGGCTCTTGGTGTTGGTGTTGGTGTTGGCTACTATTAACCGTGTTTCGTGCTCGGTGGTGGCCATGGTGGATGATGGCTTAGAGCGTGAAGAAGCGTGGGAAGGAGTTTATAGAAGGAAGAGATTCTTGGAGCGAAACAACACGCATTGTGGAAGTGGATGGAGTTAGGGTTTTGCTTTTAGAATCGTCATTTGGTTGATGCTGCTTCTATCGGGGAGATTCTAATTCCACTGAAAGAGAAAGAGAGACAAACAGAGTGCCTTTTTGTATCGAGGAAGAGAGAGGGGAATAGAGAAAACCGTTGCACGCGCCGGCAACGGTCGATTTCCGTGGGCCTGGGCTTCCTTTTGGGCCTGTGTTGTTCACGATTACTGACTTTCAAAGTTTGAATAGAACGGCCCGTGTTCATGCCACTTGCCAAGTTGAATCAAAGAAAGCTTATTTTATTTACTTTATATTAAATACTAAATAAATAGTTCACGAGGGCTAAAATAAATAAATAAATAAATAACGTATAATTTAAAAATTATATTTATCATAATTTCTTATATTAATGAGCAAATTACAGCAATATCCCCTGAGTTTTTATCAAATTACACATAATTCCATTTTTTTTTTTATTTTCCTACACCAACCCTCTTTTAAGTTTGAAAACATTACACTAACACTCCCTTATATGTTTGGAAACATTACACTAACACCCCCTCAAATCTTATACTAACACCCCCTATATGGGAGGCGAAAGTAATGGTTAAAAAAGTAAGGGGTGCTGGTGTAATTATACGAAATCTCAGAAAGTGTTGCTGTAATTTGTTCTATATTAATTAATAGTGTAAAAACTTTTATACTAACAGTGCATGAAAATTAAATTTATATTAAAACAAGTATTTAATTATGATGGATTTTTACAATCTTAAAATAAAAAATCATTTCTAAGATAACTATGGCTGAAATACAAATTCGAAATAGAACTGTTGATTCCTGTCATTTGCCAATAGGGATGGCAAAATGGGTTGGCCCGTCCCACCCCGCTCCGCCATTGGCCCGCCAAAAACGGGCTAGCCCACCCCACATAAGGAAAGTGGGTTGAAAATCCAAGCCCGCCCCATTTATGGTGGCCCACCAACCCGCCAAAAACAAAAAAATGAAAAAAAATATAATAAATATATTTTAATTAATTTTATCTTTTATAAATATTAAACAATAAATACTTATTAAAAAATTAAATGTATTACCTTAAATTTTGAATAATAATTTATTTAGACAAAAAAGTATATTAAATAAATATTAATAATATATGTTTAAAATATAAAAACAAATATAAAATTTATTATTTTTTTATAAAAAACGGGTTGGCGGGTTAACCTGCCCTGACCCGCTCTCAACCCATTTTTTGGCGGGCCAAAACGGGGCGGGTCAAAATGGGTTGGCGGGTTGAAAACCTCAACCCAGCCCGCCAAAAAAACGGGCCAAAACAGGTTGGCCTGACGGGTCCAACCCGTTTTGCCACCCCAATTCGCCAAGTTATAAAGTATAAACTATGGGATTTGGAGTGGAGGTCGACATTAGAAAATAAACTATACTCACAATTGTTAATTAAAAAATTACTTATAATTATTAAAATTAACTATTAATATTTTTGATAAAATCAAATCTTTTCTTTTATTACTTAGGAGGCATTTGGTACAAGAAAAAAAATTTATGTCCAGGAATTATCATTCTTAGAAATTATTAATATACAGAATCATGATTTCTAGGAATGATTAAATTTGTTTAGTTGATTATAAATATTCTCCTACATGTTCCTTGGGAATAAAAGAGTAACATATATAGTAGTTTTTACCACAAACTTTAATTATTTATCATATTAAATGATTTAATAAAAGAATCTATCACTTTACAATGAAGGATCATTTTGTAGGCTATATTTACTGTAGATTGAACAGTGTATTCCTGCAATGCCCTTCTTATGGAAAGCCTTTAGTTACTAACATAAGAATAAACTATTTAACCTCACAATTAACATTATCTTTACTTATTATTATACTTTAGAAATACAATACTTTAATTATATGGACATTTTTATTTGACAATTTATATTGTCAAGCCTTTAGTAATCGGAAATATTTTCATGATCAATCAGTGAATACTAATTTCTTTTTATACTAATTAGTATTATACTTTACCAATGCAATGACTTAATTATTGGATATTTTTATTAGACAATTTATCCTGTCAATCCTTCACGAAAGAGAGTAGTAATCCACAATATTTTCATGTTAATGACAATCAATTTTTATTAATTATTATAATTTATGCAAGTTAATTTTATTTAATAATAATTATAGATACCTGAGACTATTATCATAATTTTGCCACACAATTAACAATGTATTTATTTACTATTATACCTTAACAATGCAATTACTTAATTACATGTGTCTTTTTATTTAGTAATTAACATTGTAAAGTCTTTTTTTTTTGTACAATATTGTAAAGTCTTTAGTAAAGAGGATTGTTATAATTATAATTATATTTATATATAGCTGAGATTGTTATCACGAATAGATTATATGTTCACGTTAAAGTAATACGTTTTCCAAGTCATCTTTAAAATTTTTTGTATCAATTAAGTGAACCAGTTTCTCTAAATAATCATCATAATAATTAGAACTTTCAATGTTTAAATGATCTTAGTCTTTTTTTTTTTTTTCTTTCAAACATACACCAATGTTAAACTACGTGTATACACTTGAAATTTTTACTATCTTCACATTTATTGGATGGCAGATGTTGTTGTTTGTGCATTCAGTAGGTTTGCAGGTAAGCCGCTCCTGCTCTCCTTTCTATGTGTATGCATTGGTCTAAGTTTGTCATCTGTATACTTCAGTTTTGCCATGTGTTTCTAACCACTGCTATCACCATGCAATGTGTTTTTTAGCTTGGTTTCAATGCTTGATTTTATTGGTTTTTGTTTTAGTTTCAGGATTTTTCAAGACAACGAATGATTGTTTTTACAAATTTGAATTTGAATGCGTTGATATCCCGCGTATCCTTTGTGTTAAGGGTTCATGCTCATTGCTCACCTATAAATATGTAAGAAGCCATGTTTCTGTAGTTCACCAACATGACCAAAAAAAGGATTTAGAGAGCATTATACAACGGCCAATGTTTTCAGAGCATCCACCTTTGATGTGGTACCAAGGTTTTAGTCTTCTTCATTTTTTAATTAATCACTTTTTTTGTTTGAAAAATTTCCTTAGATTGAAATTGTTCCTGTTGACTGTTCTTGATCACCGCCATCGTTTTTGCCTTTCTCCATTTTCCAGCTAGCAAATGGGTGTTTTTTGGATACTGGAAGAGCTGCCTCATGGCGGAGAAGATGGTTGTAGCGGGTGAGAGTTTTTAGAGCATCCATCTTTGACGTGATACCAAGGTTTTCTTCTTCTTTTTAACTAATCACTTTTTTTTTGTTTGAAAATTTTCCTTGATTGAAATTGTTCCTGCTGACCATTTTTGATAGTGTGATGCAGGAAAAATTTGTTGGTAATAGTAGTAAAAAAATTGTTTAAATTTGTGCAAGAATGGGTAAGAAATTTAACTGCTCTGATACACCAATAATGGGTCGAGAGAAATGAAAACCGTTTGGTTTTTGTTTTGCAAATTGAAGCAATTGGGTTGCATGGCAACGAGGAGAAGTTGACTACTTAACGTGATGCTTTGGGGAAAGAAGAAGAGAATAATCTCATTATGAAAAAGGATGATCATTGGATTGCATGGGATGAGTTTTGTGATTTTCAATTTTCAAACGTGGTTAGATACCTGTAGGTTAGATTTGTTGATTCTTGACATTCTTTTTTTTTCCTGCTATGTTTTTTATTCTTGATGCTCTCTCCGTTGTTTTTAATTTGTTTTATGTGTTGCTACTGCCTGGGTCATGTTCAAGTTTAGAGATCATGTTAGTCAGCCAACATCAACCCTTTCCCCACCTTCTCTTACCAAAGAACCAGGTAATACAACTGATATTTTATGAACCAGGTGAACTAACTACTGCAATTTTCCCTGTTAGTTTATTGTTTTAGTGTTTCATGATTAAAAATAATATTGTATTTATGATTTATTTTACCTTTGGTTACAGAGGTTTTCCATTCATGAATCTGGTCTTTATTTTACCTTTGAACTTGTCCTATTTCTTCTAGAATCACATTGTTAACACTTAACAAACATGCGCAGATCCCAGTTTTCAAATCAGCAAGGCTTTCATTGTTAGACCGTGGTTTTATATATGCAATAGCTCATATATGTGCAGGTGGTGAAATGGGGGAGGCAGTGGTATGAGAATGGGATGTTTTTGAAGAAAAAGAACACTTTCACTGATTTTATTGCATGTGCTAAATATTTGATTGAAAAAAAAAAAATTCTATTCTAAGGAAAGACTCTGCATCAATGGAGTAGTGCCGGTGGGAGTTCTTAATATCACTAATTGGTGCAGTTCTTAATATTAGACCAGATTTATGCAAGGCTGCTGTTGCTGGACTACCTTTTGTGGATGTTGTGGCATCATTGCTTGATCCACTATTACTCTCACTACCTCAGAATGGGAGGTAATTTTCTTTCTTTTATTTTGTCTAAGGCTGTGAATCTGAGGATGCCTAATGTTAACGTGCTGCCCTTTATGAGGCTGCAGAAACATGTGTAGATGCTTTGAATGGCTAGGTTTTCTAGATCAAGCCATTAGGCATGTGGATCAATACACATGTATTCATATGCAGTCTGGTATGGAGGGGGCACATAGCAGAATCAGAGGCATCATTTGACAATTGTGTCAAGTGGGTAGTTAGCTTGGTTAGCGGGGGGCAATAACATCTGGTGAAAACATTTCTAAATGATCATGATTTTATAATTAACATGTAGAATTAATAATTCTAACCAAATATTATTTTGTGCTTAGAAGCTCTTTTGTTTGTTTTGAACCTGGACACTTTTCACAGACACTGATTATTGAAGTAGTTATTTTTTAAAGAAATATTAACATTCTCTGATTGGATGTTTTCATAATTTATAAGTTTTTCTTTTGTTGACCTACCATATAGATTGCTGTCATGTACTGTCAGATTGTAATAGTAATTTGTATCATATAGTAATAGTAATAGGAAGAATGTCCTTCAAGATGTTGTTCATTCTGGGTTTTAATAGGTAGTAATAGTAATAAGAAGAATGTCTTTGCAAGTTTGAGTGTACTACTTGCAACAAAATCTTCCACTCATAACAAGCTCTTGGAGGCCATAGAGCTAGCCATAAGAAGATCAAAGGTTGTTTTGCTTCAAGGAATGACAGCAGTGAAAACAACATTGAAGCTGATCTCTTGCCTGACCCAATAACAACTAAAAACAAGCTCATAAAGATCAGTGACAGTGAGTATCTGGTGGAACATCAACATGGTGCTGGTTTTCATAATGAGGTGGAAACAGTTACTGAGTCCAAGAAGAGCAAGGGGCATAAGTGCCCAATTTGCCTCAAGGTTTTTCCATCTGGGCAAGCCTTGGGTGGCCATAAGAGATCTCACATGACTGGTGGGTCTGAGAATAGAAGCTTTCAAACAGTTGTGCTTCAGGAACCAGTGGCAGAAATTAGGAACTTCCTTGATCTTATTCTTCCTACTGCTACTGAAGAAGAAAGAAATAGCCATGCTGATTCTAACAGACCCTGGTGGGTAGTAGAAGACAACCCTAAACAAGAGGCACTGGTAGGCTTTATCTCATAGCCAAAGGTGACATAGTTTATTATTCCATCAGTGCTTCAACTTCAGAGTAAAGATTTAAATGTATAGAAATGTTTCTGCATTCATTTCATTAATTCTTTACAAGATATGTGTCTTCTTCTTCAGGGAATTTCTGTTTTGCTCAGATTTTTCAAATTTATTCATAACATAAGATGAACTTTCTATATGTTCTCTTTTTTTGTTTTCTAATTTTTTTTTCTGGGTGCTATATGTTATTACTTTGTCCATAGAATAATTTTCTTTTGTGCAAAGTTTAAGCTCACTATTTTGGTTCTCTTAGAAAGTCTAGGAATTTTGACTGATGTGTGGTACTGTTCCACAGATTGGTAATGTTTGTTTTCACACACTTCCTACCCTGCATTTTAGAGATGTACTTAATTATATAATCATAAACTCCAAAGCTGACATGTTTGTGGGGTAATTATTTTTCCTTTCATCAAAGAGAAAGAATGAGGTGTTGAAAAATTGGGACAGGTACCCCAAGTCATTACACATGAAGAGATAAAAAGGTAGATTGTATAATTCACATAAAGAAGACATGTGAGCACAAGGTGGTCACTTAGTCACCTACCATAAAACCTCACCTCCCATCTATCTGTTGTTTCCTTCTCTTTCTTGGCACACAAGTGGTGTGCTAATAAATCCTTCTCACTAATCACTATGTACTCAGTAGCAAATACCATAATAATTCATCAAGAGAGTGAGGGGCATGGCTGGACCACTGCTATGTAACAAACAAAAATTACAATGGCACAAACTTGAATACTTGATGCAAAGTGCACCTTACTATAAAATTCAACTCAGTGGTTAAGGAACACTCTTTTTCTTTTCTATTAGAATGACCTCAATTTGTTTACATTTTGATCATAGAATATATTAATAAAATCGGAGTTTAACCATAATAAATCTTAGATCTCATGCTGGGTTGAAATTAATCATAGGAAGGGTAAGATGCATGAATTAGCACCAATTGCAAGAATGTAAACATGATGGCTGACTAAAAACGGTATTTCCAGCCATTGCAAGAAGAAGGAAATGTGGAAAAAGCTAGGCTACATTGACTATGGCAGACGTGGAAAGGTTGAAAAGCAAGTCAGCTGAAATTTGAAGTGTTCATTTCAATTTGGACTGCTATATTGCAACATGATTAAAGAAATCGTATATTTTTGTGGTTACTGATACTTTCGTCTGGATTTTCTTTCAGCAGTTGCAGGCAATTCATTGGCTATAAGGGGGTAAAAGGTTTCCCTGATCAAAATTTAACAGAGGACATATTTGAAATGACCTATTATGACCAGTAAAAAAACATTACCTGTCCCAACCTTTGTTAGTGGCTTTTGTTTCAGTTACCATTGTTCCCAAAAGATGAGAGTTCTGTAGTTATCACCCTCTGATGGCAATGGTTCCTCTACTAATTAAGATAAACCTTTACCTCAGGGTGCATATTATAGTAATGTTAGTGATGAGCCACAGACTTCAATCTTGGCAAGATTTCCAATATCACAGCACTGGAAATTATAATTATAATGAAATACAAATAAAGGAGCATATAAGTTATGTAGTGCATTGGTGTATGTGTTTCAAGTATAGATACAGGGAATAGATATCATAAGATGGGACATGCATAATATTGATTTTCATAGCAGGTTAAGCTAAAATAACACTAATATCATGGCTTTGATTAATGCTGAGTAAGGAAGTTATTGACTCTTAATGTGTCAACCTGATTTTGTAGTTTAACCTGCATTATTTTTACTACTATTGTTTGCATGTTAGTTTAACTTTTTCTAAGCACTACGGTTTCGCAGATCAAGTGCATTGCTTAGTGCCTTGAGGAGACAAAAAATGGCAGAAACTACAATCTAGAATTGATTATTTGTAGTGTTGTGTTTAGCTGAATTCATTATTTTTATAATGTTATACGCTGGATTGCATAGCTGAATATGCATGATACTGGTAAGCATGGGAAAGGGGAGGGAAGGCTAAAGTTCAAGCATAACTCCTTGAAATATTATTTTTAGTAATTATTATTTTAACAAAATACACATTCATATTTCTTCATTTAATTATATTTTAAAAATTTCAATTACAGTAATAGCAAGTTTTTGATGAGCACAGTAATAGCAAGTTACTCACGTTTGTTACAAAGTTACATCTTTAACTTTTTACCTCTCATTAACTAAAGTAAATGAAAATCAAAATGATTTAGAGTAAATTATAGTGATAAATTATGTTGACTTTAGTTACAATGTTGATAAACGTATATGAAATAATATCAATACAAAATTTTAAAGCTTTTTGGTAAATATTTTTAAATTGACAATAAACCAAATATCCATACATATGTATTAATCTAATCATGTAATCTAAAATATTATATCTTTTATTTACACTTATTTTATATTTATGTAATTATTATTAATACTTTTCTCTTTAAAAAAAATTATGTCTAATTCGCTTTTAAGTATTTATAAACCAATCAATAATGTGAATTTTTCATTTTTGGTGAAAACATGCTATTGTGATATGAATGTGATATAAAAAAATATAAATTATATTTAAGATTTACAAAAGAATATTTTAAATTGTAATATAAAGTTATTTTTAATTATTAACATTTTCTTTTAAAAAATTATTAAAATTTAATTTATATATAAAGATAAAAGAAGGTAAATTGAAAGAGATACACAAGCCAAGAAAATTAAATATATAGATAAAACAAAAAAGAATGGCCGGAGATAGTTGAAAGAGATTTTTTTTTTTGGATATTTGAAAGAGCAGTGTGCAAAATGCACTTCTAAACAAGAAAATATATAGAAAATGGTTAATTGAGAGAAGAGAGAACATTTCACCTTTACTTCTAATTTATAATATAAGAGTAAATTAATTTTTAAAAGTCAAGTGTTAAAAAAGTAATTTAAATCTTAAATAATGTTTTGAAAATAAGTTAAAAAAAAGTAATTTTTTTTCAAACAATAAAATATTAAAATATCACCACTTTTGAAATGAAAAAATTACAAGTATGTTTTTAATTATTTTATATGCTTCACACTAAAATCAACTCTCATTAACAAAAGGAGAAAGGTTTTACTTTTTTAAGAATTAATTTTATTCATTGTAATTTTTTTTTTATACTTGTGTAAATAGGAATCTTCTACCCAAAAGATTTCAACCTAAAAATAAATTAGGTATGATTAATAGTAGCCACTCAACTTTACGATCAAATATTAAATAAGCTTAATTATCAAATTGGTCCACAAATTATTTAAAATACTTCAATTTGGTCTTTTCCATCTAATTGGAGTTGACGTAGTTAATAATGCAATTCTAAAATGCATCAATTTGGTTCCAAATTATTAACGGCGTCAATTCCAATTGGATGTAAATGATCAAATTCATGCATTTTTAAAAATTTAAAAATCAAATTGATGTGTTTTAAAATTTGGAACCAAATTGAAGTATTTTAAATTATTTGTAGACCAATTTAGTAATTAAGCCTGTTAAATATATGTTCATACTGACTGCAAATTACCAAAATTATATTCTATTTTAAATTAATTAATTTTTATATCTTTATTTATTTAAACTGTTGTCGTTGTTATTTTGTTCATGAAAAAAAATTGAAAAGTAAACTAAAATCCCATGCGTTGCACGGGTGGATAACTAATATTAAACAAATGTGAACTTGACGTACTCCCACCAGCTCGCCCTGCTTCATTATAATAAAAAATGGCCGACCAACTAACATGTGGGTTTAATTTTATTGGTAGATACAACTAACATTGACAGATACTAGCTGTCAAAAAAAAAAAAATAACATTGACAGATACTAAAATTATTTAATTTCACTTAATTTACTGACTAGTCAAATCAATATTCACAACTTGCTCCATTATGACATAAAATACTTAAAGAAAGACTTAGGTATGCACGAAAGTCTTCCTCTCGCTGTAGACTTAGGAAAGTGGAGTTCAATACATAAGTCTGAGACCACAAATTTCGCATATCACAAAATTCACAAAATCCTCATAGCACCATACACTACTGACAGAAATTAAAGCTAGCTAGACTCAAATGGCGGAAATGGCAGTGTCCTTCGCACGAGACAAATTGCTTCCACTGATAAGCGATGAAACAAAGCTGCTTTGGAACATCCCCAAAGAGTTTGAAGACATACAAGATGAACTAGAATACATTCAAGGCTCCCTTGAGAAGGCAGATAGAAGGGCAACAGAAGAAGGAGACAACACAAACAAGGGAATCAAGAAATGGGTGAAGGAGTTGAGAGAAGCTTCTTTCCGCATAGAAGATGTCATTGATGAATACATGATCTATGTGGAACAACAGCCTCATAGTTTTGGTTGTGCAGCTTTACTCTTTGAGTGTGATATTACTCACTTTGTTGAATCTTTGAAGCGTCGTCATCAAATAGCATCAGAGATTCGACAGATCAAGTCATTTGTTCAAGGAATCAAGCAAAAAGGTGTAGATTATCACTTCCTAATCCATCCTTCTCCTGAACAAGGACCAAGCAGCTGCAGAGGTAGCCATGGTGTCCAATGGCATGATCCTCGATTCGCTTCGCGTAACCTTGATGATGCTGAAGTTGTTGGAATCGAAGGCCCAAGAGATAAATTGATTGGTTGGTTAGTGGAGGGACCATCAGAGCGCAGTGTCATCTCTGTGGTAGGAATGGGAGGGTTAGGAAAAACCACTCTTGTCAGCAGAGTCTTCAACAACCAGAAGGTGATTGCACACTTTGATTACCATGCATGGATCACAGTGTCTCAAACCTACGCCGTGGAAGGGTTGATGAGAGACTTGTTGAAGAAGTTGTGCAAAGAAAAAGGGGTGGATCCTCCTCAAGGTATTTCTGAAATGGATCGTGATTCATTGTTTGATGAGGTGAGAAACTATTTGCAACAAAAGAGGTATGTTGTCGTTTTTGATGATGTGTGGAGTGTAGAACTTTGGGGTCAAATTGAAAATGTCATGCTTGATAATAAAAATGGAAGTAGAATACTAATCACAACTAGGATGGATGGTGTTGTAGACTCTTGTAGTAAGAACTCTCCTTTTGATAAGGTGCATAAGCTGGAACCTTTAACTAAAGAAGAATCTATGGAACTCTTTTGCAAAAAGGCATTCCGATGTCACAATAATGGACGTTGTCCAGAAGATCTCAAGAAGCTTTCTTCTGACTTCGTTGAAAAATGTAATGGTTTACCATTAGCAATTGTGGCTATTGGTTGTCTTCTGTCTGCTAAAGAAAAGACTCCATTTGAATGGGAAAAAATTAGGCGAAGCCTAAGTTCAGAGATGGACAAAAATCCCCATTTAATTGACATAACAAAGATTTTAGGTTTTAGTTATGATGATTTGCCATACAATCTAAAATCATGCTTGTTATATTTTGGAGTATATCCTGAAGACTATCAAGTTAAGTCGACAAGACTAATTCAACAGTGGATAGCTGAAGGATTTGTAAAGGATGAAGAAGGAAAAACTTTAGAGGAAGTTGCACAGCAATACTTAACAGAGTTGATTGGAAGAAGTTTAGTGCAAGTCTCTTCATTCACCATAGATGGCAAAGCAAAGTATTGTCGTGTCCATGACTTACTACACGATATGATCCTTAGAAAATCCAAGGATTTAAGTTTCTGCTAGCATATCAGTAAAGAAGATGAGTCAATGTCAAGTGGGATGATTCGACGCTTATCAATAAAAACCATTTCCAATGATTTAACAGGGAGCACTGAAAGATCACACACTCGGTCACTATTTGTTTTTGTAGATGAAGCAGAAGAATTAAACAAGGACTTTGTGCAAAGTATCGCTACAAAATACAGGCTATTGAAGGTACTTGATATTCAAGATTTGTATTCTATCTCTATTCCTAAAAATTGGGGGAATCTAGCACACTTGAAGTATTTAAACATTAGATATTTAGAGCTGCAAACTGATGTTCCGAAATTCATCTGTAAGCTCCACAACCTCGAGACCTTGGACATAAGGGATACATATCTCAGTGAATTGCCAAAGGAGATTTGCAAGCTGAGAAAGCTACGACATCTTTTGGGTGATGATATGACATTGTTTCAATTGAAGAATGGTCTTGGAGGCATGACATCCCTACAAACGCTGTGTAGTGTAAATCTAAATGTTGATGATGATGATGGAGTGGAGTTAATCAGAGAACTGGGAAAGCTGAAGCAGTTAAGGAACTTAAGCTTGACTTATATCAAGGAAGCACATGGAACCGCTTTATGTTCCTCAATAAATGAGATGACAAACTTGGAGAAACTACATATTAACAAAGAATATAAAGATGGAGAAGTCATTGATTTTCCAGTTATTTCATCTCTGCCTATGCTTCGGAAGCTTTGCCTCAAAGGGAAGTTAAACAAGTTACCAAACTGGATTCCACAACTCCAAAACCTTGTAAAACTAACTTTGGCAGACTCTGATCTAACTGATGATCCATTGAAATCACTACAAAGCCTGCCACATTTGTTGTTCCTCGATGTGAATGGTGCTTACAAAGGTGAAAGCTTGTATTTTCAAGATGGAGGGTTTCAGCAACTAAGGGAACTAACTCTTGGACCCTTGCGTAACTTGAAATCCATTATTATCGATAAAGGAGCACTCCATTCTTTGGAAAAGCTCCAATTTTGGAAAATATCCCAAGTCAAGACAGTACCTCCTGGCATTCAACACTTGGAAAAACTTAAAAGTTTTTGATATTTGTTATATGCCAGATGAATTCAACGAGTGCATTCCAGAGCACCCATTCATCGAGCATGTGCCTCTCGTAAAAATTGGTACCAACAAAGATGGAGAAGGAATGAAAACTCACATCATTCATCACTCAAGGCATTAGAATTCATAAAAAGGTACACCTTTTATTCCTAATCTTTGTAGAATGGGATTCAAATTACATATATCTATGTGTCTCCTTTATTTCTTCAATGGCAACTTTTTTTTTCTTCTTAATTATTGGTTTTTTTCTACTAATGTATATTTTATAATTAAAAATATTAAAAGGAAATACCTGATTTGATTTCCTATAAAATGATATTTTTAGTATTGTTTACTGTTTAGTCAACAAGATATGTAATTTATCTTTAATTCCTAAAATAATTTATTTATTTAATTTTGAGTCCTTATATTTGTTGTCATACATGCTTTATTTATTTTGATTATTATTTTTGTTCTATTCTTCGTCACTTCTATTCTTCGTCACTCTTTAGAAATTGAGGATAAAATTATCTAATTTGTAACAAGAAATTCTGTTATTGTTTTGTTTCCTCGAGAGCTAGAGCTATTATTATAGTTACGAATCTTTTCACTCTCAAAAAGTCTCACCATTGTAATGCTATGTACTAATACTGTTCTTTGAATTGGTAGGAATTGGGCTTCAAGTGCTTTGAAATTTAGGTTCTTCATGTTGCGCTTTCAACAATGGCATTGTATCTTCTTATTTCAGGATTGACTCTTTGGTCCATGAATAAGAAAAATACGTGGAATTGTTTTTCTATGTTTGACAAAGTCATCTATTTTTATGACAGTTTGTGATGAATAATTATGTTTGAAACAAGTTATAACAGTGTGTCTTTCAAGGAGTGTGAGATCTTATTTTGTATTTGGCTTATGTCTTTTTATTTGGTCATAGTAAAAAAAAAAAAACTTCATGTAATTTCTATGTTTGGTAAAGTTTCCATCTTATTTCATTTTAATTTATTTATTTTGCTAAATTTTCCTTTACCAGGTCTATCTCTTGTGGAAATTGTTAGTAAACCACCTACTAAAGAAGTTTAAAGCAGGAAGAGGGGTAATAGAATATTAGAGGCACATGAAATTATTAATAATAGTGATTGTCTAGTTGATAATTAATTGAGATAGTGAGAGTCACGAATCAATAAGAAAAGGTCCAGATAGCAATCGTCCAGAAGATAATAAATTATAATTAGGGAGAATCAGGTACCTTTGATTTGAATTGGAAATTACGGTAGTAGGATAGTTCATGTCTCTCAAACGAGAAATTATTACATAATTTCAGACAAGTATGGTCTCAACTAAATTCTATGTAACATGTAATTATGGTCTCCACCAAATTTTCGTAAATTAAAAAAATTTACTATATGTCTCACGAATATTGGTTTGAGCCATAGACACATGGGGTATGGGAATAGTTGATAATTTGTTTAATTACCCTTTTAGTTTCTTTTTTAGTTCCTATAGTTTAAAACATGTCATTTTGTTTTTATAGTTGTAATTTTTTTACTTTTTGATTTTCGTCGTCAAATGTCGACTAACAACCTGGCTGCTCATTGAAAACAATGCATTATGTTGCCCATAATTAAATTAACTTGTATTAGTTATTGCTAGGTTGCTATCTACCTCTGCTTCACTAGTAAAGGCTCTTGAATAAGCTAGTAGATATGTTAATTAAGTAGTATTATTAACCACTTACATGATTCTTAAGAGGGGTGATAATATAACTTCTCTTGGGCCAAACAAAATTTAATCTACAATTGTCTCAAACTCCCGTTCTTATAATATATTATGAATGCAAAGTGGTAAAGATGGCAATTCAGGCTCAGTGCAATATCGGCAACTACTGAAATTTAAACAATTCCAGAGATAAAGAAGCTTTTGTTAATGTAGTATATTAGATGATAAAGCACTAAGGTTGAAAACTTTTTCTCTGGAAAGTTGCACATGAAGGCTTATCTACAAATTCTATCCGGTTTTGCTGACACATATATATAGCTTCGGATTCTTTTTCCAAGATGCAATATCCAGGAGTTCTGAAATTAAATTCAAATATATCGTTCAGGACTATTTGGTAGTCCGATTTGCTCCTATGCATGTAACTTAGGGAGGTACTTCACTGTTATCATGGCTGAGTTGAGTGCTATCTACCATGGATTACAATTAATGGTGGATAAAAGTCTAATAGTGTGTTTGGATAACACACAAGAATCATTTACCATGAAAAAGTAGAAGCAATTATGTGTTGCTTTGTCTTCACCATAAAAATTGATTGATTATTTTTCACTATGAATTTAATCCATAAAGGAGTCATTCACACTCATGCACATTACTATCTTTGATCATTTATATAAGAAACAAAATGTTACTCCATCTGTCCCATGACAATTGTCATTTTAGTTTTTCAATATAACATTAAATATCTCTTATAATATTAATGATAGGCAACAAAAACTAAAAATGAATTAATGTTTAATGATCTATTTAATAATTTTGTAAAATCGTTATTATCTTTAATCTATTTAATAATTTTTCTAAGTATGTGTAAAATAACATAGGATGACAATTATAATGGGACAGAGGGAGTAATATTTTTTGTCTTAATTATAAAAAACATATGACCATTTTTAAATATATTAAATGTTAATTTTTTTATATTATGAATTTATTGTAAACTCTAGTAATGGGATATCACTGATTTTCCATGAAAGTGAATACATTTATTGAGTTATTAACATTGACGGATGTAGAGAGGAGGTCCTAGCCCCCCTCCCTCTTTTGAAACTTTTCATGTATATATATATATATATATATATATATATATATATATATATATATATTAAATTAATTAGTATAAAATTAATTGTGTATGTTGTTATTATAGTAACAGTTAAGATTAACTAGTATAATATTCAGCAAAAAAAAAAGATTAACTAGTATAAAAGTATGTAAAACTAGTTATATTTGTTGTTATTATTGTAAGTAATGGTTAAGGTGATAATTAGTGTAAAATTGTATAAGACTAGTTATGTGTTTGTTATTATTACGGAAACGGATAAAGTTATTATCATTTAAAATAAAAATTAATTTCAATTTTACGTGTAAAAATAGTAAATATTTTTTAAAAAATCATTATTTATTAAAAGTTAGACATTTAAACAATTATAAAGAAAAAAAAATCAGCCCTCCCTTTAATAAATTTCTGGATCCGTCCCCAGTTATTAATAATATAACTCATACTCATTAATAGAAAAAAAAATATTTCTTTGATTAAGAATAGAATTATAGAGTCATTATATCTAACCCATACTCAAGTCCAATTTTAGATAAGTTAAAATCTTTTAATCGCTATTCTATTTATATTTTGTATTTTCAAACCACAGAGAGTGGGGAGGGGGGACAATGAAATGAATTAGTAGATTTGAATTTTCTCTCCACGATGAATTTGCTATTAAAATACAGTGCTTGTTAACAGTTACATCTTACAAAGAGAGATGCATGAGATTCATCAAATGCAATGGGTGAACAATGAACATACTACAACATCAATAAGGTTTGATGTTTGAATACATTAAAGCCATGACCAGCCTTTCTCGTCTGATTCCCCAGAAACTGTTTGTATGTCAACTTGTATTAGCAAAACTTCCCCAAAGTATAGATTAGTCGATCACAAGTTCCCAAACCTGAGTTTGATTCAGATTCTTCTACCTTCTCGAGGGGTGCAGTAATGGGCAGAAGACTGAAGCAAATGGCACACTCCCAAATTGAAAGAAAAAGACTTCATCTAGAGGACTTGAATAAGTTATTTGCCAATGAGCTTGTAGTAGGCGTATAAACCAGATCCAGCAAAACCGAGAAATTGCCCAATTAAATTCCACTGAAATCGAATAAAAACAAACACATTCTGTCATCAGTAAAAATATACTCTATTGCGAACAACAGAAAAGCAGCAAGGACAAGAATACTCACAAAATCAAATGGTAGTCCACCAAAAATTATCCAGCCAAGGCCAATAGTAAATAGATCCTGGACATCAATACAGAATAATTAAAACGCATATATTAAAAGCTGCAAAAACAATCATGACTCTTGAGAAACATGATAGAGTCCAAATTAGAGAGAAAGTAAAAAGAATGGAATACAGAAAGGGAAGTGAGCAGAGCTGAGAAAGTGAGGAAAGCGTGAAGAAAATGAGCTCACGGGAGCTCTATGCAGCAAAAGAGAATTTTCTCCTCATGGTTGATACCATGGGGATCTCTAATACCATGTCGAGAAACATGGCAGAGCCCAAATTAGAGAGAAAGTAAAGAGAATTTGTGAGAATGAAATGGAGTACAAATTACAAAATGAGCTATACTTTGGTTTATATACATGGAGGAGGAGACTAACTAATATAACCATCATCTTAAATAACTATTTCAACCAATCCAACTATCTCTAATAATGGCATGGATATGAAACGAATAAAATCAGAACATATAAAAGGGATAAAGGAGTGGACATCAGACTCCATGGCATTATGTGGAAAAGGTATGTTCTTAATCCAACTAAAACCAATATATCGTGTTAAGTCAGCATGATGTCCTAATCAAAGGTTTCAACTTCAATTAAATATCTCAAGCCTAATTTATCAGAAACAATTATCTGTAATAAAATATTAAGTTCCTTTTTGTTTCCCCAACTGTTCATGAGTCAAATATAAATTTGAGACAAGACGATTTCCCAAGAAAATCACCAGATTAAGCTCATTTATTTACTTCCAAAATAAGCTTGCAAGCAAAATTTATGCCATTTTATGTAAATTTCCCCCTATCTCTCTCATCTGCATCAGTATCCACAAGCAAACTAACAGTTGATTACATTAGTCTTTCATAACACCAAAATTTACTAGACGAGTCTCCGCAAATTCAAAAAATTAATAGCCAAAAAAGAGTACTAATACAGGCATTTCTCCCCCTATATTGGTCAATTTCGTAAAAATTCCATTGCACACAATCAGTCCTTCCACAGAAAAGTTCATCTACAGATTTTACGCCATCATCCTCAAAGCAAAGCCTCATGGCAACATCACTGACAACCTATAAATCTTGGTGCACTATTCATGCAAGGTAAAACAACAAGCAAGGGTACATACCTTCAGATTACCACAAATTGTCTGTTTCACAGCTGAATTTAGTGTTGTGTTCAGAAAAATACAGTAATTCAAGAAGAATGCCAGAATGCAGGAAAAAAGCAAAATAACCTGCAGAAGATAAAACATACACAAATTACAACTTCTCATAATTTTAAATTAAGAGGACACCAAGTTTAAAGCTTGGTGCAGATTGATATAGACAGAAGGCAATTGCTTCTTTGTAAACAAAAATGCAGACCTCTTAATTGCAAGAAAAAATGACAAACTTCACCCAATTCTCACCTCATCAAATTAAATAAATTAAAGGAAGACCGAGACAGACATGGAATGATGGAACATTGCCAATATTCAGATAATTGTCAAAACAGAGCATTGATATAATTTTTATCTATTATGTGATGAGATATATCCCATAAGTTCATCAGACATACTGCAATTTTTTTTTGGGGTGTGTGGTGTTGGGAGGGGGGTTACATTGGAGGTGCATTCACATTGAAAACAGGAAGGGGATAGCCTAGTGCAGGATCAATCCTTAAACATCAACATCACACAATTGAGCCTGTGCCAGTTGAGCTACTAAAAGCATGTTGACAGATAATTAAAACTGAAATTTATATGGCTTTTTTGGGAAAAAAAAAAAGAAAAATCAAATGGAATAATCCAATTGCAAATACTGATCAACTAAAGCGGATATAATTTATAGTATTATATTCTATGATTTCAAAATTGGACAGCAATATAAGGAGAATTTGAAGAGTTTGAGGTTCAGCCCAGGGGGTCCATATATACAAATATATTGTATAAATATAAAACAATATGAAATAAAAATATAAAAATATAATATACATATGTTAAATAAAATCATGGAGAAAAACATTGAAATATGTTTCTAGCATAATTAAATTAATGTCACATAAACAAATATTGAACTAAAGTACTATACTAATAATGACATGATTTTTTAACCTATAATATTAAAAGCCAAAAAGTGGAAAATATACACACGTTTCCTCCTAACTCTTCAATTCCTCTATTTAACAGAATACATAGACGTATATTTCCTCTCTCATCTAACTAACTCATCTCCCCTAAATCACCCTCTCGGGCCTTTGTCACTGGGTTAAATGAATCCTAGTCAGCTAGATTAGTTGGGTCAGGATTCCTATCAAAATATGCCATATTTCTTTTGGCAAGTAACCAAGGAAGGTCCAACAAGAATAGTGAATACTACAACTTATTGAAGGAGAAAGGCTAAAGCAGAACATACGATAAAACCAGGTGAGAAGAGATATGGAAAATTGAATGTTGTCTTCAAGTCACCACTAACAAATGTCCAGATGAGCAAAACAGGCCCACTTATAATACCTATAATAAATTATGAAATGGAGAAAATGCAATTTACCTGAAAATAACAGAAGGTGTATATCTCTGCCCCACCAGAACAAACTCTACAAGCATTGTAAATACCACTGTGGTCCTCCTAAGAGTTGTGTACATTGGAACATTTACTCCACAAACAGACTCCATGGTGACTAGCTAAGGAGAAGTACAGGGGTGAATAAAAATAATAAACAAAAACTTATTAAGTATTTGTGCTCTTTTTCAGGGTGGAAGGGGCAAAGAAGGGCATACCATGTAAAATAAATATGCTCCTGACAGAGGAAGAGTGTGCTTCAAACTCAAAGTCTTCAACGATACAAATTTTGTTGAGTTATCTGATATATGTAAGGATTCACCTGTTGAGAAAGAAATCATCCTTCAGCGTCTCAATAAATAGAGAAAGCAACACGAACATACCATCTGCAGAAAAACAAGAATAGAAGATTGTTTAAAATTGTGAAATGAATCAAGTGGATCTTCACAACAATAGATTGGCAATTGTAAGGCCTCAGTGGCCAATAAAAGTGTAGAGACTGTGCGTGACATCCTAAAATTTTAAATTCAATATATACTTCTCCAATGCATGCAATAAAAACTCTTGCTTTCTTGCATTTTCGCTTCAAATAAGTTTATTAATCCCTAATAAATTATTTTGAAGAACTTAATCTTAAAATATAGAGACTTTGCTTAACGTACGGAGTATCAAAGTGTTAATTTGAGTATCAAAGAAGGAAGAGAATGTAGAGCAGCAGCAGACAAGTCGAAAAAAATAAAGATAAAAGATAAAGAATGCAAGTTTAAAGCAGAACTACTTATTTAAATAGCATTCCATCCTCTATGACAAAGAAAAGATGGACTATTATATTAATCAATCAAGCATGACAACAATGGATACAATCAAGTAGAAAGATGTTTGTTTTCTTCCTTAGAGAAAGGTGGATTATGAGGTCTGTTTGTGTGCAGTTTTCTGCAAAAGATGCCAAAAATTTCTAATGGAACACAAACCAGTTGCGTGTCAAGTCTTGGCTCATAATAATCACAAGAACAACAAAATCATGAATACAGTACTAGATACATCCAATTAAAGGTACTTACTGGATAAACATGGATATGTAAATACTTGTTTTCTTCTTTTTCTTCTTTCAATTTTCACTATCAAAAGATGTTCACGTATGCCTTTGTCAAATCAATCACTGCAACGAGCCAATAACACTAACATAAAAGCCATTCCAAGCAAACCATTAAATTTTGTTACTAAATTGTTTGGTATGGTAACTAATCAAACAAAATGCTACTCCACCCCTTAAAATCATGTGCTCTCTTTAGGTATTTTTGCTTTCTTCATATAATATATGGAGTTTCATTGGAAACTTGGAGTACCTTATGGAATAATATTTGATTCATGACTTATTTACCAAACATGTCATTGCACATGCATATAATCAAGGTTTTGAAAAATAGTTGAACTTATCAAACTTTACCTTATCCCGTTTTGCTGACGTGGCATGCTAAAATAGTTATACTTTTTACCCCTAAATTTTTACTTTTTGGCAAATTTTACCCCCTAACTTTTTCACTTTTTGGTGAATTTTACCCCAACCTTTTATGTTTATGTCAGTATAAGGTAAAATTTGCAAGTTTTTTTAAAAAGTTGCGGGTAAAATACGCCAAATTAATTTGTTGGGGCAAAATCCACCAAAAAGTAAAAAGTTGGGGGTAAAAAATGTAATTAAGCCAAAGATATAATGAAAAAATGTGATATCTAAAAGAATTAAGAATATAAATAAGAAATAATATTTAATGAACAAAAGTAAAAAAAGACTAATAGAAAGTTATATGAAAAATGAAAAACGTATTTACAAAGACTAAATATTTTTAATAATAAACTAAATAAATATTTTATTCTATTTTATTTTAAAAATGCAAGAAACACTAAAAAATAAATGAAAGAAACTAAAAAAACATGAATGTTGAGAAAGAGAAAATGAAGAAAAAGACAAAACTGAAAAAGAAAGAGAAAGAAAAGAAAAAGTAAAAGAAGAAAAGGACAAAATTGAAACAGAAAGACTAAAATACTTCCAAAGTAGACATTTGTAAACAATTAAGAAAGGCTAAAATTGTATTTTTGCTAGCCTAAACAATTCTTATATAGATAGATTTTCTTTTTTTTTTTTGTGAATTTTACTCCCAACTTTTTTTTGGTGAATTTTACCCCCTTATGTCAGTAGAAGGTAAAATTTGCAAGTTTTTTTAAAAAGTTGGGGGGGTAAAATGCGCCAAATTAAGTTGTTGGGGTAAAATGCGCCAAAAAGTAAAAAGCTGGGGGTAAAAAATGTAATTCAGCCAAAGATAAAATGAAAATATGTGATATCTAAAAGAATTAAGAATATAAATAAGAAATAATATTTAATGAACAAAACTAAAGAAAAAGACTAACAGAAAGTTATATGAAAAATGGAAAACGTATTTACAAAGACTAAATATTTTTAAATAATACATTAAATAAATATTTTCCTCTATTTTATTTTAAAAATGGAAGAAACACTAAAAAATAAATGAAAGAAACTAAAAAAAAGTGAATGTTGAGAAAAAGAAAAAGAAGAAAAAGACAAAACTGAAAAAGAAAGAGAGAGAAAAGAAAAAGTAAAAGAAGAAAAGGACAAAATTAAAATAGAAAGACTAAAATACCCCCAAAGTGGACATTTGTCAACAATTAAAAAAGGCTAAAATTGTATTTTTGCTAGCCTAAACAATTCTTATATAGATAGATTTTCATTTTTTGGTGAATTTTACTCCCAACTTTTTATTTTTTGGTGAATTTTATCCCACCTTTTATGCTTATGTCAGTAGAAGGTAAAATTTGCAAGTTTTTGTTAAAATGTTGCGGGTAAAATGGCTTAAATTAATTTGTTGGGGTAAAATGCGCCAAAATGTAAAAAGTTGGGGGTAAAAAATATAATTAAGCCAAAGAACGGGATTTTGTCAAGAACAATTTCAATTAAATAACCCAAGACTGTGACTTCACTGTATCCCAATTCTCCTTAGTTCTTATTTAAAGTAAAACCTTTAATGATTTTGAAATTGCCAATTCTCTAAAATTATTAAACAGCCTATGGCCAATGTCTGAATAATCTATTCTCTCTAAATTCATTTGCAATTGATCATAGACAAACTCATTCAGAGAGAATGTTTAAGTACAAAGAGATTGATTAAAAGGACTATTGGAAAATAATATAACCAGTTTGATCATTCAGATTATATTAATTCAGTTCCTTTACAGATCGGTTAATCACAAATAGATGATCACTGACAAGTGAATAACAAGAATTTAGATTGATCAGTTCTAATTATCAATAGAAACAGTAAAGGAACACAATTAACTGAATACATCAAGGAATTTTATTTAAACATAACCAAGGAGACACGATACACTTACATCACAGTATGGGCTTTGAGAAAACTAGCCACTCATGATCAGATTATAGCAAACAATCTCCATAAAAGGCATAAAAATTACAAAAGGGATCAAAACCTTACAGAGAAGAACCCTAATGATGATCTCTATCCTTCCTATCAGCAAAGAGCTCCTTCCAAGAACACTGTTTCACCCAGAACCCCTCAATTAGGAACATAACAAAAATACCCTAACTCTCACTTCCCACTTTCTATTTATAATACTCAAAAAGTAACTGACACGAGGGGAGTAGCACGACCATGCTAGTTTGGGAGCACGACTGTTCTCTTTGAGCGAGCAAAATTCAAATTCGAATCCTAAGTGGAGCATGGCCGTTCTTGGAAAACTCTGACGAAGTTAGCTTCTTTGAGCAATTGAGAGCACGGTCGTTCTCTGGGGGAGCACGGCCGTTCTCAGATTTATTGACGCTAGTTGCCAAAATACGAAAATCAGAGCACGTCCTCTCGAACCTTAGACCGTTCTCCTTTCAGAACATCAGCACGACCGTGCTAAATGGAGCACGATTGTTCTCCAAAATGGTGCTCTTTTCTGTCTCCTTTTTAGCTTATTTTAACTCTTTTCCACATTTTCCAGTTGTGCCTTGTCTGTTTCACACTTAACACTAAATCATGAGTTTTGTCAAGAAAATTATTCAAAATTAAAGCAATTCAAGAATAAAACTCTCCCTAAAACACAGACAAATATGGGTTTATCACAGATGTTGTTGTTTGTGCATTCAGTAGGTTTGCAGGTAAGCCGCTCCTGCTCTCCTTTCTATGTGCATGCATTGGTCTAAGTTTGTCATCTGTATACTTCATTTTTGCCATGTGTTTCTAACCACTGCTATCACCATGCAATGTGTTTTTTTGCTTGGTTTCAATGTCTGATTTTATTGGTTTTTGTTTTAGTTTCAGGATTTTTCAACACAACGAATGATTGCTTTTACAAATTTGAATTTGAATGCGTTGATATCCCGCGTATCCTTTGTGTTAAGGGTTCATGCTCACCTATAAATATGTAAGAAGCCATGTTTCTATAGTTCACCAACTAACGATTCCATCCATCATCTCACGACCAAAAAAAGGATTTAGAGAGCATTATACAATGGCCAAGGTTTTCAGAGTATCCACCTTTGATGTGGTACTAAGGTTTTAGTCTTCTTCATTTTTTAATTAATCACTTTTTTGTTTGAAAATTTTCCTTAGATTGAAATTGTTCCTGTTGACTGTCCTTGATCACCGCCATTGTTTTTGCCTTTCTCCATTTTCCAGCTAGCAAATGGGTGTTTTTTGGATGCTGGAAGAGCTGCCTCACGATGGAGAAGACGGTTGTAGCGGGTGAGAGTTTTTAGAGCATCCACCTTTGACGTCGTACCAAGGTTTTCTTCTTCTTCTTTTTTTTAATTAATCACTTTTTTTTTATTTGAAAATTTTTCTTGATTGAAATTGTTCCTGTTGACCATTTTTGATAGTGTGATGCAGGAAAAATTTGTTGGTAATAGTAGTAAAAAATTTGCTTAAATTTGTGCAAGAATGGGTAAGAAATTTAACTGCTCTGATACACCAATAATGGGTCGAGAGAAATGAAAACTGTTTGGTTTTTGTTTCGCAAATTGAAGAAATTGGGTTGTATTGCAACGAGGAGAAGTTGACTACTTAACGCGATGCTTTGGGGAAAGAAGAAGAGAATAATCTCATTATGAAAAAAGGATGATCATTGGATTGCATGGGACGAGTTTTGTGATTTTCAATTTTCAAACGTGGTTAGATACCTGTAGGTTAGATTTGTTGATTCTTGACATTCTTTTTTTTTTCCTGCTGTTTTTTATTCTTGATGCTCTCTCCGTTGTTTTTTATTTGTTTTATGTGTTGCTACTGCCTGAGTCATGTTCAAGTTTAGAGATCACGTTAGTCAGCCAGCATCAACCCCATCAACCCTTTCGCCACCTTCTCTTACCAAAGAACCAGGTAATACAACTGATATTTTATGAACCAGGTGAACTAACTACTGCAATTTTCCCTGTTAGTTTATTGTTTTAGTGGTTCATGATTAAAAATAACATTGTATTTATGATTTATTTTACCTTTGAACTTGTCCTATTTCTTCTAGAATCTATAGTTTAGTGACCTCACATTATTAACACTTAACAAACATGTGTAGATCCAGTTTTCAAATCAACAAGGCTTTCATTGTTAGACCGTGGTTTTATATATGCAATAGCTCATATATGTGCAGGTGGTGAAATGGGGGAGGCAGTGGTATGAGAATGGGATGTTTTTGAAGAAAAAGAACACTTTCACTGATTTTATTGTATGTGCTAAATATTTGATTGAAAAAAAAAAATTCTATTCTAAGGAAAGACTCTACATCAATGGAGTAGTGCCGGTGGGAGTTCTTAATATCACTAATTGGTGCCGTTCTTAATATTAGACCAGATTTATGCAAGGCTGCTGTTGCTGAACTACCTTTTGTGGATGTTGTGGCATCATTGCTTGATCCAACTATTACTCTCACTACCTCAGATTGGGAGGTAATTTTCTTTCTTTTATTTTGTCTAAGGCTGTGAATCTGAGGATGCCTAATGTTAACGTGCTGCTCTTTATGAGGCTGCAGAAACATGTGTAGATGCTTTGAATGGCCAGGTTTTCCAGATCAAGCCATTAGGCATGTGGATCAATACACATGTATTCATATGCACTCTGGTATGGAGGGGGCACATAGCAGAATCAGAGGCATCATTTGACAATTGTGTCAAGTGGGTAGTTAGCTTGGTTAGCGGGGGGCAATAGCATCTGGTGAAAACATTTCTAAATGATCATGATTTTATAATTAACATGTAGAATTAATAATTCTAACCAAATATTATTTTGTGCTTAGAAGCTCTTTTGTTTGTTTTGAACCTGGACACTTTTCACAGACACTGATTATTGAAGTAGTTATTTTTTAAAGAAATATTAACATTCTCTGATTGGATGTTTTCATAATTTATAAGTTTTTCTTTTGTTGACCTACCATATAGATTGCTGTCATGTACTGTCAGATTGTAATAGTAATTTGTATCAGATAGTAATAGTAATAGGAAGAATGCCCTTCAAGATGTTGTTCATTCTGGGTTTTAATAGGTAATAGTAATAAGAAGAATGTCTTTGCAAGTTTGAGTGTACTACTTGCAACAAAATCTTCCACTCATAACAAGCTCTTGGAGGCCATAGAGCTAGCCATTAGAAGATCAAAGGCTGTTTTGCTTCAAGGAATGACAGCAGTGAAAACAACATTGAAGCTGATCTCTTGCCTGACCCAATAACAACTAAAAACAAGCTCATAAAGATCAGTGACAGTGAGTATCTGGTGGAACATCAACATGGTGCTGGTTTTCATAATGAGGTGGAAAACAGTTACTGAGTCCAAGAAGAGCAAGGGGCATAAGTGCCCAATTTGCCTCAAGGTTTTTCCATCTGGGCAAGCCTTGGGTGGCCATAAGAGATCTCACATGACTGGTGGGTCTGAGAGTAGAAGCTTTCAAACAGTTGTGCTTCAGGAACCAGTGGCAGAAATTAGGAACTTCCTTGATCTTATTCTTCCTACTGCTACTGAAGAAGAAAGAAATAGCCATGCTGATTCTAACAGACCCTGGTGGGTAGTAGAAGACAACCCTAAACAAGAGGCACTGGTAGGCTTTATCTCATAGCCAAAGGTGACATAGTTTATTATTCCATCAGTGCTTCAACTTCAGAGTAAAGATTTAAATGTATAGAAATGTTTCTGCATTCATTTCATTAATTCTTTACAAGATATGTGTCTTCTTCAGGGAATTTCTGTTTTGCTCAGATTTTTCAAATTTATTCATAACATAAGATGAACTTTCTATATGTTCTCTTTTTTTGTTTTCTAATTTTTTTTTCTGGGTGCTATATGTTATTACTTTGTCCATAGAATAATTTTCTTTTGTGCAAAGTTTAAGCTCACTATTTTGGTTCTCTTAGAAAGTCTAGGAATTTTGACTGATGTGTGGTACTGTTCCACAGATTGGTAATGTTTGTTTTCACACACTTCCTACCCTGCATTTTAGAGATGTACTTAATTATATAATCATAAACTCCAAAGCTGACATGTTTGTGGGGTAATTATTTTTCCTTTCATCAAAGAGAAAGAATGAGGTGTTGAAAAATTGGGACAGGTACCCCAAGTCATTACACATGAAGAGATAAAAAGGTAGATTGTATAATTCACATAAAGAAGACATGTGAGCACAAGGTGGTCACTTAGTCACCTACCATAAAACCTCACCTCCCATCTATCTGTTGTTTCCTTCTCTTTCTTGGCACACAAGTGGTGTGCTAATAAATCCTTCTCACTAATCACTATGTACTCAGTAGCAAATATCATAATAATTCATCAAGAGAGTGAGGGGCATGGCTGGACCACTGCTATGTAACAAACCGAAATTACAATGGCACAAACTTGAATACTTGATGCAAAGTGCACCTTACTATAAAATTCAACTAAGTGGTTAAGGAACACTCTTTTTCTTTTCTATTAGAATGACCTCAATTTGTTTACATTTTGATCATAGAATATATTAATAAAATCGGAGTTTAACCATAATAAATCTTAGATCTTATGCTGGGTTAAAATTAATCATAGGAAGGGTAAGATGCATGAATTAGCACCAATTGCAGGAATGTAAACATGATGGCTGACTAAAAACGGTATTTCCAGCCATTGCAAGAAGAAGAAAATGTGGAAAAAGCTAGGCTACATTGACTATGGCAGATGTAGAAAGGTTGAAAAGCAAGTCAGCTGAAATTTGAAGTGTTCATTTCAATTTGGACTGCTATATTGCAACATGATTAAAGAAATCGTATATTTTTGTGGTTACTGATACTTTTGTCTGGATTTTCTTTCAGCAGTTGCAGGCAATTCATTGGCTATAAGGGGGTAAAAGGTTTCCCTGATCAAAATTTAACAGAGGACATATTTGAAATGACCTATTATGACCAGTAAAAAAACATTACCTGTCCCAACCTTTGTTAGTGGCTTTTGTTTCAGTTACCATTGTTCCCAAAAGATGAGAGTTCTGGAGTTATCACCCTCTGATGGCAATGGTTCCTCTACTAATTAAGATAAACCTTTACCTCAGGGTGCATATTATAGTAATGTTAGTGATGAGCCACAGACTTCAATCTTGGCAAGATTTCCAATATCACAGCACTGGAAATTATAATTATAATGAAATACAAATAAAGGAGCATATAAGTTATGTAGTGCATTGGTGTATGTGTTTCAAGTATAGATACAGGGAATAGATATCATAAGATGGGACATGCATAATATTGATTTTCATAGCAGGTTAAGCTAAAATAACACTAATATCATGGCTTTGATTAATGCTGAGTAAGGAAGTTATTGACTCTTAATGTGTCAACCTGATTTTGTAGTTTAACCTGCATTATTTTTACTACTATTGTTTGCATGTTAGTTTAACTTTTTCTAAGCACTACGGTTTCGCAGATCAAGTGCATTGCTTAGTGCCTTGAGGAGACAAAAAATGGCAGAAACTACAATCTAGAATTGATTATTTGTAGTGTTGTGTTTAGCTGAATTCATTATTTTTATAATGTTATACGCTGGATTGCATAGCTGAATATGCATGATACTGGTAAGCATGGGAAAGGGGAGGGAAGGCTAAAGTTCAAGCCAGTGTTATCAGACCCGGCCCGGTCATCGACTCGGCCGGGGTACTGGGTCACTGGGTCAGGGGTCAACTCGGTGAGTCAACAGTTGACCCGCATGACTCGGCCTGTATTAAAAAATAATAAAAAATTCGTAAACTTTTTAATAAATTTTTTTTAATAATTTCATAACCTGTAAACTTGTACACTTTTTTTGTGTGCAGAAAAGATAGCTTATAAACTTATACCCTTAAATATTTAAAGTTTAACAAAATTCAACACATTTATAAGCATAGTTATGAACTTGTTTAATAATCTTGAGCAACATATTTTTTTTCTTCTAAAATTCAACATACACAACCTTAACTTATAATTAAAAATATATCATTATCATCTATTTATTAAAAGTTAAAACTATCATTGTTGTACACCGGCAGACATAATCTAATATATATATATATATATATATATATATATATATATATATATATATAAACCTATTTTATTTAGACAATACAATTTTTTCATTAATCCCATTATTGCTCTGATAAAAAATAATAATTTTTCAAACTAGTAACTGTATTGGATGAAATAAGATAAATACAAGTTTTACTCGTAGATAACAATATAAACCAAGGAGAAAAGGCAAATTTGGAAGTGACAATAGTTTTATGATTTTATCATCTTAAATCCTAACATGCGGTTATGCTTGGTAAAAAAAAGTAAGCAAATATATAAATAACATAAGTGTAAGATATAAATTAAATTTTCTTATATGAGTGTTATTGTTCTCCTATAAAAAAAAAAAAAAACAAAATTCGTGACCCGCCGAGTCAACCGAGTCACCGGGTCAACCTCAAAACCGGTCGAGTCAACCCGGGTCACACCGGGTCGATTGCATAACCGATCCGATTGGTGACTCGGACCGATTGGGTGACCGGTTCCCGGGTCAATGGGTCGACCCGGCCGGTCCGAGCCGGGTCTGATAACCATGGTTCAAGCATAACTCCTTGAAATATTATTTTTAGTAATTATTATTTTAACAAAATACACATTCATATTTCTTCATTTAATTATATTTTAAAATTTTCAATTACAGTAATAGCAAGTTTTTGATGAGCACAGTAATAGCAAGTTACTCACGTTTGTTACAAAGTTACATCTTTAACTTATTTATTTTACCTCTCATTAACTAAAGTAAATGAAAATCAAAATGATTTAGAGTAAATTATAGTGATAAATTATATTGATTTTAGTTTCAATATTGATAAACGTATATTGAATAATATCAATACAAAGTTTTAAAGCTTTTTGGTAAATATTTTTAAATTGCCAATAAACCAAATATCCATACATATGTATTAATCTAATCATGTAATCTAAAATAGTATATCTTATATTTACACTTATTTTATATTTTATGTAATTACTATTAATACTTTTCTCTTTAAAAAAAATTATGTCTAATTCGCTTTTAAGTATTTATAAACCAATCAATAATGTGAAATTTTCATTTTTGGTGAAAACATGCTATTGTGATATGAATGTGATATAAAAAAATATAAATTATATTTAAGATTTACAAAGAATATTTTAAATTGTAATATAAAGTTATTTTTAATTATTGACATTTTCTTTTAAAAATTTATTAAAATCTAATTTATATATAAAGATAAAAGAAGGTAAATTGAAAGAGATACACAAGCCAAGAAAATTAAATATATAGATAAAAACAAAAAAGAATGGCAGGAGATAGTTGAAAGAGATTTTTATTTTTTTTGGATATTTGAAAGAGCAGTGTGCAAAATGCACTTCTAAACAAGAAAAAATATATATAATGGTTAATTAAGAGAAGAGAGAATATTTCACCTTTTCTTCTAATTTATAATATAAGAGTAAATTAATTTTTAAAAGTCAAGTGTTAAAAAAGTAATTTAAATCTTAAATAATATTTTGAAAATAAGTTTAAAAAATTAATTTTTTCAAATAATAAAATATTAAAATATCACCCCTTTTGAAATGAAAAAAATTACAAGTATGTTTTTAATTATTTTATATGCTTCACACTAAAATATACTCTCATTAACAAAAGGGGAAAGGTTTTTTTTTACTTTTTTTAAGAATTAATTTTTTTCATTGTAATTTTTTTTATATGTGTGTAAATTGGAATCTTCTACCCAAAAGATTTCAACCTAAAAATAAATTAGGTATGATTAATAGTAGCCACTCAACTTTACGATCAAATATTACATAAACTTAATTACCAAATTGGTCAACAAATTATTTAAAATACTTCAATTTAGTCCTTTTCATCCAATTGGAATTGACGTCGTTAATAATACAATTCTAAAATGCATTAATTTGGTCCCAAATTATTAATGGCGTCAACTCCAATTGAATGAAAACAATCAAATTGATGCATTTTTAAAAACTAGTATAATAACCCATGCAATGCATGGGGATATATTAAGATTATCAATATATAGTAAATTTAAGATAAATTTATTATATAAAGATATTAATAATATGTCCATGTTTTCTTACATCATATTATAAATTTATGTTATATCTTATTGAGTATTGTCTATTTAATTTTAAATTGTGTTGTCAAATGGGCAAAATATTGTTTTAAATTAATAATGGAAATGCTTTAAAAAAATTATTAATGGAAATAAATAGGAATATTATATACAATATATATTTTAAATTATAAACATTATATGAAAAAATTATATTAATGTATAATTACTACTAAAAAATTATAAACATATTTTAACATTAATTTTACTTCATATATAATATTCAATCCTTATATAAATTTATGTCCATGTTTTTAAAATTAAATCATTATAATATTATATTCTATCTTATTGAGTAATGTCTATTTAATTTTAAATTACATTACCGAATAGGCAAAATTAGTAATTTAACTTAGTAAAGAAATAAATTGTAATATTGTCACTATATATATTTTAAATTATAAACATTATACTAAAAAAATTATAATTATATAATTACTATTAAAAAATTATCAATATAATTTTAACATTAATTTTACTTCCTATATAATTTAAATCCTTTACCATTAGCAAATACAGTAATCTGTCAAAAAAAAAAAAAAATCATTGGCAAATAAAAGCATACTTAAATTCAATCACTCAAACATAGGTAAAATGAATCCCGTTCTAAAAAAACTGCATAATGTATAAATTTGTGATTTGTTATAAATTTGAAAGCATTTCCTTTAAAACAGTTTGACATCAATTAACTGAATTGATTGAATAAAATTCATAATCAAGCGATAATTAATTTTATGAATAAATTTGCAGTTAATTATCAAATTAATTATTGTATTAATCAATTAATTATTATCTTAAATATAAAATGAGTGAGTAAAAAAATTTATTAATGAATGCATATCAAATATAATATATGAAAAAATTATTACATTTATGAATTGACAAAATTTGTACAATATATAATTTAAGAATATAATTTTCATTCATTTATTTATAATAATTAAGATGATATTCAACTTAAATTGATTTCAATTATAATCATAATTCTTAATTTGAAATGGGGTGTGGTGCTAAGACATGGTTGTAACGATCATAACACTAAATGAATGAAAATAAAAAATAAAAACTTTCAAAATTAATATCTGATAGTTGCTCGTACAAAAATATTTAATTAAAGTAATTAATTTCACTCAATTACTATTAAATTTGGGTCCAAAAATTTGATGCAGACTATCTTTCTTTTATTTTTAATTTTTATTAATTTATCATTTAAATATAAGAATTTAATTTGTTTCATATTATTAATCATAATGTAAAATAATATATTAAAAACCTTTAATTGATTATTTGCAAAATAATTTATTTTAATTAATTCTAAAAAATTATAATTAACTTTAAATATAGAGAAATATATAAATCAAATCATAATTAATTCTTCCATCAATTAAAATTAATTTTCACTAATTTACAAAATAAAAGTTTCTAATGACTACACTATATTAATTTGTAGTTTCATTTCCAATAAACTAAAACTTTAAATGCTTTTTAAAATAAATATTTTTTCATACTTGTAAATTCAAAAATTAATTTCACTAATATGTATTAGTAAACTCTATTTTTTCATTTTGATACTCATAATAATTTAGCAAATTACATATCAAAATTAGCAAATAATTCCCATTTAATTACTAATTAGAAACTAATTTTGTTTAATTAAACTGATTAATTGCACTTAATTTCTTTACTTGCATAAATATTAAATTACCACTTTATCTTCAATTTGGTCCCGTGCAATTTGCTATATGAATACATTCTCTTATTTTTAATTTTTTAATTGATTATCTAGATAAAAAACTTTATGAATGAAAATGATATATTTTAATTTTCTAATTGATTATCCTGCAAAGATCTTTTATTTTTAAAATTATTTTAATTAATACTATTCTTGTTAATTAACATTAAATATAGAGAAATATGTTCAAATCATAATTAATTCTTTCATCAATAAAAATTAATTTTTAAATATTTTAAATTAAAATTTTTGAATGACTACACCAATTTTAGTAAAATTTATATATATATACACACACACCAATTTATAATTTCATTATAAATAAACTAAAATTTAAATGCTTTTAAGTATTTTTTTATATTTTATATGTATTTTCAAGTTTGTATAAATATATTAAAATTTTACTAATATAAACCTATAATAAGGGTCTGGCTCAGTTAATTGCATAAGGGATATGCAAGTTATTGTAAGCCCTGATACCTATTTTTGATTCGTTAAAAAAAACCTAATACCTCACTCTTAGACACAACTAATAATAAATTTACACCTAATTAAATAAAATTAAAAATATGCCAGCATGTAAAATAAGAAAAAAAATCTAACATTTTTTTAAAAAAAAAGAAGCCCACGTTCCCTTTATGAGTTTTACCTAAACGCCTTGTTCCTCTCATCTCCGTGGTTGCTCGTTGTCAATCAATATTGTTGTGTTGCCACGCTTGCTTCCATTTAAATGGACGATGTATGTTTGTTAGCCAAATTAATCATCAAAGTCGACCAATGTAATACATACAATATGAAGACTCACTACTATGAGCAAAGCATATGTACAATTGCATAATTCCAGTACTTTGTCAAAATAATACACGGGCATAATGCCTTTACTTTCATGCCTCTTTTGCAATTAATTTTCTTTTTACCAACAATCACTGTATAATTAATCTACTGAATTTGGGGGAAGAGATTGGGAAAAAAGGAATTATAAAATTGAAATAAGGAATACACAATTTAAACACAATTGAAAGTGGAGGCTGAATAAAAAATTCCCAAATTAAGTATGGGGTTTATTAGATAAATGGTATTCTGATTCATGATCAATAACAATGGAGACAAACGTAACAATGGTGTTGATCGACAGTCGGCAGCCACATAGATGAGAGGAAGAAGACACGCAAATCACAGAAGAAACATAGGTTTCTCTTTTTTTTTTAAATGTTGGATTTTTTTCGTTCTTTCTAATGGTTGGAATTCAACAGCCAATTTTACCACAACATGTCCCCTCTACACTAACCCATAATCTTTCTTTCTTTCTTCTTCTTCTTTTTGTTGTAGCAAAAAACAAAAGACAAAAGAAAAAAGAAAACTACAAAGGTTTAATAAAGATTGTTCCTGTGACAAGTACTAAAGAGAACCTGAAGGCAAGCATTTAACCGATCATCTATTTATAGGCAACACCAAAATCTCTAGTTTAAGTTTCACCCAAATCAAGAGCAATTAACTTAATTAAGAACAAAATCAAGAACAATCACCTTAATTACATATATTTATATATTAATTACATTAATTATTATATATATTTATATTTATTATATATTTATATTATATATTATATTATATACGTTTATGTATTCAATTAATCAAATTTTATATTCTATTTTTAATTGTTTATACAAATTGATTTGAAAGAATTTCTTATTAATGTTGATTGATTATTTTCTCATGTGGTTAATGCTTATTGGTTATTCAATTTATTATATATAAATGACGAAATTGTGAAGTAAATAAATTGTTCCTAATAAATTAATGAGGCTTAAATGTATTTGAATTTGAATTTGGTTCGTAACCAAACCAAACAATTCCGAAGCATGAAATGATGACACGTGTCATAACCTTGTTTTGTCACATGTTTTTCGAAGCTGTTTTTGAATTCGTAAATTTTATATATATTGATTGGAGAATCAAATTGACGCGTTTTAAAATTTGAGACCAAATTAAAGTATTTTAAATTATTTGTGGACCAATTTAGAAATTAAACCTATTAAATATATGTTCATATTGACTCAAATTACCAAAATTATATTCTATTTTAAATTAATTAATTTTTATATCTTTATTTATTTAAACTATTGTCATTATTATTTTGTTCAAGAAAAAAAATTGAAAAGTAAAATAAAATCCCATGCGTTGCACGGGTGGATAACTAGTATCAAACAAATGTGAACTTGACGTACTCCCACATAAAAAATGGCCGACCAACTAGCATGTGGGTTTAATTTTATTGGTAGATACAACTAACATTGACAGATACTAGCTGTCAAAAAAAAAAAAAATAACATTGACAGATACTAAAATTGTTTAATTTCAATTAATTTACTGATTAGTCAAATCAATATTCACAACTTGCTCCATTATGACATAAAATACTACTTAAGAAAGACTTAGGAATTCAAGAAAGTCTTCCTCTCACTGTAGACTTAGGAAAGCGGGGTTCAATACATAAGTCTCAGACCACAAATTTCGCATATCACAGAATCCTCATATCACCATACACTATAGACAGAAATTAAAGCTAGCTAGACTCAAATGGCGGAAATGGCAGTGTCCTTCGCACAAGACAAATTGCTTCCACTGATAAGCGATGAAACAAAGCTGCTTTGGAACATCCCAAAAGAGTTTGAAGACATACAAGATGAACTAGAATACATTCAAGGCTCCCTTGAGAAGGCAGATAAAAGGGCAACAGAAGAAGGAGACAACACAAACAAGGGAATCAAGAAATGGGTGAAGGAGTTGAGAGAAGCTTCTTTCCGCATAGAAGATGTCATTGATGAATACATGATCTATGTGGAACAACAGCCTCATAGTTTTGGTTGTGCAGCTTTACTCTTTGAGTGTGATATTACTCACTTTGTTGAATCTTTGAAGCGTCGTCATCAAATAGCATCAGAGATTCGACAGATCAAGTCATTTGTTCAAGGAATCAAGCAAAAAGGTGTGGATTATCACTTCCTAATCCATCCTTCTCCTGAACAAGGACCAAGCAGCTTCAGAGGTAGCCATGGTGTCCAATGGCATGATCCTCGATTGGCTTCGCGTAGCCTTGATGATGCTGAAGTTGTTGGAATTGAAGGCCCAAGAGATAAATTGATTGGTTGGTTAGTGGAGGGACCATCAGAGCGAAGTGTCATCTCTGTGGTAGGAATGGGAGGGCTAGGAAAAACCACTCTTGTCAGCAGAGTCTTCAACAACCAGAAGGTGATTGCACACTTTGATTACCATGCATGGATCACAGTGTCTCAAACCTACGCCGTGGAAGGGTTGATGAGAGACTTGTTGAAGAAGCTATGCAAAGAAAAAGGGGTGGATCCTCCTCAAGGTATTTCTGAAATGGATCGTGATTCATTGTTTGATGAGGTGAGAAACTATTTGCAACAAAAGAGGTATGTTGTCGTTTTTGATGATGTGTGGAGTGTAGAACTTTGGGGTCAAATTGAAAATGTCATGCTTGATAATAAAAATGGAAGTAGAATACTAATCACAACTAGGATGGATGGTGTTGTAGACTCTTGTAGTAAGAACTCTCCTTTTGATAAGGTGCATAAGCTGGAACCTTTAACTAAAGAAGAATCTATGGAACTCTTTTGCAAAAAGGCATTCCGAAGTCACAATAATGGACGTTGTCCAGAAGATCTCAAGAAGCTTTCTTCTGACTTCGTTGAAAAATGTAATGGTTTACCATTAGCAATTGTGGCTATTGGTTGTCTTCTGTCTGGTAAAGAAAAGACTCCATTTGAATGGGAAAAAATTAGGCGAAGCCTAAGTTCAGAGATGGACAAAAATCCCCATTTAATTGGCATAACAAAGATTTTAGGTTTTAGTTATGATGATTTGCCATACAATCTAAAATCATGCTTGTTATATTTTGGAGTATATCCTGAAGACTATCAAGTTAAGTCGACAAGACTAATTCAACAGTGGATAGCTGAAGGATTTGTAAAGGATGAAGAAGGAAAAACTTTAGAGGAAGTTGCACAGTAATACTTAACAGAGTTGATTGGAAGAAGTTTAGTGCAAGTCTCTTCATTCACCATAGATGGCAAAGCAAAGTATTGTCGTGTCCATGACTTACTACACGATATGATCCTTAGAAAATCCAAGGATTTAAGTTTCTGCCAGCATATCAGTAAAGAAGATGAGTCAATGTCAAGTGGGATGATTCGACGCTTATCAATAAAAACCATTTCCAATGATTTAACAGGGAGCACTGAAAGATCACACACTCGGTCACTATTTGTTTTTGTAGATGAAGCAGAAGAATTAAACAAGGACTTTGTGCAAAGTATCGCTACAAAATACAGGCTATTGAAGGTACTTGATATTCAAGATTTGTATTCTATCTCTATTCCTGAAAATTGGGGGAATCTAGCACACTTGAAGTATTTAAACATTAGATATTTAGAGCTGCAAACTGATGTTCCGAAATTCATCTGTAAGCTCCACAACCTCGAGACCTTGGACATAAGGGATACATATCTCAGTGAATTGCCAAAGGAGATTTGCAAGCTGAGAAAGCTACGACATCTTTTGGGTGATGATATGACATTGTTTCAATTGAAGAATGGTCTTGGAGGCATGACATCCCTACAAACGTTGTGTAGTGTAAATCTAAATGTTGATGATGATGATGGAGTGGAGTTAATCAGAGAACTGGGAAAGCTGAAGCAGTTAAGGAACTTAAGCTTGACTTATATCAAGGAAGCACATGGAACCGCTTTATGTTCCTCAATAAATGAGATGACAAACTTGGAGAAACTACATATTAACAAAGAATATAAAGATGGAGAAGTCATTGATTTGCCAGTTATTTCATCTCTGCCTATGCTTCGGAAGCTTTGCCTCAAAGGGAAGTTAAACAAGTTACCAAACTGGATTCCACAACTCCAAAACCTTGTAAAACTAACTTTGGCAGACTCTGATCTAACTGATGATCCATTGAAATCACTACAAAGCCTGCCACATTTGTTGTTCCTCAATGTGAATGGTGCTTACAAAGGTGAAAGCTTGTATTTTCAAGATGGAGGGTTTCAGCAACTAAGGGAACTAACTCTTGGACCCTTGCGTAACTTGAAATCCATTATTATCGATAAAGGAGCACTCCATTCTTTGGAAAAGCTCCAATTTTGGAAAATATCCCAAGTCAAGACAGTACCTCCTGGCATTCAACACTTGGAAAAACTTAATGTTTTTGATATTTGTTATATGCCAGATGAATTCAACGAGTGCATTCCAGAGCACCCATTCATCGAGCATGTGCCTCTCGTAAAAATTGCTACCAACAAGGATGGAGAAGGAATGAAAACTCACATCATTCATCACTCAAGGCATTAGAATTCATAAAAAGGTACACCTTTTATTCCTAATCTTTGTAGAATGGGATTCAAATTACATATATCTATGTGTCTCCTTTATTTCTTCAATGGCAACTTTTTTTTTCTTCTTAATTATTGGTTTTTTTCTACTAATGTATATTTTATAATTAAAAATATTAAAAGGAAATACCTGATTTGATTTCCTATAAAATGATATTTTTAGTATTGTTTACTGTTTAGTCAACAAGATATGTAATTTATCTTTAATTCCTAAAATAATTTATTTATTTAATTTTGAGTCCTTATATTTGTTGTCATACATGCTTTATTTATTTTGATTATTATTTTTGTTCTATTCTTCGTCACTCTTTAGAAATTGAGGATAAAATTATCTAATTTGTAACAAGAAATTCTGTTATTGTTTTGTTTCCTCGAGAGCTAGAGCTATTATTATAGTTACGAATCTTTTCACTCTCAAAAAGTCTCACCATTGTAATGCTATGTACTAATACTGTTCTTTGAATTGGTAGGAATTGGGCTTCAAGTGCTTTGAAATTTAGGTTCTTCATGTTGCGCTTTCAACAATGGCATTGTATCTTCTTATTTCAGGATTGACTCTTTGGTCCATGAATAAGAAAAATACGTGGAATTGTTTTTCTATGTTTGACAAAGTCATCTATTTTTATGACAGTTTGTGATGTATAATTATGTTTGAAACAAGTTATAACAGTGTGTCTTTCAAGGAGTGTGAGATCTTATTTTGTATTTGGCTTATGTCTTTTTATTTGGTCATAGTAAAAAATAAAAAACTTCATGTAATTTCTATGTTTGGTAAAGTTTCCATCTTATTTCATTTTAATTTATTTATTTTGCTAAATTTTCCTTTACCAGCTCTATCTCTTGTGGAAATTGTTAGTAAACCACCTACTAAAGAAGTTTAAAGCACGAAGAGGGGTAATAGAATATTAGAGGCACATGAAATTATTAATAATAGTGATTGTCTAGTTGATAATTAATTGAGATAGTGAGAGTCACGAATCAATAAGAAAAGGCCCAGATAGCAATCGTCCAGAAGATAATAAATTATAATTAGGGAGAATCAGGTACCTTTGATTTGAATTGGAAATTACGGTAGTAGGATAGTTCATGTCTCTCAAACGAGAAATTATTACATAATTTCAGACAAGTATGGTCTCAACTAAATTCTATGTAACATGTAATTATGGTCTCCACCAAATTTTCGTAAATTAAAAAAATTTACTATATGTCTCACGAATATTGGTTTGAGCCATAGACACATGGGGTATGGGAATAGTTGATAATTTGTTTAATTACCCTTTTAGTTTCTCTTTTAGTTCCTATAGTTTAAAACATGTCATTTTGTTTTTATAGTTGTAATTTTTTTACTTTTTGATTTTCGTCGTCAAATGTCGACTAACAACGTGGCTGCTCATTGAAAACAATGTATTATGTTGCCCATAATTAAATTAACTTGTATTAGTTATTGCTTGGTTGCTATCTACCTCTGCTTCACTAGTAAAGGCTCTTGAATAAGCTAGTAGATATGTTAATTAAGTAGTATTATTAACCACTTACATGATTCTTAAGAGGGGTGATAATATAACTTCTCTTAGGCCAAACAAAATTTAATCTACAATTGTCTCAAACTCCCGTTCTTATAATATATTATGAATGCAAAGTGGTAAAGATGGCAATTCAGGCTCAGTGCAATATCGGCAACTACTGAAATTTAAACAATTCCAGAGATAAAGAAGCTTTTGTTAATGTAGTATATTAGATGATAAAACACTAAGGTTGAAAACTTTTTCTCTGGAAAGTTGCACATGAAGGCTTATCTACAAATTCTATCCGGTTTTGCTGACACATATATATAGCTTCGGATTCTTTTTCCAAGATGCAATATCCAGGAGTTCTGAAATTAAATTCAAATATATCGTTCAGGACTATTTGGTAGTCCGATTTGCTCCTATGCGTGTAACTTAGGGAGGTACTTCACTGTTATCATGGCTGAGTTGAGTGCTATCTACCATGGATTACAATTAATGGTGGATAAAAGTCTAATAGTGTGTTTGGATAACACACAAGAATCATTTACCATGAAAAAGTAGAAGCAATTATGTGTTGTTTTGTCTTCACCATAAAAATTGATTGATTATTTTTCACTATGAATTTAATCCATAAAGGAGTCATTCACACTCATGCACATTACTATCTTTGATCATTTATATAAGAAACAAAATGTTACTCCATCTGTCCCATGACAATTGTCATTTTAGTTTTTCAATATAACATTAAATATCTCTTATAATATTAATGATAGGCAACAAAAACTAAAAATGAATTAATGTTTAATGATCTATTTAATAATTTTGTAAAATCGTTATTATCTTTAATCTATTTAATAATTTTTCTAAGTATGTGTAAAATAACATAGGATGACAATTATAATGGGACAGAGGGAGTAATATTTTTTGTCTTAATTATAAAAAACATATGACCATTTTTAAATGTATTAAATGTTAATTTTTTTATATTATGAATTTATTGTAAACTCTAGTAATGGGATATCACTGATTTTTCATGAAAGTGAATACATTTATTGAGTTATTAACATTGATAGATGTAGAGAGGAGGTCCTAGCCCCCCTCCCTCTTTTGAAACTTTTCATGTATATATATATATATATATATATATATATATATATATATATTTAAATTAATTAGTATAAAATTAATTGTGTATGTTGTTATTATAGTAATAGTTAAGATTAACTAGTATAATATTCAGCAAAAAAAAAGATTAACTAGTATAAAAGTATGTAAAACTAGTTATATTTGTTGTTATTATTGTAAGTAATGGTTAAGGTGATAATTAGTGTAAAATTGTATAAGACTAGTTATGTGTTTGTTATTATTACGGAAACGGATAAAGTTATTATCATTTAAAATAAAAATTAATTTCAATTTTACGTGTAAAAATAGTAAATATTTTTTAAAAAATCATTATTTATTCAAAGTTAGACATTTAAACAATTATAAAGAGAAAAAATCAGCCCTCCCTTTAATAAATTTCTGGATCCGTCCCTAGTTATTAATAATATAACTCATACTCATTAATAGAAAAAAAATATTTCTTTGATTAAGAATAGAATTATAGAGTCATTATATCTAACCCATACTCAAGTCCAATTTTAGATAAGTTAAAATCTTTTAATCGCTATTCTATTTATATTTTGTATTTTCAAACCACAGAGAGTGGGGAGGGGGGACAATGAAATGAATGAGTAGATTTAAATTTTCTCTCCACGATGAATTTGCTATTAAAATACAGTGCTTGTTAACAGTTACATCTTACAAAGAGAGATGCATGAGATTCATCAAATGCAATGGGTGAACAATGAACATACTACAACATCAATAAGGTTTGATGTTTGAATACATTAAAGCCATGACCAGCCTTTCTCGTCTGATTCCCCAGAAACTGTTTGTATGTCAACTTGTATTAGCAAAACTTCCCCAAAGTATAGATTAGTCGATCACAAGTTCCCAAACCTGAGTTTGATTCAGATTCTTCTACCTTCTCGAGGGGTGCAGTAATGGGCAGAAGACTGAAGCAAATGGCACACTCCCAAATTGAAAGAAAAAGACTTCATCTAGAGGACTTGAATAAGTTATTTGCCAATGAGCTTGTAGTAGGCGTATAAACCAGATCCAGCAAAACCGAGAAATTGCCCAATTAAATTCCACTGAAATCGAATAAAAACAAACACATTCTGTCATCAGTAAAAATATACTCTATTGCGAACAACAGAAAAGCAGCAAGGACAAGAATACTCACAAAATCAAATGGTAGTCCACCAAAAATTATCCAGCCAAGGCCAATAGTAAATAGATCCTGGACATCAATACAGAATAATTAAAAAGCATATATTAAAAGCTGCAAAAACAATCATGACTCTTGAGAAACATGATAGAGTCCAAATTAGAGAGAAAGTAAAAAGAATGGAATACAGAAAGGGAAGTGAGCAGAGCTGAGAAAGTGAGGAAAGCGTGAAGAAAATGAGCTCACGGGAGCTCTATGCAGCAAAAGAGAATTTTCTCCTCATGGTTGATACCATGGGGATCTCTAATACCATGTTGAGAAACATGGCAGAGCCCAAATTAGAGAGAAAGTAAAGAGAATTTGTGAGAATGAAATGGAGTACAAATTACAAAATGAGCTATACTTTGGTTTATATACATGGAGGAGGAGACTAACTAATATAACCATCATCTTAACTAACTATTTCAACCAATCCAACTATCTCTAATAATGGCATGGATATGAAACGAATAAAATCAGAACATATAAAAGGGATAAAGGAGTGCACATCAGACTCCATGGCATTATGTGGAAAAGGTATGTTCTTAATCCAAGTAAAACCAATATATCGTGTTAAGTCAGCATGATGTCCTAATCAAAGGTTTCAACTTCAATTATATATCTTAAATCTAATTTATCAGAAACAATTATCTGTAATAAAGTATTAAGTTCCTTTTTGTTTCCCCAACTGTTCATGAGTCAAATATAAATTTGAGACAAGACGATTTCCCAAGAAAATCACCAGATTAAGCTCATTTCTTTACTTCCAAAATAAGCTTGCAAGCAAAATTTATGCCATTTTATGTAAATTTCCCCCTACCTCTCATTTGCATCAGTATCCACAAGCAAACTAACAGTTGATTACATTAGTCTTTCATAACACCAAAATTTACTAGATGAATCTACCCAAATTCAAAAAACTAATAGCCAAAAAAGAGTACTAATACAGCCATTTCTCCCCCTATATTGGTCAATTTCGTAAAAATTCCATTGCACACAATCAGTCCTTCCACAGAAAAGTTCATCTAGAGATTTTACGCCATCATCCTCAAAGCAAAGCCTTATGGCAACATCACTGACAACCTATAAATCTTGGTGCACTATTCATGCAAGGTAAAACAACAAGCAAGGCGTACATACCTTCAGATTACCACAAATTGTCTGTGTCACAGCTGAATTTAGTGTTGTGTTCAGAAAAATACAGTAATTCAAGAAGAATGCCAGAATGCAGGAAAAAAGCAAAATAACCTGCAGAAGATAAAACATACACAAATTACAACTTCTCATAATATAAATTAAGAGGAAACCAAGTTTAAAGCTTGGTGCAGATTGATATAGACAGAAGGCAATTGCTTCTTTGTAAACAAAAATGCAGACCTCTTAATTGCAAGAAAAAATGACAAACTTTACCCAATTCTCACCTCATCCAATCAAATAAATTAAAGGAAGACCCAGACAGACATAGAATGATGGAACATTGCCAATATTCAGATAATTGTCAAAACAGAGCATTGATATAATTTTTATCTATTATGGGATGAGATATATCCCATAAGTTCATCAGACATAATACAATCTTATTTTTGGGGTGTGTGGTGTTGGGAGGGGGGTTACATTGGAGGTGCATGCACATTGAAACAGGAAGGAGATAGCCTAGTGGAGGATCAATCCTTAAACATCAACATCACACAATTGAGCCAGTGCCAGTTGAGCTACTAAAAGCATGTTGACAGATAATTAAAACTGAAATTTATATGGCTTTTTTGGGGAAAAAAAAAAAGAAAGAAAAATCAAATGGAATAATCCAATTGCAAATACTGATAAACTAAAACGGATATAACATATTTATTGTATTATATTCTATGATTTCAAAATTGGACAACAATATAAGGAGAGTTTGAAGAGTTTGAGGTTCAGCCCAGGGGGTCCATATATACAAATATAATGTATCAATATAAAACAATATGAAATAAAAATATAATATACATATGTTAAATAAAATCATGGAGAAAAACATTGAAATATGTTTCTAGCATAATTAAATTAATGTCACATAAACAAATATTGAACTAAAGTACTATACTAATAATGACATGATTTTTTAACCTATATTAAAAGCCAAAAAGTGGAAAATATACACACGTTTCCTCCTTACTCTTCAATTCCTCTATTTAACAGAATACATAGACGTATATTTCCTCTCTCATCTAACTAACTCATCTCCCCTAAATCACCCTCTCGGGCCTTTGTCACTGGGTTAAATGAATCCTAGTCAGCTAGATTAGTTGGGTCAGGATTCCTATCAAAAGATGCCATATTTCTTTTGGCAAGTAACCAAGGAAGGTCCAACAAGAATAGTGAATACTACAACTTATTGAAGGAGAAAGGCTAAAGCAGAACATACGATAAAACCAGGTGAGAAGAGATATGGAAAATTGATTGTTGTCTTCAAGTCACCACGAACGAATGTCCAGACGAGCAAAACAGGCCCACATATAATACCTATAATAAAATAGAAAAGTATTTCAAATAAGAAATTCTGTTACACTTAAAAGGGTAAGAAAGTTTAACAGGCCATTATACAATATATCAGCTTACCATTGCACCACATAAGGCCAAAGCTATTAAGACCACTAGTTTTCCCTGATAAAAAGACATGATACCATATAAATAAGAAAATGCAGGCTTAGAAGGAAAGAAGGTATAAAATTTCCACTTTATGTGAGAGAGTGAAAGTATAGGAATACAACCAATGCGGGCTATGGTTGCAAGATATATTGCTGTGGCGATGTTTGACATGAAAACAACAGCATAGCCATAAGCATCAAAAGAAAAATCCCGTGCTCCCGCAACAAACGCACCAAAGACAATCAAGCCAACACTGATAACAGCCTTATAAATTTCAGTTAAATGAAGGAATCAGGCAGATGCTCATTCAAATAACAATTTGAACTTTAACTTCATTGTGTTATGTATGAAAAGGGGGAAATAACCAAAAGAACAGCAAAGCAGTTATGCTTAATGCAAATGCATATCATCTTTTTCTTTAAAAGTTCATGCAGGGGGAGCATCTGACATAACTTAATTTCCAATGTACCAAATAGATTGCATATACTAAGTCTAAGTGTACTGCACAACATGTCCCAAACTCATAAGTCTAAGTATACTGCAGATTAAATTAAGAAATGGAGAAAAAGCAATTTACCTGAAAATAACAGAAGGTGTATATCTCTGCGCCACCAGAACAAACTCTACAAGCATTGTAAATACCACTGTGGTCCTCCTAAGAGTTGTGTACATTGGAACATTTACTCCACGAACAGACTCCATGGTGACTAGCTAAGGAGAAGTACAGGGGTGAATAAAAAATAATAAACAAAAACTTATTAAGTATTTGTCCTCTTTTTCAGGGTGGAAGGGGCAAAGAAGGGCATACCATGTAAAATAAATATGCTCCTGACAGAGGAAGAGTGTGCTTCAACGTCTTCAACGATACAAATTTTGTTGAGTTATCTGATATATGTAAGGATTCGCCTGTTGAGAAAGAAATCATCCTCCAGCGTCTCAATAAATAAAGAAAGCAACACGAACATACCATCTGCAGAAAAACAAGAATAGAAGATTGTTTAAAATTGTGAAATGAATCAAGTGGATCTTCACAACAATAGATTGGCAATTGTACGGCCTTAGTGGCCAATAGAAGTGTAGACACTGCATGACATCCTAAAATTTTAGATTCAATACAATTCTCTCTCTTCTACTCTTCTCCAATGCATGCAATAAAAACTCTTGCTTTCTTGCATTATTGCTTCAAATAAGTTGATTAATCCCTAATAAATTATTTAGAAGAACTTAACTCTTAAAATATAGAGACTTTGCTTAACGTATGGAGCATCAATGTTAATTGAGTATCAAAGAAGGAAGAGAATGTAGAGCAGCAGACCAATAGAATAAAATAAACATAAAAAAATCAATAAAGCAAGTTTGGAGCAGAACTACTAATTTACATGGCATTCCATCCTCTATGACAAAGAAAATATGGACTGTTAATATAAATCAATCAAGCATGACAACAATGTGGATTATGAAGTCCGTTTGCGTACAATTTTTCTGCAAGAGATGCCTAAAATATCTAATGGAACACAAACCAGCAGCATGCCAAGTCTAGGCTCATAATAATCACGAGAGCAACAAAATCATGGATACTGTACTGGATACATCCATTAAAGGTACTTACTGGATACACATGGATATGTAAATACTTGTTTTCTTCTTTCTCTTCTTTCAATTTTCACTATCAAAATATGTTTACATATGTCTTTGCCAAGTCAATAATTGCAATGAGCCAATAACACTCACATACAAGCCATTCCAACTTCCAAGCAAAACATTAAGTTTTGTTACTAAGTTGTCCAGTATGGTAACTAATTAAACAAAATGCTACTTCACCCCTTTAAATCTTCTGCTCTCTTTGGGTATTTTTGCTTCATATAATAAATGGAGTTTCATTGGAAACTTGGAGTCAAAACCTTATGGAATAGTATTTATGTCATGACTTATTTACTACACATGCCATTGCACATGCATATAATCAAGGTTTTGAAAAACGGTCCACAACTGCAATTTCAGCCGCAACATCAAGGTTTTTAGGGTGTCTACAACCGCAACAGCAATCGAAATTTAACACCTTGCATATAATATATCCTCCCCAACCTTATATTTTAAAAGTTTCGTCATACCACAAACATGAACCAATATTCTTTTTGGTATTCACCAAGGATATCCCCCAACCGATAATTGAAGACTAATTTTTTTTTCGAAACAGAGATTACTAAAGTGGATTTTGTCTTTTCCAACAAAGTCTTCTCTGTACACATGACCAAGAGATTCCCCTGAACCTAATTATCTACCAACTATGCTGAACCTTACTGATAACATGAACCAATATTAGATTATAAGTGAAAGGTACTTGTAAGCATATCCATGCAATTTACAGTCCAAGCCATTCACCTCACCGATGAACCCAAGTTTTAGGGCATACAATATATTAATACAATTCTCTTAAGTCTCAATAATTTAGAGAACTATTACCAATATATAACAAATGAAAAACTACAATATGTATAAAAAAATTACAAAGACGTAAGTATAAAACCTGAAGAAGTGTGATGACATTAGCGGACGGAAAGTTATAAGACGAAAGCGCTGCTTTATTGAACATCACCAACAGAACTACACAACAAAAGAAGATATTATTAAGTGATTGAAAATTGAAAATTTGATGATGAAAGAACGTTGCGGAATTGAAAAAAGAGAAGAGAGGATTACCGGCGCAGGACATGTAAGAGAGGGCGGCGAAGGCTCCGCGCTTGGTCATGGCGGAGCCTTTGAAGAGCTTGTCGTCGGCGTAAGCGTCTTGGCTCTTGGGAGGAGGATCGGAGACGGGAAGCATCAGATTCTCCGACGAATTCGACGGTTTGAGAGACATGGAGAAGGTGAAATTGAAGAGAGGGAAAGGGTTGGGTTTTGCGATTTGGTTGGAGTTTGAAGGAGAATTCGAGGAAGAAAAAGCCAATGAGGAAGAGAGAGAGAGAGAAGTTAGAGTCAGACACAGACGAGACGCCACTTGCGAATCCGAACTCCCCCAACTTAACGACTTGGTCAACTCGGATGTCTCAAACCGGCTCCACCACGCTCCACGTTTACTTGCTTCCCCTTCTTCAAAGAAAAAAGAAAAAAATAAAGAAAAAATAAAAATCGCATTATATTTTTTTTAATAAAATATATTTTTAGTCTTTATAAATATTATTTTTAGTTCCTAAACTTTTATATCGTGCAATTTAATTCTTAAACTTTATAAAAACATGTGTTTATTTCTAACAAATTTTAGATAGAGTGTCGCTAGCACTCCTCCATGAACTAAATTAGGCGAAATGAAAGTTCAATGACTAAAAATAATGAGAATATAAGGATTAGAAATATATTTTATCTTTTTTCAGTTATGCTTTTATACTTTTTTTCTTCAAAGAAAAAAAAAACTTTTGTACGAGATTGTTGTTGTTGTACGAAAAGAAAAAAAGAACATTTTTACGAGAAAATACGTTGTGCATTTACAGTGTAGTTTTATTTTTGAAGGCAGCGTATTTATACTTAAAGAACAACATTGATATTTTTAGCATATTTGTTTTTACGTTCAAAGCTTCTCAAACCAACGTTCAACCAAAAGCAAACAATGTTTGCTTCTCACAAAACGTAGCCTTGGAACACGTGCCAGCTGCCTTCAACGTGTACACAAACACGCTCTTTATCCTTTTAATTTTTGTCACCATAAACCAAATTTGCTTTTTACAAACGGGCTCCCGATAAATTGGAAAGACTTTTCATTGCAAATTTCTAGAGCTGTCAACCGCCTGGCTCGCATGGGCCAAATCATTTATTAGGCCAGTCTGGCCTGGCCTGTGTGAAATTCAAGTTGCAGTTTTTGAGACCCGATGCCATTTGGTCAAATTGACATAAATTTAAAATGAATAAAAATAATAATAAATAATTTTAGATTAAAAAATAAAAAATGGTGTACGTATACTATCCATCTATATCATATGCAATTTAGTTTTGAAAAGTTACCATTTATCAAACCTGTATCGAATTTTATCACTTGTATCATACACTTTTTTAATTATATTAAATGAAAGCATCAGGAAATTAGAATCCTGTTTGCATAAAAAATTATACTTTCACAATGCTAACAAAGCGAAGCTCTAAACTTGAAAAAAGATGAGACTTGCGTCAGTTGCGTGAGAAACTGAGAATTGAGTGTTGACACATTTTTAAATTCATTTCCTTATATGAATTTGTATAAATATTTAATATTATGAAAATTATGCTTTTATTAAACCACTCCGAATTGTTTAGCTCTCTCAACGATAACAAATTAAAAATAGATGAGTACTGCAGTGCAGTGAGGTGCACATAAAGTAGAAGCAAATTAACAATAGTTTTATTATTATTATTATTATTATTATTATTATTGTTGTTGTTGTTGTTGTTGTTGTTGTTGTTGTTGTTGGGCCAGCCCATGGCCTGTCGGGCTAGCCCGGCCTAAATCCATTTGGCCTGCGGGCTAAGCGGGTCGGGCCAAAAAAGCCTGGCCCTAATTGCTGGCTGGCTGGGCCGGCCCGTCGGGCCTGACTCAAATCGATAGCTCTACAAATTTCTATTTATATTGATTTTTTTCATAATTGTTTTATAATTAAAAGAAAGATAAGAAAGAATAAATAAATGTGTAAAAAAAACAAGTTATAGGAAAATATTATAAAAATATGTTATAAAAATAAAATAATTTCATTAATTAAAATCTAATTAAGTTTTTTTATTCTTGTCTATAATAACATTTATTTTTAAACAACTCAAGAAAATTATCTAACAACTTCATGTTATTTTCTTTTGAGTAAATTACACTTTTTTCCTTCTGAAAGATATAAGTAATACATTATTTTTCCTCTTATGTTGAAATATATAATTTAGTCCATTTAACTTGACACCATTAAAGTAAATTACACTTTCCTTTCTTGGAGAGATGTGGATATTATAATGTCCTCTCTAGTGTTTTAAAACCTAGTTCAGACTGGCCATTCACACTGGCAACTAGATCGATAACCAATTTGAGTTTATTATTAGATCGAGTATGCTATTAATCGTAGGTTTGGTTGCACGTCTTGTGCTCCATGACGTGCGTCCACTTAACACTATGTGAGCTTGGTTCTGTGTATTTTTCTTATTTTGATGTGAATTTGAACGGCAAAGTGGATCATGAACGTTAATCCAAACACATAATAACTCAATGATGACATTGTCAAACTGGTCAAAAATCATATTAATTTGATAAAAAAAAAAATAGAACCGATCAAACCGAAACCCTAATTCAAGGGTCTTTGGGCATGCTTTCTTGAGTCCAATGTACATGTCATGTTTCTTTGTTTCATTCTATCACGTGTTTTCTTTTTCTTATCTCTAGTCCTTGAGCACGCTACTTCTTTTGTTATAAAAATAATAAAATTATTTAGGAGAAGTTTACTACACCACTACAGCATGTTGTTTTTTTTTTGTTAAACATGGGACAAATATATATATATATATATATATATATATATATATATATAGAGAGAGAGAGAGAGAGAGAGAGAGAGAGAGAGAGAGAGTAAATTACACATATTTAATTATTTTGTTTATTTATACCAATCCATGCGGTTCAACCAGTGATTTACTGATTGGACCACTAACCCAAACCTCTACCAGGTCAATTACTAGTCCGAGTTTTAAAAATATTGATCCTCCCTTCTTATGTTGAAATACGTTTAGTCCATTTAACTTAATTCTATTTAAGAATATTCTTTAAAGGAATTTAAAATATATATATTTTTATTTGAAATATATACTAAAATATTTTTAATTTATCAAGTTACTCTTCACTCACTTAATGTCCTAACATTGTTTTCATTCTATGCATCAAAGTTTCTTCTTTTTGTAAAGGGTTACAGATAAAGTAAATACTTTGAATGTCACAAGACATCTTATCAAAATTGTTGTTAGTAATATATAAAAGGTTATAAATGACATTCAATAGAGAATTTTTTTTTTTTTTACTAAAAATATAAAATCATATAATTTAGTAACATATATTTTTGTCAAAAAAAAAGCACAAATATATTAATAAATGGTTTTCTAATAAAAAAGATTCTTTAATAGAAGTTATTAGATTTTTATAAAAAATATATATATAAGTTAAAAGTGTGGTATATTTTTATCTATTAAAGAAGAAAAATGTATATTTTAAAATGAGAAAATTGTTATGGAAATAAACATAAAACTATAAGAATTTAGAAGCATGGGAGATAGAGAATAGAAAGAGCAAGATAATGGATCGGAGAATTCCTTATAATATTTTTAAATGAGGTACAAAATTGTAACTCGATGATTATGTTCAGTTCAATAATCGAGGGTGGATACAAGTACGGTTGAGGGAGATTTCTGATAGGTTGAGCACGACGAAAAAAGGTTTCAGTGCGGGGACAATGAGATTTTCAGTGGTGGTCACCTACGAGGACTCTAACACTCAAGTCAAAGACATTATGAAGGGGTGTAAAAATAAGGATTAGATTAATTCATAATTGAAGGGCGGAACACTTATTTTTGGTGATAATTTTGTATAGGCAATTTTTGGTGTTTTCTTCTAGTTCTCAAGCATTTTTTTTTTGTCGATCTCAAGCAACTTTTACCGATTAAAACTCTAAAGATACTCCCTCTAACCTATTTCTTGTCATTTTTACCATTTATTTTTTGTGTTTTTCTCCATTTTCGATTATTTTTGTGTTAAGAAGGTATGCTAGAAGACCACTACTACAAGGCATCCTTTCTGACACAATAGTTAAGGTTGCGACTCCTCGAACATCGATGATGTGTAGCCAAGGCTAGCCTAGAAGCTCAACCATCTCGATTCGCCACCCGATGTAAGATTATGGCCTAAGTGGTACAAATGGTTTCGATCTACAAAGTAGGGGTGACCATAGTTTAGTTCAGTTCAGTTTCTCTCTTGAATTGAACTGAACTATAAAAACAATCCTTAATAACTAAACTGAATTGTTTATTGGAGAAAAACAGTTCAGTTCAATTCTTCATAACAATTCAATTAACTGATTTTAAATTAGAAAACTGAATTGAGCTGTTAAAATAATTCTTCATAACAGTTTAGTTAAATGCTTTTAAATTACAAGATTTGCCTCATGAAACTTACAGTAATAACGATGATACAACAGCAGGAATAACAAGTGTATCATTCTATACAAATGAACCTATAAGGATTAAGGAATTCTCAATACAAGAGAGAGACAGAGTATAGGTGAAAGTAAGTCAAAATCCATTTAATTTTCTTAGTAAAAATGGCAATTTATGTCATGATAGAATTACTCAGATAACCCCACAATTTTAAATGGCAGCAGAAATAAAGAAACATTCTCTTCGGAATGTAATTTAGAAACTACTGTGAATGAAATGTTTTGGATGGGTGTTTAATTTTCAATAATAAGAAACATACTTTAAAACAACTTCAAATCTTAGCGTATTAGTAGCAAATCTGGTTTCATGTAGGAAACACTTTCAATCAATTTCAACTATGGGAAGAGAATGTGTTGCTACTTACTAGCATTTGACTTTTAAAAAAATAGAAGACCATCATTTTTAACAAATATCATGTATCTATGGTTTATAGTCATATTTTTTTTCTTTATTTAAACCAACTACTAATCAAATAATAGGAAACATGGTTTACTTTCTCACAAACTAAGAAAGATATATATTAGAAATGTATATGATTGTTGAGGAACACGGACAAAAGTTATTAATAGGGAGATATGCTTAAATTTCTAAACTCTATATCCTGTAACTTCAAATTCATAATAAATAACTTAATACACGTCTTTTCCTTCTAACAACCCTGACTTTTCTCAATATCATTATAATTATAGTCTTATCTGATGTTGAACCTGTTTTTATCTTTTCTTTTTGTTTCTTGTCTAATCACGTATGTATGAAATTACAAAAGGTTTCTAATCAAATTATTACATGTATATACAAGATGGTATGTATTAATTCGGATATAGTCTGTTCCTTTCAAGGAGTTGAATCAATTGGACTGTGTAAATCATCATGAACAGCTTGAGGTGTGTTTTGTGTTGCATGTTGCCAGTTCGAAACAGTTCACACCACATTGAACTAAACTATTATCTATAGTTCAATTTATAGAACTAAACTGTTCTTTGTAGTTCAGTCTAAGTTTTCACAAAAATAGGTCATTTATACAATTAAGTTTCAGTTAAATTTCAATTTAATTCAGTTCAAAACAATTTTTTGAACACCCCTACTACAAAGGCCAAAAGGATTTTGTCTTGAAGAGGATGCTTCCAGGTGCACTAGGGAGCCAATAACCCTGACGTATAACTAACTTGGTAGGATCGATTTCAGAGGGTATAACTGCTTAAAATTGATTTTGAAGTGAAGTGATTTTATGTTTGGATGTTTTTATTCTAAAAACAAATTAATAGTACAACTTATTATAAATTTTTTGATACAATGCAAAAGTTACCTAAAGTTGTTTTTAACTCAAAATCAATTTTGAATCCAAAATTAATTCTTCAACATGAAACCAAACATGTAAACATTTACCTAAAGTTATGTTAGAAGATATTTTGACATGATTACAAATGACCCATCGTGAATCTAGGCATGCACTAAGTTACTTCATTTAAGGAGTCTAGGTGATATATTCTTCACATCATGGTTGCTTGTGGAAGAGTGTTCATCCAATCTGGTCACTTCCATTTCTTACTTATACCTCGATTTCATTTTCTCTTTTTATTATGAGATTTGTTATATTAAATGCTATTATCCTTTTAAAGTTTTAATGATAAAAAACAAAATATAGAATTTATTTAATAAGAAAAAAATCGATGAATTATGTTATTTCCCTTATACAAGTCTCATTTGAACATCATTTCCAAGACCGTTTATGACCATAATGACCAACATTTGGTCTAGCCTGCAATGGGATAAACAAAATCATTTATGTTCATTGGCCAATTAAGAGCTTCAACACAACAAAACATTCAAGGGACATTCTCAAACAAGGTGACATTTTTTAATCAAAAACTAAAAAAAAAACCTTTTTCACAATCCAAACAACACTAAAGAAGAAGTAGGAAAATAAAATCAAAATTGAAGATAAAGACACAAAGGAAGGGTAAATTAAACACAAGACTATACACTATGACCAGTAGGATCACTTTATCCTTGCTATTTTACGTAGCTTGTCTGTTATCAACATGGAAATGGGAGGGTAAATGGAATTGTGACCCGTGAAACTCGATATTGTTATTAAATGAGATCCCTTCCGATCCTTGCATCGGGATTCCGCATGCTCTTCTTCTTCCTCTTCCTCTTCTAGCTCTTGCCATCGTGCCAATGTTATCTCACTGCTGATTAGGAATTTTGGCTAAAGGTTCGAAATCAACAAATAAGAGTTTTAAATGGGACTTTACCAAAATACCTTTAGGGGTTCTTTAATCGAACTAGCAACAACGTACGTTTTCAGTTTAAGAAAATGCTAACTTAGAATCCGATTTTAACAATTATACAAGTTTTAATCAAAGAATTGCTTAAACAATATCGAATTCGTAAAATCAAATATAATTCATTTAATTCTACAAGCGTCGGTACTTGTACGACAAACATCTAAAGATAATCTCGATTATGATCAAAATGTAAATGAAACATTCAGAATGGAGTTATAGAAATAGAATTGCAGAAAGTAAATCTAGACTAATCGAAAATAAAGAGTGGGTCAGAACATACATCTTTCCATAAAACCGAGTTGTCATGAATGCGGCGTAGTTGGTGTACAAGAAGTGTGCAATGTTAAAAAACCAAATAAAAATTACAAGCCTTTGTCTATTTATAGAAACGTAAAAATAACGAAAAAGTAAACTTCTAATAATAACTGCCTAATCGGGATCTTGACACCTGTCCTTAAGCTTTCAAATCCATCAGACTCGTAACCACACTTGTAACCACTACATTATTCTCGATTTTATCGACAAATGTTGCTCGAACCCGCACTTGAACGTCCATCAGTAGACCTTCTCCTTCTGATCGAAATCTTTTCGATCGCCTTTGAACACCCATCAATAGATGTCCTTTTCTTTGCTCGAAATTATATTCTCGAACACCCATCAGTAGATGTTCTTCTTTACTCGAAAAACACATTCTCGATCTCATATCATGTGCGCTCCATAAGACCCCTTCTATTGAATTGGAAAAACATTCTCGAGTACTTTCTTACCATCTCATATTTCAATCATTCTTGATGATCGAGAAAATATTTAATCGACTTTCCAAATATAAAAGAATTTTCTCGACCACCCCAACACTCGCTAGCAATATTTCAACACGAATTTATCATTCATGTAGCATTGATGTTCAACAGAAAAATAAACATCCTAAAATGTTTACAAATATAAATGAGCACGTGCAAAGGGAAATAGAACCAAACCATTTGGTTATGTTTAGATGTCAATTAGGAGAATTTAGAAGTACTTTTACTTTCAAAGTGGTCATTTTTTCTTCTTTATTTTTTGTTTTGAAATTTAGGGGTGTACATTTAAATTACCAAAAACATGTTCCCTACTTTTATCCAAAACATAATGTTAGAGTCTTAAACTTTTTTTACGTTTCAAAAAAGGAGTCAATATGAACTAAATTAAACGAAGATGAGTATATATTTATGTGCTATAGGTGAAAATTGACATAAAATGAAGATGGAATCCATCAAATTTGTTCACACCAGATCAAATAAATTTATCACGTAACACTCTATAACCATAACTCTCAAAGCATATAAAAAATATTACATTAATAAATGAAAGAAATAAACATTCATGAATCTATATAATACATGACATACAACATTTGTTGTATTGTCATCTAGGATTTGTAGCACCACCATTGTTTTGACTAAATTTCTTCATATTAGCCAGTTGCTATTTTCTTTTCTTATGGCTTTGCATAACAATTTTCGATTGAGTTCCAACCTGACGAAAAGCGCACCAAAACTTAAATTTCTTCCTTGTTAGTGTGCATTTGTTTCCCCTATTTCTTTACTAGTAGTTGTTTCATTTTGGTTGTCCAGACTAACTAAACCTTTGCTTTTATGGACATCTTGATCCTCTTCTTATTTGGATTCTAATTTGCTTGTGTGTATAGGGGTTAAGCAAGGATGAAGTGTCTGGCCTTCTGGTCTTGAATCTAGCCCTGAATACATGGTAACAATGGCTTTAGTACATTTCACTCAATGCTTACTTTTCTTTAATAATAATGATATTTTGTTGGTCTTACCTATTTTTTGCGTTCTCATGGATGCTTTAGCCTTGTGTTTTTTTCCTTGAATATGATCATTCAAGCCTTTCTCACTTGTTGTAGTAATCTGACATAGCTCACATCTCCACTCCCGCTTGACTTTCTTATGCAAATTCTCATTGTTTTCAACTACAGGAGTCACCACTTTGCGCTTTCCACCATAATGACCAACATTTGGTCTAGCCTGCAATGGGATAAACAAATCATTTATGCTCACTGGCCAATTAAGAGCTTCAATACGACAAAATATTCAAGGGACATTCCCAAACAAGGTAACCTTTTTTTAATCAAAAACTAAGAAAAAAAACCTTTTTCACAATCCAAACAACACTAAAGAAGAAGTAGGAAAATAAAATCAAAATTGAAGATAAAGACACAAAGGAAGGGTAAATTAAACACAAGACTATACACTAACCAGTAGGATCACTTTATCCTTGCTATTTTGCTTAGCTTGTCTGTTATCAACATGGAATTGTGACCCGCGAAACGTGTTATTGTTATTAAACGAGATCCCTTCCGATCTTTGCATCGGGATTCCGAATGCTCTTTCTGATACCATTTCTCTCCTCACTTCCTCTTCTAGCTCTCGTCGTCGTGTCAATGCTATCTCACCAGCAATTATTTCTCTCCTGATCTCCTCTTTCTCCAGCTCCCGTCGTATCTGCTCTGTCTCCAACTCTTGCTGGAACGCTTCCTCGGCATTGATCGACACCGTCATTGGGAAAACTCTGGGTGCCAAAACATTGTCGGAAACACTACCTGGCACAAACTCATACCTTAGAAAGCGAATAGCAAAAAAAAAAAAATGAACTCATGTAACAAAAGTTTTTTATTTTTTAAACTGCAAAACAAATGAGTATATATCTTGAAAGGAACATGTAGAGAAGTGAACATTACCTTGTAATGGGCACCTGGAGAAGTAAGCTACATCAGAAAGAGGGCGTGGTGGTGGCGATGTTGGTCTTCTGTTTTGGCCATTAGGATATTTGAACTCCATGACAAAATTTGGAATGTGAAACAAAGGGAAAGGCGCATAGAAAGAAAAACAAGTGACAATGAAATCAGAGATAGTGTGAGTGTTTGTGTGCAGTGTTGAGTTAAAGGGTGATTAAATAGGAAAATTTCTCTCACTCTTTTGATAAAATTCTTCCAATAAAGTTTGACTCCAATAAAAGAATTTAGTATGAATAAATTTAATATGGTCAAAGTTTGAAATATTTATTGTTTCAAATTTTAAGCATTAAATATTCATTGACTACACAAATTTGATATTATTAATAAATTAAGAAGTGGATGACTCATAACTACAAATAATTGTAATGATTAATATAATAAATTAATATTTTTTAATATATCAATTATATTAAAATTAAAAATTATAATTTATATAAAAAATATTTTGAATACATAAATTATATTTTACACTTATGATAAATAGTTTAAATAATATTTGTATGAAACCAAGTAATATTTCATTTGGGTATCTAAAGATTAATTAAAAAATTAATAATAAAATATTTTATTGGAAAGAGATAAATTGATTAACAATTTTTAATGTTTTCCATTTAATGATTTCCGTTTTACTCTGTCAACCTATTAGCAATTTTTTTTATTATTTCTAATCAATTAAAGGTATTTTATTTTTATTTAATATATGATTGTAAAAAAAAGGAAGTTAAAATCTTGAGTATTAAATGATAGCATTATTTTAATGCATTCTCCTTATATTTCATATCGATAATACCATTAATAGTTTATTATATTTGACAAACTTTGTTTTTTTTTTTTTAAAAAGCATTTATTGAAATAATAATAAGCATGTATTGGTAAAATATTAAATATAATGTTTTTAATGAAAAAATTAATTTTATTCTTTGAATATGATTTTTAAAGATATTAGTAAAGAAAATTATTAATAAAGTTTAAATATTTTTTTTTGTCTAGACCTCATGTTTTTGGTCTCTCTCCGAGGGCAATCCTGTTCGAGCCAAGTAGGACCACTGTGGACAGCAAAACTTTTCCTGCGAATATTTAATACAGCTGCATACCCAGAACTCGAACTTGAGACCTCTGGTTAAGCTGGAACAACTACACGCTAGTTAATCCATGCACTAGGTGGTAAAGTTAACTGAAGAGATAAGTAAAATTAAAAAGTTATACTTTATTCATTATTAGATTGGGTTAAAATATTTTTAAATATAACTTGCATAAATTGACTTTGGATCTATCTTTAATTTTTCATTATAAACATTTTTTTTTACTTTAAATCATTAAATTCACCTTGGCATGCCTCATGTTCATAAAAAAAAACTTTAAATCATTTAAATTTAAAAATAAATTTATGATTTAAAAAAATCTTAAAAAAATCTATTTACATAAATTTTTACTTATTTTTTATTTTCTAATTAAATATAAAAGGCGAGAAAATTAGTTTTTTTTTTAATGATTGTCCATTTAATTCTTACTTAGATACTTAAACAGAATATTATTTGCTTGTATAGCAAATATAGGGTTGGAAAATTCACGCAATAAACTAAATATTTGATGACCCATGAAAATTAGTATGATCTATATATTTATAAAATAATGTTATTTTTGTAATTTTATTTTTTAGTTGCGTAAGACTGCCTTCCCAAATTGTTATCATTGAATGATCACACTGAAATAAGAATTTAAGATCTCATACATATTATTCAAACAATTTTTTAGTTGATCCTAGTTGGTTATTTATAAGGTTTAGTTTATTTTTTTTATTTCTAGAAAATTCACAATATTCTTATTTGTTGCATTTTTTAATGTTTTTAAAATAAATTCACAGCAATTTTTTTATTATTATTATCAAGGTTGACTTATTATTTTTCTCGGGTTAACTATTGTTTTGGTCCCTGAACTTTTTCGAGTTTTCACTTTTAGTCCTTAAACAAAATTTTGATTAGTTTTAGTCCCTGAACTTATTTTTCTTCAATGTTTTTAGTCCCTGAACTTTTTTCGTCAATGTTTTTAGTCCCTAAACTTTTTATTTGATCGTTTTTAGTCCCTAGAATTTTTTATTTGACCAGTTTTAGTCTCTAAACTTTTTTATTTGACCGGTTTTAGTCCTTAAACTTTTTTATTTGACCGATTTTAGTCCCTAAACTTTTTATTTGACCGGTCAAGTTGAGGGACTAAAAACATTGAAAGAAAAAAAGTTCAGGGACTAAGACCGGTCAAATAAAAAGTTTAGGGACTAAAATCGGTCAAATAAAAAAATTTAGGGACTAAAAACGGTCAAATAAAAAAGTTTAGGGACTAAAAACATTGACCGAAAAAGTTCAGGGACTAAAAACATTGAAGGAAAAAAAGTTCAGGGACTAAAACCAATCAAAATTTTGTTTAGGGACTAAAAGTGAAAACTCGAAAAAGTTCAGGGACCAAAAACATAATTAACCCTATTTTTCTCATGTAGAGATTAAATAAAAAAAGGTCATGATATTTAAAAAGATGAAAGAAACTTACAATATTTGGAGAGAACAAATAAAAATAAAAAAATACTACGAAAAATCATTTGATAAAGAAAAAGAATTAAAAAATTGTATAAAAAGAATGAAAAATAAAGGAGTAAAGTACCAATCCAAAAAATTAAGAATTTTTAAGGGACTGAATGCGTAATAACCATTTGACTAACTATCAAAATCAATTCTTTCCATCCCTACCGTACTACACTTTAAAATATAAAAATTAGAATTAATTTATATGCACATTTTAATAATTTAAAATTCATTTTATCAAAATCAAACTTATCTAATTTTAAAACAATCAATCCTTTAATTAAGCCCAAGAATAGATATCCTAGTATAAAGATGTCATGTCTTTTAAGATCATCTCAATCACTACAGATATTTTTACCTTGACATAAATTTACAGGTGAAAACAAAATTCTTTACAACTAATACCATTTATACTTCATGTCTTTCAATATTCTAGATCGACAAAATTACAAGTGAATTCAAATTTCTTTAAACTTCATTTTTGTATTTAATTCAATGTACAGTACGAAATCTCGGACTAGGTACCTAATTCTGAGCATATGGTTGGCCAGTTCGGCTGCTTTAGCCAGGAAATCTTTACATTTGAACAATCATTTTATTTTTTATGTTTGCATATTAATGTCCAAATACCAAACCGAACAAAGAGTCTATCTTGCACCTATAAAGCAAGTGGATGTTAACCTTAGTCCACGTTCAAGCTTAACTTTGCAAAAAAATAATTTGTAAGAGTAGTATTTTTCCCTTTTAGCCCTCTTGATTCATCTTAACTACTGTAATTGATTTACGTAAAAAAAAACTACTGTAAAAAAAAAACTACGTAAAATTAGCTTTCAAAGAAATATTGCAATGTTTGGTTTTTTTTTCAAGAAGAAGTTAGATCAAATATTTTTTCACAAAAACTCTTAAAAGTAAAAGCACTTTATTTATAATAAAGAAAAAAAATAAAAAAGAGCTTAAAAAGAGTATGTTGCTTTTCAGTGACTTATTAATTATTAATAAAGACAGTCTTGGAATCTTGCTATGTTGATTTTACATTCTTTTTAGTGACTTATTACTTCTTTTTTTTTTTCTTTAGACTTTTAATGAATCAATGCCCCCTTATATTTTTAATGACTTTATATTTACAAATTTACTTAGTGACATGAAAAAAGTGCCAATCTCCTAGAAAAAAAGTGTTTATGTTTAATAACTTCAATTTCATTAGCAAAGTGATTTTTGAAATTTTTATTATTTGCAAATTATTATTAAAACAATTTTTTTAATGAAAGTAATTTTATGTAAATTAAATTAATTTAAACAACATTTTTTATTTAATGCCAACAATTTTTTTGTAACGACTAAAGCAAAAAACATTGTATATTACATGGACTAAAATGTTATTTGAGCCATCTAAGAAAAACTCATAAACACAACACATATCAATGATTAATAAACAAGGAATATTGCATCAATTTGTTTAAGAAAGGTGTAGTGATCCTGAAGGAGATGACAAGAATGGTTTTGGTGGTATTTGCAAGATCTCAACTCTCCCTTTCAAGCATCTCCACTACTGCACGCACTGTTTGGCGGTGATTAGCTTGGATGCACCACAAATTTACTATAGCCATCTTTCTCATCATTTCTCTGTCACTTTCATTGGTAATGTTCCTAAGTGCAAGCTTTTTTTTTTTTTTTTGTTGAATTTCCTAAATGCAAGCTATTCATTCAATTCTACATGTTTATAAATCCAATAAGGAAAATAAATTTCACTAGTACAATCAACATCAACATTAATATTTTTTCTCCCCCACCCCCCACCATTTCCAATACCATCATTTCAAAACTATAAACATCTGAATTGTGAGCAACAATTCCAAAATTTCTTGAAAATACCTCAGGAGCAATGTATACCATACTCTGGCTGCTGTCATGGATACCATACTCTCATTACTAGAACATATCTTAGCGAGTCCAAAATTTGAGCTCTTAGGACAAAAGTTCTCATCCAGTAGTATGTTGTGAGGCTTTATGTCAAAATGGAATATTTTGGTATTACACCCTCTGTGCAAATATTCCAATCCTCGAGCAACACCAACTGCAATATGGTATAATGTTTTGCAATTCAATTGGTTCACTACTGCCAATACATAGGTTCCATATATGAACTTTTCCAAAGATCCATTATGCAGGAACTCATAGACTAGTGTTCTCTTAGATCCTTCAAAACAAAATCCTAATAAACTGACTATGTTAACATGGGATGTTCTACTAATGCTTGCTACCTCGTTTATGAATTCCTCTCCATTACCTTTGGAACTATTCAACATCTTCACAGCGACTAGACGATCATCTTGTATCTTACCTTTGTAAACACTTCCATATCCTCCTTGGCCTAATTTTTCTACAAAGGAGTTGGTAATGTTCTTTATGTTTGAGTAGTTATACCTTCTTATTGCAAGTGGTCCATGATTCTTTAGGAAGGCCTCATAATCTTTATGAGCTTTAGATTTATCCTTCCTTAATGTCCTTCTAATGTAGTAGATTATGATAACTAAAATTGCAACTCACAAGGCTGCTACACAAACTACAATTGATGAAATGGTGAAAAAGTATCATCAACACAATTGTTCTGTAAAAAGAGACCATGTTACTTGTTCTCATATCATTAAATATAGTTAATTATGTGAGCAAGGTTGTTCTCAATGGAATTAACATCAACACAAACCTGACATTTGGAAGTGACTTTAATATTAGAGGTTCAATCCCCAATATTTTACTTTATTAAAACTTATTCTGGTGTTTCCACAAACAATGATCTAAAAATGATATCAACAATTCTATTGGGCATACAAAACTCATTGACATGGGTAACACCCATTTTGTTGTTTGAGATAGAGCAGAAGTGCAAAACTGAAAAGCTTTCTTATGAAAAGGTCTACATATGATCATTTGATCATTTTTTAAGTGTCACTAGTCCTAACTATCCATCCTTCTTGGCAAGTTATTCCAGTACATGTATGTATTTGCTAAGTTTTTGAAATTGATGCTTGGTTAAATGGTTATAATTCTATTCTTTTTAGTTCAAGTGTTTACCAAAACACTGCTGGATTCAACTGTTTGAAGATTAGTAGGAAAGACAACTAGCAAAGTAAATTTAGTAAAATGCTAATGTGTTGCTTCTATAACCACTAACTTGTGATCAGTTGACTCTGCAAATTAAATTGTGCATTAGTAACTCCAATTGAAAGTCACATATACACACACAAAATGATTAAAAGTAAAAAATAGCATGCCTTTTCTTTTCTTTTCTTTTTTAATAAAGGTTAAAAGAGGTAAAGGATCCAAGAATACAATCCTATGACATTTGATTGAATTATACAGTCAAAGCTATCTAATAGAATAACTTATAATTTATAAGACATATCGATTGCCATGGATCTATAATTTATAATTTTGAAATATTATTTAATTTTCATCAAAGTTAATAAGAATCAATAGTAACTCCGACGAGGATCTTCATAAACTAATCAAATCCAATAAAAATAGAAAAAAAATCCAAAAAAACTAAAACCAGAATAAATAGAAAACTGAACAAACTGAAAATCTAGAAAGTTGAAATTTTTTATTGGATTGAATTTTGGATTTGACTTTAAAAAAATGATTCAATCCAATCCAAATCAAATTTACACTTATATATATATATACACACACACACACTTATGCTTATATTTCTATTTCTTATATATTTATTAAATTATCACATAACTTATGCTTATTTATAAAAAGAATTTATCTAATTAAAAATAACTATTTAGTAACTATTCGAATTAAGCTATATAAATATAACTATCAAGTTGTGAAAATTTATTTTTAGGAGCATATATTTGATGAATTATACTACAATTAACTGTAAAATGACTTATAAATAAGATATTTGAAATTTTAAATTATTTTTTATTATACTTATTAAATATTTTATCATATTTAATATTTTCTTAAAAAAAGGTAAGTAGTAAATTACACTAATCACCCTTGAGGTTTTGAGAAATTATACAAACACCCCCGCTTTTTTTACCATTACAGTAATTTCCCTTGTAGAGGGTGTTAGTGTAATATACAAGGGGGTGTCAGTGTAATGTTTTCAAACATAAAGGAGAGTTATTGTAGGAATAAAAAAAAAGAGTAGTGTTATGTGTAATTTGAAAACAACTCAAGGAATGCAAGTGTAATATGTGATCTATAAGAAGCTAAATTGGCGAAAAACAAGGGCTAAATGTTACTTTTGGTCTTTTATGTTTTAGTATATTTTCGTTTTAGTACATTAAGTTTTAAAAGTCTCATTTTGGTCCTTTATGTTTTCGAAAGTTTCATTTTGGTTCTTTCTTCCATTTTCTGTTAAGAACGTTAGTGTTCTGTTAATTTTTATATTTTAAAATAATTTAAAATAATTAATTTTAGGCTAAATGTTAGGTGGTGTTCATGGTGGTTCAAAGGGGAATGCCATGGGCCATGGCATTTTGAGTGAAGGAGGTGCACTGCAGTGAGTCGAGTCTGCTTGGGAGAAGGATGAGAATGTGTTAGTGAGTGAAAGTGTACGTTGAGTGAAGGATTTGGTGTCATCTTCTCCATTGTTGATTTGGCTTGATTCTGAATGAATAAGAAACGTCTTGCTCACTTTTGGTCAAATGGAAATTGGTCTTTCCCTCAAGCTTTTGCTGATAACTTTCCTCAAGTGGTCTCGGATATCTCTCAAATTCAGATTCCTCTTGTTTCTTTTTCAGATGAGCTAGTATGGATGAATACTGATTCTGGTACTCTTTCTTTTAAGGATGCCTATCTGCACCTTTATCCCAAAGGGCCGGTTCTGCGTTGGGGAAAGCCAATTTGGAATCATTGCGCTCCCCCCTCCAAATCTTTCATTGCCTGGAGAGCTATCCTTGGTAAAATCCCAACTGATGACAAACTCTGGTCTAGGGGCTGTCATGTTGTTTCTATGTGCAGTTTGTGTGGCTGCCAATATGAAACCTCTCAACATTTATTCTTGCTTTGTCCTTTTGCCACTTATATCTGGAATTGGCTTAGCTCAACTGTGGGGAGTAGTTTTGACACTTCCTCATTTTGTAGTCTTCTTAAAATCTGTCACAGAGATGGTTCTCCCCAAGTGCGTGATGTGATTTTAGCGGCTATCATTAATACAGTCACTTGCATTTGGTACTGTCATAACCAAGTCAGATTTCATAACAATTTAGTCAGTCCTCAATCTGCCATCAACTTAATACGGACTAATGTTAGAATGTCGGGCAACATCTCAAAAGGAAAAATGGCTAATTCTGTTAGTGAGTTCTGCATTTTGAAGGCTTTTGCTGTTTCTGTTCATCCGAGGAAAGCTCAAATTATTAAGACAGTGGAGTGGCATCCCCCTATCAACTGCTGGTTCAAGTGCAATTCTGACAGGGCTGCTCGGGGATCCCCTTCCTTAGCCTCTTGTGGTGGAATTTTTCGAAATAGGCATGCTGACTTTATTGGTGCTTTTGCTGTTAACATTGGCTACAACAGCGCTTTCCAGGCTGAGCTCATAGGCGCTATGTGGGCTATTGAAATTGCTTATAACAAGGGGTGGCATTACCTATGGTTAGAATGCGATTCCTCTCTGGTAGTTCAGGCCTTTAAAAATCATTCGTTGGTCCCTTGGAGGCTAAAAAAATAGATGGATCTCTTGCATAGAATTAACAAAAAACATGCAATTTATTGTTGGCCATATTTATAGGGAAGGTAACACCTGTGCTGATAGATTAGCCTTCCAAGGTTTCTCTATACAAGGTTTTTTTTGGTGGGAATCTGTCCCTTCTTTTATTAGGGCTGATTTTCTTAGAAACAAGGCGGGTCTTCTATCGTATAGGTTCAATTAGTTGTTTGCTCTATGGGTTTTGGTTTGGCCCCCCCATGCGTTTTGTATTTATTCCTCTTATATATATATATATATATATATATATATATATATATATATATATATATATTTGCCATGCTTCTGTTTGGTAGAGGGTAGGATTCCAACACTATTGAGATATTGCTCTTTTACCTTGGCATGCGGTTTTTGCTTAAAAAAAAAAAAGAAACTCCCCCTTTATGCGCGAATAAGAAACTTCCCCATTTCAAATCGCCAATCTGGCGTTGTCTTTTCTATAGTTTTTAGCTATCACTATGTAAAATTAATTATTTTAAAGTATAAAAGTTAATAGAACACTAACATTGTTAATGGAAAATGGAAGAAAGGACCAAAATGAAACTTTCGAAAACATAAAGGATCAAAATGAGACTTTTAAAACTTAATGTACCAAAACGAAAAAATACCAAAACATAAAGGACCAAAAGTAACATTTAGCCATTATTTTAAAGTATAAAAGTTAACAGAACACTAACGTTGTTAACGAAAAATAGAAGAAAGGAGCAAAATGAAACTTTCGAAAACATAAAGGACCAAAATGAGACTTTTAAAACGTAATGTACCAAAACGAAAAAACGCTAAAACATAAAGGACCAAAAGTAACATTTAGCCAATAACAAGAGAGAAATGAAGATAACTGTTCATTTTTGCATTGTTTTAGTTTCTTAAAAGATTAAATAATTTTTTAGAATAAATTTTATTTTTTAATTAATATAAAATATTTTCATACACTTTATTTATTTATATCTTCTTTTTAAATTATTCATTTTTTATCCGTCCAAAAAATAAATCTTTCTACTTTATTTTTTTTCTCTATTTCTTTCTTCTCCAATTTACTCCTCATCCAATTCAATTAATCTAACAACAAAATTTGGAGATATAAGGTTGGCTTGGTGGTTGGGAAGGGGGCTTAAGGGTGAAAGGAGAAAGGGAGAAGGAGAGAAGGAGAGATTGTGGGTTTGAATCACTCCCACTGACATTTCTAATAAAACTAACAAAGCTCTCTATTTTACAGTTCATAGAGCAGTGCAATTCCAACTTTGTCCTTCGTGAATTTTTCTATTAAATTATTTTAATTGTTTTATTATTTAAAATAAACAAGAGCCAAACAATTATACTGTGTGCCTGACTTTAGAGTCTGTCCCATCTTTCTCTCTATGCTTTTCAGCTTTTTAGGATAGATTCAAATTTGAATATATTCTTTCTTTCTCTTATTACAAATTTGTGAGTCAAAATCTCTTCTTTTTCTTTTCTCTCATCATTTTTTTCTCTTCCTTCATTCTCTCAATGCAAAATTTGAACCCCTCTAATATCTAATCTTTCTTTTCTTTTCTTCGTAGATTGTGGTTTACTAGTGACTGAAGCTGCTAGTGGCTGACCTTGGATTTGACCAGAGTAATCATCAAGAGGGAGTCGAGGCAGGTATTCAGGGTTTTGTTTCTTTTCTCTTTTTTTTTTTTTCATTTTTATGATGTGTGGGGTTCTCTTGGATTTCTCTTGTAGTTGAGGTTTTAGGTTGTGGGATCTTTTTCTTTATAATTTCTTTGCAAATCGTGGTTTAATGGTGAATGAAGCTCTGAGGCCTCGGATTTGACTGCAGTAATCATCAAGAGTCGAGGTGGGTATTGGGGTTTTGTTTCTTTTCTCTTACATTTTTTTGATGTGTGGGGGTTCTCTTTGATTTCTGTTGTAGTTGACTTTCTGGGTTTTAGGTTGTGGGTTCCTTTTTTTTTTTTTTTTTTTTTTAATTTGTGATTTCCAAATTCAGGATTTGCATGTGATTCTTTGATTTCTATTTCATGATTTTTCTATGTTTCATTTGAACATGTAACCAATTTTGATTTTTGATATTTATGACTGTGTATAAAGATGATGTGCGGAGGATCGTGGAGAGAGTGTTCTACGAACCATTATAGAAGACGGTGGTGTCATGCGACGACAAGTGGTTCACGTCGTATTTAGCGGTGAGGCTTTTTTTGTTTTTCCTTTATGTTTTTTTTCCTTCTAATTAATTTCTTCCCCTTTCTTTTCCTATTTTCTTTGTTAATTCTAGATTTGCAATGGATGGATTGGTTTGGTGGAACGTTGAGGTCACTGTGTGTGGTTTGATTTTGTGTGGCTTTCTGTGGTTTCAGGAGTAGTTTGTGTGGCTTTGGTAATGCTCAGCTTGAGATTTTTTGTAAGAATAGTTTAATAAGGTGAAGGGTAAGGGAATTTTTATGTTTCATTATTTTTTTTTCTTTTCTCCATTTTGTTGTGGTTCCTTTTATTTGGGTAAAGGGTTTGATTTTCCAGCTATTTTTCTGTGAGGTTTGGTAAGGGAATTTATGAAAGGAGGTTGGTACGTACTTCTTGATAAACTAAGCAAGAAGGATATCTCGATTCCTAGATGAGTTAACATTACATTGCACTACAACAGTTTTGTATAGAATATTAGTTATCAAGGTTTCTTGATTGATTGATATTGCTATGGTTATTACACATGTGTCACCTAAAATTAGTAACATGATTGTCTTTTTTAGTAGGTTACATAACATGCACTAGATGAGTTGTAACGACCCAACTTCGTTACAAATATGTTATACTAAACTCTCTATTTAATTATTATCATGTGAAAGAACGTATAAATTTTCTTCACATTTAAAATACATACACATGTATCTATATAAGACGTTCATCACCGCATCGTCCAAACGTAATATACCGTTCTACACCTTAACATACGAGGATACATATAACATCAGAAGAAAGATCCCATTGTAGAGAACGTTCACACTAAGTTTAATATTTATACATAATCCTAAGTTGGTCCTTCTAATATGTACATATATACTAGAATAAAATAAGCAAAACAGGAGAATCTTCCAATCTTTAGATCGTCCAATCCAAAGGAACAAAGGGATCGTCCAATCTTCAACCTTGACTATCATGGAAGCCTGCGCCATCACTATTACCTGCTCCCGTGTCGATACACGATCATTGCAGTAATACAATACAAACACAAATTGCAAGGGTAAGCTTACTTATAAAAAAATGATATAGTATACACAATTTCAATCACATCATTCACAATAAACATCCAGTTCACTTCAGGTATCATTCCATACATCAATGTCATCATGCAACATTATGCTGACTCGACTCCATGGAGATTTCAACAACTTTCGGGCGGTCCCCATAGGCCCCATCCCCTACCATTAGTCTCGCCTTAGACCATTCGGGGAGTCCCTTGAGCCACCATGTGGAGGAAGTGTGAATTTAATCCGATATAGACAAGTGTTGGTATTGGCTTACCTCTGTCAGGTTTGCAAAACCTTACATCTTTAGGAATTCGCCCACTTGTCTATTCTATATGCCCGCCATTGGCCACCACGAAATCCTCCAGCACTAGGTTGAGAGTCTACCTAGCACTCTCAACTTACGTGCCTACCCTTATGCAATATCATGCACAACTCAACAACTCTGATTGCCACACGTTCTCTCTATGTTATAAATTCACCATTTTTCTCAAATCAAGCTTATGAACCCATCCAGCAGTTCAATAAGCACAAGTAAGGCATTCTCACACCTCGAATCCTTACTCACAACACAACATCCACGTTAACCAAAAATGTGAATTTCCTAACATAGTTCTAGAACTAAAATAGCGGCATATCCAACATCTTCGTTCGTAATAAAACTAGGTTCTGATTCTCTGTTAAAAACACTCTCAAAATTTCACAACTACCATCGTTGGACGTCATACTTTACTAAACATAAGGCACCACTGGACGCGGTACATTATACACTGAATTATTGGACATTGGTCTCTAGACACTAGGTCATTGGACGCTGGTCTTTAGGCACTGGGTCATTGGACGCTGGTTTTACTACACTCTAGTATTCACTGGACGTTGGTTTTTAGTCATAGTATAGATAGATGGACGATGGTTTTCTTTAGACGAGTGGTTTTCTGCAGAGTCCAGAACCTTTCAAAACCCATTACGAACATATTTTTCCAAGATTTTGAAATCATTTTCCAACACTTACAATATCATTCCAAAGAACAACAACATATTATCACAACAAACTCAGCTCAGATCATCAAAACATCAAGAGAGCAAAAATCATCACATCATCATAACAAATCATTAAAGCATCCAAACAGAAACAGAATTTCAAATATATCACCACCAAATCAGTTAAACGAGTTTAAAGCTTCCCTTACCTACAGTTCTTGATTCAAACCGTGAAGAAGAAAAAGCTAGAGAGGATAACTTTGAGGTTCTCGAGTGATCTGCCCTCAAGTTTTGCTACAGAATCGACTAAGAGACACCAACTTAAAATCAGCCAAGAACTCTCTAGGAAAGAAGAAATAAATCTTCAAGTTCAGGTAGAAAAATATCTTTCTCTCTCACGGTAAGGATACTTATAGAAAAAGAAAGATAAGAATGAAGAAGAATAGAAGAAACAGGAAGCTTTGCACGTTTAATAAGAAGATTTGCATGGAATTTTGCTATTTGTCCCCACCTTTCCTCTAAAGACACTCCCTTCTCTTATTATTTTCTTCTACAACTTACGGAACTTACGTAAAATCCTGAAAATCTCCCAACACACACTCTGAGTCTAACACCTTATTAAATTCCAAGATTAATACCACATCACATATCACAACGTATAACTTAAGTTAATTATCATATTATTTCAACATAATTTAATTTCCTCTTGTATTATAAATCAAACACTTGAAAGAAATCACGACATTACATGAGTAAGGGAATTTGGTAAAGGAATTTGTGAAGGGAGGTTGGTGCTTCTTGATAAACTAAGCAAGGTGAGTGGGCAAGCTTTGGAGTTCAATCAACTTAACATTCATGCTTGGTAAGCATTTCAGAAATGCCAAGATATTCACATGTAGATTAATGTTTTTTTTTAAATGGCCACATCCATTCCATTTCACATGGTACTAATTTGTTATTGGTACAAATCTAATTTCCTTTGGCAAATTCTACTCAACCTTTCTTTTTATTTTTTTTCTTTTTACTGTTAGGAACTCCATCAAAGCTTCCAACTGGGATTTCATTACTCGACAAGATGACATTGGAATTGATCATTTTGACAAGGTTCGAAATTAAAGGGATTTTGTTTCATGTTTTCTTTCTTAAAGAACTTATTTTAGTTTAAGATGTGGTGAATGATTTATATATCATCTTTAAGTTCTGATTTTTATTTCAAGATGCAGGGAATGGAAGCTCCAGATGTAGCTAAGATGTGCTTAGCACAGTGATTGAGAAATAGCTTCAAAATTTCACTCTATTCATAGAGAGAAGTAAATCTATCTTTGTCTTCTTTAGATATTTTTGTAGTTCCCTTATCTTTGATTGACTTACTATCTTCTGAATTATTGTTGCTATCAGTTTAGCACAGTTGATAAATAGTTGTTTTTTGTATAAATTTAACATCTTCACATCTTCGCTCAAGTATTAGCTATTTTTCCATTATTATTGTTAAAATAAAAATTAAAATACTTTTAAAATGAAAATCCACCCTATCTTTTTTATTTCCTGTCCCAAAAATAGGATTTAGTGCATATTCATGTTGACTCTTCTCTCATTTGGATATTGATTAAGACAAATCATTTACCTAGATATTTTAGATACATCTTTTCTTAGTGAAAAATGTGATCAAATTTTGAACAGTATATAAATGTGTTGCTTAGTTGATTGCAATGTTTCCACTCTCTTAGCAAAAGATAATTGAACTCGAGCTTCTGTTCCATTAATATGTTGGTTCAATAGTAGATGATGAATCATTAATCTAACTAAGCTTGAAATTGAATCTCACCTGTAACCCTTTGACATCCTGATATGGTTATGTCCCCCAAGATAATTCCATTGGGGAGGTGATTTAATTTTCTTGATTATACATTTTTACAGCTTTGAGTGGGCACAAGAAGTCATGTTGTTGCGCTACACTCCATTGGTCTAATAGTTATTTAATTGTTACAAGTGAAACACAAGCTCAGGTGATTTCTTAACTCTAGAAACCTTTTCTTTTAATGTTAAACATCTTTTTATCATACATGAATTTAAATTTAGTTCATCTTTATAAATTTCTAACTTCATTGACTCTTATTGTCTATTATAAGTTAAATAATCTCTTATTATCTATTTCTATCTTCATTGACTCTTATTATCTATTATCTTTACAAGTACAAAAAAATAACAAAAGGATTGCAAGAAGTTATGTTCCCTCTTCTCTATTCTTTATGGTGTTTACTTTATGGTAATTAATGCTTCTGGGGTACTATATTAGCTCAGTTATATAAATAAGCAAATATCATATACGATTTGGTAAACCTTGCATGTTTTGAATGTGTTTAGTTGCTTTAGCTTCTGAATATGAAAACTTGTTGGTTTATTTACTACTACTTTAGTGAGTGTTGATAATATCACAATAATCAATATTAGTTGTGTGTTAGACTAGCTTGCTTTTTTCTTAGTCTGTTTTATTTTTTATTGTGTCTAAATATAATACTTCTTGATAGGCTTGGTGGCTTACTAAAAAGTGGAAGCAAACACTTGTGCTAATATGGTACGATTTGGATTGTAGAAGTTTCCACTTTTTTTACAAGTATTTCCAAAATTTTGGATTAGTAATTGTATTTTTGTATAATTCTATAGAATACACCTATTGGGAAGGGATCAAGTTAATCGAGTGTTAATCCATGGAAAGGAATGTTATTCATGCACAGTGATAGTATAGAGATTAAGAAAGGGAAAACTAGCAGCCATATTAAGCAAAGCAAATTCCATGGGAATTGGTTTTGGCCACTAGTGCTACAAGTCTACAACTCATGTGTGAAGCCTAATTGATAAAAATAAGATTCATCATCATCATCATCATCACTATTATTATTGAAATTTTAAACCCAAATAACTTTTTAGTGTGGTACAACAATTTGTCTTTAGACTTTAATGAATGGAATAGGTTTTATCTATTTACAAGTTTAATACTTAGTAGAGGTTGTTCTTTAGCATTAATCCCACCTATGAAATCACCTTTGTCTTGGTGCTAACATTTATCTATTTGTGGACTTCACTGAGTTTAGCTACTTAGGTGTGGACCTTGCGCTTAAATTATTGCTCAACTTTTGGCATCTTTTGTTCTTCCATGTTTTAGTATTAATCATGAATATCTCTCATGGAGCACTTTTAATAGTAGCATTGCCAAGATTGCAAGCACAAGTACTAACAAAGAAATCATATTTATTGTTTACACTTTCCTCTTTTCATATAGCAAGTCAACCCTTTTCTCCCATGCTATGATGAGAGATGCTCTTTTGGTAAAAAAAAATGAAATGCTCTTATAATTGATTTTATTAAAGTGATGAGTAATGACTATAGGGTGTAGCACTTGGGAAGGTAAACAAGATCAAGTTATTGATTGAGATATCAGGAGCCAAGTTCGGTGGAAGGAAGTATGGTGAGGCTCGCAAAGAACTTTTCACTGTTTAAACAACTGTTATTGACATTCATTTGAATTTGAATCTTGGAACCAAAATTCGTTTCATGATTCAGTATTGGATGTCTATAAAAGAGATATGTGTTGCTTATGTGACCAAGTTCAAACTTTATTCCTTTTCTTCTTAGAAAGTAATATTTTGGACTTTGTGGTATTGTCATGAAGTGGATGAAGTTCCCCGAGTAGTTCCTGTTGCTGCAAGTTTTAAGGGGCTATTATCAGTAAGTTCTTCCTTAGGTGCATCCTTTTGCTTTGAAGCAATCCATGGGGGAATGTCGACCTCATCATCTTCCTAGACAAACCATGTTTAAAAGGTTTATCCATGACTTACACACATTCTCACTTTTTACTACTATTTCAATTTTTTTTTGCATTCATTCTATATATTAATATTTTATTCTACTTCAGTTTTAAATGGCCTTTGTAACGTTGTGGTTTTCCTAATTGTATGATTAAGTGTTTGATTAATAATGCAAGAGGAAATTAAATTTAAATTTATAATATGTATAAAAGAATTAATAAATAGATTGTTTTGTTATTTACTATAGTGTTGTTGATAATTTTTCATGTATAGTTGGGCTTAGAGGATAAGGTTGTTTTTGGGACTTTTATGTGAGTTCCGTAAGTTGTAGAAAATATATATATATATATATATAAGAGAAGGGGTGTCCTTAGAGGAAGATAGGTGCAAAAAGTAAAAATTGTAAATAAAATCCTAATTTGAACATAGAGCTTCTATTCTCCCATTTTCTTCATTTCTTCCTCCTTCCTCCCTCCCGAAGCCACTCTTCCTCTTGAGCTCAAGTTGGATTACTACATCATTGAAGGATTTTTCTCCTTGTCTAGAGATTCCTTTGGTGTCTATTGTAAGGGGTAAACCTCTCATCTATTTTCTTTGATCTTCTTGTTCATCTCTTCCTCTTCCTACCAAGAACATGAAATGGGTCTCATGTAGAATCTTGGTTGGTGGGTTAAAATTTGATTGAAACTTGTTTTGATGTTGATGTAGGTTCCTCCTAGTAGATTCTATAGCACAAATTGGGGAAGGATCACTCAAGAACCTCAAATTCTCCTCCTAGTTTCTCTTTTAAGAAATTTCAAGAGTATAGGGTAAGGGAAGCTTCTATATTTTTAGTTTAAGTATGGTTGAGAGTTAGGGGGCTCAACCACATATAGCATGCATGCCCCTCTTGTTGTTTATGTTGAGTTGCTTGGTGTTTGAGTTTGAAATTGATGAAAAATGGGTATTTGATTATCCTGGCAGTGGCTGTGTGAGTGTGTATGGATTGATTGTTTTTGTTTTTGACTCTCTAAATTACTTGGGAAGGCTCCTAAAACAAAGGAGACCATGCCCAAATTTTATTAAAATTGTTAACAAGGTTTTCAATGTGAGATTCACCCCAAAAATAAAAGTGGCAGTGGCGGTTGGTTCGTCCAGCTTTGGACAGCCCCCACAATTTTGTGATTTTTGGAAGATCTAACCGTTGATTTTTCACGAAATTTGTTTTGAATGAAAATAGACACAAAATCAAGAAACTTTCATTTCAACACCTTGGAGAGAAAACCTCATCTCTGGGTTCATCCATGACTCCCAAAATGGTTGTTCTGTTTTTCGAGTTTCCCTGGAACATGTCTCGGTTTTTCTCAAATTCCTACTTGTGTGCTTAATTTTTTTTTTGCATCATTAAAAACTAGATAAAACAAGATTTTTAACCATATAAATTACAAAAATTATCTTGTCCAATTTCAAAATTAACCTTTTAAAAAGAAACAGGGCAAGGGTTTTGAGCTCTGTTTTGAGTCTGAAACTTAGGCTGTTAGAAATAAATTTATTGGAAACAGTAGGGAAAGAATTGGGGGGGCAAGGGTTACCTTTTTAGAAAGATAAAGATGTTACCTTTCTACTGTAAAAAGTTCAGCACAAAAAAAAATTGGGAAGTGGGAGAAATTTACATTTCTTTGAGCTATGTTCAATGAGCACTCAAAATCCAGGGCTGCTGACTTAGAAAATTTTATAAAAATTTCCTAGATGTTGATTTTACAATTGGGATACCATTTTGAAAAATAGGACTCAAGAGCTTTAATTTCATATAAAAAGTTTTTAATTCCGGGGTCAATTGCTACAATCAGTGAGAGCTCACATTCAGTACTGCCAAAGAGAAATTGACCTTATTTGATCAATTTGGTTAATATGATAGAATTATTGGAATGGTGATGTTTGTTTATTGAGATGTGAATCTTGAGTATTTAATATTTGTAATCATGTTTTGAATGAGGATGTTGGATAGATCACCACTTTGGTTCTAGAACTATGTTGGAAATTCACCTTTTGTTAAAGTTAGTGCTGTGTTGTAAGTAAGGATTCAAAGTGTGAGAACATCTTACTTGAGCTTATTGAACTGCTGGATGGGTTCATAAGTGTAATTTGAGAAAAATGGTGAATTTATAACATAGAGGGAACTTGTGACAATCAAATTTGTTTGGCTTGTTACATGACATTGCATATGGGTAGGCATGTAAGTTGAGGGTGCTAGGTAGGCTCTCAACCTAGTGCCGGAGGTTTTCGTGGTGGCTAACGGTGGGCCTATAGAATAGACAAGTGGGCAAATTCCTATAGATGGAAGGTTTTGCAAACCTTACATAGGTAAGCCAATACCCACACTTGTCTATATTCGATTAAATCCACACTTCCTCCACAGGGTCAGCTCAAGGGACTCCCTGAATGGTCAAAGGTGAGACTATGGTAGGGGATGGGGACTATGAGGGATCGCCCAAAAGTTGTAGAAATCTCCATGGAGTCGAGTCAGCATGACATTGCATAATGAAATTGTATATAAGATTGAAGTATGTATTGTTGTGTGATGTTAGCTGAATTATTATTGTTGATTTATTCTAAATTTTCCTTTGATCAAATCCTATCCTTCTTTTTATAAATAAGCTTACCCTTGCATTTTTGTGTTTGTGTTGTTTTACTGCAATGATCGTGTGGTTGGCACGGGAGCAGATAGTGGTGATGTTGCAAGTTCTTAGGCCGCTCATGACTGAAGCGGATGTAGATCTTGAAGATGGGATGAGATCCCTCTTTTTGAATATGTTCTAGTATATATGTACATAGTATGGGGACTAGCTTAGGACATATGTATAAATACTTAGGTAGTGATGAATGTTCTCTACAAGAGGACCATTTTGGTATTGTATGTACATATTTATATATTTAAGTTTTGTAAAGCCAGACCTAATACTTTTATGATGTGACGATGTATATATATAGGTGTTAAATATGAAAAAAAAATTCTATGTAGTTTCATATGATAATATTTAACAAAATGTTTTAGTATAAGAAATTTGTAACGAAGATGGGTCGTTACAGCCTTGACTGATGGTGGGTGGTAGGTCAAACTGCAAGGAAGAGGAACACAATTGATCAAAAAGTGGTGAGCACATTGTGGAAAGACTGAGAAAAGATAGTCATATTTTCTCATGATTTATTTCGTTTAAGAGTAAGCAAAAAGTTGTAATCCTAATCGATTTCAGCAAGGGTAAAATCCTTGCAATTGAATTACACAACATTCCTGCATATTCACTGAATGATACATGCTAGAGAAACACTGAATGTCTCTTATAGCCATTGCCCTAATTGTAATGTTCACTACACTATTTTTTTTCTGCTAAGTTGTTGTTGACTATTGCTTACTGTGTTTATTTCTTTTGTTTCTATTTTAATATTTTGTTCAGTTTATCAAATCGAGGGTGGTTTTGGAGTGGTGTAAGGTTGAAGAGAACAATGAATCCATCTATTGGATCAAGGTTTTGTTTCTTCTTAATGTTTTAATTTGACAACAGTGTTAGAGATTGAATCTCAACATTTATGTGAAAACAATTCTATGAGTGGCACCCATGGGAATCCATGATCATGTATCTTGACATAATAACTTCATTAAAGGTGACTAGAGTATTTTCATTTATCATTGCTCTTAAGTTTGCATATTGCAGACGCTGCATAGTCATACGTTTTTCGTTTCAGGTTATGTCAGGTCATTACTTTAGAAGTGTCAATAAGGATTCTTATTTTCAAAGAGGGGAGCTTAATTATTAGGGGAGAGCCTATCAAATATAGAAGATTCCAAGCCTCAAGTCAAATTTTGAGTAAGACATTATGCGATTAGAAAAAAAGCATGAAATGATCTTTGTCCTTACTAGTAACAAAATCCCCATTAAAGGATTGGTATATTTTTAGAGCAAGACAAATGACAATTTTTTAAGATGTTATTAATCTATTTGGAATGTGATGGTGTTCTTATGAATCTTTTGGTAATTGAACTAAATAGTGTTATGATGATGTCTAGATCTGTATAATTTTCGCTATGCATAAGCCCAATATTGAGCAAGGACTAGAATAATATTTGTTCATGGAGAAAATCTAAAATTTTTCTAATTTTAAATTTCCTCCAATGAATTTGTAGTAGTTTGAACTATGAATTACTTTTTATATGATAGGCTTTAATAAAGATGGAATCAGATGGTTCTTTCATTATTAAAAATCTTGGCAAGAGATCCATCTTCTTGAATGACAAAGAAATTGCTACAGGACAAGCATGGGGTCTTAGTGCTAGTTGTGTGATCGAGGTAACTGTCTTTCCTTTCTATTCTTAAACTACTTTTACATTATAATGTTGCAATTTTGTTCTTTACCTTGAGAACATAATAATTTGTGATAAATGAATTCCATGCAAATTATGGGCATTTCACTCATCTTTGAGGTCAATAATATGTGTGTGAGGAAGTTTTTAGAAAATGTGAATGAAAAGAGACGAAGATAAAAGGAAGCATTTAACCTTGTTTGCCCGAGAGGGGTACGTAAGAATAGAAATGGGGGTCAAAGTTTGAATGTTTAGGATTTTAGGATAGCATTCTGATGCCAGCCAAAAATGGAAGTTATACTAGCTATTAATTTATGTCAATGTGTTGTAGATCAAAAGTTAGAATTCAAAGTGTACATATAGATAGAAAATGAAAAGGCTTCATAGTAGATATATAATATGGTTGTTGTGCAATGGAAACTGTTTATTGTCTTGTATGTTTCTTATTTCCCATTTTATTGTAATAGGGTTTTTTTAATGCAACAAACATCCCCAAGTAGGAATAATCATCAAAAAAATAATTAGTAAAACTATGGTATGGTTTCCTACAATTTAATAATTAGTAAAACTATGTTGGAGAAGAAGAAGAAGAAGAAGAAGAAGAAGAAGAAGTTAGGCAACATATAAATTTAATGAAGGAGAAGAAGAAGAAGAAGTTAGGCAACATAAATTTAATGAAGGAGTTGTGCATCATCACACGGGTTTTACACTAGTAATAGAACAAACAACACATAGATTGTTGTATAAAAGTTTTCTCTTTAATCTAAAACTACAAATTGAGAGGAGAGAGACTAACATGGATCTAGACAGTAGCACCTAAAAGCATAGACTAGTGGGCCTGAGTCGAATCTGCACCTCCCTCAACACAAACCCTTTTCTCAATGCCTCTCGAACCCCTCCTTCTCCATCCTCCACTGTTGCATTCACTCAAATCTTGACTTTTGTAGGAATAGTGAAACTTAGATGCATTGATTCACATGTTGACAACTCTAGCACATGGTTAGAAACTTGAGGGAGGGTATGATTATGAGTAGACCTTGGTCATGTGAAGTCCACGGTAATTTGGTCAGCGCATTCACATTTGCAACAGTTTAATTACTAATAGAGGGATGAAGAAAATTGCTTATTATTGGTTCTTTGATTGAAATTTCACCAAAGGGCCAAAACACACCTTTGGAAGACATAGTTCTGCAATTCAATTTTAGTTTAAGCCTTAAAGGATCTTTCTCTTCATATATGAACTTTTCAAGAGATCCATTGGACATTTAACTACCATAAGACTTCTGTTTTGTAACCTCCCTTTGTATAAGCTACCATACCCTCCTTGGCCTAATTTGTTTTTGAAGGAGTTGGTCATTTTCTTTACCTCCAAATAACCTTTTTGCTGAAAGGTGGCCATGTTGCTTCAGAAAATTCTTAATCTCAATCATTAGGTAAGTGGGATTCTCTTTCCTTGCGGCAATAATATCTTCGTAAGATGCAAGCCATGACCATCAAAACTCCCAATGCTCCAGCAACTAAAGTAGCTGTAGGTTTATTTTATCAAGAAGTTAGAATGAGAAAAAAAAAAGTATACCTTTCATGATAGTTTATTTTCATATTAACTTTTCTGGAAGAGATATTTTTGCTAAAAGGAGTCACTAGACTTCCTTTCTACAAGCAATCCCAAATGAAGAATTTAATAAATCTACAGCCCCCCTCCCTTTTTCTGCATTCAAATCAAATAGATTAATAAGGACTAAATTAAATGAAGATGAGTATATATATATTTTTTGATCTGTAGGAATCGAAGACAGTACCAAGGGATTTACAACACTCACGCACCCTGCTCAACCAACTAAGTTAGACCCCTTTGGTAGACGAGTATATATTTATGTGCTACAGGTGAAAATTGACATAAAATGAAAATGGAACCAATCAAACTTGTTCACACCAGGTCAAATAAATTTCTAATATATTTATATGCTTTGAGAGTTATGGTTATAACGTTATAACCACAATTGGTTATGGTGGTTATAACCATAACTCTCAAAGCATATAAAAAATATTACATTAATAAATGAAAGAAATAAACATTCATGAATCTATACAATACACGACATACAACATGTGTTATATTGTCATCCAGGATTTGTAGCACTGCCATTGTTTTGGCTAAATTTCTTTGTATTAGCCAAGTACTTTGCAAGAAAATAATTCATAAGAGTAGCATGTTTTTTGCTTTTAGCCTTCTTGATTCATCTTAACTATTGTAATTGATTTACGTAAAAAAAAAAACTACTGCAATTGACAAGAAGATAAAATTAACTTTCAAAGAAATATTGCAATGTTTGGTCTTTTTTTTTCTTTCCAAGGAGAAGTTAGATCAAATATTTTTTTCACTAAAACTCTTAAAAGAAAAACTTATTAATTATTAATAAGGACAATCTTGGAATCCTGCTATGTTGGTTTTACATTCGTTTTAGTAACTTATTGCTTCTTCTTTTTTCTTTTGACTTTTTAATGAACCAATGCTCCCTTACATTTTTAATGGCTTTATATTTACAAGTTTGCACAGTGACATGAAAAAATATTCAATGTCCTAAAAAAAATGTTTATGTTTAATAACTTGATTTCATTAACAAAGTGATTTTTGATATTTTTATTATTTGCAAATTATTATTAAAACAAATTTTTTAAACAAAGTAATTTTATGAAAATAAAATTAATTTACACAATATTTTTATTTTATAAATATACTTTTTCTTTAAATCAAATAACTAGATTTAAATAAAATTAAAAATTTTGAAAATTTTTATCAAACAATTTTTAATTTAAAAGGATCTTTCAAGCTAAAAAAAATGAAAGTTTACAACCAGTGTTTACTTTTTCTTTAAAACTTTTTCTTTTTAATTTTAATTTAAAAATATATTTTAAGTAGAAAAAAAGCTGGACTTAACAAAAATATGTACATCGCTTCAACCTTTGTGTTCCTTTCCAATGATTAAGTGTGTTTGGTTTTTCATTTCTAGGCCTCAAACAAAAGTTCAACATGAATTTATCACTCACGTAACATTTGTGTTCAATAGAAAAATAAACACCCTAACATGTTTACAAATGAGCATGTGCAAAGGGAAATAGAACCAAACCATTTAGTTATGTTTAAATGTCAATTAGGAGAATTTTAAAAGTACTTTTACTTTCAAAGTGGTGGATTTTTCTTCTTTATTTCTTGTTTTGAAATTTAGGGATGTACATTTAAATTACCAAAAACATGTCCTCTACTTTTATCCAAAACATAATGTTAGAGTCATAAAACTTTTTTTACGTTGCAAAAAAAGGAGTCAATAAGGACTAAATTAAACAAAGATGAGTATATATTTATGTGCTATAGGTGAAAATTGACATAAAATGAAGATGGAACCCATCAAATTTGTACACACCAGATCAAATAAATTTCTCATGTAACACTCTATAACGATAACTCACAAAGCATATAAAAAATATTACATTAATAACTTAAAGAAATAAACATTCATGAATTTATATAATACACGACATACAACATGTGTTGTATTGTCATCTAGGATTTGCAGCACCACCATTGTTTTGGCGAAATTTCTTCGTATTAGCTGGTTGCTTTTTTCCATTCTTATGGCTTTTGCACGACAATTTTCGATTGAGTTCCAACCTGACAAAACGCACACCAAAACTTAAATTTCTTCCTTGTTAGTGCGCATTTGTTTCCCTTGCTTCTTTACTAGTAGTTGTTTCATTTTGGTTCTCCAAACCAACTTAACCTTTGTTTTTGGGGACATCCTGATCCTCTTCTTTGGATTCCAATTTGCTTGTGTGTGCAGGGGTTAAGTAAGGATGAAGTGTCTGGCCTTCTGGTCTTAAATCTAGCCCTGAATACATGGTAAGAATGGCTTTAGTACATTTCACTCAATGTTTACTTTTCTTTAATAATAATGATGTGTTGTTGCTCTTACCTATTTTTTGAGTTCTCATGGATGCTTTAGCCTTGTGCTTTTTTCCTTGAATATGATCATTCATGTAACATCCTTATTTTATTTTACTGTTTGTGAATACTTTTCCATAGATATATGAGAAATTATGTATTGTATTTTATAGAAACTTTCTGTACATATTTTCATAATAAAATTTATACAGTTCTATTCAAAAAAATTTCCTAAGTCTTTTGATATTTTTGTTTTTGCTTAAATTGCTTGTTGACTGGATAGTTGTGTCAGATAACTGTCCAGGATAAAATTTCCGGTGTAACATTTTGGACTAGACTGTAATTTGATAAAAAGATAATTAAATATATATTTAAAATATATATAGTTGAGAAATTAAAATGTTAATTTTGAATTGTTAGGATTTTCTGAAAGTTAGAACTCTGTGAAATTAGTACGATAAAATTCTAAGGTAGAAAATTAAGATAAAATTTGTATGACATCTATGGAATTATCTATTAATTATAACATACTTAGAATAATTATTAAAATTATTTAACTAAGAAAAATAAAAATAAAAGTATTAGCCAATCAAAATGTGACAACTCAATATTTCTAATGTGATTTAATTAAGCTAATTAGACCTTGATTAAGAGATAATTAAGACACTACCCCAAGGTTTTTGATAGTGAGGAATTCAATGGTGGTATTAGTTTCTTAAAATTCTAATTAGTTTGTAAGATAATTAAAAAGTCCTAAACCTTCTAGAAAAATCCACTAATTACCTACACTTTTTGACTAATTGACCATAAGCTTAGCAACTCACGTTGGGAACTTGATTTGGCCGTCCAAGTGGCTGGAAAAGCTTAGCCAAATTGGCTGCCTTGAGTACTGCAGCTGGACGTGAAGATCTAATTAAATGGGGTGGAGAATTTTTTTTATAAAAACATAAGAAAACAAATTAAAAGAAAAACACAAAACCTAGCTTTTCTAAAAACCTCCAACCCGTGAGTTTCACAACAGCACCCCCTCCATTTTCACTTCATCTTAACTTCTAAAATCAAGAGAGAAATCCATCCAAACCTCACAAAATTTAAACCACCTTAGGCCAAAGAGAAGAGATTTAGGAGAAAAAGCTCAAAATTTCAAGAAGCCAAAGAAGAAAGGGAGAAAAGGATTCAAGAGTTTTTCCATCAAACTAAGGATCCAAGGTAAGGATCTTGGCATTTAATTTCAATTTAGATAACTTGGAAGTAGGAGAAACATGTTTTGAGGTTTAATTTCAAAGATTAATCAAGAACCATGAAAAGATGAAATTGATTTAGGGCTTATATAAATTGATGTTAGAAGTGTGAAATTGGTGTTTGATGTAATGTTAGGTTGATTTTATGATGTGTTATGACTGATTGAACCTTGAATTGGTTTGTTTTTGATTGAAATTGCTTGGTTGATTTTGAGAAGATGTTGGAATTTTGGGTAGTGACATTCACGGCCATGGTGAAGAAGAAAGGGATACTATGTGGAAATTTTAAAATAACCAAGGGCAAAATAGTCATTTCACATGTAGGGACACATTGGGAAATTCATAAAAAAGTTTAAGGGCAAATTAGTAAATTGTAAAAATATTCAAGGGTAAAATAGTAATTACACATGTTCTAGAAAGTTTAGGGGTAATCTTGGGATTTTATAAAAAGATCAAGGGTAAAATAAGAAATAATAGAAAATAGTAAGGGTAATTTGGTAATTTCACATTTTAAGGACATAATTGGAATTTTAGAAAAGATTAAGGGTAGTTTAGTAATTTTACATAATGAGACCTAGTTAGTATTTTATTAAAATATTAATGTTATAAGATTAATTATTGCATTTCATATCTCTTTATGTGATTGTAAAAATTTAATTATATAATTATGATCATTTTCATATTTCATAAGCATGAGTCTTTTGGGGAATTTTCAAAGATTTCCAATGAGAAAAGATGTTGTGGGCTAATCGGGACTGTGGTAGCCATGAATTTTAAATGATAAATGTTGACTAACCGTGACTGCGGTAGTCGTGAGAAATAATTTTGAAAGATGAGAAATGATTTTTTTTGGGTGAGCAGAATTTGTTAGATAGGACTGTATAGTCTGTGACTATATAGTCTGTGGGGTGAAGGGTATTGGCAATCCTACATATGGCCGGAATCTGGACAGAGATGCGGTCGTGGTGGCCTTCTTGGGTATCCTGATCTCCTAATTCTGTTTAGCTTATTCGCGTTTAGTAGGGGCTAATAGCTGAATTGCAGTGCGTAATGGTAGGCCAGTTACTTACTAAACACTCAAAGGGGAAGTCTCCATAGAGCAGGGTCAAAATGATTTTGAGTCAAAACTGCATTTGCATAAGGCATACTGCATTTGTCTTAATTATGTAATTTGTTAATTATTATATAAATTTTTCTGGTTGATAATGTCTGTCTTTGTATGAGAAATTAAATGCCTGATCCAGTAAAAATTTTGTCCCTAGATTCTAGGGAAATGTAAATATAGGTGAACTGGAAGAATAATTAGAAGAAAAAGATGCAGAGATTCGCCAGAGCTGTAGGATGGGAAAATATTTTGGGTAGACAATACTTGTAATACTTAGACTTATTTGTAAAAATGTTTATGAAAAATTTTGGTGACGTAAATTACAGAATATATTTTGAATATTATTAGATTGTATTAGAACTTTTATATATAATATAAATTATATACTTAAATTAAATTTAATTAGAAGGGGGGTTACAATTCAAGCATTTCTCACTCGTTGCAGTAATTTGACATAGCTCACATCTCCATTCCTGCTTGACTTTCTTCTGTAAACTCTCATTGTCTTCAACTGCAGGTGTCACCGATTTGCGCTTTCCACCATAATGACCAGCATTTGGTTTAGCCTGTAATGGGATAAACAAAATCATTTATGCTCACTAGCTAATTAAGATATTCAACACAACAAAATATTCACGGGACATTCTTAAACAAGGTGACATTTTTTCTAAGAAAAAAAACCTTTTTCACAATCCAAACAACACTAAAGAAGAAGTAGGAAAAGAAAAATCAAAATTGAAGATAAAGACACAAAGGTAGGGTAAATTAAACACAAGACTATACACTAACCAGTAGGATCACTTTATCTTTGCTATTTTGCGTAAGTCGGTTATCATCATGGAAATGGGAGGGTGAACGGAATTGTCACCCGCCAAACATGTTATTGTTATTAAATGAGATCCCCTCCGAATGCTCTTTCTGATACCATTTCTCTCCTCACTTCCTCTTCTAGCTCTCGTCGTCATGCCAATGCTATCTCGCCAGCAATTATTTCTCTCTTGATCTCCTCTTTCTCCAACTCTCGCTGTATTTGCTTTGTCTCCAACTCTAGCTGGAATGCTTCCTCGGCATTGATCGACACCGTCGTTGGGAAAACTCTGGGCGCCAAAACATTGCTAGAAAAACTACTTGGCATAAACTCATGCCCTGGAAAGCGAATAGCGAAAAAAATGAACACATGTAACTAACATTTTTTATTTTTTAAATTGCAAAACAAATAGGTATATATCTTGAAAGGAACGTGAAGAGAAGTGAGCATTACCTTGTAATGGGCATCTGGACAAGTAAGCTACATCAGAAAGGGGGCATGGTGGTGGCGATGTTGTTCTTTTGTTTTGGCCATTAGGATTTTTGAACTCCATGACAAAGTTTGGAACGTGAAACAAAGGGAAAGATGTAGAGAAAGAAAAACAAGTGGCAATGAAATTAGAGACAATGTGAGTGTTTGTGTGCAGTGTTGAGTTTGAAAGGGTGATTAAATAGGGATATTTCTCTCACTCTTTTGATAAAATTCTTCCAATAAAGTTTGACTCCAATAAAAAAATTTAATATGTTCAAAGTTTGTAATATTTATTGTTTCAAATTTTAAGCATTAAATATACATTTGATATTATTAATAAATGAAGAAATGGATGACTCAACTACAAATAATTGTCATGATGAATATAATAAATAAATATTTTTGAATATATCAATTATATTAAAATTAAAAATTATAATTTACATAAAAAATAATTTTGAATACATAAATTATATTTTACACTTATGATAAATAGTTTAAATAATATTTGTGGGAAACCAAGTAATATTTCATTTGGGTATCTAAAGATTAGTTAAAAAATTAATAATAAAATATTTTATTAGAAAGAGATAAATTGATTAACAATTTTTAATGTTTTCCATTTAATTTTTTACTTTTTACTCTGTCAACCTATTAATAATTTTCTTCTTATTTCTAATCAATTAAAGGTATTTTATTTTTAATTAATATATGATTGTAAAAAAAGGAAGTTAAAATATTGAATATTAAATTATAGCATTATTTTAATGCATTCTCCTAATGTTTCATATCAATAATACCATTAACAGTTTATTATATTTGACAAAACTTTTTTTTCTGGAAAAACATATATTGAAATAATAATAAGCATGTATTGGTAAAATATTAAATATAATGTTTTTAATGAAAAATTTAATTTTATTCTTTGACCATTATTTTTAAAGATATTAGTAAACAAAATTATTAATAAAGTTAATTTTTTTTTCTAGACCACAGGTTTTTGGTCTTCCTCCGAGGGCACTATGGGCGACAAAACTTTTCCTACAAATATTTAGCGTAACTGCATACCCAGAACTCGAACTCGAGACCTCTGGTTAAGCTGGAACAACTCCACGCACTTGGTGGTAAAGTAAACTGAAAAGATAAGTAAAATTAAAAAGTGATACTTTTTTCATCATTAGATTGAATTAAAATAATTTTAAATCTAACTTGCTTAAATTGACTTTGGATATATCATTAATTTTTCATTATAAACATTTTTTTTACTTTAAATTATTTAAATTTAAAAATAAATTTATCATTTAAAAAAATCTTAAAAATCTATTTTAATAAATTTTTACTTATTTTTATTTTCTAATTAAATATAAAGGCTAGAAAAATAGTTTTCTTTTCTTTTTCTTTTTTTTTAATGATTGTCCATTTAATTATCACTTAGATACTAAAATGGAATATTATTTGCTTGGGCTTAAATATGTTTTAGGTCCTTGATAAATTAGCAAATTTTGTTTTGGGTCCCTAACAAATTTTTTCTTTGCGTTGAGTCCCTAATAAAACAAAAGTTTTTTGGTCCTTGTTGTTTTGTTTTAGTCTTTCTAATATATCTATTTTTCATTATTGTCCCTAGAAAATGTAGATAATTTGTTATGAGTCCCTATCAAATATTTTTCAAAGGGATTGATACAAAATGAACAAAATATTATAAGGACTCAAAAGAAAAAATATATATATTAGAAGGATTAAAACAAAATATCAAGGATCAAAAATAAATTTTTGTTTTATTAGGGACTCAACGCCCAATTTTTTTTTTACCAGGAATCTAAAACAAAATTTGCTAATTTATCACAGACTTAAAACATATTTAAGCCAATTTACTTGTATAGCAAATATAGGGTGGGAAAAATCACGCAATAAACTAATTATATGATTACACATGAAAACTAATATGATGTATATATTTATAAAATAATGTTACTTTCGTAATTTTATTTTTCATTTGTGTAAGATTGCCTTCCCAAACTATTATCATCGAATGATCACACTGAATTAAGAATTTATGATCTCATGCATATTATTCAAACACTCCAATATTAAACTGATCCTAATGGGTTATTTATACGGTTTAGTTGATTTTTTTTATTTCTAGAAAATTCACAATTTTCTTATTTGATTCGTTATAATGTTTTAAAAATAAATTTACAGCAATTTTTTATTATTATCAAATAGCTTTTGTTTGACTTATTATTTTTCTCATACAGAGATTAAATAAAAAAAGGCCATGATAATTAAAAAGATGAAACAAATTTACAATATTTGGAGAGAATAGATAGAAATAAAAAAAAATACTACGAAAAATCATTTGATAAAGAAAAAGAATTTATGAAAAACTTCTATAAAGAGAATGAAAAATAAAGGAGTAAAGTACCAATCCAATAAATTATGAAATTTTAAGGGACTGAATGATAATCATTTGACTAAGGATGAAAATCAATTCTTTCCATCCCTACCGTACTCCATGTTAAAATATAAAAATTTATAATTAATTTATAGGCACACTTTAATAATTTAAAATTCATTTTATCTAAATCAAACTTATCTAATTTTAAAACAATCATTCCCTTAATTAAGCCCAAGAATAGATATCCTAGTATTAAGATGTCATGTCTTTTAAGATCATCCCAATTACTACAGATATTTTACCTTGACATCAATTTACAGGTGAAAACAAAATTCTTTACAACTGATATCATTGATACTTCATGTCTTTCAATATTTTACAATGACAAATTTACAAGAGAATACAAATTTCTTTAAACTTCATTTTCGTATTTAATTCAATGTACACTGCGAATTCAAGTATTGCAATAATTAAATGTAAGCTTCATTTTTGTGTAAGAAATCTCGGACTAGGTAGCTAGTTCTAAGTGTAACACTGTGATTTTTTTTCATAATGTATGATTAAGTATAGGATTTAAGATATAAGAGAAATTAAATTTAAATTATGTTATTTAATGGGCTAATTAACGAAATGGAGTAATTTGTTTATGTGTTGTTGGATGTTTAGAGAGTTTATTTTTATGCTAATTGGATGTTATATATATACATGGGTGGTATTAGTTAAGAGAGAGGAGTGTAGATAGAGGATGTTAAGGTGCAAATAGCAAAAGTTTAAAACACTCCCAAAGCTTTAACCGTAGCAAGCCTCTTCTCCTTCTCTCATTTCTCACTTTTCCTCCTTCCTCTCCAAGTTCCTCTTTTCTCTCTTGAGTTTAGAGTGTGAGCTTCTACACCATGGCTTGTTTCCTTCTTCCCTAGAGCCCTTTTGATTGTTATGGAGTGGGTAAGCTCTCCTCCTTCCTCCTTTGATCTCTTTGCTCCATTTCTTTTCTCTTTTCTTTTCTTGGGGTGACCAATAATGGGTTTTGATGTAGAACCCTTTATTGAGTGTTGTTTTTGGTTTGTATTCCATGAGTATGATGTGGTGGTGCTAAAGATTTGAGAAAGCCCTTTGATTGAGCTCAAGATCATCTTCTTCTTCTCAAAAAGCTAGCTAGGAGGTGGTTGTGGTAAGGGAAGCTCACTCTCTCCTTTTGTTTTATAATGGATTTTGAGTTGTTTGGTTTGAATCTTGAGTTATTTTATTGGGGTTTAGTGTTTAGAAGCTTAAGGAATGATTACTGATGTGTTTATTGTGAGTTTGGATGCTTGGGTAGCCATTGATGGGCTTGGAATCGTGAAATTTTGAAGAAGCCATGTTGCAGAAATCTCAAGTTGGCTTAAGCCAAAAATTTAGGCTTAAGTGAATCTGGGATTGTATGCAAGATTTAGCATTCTGGACAAAAATTGGCTTAAGCCAAGATTTTGGGCTTAAGTAGATTTTGGGTCAAATGTGAAGTGGAAGAAATTGGCTTGAGCCGAAAATTTTGGGCTTAAGCGAATTTTGGGTCAAATGTGAAGTGGGCAAAATTGGCTTGAGTAGAAAATTTTGGCTTAAGCGGATTTTGGGCCGAATGTGAAGTGGGCGTGGCTTGAGCCGAAAATTTTGGGCTTAAGCGGATTATGGAAATCTGACGAATGGCTTACGTGAAAATTTTCTAGCTTAAGCTAAATTAAGGTTGAATGTTTTATTTTACCCTAAATACTTTCTTGAGAGTTTCCAAAACAATTCCAAGTACATATAAAATGGTATTATGAGTTTTTATCATTTTGTTAAAGTTGATTATAAGTTGAGATTATCATATTATTGAAAGAGGTATATATATATATACATGAAGAAATATGAATTACTATTTGTTGAATGTGATATTAAAGAGACTATGATGTTTTGAGAAATTGAAATGGAATGTTGATGAGATGACAATATATGTGATGTGTATGTGAACTATGTGTTGGAACCATCCCTATATGTTAAAGAGGAGTTAGCTATGTCCTTTGGGAAGATTTTTATAGAAAAATGGTATACTTGGGAGGGTGAGTTTCACGCAAAAACTCTGGCCCACTAAAGCGACCCGGGGGTCTCGCCTAGTAGGATATCTTTCCAAGTACCACCCTTATGTTTTGACTGTTATCAACATGGAAATAGGAGGGTGAACGAAATTGTGACTTGCAAACCATGTTATTGTTATTAAATGAGATTCCCTCCGATCTTTGCATTGGGATTCCAAATGCTTTTTCTGATACCATTTCTCTCCTCATTTCCTCTTCTAGCTCTTGCTGTCATGCAAATGCTATCTCGCCAGCAATTATTTCTCTCATGATCTCCTCTTTCTCCAACTGCCGCCGTATTTGCTCTGTCTCCAACTCTTGCTAGAACGCTTCCTCGACATTGATCAGCACCGTCGTTGGGAAAACTCTGGGGGCCAAAACATTGCCAGAAAAACTACCTGCCATAAACTGATACCCTGGAAAGTGAATCGCAAAAAAAATGAACTCATGTAACAAAAGTTTTTTATTTTTTAAACTGCAAAACAAATGGGTATATATCTTGAAAGAAATGTGAATAGAAGTGAGCATTACCTTGTAATGGGCATTTGTAGAAGGAAGCTACGTAAGAAAGAGGGCGTGGTGGTTATGATGTTGTTCTCCTGTTTTGGCCATTAAGATATTTGAACTCCATGACAAAGCTTGGAACGTGAAACAAAGGGAAAGACGCAGAGAAAGAAAGACAAGTGCCAATGAAATGAAATCAGAGACAGTGTGAGTGTTTGTGTGTAGTGTTGAGTTTGAAAGGGTGATTAAATAAGGAAATTTCTCTCATTCTTTTGATAAAATTCTTCCAATAATGTTTGACTCCAATAAAAAAATTTAATATGGTCAAAGTTTGAAATATCTATTGTTTCAAATTTTAAGCATTAAATATTCATTGACTATACATATTTGATATTTTTAATAAATTAAGAAGTGGATTACTCATAACTACAAATAATTGTCATGATTAATATAGTAAGTAAATATTTTTGAATACATCAATTATATTAAAATTAAAAATTATAATTTAGATAAAAAATATTTTGAATACATAAATTATATTTTACACTTATGATAAATAGTTTAAATAATATTTGTAGGAAACCAAGTAATGTTTCATTCGGGTATCTAAAGATTAATTAAAAAATTAATAATAAAATATATTATTAGAAAGAGATAAATTGATAAACAATTTTGAATGTTTTCCATTTAATTTTTTACTTTTTACTCTGTTAACCTATTAGCAATTTTTTATTATTATTTCTAATCAATTAAAGGTATTTTGTTTTTAATTAATATATGATTGTGAAAAAGGAAGTTAAAATCTCGAGTATTAAATGATAGCATTATTTTAATGCATTCTCCTTATGTTTCATATCAATAATACCATTAATAGTTTATTATATTTGACAAACCTTTTTTTTTCTTCTGAAAAACATTTATTGAAATAATAATAAGCATGTATTGGTAAAATATTAAATATAATGTTTTAATGAAAAAAATTAATTTTATTCTTTGACTTTTATTTTTAAAGATATTAATAAACAAAATTATCAATAAAGTTTAAATAATTTTTTTTGTCTAGACCACGGGTTTTTGGTCTCCCTCCGAGGGCAATCCTATTCGAGCTGAGTAGAACCACTATGGGCGGCAAAACTTTTCCTCCGAATATTTAACGTAGTTGCATACCCAAAACTCGAACTCGAGACCTCTAGTTTAGCTGGAACAACTCCGCGCCAGTTGATCCACACACTTGGTGGTAAAGTAAATTGAAGAGATAAGTAAAATTAAAAAGTGATACTTTTTTCATCATTAGATTGAATTAAATAATTTTAAATATAACTTACTTAAATTGACTTTGGATATATCTTTAATTTTTCATTATAAACTTTTTTTTTTACTTTAAATCATTTAAATTTAAAAATAAATTTATCATTTAAAAAAATCTTAAAATTCTATGTAAATAAATTTTTACTTATTTTTAATTTTCTAATTAAATATAAAGGTGTGAAAATTAGTTTTCTTTTCTTTTTTTTTAATGATTGTCCATTTAATTCTCACTTAGATACTAAAACGGAATATTATTTGCTTTTATAGCAAATATAGGGTGGGAAAATTCACGCAATAAACTAAATATATGGTGACCCATGAAAATTAATATGATGTATGTATTTATAAAATAATGTTACTTTCGTAATTTTATTATTCATTTGCGTAAGACTGTCTTCCCAAACTGTTATCATTGAATGATCACACTGAAATAAGAATTTATGATCTCATACATATTATTCAAACACTTCATTTTTAATCTGATCCTAGTCGCTTATTTATAAGGTTTAGTTGATTTTTTTTATTTCTAGAAAATTCACAATTTTCTTATTTGCTTCATTTTAATGTTTTTAAAATAAATTTATAGCAATTTTTTATTATTATCAAATAGCTTCTGGTCCTTATTATTTTTCTCATGTAGAGATTAAATAAAAAAAGTGTTGAAGTAGAACCCTTTATGAGATGTGAGGCCATAGGCGATGTATAATAAGATGCGAACCTTATTGATTGAGATATGAGGCCGAAGCCGATGTGAATGATGCGTAAAAATGCGTTCGCAAAGGGCAAGCGTACCCTACGCAGTAGTAACAGTGGACTCTAGGAGTCCGGATATCGAACCCAAAGGACCAGTCGCGTTCCCAAATAATTAATCTCGCAAATAACTAAGCAATCCAGAATATAAAAATCAAATTGAGAAGAATGTTGGTCAATTGTTCTTTTCAAAAGAAAGAGAATCGGAGCAGAAAGATTACTGTGAGAACAATTATGATAAAGAAGCCTAGGATTGTGATTTCACATGTACCCCCTTTTTCCCCCAATTCTAATCTTAATAAAATCCCTAAATGTGTTACTTGCCAGCGACCTCTTAAATTCGTTAATTAACAATTGATCATAGTTAATAACGCTATTTCCCCTAATTTAATTCCCAATTGATCATAGGTGAATTAATTTAGAGCAAATGATAAATCTCAAAGAGGTTGATTAACAGGTTAATCTACTGGAAATTCATACAATAAGTTTGATCATGCAAATTGTACAAATCCAATCACTTCACAGTTCAGTTAATCGCAAGCAATTGATCATAGACAAGAGATTAACTTATGTTTAGACTGATCGGTCCTAAAAGCAATAAAAGTAGTGAAGAGATACAAATAACTGAATAACATCGAGGTTTTATTAAAATTAGAACCGGGGTACAAGGGTACAGCTACATCACAATCCGGGGCTAAGAGAAACTAGCCACTCATGTTCATGATTAAGCCAGAAAACTCAAAAGAAGACATAAAGATTACAAAAGGGAAGAAACTTTACAGTGATGATCCCCAATGGTGTTCTCTACGTCCTCCCGCAGCTCAGAGTCTCTCACAGGACCTCTTTCTCACCCACAACCCTCAGTTTTTGAAATAGACAAAAGATGAAGATAAAAGGGTTTCCTATCCTATTTATAATAATTCAAAATTTAAATGGCTGACAGCGCAACTTACCACGGCCGTGGTAAAATGACCACGGCCGTGGTCCTTGCATAAAAGTCCAATTCTACTACGCAACCAGCATGGCCATGGTAAATTTACCATGGCCATGGTCCTTGTGTTACTTCAATTATGGCCTTTTTTTCTTGGTCCTCTAGACAGTGGCATTTTTGCTCCAAAAAGTGCAATTTTCAACTCTTTTCCTCATGAAGCCTCTTGAGTACCTGTCTTGCACCAACTAACACCAAACAGTGAGTTTTGCCAATAAAATATATTCAAAATGTATGAAAATGGCATCTAAACTCACATCAAAATACAATCAAAGTCCAGTTTATCAGTGAACTAGTGAGGCCAAAGCCGATGTGTGAAATAAGGTGCGAACCTTATTGCATGAAATCCGATTGAATATTGCCAATAAGTAGTAGACAAAAGAGTTCATTAAATGAATGAGTGAAATAATGAAACTATCGTAATAAATTTAGCAATCATAAAACTGACCTCGAACTCCTCGTCTATTCACCATATTGCCGATGTTTAATAAGGTGAAGACCTTACTGTTTTTGTCCGACCTTATATTTCCTGAGTTGTGTAGTAAGATGTAAACCTTATTACTTAAGCTGTGAGGCTATGAAGCCGATGTACAATAAGGAGTAGGCCTTATTGTGTAAATCAAGCTGTGTGGCTGCGAAGCCAATATGAGGTGAAGACCTTATGATGTACTATATGGCAGTGTTGCCGACATAAGGTGAAAACCTTATGATGTTGGCCAACCTTATATCTCCTTTTCACCTTACCTCTCCCTTTCCACTCACCAACTTGTTGTATCAGAGAGTAACAATATGTATGAACAAATTATAAGCAAGTTAAGACATAGATCCAGTAAACATATCATGAATAGTAAAAAGATTTCATTGACAACTAAGTTCCACCACAACATGTACATGCGAGATATATTTATACTAAGATATGAAAACAAAATGAGTGAAATGAAATAACTGTAGTATTTGTCACTAGGCTATTTTTTATGTCCGAGCTACGAAATAATCTTATCGACAAACACATGAGTGTTTTAAACAGATATACATCATCATGGGACTATTTGAATTTTCGGTCCTCAAAGTAGAATTTAGAGAGAACCGTTCCATATTAGCATGCATGGGATAAATTTATAATTCTCATGACAGTAATGCATTATAATGAGCCACCGTTTGGACTTGTTTATCAATGATAGCATGATGTTATAATATGTTGTAATAGCATAATAACATCCAAGCATAGTGGAATTAAGTGTGACCATAAAATTTTGTTTCTATTTTGATCAAAGCATATGAAACATGAAGATGTCACGAGGGCCCACAAAGAAGGAGAAATACCTTAGCTTTTGTTTAGAAGTGTATAAAAGCATTCGACTTGTAGGTGTCCGATCAAAGCATATGAAACGAGAAGATGCCACGAGGGCCCACAAAGAAGGAGAAATACCGTAGCTTTTGTTTAGAAGTGTATATATTGAAGCATTCGACTTGTAGGTGTCCGATCAAAGAATCCCTAGTGAACCCATCAAACCTGACCATGATCAACACAATCCTCACTTTCCTTTGCCAAAACCGAGTTCAACTAACATTGGCCGACCTCTTCATGGCATCCCATAAAATTAGATCGGACTTCAACCTACGTGTCCTTTGAGAAGAAGTCGACCTTCATGATGTAGGCTTTGTTAAGTGCCCGAGGCACTTGATTATGTTGTGATTTTTGGATCAGTTGTGTACTTTTCCTACAATTTTCTTTTTGAAAAAGAAACAGAGCAATACAAGATTGTATTGTGCAAATCAACTAAGTTTAGTAAGCTAGGTTGGTCTTCTAGGTATTTTTCTTATTTGAATTGTGAAATGAATGAAATGAACTCACTGACACACTTCTGAATTTTTTGAGCAAATATACATTAACAATTTTTGCCCCTTGGAGTATATAATCATGATGAAATGGTTGTAAATGTCACATGTACGTCATTAAAACATATCACGTAATTGTGCCAGTATATTTGCTATGACTATTAGTGCTCTCACACATTCTTTCCTTCACACTATAATTCGTCCTCCCATGACAAAACTAATCAAAACTAGAGGGATCATTTGAATGAAGTGAGTAAAAGATTTAAGTACCTGAAATAGAAGATCTTTTGGGTGCCAATGTTCAAGCCCTCCTTCTAGCGCCAATGTTCCAGCATCGAGTCCGCAGGCATCGTTAGGGTACCACATCCGAGGTATTGTCTGTTTAGGTGCTCTTTTTTTTTTTTTTCTATCGAGAGTATCCGTGCAATTGAGTAGTAATAGCAATTTTGAGTCCCGAGTTCTTGCTAAAAGTAATTCACCATATCCAAACGTGTAATACAAAATTATTTCACTTCCTTCTCAATTCTCTCATGAATTATGGTCAATATTTACCATCTTCCTTGTCACACTTACCCCAATCAACAAGCATGTTTGGCATTGAAAGCCGATCTTTTATGAAATAGTGTGTATTTCTCAAATTTTATGGTCACGTGTTACATTTCCAAATCTCCAACGAAGCAAAATCAGCAGAACAGATCATTACTATCTTAATCCAGAGTAGGACATGGATTCTCCAATAACATTATATGGTATCATATGATGATGCAATCATTACCTCACATCAAGTACAAGAAATGTTATATTATTAAAGGCATACGGTTTGAGAAGTTATGAAGACTTGCCACAAGTTGGCTTTGATTGCCAAAAATGAATTACTTGTGTCTATCTATGCACTTTGTATCTTATATATTTGGATACTATCCTTTGTATGAGATGCAAACTATGTCACAGGTTCAAATGCTTGTATTTATCTTGACATAGCACATTTGATGTATTCAATTTCTTGCAACTATAAGATTCGACAAAATCATGATAAAGGTGTGTACCTTTGGTGTTGTGACAGAATCATGGATTTATCACTAGGGAGTGTACCTTAGATGTTGTGAAGATGAGCACATGAGCTCTTATTTAAGCAGATTCATGCCACACACGATTCAAGGTATGTCAAGGTGTGAGTACACACAGATCAGCCCGATAACAACTTCTCATGAATGTAGTGCCATCTTTTATTTGCCTTACAACTGTGAAACTTCCCTTTGTTCATTAGTTCAGCTTTGATAGCAAGTTCGGCCATTGTGTGGCTTTAGGTGAGTCTAAAGACTCAATGTTTGTTGGGGTTGATTATCTCGGCCTCAAGCTGAGTATGTTAGTAGCTTCAATGTCTCCCATATTCCTTGTCATACTCTTACCCCACCAACAAGCATGTTGCACCTATATTAATTAATCACACCAGTCTTAAAATCAATTAACAAAAATGCGCTCTAAACAGGCAGTGAAAGAACCAATCGATGTGCTTCAAGCAAGCACAAAAGTCAGTAGAGAATCAGCGAAGAATCATCAATTTGTATATGAAATGAATTAGACAAATTAATATGAACAGAAATGATAGAACTGAGTTGGGCAAGACTGAGTAGTATAAAAATATCTTAATATATGAGGACTGAGTAGGCAGTAATACCATTATACTTCCAAACCATATATATCCGACATAGACTCTGGGCGACATCGATATTGACCAAACATTCTATATATAGAATTTAACCGAGCTTAGTCTTGGTTGTCCAGAATTGGGTCATACGTCATCCTCCAACGCTCATTACTAGAGATACTAATATAAACAAATATTTCCATATCTTGCATGAGTATAGGGTTGACTTAGCTTGAGAAAAATAAGTCAGAAGGTATTCTTTTGAGACAATCAGCAAAATAAAACAACAATCTTGGTGACTTTTGCTGTGTTATAGCTATCTCAGCAATATGGCTAAAGCAACCGGTAAACCAAGTCAGCAATTAAAGAGTGATTAGTAGCCTTACACATTTTCTATAAAAGGAAAATAAAAGAGAGTAGTGTTGGTAATTCATATGTGACGACCATTTTAATTAACAATTGCAAAGGGTATGATAGATTGTGCCACTTCACATATGCTAAGAAGGGTGAAAGTTTCAAATCACGTGTAGGGTGTAGAGCTGTAAAATATTAGGCACAAATCGATTTGTTTCATGAAAATATCAAGTTCGAATGCTAATATTGTTTGATTATAAAATTGTATTCGGTGCATGTGCGAAGATGAACAACTAGTATTTGGTGAGCAGTTTTTGAACTTGATATTTTCATGGTATATGCTTGAAATCATCAGTAGAAGCAAGAATTTTAATTATGCCAATGTCATGTCATATTTAGCATAGGAATATTATAATAATATTGTGATATAGCATTTCATATAGGAACTGAATGTCGTAACATGTGAAGAATAAAACTTTTTGTAAGTATACCTCTAGTAATATATAATATAATATATATTATAATAGAGAAGCCAATAACTTTGACATAATTCTTTCAAGCAAAAGAACTTGTACCGTTAACACGCACAACATGTCTTAAAAACTTCCCATTCCCACTTCGTTAGTTTTAAAAGAAACTGTTTCTTTCCACGTCGCCTACCAAGCAGGCTTTCTTTGGGTATCCCTATTATCTCATAAGGACCGTTGTAAAGATATTGAAATATTTGTAACATTTTCTTGAAGTACTAGTGCTCTAAACTTGATAGTCTTACTATAAACATTGGAAAGCTTCCCGTAAGCAATGAATCAAGAAAATATCCTCGGTTTAGCTTCAATATAATATTAAAGATTGAACCTGTTTTGGTGTTGAGACGGGGATGCCAGAGGGGTCATGTTCAATTTGGCTTGCCTTGTAGAGTTTTGGTGTTTATTTTATATGCATATTTATAGTATGCTCTTCAGCGCTGCCATCACCGAGTTCAATGTCTTCTTTCAATTTATTGCACTCCCCACTGTCACGCTATCCACGTCCTCATCACATACACTTCTACGTCCTACCAACATATTTGATCAGATCTCTCTGTGATTTCTATAAGTACTGCACTGACGATCTTAACAAATCCTAACAATAGTGATTAATGAAAAAGGTTTAGAACTTGTACTGTGCATCTTGGTTTGGTTTTGTCGAGTTGAAAATGAACACAAGATATGCTTATTCTTGGAAGTAAAATAGCTAAATTGAAATAATTAAATTGACTGTGCACAGATCGATTGTCAAAATTTAAGAATATTAGTTGTACTTGCAACTGGAAATAATCACAAGTTCAACGAAGCCATTTTTAAATCAATCGTGAGGGAGAATTTTAAAATAAGAATAACATAACTCCATCTCTACATTACATAATGCCTCCACCAAATTCAATGTAAGCACATCGTCCATATAATAATGTTGATAAGAAATTGGGTACCAATCAGTATATGACATAACAAATGATGTGTGCCAATAATGATTTTAATAATGAATGAATAAAAAGACTGAACGTCCTTCCCTAAATTTCTCGATGACGAGGATATTCAATTTAATATGCATTTGCGTCTCCATATTCTTTGATCATTCAGATCAGTCCTTCGATGCATGAAGTTGAATGTGTGGCCGGGGAAAGTTTACCTCGGCCCCACAGTGGGTGCCAAATGTTCTTACCGACTTCTGAGGTGCTCCTACTCGGTATGCTGAGCTCCTCCGGGCAGTGGGAGTGATACCTGCAAAGCCACTCCAACGCTCAAGTCAGTAAGTGATAATCAGAGTTCTAGTAGAGTTAAAATATATCTTTACCTGCAGCGTACCCCTTTATTTATAACAGTAGAGTTTGTCAATTAGAGGGATAGGTGGTTACCTGTTTGTGATGTAGTGGGATAGGCAGTTGAGTGATTATTATCCACTAATAACTCAAATAGCCGATTTATATCGAAGCCTGAAAAGGCTTTTCGAAAGAATACTTGGATAGATAGCCTGCAAAGACTTAGAGAATACTGGGGTGAAACCTGGAAAGGTTTTTTGAAATAATACTTAAGGGGAGCCTGCAGAGGCTTAGAGAATATTAAGGTGTAGGAGCTTGTGGAGGCTTCAGTAAAGAAAGAATACTGTGGTTGGTGCTTGTGTTAGTGGAAATCCTACAGGTGTACGTACTAGACGTAGCCCAGGTTGGGTTGACCAGTATAATTTATGCGTGTGCTTTATCCTTCTTACTGCTTTTGATTTGTGCGTTTCTAAATCATTACCTTGAGCAGCATTGTTTTTTACATGATTATATCTTTGATATAAATTCTTTTAAGCCTGCTCAAATTGTTTTACATGTCCAGAAGCAAACACCTACTCATCGCTTTGTATTGACCAAAACAGATTCTACCTACCCTGAATCTAACATTTTTATGAGTAGCTTCTGAAACAGTATACAAAAGTATTTTTATATGATTCTTATTGAATAATCATTTTATACAAAGTACTATCAAAGGATAATGTTTGCTTTCAACAAAGCTTCTTGAAGTTGGTACTCTGATATATCTTTAGAACTTTAGAAGCTGGGTGTTCTTTTGCAGAAAAAGCCATAGTCGATTACGTATCACTATTCAACCCCTTCTTCTAGTGACCTTCTGATCCACTTCAATTCCAAATAGAATAATAACATCTTAAAATATTGTTATTTGTCTTGCTCTAGAAATATACCAATCCTTTAATGGGGGATTTTGTTACTAGTAAGGACAAAGATCATTTCATGTTACTAGTATTGGGATGTGAAGTTTAGGTTCCATTATTGCTATTTTGTTTTGTTGTATTGGGTTGTCTTTTTTTTTTTTTTTTTTTTTTTTTTTTTTTTTTACTATTTTATCAATGGCCAGTAGTTTTAATAGCAATGTTGAGGGGATTTGGATATTATCCCAAAAGAGATATATGATTAAAATATATTTTAATTATATTATATATGAAATTAAAATTTTGATTACATTGAATACAACCAATTTATTTATTTAAAAAAGGAGATATATGATTAAAAAAACTTATAAAATCAACTGAGAAGAAAAATTTTATAAAATAAATATTAATATAGAATATGGATTTTATCAAGCTGCATCTTTAGAGAATTTTGTTAAGAAAATAACAATTAAATTAGTAATCAATGAATAGCTGATAGCTGGTAATGCAGTAAAAAAAAAAAAAGCTTATAGCTGGTAATATTTAGTATGGAAAGGGAAGGTGAAGGAGTAAATGTGTTATTGAAAAAAATAAAATTCCCGCACAACAAAACAAAAAAAAAAATATTGATCATTAAGACATAAAAATAGATATATGTAAATATGTTATGCAATAGTGAATATTATTATTGATTCCGTATATATATATATATATATATATATATATATATATATATATATAATATTTAATATTTTATTCTTAAAAAAATGGATAAAAAACTTTCCCGTGCATTGCATGGGTGACAAATAAAAAATATTTATTTATAAATATTCTTTGAAAATTTGATTTATTTTATCCAAAGTATTAATTTATTCACGGTATTTTAAAATAATATATATAGTGTATGGTTTACATGTTAAATATTTGTTGTTATTGAGATATCCAAATAAGTCAAACTATAATTTATATTTGAAGTTGTAATTGATTTTTAATTAATGTTATACATTTTCCAAAATATAAACGTGGACCGACAAAACAATTAAAGTAATATTATATGAAATAATTTTATATTCAATCTACTTTGTGTAACAAAGTGAATGTTTATATTCGATGCGTTTTAGTTGTTAAAAAAGAAGAAGAAGAAGAAGAACTGGCCTAACTAGGCCGTACATACTGAGTTAGAACAAAAACTAAGTGTGTGCACCTAACCTTCTACAACATCTAGAAAATACCTACATGAGAAAGCAACACTTAATCGCTTAATTTTTCTTGTTTGCTATGTTAGTTCCAGGTATTCATTTTCTCCATCAAAGGTCTCTCATTTACTGGACAATCAAGTTCGTCTGAACATTTTCCTGTTAGAAAACCAGAGTGACCACAAGTTAATGTCTTCCGAGAAGCAGTGGACAGAATGCAAGAGGTAGTGCTAAAAATGCCACGTTTTGAAAAGAATATTGTTGACAACTTGATAATTGTAGAAAATTATGATTATGATTATTGTAAGTCTTCATACTCTTGAGGCAACAAATAAATTTAATGAAGGAGTCGTGCATCATTGCATGGGTTTTACACCTGAAAGTGAATACTAGTGGGTCCCGCGGTCGAATCCGCACCTTCCTCCACTGCTCTTGCATTCCTTGCAGTTAGTGTTATTCCAATTCAACACAAACCCTTTTCTCAATGCCTCTTGAACCCGTCCTTCTCCATCTTCCACCATTGCATTCACTCAAATGTTGACTTTTGTAGGAATAGTGAAACTTAGATGCATTGACTCAAATGTTGAAAACTCTAGCACATGGTTAGAAACTTGAGGGAGGGTATGATTATGCATAGACCTTGGTCATGTGATGTCCACGGTAATTTGGTCAGCCGGTTCATATTTGCAGCAGTTTAATTACAACTAGAGGAATGAAGAAAATTGCTTATTATTGGTTCTTTAATTGAAATTTCACCAAAGGGCCAAAACACACTTTTGGAAGACATAGTTATGCAATTCAATTTGAGTTTAAGCCTTAAAGGATTCTTCATATATGAACTTTTCAAGAGATCCATTGGACATTTAACTGCCAAAAGACTTCCATTTTGTAACCTCCCTTTGTATATGCTACCATATCCTCCTTGGCATAATTTGTTTTTGAAGGAGTTGGTCATTTTCTTTACCTTCAAATAACTGTACCTTTTGGTTGAAAGGTGGCCATGTTGCTTCAGAAAATTCTCAATCTCAATCATTAGGTAAGTGGGATTCTCCTTGCACCAATAATATCTTTGTAAGATGCAAACCATGACCATCAAAACTCCCAACGCTCCAGCAACTGAAGTAGCTGTAGGTTTATTTTATTAAGAAGTTAGAATGAGAAAAAAAAAAAAAGTATACCATTCATGATAGTTTATTTTCATATTAACTTTTCTGGAGGAGATATTTTTGCTAAAAGGAGTCACCAGACTTTCTTTCAACAAGCAATCACAAATGAAGAATTTAATAAATCTACAGCCCCCCTTTCTGCATTCAAATCAAATAAATTAATAAGGACTAAATTAAATGAAGATGAGTATATATTTATCTGCTATAGGTGAAAATTGACATAAAATGAAGATGGAACCAATCAAACTTGTTCACACCAGGTCAAATAAATTTCTCATGTAACACTTTATAACCATAACTCTCAAAGCATATAAAAAATATTACATAAACAAATGAAAGAAATAAATATTCATGAATCTATATAATACACGACATACAACATGTGTTATATTGTCATCCAGGATTTGCAGCACTACCATTGTTTCGGCTAAATTTCTTCGTATTAGCCAGGTACTTTGCAAGAAAATAATTCATAAGAGTAGCATTTTTTTGCTTTTAGCCCTCTTGATTCATCTTAACTACTGTAATTGATTACGTAAAAAAAAAAAAACCTACTGCAATTGACAAGAAGATAAAATTAACTTTCAAAGAAATATTGCAATGTTTGGTCTTTTTTTTTTCAGGAGAAGTTAGATCAAATAATTTTTTAACTAAAACTCTTAAAAATAAAAGGACTTTATTTATAATAAAGGAAAAAAAAAGAGCTTAAAGAAAAAGGTATGATGCTTTTCGGTGACTTATTAATTATTAATAAGGACAAACTCGGAATCCTGCTATGTTGGTTTTACATTCTTTTTAGTAACTTATTACTTTTTTTTTTTACTTTTAATGAACCAATGCTCCCTTATATTTTTAATGGCTTTATATTTACAAATTTGTACAATGACATGAAAAAAGATTCAATCTCCTAGAAAAAAAATGTTGATGTTTAACAACTTGATTTCATTGACAAAGTGATTTTTGAAATTTTTATTATTTGCAAATTATTATTAAAACAAATTTTTTAACCAAAGTAATTTTATGAAAATAAAATTAATTTACACAATATTTTTATTTTATAAATATACTTTTTCTTTAAATCAAATAACTATATTTAAATAAAATTAAAAATTTTGAAAAATTTTATCAAACAATTTTGAAATTTTCAAGTTAAAAAAAAAGAAAGTTTACAACCAGTCTTTACTTTTACTTTAAAACTTTTTATTTTTAATTTTAGTTTAAAAATATATTTTAAGTAGAAAAAAAGTTGGACTTAACAAAAAATCATTTACATCACTTCAACTTTTGTGTTCTTTTCCAATGATTAAGTGTGTTTGGTTTTTCATTTCTAGGCCTCAAATAAAAGTCCAACATGAATTTATCACTCATGTAGCATTCATGTTCAACAGAAAAATAAACATCCTAACATGTTTACAATTGTAAATGAGCACGTGCAACAGGAAATAGAACGAAATCATTTAGTAATGTTTAGATGTCAATTAGGAGAATTTTAAAAGTACTTTTACTTTCAAAGTGGTCATTTTTTCTTCTTTATTTTTTGTTTTGAAATTTAGGGATGTACATTTAAATTACCTAAAACCTGTTCTCTACTTTTATCCAAAACATAATGTTAGAGTCTTAAACTTTTTTTTACATTGCAAAAAAGGGAGTCAATAAGGACTAATTAATAAGGACAAAATTAAACAAAGATGAGTATACATTTATGTGCTATAGGTGAAAATTGACATAAAATGAAGACGGAACCCAACAAATTTGTACACACTAGATCAAATAAATTTCTCACGTATAACCATAACTCTCAAGGCATATAAAAAATATTACATTAATAAATGAAAGAAATAAACATTTATGAATCTATATAATACACGACATACAACATGTGTTGTATTGTCATCTAGGATTTGCACCACCCCCATTGTTTTGGCGAAATTTCTTAGTATTAGCCAGTTGCTTTTTTCCATTCTTATGGCTTTGCATGACAAGTTTTTATTGAGTTCCAACTTGACAAAACGCGCACCAAAACTTAAATTTCCTCCTTGTTAGTGTGCATTTGTTTCCCCTACTTCTTTACTAGTAGTTGATTCATTTTGGTTCTCCAAACCAACTAAACCTTTGCTTGTGTGTGCAGGGGTTAAGCCAAGATGAAGTGTCTGGCCTTCTGGACTTGAATCTAGCCCTAAATACATGGTAACAATGGTTTAGTAGATTTCACTCAATGTTTACTTTTCTTTAATAATAATGATGTTTTGTTGCTCTTACCTATTTTTTGCGTTCTCGTGGATGCTTTAGCCTTGTGCTTTTTTCCTTGAATATGATCATTGAAGCCTTTCTAACTTGTTGCAGTAATCTGACATAGCTCACATCTCCAATCCCGCTTGACTTTCTTCTGCAAACTGTCATTGTCTTCAATTGCAGGTGTCACCGCTTTGCGCTTTCCACCATAATGACCAGCATTTGGTCTAGCCTGCAATGGGATAAACAAAATCATTATGCTCGCTGGCCAATTAAGAGCTTCAACACAACAAAATATTCAAAAGACATTCTCAAACAATGTGACATTTTTTAATCAAAAACTAAGAAAAAAAACCCTTTTTCAAAATCCAAACAACACTAAAGAAGTAGGAAAAATAATCAAAATTGAAGATAAAGACACAAAGGAAGGGTAAATTAAACACAAGACTATACACTAACCAGTAGGATCACTTTATCTTTATTATTTTGCGTAACTTTTCTGTTATCATCATGGAAATGGGAGGGTGAATGGAATTGTTGCCCACCAAACAAGTTTTTGTTATTAAATGACATCCCCTCCGATCTTTGCATCAAGTTTCCGAATGCTTTTTCTGATACCATTTCTCTCCTCACTTCCTCTTCTAGCTCTTGCCGTCGTGCCAATGATATCTCGCCAACAATTATTTCTCTCCTAATCTCCTCTTTCTCTAGCTCCCGCCATATTTGCTTTGTCTCCAACTCTCGTTGAAATGCTTCCTCGGCATTGATCGGCACCATTGTTGGGAAAACTCTGGGCACCGAAACATTGCCGGAAAAACTACCTGACACAAACTCATACCCTGGAAAGCGAATAGCAAAAAAAATGAAGTTGTGTAACTTAAGTTTTTTATTTTTTAAACTACAAAACAAATGGGTATATATCTTGAAAGGAACGTGAAGAGAAGTGAGCATTACCTTGTAATGGGCATATGGAGAAGTAAGCTACATCAGAAAAAGGGCGTGGTGGTGGTGATGTTGTTCTTTTGTTTTGGCTATTAAGATTTTTGAACTCCATGACAAAGTTTGGAACGTGAAACAAAGGGAAAGACGCAGAGAAAGAAAAATAAGTGCCAATGCAATCAGAGACAATGTGAGTGTTTGTGTGCAGTGTTGAGTTTGAAAAGGTGATTAAATAGGGAAATTTCTCTCACTCTTTTGATAAAATTCTTCCAATAAAGTTTGACTCCAATAAATTTAATATGGTCAAAGTTTGAAATATTTACTGTTTCAATTTTTAAGCATTAAATATTCATTGACTACACACATTTGATATTATTAATAAATTAAGAAGTGGATGACTCATAACTACGAATAATTGTCATGATGAATATAATAAATAAATATTTTTGAATATATCAATTATATTAAAATTTAAAATTATAATTTGTATAAAAAATGTTTTGAATACATAAATTATATTTTACACTTTTGATAAATAGTTTAAATAATATTTGTAGGAAACCAAGTAATATTTCATTTGGGTATCTAAAGATTAATTAAAAATTAATAATAAAATATTTTATTAGAAAGAGATAAATTGATTAACAATTTTTAATGTTTTCCATTTAATTTTTTACTTTTTGCTCTGTGAACCTTTTTCACAATTCAAACAACACTAAAGAAGAAGTAGGAAAATAAAATCAAAATTGAAGATAAAGACACAAAGGAAGGTTAAATTAAACACAAGACTATACACTAACCAGTAAGATCACTTTATCCTTGCTATTTTGCGTAAGTCTGTTATCATCATGGAAATGGGAGGGTAAAAGGAATTGTGACCCACCAAACATGTTATTGTTATTAAATGAGATCCCCTCCGATCTTTGCATCGGGATTTCGAATGCTCTTTCTGATACCATTTCTCTCCTCAATTCCTCTTCCAGGTCTCATCGTCGTGCCAATGCTATCTCGCCAGCAATTATTTCTCTCATGATCTCCTCTATTTCCAGCTCCCGCCGTATTTGCTCTATCTCCAACTCTAGCTGGAATGCTTCCTCGGCATTAATCGGCACCGTTGTTGGGAAATCTCTAGGAACCAAAATATTGCTGGAAAAACCACCTAGCACAAACTCATACCCTGGAAAGCGAATAGCAAAAAAAATGAACTCATGTAACTAAAGTTTTTTATTTTTTAAACTGCAAAACAAATTGGTATATATATTGAAAGCAACTTGAAGAGAAGTGAGCATTACCTTGTAATGGGCTTATGGAGAAGTAAGCTACATCAGAAAGAGGGCGTGGTGGTGGCGATGTTGTTCTTCTGTTTTGGCCATTAATATTTTTGAACTCCATGACAAAGTTTGGAACGTGAAACAAAGGGAAAGACGTTGAGAAAGAAAAACAAGTGCCAATGAAATCAGAAACAGTGTTTTTGTGCGGTGTTGAGTTTGAAAGGGTGATTAAATAGGGAAATTTATCTCACTCTTTTGATAAAATTCTTCCAATAAAGTTTGACTCCAATAAAAAAATTTAATATGAATAAATTTAATATGGTCAAAGTTTGAAATATTTATTGTTTCAAATGTTAAGCATTAATTATTCATTGACTACACACATTTGATATTATTAATAAATTAAGTGGATGACTCATAACTACAGATAATTGTCATGATGAATATAATAAATAAATATTTTTTAATATATCAATTATATTAAAATTAAAAATAATAATTTACATAAAAAATATTTAGAACACATAAATTATATTTTACACTTTAAATAATATTTGTATGAAACCAAGTAATATTTCATTTGGGTATCTAAAGATTAGTTAAAAATTAATAATAAATATTTTATTAGAAAGAGATAAATTGATTAACAATTTTTAATGATTTCCATTTAATTTTTTACTTTTTACTCTGTCAACCTATTAGCAATTTTCTTCTTATTTCTAATCAATTAAAGCTATTTTATTTTTAATTAATATATGATTGTAAAAAAAGGAAGTTAAAATCTTGAGTATTAAATGATAGCATTATTTTAATGCATTCTCCTTATGTTTCAAATCAATAATACCATTAATAGTTTATTATATTTGACAAACCTTTTATTTTTTAAAAACATTTATTGAAATAATAATAAGCATGTTTTGGGAAAATATTAAATATAAGGTTTTAATGAAAAAATGAATTTATTCTTTGACTATTATTTTTAAAGATATTAGTAAACAAAATTATTAATAAAGTTTAAATATTTTTTTTTGTTTAGACCACAGGTTTTTGGTCTCTCTCTAAAGGTAATCCTGTTTGAGCCGAGTAGGACCATTATGGGTTGTAAAATTCTTCCTCCGAGTATTTAACGTAGCTGCATAGCAAGGACTCGAATTCGAGACCTCTAGTTAAGCTGGAATAACTCTATGCTAGTTGATCCATGCACTTGGTGGTAAAGTAAACTGAAAAGATAAGTAAAATTAAAAAGTGATACTTTATTCATCATTAGATTGAATTAAAATAATTTTAAATATAACTTGCTTAAATTGACTTTGGATATATCTTTAACTTTTCATTATAAACATTTTTTTTACTTTAAATCATTTAAATTTAAAAATAAATTTATCATTTAAAAATTCTTAAAAATCTATTTAAATAAATTTTTACTTATTTTTTATTTTCTAATTAAATATAAAGGCGAGAAAATTAGTTTTTTTTTAATGATTGTCCATATAATTCTCACTTAGACTCTAAAATGGAATATTATTTACTTGTATAGCAAATATAGGGTGGGAAAATTCACACAATAAACTAAATATATGACCCATGAAAATTAATATTTTTTTTATAATGGCCAGGAATGCTAAGGCATCACAATAACCCAATAAATCCCAATGAGGTTGGCACCTAGAGGGCTACCATTCATCTGCCTGCAAACCCGATTTTATTAATAAATGAAAGTGACAAAAATCCAACAAAAGATGAAAATAATCTAGACTAACACTAACAGTACCGTTAGAAAGGTAAACCTATTCTATTACGATAAAAATCCTGCCTTAGAAAATCAGGCAAGACATTCCACCAAACAAAACTAACTGTTGTAAATCCAAAGTTTGCAAGACTATCTGCGCAGCTATTTCCTTCTCTGTAGATATGAGTCACCTTAAATTGTATAGCTCTTATCTTTTCAAGGCAATTTTCCCATTGAACACGCAGTTGCCAAGGAACTAAATTTGGAGAAGCAAAAGCCTGTACCACTAAAGACGAATCTATTTCCAGCCAAAGAGAAAACCAATTTTTTTCCAAGGCAATCTCAATAATCTTCATAGCAGCAACCAACTCAGCATGAAAAGAGTTATGAATTCCCAAGTTCATCCCAAAAGCACCTAGAAAGTTCCCAAGACTGTCTCTAAACAATTCACCACTAGCAGCTTGGCCTGGAGATCCTCGTGCTGCTCCATCTGAATTACCTTTAATCCAGCCATAAGAGGGATGTTGCCAAAAAACAGGTTTGATAGCAGGAGCCTTACTCGCATGTCCAGAGACATGAAATTTTTTTAACAAGATAAACTCCTCAATAGATGAATACATTGTTTCCTTGGATAAATTGCCAGATAAGGCTACTGCTGCAACAATCTTACCCTTTAAAGTGTCAACAGATTCATGCACATTATTAAAACAAATATTGTTCCTGCTGCAGCAAAGAAACCAAATGACATTGATGATCACTGCCACAATTATATCCATTGCCTGCTTACTAAATCTTTTATTACAAATGGACAAAAGAGACAGAGGGAAGGAAAGGTCAAGGCCGAATTTGAACATACTACTGAGCCACTGCCAGATCTGAACCGCAAAAGGACAAGAGAAAAAGAGATGCTGTGTTGATTCATAATCCTTGCCACAATGAGAGCACTCTGATACAGCAACACAACCTCTTTGACGTAAACTGTCATCTGTTGGCAATTTGTTATGAATGAGACGCCAAAATAAGAAAGATTTAGATGGAGGAATGGAAGGTCTCCAAATAATCTTTGTCCAAGACAGAGTTACTTGTGGGGACTGGAAAAAAAGATAAGCCTCTTTAAAAGTGAGCTCTCCATTAGCTAAGGGAGACCATATAAAAGAGTCAGGCTTATGTTTGATAGGAATGTCCATATTATGTATTTCTTCACAAATATCTGGCCACTTATGCTTCATTATAGTTGGAATATATGCCATTGCCCATCTACAATGAAATCACAAACCCGGGCATTGAGAGAATTAGCAATATCTGAATTAAGATCAACCAACTCTACTATAGGCCGAGAGAGCCATTTATCCCTCCAAAAAGAAACAGACTCACCATCACCAATTTGCTTGCTACCTTGTTCATTGATCACCGATAGCCAAGGCTGGATTCCAGGCCAAATAGATGATTTTGCATAACATCTATTATGCACAAATCTTACCCTTGATAACTGTGCCCATTGACTTTGGGAAGTAAGCAAATGCCATCCTAATTTAAGCATGGCAGCTTTATTGATGCTTCTAAGAGGCCGGATGTCCAACCCACCAAAAGCAAAAGGGGAGTAGACTTTACTCCAACCCACTGTGACTACTTTCCTCTTTAAAATATCCCCTGCCAACATAAAATTACATATGCAATGATCAAGATCCTTCAGAAGGTTAATTGGCCAAGCATACACCATGAAACTATGTAAAAGCATACCTTGAATAGTTGATTTAATCAATTGAACCCTTCCCATAATAGACAAAGTGGTTCCTTTCCATGAAGCTAACTTAGCTTTGATTCTGTCTGCAATGGCTTGCAAATGAATACGCCTAGGCTTGCCAAAGAAAATGGGGACTCCAAGATAATTAAAAGGAATAGAACCTTTAGAGAAACCCAGGATAGCTCTGATAGATGCAACACGAGAGGAAGACATACTACCGTGAAAAAACCTGCATTTCGCAAGACTTATACACTGGCCAGAGATATCTGCATAAGCTTTAAAAAAATTCATCATATTGATCAAACTCTTCTTATCTCCACGACAAAAGATCATAACATCATCAGCAAAGAGCGCATGGCTTGGAACAACACTTCCACGAGGGCCTATCATAGAATGCAGAAGCCCATTTCAAACAAGAAGCGAAATACCTCTACTCAATACCTGTTCTGCAAGGCAAAGCAAAACAAAAGGGGTGACAAAGGATCACCTTGACAAAGGATCACCTTGACGCACACCCCTTTTGCAAGCAAAGAAACCAGCCGCTTTCCCATTAACCAAAACAGAAAGTTTTTCCGAATTATGAAAAATAAAATTATGAATGTAATATTATATTATAAATATATACGTCATATTAAATGGAGAATTAAATTTGCTATACAAGCAAATAATATTCCATTTTAGTATCTAAGTGAGAATTAAATGGACAATCATTAAAAAAAAGAATAGTATATATATATATATATATATATATATATATATATATATATATATATAAAGAAAGTGAAATGCAACTGAACTTAACCATTCACATAAACAAATATCTTAAGAGAGAAGGGTTGAAATAAGAGTTATTTCAGAAATATAATGGCAACACAGTCAACACTTTCATATAAACAGAAATATAATTAAGTGATAATTTATTCATCATTAGATTGAATTAAAATAATTTTAAACATAACTTGCTTAAATTGACTTTGGATATAACTTTAATTTTTATTATAAACATTTTTTTTACTTTAAATCATTTAAATTTAAAAATAAATTTATCATTTAAAAAAATCTTAGAAATCTATTTAAATAATTTTTTTACATATTTTTTATTTTCTAAATAAATATAAAGATGAGAAAAATAGTTTTCTTTTCTTTTTCTTTTTTTAATGATTGTCCATTTGATTCTCACTTAGATACTAAAATGGAATATTATTTGCTTGTATAGCAAATTTAATTCTCCATTTAATATGACGTATATATTTATAATATAATATTACTTTTATAATTTTATCTTTCATTTGCGTAAGACTGCCTTCCCAAACTGTTATCATCGAATGATCACACTGAAATAAGAATTTATGATTTCATACATATTATTCAAACACTTCATTTTTAAACTGATCGATCCTAGTCGGTTGTTTATAAGGTAGAGTTGATTTTTTTTTTATTTCTAGAAAATTCAAAATTTTCTTATTTGTTTCATTTAAATGTTTTTAAAATAAATTTACAGCAATTTTTTATTATTATCAAATATCAAATAGCTTCTGGTTGACTTATTATTTTTCTCATGTAGAGATTAAATAAAAAAAGGTCATGATATTTAAAAAGATGAAACAAACTTACATATTTGTAGATAACTGATAGAAAAAAAAAACTATGAAAAATTATTTGATAAAGAAAAAGAATTAAAAACTTGTATAAAAAGAATGAAAATAAAGTAGTAAAGCACCAATCTAAAAAATTATGAATTTTTAAGCGACTAAATGCATAAATTGACTAACTATCAAAATCAATTCTTTCCATCCCTATCATACTACACGTTAAAATATAAAAAATAGAATTAATTATATGCACATTTTAATAATTTAAAATTCATTTTATCAAAATCAAACTTACCTAATTTTAAAACAATCAACCCAAAGGGTTGGCATAGTGGTGTAAGGCCCTACTGCGTTCACATGAGGGGGAACGATCTATTTAGCTGAAGAACCCGTGTTCGATTCCCGCCGTGTGCAAAATTCCCTTGGGCCAGCGGTAGCCACGCACCGCGAACGGAATTAGTCTTTGACCCAGTGAATTGGGGGACACCCGTGGTCTTTGACCCAGGACAAAAAAAAAATTTTAAAACAATCAATCCCTTAATTAAGCCCATGAATAGATATCCTAGTATTAAGATGTCATGTCTTTTAGGATCATCTCAATTACTACAGATATTTTACCTTGACATAAATTTACAGGTGAAAAAAAAATTCTTTACAACTGATACCATTGATACTTCATGTCTTTCAATATTTTACATTGACAAAATTACAAGTGAATACAAATTTCTTTAAATTTCATTTTTGTATTTATTTCAATGTACACTACGAATTCAAGTACTGCAATAATTAAATGTATGCTTTATTTTTGTGTAAGAAATCTCGGACTAGGTAGCTAGTTCTGAACAAATGGTTGGTCAGTTCGGCTACTTAAGTCGGGAAATCTTTACATTTGAATGTTTATTTTATTTTATTTCATTTGCATATTAATGTCCAAATACCAAACCGAACAAAGAACCTATCTTGCACCCTATAAAGCAAGTGGATGTTAACCTTAATGCACATTCAAGCTTAACTTTGCAAGGAAATAATTCATAAGAGTATCATTTTTTCGCTTTTAGCTCTCTTGATTAATCTTAACTACTGTAATTGATTTACGTAAAAAAAAAACACCACTGCAATTGACAAGAAGATAAAATTAACTTTGAAAGAAATATTGCAATGTTTGGTCTATATTTTTTTTTTCCTTTTCAAGGGGAAGTTAGATCAAATATTTTTTTCACTAAAACTCTTAAAATTAAAATGACTTTATTTATAATTAAGAAAAAAATAAAAATAAAGGTATGATGCTTTTCAGTGACTTATTAATTATTAATAAGGACAATCATGGAATCCTGCTATATGATGGTTTTACATTCTTTTTAGTGACTTATTACTCCTTTTTTTTTTCATTTGACTTTTTAATGAATCAATGCTCCCTTATATTTTTAATGGCTTTATATTTTACAAGTTTGCACAATGACATGAAAAAAGAATCAATCTCCTAGAAAAAATGTTTATGTCTAGTAACTGGATTTCGTTAACAAAGTAAATTTGAAATTTTTATTATTTTGCAAATTATTATTAAAACAAATGAAATGCAGGGAACACACTAGAAGGGGGGTTGAATGGTGTGTTAGATAAGAGTTTAAAAATCTTTTTCGCAAATGTGGAGATTTCTTAACTTAGATTTTACATAGAACTTGCATAACCAAAGTTGCAGAGACCGTCTAGTAGTTCAAAATAACAGTTATGATGAAACTGAGTTTTTATAAGATCGTCCAACAGTTATAAAAGGATTTTCACAAAGAAGCTTTGTAAAATAGGACTTGTGTGAAAGTGTGCAGTAAGCAAACACAAGATGTAATACCCCGAAAATTACAACTCAGTAAGTAAGAACATGAGAGATTAATTAGAAATTAATAGGGATTTAATTGCTTGTTTTAAATAAGAAAAGAATATACTTGGAGTAATTAAATACAATTAGTAATTAATTGAGTGAATAAGAAAAAAAAAGGAAAATAAATAACATGAGTAATTCGTTATAATGGTCAAATAGGAAAAGATTTATAAAATCAAAAGATATAATAATATCCTCTGTAATTAAAATCTAAGTGAGTAATCTAATTAAAACAATTTCTTGTAATAAAAAGTCCTCTGTGAGTAACTCGCTGGAATTAATTCTCTGTAATTAATTCTCGGTAGTTACTTTCCTGTGTATTCATCTGTGAGTGATTATCTGTTATGTCTGCTAGTAATTAATTGAACTATGATTAATTACAAGTAGTAAATACTTAATATATCCATTGTTATGTATTAATTAATTAATTGGTTTCAAATTGGTTTTTATTATTTTGATTATTTTAAATTCTGAAACTTGCCCGTCAGGGTATTGCTTATAAAATTCATCTGTGAGCAATTCCTCTAACAGAGAGAATTTTATAAGAGTTATTAAAAATTTTTCATTTCATAAAGATTTATAAAATTAAATAAATATTTATCTGTTTGAAATATCTGGAAAAAAAAAGGGACCGTTTTGAATCATTTTTAAAATCTAAGACTCGCAAGACAAGTAATCTTTCATAAAATTCATCTGTGAGTGATTACTCTACAGAGAAATTTTAAGAAAGTCAGTTTAAAAAGTTTTTCAATTGTAAAGAATTTCTAAAATTTAAATTAGATAGTTATTGATTAGTTTTCGTTGTAAAAATCGCGTTCTGAGTTAAATTACACAGTGTATTTCTACACTGTGTAAATTGACATGACTCTCAACCATCCAATCAAGTGACCATTGGCCACTTGCATCTCATGCAAGGACAGTGTCACTGTTGCCAAAGCCAGCAGCCAGCCCTATCACACTTTTTCAGCCTCCCTAGCTAACCATCACTCAAATCACACTTAAGGCTAACACTCACCTACACTCACTCAATCACTCGCTCACTTAACTCCAGCCAAACCACCTCTGTCCAAGGAGAAGATTAAAACATCTCCTCCCTCTCTCTTCCCTTCTGTGGTCGCAGCTCACTCTCTTCCTCACAAACACCATTTTTTTCAGCTTCTTCTTCCTCTTGCATACTCTAGTTGGAGTGCCCTGCAGCCAATACTCCTTTTAAGGAAGCTAACCAGCTTCTTCTCCTCTGTCAAGCAAGATCCTCATCACAGTAAGGGGACTCTTTGATGGATTCAAGTGGCTGGAGGTGGAGGATCTAGCCACTCTCACCCTAAATGCCTCCCATGTGAACTGGTTGCATGAAATGTGTGTAGTTGTATGTGTGTGACTGGTTTTGTTTTCTTTTATTTCTCTTTGGCAGTGGCTGTGTCTATGTCAAAACTTTTCTCCTCATCTTCTTCTTGCCTAAAGATCATGGGACGACTCCAATACAAAGGAGACCATGCCCAAAATTAGTTAGAAACTCATGCAGTTTCAAGAAATTTCGAAAAAAAGTGATGCTGGCAGTGGCTGTCTCATGATAGAAGCCCTGGACAGTGTTTATGTTTTCGACCATAACTTTTTATCTAGCTGTTAGATTTTGATGAAACTTGTTCTCAGCTGAAGTAGACTAAAAATGGACTAACTTTTATTTTGAGACCATTGTGGGATGACCTCAAATGAAGGTTCATCCATGACCTGCAATGGGACCGTTCTACCTTCGGAAACTGACTCGGGCAGTGATCGTTTCACGTAGAAGCCCTCGACAATGTTTACATTTTTGAACATAACTTTTAATATAACCATTGGATTTTGATGAAAATTGTCCCCAGTTAAAGTATACTCAAAATACACCAACTTTTCTTTTGATATCATTGTGAGATAACCGCAAATGAAGGTTCATCCGTGAAATTCAATGGGACCATTCTGCTTGTGAAAACTGGTTCGGGCAAGATTTGGTTTTTGACCTTTTTAAAACAAAGTAATGACTGTTTTTGAAATATAATTTTTTGATCATAAAACTAGACAAACAGATATTTAAAAATGATGTAAGTTTCGAAATTTTTCACCCAAAATTTCTAAGTTAATTAATTAGGTTTAGACAGATCTCATACATGGATCCAAAATTTCGAACCTGAGACATAGGTCTTAGAAAAGAAATTACAGGGAAGAATGTAGGAGGAATTAGGAATCAAGTTTTACTTTTTCTGAAAGGTATGAATGTTATATTTTTACCATAAAAATTTGAGAGAAAATCTCATTTGGGAAGGTTGAGAAAATTGCACATCTTTGAGGTATGCTCACTGTGAGGAGCATGCTGACCTGCGAACTTTTAGGAATTTTCATAATTTTTGTAGATTTAATATGAGAGTGTGGATTACCTTTTTGAAAAATATGTTTTAAGATCTTTAATTTTATATAAGAATTTCGCCAAAAAAAAATCGTTTGTTAAATTAATTTTGGACAAATATTGGGTGTTGCCAGAGAGGAATTCTGCTCTTAAAGTTGCCTTGATATGTAATATTTGAACTATGAATGTGTGAATTAATTTTAAATATGTGCATGCAAGGCAGTGGGTAAATTTGACCCTTACCTTAAATGATTGTAAGACCCTTGGAATGTGAACCTAGGGCATCTCTGTGTGTGTGATTGTGCGTTTTGAAACGCTCTATGGTACAGTCACTTGGACTGTAGTGTGAATTGAATTTTCTTTGATGTCTGTGATCTGTGAGCATAAGACTCGAACATGAGTGCTTATGTGGACTATGACACTGTCCTAGTAATCCGGGAAAATTTTATCGACAATAATAATAATATAATTTCCAACAGTGAGAACAACTAATTTAGATTTGAGAATTTATTTATTTTATAAGCTTAATAAATGAACTCTTTAATTTGTGCTTTGGACTTAGATAAATATTCTAGGACCCTTGCGTGGAGGAATCGTCAGTAAGTGTTAATTATTAAAATTTTTAGAAATTGAGAGGGTAAGGCACAAATAAAAATGTAATAAAGAATCTTGATACATGATTGCGATATGCACCTTGAGAGTCGTACAACGAGGAAATATGCGTGTACGACGGACTTGTGAAGGAAGTCACGTGGGGCAATTCCGGCTGGAAGAAAGATGTAAAGATGTTGGCGGAGATCGAACGACGTGGTCACCAATGGGTGATGGAGAGCATATTCTCGTATGGTATAAATTTTGTTGGAGCCAAGACAAGGTCTTGAGCTTGGCGTCGATTCGACCCGTCTTGTACCACCAGCAGCGAAAACCCACAGTGACGAGCAAAGATAATCTCCATGAGAGAGAGTGTGCGAGGAGTAAGTCCTCGGAGTATGAATGACGACAGATTGGTACCTGGGAGATGATCGTGAGACATTACGACCTTGGAGGGTAGGCGTCGAGTTGTGACTATGTTCACACAAATCGACTTGGCAACCTTGACAATAACCACGAGAAAATCTCAGTTGGTGAGAGCCCACCTTATACCAGGGTGATGGTGTACTCCCAGCAGTCATTCCACTCAATGTAAGACCACTGAGTTCTGGGAGTTCCAGTGACAGCTGGCCAGTGTGTTACGATTTACAGAGATTAGTTCTGGGAACGAGTAGGTTCCGAGTGTGAACGTTAGAGAACCACCCCGCAGTGGTTAGTAGGATTGTGTGTGACTCTTAAAGTCGTTTCTATGTGATTTGTTTGATGAAGCGAAGAGTTCACCCTTACATTTTTGTTTTAGGCGCCAATGGCAGTACCTGTGGAGATCACAAGGGGGCTATCCTCATCAGTTTCGTCGCTCTCGTCATCATCCATCTCTTCGGAGTGTCCTTGAAGAGTTCATCGATACCCGCTATTATTTCCGATGCCACACCATCCGAGGAGTTCACGATTGGACCGATGCTTCCCGCTTTTCACTGAACCCCTCTTATGTCAAAGAGTTGGAGATGTAATTTGGTGGGAGTCAGTCAGGGGGGATCCGCCGCTAGTCGTGAACTTAGGGAATAGTGAGTCAAGGTTTTTACGAAGCATTTGGAGAACTTCGAGGAAGATCCTGTGAAGGATCCCGTGGGCGATGACCACTAGATTTCTTCTCAGGGATCTTGTCAAAGATCCCCCGCTATTCTATTTCTTTGGATTAGTCTAACATGCAGGGTTGGGTTTAGAGATGACTGCTCTAAAACTAGGTTTTTCCCTTTTATGTATTTGAATACGAGTAAACCTAGGTTTCAGATTTTACTATGTATATTAGTTTTCATACTCTATTACCCTATGTATTTGGTATATACCTTGAGCAATGTGCATATGTGTATATATTACTAGTACTCTGGAAAATATTTAGGTTATGAAATTATCTACTTTATGCATACATGTATATCTTGTAACAGAAAAATATCTCGTTTTATTCATTCTGCTTAATTGGAAATTAAGTGCCCATTTATAATTGAACAACGCTACATAGTTTTCTTGCAAACTTAAATAACTTGTTTTTAATTATTAAGCAAAGCGCAACTTTCGAAATAGAAATAGAAATAAAAAGTTTTTAACAATTTGGTAAAATTCCAACTTATGTTTCATAATTACACTTGATTTGCACAATTAAACAAGCTATCGTATTTTAGAAAATAATTAAATAAAGGATCTCTTCTTTCTTTTACAAGAATTGAATAAAGGAACATGCATATTGAATTAAAATAAGTTTAAATTGAGAATATATTTTTAAAATAATTTAGGGTGTTACATAAGAGATAGTAAGATAAGCTAAAATCAATAGAGTAAACACACTTGGTTTATATTGGTTCACTCAAACTGAGCTATGTCCAGTTCTCCTTCAAAAACTTTTTGAAGGGTTTCACTAATCAAAACTTTGATTACAAACAAGTATTCTCTATCTTGCCACTTCTGGCTTACAAGTATTCTCTAGGCCACTCCTGGCACACCTTTAATCTCCCCCTGAGATTAAAGAACAACAAAGTATTCTTTGATCACTAAGCCACTCCTGGCTTTCTAAACAATGATTTGATTACAAAATATCATATAAACTCTCACATAAAGGATATTGCAATATAAAACAGATTACACAACAAAGCTTAGCAAAGCTAAGAAGTAACTCTTTTAGCCCAAGTGTGGATCGTCCAACAATTTTGGTAGCGTTTCAGCACTTAGAAAATTTTACCACTTTGTTCAATCTCAACTCAGCATTTTCTTCAGTGTGCTTGTTCCTCTATTTATAGGCTTTAAAGCAAATGTATCCATTGTGGGATTTGAGCCTTGGTAGAAATCCGTTCTCTCACAATCATGTGATCGTTACCACGTGTCAACTTGGGGTGGAGAGAGAAAGGATACAATAGAACAAATGTGCCTCCACTACTTGTACGAAAAGGTTCTTTTTGCAGAGGGAAGCTTTTCTATCTCTTGTGATACACTTTTTGAATATTCAAATGAAATATCAATTTGAATAGATGAGGGAATAAAGAATGTAACTTTTCATATGAAATCATCCTCGAAAAGATTGAGTGTACTTTCTGACATAGTGGACGCTATATAACTTAGATAGAAAGTATTGTGTAAGTTATTTAGCTCCATTCGGACACTGTAAAAAGGACTGTTTATACACTAGTTTTCACAAAGCATTTGGACGCTTGTTAGTTAACAGCACGTTGGACGCAGGTTTGCTCATAGAAAAACAAGTTCCATATAGATGCTTGGATGCTAATATCAACTTGAATTATAACATAAGAGTAAAGAGCATACAATACCATATAGGTACTGGACGTTGTGTTTCCTGTAATACTCAAATGTAATTTATAGATACTTCAAAATTTAATCTTATTTGTTACCATCAAAACCAAAGTTTGAGGGGTTGCACATCGTCCAAAGTCTTTGGATCTAACAACAAATTTTTTAACCAAAGTAATTTTATGAAAATAAAATTAATTTACACAATAATTTTTTATTTTATAAATATACTTTTTCTTTAAATCAAATAACTATATTTAAATAAAATTAAAAATTTTGACAAATTTTATCAAACAATTTTTAATTTAAAAGGATCTTTCAAGCTAAAAAAATGAAAGTTTACAACCAATCTTTACTTTTTCTTCAAAACTTTTTATTTTTAATTTTAATTTAAAAATATATTTTGAGTAGAAAAAAAGCTGGACTTAACAAAAAATCATTTACATCACTTCAACTTTTGTGTTCCTTTCCGATGATTAAGCGTGTTTGATTTTTCATTTCTAGGCCCCAAATAAAAGTTCAACATGAATTTATCACTCACGTAGCATTGATGTTCAACAGAAAAATAAACACCCTAACATGTTTATAATTATAAATGAGCACGTGCAAAGGGAAATAGAACCAAACCATTTAGTTATGTTTAGATGTCAATTAGGAGAACTTTAAAAGTACTTTTACTTTCAAAGTGATCATTTTTTCTTCTTTATTTTTTGTTTTGAAATTTAGGGATGTACATGTAAATTACCCAAAACATGTTCTCTACTTTTATCCAAAATATAATTTTAGAGACTTAAACTTTTTTTATGTTGCAAAAAAGGGGTCAATAAGGACTAAATTATACAAAGATGAGTATATATTTATGTGCTATAGGTGAAAATTGACATAAAATGAAGATGGAACCCATCAAATTTTTCACACCAGATCAAATAAATTTCTCACGTAACACTCTATAACCATAACTCTCAAAACATATAAAAAATATTACATTAATAAATGAAAGAAATAAACATTCATGAATCTATATAATACACGACATACAACATGTGTTGTATTGTCATCTAGGATTTGCAGCACCACCATGTTTTGGCTAAATTTCTTCATATTAGTCAGCTGCTTTTTTCCATTCTTATGGCTTTGCATGACAATTTTCAATTGAGTTCCAAATTGACAAAACACGCACCAAAACTTAAATTTCTTCCTTGTTAGTGTGCATTTGTTTCCCCTGCTTCTGTACTAGTAGTTGTTTCATTTTGGTTCTCCAGACCAACTAAACCTTTGCTTTTATGGACATCATGATCCTCTTCTATGGATTCCAATTTGCTTGTGTGTGCTGGGGTTAAGCAAGGATGAAGTGTTTGGCCTTCTGGTCTTGAATCTAGCCCTGAATACATGGTAACAATGGCTTTAATGCATTTCACTCAATGTTTACTTTTCTTTAATAATAATGATATTTTGTTGCTCTTACCTATTTTTTGCATTCTCGTGGATGTTTTAGCCTTGTGCTTTTTTCCTTGAATATGATCATTCAAGCCTTTCTCACTCGTTGCAGTAATCTGACATAGCTCACATCTCCACTCTCGCTTGACTTTCTTTTGCAAACTCTCATTGTCTTCAACTATAGGTGTCACCGCTTTGCGCTTTCCACCATAATGACCAGCATTTGATCTATCCTACAATGAGATAAACAAAATAATTTAGCTCACTAGCCAATTAAGAGCTTCAACACAACAAAATATTCAAGGGACATTCTCAAACAAGGTAACATTTTTTAATAAAAAAAACTAAGAAAAAACCCTTTTCACAATCCAAACAACACTAAAGAAGAAGTAGGAAATAAAATCAAAATTGAAGATAAAGACACAAAGGAAGGGTAAATTAAACAAAAGACTATATACACTAACCAGTAGGATCACTTTATCCTTGCTATTTTGCGTATCGTGTCTGTTATCAACATAGAAATGGAAGGGTAAATGGAATTGTGACCCGTGAAAAGCATTATTGTTATTAAACAAGATCCCCTTCAATCTTTGCATTGGCATTCTGAATGCTCTTTCTGATACCATTTCTCTCCTCACTTCCTCCTCTAGCTCTTGCCGTCGTGTCAATGCTATCTCGCCAGCAATTATTTCTCTCCTAATCTCGTCTTTCTCCTGCTCCTGCCTTATCTGCTTTGTCTCCAACTCTCGCTGGAACACTTCCTCGACATTGATCAACACCGTCGTTGGGAAAACTCTAGGCCCCAAAACATTGCCGGAAAAACTACCTGGCACAAACTCATACCCTGGAAAGCGAATAGCGTAAAAAATGAACTCATGTAACAATTTTTATTTTATTTTTTAAACTGCAAAACAAATGGGTATATATCTTGAAAGGAATGTGAAGAGAAGTGAGCATTACCTTGTAATGGGCATCTGGAGAAGTAAGCTACATCAGAAAGAGGGCGTGGCAGTGGCAATGTTGTTTTTTCTATTTTGGCCATTAAGATATTTGAACTCCATTACAATGTTTGGAACATGAAACAAAGAGAAAGACGCTGAGAAAGAAAAACAAGTGCCAATGAAATCAGAGACAATGTGAGTGTTTGTGTGCAATGTTGTGTTTGGAAGGGTGATTAAATAGGGAAACTTCTCTTACTCTTTTGATAAAATTCTTCCAATAAAGTTTGACTGAAATAAAAAATTTAATATGAATAAATTTAATATGGTCAAAGTTTGAAATATTTATTGTTTCAAATTTTAAGCATTAAATATTCATTGAGTACACAAATTTGATATCATTAATAAATGAAGAAGTGGATGACTCATAACTATAAATAATTGTCATGATTAATATAATAAATTAATATTTTTGAATATATCAATTACAATAAAATTAAAAATTATAATTTATATAAAAATATTTTGAATACAAAAATTATATGTTACACTTATGATAAATAGTTTAAAAATTATTTATATGAAATCAAGTAATATTTCATTTGGGTATCTAAAGATTAATTAAAAATTAATAATAAAATATTTTATTAGAAAGAGATAAATTGATTAACAATTTTTAATGTTTTCCATTTAATTTTTTACTTTTTACTCTGTCAACCTATTAGCAATTTTTTATATTATTCCTAATCAATTAAAGGTATTTTATTTTTAATTAATATATGATTGTAAAAAAAGGAAGCTAAATTTTGAGTATTAAATGATAGCATTATTTTAATGCATTCTCCTTATGTTTGATATCAATAATACCATTAATAGATTATTATATTTGACAAACCTTTTTTTAAAAAAACATTTATTGAAATATTAATAAGCATGTCTTGGTAAAATATTTAATATAATGTTTTAATGAAAAAATTAATTTTATTCTTTGACTATTATTTTTAAAGAAATTAGTAAACAAAATTATTAATAAAGTTTAAATAATTGTTTTTTGTCTAGACCACAGGTTTTTTGTCTCCCTCTGAGGGCCATCCTGTTCGAGCCGAGTACAATAATTATGGGCGGCAAAAATCTTCCTCTAAGTGTTTAACGTAGCTGTATATCAAGGACTCAAACTCGAGACCTCTAGTTAAGTTGGAATAACTCCACCCTAGCTAGTTGATCCACGCACTTGGTGGTAAAGTAAACTGAAGAGATAAGTAAAATTAATAAGTGATACTTTATTCATCATTAGATTGAATTAAAATAATTTTAAACATAACTTGCTTAAATTGACTTTGGATATAACTTTTTTCATTATAAACATTTTTTTACTTTAAATCATTTAAATTTAAAATTAAATTTATCATTTAAAAAAACCTTAAAAATCTATTTAAATAAATTTTTACTTATTTTTATTTTCTAATTAAATATAAAGGCGAGAAAATTAGTTTTTTTTAATGATTGTCCATTTAATTCTCACTTAGATACTAAAACATAATATTATTTGCTTGTTTAGCAAATTTAGGGTGGGAAAATTCACGCAATAAACTAAATATATGATGACCCATGAAAATTAATATGATGTATATATTTATAAAATAATGTTACTTTCATAATTTTATTTTTCATTTGCGTAAGACTACCTTCCCAAACTGTTATCATCGAATGATCACACTGAAATAAGAATTTATGATTTCATACATATTGTTCAAACACTTCATTTTTAAACTGATCCTAGTCGGTTATTTAAAATGTTTAGTTGATTTTTTTTATTTCTAGAAAATTCACAATTTTCTTATTTGTTTCATTTTAATGTTTTTAAAATAAATTTACAGCAATTTTTTATTATTATCAAATAGCTTTTGGTAGACTTATTATTTTTCTCATGTAGAGATTAAATAAAAAAAAGGTCATGATAATTAAAAAGATGAAACAAACTTACAATATTTGGAGAGAACGGACAGAATTAAAAAAAAAACTACGCAAAATCATTTGATAAAGAAAAAGATTTAAAAACTTGTATAAAAAGAATGAAAAATAAAGGAGTAAAGTACCAATGTAAAAAATTATGAATTTTTAAGGGACTGAATGCATAATAACCATACTATCAAAATCAATTCTTTCCATCCCTACCGTACTACACGTTAAAATATAAAAATTAGAATTAATTATATGCACATTTTAATAATTTAAAATTCATTTTTATCAAAATCAAACTTATCTAATTTTAAAACAATCAATCCCTTAATTAAGCCCATGAATAGATATCCTAGTATTAAGATGTCATGTCTTTTAAGATCATCTCAATCACTACAGATATTTTACCTTGACATAAATTTACAGGTGAAAACAAAATTCTTTACAACTGATACCATTGATACTTCATGTCTTTCAATATTTTACATTGACAAAATTACAAGTGAATGCAAATTTCTTTAAACTTCATTTTTGTATTTAATTCAATGTACACTACGAATTCAAGTACTGCAATAATTAAATGTATGCTTGACTTTTGTGTAAGAAATCTTGGACTAGGTAGCTAGTTCTGAGCATATGGTATGTTGTGAGGCTTTATGTCAAAAAGGAATATTTTGGTATTACACCCTCTGTGCAAATATTCTAATCCTCGAGCAACACCAACTGGAATATGGTATAATGTTTTGCAATTCAATTGGTTCACTACTGCCATTACATTGGTTTCATATATGAACTTTTCCAAAGATCCATTATGCAGAAACTCATAAACTAGTGTTCTCTTAGATCCTTCAAAACAAAATCCTAATAAACTAACTCTCTTAACATGGGATGTTTTACTAATGCTTGCTGTAACAGCCCCAATTTACGGACCTTAGAAATAAATAATAAAGAGATATCTTTATGGAGTAGCTTTTATATTTAATGGTTTAGGGATACCCTTAAGCATTATTAATAATAGAAATAAGTTAGTAGGACCCAAGATGGGCCAAGGCCCACTAGACCCACACAAACACACATGCACCACGACTTTAAATAGAAGAGGAGAGGGAGAGTTAGAGAGTGAAAGTGAAAGAAAGAAAGGGAGTTAGAGAGAAGGAGGAGAAGAAGGAAGAAGAGAAAGAGAAGAGGAGCGGAGCAGAGATCTGAGACCCAGTGCTCCGGAGCTCAGATCTGAGACCCCATAGAGTGAGTGCTTCTCCTTCACCTTTCTATGTTCTGTTGTTTGTGCTTTGAATCCCTTTCCCCTCTTCTCACTTTAATAGCTCTTAGTTAGGATTTTGATGGGTTTGAGGAGTTGAGCTTGGTTGGGGAGTGTTTAAGCTTGTTTGAGGGCTGGGTTTTGGTGTACACATGTTTTAGACTCGATCCTGCATGTTTGGAAGAGGTGGGGAGGCCATGGATGGTCATGGTAGTGGAAACGCGAAGGTTTGCGGTTCTGTAGAGTCACAGACTCTCGCTTAAGCGAGCTATTTTTGTCACTTAAGCGAGGAGTCATATGGAGTTGGAGGTGCTTTCTGGAATTCACGCTTAAGCTCAGAAAATCTAGTGCTTAAGCGTGGCACTGGTGCTTAAGCTCAGAAAATATGGCGCTTAAGCTTAGCTCTGGCCCTTAAGCGTAGAGACCTGGTGCTTAAGCTTGGTGCTCTGTCACTTAAGCGTGAGACTTCAGGGAGTAGGATGTCAGTTTGGCTTAAGCGAGACCAGGTTCTAGCTTAAGCATAGGTATGATAAGAGAGTAGTTTGGGAACCCTTTTCAAGGGGACCTTTGGAAGAATATAAGGGTTATAGATACATAGTTTATTCCCAAGCTTTTACCCATTTTATGCATGATTGTTTGATGCTATGTGATGTTGCTTGTTAATGATAATGGTAGTGGTATTCGTGTGGTTATGCCTTATGCTTAGGATAGATTGTATGTAACAATAAACCCTTTTAATAAAAGACACTTAAAATACTTAAGACTATACCTATGCCTCTTAGTAAAAAGATGGGGAGTTTCCCCTAAGTTTCAGAAAAGGCTTTTAAGCAAAGTTTACAGTTTCAAAAACGGTTTTTAGAAAAAGATATCCCCTTAGTGACATAGGGTGGAACCTTCCCCGGTACCAGTCACGTCCGAGAGCCGCACGCTCGTCGTACAACGGTGTGCAAAGGGCTAAGGATCCTATATGTCACCAAGGAGTGATGAGTTTTAGAAAGGTTATGAAAAGAAGTCTTTATGAAAAGGTTTAATGAAAGAGTTTTCAAAGGAAAGTTATGATCCCAATAAAGGGAATAAGTCATGTTTAGGGGCTAAGAAGCCCCCTAGTGGTGAGTGATGGGGACCATCACCCTGACACCTATGGGGAAAAGCAACCTTCTTCATAGGGAGAAGGGGTTCTTCATAGAGAAGAACAAGTTAGAGAGGAGACTCCTCCTTTTAACGGAGTTGTAGTCAACCCACTTGGACCAGTGGGGATTAATTAAAGGTTGTTTCAAGAGGGACGCCTCTTGTTGGCTACAGCTGAGCCAAATTAATGAATAGGCGGTGGAAGTGAAATTTAAATAAAGATATAATGCAAACAACACAGTTGTAGAAACAATCTATGATATGTTGATGTGCTTGATGTATGTATGTTCTATGTTAGAACATGAGAGGAGTCATGAGCCTAGTTGTTAGGTGAGTGATGTAAGATAAGTCTATACATTAGATAAGGAAGTGTGTAGCTGTATACTACTAGTAGAGGTAGGGAAGGGGTTATAGTTAAACCTTAGAAAGCTAATGTAAGCTACCCAAAGAGGTATGCTAGATGTTATGCCTCGCAGAGAGAGGTGATGTAAGCCCAAGTTGGGCAAGTCAGAGGAAAGAAAGGTTACACATGTTCCCATCCAATGTTATAGAAAAGTGAGACCATGGTGAGTGGTCAAGAGTAATAGAAAGATGTTTAGGTGCCTTAGTGCACTAGTGGCCCTAGATTTGGCATAGGAGGCCAACTCTATGTGCCTTAGCAAGGGTTAAGGTATGATCCTAAGAAACAGTAACGTAGAGGTGATGAGGTAAAAGCAGTGAGTGTGAGTATGAAGAAAAGAAAAGAGAAGTCAAGAGAGTTAAGCAAGAGGTCTCTAGAATAGAGAGTCAGCCTAGTTTCCATGTTTTTACAGGTTAGCAGGTGGACGCCTTTGGGAGGAGCTCGGAGCACGGAGCTGCTTTCCTAGAGGAAGATGCTATTCGTATAGTTTTGTATAATTCCCAATGTATGGGAATTTAGTTTATGTTTTATGTATCCTGCTTATGTCTTGTACGACACATAAGTGCCAAGAGCTTTGTTCTAGACTTATTTCATGTATATATATATATGTTAAGTTTTAGTTTCCGCGTAGTAAACTCTGATATTCTTATATGCTAATTTCTATTAATTTAGCAATATAAGGAGACAAAGGTAATATCCTCTAGGGTGTTACACTTGCTACCTCGTTTATCAATTCCTCTCTATTACCTTTGGAGCTATTCAACATCTTCACAGTGACTAGACAATCATCTTGTATCTAACCTTTGTAAACACTTCCATATCCTCCTTGGCCTAATTTTTCTACAAAGGAGTTGGTAATCTTCTTTATGTTTGAGTAGTTATACCTTCTTATTGCAAGTGGTCCATGATTCTTGAGGAAGGCCTCAAAATCTTTATGAGCTTTAAATTTATCCTTCCCTAACCTCCTTCTATTGTAATAGATTATGATAACTAAAATTGCAACTCCCAAGGCTGCTACACAAACTACAATTGATGAAATGGTGAAAAAGTATCATCAGTCGTAATAAACTTTTTGTTCTGTAAAAAGAGACCATGTTACTTGTTCTCATATCATTAAGTATAGTTAATTATGTAAGCAAGGATGTTCTCAATGGAATTAACATCAACACAAACATGAGATTTGGAAGTGACTTTAATGTTAGAGGTTCAATTCCCAATATTTTACTTTTTTAAAACTTATGATGGTGTTTCCACAAACAATGATCTAAAAAAGATATCAATAATTCTATTGGGCATATAAACCTCATTGACATGGGTAACACCCATTTTGTTGTTTAAGATAGAGCAGAAGTGCAAAACTGAAAAGCTTTGTTATGAAAAGGACTACATATGATCATTTGATCATTTTTTAAGTGTAACTAGACCCAACTATCCATCCTTCTTAGCAAGCTATTCTAGTACATGTATGTATTTTCGAAACTTTTGAAATTGATGCTTGGTTAAATGGTTATAATACTATACTTTTTAGTTCAAGCGTTTACCAAAACATTGCTGGATTCAACTGTTTGAAGATTAGTAAGAAAGACAACTGGCAAAGTAAATTTAGTAAAATGCTAACATGTTGCTGCTATAACCACTAACTTGTGATCAGTTGACTGTGCAAAATAAATTGTGCATTAGTAACTCCAATTGAAAGTCACATATACACACACAAAATGATTAAAGTAAAAAAAAAATAGCATGCCTTTTGTAACAGCTCAGCCTCACTGCCTCTGTGGATGTGTCTTGGCTGTGGACGTGTCTTGGGCCTCGGTCCTCACCGCCTCTAGCTGCACTCATGAACTCCCCCCTCGTGGACGCGGGGCTTTTTGCCCTCCCCAGGAATCGAACACAAGACCCTCCACACTTAAGTCTTATGTCAATGCATTCCTGGTACACCAATTGAGGTCCACAGCCAAGACACGTCCACAGAGGCGGTGAGGCTGGGCTGTTACACATTTTCTTTTCTTTTGTTTTTTAATAAAAAAAGGTAAAAGAGGTAAAAGGTTCAAGAATACAGTCCTATGACGTTTGATTGAATTATGCAGTCAATTCTATCTAATAGAATAAAACATAACGATTGCCATGGATCTATAGTTTATAATTTTGAAATAATATTTAATTTTCATCAAAGTTAATAAGAATCAATCATAACTCCGATGAGGGTCTTCGTAAACTAATCAAATCCAATAAAAAAAACTAAAAATTGAATAAATAGAAAACTGAACAAACTGAAAATCTAAAAAGTTGAATTGAAATTTTTTTATTGGATTGAATTTTGGATTTGATTTTAAAAAATGATTCAATCCAAATCAAATTTACACTTATATATATATATATATATATATATATATTATTTGTATTTATAAATTTATTATATCACTTATGCTTATATTTCTATTTCTTATATATTTGAAAAATTATCATATGACTTATGCTTATTTATAAAAAGAATTTGTCTAATTAAAAATAACTATTCAGTAACTATTTTGTTAGTGCCTAAGACATTGGACGGTGTTTGACCCCTCAATCTTTTGTTTTGGTGATAACAAATAGAATTAAATTTTGAAGTATCTAATGAATACTGTTTGAGTATTATAGGAAACGCACCGTCCAATACACTTGTGGTATTGTATTCTCTATACTCAAACTCCATATTCTCTGTTACATATATTGTCCAAACATACATATGGAACTTGTTTTATAATGAACTATCCAGCGTCCAACGCGTTGTTAACTAACAAGCATCCAAATGTTTTGTAAAAACCAAAGTACTATACATTGTGTTCTCTTTAGCATCCAAAAGGAGCTAATATAACTTACACAAATTTCTATCTAAGTTATGAGGCGTCCACTATCTTAGTTCGTATACTTAACCTTTTCGAGGATGATTGCGTTATGAAAAGCTATATCCTTTTCTTCCCTCGTCTTTTTGAATTGACATAACATTTGAAAATTCAAAAAGTGTACTGAAACAGGAGACAAAAAAGCATTCTCTGAAAGAAGAATCTTCTTAATTCAAGTAGTGGAGGCGCGCTTAGAAAAAGGTAGTACCTTTGTCCCCCTCTCTCTCCACCCCAAGTTGACACGTGGTAACAGTCAAACAGCTATGAGAGAATGAATTTCTTCCAAGGTTCTGATCCCCACAATGGATGTATTCTTTTGAAGCCTATAAATAGAGAAACAAGCACACAGAAGAAAGTGACGAGACATAACAATGCTATCAAAATTTTCTAAGTGCTGAAACTCTGCTCAAATCTTTGGATGATCTACACTAGTGCAAAAAGAGAAACTTCTTTGCTTAGCAAAGTTTTGTTGTAATTTGCTTTACATTGTAATATCCTCTCTATGAGATCTTTTTGAATTTATATTCACTCAAACCGTTGTTTGAAAAGCCAGGAGTGGCTTAGTGATCAAAGAATACTTGGGTGTTCTTTAATCTCAAGGGGAGATTAAAGGTGTGCAAGAAGTGGCCTAGAGAATACTTATGTAGTCAGAAGTGGTAGGATAGAATACTTGTTTGTAATAAGTGGTTGATTAGTGGAACCCTTCAAAAGGTTTTTGAAGGAGAACTGGACATAGCTCAGTTTGAGTGAACTAGTATAAAAACTAAGTGTTTTACTCTATCTCTTTCAGCTTAACTTGTCATTCTCTTGTGTTTATTTCCTGCACTTTAGATGCACAAGTTTTTGTTTTTAAATCCATTTATGAAAACTGTTTTGCCTATTGGACGATCTATTAAAACACAGTTTCAATATAACCATGATTTTCAACCTTTGGATGGTCTCACAGATTCTATATTTTACAAGTCCCTTGTAAAATCTAATCTTAAGAAATCACCATATTTGAGAAAAGGTTTTAAGTTTATATCTAACACACTATTCAACCCCCTTCTAGTGTGTTTCCTGCATTTCATATTTGAATTAAGCTATATAAATATAATTATCACGTTGTGTAAATTTATTTTTAGTAGTATATATTTGATGAATTATACTACACTTAACTGTAAAATGACTTATAAATAAGATATTTGAAATTTGAAATTATTTTTTATTATACTTATTAAATATTTTATCATATATTTAATATTTTCTTAAAAAAAAGGTAAATTTTTTTTTATAAATTACACTTATCACCCCTGAGATTTTGAGAAATTACGCAAACACCCATACTTTTTTTAACCATTACAGTAACCTCCCTTGTATGGGGTGGTGATAGTATAATATATAAGGGGATGTCAGTGTAATGTTTCAAACATAAAGGAGAGTTATTGTAGGAATAAAAAAAAAAGAGTGGTGTTATATGTAATTTGAAAAAAGCTCAAGGAATACAAGTGTAATATGTGATCTATAAGAAGCTGAATCAGCGAAAAACAAGAGAGAAATGAAGACCGCTCTTCATTTTTGTATTGTTTTAGTTTTTTAAAAGATTAAATAATTTTTTAGATTAAATTATATTTTTAATTAATATAAAATATTTTCATACATTTTATTTATTTATATCTTCTTTTTAAATCATTCATTTTTTATCCATCCAAAAAATACATCTTTCTACTTAACTTTTTTATTTCTATTTCTTTCTTCTCCAATTTACTCCTCATCCAATTCAATCAATCTAACAACAAAATTTGGAGATATAAGGTTGGCTTGGTGGTTGGGAAGAGGGGGCTTATGGGTGTATTTATGTGCTATATGTGAAAATTGACATAAAATGAAGATGGAACCAATCAAACTTGTTCACACCAGATCAAATAAATTTCTCACATAACGTTGTATAACCATAACTCTCAAAGCATATAAAAAATATTCCCTCCGGTCCTTTTTATAAGAAACAAAAGAGTGTTCTTTTTTGGTCCTAATTATAAGAAACATAGACCCACTTTAAGATGTATTAATTGCTAGTTTTCTTTTTTACCCTTCATCTTGTGAAATCCATTAATGAGACACCTACTCATTTCTAATGCATTTATTGGTCTATTAATAATACAAGTTACACTTATTGGTGGAGGTGCAGTATCATTAATGTAACCACTACTTAAACCAATCAATTTAAGGGGTACTTTTGGAATGAAATTAAAATTTATGACATTATTAACTAACTAACTTAACTATTTTTATTGGTCTTGACAATTTAGTTATTTGTTTCTTATATAAAGGACCGGAGGGAGTATTACATTAATAAATGAAAGAAATAACCATTGTTTTGGCTAACTTTCTTCATATTAGCCAGGTACTTTGCAAGAAAATAATTCATAAGAGTAGCATTTTTTTTTGCGCTTAGCCCTCTTGATTCATCTTAACTACTATAATTGATTTACATAAAAAAAAAAACTACTGCAATTGACAAGAAGATAAAATTAACTTTCAAAGAAATATTGCAATGTTTGGTCTATTTTTTTTTCATTTCAAGGAGAAGTTGAATCAAATATTTTTTTCACTAAAACTCTTTAAAGTAAAAGGACTTTATTTATAATAAAGAAAAAAAAGTGCTTAAAAATTGGTGACTTATTAATTATTAATAAGGACAATCATGAAATCCTGCTATGTTGGTTTTACATTCGTTTTAGTGACTTATTACTTTTTTTTTCTTTTGACTTTTTAATGACCAATGCTCCCTTATATTTTTAATGGTTTTACATTTACAAGTTTGCACAATGACATGAAAATGGATATCTCCTAGAAAAAATGTTTATGTTTAATAACTTGATTTCATTAACAAAGTGATTTTTGAAATTTTTATTATTTGCATATTATTATTAAAACAAATTTTTTAACCAAAGTAATTTTATGAAAATAAAATTAATTTAAACAATATTTTTTATTTTATAAATATACCTTTTCTTTCAATCAAAAAACTAGTTTTAAATAAAATTAAAAAAAATTGAAAAATTTTATCAAACAATTTTTAATTTAAAAGGATCTTTCAAGCTAAAAAAAATGAAAGTTTACAATCAGTCTTTAGCTTTTCTTTAAAACTTTTAATTTTAATTTTAATTTTAATTTAAAAATATATTTTAAGTAGAAAAAAACTGGACTTAACAAAAAATAATTTACATCGCTTCAACTTTTGATTAAGTGTGTTTGGTTTTTCATTTCTTGGCCTCAAATAAAAGTTCAACATGAATTTATCATTCACGTAGCATTCATGTTGAACAGAAAAATAAACACCCTAACATGTTTACAATTATAAATGAGCACGTGCAAAGGAAAATAGAACCAAACTATTTAGTTGTGTTTAAATGTCACTTAGGAGAATTTTAAAAGTACTTTTACTTTCAAAGTGGTCATTTTTTCTTCTTTATTTTTTGTTTTGAAATTTAGGGATGTATATTTAAATTACCATAAACATGTTCTCTACTTTTATCCAAAACATAATGTTAGAATCTTAAACTTTTTTTACGTTGCAAAAAAGGATTCAATAAAGACTAAATTAATAAGGACTAAATTAAATGAAGATGGAACCCATCAAGTTTGTACACACCAGATCAAATAAATTTCTCATGTAACACTCTATAACCATAACTCTGAAAGAATATAATAAACATTACATTAATAAATGAAAGAAATAAAACATTCATGAATCTATATAATACACGACATAGAACTTGTGTTGTATCGTCATCTAGGATTTGCAACACCACCATTGTTTTGGTGAAATTTCTTCGTATTAGCCAGTTACTTTTTTCCATTCTTATGGCTTTGCATGACAATTTTCTATTGAGTTCCAACCTCACATAACGCGCACCAAAACTTAAATTTCTTCCTTGTTAGTGTGCATTTGTTTCCCTTGCTTCTGTACCAGTAGTTGTTTCATTTTGGTTCTCCAAACCAACTAAACCTTTGCTTTGGTGGACATCCTAATCCTCTTCTTTGGATTCCAATTTGCTTGTGTGTGCAGGGGTTAAGCAAGGATGAAATGTCTGACCTTCTGGTCTTGAATCTAGCCCTGAATACATGGTAACAATGGCTTTAGTACATTTCACTCAATGTTTACTTCTCTTTAATATAATAATGATGTTTTGTCGCTCTTACCTATTTTTTACTTTTTCGTGGATGCTTTAGGCTTGTGCTTTTTTCCTTGAATATGATCATTCAAGCCTTTCTCACTCGTTGCAGTAATCTGACATAGCTCACATCTCCACTCCCGCTTGACTTTCTTCTGCAAACTCTCATTGTCTTCAACTGCGGGTGTCACCGCTTTGCGCTTTCCACCATAATGACCAGCATTTGGTCTAGCCTGCAATGGGATAAACAAAATCATTTATGCGCACTAGCTAATTAAGAGCTTCAACATAACAAAATATTCAAGGGACATTCTCAAACAAGGTGACATTTTTTAATAAAAAACTAAGAAAAAACCTTTTTCACAATCCAAACAACACTAAAGAAGAAGTAGGAAAATAAAATCAAAATTGAAGATGAATGTAACATCCCCACAAATAATAATAATTATGATCATGATAAAATAAGATAATGTTTATTTACTTTGTAACATCCTCATAATTGTCTTTCGGTGTTTCAGTGCATGTGTGCATTGGAGTAACTTATAGAGTAAGGAACCATGAAACCAGTACTGGCTATTTATATATATATATATATATCCAAACCCTTCCCTCCCACACTTCACATGCACATAAACTGAATTTAGAGAGAGAAAGAAGAGAGAAGGAGGAGAAAAGAGAAGAAGGAGAAAGGAAGGGAAGAAGAAGGAGGAAAAGTTAAGTCAACCCACACCACCTCATCTATCATCCTTAGTTCAAAGGTCCTTGGTGAGTGTTTATGTATCCTTTTCTATCCCTCCATTTAAGGCTTGGGCAGAGATTCAAGGAGGGTTAGGTTTCTCTCCATGGGAGAGGAGCCCCAACCCCCAATCCTTGGGTTTAGTGTGAGAGATGCATAAATCATAGTTGTCTTGCTTGTTTGGCATGAGAATAGTCATTAAATTGCATTAATGTGAGGATTTGGGTTGTTGGGTAGCATTTATGAAAAAGGGGGTTACGCACAATCACGAACTCTATGACCTGCAGAGTCGCGAACTCTCGCTTAAGCGAGCTCTGTATGGCGCTTAAGCGAGGAGCCCCTGGAGATGAAAGTGTTCTCTGTAATTCTCACTTAAGGGAGGATTCTTGGTGCTTAAGCGTGATAGTTTGGCGCTTAAGCGAGAAGCTCCAGGGATCATGATTAAGTGTAGGACTTTGAAGCTTAAGCGCAAGTTTTTGGCGCTTAAGCATGGCACTCTGGCGCTTAAGTGCCAAGATTTGGTGCTTAAGCGCAGTGTGTCAAGGTCAGGCTGGCCTAAGCACAAGATTCAGGCTTAAGCGACTGACTCCTGGGACATTAAGTTGAGTTCTATCCTTTTCAAGTTAAATTCTTTAATATGTTTAGTATGTTTACATACCTTGTAAAGATAATGATATGTTAATTAAAGAAAGAGGAGATTCCTTTGGGGATCAAAGAAAGTATAATGTTTTGATAAGTTAAGCATGCAAATGAAAAGATTTGCCCTCTTTAGAAGGTAGGCAGGACCCCTTCCATCACTTCCTACTTTTCGAAGATGTGGTATAGCTCCTCGGGCCGGAGGAGAATAATACGAGGCCAAGGCATAAAAGGAAAGGGACGCCTTTCGATATATTAAGCTCAATAGATGCCGTAGGACGGAAGGAAAGTAAAGAAAGTTAATTTAAAGCATGTAAAGTAAATGTTAAGATTATGTTAATAGGGATGTAAAAGTAGCATATCATAGTACTTTATAGTACGTTTATAAATGATGAGAGATTATACTGCATGTCTTTAACACTCACTGAGACCCTGTCTCATTAGTTTAATGTTTATGTTCCAGATTAAACAGGTTGAAATATGGAGACAAGAGGCCTAGAAGAAATTATGTCTATATAGCAATATCTTTATAGGCTAGTTTTGTTAAAAGAACTCTATGTATATTCTTTTGGCATAGGATTCCACATATATGGATTTCCTTTTTATGTATATGATGCAATTACTTGGGAATAATATAGACCTTTGTACAGTGTTATACTTGAGTAATGTTATCATATCACTAGATATTATCTTTGTTGATGACTAAAATGTACATTAGAGGGTAGTACCCATTAGGGTGTTACATTTTGGTATCAGAGCAGTTCAATCCTTTGGAGTGTGGATAATATGTTAGTAGATTCTGGTTGTCTTGTTAGTCTTGCCATGAATTCTACCTTATTTGAGTTATTGTATATTGAGCCTGATCAACTCAATATGTGGTGCAGAGTAAGTAGAGATAATGGTGGGAAGAGGAAGACCATCTTTGGGTACACGTACTCCTGAATTAGCAGCCATGGAGGCAATGCCTGCTGCCATGAGAGAACAAGCGGCAGCCACCACCAACCTTGTTAATCAAGTGTTGAGGGGATCACTTGGAGGTTCCTCAAATGAAAATAACCAAGGGGGCAAAAACCAACATGTCGGATTCTCTGAATTCCGAAAGAATGACCCACCCACCTTTAAGGGGGAATATGACCCATCGACTGCAGAATTTTGGCTCCAAGAAATAGAGAGTATTTTCGAAGTGGTGCCATCCACAGAGGAGCAGAAAGTGGTTTATGCCACGTTCATGTTGAAGGACGAGGCAAAGAATTGGTGGAAGGGCGCTAAGGAGGGAATGATGACATTGGGGACTCCTCTTACTTGGGAGAACTTCAAGATCACATTTCTGGGTAACTATTTCCCCAACAATGTTAGGATTCAGAAGGAGATTGAATTCTTACAACTTAAGCAAGGAAGTATGACGGTGGGCCAATATGTGGCCAAGTTTAAAGAGTTGGCTAAGTACTCCCGTTACCTTCGCCATCAACCTGATGAGGAATGGAAGTCCATTCAGTTTGAGCAAGGCTTGAGGTCCGATATCCTTAGCCAAGTAGGGACCTTGGAGATTAGGAGTTACTCACTCCTAGTAAACAAGTGTCTCATAGTGGAGGGAAATTTGAATAAGCTAGAGGTGGAGCAACGACAAACCCATAAGAGGAAGAATGAAGAAGTGAAGTTCAACCCAAATGCCAAATACAGGAAGGAGGGTTTTAAGGGCAAAAAGGTAGCAGTATTTGGAACTCCCAATGTGGAGGCATGCCCTAAATGTGGGAAGTCTCATTGAGGGGTATGTATGATGGGTCAAAATGTTTGTTTTAAGTGCCAACAATCAGGACACTATTACAAGGATTGTCCACTCTGGAAGAAGCAGGGAGCTCCTAACCAGACAACTCAAACTAAAGGAAGGGTCTTCACATTAAGTGGAGAAAAAGCAAAAGGGGTTGACAACCTGATTAAAGGTATATGTTTTCTAAACCAAAAACCCTTAGTTGTCTTATATGACTCGGGGGCGACCCATTCTTTTATTGCTTATGAAAGTGTGCGTCATTTGAAGTTGTCAGCTACACCTTTACCTGTTATTTTAAACGTCTCCACCCTAGTTTAAGGCAATATTCCTGCCTCACATATTTGTGTAGAGAGTACTATTGAAATACAAGATAAAAAATTTGTTGTGAATTTAATATGCTTACCTTTGATTGGTTTGGATATTATTCTGGGTATGGATTGGCTTTCTGCTAACCATGTTGTGTTAAATTGTTTTAATCACATTGTAGAGTTTCCTTCTGATGTTACCCCTATCCCAAAGTCCCATCCCTTGTTGTTCTCTAGTCCAACTCAAGTTTCCCAAAGCCTAGTGGAGGGAAGTCAAGTTTTTCTTTTGTTACTTTCCTCAAAGATGGAGGTTAAGTTAGAACTTGCAACTATTCCTATTGTCAAGGAATTTATGGATGTGTTTCCTGAAGAAGTTACTACCTTACCCCAGAGAGAGAAGTAGAGTTCTCCATAGATTTGGTTCCCGGGGCGGGACCAATTTCTATAGCACCTTATAGAATGTCACCTCTAGAGCTTAGTGAGCTTAAGAACCAAATAGAAGTTAATATCCCGACATTTCATTAGGCCTAGTGTCTCTCCTTGGGGTGCGCCTATTCTTTTGGTAAAGAAGAAAGATGGGAGCATGAGGATATGTATAGACTATAGGTAACTCAACATAGTGACTGTTAAGAACAAGTACCCTCTCCCTAGGATAGATGACCTTTTGGATCAACTTAGAGGGGCTTCGGTTTTCTCTAAGATTGACCTTAGATCGAGATACCACCAGATTAGGATTAAGTCAGAAGATATCCCCAAGACAACCTTTAGAACTAGATATGGGCACTACGAGTATTTGGTGATGCCATTTGGACTAACCAATGCTCCGGCAGTTTCATGGATTACATGAATAGGATCTTCTGACCTTTCCTAGACATATTTGTTGTTGTCTTCATTGATGACATTTTAGTGTATTCCCACACCTTGGAGGAACATGAAGAACATCTTAGGACGGTCTTACAAGTCCTAAGGGAGAAGAAACTCTTCGCAAAACTAGAGAAGTGTGAGTTTTGGAAGAGAGAAGTGAACTTCTTGGGACATGTTATATCCCAAGGAGGGGTAGCTGTAGACCCTAGTAAAATAGGAGCAGTGCTAGAGTGGGATAGACCCCAGACTGTGGCTCAGATTAGGAGTTTCGTAGGTCTAGCTGGGTACTATAGGAGATTCATTAAAGGTTTCTCCCAGTTAGCATTGCCCCTGACTAGGTTGACTAGCAAGGGATGAGTGGTGTGAGAAAAGTTTTCATGAACTGAAGGAGAGATTAACTTCTACTCCAGTGTTAGTTATACCTGACCCCTTAGGAGATTTTGAAGTGTGATAGTTTGGCGCTTAAGCGAGAAGCTTCAGGGATCATGATTAATTGTAGGACTCTGACGCTTAAGCGCAAGTTTTTGGCGCTTAAGCGTGGCGCTCTGGCGCTTAAGCGCCGGGATTTGGCGCTTAAGCGCAGGGTGTCAGGATCAGGCTGGCCTAAGCACAGGATTCAGGCTTAAGCGACTGACCCCTGGGACATTAAGTTGAGTTCTATCCTTTTCAAGTTAAATTCTTTAATATGTTTAGTATGTTTACATACCTTGTAAAGATAATGATATGTTAATTAAAGAAAGAGGAGATTCCTTTAGGGATCAAAGAAAGTATAATGTTTTGATAAGTTAAGCATGCAAATGAAAAGATTTGCCCTCTTTAGAAGGTAGGCGGGACCCCTTCTGTCACTTCCTACTTTCCGAAGATGTGGTATAGCTCCTCGGGCCGGAGGAGAATAATACGAGGCCAAGGCATAAAAGGAAAGGGACGCCTTTCGATATATTGAGCTCAATAGATGCCGTAGGACGGAAGAAAAGTAAAGAAAGTTAATTTAAAGCATGTAAAGTAAATGTTAAGATTATGTTAATAGGGATGTAAAAGTAGCATATCATAGTACTTTATAGTACGTTTATAAATGATGAGAGATTATACTGCATGTCTTTAACACTCACTGAGACCCTGTCTCATTAGTTTAATGTTTATGTTCCAGATTAAACAGGTTGAAATATGGAGACAAGAGGCCTAGAAGAAATTATGTCTATATAGCAATATCTTTATAGGCTAGTTTTGTTAAAAGAACTCTATGTATATTCTTTTGGCATAGGATTCCACATATATGGATTTCCTTTTTATGTATATGATGTAATTACTTGGGAACAATATTGACCTTTGTACAGTGTTATACTTGAGTAATGTTATCATATAACTAGATATTATCTTTGTTGATGACTAAAATGTACGTTAGAGGGTAGTACCCGTTAGGGTGTTACAATGAAGACACAAAGGAAGGGTAAATTAAACACAAGACTATACACTAACCAATAGGATCACTTTATCCTTGATATTTTGTGTAACTTGTCTGTTATAATCATGGAAATGGGAGGGTGAATGGAATTGTGACCTGCCAAACATGTTATTAAATTGTTATTAAATGAGATCCCCTCCGATCTTTGCATCGGGATTCCGAAATCTCTTTCTGATACCATTTCTCTCCTCACTTCTTCTTCTAGCTCTTGCCTTCATGCCAACGCTATCTCGCCAGCAATTATTTCTCTCTTGATCTCCTCTTTCTCCAGCTCCCGCCATATTTGCTCTGTCTCCAACTCTCGATGGAACACTTCCTCGGCATTGATCAGAACTATTGTTAGGAAAACTCTGGGTGACGAAACATTGCCGGAAAAACTACGTGGCACAAACTCATACCCTAGAAAGCAAATAGCAAAAAAAATGAACTCATGTAAATAAAGTTTGTTTTTTTAAGCTGCAAAACAAATGGGTATATATCTTGAAAGGAACGTGAAGAGAAGTGAGCATTACCTTGTAATGGGCACTTGGAGAAGTAAACTACATCAGAAAGAGGGCGTGGTGGTGGCGATGTTCTTTTATTTTGGCTATTAAGATTTTTTAACTCCATGACAAAGTTTGGAACGTGAAACAAAGGGAAAGACAGAGAAAGAAAAACAAGTGCCAATGAAATCAGAGACAATGTGAGTATTTGTGTGCAATGTTGAGTTTGAATGGGTGATTAAATAGGGAGATTTCTCTCACTCTTTTGATAAAATTCTTCCAATAAAGTTTGACTCCAATAAAAAAAATTAATATGAATAAATTTAATATGGTCAAAGTTTGAAATATTTACTATTTCAAATTTTAAGCATTAAATATTCATTGACTACACACATTTGATATTATTAATAAATTAAGAAGTGGATGACTCATAACTACAAATAATTGTCATGATTAATATAATAAATTAATATTTTTGAATATATCAATTACAATAAAATTAAAAATTATAATTTATATAAAAATATTTTGAATACAAAAATTATATGTTACACTTATGATAAATAGTTTAAAAATTATTTATAGGAAATCAAGTAATATTTCATTTGGGTATCTAAAGATTATTTAAAAAAATTAATAATAAAATATTTTATTAGAAAGATATAAATTGATTAACAATTTTTAATGTTTTCCATTTAATTTTTTTTCCTTTTACTCCGTAAACCTATTAGCAATTTTTTTATTATTTCTAATCAATTAAAGGTATTTTTTTTTAATTAATAATATTAAATACAAATCTTGACAAATATATGATTGTAAAAAAAGGAAGTTAAAATCTTGAGTATTAAATGATAGCATTATTTTAATGCATTCTCCTTATGTTTCATATCAATAATACCATTAATAGTTTATTATATTTGACAAACCATTTTTTCTAGAAAAAACATTTGTTGAAATAATAATAAGCATGTATTGGTAAAATATTAAATATAATGTTTTAATGAAAAAAATTAATTTTATTCTTTGACTATTATTTTTAAAGATATTAGTAAACAAAATTATTAATAAAGTGTAAATATTTTTTTTTTTGTTTAGACCATAGGTTTTTGGTCTCCCTTCGAGGGCAATCTTGTTCGAGTCAAGTAGGACCATTATGGGCAGCAAAATTCTTCCTCCTAGTATTTGATGTAGCTGCATACCGTGGATTCAAAGTCGAGACCTTTGGTTAAGCTGGAATAACTCTACACTAGTTGATCCACGCATTTCATGTTAATTTTAAATATAACTTGCTTAAATTGACTTTGAATATATCTTTAAATTTTCATTATAAACATTTTTTTACTTTAAATCATTTAAATTTAAAAATAAATTTATCATTTAAAAAAATCTTTACAATGTATTTAAATAATTTTTTTACTTATTTTTTATTTTCTAATTAAATATAAAGGCGAGAAAATTACTTTTTTTTTAATATGATTGTCCATTTAAATCTCAATTAGATACTAAAACGGAATGTTATTTGCTTGTATAGCATATGATGACTAAATAAATGATGACCCATGAAAATTCATATGATGTATATATTTATAAAATAATGTTACTTTCGTAATTTTATTTTTCATTTGTGTAAGACTGCCTTCCCAAACTGTTATCATCGAATGATCACACTGAAATAAGAATTTATGATCTCATACATATTATTTAAACACTTCATTTTTAAACTGATCCTAGTCGGTTATTTATAAGGTTTAGTTGATTTTTTTTATTTCTAGAAAATTCACAATATTCTTATCTATTTCATTTTAATGTTTTTAAAATACATTTACATCATTTTTTTTATTATCATCAAAAAGCTTCTTGTTGACTTATTATTTTTCTTATGTAGAGATTAATTTATATTCACATTTTAAAACTTATCTAATTTTAAAACAATCAATCCCTAAATTAAGCCAAAGAATAGATATCCTAGTATAAAAATGTTAAGTCTTTTAAGATCATCTCAATTACTACAGATATTTTACCTTGACATAAATTTACAGGTGAAAACAAAATTCTTTACAACTGATACCATTGATACATCATGTCTTTCAATATTTTACATTGACAAAATTACAAGTGAATCCAAATTTCTTTGAATTTCATTTTTGTATTTAATTCAATGTACACTACTAATTCAAGTACTGTAATAATTAAATGTACGCTTCACTTTTGTGTAAGAAATCTCGGACTAGGTAGCTAGTTTTGAGCATATGGTTGGTCAGTTTGGCTGCTTAGGCCGAGAAATCTTTACATTTGAATGTTTATTTTATTTATTACATTTGCATATTATTGTCCAAATACCAAACCGAACAAAGAGCCTATCTTGCACCCTATAAAACAAGTGGATGTTAACCTTAATCCATGTTCAAGCTTAACTTTGCAAGAAAATAATTCGTAAGAGTAGCATCTTTTCGCTTTTAGCCTCTTGATTCATCTTAACTACTGTAATTGATTTACGTAAAAATTACTACTGTAGCTGACAAGAAGATAAAATTAACTTTCAAAGAAATATTGCAATGTTTGTTTTTTTTTCAAGGAGAAGTTAGATCAAATATATTTTCCACAAAAACTCTTAAAAGTAAAAGGACTTTATTTATAATAATAAAAAAAAAAAGAGCTTAGAAAAAGGTATGTTGCTTTTCACTGACATATTAATTATTAATAAAGACAGTCTTGGAACCTTGCTATGTTGGTTTTACATTCTTTTTGGTGACTTATTACTTCTTTTAATGAACCAATGCTCCCTTATATTTTCAATGACTTTTATAGTGACATGAAAAAAGAACCAATCCCCTAGAAAAAGTGTTTATGTTTAATAACTTTGATTTCATTAACAAAGTGATTTTTGAAATTTTTATTATTTGCAAATTATTATTAAAACAAATTTTTAAATCAAAGTAATTTTATGTAACTTAAATTAATTTAAACAACATTTTTTATTTAATGCGAACATTTTTTTTTTGTATGGACTAAAGCAAAAGAGACTATATATTACATGGACTAAAATGTTATTTGAGCCATCTAAGAATAACACATAAACACAACACATATATATCAACGATTAATAAACAAGGAATATTGAATTAATTTGTTTAAGAAAGGCATAGTGATCCTGAAGGAGATGACAAGAATGGTTTTGGTGGTATTTGCAAGATCTCAACTCTCCCTTCAAGCATCTCCACCACTGCACGCACTGTTGTACAGTCTGACTTATTAGCTTGGATGCACCACAAGCTTACTATAGCCATCTTTCTCATCATTTCTCTGTCACTTTCATTGGTAATGTTCCTAAGTGCAAGCTCTTGATTCAATTCTACACGTTTATAAATCCAATAAGGAAAATAAATTTCACTAGTACAATCAACATCAACACTAATATTCTCCCCCCCCCCCCCCCCCCCCAATTTCCAATACCATCATTCCAAAACTATAAACATCTAAACTGTGAGAGACCATTCCAAAATTTCTTGAAAATACCACAGGAGCAATGTATCATGGGGTTCCTCTGGCTGCCATCATGGATACCATACTCTCGTTACTAGAACATATTTTAGCGAGTCCAAAATCTGAGATCTTAAGACAAAAGTTCTCATCCAACAGTATGTTGTGAGGCTTTATGTCAAAATGGAATATTTTTGTATTACACCCTCTACGCAAATATTTCAATCCTCGAGCAACACCAATTGCAATATGGTATAATGTTTTGCAATTCAATTGCTTCACTACTGCCATTACATTGGTTCCATATATGAACCTTTCCAAAGATCCATTATGCAGGAACTCATAGACTAGTGTTCTCTTACATCCATCAACACAAAATCTTAATAAACTGACTATGTTAACATGGGATGTTCTACTAATGCTTGCTACCTTGTTCCCTAATCTCCTTCTAATGTAGTAGATTATGATAACTAAAATTGCAACTCCCAAGGCTGCTACATGTAACCCCCCTTCTTCACTAATGTAATCCCTTCTATTTTTTTTAACTATATCATTTACATTATACATAAAAATTCTGATATATTCTATTAAGTTCAAAATATTTTCAATATTTTATCACTAAAATTTATAGAACACTACTACAAAATGATCATTCTTTAATAATTGTCTGCCCAAATTTTCCCATCCTATAGCTCTGGTAATATCAGCATCTTTTTCTTCTATCTACGCTTCATTCACCTGCAATTAAACTTCCCTAGAATCTAGGGACAAATATTACCGGATCAGGCATTTAATTTCTCATACAATCTAAAACAATATCAAACAGATACATTTCATACATTACTTAATAATTCACATAGAATAAATATAGTATGATTTATGCAAAATGCAGTTTTGACTAAAAATCATTTTGGCTCTGCTCCATGGAGACTTTCTCTTGTGAGTGTTTAGTAAAGACAGGCCTAACATTACGCACTGCAATTCAGCTATCAGTCCCTACTAAACGCGAATAAGCTAAATAGAATTAGGAGTTCAGAATACCCAGGAAGGCCACCACGACCGCATCTCAGTCCAGATTCCGGCCACTTATGGGATTGCCAATATCCTTCACCTCACAGACTATATAATCATAGACTGTACAGTCCTGTCTAACTTATTCTGCTCACCCCAAAATCATTTCTCATGACTACCGCAGTCCCGGTTAGTCATCCTCACTTATCTTTTAAAATTCATGACTACCACAGTCCCGGTTAGCCAATATCGAATATTTCCCCCAAAAAGACTCATGTTTATGCAATATGATAATGATCATAAGCAAATAAATAACATTAAACAATTACATAAAGAAATATAAAAACTTTAACAATTAACATTATAACATTAACATTTTACTAAAATACCAACTAGGTCCTTATTATGTAAAATTACTAAACTACCCTTAATCTTTTCTAAAATTCCAATTATGTCCTCAAAATGTGAAATTACTCAATTACCCTTATTCTTCTCTATTATTTCCGATCTTACCCTTGATCTTTTTATAAAATTCCAAAATCACCCCTAAATGTTCTAGAACATATGAAATTACCATTTTACCCTTTACTATTTTTATAATTTACTAATTTGCCCTTAAACTTTTTATAAAATTTCCAATGTGTCCCTACATGTGAAATGACTATTTTGCCCTTGGTTATTTTAAAAATTTTCACATAGTAACCCTTCATTCTAGCCATGGCCGAATGGCCTTCACCAAATTTCCAACATCATATCCAAAAACAACCATGCATTTTTCAATCAATAACAAACCAACCAAGTTTCAATCCATCACAACACATCATGAAATTAACAAAATATTGCTTCAAACACCTATTTCAAACTTCTAACATCAATTTTATAAAATTCCTAAATTAATTTCTATCTTTTCATGGTTCTTGATTAAATGTTGAATACAAACCTCAAGACATGTTTTTCCTACTTCCAAGTTGTCTAGTTTGAAATTAAATGCCAGGATCCTTGGCTCCTTAGTTTGATGAAGAAAACCTTTGAACCCTTTCTCTCTTTCTCTGTTGTCTTCTTGAAATTTTATAGCTTTTCTCCCAATTTCTTCTCTTTGGCTGAATATATATTATAGTTTGTGAGGTTTTGGTTGGTTTCTCTCTTGATTTTGGAAGCTACGTTGAAGTTTTATGGAGGGGGCAGCTGCTGGACAACTCACGGTTTTGGGGACTTTAAAGGACCTAGTTTTGTTTATGCCTTGGTTTCTCATTTTTTTTCCTTCATATAACCATCCAGCTCTCTTGGTCCAAGGCAGCCAATTTGGCCAAGATCTTCCAACCACTTGGACGGCTAAAATTAGTTACTTATGTGAGTTGCTAATTGTTTTGTTAATTGGTCAAAGAATGTAGAAAATGGTAGAGTATTCTAGAATGTTTTAGGGCTTTGTAATTATCTTAGAAACTAATTAGAATTTTAAGAAACTAACACCACCATTAAATTCCTCACTATCAAAAACCTTGGGGTAGCGTCTTAATTATCTCTTACTCAAAGTCTAATTAGCTTAATTTAATTACATTAAAAATATTGAGTTGTTAAATTTTGATTGGCTAATACTTTTATTTTTATTTTTCTTAGTTAAACAATTTTAATAATTATTCTAAACATACCACAATTAATAGAAATTTCTATAGGTGTCATACAAATTTTATCTTAATTTTATACCTTAGAATTTCATTGTAATAATTTTTCAAAGTTCTAAATTTCAGAAAATTCTAACAATTCGAAATTAGCATTTTGATTTCTCAACTGTATATATTTTAAATCTACATTCAATTTTTTTTATTAGATTACAGTTTAATCCAAAATGCTACACAGAAAAATTTATCCTGGATAGCTGTCTGACACAACTATCCAGTCAAGAAGTAATTCAAACAAAAACAAAAATATCAAAAGATTCATAAAATTTTACTGAATAAAACTGTATTGATTTTATTATGAAAATATGTACAGAAAGTTTTCTATAAAATACAGTACATAATTTCTCATAATATTTATAGAAAAATATTTAAAAACAGTAAAAAAAATTGAGGGTTTTACAATTCTCCCCTACTAATAAAAATTTCGTCCTCAAAATTTATAATACAACTATACAAACAAATGAGGATATTCTTCTCTCATTTTCTCCTCTAATTTGCAAGTGGCATCACCTCTGATATCATCCCAAATAACCTTAACCAGAGGAATATCCTTAGCTCTCAGGTACTTGATCCTTCTGTCCTCAATGTTAATAGGCTTTGTCTCAAATGTCAGGTTTTTCTTTACCTGTATTTGATCAGGCTCAATGACATGTGAAGGATATGAGATATATTGTCTTAGTTGTGACACATGAAATACATCATGGAGGTTTGACAAAAAGGGTGGTAAGGCTATTTGGTAGGCCATAGGTCCAATTTTTCGGAGGATTTGGTAAGGTCCAATAAATTTAGGAGTTAGTTTCTTAGACTTTATTGCTCTGCCAACACCAGCTATTGGTGTTACTTTCAAAAATACATGATCACCTTCTTGAAATTCTAAGGGTTTTCTTCTTTTATCTGCATAGCTTTTCTGTCTGCTTTGTGCAGTTTTCATTTTCTCCTGAATTAATTTTACGTTTTCAGTTTTTTGTTGGATGATGTCTAGCCCTATCAATAGATTTTCACCATCCTAATACCATACCAATGGTGTCCTACATTTTCTACCATACAAAGCTTCATAGGGAGCCATACCTATACTAGAATGGTAACTATTATTATATGTAAATTCTACTAAAGGTAATATATCTTCCCAGTTTCCTTTCTCTACTAATGTACAAGCCTTAAGAGGTCTTCTAATGACTGAATAGTCCTTTCTGTTTGACCATCAGTCTGAGGGTGATATGCTGAACTAAGATGTAATTTACTTCCTAAAGCTTTATGAAATTCTCTCCAAAATTTAGAAACAAATCTAGGGTCCCTATCGGACACTATACTAGTAGGTACTCCATGTAATTTAACTATTTCTTTTATATACAATTGAGCTAATCTTTCTAAAGAATACCTAACATTTATTGGAAGAAAATGTGTTGATTTAGTTAATCTATGTACAATTACCCATATAGTATCAAAATTCCTATTTGTTCTAGGTAGTCATACCACAAAATCCATTGATATACTATCCCATTTCCATACTGGTATCTCTAAAGGTTGTAACATGCCAGATGGTTTTTGATGTTCAATCTTTGCTTTCTGACATGTTAAACATCTAGCTACATATTCTGCTACATCCTTCTTCATCCTAGGCCACCAAAACATCCCCTTTAAATCAATTATACATTTTTGTAGTTCCAAGATGAATACTGAATTTACTTTTGTGTCCTTCTTCTAAAATTAATTCCTTTAATTCTTGATTGTTAGGTACACAAATTCTATTTTTAAACCTAATAATTCCATCCATTCCTAAATTAAATTCTTTTACTTTATCTGTTCCTATTAATCTTTTCTTTTCTTGAATAAATTAATCTACATCTTGTTTCTTCCTAATTTCTTCCAAAAATCATTAGTGATAGTAATCATTCCTAATTGAAGTTTATCCTTTTTCCTAACTGTACATAAATTCAAATCTCTAAATTGTTCTATTAATTCTAATTCTTTAATCATCATGGTTGATATATGTACAATTTTCCTACTTAAAGCATCTGCTACTACATTAGCCTTCCCTGGATGATACATTAATTGAAATCATAATCTTTAATAAATTCCATCCATCTTCTTTTTCTCATATTCAATTCCTTTTGGTAAAAAAAATATTTTAAACTCTTATGATCACTATATACATCAAATCTGGATCCATATAAATAATGTCTCCAAATCTTCAAAGCAAAAACTATAGCAGCTAACTCTAAATCATGAGTAGGGTAATTCCTTTCATGTGGTCTCAACTGTCTAGATGCATAAGCTACCACTTTCCTGTTCTGCATCAACACACATCCTAACCCTTGATATGAGGCATCACAGTATACCTCATAGGGTTCATTTGGGTAAGGTAAAACTAAGACTAGTGAGGTAGTCAATTTATGTTTCAATTCTTGAAAACTTTTCTCACAACTCTCACTCCAAATAAAAGGTTGATTTTTCCTAGTTAATTCTATTAAGGGTCCAGCTATCTTAGAAAAACCTTCAATAAACCTTCTATAATATACAGCTAATCCTAAAAAACTCCTAATCCACTCCTAATCTCAGTTACTGTTTTAGGCCTTTCCCATTCTAAAACTGCTTCTACCTTAGAAGGATCCACACTTATTCCCTCTTTAGAAATTACATGTCCTAAAAATTTTACTTCTTCCAACCAAAATTCACATTTAGACATCTTAGCATATAATTTTCTTTCTTTCAGAGTTTGTAATGTTATTCTTAGATGATTTTCATGTTCTTCTTTATTCTCAGAATATATTAATGTATCATCTATAAATACTACTACAAAATGATCTAAGTATGGTCTAAACACTCTATTCATATAATCCATAAATACTACTGGAGCATTAGTCACTCCAAATTGCATCACTTCATATTCATAATGCCTATACCTAGTCCTAAAAGCAGTCTTGGGTATATCCTCCTTTTTAACTCTAATTTGATGATACCTAGACCTTAAATCTATTTTAGAAAATATTGTTGCTCCTCTAAGTTGGTCCATTAAATCATCTATCCTAGGTAAAGGATATCTATTCTTTATAGTTACTTTATTTAATTGTCTATAATCTATACATAACCTAGATCCTCCATCTTTCTTTTTAACTAATAATACTGGGGCTCCCCATGGTGACACACTAGACCTTATAAACTATTTTTCCAATAATTCTTCCAATTGTTTCTTTAATTTAGTTAATTATAATGGTGACATCCTATAGGGTTGCATAGAAATTGGTTTAGTACCAGGTATCAAGTCTATACTAAATTCTATTTCTCTTTCAGGAGGCAGGCCAGGAACATCATCAGGAAACACCTCAGGATACTCACTTACAACTGGCACAGAGTCTATTTCCATTTTATCTCCCTTAATTCTAATAGATGATAACATGTATTTTTGAATTTCACTTTTAAATGATATTTCTTTAGGTTTGATAGGCTTAAGTCTAGAAACATCAAGTTCAGGAAAAATCAAAGTTTTAGAGGCACAATCTATTAGGATATGGTTGGCTACTAACCAATCCATTCCTAATATCACATCAAGGTCAATTAAAGGCAAAGAAATCAAGTTTACAACAAATGGTCTATTCCTGATGATTATAACACAATTCAAACATACTTTAGAGGTTAGGGTTGGTTTAGAAGTGGGTACAAAACAAGCAAAGTATAGGGTAATGGTGACACAACTAAACTCAGATTCCTAACACAGTCATCCGATATAAAAGAATGTGTAGCACCTGAATCAAACAATACAATCAAGGACTTATGTAACCCCCCTTCTAGATTAAATTTAAATTAACTATATCATTTACATTATACATAAAAGTTCTATTACATTCTAATAATTAATAAAATCCAAAATATATTCAAAATTTTCATTAGTAAAATTTAAATAAAACACTGTTACAAAAATAATTCTATGTAATACAAGTATTATCTACCCAAATAGTTCCCATCCTACGGCTCTGGTCATATCTGCATCTTTATCTTCTAACTAATCTCCAGTCACCTGTAATTTAAACTTCCCTAGAATCTAGGGACAAAATTTACCGGATCAGGCATTTAATTTCGATTATGAATTAAAATCAATATCAAACAGATACATTTCATATATTACTTAATCATTCACATAAAATGAATGCAATATGATTTATGCAAATGCAGTTTTGACTCAAAATCATTTTTGACCCTGCTCCATGGAGACTTCCCCTTTGAGTGTTTAGTAAGTAACTGGCCTACCATTACGCACTGCAATTCAGCTATCAGCCCCTACTAAACGCGAATAAGCTAAACAGAATTAGGAGATCAGGATACCCAGGAAGGCCACCACGACCGCATCTCAGTCCAGATTCCGGCCACTTGTGGGATTGCCAATACCCTTCACCCCACAGACTATACAGTCCTGTCTAACTTACTCTGCTCACCCAATTTTTATTACTCATGACTATCGCAGTCCCAGTGTCAACAATATCTTTTTAAAATTCATGACTACCACAGTTCCGGTGTCAACATTTATCATTTCACATGACTACCGCAGACCCGGTGTCAACATTATTTCTTTTTTCAAAAGTTCATGGCTACCACAGTCCCGGTTAGCCAACATCAATCATTTCTTATTTTATATATATCAAAATCATTTCTCATTTGAAATCTTTGTGTTTCCCCCAAAAAGAATCATGCATGCTCATGCCATGTGATAATGATCATAAGTAAATAATTAACATTAAACAATCACATAAAGAAATATACAATTCAATAATTAACATTAGTATTTTACTAAAATATCAATTAGGTCACTACTATAAAAAGTTACTAAACTACCCTTACTCTTTTCTATTATTTATGATTTTCCCCTTGATCTTTTCTCAAAATTCCAAAATTATCCCTAAACTTTCTAGAATATGTGAAATTACCATTTTGCCCTTATATTTTTCTATTATTTCCGAAATTGCCCTTGATCTTTTTATAAAATTCCCATTTTACCCCTAAACTTTCTAGAACCTATAAAAGTACCATTTTACCTCTTGATATTTTTGTAATTTACTTAATTACCCTTAAACCTTTTTTAAAATTCCAAGATTACCCCTAAACTTTCTAGAACATATGTAATTACTATTTTACCCTTTAATATTTTATAATTTACTAATTTTCCCTTAAACTTTTTATAAAATTCCTAATGTGTCCCTACATGTGAAATGACTATTTTGCCCTTGGTTATTTTAAAATTTCCACATGATACCCCTTCATTCTCTCCATGGCCGAATGGCCTCCAAAAATTTTCAACATCATTTCACAAATTCAACCATGCATTTCCAATCAAGAACAAACCAAACAAATATTTAAATCATCACAACACATCATCCAATCAATCAAACATGGTTCCAAACAATTATTTCAAACTTCTAATATCAAATATATAGAAACCATAAATCAATTTCATCTATTCATGGTTCTTGATCAAATCTTGAATCTAAACCTCAAGACATGTTTTTCTTGTTTCCAAGTTGTCTAAATTGAAATTAAATGCCAAGATCCTTACCTAGAATCCTTAGTTTGATGAAGAAAACCTTGAATCCTTTTCTCCCTTTCTCCCTTGTCTTCTCGAATTTTTAGGGTTTTTCTCTCAAATTTTTCTCTTTGGCCTAAGGTATGTTGAAGTTTGTGAGGTATTGGTTGGTTTGTTTCTTAATTTTGGAAGAAAGGATGAAGTTTAATGGAGGAGGCAGCAGCTGTACCAAGCTCACGGTTTTGAGGAGCTTGGAGAGCTAGCTTTGTAAACTTTTCCTTTAGCTTTTTCTTTTGCTTTTGGTTTCTCACTTTTTAAATAAATTTTTCTCCACCCAATTTTTGCTTATACACGTGCAGCCCTTGTTAGGTTATAAGACCTTGGACGATGTCCAACCCCTCGTATTTCGGTTTTGATGATAATAACTAAAGGATAAATTTTGAAGTATCTAATGATCTAGTTTGAGTGTTATAGGATTTACGTCGTCCAATTCCGTAATGGTATTGTATCTCTCAAACCTGGACTTTATGTTTTAATAAAGAAAGCGTCCAAATGTGTTTTATAAAGAACCCTACAGGCAGCGTCCAATGCTCCTGTGAGAGCAAGCGTCCAACGCTTGAAAAACACTCTCTGTAGTCTCTATCTTAAAAATATGTTTTCAATGTTGATTCAATATAAGGCAACGATCACTCTCTCATATTTTAACATGCCATTCTATTTGATCTTTTCAAATAGTATTGAACAGGAAAAGAAGAAGCTTCTCTCTGCAGAAAAAGTACAAGTAGGAGAGGCGCTACAAGTACGGCTGTCACTTCCATCACTTCACCCTAAGTCAAAATGTGACAACGGCCATATGCTACAGAAAGAATCGCTCTTGGAAAAGGAACAGATCCCTCAATGGATACCTTTCAACAAGCTTCCTATATATAGAAGAATGAGCTCACATATCAAACGATGAAAAATTGAAAAAGAGCTGAATCTCTGTCAAAACGACTGGACGATCATAAGCAAAAAGAGCATTCATCTTAGCTTTGCTAAGCGAGTCTGTATACTCATACTTACTGTAATATCCTCTCAGTGAGAGTTAAGTTTTACTTACAATCTCAAACAATTCTGTTTGGAAAGCCAGGAGTGGCTTAGTGTTAAAGAATACTTGGGTTTTGTGTTTAATCTCAAGGGGAGATTAAGGGTGTGCCAGAAGTGGCCTAGAGAATACTTGTAGCCAGAAGTGGCAAGGTTAGAATACTTGAGAGTAATCAGATCTTGATTAGTAGAACCCTTCAAAAGTTTTTGAAGGAGAACTGGACGTAGCTCAGTTGAGTGAACCAGTATAAAACTAAGTATTCTATTCTCTCGCCTTCTAGCTTACTTGCATTTCTTTTAAACTATCTCTTCAACATACTATGAAAAGGTTTCTATACACATTTTATCTAAGTTTATCTATTACGTGTATTCTAACGAAAAGGAAGAAGAGTAGTTTCTTTGGACTGTTGTTTTTAATCGGCTGGACGATAGCTTGTTTTTCTGTTTTACTAAGTTTCTGTAAAACGTAAAGATACACTATCTTCACATTAGCTAAAGTTTTCCAAAGAATTTTTTGAAATACACTATTCAACCCCCCTTCTAGTGTATTTCTCTACATTTCAGTTGGTATCAGAGCTCGACCTCTTGGGTTGAGTTCTTAACAGTACAGAGGAAAGATCCTGAGAAAGATGGAAAACGAAGGACAAGCTGTGAACAGACCACCACTCTTCAAGGGTGTCAAATATGATTACTGGAAACAAAGAATGATAGCATTCTTTGAATCTAGCCATATTGACATGTGGGAAGTTGTGGAGATGGGAGATTATATTCCACTTGATGCAAGCCTCAACGAAATCCCAAAGGTTAGATGGACGGAAGAGCAAAAACAAAGATTTTATCTCAACTCCAGAGCCAGAAACATCATCATGTGTGCACTAAGCGAACAAGAATACAACAAGGTGCACAGTCTCAAAAGCGCAAAACAAATGTGGGACACTCTTGCATTAACATATGAGGGTTCCACTCAGGTAAAACGTAACAAACTCAGTCTCCTTACTCGTCAATATGAGTTGTTTAGTATGGAAGAAAACGAGGACATACAAAGTATGTTTGGACGATTTCAAACCATACTAAATGAACTTAGAGCACATGGTAAAGATTATAATAACTATGAACATATTGACAAAATTCTAAGAAGTTTGCCTAGGAAATGGAGACCACAGGTTACAGCTTTGAGAACAAAAAAGGTACTGGACGATATGTCCCTAGAAGAACTCGTGGGAACCCTCAAGGTGCATGAACTAGAACTGCATCAAGATAGTGATGGTAAGAAAAACAAGTCTCTGGCGCTCAGCGTCCAGAAACCAAGGAAAGCATCATCGTCCAAAGCCATGCAAGCTGAAACATCATCAGACGAACAATATGAAGATGATGACTCAGACGAGAATGATGAACTATCCTTTATATCCAAAAGGATACATGCTATGTGGAAGAAGAAAGGTGGATCCAGATGGAGAAACCTAAAGAGGAAAGACTTCAAAGAAAAGAAGGAGAAGAGTCCAATTGTATGCTACGAATGCAAAAAGCCAGGACACTTCAAATCAGAATGCCCAGATCTCGACAAAAGCAAGGACAAGAAGAAGAAATTCTTCAACAAAGGAAAGGGCAAGAAAGTTCTGATGTCCACATGGGAAGACCTGGACGATGACTCATCATCGGACGATGGAGAAGAAGAGGAAGCACATATATGCCTGATGGCAGACACCTTGACTGATTCTTCTGAACCAGAAGAAGAAGATGAGGTAGATTTTAATGACATAGATTCAATTCAAGAAGCTTATCCTGAATTACTTTCAAACTCTTCTATTTTGTCAAAGGCCTATAGAACTTTAAAGAAATCATCCAAATCACTTTCAAAAGAAAAAGAAGCTTTAGAAGAAAGTGTTAGACAACTGGAAAGTGAAAAGGAGGATTTACAGAAAAAGTTTACAGAGCTCTCAAGGCAAAATGAAACTACAAATATGGAGAGGCGAACTCTCTGGAATGATGCTGCTCAAGCCCATAAATCCTATAAGGATTCAAGGGATAGAGAAAGAAATCTTTCCATAGAGATTCAAAATCTCAACGCAGAAAACAAAAGACTAGTTGAGAAGCTTCTGAAAGTTGAAGCGGATACTTCCTTAAGAGGTCAATCACATGATGTTGTAAAACTTCATGAAGAAATTGACAGCCTAAAGAAGGATCTGTCAAACTTTGTCAAGGGCTCTGACAACCTCAAGAAACTTTTAAAATATGAAGGTTGTAAGAGACCAAATGACAGGTCAGGGCATGGATATAAGGGAAAGAAATATATTCATGATGAGGAAACAGATGTTTGCTACTTCTGTGGGAAACCTGGACATATAACGTCCAAATGCAGACACCTGCCTAAGAAGGGAGCATTCAATGCCCTTCGAGCTAACAAAAAAGGACCCAAGTCAATCTGGGTACCTAAGGATAAAATTGTTCCTGTTGCAGACATGCTTAACAGCAGGAAAGAAACTCCAATCATGGTACCTGGACAGTGGGTGCTCACATCACATGACGGGAGAAAGGTGTATGTTCCAAAGCCTCCTACCCAAGACTGGTGGGACAGTCACTTTTGGAGGGAATCAGAAAGGGATGATAGCTGGCGTAGGTAAGATTGGTATACCACCCTATCCTTGTATTGATAAAGTTCTTTATGTTAAAGGTCTTAAACATAATCTACTTAGCATAAGTCAATTATGTGACAGTGGATATGATGTTGCCTTTAACAAAGGTGAATGTACAGTCAAAAACTCTGATGGGTCCCTTCTCTTTACCGCAAAGAGGCAAGGCAATCTGTATAAGATTAAACTTGGGGAACTATCAAGTCAAAATGTATCATGCCTAGTTTTTGTACAAGAAAATCATTGGTTATGGCATAAAAGACTTGGTCATGCAAGCTTGAGGTTAATCTCAAAGCTGAACAGGCACAACCTCGTAAGAGGACTACCAAGTATGTCATATAAAGATGATCTTCTTTGTAAAGCTTGTCAGAAAGGGAAACAAGTGAAAAGTTCTTTTCAAAGTAAAAACATTGTTTCCACTTCTAGACCTCTTGAGCTATTACATATTGATCTGTTTGGACCCACAAGAACAGTCTCGGTAAGTGGTAAAAGATATGGATTAGTTATAGTGGATGATTATACTAGATGGACATGGGTCTTATTCCTATCCCACAAAGATGAGTCCTTTAAGGCCTTTTATAATCTCTGCAAAAGAGTTCAAAATGAAAAAGGAGTATGCATTACTTCGATCAGAAGTGATCACTTCAGGAGATGGCCAGAACCATGTTGAATGATAATTCAACCCCTAAACACTTCTGGGCTGAAGCAGTGAATACTGCCTGCTATTTACAAAACAGAATCTATATAAGGCCGATATTGAAAAAGACTCCATATGAATTGTGGAAGGGTAGAAGACCCAACATATCCTACTTCCATCCATTTGGATGTCAATGTTTCATTCTGAACACTAAGGATAACCTGGGAAAATTTGATTCTAAGTGTGATGAAGGAACATTGCTTGGATATTCTGAAACTTCAAAGGCATACAGAGTCTATAACTCTAGAACCTTAGTTGTTGAAGAAGCTATCCATGTGAAGTTTAATGACAACAAGCCTGATAAGGAATTATCAGAGCTGGACAAATCATTTGCAGATCTCAGATTGGATGATGCAAGTAAGTCATCAGATTCGTCCAACCATGATGTCTCAGTTGAAGAATCAAATGCACTACTGGACCGTCCAGTCGCAGAACAAAGAGGACCAACTGGACGTAACTGGAAAATGAAGAAACATCATCCACAGGAGCAAATCATTGGGGATCCAAAAGACAGAGTCAAAACCAGATCTTCACTTCAACGACAGCAAGGTCACGCAGCACTCATATCTCAAATAGAACCTAAGACTGTGGACGATGCCTTAGAAGATGAAGGCTGGGTCAAAGCAATGCAAGAAGAACTTGACCAATTTCAAAAGAATAATGTCTGGAAGCTAGTAGAACTCCCCAACGACAAAGAAGCTGTAGGAGCAAAGTGGGTGTTCAGAAACAAGCTGGACGAAGCAGGTAATGTTGTGAGAAACAAAGCAAGGTTGGTAGCAAAAGGTTACTCACAACAAGAAGGTATAGATTATACTGAAACTTATGCTCCCGTTGCACGTCTGGAGGCAATTCGCATTTTACTGTCATTTGCAGCTCATAGCAATATGAAGCTATACCAAATGGACGTAAAAAGTGCATTCCTCAATGGACTCATAAAGGAAGAAGTCTATGTGGAACAACCCCCAGGATTTGAAAGTGATGATTTCCCAAACCATGTTTTTAAACTTAACAAAGCCTTATATGGGTTGAAACAAGCCCCTAGAGCTTGGTATGAAAAACTCAGCACATTTCTGTCAGAAAATGGTTTTTCAAGAGGAAAAGTAGACACTACGTTATTTCGCAAAGACTACTCTTCTGATTTTATTATTGCACAAATATATGTTGATGATATCATATTTGGTGCCACTAATGAATCTCTCTATGAAGATTTTGCCAAATTAATGCAAACAGAGTTTGAGATGAGCATGATGGGTGAGCTGAAATTCTTCCTTGGACTCCAAATCAAACAAACTGAAAATGGAATATATATACACCAGACTAAGTATGTCAAAGAGCTGCTAAGGAAGTACAAGTTGGACGATGCAAAACCAATGAAAACTCCTATGCATCCAACAACAGTTCTTGGACTAGACGACAACTCAAAGAAAGTAGATAATACTCTATACAGAGGTATGATAGGATCACTCCTGTACCTCACAGCGTCCAGACCTGACACCATGTTTAGCGTATGCTTATGTGGCAGATTTCAATCTGGCCCAAGGAAAGTTCACTTAACTGCTGTTAAAAGAATCTTTCGATATCTTGTTGGAACCACTAACCTTGGGTTATATTTCAAAAGGCAGAAAGATTTCAGTCTAATAGGATATTGTGATGCTGATTATGTTGGAGATCGCATTGAAAGAAAAAGCACCAGTGGAGGATGTCACTTCATCGGTGGTAATCTAGTCTCCTGGACATGCAAGAAGCAAGGAACTATTGCTCTGTCCACTGCTGAAGCAGAGTATATTTCAGCTGCAAAATGCTGTTCTCAAATCTTGTGGATCAAACATCAACTTGAGGACTACAACATATATGAGAGTAACATTCCTATCTTCTGTGATAGTAAAGCTGCCATAAATCTTTCTAAAAATCCCATATTGCATTCAAGGGCCAAACATATAGAGATTAAACATCACTTTATAAGAGACCATGTTCAAAAGGGAACTGTGGAATTACACTTTGTAACCACAGATAATCAGCTTGCTGATATATTCACCAAACCCCTTACTGAAGACAAGTTAATCCTTCTGAGGGACAAACTTGGCATGAACTCTGTAAAGGAATGATTAACATCTACATGATGCGTCCAATAAAATCATAGCGTCCAAAGGACATGTCGTCCAAGGAACACTAGAGTCATGCACATGCATTACATATATTTCACTTAAGTCCAATATATGGACGATGTCTTTTTTTATCTTAGTCTTTTCTTCTGATTCAAATTAACAAAACGGATCGTTTTAAGGATAAGTATGAGCTAACACTCTATGCTGAGTCACCAAAATGCCAGTAACCGTACACAATTACCCACATCCTTTGCACGTCTCATCATGGCGGGTTTTATGGCGTCAGTTACTTTTCAAATATTCAAAAAAAAAACCCAAAACTGCTTCATATCCTCCAAACAAAACCCAAGTAAACACTTATCAAATCCTCACCGAAAAACACCACCATATCAATCCTCTCTGAAAATATCATCAAACCTAAACACACTCTCTCTCTCTCTCAGAAACCCCAAAACCCTCTCAGAAAACCTAAAAATCCAAACTTTACAAGAATGGCAATCTCTACAAACTCAAGCAACTCAGAACTCGACGTCCTCACCTACCCTGAAACTACAGTTGTGTGCCAAGGAGCTGCTACAGTGCACATTGAGCACTTCTTCAACATTGAAGAACTTGAGAAGCTGGGATTGAACCTGAACGAGAGCCTTCTGAAGTGTGGAATCAGAGGCTACTTCAATGAAAACCAGAAAATATTCCCTGAGTTGATCAGAATGTTCTGGAGGAATGCCAAGTTCCAGAGCTCAAGGGAGCTCGTGGCCACGATTCTTGGACGAGAAGTGACTCTGTCCATCGAGGCCATAGCAAAGGTAACTGGTTGCATTAGGGAGCAGAACCAGTACAGAACAAACTGGGCCAAGCAGTACGGCAATCATGTTGCGACTGTGCTTTGCAAGACCAAAATCCCCGAGTCAATGAAGATTGAGTACAGGAATCTGTGTGAGGAGGCAAAAATTTGGCAGCAGGTGTGCAACAAGAGTATCCTGCACAAAGCTGGGTCTAAGGACTCAGTCACAGACTTACACAAGTTTGTGATATTCCATCTTATGGAAGGCATTCCCTTCAATCTCCCTCACATCATCTACGTCAATATCGTGAGGATGATGAAGTCTGTGGGTGGGAATGATGACATTTTCTACGCCGCCCTAATGAACAAGATCTTCTGGGATCAGAAGGTTTATCAACGCTTCTTTGATGAATTGGATGAAGAAGCCTACGAAGCTATTGTGAAGAAAGGGCCAATGGTAGCAACACAACAGTTGTTTGGTGAGTCCAACATAAAACCTATGAAGATCAAGCTAACAGCCAAGGTCTTAAGGGACCTGGACGAGGACACCATCAACAAGCAACGTCATGAACAGAGCAAGATCATCTCCAATGAAGAAGAAGAAGAGATTGATCTTCTGGGTATTGGTAGAAAGATCAAAAGGCTGATGGAAGAACAGGAGGGCAGAAAGATCACACGCCAAATGTCTCAGATGCATGAGGAAGACGCTGAAAAGGAGAGAAGAACCAAGAAAAGGCATGCTGAGACATCTGCTGCTCAGTCACCAGCAGGGAAGCGTCCAAGGACTGATACGTCCAAACCTGTTCAAGATGAGAGGCGTCCAAAGGCAGCTCCAGTAAAGGTTGCCCCAGAAAAGCAAAAGGTACGAAAGCTTCAATTACTGGACGACTCTGATGATGATGACCAGATCCCAATTGGTCAGATCATGAAGGAGACAGAGGGTCCTCAGCAAAAGAAGCAGAAGGCACAACCTGCTAAAACACTTCCTTTTCTTGCTAATGTGCCACGACGAGTAAAGACTCAGGCAATAAGGCCAAAGAGAATTGCAGTGCAACCATCTTCCTCTCAAGACACCGACAACATATCCACCAGCACCCTTCTACCAACAACATCAGGTGCTCCATCCACATCAGCAAGCCAGCAACCCCCTCTTCGCTTGGACCTGTCCAAGTTTGTGCGTCCAAGAGATGCATGGAGGGATACATGGTCCCCATGGAGTATACCTCCCAAGCAGAAAACCAAAGAAGAGAAAGACAAAGAACGCTTTCCGGTTGCATTCCTTACGCGCAATAACCAGAATTTCTGTAAAGAAGGTGATGTGATCCAGAGGCCTCTACAAGAGCCTTTGAAGCGGCATTTTACTACTGCCTCAGCACCAGAATGGACGAGGTATGTTTGCACTGAATCTTTGCCAGCTGCTTATTATGCTATGCCAAAAGGAACGATCATCAGCAATCCTCTGCCCAATTGGACGAGAGAAGTGTACCCACACTTAGTACGCATGCCTCATCCTTACATCTGTCCAACTGGAACTCAGCAGAGAGTGCGTCCAGCAGCAGAAAATCTGCAGAAGCCAGAGGTGGAAGTTGCCTCTCGATTCACCAAGACGGTTGCGGAGCAGAAAGGGAAGGCTCCAAGGAAAAAGAAGGCACCGTCCAAGAAGTCCTCTGCTAACAAAGATATTGAGCTGGCTGCAGAATTACAGTTGGCCATTAAAGAAAGTCTGGACCCATCAATAACGAAGCAGCGTCCAGACGCAGGGTGGGTCAAGGATGTTCAAATCTGGACTCCAATCACAAAGTTCCTGCCTCTACCAGCTGGAACTCCAGTGCTAAACTTCCAGCCAGGCGACTATGATGAACTTGGAAAGCTTCTGCAACAAATGTACATATCAAACCAAGCCATCGCCTACCCACCAAACATGCACATAAGCCGCGCCACAGAAATAAAGTTTGTACCAGACAGAGTATGTCCTAGACTACCTGTATATGATGCTGGTCGCAAGAAAGGCTTCAAATTCTACGGCATTGAGATGCCCAGCAGGGAAGAGAAAGTTGAAATCCTGCAAAAATCCTCTCACACCTGGGGTCATTTATTTGATAAGACTGGTAAGCTTACGCGTTCACTTGGAACCTTTGATTCCATAACCTTTTGGCGCCAGATCTTATGGAACGATTCCCAGCAAGCCTCATCCTCAGGCAGCTCCAAGGATGACTTTATTCATCCCCCTCATGGTATAAAGGTGCTGCGTCCAGTCAAGACTCATCATTTCTCAGACACCTTTGCCTGCTTTCTGAAAGATTCAGATGATTATCTGGAGTTAATGAAGACTTTGCCAAAAATCAGAAGCAACAAAGTGTTTGACCTTCGAACACTGGATCGCACAGAGTTTGTGGAGGAACTCCAAACTCTGCATGAGGAGTACCAAGCAGAAGAAGCCGCAGCAACAGAACAAGCTCGTCTAGAGCAGCTGGCTCTTGAGGAAGCTGAGATCGCAACCATAGAAAAGGAAGATACGGTTGCTAAGTCAAAAGCTACACAGGCGGAGCTGGATGAAGCATCTGCCAAAGTAACAAAGGTGCTAGCTCATCTTGACCTGGACTCATCTGTACCAGTGGACGTAGAACACTTTGTCACGTCACATGAAGAACCTACCGTCCAATCTGATAAGTCCGCGGATGATAGAGAGCTTGTTGTTGAAGCCTCCAAGCCAATTGAAGTCTCTACAGTACAGCCTATTGCTGAAGATATCACCAGCTTCCCCATTGTTGATGCATCTACTGAAGCACATTCAGGCACACATCAACTGGTTCCCACTGGATCTTCAAGTCCAAGGGGCATCAATCCCTTGCGATTTGCTGAACCACAAGGAGTCTCAGAAGATCGTGTTCACGAGATAGTGCAACAGGCTCTGAGGCAACAACAGCTGGAGACCGAAGCCGCTTTTCAAGCTTTTCAGCAAAGACAACAGGCTGAGGCTGATCAACATCGACTGATGCTGCAAAATGCAATCACTGAGCAGTTCATGAGTCTCTCCCAGACGCTTGTGAACCAGATTCAAAATACAGCAGCCACCTTACTTGGACACGTTGATCATGCAGTTCCACCTGTCCAACCACAACCTCCACAACCAGCACCACCAATTCAAGCACCACCAGAACAACCACCACCACCACCACATGAACCACCTCCACAGCCATAAGGTGACCATGATGGCCAAATTTTTTTTTCCATCTTTCAAACCTTTTTGTTAATGACAAAGGGGGAGAAATTGGAATTTTGATGAGAATAAATAGCTAAACAATATGTATTCAAATTTTTTTTGACATATATATTGGTTCCTTTATCAAAACATGAGGTGTTTATTTTCATATATTCCGCATCCATATCATTGATATGTTTTTCACTCTGATATCTGTTATACATGATTTATACTTGCTTTTATATTTATCTGTTATTAGATGCATAAGAAATGTTGAACTCAGGGGGAGTACTTCATTTCACTTTTATACTCTGGCATAACATAATCATCTCTGATTTGACTCATTGTATTCTTATATGATTATGTGTCTGTTAACATCAAAATTTACCATTATTTGTCATCATCAAAAAGGGGGAGATTGTTAGGTTCTAAGACCTTGGACGATGTCCAACCCCTCGTATTTCGGTTTTGATGATAATAACTAAAGGATAAATTTTGAAGTATCTAATGATCTAGTTTGAGTGTTATAGGATTTACGTCATCCAATTCCGCAATGGTATTGTATCTCTCAAACCTGGACTTTATGTTTTAATAAAGAAAGCGTCCAAATGTGTTTTATAAAGAACCCTACAGGCAGCGTCCAATGCTCCTGTGAGAGCAAGCGTCCAACGCTTGAAAAACACTCTCTGTAGTCTCTATCTTAAAAATACGTTTTCAATGTTGATTCAATATAAGGCAACGATCACTCTCTCATATTTTAACATGCCATTCTATTTGATCTTTTCGAATAGTACTGAACAGGAAAAGAAGAAGCTTCTCTCTACAGAAAAAGTACAAGTAGGAGAGGCGCTACAAGTACGGCTGTCACTTCCATCACTTCACCCTAAGTCAAAATGTGACAACGGCCATATGCTACAGAAAGAATCGCTCTTGGAAAAGGAAGAGATCCCTCAACGGATACCTTTCAACAAGCTTCCTATATATAGAAGAATGAGCTCACATATCAAACGACGAAAAATTGAAAAGGAGCTGAATCTCTGTCAAAACGACTGGACGATCATAAGCAAAAAGAGCATTCATCTTAGCTTTGCTAAGCGAGTCTGTATACTCATACTTACTGTAATATCCTCTCAGTGAGAGTTAAGTTTTACTTACAATCTCAAACAATTCTGTTTGGAAAGCCAGGAGTGGCTTAGTGTTAAAGAATACTTGGGTTTTGTGTTTAATCTCAAGGGGAGATTAGGGGTGTGCCAGAAGTGGCCTAGAGAATACTTGTAGCCAGAAGTGGCAAGGTTAGAATACTTGAGAGTAATCAGATCTTGATTAGTAGAACCCTTCAAAAGTTTTTGAAGGAGAACTGGACGTAGCTCAGTTGAGTGAACCAGTATAAAACTAAGTATTCTATTCTCTCGCCTTCTAGCTTACTTGCATTTCTTTTAAACTATCTCTTCAACATACTACGAAAAGGTTTCTATACACATTTTATCTAAGTTTATCTATTACGTGTATTCTAACGAAAAGGAAGAAGAGTAGTTTCTTTGGACTGTTGTTTTTAATCGGCTGGACGATAGCTTGTTTTTCTGTTTTACTAAGTTTCTGTAAAATGTAAAGATACACTATCTTCACATTAGCTAAAGTTTTCCAAAGAATTTTTTGAAATACACTATTCAACCCCCCTTCTAGTGTATTTCTCTACATTTCAGCCCTAGGTTCCAAGGCAGTCCATTTGTGGAGATTTTCCAGCCCACTTGGACTGCCAAAAATAGCTTGCTTATGGGAGTTTCTAAGTGTAGGTCAACTAGTCAAAATTGTAGACTATTTTAGAGTTTTCTAGAATGTTTTAGGGCTTTTTAATTATCTTACAAACTAATTAGAATTTTAAGAAACTAACACCACCATTAAATTCCTCACTATCAAAAACCTTGGGGTAGTGTCTTAATTATCTCTTAATCAAAGCCTAATTAGCAATTTAATTACATTAGAAATATTGAGTTGTCAAGTTTTGATTGGCTAATACTTTCATTTTTATTTTTCTTAGTTAAAAAATGTGAATAATTATTCTAGACATACTACAATTAATAGGAAATTTCATAGATGTCATACAAATTTTATTTAATTTTCTACCTTAAAATTTTATCGTAATAATTTCTCAGAGTTCTAACTTTCAGAAAATTCTAAAAATTTGAAATTAGAATTTTAATTTCTCAACTGTATATTTTCTTAATCTACATTCAATTATCTTTTTTTTAGGTTACAGTTTACTCCAAAATGCTACACTGGAAAATTTATCCTGGACAGCTGTTTGACACAACTGTCCAGTCAACAAGCAATTCAAACAAAAACAAAAATATCAAAAGACTTTGGAAATTTTTCTGAGTAGAACTGTATAAATTTTATTATGAAAATATGTACAGAAAGTTTCTATAAAATACAGTACATAATTTCTCCTAATATTTATAGAAAAATATTTACAAACAGTAAAATAAAAATGAGGATGTTACAATTCTCCCCTACTAATAAAATTTCATCCTCGAAATTTCTAATACAACTATATAAAAAAATGAGGATATTCTTCTCTCATTTTCTCCTCTAAGTCCCAAGTGGCATCACCTCTGATATCATCCCAATTGACCTTAACCAGAGGAATATCTTTACCTCTCAGGTACTTGATCCTTCTGTCCTTAATCTTAACAGGCCTTGTTTCAAATGTTAGGTTTTCCTTTACCTGTATTTTACTAGGTTCAATGACATGTGAAGGATCTGATATGTATTGCCTTAGTTGTGACACATGAAATACATCATGGAAGTTTGACAAAAAGGGTGGTAAGGCTATTTGATAGGCCATAGGTTTGATTTTTTTCTGAGGATTTGATAAGGTCCAATAAATTTAGGAGTTAGTTTCTTAGACTTTATTGCTCTGCCAACACCAGTTATTGGTGTGACTTTCAAAAATACGTGATCACCTTCTTGAAATTCTAAGGGTTTTCTTCTTTTATCTGCATAGTTTTTCTGTCTGCTCTGTGCAGTTTTCATTTTCTCCTGAATAAATTTTACTTTTTCACTTGTTTGCTGAATGATGTCTGGTCCTATCAACAGGTTCTCACCATCTTGATACCATACCAATGGTGTCCTACATTTTCTGCCATATAAAGCTTCATAGGGAGTCATACCTATACTAGAATGGTAACTATTATTATATGTAAATTCTACTAAAGGTAATATATCTTCCCAGTTTCCTTTCTCTTATAATGTACAGGCTCTTAAGAGATTTTCTAATGACTGAATTGTCCTTTCTGTTTGACCATCGATCTGAGGGTGGTATGCTGAACTAAGATGTAATTTACTTCCTAAAGCTTTCTGAATTTCTCTCCAAAATTTAGAAACAAATCTAGGGTTCCTATCAGGTACCATACTAGTAGGTACTCCATGTAATCTAACTATTTCTTTTATGTACATTTGAGCTAATCTTTCTAAAGAATACCTAATATTTATTGGAAGAAAATGTGCTGATTTAGTTAATCTATCTATAATTACCCAAATAGTATCACAATTCCTATTTGTTCTAGGTAATCCTACCACAAAATCCATTGATATACTATCCCATTTCCATACAAGTATCTCTAAAGGTTGTAACATACCAGATGGTTTATGATGTTCAATCTTTGCTTTCTGATATGTTAAACATCTAGCTACATACTCTGCCACATCTATCTTCATCCTAGGCCACCAAAACATCTCTTGTAAATCTTTATACATTTTTGTAGTTCCAGAATGAATACTTAAATTTTTTTTAATCTAATAATTCCATCCATTCCTAAATTAAATTCTTTTACTTTATCTGTTCCTATTAATCCTTTCTTTTCTTGAATAAATTCATCTACATCTTGTTTATTCCTAATTTCTTCCAAAATTTATTAGTGATAGTAATAATTCCTAATTGAAGTTTATCCTTTTTCCTAACTGTACATAAATTCAAATCTCTAAATTGTTCTATTAATTATAATTCTTTAATCATCATAGTTGACATATGTATAATTTTCCTACTTAAAGCATGTGCTACTACATTAGCCTTCCCTGGATGATACATTAACTGAAAATCGTAATCTTTAATAAACTCCATCCATCTTCTTTGTCTCATATTCAATTCCTTTTTGTCAAACAAGTATCTTAAACTCTTATGATCACTATATACATCAAATCTAGATCCATATAAATAATGTCTCCATATTTTCAAAGCAAAAGTAGCTAACTCCAAATCATGAGTAGGGTAATTCCTTTCATGGGGTCTCAATTGTCTAGATACATAAGCTACCACTTTCCTGTTTTGCATCAACACACATCCTAATCCTTGATATGAAGCATCACAATATACTTCATAAGGTTTATTTGGGTCAGGTAAAATTTAAAACTGGTGAGGTAGTCAATTTATGTTTCAATTCTTGAAAACTTTTATCAGAATTCTCACTCCAAATAAAAAGGTTGATTTTTCCTAGTTAATTTTGTTAAAGGTCCAGCTATCTTAGAAAATCTTTCAATAAATCTTCTATAATATCCAACTAATCCTAAGAAACTCCTAATCTCAGTTACTGTTTTAGGCCTTTCCCATTCTAAAACTGCTTCTACCTTAGAAAGATCCACACTTATTCCATCTTTAGAAATTACATGTCCTAAAATTTTTACTTCTTCCAACCAAAATTCACATTTAGACATCTTAGAATATAATTTTCTTTCTTTTAGAGTTTGTAATGTTATTCTAAGATGATTTTCATGTTCTTCTTTATTCTTAGAATATATTAATATATCATCTATAAATACTACTACAAAATGATCTAAGTATTGTCTAAACACCCTATTCATATAATCCATAAATACTGCTGGTGCATTAGTCACTCCAAATGGCATCACTTGATATTCATAATGCCCATACTTAGTCCTAAAAGCAGTCTTGGGTATATCCTCCTTTTTAACTCTAATTTGATGATACCCATACCTTAAATCTAATTTAGAAAATATTGTTGCTCCTCTAAGTTGGTACATTAAATCATCTATCATAGGTAAATGATATCTATTCTTTATAGTTACTTTATTTAATTGTCTATAATCTACACATAATCCTAGATCCTCCATCTTTCTTTTTAACTACTAATATTGGGGCTCCCCATGGTGACACAGTAGGCCTTATAAACTATTTACCCAATAATTCTTCCAATTATTTCTTTAACTTAGTTAATTCTAATGGTGACATCCTATATGGTTGCATAGAAATTGGTCTAGTACCAGGCATCAAGTCTATACTAAATTATATTTCTCTTTCAGGAGGTAAACCAGGAAAATCATCCGGGAACACCTCAAGATTCTCACTTACAACTGGCACAGAGTATATTTCCATTTTATCTTCCTTAGTTCTACGAGATGATAACATGTATTTTTGAATTTTACTTTTAAATGATATTTCTTTAGGTTTGACAGGCTTAAGTTTAGAAACATCAGGTTCAGGAAAAATCAAAGTTTTAGAGGCACAATCTATTAGGATATAGTTGGCTGCTAACCAATCCATTCCTAATATCACTTCAAGGTCAATTAGAGGCAACCAAATCAAGTTCACAACAAATGTTCTATTTCTTATGGTTATAACACAATTCAAATATATTTTAGAGTTTAGGGTTGGTTTAGATATAGGTACAGAAACAAGCAAAGTATAGAGTGATGGTGACACAACTAAACTTATATTCCTAACACAGTCATCAGACATAAATGAATGTGTAGCACCTGAATCAAACAATACAGTTAAGGACTTACCTTCCATTTATCTCGAGTCCTAATAGTTAATATCTCAATCCTACAACAATTATAAACCATGATACACTATTTCAACCTTCAAAACACGTGAAAATATCCTTTGGAACAATTAGGCAATAACCGTACTCTCAACATCTTATCATATTCCAAACATCAAGGTACCTTCAAAACTTTGTTTTCTTTCCTTTTGTCAAACTCATCCTTATCCTATAGACTCAAATATTTGGACCTTTATTCTTAACTTTGATCTATGAACTCAGATTTTTGGATCTCCTTCCTCAACTAACTTAAGGGTTGGATCTCCTTCCTCAACTAACTTAAGGGTATAACTCGTAAATTCACAATATAAGGAACATGGAAAATAACACAACTTAAAAAAAATTAGTATTAGGAGGGAAAGTCATCTCGACTGAGTCTTTAAGTGCACCCTCACAACTCTATCAAGATTTCCTTTCTTCCTTTCTGCCATCTCTACCCGTCTTAGAATCTCAGATCTAATTGCTACCCCTATTTTCATAATATTCTTAACAAACAACTAAAAAAAAAAAATTTAAATCAGGCTAGCACAGGGAAACACCTAATAGACCAACTACTCACCAGTCCTAGAGATGCATAACCAGAGCTCTGATACCACTAGTGTAACCCCCCTTCTAGATTAAATTTAAATTAACTATATCATTTACATTATACATAAAAGTTCTATTACATTCTAATAATTAATAAAATCCAAAATATATTCAAAATTTTCATTAGTAAAATTTATATAAAACATTGTTACAAAAATAATTCTATGTAATACAAGTATTATCTACCCAAATAGTTCCCATCCTACGGCTCTGGTCATATCTGCATCTTTATCTTCTAACTAATCTCCAGTCACCTGTAATTTAAACTTCCCTAGAATCTAGGGACAAAATTTACCGGATCAGGCATTTAATTTCTATTATGAATTAAAATCAATATCAAATAGATACATTTCATATATTACTTAATCATTCACATAAAATGAATGCAATATGATTTATGCAAATGCAGTTTTGACTCAAAATCATTTTTGACCCTACTCCATGGAGACTTCCTCTTTGAGTGTTTACTAAGTAACTGGCCTACCATTACGCACTGGAATTCAGCTATCAGCCTCTACTAAACGCGAATAAGCTAAACATAATTAGGAGATCAGGATACCCAGGAAGGCCACCACGACTGCATCTCAGTCCAAATTCCGGCCACTTGTGGGATTGCCAATACCCTTCACCCCACAAACTATATAATCACAGACTATACAGTCCTGTCTAACTTACTCTGCTCACCCAATTTTTATTACTCATGACTACCGCAGTCCCAGTGTCAACAATATCTTTTTAAAATTCATGACTACCGCAGTTCCGGTGTCAACATTTATCATTTCACATGACTACTGCAGACCCGGTGTCAACAATATTTCTTTTTTTAAAAGTTCATGGCTACCGCAGTTCCGGTTAGCCAACATCAATCATTTCTTATTTTATATATATCAAAATCATTTCTCATTTGAAATCTTTGTGCTTCCCCCAAAAAGAATCATGCATGCTCATGCCATGTGATAATGATCATAAGTAAATAATTAACATTAAACAATCACATAAAGAAATATACAATTCAACAATTAACATTAGTATTTTACTAAAATATCAATTAGGTCACTACTATAAAAAGTTACTAAACTACCCTTACTCTTTTCTATTATTTCTGATTTTGCCCTTGATCTTTTCTCAAAATTCCAAAATTATCCCTAAACTTTCTAGAATATGTGAAATTACCATTTTGCCCTTATATTTTTCTATTATTTCCAAAATTGCCCTTGATCTTTTTATAAAATTCCCATTTTACCCCTAAATTTTCTAGAACCTATAAAAGTACCATTTTACCCCTTGATATTTTTGTAATTTACTTAATTACCCTTAAACCTTTTTTAAAATTCCAAGATTACCCCTAAACTTTCTAGAACATATGTAATTACTATTTTACCCTTTAATATTTTATAATTTACTAATTTTCCCTTAAACTTTTTATAAAATTCCTAATGTGTCCCTACATGTGAAATGACTATTTTGCCCTTGGTTATTTTAAAATTTCCACATGATACCCCTTCATTCTCTCCATGGCCGAATGGCCTCCAAAAATTTTCAACATCATTTCACAAATTCAACCATGCATTTCCAATCAAGAACAAACCAAACAAATATTTAAATCATCACAACACATCATCCAATCAATCAAACATGGTTCCAAACAATTATTTCAAACTTCTAATATCAAATATATAGAAACCATAAATCAATTTCATCTATTCATGGTTCTTGATCAAATCTTGAATCTAAACCTCAAGACATGTTTTTCTTGTTTCCAAGTTGTCTAAATTGAAATTAAATGCCAAGATCCTTACCTAGAATCCTTAGTTTGATGAAGAAACCCTTGAATCCTTTTCTCCCTTTCTCCCTTGTCTTCTTGAATTTTTAGGGTTTTTCTCTCAAATTTTTCTCTTTGGCCTAAGGTATGTTGAAGTTTGTGAGGTATTGGTTGGTTTGTTTCTTAATTTTGGAAGAAATGATGAAGTTTAATGGAGCAGGCAGCAGCTATACCAAGCTCACGGTTTTGAGGAGCTTGGAGAGCTAGCTTTGTAAACTTTTTCTTTAGCTTTTTCTTTTGCTTTTGGTTTCTCACTTTTTAAATAAATTTTTCTCCACCCAATTTTTGCTTATACACGTGCAGCCCTAGGTTCCAAGGCAGTCCATTTGTGGAGATTTTCCAGCCCACTTGGACGGCCAAAAATAGCTTGCTTATGGGAGTTTCTAAGTGTAGGTCAACTAGTCAAAATTGTAGACTATTTTAGAGTTTTCTAGAATGTTTTAGGGCTTTTTAATTATCTTACAAACTAATTAGAATTTTAAGAAACTAACACCATCATTAAATTCCTCACTATCAAAAACCTTGGGGTAGTGTCTTAATTATCTCTTAATCAAAGTCTAATTAGCAATTTAATTACATTAGAAATATTGAGTTGTCAAGTTTTGATTGGCTAATACTTTCATTTTTATTTTCTTAGTTAAAAAATGTTAATAATTATTCTAGACATACTACAATTAATAGGAAATTTCATAGATGTCATACAAATTTTATTTAATTTTCTACCTTAAAATTTTATCGTAATAATTTCTCAGAGTTCTAACTTTCAGAAAATTCTAAAAATTTGAAATTAGCATTTTAATTTCTCAACTGTATATTTTCTTAATCTACATTCAATTATCTTTTTACTAGGTTACAGTTTACTCCAAAATGCTGCACTGTAAAATTTTATCCTGGACAGTTGTTTGACACAACTGTCCAGTCAACAAGCAATTCAAACAAAAAAAAAAATATCAAAAGACTTAGGAAATTTTTCTGAGTAGAACTGTATAAATTTTATTATGAAAATATCTACAGAAAGTTTCTATAAAATACGGTACATAATTTCTCCTAATATTTATAGAAAAATATTTACAAACAGTAAAATAAAAATGAGGATGTTGCAACTTACCTTCCATTTGTCCCTGGTCCTGTATTAGATCTTCAAACTGTGAAGCCTCAGCACCACTCAAGGTAAAAACTCTTCCACTAGCTGTAGGTTTTTGGGTCTGTAAAACTCTCCCAGCCTGATCCCTTCTAGGTGCATAACATTCTCTAGATATATGACCTGATCTTCCACAGTTAAAGCAAACTGAACCAGATAAGGTACAATCCTTTGCCAAGTGTCCTTTTCCACATTTCCAACATCTAATTGCTAACTGGGATTTTTGAGAACTCCCGGCTCCACTTACTCCTCCAATGGTTCTAAAACCACCTGTACCTCCTCCTCCTCCAGAACGCCATTGTGGCGACCTACTATATGGTTTCTGTGGCTGAATACTTTTTCCTTTCTGCATAGGACCTCCTTTTCCTAAATTACCCCTACTTGCATAACCAGCCATCTTGGATCTTTGCTCTTTTTTCTATTACCTTACATTGATCCATTAATTCAGGAAATACATAAATCCTCAATGGAACTACTACCTCTTTAATTTCATATCTCAGTCCTTTCTCATACCTCCTGCACTTCCATTGCTCATCCCCAGTGATTTGCAAATATTTAGAATATTTTGCCAAAGATTCAAATTTAGCAGTATACTCAGGAATAGTCATACTTCCCTGAGTTAAACTGATAAATTCTTCCTCTTTAGCCTGTCTAACCGTCTCTGGAAAATATTTCTCAAGAAACAGGGTCTTGAAAATTTCCCAGTTGATCACTTTTTAAGTTTCTTCATCAATTGTTAATTTCCCAACACCAATAAAATAATTACTTGTGTTATTTCTTTTTGCAACTTCTTTGGTTTGTTTAAAACTTGTGTTCTTGCAGACATTGAAATGTATAATGTGGACATAGCTGAACGAGGTCATTGTTATGGGCAACAATCAAAATGGAATAAGTGATCAGGGTCCTTCAAAAGATTGGTAAGAATGAAACTGTTTGGGAAGATGCTCAAACCAATAAGTGAAGTAGTTTAGGGTAGCATACTTTTTTTTCCCTCAAAATATATCTTTTTACACTATGTACGATGAGATTCAATAATTTATTGTGAGTAATTTAATTATAACTACCTTAGTTTTGCAATTTTTTCTTTTTTTTTTTAATTAATTTGAAAAGAGGGGTTAGGGGAACCATTGGATGTGATCAAAAGTTCATTTTATTTTAATGCTATATTCGGTTATGTAACACAAGTGGGGGGATAAAAATGAATAAAATTACCACGAAAATAAAAATGGATGTTAAGAAGCTTAAGTCTAAAGTTCAGTCTCGTATTCGTATCCAGAAAAATTGGATTTGAGACATTTGAGACGGTGGATCCCCATCCATGACGATGTTTGCAAACAATATCTTTTACCGGCAATACATAAAGATCAGCAAACGGGCGGAAAGGAGTAGTTGAAAAATTCTCTTTTCTGGCCATTAAAATGGCCACTAAAAGTTTTTATTTTTTCCGGCCATTTTATGTGTCTTTACCAGCACTCAAAATAAATGCCGACAAAGCTTTTACCGACCCCGGATATGCTGGCTATTGACTAATTGTCGGTAAAAGGTTTAGTGGCAATTTATATAGCCACTAAAGGACATATTAATGGCCACTAAAGGCAAAATTTGGTGTAGTGTCAATCCCCAATATTTTACTTTTTTAAAACTTATTCTGGTGTTTCTACAAACAATGATCTAAAAAAGATATCAACAATTCTATTGGGCATACAAAACTCATTGACAAGGGTAACACTCATTTTGTTGTTTAAGATAGAGCAAAAGTGCAAAACTGAAAAGCTTTCTTATGATAAGGTATACATATGATCATTTTTTAAGTGTCACTAGTCCTAACTATCCATCCTTCTTAGCAAGCTATTCCAGTACATGTATGTATTTGCTAAACTTTTGAAATTGATGCTTGGTTAAATGGTTATAATACTATACTTTTTTAGTTCAAGCGTTTACCAAAACACTGCTGGATTTAACTGTTTAAAGATTAGTAAGAAAGACAACTAGCAAAGTAAATTTAGTAAAATGCTAACCTGATGCCGCTATAACCACTAACTTGTGATCAGTTGACTCTGCAAAATAAATTGTGCATTAGTAACCCCAATTGAAAGTCACATACACACACACACACACACAATGATTAAAAGTAAAAAATAGCATGCCTTTTCTTTTCTTTTGTTTTTTTATTAAAAGGTTAAAAGAGGTCAAAGATCCAAGAATACAATCCTATGACATTTGATTGAATTATGCAGCGAATTCTATCAAATAGAATAAGACATAATGATTGCCATGGATCTATAATTGATAATTTTGAAATAATATTTAATTTTCATCAAAATCAAAGTTAATAAGAATCAATAGTAACTCCGACAAGGGTCTTCATAAACTAATCAAATCCAATAAAAATGAAAAAAATCCAAAAACCTAAAACCAGAATAAATAGAAATCTGAACAACTGAAAATGTAGAAAGTTGAAATTTTTTTATTGGATTGAATTTTGGATTTGATTTTAATAAAACGATTCAATCCAAATCAAATTTACATGTATTTGTGTGTGTGTGTGTTATATACACACACACACACTTATGCTTATATTTCTATTTATTATATATTTGTAAAATTATCACACATAAATTATGCTTATTTATAAAATGAATTTATCTAATTAAAAATAACTATTTAGTAAGTATTTTAATTAAGCTGTATAAATATAATTATCAAGTTGTGTAAATTTATTTTTAGTAGTATATATTTGATGAATTATACTACTATATTAATAGTAAAATGACTTATAAATAAGATATTTGAAATTTTAAATTATTTTTTTAGTATACTTATTAAATATTTTTATCATATATTTAATATTTTCTTTAAAAAAAAAAGGTAAGTAGTAATTACACTAATCACCCATGAGGTTTTGAGTAATTACACAAACACCCCCACTTTTTTAACCATTACAATAATCTCCTTTGTAGGGGGTGTTAGTATAATATACAAGGATGTGTCAGTGTAATGTTTTCAAACATAAATGAGGGTTATTGTAGGAATAAAAAAAAGTGGTGTTATGTGTAATTTGAAAAAAGCTTAGAGAATGCAAGTGTAATATTTGATCTATAAGAAGCTTAATCGGCGAAAAACAAAAGAGAAATGAAGATCGCTCTTCATTTTTGTATTGTTTTAGTTTCTTAAAAGATTAAATAATTTTTTTAGATTAATTTTTTTTAATTAATATAAAATATTTTCATACACTTTATTTATTTATATCTTCTTTTTAAATTATTCATTTTTTATCCGTCCAAAAAATACATCTTTCTTCTCCAATTTACTAATCCAATTCAATTAATCTAACAACAAAATTTGGAGATATAAGGTTGGCTTGGTGGTTGGGAAGGGGCTTAAGGGTGAAGGGAGAAAGGGGGAGGGAGAGGTTGTAGGTTCGAATTCCTCCCATTGGTATTTCTAATAAAACTAACAAATCTCTCTATTTTACAATTCATAGAGAAATGCAGTTCCAACTTTGTCCTTCGTAAATTTTTCTATTAAATTATTTTAATTGTTTTATTATTTAAAATAAACAAGAGTCAAAGAATTATACTGTGTGCTTGACTTTGCAGTCTGTCCCATCTTTCTCTCACTGTAAATCTCTCTGTGCTTTTTAGCTTTTTAGGATGGATTCAAATTTGAATATATTGTTTCTTTCTCTCACCGCAAATTTGTGAGTCAAAATCTCTTTTTTTTTTTTTTTTTTTCACTTCCTTCATTCTCTCAATGCAAAATTTGAACCCCTTTAATCTCTTATCTTTCTTTTCTTCTCTACACATATCATTGTTTACTAGTGACTGAAGCTTCTAGTGGCTGACCTTGGATTTGACCAGAGTAATAGTTAAGAGGGAGACGAGGTAGGTATTGGGGGTTTTGCTTCTTTTCTTTTTTTCATTTTTATGATGTGTGGGGTTCTCTTTGATTTCTGTTGTAGTTGAGTTTCTGGGTTTTGGGTTGTGGGATTTTTTTTTTAATTTCTCTGTAGATCATGGTTTAATGGTGAATGAAGCTTTGGGGCCTCGGATTTGACCGGAGTAATCATCAAGAGGGAGTCGAGGTGGGTATTGGGGGTTTTGTTTCCTTTCTCTTTTATCATTTTTTTGATGTGTGGGGGTTCTCTTTGATTTTTGTTTCAGTTGAGTTTATGGGTTTTCGGTTATGGGTTCCTTTTTTTCTTTTTCTTTTTTTAATTTGTGATTTCCAAATTCAAGATTTGCATGTGATTCTTTGATTTCTGTTTCATGATTCTTCTGTTTCAATTTTTGAACATGTAACCGATTTTGATTTTTGATATTTTTGACTGTGTATAAAGATGATGTGCGGAGGATCATGGAGAGAGTGTTCTACAAACCATTATAGGAGACGATGGTGTCATGCGATGACAAGTGGTTCACGTCGGATGTCGCGATGAAGCTTCTTTTGTTTTTCTTTGATGTTTTTTTTCTTCTAATTAATTTCTTCCCCTTTCTTTCCCTACTAAATTTTTCTTTGTTAATTCTACATTTGCAATGGATGGATTGGTTTGGTGGAATGTTGAGGTCACTCTGTGTGGTTTGATAAACTAAGCAAGGTGAGTGGGCAAGCTTTGGAGTTCAAGCAACTTAACATTTGTGCTTTGTAAGCATTTTAGAAATGCCAAGATATTCACATAGATTAATGTTTTTTTAAATGGTAACATCCATTTCATTTCACATGGTACTAATTTGTTATTGGTACAAATCTGATTTCCTTTGTCAAATCCTACTCAACCTTTTTTTATTTTTTTTTTCTCTATTTTTTGCTCTTTACTGTTAGACTCCATCAAAGCTTCCAATTGGGGATTTCATTGCCCGACAAGATGACGTTGGAGTTGATCCTTTTGACAAGGTTCGGAGTTAAAGGGATTTTGTTTTTCTGTTTTCTTTCTTAAATCATTTATTTTAGTTTGAGTTGTGGTTAATGATTTGTATATCATCGTTAAGTTCTGATTTTTATTTCAAGATGCAGGGAATGGAAACTCCAAATGTAGCTAAGATGGGCTTAGCACAGTGGTTGACAAATAGTTTCAAAATTTCACTCTGTTCATAGAGAGAAGTAAATCCATCTTTGTTTTCTTTAGATATTTTTGTAGTTTACTTATCTTTGACCGACTTACTATCTTCTGAATTATTGTTGCTATCAATTTAGCACAGTTGACAAATAGTTGTTTTTTGTATCAGTTTAACATTTTCACATCTTCGCTCAAGTATTAGCTATTTTTTCTTTATTATTGTTAAAATAAAAATTAAAATACTTTTAAAAGGAAAATCCACCCTATCTTTTTTATTTCCTGTCCCAAAAATAGGATTCAGTGCATATTCATGTTGACTCTTCACTCATTTGGATATTGATTAAGACAATTGATTTACCTAGATATTTTAGATACATCTTTTCTTAGTTAGTGAAAAATGTGATCAAATTTTGAACAATATATAAATGTGTTGCTCAGTTGATTGGAATGTTTCCACTCTCTTAGCAAAATATAATTGAACTTAGGCTTCTGTGCCACTAATCTGTTGATTCAACAGTAGATGATGAATCATTAATCTAACTAAGCTTGAAATTGAGTCTCACCTGTAACCCTTTGACATCCTGATATAGTTATCTCCCCAAGATAATTCCATTTGGGAGGTGATTTTCCCGATTATGCTTTTTTACAGCTTTGAGTGGGCACAAGAAGTCATGTTGTTGCACTACACTCCATTAGTCTAATAATTATTTAATTGTTACAAGTGAAACACAAGCTCATGTGTTTAATTGCTATATTATATTGTGTCTCACAAGTGAAACACAAGCTCATGTGATTTCTTAACTCTAGAAACCTTTTCTTTTAATGTTAAACATCTTTTTTTATCATACATGAATTTAAATTTAGTTCATCTTTATAAATTTCTAACTTCATTGACTCTGATTGTCTATTATAAGTTAAATTATATCTTATTATCTATTTCTATTTTCATTGACTCTTATTATCTATTATCTTTACAAGTATAAAAATATAACAAAAAGGAATGCATGAAGTTATGTTCCCTCTTCTCTGTTTTTTATGGTGTTTACTTTACGGTAATTAATGCTTCTGGGTGCTATATTAGCTCTCAGTTGTATAAATAAGCAAATGTCATATACGATTTGGTAAACTATGCATGTTTTGAATGTATTTAGTTGCTTTAGCTTCTGAATATGAAAACTTGTTGGTTTATTTACTACTACTTGAGTAAGTGTTGATAATATCTCAATAATCAATATTAGTTGTGTGTTAGACTGGCTTGCTTTTTCTCAGTCTGTTCTATTTTTTATTGTGTCCAAATACAATACTTCTTGATAGGCTTGGTGGCTTACTTAAAAGTGGAAGCAAACACTCGTGCTGATATGGTATGATTTAGACTGTAGAAGTTTCCATTTTTTACAAATATTTCCAAAATTTTGGATTAGTAATTGTATTTTTGTATAATTCTATAGAATACATCTATTGGGAAGGGATCAAGTTAATCGAGTGTTAATCCATGGAAAGGAATGTTATTCACGCACGGTGATAGTATAGAGATTAAGAAAGGTAAAGCTAGCAGCCATATTGAGCAGAGCAAATTCCATGGGAATTGGTTTGGGCCACCAGTGCTACAAGTCTACAACTCATGTGCGAAGCCCAATTGATATATTATTATTATTATTATTATTATTATTATTATTATTATTATTATTATTATTATTATTATTATTATTATTATTATTTAGTTAAAGTAAATAACTAGACAAATAGAGAGTATTAAGAAATTTTAAACCCAAATAACTTTTTAGTGAGGTACAACAATTTTTCTTTAGACTTTAATCAATGGAATTCATTTTAGCTATCTACAAGTAAAAATACTTAGTAGAGGTTGTTCTTTAGCATTAATCCCACCTATGACATCACCTTTGTCTTGGTGCTAACATTTATCTATTTGTGGACTTCACCGAGTTTAGCTACTTCTTAGGTGTTGACCTTGCACTTAAATTATTACTCGACTTTTGGCATCTTTTGTTCTTCCATGTTTTATTAATCATGAATATCTCTCATGGAGCACTTTTAGTAGTAGCATTGCCAAGATTGCAAGCACAAGTACTAACAAAGAAATCATCTTATTTATTGTTTACACTTTCTCTTTTTATATAGCAAGTTGACCCTTTTCTCCCATGCTTTGATGAGATATGCTCTTTTGGTATAAAAAAAAAAATGAAATGCTCTTATAATTGATTTGATTAAAGTGATGAGTAATGACTATAGGGTGTAACACTTGGGAAGGTAAACAAGATCAAGTTATTGATTGAGATATCAAGAGCCAAGTTCGGTGGAAGGAAGTATGGAATGTCTAAACTAGCTTCTAATGTAAATCTATATCTGAACATCCGTGGTGAGGCTCGCAAAGAACCTATCACTGTTTAAACAACTGTTATTTACATTCATTTGAATTTGAATTTGAATATTGGAACCAAAATTCGTTTCACGATTCAGTATTGGATGTCTATAAAAGAGTTATGTGTTGCTTATGTGATCGAGTTCAAGCTTTATTCCTTTTCTTCTTAGAAAATAATATCTTGGACTTTGTGGTATTGTCATGAAGTGGATAAAGTTCCCCGAGCAGTTCCTGTTGCTGCAAGTTTTAAGGGGCTATTGTCAGTAGGTTCATCCTTAGGTGCATCCTTTTGCTTTGAAGCAATCACAGGAGGAATGTCGACCTCATCATCCTCCTAGACAAACTAGGTTTAAAAGGTTTATCAATGACTTACTCACATATTCACTTTTTACTACTATTTCAACTTTTTTTTTTTGCATTCATTTTATATATTAATATTTTATTCTGCTTCAGTTTTAAATGGCCCTGACTGATGGTGGGTGGCAGGTCAGACTGCAAGGAAGAGGAACACAGTTGATCAAAAAGTGGGGAGCGCATTGTGGAAAGGCTAAGAAAAGATAATGTCGTACTTTCTTATGATTTATTCGTTTAACGAGTAAGCAAAAAGTTATAATCCTAATCAATTTCAGCAAGGTAAAATCCTTGCAATTGAATTACATAACATTCCTGCATACTCACCGAATGACACATGCTAGAGAAACACTGAATGTCTTTTATAGCCATTGCCCTAATTGTAATGTACACTACACTATTTTTTTCTGCTAAGTTGTTGTTGACTGTTGCTTAATGTGTTTATTTCTTTTTGTTTCTATTTTAATATTTTGTTCCATTGATCAAACCGAGGGTGGTTTTGGAGTGGTGTAAGGTTGAAGAGAACAATGAATCCATCTATTGGATCGAGGTTTTGTTTGTTCTGAATGTTTTAATAAAGGATTCACATGGGACTAATTCTTTTGACAACAGTGTTAGAGATTGAATCTCAACATTTATGTGAAAACAATTCTATGAGTGGCACCCATGGGAATCCATGATCATGTATCTTGACATAATAACTTCATTAAAGGTGACTAGAGTATTTCATTTATCATGGCTCTTAAGTTTGCATATTGCAAATGCTGTATAGTCATACATTTTTCCTTTCAAGTTATGTCAAGTCATCAATTTAGAAGTGTCAATAGGGATTTTTATTTTCAAAGAGGGGAGATTAATTAGTAGGGGGAAAGCCTACCAAATGTACAAGATTCCAAGCCTCAAGTCAAATACCGAGTAGGACATTATGTGATTAGAAAAAAAGCATGAAATGATCTTTGTCCTTACTAGTAACAAAATCCCCATTAAAGGATTGGTATATTTCTAGAGCAAGAAAAATGAGAATTTTTTAAGATGTTATTAATCTATTTGGAATGTGATGGTATTCTTATGAATCTTTTGGTTATTGAACTAAATAGTGTTATGAAGATGTCTAGATCTGTATAATTTTTTTTATGCACGAGCCCAATATTGAGCAAGGACTAGAATAATATTTGTTCATGGAGAAAATCTAGAAATTTTCTAATTTTAAATTTCCTCCATTGAATATATGGTAGTTTGAACTATGAATTACATTTTATTTGATAGGCTTTAATAAAGATGGAAGTAGATGGTTCTTTCATTTTTAAAAATCTTGGCAAGAGATCCATCTTCTTGAATGACAAAGAAATTGCTACAGGACAAGAATGGGGTCTTAGTGCTAGTAGTGTGATCGAGGTAACTATCTTTCCTTTCTATTCTTAAACTATTTTTACATTATAATGTTGCAATTTTGTTCTTTACCTTGAGAACATAATCATTTGTGATAAATGAATTCCATGCAAATTATGGGCATTTTACTCATCTTTGAAGTCAATAATAGATGTGTGAGGAAGTTTTTAGAAAATGTGAATGAAAAGAGAAGATAAAAGGAAGCATTTAACCTTGTTTGCCAGATAGGGGTATGTAAGAATAGAAATGGGGTCACAGTTTGAATGTTTACGATTTTAGGATAGCATTCTGATGCCAACCAAAAATGGAAGTTATACCAGCTATTAATTTATGTCAATGTGTTGTAGATCAAAAGTCAGAATTCAAAGTGTACATATAGATAGAAAATGAAAAGGCTTCATAGTCGATATATAATATGGTTGTTGTGCAATGGAAAATGATTATCGTCTTGTATGTTTCTTATTTCCCATTTTGTTGTAATAAGGTTTTTTTTTAATGCAACAGACATCCCCAAGTAGGAATAATCATCAATAAATAATTAGTAAGAGTATGGTATGCATGGTTTCCTACAATTTACTAATTAGTAAAAAATATTTTGGAAACCATAACATAGTTTTACTAATTATTTATTGATGATTATTCCTACTTAGGGACGTTTGTTGCATTAAAAAAATCCTATCACAACAAAATGGGAAATAAGAAACATACAAGACAATAACTAGTTCCCATTGCATGACAACCATATTATATATCTACTATGAAGCCTTTTCATTTTCTATCTATATGTACACTTTTAATTCTGACTTTCGATCTACAGCACATTGACATAAATCAATAGCCGGTGTAACTTATATTTTTGGCTAGCATCAGAATGTTTTCCTAAAATCCTAAACATTCAAACTTCGATGCCATTTCTATTCTTACATACCCCTCTTAGGCAAACAAGGTTAAATGCTTCCTTTTATCTTTATCTCTTTTCATTCACATTTTCTAAAAACTTCCTCACGCACCTATTATTGACCTAAAAAATGAGTGAAAAGCCCATAATCTGCATGGAATTCATTTATCACAAATTATTATGTTCACAAGGTAAAGAAAAAAATGCAACATTATAATGTAAAAGTAGTTTAAGAATAGAAAGAAAAGACAGTTACCTCGATCACACTACTAGCACTAAGACCTTGTGCTTGTCCTGTAGCTATTTATTTGCCATTCAAGAAGATGGATCTCTTGCCAAGATTTTTAATAATGAAATAACCATCTGCTTCCATCTTTATTAAAGTCTATCAGATAAAAAATAATTCATAGTTCAAACTGCTATAAATTCAGTGGAGGAAATTTAAAATTAGGAAATTTCTGGATTTTCTCCATGAACAAATATTATTCTAGTCCTTGCTCAATATTGGGCTCGTGCATAACGAAAATGATACTGATCTTGACATCATCATAACACTATTTAGTTCAATTACCAAAAGATTAATAAGAACCCGATCACATTCTCATTGAAGTAGAACCCTTTATGAGATTAATGTTTTAATGACAATAAACTTTTAAGAAGCAGATTTTAAGTTCGTTAGACTTTTGCTACTAATGGTTTGCCATGAAGTGCAAAGAAATATGACTTATCAAGAAGCATGGAGAAAAGGTGTGAAGTGTAACACCACGGGCGAATCACACTTGAATGAGAAGGATCTAGAGGTTGTATAATTATGGGACTATACAGTTGAGGATAACTTAAAGAAAAAATTATTAGTACTGCCTATACCAACAAGATGCACCTACTTTTCGGTCGCTCATCACTTAAGAATTCCACATTTAGGCGTGCTTGACTTGGAGCAATTATGGGATGGGTTACCTTTTGGGAAGTTTCCCAGGAAGCATGTGAGTGAGGACAAAGCACGCTGAGAAGTCTCATGTTGGTTTGTGGGGACAATCAACAATCCTTAAAGCAGCCAGGCTGGTTATTGATGTCTCGGAAAGGGCTACCTATAACGGGTTCTGACTGGTGGAAGTTTTTGACCAATGAAGAAGTTGAGTGAAGTGTTACCATGTGAAGTGTTGTAGAATGTGAGTCGTCGAGACGTCAACACTCAGGGCCATTACAAATGGTATCAGAGCATACCTCTCTCCCAATACGGTGTGGTTTGAGGACGAACCAGGCGGAAGATGGTGGGCATGTAACACCTTGGGTGAATCACACTGGAATGAGAGGGATCCAGAGGTTGTATAGGTATGGGACTTTACAATTGAGGATAACTTAAAGGAATTAATTAGTACTACCTATACCAACAAGATGCATCTACTTTTTGGTAGCTCATCACTTAAGAACTCCATAGTTAAGCGTGCTTGGCTTGGAGCAATTATGGGATGGGTGACCTTCTGGGATGTTTCCTAGGAAGCGTGTGAGTGAGGATAAAGAACGTTGAGAAGTATCGTGTTGGTTTGTGGGGACAGTCAACAATCCTGAAAGAAGTCAGGTGAAGCACACACCAGGAGTTGTAAAGATTTATGCCATGCAGTAGTGTACAAATACATTGTCTTGATGTAGCTCTTTTGATCCAACAAACCAATTCGAAAGAAAAGAGAGAGCTAAGTCCTACATTAGCACAACAACCATGAAGAAGAAAAGTAGTCTTTCAATCTGCAATGGTCAAAAAAGGATCAACACCATTCTGCAAAAGACTTACTTTTCTGAAGAAGTAGCAAGCCTCATGACTTAGCTAGAAAAAGGAGAAGTCATGAGTTCTGGGCAAATAGTAGGCACCAATGAATATAATTCAAAAATAAAGTTGTGTGCAAGTTGTTCTAGCTAAGGAAGGAGGAGGAACTAATTATGTGATGGAGACAACTCACAATGAATCTCCTTGACCTCTAAGCCTCTCAAGACAAGGAGTAACAGATCTCCTTGGCCTCTAAGACAATGTGCAACAGTCATCTTCAAGAAAGTCTTTATAAGGACATTGAAGTGTAGTTGGAGTTCTTTGCTAGAAAGGAAGACTATATAGAAAGGACATAGGTCAGAAGCCTTATCAGCTTCTGATACTAGACTTCCTTAGCCCAGACTCTCTTGATTTGTAGAGGCAAATCTATCTAGCCATAGAGAGTCTGTAAACATCTTCTCAAGGGGAGCTTACTGATGAGTTTTCCCTGTGAGACGTATTAGGCACCTATCCAAATAGAACCCATTTAGGATAGGGAACCTCAAAAGAGTAATCAGGGGCTTCTAAAGGTTTAGAGTGACCACCACATGTTGCTGTGTTGGTCAAGTAGCAGTTGCTACTGAGGGTTCGAAGCCTGAAGAGGCTTTTCAAAAGAATACTTGGGTAGATAGCTTGCGAAGGCTTAAAGAATATTGGGGTGAAGCCTGGAGAGGTTTTTCGAAAGAATACTTAAGGGGAGCCTGCAGAGGCTTAAAGAATACTGAGGTGTAGGAGCTTGTGGAGGCTTCAGTAAAAAAAGAATACCATGGTTGGTGCTTGTGTTAGTGGAAATCCTACAGGTGTGGGTACTGGACATAGCTCGGGTTGGGGTGAACCAGTATAATTCATGCGTGTGCTTTATCCTTCTTACTGGTTTTGATTTGTGCGTTTCTAAATCATTACCTTGAGCAGCACTATTTTTTACATGATTATATCTTTGATATAAATTCTTTTAAGCCTGCTCAAATTCTTTTACATGTCCAAAATAAAACACCTACTCATCGCTTTGTATTGACCAAACGATATTCTACGTACCCTGAATCTGACATTTTTATGAGTAGCTTCTAAAGCAGTATATGAAAGTATTTTTGTATGATTCTTATTGAATAATCATTTTATACAAAGTACTATATATCAAAGGATAATGTTTGCTTTCAACAAAGCTTCTTGAATTTGGTACTCTGATATATCTTTAGAACTTCAGAAGCCGAGTATTCTTTTGCAGAAAAAAACATAGTCGGTTAAGTATCACTATTCAACCCCTCCTTCTAGTGACCTTCTGATCCACTTCAATTCCAAATAGATTAATAACATCTTAAAAAACTGTCATTTGTCTTGCTCTAGAAATATACCAACCTTTAATGGGGATTTTATTACTAGTAAAGACAAAGATCATTTCATGTTACTAGTATTAGGCTGTGAAGTTTAGGTTCCGTTATTGCTATTTTGTTTTGTTGTATTGGGTTCTTTTTTTATTATTATTTTATCAATGGCCCCTTAGTTTTAATAGCAAAGTTGAGGGGTTTTGGATATTATCCCAAAAGAGATATATGATTAAAATGTATTTTAATTATATTATATATGAAATTAAAATTTTGATTACATTGAAATTCAGTTTATTTATTTATTTTTAAAAAAATGAGATATATGATTAAAAATAAAAATAAAAAAAATTATAAAATCAACTGAGAAGAAAATTTTTATAAAATAAATATTAATATAGAATGTGAATTTTATCAAGCTGCATCTTTAGAGAATTTTGTTAAGAAAATAACAATTAAATTAGTAATCAATGAATAGCTGATAGCTGGTAATGCAGTAAAAAAAAAACTTATAGCTAGTAACAGTTAGTATGGAAGGGGAAGGAGAAGGAGTAAATGTGTTATTGAAAAAAAATAAAATTCTTGTGCATCAAAATAAAAAAATATTGATCATTAAGACATAAAAATAGATATATGTAAATATGTTATGCTATAGTAAATATTATTATTGATTATATATATATATATATATATATATATATATATATATATATATAATATGTTAATATTTTGTTCTTAAAAAAATGGATGAAAAATTTGCCCGTGTGTTGCACGGGTGACAAATAAAAAATATTTATTTACAAATATTCTTTGAAATTTTGATTTATTTTAACCAAAGTATTGATTTATTCACGATGTTTTAAATCAATATATATAGTGTATGGTTTACATGTTAAACATTTGTTGTTATTGAGAGATCCAAATAAGTCAAACTATAATTTATATTTAAAGTTGTAATTTGATTTTTAATTCATGTTATACAATTCCATAATATAAATGTGGACCGACAAACACAATTAAAGTAATATTATATGAAATAGTTTTATATTCAATATGCTTTGTGTAACAAAGCGGATGTTTATATTCAATGTGTTTTAATTGTAAAAAAAAAGAAAGAAAAAAAGAAGAAGAAGAACTGACCTAACTAGGTCGTACATACAGAGTTAGAACAAAAACTAAGTGTGTGCACCTAACCTTCTACAACATCTAGAAAATACCTACATGAGAAAGCAACACTTAATCACTTAATTTTTCTTGTTTGCTGTGTTAGTTCCAGCTATTCATTTTCTCCATCAAAGGTCTCTCATTTACTGGACAATCAAGTTCACCTGGACATTTTTCTATTAGAAAACCAGAGTGACCATGGAGCTGTGGTAGTTTTGCGCCATCATGTCTTTCGAGAAGCGGTGAATGGAATGTAAGAGATAGTGCTAAAACGCCATGTTTTCAAAAGAACTGTTGACAACTTGATAATTGTAGAAAATTATGATTATTGTAAGTCTTCATACTCTTGAGGCAACAAATAAATTTAATGAAGGAGTCGTGCATCATTGCACGGGTTTTACACTAGTAATAGAACTAACAACACATAGATTGTTGTCTAAAAGTTTTCTCTCTTTAATCTAAAACTACAAATTGAGAGCAGAGAGACTAACATGGAGCTGGAGGAAAACTCCACTGCTCTTGCATTTCCTGCAGTCAGTGTTATTCCAATTCAACACAAACCCTTTTCTCAATGCCTCTCAAACCCCTCCTTCTTCATCTTCCACCGTTGCGTTCACTCAAATGTTGACTTTTGTAGGAATAGTGAAACTTAGATGCATTGACTCAAATATTGACAACTCTAGCTGTGGTCATGTGATGTCCACGGTAATTTGGTCAGCGGGTTCACATTTGCAACAGTTTAATTACTACTAGAGGGATGAAGAAAATTACTTATTATTGGTTCTCTGATTGAAATTTCACTAAAGCGCCAAAACACACTTTTGGAAGACATAGTTCTACAATTCAATTTGAGTTTAAGCCTTAAAGGATCTTTCTCTTCATATATGAACTTTTCAAGAGATCCATTGGACATTTAACTGCCATATACATACGCTACCATACCCTCCTTGGCCTAATTTGTTTTTGAAGGAGTTGGTCATTTTCTTTACTTCCAAATAATATTCATGTCCATCAAAACTCCCAACGCTCCAGCAACTGAAATAGCTGTAGGTTTATTTTGTTAAGAAGTTAGAATGAGAAAAAAAAAAGTATACCTTTCATGATAGTTTATTTTCATATTAACTTTTCTGGAAGAGATATTTTTGTTAAAAGGAGTCACTAGACTTCCTTTCTACAAGCAATCACAAATGAAGAATTTAATAAATTTACAGCCCCCCTTTCTGCATTCAAATCAAATAAACTAATTTAACCTAATTGAAAAAAAAATAGTTTAGGGACCTAATTAAAAATTGTTGAATATTATAGGGACTTACAGATTAATTTAACATAGTTTTAATGACTTTATATTTACAAATTTGCTCAGTGACATAAAAAAAGAACCAAACTCCTAGAAAAAGTGTTTATGTTTAATAACTTGATTTCATTAACAAATTGATTTTTGAAATTGTTATTATTTGCAAATTATTATTAAAACAAACTTTTTAACCAAAGTAATTTTATGAAAATAAAATTAATTTACAAAATAATTTTTATATTATAAATATACTTTTTCTTTAAATCAAATAACTAGATTTAAATAAAATTAAAAATTTTGAGAAATTTTATCAAACAATTTTTAATTTAAAAGGATCTTTCAAGCTAAAAAATTGAAAGTTTACAACCAGTGTTTACTTTTTCTTTAAAACTTTTTATTTTAAATTTTAATTTAAAAATATATTTTAAGTAGAAAAAAAAGCTGGACTTAACAAAAAATCATTTACATCACTTCAACTTTTGTGTTCCTTTCCAATGATTAAATGTGTTTGTTTTTTCATTTCTAGGCCTCAAATAAAAAGTTCAACATGAATTTACCACTCATGTAGCATTCATGTTCAACAGAAAAATAAACACGCTAACATGTTTACAATTATAAATGAGCATGTGCAAAGGGAAATAGAACCAAACCATCTATTTATATTAAAATGTCAATTAGGAGAATTTTAAAAGTACTTTTACTTTCAAAGTGGTAATTTTTTCTTCTTTATTTTTTGTTTTGAAATTTAGGGATGTACATTTAAATTACCAAAAACATGTTCTCTACTTTTATCCAAAACATAATGTTAGAGTCTTAAACTTTTTTTACGTTGCAAAAAAAAGAGTCAATAAGGACTAAATTAAACAAAGATGAGTATATATTTGTGTGCTATAGGTGAAAATTGACATAAAATGAAGATGGAACCCATCAAATTTGTACACACCAGATCAAATAAATTTCTCACATAACACTCTATAACCATAACTCTCAAAGAATATAAAAAATATTACATTAATAAATGAAAGAAATAAACATTCATGAATCTATATAATACACGACATAAAACATGTGTTGTATTGTCATCCAGGATTTGCAGTACCACCATTGTTTTGGCGAAATTTCTTCGTATTAGCCAGTTGCTTTTTTCCATTCTTACGGCTTTGCATGACAATTTTCGATTGAGTTCCAACCTGATAAAACGTGCACCAAAACTTAAATTTCTTCCTTGTTAGTGTGCATTTGTTTCCCCTGCTTCTTTACCAGTAGTTGTTTCATTTTGGTTCTTCAGACCAACTAAACATTTGCTTTTGTTGACATCATGATCCTCTTCTATGGATTCCAATTTGCTTGAGTGTGCAGGGGTTAAGCAAGGATGAAGTGTCTGACCTTCTGGTCTTGAATCTAGCCCTGAATACATGGTAACAATGATGTTTTGTTGCTCTTACCTATTTTTTGCATTCTCATGGATGCTTTAGCCTTGTGCTTTTTTTCCTTGAATATGATCATTCAAGCCTTTATCACTCGTTGTAGTAATCTGACATAGCTCACATCTCCACTCTCGCTTGAATTTCTTCTGTAAACTTTCATTGTCTTCAACTGCAGGTGTCACCGCTTTGCGCTTTCCACCATAATGACTAGCATTTGGTCTAGCCTGCAATGGGATAAACAAAATCATTTATGCTCACTGGCCAATTAAGAGCTTCAACACAACAAAATATTCAAGGGACATTCTCAAACAAGGTGACAATTTTTAATCAAAAATTAAGGAAAAAAAACTTATTCACAATCCAAACAACACACCAAAGAAGAAGTAGGAAAATAAAATCAAAATTGAAGATAAAGACACAAAGGAAGGGTAAATTAAACACAAGACTATACACTAACCAGTAGGATCACTTTATCCTTGCTATTTCGCGTAACTTGTCTGTTATCATCATGGAAATGGGAGGGTGAATGGAATTGTGACCCGCCAAACCTATTATTGTTATTAAATGAGATCCCCTCCGATCTTTGCATTGGGATTCTGAATGCTCTCTCTGATACCATTTCTCTCCTCACTTCTTCTTCTAGCTCTCGCCGCCATGCCAACGCTATCTCGCCAGCAATTATTTCTCTCCTGATCTCCTCTTTCTCCAACTCCCGCTGTATTTGTTGTGTCTCCAACTCTCGCTGGAACGCTTCCTCAACATTGATCGGCATCGTCGTTGGGAAAACTCTGGGCGCCAAAACATTGTCGGAAAAACTACCTGGCACAAACTCATACCCTGGAAAGCAAATAGCGAAAAAAATGAACTCATGTAGCTAAAGTTTTTTATTTTTTAAACTACAAAACAAATGGGTATATATCTTGAAAGGAACGTGAATAGAAGTGAGCATTACCTTGTAATGGGCATCTGGAGAAGTAAGCTACATCAGAAAGAGGGCGTGGTGGTGGCGATGTTGTTCTTCTGTTTTGGCCATTAAGATTTTTGAACTCCATGACAAAGTTTGGAACGTGAAACAAAGGGAAAGACGCAAAGAAAGATAAGCAAGTGCCAATGAAATAAGAGAAAATGTGAGTATTTGTGTGCAATGTTGAGTTTGAAAGGGTGATTAAATAAGGAAATTTCTCTCACTTTGTTGATAAAATTCTTCCAATAAAGTTTGACTCCAATAAAAAAAATTTAATATGAATAAATTTAATATGGTCAAAGTTTGAAATATTTATTGTTTCAAATTTTAAGCATTAAATATTCATTGACTACATACATTTGATATTATTAATAAATTAAGAAGTGGATGACTCAAATATACAAATAATTGTCATGATGAATATAATAAATAAATATTTTTGAATATATCAATTATATTAAAATTAAAAATTATAATTTGTATAAAAAATATTTTGAATACATAAATTATATTTTACACTTATGATAAATAGTTTAAATAATATTTGTAGGAAGCCAAGTAATATTTCATTTGGGTATCTAAAGATTAATTAAAAAATTAATAATAGAATATCTTTTATAAAGAGATAAATTGATTAACAATTTTAAATGTTTTCCATTTAATTTTTTACTTTTTACTCTGTTAACCTATTAGCAATTTTCTTATTATTTCTAATCAATTAAAGGTATTTTAATTTTAATTAATATATGATTGTAAAAAAAGGAAGTTAAAATCTTGAGTATTAAATGATAGCATTATTTTAATGCATTCTCCTTATGTTTCATATCAATAATACCATTAATAGTTGATTATATTTGACAAACTTTTTTTTAACATTTATTGAAATAATAATAAGCATGTATTGGTAAAATATTAAATATAATGTTTTAATGAAAAAATTAATTTATTCTTTGACTATTAATTTTAAAGATATTAGTAAACAAAAATATTAATAATGTTTAAATAATTTTTTTTTGTTTGGACCACAGGTTTTTGGTCTCCCTCTAAGTGCAATCCTGTTCAAGCCTAGTAGGACCATTTTGGGCTGCAAAATTCTTCCTCCGAGTATTTAACGTAGTTGCATACCAAGGACTCGACCTCGAGACCTCTTGTTAAGCTAGAATAACTCCACGCTAGTTGATCCACGCACTTGGTGGTAAAGTTAACTGAAAAGATAAGTAAAATTAAAAAGTGATACTTTATTCATCATTAGATTGAATTAAAATAATTTTAAATATAAATTGCTTAAATTGACTTTGGATATATCTTTAATTTTTCACTATAAACATTTTTTTTTTTACTTTAAATCATTTAAATTTAAAAATAAATTTTTCATTTAAAAAACTCTTAAATTTCTATTTAAATAAATTTTTACTTATTTTTATTTTCTAATTAAATATAAAGGCGAGAAAATTAGTTTTCTTTTCTTTTTCTTTATTTTTAAAGATTGTCTATTTAATTCTCACTTAGATACTAAAACGGAATATTATTTGATTGTATAGCAAATATAGGATGGGAAAAGTCACGCAATAAACTAAATATATGATGACCCATGAAAATTAATATATATTTTTTTATGAAAGGCAGGAGATGTGCTAAGGCAAATGAAAGAGTGCAATCCCAACTAGGTTGGCACTGCAAACTTTCAAAGCCAAAGCAGCACACTCCACTATATTAAAATCCAAAAAGAAAATAAAGATCATGGGGGGACAAAAGCCAAAACCCATGTACAATCATTTGAACCTAAAACAAGGAAGATCATATCTATTCCTAAAGAACTCTTCCCAAATAAAAGATGGAAGAGAGTGCCACCAAACCAAACCATGGGTGGTACAACCATGTGAGGCAAGCCTATCTGCACAAAAATTGCCCTCACGAAAAATATGAGATATATAGAAAGACATAGAGAGAGTAAGATTTATACAATTGAGCCATCTATTTCTAAGTCTCCAAGGAACCACATTATGTGACTTGAAAGCTTTAAGAACAAGCAATGAATCACATTCAATCCAAAGCTTTCTCCACCCTTTAGCAAAAGCTATCTCTATAGCTATCATAACCCCAACCAACTCAGCATGAAGAACATAGGAGTTACCCAAGTTGGAGGAAAAACCACCCAAAAAAGCTGCTCTGTAATCCCTGAAGATACCCCCGCAACCAGCTGGACCAGGGGCGCCCTTTGCTGCCCCATCAATGTTGCATTTCACCCAATGACATGGCGGAGGTTTCCAAGTAACTTGGAAAATTTTTGGAGCCTTTGGAGGATGGACAGGAATCATAAAAGTCTTCAAAATCTGGAATTCTATTATGTCCGAGGACATATATCCAGAGCTGAGTTTTCCAACTAAAGTAACACCAGCTGAAATATAGTTTTTGGCCATTGGGAGCAAGACAGATTTATTATCAAAACGCGCAGGATTTCGGTAGAACCAAATTGTGGAAATAATGTAAACAATACCCGCAACAATAACATCGCAAGCTTGAGAGCTCCAATTTTTATCACAAACTCTTAGAATTCTATCAAATTACGATACCTTCAAACCATCTCCAAAGGAACCTTGCAAAGCAGCAGTCAAAGAAAAGGTGTTGTGTAGTTTCAGCATTAGCTTGACAGAGACTACAAATGGACACCACAGTACAACCTCTACTCCAAAGACATTCATCAGAGGGCATTCTATTGTGAATAATGCACCAAAGAAGAAAGGATTTAGAAGGGGGAATCGATCTGCGCCAAATAACCTTAGCCCAAGGAGGTTAATATGATGTATATATTTATAAAATAATGTTACTTTCATAATTTTATTTTTCATTTGTGTAAGACTGCCGTCCAATTTATATGCACATTTTAATAATTTAAAATTCATTTTATCAAAATCAAACTTATCCAATTTTAAAACAGTCAATCCCTTAATTAAGCCTAAGAATAGATATCCTAGTATTAAGATGTCATGACTTTTAAGATCATCTCAATTACTACAGATATTTTACCTTGACATAAATTTACAGGTGGAAAAAAAAATCTTTACGACTGATACGATTGATACTTCATGTCTTTCAATAGTTTACATTGACAAAATTACAAGTGAATACAAATATTTTTAAACTTCATTTTTGTATTTATTTCAATGTACACTACGAATTCAAGTACTGCAATAATTAAATGTACGCTTCACTTTTGTGTAAGAAATCTCGGACTAGGTAGCTAGTGCTGAGCATATGGTTGGTCAGTTCGGCTGCTTAAGCCAGGAAATCTTTACATTTAAACGTTTATTTTATTTTTTACGTTTGCATGTTAATGTTCAAATACCAAATTGAACAAAGAGCCTATCTTGCACCCTATAAAGCAAGTGGACGTTAACCTTAATCCACGTTCAAGCTTAACTTTGCAAGAAAATAATACATAAGAGTAGTATTTTTTCGCTTTTAGCCCTCTTGATTCATCTTAACTACTGTAATTGATTTTCGTAAAAAAAAAAAAAAAAACTACTGTAATTGACAAGAAGATTAAATTAACTTTCAAAGAAATATTGCAATATGTTTTTTTTTTATGGAGAAGTTAGATCAAATATTTTTTCAGAGAAACTCTTAAAAGTAAAAGGACTTTATTTATAATAAAGAAAAAAATAAAAAAAAGAGCTTAAAAAAGGTATGTTGCTTTTCAGTGACTTATTAATTATTAATAAAGACAGTCTTGGAACCTTGCTATGTTGGTTTTACATTCTTTTTAGTGACTTATTACTTGTTTTATTCTTTAGACTTTTTAATGATCCAATGCTCCCTTATATTTTTTAGGTTAAATTAATCTGTAGGTTGCTGAACTATTCAATAATTTTTAAATAAGTCCCTAAACTATTTTTTTTTTTCAATTGGATGCACCACAAGCTTACTATAGCCATCTTTCTCATCATTTCTCTGTCACTTTCATTGGTAATGTTCCTAAGTGCAAGCTTTTTTTTTTTTTGCTGAATTTCCTAAGTGCAAGCTCTTCATTCAATTCTACATGTTTACAAATCCAATTAAGGAAAATAAATTTCACTAGTACAATCAACATCAATATTCTTTCTTCCCCCCCCCCCCCCCCCCCCCACCCCACCCCCACCATTTCCAATACCATCATTCCAAAACTATAAACATCTGAATTGAGAGAGACAATTCCAAAATTTCTTGAAAATATCTCAGGAGCAATGTATCATTGGGTTCCTCTGACTGCCATCATGGATACCATACTCTCATTACTAGAACATATATCTTAGCGAGTCCAAAATCTGAGATCTTAGGACAAAACTTCTCATCCAACAGTATGTTGTGGGGCTTTATGTCAAAATGGAATATTTTGGTATTACACCCTCTGCACAAATATTCCAATCCTCGATCAACACCAACTGCAATATGGTATAATGTTTTGCAATTCAATTGGTTCACTACTGCCACTACATTGGTTCCATATATGAACTTTTCCAAAGATCCATTATGCAGGAACTCATAGACTAGTGTTCTCTTACATCCATCAACACAAAATCTTAATAAACTGACTATGTTAACATGGGATGTTCTACTAATGCTTGCTACCTCGTTCCCTAATCTCCTTCTAATGCAGTAGATTATGATAACTAAAATTGCAACTCCCGAGGCTGCTACACAAACTACAATTGATGAAATGGTGATAAAGTATCATCAGTCGTAATAAACTTTTTGTTCTGTAAAAAGAGACCATGTTACTTGTTCTCATATCATTAAATATAGTTAATTATGTAAGCAAGGATGTTCTCAATGGAGTCAACATCAACACAAGCCTGAGATTTGGAAGTGACTTTAATGTTAGAGGTTCAATCCCCAATATTTTACTTTTTTAAAACTTATCCTGGTGTTTCCACAAACAATGATCTAAAAAAGATATCAACAATTCTATTGGGCATACAAAACTCATTGACACGGGTAACACTCATTTTGTTGTTTAAGATAGAGCAGAAGTGCAAAACTGAAAAGCTTTCTTATGAAAAGGTATACATATGATCATTTGATCATTTTTTAAGTGTCACTAGTTCTAACTATCCATCCTTCTTAGCAAGCTATTCCAGTACATGTATGTATTTGCTAAACTTTTGAAATTGATGCTTGGTTAAATGGATATAATAGTATACTTTTTTAGTTCAAGCATTTACCAAAACACTGCTGGATTTAACTGTTTAAAGATTAGTAAGAAAGACAACTAGCAAAGGAAATTTAGTAACATGCTAACCTGTTGCTGCTATAACCACTAACTTGTGATCAGTTGACTCTGCAAAATAAATTGTGCATTAGTAACTCCAATTGAAAGTCACATACACACACACACACACACAAAATGATTATAAAAAATGATTAAAAGTAAAAAATAGCATGCCTTTTCTTTTCTTTTGTTTTTTATTAAAAGGTTAAAAGAGGTCAAAGATCCAAGAATTGATTAAATTATGCAGTGAATTCTATCAAATAGAATAAGACACAACGATTGCCATGGATCTATAATTGATAATTTTGAAATAATATTTAATTTTTATCAAAGTTAATAAGAATCAATAGTAACTCCGACGAGGGTCTTCATAAACTAATCAAATCCAATAAAAATAAAAAAAATTCAAAAAACCTAAAACCAGAATAAATAGAAAACTGAACAACTGAAAATGTAGAAAGTTGAAATTTTTTTATTGGATTGAATTTTGGATTTCATATTAAAAAAATGGTTCAATCCAATCCAAATCAAATTTACGTGTGTGTGTGTGTGTGTGTGTGTGTGTGTGTGTGTGTGTGTTATATACACACACACTTATGCTTATATTTCTATTTCTTATATATTTGTAAAATTATCACACATAACTTATGCTTATTTATAAAAAGAATTCATCTAATTAAAAATAACTATTTAGTAACTATTTGAATTAAGCTATATAAATACAATTATCAAGTTGTGTAAATTTATTTTTAGTAGTATATATTTGATGAATTATACTACTATATTAACAGTAAAATGACTTATAAATAAGATATTTGAAATGTTAAATTATTTTTTTATTATACTTATTAAATATTTTATCATATATTTAATATTTTCTTAAAAAAAGGTAAGTAGTAAATTACACTAATCACCCATGAGATTTTGAGTAATTACACAAACACCCCCACTTTTTTAACCATTACAGTAATCTCATTTGTAGGGGGTGTTAGTATAATATACAAGGATGTGTCAGTGTAATGTTTTCAAACATAAATGAGAGTTATTGTAGGAATAAAAAAAAAGTGGTGTTATGTGTAATTTGAAAAAAGCTTAGAGAATGCAAGTGTAATATTTGATCTATAAGAAGCTTAATCAGCGAAAAACAAAAGAGAAATGAAGATCGCTCTTCATTTTTGTATTGTTTTAATTTCTTAAAAGATTAGATAATTTTTTTAGATTAAATTTTATTTTTTAATTAATATATAATATTTTCATACACTTTATTTATTTATATCTTTTTAAATTATTCATTTTTTATCCGTCCAAAAAATACATCTTTCTACTTTATTTTTTATCTCTATTTCTTTCTTCTCCAATTTACTAATCCAATTCAATTAATCTAACAACAAAATTTGGAGATATAAGGTTGGCTTGGTGGTTGGGAAGGGGCTTAAGGGTGAAGGGAGAAAGGGGGAGGGAGAGGTTGTAGGTTCGAATTCCTCCCATTGGTATTTCTAATAAAACTAACAAATCTATCTATTTTACAATTCATAGAGCAATGCAGTTCCAACTTTGTCCTTCGTGAATTTTTCTATTAAATTATTTTAATTGTTTTATTATTTAAAATAAACAAGAGCCAAACAATTATACTGTGTGCTTGACTTTGCAGTCTGTCCCATCTATCTCTCACTGCAAATCTCTCTGTGCTTTTCAGCTTTTTAGGATGGATTCAAATTTGAATATATTGTTTCTTTCTCTCACCGCAAATTTGTGAGTCAAAATCTCTTTTTTTTTCCTCTCATCATTTTTTTTCTCTTCCTTCATTCTCTCAATGCAAAATTTGAACCCCTTTAATCTCTTATCTTTCTTTTCTTCTCTACACAAATCGTGGTTTACTAGTTACTGAAGCTTCTAGTGGCTGACCTTGGATTTGACCAGAGTAATAGTTAAGAGGGAGACGAGGTAGGTATTGGGGGTTTTGCTTCTTTTCTTTTTTTCATTTTTATGATGTGTGGGGTTCTCTTTGATTTCTGTTGTAGTTGAGTTTTTGGGTTTTGGGTTGTCAGATCTTTTTTTTTTTTAATTTCTCTGCAGATCGTGGTTTAATGGTGAATGAAGCTTTGGGGCCTCGGATTTGACCGGAGTAATCATCAAGAGGGAGTCGAGGTGGTTATTGGGGGTTTTGTTTCTTTTATCTTTTATCATTTTTTTGATGTGTGGGGGTTCTCTTTGATTTTTGTTGCAGTTGAGTTTCTAGGTTTTCGCTTATGGGTTCCTGTTTTTTTTTTTTTTTTTATAATTTGTGATTTCCAAATTCAAGATTTGCATGTGATTCTTTGATTTCTGTTTCATGATTTTTCTATGTTTCAATTTTTGAACATGTAACCGATTTTGATTTTTGATATTTATGACTGTGTATAAAGATGATGTGTGGAGGATCATGGAGAGAGTGTTCTACGAACCAATATAGGAGACGATGGTGTCATGCGATGACAAGTGGTTCACGTCGGATGTCGCGATGAAGCTTCTTTTCTTTTTCTTTTATCTTTTTTTTCTTCTAATTAATTTCTTCCCCTTTCTTTCCCTACTAATTTTTTCTTTGTTAATTCTACATTTGCAATGGATGGATTGGTTTGGTGGAATGTTAAGGTCACTCTGTGTGGTTTGATTTTGTGTGGATGGGAATGTAGTGAGCTCATTGTGTGTGGTTTAATTTTGTGTGGCTTTCTGTGGTTTCAGGAGAAGTCTGTGTGGCTTTGGTAATGCTGATCAGCTTGAGATTTTTTTTGTAAGAATGGTTTAATAAGGTGAAGGGTAAGGGAATTATTATCCTCAATTATTTTTTTTCTTTTCTCCATTTTGTTGTGGTTCCTTTTATTTGAGCAAAGGTTTCGATTTTCCAGCTATTTTTCTGTGAGGTTTGGTAAGGGAATTTGTGAAGGGAGGTTGGTGCTTCTTGATAAACTAAGCAAGAAGGATATCTCGATTCTTAGATGAGTTAACATTACATTGCACTAAATGGTTTTATAAAGATTATTAGTTATCATGGTCTCTTGATTGATTTATATTGCTATGGTTATTATGCATGTTTCACCTAAAATTGGTAACTTGATTGTCTTTTTTAGTAGGTTACATAACATGCACTAGATGAGTAAGGGAATTTGGTAAAGGAATTTGTGAAGGGAGGTTGGTGCTTGTTGATAAACTAAGCAAGGGGAGTGGGCAAGCTTTGAAGTTCAAGCAACTTAACATTCATGCTTTGTAAGCATTTCAGAAATGCCAAGATATTCACATTGATTAATGTTTTTTTAAATGGCAACATCCATTTCATTTCACATGGTACAAATTTGTTACTGGTACAAATCTGATTTCCTTTGTCAAATCCTACTCAACCTTTTTTATTTTATTTTTTTTCTATTTTTTACTCTTTACTGTTAGACTCCATCAAAGCTTCCAATTGGGGATTTCATTGCCCGACAAGATGATGTTGGAGTTGATCCTTTTGATAAGGTTCGGAGTTAAAGGGATTTTGTTTTTCTGTTTTCTTTCTTAAAGCATTTATTTTAGTTTGAGTTGTGGTTAATGATTTGTATATCATCTTTAAGTTCTGATTTTTATTTCAAGATGCAGGGAACGGAAATTCCAAATGTAGCTAATATGTGCTTAGCACAGTGGTTGACAAATAGTTTCAAAATTTCACTCTGTTCATAGAGAGAAGTAAATCCATCCTTGTTTTCTTTAGATTTTTTTGTAGTTTACTTATCTTTGACCGACTTACTATCTTCTGAATTATTGTTGCTATCAGTTTAGCACAGTTGATAAATAGTTGTTTTTTGTATCAATTTAACATCTTCACATCTTCGCTCAAGTATTAGCTGTTTTTTCTTTATTATTGTTAAAATAAAGATTAAAATACTTTTAAAAGGAAAATCCACCCTATCTTTTTTATTTCCTGTCCCAAAAATAGGATTCAGTGCATATTCATGTTAACTATTCACTCATTTGGATATTGATTAAGACAATTGATTTACCTATTTTTAGATACATCTTTTCTTAGTGAAAAATGTGATCAAATTTTGAACAATATATAAATGTGTTGCTCAGTTGATTGGAATGTTTCCACTCTCTTAGCAAAATATAATTGAACTTAGCCTTCTGTGCCACTAATCTGTTGATTCAACGGTAGATGATGAATGATTAATCTAACTAAGCTTGAAATTGAGTCTCACCTGTAACCCTTTGACATCCTGATATAGTTATCTCCCCAAGATAATTCCATTTGGGAGGTGATTTTCCCGATTATGCTTTTTTACAGCTTTGAGTGGGCACAAGAAGTCATGTTGTTGCCCTACACTCCATTAGTCTAATAATTATTTAATTGTTACAAGTGAAACACAAGCTCATGTGTTTAATTGCTATATTATATTGTGTCTCACAAGTGAAACACAAGCTCATGTGATTTCTTAACTCTAGAAACCTTTTCTTTTAATGTTAAACATCTTTTTTATCATACATGAATTTAAATTTAGTTCATCTTTATAAATTTCTAACTTCATTGACTCTAATTGTCTATTATAAGTTAAATTATCTCTTATTATCTATTTCTATTTTCATTGACTCTTATTATCTATTATCTTTACAAGTACAAAAATATAACAAAAAGGATTGCAAGAAGTTATGTTCCCTCTTCTCTATTTTTTATGGTGTTTACTTTATGGTAATTAATGCTTCTGGGTGCTATATTAGCTCTCAGTTGTATAAATAAGCAAATGTCATATACGATTTGGTAAACTATGCATGTTTTGAATGTATTTAGTTGCTTTAGCTTCTGAATGTGAAAACTTGTTGGTTTATTTACTACTACTTGAGTAAGTGTTGATAATATCTCAATAATCAATATTAGTTGTGTGTTAGACTGGCTTGCTTTTTCTCAGTCTGTTCTATTTTTTATTGTGTCTAAATACAATACTTCTTGATAGGCTTGGTGGCTTACTTAAAAGTGGAAGCAAACACTTGTGCTGATATGGTATGATTTAGACTGTAGAAGTTTCCATTTTTTTACAAATATTTCCAAAATTTTGGATTAGTAATTGTATTTTTGTATAATTCTATAGAATACATCTATTGGGAAGGGATCAAGTTAATCGAGTGTTAATCCATAGAAAGGAATGTTATTCATGCACGGTGATAGTATAGAGATTAAGAAAGGTAAAGCTAGCAGCCATATTGAGCAGAGCAAATTCCATGGGAATTGGTTTGGGCCACCAGTGCTACAAGTCTACAACTCATGTGTGAAGCCCAATTGATATATTATTATTATTATTATTATTATTATTATTATTATTATTATTATTATTATTATTTAGTTAAAATAAATAACTAGACAAATAGAGAGTATTAAGAAATTTTAAACCCAAATAACTTTTTAGTGAGGTACAACAATTTTTCTTTAGACTTTAATCAATGGAATTCATTTTATCTATCTACAAGTAAAAATACTTAGTAGAGGTTGTTCTTTAGCATTAATCCCACCTATGACATCACCTTTGTCTTGGTGCTAACATTTATCTATTTGTGGACTTCACCGAGTTTAGCTACTTCTTAGGTGTTGACCTTGCACTTAAATTATTACTCGACTTTTGGCATCTTTTGTTCTTCCATGTTTTATTAATCATGAATATCTCTCATGGAGCACTTTTAGTAGTAGCATTGCCAAGATTGCAAGCACAAGTACTAACAAAGAAATCATCTTATTTATTGTTTACACTTTCTCTTTTTATATAGCAAGTTGACCCTTTTCTCCCATGCTATGATGAGATATGCTCTTTTGGTATAAAAAAAAAATGAAATACTCTTATAATTGATTTGATTAAAGTGATGAGTAATGACTGTAGGGTGTAATACTTGGGAAGGTAAACAAGATCAAGTTATTGATTGAGATATCAAGAGCCAAGTTCGGTGGAAGGAAGTATGGAATGTCTAAACTGGCTTCTAATGCAAATCTATATCTAAACATCCGTGGTGAGGCTCGCAAAGAACCTTTCATTGTTTAAACAACTGTTATTTACATTCATTTGAATTTGAATTTGAATCTTGGAACCAAAATTCGTTTCATGATTCAGTATTGGATGTCTATAAAAGAGTTATGTGTTGCTTATGTGATCGAGTTCAAGCTTTATTCCTTTTCTTCTTAGAAAATAATATTTTGGACTTTGTGGTATTGTCATGAAGTGGATAAAGTTCCCCGAGCAGTTCCTGTTGCTGCAAGTTTTAAGGGGCTATTGTCAGTAGGTTCTTCCTTAGGTGCATCCTTTTGCTTTGAAGCAATCACAGGAGGAATGTCGACCTCATCATCCTCCTAGACAAACTAGGTTTAAAAGGTTTATCAATGACTTACTCACATATTCACTTTTTACTACTATTTCAACTTTTTTTTTTTTTTGCATTCATTTTATATATTAATATTTTATTCTGCTTCAGTTTTAAATGGCCCTGACTGATGGTGGGTGGCAGGTCAGACTGCAAGGAAGAGGAACACAGTTGATCAAAAAGTGGGGAGCGCATTGTGGAAAGGCTAAGAAAAGATAATGCCGTACTTTCTTATGATTTATTCGTTTAACGAGTAAGCAAAAAGTTATAATCCTAATCAATTTCAGCAAGGTAAAATCCTTGCAATTGAATTACATAATATTCCTGCATACTCACCGAATGGCACATGCTAGAGAAACACTAAATGTCTTTTATAGCATTGTCGTAATTGTAATGTACACTACACTATTTTTTTCTGCTAAGTTGTTGTTGACTGTTGCTTAATGTGTTTATTTCTTTTTGTTTCTATTTTAATATTTTGTTCAATTGATCAAACCAAGGGTGGTTTTGGAGTGGTGTAAGGTTGAAGAGAACAATGAATCCATCTATTGGATCGAGGTTTTGTTTCTTCTGAATGTTTTAATAAAGGATTCACATGGGACTAATTCTTTTGACAATAGTGTTAGAGATTGAATCTCAACATTTATGTGAAAACAATTCTATGAGTGGCACCCATAGGAATCCATGATCATGTATCTTGACATAATAACTTCATTAAAGGTGACTAGAGTATTTCATTTATCATGGCTCTTAAGTTTGCATATTGCAAACGCTGCATAGTCATACATTTTTCCTTTCAAGTTATGTCAGGTCATCAATTTAGAAGTGTCAATAGGGATTTTTATTTTCAAAGAGGGGAGATTAATTAGTAGGGAGAAAGCCTACCAAATGTAGAAGATTCCAAGCCTCAAGTCAACTACTGAGTAGGACATTATGTGATTAGAAAAAAAGCATGAAATGATCTTTGTCCTTACTAGTAACAAAATCCCCATTAAAGGATTGGTATATTTCTAGAGCAAGAAAAATGAGAATTTTTTAAGATGTTATTAATCTATTTGGAATGTGATGGTATTCTTATGAATCTTTTGGTTATTGAACTAAATAGTGTTATGAAGATGTCTAGATCTGTATAATTTTTGTTATGCATGAGCCCAATATTGAGCAAGGACTGGAATAATATTTGTTCATGGGGAAAATCTAGAAATTTTCTAATTTTAAATTTCCTCCATTGAATATATGGTAGTTTGAACTATGAATTACATTTTATTTGATAGGCTTTAATAAAGATGGAAGCAGATGGTTCTTTCATTTTTAAAAATCTTGGCAAGAGATCCATCTTCTTAAATGACAAAGAAATTGCTACAGGACAAGAATGGGGTCTTAGTGCTAGTAGTGTGATCGAGGTAACTATCTTTCCTTTCTATTCTTAAACTATTTTTACATTATAATGTTGCAATTTTGTTCTTTACCTTGAGAACATAATCATTTGTGATAAATGAATTACATGCAAATTATGGGCATTTTACTCATCTTTGAAGTCAATAATAGATGTGTGAGGAAGTTTTTAGAAAATGTGAATGAAAAGAGAAGATAAAAGGAAGCATTTAACCTTGTTTGCCAGATAGGGGTATGTAAGAATAGAAATGGGGTCACAGTTTGAATGTTTACGATTTTAGGATAGCATTCTGATGCCAACCAAAAATGGAAGTTATACCAGCTATTAATTTATGTCAATGTGTTGTAGATCAAAAGTCAGAATTCAAAGTGTACATATAGATAGAAAATGAAAAGGCTTCATAGTCGATATATAATATGGTTGTTGTGCAATGGAAAATGATTATTGTCTTGTATGTTTCTTATTTCCCATTTTGTTGTAATAAGGTTTTTTTTAATGCAACAGACATCCCCAAGTAGGAATAATCATCAATAAATAATTAGTAAGAGTATGGTATGCATGGTTTCCTACAATTTACTAATTAGTAAAAAAATATTTTGGAAACCATAACATAGTTTTACTAATTATTTATTGATGATTATTCCTACTTAGGGACGTTTGTTGCATTAAAAAAATCCTATCACAACAAAATGGGAAATAAGAAACATACAAGACAATAACTAGTTCCCATTGCATGACAACCATATTATATATCTACTATGAAGCCTTTTCATTTTCTATCTATATGTACCTTTCAATTCTGACTTTCGATCTACAGCACATTGACATAAATCAATAGTCGGTGTAACTTATATTTTTGGCTAGCATCAGAATGTTATCCTAAAATCCTAAACATTCAAACTTCGATGCCATTTCTATTCTTACATACCCCTCTTAGGCAAACAAGGTTAAATGCTTCCATTTATCTTTATCTCTTTTCATTCACATTTTCTAAAAACTTCCTCACGCACCTATTATTGACCTAAAAAATGAGTGAAATGCCCATAATCTGCATGGAATTCATTTAACATAAATTATTATGTTCTCAAGGTAAAGAAAAAAAATGCAACATTATAATGTAAAAGTAGTTTAAGAATAGAAAGAAAACACAGTTACCTCGATCACACTACTAGCACTACGACCTTGTGCTTGTCCTGTAGCTATTTCTTTGCCATTCAAGAAGATGGATCTCTTGCCAAGATTTTTAATAATGAAATAACCATCTGCTTCCATCTTTATTAAAGTCTATCAGATAAAAAATAATTCATAGTTCAAACTACTATAAATTCAGTGGAGGAAATTTAAAATTAGAAAATTTCTGGATTTTCTCCATGAACAAATATTATTCTAGTCCTTGCTCAATATTGGGCTCATGCATAACGAAAATGATACTGATCTTGACATCATCATAACACTATTTAGTTCAATTACCAAAAGATTAATAAGAATCCGATCACATTCTCATTGAAGTAGAACCCTTTATGAGATTAATGTTTTAACGACAATAAACTTTTAAGAAGCAGATTTTATGTTCGTTAGACTTTTGCTACTAATGGTTTGCCATGAAGTGCAAAGAAATAGGATTTATCAAGAAGCATGGAGAAAAGGTGTGAAGTGTAACACCACGGACGAATCACACTTGAATGAGAAGGATCTAGAGGTTGTATAATTATGGGACTATATAGTTGAGGATAACTTAAAGGAAATAATTAGTACTGCCTATACCAACAAGATGCACCTACTTTTCGGTCGCTCATCACTTAAGAACTCCACAGTTAGGTGTGCTTGACTTGGAGCAATTATGGGATGGGTGACCTTTTGGGAAGTTTCCTAGGAAGCGTGTGAGTTAGGACAAAACACGCTGAGAAGTCTCATGTTGGTTTGAGGGGATAATCAACAATCCTTAAAGCAGCCAGGCTGGTTATTGATGTCTCAGAAAGGGCAACCTATGAAGGGTTCTGACTAGTGGAAGGTTATGACCAACGAGGAAGTTGAGTGAAGTGTTACCATGTGAAGTGTTGTAGAATGTGAGTCGTCGAGACGTCAACACTCAGGGCCATTACAATTGGTATCAGAGCATACCTCTATCCCAATACAGTGTGGTTTGAGGACGAACCAGGCGGAAGATGGTGGGCATGTAACACCTTGGGTGAATCACACTGGAATGAGAGGGATCCAGAGGTTGTATAGGTATGGGACTATACAATTGAGGATAACTTAAAGGAATTAATTAGTACTACCTATACCAACAAGATGCATCTACTTTTCGGTAGCTCATCACTTAAGAACTTCACAGTTAAGCGTGCTTGGCTTGGAGCAATTATGGGATGGGTGACCTTCTGGGAAGTTCCCCAGGAAGCGTGTGAGTAAGGATAAAGAATGTTGAGAAGTCTCGTGTTGGTTTGTGGGCACAGTCAACAATCCTGAAAGAAGTCAGGTGAAGCACACACCAGGAGTTGTAAAGATTTATGCCATGCAGTAGTGTACAAATACATTGTCTTGATGTAGCTCTTTTGATCCAACAAACCAATTCAAAAGAAAAGAGAGAGCTAAGTCCTACATTAGCACGACAACCATGAAGAAGAAAAGTAGCCTTTCAATCTGCAACGGTCAAAAAAGGATCAACACCATTCTACAAAAGACTTACTTTTCTGAAGAAGTAGCAAGCCTCATGACTTAGCTAGAAAAAGGAGAAGTCATGAGTTCTAGGCAAATAGTACGCACCAATGAATATAATTCAAAATTAAAGTTGTGTGCAAGTTGTTCTAGCTAAGGAAGGAGGAGGAACTAACTATGTGATGGAGACAACTCACAATGAATCTCCTTGACCTCCAAGTCTCTCAAGACAAGGAGTAACAGATCTCCTTGGCCTCTAAGACAATGTGCAACAGTCATCTTCAAGAAAGTCTTTATAAGGACATTGAAGTGTAGTTGGAGTTCTTTGCTAGAAAGGAAGACTATATAGAAAGGACATAGGTCAGAAGCCTTATCATCTTCTGATACTAGACTTCCTTAGCCCAGACTCTCTTGATTTGTAGAGGCAAATCTATCTAGCCATAGAGAGTCTGTAAACATCTTCTCAAAGGGAGCTTACTGATGAGTTTTCCCTGTGAGACGTATTAGGTACCTATCCAAATAGAACCCGTTTAGGATAGGGAACCTCAAAAGAGTAATCAGGGGCTTCTAAAGGTTTAGAGTGACCACCACATGTTGCTGTCACTACTACAAAAAAGACATTTAACATCGGTTCTGTGGGCCTTTTAACATCGGTTCAAGACCGATGTTGTATAACACGATGTTGAAAGAGGGGCACTTTCGACATCGGTTATAGAACCGATGTAGAAAGTGCACTTTCTACATCGGTTCTAATCATAACAGATGTAGAAAGCAGCTGATGAAAAAAATAAAGACATTTCGACATCGGTTATTATCAGAACCGATGTAAAAAGTGCACATTCTACATCGGTTTTTATCATAACCGATGTAGAATTTGCACTTTCTACATCGGTTATTATAGGAACCGATGTAGAAAGCCATTATTTAAAAAAAAAAACATTCTAATATATTAAACTTGTTGTCACAGGTAGCAAATCTGTATCACAACTACAATCAACTCTGGTCTTCTATCCTTAACTTAATGGAAGGACAATGTTATAATTAAAAGGGCAGAGACCACTTTAAGAAGAATTAATTTTACGCATTGTGACAATCATGTAATAGTAATTCATGCTACATACATATCAAAGCACATAATTAACAAGAAGCAAAACTAAGCCCAAAATTCAAGTGTCTTCAATAACATAAAATCTTTATTTGAGTGAATCATCAAGATGTTTTATCTACTCATACACAAGCACCAGAGTTTAAAAAAAAGTTATTATGATAAAAATTCGTCATAGCTTAAAGCTTTTACAGAGAAGCATGTCATTGCTCTGTCACAAGAAAACTAAAAAATTTAGTAGATTGAGAATCTACCATTCTCTACTAAATTTTTTTCACTAAATGAACCTAAAAATTACATCAAACATTACAAGATCCTCTTGCATCCAGTGATCAATTAGGTGAACATGACCTTTAAATGAAATAAGAGAGCCGAGGGTAGGATTCCAAGCTTCCGCAATATTGCCATGTGACTAAGTGTTCAGGAATTTTTATCTTCTGCAAAAAGCAAGCCAATATTAATATAGAAAAGTATATGCCAACAGCAAGATATTCTTTAACCACATAAAAGAAATTGAAGAGTAATTATAGGATTAGTATCACAATAAACAAAATCGAGACAAGATAACTACAAGAGTAAGACCAAGAAGGGAATTAAACAGAATCTCGTAATTTTTATTAAAAGGCACACCTTACTCTCAACTCTACTTGCTTTATTTTATTAAAATTAAGATTATTTTTATTTATTATTTATTTATTTATTATTATTATTAATCTATTAATTAACTTTCTATTACATGTGTTTTATTACTATTAGTTTTATTATTTTTCTTCATATTACTTTAACTAAGCTTTCTTATTATGACTTGATAACTTAAATGTGGTTAGGTTCTAAATTCCATTTATTTATTTATTTCTCATAAAAAGTCATATGTTTTACTTACTTCTATCATTATTGAATGTTAATGGCTAAGGCTCACGGCCCACAAAAACATAATCGATAATAGTCTAATCAATTTTGGTGATCATGTTTATTGATTTTATTTTATTCTTATGTTTATAAAGTGTGGTAAATATAGGCTTCTAGGTTCAAGAGTACTTGGCCTAACAGAAGAGTCCACTATCTTATTTTTTTTCTTAGCAAAAATGAAAATTTTATTAATCAAAAGAATGAATGCAAGACGTATCCATTACAACCAACAATGACTACAAAAAATAAAATATGATAAAGACCACCTCCCAAACCACCTTTCTGTACAATCTACACAACCAATGATAGAAACCCACAAATGTCTACCCCAAAACTCTCTACAGCAATACCAATATAACACCTCCAAAAACTCAAAGATATTAAATTTCTAATAAACCACCGCCAACATAGAATTAAACAAAACCAGCAACACATCCCCTGCTTGTGATAACTGTAAATCTGATACAACAATTTATGAATTGGGGTGATTGCTTGTAACTATTTGCACCCTTACTTCATCCTTTGACACTTGCCCACCAACCATTCGACCAAAATCATGAATAAGCTTTTGACTACCCCACCCATATAAAGCAACCTACACGACCCTTCTTACCTTACCACTATCTTATAATTTATTTATTTTTCGTTCCCCATCACCAAGTTCTGCACGCTCAAGATAGAGGAAAAGAAACATAACTTCAAATGCCTCCAAATTTGACAGATTTTCACATGTTCATTTTGTACTCTCAAAATTTCCAGTGTGATGCTTGTTTTTCGCAAACTCTCTTTAGGTTTTCTCAATACTTTTACTATATAACTAATAAAAATATAACCCCTCACATTTCTTCATTCTAAACTGTAACTACAGTGACACCAAACACCAATTACAGAGAAAATTTTTCCATTCCAATCACCATAGCACACAGTAGAGAACAAGGAATATCAATACAAAATGAAAAGATAATAACCATACATCCAACTTGTTACACCCTATGCCAGGAATAAACACACAGAGAGAGAGAATCATTAAATTCTGGATTAGTTCCTTTCAAAATAAAATTTTGAATTAGTTGATCAAGGAGCTTTTCTCTCCAAAACCTCATTGGCCAACACTAGATAATCATTAAATAGCTTTCTAACTTTCTTTCTGGTTTCACAACAGCTCCTTCTTCTCTCTGCTTTATGCAGAGGATACAAAAAAGGAGAAAAATAATATAAATCATATTAGTTCTAGGTAGGTATCATTCACAACTTAATGCACATTCAAGTCATCTACAATATTAAATTAAACGGCAGACCTCAAGGTTCAAGTATAAAAAATTGAGTTCTAATTCCATTGAAAATATATAAAGAAATAATAAAATTGAGCTTCAATATAAGTGTTAAAATCCAAAAGCAGAAGAAAGAAATCAAGTGCGTCAATGTGATTCAATGTAAGAGCTTCAATATCTTACTAGCTTCAAATGCTCAAATTAGCTCTTGGAGTTCCCCCCTTAACATTTTCAAGACCACCAATATCTTCCCAGCTGATATTGGGCACTTAAACAACCTGGTTCAGAAGCAAAGTTGAATTAGAGAAACATCAAAATTTAAGAGTTCTGTTTCCTTTGTTTTTGTTGAGGTGCTCATATATACTACTAACTTTATGAGCCAGACTATAATTCCCATGCCTATATGGCTGATGAAACGGACCTGCAATCAACAAAATGGGGGCCACTGCTATTTCAAAAAAACAATTGAGTTGATGTATGTGATGGAAAGTAGCTATGCAACAATGTATGTGATTCAAAGTATTGCAACAGAGGTTTAGTAGCACAAACATCAAAGCAAGCAAGACAATGAATATTGTTTAGTAAGTCCTCAAAGAATTTGGATACCCAGCTAAATAATATCTTCAGTAATTTAGACAAATCATTCACCTTGACATGATGATGAAGAATATGATTTGCATGCAAGCAATCAAGTGCCATTAGCAGTTGAACCAGCCACTTACAAAGTCTCTGCATGCAAAATTGATTGATTGCCACAAAACTTTCACATAGGAATGAAACTTATTCACGCAGACTCAAAAAGTAAATTCAAAAACTCACCATGGCCTCAAGAGATTTGTTGCTGGTCTCTCCTAAATGCACAAAACAAAAAGAACAAAACCTCAAGAGATTCATTACACTGTCTTCTTCACCGTAATTGTCACCGTGAAGAGCGCCAGTTTTCGTGCGTTGTGGCGTGTGAGGCAACAATGGGCGTTGCTCCTACTTATGGTTGAGTTGGGCGACGTTCAGGGTGGCCCGTGGCAGTGGAGAAGAAGAGAGAAAGAAGTGAAAGTGACGGCGCCATTGAACCTCGATGCCCTTCGTACTGAGGAGCAAAACCGAGGCCTTGAAGGCGCGCAGCGGCTTAGCTTTGAAGACGAGATCTGTGAGTGGCTTGTCTTGGAAACGATATGGATCTCTGAAGAAGACGAGATCTATGCGTGGCTTGGCCTTGGAGACGAGATCTGCGCGTGGCTTGGCCTTGGAAACGAGATCTACGAAGATGGCTACACAATCGAGGAAGTCGATTCTAGATCTCGCCTCACAGTTTCAGATCTGAAAAGCCTCGCCACAGACAGTGGTCATGATGACGGTTGCTTGGTTTTGGGATCGAGAAGGTGTTGCGGTGGTGGTGGGGTAGGTTCACGAGAAGGTGTTGCGGTGGTGGTGGGGTGGGTTCACGAGAAGGTGAAAGGGGTTTTTTGGGGAGGGGGTGTAAGGAGGTGAAGAGGTTTTGTGGTGAAGGAAAGCCTTGAGATTTGGAGAAGGGTGGATTCGCGAGGGAAGAGAATTACAAAACAGATCAACAACATCGTTTATGAAATGCAACCGATGTTGAAGACGATTAACCACATCGGTTAGACAAGAAACGATGTTAACAAAGTTCTTTTATTTACAAAAATGCCACCGTGTATTTTTTGACATCAGTTTTGATATAACCAATGTCAATTGGATGATGTTAAATGCATATTTTGTAGTAGTGTGTGTTGGTCAAGTAGCAGTTGCTACTGAGGGTTCGAAGCCTGAAGAGGCTTTTCGAAAGAATACTTGGGTAGATAGCCTGCAAAGGCTTAAAGAATATTGGGGTGAAGCCTGGAGAGGTTTTTCGAAATAATACTTAAGGGGAGCCTGCAGAGGCTTAAAGAATACTGAGGTGTAGGAGCTTGTGGAGGCTTCAGTAAAAAAAAAAGAATACCATGGTTAGTGCTTGTGTTAGTGGAAATCCTACAGGTGTAGGTACTGGACATAGCTCGGGTTGGGGTGAACCAGTATAATTCATGTGTGTGCTTTATCCTTCTTACTGCTTTTGATTTGTGCGTTTCTAAATCATTACCTTGAGCAGCACTATTTTTTACATGATTATATCTTTGATATAAATTCTTTTAAGCCTGCTCAAATTGTTTTACATGTCCAAAATCAAACACTTACTCATCGCTTTGTATTGACCAAAAGATATTCTACCTACCCTGAATCTGACATTTTTATGAGTAGCTTCTAAAGCAGTATATGAAAGTATTTTTGTATGATTCTTATTGAATAATCATTTTATACAAAGTACTATATATCAAAGGATAATGTTTGCTTTCAACAAAGCTTCTTGAATTTGGTACTCTGATATATCTTTAGAACTTCATAAGCCGAGTATTCTTTTGCAGAAAAAACCATAGTCGGTTAAGTATCACTATTCAACCCCTCCTTCTAGTGACCTTCTGATCCACTTCAATTCCAAATAGATTAATAATATCTTAAAAAATTGTCATTTGTCTTGCTCTAGAAATATACCAACCTTTACTGGGGATTTTGTTACTAGTAAAGACAAAGATCATTTCATGTTACTAGTATTAGGCTATGAAGTTTAGGTTTCGTTATTGCTATTTTGTTTTGTTGTATTGGGTTCTTTTTTTTATTATTATTTTATCAATGGCCCATTAGTTTTAATAGCAAAGTTGAGGGGTTTTGGATATTATCCCAAAAGAGATATATGATTAAAATGTATTTTAATTATATTATATATGAAATTAAAATTTTGATTACATTGAAATTCAGTTATTTATTTATTTTTAAAAAAATGGGATATATGATTAAAAATAAAAATAAAAAAAATTATAAAATCAACTAGAAGAAAATTTTTATAAAATAAATATTAATATAGAATGTGGATTTTATCAAGCTGCATCTTTAGAGAATTTTGTTAAGAAAATAACAATTAAATTAGTAATCAATGAATAACTGATAGCTGGTAATGCAGTAAAAAAAAAAAAAAAAAACTTATAGCTGGTAACAATTAGTATGGAAGGGGAAGGAGAAGGAGTAAATGTGTTATTGAAAAAAAAAAATTCCTGTGCATCAAAATAAAAAAATATTGATCATTAAGACATAAAAATAGATATATGTAAATATGTTATGCTATAGTGAATATTATTATTGATTATATATATATATATATATATATATATATATGTATATATATATATATATATATCTGTCTGTGTGTCTCTGTGTGTGTGTGTGTGTGTGATATATATATATATATATATATATATATATATATATATATATATATATATATATATATTTGTTAATATTTTGTTCTTAAAAAAATGGATAAAAAATTTGCCCTGTGTTGCACGGGTGACAAATAAAAAATATTTATTTACAAATATTCTTTAAAATTTTGATTTATTTTAACCAAAGTATTGATTTATTCATGATGTTTTAAATCAATATATATAGTGTTTGGTTTACATGTTAAACATTTGTTGTTATTGAGAGATCCAAATAAGTCAAACTATAATTTATATTTAAAGTTGTAATTTGATTTTTAATTCATGTTATACAATTCCATAATATAAATGTGGACCGACAAACACAATTAAAGTAATATTATATGAAATAGTTTTATATTCAATATGCTTTGTGTAACAAAGCGGATGTTTATATTCAATGTGTTTTAATTGTAAAAAAAGAAAAAGAAAAAAAGAAGCAGAAGAACTGACCTAACTAGGTTGTACATACAGAGTTAGAACAAAAACTAAGTGTGTGCACCTAACCTTCTACAACATCTACAAAATACCTACATGAGAAAGCAACACTTAATCACTTAATTTTTGTTGTTTGCTGTGTTAGTTCCAGCTATTCATTTTCTCCTTAAAAGGTCTCTCATTTACTGGACAATCAAGTTCACCTGGACATTTTTCTATTAGAAAACCAGAGTGACCATGGAGCTGTGGTGGTTTTGCGCCATCATGTCTTTCGAGAAGCGGTGAATGGAATGTAAGAGATAGTGCTAAAAACGCCATGTTTTCAAAAGAACTGTTGACAACCTGATAATTGTAGAAAATTATGATTAATTTATGATTATTGTAAGTCTTCATACTCTTGAGGCAACAAATAAATTTAATGAAGGAGTCGTGCATCATTGCACGGGTTTTACACTAGTAATAGAACAAACAACACATAGATTGTTGTATAAAAGTTTTCTCTCTTTAATCTAAAACTACAAATTGAGAGCAGAGAGACTAACATGGAGCTGGAGGAAAACTCCACTGCTCTTGCATTTCCTGCAGTCAGTGTTATTCCAATTCAACACATACCCTTATCTCAATGCCTCTCGAACCCCTCCTTCTTCATCTTCCACAGTTGCGTTCACTCAAATGTTGACTTTTGTAGGAATAGTTAAACTTAGATGCATTGACTCAAATATTGACAACTCTAGCTGTGGTCATGTGATGTCCACGGTAATTTGGTCAGCGGGTTCACATTTGCAACAGTTTAATTACTACTAGAGGGATGAAGAAAATTGCTTATTATTGGTTCTCTGATTGAAATTTCACCAAAGGGCCAAAACACACTTTTGGAAGACATAGTTCTACAATTCAATTTGAGTTTAAGCCTTAAAGGATCTTTCTCTTCATATATGAACTTTTCCAGAGATCCATTGGACATTTAACTGCCATATACATACGCTACCATACCCTCCTTGGCCTAATTTGTTTTTGAAGGAGTTGGTCATTTTCTTTACTTCCAAATAATATCCATGTCCATCAAAACTCCCAACGCTCCAGCAACTGAAATAGCTGTAGGTTTATTTTATTAAGAAGTTAGAATGAGAAAAAAAAAAGTATACCTTTCATGATAGTTTATTTTCACATTAACTTTTCTGGAAGAGATATTTTTGTTAAAAGGAGTCACTAGACTTCCTTTCTACAAGCAATCACAAATGAAGAATTTAATAAATTTACAGCCCCCTTTCTGCATTCAAATCAAATAAATTAATTTAACCTAATTGGAAAAAAAAATAGTTTAGGGACCTAATTAAAAATTGTTGAATATTATAGGGACTTACAGATTAATTTAACATAGTTTTAATGACTTTATATTTACAAATTTGCTCAGTGACATAAAAAAAGAACCAAACTCCTAGAAAAAGTGTTTATGTTTAATAACTTGATTTCATTAACAAAGTGATTTTTGAAATTTTTATTATTTGCAAATTATTATTAAAACAAATTTTTTTAACCAAAGTAATTTTATGAAAATAAATTTAATTTACAAAATATTTTTTATATTATAAATATACTTTTTCTTTAAATCAAATAACTAGATTTAAATAAAATTAAAAATTTTGAAAAATTTTATCAAACAATTTTTAATTTAAAAGGATCTTTCAAGCTAAAAAAAATGAAAGTTTACAACCAGTGTTTACTTTTTCTTTAAAACTTTTTATTTTAAATTTTAATTTAAAAATATATTTTAAGTTAAAAAAAAAGCTGGACTTAACAAAAAATCATTTACATCACTTCAACTTTTGTGTTCCTTTCCGATGATTAAATGTGTTTGGTTTTTCATTTCTAGTCCTCAAATAAAAAGTTCAACATGAATTTATCACTCACGTAGCATTCATGTTCAACAGAAAAATAAACACCCTAACATGTTTACAATTATAAATGAGCATGTGCAAAGGGAAATAGAACCAAACCATCTATTTATATTAAAATGTCAATTAGAAGAATTTTAAAAGTACTTTTACTTTCAAAGTGGTAATATTTTGTTCTTTATTTTTTGTTTTGAAATTTAGGGATGTACAATTAAATTACCAAAAACATGTTCTCTACTTTTATCCAAAACATAATGTTAGAGTCTTAAACTTTTTTTACGTTACAAAAAAAAAGAGTCAATAAGGACTAAATTAAACAAAGATGAGTATATATTTATGTGCTATAGGTGAAAATTGACATAAAATGAAGATGGAACCTATCAAATTTGTACACACCAGATCAAATAAATTTCTCACATAACACTCTATAACCATAACTCTCAAAGAATATAAAAAATATTACATTAATAAATGAAAGAAATAAACATTCATGAATCTATATAATACATGACATAAAACATGTGTTGTATTGTCATCCAGGATTTGCAGTACCACCATTGTTTTGGCGAAATTTCTTCGTATTAGCCAGTTGCTTTTTTCCATTCTTACGGCTTTGCATGACAATTTTCGATTGAGTTCCAACCTGATAAAACACGCACCAAAACTTAAATTTCTTCCTTGTTAGTGTGCATTTGTTTCCCCTGCTTCTTTACTAATAGTTGTTTCATTTTGGTTCTTCAGACCAACTAAACCTTTGCTTTTGTTGACATCATGATCCTCTTCTTTGGATTCCAATTTGCTTGAGTGTGCAGGGGTTAAGCAAGGATGAAGTGTCTGACCTTCTGGTCTTGAATCTAGCCCTGAATACATGGTAACAATGGCTTTAGTACATTTCACTCAATGTTTACTTTTCTTTAATAATAATGATGTTTTGTTGTTCTTACCTATTTTTTGCATTCTCGTGGATGCTTTAGCCTTGTGCTTTTTTCCTTGAATATGATCATTCAAGCCTTTGTCACTCGTTGTAGTAATCTGACATAGCTCACATCTCCACTCTCGCTTGACTTTCTTCTGTAAACTTTCATTGTCTTCAACTACAGGTGTCACTGCTTTGCGCTTTCCACCATAATGACCAGCATTTGGTCTAGCCTGCAATGGGATAAACAAAATCAGTTATGCTCACTGGCCAATTAAGAGCTGCAACACAACAAAATATTCAAGGGACATTCTCAAACAAGCTGACAATTTTTAATCAAAAATTAAGGAAAAAAAACTTATTCACAATCCAAACAACACACCAAAGAAGAAGTAGGAAAATAAAATCAAAGTTGAAGATAAAGACACAAAGGAAGGGTAAATTAAACACAAGACTATACACTAACCAGTAGGATCACTTTATCCTTGCTATTTCGTGTAACTTGTCTGTTATCATCATGAAAATGGGAGGGTGAATGGAATTGTGACCCACCAAACCTATTATTGTTATTAAATGAGATCCCCTCCGATCTTTGCATTGGGATTCTGAATGCTCTCTCTGATACTATTTCTCTCCTCACTTCTTCTTCTAGCTCTCGTCGTCGTGCCAATGCTATCTCGCCAACAATTATTTCTCTCCTGATCTCCTCTTTCTCCAACTCCCGCTGTATTTGTTGTGTCTCCAACTCTCGCTGGAACGCTTCCTCAACATTGATCGGCACCGTCGTTGGAAAAACTCTAGGCGCCAAAACATTGTCGGAAAAACTACCTGGCACAAACTCATACCCTGGAAAGCAAATAGCGAAAAAAATGAACTCATGTAGCTAAAGTTTTTTATTTTTTAAACTGTAAAACAAATGGGTATATATCTTGAAAAGAACGTGAATAGAAGTGAGCATTACCTTGTAATGGGCATCTGGAGAAGTAAGCTATATCAGAAAGAGGGCGTGGTGGTGGCGATGTTGTTCTTCTATTTTGTCCATTAAGATTTTTGAACTCCATGACAAAGTTTGGAACGTGAAACAAAGGGAAAGACGCAGAGAAAGACAAGCAAGTGCCAATGAAATCAGAGAAAATGTGAGTATTTGTGTGCAGTGTTGAGTTTGAAAGGGTGATTAAATAAGGAAATTTCTCTCACTCTGTTGATAAAATTCTTCCAATAAAGTTTGACTCCAATAAAAAAAAATTAATATGAATAAATTTAATATGGTCAAAGTTTGAAATATTTATTGTTTCAAATTTTAAGCATTAATTGACTACATACATTTGATATTATTAATAAATTAAGAAGTGGATGACTCAAATATACAAATAATTGTCATGATGAATATAATAAATAAATATTTTTGAATATATCAATTATATTAAAATTAAAAATTATAATTTATATAAAAAGTATTTTGAATACATAAATTATATTTTACACTTATGATAAATAGTTTAAATAATATTTGTAGGAAGCCAAGTAATATTTCATTTGGGTATCTAAAGATTAATTAAAAAATTAATAATAGAATATCTTATTATAAAGAGATAAATTGATTAACAATTTTGAATGTTTTCCATTTAATTTTTTACTTTTTACTCTGTCAACCTATTAGTAATTTTCTTATTATTTATAATCAATTAAAGGTATTTTATTTTTAATTAATATATGATTGTAAAAAAAGGAAGTTAAAATCTTGAGTATTAAATGATAGCATTATTTTAATGCATTATCCTTATGTTTCATATCAATAATACCATTAATAGTTGATTATATTTGACAAACTTTTTTTTAACATTTATTGAAATAATAATAAGCATGTATTGGTAAAATATTAAATATAATGTTTTAGTGAAAAAATTAATTTATTCTTTGACTATTAATTTTAAAGATATTAGTAAACATTAATAATGTTTAAATAATTCTTTTTTTGTTTGGACCACAGGTTTTTGGTCTCCCTCTAAGTGCAATCTTGTTCAAGCCTAGTAGGACCATTCTGGGCGGCAAAATTCTTCCTCCGAGTATTTAACGTAGTTGCATACCAAGGACTCGACCTCGAGATCTCTAGTTAAGCTGGAATAACTCCACGCTAGTTGATCCACAAACTTGGTGGTAAAGTAAACTGAAAAGATAAGTAAAATTAAAAAGTGATACTTTATTCATCATTAGATTGAATTAAAATAATTTTAAATATAAATTGCTTAAATTGACTTTGGATATATCTTTAATTTTTCACTATAAACATTTTTTTTACTTTAAATCATTTAAATTTAAAAATAAATTTTTCCTTTAAAAAACTCTTAAAATTCTATTTAAATAAATTTTTACTTATTTTTTATTTTCTAATTAAATATAAAGGCGAGAAAATTAGTTTTCTTTTCTTTTTCTTTATTTTTGAAGATTGTCTATTTAATTCTCACTTAGATACTAAAACAGAATATTATTTGATTGTATAGCAAATATAGGATGGGAAAAGTCACGCAATAAACTAAATATATGATGACCCATGAAAATTAATGTATATTTTTTTATGAAAGGCAGGAGATGTGCTAAGGCAAATGAAAGAGTGCAATCCCAACTAGGTTTGCACTGCAAACTTTCAAAGCCAAACCAGCACACTCCACTATATTAAAATCCAAAAAGAAAATAAAGATCATAGGGGGACAAAAGCCAAAACCCATGTACATTCATTTGAACCTAAAACAAGGAAGATCATATCTATTCCTAAAGAACTCTTCCCAAATAAAAGATGGAAGAGAGTGCCACCAAACCAAACCATGGGTGGTACAACCATGTGAGGCAAGCCTATTTGCACAAAAATTGCCCTCACGAAAAATATGAGATATATAGAAAGACATAGAGAGAGTAAGATTTATACACAATTGAGCCATCTATTTCTAAGTCTCCAAGGAACCACATTATGTGACTTGAAAGCTTTTAAGAACAAGCAATGAATCACATTCAATCCAAAGCTTTCTCCACTCTTTAGTAAAAGCTATCTCTATAGCTATCATAACCCCAACCAACTCAGCATGAAGAACATAGGAGTTACCCAAGTTGGAGGAAAAACCACCCAAAAAAGCTGCTCTGTAATCCCTGAAGATACCCCCGCAACCAGCTGGACCAGGGGCACCCTTTGCTGCCCCATCAATGTTGCATTTCACCCAATGACATGGCGGAGGTTTCCAAGTAACTTGGAAAAATTTTGGAGCCTTTGGAGGATGGACAGGAATCATAAAAGTCTTCAAAATCTGGAATTCTATTATGTCCGAGGACATATATCCAGAGCTGAGTTTTCCAACTAAAGTAACACCAGCTGAAATATAGTTTTTGGCCATTGGGAGCAAGACAGATTTATTATCAAAATGCGCAGGATTTCGGTAGAACCAAATTGTGGAAATAATGTAAACAATACCCGCAACAATAACATCGCAAGCTTGAGGGCTCCAATTTTTATCACAAACTCTTAGAACTTCTATCAAAGGACGATACCTTCAAACCATCTCCAAAGGAACCTTGCAAAGCAGCAGTCAAAGAAAAGGTGTTGTGTAGTTTCAGCATTAGCTTGACAGAATCTACAAATGGACACAACAGTACAACCTCTACTCCAAAGACATTCATCAGAGGGCATTCTATTGTGAATAATGCACCAAAGAAGAAAGGATTTAGAAGGGGGAATCGATCTGCGCCAAATAACCTTAGCCCAAGGAGGTTAATATGATGTATATATTTATAAAATAATGTTACTTTCATAATTTTATTTTTCATTTGTGTAAGACTGCCTTCCCAAACTGTTATTATCGAATGATCACACTGAAATAAGAATTTATGATCTCATACATATTATTCAAACACTTCATTTTTAAACTACTCCTAGTTGGTTATATATAAGGTTTAGTTGATTTTTTTTTATTTCTAGAAAATTCATAATATTCTTATTTCTTTCATTTTAATGTTTTTAAAATAAATTTACAGCAATTTTTTATTATTATTAAATAGCTTTTGGTTAACTTATTATTTTTCTCGTGTAGAGATTAAATAAAAAGGTCATGATATTTAAAAAGATGAAACAAACTTTCAATATTTGGAGAGGATGGAAATAAAAAAAATACTACGAAAAATCATTTGATAAATAAAAAGAATTTAAAACTTGTATAAAAAGAATGAAAAATAAAGGAATAGAGTACCAATCTAAAAAATTGTGAATTTTTAAGGGACTGAATGCATAATAAGCATTTGACTAACTTTCAAAATCAATTATTTCCATCCCTACCATACTACACATTAAAATTTAAAATTAGAATTAATTTATAAGCACATTTTAATAATTTAAAATTCATTTTATCAAAATCAAACTTATCTAATTTTAAAACAATCAATCCCTTAATTAAGCCTAAGAATAGATATCCTAGTATTAAGATGTCATGTCTTTTAAGATCATCTCAATTACTATAGATATTTTACCTTGACATAAATTTACAGGTGAAAAAAAAAATCTTTACGACTGGTACGATTGATACTTCGTGTCTTTCAATAGTTTACATTGACAAAATTATAAGTGAATACAAATTTCTTTAAACTTCATTTTTGTATTTATTTCAATGTACACTACGAATTCAAGTACTGCAATAATTAAATGTACGCTTCACTTTTGTGTAAGAAATCTCGGACTAGGTAGCTAGTGCTGAGCATATGGTTGGTCAGTTCGGCTGCTTAAGCCAGGAAATCTTTACATTTGAACGTTTATTTTATTTTTTACGTTTGCATGTTAATGTTCAAATACCAAATTGAACAAAGAGCCTATCTTGCACCCTATAAAGCAAGTGGATGTTAACCTTAATCCACGTTCAAGCTTAACTTTGCAAGAAAATAATACATAAGAGTAGTATTTTTTCGCTTTTAGCCCTCTTGATTCATCTTAACTACTGTAATTGATTTTCGTAAAAAAAAAAAAAAAAAAAACTACTGTAATTGACAAGAAGATTAAATTAACTTTCAAAGAAATATTGCAATATGGTTTTTTTATGGAGAAGTTAGATCAAATATTTTTTTCAGAGAAACTCTTAAAAGTAAAAGGACTTTATTTATAATAAAGAAAAAAATAAAAAAGAGAGCTTAAAAAAGGTATGTTGCTTTTCAGTGACTTATTAATTATTAATAAAGACAGTCTTGGAACCTTGCTATGTTGGTTTTACATTCTTTTTAGTGACTTATTACTTCTTTTATTCTTTAAACTTTTTAATTAACCAATGCTCCCTTATATTTTTAGGTTAAATTAATCTGTAGGTTGCTGAACTTTCAATAATTTTTAAATAGGTCCCTAAACTATTTTTTTTTCAATTGGATGCACCACAAGCTTACTATAGCCATCTTTCTCATCATTTCTCTGTCACTTTCATTGGTAATGGTCCTAAGTGCAAGCTCTTCATTCAATTCTACATGTTTACAAATCCAATTAAGGAAAATAAATTTCACTAGTACAATCAACATCAACATCAATATTCTTTCTCCCCACCCCCACCATTTCCAATACCATCATTCCAAAACTATAAACATCTGAATTGAGAGAGACAATTCCAAAATTTCTTGAAAATATCTCAGGAGCAATGTATCATTGGGTTCCTCTGACTGCCATCATGGATACCATACTCTCATTACTAGAACATATATCTTAGCGAGTCCAAAATCTGAGATCTTAGGACAAAAGTTCTCATCCAACAGTATGTTGTGGGGCTTTATGTCAAAATGGAATATTTTGGTATTACACCCTCTGCACAAATATTCCAATCCTTGATCAACACCAACTGCAATATGGTATAATGTTTTGCAATTCAATTGGTTCACTACTGCCACTACATTGGTTCCATATATGAACTTTTCCAAAGATCCATTATGCAGGAACTCATAGACTAGTGTTCTCTTACATCCATCAACACAAAATCTTAATAAACTGACTATGTTAACATGGGATGTTCTACTAATGCTTGCTACCTCGTTCCCTAATCTCCTTCTAATGCAGTAGATTATGATAACTAAAATTGCAACTCCCGAGGCTGCTACACAAACTACAATTGATGAAATGGTGAAAAAGTATCATCAGTCGTAATAAACTTTTTGTTCTGTAAAAAGAGACCATGTTACTTGTTCTCATATCATTAAATATAGTTAATTATGTAAGCAATGATGTTCTCAATGGAGTCAACATCAACACAAGCCTGAGATTTGGAAGTGACTTTAATGTTAGAGGTTCAATCCCCAATATTTTACTTTTTTAAAACTTATCCTGGTGTTTCCACAAACAATGATCTAAAAAAGATATCAACAATTCTATTGGGCATACAAAACTCATTGACACGGGTAACACTCATTTTGTTGTTTAAGATAGAGCAGAAGTGCAAAACTGAAAAGCTTTCTTATGAAAAGGTATACATATGATCATTTGATCATTTTTTAAGTGTCACTAGTCCTAACTATCCATCCTTCTTAGCAAGCTATTCCAGTACATATATGTATTTGCTAAACTTTTGAAATTGATGCTTGGTTAAATGGTTATAATACTATACTTTTTTAGTTCAAGCGTTTGCCAAAATACTGCTGGATTTAACTGTTTAAAGATTAGTAAGAAAGACAACTACCAAAGTAAATTTAGTAAAATGCTAACCTGTTGCTGCTATAACCACTAACTTGTGATCAGTTGACTCTGCAAAATAAATTGTGCATTAGTAACTCCAATTGAAAGTCACATACACACACACACACACACACAAAATGATTATAAAAATTATTAAAAGTAAAAAATAGCATGCCTTTTCTTTTCTTTTGTTTTTAATTAAAAGGTTAAAAGAGGTCAAAGATCCAAGAATACAATCCTACGACATTTGATTGAATTATGCAGTGAATTCTATCAAATAGAATAAGACATAACTATTGCCATGGATCTATATTTGATAATTTTGAAATAATATTTAATTTTTATCAAAGTTAATAAGAATCAATAGTAACTCCGACGAGGGTCTTCATAAACTAATCAAATCCAATAAAAATAAAAAAAATCCAAAAAACCTAAAACCAGAATAAAGAGAAAACTGAACAACTGAAAATGTAGAAAGTTGAAATTTTTTTATTGGATTGAATTTTGGATTTGATTTTAAAAAAATGATTCAATCCAATCCAAATCAAATTTACATGTGTCTGTGTGTGTGTGTGTGTGTGTGTGTGTGTATGTGTGTGTGTGTGTTATACACACACACTTATTCTTATATTTCTATTTCTTATATATTTGTAAAATTATCACACATAATTTATGCTTATTTATAAAAAGAATTTATCTAATTAAAAATAACTATTTAGTAACTATTTGAATTAAGCTATATAAATATAATTATCAAGTTGTGTAAATTTATTTTTAGTAGTATATATTTGATGAATTATACTACTATATTAACATTAAAATGACTTATAAATAAGATATTTGAAATGTTAAATTATTTTTTTATTATACTTATTAAATATTTTATCATATATTTAATAATTTCTTAAAAAAAAAGGTAAGTAGTAAATTACACTAATCACCCATGAGATTTTGAGTAATTACACAAACACCCCCACTTTTTTAACCATTACAGTAATCTCATTTGTAGGGGGTGTTAGTATAATATACAAGGATGTGTCAGTGTAATGTTTTCAAACATAAATGAGAGTTATTGTAGGAATAAAAAAAAAGTGGTGTTATGTGTAATTTGAAAAAAGCTTAGAGAATGCAAGTGTAATATTTGATCTATAAGAAGCTTAATCAGCGAAAAACAAAAGAGAAATGAAGATCGCTCTTCATTTTTGTATTGTTTTAGTTTCTTAAAAGATTAAATAATTTTTTTAGATTAAATTTTAGTTTTTAATTAATATAAAATATTTTCATACACTTTATTTATTTATATCTTCTTTTTTAAATTATTCATTTTTTATCCGTCCAAAAAATACATCTTTCTACTTTATTTTTTATCTCTATTTCTTTCTTCTCCAATTTACTCATCCAATTCAATTAATCTAACAACAAAATTTGGAGATATAAGGTTGGCTTGGTGGTTGGGAACGGGGCTTAAGGGTGAAGGGAGAAAGGGGGAGGGAGAGGTTGTAGGTTCGAATTCCTCCCACTGACATTTCTAATAAAACTAACAAATCTCTTTATTTTACAATTCATAGAGCAATGCAGTTCCAACTTTGTCCCTCGTCAATTTTTCTATTAAATTATTTTAATTGTTTTATTATTTAAAATAAACAAGAGCCAAACAATTATACTGTGTGCTTGACTTTGCAGTCTGTCCCATCTTTCTCTCACTGCAAATCTCTCTGTGCTTTTCAGCTTTTTAGGATGGATTCAAATTTGAATATATTGTTTCTTTCTCTCACTGCAAATTTGTGAGTCAAAATCTCTTTTTTTTTTCGTCTCATCATTTTTTTTCTCTTCCTTCATTCTCTCAATGCAAAATTTGAACCCCTTTAATCTCTTATCTTTCTTTTGTTCTCTACACAGATCGTGGTTTACTAGTGACTGAAGCTTCTAGTGGCTGACCTTGGATTTGACCAGAGTAATAGTTAAGAGGGAGACGAGGTAGGTATTGGGGGTTTTGCTTCTTTTCTTTTTTTCATTTTTATGATGTGTGGGGTTCTCTTTGATTTCTGTTGTAGTTGAGTTTTTGGGTTTTGGGTTGTCGGATCTTTTTTTTTTTAATTTCTCTGCAGATCGTGGTTTAATGGTGAATGAAGCTTTGGGGCCTCGGATTTGACCGGAGTAATCATCAAGAGGGAGTCGAGGTGGTTATTGGGGGTTTTGTTTCTTTTGTCTTTTACCATTTTTTTGATGTGTGGGGGTTCTCTTTGATTTTTGTTGCAGTTGAGTTTCTAGGTTTTCGGTTATGGGTTCCCTTTTTTTTTTTTATAATTTGTGATTTCCAAATTCAAGATTTGCATGTGATTCTTTGATTTCTGTTTCATGATTTTTCTATGTTTCAATTTTTGAACATGTAACCGATTTTGATTTTTGATATTTATGACTGTGTATAAAGATGATGTGCGGAGGATCATGGAGAGAGTGTTCTACGAACCAATATAGGAGACAATGGTGTCATGCGATGACAAGTGGTTCACGTCGGATGTCGCGATGAAGCTTCTTTTCTTTTTCTTTTATCTTTTTTTTCTTCTAATTAATTTCTTCCCCTTTCTTTCCCTACTAATTTTTTCTTTGTTAATTCTACATTTGCAATGGATGGATTGGTTTGGTGGAATGTTAAGGTCACTCTGTGTGGTTTGATTTTGTGTGGATGGGAATGTAGTGAGCTCATTGTGTGTGGTTTAATTTTGTGTGGCTTTCTGTGGTTTCAGGAGTAGTCTGTGTGGCTTTGGTAATGCTGATCAACTTGAGATTTTTTTGTAAGAATGGTTTAATAAGGTGAAGGGTAAGGGAATTATTATCCTCAATTATTTTTTTTCTTTTCTCCATTTTGTTGTGGTTCCTTTTATTTGAGCAAAGGTTTCGATTTTCCAGCTTTTTTTCTGTGAGGTTTGGTAAGGGAATTTGTGAAGCGAGGTTGGTGCTTCTTGATAAACTAAGCAAGAAGGATATCTCGATTCTTAGATGAGTTAACATTACATTGCACTACAATGGTTTTATAAAGATTATTAGTTATCATGGTCTCTTGATTGATTTATATTGCTATGGTTATTATGCATGTTTCACCTAAAATTGGTAACATGATTGTCTTTTTTAGTAGGTTACATAACATGCACTAGATGAGTAAGGGAATTTGGTAAAGGAATTTGTGAAGGGAGGTTGGTGCTTCTTGATAAACTAAGCAAGGGGAGTGGGCAAGCTTTGAAGTTCAAGCAACTTAACATTCATGCTTTGTAAGCATTTCAGAAATGCCAAGATATTCACATAGATTAATGTTTTTTTAAATGGCAACATCCATTTCATTTCACATGGTACTAATTTGTTATTGGTACAAATATGATTTCCTTTGTCAAATCCTACTCAACCTTTTTTATTTTTTTTCTATTTTTTGCTCTTTACTGTTAGACTCCATCAAAGCTTCCAATTGGGGATTTCATTGCCCGACAAGATGACATTGGAGTTGATCCTTTTGACAAGGTTCGGAGTTAAAGGGATTTTGTTTTTCTGTTTTCTTTCTTAAAGCATTTATTTTAGTTTGAGTTGTGGTTAATGATTTGGATATCATCTTTAAGTTCTGATTTTTATTTCAAGATGCAGGGAATGGAAACTCCAAATGTAGCTAAGATGTGCTTAGCACAGTGGTTGACAAATAGTTTCAAATTTTCACTCTGTTCATAGAGAGAAGTAAATCCATCTTTGTTTTCTTTAGATTTTTTTTGTAGTTTACTTATCTTTGACCGACTTACTATCTTCTGAATTATTGTTGCTATCAGTTTAGCACAGTTGATAAATAGTTGTTTTTTGTATCAGTTTAACATCTTCACATCTTCACTCAAGTATTAGCTGTGTTTTCTTTATTATTGTTAAAATAAAGATTAAAATACTTTTAAAAGGAAAATCCACCCTATCTTTTTTATTTCCTGTCCCAAAAATAGGATTCAGTGCATATTCATGTTGACTCTTCACTCATTTGGATATTGATTAAGACAATTGATTTACCTATATATTTTAGATACATCTTTTCTTAGTGAAAAATGTGATCAAATTTTGAACAATATATAAATGTGTTGCTCAGTTGATTGGAATGTTTCCACTCTCTTAGCAAAATATAATTGAACTTAGGCTTCTGTGCCACTAATGTGTTGATTCAACAGTAGATGATGAATCATTAATCTAACTAAGCTTGAAATTGAGTCTCACCTGTAACCCTTTGACATCCTGATATAGTTATCTCCCCAAGATAATTCCATTTGGGAGGTGATTTTCCCGATTATGCTTTTTTACAGCTTTGAGTGGGCACAAGAAGTCATGTTGTTGCACTACACTCCATTAGTCTAATAGTTATTTAATTGTTACAAGTGAAACACAAGCTCATGTGTTTAATTGCGATATTATATTGTGTCTCACAAGTGAAACACAAGCTCATGTGTTTAATTGCTATATTATATTGTGTCTCACAAGTGAAACACAAGCTCATGTGATTTCTTAACTCTAGAAACCTTTTCTTTTAATGTTAAACATCTTTTTTATCATACGTGAATTTAAATTTAGTTCATCTTTATAAATTTCTAACTTCATTGACTCTTATTGTCTATTATAAGTTAAATTTTCTCTTATTATCTATTTCTATTTTCATTGACTCTTATTATCTATTATCTTTACAAGTACAAAAATATAAAACAAGAAGGATTGCAAGAAGTTATGTTCCCTCTTCTCTGTTTTTTATGGTGTTTACTTTATGGTAATTAATGCTTCTGGGTGCTATATTAGCTCTCAGTTGTATAAATAAGCAAATGTCATATACGATTTGGTAAACTATGCATGTTTTGAATGTATTTAGTTGCTTTAGCTTCTGAATATGAAAACTTGTTGGTTTATTTACTACTACGTGAGTAAGTGTTGATAATATCTCAATAATCAATATTAGTTGTGTGTTAGACTGGCTTGCTTTTTCTCAGTCTGTTCTATTTTTTATTGTGTCTAAATACAATACTTCTTGATAGGCTTGGCGGCTTACTTGGAAGTGGAAGCAAACACTTGTGCTGATATGGTATGATTTGGACTATAGAAGTTTCCATTTTTTTACAAACATTTCCAAAATTTTGGATTAGTAATTGTATTTTTGTATAATTCTATAGAATACATCTATTGGGAAGGGATCAAGTTAATCGAGTGTTAATCCATGGAAAGGAATGTTATTCATGCACGGTGAAAGTATAGAGATTAAGAAAGTTAAAGCTAGCAGCCATATTGAGCAGAGCAAATTCCATGGGAATTGGTTTGGGCCACCAGTGCTACAAGTCTACAACTCATGTACGAAGCCCAATTGATATATTATTATTATTATTATTATTATTATTATTATTATTATTATTATTATTATTATTATTACTATTATTATTCAAGAACCTCAACTGATACATAAAGGACAAACCTCAAGACATTCAGTAGATGGATCTACCATAAATTTAGATTTAAGAGGATTAGATAATAACAATCCAATAATTTCTAAACCAATTTATCAAGAATCTAAAAAATCAGAATCTCCATTGTATTCTCCTACAGCTTCTTAAATTTTAAATACTTTAGACAGAGATACACCTTTTCAAATAGTTAAGAATTGGATTAGACAAGATTTCGAAGCATCTTATAATAAAGATAAAAGAAAATGGTATTTCTCAACATTTACCGAAAATCAAACCATAGAATTTAGAAAAATTTATTATAATTACATGGAAAAAAATGAAATAAACTTATACTTCTTTGATTGGTTCGCTATATATAGTAAAGAAAATAACATAACTCATCCTTTTAGAGAGATAAAACAAATAAATCCTTTAAAAAAATTAACAACAAGTTGGAAAACTATTAATAATCAAATCATAGAATCAGAATATCCACCTCAACAGGGTATAACTATTCAAATTTCAAAAGATTTAGAAATAGAAGCAAGTCCGTACAAAGATACCAAAGGAGAATAAGAAAAGGTAGTAGATAAAAAAGATATTAAAAAATTACATTCTCAATTAAATTATTCAAATATTATGTTAGAAACAATGACAAAACAATTAACTAGAATAGAAAATAAAAAACAAATTGATATACCTAGTACTTCAAATAAAATAAGATCTCCTGTTAGACCTATTTATAAACTAATAAATGTTCCCCAAAAAGAATTAGAAGCAATAAAACTTGAAAGTCATACAGATATAAAAATAGAAGAAATTAGAAAAAAAATTAGAAAAATTAAGTTTAGAAAAATTTTCCATAAACACTCTTGAAAAAGAAGATCTAACAATAAATAAACTAAGAAATTATCCAAAATTAAGAAATTATTATTCAAGACCTTCACCTGCTGATGTTCAATTTGAAGAACGAAGTGAATTAGTTCAAAACTCATTTACAGGAAGCGACATACTAGAATGGAATTTAGATGGATTAAGTGAACAAGCTATATTAGACTTAACTTGTCAAATGACAATGGCAACAACTGCTTATAAAACTAAAGGATGTTCAGATAAAAGTGTTGCAATAGCTATAGTTCAAGGATTTACAGGACAGTTAAAAGGATGGTGGGACAATCTATGTACAGAAAATGATAAAGTTTCAATACTAAATAGTATAAAAGCTGAGAATCAAGAACAACATGCAGTATCAACACTTATATATACAATAATTCAAAACTTTATTGGAGATCCTAATATATTTAAAGAAAGAGCAACTAGTCAATTAGCAAATCTATATTGCCCCATAATGTCAAATTATAGATGGTATAAAGATACATTTTTATCAAAAATAACCTTAAGAGAAGATGGATTTGCAGGATATTGAAAAGAAAGATTTATAGCAGGACTTCCTAAATTATTTTCAGAAAAAGTAAAAATGAATTTAGAAAAACATTACGGAAAACCAATAATGTATGATAGTTTAACTTATGGACAAATACATAACATAGTTATAGATACAGGAATACAAGTATGTACTGACTTTAAATTACAAAACAAAATGCGTAAAGAAAGTATGACTAACAGAAGAGAAATAGGAGCATTTTGTCATCAATATGTATAGAAGTCATTAGAGCACCAAGTACTCAGGTTAAGAAGAAAAATAAAAAACCATCAACTAATTATAGAAAACCATACAGAAAAAATACAATAAAAATACTTTTCAAACTCAAAATAAAGAACAAAATCAAAAACCAAAAAGAAAACCTAAATATAAAAAACTTCCTAAAAAAGATAATGCTTGCTGGAAATGTGGTAGAATAGGACATTATGTTAGTACTTGTAAAGTACAACAAAAAATAAATGAATTAGAAATAGATGAAAAATTAAAACAAAGCCTTATTAATATATTAATAAATTCAGAACCTGAAGAATCTTCCTCTGAAAATGAAGAATATGAAGATGATACAATATATCAATTAGAAAATGAAACCTCTGAAAACTTTGAAACTTCTGATGAAGAATACTGTTTAGGTCCAGAATTATGTACCTGCACAGATTGTAAAACATTAAATATGTTAACTAAAGATCAAACTACAACTTTAATATCAATAATAGATAAATTAGAAGATTCTCCATTAAAAGATGAATTTTTACAACAATTAAATAATTTAATACAAAGAGATGAAAATAATATAGCAGAAATAAAAGCAATAGATATAAAAGAAATTTACAACAGATTTAAAAAATCAAATAATCAATTATCTATAAAAGATTTACAGGATGAAATTAAAAATCTTAAGCAAGAAATTCAAATTTTAAAGCAAAATGATATTACTTTAGAATATAGATTATTAGAATTAGAAGGAAAAGAAATATTAAAAACACAAGAAAATAGTCAATACATTCCTAATGAAGAAGAAACATCAAATCAAAATTATATTAATTTATTAAGTATAATTACTACACATAAATGGCATTGTGAAGTAACTTTAATAATTAAAGAAGAAAAGTTTAACATGATAGCTCTCATAGATTCAGGAGCAGATATTAATTGTATACAAGAAGGATTAATACCTACTAAATATTATGAAAAAACTTTAGAAAGAGTTACCAGTGCAAATGGATCAAAAATGAATATTCAATATAAATTATCAAATGTAAAAATTTGTAAAAACAAAATTTGTTATAATACTTCTTTCGTATTAGTAAGAAACATGAATACTTCATTAATATTAGGAACCCCATTTCTAACTTTATTATATCCTTTTCAAGTCACTACAAATGAATTAATAACTACAACATTAGGTAAAGAAATATGTTTTGAATTTATAAAACCTCCTAGATCAAGAGAATTAAATTTGCTTAAAGATTCATCAATAAGTCAAATAAACCTAATAGAAAGAAAAAAGAAACACATAAGTATGTTAAATAAAGAAATCCAATATAAAAGAATAGATGAACAACTAAAGAATTCAAATATGAAAAATATTATAAAAAAATTTCAAGACAAAATAGAAAAAGAAATATGTGAAACTAACCCAATAGCATTTTGGCATAGAAAAAAGTATGAAATATCATTACCATATATGGATGGATTTAATGAAAAAGATATTCCAACTAAAGCAAGACCCATACAAATGAATCAACAATACTTAGAATATTGTAAACAAGAAATACAAGAATATTTAGACAAAGGACTAATTAGACCATCAAAATCTCCATGGAGTTGTTCAGGGTTTTATGTCATGAACGCTTCAGAATTAGAAAGAGGGGCGCCAAGATTAGTCATTAATTATAAACCTCTTAATAAAGTATTAAAATGGATAAGATATCCTTTACCTAATAAAGGTGATTTAATTAAAAGACTTAATAATGCAACAATCTTTTCAAAATTTGATATGATATCAGGTTACTATCAAATTTCGGTGGGGAGAAAGATAAGTATAAAACTGCTTTTGTAGTACCTTTTGGTCATTATGAATGGAATGTAATGCCACAAGGATTAAAAAATGCTCTAAGTGAATTTCAAAATATAATGAATGATATATTTTACTCATACATGGAATTTGCAATAGTATACTTAGATGATGTCTTAATTTTTTCAAAAAATATTAATCAACATATAGAACATTTAAATAAATTTATAGAAATTATTAAAGAAAATGGATTGGTAGTGTCAGCAAAAAAGATGAAAATATTTCAAACAAAGACAAGATTTTTAGGATATGAAATATATCAAGGAACAATTACTCCAATACAAAGATCAATAGAATTTGCTGATAAATTTCCAAATGAAATAAAAGATAAAAATCAATTACAAAGATTTTTAGGATGTGCCAACTACGTAGCAGACCTTATTCCAAATTTCAGAATTTTGTGTGCCCCATTATACAAAAGATTAAGAAAAAATCCTCCTGCTTGGTCAGAAGAAATGACTCAAGTAGTAGAACAGGTAAAAAAGATAGTAAAAAGGTTACCTTGTTTAGGAATACCAGACCTAGATGCCTTCCTAATAGTAGAAACAAATGCATCAAAATTAGGTTATGGTGGGATTCTTAAACAAGTATTTCAAAACTCTTCCAAAGAACAGGTAGTCAGATATCATTCGGGTATTTGGCATCCAGCTCAGCAAAAATACTCTACTGTTAAACAAGAAATTCTTTCAATAGTCTTATGTCTTCAAAAATTTCATGATGATTTATTCAATAAAAGATTTTTAGTTCGAACTGATTGTAAAGCTGCTCTTAGTGTTTTACAAAAAGATGTTCAAAATTTGGTTTCAAAATATATATTTGCTAGATGGCAATCTTTACTTTCTTGTTTTGATTTTTATATTGAACATATCAAAGGAAAAAATAATTCTTTACCAGATTTTTTAACAAGAGAGTTTTTACAGGGCTCAATGTAACACCCTCATTTTCATTTTCTATATTTGATTATTTGTTTAATTCTTAATCTTATTTTTTTTAAGAATTGATAACCCTTTCCAAAGTTTAGAAGGATATTTAAGAATAATGGGCTAAAAAGATTCAGGCTCAAATACAAATAAAAACTTAAAACTAAGTAAAATTCACGTCTGTCACGAGTCACGGGCGTGATTCATATCTCACGGGTGTGATCCATTCTGTCGCAAGTCAAAAGATGAGCAAGATAAAATCGGCACCAGTCACAGGCGTGATTCATATCTCACGGCTGTGATTCCTGCTGCTCGAATGTGAGAATGAGTCACAAATAATTTTGAAATAATTAATTGGACTTAAACTTGTATTTTATAAATAATAATAATAATAAAATAAATTCTGAAAATGCTGAACTATTTCTACACAACTCTCAGCCATGTAGTGATTAACAAAGATAACAAAGACAAGTTTTCAAACTAAATTCACCTAATACCTTTGAAAATTGAAATAAAAAAACTGTCACCTAATACCTTTGAAAGTTGAAATAAAAGCCTAATCTCTCTAACCCAAAGACTCACTAGATGCATTTCTTTCTTCCTTCAGTTTTGCCCATTTGTTCACATTTATTCAATTAGTCAAACTGTCCCTGTGATTAGAAGAAACTACAAGCTCTCAAGTGCCTTTCAGCTACCCTCTCTCACGTGAGCACACCTACTTCATCTACTCTCACTCAGTTCCTATTTATAACTACCCCTTTGAATAGCTTTTCCCTCAATTGACCCATTCCCTTTCTCTCTAACTTATACGACCCTTTCTTTCTCTCTCAGCAGTCCCATTTGATTTTTCTCTTTCTCTCTTCTTCTTCAGTTTTTCTTCTGACTTCTCTCACGACCACTCTCTGCTTCCTTTCTTCTTCTTCTCTCATCTTCTTCCTCTCAAACAAAACCTCCATTAAAATTAGTTTCAAGCTTCTAAAACTTCCATCCTCCAACTCCAAGCACTGCAAGTTAACAAAAATGAGAAACCATCTTCTTCCTTCCTTCCTCCTTGCTGGACGAAATTCACTTCCTTGGTAAGGGGGGAGTGAGACTTTGATTCACTTGCTATTTCTTCTTATTTTGTATTTTCTGATATATAAGCCTTACCCTTTTGATTCATTTGATATTTATTCTTATTTTGTACCTTTATAATGACTATACTTTATTCTTTAAATTATTTTATGCTATTATCTTAAATTCTTGTTTATTTCTCTGCATATAATTTTCCTTGTTACTGGGACTGTTGCAAGTGTTCCTCTTTTAGAGGAGATCATGTCAAAATTTTGCTGTAGTTTTCAAGTTATAATTTTCTTATTCCTTGTTAGATATCTTTCCTGTTGGTTGTTATAATCCTGATTTCCATGAGTTATTGAGTTGTTTTTGGTTCTGTTGTGGGTCTCTCTTTTGAGAAGAACCCTTGACAAATTTCATTTAATTCATGACTTCTAAACACTAAAAAGGAACCCCTACACTGTTATCTTGTTAAGATGAAATAAACTCATCACCTTTGTAACTTCTAATGCTCATGTTTTGGGGTCTTGGCAAGGGGGAGCTGGATGTTTTGTTTTATTTGGTAAATCTTCCTTTAAACCAAGTCTTGATTATTTATTCTACACAAAATCTATACTAGAAGCAAGTAATAAAAGAAAAGAAGAAACTACTTTTCTCTCCTGCTATTTTCGATTTTGTCACACAAGAAGAAGACAAAATTTCTGTTTGAACTTTATGTTTTATTTATGTTATTAAAAGAAAAGAAAACTGACTTTGGGTTCTGTTGTTGTTTGGTGATGAGGTCTTTGTTGTACAGTAGTGGTGTTTGAAAAAAATCACACTTTGACCCTTCTTGCTATGTCTAAAACAACAGAAAAGGGATTAAAAGAATTAAAAATTAATTGCTAGGGTGTGTGCCTGTTGACGGTGGACAGAAGAAAGGTTTGTTTATTCATTTTCTATTATAGGAAAAAGACTTTCTTACCAAAAGTAAACAATAAGACAAAAGTCATCTCTGATTTCAGAAAATGTGTGTGGGCTTGGTGATGGTGTTTTCAGAACAAGAATGAAACTTTTGTCATTTTGCTATTAACCCAAACTCCTATTAACTAAAGTATGTTTTGGAAAATAAAGATGGGTGGTTGAGATGGATTCGGTGAGATTGAGAGGTTTAAAGAAAAAGAACTTTTGTTTTAGAAAACTAAAATTCTTTGAGACAACATTAAATTTAATAGGAAAAATAAAATAATTTAGGTATTTATGTATATATGTTTCGGTCTAAGAAGAAAGAAAGAGGGATTTGGAACTTAAAGATTTGCTTCAACATGTCTAGAGTTAGTGAATAAAACAAATTCTGTTTTATTTTATTTTGTCCTTTCAATGTAGTTTTTTTAGAAACAAAAATTAGAATATATACTTTGACTTAAATCTCACTTTTCCAACACCTTAAGCTTTAACAAAAGAAATTGACCCCTGACACTAACACAGCTCAGAAGTTTGAAGTTTAATCAATAAGATAGATAGTCACTGATGCTTTCATCCTTTTAATTGATGAAAGAATGAATTGAACTTGATGCTCCTTTTGGGTTGGTAACTCACGACCTTTTTGGCTATTTACAAAGTTTTTAATTTATCTGATTTAAATTTACTTTCTTTACAAAATAAAGATTTGGAAAGAAGTCTTAGTTTTGCCATCAAAATAGTCTCGGGTAGATGGAAGGTAAAGTGAAAATTTAGAATTTTACAATAATTCAATAAAAAAATTAGAATATAAGATATGGTAAAATAATTCTTAAAATAAATTAGCTTTTTCTTAAATAAACTAAGTTTTTAGATTAATAGAATAAAATCTAAAGTATGCTCTGTGGTTGCAGTTTTATCTGATCTTCCACATCAGAAAAAGGATTTTCTCACTATTAATTTATAAACTTAGTCTGTAGAAAATTCTGAGTATGCTCTATGGTTACAGTCTAATTTGATCTTCCATATTATAAAGGAATTTTTCAACATTAGAATTTATGTATGTTTGTAAAGAAATATTTTATAGTAAGTTTGAAAGTTATTTCTTTTTAACATTTTAATTTAAGGAATTCAATAAGAAGAAAATATAAAACAAATTTAAAAGTTTTTAATAAAATAAGAAGTTGAGATCAATTAAACATTAGATAATTGTTAAATTAATCATTAGTAAAATTAAAAATTAAGTACCTAATGTCTTGTTTAAGTATTCTGTGATATTACATAAATCTTTATATTAGATACTTAATATATGATAAGATGCTTTGATGTGTTGACATGATATGATGATTGTATTCTGGCAATGTTATTTATCTGTCTGTAAGACAGAAGTGTTGTTACCCTGTACTGGTGCTCAGTGAAGGAGACCAGTGATGTTAGATGTGATATAGTGAATGATGACGTATACTGGATATATATTGTTTATCTGTCTGAGGGACAAAAATGTTATGCCAAATGATGATGAGTAAAGTGAATTGTACTCTAGTGTGAGTATTGTTAAGAGAGGAACAAGCAGCGGCATGTTACCTCTAGTGGAAGACACAGCCTGGCAAGCTGAGGAATGAAAGGCAGGGACTCACTGACGAAAGTCTAGGGGGTACGGTGTCGAGTGATGAAGTAACTAGAGGCCAGGGGAGCACCCTGTGTCGAAGACTTCATCTGACCAAGCTTGGCAATCCCAACAACTGCTCAGCATTCCATTTATTGGTGCGAGAGTACGCCTGAGTTATATAGGACTGTGGATGTCCTGAGTTATGTAGGACTGTGGATGTCCTGAATTGAGATAATTTGAGTTTATCTGTGGAAGATGAAGGTTTTGCCATGGGTTGAGGCGTATGTACTCCCAATCACTTCCAATCGGGGAGTATGGATCCATACTGCGTCTAGAGGTTTGAGTCGATAAGAATTGGGACGTTATGACTAGATGAATACTAGGTTCCCCCGCTATTATTAATTGACGGTAGTTATACCGTTAGTAATATATATATATATATATATATATATATATATATATATATATATATATATATATATATATTAGAATCAAGTCTCACTCCTTTCTCTTTCTTGTTGTGTATGTACTTGTTGATTGGATACGTGAAGATGACGGCCATGCCCAATGATCGAGCTCTTCTGTGGACACGGTTATTTCGAGGATTGCGGAGACTGAAGAGAAGATACGGGACTTAAAGGCTAGTTTTATTCATTCCTGTTTTTGGGTAGAAATTGTGTACTGCTTTGACTAGGATTATTTGATATATGGGTTGGGATTAGCTAGTACATAATTTCTCTATATTTATTTTGTGATGTGAACAAATGTTTATTTAAAAGAAGATCATGGTTCTTTATAAAATATTTTCTGTATGCTAAATATGCTTTATGAATGTTTTATTTAAACGCATAAAAATTTTACCCTCAATTTTATAATAACTAAAATAAATAAAAATATTAGTGTTGTTTATGTCTAATGTAACGGGGTGTTACACTCAAAATGAGTACAAAGCCCAACAGCAAAGATCAATACGGTCCCCCACTGGGTACCCCTAAAGTTACAAGCTCAATATGGCTTCCAGCCCCTATAACTCTACCATGACTCCCAGAATAAGAAAAGAAATAGTAAGACCCACAATAGCCAATATAGTTAAAAACTTCACCTTCAAGAATAGTACAATCACCAGGCCCTTTAAACCCTTTAACCAATTATTCCAATAGATTCACCCCCCTTCAATGCCAAAATACTCTTGTAGGTCCCAGAGATTTTATTACTCAATCCTCCCATGAAGAAGAAAATTATATAGACAAAGATGAAGATCTTCCAATAATGGTACTAGAAAAATCCTGGACTCAATCAACCAATCCACGACAATTAGCCTCAACCCTTTTCCCTCAAGACTTTCATTACCTTCCAATAAATTTATTAAAAACCAGAACTTTTTATGAGTTTATACTCATAGATATAGACTCAATAGAATTATGGCATAACAAAGATCACCAGGGAAACATTCAGTTTTCAAAATTCAAAATCTTAAAGGTTTTAACCCCTCAAGATTGGAACCAACCCTTATATTCATCAAAACCATTCTCAAGAGCCTTTAATCCCCAGACCTTTACTTATTATGATTACATGGATGCATGGAGCCATATGTTATACTTAAGTCCAGATCAACACTCCTGGTTTATTTGGTTTAGAAGAGGAATACCTTTAAACTTTCCCAAATGGTTTATTAAATGGTTTCTCGATTTTGGTCCAATTCCGGCAATATTTCCTGACCAAGTTGAAGAAATTTATAAGTACTTCAAAGAACATTCAACATTTGTACCTGGATATCGATTCATATCATTTGTAGCTTCTCAAGGAATTACTTGGATAATGGCTTGGGAATACATTTATACTCAACTTTATGACAATATTGATATCAGAATGTTGACAAGACAAATAAAGGTAAAATGGTGGAAGAAGTTCAATATTGAATTACTCAATAAAGAAAAAATCAATGAATGGTTAAAAACTCATCAAGAACCAAAATCTCAGTTAGAAAAAGATTCTAAACAAGAAGCCTTATTTCTAGCAGAAAAACAAAAGATTATGGCAGAATTAGCATCAGCCACTTCGGAAGAAGAATTTGAAGACCGGCTGAAAAAAGTAAGATCTGTACCAGATAAGAATGCAGAAGAAGAATCCGGAGAAAGCACCTCTCAGTCAAATCCATATCTTCGCAACGGAGATATGTTTGATTAAGTAGTCCAATAAGAAGTGTCAGTAGAAGACGACAACAATAAAGTTAAAAATCTTTTGCTACAATGTTTTTCCTTCACCTATGGCTCTGATACCATCAGAGACATAATCGGATACCATAATAAAAATTGAAGAGTAATCGAAGAGGACTGAAGAGTAATGGAAGGTAAAATATCAGAGTAATTGAAGACAAAACTTAATTGGAAAAATAAGAAGGATAGGACTTACAAATGAAAGCTTTAAAGTAGAAGACAAGGCAGAGAGCATGCAAAGATTTGAGAAATTTTTAAAGTGGATTTCATTAAGAAAAAACCTCTGCCTTCTAAGGCTCAGAATGAGACCTTATATAGCGGAGGAAGCTAAGCATAATTTACACCCAGGGGTACATAGGATCCCTCATTATTAGGGGTAAAAGGAGAAAGTATAAATTTACAACTGGCACACCTATTAAATAGATAAGATGGCCGACACTCTAAAAGCAGAAAGGACTAAAGTAATTTACAGCTAGGGTCAAGTGACTTGCCAGCGCAAAAGATTTTTAACTTTATTGTTGTCGTCTTCTGCTGACACTTATTATTATTATTATTATTATTATTATTATTATTATTAGTAGTATTATTATTATTATTATTAAACCCAAATAACTTTTTAGTGAGGTACAACAATTTTTCTTTAGACTTTAATGAATGGAATTCGTTTTAGCTATCTACAAGTAAAAATACTTAGTAGAGGTTGTTCTTTAGCATTAATCCCACCTATGACATCACCTTTGTCTTGGTGCTAACATTTATCTATTTGTGGACTTCACCGAGGTTAGCTACTTCTTAGGTGTTGACCATGTGCTTAAATTATTACTCGACTTTTGGCATCTTTTGTTCTTCCATGTTTTATTAATCATGAATATCTCTCATGGAGCACTTTTAGTAGTAGCATTGCCAACATTGCAAGCACAAGTACTAACAAAGAAATCATCTTATTTATTGTTTACACTTTCTCTTTTTATATAGCAAGTTGGCCCTTTTCTCCTATGCTATGATGAGAGATGCTCTTTTGGTAAAAAAAAAATGAAATGCTTTTATAATTGATTTGATTGAAGTGATGAGTAATGACTATAGGGTGTAGCACTTGGGAAGGTAAACAAGATCAAGTTATTGATTGAGATATCAGGAACCAAGTTCGGTGGAAGGAAGTATGGAATGTCTAAACTGGCTTCTAATGGAAATCTATATCTGAACATCCGTGGTGAGGCTCGCAAAGAACCTTTCACTATTTAAACAACTGTTATTTACATTCATTTGAATTTGAATCTTGGAACCAAAATTCGTTTCTTGATTCAGTATTGGATGTCTATAAAAGAGTTATGTGTTGCTTATGTGATCGAGTTCAAGCTTTATTCCTTTTCTTCTTAGAAAATAATATTTTGGACTTTGTGGTATTGTCATGAAGTGGATGAAGTTCCCCGAGCAGTTCCTATTGCTGCAAGTTTTAAAGGGATATTGTCAGTAGGTTCTTCCTTAGGTGCCTCCTTTTGCTTTGAAGCAATCACAGGAGGAATGTCGACCTCATGTGGAAAGAGAGAGCTAAGTCCTACATTAGCACGACAACCATGAAGAAGAAAAGTAATCTTTCAATCTACAACGATCAAAAAAGGATCAACACCATTATGCAAAAGACTTACTTTTCTGAAGAAGTAGCAAGCCTCATGACTAAGCTAAAAAAAGGAGAAGTCATGAGTTCTGAGTAAATAGTAGGCACCAATGAATATAATTCAAAATTCAAGTTGTGTGCAAGTTGTACTAGCTAAGGAAGGAGGAGGAACTAACTATGTGATGGAGACAACTCACAATGAATCTCCTTGACCTCCAAGCCTCTCAAGACAAGGAGTAACGGATCTCCTTGGCCTCTAAGACAATGTGCAATGGTCATCTTCAAGAAAGTCTATATAAGGACATTGAAGTGTAGTTGGAGTTCTTTGCTAGAAAGGAAGACTGTATAGAAAAGACATAGGTCAGAAGCCTTATCAGCTTCTGATGCTAGACTTCCTTAGCCTAGACTCTCTTGTTTTGTAGAGGCAAATCTATCTAGCCATAGAGAGTCTGTAAACATCTTCTCAAGGGGAGCTTACTGATGAGTTTTCCCTGTGAGACATATTAGGTACCTATCCAAATACACCCGTTTAGGATAGGGAACCTCAAAAGAGTAATCAGGGGATTACTGCTTCTAAAGGTTTAGAGTGACCACCACATGTTGCTGTGTTGGTCAAGTAGCAATTGCTACTGAGGGTTCGAAGCCTGAAGAGGCTTTTCGAAAGAATACTTGCGTAGATAGCCTGCAAAGGCTTACAGAATATTGGGGTGAAGCCTGGAGAAGTTTTTTGAAAGAATACTTAAGGGGAGCCTGCAGAGGCTTAAAGAATGCTAAGGTGTAGGAGCTTGTGGAGGCTTCAGTAAAAAAAGAATACCATGGTTGGTGCTTGTGTTAGTGGAAATCCTACAGGTGTAGGTACTGGACGTAGCTCGAGTTGGGGTGAACCAGTATAATTCATGCGTGTGCTTTATCCTTCTTACTGCTTTTGATTTGTGCGTTTCTAAATCATTACCTTGAGCAGCACTATTTTTTACATGATTATATCTTTGATATAAATTCTTTTAAGCCTGCTCAAATTGTTTTACATGTCCAAAATCAAACACCTACTCATCCCTTTGTATTGACCAAAAGATATTCTACCTACCCTGAATCTGACATTTTTATGAGTAGCTTATAAAGCAGTATATGAAAGTATTTTTGTATGATTCTTATTGAATAATCATTTTATACAAAGTACTATATATAAAAGGATAATGTTTGCTTTCAACAAAGCTTCTTGAATTTGGTACTCTGATATATCTTTAGAACTTCAGAAGCCAAGTGTTCTTTTGCGGAAAAACCCATAGTCGATTAAGTATCACTATTCAACCCCTCCTTCTAGTGACCTTCTGATCCACTTCAATTCCAAATAGATTAATAACATCTTAAAAAACTGTCATTTGTCTTGCTCTAGAAATATACCAACCTTTAATGGGGATTTTGTTACTAGTAAAGACAAAGATCATTTCATGTTACTAGTATTAGGCTGTGAAGTTTAGGTTCCGTTATTGCTATTTTGTTTTGTTGTATTGGGTTGTCTTTTTTTTATTATTTTATCAATGTTAGTTTTAATAGCAAAGTTGAGGGGTTTTGGATATTATCCCAAAAGAGATATATGATTAGAATGTATTTTAATTATATTATATATGAAATTACAATTTTGATTACATTGAAATTCAGTTTATTTATTTATTTTTTTAAAAAAATGAGATATATATTTAAAAATTAAAATTAAAAAAATGTAAAATCAACTGAGAAGAAAAATTTTATAAAATAAATATTAATATAGAATGTGGATTTTATCAAGCTGCATCTTTAGAGAATTTTGTTAAGAAAATAACAATTAAATTAGTAATCAATGAATAGCTGATAGCTGGTAATGCAGTAAAAAAAAAAAACTTATAGCTGGTAACAGTTAGTATGGAAGGGGAAGGAGAAGGAGTAAATGTGTTTTTGAAAAAAAATAAAATTCCTGTGCAACAAAATAAAAAAATATTGATCATTAAGACATAAAAATAGATATATGTAAATATGTTATGCTATAGTGAATATTATTATTGATTATATATATATATATATATATATATATATATATATATATATATATGTAATATGTAATATGTTAATATTTTGTTCTTAAAAAAATGGATAAAAAACTTGCCCGTGTGTTGCAAGGGTGACAAATAAAAAATAGTTATTTGCAAATATTCTTTGAAATTTGGATTTACTTTAACCAAAGTATTAATTTACTCACGATGTTTTAAAACAATATATATAGTGTATGGTTTACATGTTAAACATTTGTTGTTATTGAGAGATCCAAATAAGTCAAACTATAATTTATATTTAAAGTTGTAATTGATTTTTAATTCATGTTATACAATTCCATAATATAAACGTGGACCAACAAAACAATTAAAGTAATATTATATGAAATAGTTTTATATTCAATCTACTTTGTGTAACAAAGCGAATGTTTATATTCAATGTGTTTTAATTGAAAAAAAAAAAAAAAAGAAAAAAAAAAGAAGAAGAACTGACCTAACTGGGTCGTAGATACTGAGTTAGAACAAAAACTAAGTGTGTGCACCTAACCTTCTACAACATCTAGAAAATACCTACATGAGAAAGCAACACTTAATCGCTTAATTTTTCTTGTTTGCTGTGTTAGTTCCAGCTATTCATTTTCTCCATCAAAGGCTCTCATTTACTGGACAATCAAGTTCACCTGGACATTTTCCTATTAGAAAACCAGAGTGACCATGGAGCTGTGGTGGTTTTGCGCCATCATGTCTTTCGAGAAGCGGTGAATGGAATGTAAGAGATAGTGCTAAAAACGCCATGTTTTCAAAAGAACTGTCGACAACCTGATAATTGTAGAAAATTATGATTAATTTATGATTATTGTAATTCTTCATACTCTTGAGGCAACAAATAAATTTAATGAAGGAGTCGTGCATCATTGCACGGGTTTTACACTAGTAATAGAACAAACAACACATAGATTGTTGTATAAAAGTTTTCTCTCTTTAATCTAAAACTGCAAATTGAGAGCAGAGAGACTAACATGGAGCTGGAGGAAAACTCCACTGCTCTTGCATTTCCTGCAGTCAGTGTTATTCCAATTCAACACAAACCCTTTTCTCAATGCCTCTCGAACCCCTCCTTCTTCATCTTCCACCGTTGCGTTCACTCAAATGTTGACTTTTGTAGGAATAGTGAAACTAAGATACATTGACTCAAATAGGTTATTTTCATATTAACTTTTCTGGAAGAGATATTTTTGTTAAAAGGAGTCACTAGACTTCCTTTCTACAAGCAATCACAAATGAAGAATTTAATAAATTTACAGCCCCCCTTTCTGCATTCAAATCAAATAAATTAATTTAACCTAATTGGAAAAAAAAATAGTTTAGGGACCTAATTAAAAATTGTTGAATATTATAGGGACTTACAGATTAATTTAACATAGTTTTAATGACTTTATATTTACAAATTTGCTCGGTGACATAAAAAAAGAACCAAACTCCTAGAAAAAGTATTTATGTTTAATAACTTAATTTCATTAACAAAGTGATTTTTGAAATTTTTCTTATTTACAAATTATTATTAAAACAAATTTTTTAACCAAAGTAATTTTATGAAAATAAAATTAATTTACAAAATATTTTTTATATTATAAATGTACTTTTTCTTTAAATCAAATAACTAGATTTAAATAAAATTAAAAATTTTGAAAAATTTTATCAAACAATTTTTAATTTAAAAGGATCTTTCAAGCTAAAAAAATGAAAGTTTACAACCAGTGTTTACTTTTTCTTTAAAACTTTTTATTTTAAATTTTAATTTAAAAATATATTTTAAGTAGAAAAAAAAGCTAGACTTAACAAAAAATCATTTACATCACTTCAACTTTTGTGTTCCTTTCCGATGATTAAATGTGTTTGGTTTTTCATTTCTAGGCCTCAAATAAAAAGTTCAACATGAATTTATCACTCACGTAGCATTCATGTTCAACAGAAAAGTAAACACCCTAACATGTTTACAATTATAAATGAGCATGTGGAAAGGGAAATAGAACCAAACCATCTATTTATATTAAAATGTCAATTAGGAGAATTTTAAAAGTACTTTTACTTTCAAAGTGGTAATATTTTCTTCTTTATTTTTTGTTTTGAAATTTAGGGATGTACAATTAAATTACCAAAAACATGTTCTCTACTTTTATCCAAAACATAATGTTAGAGTCTTAAACTTTTTTTACGTTGCAAAAAAAGAGAGTCAATAAGGACTAAATTAAACAAAGATGAGTATATATTTATGTGCTATAGGTGAAAATTGACATAAAATGAAGATGGAACCCATCAAATTTGTACACACCAGATCAAATAAATTTCTCACATAACACTCTATAACCATAACTCTAAAAGAATATAAAAAATATTACATTAATAAATGAAAGAAATAAACATTCATGAATCTATATAATACACGACATAAAACATGTGTTGTATTGTCATCCAGGATTTGCAGTACCACCATTGTTTAAGTGAAATTTCTTTGTATTAGCCAGTTACTTTTTTCCATTCTTACGGCTTTGCATGACAATTTTCGATTGAGTTCCAACCTGATAAAACACGCACCAAAACTTAAATTTCTTCCTTGTTAGTGTGCATTTGTTTCCCCTGCTTCTTTACTAGTAGTTGTTTCATTTTGGTTCTTCAAACCAACTAAACCTTTGCTTTTGTTGACATCATGATCCTCTTCTTTGGATTCCAATTTGCTTGAGTGTGCAGGGGTTAAGCAAGGATGAAGTGTCTGACCTTCTGGTCTTGAATCTAGCCCTGAATACATGGTAACAATGGCTTTAGTACATTTCACTCAATGTTTACTTTTCTTTAATAATAATGATATTTTGTTGCTCTTACCTATTTTTTGCATTCTCGTGGATGCTTTAGCCTTGTGCTTTTTTCCTTGAATATTATCATTCAAGCCTTTCTCACTCGTTGTAGTAATCTGACATAGCTCACATCTCCACTCTCGCTTGCCTTCAACTACAGGTGTCACCGCTTTGCGCTTTCCACCATAATGACCAGCATTTGGTCTAGCCTGCAATGGGATAAACAAAATCATTTATGCTCACTGGCCAATTAAGAGCTTCAACACAACAAATATTCAAGGGACATTCTCAAACAAGGTGACAATTTTTAATCAAAAATTAAGGAAAAAAAACTTATTCACAATCCAAACAACACACCAAAGAAGAAGTAGGAAAATAAAATAAAAGTTGAAGATAAAGACACAAAGGAAAGGTAAATTAAACACAAGACTATACACTAACCAGTAGGATCACTTTATCCTTGCTATTTCGTGTAACTTGTCTATTATCATCATGGAAATGGGAGGGTGAATGGAATTGTGACCCGCCAAACCTATTATTGTTATTAAATGAGATCCCCTCTGATCTTTGCATTGGGATTCTGAATGCTCTCTCTGATACCATTTCGCTCCTCACTTCTTCTTCTAGCTCTTGCCGTCATGCCAACGCTATCTCGCCAACAATTATTTCTCTCATGATCTCCTCTTTCTCCAACTCCCGCTGTATTTGCTGTGTCTCCAACTCTCACTGGAACGCTTCCTCAACATTGATCGGCACCGTCGTTGGAAAAACTCTAGGCGCCAAAACATTGTCGGAAAAACTACCTGGCACAATTTCATACCCTGGAAAGCAAATAGCGAAAAAAATGAACTCATGTAGCTAAAGTTTTTTATTTTTTAAACTGCAAAACAAATGGGTATATATCTTGAAAGGAACGTGAATAGAAGTGAGCATTACCTTGTAATGGGCATCTGGAGAAGTAAGCTACATCAGAAAGAGGGCGTGGTGGTGGCGATGTTGTTCTTCTGTTTTGGCCATTAAGATTTTTGAACTCCATGACAAAGTTTGGAACGTGAAACAAAGGGAAAGACGCAAAGAAAGACAAGCAAGTGCCAAGGAAATAAGAGAAAATGTGAGTATTTGTGTGCAGTGTTGAGTTTGAAAGGGTGATTAAATAAGGAAATTTCTCTCACTCTGTTGATAAAATTCTTCCAATAAAGTTTAACTCCAATAAAAAAAATTAATATGAATAAATTTAATATGGTCAAAGTTTGAAATATTTATTGTTTCAAATTTTAAGCATTAAATATTGATTGACTACATACATTTGATATTATTAATAAATTAAGAAGTGGATGACTCAAATATACAAATAATTGTCATGATGAATATAATAAATAAATATTTTTGAATATATCAATTATATTAAAATTAAAAATTATAATTCATATAAAAAATATTTTGAATACATAAATTATATTTTACACTTATGATAAATAGTTTAAATAATATTTGTAGGAAGCCAAGTAATATTTCATTTGGGTATCTAAAGATTAATTAAAAAATTAATAATAGAATATCTTATTATAAAGAGATAAATTGATTAACAATTTTGAATGTTTTCCATTTAATTTTTTACTTTTTACTCTGTCAACCTATTAGCAATTTTCTTATTGTTTATAATCAATTAAAGGTATTTTATTTTTAATTAATATATGATTGTAAAAAAAGGAAGTTAAAATCTTGAGTATTAAATGATAGCATTATTTTAATGCATTCTCCTTATGTTTCATATCAGTAATACCATTAATAGTTGATTATATTTGACAAACTTTTTTTTAACATTTATTGAAATAATAATAAGCATGTATTGGTAAAATATTAAATATAATGTTTTAATGAAAAAATTAATTTATTCTTTGACTATTAATTTTAAAGATATTAGTAAACAAAATTATTAATAATGTTTAAATAATTTTTTTTTGTTTGGACCACAGGTTTTTGGTCTCCCTCTAAGTGCAATCCTGTTCAAGCCTAGTAGGACCATTCTGGGCAGCAAAATTCTTCCTCCGAGTATTTAACGTAGCTGCATACCAAGGACTCGACCTCGAGACTTCTAGTTAAGCTGGAATAACTCCACGCTAGTTGATCCACACACTGAGTGGTAAAGTAAACTGAAAAGATAAGTAAAATTAAAAAGTGATACTTTATTCATCATTAGATTGAATTAAAATAATTTTAAATATAAATTGCTTAAATTGACTTTGGATATATCTTTAATTTTTCACTATAAACATTTTTTTTACTTTAAATCATTTAAATTTAAAAATAAATTTTTCATTTAAAAAACTCTTAAAATTCTATTTAAATAAATTTTTACTTATTTTTTATTTTCTAATTAAATATAAAGGCGAGAAAATTAGTTTTCTTTTCTTTTTCTTTATTTTTAAAGATTGTCTATTTAATTCTCACTTAGATACTAAAACAGAATATTATTTGATTGTATAGCAAATATAGGATGGGAAAAGTCACGCAATAAACTAAATATATGATGACCCATGAAAATTAATGTATATTTTTTTATGAAAGGCAGGAGATGTGCTAAGGCAAATGAAAGAGTGCAATCCCAACTAGGTTGGCACTGGAAACCTTCAAAGCCAAACCAGCACACTCCACTATATTAAAATCCAAAAAGAAAATAAAGATCATGGGGGGACAAAAGCCAAAACCCATGTACAATCATTTGAACCTAAAACAAGGAAGATCATATCTATTCCTAAAGAACTCTTCCCAAATAAAAGATGGAAGAGAGTGCCACCAAACCAAACCATGGGTGGTACAACCATGTGAGGCAAGCCTATTTGCACAAAAATTGCCCTCACGAAAAATATGAGATATATAGAAAGACATAGAGAGAGTAAGATTTATACAATTGAGCCATCTATTTCTAAGTCTTCAAGGAACCACATTATGTGACTTGAAAGCTTTAAGAACAAGCAATGAATCACATTCAATCCAAATCTTTCTCCACCCTTTAGTAAAAGCTATCTCTATAGCTATCATAACCCCAACCAACTCAGCATGAAGAACATAGGAGTTACCCAAGTTGGAGGAAAAACCACCCAAAAAAGCTGCTCTGTAATCCCTGAAGATACCCCCGCAACCAGCTGGACCAGGGGCACCCTTTGCTGCCCCATCAATGTTGCATTTCACCCAATGACATGGCGGAGGTTTCCAAGTAACTTGGAAAATTTTTGGAGCCTTTGGAGGATGGACAGGAATCATAAAAGTCTTCAAAATCTGGAATTCTATTATGTCCGAGGACATATATCCAGAGCTGAGTTTTCCAACTAAAGTAACACCAGCTGAAATATAGTTTTTGGCCATTGGGAGCAAGACAGATTTATTATCAAAATGCGCAGGATTTCGGTAGAACCAAATTGTGGAAATAATGTAAACAATACCCGCAACAATAACATCGCAAGCTTGAGGGCTCCAATTTTTATCACAAACTCTTAGAACTTCTATCAAAGGACGATACCTTCAAACCATCTCCAAAGGAACCTTGCAAAGCAGCAGTCAAAGAAAAGGTGTTGTGTAGTTTCAGCATTAGCTTGACAGAATCTACAAATGGACACCACAGTACAACCTCTACTCCAAAGACATTCATCAGAGGGCATTCTATTGTGAATAATGCACCAAAGAAGAAAGGATTTAGAAGGGGGAATCGATCTGCGCCAAATAACCTTAGCCCAAGGAGGTTAATATGATGTATATATTTATAAAATAATGTTACTTTCATAATTTTATTTTTCATTTGTGTAAGACTGCCTTCCCAAACTGTTATTATCGAATGATCACACTGAAATAAGAATTTATGATCTCATACATATTATTCAAACACTTCATTTTTAAACTGGTCCTAGTTGGTTACTTATAAGGTTTAGTTGATTTTTTTTTTATTTCTAGAAAATTCATAATATTCTTATTTCTTTCATTTTAATGTTTTTAAAATAAATTTACAGCAATCTTTTATTATTATTAAATAGCTTTTGGTTGACTTATAATTTTTCTCATGTAGAGATTAAATAAAAAAGGTCATGATATTTAAAAAGATGAACCAAACTTTCAATATTTGGAGAGGATGGAAATAAAAAAAAATACTACGAAAAATCATTTGATAAATAAAAAGGATTTAAAACTTGTATAAAAAGAATGAAAAATAAAGGAATAAAGTACCAATCTAAAAAATTATGAATTTTTAAGTGACTGAATGCATAATAACCATTTGACTAACTTTCAAAATCAATTATTTCCATCCCTACCGTACTACACATTAAAATTTAAAAATTAGAATTAATTTATATGCACATTTTAATAATTTAAAATTCATTTTATCAAAATCAAACTTATCTATTTTTAAAACAATCAATCCCTTAATTAAGCCTAAGAATAGATATCCTAGTATTAAGATGTCATGTCTTTTAAGATCATCTCAATTACTACAGATATTTTACCTTGACATAAATTTACAGGTGAAAAAAAAATCTTTACGACTGATACGATTGATACTTCGTGTCTTTCAATAGTTTACATTGACAAAATTATAAGTGAATACAAATTTCTTTAAACTTCATTTTTGTATTTATTTTAATGTACACTACGAATTCAAGTACTGCAATAATTAAATGTACGCTTCACTTTTGTGTAAGAAATGTCGGACTAGGAAGCTAGTGTTGAGCATATGGTTGGTCAATTCGGCTGCTTAAGCCAGGAAATCTTTACATTTGAATGTTTATTTTATTTTTTACATTTGCATGTTAATGTTCAAATACCAAATTGAACAAAGAGCCTATCTTGCACCCTATAAAGCAAGTGGATGTTAACCTTAATCCACGTTCAAGCTTAAGTTTGCAAGAAAATAATACATAAGAGTAGTATTTTTTCGCTTTTAGCCCTCTTGATTCATCTTAACTACTGTAATTGATTTTCGTAAAATAAAAAAAATAAAAAAAAAACTACTGTAATTGACAAGAAGATTAAATTAACTTTCAAAGAAATATTGCAATATTTTTTTTTATGGAGAAGTTAGATCAAATTTTTTTTCACAGAAACTCTTAAAAGTAAAAGGACTTTTTTTTTTTTGGCAAAAAAAGGGTGTGCTAAGGCATCACTGCAGCACACCACATAATATAAAAAGAAGATAAAATTAAATACAGAACTTGGGGGGGCAAAAACCTGACCCAAGAGGAGTCATCTGAACCTAAAGAAAGGAAGAGAGTATCTATTACGGAAGAATTCCTCCCTAATAAAACTAGGAAGAAGATCCCACCAGCTAAGCCCTTGTACATGTATGCCCTTAGTAGCAAGCTTGTCAGCACAAACATTTCCTTCTCTATAGATATGCGAGTATCTAAAATTCATGCTATGAGTTTTAGCTATACAGTTTTGCCATCTATTCCTAAGGCGCCAAGGAACAAGGTTAGGAGAGGAGAAGGATTGGATTACCAAAAGAGAGTCACACTCAAGCCATAAATTAGTCCATCCTTTTTCAAAAGCTAACTCAATAGCCATCATTGCTCCAATGATTTCAGCATGAAAGGCAAATTTTATGCCCAAATTAAAGCAGAAACAACCAACAAAAGCAGCACTTTTATCTCGGAAAATACCGCCACAAGCGGCTGGGCCAGGGGCTCCTTTAGCTGCGCCATCAGTATTGCACTTAATCCAGTTGCATTGAGGAGGTTTCCAGTCCACCTGAATGATTTTTGGAGCCTTTCTTGGGTGCCCAACAATGGAAAAGGCTTTTAAGATGTTGAAATCAGACATAGAAGATTTCATGGTGCTTGTACAGAAGCTGCCAATCAAGTGTACTGATTTAGAGATAATAAGCTTTGCCGAGTCAGAGGAGATTATAGTGTTATCAAAACGCGCTTTGTTTCTACACATCCATATCGTGGAGATGATGTAAGCTGCAGCAGCTATAAAAACAAGCCTGGTTTGCTCTCCCCACTGACCACCACAAGCAGCAAAAATATCATTCAAAGATGAAACAGAGAAATAGTAGTTTGTAATATCCATAAACCAATTCCACAGAATTTTGGCAAAAGCATATTGAAAGAACAAGTGGTTTGCCGTTTCAGCATCCTCGTTGCACAAACTGCAAACAGAAACAATGGTGCAACCACTGTGTTTTAGACGGTCATCAGTTGGCAAACGATTTTGAAGCAATCTCCAAATAAGAAAAGCCTTGGACGGAGGAATTGTGTTGTTCCATATTAGCTTAGACCAAGGAAGCTGAGAACCTGTAGGAATAAGAAATTTATAAGCATCTTTAAGGTTGAGGCTTCCTAAATCGGTTAAGCTCCATTGAATCTGATCAGTGACATCAGATAGAGGGAGAGCAATATGATTCAATTCTGACATCAAGATTGGAAATTTCTGGACCAGAATTAGAGGAATGATCCATTCCTTATTAACAAGGAAGTCTTGAACTTTGGCAAATAAGATATGATGCAAATGTGTAGGAATATTCATGATATCAACTAATGGCTGTGAAAGCCAAGTGTCAGTCCAAAAGTTAACCTTGGCCCCATTTCCAATTTGCCAGGCTGCATTGGCAAGAATAGTATGAATGAAGCATTTGATTCCTCCCCACACTGAAGATGTAACATGACACGGAACAATTTTATGATTTCTAAAGACTCTAACTCTGAGTAAACAGGCCCATTGTGCATTAGAGGAGACCAATTCCCAAGAAAGTTTCAAGATAGCAGCATTATTGACTGCTTTGATAGATCTCAATCCAAGTCCACCTTGAGAAAGGGGCTGACAGACTTTAGCCCAAGCCACTGTGACTATTTTTTTAGTGTCCACATCCCTCGACCATATAAAGTTCCTCATGCATCTATCCACATAATTAATGAGAGAGGCTGGCCACTTATACACGTGGAAACTATAAGTTAACATACTGCAAATGACTGATTTCACTATCATCACTCTGCCCATGATAGAGAGCATTGAGGCTTTCCACTTGGCCAGCTTAAGCCTAATTTTATCTGCAATAGGCTGAAGATGTATTTTTTTTGGAATCCCTTTAAACACTGGAACTCCCAGATAAGTAAAAGGAAGTGCACCATAAGAAAATCCAAGAATGTCTGCTATGATTCTTTTTCTACGCTCAGAAAGAGGACCAGTATAAAATTTGGATTTACCAAGGCTGATAATTTGTCCTGAAGCATCTCCATAGTCACGAAAGAGGTCCATTAAAAGTCTCATGTTCTTCTGTGTTCCTCTACAAAAGATCATAATATCGTCAGCATATAAAACGTGTGAAGGTATTGGGAAACCTCTTGGGCCTGACATAAGTTGCAATTTACCCTCCTTTACAAAGTTGGAGATGCTTCTGCTCAAGACTTCCTCAGCAATGCAAAAAAGCAAGGGAGAAAGGGGGTCACCTTGTCTAACCCCCCTCTTGCAAGAGAAAAAATCAACAGCCTTACCATTAATGGATATGGACAGTTTAGCAGAAAGAAGAATGGCGTGTATCCAATCACAAAAAGAATTCTGGAATCCGAATGATCTAAGGACATTTAAGAGGAAATTCCAATCAAGGGTGTCAAAAGCCTTTTTTATATCAATTTTTAGAGCAATGTTGCCAGCAAAAGACTTTTTGTGGAGCATATTGATAGCCTCTGAAGCCACACAGATACAGTCTGAGATTTGCCTTCCCTTGATAAAGCCTCTTTGATTTTGGGAAATAATTTTTGGAACAACAGTGGCTAACCGATCTGCAAGAATTTTTGTAATCACCTTGAATTGAAAATTGGCAAGGGCAATAGGTCTGAATTTCTCTACTCTGTCAGCCCCTTCTTCCTTTGGAATGAGAATAACAAGGTTGGAGTTCAAGTTAGGAGGCAGCCACCCTGTTTGAAAAAATTGAAGAACAGCTCTATGGACATCTCCTTCAATAATGTCCCAGAAATGTTGATAGAAGAAACCATTGAAGCCATCAGGACCGGGTGCACTATTCTCATTAAGAGAAAAAATAGCAGCCTTAGTCTCTTCAAGATCAGGGATCTTAGTCAGCATATGGTTGTCTTCCTGGGTAATTATATTGGGAATCACTTGATCAATGAGGCTGTTGCTGACACAAGAGTTGTCAGAGCCAAACAAATCTTTGAAGTATTGAGTCATGTGGCTCTCTATGTCTTTAGCATCTGAAAGTAGCCTGTCACCATCTTTAATAAAAGATATTTTCTTGGAGACACCTTTGATTTTAACCATTATGTGAAAAAACTCAGTGTTCCTATCACCAGAAACAACCCAATTTAGTCTAGATTTTTCTAGCCAAAATTTTTCCTGAGACAAAAGGGCCTGATGCAATTCCAGTTGAGCCTCCTTTTCTTTCAAAAACAAGTCATCTGAAAAACCAGAGAGATCTAACAGGGATTGAATATCATCAAGCTTCTTAGATGTGTTTTGAACTTTGAGGTGAACATCCCCAAATCCAGTTCTGTTCCACTCTTTAAGCTTAAGCTTAATAGCTTTAAGCTTTTGAGAGAGCACATACATAGGGCAGCCATAGAAATTTTGTTTCCAGGTCTCCTCTATAATTTTCCTGCAATCGGAGTGGTCTGCCCACATCCTCATAAATTTGAAAGAAGATCTGCAGGAAGCAAAATCAGCTTTAACTTTGAGAAGAAGGGGAAAATGATCAGACCTGGAACGCGTAAGAGTGCAGCAGGACACCTGGGACCAGAAAGAAATCCAATCCTCATTGCAAATAGCTCGGTCTAGCCTTTTTTGTGTGTAAGCAAGTCCTCTTCGATTATTAGACCAAGTGAACTGAGAGCCAATTGTATTGATATGGATCAAATGATTATCATCTCTCCAATTCCTGAATTCCTCAATAGCAATAGAGTTAGGCTGGCCATTACCTCTGTATTCATGAGTTCCCAAGATGGTATTAAAATCCCCAAACCAACACCAAGGGCCAGAATTAGAGGACTGCAAAATAGTAAGATCACGCCACAAAGATCTTCTAGAGATATAGTTGGTGGAAGCATAGATAGGTGCAAAGAACAACTCAGAGTTATTATGAGTGATAGAGAAGGAAACAAACTGACTAGAGCAACTAATAACCTTGGGCTGGAGATTTTCATCACAAGCACACCATAAGTTTGGAAGCAATGATCCTCTATTATTGACAGCAAAAACTTTAAGATGAAGCTTTTTCCAATAATTTTGATCAATACTATCAACCGAGCACCATGGCTCAGCAATAAAAACCAGATTTGGCTTATAATCAGCACAGACATTACTTAAGACTAACCTTGTGTCATGGTTAGCCAAGCCTCTGGCATTCCAAAAGAGGAAATTCATTGGGACAAATTGCTAGTCCCACCTCTTGCTCGAGGTCTTGACTTGTCAGATTTGGTCTGCTGTGAGGCTTGTATCCTCGCACTTTTCCTTTTAGATTTTGATTGAACTTCAGAAAAAGGAAGATCTTCAGATTGGGATAGATATTTATTGGCAATGTTGCTGTCAGGTAGAGGGGGTTCCATCTGAATTTCTTCTCCTTCAACATCTTCATCACTCCAAAGTCTACCTACAATGCGCATATCATGAGCAACAGCAGGGTTGTTATAGTCAGTCCCATTTCCAATCAGAGGATGAGCTTGTTCCAGAACATTAATTTGCTCTGCAGGAAAGGTTTGAGTAGAATTTTGCTCTGGAGCACCAATGTCAACAAAGAGATTATGGTCCTCCATTCCAAGGTTTAAGTTATCCAAAGATATATTCTGATCTACATTATTATTTGGAGAAATATTCTTGTCAACATTACTTGAAGAAATCGTAACATGGTCAGAGTCTACAATGACTTGGTCCTTGCGATTAGAGTTGTTCACAACATCAGCATCATTAATATCCCCATCAATGGTTGTTGTGCTTTTGTCAGCACCCATATCCTCCACCCTTTTGGTTTTACCTCTTTGATCTTTATCAACCTCCTTGACTTGTTTCATGAGACCAGATCCTTCTAACTTTTCACCAGTATTGAGGTCTTGCTTTTGATGCTTCTTGCACTTACTCAAAGAATGGCCAATCATTTGACAGTAGTTGCAGAATAAGGGTAAGTTGCAGAATAAAGAAAAAAAATAAAAAAAGAGCTTAAAAAAGGTATGTTGCTTTTGAGTGACTTATTAATTATTAATAAAGACAGTCTTGGAACCTTGCTATGTTGGTTTTACATTCTTTTTAGTGACTTATTACTTCTTTTATTCTTTAGACTTTTTAATGAACCAATGCTCCCTTATATTTTTAAGGTTAAATTAATCTGTAGGTTGCTGAACTATTCAATAATTTTTAAATAGGTCCCTAAACTATTTTTTTTTTCAATTGGATGCACCACAAGCTTACTATAGCCATCTTTCTCATCATTTCTCTGTCACTTTCATTGGTAATGTTCCTAAGTGCAAGCTTTTTTTTTTTTTTTGCTGAATTTCCTAAGTGCAAGCTCTTCATTCAATTCTACATGTTTACAAATCCAATTAAGGAAAATAAATTTCACTAGTACAATCAACATCAACATCAATATTCTTTCTCCCCACCCCCACCATTTCCAATACCATCATTCCAAAACTATAAACATCTGAATTGAGAGAGACAATTCCAAAATTTCTTGAAAATATCTCAGGAGCAATGTATCATTGGGTTCCTCTGAGTGCCATCATGGATACCATACTCTCATTACTAGAACATATATCTTAGCGAGTCCAAAATCTGAGATCTTAGGACAAAAGTTCTCATCCAACAGTACGTTGTGGGGCTTTATGTCAAAATGGAATATTTTGGTATTACACCCTCTGCGCAAATATTCCAATCCTCGAGCAACACCAACTGCAATATGGTATAATGTTTTGCAATTCAATTGGTTCACTACTGCCATTACATTGGTTCCATATATGAACTTTTCCAAAGATCCATTATGCAGGAACTCAGACTAGTGTTCTCCTACATCCATCAACACAAAATCTTAATAAATTGACTATGTTAACATGGGATGTTCTACTAATGCTTTCTACCTCGTTCCCTAATCTCCTTCTAATGTAGTAGATTATGATAACTAAAATTGCAACTCCCAAGGCTGCTACACAAACTACAATTGATGAAATGGTGAAAAAGTATCATCAGTCATAATAAACTTTTTGTTCTGTAAAAAGAGCCCATGTTACTTGTTCTCATATCATTAAATATAGTAAATTATGTAAGCAAGGATGTTCTCAATGGAGTTAACATCAACACAAGCCTGAGATTTGGAAGTGACTTTAATGTTAGAGGTTCAATCCCCAATATTTTACTTTTTTAAAACTTATCCTGGTGTTTCCACAAACAATGATCTAAAAAAGATATCAACAATTCTATTGGGCATACAAAACTCATTGACACGGGTAACACTCATTTTGTTGTTTAAGATAGAGCAGAAGTGCAAAACTGAAAAGCTTTCTTATGAAAAGGTATACATATGATCATTTGATCATTTTTTAAGTGTCACTAGTCCTAACTATCCATCCTTCTTAGCAAGCTATTCCAGTACATGTATGTATTTGCTAAACTTTTGAAATTCATACTTGGTTAAATGGTTATAATACTATACTTTTTTAGTTCAAGCGTTTGCCAAAACACTGCTGGATTTAACTGTTTAAAGATTAGTAAGAAAGACAACTACCAAAGTAAATTTAGTAAAATGCTAACATGTTGCTGCTATAACCACTAACTTGTGATCAGTTGACTCTGCAAAAGAAATTGTGCATTAGTAACTCCAATTGAAAGTCACACACACACACACACAAAATGATTATAAAAATTATTAAAAGTAAAAAATAGCATGCCTTTTCTTTTCTTTTGTTTTTTATTAAAAGGTTAAAAGAGGTCAAAGATCCAACAATACAATCCTATGACATTTGATTGAATTATGCAGTGAATTCTATCAAATAGAATAGGACATAACTATTGCCATGGATCTATATTTGATAATTTTGAAATAATATTTAATTTTTATCAAAGTTAATAAGAATCAATAGTAACTCCGACGAGGGTCTTCATAAACTAATCAAATCCAATAAAAATAAAAATAAATCCAAAAAACCTAAAACCAGAATAAATAGAAAACTGAACAACTGAAAATGTAGAAAGTTGAAATTTTTTTATTGGATTGAATTTTGGATTTGATTTTAAAAAAATGATTCAATCCAATCCAAATCAAATTTACACATGTGTGTGTGTGTGTGTGTGTGTGTGTGTTATACACACACACTTATGCTTATATTTCTATTTCTTATATATTTGTAAAATTATCACACATAACTTATGCTTATTTATAAAAAGAATTTATCTAATTAAAAATAACTATTTAGTAACTATTTGAATTAAGCTATATAAATATAATTATCAAGTTGTGTAAATTTATTTTTAGTAGTATATATTTGATGAATTATACTACTATATTAACAGTAAAATGACTTATAAATAAGATATTTGAAATGTTAATTTTTTTTTATTATACTTATTAAATATTTTATCATATATTTAATATTTTCTTTAAAAAAAAGGTAAGTAGTAAATTACACAAATCACCCATGAGATTTTGAGTAATTACACAAACACCCCCACTTTGTTAACCATTACAGTAATCTCATTTGTAGGGGGTGTTAGTATAATATACAAGGATGTGTCAGTGTAATGTTTTCAAACATAAATGAGAGTTATTGTAGGAATAAAAAAAAAAGTGGTGTTATGTGTAATTTGAAAAAAGCTTAGAGAATGCAAGTGTAATATTTGATCTATAAGAAGCTTAATCAGCTAAAAACAAAAGAGAAATGAAGACCGCTCTTCATTTTTGTATTGTTTTAGTTTCTTAAAAGATTAAATAATTTTTTTAGATTAAATTTTATTTTTTAATTAATATAAAATATTTTCATACACTTTATTTATTTATATCTTCTTTTTAAATTATTCATTTTTTATCCGTCCAAAAAATACATCTCTCTACTTTATTTTTTATCTCTATTTCTTTCTTCTCCAATTTACTCATCCAATTCAATTAATCTAACAACAAAATTTGGAGATATAAGGTTGGCTTGGTGGTTGGGAAGGGGGCTTAAGGGTGAAGGGAGAAAGGGGGAGGGAGAGGTTGTAGGTTTGAATTCCTCCCACTGACATTTCTAATAAAACTAACAAATCTCTCTATTTTACAATTCATAGAGCAATGCAGTTCCAACTTTGTCCCTCGTCAATTTTTCTATTAAATTAGGTTAATTGTTTTATTATTTAAAATAAACAAGAGCCAAACAATTATACTGTGTGCTTGACTTTGCAGTCTGTCCCATCTTTCTCTCACTGCAAATCTCTCTGTGCTTTTCAGCTTTTTAGGATGGATTCAAATTTGAATATATTGTTTCTTTCTCTCACCGCATATTTGTGAGTCAAAATCTCTTTTTTTTTTCGTCTCATCATTTTTTTTCTCTTCCTTCATTCTCTCAATGCAAAATTTGAACCCCTTTAATCTCTTATCTTTCTTTTCTTCTCTACACAGATCGTGATTTACTAGTGACTAAAGCTTCTAGTGGCTGACCTTGGATTTGACCAGAGTAATAGTTAAGAGGGAGACGAGGTAGGTATTGGGGGGTTTTGCTTCTTTTCTTTTTTTTCATTTTTATGATGTGTGGGGTTCTCTTTGATTTCTGTTGTAGTTGAGTTTTTGGGTTTTGGGTTGTCGGATCTTTTTTTTTTTTTTTTTAATTTCTCTGCAGATCGTGGTTTAATGGTGAATGAAGCTTTGGGGCCTCGGATTTGACCGGAGTAATCATCAAGAGGGAGTCGAGGTGGTTATTGGGGGTTTTGTTTCTTTTATCTTTTATCATTTTTTTGATGTGTGGGGGTTCTCTTTGATTTTTGTTGCAGTTGAGTTTCTAGGTTTTCGGTTATGGGTTCCTTTTTTTTTTTTATAATTTGTGATTTCCAAATTCAAGATTTGCATGTGATTCTTTGATTTCTATTTCATGATTTTTCTATGTTTCAATTTTTAAACATGTAACCGATTTTGATTTTTGATATATGACTGTGTATAAAGATGATGTGCAGAGGATCATGGAGAGAGTGTTCTACGAACCAATATAGGAGACGATGGTGTCATGCAACGACAAGTGGTTCACGTCGGATGTCGCGATGAAGCTTCTTTTCTTTTTCTTTTATCTTTTTTTTCTTCTAATTAATTTCTTCCCCTTTCTTTCCCTACTAATTTTTTCTTTGTTAATTCTACATTTGCAATGGATGGATTGGTTTGGTGGAATGTTAAGGTCACTCTGTGTGGTTTGATTTTGTGTGGATGGGAATGTAGTGAGCTCATTGTGTGTGGTTTAATTTTGTGTGGCTTTCTGTGGTTTCAGGAGTAGTTTGTGTGGCTTTGGTAATGCTGATCAGCTTGAGATTTTTTTGTAAGAATTGTTTAATAAGGTGAAGGGTAAGGGAATTATTATCCTCAATTATTATTTTTCTTTTCTCCATTTTGTTTTGGTTCCTTTTATTTGAGCAAAGGTTTCGATTTTCCAGCTATTTTTCTGTGAGGTTTGGTAAGGGAATTTGTGAAGCGAGGTTGGTGCTTCTTGATAAACTAAGCAAGAAGGATATCTCGATTCTTAGATGAGTTAACATTACATTGCACTACAATGGTTTTATAAAGATGATTAGTTATCATGGTCTCTTGATTGATTTATATTGCTATGGTTATTATGCATGTTTCACCTAAAATTGGTAACATGATTGTCTTTTTTAGTAGGTTACATAACATGCACTAGATGAGTAAGGGAATTTGGTAAAGGAATTTGTGAAGGGAGGTTGGTGCTTCTTGATAAACTAAGCAAGGGGAGTGGGCAAGCTTTGAAGTTCAAGCAACTTAACATTCATGCTTTGTAAGCATTTCAGAAATGCCAAGATATTCACATAGATTAATGTTTTTTTAAATGGCAACATCCATTTCATTTCACATGGTACCAATTTGTTATTGGTACAAATATGATTTCCTTTGTCAAATCCTACTCAACCTTTTTTATTTTTTTCTATTTTTTGCTCTTTACTGTTAGACTCCATCAAAGCTTCCAATTGGGGATTTCATTGCCCGACAAGATGGCGTTGGAGTTGATCCTTTTGACAAGGTTCGGAGTTAAAGGGATTTTGTTTTTCTGTTTTCTTTCTTAAAGCGTTTATTTTAGTTTGAGTTGTGGTTAATGATTTGGATATCATCTTTAAGTTCTGATTTTTATTTCAAGATGCAGGGAATGGAAACTCCAAATGCAGCTAAGATGTGCTTAGCACAGTGGTTGACAAATAGTTTCAAAATTTCACTCTGTTCATAGAGAGAAGTAAATCCATCTTTGTTTTCTTTAGATATTTTTGTAGTTTACTTATCTTTGACCGACTTACTACCTTCTGAATTATTGTTGCTATCAGTTTAGCACAGTTGATAAATAGTTGTTTTTTGTATCAATTTAACATCTTCACATCTTCGCTCAAGTATTATCTATTTTTTCTTTATTATTGTTAAAATTAAAATTAAAATACTTTTAAAAGGAAAATCCACCCTATCTTTTTTATTTCCTATCCCAAAAATAGGATTCAGTGCATATTCATGTTGACTCTTCACTCATTTGGATATTGATTAAGACAATTCATTTACCTAGATATTTTATATACATCTTTTCTTAGTGAAAAATGTGATCAAATTTTGAACAATATATAAATGTTTTGCTCAGTTGATTGGAATGTTTCCACTCTCTTAGCAAAATATAATTGAACTTAGGCTTATGTGCCACTAATCTGTTGATTCAATAGTAGATTATGAATCATTAATCTAACTAAGCTTGAAATTGAGTCTCACCTGTAACCCTTTGACATCCTAATATAGTTATCTCCCCAAGATAATTCCATTTGGGAGATGATTTTCCCGATTATGCTTTTTTACAGCTTTGAGTGGGCACAAGAAGTCATGTTGTTGCACTACACTCCATTAGTCTAATAGTTATTTAATTGTTACAAGTGAAACACAAGCTTATGTGTTTAATTGCTATATTATATTGTGTCTCACAAGTGAAACACAAGCTCATGTGATTTCTTAACTCTAGAAACCTTTTCTTTTAATGTTAAACATCTTTTTTATCATACATGAATTTAAATTTAGTTCATCTTTATAAATTTCTAACTTCATTGACTCTTATTGTCTATTATAAGTTAAATTTTCTCTTATTATCTATTTCTATTTTCATTGACTCTTATTATCTATTATCTTTACAAGTACAAAAATATAACAAGAAGGATTGCAATAAGTTATGTTCCCTCTTCTCTGTTTTTTATGGTGTTTACTTTATGGTAATTAATGCTTCTGGGTGCTATATTAGCTCTCAGTTGTATAAATAAGCAAATGTCATATACGATTTGGCAAACTATGCATGTTTTGAATGTATTTAGTTGCTTTAGCTTTTGAATATGAAAACTTGTTGGTTTATTTACTACTACTTGAGTAAGTGTTGATAATATCTCAATAATCAATATTAGTTGTGTGTTAGATTGGCTTGTTTTTTCTCAGTCTGTTCTATTTTTCATTGTGTCTAAATACAATACTTCTTGATAGGCTTGGCGGCTTACTTAGAAGTGGAAGCAAACACTTGTGTTGATATGGTATGATTTGGACTGTAGAAGTTTCCATTTTTTTACAAATATTTCCAAAATTTTGGATTAGTAATTGTATTTTTGTATAATTCTATAGAATACATCTGTTGGGAAGGGATCAAGTTAATCGAGTGTTAATCCATGGAAAGGAATGTTATTCATGCACGGTGATAGTATAGAGATTAAGAAAGGTAAAGCTAGCAACCATATTGAGCAGAGCAAATTCCATGGGAATTGGTTTGGGCAACCAGTGCTACAAGTCTACAACTCATGTACGAAGCCCAATTGATATAGTAAGATCTATTATTATTATTATTATTATTATTATTATTATTATTATTATTATTCAAGAACCTCAACTAATACATAAAGGACAAACCTCAAGACATTCAGTAGATGGATCTAACATAAATTTAGATTTAAGAGGATTAGATAATAACAATCCAATAATTTATAAACCAATTTATCAAGAATCTAAAAAATCAGAATCTCCACGGTATTCTCCTACAGCTTCTCAAATTTTAAATACTTTAGACAGAGATACACCTTTTCAAATAGATAAGAATTGGATTAGACAAGATTTTGAAGCATCTTATAATAAAGATAAAAGAAAATGGTATTTCTCAACATTTACCGAAAATCAAACCATAGAATTTAGAAAAATTTATTATAATTACATGGAAGAAAATGAAATAAATTTATACTTCTTTGATTGGTTCGCGATATATAGTAAAGAAAATAACATAACTCATCCTTTTAGAGAGATAAAACAAATAAATCCTTTAAAAAATTAATAACAAGTTGGAAAACTATTAATAATCAAATCATAGAATCAGAATATCCACCTCAACAGGGTATAACTATTCAAATCTCAAAAGATTTAGAAATACAAGCAAGTCCGTACAAAGATACCAAAGGAGAAGAAGAAAAGGTAGTAGATAAAAAAGATATTAAAAAATTACATTCTCAATTAAATTATTCAAATATTATGTTAGAAACAATGACAAAACAATTAACTAGAATAGAAAATCAAAAACAAATTGATATACCTAGTACTTCAAATAAAATAAGATCTCCTGTTAGACCTATTTATAAACTAATAAATGTTCCCCAAAAAGAATTAGAAGCAATAAAACTTGAAAGTCATACAGATATAAAAATAGAAGAAATTAGAAAAAATTTAGAAAAATTAAGTTTAGAAAAATTTTCCATAAACACTCTTGAAAAAGAAGATCTAACAATAAATAAACTAAGAAATTATCCAAAATTAAGAAATTATTATTCAAGACCTTCACCTGCTGATGTTCAATTTGAAGAACGAAGTGAATTAGTTCAAAACTCATTTACATGAAGCGACATACTAGAATGGAATTTAGATGGATTAAGTGAACAAGCTATATTAGACTTAACTTGTCAAATGACAATGGCAGCAACTGCTTATAAAACTAAAGGATGTTCAGATAAAAGTGCTGCAATAGCTATAGTTCAAGGATTTACATGACAGTTAAAAGGATGGTGGGACAATCTATGTACAGAAAATGATAAAGTTTCAATACTAAATAGTATAAAAGCTGAGAATCAAGAACAAGATGCAATATCAACACTTATATATACAATAATTCAAAACTTTATAGGAGATCCTAATATATTTAAAGAAAGAGCAGCTAGTCAATTAGCAAATCTATATTGCCCCATAATGTCAAATTATAGATGGTATAAGATACATTTTTATCAAAAATAACCTTAAGAGAAGATGGATTTGCAGGATATTGGAAAGAAAGATTTATAGCAAGACTTCCTAAATTATTTTCAGAAAAAGTAAAAATGAATTTTGAAAAACATTACGGAAAACCAATAATGTATGATAGTTTAACTTATGGACAAATACATAACATAGTTATAGATACAGGAATACAAGTATGTACTGACTTTAAATTACAAAACAAAATGCGTAAAGAAAGTATGACTAATAGAAGAGAAATAGGAACATTTTGTCATCAATATGGTATAGAAGTCATTAGAGCACCAAGTACTCAGGTTAAGAAGAAAAATAAAAAACCATACATAAAAAATACAATAAAAATACTTTTCAAACTCAAAATAAAGAACAAAATCAAAAACCAAAAAGAAAACCTAAATATAAAAAACTTCCTAAAAAAAGATAATGCTTGCTGGAAATGTGGTAGAATATGACATTATGCTAGTACCTGTAAAGTACAACAAAAAATAAATGAATTAGAAATAGATCAAAAATTAAAACAAAGCCTTATTAATATATTAATAAATTCAGAACCTGAAGAATCTTCCTCTGAAAATGAAGAATATGAAGATGATACAATATATCAATTAGAAAATGAAACCTCTGAAAACTTTGAAACTTCTGATGAAGAATACTGTTTAGGTCCAGAATTATGTACCTACACAGACTGTAAAACATTAAATATGTTAACTAAAGATCAAACTACAACTTTAATATCAATAATAGATAAATTAGAAGATTCTCCATTAAAAGATGAATTTTTACAACAATTAAATAATTTAATACAAAGAGATGAAAATAATAGAACAAAAATAAAAGCAATAGATATGAAAGAAATTTACAACAGATTTAAAAAACCAAATAATCAATTATCTATAAAAGACTTACAGGATGAAATTAAAAATCTTAAGCAAGAAATTCAAATTTTAAAGCAAAATGATATTACTTTAGAATATAGATTATTAGAATTAGAAGGAAAAGAAATATTAAAAACACAAGAAAATAGTCAATACATTCCTAATGAAGAAGAAACATCAAATCAAAATTATATTAATTTATTAAGTATAATTACTACACATAAATGGCATTGTGAAGTAACTTTAATAATTAAAGAAGACAAGTTTAACATGATAGCTCTCATAGATTCAGGAGCAGATATTAATTGTATACAAGAAGGATTAATACCTACTAAATATTATGAAAAAACTTTAGAAGGAGTTACGAGTGCAAATGGATCAAAAATGAATATTCAATATAAATTATCAAATGTAAAAATTTGTAAAAACAAAAATTGTTATAATACTTCTTTTGTATTAGTAAGAAACATGAATACTTCATTAATATTAGGAACCCCATTTCTAACTTTATTATATCCTTTTCAAGTCACTACAAATGGATTAATAACTACAACATTAGGTAAAGAAATATGTTTTGAATTTATAAAACCTCCTAGATCAAGAGAATTAAATTTGGTTAAAGATTCATCAATAAGTCAAATAAACCTAATAGAAAGAAAAAAGAAACACATAAGTATGTTAAATAAAGAAATCCAATATAAAAGAATAGATGAACAACTCAAGAATTCAAATATGCAAAATATTATAAAAAAATTTCAAGACAAAATAGAAAAAGAAATCTGTGAAACTAACCCAATAGCATTTTGGCATAGAAAAAAGTATGAAATATCATTACCATATATAGATGGATTTAATGAAAAAGATATTCCAACTAAAGCAAGACCCATACAAATGAATCAACAATACTTAGAATATTGTAAACAAGAAATACAAGAATATTCAGACAATGGACTAATTAGACCATCAAAATCTCCATGGAGTTGTTCAGGGTTTTATGTCATGAACGCTTCAGAATTAGAAAGAGGGGCGCCAAGATTAGTCATTAATTATAAACCTCTTAATAAAGTATTAAAATGGATAAGACATCCTTTACCTAATAAAGGCGATTTAATTAAAAGACTTAATAATGCAACAATCTTTTCAAAATTTGATATGAAATCAGGTTACTATCAAATTTTGGTGGGGGAGAAAGATAAGTATAAAACTGCTTTTGTAGTACCTTTTGGTCATTATGAATGGAATGTAATGCCACAAGGATTAAAAAATGCTCCAAGTGAATTTCAAAATATAATGAATGATATATTTTACTCATACATGGAATTTGCAATAGTATACTTAGATGATGTCTTAATTTTTTCAAAAAATATTAATCAACATATAGAACATTTAAATAAATTTATAGAAATTATTAAAGAAAATGGATTGGTAGTGTCAGCAAAAAAGATGAAAATATTTCAAACAAAGACAAGATTTTTAGGATATGAAATATATCAAGGAACAATTACCCCAATACAAAGATCAATAGAATTTGCTGATAAATTTCCAAATGAAATAAAAGATAAAAATCAATTACAAAGATTTTTAGGATGTGTCAACTACGTAGCAGACTTTATTCCAAATATCAGAATTTTGTGTGCCCCATTATACAAAAGATTAAGAAAAAATCCTCCTGCTTGGTCAGAAGAAATTACTCAAGTAGTAGAACAGCTAAAAAAGATAGTAAAAAGGTTACCCTGTTTAGGAATACCAGACCTAGATGCCTTCCTAATAGTAGAAACAGATGCATCAGAATTAGGTTATGGTGGGATTCTTAAACAAGTATTTCAAAACTCTTCCAAAGAGCAGGTAGTCAGATATCATTCGGGTATTTGGCATCCAGCTCAGCAAAAATACTCTACTGTTAAACAAGAAATTCTTTCAATAGTCTTATGTCTTCAAAAATTTCAAGATGATTTATTCAATAAAAGATTTTTAGTTCGAACTGATTGTAAAGTTGCTCCTAGTGTTTTACAAAAAGATGTTCAAAATTTGGTTTCAAAACATATATTTGCTAGATGGCAATCTTTACTTTCTTGTTTTGATTTTGATATTGGACATATCAAAGGAAAAAATAATTCTATACCAGATTTTTTAACAAGGGAGTATTTACAGGGCTCAAAATGAGTACAAAGCCCAACAGCAAAGATCAATACGGTCCCCCACTGGGTACCCCTAAAGTTACAAGCTCAATATGGCTTCCAGCCCCTATAACTCCTACCATGACTCCCAGAATAAGAAAAGAAATAGTAAGATCCACAATAGCCAATATAGTTAAAACTTCACCTTCAAGAATAGTACAATCACCAGGCCCTTTAAACCCTTTAACCAATTATTCCAATAGATTCACCCCCCTTCAATACCAAAATACTCTTGTAGGTCCCAGAGATTTTATTACTCAATCCTCCCATGAAGAAGAAAATTATATAGACAAAGATGAAGATCTTCCAATAATGGTACTAGAAAAATCCTGGACTCAATCAACCAATCCACGACAGTTAGCCTCAACCCTTTTCCCTCAAGACTTTCATTACCCTCCAATAAATTTATTAAAAACCAGAACTTTTTATGAGTTTATACTCATAGATACAGACTCAATAGAATTATGGCATAACAAAGATCACCAGGGAAACATTCAGTTTTCAAAATTCAAAATCTTAAAGGTTTTAACCCCTCAAGATTGGAACCAACCCTTATATTCGTCAAAACCATTCTCAAGAGCCTTTAATCCCCAGACCTTTACTTATTATGATTACATGGATGCATGGAGCCATATGTTATACTTAAGTCCAGATCAACACTCCTGGTTTATTTGGTTTAGAAAAGGGATACCTTTAAACTTTCCCAAATGGTTTATTAAATGGTTTCTCGACTTTGGTCCAATTCCGGCAATATTTCCTGACCAAGTTGAAGAAATTTATAAGTACTTCAAAGAACATTCAACATTTGTACCTGGATATCGATTCATATCATTTGTAGCTTCTCAAGGAATTACTTGGATAATGGCTTGGGAATACATTTATACTCGACTTTATGACAATATTGATATCAGAATGTTGACAAGACAAATAAAGGTAAAATGGTGGAAGAAGTTCAATATTGAATTACTCAATAAAGCAAAAATCAATGAATGGTTAAAAACTCATCAAGAACCAAAATCTCAGTTAGAAAAAGATTCTGAACAAGAAGCCTTATTTCTAGCAGAAAAACAAAAGATTATGGCAGAATTAGCATCAGCCACTTCGCAAGAAGAATTTGAAGACCGGCTGAAAAAAGTAAGATCTGTACCAGATAAGAATGCAGAAGAAGAATCCGGAGAAAGCACCTCTCAGTCAAATCAATATCTTCTCAACGGAGATATGTTTGATTAAGTGGTCCAATAAGAAGTGTCGGCAGAAGACGACAACAATAAAGTTAAAAATCTTTTGCTACAGTGTTTTTCCTTCACCTATGGCTCTGATACCATCAGAGACATAATCGGATACCATAATAAAAATTGAAGAGTAATCGAAGAGTGATTGACGAGTAATGGAAGGTAAAATATCAGAGTAATTGAAGACAAAACTTAATTGGAAAAATAAGAAGGATAGGACTTACAAATGAAAGCTTTAAAGTAGAAGACAAGGCAGAGAGCGTGCAAAGATTTGAGAAATTTTTAAAGTGGATTTCATTCATAAAAAACCTCTGCCTTCTAAGGCTCAGAATGAGACCTTATATAGCGGAGGAAGCTAAGCATAATTTACACTCAGGGGTACATAGGATCCCTCATTATTAGGGGTAAAAGGAGAAAGTATAAATTTACAACTGGCACACCTATTAAACAGATAAGATGGCCGACACTCTAAAAGCAGAAAGGACTAAAGTAATTTACAGCTGGGGTCAAGTGACTTGCCAACGCAAAAGATTTTTAACTTTATTGTTGTCGTCTTCTGCCGACACTTATTATTATTATTATTATTATTATTATTAAACCCAAATAACTTTTTAGTGAGGTACAATAATTTTTCTTTAGACTTTAATGAATGGAATTCGTTTTAGCTATCTACAAGTAAAAATACTTAGTAGAGGTTGTTCTTTAGCATTAATCCCACCTATGACATCACCTTTGTCTTGGTGCTAACATTTATCTATTTGTGGACTTCACCGAGGTTAGCTACTTCTTAGGTGTTGACCTTGTGCTTAAATTATTACTCGACTTTTGGCATCTTTTGTTCTTCCATGTTTTATTAATCATGAATATCTCTCAAGGAGCACTTTTAGTAGTAGCATTGCCAAGATTGCAAGCACAAGTACTAACAAAGAAATCATCTTATTTATTGTTTACACTTTCTCTTTTTATATAGCAAGTTGACCCTTTTCTCCCATGCTATGATGAGAGAAGCTCTTTTGGTAAAAAAAAATGAAATGCTCTTATAATTGATTTGATTGAAGTGATGAGTAATGACTATAGGGTGTAGCACTTGGGAAGGTAAACAAGATCAAGTTATTGATTGAGATATCAGGAGCCAAGTTCGGTGGAAGGAAGTATGGAATGTCTAAACTGGCTTCTAATGGAAATCTATATCTGAACATCCGTGGTGAGGCTCGCAAAGAACCTTTCACTGTTTAAACAACTGTTATTTATATTCATTTGAATTTGAATCTTGGAACCAAAATTCGTTTCGTGATTCAGTATTGGATGTCTATAAAAGAGTTATGTGTTGCTTATGTGATCGAGTTCAAGCTTTATTCCTTTTCTTCTTAGAAAATAATATTTTGGACTTTGTGGTATTGTCATGAAGTGGATGAAGTTCCCCGAGCAGTTCCTATTGCTGCAAGTTTTAAGGGGCTATTGTCAGTAGGTTCTTCCTTAGGTGCCTCTTTTTGCTTTGAAGCAATCACAGGAGGAATGTCAACCTCATGTGAAAAGAGAGAGCTAAGTCCTACATTAGCACGACAACCATGAAGAAGAAAAGTAATCTTTCAATCTACAACGATCAAAAAAGGATCAACACCATTCTGTAAAAGACTTACTTTTCTGAAGAAGTAGCAAGCCTCATGACTAAGCTAAAAAAAGGAGAAGTCATGAGTTCTGAGCAAATAGTAGGCACCAATGAATATAATTCAAAATTCAAGTTGTGTGCAAGTTGTACTAGCTAAGGAAGGAGGAGGAACTAACTATGTGATGGAGACAACTCACAATGAATCTCCTTGACCTCCAAGCCTCTCAAGACAAGGAGTAACGGATCTCCTTGGCCTCTAAGACAATGTGCAATGGTCATCTTCAAGAAAGTCTATATAAGGACATTGAAGTGTAGTTGGAGTTCTTTGCTAGAAAGGAAGACTGTATAGAAAAGACATAGGTCAGAAGCCTTATCTGCTTCTGATGCTAGACTTCCTTAGCCTAGACTCTCTTGTTTTGTAGAGGCAAATCTATCTAGCCATAGAGAGTCTGTAAACATCTTCTCAAGGGGAGCTTAGTGATGAGTTTTCCCTGTGAGACATATTAGGTACCTATCCAAATAGAACCCGTTTAGGATAGGGAACCTCAAAAGAGTAATCAGGGGATTACTGCTTCTAAAGGTTTAGAGTGACCACAACATGTTGTTGTGTTGGTCAAGTAGCAGTTGCTATTGAGGGTTCGAAGCCTGAAGAGGCTTTTCGAAAGAATACTTGGGTAGATAGCCTGCAAAGGCTTAGAGAATATTGGGGTGAAGCCTGGAGAGGTTTTTTGAAAGAATACTTAAGGGGAGCCTGTAGAGGCTTAAAGATACTGAGGTGTAGGAGCTTGTGGAGGCTTCAGTAAAAAAAGAATACCATGGTTGGTGCTTGTGTTAGTGAAAATCCTACAGGTGTAGGTACTGGACGTAGCTTGGGTTGGGGTGAACCAGTATAATTCATGCGTGTGCTTTATCCTTCTTACTGCTTTTGATTTGTGTGTTTCTAAATCATTACCTTGAGCAACACTGTTTTTGACATGATTATATCTTTGATATAAATTCTTTTAAACCTGCTCAAATTGTTTTACATGTCCAAAATCAAACACCTACTCATCGCTTTGTATTGACCAAAAGATATTCTACCTACCCTGAATCTGACATTTTTATGAGTAGCTTCTAAAGCAGTATATGAAAGTATTTTTGTATGATTCTTATTGAATAATCATTTTATACAAAGTACTATATATAAAAGGATAATGTTTGCTTTCAACAAAGCTTCTTGAATTTGGTACTCTGATATATCTTTAGAACTTCAGAAGCCAAGTGTTCTTTTGCAGAAAAACCCATAGTCGGTTAAATATCACTATTCAACCCCTCCTTCTAGTGACCTTCTGATCCACTTCAATTCCAAATAGATTAATAACGTCTTAAAAAACTGTCATTTGTCTTGCTCTAGAAATATACCAACCTTTAATGGGGATTTTGTTACTAGTAAAGACAAAGATCATTTATGTTACTAGTATTAGGCTGTGAAGTTTAGGTTCCATTATTGCTATTTTGTTTTGTTGTATTGGGTTGTCTTTTTTTATTATTTTATCAATGTTAGTTTTAATAGCAAAGTTGAGGGGTTTTGGATATTATCCCAAAAGAGATATATGATTAAAATGTATTTTAATTATATTATATATGAAATTAATATTTTGATTACATTGAAATTCAGTTTATTTATTTATTTTTTAAAAAATGAGATATATATTTAAAAATAAAAATTAAAAAATTGTAAAATCAACGGAGAAGAAAAATTTTATAAAATAAATATTAATATAGAATGTGGATTTTATCAAGCTGCATCTTTAGAGAATTTTGTTAAGAAAATAACAATTAAATTAGTAATCAATGAATAGCTGATAGCTGGTAATGCAGTAAAAAAAAAAAAAAACTTATAGCTGGTAACAGTTAGTATGGAAGGGGAAGGAGAAGGAGTAAATGTGTTTTTGAAAAAAAATAAAATTCTTGTGCAACAAAATAAAAAAATATTGATCATTAAGACATAAAAATAGATATATGTAAATATGTTATGCTATAGTGAATATTATTATTGATTATATATATATATATATATATATATATATATATAATATGTAATATGTTAATATTTTGTTCTTAAAAAAATGGATAAAAAACTTGCCCGTGTGTTGCAAGGGTGACAAATAAAAAATATTTATTTACAAATATTCTTTGAAATTTGGATTTACTTTAACCAAAGTATTAATTTATTCACGATGTTTTAAAACAATATATATAGTGTATGGTTTACATGTTAAACATTTGTTGTTATTGAGAGATCCAAATAAGTCAAACTATAATTTATATTTAAAGTTGTAATTGATTTTTAATTCATATTATACAATTCCATAATATAAACGTGGACCAACAAAACAATTAAAGTAATATTATATGAAATAGTTTTATATTCAATCTACTTTGTGTAACAAAGCAAATGTTTATATTCAATGTGTTTTAATTGTAAAAAAAAAAAAGAAAAAAAAAGAAGAACTGACCTAACTAGGTCGTAGATACTGAGTTAGAACAAAAACTAAGTGTGTGCACCTAACCTTCTACAACATCTAGAAAATACCTACATGAGAAAGCAACACTTAATCGCTTAATTTTTCTTGTTTGCTGTGTTAGTTCCAGCTATTCATTTTCTCCATCAAAGGCTCTCATTTACTGGACAATCAAGTTCACCTGGACATTTTCCTATTAGAAAACCAGAGTGACCATGGAGCTGTGGTGGTTTTGCGCCAACATGTCTTTCGAGAAGCGGTGAATGGAATGTAAGAGATAGTGCTAAAAATGCCATGTTTTCAAAAGAACTGTTGACAACCTGATAATTGTAGAAAATTATGATTAATTTATGATTATTGTAATTCTTCATACTCTTGAGGCAACAAATAAATTTAATGAAGGAGTCGTGCATCATTGCACGGGTTTTACACTAGTAATAGAACAAACAACACATAGATTGTTGTATAAAAGTTTTCTCTCTTTAATCTAAAACTACAAATTGAGAGCAGAGAGACTAACATGGAGCTGGAGGAAAACTCCACTGCTCTTGCATTTCCTGCAGTCAGTGTTATTCCAATTCAACACAAACCCTTTTCTCAATGCCTCTCAAACCCCTCCTTCTTCATCTTCCACCGTTGCGTTCACTCAAATGTTGACTTTTGTAGGAATAGTGAAACTTAGATGCATTGACTCAAATATTGACAACTCTAGCTGTGGTCATGTGATGTCCATGGTAATTTGGTCAGCAGGTTCACATTTGCAACAGTTTAATTACTACGAGAGGGATGAAGAAAATTGCTTATTATTGGTTCTCTGATTGAAATTTCACCAAAGGGCCAAAACACACTTTTGGAAGACATAGTTCTACAATTCAATTTGAGTTTAAGCCTTAAAGAATCTTTCTCTTCATATATGAACTTTTCAAGAGATCCATTGGACATTTAACTGCCATATACATACGCTACCATACCCTCCTTGGCCTAATTTGTTTTTGAAGGAGTTGGTCATTTTCTTTACTTCCAAATAATATCCATGTCCATCAAAACTCCCAACGCTCCAGCAACTGAAATAGCTGTAGGTTTATTTTATTAAGAAGTTAGAATGAGAGAAAAAAAAAAAGTATACTTTTCATGATAGTTTATTTTCATATTAACTTTTCTGGAAGAGATATTTTTGTTAAAAGGAGTCACTAGACTTCCTTTCTACAAGCAATCACAAATGAAGAATTTAATAAATTTACAGCCCCCCTTTCTGCATTCAAATCAAATAAATTAATTTAACCTAATTGAAAAAAAATAGTTTAAGGACCTAATTAAAAATTCTTGAGTATTATAGGGACTTACAGATTAATTTAACATAGTTTTAATGACTTTATATTTACAAATTTGCTCTGTGACATGAAAAAAGAACCAAACTCCTAGAAAATTTATGTTTAATAACTTGATTTCATTAACAAAGTGATTTTTGAAATTTTTATTATTTGCAAATTATTATTAAAACAAATTTTTTAACCAAAGTAATTTTATGAAAATAAAATTAATTTACACAATATTTTTTATATTATAAATATACTTTTTCTTTAAATAAAATAACTAGATTTAAATAAAATTAAAAAATTTTATATTATAAATATACTTTTATCCAAAACATAATGTTAGAGTCTTAAACTTTTTTTACGTTGCAAAAAAAAGAGTCAATAAGGACTAAATTAAACAAAGATGAGTATATATTTATGTGCTATAGGTGAAAATTGACATAAAATGAAGATAGAACCCATCAAATTTGTACACACCAGATCAAATAAATTTCTTACATAACACTCTATAACCATAACTCTCAAAGAATATAAAAAATATTACATTAATAAATGAAAGAAATAAACATTCATGAACCTATATAATACACGACATAAAACATGTGTTGTATTGTCATCCAGGATTTGCAGCACCATCATTGTTTTGGCGAAATTTCTTCGTATCAGCCAGTTGCTTTTTTCCATTCTTATGGCTTTGCATGACAATTTTCGATTGAGTTCCAACCTGATAAAACGCGCACCAAAACTTAAATTTCTTCCTTGTTAGTGTGCATTTGTTTCCCCTACTTCTTTACTAGTAGTTGTTTCATTTTGGTTCTCCAGACCAACTAAACCTTTGCTTTTGTTGACATCATGATCCTCTTCTTTGGATTCCAATATGCTTGAGTGTACAGGGGTTAAGCAAGGATGAAGTGTCTGACCTTCTGGTCTTGAATCTCGCCCTAAATACATGGTAACAATGACTTTAGTACATTTCACTCAATGTTTACTTTTCTTTAATAATAATGATGTTCTGTTGCTCTTACCTATTTTTTGCATTCTCGTGGATGCTTTAGCCTTGTGCTTTTTTCCTTGAATATGATCATTCAAGCCTTTCTCACTCGTTGTAGTAATCTGACATAGCTCACATCTCCACTCTCGCTTGACTTTCTTCTGTAAACTTTCATTGTCTTCAACTGCAGGTGTGACCGCTTTGCGCTTTCCACCATAATGACCAGCATTTGGTCTAGCCTGCAATGGGATAAACAAAATCATTTATGCTCATTGGCCAATTAAGAGCTGCAACACAACAAAATATTCAAGGGACATTCTCAAACAAGGTGACAATTTTTAGTCAAAAATTAAGAAAAAAAAAACTTTTTCACAATCCAAACAACACACCAAAGAAGAAGTAGGAAAATAAAATCAAAATTGAAGATAAAGACACAAAGGAAGGGTAAATTAAACACAAGACTATACACTAACCAGTAGGATCACTTTATCCTTGCTATTTCGCGTAACTTGTCTGTTATCATCATGGAAATGGGAGGGTGAATGGAATTGTGACCCGCCAAACCTATTATTGTTATTAAATGAGATCCCCTCCGATCTTTGCATTGGGATTCTGAATGCTCTCTCGGATACCATTTCTCTCCTCACTTCTTCTTCTAGCTCTCGCCGTCGTGCCAACGCTATCTCGCCAGCAATTATTTCTCTCCTGATCTCCTCTTTCTCCAACTCCCACTGTATTTGCTGTGTCTCCAACTCTCGCTGGAACGCTTCCTCAGCATTGATCGGCACCATCGTTGGGAAAACTCTGGGTGCCAACACATTGTTGGAAAAACTACCTGGCACAAACTCATACCCTGGAAAGCGAATAGCAAAAAAAATGAACTCATGTAGCTAAAGTTCTTTATTTTTTAAATTGCAAAACAAATGGGTATATATCTTGAAAGGAACGTGAATAGAAGTGAGCATTACCTTGTAATGGGCATCTGGAGAAGTAAGCTACATCAGAAAGAGGGCGTGGTGGTGGCGATGTTGTTCTTTTGTTTTGGCCATTAAGATTTTTGAACTCCATGACAAAGTTTAGAACGTGAAACAAAGGGAAAGACGCAGAGAAAGATAAACAACTGCCAATGAAATCAGAGAAAATGTGAGTGTTTGTGTGCAGTGTTGAGTTTGAAAGGGTGATTAAATAAGGAAATTTCTCTCACTCTTTTGATAAAATTCTTCCAATAAAGTTTGACTCCAATAAAAAAATTTAATATGAATAAATTTAATATGGTCAAAGTTTGAAATATTTATTGTTTCAAATTTTAAGCATTAAATATTCATTGACTACATACATTTGATATTATTAATTAATTAAGAAGTGGATGACTCATAAATACAAATAATTGTCATGATGAATATAATAAATAAATATTTTTGAATATATCAATTATATTAAAATTAAAAATTATAATTTATATAAAAATATTTTGAATACATAAATTATATTTTACACTTATGATAAATAGTTTCAATAATATTTGTAGGAAGCCAAGTAATATTTCATTTGGGTATCTAAAGATTAATTAAAAAATTAATAATAGAATATCTTATTATAAAGAGATAAATTTATTAACAATTTTGAATGTTTTCCATTTAATTTTTTACTTTTTACTCTGTCAACCTATTAGCAATTTTCTTATTATTTCTAATCAATTAAAGGTATTTTATTTTTAATTAATATATGATTGTAAAAAAAGGAAGTTAAAATCTTGAGTATTAAATGATAGCATTATTTTAATGCATTCTCCTTATGTTTCATATTAATAATACCATTAATAGTTTATTATATTTGACAAACTTTTTTTTAACATTTATTGAAATAATAATAAGCATGTATTGGTAAAATATTAAATATAATGTTTTAATGAAAATATTAATTTATTCTTTGACTATTATTTTTATAGATATTAGTAAACAAAATTATTAATAATGTTTAAATAATTTTTTTTTTGTTTGAACCACAGGTTTTTGGTCTCCCGCTAAGTGCAATCCTGTTCAAGCCTAGTAGGACCATTCTGGATGGTAAAATTCTTCCTCCGAGTATTTAATGTAGCTGCATACCAAGGAATCGACCTCGAGACCTCTAGTTAAGCTGGAATAACTCCACGCTAGTTGATCCACGCACTTAGTGGTAAAGTAAATTGAAAAGATAAGTAAAATTAAAAAGTGATACTTTATTCAACATTAGATTGAATTAAAATAATTTTAAATATAAATTGCTTAAATTGACTTTGGATATATCTTTAATTTTTCACTATAAACATTTTTTTTTACTTTAAATCATTTAAATTTAAAAATAAATTTTTCATTTAAAAAACTCTCAAGATTCTATTTAAATAAATTTTTACTTATTTTTTATTTTCTAATTAAATATAAAGGCGAGAAAATTAGTTTTCTTTATTTTTAAAGATTGTCTATTTAATTCTCACTTAGATACTAAAACGGAATATTATTTGATTGTATAGCAAATATAGGATGGGAAAATTCACGCAATAAACTAAATATATGATGACCCATGAAAATTAATATATATTTTTTTATGAAAGGCAGGAAATGTGCTAAGGCAAATGAAAGAGTGCAATCCCAACTAGGTTGGCACTGCAAACTTTCAAAGCCAAAGCAGCACACTCCACTATATTAAAATCCAAAAAGAAAATAAAGATCATGGAGGGACAAAAGCCAAAACCCATGTACAATCATTTGAACCTAAAACAAGGAAGATCATATCTATTCCTAAAGAACTCTTCCCAAATAAAAGATGGAAGAGAGTGCCACCAAACCAAACCATGGGTGGTACAACCATGTGAGGCAAGCCTATCTGCACAAAAATTGCCCTCACGAAAAATATGAGATATATAGAAAGACATAGAGAGAGTAAGATTTATACAATTGAGCCATCTATTTCTAAGTCTCCAAGGAACCACATTATGTGACTTGAAAGCTTTAAGAACAAGCAATGAATCACATTCAATCCAAAGCTTTCTCCACCCTTTAGCAAAAGCTATCCCTATAGCTATCATAACCCCAACCAACTCAGCATGAAGAACATAGGAGTTACCCAAGTTGGAGGAAAAACCACCCAAAAAAGCTGCTCTGTAATCCCTGAAGATACCCCCGCAACCAGCTGGACCAGGGGCACCCTTTGCTGCCCCATCAATGTTGCATTTCACCAAATGACATGGCGGAGGTTTTCAAGTAACTTGGAAAATTTTTGGAGCCTTTGGACGATGGACAGGAATCATAAAAGTCTTCAAAATCTGGAATTCTATTATGTCCGAGGACATATATCCAGAGCTGAGTTTTCCAACTAAAGTAACACCAGCTGAAATATAGTTTTTGGCCATTTGGAGCAAAACAGATTTATTATCAAAACGCGCAGGATTTCAGTAGAACCAAATTGTGGAAATAATGTAAACAATACCCGCAACAATAACATCGCAAGCTTGAGAGCTCCAATTTTTATCACAAACTCTTAGAACTTCTATCAAAGATGAAGTATTAATATTGTGTTGGACGATACCTTCAAACCATCTCCGAAGGAACCTTGCAAAACAGCAGTCAAAGAAAAGGTGTTGTGTAGTTTCAGCATTAGCTTGACAGAGACTACAAATGGACACCACAGTACAACCTCTACTCCAAAGACATTCATCAGAGGGCATTCTATTGTGAATAATGCACCAAAGGAGAAAGGATTTAGAAGGGGGAATTGATCTGCGCCAAATAACCTTAGCCCAAGGAGGTTAATATGATGTATATATTTATAAAATAATGTTACTTTCATAATTTTATTTTTCATTTGTGTAAGACTGCCTTCCCAAACTCTTATTATCGAATGATCACACTGAAATAAGAATTTAGGATCTCATACATATTATTCAAACACTTCATTTTTAAACTGATCCTAGTTGGTTATTTATATGGTTTAGATGATTTTTTTTATTTCTAGAAAATTCATAATATTCTTATTTCTTTCATTTTAATGTTGTTAAAATAAATTTACAGCAATTTTTTATTATTATTAGATAGATTTTGGTTGACTTATTATTTTTCTCATGTAGAGATTAAATAAAAAAGGTCATGATATTTAAAAAGATGAAACAAACTTACAATATTTGGAGAGGATAGAAATAAAAAAATACTACGAAAAATCATTTGATAAATAAAAAGAATTTAAAAACTTGTATAAAAAGAATGAAAAATAAAGGAGTAAAGTACCAATCTAAAAAATTATAAATTTTTAAGGGACTGAATGCATAATAACCATTTGACTAACTTTCAAAATCAATTATTTCCATCCCTACTGTACTACACATTAAAATATAAAAATTAGAATTAATTTATATGCACATTTTAATGATTTAAAATTCATTTTATCAAAATCAAACTTATCTAATTTTAAAACAATCGATCCCTTAATTAAGCCTAAGAATAGATATCCTAGTTTTAAGATGTCATGTCTTTTAAGATCATCTCAATTACTACAGATATTTTACCTTGACATAAATTTACAGGTGAAAAAAAAATTCTTTACAACTAATATGATTGATACTTCATGTCTTTCAATAGTTTACATTGACAAAATTACAAGTGAATACAAATTTCTTTAAACTTCAGTTTTGTATTTAATTCAAGTACTGCAATAATTAAATGTACGCTTCACTTTTGTGTAAGAAATCTCGGACTAGGTAGCTAGTGCTGAGCATATGGTTGGTCAGTTCGGCTGCTTAAGCCAGGAAATCTTTACATTTGAACGTTTATTTTATTTTTTACGTTTGCATGTTAATGTTCAAATACCAAATTGAACAAAGAGCCTATCTTGCACCCTATAAAGCAAGTGGATGTTAACCTTAATCCACGTTCAAGCTTAACTTTGCAAGAAAATAATACATAAGAGTAGTATTTTTTCGCTTTTAGCCCTCTTGATTCATCTTAACTACTGTAATTGATTTTCGTAAAAAAAAAAAAAAAAACTACTGTAATTGACAAGAAGATTAAATTAACTTTCAAAGAAATATTGCAATATGATTTTTTTTATGGAGAAGTTAGATCAAATATTTTTTTCACAGAAACTCTTAAAAGTAAAAGGACTTTATTTATAATAAAGAAAAAAATAAAAATAAAAGAGCTTAAAAAAAGGTATGTTGCTTTTCAGTGACTTATTAATTATTAATAAAGACAGTCTTGGAACCTTGCTATGTTGGTTTTACATTCTTTTTAGTGACTTATTACTTCTTTTTTTCTTTAGACTTTTTAATGAACCAATGCTCCCTTATATTTTTAAGGTTAAATTAATCTGTAGATTGCTGAACTATTCAATAATTTTTAAATAGGTCCCTAAACTATTTTTTTTTCAATTGGATGCACCACAAGCTTACTATAGCCATCTTTCTCATCATTTCTCTGTCACTTTCATTGGTAATGTTCCTAAGTGCAAGGCTTTTTTTCTTTTTTTTTTGCTGAATTTCCTAAGTGCAATCTCTTCATTCAATTCTACATGTTTACAAATCCAATTAAGGAAAATAAATTTCACTAGTACAATCAACATCAACATCAACATCAATATGCTATCTCCCCCCCACCCCCACCATTTCGAATACCATAATTCCAAAACTATAAATATCTGAATTGAGAGAGACAATTCCAAAATTTCTTGAAAATATCTCAGGAGCAATGTATCATTGGGTTCCTCTGACTGCCATCATGGATACCATACTCTCATTACTAGAACATATATCTTAGCGAGTCCAAAATCTGAGATCTTAGGACAAAAGTTCTCATCCAACAGTATGTTGTGGGGCTTTATGTCAAAATGGAATATTTTGGTATTACACCCTCTGCGCAAATATTCCAATCCTCGAGCAACACCAACTGCAATATGGTATAATGTTTTGCAATTCAATTGGTTCACTACTGCCATTACATTGGTTCCATATATGAACTTTTCCAAAGATCCATTATGCAGGAACTCAGACTAGTGTACTCTTAGATCCTTCAAAACAAAATCCTAATAAACTGACTATGTTAACATGGGATGTTCTACTAATGCTTGCTACCTCGTTTATGAATTCCTCTCCATTACCTTTGGAGCTATTCAACATCTTCGCAGCAACTAAACGATCATCTTGTATCTTACCTTTGTAAACACTTCCATATCCTCCTTGGCCTAATTTTTCTACAAAGGAGTTGGTAATCTTCTTTATGTCTGAGTAGTTACACCTTCTTATTGCAAGTGGTCCGTGATTCTTGAGGAAGGCCTCAAAATCTTTATGAGCTTTAGATTTATCCTTCTAATGTAGTAGATTATGATAACTAAAATTGCAACTCCCAAGGCTGCTACACAAAGTACAATTGATGAAATGGTGAAAAAGTATCATCAGTCATAATAAACTTTTTGTTCTGTAAAAAGATACCATGTTACTTGTTCTCATATCATCAAATATAGTTAATTATGTAAGCAAGGACGTTCTCGATGGAATTAACATTAACACAAGCCTGAGATTTGGAAGTGACTTTAATGTTAGAGGTTCAATCCCCAATATTTTACTTTTTTAAAACTTATTCTGGTGTTTCCACAAACAATGATCTAAAAAAGATATCAACAATTCTATTGGGCATACAAAACTCATTGACACGGGTAACACTCATTTTGTTGTTTAAGATAGAGCAGAAGTGCAAAACTGAAAAGCTTTCTTATGAAAAGGTCTACATATGATCATTTGATCATTTTTTAAGTGTCACTAGTCCTAACTATCCATCCTTTTTAGAAAGCTATTCCAGTACATGTATTTATTTGCTAAACTTTTGAAATTGATGCTTGGTTAAATGGTTATAATACTATACTTTTTTAGTTCAAGTGTTTACCAAAACACTACTGGATTTAACTGTTTAAAGATTAGTAAGAAAGACAACTAGCAAAGTAAATTTAGTAAAATGCTAACCTGTTGCTGCTATAACCACTAACTTGTGACCAGTTGACTCTGCGAAATAAATTGTGCATTAGTAACTCCAATTGAAAGTCACATATACACACACAAAATTATTATAAAAAATGATTAAAAGTAAAAAATAGCATGTCTTTTTTTTCTTCTTTTTTTTTTTTAAGAAAAGGTTAAAAGAGGTCAAAGATCCAAGAATACAGTCCTATGATGTTTGATTGAATTATGCAGTCAATTCTATCTAATAGAATAAGACATAACAATTGCCATGGGTCTATAGTTTATAATTTTGAAATAATATTTAATTTTCATCTAAGTTAATAAGAATCAATCATGACTCCGACGAGGGTCTTCGTAAACTAATCAAATCCAATAAAAATAGAAAAAAAAAATCCAAAAAAACTAAAAACAATAAATAGAAAACTGAACAAACTGAAAATCTAGAAAGTTGAAATTTTTTTATTTGATTGAATTTTGGATTTGATTTTAAAAAACATTCAATCCAATCCAAATCAAATTTACACACACACACACACACATATACTTATTTATAAAAAAGAATTTATCTAATTAAAAATAACTATTCAGTAACTATTTAGCTATATAAATATAGTTATCAAGTTGTGTAAAATTATTTTTAGTAGTATATATTTGATGAATTATACTACAATTAACTGTATAATGACTTATAAATAAGATATTTGAAATTTTAAATTATTTTTTATTATACTTATTAAATATTTTATCATAAATTTAATATTTTTTTTTTTTAAAAAAAGGTAAGTTTTGTTTAGTAAATTACACTAATCACCCTGAGGTTTCGAGAAATTACACAAACACCCTCGCTTTTTTAACCATTGTCAGTGTAATATTTTCAAACATAAATGAGAGTTAATGTAAGAATAAAAAAAGAGAAGTGTTATGTGTAATTTGAAAAAAGCTCAGGGAATGCAAGTATAATATGTGGTCTATAAGAAGCTAAATCAGCAAAAAATGAGAGAAATGAATATCACTCTTCATTTTTGTATTGTTTTAGTTTCTTAAAAGATTAAATATTTTTTAGATTAAATTTTATTTTTTAATTAATATAAAATAGGTTAAATTAATCTGCAGGTCCCTATACTTTTACCAAATTTTCAATTAGGTACCTGAACTTTTTTTCTTTTAATTGGGTCCTTGAACTTTTAATTATTTTTTCAATTGGGTCCTTCATCTAATTGTTGTTATGAAAAACTAACCGCAGATATTTAATTCGAGGTGTAGAGAGTGAGTTGATACTTATGGAATGTATTGTAAGCACAACTGAATCAATTCTAAAATATTTCTGCAAAGTTTCAGTGTTTATAGGTCAATTTAACTCAAGCGTTCTTTTACAATTATTTGGCTCTGCAGAAGTTTAAAATAGAAGTTTAAAACTTTGCAGAAAACTCTCAATTTATAACGAAAATTAGACCGAAGGACCCAATTGAAAAACAAATAAAAGTTCAGGGACCCAATTGAAAAATAAATAAAAATTCAGGGACCCAATTAAAAGAAAAAAAAGTTCAGGGACCTAATTGAAAATTTGGTAAGCTTATAGGGACCTACAAAGTAATTAGAGCTATAAAATATTTTAATACACTTTATTTATTTATATCTTCCTTTTAAATTATTCATTTTTTATCCGTCAAAAAAATGCATCTTTTTTTTTATTTCTATTTCTTTCTTCTCCAATTTACTCCTCATCCAATTAAATTAATCTAACAACAAAATTTGGAGATATAATATTGGCTTGGTGGTTGGGAAAGGGGGGCTTAGGGTGAAGGGAGAAAGGGGGAGGGAGAGGTCGTGGTTTCAAATCCCTCCCACTAACATTTCTAATAAAACTAATAAACTAACATTTGTCGATAAAAAAAAATCTAACAACAAAATTTAGATTTAATTACTAAGTGTTATCTATACTGTCTTTCAAATAGAATTAGAATTTCACTTTAATAAAATTTAGAATAAAGAGTCATATAGATTAGTAAAGTAAAATTTTAATTCCAATTAAATCTATAACTTTACATTGAAGGATCCATTTGTAGGCCATTTTTACTATTCATAGAGCAGTACAGTTCCAACTTTGTCCTTTGTGAATTTTTCTGTTAAATTATTTTATTATTTAAAATAATCAAGAGCTAAACAATTATGCTGTGTGTTTGACTTTACCGTTTGTTCCATCTTTCTCTCACTACAAATCTCTCTGTGCCTTTCAGCTTTTTAGGATAGATTCAAATTTCAAATTTGAACCTATTCTTTCTTTCTCTCACTGCAAATTTGTGAGTCAAAATCTCTTTTTTTTTCTCTCTCTCATTTTTTTCTCTTCCTTCATTCTCAATGCAAAATTTGAACCCCTCTAATATCTTATCTTTCTTTTCTTTTCTTCGCAGATCATGGTTTAATGGTGACTGAAGCTTCCAGTGGTTGACCTTGGACTTGACCAAAGTAATCATCAAGAAGGAGTCGAGGTAGGTATTGGGGGTTTTGTTTCTTTTCTTTTCTTTTTCATTTTTATGAAGTGTGGAGTTCTCTTTGATTTCTGTTGTAGTTAAGCTTTTGGGTTTTGTGTTGCGGGATCCTTTTTTTATTTTTTTAATTTCTCTACAGATCATGGTTTAATGGTGAATGAAGCTCTGGGGCCTCAGATTTGACTGGAGTAATCATCAAGAGGGAGTCTAGGTGGGTATTGGGGGTTTTGTCTCTTTTCTCTTTTTTCATTTTTATAATGTGTGGGGGTTCTCTTTGATTTTTGTTGCAGTTGAGTTTCTGGGTTGTGGGTTCCTTTTTTCTTTTTTATTTGTGATTTCCAAATTTAGGATTTGCATGTGATTCTTTGATTTCTGTTTCACGATTTTTTTGTGTTTCAATTTTTGAACATGTAACCGATTTTGATTTATGATATTTTTGACTATGTATAAAGATGATGTGCAGAGGATCACGGAGAGAGTGTTCTACGAACCATTACAGAAGACGATGGTGTCATGCGACGACAAGTAGTTCACGTCGGATTTCGCGATGAAGCTTCTTTTGTTTTTGTTTTTGTTTGTTTTTTTCTGCTAATTAATTTCTTCCCCTTTCTTTTCCTATTACTTTTTTCTTTGTTAGTTCTAGATTTGCAATGGATGGATTGGTTTAATGGAATGTTGAGATCACTGTGTGGTTTGATTGTGTGTGGAAGGGGATGTGGTGAGCTCACTGTGTGTGGTTTGATTCTATGTGGCTTTCTATGGTTTTAGGAGTAGTTTGTGTGGCTTGGGTAATGCTCAACTTGAGATTTTTTATAAGAATGGTTTAATAAGTGAAGGGTGAGGGAATTTTTATCCTTCATTAATTTTTTTCTTTTCTCCATTCGGTTGTGGTTCCTTTTCTTTGTTTTAAGGGTTGTGGATGGGGATGTGGTGAGCTCACTATGTGTGGTTTGATTCTATGTGGCTTTCTATGTTTCAGGAGTAGTTTGTGTGGCTTTGGTAATGCTCAGCTTGAGATTTTTTGTAAGAGTGGTTTAATAAGGTGAAGGGTAAGGGAATTTTTATCCATTATTATTATTTTTTTCTTTTCTCCATTTTGTTGTGGTTCCTTTTATTTGGGTAAAGGGTTTAATTTTCCAGCTATTTTTCTGTGAGGTTTGGTAAGGGAATTTGTGAAGGGAGGTTGGTGTTTCTTGATAAACTAAGCAAGAAGGATATCTCGATTCCTAGATGAGTTAACATTACATTGTCCTGCAACAATTTTATATAGATTATTGGTTATCAGGGTTTCTTGATTGATTTATATTGCTATGATTACTACGCATGTTTCATCTAAAATCAGTAACATGATTGTCTTTTTTAGTAGGTTACATAACATCCACTAGATGAGTAAGGGAATTTGGTAAAGGAATTTGTGAAGGGAGGTTGGTGCTTCTAGATAAACTAAGCAAGGTGTGGGCAAGCTTTGGAGTTCAAGCAACTTAACATTCATGCTTGGTAGGCATTTCAGAAATGCCAAGATATTCACATAGATTAATGTTTTTCTTAAATGGCAGCATCCATTCCATTTCACATGGTACTAATCTATTATTGGTACAAATCTGATTTCCTTTGTCAAATCCTTCTCAACCTTTTTTTTTATGCTCTTTACTATTAAGAACTCCATCAAAGCTTCCAATTGGGATTTCATTGTCGAGCAAGATAACTTTGGAGTTAATCTTTTTGACAAGGTTCAAAGTTAAGGGGATTTTTTTACTGTTTTCTTTCTTAAAGCACTTATTTTAGTTTGAGTTGTAATGAATGATTTGTATATCATCTTTGAGTTCTGATTTTTATTTCAAGATGCAGGGAATGGAAGCTCCAGGTGTAGCTAAGATGTGCTTAACAAAGTGGTTAAGAAACAGCTTCAAAATTTCACTCTGTTCATAGAGATAAGTAAATCTATCTTTGTCTTCTTTGGATATTTTTGTAGTTCCCTTTTCTTTGACTGACTTACTATCTTTTGAATTAGTGTTGCTATCAGTTTAGCACAATTGAGAAATAGTTGTTTTTTGTATCAGTTTAACATCTTCACATCTTCGCTCAAGTATTAGCTTTTTTTTCTTTATTATTGTTAAAATAAAAATTAAAATACTTTTAAAAGGAAAATCCATCCTATCTTTTTTATTTCCTGTCCCAAAAATAGGATTTAGTGCATATTCATGTTGACTCTTCACTCATTTGGATATTGATTAAGACAATTCATTTACCTAGATATTTTAGATACATCTTTTCTTAGTGAAAAATATGATCAAGTTTTGAACAGTATATAAATGTGTTGCTCAGTTGATTGTAATGTTTCCATTCTCTTAGCAAAGGATAATTAAACTCAGGCTTCTGTGCCACTAATCTGTTGGTTCAACAGTAGATGATGAATCATTCATCTAACTAAGCTTCAAATTGAGAATAGTTATGTCCCCAAGATAATTCGATTGGGAATGTGATTTTCATGATTATGCACTTTTACAACTTTGAGTGGGCACAAGAAGTCATGTTGTTGCACTACACTACATTAATCTAATAGTTATTTAATTGCAACAAGTGAAACACAATCTCATGTGTTTAATTGCTATATTATATTGTGTTGCACAAGTGAAACACAAGCTCATATGATTTATTAACTCTAGAAACCTTTTCTTTTAATGTTAAACATCTTTTTTATCATACATGAATTTAAATTTAGTTCATCTTTATAAATTTCTAACTTCATTGACTCTTATTGTCTATTATAAGATAAATCATCTCTTATTATCTATTTCTAACTTCATTGACTCTTATTATCTATTATCTTTAAAAGTACAAAAAAGTTAACATAAAGTATTGCAAGAAGTTATGTTCCCTCTTCTCTATTTTTTTTTATGGTGTTTACTTTATGGTAATTAATGTTTCTGGGGTGCTATATTAGCTCTCAGCTGTATAAATAAGCAAATATCATATACGATTTGGTAAGCTATGCATGTTTTGAATGTGTTTAGTTGCTTTAGCTTCTGAATATGAAAACTTGTTGGTTTATTTACAACTACTTGAGTGAGTGTTGATAATATCACAACAATCAATATTGGTTGTGTGTTAGACTGGCTTGCTTTTTCTCAATCTGTTCTATTTTTTTATTATGTCTAAATAAAATACTCCTTGATAGGCTTGGTGGCTTACTAAAAAGTGGAAGCAAACTCTAGTGCTAATATGGTATGATTTGGACTGCAGAAGTTTCCATTTTTTACTAATATTTCCAAAATTTTGGATTGGTAATTGTATTTGTGTATAATTATATAGAATACACCTATTGGGAAGGGATCAAGTTAAACGAGTGTTAATCCATGGAAAGGAATGTTATTCACGCACGCTGACAATATAGAGATTAAGAAAGGTAAAGCTAGTAGCCATATTGAGCAGAGCAAATGCCATGGGAATTGGTTTGAGCCACCAGTACTACAAGTCTACAACTCATGTGCGAAGCCCAAATGATACAATAAGATCCATCATCATCATCATCATCATCATCATCATCATCATAATAATAATAATAATAATAATAATAATAATAATAATAATAATAATTATTATTATTATTATTATTATTATTATTATTATTATTAGTTAAAGTAAATAACTAGACAAATAGAGAGTATTATAGTGAGTTTCAGCAGTTTTTCTTTAGACTTTAATGAATGGAATTGGTTTTAGCTATTTACAAGTATAGAAACTTAGTAGAGGTTGTTCTTTAGCATTAATCCCACCTATGACATCACCTTTGTCTTGATGCTAACATTTATCTATTCGTAAACTTCACCGAGTTTAGCTACTTCTCATCAGGTGTGGACCTTGCACTTATATTATTACTCAACTTTTGGCATCTTTTATTCTTCCATGTTTTATTAATCAGGAATATCTTTCAATGGAGCACTTTTAGTAGTAGCATTGCCAAGATTGCAAGCACAAGTACTAACAAAGAAATCATCTTATTTATTGTTTACACTTTCTCTTTTTATATAGCAAGTTGACCTTTTTCTCCCATGCTATGATGAGATGCTCTATTGGTAAAAAAAAAAATGAAATGCTCTTATAATTGATTTGATGAAAGTGATGACTATAGGGTGTAGCACTTGGGAAGGTAAACAAGATCAAGTTCTTGATTGAGATATCAGGAGCCAAGTTCGGTGGAAGGAAGTATGGAATGTCTAAACTGACTTCTAATGCAAATCTATAACTAAACATCCATGGTGAGGCTCGCAAAGAACTTGTCACTGTTTAAACAATTGTTATTGACATTCATTTGAATTTGAATCTTGGAACCAAAATTCATTTTGTAATTCAGTATTGGATGTATATAAAAGAGATGTGTTGCTTATGTGATCGAGTTCAAACTTTATTCCTTTTCTTCTTAGAAAATAATATTTTGGACTTTGTGGTATTGTCATGGAGTAGATGAAGTTCCCCAAGCAGTTCCTATTGCTGCAGGTTTTAAGGGGAAATTGTCAGTAGGTTCTTCCTTTGGTGCATCCTTTTGCTTTGAAGCAATCACAGGAGGAATGTCGACCTCATCATCCACATGAACAAACCAGGTTTTAAAGGTTTATCCATGACTTGCTCACATTCTCACTTTTTACTACTATTTCAATTTTTTTTTTTTGCATTCTTTATGTATATTAATATTTTATTCTACTTCAATTTTAAATGGCCTTGACTGATGGCGGATGGCAGGCAGGTCAGACTGCAAGGAAGAGGAACATTGGAGATCAAAAAATGGGGAGCGCATTGTGGAAAGTGATAGTGTTCTTATGAATCTTTTGGTAATTGAACTAAATAGTGTTATGATGATGTGTAGATTTGTATCATTTTCGTTATGCATGAGTCCAATATTGAGCAAGGACTGGAATAATATTTGTTCAAGGAGAAAATCTAGAAATTTTCTAATTTTGAATTTCCACCACCTATGAATGACTTTTTATCTGATAGGCTAGATGGAAGCGGATGGTTCTTTCATTATTAAAAATCTTGGCAAGAGATCCATCTTCTTGAATGGCAAAGAAATTGCTACAGGACAAGAATGGGGTCTTAGTGCTAGTAGTGTGATCGAGGTATCTGTCTTTCCTTTCTATTCTTAAATTACTTTTACATTATAATGTTGCATTTTTGTTCTTTACCTTGAGAGCATAATAATTTGTGATAAATGAATTCCATGTAGATTATGGGCATTTCACTCATCTTTAAGGTCAATAATAAGTGCGTGAGGAAGTTTTTAGAAAATATGAATGAAAAGATATGAAGATAAAATGAAGCATTTAACCTTGTTTGCCTGAGGAGGGTATGTAAGAATAGAAATGGCGTCAAAGTTTGAATGTTTTAGATATTAGGATAGCATTCTGATGCCAGCCAAAAATAGAAGTTATACCAGTTATTAATTTATGTCAATGTGTTGTAGATCAAAAGTCAGAAATCAAAGTGTACATATAGATAGAAAATGAAAAGGCTTCATAGTAGATATAATATGGTTGTTGTGCAATGGGAACTGGTTATTGTCTTGTATGTTTCTTATTTCCCATTTTACTAATTAGTAAATTGTTGGAAATAAGAAACATATAAGACAATAAATAATTAGTAAAACTATGGTATGGTTTCCAACATAGTTTACCATTTTGTTGTAATAGGGTTTTTTTAATGCAACAAACATCCCCAAGTAGGAATAATCATCAATAAATAATTAGTAAAACTATTAAAATGGGAAACAAGAAACGTACAAGATAATAACCAGTTCTCATTGCACAACAACCATATTATACATCTACTATGAAGCCTTTTCATTTTCTATCTATATGTACACTTTGAATTCTGACTTTCGATCTACAACACATTGACATAAATTAATAGCTGGTATAACTTCTATTTTTGGCTAGCACTAGAATGCTATCCTAAAATCCTAAACATCCAAACTTTGACGCTATTTCTAACATACCGTTCTCGGGCAAACAAGGTTAAATGCTTCATTTTATCTTCATATCTTTTCATTCATATTTTCTAAAAACTTCCTCACGCACCTATTATTGACCTTAAAGATGAGTGAAATGCCCATAATCTACATGGAAATCATTTATCACAAATTATTATGTTCTCAAGGTAAAGAACAAAAATGCAACATTATAATGTAAAAGTAATTTAAGAATAGAAAGGAAAGACAATTACCTCGATTACACTACTAGCACTAAGACCTCGTGCTTGTCCTGTAGCAATTTCTTTGCCATTCAAGACGATGTATCTCTTGCCAAGATTTTTAATAATGAAAGAATCATCTGCTTCCATCTTTACTAAAGCCTATTAGATAAAAAGTAATTTATAGTTCAAACTACTGTAAATTCAGTGGAGGAAATTTAAAATTAGAAAATTTCTGGATTTTCTCCATGAATAAATATTATTCTGGTCCTTGCTCAATATTGGGCTCGTGCATAACGAAAATGATACAGATCTAGATATCATCATAACACTATTTAGTTAAATTACCAAAAGATCCATAAGAACGCCATCACATTCCAAATAGATTAATAACATCTTAAAAAATTGTCATTTGCCTTGCTCTAGAAATATATCAATCCTTTAATGTGGATTTTGTTACTAGTAAGGACAAAGATCATTTCATGTTACTAGTATTGGGTTGTGAAGTTTAGGTTCGGTTATTGCTATTTTGTTTTGTTGTATTGGGTCGTCTTCTTTTTATTATTTTATCAATGGCCCGGTAGTTTTAATAGCAAAGTTGAGGGGTTTTGGATATTATCCCAAAAGAGATATATGATTAAAATATATTTTAATTATATTATATATGAAATTAAAATTTTGATTACATTGAAATTCAGTTTATTTATTTTTAAAAAAGAGATATATGATTAAAAACAAAAATAAAAACTTATAAAATCAACTGAGGAGAAAATTTTTATAAAATAAATATTAATATAGAATGTGAATTCTATCAAGCTGCATCTTTAGAGAATTCTGTTAAGAAAATAACAATTAAATTAGTAATCAATGAATAGATTATAGCTGGTAACGGTTAGTATGGAAGGGGAAGGAGAAGGAGTAAATGCTTTGGCCATTCCCACATGCTTCTAACTGTGGATCCAAACCAACACAGGTTTCGAACAGAAAGATAAGATACAAAATAAAGTGACATATGTATCCACTTATCCAAGTTCTTTAATTTGAAGATTTTCTTAAGAACTTCTTTATTTCCCTTTCTGTGAGATGATTTTTTTCCCTATATTACGAAAGAGAGGCAAGGTGATGGTGTAAAGGGACCGGCCCTGGCCAAGAATATGAGGAGAAGATAGAAGACTTTTGGTCAGTCAATGCACTTGTAGGATTAGATGCATTGACTCAAATGTTTACAACTCTAGCACATGGTTAGAAACTTGAGGGAGGGTATGATTATGCATAGACCTTGGTCATGTGATGTCCACGGTAATTTGGTCAGCGGGTTCACATATGCAGCAATTTAATTACTACTAGAGGGATGAAGAAAATTGCTTATTATTGGTTCTTTGATTGAAATTTCACGAAAGGGCCAAAACACACTTTTGGAAGACATAGTTCTGCAATTCAATTTGAGTTTAAGCCTTAAAGGATCTTTCTCTTCATATATGAATTTTTCAAGAGATCCATTGGACATTTAACTGCCATAAGACTTCCAGTTTGTAACCTCCCTTTGTATACGCTACCATATACCCTCCTTGTCCTAATTTGTTTTTTAAGGAGTTGGTCATTTTCTTTACCTTCAAATAACTGCACCTTTTGGCTGAAAGGTGGCCATGTTGCTTCAGAAAATTCTCAATCTCAATCATTAGGTAAGTGGGATTCTCCTTGCGGCAATATATAATATCTTCGTAAGATGCAAGCCATGACCATCAAAACTCCCAACGCTCCAGCAACTGAAGTAGCTGTAGGTTAATTTTATCAAGAAGTTAGAGTGAGAAAAAAAAAAGTATACCTTTCATGATAGTTTATTTTCATATTAACTTTTCTAGAAGAGATATTCTTGCTAAAAGGAGTCACTAGACTTCCTTTCTACAAGCAATCACAAATGAAGAATTTAATAAATCTACAGCCCCCCTTTCTGCATTCAAATCAAATAAATTAATAAGGACTAAATTAAATGAAGATGAGTATATATTTATGTCCTATAGGTGAAAATAGACATAAAATGAAGATGGAACCAATCAAACTTGTTCACACCAGGTCAAATAAATTTCTCATGTAATGCTATATAACTATAACTCTCAAAGCATATAAAAGATATTACATTAATAAATGAAAGAAATAAACATTCATGAATCTATATAATACACGACATACAACATGTGTTATATTGTCATCCAGGATTTGCAACACTATCATTGTTTTGGCTAAATTTCTTCGTATTAACTAGGTACTTTGCAAGAAAATAATTCATAAGAGTAGCATTTTTTTGCTTTTAGCCTTCTTGACTCATCTTAACTACTGTAATTGATTTACGTAAAAAAAAATTAAAGAAAAAAAAAACTACTGCAATTGACAAGAAGATAAAATTAACTTTCAAAGATATATTGCAATGTTTGGTTTTTTTTTTCCTTTTCAAGGAGAAGTTCGATCAAATTTTTTTTTCACTAAAACTCTTCAAATTAAAAGGACTTTATTTAAAATAAAGAAAGTAAAAAAAGAGCTTAAAGAAAAAGGTTTGATGCTTTTTGGCTATATAAATCTTGGAATCCTACTGTGTTGGTTTTACATTTTATTTAGTAACTTATTACTTCTTCTTTTTTTTTTTTTTTGACCTTTTAATGAACCAATGCTCCCTTAGATTTTTAATGGCTTTATAATTACAAGTTTGCACAATGACATGACAAAAGATTCAATCTCCTAGAAAAAATGTTTATGTTTAACAACTTGATTTCATTAACAAAGTGATTTTTGAAATTTTTATTTTTGCAAATTATTATTAAAAACAATTTTTTTAACCAAAGTAATTTTATGAAAATAAAATTAATTTACACAATATTTTTTATTTTATAAATATAATTTTTCTTTAAATCAAATAACTAGATTTAAATAAAATTAAAAATTTTGAAAAAAATTTCAAACAATTTTTTCACTTAAAAGGATCTTTCAAGCTAATAAAAATGAAAGTTTAGAACCAATCTTTACTTTTTATTTAAAACTTTTTATTGTTAATCTTAATTTAAAAATATATTTTAAGTAGAAAAAAAGCTGGACTTAACAAAAAATTTGCCGGAAAAATTAATTTATTCTTTGACATTTATTCTTAAAGATATTAGTAAACAAAATTATTAACAAAGTTTAATTATTTTTTTTTGTTTAGACCACAGGTTTTTGGTCTCCCTCTGAGGGCAATCCTGTTCGAGCCGGGTAGGACCATTATGGGTGGCAAAATTCTTCTTCTGAGTATTTAACGTAGCTGCAAATCAAAGACTCGAACTCGAGACCTCTGGTTAAGCTGTAATAACTCCACGTTTGTTTATCCACGCACTTGGTGGTAAAGTAAACTGAAAAGATAAGTAAAATTAAAAAGTGATACTTTATTCATCGTTAAATTGAATTAAAACAATTTTAAATATAAATTGCTTAAATTCACTTTGGATATATCTTTAATTTTTCATTATAAACATTTTTTTTACTTTAAACCATTTAAATTTAAAAATAAGTGTATCATTTAAAAAATTCTTAAAAAATCTATTTAGATAAATTTTTACTTATTTTTTATTTTCTAATTAAATATAAAGGCGAGAAAATTAGTTTTCTTTTCTTTTTCTCTTTTTTAATGATTGTCCATTTAATTCTCACTTAGATACTAAAACGGAATATTATTTGCTTGTATAGCAAATGTAGGGTGGGAAAATTCACGCAATAAACTAAATCTATGATGACCCATGAAAATTTATATGATGTATATATTTATAAAATAATGTTACTTTTGTAATTTTATTTTTCATTTGCATAAAACTGTCTTCCCAAACTGTTATCATCGAATGATCACACTGAAATAAGAATTTATGATATCATACATATTATTCAAACACTTCATTTTTAAACTGATCCTAGTCGGTTATTTATAAGCTTTAGTTGATTTTTTTTATTTCTAGAAAATTCACAATATTCTTATTTGTTTCATTTTAATATTTTTAAAATATATTTTCAGCAATTTTTTATTATTATCAAATAGCTTCTGGTTGACTTATTATTCTTCTCGTGTAGAGATTAAATAAAATAAAATAACAAAGGTCATGATATTTAAAAAGATGAAACAAACTTACAATATTTGGAGATGATAGAAATAAAAAAAAAATACTACGTAAAATCATTTGATAAAGAAAATTAATTTAAAACTTGTATAAAAAGAATGAAAAATAAAGGAGTAAAGTACCAATCCAAAAAATGATAAATTTTTAAGGGACCGAATGATAACCATTTGACTAACTATCATAATCAATTCTTTCCATCCGTACCGTACTACATGTTAAAATATAAAAATTTGAATTAATTTATATGCACATTTTAATAATTTAAAATTCATTTTATCAAACATTATTTAGTTCAATTACCAAAAGATTAATAAGAACTCGATCACATTCTCATTGAAGTAGAACCCTTTATGAGATTAATGTTTTAATGACAATAAACTTTTAAGAATCAGATTTTAACTTCGTTAGACTTTTGCTACTAATGGTTTGCCATGAAGTGCAAAGAAATAGGACTTATCAAGAAGCATGGAGAAAAGGTGTGAAGTGTAACACCACGGGCGAATCACACTTGAATGAGAAGGACCTAGAGGTTGTATAATTATGGGACTATACAGTTGAGAGATAACTTAAAGGAAATAATTAGTACTGCCTATACCAACAAGATGCACCTACTTTTCGGTCGCTCATCACTTAAGAATCCACAGTTAGGCGTGCTTGACTTGGAGCAATTATGGGATGGGTGACCATTTTGGGAAGTTTCCCAGGAAGCGTGTGAGTGAGGACAAAGCACGCTGAGAAGTCTCATGTTGGTTTGTGGGGACAATCAACAATCCTTAAAGCAGCCAGGCTGGTTATTGATGTCTCGGAAAGGGCTACCTACAAAGGGTTCTGACTGGTGGAAGGTTCTGACCAACGAGGAAGTTAAGTGAAGTGTTACCATGTGAAGTGTTGTAGAATGTGAGTCGTCGAGACGTTAACACTCAGGGCCATTACAAATGGTATCAGAGCATACCTCTCTCCCAATACGATGTGGTTTGAGGACGAACTAGGCGGAAGATGGTGGGCATGTAACACCTTGGGTGAATCACACTGGAATGAGAGGGATCCAGAGGTTGTATAGGTGTGGGACTTTACAATTGAGGATAACTTAAAGGAATTAATTAGTACTACCTATACCAACAAGATGCATCTACTTTTCGGTAGCTCATCACTTAAGAACACCATAGTTAAGCGTGCTTGGCTTGGAGCAATTATGGGATGGGTGACCTTCTGGGAAGTTTCCCAGGAAGCGTGTGAGTGAGGATAAAGAACGTTGAGAAGTCTCGTGTTGGTTTGTGGGGACAGTCAACAATCCTGAAAGAAGTCAGGTGAAGCACACACCAGGAGTTGTAAAGATTTATGCCATGCAGTAGTGTACAAATACATTGTCTTGATGTAGCTCTTTTGATCCAACAAACCAATTCGAAAGAAAAAGAGAGAGCTAAGTCCTACATTAGCCCGACAACCATGAAGAAGAAAAGTAGTCTTTCAATCTGCAATGGTCAAAAAAGGATCAACATCATTATGCAAAAGACTTACTTTTCTGAAGAAGTAGCAAGCCTCATGACTTAGCTAGAAAAAGGAGAAGTCATGAGTTCTGGGCAAATAGTAGGCACCAATGAATATAATTCAAAATTAAAGTTGTGTGCAAGTTGTTCTAGCTAAGGAAGGAGGAGGAACTAACTATGTGATGGAGACAACTCACAATGAATCTCCTTGACCTCCAAGCCTCTCAAGACAAGGAGTAACAGATCTCCTTGGTCTCTAAGACAATGTGCAACAGTCATCTTCAAGAAAGTCTTTATAAGGACATTGAAGTGTAGTTGGAGTTCTTTGCTAGAAAGGAAGACTATATAGAAAGGACATAGGTCAGAAGCCTTATCAGCTTCTGATACTAGACTTCCTTAGCCCATACTCTCTTGATTTGTAGAGGCAAATCTATCTAGCCATAGAGAGTCTGTAAACATCTTCTCAAGGGGAGCTTACTGATGAGTTTTCCCTGTGAGACGTATTAGGTACCTATCCAAATAGAACCCGTTTAGGATAGGGAACCTCAAAAGAGTAATCAGGGGCTTCTAAACGTTTAGAGTGACCACCACATGTTGCTGTGTTGGTCAAGTAGCAGTTGCTACTGAGGGTTCGAAGCCTGAAGAGGCTTTTCGAAAGAACACTTGGGTAGATAGCCTGCAAAGGCTTAAAGAATATTGGGGTGAAGCCTGGAGAGGCTTTTTGAAAGAATACTTAAGGGGAGCCTGCAGATGCTTAAAGAATACTGAGGTGTAGGAGCTTGTGGAGGCTTCAGTAAAAAAAGAATACCATGGTTGGTGCTTGTGTTAGTGGAAATCCTACAGGTGTAGGTACTAGACATAGCTCGGGTTGGGGTGAACCAGTATAATTCATGCGTGTGCTTTATCCTTCTTACTGCTTTTGATTTGTACGTTTCTAAATCATTACCTTGAGCAGCACTATTTTTTACATGATTATATCTTTGATATAAATTCTTTTAAGTCTACTCAAATTGTTTTACATGTCCAAAATCAAACAGCTACTCATTGCTTTGTATTGACCAGAAGATATTCTACCTACCCTAAATCTGACATTTTTATGAGTAGCTTCTAAAGTAGTATATGAAAGTATTTTTGTATGATTCTTATTGAATAATCATTTTATACAAAGTACTATATATCAAAGGATAATGTTTGCTTTCAACAAAGCTTCTTGAATTTGGTACTTTGATATATCTTTAGAACTTCAGAAGCCAAGTATTCTTTTGCAGAAAAAACATAGTCGGTTAAGTATCACTATTCAACCCCTCCTTCTAGTGACCTTCTGATCCACTTCAATTCCAAATAGATTAATAACATCTTAAAAAACTGTCATTTGTCTTGCTCTAGAAATATACCAACCTTTAATGGGGATTTTGTTACTACTAAAGACAAAGATCATTTCATGTTACTAATATTAGGCTGTGAAGTTTAGGTTCCATTATTGCTATTTTGTTTTGTTGTATTAAGTTCTTTTTTTTTATTATTTTATCAATGGCCCGTTAGTTTTAATAGCAAAGTTGAGGGGTTTTGGATATTATCCCAAAAGAGATATATGATTAAAATGTATTTTAATTATATTATATATGAAATTAAAATTTTGATTACATTGAAATTCAGTTTATTTATTTATTTTTAAAAAAATGAGATATATGATTAAAAATAAAAATAAAAAAAATTATAAAATCAACTGAGAAGAAAATTTTTATAAAATAAATATTAATATAGAATGTGGATTTTATCAAGCTGCATCTTTAGAGAATTTTGTTAAGAAAATAACAATTAAATTAGTAATCAATGAATAGCTGATAGCTGGTAATGCAGTAAAAAAAAAAAAAACTTATAGCTGGTAACAGTTAGTATGGAAGGGGAAGGAGAAGGAGTAAATGTGTTATTGAAAAAAAATAAAATTCCTGTGCATCAAAATAAAAAAATATTGATCATTAAGACATAAAAATAGATATATGTAAATATGTTATGCTATAGTGAATATTATTATTGATTATATATATATATATATATATATATATATATATATTGTGTGTGTGTGTGTGTGTGTGTGTGTGTATATATATATATATATATATATATATATATATATATATAATATGTTAATATTTTGTTCTTAAAAAAATGGATGAAAAATTTGCCCGTGTGTTGCACGGGTGACAAATAAAAAATATTTATTTACAAATATTCTTTGAAATTTTGATTTATTTTAACCAAAGTATTGATTTATTCACGATGTTTTAAATCAATATATATAGTGTATGGTTTACATGTTAAACATTTGTTGTTATTGAGAGATCCAAATAAGTCAAACTATAATTTATATTTAAAGTTGTAATTTGATTTTTAATTCATGTTATACAATTCCATAATATAAATGTGGACCGACAAACACAATTAAAGTAATATTATATGAAATAGTTTTATATTCAATATGCTTTGTGTAACAAAGCGGATGTTTATATTCAATGTGTTTTAATTGTAAAAAAAAAAGAAAGAAAAAAAGAAGAAGAAGAACTGACCTAACTAGGTCGTACATACAGAGTTAGAACAAAAACTAAGTGTGTGCACCTAACCTTCTACAACATCTAGAAAATACCTACATGAGAAAGCAACACTTAATCACTTAATTTTTCTTGTTTGCTGTGTTAGTTCCAGCTATTCATTTTCTCCATCAAAGGTCTCTCATTTACTGGACAATCAAGTTCACCTGGACATTTTTCTATTAGAAAACCAGAGTGACCATGGAGCTGTGGTGGTTTTGCGCCATCATGTGTTTCGAGAAGCGGTGAATGGAATGTAAGAGATAGTGCTAAAACGCCATGTTTTCAAAAGAACTGTTGACAACTTGATAATTGTAGAAAATTATGATTATTGTAAGTCTTCATACTCTTGAGGCAACAAATAAATTTAATGAAGGAGTCGTGCATCATTGCACGGGTTTTACACTAGTAATAGAACAAACAACACATAGATTGTTGTCTAAAAGTTTTCTCTCTTTAATCTAAAACTACAAATTGAGAGCAGAGAGACTAACATGGAGCTGGAGGAAAACTCCACTGCTCTTGCATTTCCTGCAGTCAGTGTTATTCCAATTCAACACAAACCCTTTTCTCAATGCCTCTCAAACCCCTCCTTCTTCATCTTCCACCGTTGCGTTCACTCAAATGTTGACTTTTGTAGGAATAGTGAAACTTAGATGCATTGACTCAAATATTGACAACTCTAGCTGTGGTCATGTGATGTCCACGGTAATTTGGTCAGCGTGTTCACATTTGCAACAGTTTAATTACTACTAGAGGGATGAAGAAAAATGCTTATTATTGGTTCTCTGATTGAAATTTCACTAAAGGGCCAAAACACACTTTTGGAAGACATAGTTCTACAATTCAATTTGAGTTTAAGCCTTAAAGGATCTTTCTCTTCATATATGAACTTTTCAAGAGATCCATTGGACATTTAACTGCCATATACATACGCTACCATACCCTCCTTGGCCTAATTTGTTTTTGAAGGAGTTGGTCATTTTCTTTACTTCCAAATAATATTCATGTCCATCAAAACTCCCAACGCTCCAGCAACTGAAATAGCTGTAGGTTTATTTTATTAAGAAGTTAGAATGAGAAAAAAAAAAGTATACCTTTGATGATAGTTTATTTTCATATTAACTTTTCTGGAAGAGATATTTTTGTTAAAAGGAGTCACTAGACTTCCTTTCTACAAGCAATCACAAATGAAGAATTTAATAAATTTACAGCCCCCCTTTCTGCATTCAAATCAAATAAACTAATCTAACCTAATTGAAAAAAAAATAGTTTAGGGACCTAATTAAAAATTGTTGAATATTATAGGGACTTACAGATTAATTTAACATAGTTTTAATGACTTTATATTTACAAATTTGCTCAGTGACATAAAAAAAAGAACCAAACTCCTAGAAAAAGTGTTTATGTTTAATAACTTGATTTCATTAACAAATTGATTTTTGAAATTGTTATTATTTGCAAATTATTATTAAAACAAATTTTTTAACCAAAGTAATTTTATGAAAATAAAATTAATTTACAAAATAATTTTTATATTATAAATATACTTTTTCTTTAAATCAAATAACTAGATTTAAATAAAATTAAAAATTTTGACAAATTTTATCAAACAATTTTTAATTTAAAAGGATCTTTCAAGCTAAAAAAATGAAAGTTTACAACCAGTGTTTTCTTTTTCTTTAAAACTTTTTATTTTAAATTTTAATTTAAAAATATATTTTAAGTAGAAAAAAAAGCTGGACTTAACAAAAAATCATTTACATCACTTCAACTTTTGTGTTCCTTTCCAATGATTAAATGTGTTTGTTTTTTCATTTCTAGGCCTCAAATAAAAAGTTCAACATGAATTTACCACTCATGTAGCATTCATGTTCAACAGAAAAATAAACACCCTAACATGTTTACAATTATAAATGAGCATGTGCAAAGGGAAATAGAACCAAACCATCTATTTATATTAAAATGTCAATTAGGAGAATTTTAAAAGTACTTTTACTTTCAAAGTGGTAATTTTTTCTTCTTTATTTTTTGTTTTGAAATTTAGGGATGTACATTTAAATTACCAAAAACATGTTCTCTACTTTTATCCAAAACATAATGTTAGAGTCTTAAACTTTTTTTACGTTGCAAAAAAAAAGAGTCAATAAGGACTAAATTAAACAAAGATGAGTATATATTTGTGTGCTATAGGTGAAAATTGACATAAAATGAAGATGGAACCCATCAAATTTGTACACACCAGATCAAATAAATTTCTCACATAACACTCTATAACCATAACTCTCAAAGAATATAAAAAATATTACATTAATAAATGAAAGAAATAAACATTCATGAATCTATATAATACACGACAAAAAACATGTGTTGTATTGTCATCCAGGATTTGCAGTACCACCATTGTTTTGGCGAAATTTCTTCGTATTAGCCAGTTGCTTTTTTCCATTCTTACGGCTTTGCATGACAATTTTCGATTGAGTTCCAACCTGATAAAACGTGCACCAAAACTTAAATTTCTTCCTTGTTAGTGTGCATTTGTTTCCCCTGCTTCTTTACTAGTAGTTGTTTCATTTTGGTTCTTCAGACCAACTAAACATTTGCTTTTGTTGACATCATGATCCTCTTCTATGGATTCCAATTTGCTTGAGTGTGCAGGGGTTAAGCAAGGATGAAGTGTCTGACCTTCTGGTCTTGAATCTAGCCCTGAATACATGGTAACAATGGCTTTAGTACATTTCACTCAATGTTTACTTTTCTTTAATAATAATGATGTTTTGTTGCTCTTACCTATTTTTTGCATTCTCATGGATGCTTTAGCCTTGTGCTTTTTTCCTTGAATATGATCATTCAAGCCTTTATCACTCGTTGAAGTAATCTGACATAGCTCACATCTCCACTCTTGCTTGACTTTCTTCTGTAAACTTTCATTGTCTTCAACTGCAGGTGTCACCGCTTTGCGCTTTCCACCATAATGACTAGCATTTGGTCTAGCCTGCAATGGGATAAACAAAATCATTTATGCTCACTGGCCAATTAAGAGCTTCAACACAACAAAATATTCAAGGGACATTCTCAAACAAGGTGACAATTTTTAATCAAAAATTAAGGAAAAAAACTTATTCACAATCCAAACAACACACCAAAGAAGAAGTAGGAAAATAAAATCAAAATTGAAGATAAAGACACAAAGGAAGGGTAAATTAAACACAAGACTATACACTAACCAGTAGGATCACTTTATCCTTGCTATTTCGCGTAACTTGTCTGTTATCATCATGGAAATGGGAGGGTGAATGGAATTGTGACCCGCCAAACCTATTATTGTTATTAAATGAGATCCCCTCCGATCTTTGCATTGGGATTCTGAATGCTCTCTCTGATACCATTTCTCTCCTCACTTCTTCTTCTAGCTCTCGCCGCCGTGCCAACGCTTTCTCGCCAGCAATTATTTGTCTCCTGATCTCCTCTTTCTCCAACTCCCGCTGTATTTGTTGTGTCTCCAACTCTCGCTGGAACGCTTCCTCAACATTGATCGGCACCGTCGTTGGGAAAACTCTGGGCGCCAAAACATTGTCGGAAAAACTACCTGGCACAAACTCATACCCTGGAAAGCAAATAGCGAAAAAAATGAACTCATGTAGCTAAAGTTTTTTATTTTTTAAACTACAAAACAAATGGGTATATATCTTGAAAGGAACGTGAATAGAAGTGAGCATTACCTTGTAATGGGCATCTGGAGAAGTAAGCTACATCAGAAAGAGGGCGTGGTGGTGGCGATGTTGTTCTTCTGTTTTGGCCATTAAGATTTTTGAACTCCATGACAAAGTTTGGAACGTGAAACAAAGGGAAAGACGCAAAGAAAGATAAGCAAGTGCCAATGAAATAAGAGAAAATGTGAGTATTTGTGTGCAGTGTTGAGTTTGAAAGGGTGATTAAATAAGGAAATTTCTCTCACTCTGTTGATAAAATTCTTCCAATAAAGTTTGACTCCAATAAAAAAAATTTAATATGAATAAATTTAATATGGTCAAAGTTTGAAATATTTATTGTTTCAAATTTTAAGCATTAAATATTCATTGACTACATACATTTGATATTATTAATAAATTAAGAAGTGGATGACTCAAATATACAAATAATTTTCATGATGAATATAATAAATAAATATTTTTGAATATATCAATTATATTAAAATTAAAAATTATAATTTGTATAAAAAATATTTTGAATACATAAATTATATTTTACACTTATGATAAATAGTTTAAATAATATTTGTAGGAAGCCAAGTAATATTTCATTTGGGTATCTAAAGATTAATTAAAAAATTAATAATAGAATATCTTTTATAAAGAGATAAATTGATTAACAATTTTAAATGTTTTCCATTTAATTTTTTTACTTTTTACTCTGTTAACCTATTAGCAATTTTCTTATTATTTCTAATCAATTAAAGGTATTTTAATTTTAATTAATATATGATTGTAAAAAAAGGAAGTTAAAATCTTGAGTATTAAATGATAGCATTATTTTAATGCATTCTCCTTATGTTTCATATCAATAATACCATTAATAGTTTATTATATTTGACAAACTTTTTTTTAACATTTATTGAAATAATAATAAGCATGTATTGGTAAAATATTAAATATAATGTTTTACTGAAAAAATTAATTTATTCTTTGACTATTAATTTTAAAGATATTAGTAAACAAAAATATTAATAATGTTTAAATAATTTTTTTTTGTTTGGACCACAGGCTTTTGGTCTCCCTCTAAGTGCAATCCTGTTCAAGCCTAGTAGGACCATTCTGGGCTGCAAAATTCTTCCTCCGAGTATTTAACGTAGTTGCATACCAAGGACTCGACCTCGAGACCTCTAGTTAAGCTAGAATAACTCCACGCTAGTTGATCCACACACTTGGTGGTAAAGTAAACTGAAAAGATAAGTAAAATTAAAAAGTGATACTTTATTCATCATTAGATTGAATTAAAATAATTTTAAATATAAATTGCTTAAATTGACTTTGGATATATCTTTAATTTTTCACTATAAACATTTTTTTTTTACTTTAAATCATTTAAATTTAAAAATAAATTTTTCATTTAAAAAACTCTTAAAATTCTATTTAAATAAATTTTTACTTATTTTTATTTTCTAATTAAATATAAAGGCGAGAAAATTAGTTTTCCTTTCTTTTTCTTTATTTTTAAAGATTGTCTATTTAATTCTCACTTAGATACTAAAACGGAATATTATTTGATTGTATAGCAAATATAGGATGGGAAAAGTCACGCAATAAACTAAATACATGATGACCCATGAAAATTAATATATATTTTTTTATGAAAGGCAGGAGATGTGCTAAGGCAAATGAAAGAGTGCAATCCCAACTAGGTTGGCACTGCAAACTTTCAAAGCCAAAGCAGCACACTCCACTATATTAAAATCCAAAAAGAAAATAAAGATCATGGGGGGACAAAAGCCAAAACCCATGTACAATCATTTGAACCTAAAACAAGGAAGATCATATCTATTCCTAAAGAACTCTTCCCAAATAAAAGATGGAAGAGAGTGCCACCAAACCAAACAATGGGTGGTACAACCATGTGAGGCAAGCCTGTCTGCACAAAAATTGCCCTCACGAAAAATATGAGATATATAGAAAGACATAGAGAGAGTAAGATTTATACAATTGAGCCATCTATTTCTAAGTCTCCAAGGAACCACATTATGTGACTTGAAAGCTTTAAGAACAAGCAATGAATCACATTCAATCCAAAGCTTTCTCCACCCTTTAGCAAAAGCTATCTCTATAGCTATCATAACCCCAACCAACTCAGCATGAAGAACATAGGAGTTACCCAAGTTGGAGGAAAAACCACCCAAAAAAGCTGCTCTGTAATCCCTGAAGATACCCCCGCAACCAGCTGGACCAGGGGCGCCCTTTGCTGCCCCATCAATGTTGCATTTCACCCAATGACATGGCGGAGGTTTCCAAGTAACTTGGAAAATTTTTGGAGCCTTTGGAGGATGGACAGGAATCATAAAAGTCTTCAAAATCTGGAATTCTATTATGTCCGAGGACATATATCCAGAGCTGAGTTTTCCAACTAAAGTAACACCAGCTGAAATATAGTTTTTGGCCATTGGGAGCAAGACAGATTTATTATCAAAACGTGCAGGATTTCGGTAGAACCAAATTGTGGAAATAATGTAAACAATACCCGCAACAATAACATCGCAAGCTTGAGAGCTCCAATTTTTATCACAAACTCTTAGAACTTCTATCAAATTACGATACCTTCAAACCATCTCCAAAGGAACCTTGCAAAGCAGCAGTCAAAGGAAAGGTGTTGTGTAGTTTCAGCATTAGCTTGACAGAGACTACAAATGGACACCACAGTACAACCTCTACTCCAAAGACATTCATCAGAGGGCATTCTATTGTGAATAATGCACCAAAGAAGAAAGGATTTAGAAGGGGGAATAGATCTGCGCCAAATAACCTTAGCCCAAGGAGGTTAATATGATGTATATATTTATAAAATAATGTTACTTTCATAATTTTATTTTTCATTTGTGTAAGACTGCCGTCCAATTTATATGCACATTTTAATAATTTAAAATTCATTTTATCAAAATCAAACTTATCCAATTTTAAAACAATCAATCCCTTAATTAAGCCTAATAATAGATATCCTAGTATTAAGATGTCATGACTTTTAAGATCATCTCAATTACTACAGATATTTTACCTTGACATAAATTTACAGGTGGAAAAAAAAATCTTTACGACTGATACGATTGATACTTCATGTCTTTCAATAGTTTACATTGACAAAATTACAAGTGAATACAAATATTTTTAAACTTCATTTTTGTATTTATTTCAATGTACACTACGAATTCAAGTACTGCAATAATTAAATGTACGCTTCACTTTTGTGTAAGAAATCTCGGACTAGGTAGCTAGTGCTGAGCATATGGTTGGTCAGTTCGGCTGCTTAAGCCAGGAAATCTTTACATTTAAACGTTTATTTTATTTTTTACGTTTGCATGTTAATGTTCAAATACCAAATTGAACAAAGAGCCTATCTTGCACCCTATAAAGCAAGTGGAGTTAACCTTAATCCACGTTCAAGCTTAACTTTGCAAGAAAATAATACATAAGAGTAGTATTTTTTCGCTTTTAGCCCTCTTGATTCATCTTAACTACTGTAATTGATTTTCGTAAAAAAAAAAAAAAAAACTACTGTAATTGACAAGAAGATTAAATTAACTTTCAAAGAAATATTGCAATATTTTTTTTTTTTTATGGACAAGTTAGATCAAATATTTTTTCAGAGAAACTCTTAAAAGTAAAAGGACTTTATTTATAATAAAGAAAAAAAATGAAAAAAAGAGCATAAAAAAGGTATGTTGCTTTTCAGTGACTTATTAATTATTAATAAAGACAGTCTTGGAACCTTGCTATGTTGGTTTTACATTCTTTTTAGTGACTTATTACTTCTTTTATTCTTTAGACTTTTTAATGAACCAATGCTCCCTTATATTTTTAAGGTTAAATTAATCTGTAGGTTGCTGAACTATTCAATAATTTTTAAATAGGTCCCTAAACTATTTTTTTTTTCAATTGGATGCACCACAAGCTTACTATAGCCATCTTTCTCATCATTTCTCTGTCACTTTCATTGGTAATGGTCCTAAGTGCAAGCTCTTCATTCAATTCTACATGTTTACAAATCCAATTAAGGAAAATAAATTTCACTAGTACAATCAACATCAACATCAACATCAATATTCTTTCTCCCCCCCCCCCCCCCCCACCCCACCCCACCCCCACCATTTCCAATACCATCATTCCAAAACTATAAACATCTGAATTGAGAGAGACAATTCCAAAATTTCTTGAAAATATCTCAGGAGCAATGTATCATTGGGTTCCTCTGACTGCCATCATGGATACCATACTCTCATTACTAGAATATATATCTTAGCGAGTCCAAAATCTGAGATCTTAGGACAAAAGTTCTCATCCAACAGTATGTTGTGGGGCTTTATGTCAAAATGGAATATTTTGGTATTACACCCTCTGCACAAATATTCCAATCCTCGATCAACACCAACTGCAATATGGTATAATGTTTTGCAATTCAATTGGTTCACTACTGCCACTACATTGGTTCCATATATGAACTTTTCCAAAGATCCATTATGCAGGAACTCATAGACTAGTGTTCTCTTACATCCATCAACACAAAATCTTAATAAACTGACTATGTTAACATGGGATGTTCTACTAATGCTTGCTACCTCGTTCCCTAATCTCCTTCTAATGCAGTAGATTATGATAACTAAAATTGCAACTCCCGAGGCTGCTACACAAACTACAATTGATGAAATGGTGATAAAGTATCATCAGTCGTAATAAACTTTTTGTTCTGTAAAAAGAGACCATGTTACTTGTTCTCATATCATTAAATATAGTTAATTATGTAAGCAAGGATGTTCTCAATGGAGTCAACATCAACACAAGCCTGAGATTTGGAAGTGACTTTAATGTTAGAGGTTCAATCCCCAATATTTTACTTTCTTAAAACTTATCCTGGTGTTTCCACAAACAATGATCTAAAAAAGATATCAACAATTCTATTGGGCATACAAAACTCATTGACACAGGTAACACTCATTTTGTTGTTTAAGATAGAGCAGAAGTGCAAAACTGAAAAGCTTTCTTATGAAAAGGTATACATATGATCATTTGATCATTTTTTAAGTGTCACTAGTTCTAACTATCCATCCTTCTTAGCAAGCTATTCCAGTACATGTATGTATTTGCTAAACTTTTGAAATTGATGCTTGGTTAAATGGATATAATAGTATACTTTTTTAGTTCAAGCATTTACCAAAACACTGCTGGATTTAACTGTTTAAAGATTAGTAAGAAAGACAACTAGCAAAGGAAATTTAGTAACATGCTAACCTGTTGCTGCTATAACCACTAACTTGTGATCAGTTGACTCTGCAAAATAAATTGTGCATTAGTAACTCCAATTGAAAGTCACATACACACACACACACAAAATGATTATAAAAAATGATTAAAAGTAAAAAATAGCATGCCTTTTCTTTTCTTTTGTTTTTTGTTAAAAGGTTAAAAGAGGTCAAAGATCCAAGAATACAATCCTATGACATTTGATTAAATTATGCAGTGAATTCTATCAAATAGAATAAGACACAACGATTGCCATGGATCTATAATTGATAATTTTGAGATAATATTTAATTTTTATCAAAGTTAATAAGAATCAATAGTAACTCCGACGAGGGTCTTCATAAACTAATCAAATCCAATAAAAATAAAAAAAATTCAAAAAACCTAAAACCAGAATAAATAGAAAACTGAACAACTGAAAATGTAGAAAGTTGAAATTTTTTTATTGGATTGAATTTTGGATTTCATATTAAAAAAATGGTTCAATCCAATCCAAATCAAATTTACACATGTGTGTGTGTGTGTGTGTGTGTGTGTGTTATATACACACACAGTTATGCTTATATTTCTATTTCTTATATATTTGTAAAATTATCACACATAACTTATGCTTATTTATAAAAAGAATTCATCTAATTAAAAATAACTATTTAGTAACTATTTGAATTAAGCTATATAAATATAATTATCAAGTTGTGTAAATTTATTTTTAGTAGTATATATTTGATGAATTATACTACTATATTAACAGTAAAATTACTTATAAATAAAATATTTGAAATGTTAAATTATTTTTTTATTATACTTATTAAATATTTTATCATATATTTAATATTTTCTTAAATAAAGGTAAGTAGTAAATTACACTAATCACCCATGAGATTTTGAGTAATTACACAAACACCCCCACTTTTTTAACCATTACAGTACTCTCATTTGTAGGGGGTGTTAGTATAATATACAAGGATGTGTCAGTGTAATGTTTTCAAACATAAATGAGAGTTATTGTAGGAATAAAAAAAAAGTGGTGTTATGTGTAATTTGAAAAAAGCTTAGAGAATGCAAGTGTAATATTTGATCTATAAGAAGCTTAATCAGCGAAAAACAAAAGAGAAATGAAGATCGCTCTTCATTTTTGTATTGTTTTAATTTCTTAAAAGATTAGATAATTTTTTAGATTAAATTTTATTTTTTAATTAATATATAATATTTTCATACACTTTATTTATTTATATCTTTTTAAATTATTCATTTTTTATCCGTCCAAAAAATACATCTTTCTACTTTATTTTTTATCTCTATTTCTTTCTTCTCCAATTTACTCATCCAATTCAATTAATCTAACAACAAAATTTGGAGATATAAGGTTGGCTTGGTGGTTGGGAAGGGGCTTAAGGGTGAAGGGAGAAAGGGGGAGGGAGAGGTTGTAGGTTCGAATTCCTCCCATTGATATTTCTAATAAAACTAACAAATCTATCTATTTTACAATTCATAGAGCAATGCAGTTCCAACTTTGTCCTTCGTGAATTTTTCTATTAAATTATTTTAATTGTTTTATTATTTAAAATAAACAAGAGCCAAACAATTATACTGTGTGCTTGACTTTGCAGTCTGTCCCATCTATCTCTCACTGCAAATCTCTCTATGCTTTTCAGCTTTTTAGGATGGATTCAAATTTGAATATATTGTTTCTTTCTCTCACCGCAAATTTGTGAGTCAAAATCTCTTTTTTTTTTTTCCTCTCATCATTTTTTTTCTCTTCCTTCATTCTCTCAATGCAAAATTTGAACCCCTTTAATCTCTTATCTTTCTTTTCTTCTCTACACAAATCGTGGTTTACTAGTGACTGAAGCTTCTAGTGGCTGACCTTGGATTTGACCAGAGTAATAGTTAAGAGGGAGACGAGGTAGGTATTGGGGGTTTTGCTTCTTTTCTTTTTTTCATTTTTATGATGTGTGGGGTTCTCTTTGATTTCTGTTGTAGTTGAGTTTTTGGGTTTTGGGTTGTCAGATCTTTTTTTTTTAATTTCTCTGCAGATCGTGGTTTAATGGTGAATGAAGCTTTGGGGCCTTGGATTTGACCGGAGTAATCATCAAGAGGGAGTCGAGGTGGTTATTGGGGGTTTTGTTTCTTTTATCTTTTATCATTTTTTTGATGTGTGGGGGTTCTCTTTGATTTTTGATATTTATGACTGTGTATAAAGATGATGTGCGGAGGATCATGGAGAGAGTGTTCTACGAACCAATATAGGAGACGATGGTGTCATGCGATGACAAGTGGTTCACGTCGGATGTCGCGATGAAGCTTCTTTTCTTTTTCTTTTATCTTTTTTTTCTTCTAATTAATTTCTTCCCCTTTCTTTCCCTACTAATTTTTTCTTTGTTAATTCTACATTTGCAATGGATGGATTGGTTTGGTGGAATTTTAAGGTCACTCTGTGTGGTTTGATTTTGTGTGGATGGGAATGTAGTGAGCTCATTGTGTGTGGTTTAATTTTGTGTGGCTTTCTGTGGTTTCAGGAGTAGTCTGTGTGGCTTTGGTAATGCTGATCAGCTTGAGATTTTTTTGTAAGAATGGTTTAATAAGGTGAAGGGTAAGGGAATTATTATCCTCAATTATTTTTTTTCTTTTCTCCATTTTGTTGTGGTTCCTTTTATTTGAGCAAAGGTTTCGATTTTCCAGCTATTTTTCTGTGAGGTTTGGTAAGGGAATTTGTGAAGGGAGGTTGGTGCTTCTTGATAAACTAAGCAAGGGGAGTGGGCAAGCTTTGAAGTTCAAGCAACTTAACATTCATGCTTTGTAAGCATTTCAGAAATGCCAAGATATTCACATTGATTAATGTTTTTTTAAATGGCAACATCCATTTCATTTCACATGGTACTAATTTGTTACTGGTACAAATCTGATTTCCTTAGTCAAATCCTACTCAACCTTTTTTATTTTATTTTTTTCTATTTTTTACTCTTTACTGTTAGACTCCATCAAAGCTTCCAATTGGGGATTTCATTGCCCGACAAGATGATGTTGGAGTTGATCCTTTTGATAAGGTTCGGAGTTAAAGGGATTTTGTTTTTCTGTTTTCTTTCTTAAAGCATTTATTTTAGTTTGAGTTGTGGTTAATGATTTGTATATCATCTTTAAGTTCTGATTTTTATTTCAAGATGCAGGGAACGAAAATTCCAAATGTAGCTAAGATGTGCTTAGCACAGTGGTTGACAAATAGTTTCAAAATTTCACTATGTTCATAGAGAGAAGTAAATCCATCTTTGTTTTCTTTAGATTTTTTTGTAGTTTACTTATCTTTGACCGACTTACTATCTTCTGAATTATTGTTGCTATCAGTTTAGCACAGTTGATAAATAGTTGTTTTTTGTATCAATTTAACATCTTCACATCTTCGCTCAAGTATTAGCTATTTTTTCTTTATTATTGTTAAAATAAAGATTAAAATACTTTTAAAAGGAAAATCCACCCTATCTTTTTTATTTCCTGTCCCAAAAATAGGATTCAGTGCATATTAATGTTAACTCTTCACTCATTTGGATATTGATTAAGACAATTGATTTACCTATATATTTTAGATACATCTTTTCTTAGTGAAAAATGTGATCAAATTTTGAACAATATATAAATGTGTTGCTCAGTTGATTGGAATGTTTCCACTCTCTTAGCAAAATATAATTGAACTTAGGCTTCTGTGCCACTAATCTGTTGATTCAACGGTAGATGATGAATCATTAATCTAACTAAGCTTGAAATTGAGTCTCACCTGTAACCCTTTGACATCCTGATATAGTTATCTCCCCAAGATAATTCCATTTGGGAGGTGATTTTCCCGATTATGCTTTTTTACAGCTTTGAGTGGGCACAAGAAGTCATGTTGTTGCCCTACACTCCAATAGTCTAATAATTATTTAATTGTTACAAGTGAAACACAAGCTCATGTGTTTAATTGCTATATTATATTGTGTCTCACAAGTGAAACACAAGCTCATGTGATTTCTTAACTCTAGAAACCTTTTCTTTTAATGTTAAACATCTTTTTTATCATACATGAATTTAAATTTAGTTAATCTTTATAAATTTCTAACTTCATTGACTTCAATTGTCTATTATAAGTTAAATTATCTCTTATTATCTATTTCTATTTTCATTGACTCTTATTATCTATTATCTTTACAAGTACAAAAATATAACAAAAAGGATTGCAAGAAGTTATGTTCCCTCTTCTCTATTTTTTATGGTGTTTACTTTATGGTAATTAATGCTTCTGGGTGCTATATTAGCTCTCAGTTGTATAAATAAGCAAATGTCATATACGATTTGGTAAACTATGCATGTTTTGAATGTATTTAGTTGCTTTAGCTTCTGAATATGAAAACTTGTTGGTTTATTTACTACTACTTGAGTAAGTGTTGATAATATCTCAATAATCAATATTAGTTGTGTGTTAGACTGGCTTGCTTTTTCTCAGTCTGTTCTATTCTTTATTGTGTCTAAATACAATACTTCTTGATAGGCTTGGTGGCTTACTTAAAAGTGGAAGCAAACACTTGTGCTGATTGGTATGATTTAGACTGTAGAAGTTTCCATTTTTTTACAAATATTTCCAAAATTTTGGATTAGTAATTGTATTTTTGTATAATTCTATAGAATACATCTATTGGGAAGGGATCAAGTTAATCGAGTGTTAATCCATGGAAAGGAATGTTATTCATGCACGGTGATAGTATAGAGATTAAGAAAGGTAAAGCTAGCAGCCATATTGAGCAGAGCAAATTCCATGGGAATTGGTTTGGGCCACCAGTGCTACAAGTCTACAACTCATGTGTGAAGCCCAATTGATATATTATTATTATTATTATTATTATTATTATTATTATTATTATTATTATTATTATTATTATTATTATTATTATTATTATTTAGTTAAAGTAAATAACTAGACAAATAGAGAGTATTAAGAAATTTTAAACCCAAATAACTTTTTAGTGAGGTACAACAATTTTTCTTTAGACTTTAATCAATGGAATTCATTTTAGCTATCTACAAGTAAAAATACTTAGTAGAGGTTGTTCTTTAGCATTAATCCCACCTATGACATCACCTTTGTCTTGGTGCTAACATTTATCTATTTGTGGACTTCACCGAGTTTAGCTACTTCTTAGGTGTTGACCTTGCACTTAAATTATTACTCGACTTTTGGCATCTTTTGTTCTTCCATGTTTTATTAATCATGAATATCTCTCATGGAGCACTTTTAGTAGTAGCATTGCCAAGATTGCAAGCACAAGTACTAACAAAGAAATCATCTTATTTATTGTTTACACTTTCTCTTTTTATATAGCAAGTTGACCCTTTTCTCCCATGTTATGATGAGATATGCTCTTTTGGTATAAAAAAAAAATGAAATACTCTTATAATTGATTTGATTAAAGTGATGAGTAATGACTATAGGGTGTAATACCTGGGAAGGTAAACAAGATCAAGTTATTGATTGAGATATCAAGAGCCAAGTTCGGTGGAAGGAAGTATGGAATGTCTAAACTGGCTTCTAATGCAAATCTATATCTGAACATCCGTGGTGAGGCTCGCAAAGAACCTTTCACTGTTTAAACAACTGTTATTTACATTCATTTGAATTTGAATTTGAATCTTGGAACCAAAATTCGTTTCATGATTCAGTATTGGATGTCTATGAAAGAGTTATGTGTTGCTTATGTGATCGAGTTCAAGCTTTATTCCTTTTCTTCTTAGAAAATAATATTTTGGACTTTGTGGTATTGTCATGAAGTGGATAAAGTTCCCCGAGCAGTTCCTGTTGCTGCAAGTTTTAAGGGGCTATTGTCAGTAGGTTCTTCCTTAGGTGCATCCTTTTGCTTTGAAGCAATCACAGGAGGAATGTCGACCTCATCATCCTCCTAGAAAAACTAGGTTTAAAAGGTTTATCAATGACTTACTCACATATTCACTTTTTACTACTATTTCAACTTTTTTTTTTTTGCATTCATTTTATATATTAATATTTTATTCTGCTTCAGTTTTAAATGGCCCTGACTGATGGTGGGTGGCAGGTCAGACTGCAAGGAAGAGGAACACAGTTGATCAAAAAGTGGGGAGCGCATTGTGGAAAGGCTAAGAAAAGATAATGCCGTACTTTCTTATGATTTATTCGTTTAACGAGTAAGCAAAAAGTTATAATCCTAATCAATTTCAGCAAGGTAAAATCCTTGCAATTGAATTACATAATATTCCTGCATACTCATCGAATGACACATGCTAGAGAAACACTGAATGTCTTTTATAGCATTGCCGTAATTGTAATGTACACTACACTATTTTTTTCTGCTAAGTTGTTGTTGACTGTTGCTTAATGTGTTTATTTCTTTTTGTTTTTATTTTAATATTTTGTTCAATTGATCAAACCAAGGGTGGTTTTGGAGTGGTGTAAGGTTGAAGAGAACAATGAATCCATCTATTGGATCGAGGATTTGTTTCTTCTGAATGTTTTAATAAAGGATTCACATGGGACTAATTCTTTTGACAACAGTGTTAGAGATTGAATCTCAACATTTATGTGAAAACAATTCTATGAGTGGCACCCATAGGAATCCATGATCATGTATCTTGACATAATAACTTCATTAAAGGTGACTAGAGTATTTCATTTATCATGGCTCTTAAGTTTGAATATTGCAAACACTGCATAGTCATACATTTTTCCTTTCAAGTTATGTCAGGTCATCAATTTAGAAGTGTCAATAGGGATTTTTATTTTCAAAGAGGGGAGATTAATTAGTAGGGAGAAAACCTACCAAATGTAGAAGATTCCAAGCCTCAAGTCAACTACTGAGTAGGACATTATGTGATTAGAAAAAAAGCATGAAATGATCTTTGTCCTTACTAGTAACAAAATCCCCATTAAAGGATTGGTATATTTCTAGAGCAAGAAAAATGAGAATTTTTTAAGATGTTATTAATCTATTTGGAATGTGATGGTATTCTTATGAATCTTTTGGTTATTGAACTAAATAGTGTTATGAAGATGTCTAGATTTGTATAATTTTTGTTATGCATGAGCCCAATATTGAGCAAGGACTGGAATAATATTTGTTCATGGGGAAAATCTAGAAATTTTCTAATTTTAAATTTCCTCCATTGAATATATGGTAGTTTGAACTATGAATTACATTTTATTTGATAGGCTTTAATAAAGATGGAAGCAGATGGTTCTTTCATTTTTAAAAATCTTGGCAAGAGATCCATCTTCTTAAATGACAAAGAAATTGCTACAGGACAAGAATGGGGTCTTAGTGCTAGTAGTGTGATCGAGGTAACTATCTTTCCTTTCTATTCTTAAACTATTTTTACATTATAATGTTGCAATTTTGTTCTTTACCTTGAGAACATAATCATTTGTGATAAATGAATTACATGCAAATTATGGGCATTTTACTCATCTTTGAAGTCAATAATAGATGTGTGAGGAAGTTTTTAGAAAATGTGAATGAAAAGAGAAGATAAAAGGAAGCATTTAACCTTGTTTGCCAGATAGGGGTATGTAAGAATAGAAATGGGGTCACAGTTTGAATGTTTACGATTTTAGGATAGCATTCTGATGCCAACCAAAAATGGAAGTTATACCAACTATTAATTTATGTCAATGTGTTGTAGATTAAAAGTTAGAATTCAAAGTGTACATATAGATAGAAAATGAAAAGGCTTCATAGTCGATATATAATATGGTTGTTGTGCAATGGAAAATGATTATTGTCTTGTATGTTTCTTATTTCCCATTTTGTTGTAATAAGGTTTTTTTTAATGCAACAGACATCCCCAAGTAGGAATAATCATCAATAAATAATTAGTAAGAGTATGGTATGCATGGTTTCCTACAATTTACTAATTAGTAAAAAAATATTTTGGAAACCATAACATAGTTTTACTAATTATTTATTGATGATTATTCCTACTTAGGGACGTTTGTTGCATTAAAAAAAATCCTATCACAACAAAATGGGAAATAAGAAACATACAAGACAATAACTAGTTCCCATTGCATGACAACCATATTATATATCTACTATGAAGCCTTTTCATTTTCTATCTATATGTACCTTTCAATTCTGACTTTCGATCTACAGCACATTGACATAAATCAATAGTCGGTGTAACTTATATTTTTGGCTAGCATCAGAATGTTATCCTAAAATCCTAAACATTCAAACTTCGATGCCATTTCTATTCTTACATACCCCTCTTAGGCAAACAAGGTTAAATGCTTCCTTTTATCTTTATCTCTTTTCATTCACATTTTCTAAAAACTTCCTCACGCACCTATTATTGACCTAAAAAATGAGTGAAATGCCCATAATCTACATGGAATTCATTTAACATAAATTATTATGTTCTCAAGGTAAAGAAAAAAAATGCAACATTATAATGTAAAAGTAGTTTAAGAATAGAAAGAAAACACAGTTACCTCGATCACACTACTAGCACTAAGACCTTGTGCTTGTCCTGTAGCTATTTCTTTGCCATTCAAGAAGATGGATCTCTTGCCAAGATTTTTAATAATGAAATAACCATCTGCTTCCATCTTTATTAAAGTCTATCAGATAAAAAATAATTCATAGTTCAAACTACTATAAATTCAGTGGAGGAAATTTAAAATTAGAAAATTTCTGGATTTTCTCCATGAACAAATATTGTTCTAGTCCTTGCTCAATATTGGGCTCATGCATAACGAAAATGATACTGATCTTGACATCATCATAACACTATTTAGTTCAATTACCAAAAGATTAATAAGAATCCGATCACATTCTCATTGAAGTAGAACCCTTTATGAGATTAATGTTTTAACGACAATAAACTTTTAAGAAGCAGATTTTATGTTCGTTAGACTTTTGCTACTAATGGTTTGCCATGAAGTGCAAAGAAATAGGATTTATCAAGAAGCATGGAGAAAAGGTGTGAAGTGTAACACCACGGACGAATCACACTTGAATGAGAAGGATCTAGAGGTTGTATAATTATGGGACTATATAGTTGAGGATAACTTAAAGGAAATAATTAGTACTGCCTATACCAACAAGATGCACCTACTTTTCGGTCGCTCATCACTTAAGAACTCCACAGTTAGGCGTGCTTGACTTGGAGCAATTATGGGATGGGTGACCTTTTGGGAAGTTTCCTAGGAAGTGTGTGAGTTAGGACAAAACACGCTGAGAAGTCTCATGTTGGTTTGAGGGGATAATCAACAATCCTTAAAGCAGCCAGGCTGGTTATTGATGTCTCAGAAAGGGCTACCTATGAAGGGTTCTGACTAGTGGAAGGTTCTGACCAACGAGGAAGTTGAGTGAAGTGTTACCATGTGAAGTGTTGTAGAATGTGAGTCGTCGAGACGTCAACACTCAGGGCCATTACAATTGGTATCAGAGCATACCTCTATCCCAATACAGTGTGGTTTGAGGACGAACCAGGCGGAAGATGGTGGGCATGTAACACCTTGGGTGAATCACACTGGAATGAGAGGGATCCAGAGGTTGTATAGGTATGGGACTATACAATTGAGGATAACTTAAAGGAATTAATTAGTACTACCTATACCAACAAGATGCATCTACTTTTCGGTAGCTCATCACTTAAGAACTCCACAGTTAAGCGTGCTTGGCTTGGAGCAATTATGGGATGGGTGACCTTCTGGGAAGTTCCCCAGGAAGCGTGTGAGTGAGGATAAAGAATGTTGAGAAGTCTCGTGTTGGTTTGTGGGCACAGTCAACAATCCTGAAAGAAGTCAGGTGAAGCACACACCAGGAGTTGTAAAGATTTATGCCATGCAGTAGTGTACAAATACATTGTCTTGATGTAGCTCTTTTGATCCAACAAACCAATTCAAAAGAAAAGAGAGAGCTAAGTCCTACATTAGCACGACAACCATGAAGAAGAAAAGTAGCCTTTCAATCTGCAATGGTCAAAAAAGGATCAACACCATTCTACAAAAGACTTACTTTTCTGAAGAAGTAGCAAGCCTCATGACTTAGCTAGAAAAAGGAGAAGTCATGAGTTCTAGGCAAATAGTACGCACCAATGAATATAATTCAAAATTAAAGTTGTGTGCAAGTTGTTCTAGCTAAGGAAGGAGGAGGAACTAACTATGTGATGGAGACAACTCACAATGAATCTCCTTGACCTCCAAGTCTCTCAAGACAAGGAGTAACAGATCTCCTTGGCCTCTAAGACAATGTGCAACAGTCATCTTCAAGAAAGTCTTTATAAGGACATTGAAGTGTAGTTGGAGTTCTTTGCTAGAAAGGAAGACTATATAGAAAGGACATAGGTCAGAAGCCTTATCAGCTTCTGATACTAGACTTCCTTAGCCCATACTCTCTTGATTTGTAGAGGCAAATCTATCTAGCCATAGAGAGTCTGTAAACATCTTCTCAATGGGAGCTTACTGATGAGTTTTCCCTGTGAGACGTATTAGGTACCTATCCAAATAGAACCCGTTTAGGATAGGGAACCTCAAAAGAGTAATCAGGGGCTTCTAAAGGTTTAGAGTGACCACCACATGTTGCTGTCACTACTACAAAAAAGACATTTAACATCGGTTCTGTGGGCCTTTTAACATCGGTTCAAGACCGATGTTGTATAACACGATGTTGAAAGAGGGGCACTTTCGACATCGGTTATAGAACCGATGTAGAAAGTGCACTTTCTACATCGGTTCTAATCATAACAGATGTAGAAAGCAGCTGATGAAAAAAAAAAGACATTTCGACATCGGTTATTATCAGAACCGATGTAAAAAGTGCACATTCTACATCGGTTTTTATCATAACCGATGTAGAATTTGCACTTTCTACATCGGTTATTATAGGAACCGATGTAGAAAGCCATTATTTAAAAAAAAAACATTCTAATATATTAAACTTGTTGTCACAGGTAGCAAATCTGTATCACAACTACAATCAACTCTGGTCTTCTATCCTTAACTTAATGGAAGGACAATGTTATAATTAAAAGGGCAGAGACCACTTTAAGAAGAATTAATTTTACGCATTGTGACAATCATGTAATAGTAATTCATGCTACATACATATCAAAGCACATAATTAACAAGAAGCAAAACTAAGCCCAAAATTCAAGTGTCTTCAATAACATAAAATCTTTATTTGAGTGAATCATCAAGATGTTTTATCTACTCATACACAAGCACCAGAGTTTAAAAAAAAGTTATTATGATAAAAATTCGTCATAGCTTAAAGCTTTTACAGAGAAGCATGTCATTGCTCTGTCACAAGAAAACTAAAAAATTTAGTAGATTGAGAATCTACCATTCTCTACTAAATTTTTTTCACTAAATGAACCTAAAAATTACATCAAACATTACAAGATCCTCTTGCATCCAGTGATCAATTAGGTGAACATGACCTTTAAATGAAATCAGAGAGCCGAGGGTAGGATTCCAAGCTTCCGCAATATTGCCATGTGACTAAGTGTTCAGGAATTTTTATCTTCTGCAAAAAGCAAGCCAATATTAATATAGAAAAGTATATGCCAACAGCAAGATATTCTTTAACCACATAAAAGAAATTGAAGAGTAATTATAGGATTAGTATCACAATAAACAGAATCAAGACAATATAACTACAAGAGTAAGACCAAGAAGGGAATTAAACAGAATCTCGTAATTTTTATTAAAAGGCTCACCTTACTCTCAACTCTACTTGCTTTATTTTATTAAAATTAAGATTATTTTTATTTATTATTTATTTATTATTATTATTAATCTATTAATTAACTTTCTATTACATGTGTTTTATTACTATTAGTTTTATTATTTTTCTTCATATTACTTTAACTAAGCTTTCTTATTATGACTTGATAACTCAAACGTGGTTAGGTTCTAAATTCCATTTATTTATTTATTTCTCATAAAAAGTCATATGTTTTACTTACTTCTATCATTATTGAATGTTAATGGCTAAGGCTCACGGCCCACAAAAACATAATCGGTAATAGTCTAATCAATTTTGGTGATCATGTTTATTGATTTTATTTTATTCTTATGTTTATAAAGTGTGGTAAATATAGGCTTCTAGGTTCAAGAGTACTTGGCCTAACAGAAGAGTCCACTATCTTATTTTTTTTCTTAGCAAAAATGAAAATTTTATTAATCAAAAGAATGAATACAAGACGTATCCATTACAACCAACAATGACTACAAAAAATAAAATATGATAAAGACCACCTCCCAAACCACCTTTCTGTACAATTTGCACAACCAATGACAGAAACCCACAAATGTCTACCCCAAAACTCTCTATAGCAATACCAATATAACACCTCCAAAAACTCAAAGATATTAAATTTCTAATAAACCACCGCCAACATAGAATTAAACAAAACCAGCAACACATCCCCTGCTTGTGATAACTATAAATCTGATACAACAATTGGGGTGATTGCTTGTAACTATTTGCACCCTTACTTCATCCTTTGACACTTGCCCACCAACCATTCGACCAAATTCATGAATAAGCTTTTGACTACCCCACCCATATAAAGCAACCTACACGACCCTTCTTACCTTACCACTATCTTATAATTTATTTATTTTTCGTTCCCCATCACCAAGTTCTGCACGCTCAAGATAGAGGAAAAGAAACATAACTTCAAATGCCTCCAAATTTGACAGATTTTCACATGTTCATTTTGTACTCTCAAAATTTCCAGTGTGATGCTTGTTTTTCGCAAACTCTCTTTAGGTTTTCTCAATACTTTTACTATATAACTAATAAAAATATAACCCCTCACATTTCTTCATTCAAAACTGTAACTACAGTGACACCAAACACCAATTACAGAGAAAATTTTTCCATTCCAATCACCATAGCACACAGTAGAGAACAAGGAACATCAATACAAAATGAAAAGATAATAACCATACATCCAACTTGTTACACCCTATGCCAGGAATAAACACACAGAGAGAGAGAATCATTAAATTCTGGATTAGTTCCTTTCAAAATAAAATTTTGAATTAGTTGATCAAGGAGCTTTTCTCTCCAAAACCTCATTGGCCAACACTAGATAATCATTAAATAGCTTTCTAACTTTCTTTCTGGTTTCACAACAGCTCCTTCTTCTCTCTGCTTTATGCAGAGGATACAAAAAAGGAGAAAAATAATATAAATCATATTAGTTCTAGGTAGGTATCATTCACAACTTAATGCACATTCAAGTCATCTACAATATTAAATTAAATGGCAGACCTCAAGGTTCAAGTATAAAAAATTGAGTTCTAATTCCATTGAAAATATATAAAGAAATAATAAAATTGAGCTTCAATATAAGTGTTAAAATCCAAAAGTAGAAGAAAGAAATCAAGTGCGTCAATGTGATTCAATGTAAGAGCTTCAATGCTTCAAATGCTCAAATTAGCTCTTGGAGTTCCCCCCTTAACATTTTCAAGACCACCAATATCTTCCCAGCTGATATTGGGCACTTAAACAACCTGGTTCAGAAGCAAAGTTGAATTAGAGAAACATCAAAATTTAAGAGTTCTGTTTCCTTTGTTTTTGTTGAGGTGCTCATATATACTACTAACTTTATGAGCCAGACTATAATTCCCATGCCTATATGGCTGATGAAATGGACCTGCAATCAACAAAATGGGGGCCACTGCTATTTCAAAAAAACAATTGAGTTGATGTATGTGATGGAAAGTAGCTATGCAACAATGTATGTGATTCAAAGTATTGCAACAGAGGTTTAGTAGCACAAACATCAAAGCAAGCAAGACAATGAATATTGTTTAGTAAGTCCTCAAAGATTTTGGATACCCAGCTAAATAATATCTTCAGTAATTTAGACAAATCATTCACCTTGACATGATGATGAAGAATATGATTTGCATGCAAGTAATCAAGTGCCATTAGCAGTTGAACCAACCACTTACAAAGTCTCTGCATGCAAAATTGATTGATTGCCACAAAACTTTCACATAGGAATGAAAGTTATTCACGCAGACTCAAAAAGTAAATTCAAAAACTCACCATGGCCTCAAGAGATTTGTTGCTGGTCTCTCCTAAATGCACAAAACAAAAAGAACAAAACCTCAAGAGATTCATTACACTGTCTTCTTCACCGTAATCGTCACCGCGAAGAGCGCCAGTTTTCGTGCGTTGTGGCGTGTGAGGCAACAATGGGCGTTGCTCCTACTTATGGTTGAGTTGGGCGACGTTCAGGGTGGCCTGTGGCAGTGGAGAAGAAGAGAGAAAGAAGTGAAAGTGACGGCGCCATCGAACCTCGATGCCCTTCGTACTGAGGAGCAAAACCGAGGCCTTGAAGGCGCGCAGCAGCTTGGCTTTGAAGACGAGATCTGTGAGTGGCTTGTCTTGGAAACGATATGGATCTCCGAAGAAGACGAGATCTATGCATGGCTTGGCCTTGGAGACGAGATCTGCGCGTGACTTGGCCTTGGAAACGAGATCTACGAAGATGGCTACACAACCGAGGAAGTCGATTCTAGATCTCGCCTCACAGTTTCAGATCTGAAAAGCCTCGCCACAGACAGTGGTCATGATGACGGTTGCTTGGTTTTGGGATCGAGAAGGTGTTGCGGTGGTGGTGGGGTAGGTTCACGAGAAGGTGTTGCGGTGGTGGTGGGGTGGGTTCACGAGAAGGTGAAAGGGGTTTTTTGGGGAGGGGGTGTAAGGAGGTGAAGAGGTTTTGTGGTGAAGGAAAGCCTTGAGATTTGGAGAAGGGTGGATTCGCGAGGGAAGAGAATTACAAAACAGATCAACAACATCGTTTATGAAATGCAACCGATGTTGAAGACGATTAACCACATCGGTTAGACAAGAAACGATGTTAACAAAGTTCTTTTATTTACAAAAATGCCACCGTGTATTTTTTGACATCAGTTTTCATATAATCAATGTCAATTGGATGATGTTAAATGCATATTTTGTAGTAGTGTGTGTTGGTCAAGTAGCAGTTGCTACTGAGGGTTCGAAGCCTGAAGAGGCTTTTCGAAAGAATACTTGGGTAGATAGCCTGCAAAGGCTTAAAGAATATTGGGGTGAAGCCTGGAGAGGTTTTTCGAAAGAATACTTAAGGGGAGCCTGCAGAGGCTTAAAGAATACTGAGGTGTAGGAGCTTGTGGAGGCTTCAGTAAAAAAAAAAAGAATACCATGGTTGGTGCTTGTGTTAGTGGAAATCCTACAGGTGTAGGTACTGGACATAGCTCGGGTTGGGGTGAACTAGTATAATTCATGCGTGTGCTTTATCCTTCTTACTGCTTTTGATTTGTGCGTTTCTAAATCATTACCTTGAGCAGCACTATTTTTTACATGATTATATCTTTGATATAAATTCTTTTAAGCCTGCTCAAATTGTTTTACATGTCCAAAATCAAACACTTACTCATCGCTTTGTATTGACCAAAAGATATTCTACCTACCCTGAATCTGACATTTTTATGAGTAGCTTCTAAAGCAGTATATGAAAGTATTTTTGTATGATTCTTATTGAATAATCATTTTATACAAAGTACTATATATCAAAGGATAATGTTTGCTTTCAACAAAGCTTCTTGAATTTGGTACTCTGATATATCTTTAGAACTTCATAAGCCGAGTATTCTTTTGCAGAAAAAACCATAGTCGGTTAAGTATCACTATTCAACCCCTCCTTCTAGTGACCTTCTGATCCACTTCAATTCCAAATAGATTAATAATATCTTAAAAAATTGTCATTTGTCTTGCTCTAGAAATATACCAACCTTTACTGGGGATTTTGTTACTAGTAAAGACAAAGATCATTTCATGTTACTAGTATTAGGCTATGAAGTTTAGGTTCCGTTATTGCTATTTTGTTTTGTTGTATTGGGTTCTTTTTTTTTATTATTATTTTATCAATGGCCCATTAGTTTTAATAGCAAAGTTGAGGGGTTTTGGATATTATCCCAAAAGAGATATATGATTAAAATGTATTTTAATTATATTATATATGAAATTAAAATTTTGATTACATTGAAATTCAGTTTATTTATTTATTTTTTAAAAAAATGGGATATATGATTAAAATAAAAAAAATAATTATAAAATCAACTGAGAAGAAAATTTTTATAAAATAAATATTAATATAGAATGTGGATTTTATCAAGCTGCATCTTTAGAGAATTTTGTTAAGAAAATAACAATTAAATTAGTAATCAATGAATAACTGATAGCTGGTAATGCAGTAAAAAAAAAAAAAACTTATAGTTGGTAACAATTAGTATGGAAGGGGAAGGAGAAGGAGTAAATGTGTTATTGAAAAAAAAAAATTCCTGTGCATCAAAATAAAAAAATATTGATCATTAAGACATAAAAATAGATATATGTAAATATGTTATGCTATAGTGAATATTATTATTGATTATATATATATATCTGTGTGTGTGTGTGTGTGTGTGTGTGTGTGTGTGTGTGTGTGTGTGTGTGTCTATATATATATGTGTGTGTGTGTCTATATACATATATATTTGTTAATATTTTGTTCTTAAAAAAATGGATAAAAAATTTTCCCGTGTGTTGCACGGGTGACAAATAAAAAATATTTATTTACAAATATTCTTTGAAATTTTGATTTATTTTAACCAAAGTATTGATTTATTCACGATGTTTTAAATCAATATATATAGTGTTTGGTTTACATGTTAAACATTTGTTGTTATTGAGAGATCCAAATAAGTCAAACTATAATTTATATTTAAAGTTGTAATTTGATTTTTAATTCATGTTATACAATTCCATAATATAAATGTGGACCGACAAACACAATTAAAGTAATATTATATGAAATAGTTTTATATTCAATATGCTTTGTGTAACAAAGCGGATGTTTATATTCAATGTGTTTTAATTGTAAAAAAAGAAAAAGAAAAAAAGAAGCAGAAGAACTGACCTAACTAGGTCGTACATACAGAGTTAGAACAAAAGCTAAGTGTGTGCACCTAACCTTCTACAACATCTAGAAAATACCTACATGAGAAAGCAACACTTAATCACTTAATTTTTGTTGTTTGCTGTGTTAGTTCCAGCTATTCATTTTCTCCATAAAAGGTCTCTCATTTACTGGACAATCAAGTTCACCTGGACATTTTTCTATTAGAAAACCAGAGTGACCATGGAGCTGTGGTGGTTTTGCGCCATCATGTCTTTCGAGAAGCGGTGAATGGAATGTAAGAGATAGTGCTAAAAACGCCATGTTTTCAAAAGAACTGTTGACAACCTGATAATTGTAGAAAATTATGATTAATTTATGATTATTGTAAGTCTTCATACTCTTGAGGCAACAAATAAATTTAATGAAGGAGTCGTGCATCATTGCACGGGTTTTACACTAGTAATAGAACAAACAACACATAGATTGTTGTATAAAAGTTTTCTCTCTTTAATCTAAAACTACAAATTGAGAGCAGAGAGACTAACATGGAGCTGGAGGAAAACTCCACTGCTCTTGCATTTCCTGCAGTCAGTGTTATTCCAATTCAACACATACCCTTATCTCAATGCCTCTCGAACCCCTCCTTCTTCATCTTCCACCGTTGCGTTCACTCAAATGTTGACTTTTGTAGGAATAGTTAAACTTAGATGCATTGACTCAAATATTGACAACTCTAGCTGTGGTCATGTGATGTCCACGGTAATTTGGTCAGCGGGTTCACATTTGCAACAGTTTAATTACTACTAGAGGGATGAAAAAAATTGCTTATTATTGGTTCTCTGATTGAAATTTCACCAAAGGGCCAAAACACACTTTTGGAAGACATAGTTCTACAATTCAATTTGAGTTTAAGCCTTAAAGGATCTTACTCTTCATATATGAACTTTTCCAGAGATCCATTGGACATTTAACTGCCATATACATACGCTACCATACCCTCCTTGGCCTAATTTGTTTGTGAAGGAGTTGGTCATTTTCTTTACTTCCAAATAATATCCATGTCCATCAAAACTCCCAACGCTCCAGCAACTGAAATAGCTGTAGGTTTATTTTATTAAGAAGTTAGAATGAGAAAAAAAAAAGTATACCTTTCATGATAGTTTATTTTCACATTAACTTTTCTGGAAGAGATATTTTTGTTAAAAGGAGTCACTAGACTTCCTTTCTACAAGCAATCACAACTGAAGAATTTAATAAATTTACAGCCCCCTTTCTGCATTCAAATCAAATAAATTAATTTAACCTAATTGGAAAAAAAAATAGTTTAGGGACCTAATTAAAAATTGTTGAATATTATAGGGACTTACAGATTAATTTAACATAGTTTTAATGACTTTATATTTACAAATTTGCTCAGTGACATAAAAAAAGAACCAAACTCCTAGAAAAAGTGTTTATGTTTAGTAACTTGATTTCATTAACAAAGTGATTTTTGAAATTTTTATTATTTGCAAATTATTATTAAAACAAATTTTTTTAACCAAATTAATTTTATGAAAATAAATTTAATTTACAAAATATTTTTTATATTATAAATATACTTTTTCTTTAAATCAAATAACTAGATTTAAATAAAATTAAAAATTTTGAAAAATTTTATCAAACAATTTTTAATTTAAAAGGATCTTTCAAGCTAAAAAAATGAAAGTTTACAACCAGTGTTTACTTTTTCTTTAAAACTTTTTATTTTAAATTTTAATTTAAAAATATATTTTAAGTAGAAAAAAAAAGCTGGACTTAACAAAAAATCATTTACATCACTTCAACTTTTGTGTTCCTTTCCGATGATTAAATGTGTTTGGTTTTTCATTTCTAGTCCTCAAATAAAAAGTTCAACATGAATTTATCACTCACGTAGCATTCATGTTCAACAGAAAAATAAACACCCTAACATGTTTACAATTATAAATGAGCATTTGCAAAGGGAAATAGAACCAAACCATCTATTTATATTAAAATGTCAATTAGGAGAATTTTAAAAGTACTTTTACTTTCAAAGTGGTAATATTTTCTTCTTTATTTTTTGTTTTGAAATTTAGGGATGTACAATTAAATTACCAAAAACATGTTCTCTACTTTTATCCAAAACATAATGTTAGAGTCTTAAACTTTTTTTACGTTACAAAAAAAAAGAGTCAATAAGGACTAAATTAAACAAAGATGAGTATATATTTATGTGCTATAGGTGAAAATTGACATAAAATGAAGATGGAACCTATCAAATTTGTACACACCAGATCAAATAAATTTCTCACATAACACTCTATAACCATAACTCTCAAAGAATATAAAAAATATTACATTAATAAATGAAAGAAATAAACATTCATGAATCTATATAATACATGACATAAAACATGTGTTGTATTGTCATCCAGGATTTGCAGTACCACCATTGTTTTGGCGAAATTTCTTCGTATTAGCCAGTTGCTTTTTTCCATTCTTACGGCTTTGCATGACAATTTTTTATTGAGTTCCAACCTGATAAAACACGCACCAAAACTTAAATTTCTTCCTTGTTAGGGTGCATTTGTTTCCCCTGCTTCTTTACTAGTAGTTGTTTCATTTTGGTTCTTCAGACCAACTAAACCTTTGCTTTTGTTGACATCATGATCCTCTTCTTTGGATTCCAATTTGCTTGAGTGTGCAGGGGTTAAGCAAGGATGAAGTGTCTGACCTTCTGGTCTTGAATCTAGCCCTGAATACATGGTAACAATGGCTTTAGTACATTTCACTCAATGTTTACTTTTCTTTAATAATAATGATGTTTTGTTGCTCTTACCTATTTTTTGCATTCTCGTGGATGCTTTAGCCTTGTGCTTTTTTCCTTGAATATGATCATTCAAGCCTTTCTCACTCGTTGTAGTAATCTGACATAGCTCACATCTCCACTCTCGCTTGACTTTCTTCTGTAAACTTTCATTGTCTTCAACTACAGGTGTCACTGCTTTGCGCTTTCCACCATAATGACCAGCATTTGGTCTAGCCTGCAATGGGATAAACAAAATCATTTATGCTCACTGGGCAATTAAGAGCTGCAACACAACAAAATATTCAAGGGACATTCTCAAACAAGGTGACAATTTTTAATCAAAAATTAAGGAAAAAAAACTTATTCACAATCCAAACAACACACCAAAGAAGAAGTAGGAAAATAAAATCAAAGTTGAAGATAAAGACACAAAGGAAGGGTAAATTAAACACAAGACTATACACTAACCAGTAGGATCACTTTATCCTTGCTATTTCGTGTAACTTGTTTGTTATCATCATGAAAATGGGAGGGTGAATGGAATTGTGACCCACCAAACCTATTATTGTTATTAAATGAGATCCCCTCCGATCTTTGCATTGGGATTCTGAATGCTCTCTCTGATACCATTTCTCTCCTCACTTCTTCTTCTAGCTCTCGCCGTCGTGCCAATGCTATCTCGCCAACAATTATTTCTCTCCTAATCTCCTCTTTCTCCAACTCCCGCTGTATTTGCTGTGTCTCCAACTCTCGCTGGAACGCTTCCTCAACATTGATCGGCACCGTCGTTGGAAAAACTCTAGGCGCCAAAACATTGTCGGAAAAACTACCTGGCACAAACTCATACCCTGGAAAGCAAATAGCGAAAAAATGAACTCATGTAGCTAAAGTTTTTTATTTTTTAAACTGCAAAACAAATGGGTATATATCTTGAAAAGAACATGAATAGAAGTGAGCATTACCTTGTAATGGGCATCTGGAGAAGTAAGCTACATCAGAAAGAGGGCGTGGTGGTGGCGATGTTGTTCTTCTGTTTTGTCCATTAAGATTTTTGAACTCCATGACAAAGTTTGGAACGTGAAACAAAGGGAAAGACGCAGAGAAAGATAAGCAAGTGCCAATGAAATCAGAGAAAATGTGAGTATTTGTGTGCAGTGTTGAGTTTGAAAGGGTGATTAAATAAGGAAATTTCTCTCACTCTGTTGATAAAATTCTTCCAATAAAGTTTGACTCCAATAAAAAAAAATTAATATGAATAAATTTAATATGGTCAAAGTTTGAAATATTTATTGTTTCAAATTTTAAGCATTAATTGACTACATACATTTGATATTATTAATAAATTAAGAAGTGGATGACTCAAATATACAAATAATTGTCATGACGAATATAATAAATAAATATTTTTGAATATATCAATTATATTAAAATTAAAAATTATAATTTATATAAAAAGTATTTTGAATACATAAATTATATTTTACACTTATGATAAATAGTTTAAATAATATTTGTAGGAAGCCAAGTAATATTTCATTTGGGTATCTAAAGATTAATTAAAAAATTAATAATAGAATATCTTATTATAAAGAGATAAATTGATTAACAATTTTGAATGTTTTCCATTTAATTTTTTACTTTTTACTCTGTCAACCTATTAGTAATTTTCTTATTATTTATAATCAATTAAAGGTATTTTATTTTTAATTAATATATGATTGTAAAAAAAGGAAGTTAAAATCTTGAGTATTAAATGATAGCATTATTTTAATGCATTATCCTTATGTTTCATATCAATAATACCATTAATAGTTGATTATATTTGACAAACTTTTTTTTTAACATTTATTGAAATAATAATAAGCATGTATTGGTAAAATATTAAATATAATGTTTTAGTGAAAAAAATTAATTTATTCTTTGACTATTAATTTTAAAGATATTAGTAAACATTAATAATGTTTAAATAATTCTTTTTTTGTTTGGACCACAGGTTTTTGGTCTCCCTCTAAGTGCAATCTTGTTCAAGCCTAGTAGGACCATTCTGGGCGGCAAAATTCTTCCTCCGAGTATTTAACGTAGTTGCATACCAAGGACTCGACCTCGAGATCTCTAGTTAAGCTGGAATAACTCCACGCTAGTTGATCCACACACTTGGTGGTAAAGTAAACTGAAAAGATAAGTAAAATTAAAAAGTGATACTTTATTCATCATTAGATTGAATTAAAATAATTTTAAATATAAATTGCTTAAATTGACTTTGGATATATCTTTAATTTTTCACTATAAACATTTTTTTTACTTTAAATCATTTAAATTTAAAAATAAATTTTTCCTTTAAAAAACTCTTAAAATTCTATTTAAATAAATTTTTACTTATTTTTTATTTTCTAATTAAATATAAAGGCGAGAAAATTAGTTTTCTTTTCTTTTTCTTTATTTTTGAAGATTGTCTATTTAATTCTCAATTAGATACTAAAACAGAATATTATTTGATTGTATAGCAAATATAGGATGGGAAAAGTCACGCAATAAACTAAATATATGATGACCCATGAAAATTAATGTATATTTTTTTATGAAAGGCAGGAGATGTGCTAAGGCAAATGAAAGAGTGCAATCCCAACTAGGTTTGCACTGCAAACTTTCAAAGCCAAACCAGCACACTCCACTATATTAAAATCCAAAAAGAAAATAAAGATCATGGGGGGACAAAAGCCAAAACCCATGTACATTCATTTGAACCTAAAACAAGGAAGATCATATCTATTCCTAAAGAACTCTTCCCAAATAAAAGATGGAAGAGAGTGCCACCAAACCAAACCATGGGTGGTACAACCATGTGAGGCAAGCCTATTTGCACAAAAATTGCCCTCACGAAAAATATGAGATATATAGAAAGACATAGAGAGAGTAAGATTTATACACAATTGAGCCATCTATTTCTAAGTCTCCAAGGAACCACATTATGTGACTTGAAAGCTTTTAAGAACAAGCAATGAATCACATTCAATCCAAAGCTTTCTCCACCCTTTAGTAAAAGCTATCTCTATAGCTATCATAACCCCAACCAACTCAGCATGAAGAACATAGGAGTTACCCAAGTTGGAGGAAAAACCACCCAAAAAAGCTGCTCTGTAATCCTTGAAGATACCCCCGCAACCAGCTGGACCAGGGGCACCCTTTGCTGCCCCATCAATGTTGCATTTCACCCAATGACATGGCGGAGGTTTCCAAGTAACTTGGAAAATTTTTGGAGCCTTTGGAGGATGGACAGGAATCATAAAAGTCTTCAAAATCTGGAATTCTATTATGTCCGAGGACATATATCCAGAGCTGAGTTTTCCAACTAAAGTAACACCAGCTGAAATATAGTTTTTGGCCATTGGGAGCAAGACAGATTTATTATCAAAATGCGCAGGATTTCGGTAGAACCAAATTGTGGAAATAATGTAAACAATACCCGCAACAATAACATCGCAAGCTTGAGGGCTCCAATTTTTATCACAAACTCTTAGAACTTCTATCAAAGGACGATACCTTCAAACCATCTCCAAAGGAACCTTGCAAAGCAGTAGTCAAAGAAAAGGTGTTGTGTAGTTTCAGCATTAGCTTGACAGAATCTACAAATGGACACCACAGTACAACCTCTACTCCAAAGACATTCATCAGAGGGCATTCTATTGTGAATAATGCACCAAAGAAGAAAGGATTTAGAAGGGGGAATCGATCTGCGCCAAATAACCTTAGCCCAAGGAGGTTAATATGATGTATATATTTATAAAATAATGTTACTTTCATAATTTTATTTTTCATTTGTGTAAGACTGCCTTCCCAAACTGTTATTATCGAATGATCACACTGAAATAAGAATTTATGATCTCATACATATTATTCAAACACTTCATTTTTAAACTACTCCTAGTTGGTTATTTATAAGGTTTAGTTGATTTTTTTTTATTTCTAGAAAATTCATAATATTCTTATTTCTTTCATTTTAATGTTTTAAAAATAAATTTACAGCAATTTTTTATTATTATTAAATAGCTTTTGGTTAACTTATTATTTTTCTCGTGTAGAGATTAAATAAAAAGGTCATGATATTTAAAAAGATGAAACAAACTTTCAATATTTGGAGAGGATGGAAATAAAAAAAATACTACGAAAAATCATTTGATAAATAAAAAGAATTTAAAACTTGTATAAAAAGAATGAAAAATAAAGGAATAGAGTACCAATCTAAAAAATTGTGAATTTTTAAGGGACTGAATGCATAATAAGCATTTGACTAACTTTCAAAATCAATTATTTCCATCCCTACCGTACTACACATTAAAATTTAAAAATTAGAATTAATTTATAAGCACATTTTAATAATTTAAAATTCATTTTATCAAAATCAAACTTATCTAATTTTAAAACAATCAATCCCTTAATTAAGCCTAAGAATAGATATCCTAGTATTAAGATGTCATGTCTTTTAAGATCATCTCAATTACTATAGATATTTTACCTTGACATAAATTTACAGGTGAAAAAAAAAATCTTTACGACTGGTACGATTGATACTTCGTGTCTTTCAATAGTTTACATTGACAAAATTATAAGTGAATACAAATTTCTTTAAACTTCATTTTTGTATTTATTTCAATGTACACTACGAATTCAAGTACTGCAATAATTAAATGTACGCTTCACTTTTGTGTAAGAAATCTCGGACTAGGTAGCTAGTGCTGAGCATATGGTTGGTCAGTTCGGCTGCTTAAGCCAGGAAATCTTTACATTTGAACGTTTATTTTATTTTTTACGTTTGCATGTTAATGTTCAAATACCAAATTGAACAAAGAGCCTATCTTGCACCCTATAAAGCAAGTGGATGTTAACCTTAATCCACGTTCAAGCTTAACTTTGCAAGAAAATAATACATAAGAGTAGTATTTTTTCGCTTTTAGCCCTCTTGATTCATCTTAACTACTGTAATTGATTTTCGTAAAAAAAAAAAAAAAAACTACTGTAATTGACAAGAAGATTAAATTAACTTTCAAAGAAATATTGCAATATGGTTTTTTTATGGAGAAGTTAGATCAAATATTTTTTTCAGAGAAACTCTTAAAAGTAAAAGGACTTTATTTATAATAAAGAAAAAAAATAAAAAAAAGAGCTTAAAAAAGGTATGTTGCTTTTTAGTGACTTATTAATTATTAATAAAGACAGTCTTGGAACCTTGCTATGTTGGTTTTACATTCTTTTTAGTGACTTATTACTTCTTTTATTCTTTAAACTTTTTAATTAACCAATGCTCCCTTATATTTTTAGGTTAAATTAATCTGTAGGTTGCTGAACTATTCAATAATTTTTAAATAGGTCCCTAAACTATTTTTTTTTTCAATTGGATGCACCACAAGCTTACTATAGCCATCTTTCTCATCATTTCTCTGTCACTTTCATTGGTAATGGTCCTAAGTGCAAGCTCTTCATTCAATTCTACATGTTTACAAATCCAATTAAGGAAAATAAATTTCACTAGTACAATCAACATCAATATACTTTCTCCCCCCCCCCCCCCCTCCAACCCCCACCATTTCCAATACCATCATTCCAAAACTATAAACATCTGAATTGAGAGAGACAATTCCAAAATTTCTTGAAAATATCTCAGGAGCAATGTATCATTGGGTTCCTCTGACTGCCATCATAGATACCATACTCTCATTACTAGAACATATATCTTAGCGAGTCCAAAATCTGAGATCTTAGGACAAAAGTTCTCATCCAACAGTATGTTGTGGGGCTTTATGTCAAAATGGAATATTTTGGTATTACACCCTCTGCACAAATATTCCAATCCTCGATCAACACCAACTGCAATATGGTATAATGTTTTGCAATTCAATTGGTTCACTACTGCCACTACATTGGTTCCATATATGAACTTTTCCAAAGATCCATTATGCAGGAACTCATAGACTAGTGTTCTCTTACATCCATCAACACAAAATCTTAATAAACTGACTATGTTAACATGGGATGTTCTACTAATGCTTGCTACCTCGTTCCCTAATCTCCTTCTAATGCAGTAGATTATGATAACTAAAATTGCAACTCCCGAGGCTGCTACACAAACTACAATTGATGAAATGGTGAAAAAGTATCATCAGTCGTAATAAACTTTTTGTTCTGTAAAAAGAGACCATGTTACTTGTTCTCATATCATTAAATATAGTTAATTATGTAAGCAATGATGTTCTCAATGGAGTCAACATCAACACAAGCCTGAGATTTGGAAGTGACTTTAATGTTAGAGGTTCAATCCCCAATATTTTACTTTTTTAAAACTTATCCTGGTGTTTCCACAAACAATGATCTAAAAAAGATATCAACAATTCTATTGGGCATACAAAACTCATTGACACGGGTAACACTCATTTTGTTGTTTAAGATAGAGCAGAAGTGCAAAACTGAAAAGCTTTCTTATGAAAAGGTATACATATGATCATTTGATCATTTTTTAAGTGTCACTAGTCCTAACTATCCATCCTTCTTAGCAAGCTATTCCAGTACATGTATGTATTTGCTAAACTTTTGAAATTGATGCTTGGTTAAATGGTTATAATACTATACTTTTTTAGTTCAAGCGTTTGCCAAAACACTGCTGGATTTAACTGTTTAAAGATTAGTAAGAAAGACAACTACCAAAGTAAATTTAGTAAAATGCTAACCTGTTGCTGCTATAACCACTAACTTGTGATCAGTTGACTCTGCAAAATAAATTGTGCATTAGTAACTCCAATTGAAAGTCACATACACACACACACACAAAATGATTATAAAAATTAAAAGTAAAAATAGCATGCCTTTTCTTTTCTTTTGTTTTTTATTAAAAGGTTAAAAGAGGTCAAAGATCCAAGAATACAATCCTATGACATTTGATTGAATTATGCAGTGAATTCTATCAAATAGAATAAGACATAACTATTGCCATGGATCTATATTTGATAATTTTGAAATAATATTTAATTTTTATCAAAGTTAATAAGAATCAATAGTAACTCCGACGAGGGTCTTCATAAACTAATCAAATCCAATAAAAATAAAAAAAATCCAAAAAACCTAAAACCAGAATAAATAGAAAACTGAACAACTGAAAATGTAGAAAGTTGAAATTTTTTTATTGGATTGAATTTTGGATTTGATTTTAAAAAAATGATTCAATCCAATCCAAATCAAATTTACACGTGTCTCTGTGTGTGTGTGTGTGTGTGTGTATGTGTGTGTGTGTTATACACACACACTTATGCTTATATTTCTATTTCTTATATATTTGTAAAATTATCACACATAACTTATGCTTATTTATAAAAAGAATTTATCTAATTAAAAATAACTATTTAGTAACTATTTGAATTAAGCTATATAAATATAATTATCAAGTTGTGTAAATTTATTTTTAGTAGTATATATTTGATGAATTATACTACTATATTAACATTAAAATGACTTATAAATAAGATATTTGAAATGTTAAATTATTTTTTTATTATACTTATTAAATATTTTATCATATATTTAATATTTTCTTAAAAAAAGCTAAGTAGTAAATTACACTAATCACCCATGAGATTTTGAGTAATTACACAAACACCCCCACTTTTTTAACCATTACAGTAATCTCATTTGTAGGGGGTGTTAGTATAATATACAAGGATGTGTCAGTGTAATGTTTTCAAACATAAATGAGAGTTATTGTAGGAATAAAAAAAGAGTGGTGTTATGTGTAATTTGAAAAAAGCTTAGAGAATGCAAGTGTAATATTTGATCTATAAGAAGCTTAATCAGCGAAAAACAAAAGAGAAATGAAGATCGCTCTTCATTTTTGTATTGTTTTAGTTTCTTAAAAGATTAAATAATTTTTTAGATTAAATTTTATTTTTTAATTAATATAAAATATTTTCATACACTTTATTTATTTATATCTTCTTTTTAAATTATTCATTTTTTATCCGTCCAAAAAATACATCTTTCTACTTTATTTTTTATCTCTATTTCTTTCTTCTCCAATTTACTCATCCAATTCAATTAATCTAACAACAAAATTTGGAGATATAAGGTTGGCTTGGTGGTTGGGAAGGGGGCTTAAGGGTGAAGGGAGAAAGGGGGAGGGAGAGGTTGTAGGTTCGAATTCCTCCCACTGACATTTCTAATAAAACTAACAAATCTCTTTATTTTACAATTCATAGAGCAATGCAGTTCCAACTTTGTCCCTCGTCAATTTTTCTATTAAATTATTTTAATTGTTTTATTATTTAAAATAAACAAGAGCCAAACAATTATACTGTGTGCTTGACTTTGCAGTCTGTCCCATCTTTCTCTCACTGCAAATCTCTCTGTGCTTTTCAGCTTTTTAGGATGGATTCAAATTTGAATATATTGTTTCTTTCTCTCACCGCAAATTTGTGAGTCAAAATCTCTTTTTTTTTTTCGTCTCATCATTTTTTTTCTCTTCCTTCATTCTCTCAATGCAAAATTTGAACCCCTTTAATCTCTTATCTTTCTTTTCTTCTCTACACAGATCGTGGTTTACTAGTGACTGAAGCTTCTAGTGGCTGACCTTGGATTTGACCAGAGTAATAGTTAAGAGGGAGACGAGGTAGGTATTGGGGGTTTTGCTTCTTTTCTTTTTTTCATTTTTATGATGTGTGGGGTTCTCTTTGATTTCTGTTGTAGTTGAGTTTTTGGGTTTTGGGTTGTCGGATCTTTTTTTTTTTAATTTCTCTGCAGATCGTGGTTTAATGGTGAATGAAGCTTTGGGGCCTCGGATTTGACCGGAGTAATCATCAAGAGGGAGTCGAGGTGGTTATTGGGGGTTTTGTTTCTTTTATCTTTTACCATTTTTTTGATGTGTGGGGGTTCTCTTTGATTTTTGTTGCAGTTGAGTTTCTAGGTTTTCGGTTATGGGTTCCTTTTTTTTTTTTTTTTATAATTTGTGATTTCCAAATTCAAGATTTGCATGTGATTCTTTGATTTCTGTTTCATGATTTTTCTATGTTTCAATTTTTGAACATGTAACCGATTTTGATTTTTGATATTTATGACTGTGTATAAAGATGATGTGCGGAGGATCATGGAGAGAGTGTTCTACGAACCAATATAGGAGACAATGGTGTCATGCGATGACAAGTGGTTCACGTCGGATGTCGCGATGAAGCTTCTTTTCTTTTTCTTTTATCTTTTTTTTCTTCTAATTAATTTCTTCCCCTTTCTTTCCCTACTAATTTTTTCTTTGTTAATTCTACATTTGCAATGGATGGATTGGTTTGGTGGAATGTTAAGGTCACTCTGTGTGGTTTGATTTTGTGTGGATGGGAATGTAGTGAGCTCATTGTGTGTGGTTTAATTTTGTGTGGCTTTCTGTGGTTTCAGGAGTAGTCTGTGTGGCTTTGGTAATGCTGATCAGCTTGAGATTTTTTTGTAAGAATGGTTTAATAAGGTGAAGGGTAAGGGAATTATTATCCTCAATTATTTTTTTTCTTTTCTCCATTTTGTTGTGGTTCCTTTTATTTGAGCAAAGGTTTCGATTTTCCAGCTATTTTTCTGTGAGGTTTGGTAAGGGAATTTGTGAAGGGAGGTTGGTGCTTCTTGATAAACTAAGCAAGAAGGATATCTCAATTCTTAGATGAGTTAACATTACATTGCACTACAATGGTTTTATAAAGATTATTAGTTATCATGGTCTCTTGATTGATTTATATTGCTATGGTTATTATGCATGTTTCACCTAAAATTGGTAACATGATTGTCTTTTTTAGTAGGTTACATAACATGCACTAGATGAGTAAGGGAATTTGGTAAAGGAATTTGTGAAGGGAGGTTGGTGCTTCTTGATAAACTAAGCAAGGGGAGTGGGCAAGCTTTGAAGTTCAAGCAACTTAACATTCATGCTTTGTAAGCATTTCAGAAATGCCAAGATATTCACATTGATTAATGTTTTTTTAATTGGGAACATCCATTTCATTTCACATGGTACTAATTTGTTACTGGTACAAATCTGATTTCCTTTGTCAAATCCTACTCAACCTTTTTTATTTTTATTTTCTATTTTTTACTCTTTACTGTTAGACTCCATAAAAGCTTCCAATTGGGGATTTCATTGCCCGACAAGATGATGTTGGAGTTGATCCTTTTGATAAGGTTCGGAGTTAAAGGGATTTTGTTTTTCTGTTTTCTTTCTTAAAGCATTTATTTTAGTTTGAGTTGTGGTTAATGATTTGTATATCATCTTTAAGTTTTGATTTTTATTTCAAGATGCAGGGAACGAAAATTCCAACTGTAGCTAAGATGTGCTTAGCACAGTGGTTGACAAATAGTTTCAAAATTTCACTCTGTTCATAGAGAGAAGTAAATCCATCTTTGTTTTCTTTAGATTTTTTTGTAGTTTACTTATCTTTGACCGACTTACTATCTTCTGAATTATTGTTGCTATCAGTTTAGCACAGTTGATAAATAGTTGTTTTTTGTATCAATTTAACATCTTCACATCTTCGCTCAAGTATTAGCTGTTTTTTCTTTATTATTGTTAAAATAAAGATTAAAATACTTTTAAAAGGAAAATCCACCCTATCTTTTTTATTTCCTGTCCCAAAAATAGGATTCAGTGCATATTCATGTTAACTCTTCACTCATTTGGATATTGATTAAGACAATTGATTTACCTATATATTTTAGATACATCTTTTCTTAGTGAAAAATGTGATCAAATTTTGAACAATATATAAATGTGTTGCTCAGTTGATTGGAATGTTTCCACTCTCTTAGCAAAATATAATTGAACTTAGGCTTCTGTGCCACTAATCTGTTGATTCAACGGTAGATGATGAATCATTAATCTAACTAAGCTTGAAATTGAGTCTCACCTGTAACCCTTTGACATCCTGATATAGTTATCTCCCCAAGATAATTCCATTTGGGAGGTGATTTTCCCGATTATGCTTTTTTACAGCTTTGAGTGGGCACAAGAAGTCATGTTGTTGCCCTACACTCCATTAGTCTAATAATTATTTAATTGTTACAAGTGAAACACAAGCTCATGTGTTTAATTGCTATATTATATTGTGTCTCACAAGTGAAACACAAGCTCATGTGATTTCTTAACTCTAGAAACCTTTTCTTTTAATGTTAAACATCTTTTTTATCATACATGAATTTAAATTTAGTTCATCTTTATAAATTTCTAACTTCATTGACTCTTATTGTCTATTATAAGTTAAATTTTCTCTTATTATCTATTTCTATTTTCATTGACTCTTATTATCTATTATCTTTACAAGTACAAAAATATAACAAGAAGGATTGCAAGAAGTTATGTTCCCTCTTCTCTGTTTTTTATGGTGTTTACTTTATGGTAATTAATGCTTCTGGGTGGTATATTAGCTCTCAGTTGTATAAATAAGCAAATGTCATATACGATTTGGTAAACTATGCATGTTTTGAATGTATTTAGTTGCTTTAGCTTCTGAATATGAAAACTTGTTGGTTTATTTACTACTACTTGAGTAAGTGTTGATAATATCTCAATAATCAATATTAGTTGTGTGTTAGACTGGCTTGCTTTTTCTCAGTCTGTTCTATTTTTTATTGTGTCTAAATACAATACTTCTTGATAGGCTTGGCGGCTTACTTGGAAGTGGAAGCAAACACTTGTGCTAATATGGTATGATTTGGACTATAGAAGTTTCCATTTTTTTACAAACATTTCCAAAATTTTGGATTAGTAATTGTATTTTTGTATAATTCTATAGAATACATCTATTGGGAAGGGATCAAGTTAATCGAGTGTTAATCCATGGAAAGGAATGTTATTCATGCACGGTGAAAGTATAGAGATTAAGAAAGGTAAAGCTAGCAGCCCTATTGAGCAGAGCAAATTCCATGGGAATTGGTTTGGGCCACCAGTGCTACAAGTCTACAACTCATGTACGAAGCCCAATTGATATATTATTATTATTATTATTATTATTATTATTATTCAAGAACCTTAACTGATACATAAAGGACAAACCTCAAGACATTCAGTAGATGGATCTACCATAAATTTAGATTTAAGAGGATTAGATAATAACAATCCAATAATTTCTAAACCAATTTATCAAGAATCTAAAAAATCAGAATCTCCACTGTATTCTCCTACAGCTTCTCAAATTTTAAATACTTTAGATAGAGATACACCTTTTCAAATAGATAAGAATTGGATTAGATAAGATTTCGAAGCATCTTATAATAAAGATAAAAGAAAATGGTATTTCTCAACATTTACCGAAAATCAAACCATAGAATTTAGAAAAATTTATTATAATTACATGGAAAAAAATGAAATAAACTTATACTTCTTTGATTGGTTCGCTATATATAGTAAAGAAAATAACATAACTCATCCTTTTAGAGAGATAAAACAAATAAATCCTTTAAAAAATTAACAACAAGTTGGAAAACTATTAATAATCAAATCATAGAATCAGAATATCCACCTCAACAGGGTATAACTATTCAAATCTCAAAAGATTTAGAAATAGAAGCAAGTCCGTACAAAGATACCAAAGGAGAATAAGAAAAGGTAGTAGATAAAAAAGATATTAAAAAATTACATTCTCAATTAAATTATTCAAATATTATGTTAGAAACAATGACAAAACAATTAACTAGAATAGAAAATAAAAAACAAATTGATATACCTAGTACTTCAAATAAAATAAGATCTCCTGTTAGACCTATTTATAAACTAATAAATGTTCCCCAAAAAGAATTAGAAGCAATAAAACTTGAAAGTCATACAGATATAAAAATAGAAGAAATTAGAAAAAAAAATTAGAAAAATTAAGTTTAGAAAAATTTTCCATAAACACTCTTGAAAAAGAAGATCTAACAATAAATAAACTAAGAAATTATCCAAAATTAAGAAATTATTATTCAAGACCTTCACCTGCTGATGTTCAATTTGAAGAACGAAGTGAATTAGTTCAAAACTCATTTACAGGAAGCGCCATACTAGAATGGAATTTAGATGGATTAAGTGAACAAGCTATATTAGACTTAACTTGTCAAATGACAATGGCAACAACTGCTTATAAAACTAAAGGATGTTCAGATAAAAGTGCTGCAATAGCTATAGTTCAAGGATTTACAGGACAGTTAAAAGGATGGTGGGACAATCTATGTACAGAAAATGATAAAGTTTCAATACTAAATAGTATAAAAGCTGAGAATCAAGAACAAGATGCAGTATCAACACTTATATATACAATAATTCAAAACTTTATTGGAGATCCTAATATATTTAAAGAAAGAGCAACTAGTCAATTAGCAAATCTATATTGCCCCATAATGTCAAATTATAGATGGTATAAAGATACATTTTTATCAAAAATAACCTTAAGAGAAGATGGATTTGCAGGATATTGGAAAGAAAGATTTATAGCAGGACTTCCTAAATTATTTTCAGAAAAAGTAAAAATGAATTTAGAAAAATATTACGGAAAACCAATAATGTATGATAGTTTAACTTATGGACAAATACATAACATAGTTATAGATACAGGAATACAAGTATGTACTGACTTTAAATTACAAAACAAAATGCGTAAAGAAAGTATGACTAACAGAAGAGAAATAGGAACATTTTGTCATCAATATGTATAGAAGTCATTAGAGCACCAAGTACTCAGGTTAAGAAGAAAAATAAAAGACCATCAACTAATTATAGAAAACCATACAGAAAAAATACAATAAAAATACTTTTCAAACTCAAAATAAAGAACAAAATCAAAAACCAAAAAGAAAACCTAAATATAAAAAACTTCCTAAAAAAGATAATGCTTGCTGGAAATGTGGTAGAATAGGACATTATGCTAGTACTTGTAAAGTACAACAAAAAATAAATGAATTAGAAATAGATGAAAAATTAAAACAAAGCCTTATTAATATATTAATAAATTCAGAACCTGAAGAATCTTCCTCTGAAAATGAAGAATATGAAGATGATACAATATATCAATTAGAAAATGAAACCTCTGAAAACTTTGAAACTTCTGATGAAGGATACTGTTTAGGTCCAGAATTATGTACCTGCACAGATTGTAAAACATTAAATATGTTAACTAAAGATCAAACTACAACTTTAATATCAATAATAGATAAATTAGAAGATTCTCCATTAAAAGATGAATTTTTACAACAATTAAATAATTTAATACAAAGAGATGAAAATAATATAGCAGAAATAAAAGCAATAGATATAAAAGAAATTTACAACAGATTTAAAAAACCAAATAATCAATTATCTATAAAAGACTTACAGGATGAAATTAAAAATCTTAAGCAAGAAATTCAAATTTTAAAGCAAAATGATATTACTTTAGAATATAGATTATTAGAATTAGAAGGAAAAGAAATATTAAAAACACAAGAAAATAGTCAATACATTCCTAATGAAGAAGAAACATCAAATCAAAATTATATTAATTTATTAAGTATAATTACTACACATAAATGGCATTGTGAAGTAACTTTAATAATTAAAGAAGAAAAGTTTAACATGATAGCTCTCATAGATTCAGGAGCAGATATTAATTGTATACAAGAAGGATTAATACCTACTAAATATTATAAAAAAACTTTAGAAGGAGTTACCAGTGCAAATGGATCAAAAATGAATATTCAATATAAATTATCAAATGTAAAAATTTGTAAAAACAAAATTTGTTATAATACTTCTTTCGTATTAGTAAGAAACATGAATACTTCATTAATATTAGGAACCCCATTTCTAACTTTATTATATCCTTTTCAAGTCACTACAAATGGATTAATAACTACAACATTAGGTAAAGAAATATGTTTTGAATTTATAAAACCTCCTAGATCAAGAGAATTAAATTTGCTTAAAGATTCATCAATAAGTCAAATAAACCTAATAGAAAGAAAAAAGAAACACATAAGTATGTTAAATAAAGAAATCCAATATAAAAGAATAGATGAACAACTAAAGAATTCAAATATGAAAAATATTATAAAAAAATTTCAAGACAAAATAGAAAAAGAAATCTATGAAACTAACCCAATAGCATTTTGGCATAGAAAAAAGTATGAAATATCATTACCATATATGGATGGATTTAATGAAAAAGATATTCCAACTAAAGCAAGACCCATACAAATGAATCAACAATACTTAGAATATTGTAAACAAGAAATACAAGAATATTTAGACAAAGGACTAATTAGACCATCAAAATCTCCATGGAGTTGTTCAGGGTTTTATGTCATGAACGCTTCAGAATTAGAAAGAGGGGCGCCAAGATTAGTCATTAATTATAAACCTCTTAATAAAGTATTAAAATGGATAAGATATCCTTTACCTAATAAAGGTGATTTAATTAAAAGACTTAATAATGCAACAATCTTTTCAAAATTTGATATGATATCAGGTTACTATCAAATTTCGGTGGGGAGAAAGATAAGTATAAAACTGCTTTTGTAGTACCTTTTGGTCATTATGAATGGAATGTAATGCCACAAGGATTAAAAAATGCTCCAAGTGAATTTCAAAATATAATGAATGATATATTTTACTCATACATGGAATTTGCAATAGTATACTTAGATGATGTCTTAATTTTTTCAAAAAATATTAATCAACATATAGAACATTTAAATAAATTTATAGAAATTATTAAAGAAAATGGATTGGTAGAGTCAGCAAAAAAGATGAAAATATTTCAAACAAAGACAAGATTTTTAGGATATGAAATATATCAAGGAACAATTACTCCAATACAAAGATCAATAGAATTTGCTGATAAATTTCCAAATGAAATAAAAGATAAAAATTAATTACAAAGATTTTTAGGATATGTCAACTACGTAGCAGACCTTATTCCAAATTTCAGAATTTTGTGTGCCCCATTATACAAAAGATTAAGAAAAAATCCTCCTGCTTGGTCAGAAGAAATGACTCAAGTAGTAGAACAGGTAAAAAAGATAGTAAAAAGGTTACCTTGTTTAGGAATACCAGACCTAGATGCCTTCCTAATAGTAGAAACAAATGCATCAAAATTAGGTTATGGTGGGATTCTTAAACAAGTATTTCAAAACTCTTCCAAAGAACAGGTAGTCAGATATCATTCGGGTATTTGGCATCCAGCTCAGCAAAAATACTCTACTGTTAAACAAGAAATTCTTTCAATAGTCTTATGTCTTCAAAATTTTCATGATGATTTATTCAATAAAAGATTTTTAGTTCGAACTGATTGTAAAGCTGCTCTTAGTGTTTTACAAAAAGATGTTCAAAATTTGGTTTCAAAACATATATTTGCTAGATGGCAATCTTTACTTTCTTGTTTTGATTTTGATATTGAACATTTCAAAGGAAAAAATAATTATTTACCAGATTTTTTAACAAGAGCGTTTTTACAGGGCTCAATGTAACACCCTCATTTTCATTTTCTATATTTGATTATTTGTTTAATTCTTAATCTTATTTTTTTTTAAGAATTGATAACCCTTTCCAAAGTTTAGAAGGATATTTAAGAATAATGGGCTAAAAAGATTCAGGCTCAAATACAAATAAAAACTTAAAACTAAGTAAAATTCACGTCTGTCACGAGTCACGGGCGTGATTCATATCTCACGGGTGTGATCCATTCTGTCGCAAGTCAAAAGATGAGCAAGATAAAATCGGCACCAGTCACAGGCGTGATTCATATCTCACGGCTGTGATTCCTGCTGCTCGAATGTGAGAATGAGTCACAAATAATTTTGAAATAATTAATTGGACTTAAACTTGTATTTTATAAATAATAATAATAAAAAAATAAATTCTGAAAATGCTGAACTATTTCTACACAACTCTCAGCCATGTAGTGATTAACAAAGATAACAAAGACAAGTTTTCAAACTAAATTCACCTAATACCTTTGAAAATTGAAATAAAAAAACTGTCACCTAATACCTTTGAAAGTTGAAATAAAAGCCTAATCTCTCTAACCCAAAGACTCACTAGATGCATTTCTTTCTTCCTTCAGTTTTGCCCATTTGTTCACATTTATTCAATTAGTCAAACTGTCCCTGTGATTAGAAGAAACTACAAGCTCTCAAGTGCCTTTCAGCTACCCTCTCTCACGTGATCACACCTACTTCATCTACTCTCACTCAGTTCCTATTTATAACTACCCCTTTGAATAGCTTTTCCCTCAATTGACCCATTCCCTTTCTCTCTAACTTATACGACCCTTTCTTTCTCTCTCAGCAGTCCCATTTGATTTTTCTCTTTCTCTCTTCTTCTTCAGTTTTTCTTCTGACTTCTCTCACGACCACTCTCTGCTTCCTTTCTTCTTCTTCTCTCATCTTCTTCCTCTCAAACAAAACCTCCATTAAAATTAGTTTCAAGCTTCTGAAACTTCCATCCTCCAACTCCAAGCACTGCAAGTTAACAAAAATGAGAAACCATCTTCTTCCTCCCTTCCTCCTTGCTGGACGAAATTCACTTCCTTGGTAAGGGGGGAGTGAGACTTTGATTCACTTGCTATTTCTTCTTATTTTGTATTTTCTGATATATAAGCCTTACCCTTTTGATTCATTTGATATTTATTCTTATTTTGTACCTTTATAATGACTATACTTTATTCTTTAAATTATTTTCTGCTATTATCTTAAATTCTTGTTTATTTCTCTGCATATAATTTTCCTTGTTACTGGGACTGTTGCAAGTGTTCCTCTTTTAGAGGAGATCATGTCAAAATTTTGCTGTAGTTTTCAAGTTATAATTTTCTTATTCCTTGTTAGATATCTTTCCTGTTGGTTGTTATAATCCTGATTTCCATGAGTTATTGAGTTGTTTTTGGTTCTGTTTTGGGTCTCTCTTTTGAGAAGAACCCTTGACAAATTTCATTTAATTCATGACTTCTAAACACTAAAAAGGAACCCCTACACTGTTATCTTGTTAAGATGAAATAAACTCATCACCTTTGTAACTTCTAATGCTCATGTTTTGGGGTCTTGGCAAGGGGGAGCTGGATGTTTTGTTTTATTTGGTAAATCTTCCTTTAAACCAAGTCTTGATTATTTATTCTACACAAAATCTATACTAGAAGCAAGTAATAAAAGAAAAGAAGAAACTACTTTTCTCTCCTGCTATTTTCGATTTTGTCACACAAGAAGAAGACAAAATTTCTATTTGAACTTTATGTTTTATTTATGTTATTAAAAGAAAAGAAAACTGACTTTGGGTTCTGTTGTTGTTTGGTGATGGGGTCTTTGTTGTACAGTAGTGGTGTTTGAAAAAAATCACACTTTGACCCTTCTTGCTATGTCTAAAACAACAGAAAAGGGATTAAAAGAATTAAAAATTAATTGCTAGGGTGTGTGCCTGTTGACGGTGGACAGAAGAAAGGTTTGTTTATTCATTTTCTATTATAGGAAAAAGACTTTCTTACCAAAAGTAAACAATAAGACAAAAGTCATCTCTGATTTCAGAAAATGTGTGTGGGCTTGGTGATGGTGTTTTCAGAACAAGAATGAAACTTTTGTCATTTTACTATTAACCCAAACTCCTATTAACTAAAGTATGTTTTGGAAAATAAAGATGGGTGGTTGAGATGGATTCGGTGAGATTGAGAGGTTTAAAGAAAAAGAACTTTTGTTTTAGAAAACTAAAATTCTTTGAGACAACATTAAATTTAATAGGAAAAATAAAATAATTTAGGTATTTATGTATATATGTTTCGGTCTAAGAAGAAAGAAAGAGGGATTTGGAACTTAAAGATTTGCTTCAACATGTCTGGAGTCAGTGAATAAAACAAATTTTGTTTTATTTTATTTTGTCCTTTCAATGTAGTTTTTTTAGAAACAAAAATTAGAATATATACTTTGACTTAAATCTCACTTTTCCAACACCTTAAGCTTTAACAAAAGAAATTGACCCCTGACACTAACACAGCTCAGAAGTTTGAAGTTTAATCAATAAGATAGATAGTCACTGATGCTTTCATCCTTTTAATTGATGAAAGAATGAATTGAACTTGATGCTCCTTTTGGGTTGGTAACTCACGACCTTTTTGGCTATTTACAAAGTTTTTAATTTATCTGATTTAAATTTACTTTCTTTACAAAATAAAGATTTGGAAAGAAGTCTTAGTTTTGCCATCAAAATAGTCTCGGGTAGATGGAAGGTAAAGTGAAAATTTAGAATTTTACAATAATTCAATAAAAAAAAATTAGAATATAAGATATGGTAAAATAATTCTTAAAATAAATTAGCTTTTTCTTAAATAAACTAAGTTTTTAGATTAATAGAATAAAATCTAAAGTATGCTCTGTGGTTGCAGTTTTATCTGATCTTCCACATCAGAAAAAGGATTTTCTCACTATTAATTTATAAACTTAGTCTGTAGACAATTCTGAGTATGCTCTATGGTTACAGTCTAATTTGATCTTCCATATTATAAAGGAATTTTTCAACATTAGAATTTATGTATGTTTGTAAAGAAATATTTTATAGTAAGTTTGAAAGTTATTTCTTTTTAACATTTTAATTTAAGGAATTCAATAAGAAGAAAATATAAAACAAATTTAAAAGTTTTTAATAAAATAAGAAGTTGAGATCAATTAAACATTAGATAATTGTTAAATTAATCATTAGTAAAATTAAAAATTAAGTACCTAATGTCTTGTTTAAGTATTCTGTGATATTACATAAATCTTTATATTAGATACTTAATATATGATAAGATGCTTTGATGTGTTGACATGATATGATGATTGTATTTTGGCAATGTTATTTATCTGTCTGTAAGACAGAAGTGTTGTTACCCTGTACTGGTGCTCAGTGAAGGAGACCAGTGATGTTAGATGTGATATAGTGAATGATGACGTATACTGGATATATATTGTTTATCTGTCTGAGGGACAAAAATGTTATGCCAAATGATGATGAGTAAAGTGAATTGTACTCTAGTGTGAGTATTGTTAAGAGAGGAACAAGCAGCGGCATGTTACCTCTAGTGGAAGACACAGCCTGGCAAGCTGAGGAATGAAAGGCAGGGACTCACTGACGAAAGTCTAGGGGGTACGGTGTCGAGTGATGAAGTAACTAGAGGCCAGGAGAGCACCCTGTGTCAAAGACTTCATCTGACCAAGCTTGGCAACCCCAACAACTGCTCAGCATTCCATTGATTGGTGCGAGAGTACGCCTGAGTTATATAGGACTGTGGATGTCCTGAGTTATGTAGGACTGTGGATGTCCTGAATTGAGATAATTTGAGTTTATCTGTGGAAGATGAAGGTTTTGCCATGGGTTGAGGCGTATGTACTCCCAATCACTTCCAATCGGGGAGTATGGATCCATACTGCGTCTAGAGGTTTGAGTGATAAGAATTGGGACGTTATGACTAGATGAATACTAGGTTCCCCCGCTATTATTAATTGACGGTAGTTATACCATTAGTAATATATATATATATATATTAGAATCAAGTCTCACTCCTTTCTCTTTCTTGTTGTGTATGTACTTGTTGATTGGATACGTGAAGATGACGGCCATGCCCAATGATCGAGCTCTTCTGTGGACACGGTTATTTCGAGGATTGCGGAGACTGAAGAGAAGATACGGGACTTAAAGGCTAGTTTTATTCATTCCTGTTTTTGGGTAGAAATTGTGTACTGCTTTGACTAGGATTATATGATATATGGGTTGGGATTAGCTAGTACATAATTTCTCTATATTTATTTTGTGATGTGAACAAATGTTTATTTAAAAGAAGATCATGGTTCTTTATAAAATATTTTCTGTATGCTAAATATGCTTTATGAATGTTTTATTTAAACGCATAAAAATTTTACCCTCAATTTTATAATAACTAAAATAAATAAAAATATTAGTGTGGTTTATGTCTAATGTAATGGGGTGTTACACTCAAAATGAGTACAAAGCCCAACAACAAAGATCAATACCGTCCCCCACTGGGTACCCCTAAAGTTACAAGCTCAATATGGCTTCCAGCCCCTATAACTCTACCATGACTCCCAGAATAAGAAAAGAAATAGTAAGACCCATAATAGCCAATATAGTTAAAACTTCACCTTCAAGAATAGTACAATCACCAGGCCCTTTAAACCCTTTAACCAATTATTCCAATAGATTCACCCCCCTTCAATGCCAAAATACTCTTGTAGGTCCCAGAGATTTTATTACTCAATCCTCCCATGAAGAAGAAAATTATATAGACAAAGATGAAGATCTTCCAATAATGGTACTAGAAAAATCTTGGACTCAATCAACCAATCCACGACAATTAGCCTCAACCCTTTTCCCTCAAGACTTTCATTACCCTCCAATAAATTTATTAAAAACCAGAACTTTTTATGAGTTTATACTCATAGATATAGACTCAATAGAATTATGGCATAACAAAGATCACCAGGGAAACATTCAGTTTTCAAAATTCAAAATCTTAAAGGTTTTAACCCCTCAAGATTGGAACCAACCCTTATATTCATCAAAACCATTCTCAAGAGCCTTTAATCCCCAGACCTTTACTTATTATGATTACATGGATGCATGGAGCCATATGTTATACTTAAGTCCAGATCAACACTCCTGGTTTATTTGGTTTAGAAGAGGAATACCTTTAAACTTTCCCAAATGGTTTATTAAATGGTTTCTCGACTTTGGTCCAATTCCGGCAATATTTCCTGACCAAGTTGAAGAAATTTATAAGTACTTCAAAGAACATTCAACATTTGTACCTGGATATTGATTCATATCATTTGTAGCTTCTCAAGGAATTACTTGGATAATGGCTTGGGAATACATTTATACTCAACTTTATGACAATATTGATATCAGAATGTTGACAAGACAAATAAAGGTAAAATGGTGGAAGAAGTTCAATATTGAATTACTCAATAAAGCAAAAATCAATGAATGGTTAAAAACTCATCAAGAACCAAAATCTCAGTTAGAAAAAGATTCTAAACAAGAAGCCTTATTTCTAGCAGAAAAACAAAAGATTATGGCAGAATTAGCATCAGCCACTTCGCAAGAAGAATTTGAAGACCGGCTGAAAAAAGTAAGATCTGTACCAGATAAGAATGCAGAAGAAGAATCCGGAGAAAGCACCTCTCAGTCAAATCCATATCTTCGCAATGAAGATATGTTTGATTAAGTAGTCCAATAAGAAGTGTCAGCAGAAGACGACAACAATAAAGTTAAAAATCTTTTGCTACAATGTTTTTCCTTCACCTATGGCTCTGATACCATCAGAGACATAATCGGATACCATAATAAAAATTGAAGAGTAATCGAAGAGGATTGAAGAGTAATGGAAGGTAAAATATCAGAGTAATTGAAGACAAACCTTAATTGGAAAAATAAGAAGGATAGGACTTACAAATGAAAGCTTTAAAGTAGAAGACAAGGCAGAGAGCATGCAAAGATTTGAGAAATTTTTAAAGTGGATTTCATTCAGAAAAAACCTCTGCCTTCTAAGGCTCAGAATGAGACCTTATATAGCGGAGGAAGCTAAGCATAATTTACACTCAGGGGTACATAGGATCCCTCATTATTAGGGGTAAAAGGAGAAAGTATAAATTTACAACTGGCACACCTATTAAACAGATAAGATGGCCGACACTCTAAAAGCAGAAAGGACTAAAGTAATTTACAGCTAGGGTCAAGTGACTTGCCAGCGCAAAAGATTTTTAACTTTATTGTTGTCGTCTTCTGCTGGCACTTATTATTATTATTATTATTATTATTATTATTATTATTATTATTATTATTATTATTATTATTATTAAACCCAAATAACTTTTTAGTGAGGTACAACAATTTTTCTTTAGACTTTAATGAATGGAATTCGTTTTAGCTATCTACAAGTAAAAATACTTAGTAGAGGTTGTTCTTTAGCATTAATCCCACCTATGACATCACCTTTGTCTTGGTGCTAACATTTATCTATTTGTGGACTTCACCGAGGTTAGCTACTTCTTAGGTGTTGACCTTGTGCTTAAATTATTACTCGACTTTTGGCATCTTTTGTTCTTCCATGTTTTATTAATCATGAATATCTCTCATGGAGCACTTTTAGTAGTAGCATTGCCAACATTGCAAGCACAAGTACTAACAAAAAATCATCTTATTTATTGTTTACACTTTCTCTTTTTATATAGCAAGTTGACCCTTTTCTCCTATGCTATGATGAGAGATGCTCTTTTGGTAAAAAAAAAATGAAATGCTCTTATAATTGATTTGATTGAAGTGATGAGTAATGACTATAGGGTGTAGCACTTGGGAAGGTAAACAAGATCAAGTTATTGATTGAGATATCAGGAACCAAGTTCGGTGGAAGGAAGTATGGAATGTCTAAACTGGCTTCTAATGGAAATCTATATCTGAACATCCGTGGTGAGGCTCGCAAAGAACCTTTCACTATTTAAACAACTGTTATTTACATTCATTTGAATTTGAATCTTGGAACCAAAATTCGTTTTGTGATTCAGTATTGGATGTCTATAAAAGAGTTATGTGTTGCTTATGTGATCGAGTTCAAGCTTTATTCCTTTTCTTCTTAGAAAATAATATTTTGGACTTTGTGGTATTGTCATGAAGTGGATGAAGTTCCCCGAGCAGTTCCTATTGCTGCAAGTTTTAAAGGGCTATTGTCAGTAGGTTCTTCCTTAGGTGCCTCCTTTTGCTTTGAAGCAATCACAGGAGGAATGTCGACCTCATGTGGAAAGAGAGAGCTAAGTCCTACATTAGCACGACAACCATGAAGAAGAAAAGTAATCTTTCAATCTACAACGATCAAAAAATGGATCAACACCATTCTGCAAAAGACTTACTTTTCTGAAGAAGTAGCAAGCCTCATGACTAAGCTAAAAAAAGGAGAAGTCATGAGTTCTGAGTAAATAGTAGGCACCAATGAATATAATTCAAAATTCAAGTTGTGTGCAAGTTGTACTAGCTAAGGAAGGAGGAGGAACTAACTATGTGATGGAGACAACTCACAATGAATCTCCTTGACCTCCAAGCCTCTCAAGACAAGGAGTAACGGATCTCCTTGGCCTCTAAGACAATGTGCAATGGTCATCTTCAAGAAAGTCTATATAAGGACATTGAAGTGTAGTTGGAGTTCTTTGCTAGAAAGGAAGACTGTATAGAAAAGACATAGGTCAGAAGCCTTATCAGCTTCTGATGCTAGACTTCCTTAGCCTAGACTCTCTAGTTTTGTAGAGGCAAATCTATCTAGCCATAGAGAGTTTGTAAACATCTTCTCAAGGGGAGCTTACTGATGAGTTTTCCCTGTGAGACATATTAGGTACCTATCCAAATAGAACCCATTTAGGATAGGGAACCTCAAATGAGTAATCAGGGGATTACTGCTTCTAAAGGTTTAGAGTGACCACCACATGTTGCTGTGTTGGTCAAGTAGCAGTTGCTACTGAGGGTTCGAAGCCTGAAGAGGCTTTTCGAAAGAATACTTGGGTAGATAGCCTGCAAAGGCTTAGAGAATATTGGGGTGAAGCCTGGAGAGGTTTTTTGAAAGAATACTTAAGGGGAGCCTGCAGAGGCTTAAAGAATACTGAGGTGTAGGAGCTTGTGGAGGCTTCAGTAAAAAAAAAGAATACCATGGTTGGTGCTTGTGTTAGTGGAAATCCTACAGGTGTAGGTACTGGACGTAGCTCGAGTTGGGGTGAACCAGTATAATTCATGTGTGTGCTTTATCCTTCTTACTGCTTTTGATTTGTGCGTTTCTAAATCATTACCTTGAGCAGCACTATTTTTTACATGATTATATCTTTGATATAAATTCTTTTAAGCCTGCTCAAATTGTTTTACATGTCCAAAATCAAACACCTACTCATCGCTTTGTATTGACCAAAAGATATTCTACCTACCCTGAATCTGACATTTTTATGAGTAGCTTATAAAGCAGTATATGAAAGTATTTTTGTATGATTCTTATTGAATAATCATTTTATACAAAGTACTATATATAAAAGGATAATGTTTGCTTTCAACAAAGCTTCTTGAATTTGGTACTCTGATATATCTTTAGAACTTCAGAAGCCAAGTGTTCTTTTGCGGAAAAACCCATAGTCGATTAAGTATCACTATTCAACCCCTCCTTCTAGTGACCTTCTGATCCACTTCAATTCCAAATAGATTAATAACATCTTAAAAAACTGTCATTTGTCTTGCTCTAGAAATATACCAACCTTTAATGGGGATTTTGTTACTAGTAAAGACAAAGATCATTTCATGTTACTAGTATTAGGCTGTGAAGTTTAGGTTCCGTTATTGCTATTTTGTTTTGTTGTATTGGGTTGTCTTTTTTTTATTGTTTTATCAATGTTAGTTTTAATAGCAAAGTTGAGGGGTTTTGGATATTATCCCAAAAGAGATATATGATTAGAATGTATTTTAATTATATTATATATGAAATTAAAATTTTGATTACATTGAAATTCAGTTTATTTATTTATTTTTTTAAAAAATGAGATATATATTTAAAAATTAAAATTAAAAAAATGTAAAATCAACTGAGAAGAAAAATTTTATAAAATAAATATTAATATAGAATGTGGATTTTATCAAGCTGCATCTTTAGAGAATTTTGTTAAGAAAATAACAATTAAATTAGTAATCAATGAATAGCTGATAGCTGGTAATGCAGTAAAAAAAAAAAAAACTTATAGCTGGTAACAGTTAGTATGGAAGGGGAAGGAGAAGGAGTAAATGTGTTTTTGAAAAAAAATAAAATTCCTGTGCAACAAAATAAAAAAATATTGATCATTAAGACATAAAAATAGATATATGTAAATATGTTATGCTATAGTGAATATTATTATTGATTATATATATATATATATGTAATATGTAATATGTTAATATTTTGTTCTTAAAAAAATGGATAAAAAACTTGCCCGTGTGTTGCAAGGGTGACAAATAAAAAATATTTATTTACAAATATTCTTTGAAATTTGGATTTACTTTAACCAAAGTATTAATTTATTCACGATGTTTTAAAACAATATATATAGTGTATGGTTTACATGTTAAACATTTGTTGTTATTGAGAGATCCAAATAAGTCAAACTATAATTTATATTTAAAGTTGTAATTGATTTTTAATTCATGTTATACAATTCCATAATATAAACGTGGACCAACAAAACAATTAAAGTAATATTATATGAAATATTTTTATATTCAATCTACTTTGTGTAACAAAGCGAATGTTTATATTCAATGTGTTTTAATTGTAAAAAAAAAAAAAAAAAAAAAAAAAAAAAAAAAAAAAAAGAAGAAGAACTGACCTAACTAGGTCGTAGATACTGAGTTAGAACAAAAACTAAGTGTGTGCACCTAACCTTCTACAACATCTAGAAAATACCTACATGAGAAAGCAACACTTAATCGCTTAATTTTTCTTGTTTGCTGTGTTAGTTCCAGCTATTCATTTTCTCCATCAAAGGCTCTCATTTACTGGACAATCAAGTTCACCTGGACATTTTCCTATTAGAAAACCAGAGTGACCATGGAGCTGTGGTGGTTTTGCGCCATCATGTCTTTCGAGAAGCGGTGAATGGAATGTAAGAGATAGTGCTAAAAACGCCATGTTTTCAAAAGAACTGTTGACAACCTGATAATTGTAGAAAATTATGATTAATTTATGATTATTGTAATTCTTCATACTCTTGAGGCAACAAATAAATTTAATGAAGGAGTAATGCATCATTGCACGGGTTTTACACTAGTAATAGAACAAACAACACATAGATTGTTGTATAAAAGTTTTCTCTCTTTAATCTAAAACTACAAATTGAGAGCAGAGAGACTAACATGGAGCTGGAGGAAAACTCCACTGCTCTTGCATTTCCTGCAGTCAGTGTTATTCCAATTCAACACAAACCCTTTTCTCAATGCCTCTCGAACCCCTCCTTCTTCATCTTCCACCGTTGCGTTCACTCAAATGTTGACTTTTGTAGGAATAGTGAAACTAAGATACATTGACTCAAATAGTTTATTTTCATATTAACTTTTCTGGAAGAGATATTTTTGTTAAAAGGAGTCACTAGACTTCCTTTCTACAAGCAATCACAAATGAAGAATTTAATAAATTTACAGCCCTCCTTTCTGCATTCAAATCAAATAAATTAATTTAACCTAATTGGAAAAAAAAATAGTTTAGGGACCTAATTAAAAATTGTTGAATATTATAGGGACTTACAGATTAATTTAACATAGTTTTAATGACTTTATATTTACAAATTTGCTCGGTGACATAAAAAAAGAACCAAACTCCTAGAAAAAGTATTTATGTTTAATAACTTAATTTCATTAACAAAGTGATTTTTGAAATTTTTCTTATTTGCAAATTATTATTAAAACAAATTTTTTAACCAAAGTAATTTTATGAAAATAAAATTAATTTACAAAATATTTTTTATATTATAAATATACTTTTTCTTTAAATCAAATAACTAGATTTAAATAAAATTAAAAATTTTGAAAAATTTTATCAAACAATTTTTAATTTAAAAGGATCTTTCAAGCTAAAAAAATGAAAGTTTACAACCAGTGTTTACTTTTTCTTTAAAACTTTTTATTTTAAATTTTAATTTAAAAATATATTTTAAGTAGAAAAAAAAGCTAGACTTAACAAAAAATCATTTACATCACTTCAACTTTTGTGTTCCTTTCCGATGATTAAATGTGTTTGGTTTTTCATTTCTAGGCCTCAAATAAAAAGTTCAACATGAATTTATCACTCACGTAGCATTCATGTTCAATAGAAAAATAAACACCCTAACATGTTTACAATTATAAATGAGCATGTGGAAAGGGAAATAGAACCAAACCATCTATTTATATTAAAATGTCAATTAGGAGAATTTTAAAAGTACTTTTACTTTCAAAGTGGTAATATTTTCTTCTTTATTTTTTGTTTTGAAATTTAGGGATGTACAATTAAATTACCAAAAACATGTTCTCTACTTTTATCCAAAACATAATGTTAGAGTCTTAAACTTTTTTTACGTTGCAAAAAAAAAGAGTTAATAAGGACTAAATTAAACAAAGATGAGTATATATTTATGTGCTATAGGTGAAAATTGACATAAAATGAAGATGGAACCCATCAAATTTGTACACACCAGATCAAATAAATTTCTCACATAACACTCTATAACCATAACTCTCAAAGAATATAAAAAATATTACATTAATAAATGAAAGAAATAAACATTCATGAATCTATATAATACACGACATAAAACATGTGTTGTATTGTCATCCAGGATTTGCAGTACCACCATTGTTTAAGTGAAATTTCTTCGTATTAGCCAGTTACTTTTTTCCGTTCTTACGGCTTTGCATGACAATTTTCGATTGAGTTCCAACCTGATAAAACACGCACCAAAACTTAAATTTCTTCCTTGTTAGTGTGCATTTGTTTCCCCTGCTTCTTTACTAGTAGTTGTTTCATTTTGGTTCTTCAAACCAACTAAACCTTTGCTTTTGTTGACATCATGATCCTCTTCTTTGGATTCCAATTTGCTTGAGTGTGCAGGGGTTAAGCAAGGATGAAGTGTCTGACCTTCTGGTCTTGAATCTAGCCCTGAATACATGGTAACAATGGCTTTAGTACATTTCACTCAATGTTTACTTTTCTTTAATAATAATGATGTTTTGTTGCTCTTACCTATTTTTTGCATTCTCGTGGATGCTTTAGCCTTGTGCTTTTTTCCTTGAATATGATCATTCAAGCCTTTCTCACTCGTTGTAGTAATCTGACATAGCTCACATCTCCACTCTCGCTTGCCTTCAACTACAGGTGTCACCGCTTTGCGCTTTCCACCATAATGACCAGCATTTGGTCTAGCCTGCAATGGGATAAACAAAATCATTTATCCTCACTGGCCAATTAAGAGCTTCAACACAACAAATATTCAAGGGACATTCTCAAACAAGGTGACAATTTTTAATCAAAAATTAAGGAAAAAAACCTTATTCACAATCCAAACAACACACCAAAGAAGAAGTAGGAAAATAAAATCAAAGTTGAAGATAAACACACAAAGGAAGGGTAAATTAAACACAAGACTATACACTAACCAGTAGGATCACTTTATCCTTGCTATTTCGTGTAACTTGTCTATTATCATCATGGAAATGGGAGGGTGAATGGAATTGTGACCCGCCAAACCTATTATTGTTATTAAATGAGATCCCCTCTGATCTTTGCATTGGGATTCTGAATGCTCTCTCTGATACCATTTCTCTCCTCACTTCTTCTTCTAGCTCTTGCCGTCGTGCCAACGCTATCTCGCCAACAATTATTTCTCTCCTGATCTCCTCTTTCTCCAACTCCCGCTGTATTTGCTGTGTCTCCAACTCTCACTGGAACGCTTCCTCAACATTGATCGGCACCGTCGTTGGAAAAACTCTAGGCGCCAAAACATTGTCGGAAAAACTACCTGGCACAATTTCATACCCTGGAAAGCAAATAGCGAAAAAAATGAACTCATGTAGCTAAAGTTTTTTATTTTTTAAACTGCAAAACAAATGGGTATATATCTTGAAAGGAACGTGAATAGAAGTGAGCATTACCTTGTAATGGGCATCTGGAGAAGTAAGCTACATCAGAAAGAGGGCGTGGTGGTGGCGATGTTGTTCTTCTGTTTTGGCCATTAAGATTTTTGAACTCCATGACAAAGTTTGGAACGTGAAACAAAGGGAAAGACGCAAAGAAAGACAAGCAAGTGCCAAGGAAATAAGAGAAAATGTGAGTATTTGTGTGCAGTGTTGAGTTTGAAAGGGTGATTAAATAAGGAAATTTCTCTCACTCTGTTGATAAAATTCTTCCAGTAAAGTTTAACTCCAATAAAAAAAATTAATATGAATAAATTTAATATGGTCAAAGTTTGAAATATTTATTGTTTCAAATTTTAAGCATTAAATATTCATTGACTACATACATTTGATATTATTAATAAATTAAGAAGTGGATGACTCAAATATACAAATAATTGTCATGATGAATATAATAAATAAATATTTTTGAATATATCAATTACATTAAAATTAAAAATTATAATTCATATAAAAAATATTTTGAATACATAAATTATATTTTACACTTATGATAAATAGTTTAAATAATATTTGTAGGAAGCCAAGTAATATTTCATTTGGGTATCTAAAGATTAATTAAAAAATTAATAATAGAATATCTTATTATAAAGAGATAAATTGATTAACAATTTTGAATGTTTTCCATTTAATTTTTTACTTTTTACTCTGTCAACCTATTAGCAATTTTCTTATTGTTTATAATCAATTAAAGGTATTTTATTTTTAATTAATATATGATTGTAAAAAAAGGAAGTTAAAATCTTGAGCATTAAATGATAGCATTATTTTAATGCATTCTCCTTATGTTTCATATCAGTAATACCATTAATAGTTGATTATATTTGACAAACTTTTTTTTAACATTTATTGAAATAATAATAAGCATGTATTGGTAAAATATTAAATATAATGTTTTAATGAAAAAATTAATTTATTCTTTGACTATTAATTTTAAAGATATTAGTAAACAAAATTATTAATAATGTTTAAATAATTTTTTTTTGTTTGGACCACAGGTTTTTGGTCTCCCTCTAAGTGCAATCCTGTTCAAGCCTAGTAGGACCATTCTGGGCGGCAAAATTCTTCCTCCGAGTATTTAACGTAGCTGCATACCAAGGACTCGACCTCGAGACTTCTAGTTAAGCTGGAATAACTCCACGCTAGTTGATCCACGCACTTGGTGGTAAAGTAAACTGAAAAGATAAGTAAAATTAAAAAGTGATACTTTATTCATCATTAGATTGAATTAAAATAATTTTAAATATAAATTGCTTAAATTGACTTTGGATATATCTTTAATTTTTCACTATAAACATTTTTTTTACTTTAAATCATTTAAATTTAAAAATAAATTTTTCATTTAAAAAACTCTTAAAATTCTATTTAAATAAATTTTTACTTATTTTTTATTTTCTAATTAAATATAAAGGCGAGAAAATTAGTTTTCTTTTCTTTTTCTTTATTTTTAAAGATTGTCTATTTAATTCTCACTTAGATACTAAAACAGAATATTATTTGATTGTATAGCAAATATAGGATGGGAAAAGTCACGCAATAAACTAAATATATGATGACCCATGAAAATTAATGTATATTTTTTTATGAAAGGCAGGAGATGTGCTAAGGCAAATGAAAGAGTGCAATCCCAACTAGGTTAGCACTGGAAACCTTCAAAGCCAAACCAGCACACTCCACTATATTAAAATCCAAAAAGAAAATAAAGATCATGGGGGGACAAAAGCCAAAACCCATGTACAATCATTTGAACCTAAAACAAGGAAGATCATATCTATTCCTAAAGAACTCTTCCCAAATAAAAGATGGAAGAGAGTGCCACCAAACCAAACCATGGGTGGTACAACCATGTGAGGCAAGCCTATTTGCACAAAAATTGCCCTCACGAAAAATATGAGATATATAGAAAGACATAGAGAGAGTAAGATTTATACAATTGAGCCATCTATTTCTATGTCTTCAAGGAACCACATTATGTGACTTGAAAGCTTTAAGAACAAGCAATGAATCACATTCAATCCAAATCTTTCTCCACCCTTTAGTAAAAGCTATCTCTATAGCTATCATAACCCCAACCAACTCAGCATGAAGAACATAGGAGTTACCCAAGTTGGAGGAAAAACCACCCAAAAAAGCTGCTCTGTAATCCCTGAAGATACCCCCGCAACCAGCTGGACCAGGGGCACCCTTTGCTGCCCCATCAATGTTGCATTTCACCCAATGACATGGCGGAGGTTTCCAAGTAACTTGGAAAATTTTTGGAGCCTTTGGAGGATGGACAGGAATCATAAAAGTCTTCAAAATCTGGAATTCTATTATGTCCGAGGACATATATCCAGAGCTGAGTTTTCCAACTAAAGTAACACCAGCTGAAATATAGTTTTTGGCCATTGGGAGCAAGACAGATTTATTATCAAAATGCGCAGGATTTCGGTAGAACCAAATTGTGGAAATAATGTAAACAATACCCACAACAATAACATCGCAAGCTTGAGGGCTCCAATTTTTATCACAAACTCTTAGAACTTCTATCAAAGGACGATACCTTCAAACCATCTCCAAAGGAACCTTGCAAAGCAGCAGTCAAAGAAAAGGTGTTGTGTAGTTTCAGCATTAGCTTGACAGAATCTACAAATGGACACCACAGTACAACCTCTACTCCAAAGACATTCATCAGAGGGCATTCTATTGTGAATAATGCACCAAAGAAGAAAGGATTTAGAAGGGGGAATCGATCTGCGCCAAATAACCTTAGCCCAAGGAGGTTAATATGATGTATATATTTATAAAATAATGTTACTTTCATAATTTTATTTTTCATTTGTGTAAGACTGCCTTCCCAAACTGTTATTATCGAATGATCACACTGAAATAAGAATTTATGATCTCATACATATTATTCAAACACTTCATTTTTAAACTGGTACTAGTTGGTTACTTATAAGGTTTAGTTGATTTTTTTTTTATTTCTAGAAAATTCATAATATTCTTATTTCTTTCATTTTTAATGTTTTTAAAATAAATTTACAGCAATCTTTTATTATTATTAAATAGCTTTTGGTTGACTTATAATTTTTCTCATGTAGAGATTAAATAAAAAAGGTCATGATATTTAAAAAGATGAAACAAACTTTCAATATTTGGAGAGGATGGAAATAAAAAAAAATACTACGAAAAATCATTTGATAAATAAAAAGGATTTAAAACTTGTATAAAAAGAATGAAAAATAAAGGAATAAAGTACCAATCTAAAAAATTATGAATTTTTAAGTGACTGAATGCATAATAACCATTTGACTAACTTTCAAAATCAATTATTTCCATCCCTACCGTACTACACATTAAAATTTAAAAATTAGAATTAATTTATATGCACATTTTAATAATTTAAAATTCATTTTATCAAAATCAAACTTATCTATTTTTAAAACAATCAATCCCTTAATTAAGCCTAAGAATAGATATCCTAGTATTAAGATGTCATGTCTTTTAAGATCATCTCAATTACTACAGATATTTTACCTTGACATAAATTTACAGGTGAAAAAAAAAATCTTTACGACTGATACGATTCTTCGTGTCTTTCAATAGTTTACATTGACAAAATTATAAGTGAATACAAATTTCTTTAAACTTCATTTTTGTATTTATTTTAATGTACACTACGAATTCAAGTACTGCAATAATTAAATGTACGCTTCACTTTTGTGTAAGAAATCTCGGACTAGGAAGCTAGTGTTGAGCATATGGTTGGTCAATTCGGCTGCTTAAGCCAGGAAATCTTTACATTTGAATGTTTATTTTATTTTTTACATTTGCATGTTAATGTTCAAATACCAAATTGAACAAAGAGCCTATCTTGCACCCTATAAAGCAAGTGGATGTTAACCTTAATCCACGTTCAAGCTTAAGTTTGCAAGAAAATAATACATAAGAGTAGTATTTTTTCGCTTTTAGCCCTCTTGATTCATCTTAACTACTGTAATTGATTTTCGTAAAATAAAAAAAAATAAAAAACTACTGTAATTGACAAGAAGATTAAATTAACTTTCAAAGAAATATTGCAATATTTTTTTTTATGGAGAAGTTAGATCAAATTTTTTTTCACAGAAACTCTTAAAAGTAAAAGGACTTTTTTTTTTTTTTGGCAAAAAAAGGGTGTGCTAAGGCATCACTGCAGCACACCACATAATATAAAAAGAAGATAAAATTAAATACAGAACTTGGGGGGGCAAAAACCTGACCCAAGAGGAGTCATCTGAACCTAAAGAAAGGAAGAGAGTATCTATTACGGAAGAATTCCTCCCTAATAAAACTAGGAAGAAGATCCCACCAGCTAAGCCCTTGTACATGTATGCCCTTAGTAGCAAGCTTGTCAGCACAAACATTTCCTTCTCTATAGATATGAGAGTATCTAAAATTCATGCTATGAGTTTTAGCTATACAGTTTTGCCATCTATTCCTAAGGCGCCAAGGAACAAGGTTAGGGGAGGAGAAGGATTGGATTACCAAAAGAGAGTCACACTCAAGCCATAAATTAGTCCATCCTTTTTCAAAAGCTAACTCAATAGCCATCATTGCTCCAATGATTTTAGCATGAAAGGCAAATTTTATGCCCAAATTAAAGCAGAAACAACCAACAAAAGCAGCACTTTTATCTCGGAAAATACCGCCACAAGCGGCTGGGCCAGGGGCTCCTTTAGCTGCGCCATCAGTATTGCACTTAATCCAGTTGCATTGAGGAGGTTTCCAGTCCACCTGAATGATTTTTGGAGCCTTTCTTGGGTGCCCAACAATGGAAAAGGCTTTTAAGATGTTGAAATCAGACATAGAAGATTTCATGGTGCTTGTACAGAAGCTGCCAATCAAGTGTACTGATTTAGAGATAATAAGCTTTGCCGAGTCAGAGGAGATTATAGTGTTATCAAAACGCGCTTTGTTTCTACACATCCATATCGTGGAGATGATGTAAGCTGCAGCAGCTATAAAAACAAGCCTGGTTTGCTCTCCCCACTTACCACCACAAGCAGCAAAAATATCATTCAAAGATGAAACAGAGAAATAGTAGTTTGTAATATCCATAAACCAATTCCACAGAATTTTGGCAAAAGCACATTGAAAGAACAAGTGGTTTGCCGTTTCAGCATCCTCGTTGCACAAACTGCAAACAGAAACAATGGTGCAACCACTGTGTTTTAGACGGTCATCAGTTGGCAAACGATTTTGAAGCAATCTCCAAATAAGAAAAGCCTTGGACGGAGGAATTGTGTTGTTCCATATTAGCTTAGACCAAGGAAGCTGAGAACCTGTAGGAATAAGAAATTTATAAGCATCTTTAAGGTTGAGGCTTCCTGAATCGGTTAAGCTCCATTGAATCTGATCAGTGACATCAGATAGAGGGAGAGCAATATGATTCAATTCTGACATCAAGATTGGAAATTTCTGGACCAGAATTGGAGGAATGATCCATTCCTTATTAACAAGGAAGTCTTGAACTTTGGCAAATAAGATATGATGCAAATGTGTAGGAATATTCATGATATCAACTAATGGCTGTGAAAGCCAAGTGTCAGTCCAAAAGTTAACCTTGGCCCCATTTCCAATTTGCCAGGCTGCATTGGCAAGAATAGTATGAATGAAGCATTTGAGTCCTCCCCACACTGAAGATGTAACATGACAAGGAACAATTTTATGATTTCTGAAGACTCTAGCTCTGAGTAAACAGGCCCATTGTGCATTAGAGGAGACCAATTCCCAAGAAAGTTTCAAGATAGCAGCATTATTGACTGCTTTGATAGATCTCAATCCAAGTACACCTTCAGAAAGGGGCTGACACTGTGACTATTTTTTTAGTGTCCACATCCCCCGACCATATAAAGTTCCTCATGCATCTATCCACATAATTAATGAGAGAGGCTGGCCACTTATACACGTGGAAACTATAAGTTAACATACTGCAAATGACTGATTTCACTATCATCACTCTGCCCATGATAGAGAGCATTGAGGCTTTCCACTTGGCCAGCTTAAGCCTAATTTTATCTGCAATAGGCTGAAGATGTATTTTTTCTGGAATCCCTTTAAAGACTGGAACTCCCAGATAAGTAAAAGGAAGTGCACCATAAGAAAATCCAAGAATGTCTGCTATGATTCTTTTTCAACGCTCAGAAAGAGGACCAGTATAAAATTTGGATTTACCAGGGCTGATAATTTGTCCTGAAGCATCTCCATAGTCACGAAAGAGGTCCATTAAAAGTCTCATGTTCTTCTGTGTTCCTCTACAAAAGATCATAATATCGTCAGCATATAAAACGTGTGAAGGTATTGGGAAACCTCTTGGGCCTGACATAAGTTGCAATTTACCCTCCTTTACAAAGTTGGAGATGCTTCTGCTCAAGACTTCCTCAGCAATGCAAAAAAGCAAGGGAGAAAGGGGGTCACCTTGTCTAACCCCCCTCTTGCAAGAGAAAAAATCAACAGCCTTACCATTAATGGATATGGACAGTTTAGAAGAAAGAAGAATGGCGTGTATCCAATCACAAAAAGAATTCTGGAATCCGAATTATCTAAGGACATTTAAGAGGAAATTCCAGTCAAGGGTGTCAAAAGCCTTTTTTATATCAATTTTTAGAGCAATGTTGCCAGCAAAAGACTTTTTGTGGAGCATATTGATAGCCTCTGAAGCCACACAGATACAGTCTGAGATTTGCCTTCCCTTGATAAAGCCTCTTTGATTTTGGGAAATAATTTTTGGAACAACAGTGGCTAACCGATCTGCAAGAATTTTTGTAATCACCTTGAATTGAAAATTGGCAAGGGCAATAGGTATGAATTTCTCTACTCTGTCAGCCCCTTCTTCCTTTGGAATGAGAATAACAAGGTTGGAGTTCAAGTTAGGAGGCAGCCACCTTGTTTGAAAAAATTGAAGAACAGCTCTATGGACATCTCCTTCAATAATGTCCCAGAAATGTTGATAGAAGAAACCATTGAAGCCATCAGGACCGGGTGCACTATTCTCATTAAGAGAAAAAATAGCAGCCTTAGTCTCTTCAAGATCAGGGATCTTAGTCAGCATATGGTTGTCTTCCTGGGTAATTATATTGGGAATCACTTGATCAATGAGGCTGTTGCTGACACAAGAGTTGTCAGAGGCAAACAAATCTTTGAAGTATTGAGTCATGTGGCTCTCTATGTCTTTAGCATCTGAAAGTAGCCTGTCACCATCTTTAATAAAAGATATTTTCTTGGAGACACCTTTGATTTTAACCATTCTGTGAAAAAACTCAGTGTTCCTATCACCAGAAACAACCCAATTTAGTCTAGATTTTTCTAGCCAAAATTTTTCCTGAGACAAAAGGGCCTGATGCAATTCCAGTTGAGCCTCCTTTTCTTTCAAAAACAAGTCATCTGAAAAACCAGAGAGATCTAACAGGGATTGAATATCATCAAGCTTCTTAGATGTGTTTTGAACTTTGAGGTGAACATCCCCAAATCCAGTTATGTTCCACTCTTTAAGCTTAAGCTTAACAGCTTTAAGCTTTTGAGAGAGCACATACATAGGGCAGCCATAGAAATTTTGTTTCCAGGTATCCTCTATAATTTTCCTGCAATCGGAGTGGTCTGCCCACATCCTCATAAATTTGAAAGAAGATCTGCAGGAAGCAAAATCAGCTTTAACTTTGAGAAGAAGGGGAAAATGATCAGACCTGGAACGCATAAGAGTGCAGCAGGACACCTGGGACCAGAAAGAAATCCAATCCTCATTGCAAATAGCTCGGTCTAGCCTTTTTTGTGTGTAAGCAAGTCCTCTTCGATTATTAGACCAAGTGAACTGAGAGCCAATTGTATTGATATGGATCAAATGATTATCATCTGTCCAATTCCTGAATTCCTCAATAGCAATAGAGTTAGGCTGGCCATTACCTTTGTATTCATGAGTTCCCAAGATGGTATTAAAATCCCCAAACCAACACCAAGGGCCAGAATTAGAGGACTGCAAAATAGTAAGATCACGCCACAAAGATCTTCTAGAGATATAGTTGGTGGAAGCATAGATAGGTGCAAAGAACAACTCAGAGTTATTATGAGTGATAGAGAAGGAAACAAACTGACTAGAGCAACTAATAACCTTGGGCTGGAGATTTTCATCACAAGCACACCATAAGTTTGGAAGCAATGATCCTCTATTATTGACAGCAAAAACTTTAAGATGAGGCTTTTTCCAATAATTTTGATCAATACTATCAACCGAGCACCATGGCTCAGCAATAAAAACCAGATTTGGCTTATAATCAGCACACATATTACTTAAGACTAACCTTGTGTCATGGTTAGCCAAGCCTCTGGCATTCCAAAAGAGGAAATTCATTGGGACAAATTGCTAGTCCCACCTCTTGCTCGAGGTCTTGACTTGTCAGATTTGGTCTGCTGTGAGGCTTGTATTCTCGCACTTTTCCTTTTAGATTTTGATTGAACTTCAGAAAAAGGAAGATCTTCAGATTGGGATAGATATTTATTGGCAATGTTGCTGTCAGGTGGAGGGGGTTCCATCTGAATTTCTTCTCCTTCAACATCTTCATCACTCCAAAGTCTACCTACAATGCGCATATCATGAGCAACAGCAGGGTTGTTATAGTCAGTCCCATTTCCAATCAGAGGATGAGCTTGTTCCAGAACATTAATTTGCTCTTCAGGATAGGTTTGAGTAGAATTTTGCTCTGGAGCACCAATGTCAACAAAGAGATTATGGTCCTCCATTCCAAGGTTTAAGTTATCCAAAGATATATTCTGATCTACATTATTATTTGGAGAAATATTCTTGTCAACATTACTTGAAGAAATCGTAACATGGTCAGAGTCTACAATGACTTGGTCCTTGCAATTAGAGTTGTTCACAACATCAGCATCATTAATATCCCCATCAATGGTTGCTGTGCTTTTGTCAGCACCCATATCCTCCACCCTTTTGGTTTTACCTCTTTGATCTTTATCAACCTCCTTGACTTGTTTCATGAGACCAGATCCTTCTAACTTTTCACCAGCATTGAGGTCTTGCTTTTGATGCTTCTTGCACTTACTCAAAGAATGGCCAATCATTTGACAGTAGTTGCAGAATAAAGAAAAAAAATAAAAAAAGAGCTTAAAAAAGGTATGTTGCTTTTCAGTGACTTATTAATTATTAATAAAGACAGTCTTGGAACCTTGCTATGTTGGTTTTACATTCTTTTTAGTGACTTATTACTTCTTTTATTCTTTAGACTTTTTAATGAACCAATGCTCCCTTATATTTTTAAGGTTAAATTAATCTGTAGGTTGCTGAACTATTCAATAATTTTTAAATAAGTCCCTAAACTATTTTTTTTTTCAATTGGATGCACCACAAGCTTACTATAGCCATCTTTCTCATCATTTCTCTGTCACTTTCATTGGTAATGTTCCTAAGTGCAAGCTTTTTTTTTTTTTTGCTGAATTTCCTAAGTGCAAGCTCTTCATTCAATTCTACATGTTTACAAATCCAATTAAGGAAAATAAATTTCACTAGTACAATCAACATCAACATCAATATTCTTTCTCCCCACCCCCACCATTTCCAATACCATCATTCCAAAACTATAAACATCTGATTTGAGAGAGACAATTCCAAAATTTCTTGAAAATATCTCAGGAGCAATGTATCATTGGGTTCCTCTGACTGCCATCATGGATACCATACTCTCATTACTAGAACATATATCTTAGCGAGTCCAAAATCTGAGATCTTAGGACAAAAGTTCTCATCCAACAGTACGTTGTGGGGCTTTATGTCAAAATGGAATATTTTGGTATTACACCCTCTACGCAAATATTCCAATCCTCGAGCAACACCAACTGCAATATGGTATAATGTTTTGCAATTCAATTGGTTCACTACTGCCATTACATTGGTTCCATATATGAACTTTTCCAAAGATCCATTATGCAGGAACTCATAGACTAGTGTTCTCCTACATCCATCAACACAAAATCTTAATAAATTGACTATGTTAACATGGGATGTTCTACTAATGCTTGCTACCTCGTTCCCTAATCTCCTTCTAATGTAGTAGATTATGATAACTAAAATTGCAACTCCCAAGGCTGCTACGCAAACTACAATTGATGAAATGGTGAAAACGTATCATCAGTCATAATAAACTTTTTGTTCTGTAAAAAGAGCCCATGTTACTTGTTCTCATATCATTAAATATAGTAAATTATGTAAGCAAGGATGTTCTCAATGGAGTTAACATCAACACAAGCCTGAGATTTGGAAGTGACTTTAATGTTAGAGGTTCAATCCCCAATATTTTACTTTTTTAAAACTTATCCTGGTGTTTCCACAAACAATGATCTAAAAAAGATATCAACAATTCTATTGGGCATACAAAACTCATTGACACGGGTAACACTCATTTTGTTGTTTAAGATAGAGCATAAGTGCAAAACTGAAAAGCTTTCTTATGAAAAGGTATACATATGATCATTTGATCATTTTTTAAGTGTCACTAGTTCTAACTATCCATCCTTCTTAGCAAGCTATTCCAGTACATGTATGTATTTGCTAAACTTTTGAAATTGATACTTGGTTAAATGGTTATAATACTATACTTTTTTAGTTCAAGCGTTTGCCAAAACACTGCTGGATTTAACTGTTTAAAGATTAGTAAGAAAGACAACTACCAAAGTAAATTTAGTAAAATGCTAACCTGTTGCTGCTATAACCACTAACTTGTGATCAGTTGACTCTGCAAAATAAATTGTGCATTAGTAACTCCAATTGAAAGTCACATACACACACACACAAAATGATTATAAAAATTATTAAAAGTAAAAAATAGCATGCCTTTTCTTTTCTTTTGTTTTTTATTAAAAGGTTAAAAGAGGTCAAAGATCCAACAATACAATCCTATGACATTTGATTGAATTATGCAGTGAATTCTATCAAATAGAATAAGACATAACTATTGCCATGGATCTATATTTGATAATTTTGAAATAATATTTAATTTTTATCAAAGTTAATAAGAATCAATAGTAACTCCGACGAGGGTCTTCGTAAACTAATCAAATCCAATAAAAATAAAAATAAATCCAAAAAACCTAAAACCAGAATAAATAGAAAACTGAACAACTGAAAATGTAGAAAGTTGAAATTTTTTTATTGGATTGAATTTTGGATTTGATTTTAAAAAAATGATTCAATCCAATCCAGATCAAATTTACACGTGTCTGTGTGTGTGTGTGTGTGTGTGTGTGTGTGTGTGTGTGTGTTATACACACACACTTATGCTTATATTTCTATTTCTTATATATTTGTAAAATTATCACACATAACTTATGCTTATTTATAAAAAGAATTTATCTAATTAAAAATAACTATTTAGTAACTATTTGAATTAAGCTATATAAATATAATTATCAAGTTGTGTAAATTTATTTTTAGTAGTATATATTTGATGAATTATACTACTATATTAACAGTAAAATGACTTATAATTAAGATATTTGAAATGTTAAATTTTTTTTTATTATACTTATTAAATATTTTATCATATATTTAATATTTTCTTTAAAAAAAAGGTAAGTAGTAAATTACACTAATCACCCATGAGATTTTGAGTAATTACACAAACACCCCCACTTTTTTAACCATTACAGTAATCTCATTTGTAGGGGGTGTTAGTATAATATACAAGGATGTGTCAGTGTAATGTTTTCAAACATAAATGAGAGTTATTGTAGGAATAAAAAAAAAGTGGTGTTATGTGTAATTTGAAAAAAGCTTAGAGAATGCAAGTGTAATATTTGATCTATAAGATGCTTAATCAGCTAAAAACAAAAGAGAAATGAAGACCGCTCTTCATTTTGTATTGTTTTAGTTTCTTAAAAGATTAAATAATTTTTTTAGATTAAATTTTATTTTTTAATTAATATAAAATATTTTCATACACTTTATTTATTTATATCTTCTTTTTAAATTATTCATTTTTTATCCGTCCAAAAAATACATCTTTCTACTTTATTTTTTATCTCTATTTCTTTCTTCTCCAATTTACTCATCCAATTCAATTAATCTAACAACAAAATTTGGAGATATAAGGTTGGCTTGGTGGTTGGGAAGGGGGCTTAAGGGTGAAGGGAGAAAGGGGGAGGGAGAGGTTGTAGGTTTGAATTCCTCCCACTGACATTTCTAATAAAACTAACAAATCTCTCTATTTTACAATTCATAGAGCAATGCAGTTCCAACTTTGTCCCTCGTCAATTTTTCTATTAAATTATTTTAATTGTTTTATTATTTAAAATAAACAAGAGCCAAACAATTATACTGTGTGCTTGACTTTGCAGTCTGTCCCATCTTTCTCTCACTGCAAATCTCTCTGTGCTTTTCAGCTTTTTAGGATGGATTCAAATTTGAATATATTGTTTCTTTCTCTCACCACAAATTTGTGAGTCAAAATCTCTTTTTTTTTTTCGTCTCATCATTTTTTTTTCTCTTCCTTCATTCTCTCAATGCAAAATTTGAACCCCTTTAATCTCTTATCTTTCTTTTCTTCTCTACACAGATCGTGGTTTACTAGTGACTAAAGCTTCTAGTGGCTGACCTTGGATTTGACCAGAGTAATAGTTAAGAGGGAGACGAGGTAGGTATTGGGGGTTTTGCTTCTTTTCTTTTTTTTCATTTTTATGATGTGTGGGGTTCTCTTTGATTTCTGTTGTAGTTGAGTTTTTGGGTTTTGGGTTGTCGGATCTTTTTTTTTTTTTAATTTCTCTGCAGATCGTGGTTTAATGGTGAATGAAGCTTTGGGGCCTCGGATTTGACCGGAGTAATCATCAAGAGGGAGTCGAGGTGGTTATTGGGGGTTTTGTTTCTTTTATCTTTTATCATTTTTTTGATGTGTGGGGGTTCTCTTTGATTTTTGTTGCAGTTGAGTTTCTAGGTTTTCGGTTATGGGTTCCTTTTTTTTTTATAATTTGTGATTTCCAAATTCAAGATTTGCATGTGATTCTTTGATTTCTATTTCATGATTTTTCTATGTTTCAATTTTTAAACATGTAACCGATTTTGATTTTTGATATATGACTGTGTATAAAGATGATGTGCGGAGGATCATGGAGAGAGTGTTCTAAGAACCAATATAGGAGACGATGGTGTCATGCGACGACAAGTGGTTCACGTCGGATGTCGCGATGAAGCTTCTTTTCTTTTTCTTTTATCTTTTTTTTCTTTTAATTAATTTCTTCCCCTTTCTTTCCCTACTAATTTTTTCTTTGTTAATTCTACATGTGCAATGGATGGATTGGTTTGGTGGAATGTTAAGGTCGCTCTGTGTGGTTTGATTTTGTGTGGATGGGAATGTAGTGAGCTCATTGTGTGTGGTTTAATTTTGTGTGGCTTTCTGTGGTTTCAGGAGTAGTTTGTGTGGCTTTGGTAATGCTGATCAGCTTGAGATTTTTTTGTAAGAATTGTTTAATAAGGTGAAGGGTAAGGGAATTATTATCCTCAATTATTTTTTTTTCTTTTCTCCATTTTGTTTTGGTTCCTTTTATTTGAGCAAAGGTTTCGATTTTCCAGCTATTTTTCTGTGAGGTTTGGTAAGGGAATTTGTGAAGGGAGGTTGGTGCTTCTTGATAAACTAAGCAAGAAGGATATCTCGATTCTTAGATGAGTTAACATTACATTGCACTACAATGGTTTTATAAAGATTATTAGTTATCATGGTCTCTTGATTCTATGGTTATTATGCATGTTTCACCTAAAATTGGTAACATGATTGTCTTTTTTAGTAGGTTACATAACATGCACTAGATGAGTAAGGGAATTTGGTAAAGGAATTTGTGAAGGGAGGTTGGTGCTTCTTGATAAACTAAGCAAGGGGAGTGGGCAAGCTTTGAAGTTCAAGCAACTTAACATTCATGCTTTGTAAGCATTTCAGAAATGCCAAGATATTCACATAGATTAATGTTTTTTTAAATGGCAACATCCATTTCATTTCACATGGTACCAATTTGTTATTGGTACAAATATGATTTCCTTTGTCAAATCCTACTCAACCTTTTTTATTTTTTTTCTATTTTTTGCCCTTTACTGTTAGACTCCATCAAAGCTTCCAATTGGGGATTTCATTGCCCGACAAGATGGCGTTGGAGTTGATCCTTTTGACAAGGTTCGGAGTTAAAGGGATTTTGTTTTTCTGTTTTCTTTCTTAAAGCGTTTATTTTAGTTTGAGTTGTGGTTAATGATTTGGATATCATCTTTAAGTTCTGATTTTTATTTCAAGATGCAGGGAATGGAAACTCCAAATGTAGCTAAGATGTGCTTAGCACAGTGGTTGACAAATAGTTTCAAAATTTCACTCTGTTCATAGAGAGAAGTAAATCCATCTTTGTTTTCTTTAGATATTTTTGTAGTTTACTTATCTTTGACCGACTTACTATCTTCTGAATTATTGTTGCTATCAGTTTAGCACAGTTGATAAATAGTTGTTTTTTGTATCAATTTAACATCTTCACATCTTCGCTCAAGTATTATCTGTTTTTTCTTTATTATTGTTAAAATAAAAATTAAAATACTTTTAAAAGGAAAATCCACCCTATGTTTTTTATTTCCTATCCCCAAAATAGGATTCAGTGCATATTCATGTTGACTCTTCACTCATTTGGATATTGATTAAGACAATTCATTTACCTAGATATTTTATATACATCTTTTCTTAGTGAAAAATGTGATCAAATTTTGAACAATATATAAATGTTTTGCTCAGTTGATTGGAATGTTTCCACTCTCTTAGCAAAATATAATTGAACTTAGGCTTCTGTGCCACTAATCTGTTGATTCAATAGTAGATTATGAATCATTAATCTAACTAAGCTTGAAATTGAGTCTCACCTGTAACCCTTTGACATCCTAATATAGTTATCTCCCCAAGATAATTCCATTTGGGAGATGATTTTCCCGATTATGCTTTTTTACAGCTTTGAGTGGGCACAAGAAGTCATGTTGTTGCACTACACTCCATTAGTCTAATAGTTATTTAATTGTTACAAGTGAAACACAAGCTTATGTGTTTAATTGCTATATTATATTGTGTCTCACAAGTGAAACACAAGCTCATGTGATTTCTTAACTCTAGAAACCTTTTCTTTTAATGTTAAACATCTTTTTTATCATACATGAATTTAAATTTAGTTCATCTTTATAAATTTCTAACTTCATTGACTCTTATTGTCTATTATAAGTTAAATTTTCTCTTATTATCTATTTCTATTTTCATTGACTCTTATTATCTATTATCTTTACAAGTACAAAAATATAACAAGAAGGATTGCAATAAGTTATGTTCCCTCTTCTCTGTTTTTTATGGTGTTTACTTTATGGTAATTAATGCTTCTGGTTGCTATATTAGCTCTCAGTTGTATAAATAAGCAAATGTCATATACGATTTGGTAAACTATGCATGTTTTGAATGTATTTAGTTGCTTTAGCTTTTGAATATGAAAACTTGTTGGTTTATTTACTACTACTTGTGTAAGTGTTGATAATATCTCAATAATCAATATTAGTTGTGTGTTAGATTGGCTTGCTTTTTCTCAGCCTGTTCTATTTTTTATTGTGTCTAAATACAATACTTCTTGATAGGCTTGGCGGCTTACTTAGAAGTGGAAGCAAACACTTGTGTTGATATGGTATGATTTGGACTGTAGAAGTTTCCATTTTTTTACAAATATTTCCAAAATTTTGGATTAGTAATTGTATTTTTGTATAATTCTATAGAATACATCTGTTGGGAAGGGATCAAGTTAATCGAGTGTTAATCCATGGAAAGGAATGTTATTCATGCACGGTGATAGTATAGAGATTAAGAAAGGTAAAGCTAGCAGCCATATTGAGCATAGCAAATTCCATGGGAATTGGTTTGGGCAACCAGTGCTACAAGTCTACAACTCATGTACGAAGCCCAATTGATATAGTAAGATCTATTATTATTATTATTATTATTATTATTATTATTATTATTATTATTATTCAAGAACCTCAACTAATACATAAAGGACAAACCTCAAGACATTCAGTAGATGGATCTAACATAAATTTAGATTTAAGAGGATTAGATAATAACAATCCAATAATTTATAAACCAATTTATCAAGAATCTAAAAAATCAGAATCTCCACGGTATTCTCCTACAGCTTCTCAAATTTTAAATACTTTAGACAGAGATACACCTTTTCAAATAGATAAGAATTGGATTAGACAAGATTTTGAAGCATCTTATAATAAAGATAAAAGAAAATGGTATTTCTCAACATTTACCGAAAATCAAACCATAGAATTTAGAAAAATTTATTATAATTACATGGAAGAAAATGAAATAAATTTATACTTCTTTGATTGGTTCGCGATATATAGTAAAGAAAATAACATAACTCATCCTTTTAGAGAGATAAAACAAATAAATCCTTTAAAAAAATTAATAACAAGTTGGAAAACTATTAATAATCAAATCATAGAATCAGAATATCCACCTCAACAGGGTATAACTATTCAAATCTCAAAAGATTCAGAAATAAAAGCAAGTCCGTACAAAGATACCAAAGGAGAAGAAGAAAAGGTAGTAGATAAAAAAGATATTAAAAAATTACATTCTCAATTAAATTATTCAAATATTATGTTAGAAACAATGACAGAATAATTAACTAGAATAGAAAATCAAAAACAAATTGATATACCTAGTACTTCAAATAAAATAAGATCTCCTGTTAGACCTATTTATAAACTAATAAATGTTCCCCAAAAAGAATTAGAAGCAATAAAACTTGAAAGTCATACAGATATAAAAATAGAAGAAATTAGAAAAAATTTAGAAAAATTAAGTTTAGAAAAATTTTCCATAAACACTCTTGAAAAAGAAGATCTAACAATAAATAAACTAAGAAATTATCCAAAATTAAGAAATTATTATTCAAGACCTTCACCTGCTGATGTTCAATTTGAAGAACGAAGTGAATTAGTTCAAAACTCATTTACATGAAGCGACATACTAGAATGGAATTTAGATGGATTAAGTGAACAAGCTATATTAGACTTAACTTGTCAAATGACAATGGCAGCAACTGCTTATAAAACTAAAGGATGTTCAGATAAAAGTGCTGCAATAGCTATAGTTCAAGGATTTACAGGACAGTTAAAAGGATGGTGGGACAATCTATGTACAGAAAATGATAAAGTTTCAATACTAAATAGTATAAAAGCTGAGAATCAAGAACAAGATGCAGTATCAACACTTATATATACAATAATTCAAAACTTTATAGGAGATCCTAATATATTTAAAGAAAGAGTAGCTAGTCAATTAGCAAATCTATATTGCCCCATAATGTCAAATTATAGATGGTATAAGATACATTTTTATCAAAAATAACCTTAAGAGAAGATGGATTTGCAGGATATTGGAAAGAAAGATTTATAGCAGGACTTCCTAAATTATTTTCAGAAAAAGTAAAAATGAATTTAGAAAAACATTACGAAAAACCAATAATGTATGATAGTTTAACTTATGGACAAATACATAACATAGTTATAGATACAGGAATACAAGTATGTACTGACTTTAAATTACAAAACAAAATGCGTAAAGAAAGTATGACTAATAGAAGAGAAATAGGAACATTTTGTCATCAATATGGTATAGAAGTCATTAGAGCACCAAGTACTCAGGTTAAGAAGAAAAATAAAAAACCATCAACTAATGATTGAAAACCATACATAAAAAATACAATAAAAATACTTTTCAAACTCAAAATAAAGAACAAAATCAAAAACCAAAAAGAAAACCTAAATATAAAAAACTTCCTAAAAAAAGATAATGCTTGCTGGAAATGTGGTAGAATATGACATTATGCTAGTACCTGTAAAGTACAACAAAAAATAAATGAATTAGAAATAGATGAAAAATTAAAACAAAGCCTTATTAATATATTAATAAATTCAGAACCTGAAGAATCTTCCTCTGAAAATGAAGAATATGAAGATGATACAATATATCAATTAGAAAATGAAACCTCTGAAAACTTTGAAACTTCTGATGAAGAATACTGTTTAGGTCCAGAATTATGTACCTGCACAGACTGTAAAACATTAAATATGTTAACTAAAGATCAAACTACAACTTTAATATCAATAATAGATAAATTAGAAGATTCTCCATTAAAAGATGAATTTTTACAACAATTAAATAATTTAATACAAAGAGATGAAAATAATAGAACAAAAATAAAAGCAATAGATATGAAAGAAATTTACAACAGATTTAAAAAACCAAATAATCAATTATCTATAAAAGACTTACAGGATGAAATTAAAAATCTTAAGCAAGAAATTCAAATTTTAAAGCAAAATGATATTACTTTAGAATATAGATTATTAGAATTAGAAGGAAAAGAAATATTAAAAACACAAGAAAATAGTCAATACATTCCTAATGAAGAAGAAACATCAAATCAAAATTATATTAATTTATTAAGTATAATTACTACACATAAATGGCATTGTGAAGTAACTTTAATAATTAAAGAAGACAAGTTTAACATGATAGCTCTCATAGATTCAGGAGCAGATATTAATTGTATACAAGAAGGATTAATACCTACTAAATATTATGAAAAAACTTTAGAAGGAGTTACCAGTGCAAATGGATCAAAAATGAATATTCAATATAAATTATCAAATGTAAAAATTTGTAAAAACAAAAATTGTTATAATACTTCTTTTGTATTAGTAAGAAACATGAATACTTCATTAATATTAGGAACCCCATTTCTAACTTTATTATATCCTTTTCAAGTCACTACAAATGGATTAATAACTACAACATTAGGTAAAGAAATATGTTTTGAATTTATAAAACCTCCTAGATCAAGAGAACTAAATTTGCTTAAAGATTCATCAATAAGTCAAATAAACCTAATAGAAAGAAAAAAGAAACACATAAGTATGTTAAATAAAGAAATCCAATATAAAAGAATAGATGAACAACTCAAGAATTCAAATATGCAAAATATTATAAAAAAAATTCAAGACAAAATAGAAAAAGAAATCTGTGAAACTAACCCAATAGCATTTTGGCATAGAAAAAAGTATGAAATATCATTACCATATATAGATGGATTTAATGAAAAAGATATTCCAACTAAAGCAAGACCCATACAAATGAATCAACAATACTTAGAATATTGTAAACAAGAAATACAAGAATATTCAGACAAAGGACTAATTAGACCATCAAAATCTCCATGGAGTTGTTCAGGGTTTTATGTCATGAACGCTTCAGAATTAGAAAGAGGGGCGCCAAGATTAGTCATTAATTATAAACCTCTTAATAAAGTATTAAAATGGATAAGATATCCTTTACCTAATAAAGGCGATTTAATTAAAAGACTTAATAATGCAACAATCTTTTCAAAATTTGATATGAAATCAGGTTACTAACAAATTTCGGTGCAGGAGAAAGATAAGTATAAAACTGCTTTTGTAGTACCTTTTGGTCATTATGAATGGAATGTAATGCCACAAGGATTAAAAAATGCTCCAAGTGAATTTCAAAATATAATGAATGATATATTTTACTCATACATGGAATTTGCAATAGTATACTTAGATGATGTCTTAATTTTTTCAAAAAATATTAATCAACATATAGAACATTTAAATAAATTTATAGAAATTATTAAAGAAAATGGATTGGTAGTGTCAGCAAAAAAGATGAAAATATTTCAAACAAAGACAAGATTTTTAGGATATGAAATATATCAAGGAACAATTACTCCAATACAAAGATCAATAGAATTTGCTGATAAATTTCCAAATGAAATAAAAGATAAAAATCAATTACAAAGATTTTTAGGATGTGTCAACTACGTAGCAGACTTTATTCCAAATATCAAAATTTTGTGTGCCCCATTATACAAAAGATTAAGAAAAAATCCTCCTGCTTGGTCAGAAGAAATTACTCAAGTAGTAGAACAGCTAAAAAAGATAGTAAAAAGATTACCCTGTTTAGGAATACCAGACCTAGATGCCTTCCTAATAGTAGAAACAGATGCATCAGAATTAGGTTATGGTGGGATTCTTAAACAAGTATTTCAAAACTCTTCCAAAGAGCAGGTTCGGGTATTTGGCATCCAGCTCAGCAAAAATACTCTACTGTTAAACAAGAAATTCTTTCAATAGTCTTATGTCTTCAAAAATTTCAAGATGATTTATTCAATAAAAGATTTTTAGTTCGAACTGATTGTAAAGCTGCTCCTAGTGTTTTACAAAAAGATGTTCAAAATTTGGTTTCAAAACATATATTTGCTAGATGGCAATCTTTACTTTCTTGTTTTGATTTTGATATTGGACATATCAAAGGAAAAAATAATTCTATACCAGATTTTTTAACAAGAGAGTATTTACAGGGCTCAAAATGAGTACAAAGCCCAACAGCAAAGATCAATACGGTCCCCCACTGGGTACCCCTAAAGTTACAAGCTCAATATGGCTTCCAGCCCCTATAACTCCTACCATGACTCCCAGAATAAGAAAAGAAATAGTAAGACCCACAATAGCCAATATAGTTAAAACTTCACCTTCAAGAATAGTACAATCACCAGGCCCTTTAAACCCTTTAACCAATTATTCCAATAGATTCACCCCCCTTCAATACCAAAATACTCTTGTAGGTCCCAGAGATTTTATTACTCAATCCTCCCATGAAGAAGAAAATTATATAGACAAAGATGAAGATCTTCCAATAATGGTACTAGAAAAATCCTGGACTCAATCAACCAATCCACGACAGTTAGCCTCAACCCTTTTCCCTCAAGACTTTCATTACCCTCCAATAAATTTATTAAAAACCAGAACTTTTTATGAGTTTATACTCATAGATACAGACTCAATAGAATTATGGCATAACAAAGATCACCAGGGAAACATTCAGTTTTCAAAATTCAAAATCTTAAAGGTTTTAACCCCTCAAGATTGGAACCAACCCTTATATTCGTCAAAACCATTCTCAAGAGCCTTTAATCCCCAGACCTTTACTTATTATGATTACATGGATGCATGGAGCCATATGTTATACTTAAGTCCAGATCAACACTCCTGGTTTATTTGGTTTAGAAAAGGGATACCTTTAAACTTTCCCAAATGGGTTATTAAATGGTTTCTCGACTTTGGTCCAATTCTGGCAATATTTCCTGACCAAGTTGAAGAAATTTATAAGTACTTCCAAGAACATTCAATATTTGTACCTGGATATCGATTCATATCATTTGTAGCTTCTCAAGGAATTACTTGGATAATGGCTTGGGAATACATTTATACTCGACTTTATGACAATATTGATATCAGAATGTTGACAAGACAAATAAAGGTAAAATGGTGGAAGAAGTTCAATATTGAATTACTCAATAAAGCAAAAATCAATGAATGGTTAAAAACTCATCAAGAACCAAAATCTCAGTTAGAAAAAGATTCTGAACAAGAAGCCTTATTTCTAGCAGAAAAACAAAAGATTATGGCAGAATTAGCATCAGCCACTTCGCAAGAAGAATTTGAAGACCGGTTGAAAAAAGTAAGATCTGTACCAGATAAGAATGCAGAAGAAGAATCCGGAGAAAGCACCTCTCAGTCAAATCCATATCTTCACAATGGAGATATGTTTGATTAAGTGGTCCAATAAGAAGTGTCGGCAGAAGACGACAACAATAAAGTTAAAAATCTTTTGCTACAGTGTTTTTCCTTCACCTATGGCTCTGATACCATCAGAGACATAATCGGATACCATAATAAAAATTGAAGAGTAATCGAAGAGTGATTGACGAGTAATGGAAGGTAAAATATCAGAGTAATTGAAGACAAAACTTAATTGGAAAAATAAGAAGGATAGGACTTACAAATGAAAGCTTTAAAGTAGAAGACAAGGCAGAGAGCGTGCAAAGATTTGAGAAATTTTTAAAGAGGATTTCATTCAGAAAAAACCTCTGCCTTCTAAGTCTCAGAATGAGACCTTATATAGCGGAGGAAGCTAAGCATAATTTACACTCAGGGGTACATAGGATCCCTCATTATTAGGGGTAAAAGGAGAAAGTATAAATTTACAACTGGCACACCTATTAAACAGATAAGATGGCTGACACTCTAAAAGCAGAAAGGACTAAAGTAATTTACGGCTAGGGTCAAGTGACTTGCCAACGCAAAAGATTTTTAACTTTATTGTTGTCGTCTTCTGCCGACACTTATTATTATTATTATTATTATTAAACCCAAATAACTTTTTAGTGAGGTACAACAATTTTTCTTTAGACTTTAATGAATGGAATTCGTTTTAGCTATCTACAAGTAAAAATACTTAGTAGAGGTTGTTCTTTAGCATTAATCCCACCTATGACATCACCTTTGTCTTGGTGCTAACATTTATCTATTTGTGGACTTCACCGAGGTTAGCTACTTCTTAGGTGTTGACCTTGTGCTTAAATTATTACTCGACTTTTGGCATCTTTTGTTCTTCCATGTTTTATTAATCATGAATATCTCTCATGGAGCACTTTTAGTAGTAGCATTGCCAAGATTGCAAGCACAAGTACTAACAAAGAAATCATCTTATTTATTGTTTACACTTTCTCTTTTTATATAGCAAGTTGACCCTTTTCTCCCATGCTATGATGAGAGAAGCTCTTTTGGTAAAAAAAAATGAAATGCTCTTATAATTGATTTGATTGAAGTGATGAGTAATGACTATAGGGTGTAGCACTTGGGAAGGTAAACAAGATCAAGTTATTGATTGAGATATCAGGAGCCAAGTTCGGTGGAAGGAAGTATGGAATGTCTAAACTGGCTTCTAATGGAAATCTATATCTGAACATTCGTGGTGAGGCTCGCAAAGAACCTTTCACTATTTAAACAACTGTTATTTACATTCATTTGAATTTGAATCTTGGAACCAAAATTCGTTTCGTGATTCAGTATTGGATGTCTATAAAAGAGTTATGTGTTGCTTATGTGATCGATTTCAAGCTTTATTCCTTTTCTTCTTAGAAAATAATATTTTGGACTTTGTGGTATTGTCATGAAGTGGATGAAGTTCCCCGAGCAGTTCCTATTGCTGCAAGTTTTAAGGGGCTATTGTCAGTAGGTTCTTCCTTAGGTGCCTCCTTTTGCTTTGAAGCAATCACAGGAGGAATGTCGACCTCATGTGAAAAGAGAGAGCTAAGTCCTACATTAGCACGACAACCATGAAGAAGGAAAGTAATCTTTCAATCTACAACAATCAAAAAAGGATCAACACCATTATGTAAAAGACTTACTTTTCTGAAGAAGTAGCAAGCCTCATGACTAAGCTAAAAAAAGGAGAAGTCATGAGTTCTGAGCAAATAGTAGGCACCAATGAATATAATTAAAAATTCAAGTTGTGTGCAAGTTGTACTAGCTAAGGAAGGAGGAGGAACTAACTATGTGATGGAGACAACTCACAATGAATCTCCTTGACCTCCAAGCCTCTCAAGACAAGGAGTAACGGATCTCCTTGGCCTCTAAGACAATGTGCAATGGTCATCTTCAAGAAAGTCTATATAAGGACATTGAAGTGTAGTTGGAGTTCTTTGCTAGAAAGGAAGACTGTATAGAAAAGACATAGGTCAGAAGCCTTATCAGCTTCTGATGCTAGACTTCCTTAGCCTAGACTCTCTTGTTTTGTAGAGGCAAATCTATCTAGCCATAGAGAGTCTGTAAACATCTTCTCAAGGGGAGCTTACTGATGAGTTTTCCCTGTGAGACATATTAGGTACCTATCCAAATAGAACCCGTTTAGGATAGGGAACCTCAAAAGAGTAATCAGGGGATTACTGCTTCTAAAGGTTTAGAGTGACCACAACATGTTGTTGTGTTGGTCAAGTAGCAGTTGCTATTGAGGGTTCGAAGCCTGAAGAGGCTTTTCGAAAGAATACTTGGGTAGATAGCCTGCAAAGGCTTAGAGAATATTGGGGTGAAGCCTGGAGAGGTTTTTCGAAAGAATACTTAAGGGGAGCCTGCAGAGGCTTAAAGAATACTGAGGTGTAGGAGCTTGTGGAGGCTTCAGTAAAAAAAGAATACCATGGTTGGTGCTTGTGTTAGTGAAAATCCTACAGGTGTAGGTACTGGACGTAGCTTGGGTTGGGGTGAACCAGTATAATTCATGCGTGTGCTTTATCCTTCTTACTGCTTTTGATTTGTGTGTTTCTAAATCATTACCTTGAGCAACACTGTTTTTGACATGATTATATCTTTGATATAAATTCTTTTAAACCTGCTCAAATTGTTTTACATGTCCAAAATCAAACACCTACTCATCGCTTTGTATTGACCAAAAGATATTCTACCTACCCTGAATCTGACATTTTTATGAGTAGCTTCTAAAGCAGTATATGAAAGTATTTTTGTATGATTCTTATTGAATAATCATTTTATACAAAGTACTATATATAAAAGGATAATGTTTGCTTTCAACAAAGCTTCTTGAATTTGGTACTCTGATATATCTTTAGAACTTCAGAAGCCAAGTGTTCTTTTGCAGAAAAACCCATAGTCGGTTAAATATCACTATTCAACCCCTCCTTCTAGTGACCTTCTGATCCACTTCAATTCCAAATAGATTAATAACGTCTTAAAAAACTGTCATTTGTCTTGCTCTAGAAATATACCAACCTTTAATGGGGATTTTGTTACTAGTAAAGACAAAGATCATTTATGTTACTAGTATTAGGCTGTGAAGTTTAGGTTCCGTTATTGCTATTTTGTTTTGTTGTATTGGGTTGTCTTTTTTTATTATTTTATCAATGTTAGTTTTAATAGCAAAGTTGAGGGGTTTTGGATATTATCCCAAAAGAGATATATGATTAAAATGTATTTTAATTATATTATATATGAAATTAATATTTTGATTACATTGAAATTCAGTTTATTTATTTATTTTTTAAAAAAATGAGATATATATTTAAAAATAAAAATTAAAAAATTGTAAAATCAACGGAGAAGAAAAATTTTATAAAATAAATATTAATATAGAATGTGGATTTTATCAAGCTGCATCTTTAGAGAATTTTGTTAAGAAAATAACAATTAAATTAGTAATCAATGAATAGCTGATAGCTGGTAATGCAGTAAAAAAAAAAAAAAACTTATAGCTGGTAACAGTTAGTATGGAAGGGGAAGGAGAAGGAGTAAATGTGTTTTTGAAAAAAAATAAAATTCCTGTGCAACAAAATAAAAAAATATTGATCATTAAGACATAAAAATAGATATATGTAAATATGTTATGCTATAGTGAATATTATTATTGATTATATATATATATATATATATATATATATATATATATATATAATATGTAATATGTTAATATTTTGTTCTTAAAAAAATGGATAAAAAACTTGCCCGTGTGTTGCAAGGGTGACAAATAAAAAATATTTATTTACAAATATTCTTTGAAATTTGGATTTACTTTAACCAAAGTATTAATTTATTCACGATGTTTTAAAACAATATATATAGTGTATGGTTTACATGTTAAACATTTGTTGTTATTGAGAGATCCAAATAAGTCAAACTATAATTTATATTTAAAGTTGTAATTGATTTTTAATTCATATTATACAATTCCATAATATAAACGTGGACCAACAAAACAATTAAAGTAATATTATATGAAATAGTTTTATATTCAATCTACTTTGTGTAACAAAGCGAATGTTTATATTCAATGTGTTTTAATTGTAAAAAAAAAAGAAAAAAAAAAGAAGAACTGACCTAACTAGGTCGTAGATACTGAGTTAGAACAAAAACTAAGTGTGTGCACCTAACCTTCTACAACATCTAGAAAATACCTACATGAGAAAGCAACACTTAATCGCTTAATTTTTCTTGTTTGCTGTGTTAGTTCCAGCTATTCATTTTCTCCATCAAAGGCTCTCATTTACTGGACAATCAAGTTCACCTGGACATTTTCCTATTAGAAAACCAGAGTGACCATGGAGCTGTGGTGGTTTTGCGCCAACATGTCTTTCGAGAAGCGGTGAATGGAATGTAAGAGATAGTGCTAAAAATGCCATGTTTTCAAAAGAACTGTTGACAACCTGATAATTGTAGAAAATTATGATTAATTTATGATTATTGTAATTCTTCATACTCTTGAGGCAACAAATAAATTTAATGAAGGAGTCGTGCATCATTGCACGGGTTTTACACTAGTAATAGAACAAACAACACATAGATTGTTGTATAAAAGTTTTCTCTCTTTAATCTAAAACTACAAATTGAGAGAAGAGAGACTAACATGGAGCTGGAGGAAAACTCCACTGCTCTTGCATTTCCTGCAGTCAGTGTTATTCCAATTCAACACAAACCCTTTTCTCAATGCCTCTCGAACCCCTCCTTCTTCATCTTCCACCGTTGCATTCACTCAAATGTTGACTTTTGTAGGAATAGTGAAACTTAGATGCATTGACTCAAATATTGACAACTCTAGCTGTGGTCATGTGATGTCCACGGTAATTTGGTCAGCAGGTTCACATTTGCAACAGTTTAATTACTACGAGAGGGATGAAGAAAATTGCTTATTATTGGTTCTCTGATTGAAATTTCACCAAAGGGCCAAAACACACTTTTGGAAGACATAGTTCTACAATTCAATTTGAGTTTAAGCCTTAAAGAATCTTTCTCTTCATATATGAACTTTTCAAGAGATCCATTGGACATTTAACTGCCATATACATACGCTACCATACCCTCCTTGGCCTAATTTGTTTTTGAAGGAGTTGGTCATTTTCTTTACTTCCAAATAATATCCATGTCCATCAAAACTCCCAACGCTCCAGCAACTGAAATAGCTGTAGGTTTATTTTATTAAGAAGTTAGAATGAGAGAAAAAAAAAAGTATACTTTTCATGATAGTTTATTTTCATATTAACTTTTCTGGAAGAGATATTTTTGTTAAAAGGAGTCACTAGACTTCCTTTCTACAAGCAATCACAAATGAAGAATTTAATAAATTTACAGCCCCCCTTTCTGCATTCAAATCAAATAAATTAATTTAACCTAATTGAAAAAAAATAGTTTAAGGACCTAATTAAAAATTCTTGAGTATTATAGGGACTTACAGATTAATTTAACATAGTTTTAATGACTTTATATTTACAAATTTGCTCAGTGACATGAAAAAAGAACCAAACTCCTAGAAAATTTATGTTTAATAACTTGATTTCATTAACAAAGTGATTTTTGAAATTTTTATTATTTGCAAATTATTATTAAAACAAATTTTTTAACCAAAGTAATTTTATGAAAATAAAATTAATTTACACAATATTTTTTATATTATAAATATACTTTTTCTTTAAATAAAATAACTAGATTTAAATAAAATTAAAAAAATTTATATTATAAATATACTTTTATCCAAAACATAATGTTAGAGTCTTAAACTTTTTTTACGTTGCAAAAAAAAGAGTCAATAAGGACTAAATTAAACAAAGATGAGTATATATTTATGTGCTATAGGTGAAAATTGACATAAAATGAAGATAGAACCCATCAAATTTGTACACACCAGATCAAATAAATTTCTTACATAACACTCTATAACCATAACTCTCAAAGAATATAAAAAATATTACATTAATAAATGAAAGAAATAAACATTCATGAACCTATATAATACACGACATAAAACATGTGTTGTATTGTCATCCAGGATTTGCAGCACCACCATTGTTTTGGCGAAATTTCTTCGTATCAGCCAGTTGCTTTTTTCCATTCTTATGGCTTTGCATGACAATTTTCGATTGAGTTCCAACCTGATAAAACGCGCACCAAAACTTAAATTTCTTCCTTGTTAGTGTGCATTTGTTTCCCCTACTTCTTTACTAGTAGTTGTTTCATTTTGGTTCTCCAGACCAACTAAACCTTTGCTTTTGTTGACATCATGATCCTCTTCTTTGGATTCCAATTTGCTTGAGTGTACAGGGGTTAAGCAAGGATGAAGTGTATGACCTTCTGGTCTTGAATCTCGCCCTAAATACATGGTAACAATGACTTTAGTACATTTCACTCAATGTTTACTTTTCTTTAATAATAATGATGTTTTGTTGCTCTTACCTATTTTTTGCATTCTCGTGGATGCTTTAGCCTTGTGCTTTTTTCCTTGAATATGATCATTCAAGCCTTTCTCACTCGTTGTAGTAATCTGACATAGCTCACTTCTCCACTCTCGCTTGACTTTCTTCTGTAAACTTTCATTGTCTTCAACTGCAGGTGTGACCGCTTTGCGCTTTCCACCATAATGACCAGCATTTGGTCTAGCCTGCAATGGGATAAACAAAATCATTTATGCTCATTGGCCAATTAAGAGCTGCAACACAACAAAATATTCAAGGGACATTCTCAAACAAGGTGACAATTTTTAATCAAAAATTAAGAAAAAAAAACTTTTTCACAATCCAAACAACACACCAAAGAAGAAGTAGGAAAATAAAATCAAAATTGAAGATAAAGACACAAAGGAAGGGTAAATTAAACACAAGACTATACACTAACCAGTAGGATCACTTTATCCTTGCTATTTCGCGTAACTTGTCTGTTATCATCATGGAAATGGGAGGGTGAATGGAATTGTGACCCGCCAAACCTATTATTGTTATTAAATGAGATCCCCTCCGATCTTTGCATTGGGATTCTGAATGCTCTCTCGGATACCATTTCTCTCCTCACTTCTTCTTCTAGCTCTCGCCGTCGTGCCAACGCTATCTCGCCAGCAATTATTTCTCTCCTGATCTCCTCTTTCTCCAACTCCCACTGTATTTGCTGTGTCTCCAACTCTCGCTGGAACGCTTCCTCAGCATTGATCGGCACCATCGTTGGGAAAACTCTGGGTGCCAACACATTGTTGGAAAAACTACCTGGCACAAACTCATACCCTGGAAAGCGAATAGCAAAAAAAATGAACTCATGTAGCTAAAGTTCTTTATTTTTTAAATTGCAAAACAAATGGGTATATATCTTGAAAGGAACGTGAATAGAAGTGAGCATTACCTTGTAATGGGCATCTGGAGAAGTAAGCTACATCAGAAAGAGGGCGTGGTGGTGGCGATGTTGTTCTTCTGTTTTGGCCATTAAGATTTTTGAACTCCATGACAAAGTTTAGAACGTGAAACAAAGGGAAAGACACAGAGAAAGATAAACAACTGCCAATGAAATCAGAGAAAATGTGAGTGTTTGTGTGCAGTGTTGAGTTTGAAAGGGTGATTAAATAAGGAAATTTCTCTCACTCTTTTGATAAAATTCTTCCAATAAAGTTTGACTCCAATAAAAAAATTTAATATGAATAAATTTAATATGGTCAAAGTTTGAAATATTTATTGTTTCAAATTTTAAGCATTAAATATTCATTGAATACATACATTTGATATTATTAATAAATTAAGAAGTGGATGACTCATAAATACAAATAATTGTCATGATGAATATAATAAATAAATATTTTTGAATATATCAATTATATTAAAATTAAAAATTATAATTTATATAAAAATATTTTGAATACATAAATTATATTTTACACTTATGATAAATAGTTTCAATAATATTTGTAGGAAGCCAAGTAATATTTCATTTGGGGATCTAAAGATTAATTAAAAAATTAATAATAGAATATCTTATTATAAAGAGATAAATTTATTAACAATTTTGAATGTTTTCCATTTAATTTTTTACTTTTTACTCTGTCAACCTATTAGCAATTTTCTTATTATTTCTAATCAATTAAAGGTATTTTATTTTTAATTAATATATGATTGTAAAAAAAGGAAGTTAAAATCTTGAGTATTAAATGATAGCATTATTTTAATGCATTCTCCTTATGTTTCATATCAATAATACCATTAATAGTTTATTATATTTGACAAACTTTTTTTTTAACATTTATTGAAATAATAATAAGCATGTATTGGTAAAATATTAAATATAATGTTTTAATGAAAATATTAATTTATTCTTTGACTATTATTTTTATAGATATTAGTAAACAAAATTATTAATAATGTTTAAATAAATTTTTTTTTGTTTGAACCACAGGTTTTTGGTCTCCCGCTAAGTGCAATCCTGTTCAAGCCTAGTAGGACCATTCTGGATGGTAAAATTCTTCCTCCGAGTATTTAATGTAGCTGCATACCAAGGAATCGACCTCGAGACCTCTAGTTAAGCTGGAATAACTCCACACTAGTTGATCCACGCACTTAGTGGTAAAGTAAATTGAAAAGTTAAGTAAAATTAAAAAGTGATACTTTATTCAACATTAGATTGAATTAAAATAATTTTAAATATAAATTGCTTAAATTGACTTTGGATATATCTTTAATTTTTCACTATAAACATTTTTTTTTACTTTAAATCATTTAAATTTAAAAATAAATTTTTCATTTAAAAAACTCTTAAGATTCTATTTAAATAAATTTTTACTTATTTTTTATTTTCTAATTAAATATAAAGGCGAGAAAATTAGTTTTCTTTATTTTTAAAGATTGTCTATTTAATTCTCACTTAGATACTAAAACGGAATATTATTTGATTGTATAGCAAATATAGGATGGGAAAATTCACACAATAAACTAAATATATGATGACCCATGAAAATTAATATATATTTTTTTATGAAAGGCAGGAGATGTGCTAAGGCAAATGAAAGAGTGCAATCCCAACTAGGTTGGCACTGCAAACTTTCAAAGCCAAAGCAGCACACTCCACTATATTAAAATCCAAAAAGAAAATAAAGATCATGGAGGGACAAAAGCCAAAACCCATGTACAATCATTTGAACCTAAAACAAGGAAGATAATATCTATTCCTAAAGAACTCTTCCCAAATAAAAGATGGAAGAGAGTGCCACCAAACCAAACCATGGGTGGTACAACCATGTGAGGCAAGCCTATCTGCACAAAAATTGCCCTCACGAAAAATATGAGATATATAGAAAGACATAGAGAGAGTAAGATTTATACAATTGAGCCATCTATTTCTAAGTCTCCAAGGAACCACATTATGTGACTTGAAAGCTTTAAGAACAAGCAATGAATCACATTCAATCCAAAGCTTTCTCCACCCTTTAGCAAAAGCTATCCCTATAGCTATCATAACCCCAACCAACTCAGCATGAAGAACATAGGAGTTACCCAAGTTGGAGGAAAAACCACCCAAAAAAGCTGCTCTGTAATCCCTGAAGATACCCCCGCAACCAGCTGGACCAGGGGCACCCTTTGCTGCCCCATCAATGTTGCATTTCACCAAATGACATGGCGGAGGTTTTCAAGTAACTTGGAAAATTTTTGGAGCCTTTGGACGATGGACAGGAATCATAAAAGTCTTCAAAATCTGGAATTCTATTATGTCCGAGGACATATATCCAGAGCTGAGTTTTCCAACTAAAGTAACACCAGCTGAAATATAGTTTTTGGCCATTGGGAGCAAAACAGATTTATTATCAAAACGCGCAGGATTTCGGTAGAACCAAATTGTGGAAATAATGTAAACAATACCCGCAACAATAACATCGCAAGCTTGAGAGCTCCAATTTTTATCACAAACTCTTAGAACTTCTATCAAAGATGAAGTATTAATATTGTGTTGGACGATACCTTCAAACCATCTCCAAAGGAACCTTGCAAAACAGCAGTCAAAGAAAAGGTGTTGTGTAGTTTCAGCATTAGCTTGACAGAGACTACAAATGGACACCACAGTACAACCTCTACTCCAAAGACATTCATCAGAGGGCATTCTATTGTGAATAATGCACCAAAGGAGAAAGGATTTAGAAGGGGGAATCGATCTGCGCCAAATAACCTTAGCCCAAGGAGGTTAATATGATGTATATATTTATAAAATAATGTTACTTTCATAATTTTATTTTTCATTTGTGTAAGACTGCCTTCCCAAACTCTTATTATCGAATGATCACACTGAAATAAGAATTTAGGATCTCATACATATTATTCAAACACTTCATTTTTAAACTGATCCTAGTTGGTTATTTATAAGGTTTAGATGATTTTTTTTATTTCTAGAAAATTCATAATATTCTTATTTCTTTCATTTTAATGTTTTTAAAATAAATTTACAGCAATTTTTTATTATTATTAGATAGATTTTGGTTGACTTATTATTTTTCTCATGTAGAGATTAAATAAAAAAGGTCATGATATTTAAAAAAGATGAAACAAACTTTCAATATTTGGAGAGGATAGAAATAAAAAAATACTACGAAAAATCATTTGATAAATAAAAAGAATTTAAAAACTTGTATAAAAAGAATGAAAAATAAAGGAGTAAAGTACCAATCTAAAAAATTATAAATTTTTAAGGGACTGAATGCATAATAACCATTTGACTAACTTTCAAAATCAATTATTTCCATCCCTACTGTACTACACATTAAAATATAAAAATTAGAATTAATTTATATGCACATTTTAATGATTTAAAATTCATTTTATCAAAATCAAACTTATCTAATTTTAAAACAATCGATCCCTTAATTAAGCCTAAGAATAGATATCCTAGTTTTAAGATGTCATGTCTTTTAAGATAATCTCAATTACTACAGATATTTTACCTTGACATAAATTTACAGGTGAAAAAAAAAATTGTTTACAACTAATACGATTGATACTTCATGTCTTTCAATAGTTTACATTGACAAAATTACAAGTGAATACAAATTTCTTTAAACTTCATTTTTGTATTTAATTCAAGTACTGCAATAATTAAATGTACGCTTCACTTTTGTGTAAGAAATCTCGGACTAGGTAGCTAGTGCTGAGCATATGGTTGGTCAGTTCGGCTGCTTAAGCCAGGAAATCTTTACATTTGAACGTTTATTTTATTTTTTACGTTTGCATGTTAATGTTCAAATACCAAATTGAACAAAGAGCCTATCTTGCACCCTATAAAGCAAGTGGATGTTAACCTTAATCCACGTTCAAGCTTAACTTTGCTAGAAAATAATACATAAGAGTAGTATTTTTTCGCTTTTAGCCCTCTTGATTCATCTTAACTACTGTAATTGATTTTCGTAAAAACAAAAACAAAAAAAAAAACAAAAAACTACTGTAATTGACAAGAAGATTAAATTAACTTTCAAAGAAATATTGCAATATGTTTTTTTTTTATGGAGAAGTTAGATCAAATATTTTTTTCACAGAAACTCTTAAAAGTAAAAGGACTTTATTTATAATAAAGAAAAAAATAAAAATAAAAGAGCTTAAAAAAAGGTATGTTGCTTTTCAGTGACTTATTAATTATTAATAAAGACAGTCTTGGAACCTTGCTATGTTGGTTTTACATTCTTTTTAGTGACTTATTACTTCTTTTTTTCTTTAGACTTTTTAATGAACCAATGCTCCCTTATATTTTTAAGGTTAAATTAATCTGTAGATTGCTGAACTATTCAATAATTTTTAAATAGGTCCGTAAACTATTTTTTTTTCAATTGGATGCACCACAAGCTTACTATAGCCATCTTTCTCATCATTTCTCTGTCACTTTCATTGGTAATGTTCCTAAGTGCAAGGCTTTTTTTCTTTTTTTTTTGCTGAATTTCCTAAGTGCAATCTCTTCATTCAATTCTACATGTTTACAAATCCAATTAAGGAAAATAAATTTCACTAGTACAATCAACATCAACATCAACATCAATATTCTATCTCCCCCCCCCCCCCCCCCCCCCCCACCCCCACCATTTCCAATACCATAATTCCAAAACTATAAATATCTGAATTGAGAGAGACAATTCCAAAATTTCTTGAAAATATCTCAGGAGCAATGTATCATTGGGTTCCTCTGACTGCCATCATGGATACCATACTCTCATTACTAGAACATATATCTTAGCGAGTCCAAAATCTGAGATCTTAGGACAAAAGTTCTCATCCAACAGTATGTTGTGGGGCTTTATGTCAAAATGGAATATTTTGGTATTACACCCTCTGTGCAAATATTCCAATCCTCGAGCAACACCAACTGCAATATGGTATAATGTTTTGCAATTCAATTGGTTCACTACTGCCATTACATTGGTTCCATATATGAACTTTTCCAAAGATCCATTATGCAGGAACTCAGACTAGTGTACTCTTAGATCCTTCAAAACAAAATCCTAATAAACTGACTATGTTAACATGGGATGTTCTACTAATGCTTGCTACCTCGTTTATGAATTCCTCTCCATTACCTTTGGAGCTATTCAACATCTTCGCAGCAACTAGACGATCATCTTGTATCTTACCTTTGTAAACACTTCCATATCCTCCTTGGCCTAATTTTTCTACAAAGGAGTTGGTAATCTTCTTTATGTTTGAGTAGTTACACCTTCTTATTGCAAGTGGTCCGTGATTCTTGAGGAAGGCCTCAAAATCTTTATGAGCTTTAGATTTATCCTTCTAATGTAGTAGATTATGATAACTAAAATTGCAACTCCCAAGGCTGCTACACAAAGTACAATTGATGAAATGGTGAAAAAGTATCATCAGTCGTAATAAACTTTTTGTTCTGTAAAAAGATACCATGTTACTTGTTCTCATATCATTAAATATAGTTAATTATGTAAGCAAGGACGTTCTCGATGGAATTAACATTAACACAAGCCTGAGATTTGGAAGTGACTTTAATGTTAGAGGTTCAATCCCCAATATTTTACTTTTTTAAAACTTATTCTGGTGTTTCCACAAACAATGATCTAAAAAAGATATCAACAATTCTATTGGGCATACAAAACTCATTGACACGGGTAACACTCATTTTGTTGTTTAAGATAGAGCAGAAGTGCAAAACTGAAAAGCTTTCTTATGAAAAGGTCTACATATGATCATTTGATCATTTTTTAAGTGTCACTAGTCCTAACTATCCATCCTTTTTAGAAAGCTATTCCAGTACATGTATGTATTTGCTAAACTTTTGAAATTGATGCTTGGTTAAATGGTTATCATACTATACTTTTTTAGTTCAAGTGTTTACCAAAATACTACTGGATTTAACTGTTTAAAGATTAGTAAGAAAGAAAACTAGCAAAGTAAATTTAGTAAAATGCTAACCTGTTGCTGCTATAACCACTAACTTGTGACCAGTTGACTCTGCGAAATAAATTGTGCATTAGTAACTCCAATTGAAAGTCACATATACACACACAAAATTATTATAAAAAATGATTAAAAGTAAAAAATAGCATGTCTTTTTTTCCTTCTTTTTTTTTTTTAAGAAAAGGTTAAAAGAGGTCAAAGATCCAAGAATACAGTCCTATGATGTTTGATTGAATTATGCAGTCAATTCTATCTAATAGAATAAGACATAACAATTGCCATGGGTCTATAGTTTATAATTTTGAAATAATATTTAATTTTCATCTAAGTTAATAAGAATCAATCATGACTCCGACGAGGGTCTTCGTAAACTAATCAAATCCAATAAAAATAGAAAAAAAAATCCAAAAAAACTAAAAACAATAAATAGAAAACTGAACAAACTGAAAATCTAGAAAGTTGAAATTTTTTTATTTGATTGAATTTTGGATTTGATTTTAAAAAACATTCAATCCAATCCAAATCAAATTTACACACACACACACACATATACTTATTTATAAAAAAGAATTTATCTAATTAAAAATAACTATTCAGTAACTATTTAGCTATATAAATATAGTTATCAAGTTGTGTAAAATTATTTTTAGTAGTATATATTTGATGAATTATACTACAATTAACTGTATAATGACTTATAAATAAGATATTTGAAATTTTAAATTATTTTTTATTATACTTATTAAATATTTTATCATAAATTTAATATTTTTTTTTTAAAAAAAGGTAAGTTTTGTTTAGTAAATTACACTAATCACCCTGAGGTTTCGAGAAATTACACAAACACCCTCGCTTTTTTAACCATTGTCAGTGTAATATTTTCAAACATAAATGAGAGTTAATGTAAGAATAAAAAAAGAGAAGTGTTATGTGTAATTTGAAAAAAGCTCAGGGAATGCAAGTATAATATGTGGTCTATAAGAAGCTAAATCAGCAAAAAACGAGAGAAATGAATATCACTCTTCATTTTTGTATTGTTTTAGTTTCTTAAAAGATTAAATATTTTTTAGATTAAATTTTATTTTTTAATTAATATAAAATAGGTTAAATTAATCTGCAGGTCCCTATACTTTTACCAAATTTTCAATTAGGTACCTGAACTTTTTTTCTTTTAATTGGGTCCTTGAACTTTTAATTATTTTTTCAATTGGGTCCTTCATCTAATTGTTGTTATGAAAAACTAACCGTAGATATTTAATTCGAGGTGTAGAGAGTGAGTTGATACTTATGGAATGTATTGTAAGCACAACTGAATCAATTCTAAAAGATTTCTGCAAAGTTTCAGTGTTTATAGGTCAATTTAACTCAAGCGTTCTTTTACAATTATTTGGCTCTGCAGAAGTTTAAAATAGAAGTTTAAAACTTTGCAGAAAACTCTCAATTTATAACGACAATTAGACCGAAGGACCCAATTGAAAAACAAATAAAAGTTCAGGGACCCAATTGAAAAATAAATAAAAATTCAGGGACCCAATTAAAAGAAAAAAAGTTCAGGGACCTAATTGAAAATTTGGTAAGCTTATAGGGACCTACAAAGTAATTAGAGCTATAAAATATTTTAATACACTTTATTTATTTATATCTTCCTTTTAAATTATTCATTTTTTATCCGTCAAAAAAATGCATCTTTCTACTTTATTTTTTTTTATTTCTATTTCTTTCTTCTCCAATTTACTCCTCATCCAATTAAATTAATCTAACAACAAAATTTGGAGATATAATATTGGCTTGGTGGTTGGGAAAGGGGGGCTTAGGGAGAAGGGAGAAAGGGGGAGGGAGAGGTCATGGTTTCAAATCCCTCCCACTAACATTTCTAATAAAACTAATAAACTAACATTTGTCGATAAAAAAAAATCTAACAACAAAATTTAGATTTAATTACTAAGTGTTATCTATACTGTCTTTCAAATAGAATTAGAATTTCACTTTAATAAAATTTAGAATAAAGAGTCATATAGATTAGTAAAGTAAAATTTTAATTCCTATTAAATCTATAACTTTACATTGAAGGATCCATTTGTAGGCCATTTTTACTATTCATAGAGCAGTACAGTTCCAACTTTGTCCTTTGTGAATTTTTCTGTTAAATTATTTTATTATTTAAAATAATCAAGAGCTAAACAATTATGCTGTGTGTTTGACTTTACCGTTTGTTCCATCTTTCTCTCACTACAAATCTCTCTGTGCCTTTCAGCTTTTTAGGATAGATTCAAATTTCAAATTTGAACCTATTCTTTCTTTCTCTCACTGCAAATTTGTGAGTCAAAATCTCTTTTTTTTTCTCTCTCATTTTTTTCTCTTCCTTCATTCTCAATGCAAAATTTGAACCCCTCTAATATCTTATCTTTCTTTTCTTTTCTTCGCAGATCATGGTTTAATGGTGACTGAAGCTTCCAGTGGTTGACCTTGGACTTGACCAAAGTAATCATGAAGAAGGAGTCGAGGTAGGTATTGGGGGTTTTGTTTCTTTTCTTTTCTTTTTCATTTTTATGAAGTGTGGAGTTCTCTTAGATTTCTGTTGTAGTTAAGCTTTTGGGTTTTGTGTTGCGGGATCCTTTTTTTATTTTTTTTATTTCTCTACAGATCATGGTTTAATGGTGAATGAAGCTCTGGGGCCTCAGATTTGACCGGAGTAATCATCAAGAGGGAGTCTAGGTGGGTATTGGGGGTTTTGTCTCTTTTCTCTTTTTTCATTTTTATAATGTGTGGGGGTTCTCTTTGATTTTTGTTGCAGTTGAGTTTCTGGGTTGTGGGTTCCTTTTTTCTTTTTTATTTGTGATTTCCAAATTTAGGATTTGCATGTGATTCTTTGATTTCTGTTTCACGATTTTTTTTGTGTTTCAATTTTTGAACATGTAACCGATTTTGATTTATGATATTTTTGACTATGTATAAAGATGATGTGCAGAGGATCACGGAGAGAGTGTTCTACGAACCATTACAGAAGACGATGGTGTCATGCGACGACAAGTAGTTCACGTCGGATTTCGCGATGAAGCTTCTTTTGTTTTTGTTTGTTTTTTTCTGCTAATTAATTTCTTCTCCTTTCTTTTCCTATTACTTTTTTCTTTGTTAGTTCTAGATTTGCAATGGATGGATTGGTTTAATGGAATGTTGAGATCACTGTGTGGTTTGATTGTGTGTGGAAGGGGATGTGGTGAGCTCACTGTGTGTGGTTTGATTCTATGTGGCTTTCTATGGTTTTAGGAGTAGTTTGTGTGGCTTGGGTAATGCTCAACTTGAGATTTTTTATAAGAATGGTTTAATAAGTGAAGGGTGAGGGAATTTTTATCCTTCATTAATTTTTTTCTTTTCTCCATTCGGTTGTGGTTCCTTTTCTTTGGTTTAAGGGTTGTGGATGGGGATGTGGTGAGCTCACTATGTGTGGTTTGATTCTATGTGGCTTTCTATGTTTCAGGAGTAGTTTGTGTGGCTTTGGTAATGCTCAGCTTGAGATTTTTTGTAAGAGTGGTTTAATAAGGTGAAGGGTAAGGGAATTTTTATCCATTATTATTATTTTTTTCTTTTCTCCATTTTGTTGTGGTTCCTTTTATTTGGGTAAAGGGTTTAAATTTCCAGCTATTTTTCTGTGAGGTTTGGTAAGGGAATTTGTGAAGGGAGGTTGGTGTTTCTTGATAAACTAAGCAAGAAGGATATCTCGATTCCTAGATGAGTTAACATTACATTGTCCTGCAACAATTTTATATAGATTATTGGTTATCAGGGTTTCTTGATTGATTTATATTGCTATGATTACTACGCATGTTTCATCTAAAATCAGTAACATGATTGTCTTTTTTAGTAGGTTACATAACATCCACTAGATGAGTAAGGGAATTTGGTAAAGGAATTTGTGAAGGGAGGTTGGTGCTTCTAGATAAACTAAGCAAGGTGTGGGCAAGCTTTGGAGTTCAAGCAACTTAACATTCATGCTTGGTAGGCATTTCAGAAATGCCAAGATATTCACATAGATTAATGTTTTTCTTAAATGGCAGCATCCATTCCATTTCACATGGTACTAATATATTATTGGTACAAATCTGATTTCCTTTGTCAAATCCTTCTCAACCTTTTTTTTTATGCTCTTTACTATTAAGAACTCCATCAAAGCTTCCAATTGGGATTTCATTGTCGAGCAAGATAACTTTGGAGTTAATCTTTTTGACAAGGTTCAAAGTTAAGGGGATTTTTTTACTGTTTTCTTTCTTAAAGCACTTATTTTAGTTTGAGTTGTAATGAATGATTTGTATATCATCTTTGAGTTCTGATTTTTATTTCAAGATGCAGGGAATGGAAGCTCCAGGTGTAGCTAAGATGTGCTTAACAAAGTGGTTAAGAAACAGCTTCAAAATTTCACTATGTTCATAGAGATAAGTAAATCTATCTTTGTCTTCTTTGGATATTTTTGTAGTTCCCTTTTCTTTGACTGACTTACTATCTTTTGAATTAGTGTTGCTATCAGTTTAGCACAATTGAGAAATAGTTGTTTTTTGTATCAGTTTAACATCTTCACATCTTCGCTCAAGTATTAGCTTTTTTTTCTTTATTATTGTTAAAATAAAAATTAAAATACTTTTAAAAGGAAAATCCATCCTATCTTTTTTATTTCCTGTCCCAAAAATAGGATTTAGTGCATATTCATGTTGACTCTTCACTCATTTGGATATTGATTAAGACAATTCATTTACCTAGATATTTTAGATACATCTTTTCTTAGTGAAAAATATGATCAAGTTTTGAACAGTATATAAATGTGTTGCTCAGTTGATTGCAATGTTTCCATTCTCTTAGCAAAGGATAATTAAACTCAGGCTTCTGTGCCACTAATCTGTTGGTTCAACAGTAGATGATGAATCATTCATCTAACTAAGCTTCAAATTGAGAATAGTTATGTCCCCAAGATAATTCGATTGGGAATGTGATTTTCCTGATTATGCACTTTTACAACTTTGAGTGGGCACAAGAAGGCATGTTGTTGCACTACACTACATTAATCTAATAGTTATTTAATTGCAACAAGTGAAACACAAGCTCATGTGTTTAATTGCTATATTATATTGTGTTGCACAAGTGAAACACAAGCTCATATGATTTCTTAACTCTAGAAACCTTTTCTTTTAATGTTAAACATCTTTTTTATCATACATGAATTTAAATTTAGTTCATCTTTATAAATTTCTAACTTCATTGACTCTTATTGTCTATTATAAGATAAATCATCTCTTATTATCTATTTCTAACTTCATTGACTCTTATTATCTATTATCTTTAAAAGTACAAAAAATTAACATAAAGTATTGCAAGAAGTTATGTTCCCTCTTCTCTATTTTTTTTATGGTGTTTACTTTATGGTAATTAATGTTTCTGGGGTGCTATATTAGCTCTCAGCTATATAAATAAGCAAATATCATATACGATTTGGTAAGCTATGTATGTTTTGAATGTGTTTAGTTGCTTTAGCTTCTGAATATGAAAACTTGTTGGTTTATTTACAACTACTTGAGTGAGTGTTGATAATATCACAACAATCAATATTGGTTGTGTGTTAGACTGGCTTGCTTTTTCTCAATCTGTTCTATTTTTTTATTATGTCTAAATAAAATACTCCTTGATAGGCTTGGTGGCTTACTAAAAAGTGGAAGCAAACTCTAGTGCTAATATGGTATGATTTGGACTGCAGAAGTTTCCATTTTTTACTAATATTTCCAAAATTTTGGATTGGTAATTGTATTTGTGTATAATTATATAGAATACACCTATTGGGAAGGGATCAAGTTAATCGAGTGTTAATCCATGGAAAGGAATGTTATTCACGCACGCTGACAATATAGAGATTAAGAAAGGTAAAGCTAGTAGCCATATTGAGCAGAGCAAATGCCATGGGAATTGGTTTGAGCCACCAGTACTACAAGTCTACAACTCATGTGCGAAGCCCAAATGATACAATAAGATCCATCATCATCATCATCATCATCATAATAATAATAATAATAATAATAATAATAATAATAATAATTATTATTATTATTATTATTATTATTATTATTATTAGTTAAAGTAAATAACTAGACAAATAGAGAGTATTATAGTGAGTTTCAGCAGTTTTTCTTTAGACTTTAATGAATGGATTTGGTTTTAGCTATTTACAAGTATAGAAACTTAGTAGAGGTTGTTCTTTAGCATTAATCCCACCTATGACATCACCTTTGTCTTGATGCTAACATTTATCTATTCGTAAACTTCATCGAGTTTAGCTACTTCTCATCAGGTGTGGACCTTGCACTTATATTATTACTCAACTTTTGGCATCTTTTATTCTTCCATGTTTTATTAATCAGGAATATCTTTCAATGGAGCACTTTTAGTAGTAGCATTGCCAAGATTGCAAGCACAAGTACTAACAAAGAAATCATCTTATTTATTGTTTACACTTTCTCTTTTTATATAGCAAGTTGACCTTTTTCTCCCATGCTATGATGAGATGCTCTATTGGTAAAAAAAAAAATGAAATGCTCTTATAATTGATTTGATGAAAGTGATGACTATAGGGTGTAGCACTTGGGAAGGTAAACAAGATCAAGTTCTTGATTGAGATATCAGGAGCCAAGTTCGGTGGAAGGAAGTATGGAATGTCTAAACTGACTTCTAATGCAAATCTATAACTAAACATCCATGGTGAGGCTCGCAAAGAACTTGTCACTGTTTAAACAATTGTTATTGACATTCATTTGAATTTGAATCTTGGAACCAAAATTCATTTTGTAATTCAGTATTGGATGTATATAAAAGAGATGTGTTGCTTATGTGATCGAGTTCAAACTTTATTCCTTTTCTTCTTAGAAAATAATATTTTGGACTTTGTGGTATTGTCATGGAGTAGATGAAGTTCCCCAAGCAGTTCCTATTGCTGCAGGTTTTAAGGGGAAATTGTCAGTAGGTTCTTCCTTTGGTGCATCCTTTTGCTTTGAAGCAATCACAGGAGGAATGTCGACCTCATCATCCACATGAACAAACCAGGTTTTAAAGGTTTATCCATGACTTGCTCACATTCTCACTTTTTACTACTATTTCAATTTTTTTTTTTTGCATTCTTTATGTATATTAATATTTTATTCTACTTCAATTTTAAATGGCCTTGACTGATGGCGGATGGCAGGTCAGACTGCAAGGAAGAGGAACATTGGAGATCAAAAAATGGGGAGCGCATTGTGGAAAGTGATAGTGTTCTTATGAATCTTTTGGTAATTGAACTAAATAGTGTTATGATGATGTGTAGATTTGTATCATTTTCGTTATGCATGAGTCCAATATTGAGCAAGGACTGGAATAATATTTGTTCAAGGAGAAAATCTAGAAATTTTCTAATTTTAAATTTCCACCACCTATGAATCACTTTTTATCTGATAGGCTAGATGGAAGCGGATGGTTCTTTCATTATTAAAAATCTTGGCAAGAGATCCATCTTCTTGAATGGCAAAGAAATTGCTACAGGACAAGGATGGGGTCTTAGTGCTAGCAGTGTGATCGAGGTATTTGTCTTTCCTTTCTATTCTTAAATTACTTTTACATTATAATGTTGCATTTTTGTTCTTTACCTTGAGAGCATAATAATTTGTGATAAATGAATTCCATGTAGATTATGGGCATTTCACTCATCTTTAAGGTCAATAATAAGTGCGTGAGGAAGTTTTTAGAAAATATGAATGAAAAGATATGAAGATAAAATGAAGCATTTAACCTTGTTTGCCTGAGGAGGGTATGTAAGAATAGAAATGGCGTCAAAGTTTGAATGTTTTGGATATTAGGATAGCATTCTGATGCCAGCCAAAAATAGAAGTTATACCAATTATTAATTTATGTCAATGTGTTGTAGATCGAAAGTCAGAAATCAAAGTGTACATATAGATAGAAAATGAAAAGGCTTCATAGTAGATATAATATGGTTGTTGTGCAATGGGAACTGGTTATTGTCTTGTATGTTTCTTATTTCCCATTTTACTAATTAGTAAATTGTTGGAAATAAGAAACATATCAGACAATAAATAATTAGTAAAACTATGGTATGGTTTCCAACATAGTTTACCATTTTGTTGTAATAGGGTTTTTTTAATGCAACAAACATCCCCAAGTAGGAATAATCATCAATAAATAATTAGTAAAACTATTAAAATGGGAAATAAGAAACGTACAAGATAATAACCAGTTCTCATTGCACAACAACCATATTATACATCTACTATGAAGCCTTTTCATTTTCTATCTATATGTACACTTTGAATTCTGACTTTCGATCTACAACACATTGACATAAATTAATAGCTGGTATAACTTCTATTTTTGGCTAGCACCAGAATGCTATCCTAAAATCCTAAACATCCAAACTTTGACGCTATTTCTAACATACCGTTCTCGGGCAAACAAGGTTAAATGCTTCATTTTATCTTCATATCTTTTCATTCATATTTTCTAAAAACTTCCTCACGCACCTATTATTGACCTTAAAGATGAGTGAAATGCCCATAATCTACATGGAATTCATTTATCACAAATTATTATGTTCTCAAGGTAAAGAACAAAAATGCAACATTATAATGTAAAAGTAATTTAAGAATAGAAAGGAAAGACAATTACCTCGATTACACTACTAGCACTAAGACCTCGTGCTTGTCCTGTAGCAATTTCTTTGCCATTCAAGATGATGTATCTCTTGCCAAGATTTTTAATAATGAAAGAATCATCTGCTTCCATCTTTACTAAAGCCTATTAGATAAAAAGTAATTTATAGTTCAAACTACTGTAAATTCAGTGGAGGAAATTTAAAATTAGAAAATTTCTGGATTTTCTCCATGAATAAATATTATTCTGGTCCTTGCTCAATATTGGGCTCGTGCATAACGAAAATGATACAGATCTAGATATCATCATAACACTATTTAGTTAAATTACCAAAAGATCAATAAGAATGCCATCACATTCCAAATAGATTAATAACATCTTAAAAAATTGTCATTTGCCTTGCTCTAGAAATATATCAATCCTTTAATGTGGATTTTGTTACTAGTAAGGACAAAGATCATTTCATGTTACTAGTATTGGGTTGTGAAGTTTAGGTTCGGTTATTGCTATTTTGTTTTGTTGTATTGGGTCGTCTTCTTTTTGTTATTTTATCAATGGCCCGGTAGTTTTAATAGCAAAGTTGAGGGGTTTTGGATATTATCCCAAAAGAGATATATGATTAAAATATATTTTAATTATATTATATATGAAATTAAAATTTTGATTACATTGAAATTCAGTTTATTTATTTTTAAAAAAGAGATATATGATTAAAAACAAAAATAAAAACTTATAAAATCAACTGAGGAGAAAATTTTTATAAAATAAATATTAATATAGAATGTGAATTTTATCAAGCTGCATCTTTAGAGAATTCTGTTAAGAAAATAACAATTAAATTAGTAATCAATGAATAGCTTATAGCTGGTAACGGTTAGTATGGAAGGGGAAGGAGAAGGAGTAAATGCTTTGGCCATTCCCACATGCTTCAAACTGTGGATCCAAACCAACACAGGTTTCGAACAGAAAGATAAGATACAAAATAAAGTGACATATGTATCCACTTATCCAAGTTCTTTAATTTGTAGATTTTCTTAAGAACTTCTTTATTTCCCTTTCTGTGAGATGATTTTTTTCCCTATATTACGAAAGAGAGGCAAGGTGATGGTGTAAAGGGACCGGCCTTGGCCAAGAATATGAGGAGAAGATAGAAGACTTTTGGTCAGTCAATGCACTTGTAGGATTAGATGCATTGACTCAAATGTTTACAACTCTAGCACATGGTTAGAAACTTGAGGGAGGGTATGATTATGCATAGACCTTGGTCATGTGATGTCCACGGTAATTTGGTCAGCGGGTTCACATATGCAGCAATTTAATTACTACTAGAGGGATGAAGAAAATTGCTTATTATTGGTTCTTTGATTGAAATTTCACGAAAGGGCCAAAACACACTTTTGGAAGACATAGTTCTGCAATTCAATTTGAGTTTAAGCCTTAAAGGATCTTTCTCTTCATATATGAATTTTTCAAGAGATCCATTGGACATTTAACTGCCATAAGACTTCCAGTTTGTAACCTCCCTTTGTATACGCTACCATATACCCTCCTTGTCCTAATTTGTTTTTGAAGGAGTTGGTCATTTTCTTTACCTTCAAATAACTGCACCTTTTGGCTGAAAGGTGGCCATGTTGCTTCAGAAAATTCTCAATCTCAATCATTAGGTAAGTGGGATTCTCCTTGCGGCAATATATAATATCTTCGTAAGATGCAAGCCATGACCATCAAAACTCCCAACGCTCCAGCAACTGAAGTAGCTGTAGGTTAATTTTATCAAGAAGTTAGAGTGAGAAAAAAAAAGTATACCTTTCATGATAGTTTATTTTCATATTAACTTTTCTAGAAGAGATATTCTTGCTAAAAGGAGTCACTAGACTTCCTTTCTACAAGCAATCACAAATGAAGAATTTAATAAATCTACAGCCACCCTTTCTGCATTCAAATCAAATAAATTAATAAGGACTAAATTAAACGAAGATGAGTATATATTTATGTCCTATAGGTGAAAATAGACATAAAATGAAGATGGAACCATCAAACTTGTTCACACCAGGTCAAATAAATTTCTCATGTAACGCTATATAACTATAACTCTCAAAGCATATACAAAATATTACATTAATAAATGAAAGAAATAAACATTCATGAATCTATATAATACACGACACACAACATGTGTTATATTGTCATCCAGGATTTGCAAGACTATCATTGTTTTGGCTAAATTTCTTCGTATTAACCAGGTACTTTGCAAGAAAATAATTCATAAGAGTAGCATTTTTTTGCTTTTAGCCCTCTTGACTCATCTTAACTACTGTAATTGATTTACGTAAAAAAAATTAAAAAAAAATTAAAAAAAAAATACTGCAATTGACAAGAAGATAAAATTAACTTTCAAAGATATATTGCAATGTTTGGTTTTTTTTTTTTCCTTTTCAAGGAGAAGTTCGATCAAATATTTTTTTTCACTAAAACTCTTCAAATTAAAAGGACTTTATTTAAAATAAAGAAAGTAAAAAAGAGCTTAAAGAAAAAGGTTTGATGCTTTTTGGTTTTATAAATCTTGGAATCCTACTGCGTTGGTTTTACATTCTATTTAGTAACTTATTACTTCTTCTTTTTTTTTTTTTTTTGACCTTTTAATGAACCAATGCTCCCTTATATTTTTAATGGCTTTATAATTACAAGTTTGCACAATGACATGACAAAAGATTCAATCTCCTAGAAAAAAATGTTTATGTTTAACAACTTGATTTCATTAACAAAGTGATTTTTGAAACTTTTATTATTTGCAAATTATTATTAAAAACAATTTTTTAACCAAAGTAATTTTATGAAAATAAAATTAATTTACACAATATTTTTTATTTTATAAATATAATTTTACTTTAAATCAAATAACTAGATTTAAATAAAATTAAAAATTTTGAAAAATTTTATCAAACAATTTTTCATTTAAAAGGATCTTTCAAGCTAATAAAAATGAAAGTTTAGAACCAATCTTTACTTTTTCTTTAAAACTTTTTATTGTTCATCTTAATTTAAAAATATATTTTAAGTAGAAACAAAGCTGGACTTAACAAAAAATTTGCCAGAAAAATTAATTTATTCTTTGACTTTTATTCTTAAAGATATTAGTAAACAAAATTATTAACAAACACTACAAGAATGTCCGGAAATAGCTGCCACATATTTGTGTAGGCTACATAGCGGACGCAAATAGACTCGGCCTAGCCGACTCTCAACCGACACTACAGTCATTTTTATTTATTTGTTATTTAATTTTCAAAATTTTTACATTTGCGTTGGCTCAGCCGACACTCCATATTATATTCTTAATTCTTTAAAATATTTTAATTGTTTGTGTCGGATATAAACCGACGCTTGGAATTAATTTATTTTAATTTGAAAATATTTTTAATTATATTTGTCGGGTTAGCCGTCGCAATGTAAAAATAGATTTTTAATATTATTTTAATTAGTGATAATGTCAGACAAGCCGACGCTTATCCTAAATAAAATTTCGCTGCTCTGGCGCCTTTGTGAAAATAAAATTTCACTCTCTCGCGCCTAAGTGATAAGTGAAACCTAAATCCCAAATAAAATTTCGCGTTTATTCTCGACGCACTCACAGTGGGAACCCTAGATCTCACTCTCAAACCCAATCTCTCACTCTCCAAATCATTCTTTCACTCACCAACCCATTCTCCCAGTTGAATACACTTACTCTGTTCTAGGTTCTCAATTGAAGCCACTAACGTGCGTCGTCCCCTCCTTCACGAAGAACCTTCAATCTCGTTGAGGACGATGAGTGGTGATGGTCAAAGACGGGACCGGAGAGACACCACGGCATCAAAGAAGCGGAAGCTGAACCGAACCCCCGAGGAAGAGCTCGAGGCAAAATTAGGGTTCGATCCTTTCTTAGAGGCAAAAAACGTTTCTGATGGTTACTCGCTTTTGCATCCGTAAGCACATTCCTAATTTCATTTTCCTTTTGCAAGCTCTCAACCTGTGATGTAAACATGTTCTCTAGTTACTATGGTATTTGATTCACGAAGCACAAATACGAAAGTGAATGTCACTCACTCACTGTTCTTGCAATTCACAGGATAGAAATAGTTTTTATGAAGAGCTCGTACTATATATTGATTTGTTGTTCGTTGTCACAACTTGATGGGGAGGTTCTTGTGGCCCATTATATCTATCAGTAGCCCCAGCATCACTGAAAGGTAGTTTTTGACAACAACATTAGCTTTCAGGTACTTTTTTATATAATTATTAGTTGTTGTAGTAGCGGGTTTCCCATATGGTTTGCCAGACTTATGTTTTTTGCCATGGTTTTGTAGGATACTCTGCAAAGGAGGTTTGGCACATACTTGCAGCGTCATAAAGTCAGCTACTTGAGTACCAAAGAACACAAGTTGGTTGAAGAATAGCTGCAGGTTACTCTCTGAATCCCTTACTTTGTTTGTCATCGTCATTACTTTATATGTGTCTTGTTAATTTGTTTGCAGTCATGTGGAATCATTCTTTAAGGTGATAGTCAATTGACTATTAATTGGGTGAATGTGAGGGTAAGGGTGATTAGGGGGGACTAGGAGAGAAGTCTTTAGGCTCAAGTGTGTGAACTATTTGTTATGGTGCTGTAAGATTAGGGGGTTGTGTTTTATTCTATTTTGAATGGCCAGCTTGATGCAAATGCTAAGATTAAGAGCAAACAAGCTATTAGGAGAGATAGGAGCCTTCATATAGAACCTCTGTCAATTGTTTCATTTGCATTTAGGAGAAAATATGTTAGAAAGAAATATTCCTCTAAGTATAGGAATTTCAACCTAACCGGGGGAGCTCCAACCTAACTGTTGTATGTAAACAATTTAAGATTCCCTATTCCTTATTACTCCTTTTATTAATCAGTCTGCAAAGTGTCTTTAGCTCATCTTTCTTTCTTTGAAAAGTCATGGGTTTGTCTTTGACCTTTGTACTTTTAAATTCTGCAGATAGGGATGGAAGAAGGAAAGCAAGAAGCTGTCCACATAGAGCAGAATTTTCTCCTCTTGATGACAAGAGCAAGTTGGTAAACTATTTTTGCTCTGCTCCACTTAAGCCAATCACATGTGAAGGTAACTGTGGAAGTCTCGTTGAAATGCTACAGACCTGTCATGGTGCTACTGGCAACAAGTAGGACTTGGCATATTTTCTTTTTTCCTACTAATTTTGTTTGCTGAAGCATAAACTTTTGGACTCATTCATGCTAATATTACTTATAATTTGGTGATCATATTATTTATAAATTGTAGTTCAGATCCAATATATGAATTGATTTCAATGCTTCCTAGTTTTATCTATTATTTGGTATTTAACTAGAGCTTAATGCCATATATTGTTTGGTTGATTTGTTTAATGCTGCAGACTCAATTCTGAATTTGCCTATTCTCAATTCTTAAATAGTAAACTTGTTGCATGAAAGAATACCTTGTTGAGTTCTAGTCTTAAGATTATCCTAATACATTCCTGTAATGAAGGTCCTGTTCCTGCATGCAAATCCTCCCTATCTCCTAAAAAGTTATATATACACACACATACTAGTTTTGGCTTTTGTTTATTCTACTTATGGTTTCTAGGCTCAGGTTGTAATTGCTATAAGTAACATCACCACCGATATTTGAGCAATTGTTTTAAAAGGATAGGCTGCTGCTGTTTGAATATCAATTTATTTCATGATATGTGTAATCTATTCAATCATCAATAGTTTAATACTGCAGGGAAAATAATATTAGAATTTGACTGGAACTGCAAGATATGCTATCATGAACACTCACCTTGGCATTGGTATGTGTTATTTCATGATTCTTTACTTTCATTTGTATAATACATGGGTTAAATTTTGTTATCTAATAGATACATGTTGCTTCTACTTCTCTGATGATTTGATGATTTAGAGCAAAGAAAAAGAGATGATCTTGAGTTACTTGGCTATGTTTTGATGTACTTGGATATTTTGGAATGCTCCAGCTACAAATAAGTAAATATCTCAAACTAACCATTTTCCTATCTGCTTGCTTTATCATTTTTCCATGTAATTATCCTTATTTGGTATACTACTTGCTACAAACATCCCGATATTATCTTTCACACCATCGAACTTTAGTTAAGATGATTAGTTAAGCTTATATGTTATTCAATGTATGCTACACTACATTGGGGATTGGTTAAACACATGTAAGTCCTCTCTGCTTTCTAGACTAGTGGCACCTGAACTTGGAATGTCTTCCATATTAAACATGCTTACAAAATGAAAAAGAGTTGAAGCTAACTGATTTGTAGTATGGTTAATAGGTACCTTCAATAATTTCAACCTTTTCGAATTGGCTTATCAATTCACTTTCTGAATTAGTATGGGGCTCAAATTGGTTAATTCCAAATACACAACATAATGACTAATTAAGATAATCATTTTCAGATGAGGAAGAAGGGGTTTCTGTTAGGCATAGGGGTCGTCCTTGTAAGAGGCAAAACATACCAGAAAAGAAACTTTTTGATGAGCAGAGTTCAAGTGACAATGAGGATTCCATTAGTGCATATGAACAAGATGAAGGGAGAAGACAAGAGGATGATGATGAAGATGCTCCATTTATACATTCAATCAGGTCATTCAATCTAGGGAGGAAAACAAAGTTCAGACAAGGATGGGGAATTGTGAGAGCTACAAATAATTTATCTGCTTCTAGAACATCAGGTATCTTGCATTAGCAAATCAAGATTTGGTATTTGTCTTGCTGCTAGACCGTAGAACTGTAGAAGCTATTCATACAGCATTTTAAAACAAATTTGCATGTCTGAGTTTGGAAATGAATTTTGCCTTTCTAGCCAAGATAATTTGAGATATCATAGAATATCAATTAAGTGCTTGCTTGATAATTGATATTTTCACCTATTTAAAGTTAAAAGCAGTCACTGTGTTGTACATGCTTAACTAATGTGCTGCTGCTTCTCTTTTTCTTTTAATTTTTCAAATAACTTGTCTTGAAAACTTTGTAATTCAATCTTGTTTTGTTGAGCTTTTCTAACTGAGGTTGCAATTTCTTTGAAGATTTTACAACCTATATAAATTTCTCCTCCAAAACAGACATAACTGATTGTAGCTGTTATCTTATGCTGCTTTGATATTTTTTTTTCTGGTTAATGTTGCCTCTTGTTAATATATGGTGAACGTTTGGTTCCAAGAAATATACATAATTGTTTAGTGATTTGTATCCACATTCCTATCCAAAAAAAACTAATGTGTTTCCCCTTAACTTTTGTCATTGTCTTTCGTTGTGCAGGGGCATCAAGCTAGTATTCCAAATAGTTTATATAATTTTTGTTGGCTTATTTTTGGGTTTTCGTGCTTTATAGGTGTCTGCAAACCTGAGCGGAGATGAAAAAAAGTGGACCATTGTTCTCTCCAAAAAAAAGAAACGATTAGAGTCGGCTTAGCCGACTCTAAATTAAATATTAAATATATTAAAATTATTGTCAGCTAAGCCGACACAGGTAATGTTAGCGTCCAGTTGTACATTGTGACGGCTTTCAGTGTCAGCTAGACCGACTCTACTAGCGTCCACCTTCGAAAACCGACGCAAGCAAAATTAGCTTCCAGGGTTTTAGAGTCCATGTGAGATCCGACGCAAGACTGACGCTAAAGTACCATATAGAGTCAGCTTTTTGATGTTAGAGTCGGCTTTTGGCCGACTCTAAAGGCCTGTTTTCTTGTAGTGTGATGACCCATGAAAATTAATATGATGTATATATTTATAAAATAATGTTACGTTTGTAATTTTATTTTTCATTTGCGTAAAACTGTCTTCCCAAACTGTTATCATCGAATGATCACACTGAAATAAGAATTTATGATATCATACATATTATTCAAACACTTCATTTTTAAACTAATCCTAGTCGGTTATTTATAAGCTTTAGTTGATTTTTTTTTATTTCTAGAAAATTCACAATATTCTTATTTGTTTCATTTTAATGTTTTTAAAATAAATTTACAGCAATTTTTTATTATTATCAAATAGCTTCTGGTTGACTTATTATTCTTCTCATGTAGAGATTAAATAAATAAAAAAGGTCATGATATTTAAAAAGATGAAACAAACTTACAATATTTGGAGAGGATAGAAATAAAAAAAAATACTACGTAAAATCATTTGATAAAGAAAAAGAATTTAAAACTTGTATTAAAAGAATGAAAAATAAAGGAGTAAAGTACCAATCCAAAAAATTATAAATTTTTAAGGGACTGAATGATAACCATTTGACTAACTATCATAATCAATTCTTTCCATCCGTACCGTACTACATGTTAAAATATAAAAATTTGAATTAATTTATATGCACATTTTAATAATTTAAAATTCATTTTATCAAAATCACGCTTATCTAATTTTAAAACAATCAATCCCTTAATTAAGCCCAATAATATATATATCCTAGTATTAAGATGTCATGTCTTTTAAGATCATCTCAATTACTATAGATATTTTACCTTGACATAAATTTACAGGTGAAAACAAAATTTTTTACAACTGTTGATATCATTGATACTTCATGTCTTTCAATATTTTACATTGACAAATTTACAAGTGAATAAAAATTTCTTTAAACTTCATTTTTGTATTTAATTCAATGTACACTACGAATTCAAGTATTGCAATAATTAAATGTACGCTTAATTTTTGTGTAAGAAATCTCGGACTAGGTAGCTAGTGCTAAGCATATGGTCGGTCAGTTCGGCAGCTTAAGTCGGGAAATCTTTACATTTGAACGTTTATTTTATTTTTTTCATTTGCATATTAATATCCAAATACCAAACCGAACAAAGAGTCTATCTTGCACCCTATAAAGCAAGTGGATGTTAACCTTAATCCACGTTCAAGCTTAACTTTGCAAGAAAATAATTCATAAGAGTAGCATTTTTTTTGCTTTTAATCCTCTTGATTCATCTTAACTACTGTAATTGATTTACATAAAAAATTCTAAAAAAAAAAAAAACTACTGCAATTGACAAGAAGATAAAGTTAACTTTCGAAGAAATGTTGCAATGTTCAGTCTATTTTTTTTTTCTTTTCAAGGAGAAGTTAGATCAAATATTTTTTTCACTAAAACTCTTAAAAGTAAAAGGATTTTATTTATAATAAAGAAAAAAAGAGCTTAAAAAAAAGTATGATGCTTTTCGGCGACTTATTATTTATTAATAAGGACAATCTTGGAATCCTGCTATGTTGGTTTTATATTCTTTTTAGTGACTTATTACTTCTTCTTTTTCTTTTGACTTTTTAATGAACCAATGCTCCCTTATATTTCTAATGGCTTTACATTTACAAGTTTGCACAATGACATGATAAAAGATTCAAATAACTAGATTTAAATAAAATTAAAAATTTTGAAAAAATTTATCAAACAATTTTTCATTTAAAAGGATCTTTCAAGCTAAAAAAATGAAAGTTTACAACCAATCTTTACTTTTTCTTTAAAACTTTTTATTGTTAATCTTAATTTAAAAATATATTTTAAGTAGAAAAAAAGCTGGACTTAACAAAAAAACCATTTACATCACTTCGACTTTTATGTTCCTTTCCAATGATTAAGTGAGTTTGGTTTTTCATATCTAGGCCTCAAATAAAAGTTCAACATGAATTTATCACTCACGTAGAATTCATGTTCAACAGAAAAATAAACACCCTAACATGTTTACAATTATAAATGAGCACGTGCAAATGGAAATAGAACCAAACCATTTAGTTATGTTTAGATGTCAATTTGGAGAATTTTAAAAGTACTTTTACTTTCAAAGTGGTCATTTTTTCTTCTTTTGTTTTGTAATTTAGAGATGTACATTTAAATTATCAAAAACATGTTCTCTACTTTTATCCAAAACATAATGTTAGACTCTTAAACTTTTTTTACGTTGCAAAAAAGGAGTCATTAAGGACTAAATTAATAAGGACTAAATTAAACAAAGATGGGTATATATTTATGTCCTATAGGTGACAATAGACATAAAATGAAGATGGAAGCCATCAAATTTGTACAAACCAGATCAAATAAATTTCTCACGTAACACTCTATAACCATAACTCTCAAAGCATATAAAAAATATTACATTAATAAACGAAAGAAATAAACATTCATGAATCTATATAATACACGACATACAACATGTGTTGTATTGTCATCCAGGATTTGTAGCACAACCATTATTTTGGCAAAATTTCTTCGTATTTCCATTCTTATGGCTTTGCATGACAATTTTCGATTATGTTCCAACCTGACAAAGCACACACCAAAACTAAAATTTCTTCCTTGTTAGTGTCCATTTGTTTCCCCTGCTTCTTTACTAGTAGTTGTTTCATTTTGGTTCTCCAGACCAACTAAACCTTTGCTTTGGTGGACATCATGATCCTCTTCTTTGGATTCCAATTTGTTTGTGAGTGCGGGGGTTAAGCAAGAATGAAGTGTTTGGCCCTTTGGTCTTGAATCTAGCCCTGAATACATGGTAACAATCGCTTTAGTACATTTCACTCAATGTTTACTTTTCTTTAATAATAATGATCTTTTGTTGTTATTACCTATTTTTTGCGTTCTCATGGATGCTTTAGCCTTGTGCTTTTTTCCTTGAATATGATCGTTCAAGCCTTTCTCACTCGTTGCAGTAATCTGACATAGGTCACATCTCCACTCCCGCTTGACTTTCTTCTGCAAACTCTCATTGTCTTCAACTGCAGGTGTCACCGCTTTGCGCCATCCGCCATAATGTCCAGCATTTGGTCTAGCCTGCAATGGGATAAACAAAATGATTTATGCTCACTGGCCAATTAAAAGCTTCAACACAACAAAATATTCAAGGGACATTCTCAAACAAGGTGACATTTTTTAATCAAAAACTACGAGAAAAAAAAACCTTTTTCACAATCCAAACAACACTAAAGAAGTAGGAAAATATAATCAAAATTGAAGATAAAGACACAAAGGAAGGGTAAATTAAACACAAGACTATACACTAACTAGTAGGATCACTTTATCCTTGCTATTTTGCATAGCTTGTATGTTATCAACGTGGAAATGGGAGGGTAAACGAAATTGTGACCCGCGAAACGCGTAATTGTTATTAAACGAGATCCCCTCCGATCTTCGCATCGGGATTCCGAATGCTCTTTCTGATACCATTTCTCTCCTCACTTCCTCTTCTAGCTCTCGCCGTCGTGCCAATGATATCTCGCCAGCAATTATTTCTCTCCTGATCTCCTCTTTCTCCATCTCCCGCCGTATTTGCTCTATCTCCAACTCTCGTTGGAACGCTTCCTCGGAATTGATCGGCACCGTCGTTCGGAAAACTCTGGGCGCCGAAACATTGCCGGAAAAACTACCTGGCACAAACTCATACCCTGGAAAGCGAATAGCGAAAATAATGAACTCATGTAACTAAAGTTTTTTTATTTTTTAAACTGCAAAACAAATGGCTATATATCTTGAAAGGAACGTGAAGAGAAGTGAGCATTACCTTGTAACGGGCAACTGGAGAAGTAAGCTACATCAGAAAGGGGGCGTGGTGGTGGCGATGTTGTTCTTCTGTTTTGGCCTTTAAGATTTTTGAACTTCATGACAAAGTTTGGAACGTGAAACTAAGGGAATGACGCGGAGAAAGAAAAACAAGTGCCAATAAAATCAAAGACAGTGTGAGTGTTTGTGTGCAGTGTTGAGTTTGAAAGGGTGATTAAATAGGGAAATTTTTCTCTCACTCTCTTGATAAAATTATTCCAATAAAGTTTGACTCCAATAATAAATTTAATATGGTCAAAGTTTGAAATAATTATTGTTTCAAATTTTAAGCATTAAATATTCATTGACTACACACATTTGATATTATTAATAAATTAAGAAGTGGATGACTCATAACTACAAATAATTGTCATGATGAATATAATAAATAAATATTTTTGAATATATCAATTATATTAAAATTAAAAATTATAATTTATATAAAAAAATATTTTGAATACATAAATTATATTTTACACTTAAGATAAATAGTTAAAAATAATATTTGTAGGAAGCCAAATAATATTTCATTTGGGTATCTAAAGATTAATTAAAAAATTAATAACAAAATATTTTATTAGAAAGAGATAAATTGATTAACAATTTTTAATATTTTCTATTTAATTTTTTACTTTTTACTCTGTCAACCTATTAGCAATTTTCTTATTATTTCTAATCAATTAAAGGTATTTTTTTTTAATTAATATATGATTGTAAAAAAGGAAAGTTAAAATCTTGAGTATTAAATGATAGCATTATTTTAATGCATTCTCCTTATGTTTCATATCAATAATACCATTAATAGTTTATTATATTTGACAAACCTTTTTTTTTCTGAAAAACATTTATTGAAATAATAATAAGCATGTATTGGTAAAATATTAAATATAACGTTTTAATGAAAAATTAATTTATTCTTTGACTTTTAATCTTAAAGATATTAGTAAACAAAATTATTAACAAAGTTTAATTAATTTCTTTTGTTTAGACCACAGGTTTTTGGTCTCCCTCTGAGGGCAATCCTGTTTGAGCCGGGTAGGACCATTATGGGCGGCAAAATTCTTCTTCTGGGTATTTAACGTAGCTGCATACCAAAGACTTGAACTCGAGACCTCTGGTTAAGCTGTAATAACTCTACGTTAGTTTATCCACGCACTTGGTGGTAAAGTAAACTGAAAAGATAAGTAAAATTAAAAAGTGATACTTTATTCATCATTAAATTGAATTAAAACAATTTTAAATATAACTTGCTTAAATTGACTTTGGATATATATTTAATTTTTCATTATAAACATTTTTTTTTACTTTAAACCATTTAAATTTAAAAATAAGTTTATCATTTAAAAATTTCTTAAAAAATCTATTTAAATAAATTTTTACTTATTTTTTATTTTCTAATTAAAAATGCCATGTTTTGAAAAGAATAGTGTTGACAACTTGATAATTGTAGAAAGGCTTAAATATGTTTTAGGTCCCTGATAAATGATCGATTTTTGTTTTAGGTCCTTAATAAATTTTTTCATTGCATTGGATCTTTGATATATCAAAACTTTTGTTTTGAGTCTCTATCGTCAGTTAAGTGATGATGTGACATCATCTAAACATATATTCCCAATATATATCAACCGTTGAGATGGTGTCACGTCATTACATAACTGATGGCAGGAATTCAAAACAAAAGTTTTGATATATCAGGGATCTAATGCAACGAAAAAATTTATTAGGGATCCAAAACAAAAATTGGTCATTTATCCGGGACCTAAAACATATTTACGTCTTGTAGAAAATTATTATTATGATTATTCTAAGTCTTCATACTATTGAGGCAACAAATAAATTTAATGAGGGGTTTTACACTAGTAATAGAACAAACAACACATAGATTGTTGTATATTGTCAGGGACCTGAAACATATTTAAGTCTTGTAGAAAATTATTATTATGATTATTCTAAGTCTTCATACTCTTGAGGCAACAAATAAATTTAATGAAGGGTTTTACACTAGTAATAGAACAAACAACACATAGATTGTTGTATAAAAGTTTTCTCTTTAATCTAAAACTACAAATTGAGAGGAGAGAGGCTAACGTGGAGTTGGAGGACAACTCACAGCATGAGGCTGATCAGGATAATCTCACCTGAAAGCGTAGACTAGTGGGTTTGGGTCGAATCTGTTCCTCCCCCCACTGCTCTTCCATTCCAATTCAACACAAACCCTTTTCTCAATGCCTCTCAAACCCCTCCTTCTCCATCTTCCACAGTTGCATTCACTCAAATGTTGACTTTTGTAGGAATAGTGAAACTTAGATGCATTGACTCAAATGTTGACAACTCTAGCTGTGGTCATGTGATGTCCACTGTAATTTGGTCAGCGGGTTCACATTTGCAGCAGTTTAATTACTACTAGAGGGATGAAGAAAATTGCTTATTATTGGTTCTTTGATTGAAATTTTACCAAAGGACCAAGACACATTTTTGGAAGACATAGTTCTGCAATTCAATCTGAGTTTAAGCCTTAAAGGATCTTTCTCTTCATATATGAACTTTTCAAGAGATCCATTGGATATTTAACTGCCATAAGACTTCCATTTTGTAACCTCCCTTTGTATACGCTACCATACCCTCCTTGGCCTAATTTGTTTTTGAAGGAGTGGGTCATTCTTTACCTCCAAATAACTGTACCTTTTTGGCTGAAAGGTGGCCATGTTGCTTCAGAAAATTATCAATCTCAATCATTCGGTAAGTGGGATTCTCCTTGCGGCAATAATATCTTCGTAAGATGCAAGCCATGACCATCAAAGCTCCTAACACTCCAGCAACTGAAGTAGCTGTAGGTTTATTTTTATTAAGAAGTTAGAATGAGGGAAAAAAAAGTACACTTTCATGATAGTTTATTTTCGTATTAACTTTTCTGGAGGATATACTTTTGCTAAAAGGAGTCACCAAACTTCCTTTCTACAAGCAACCACAAATGAAGAATTTAATAAATCTACAGCCCCCCTCCCTTTTTCTGCATTCAAATCAAATATCACAGATCACAGATGTGTCTACATTAGAAATATGATTGGCTTATATTAGAGAAGTCCATCAATCAGAGAAGAAATTCAACCTATTTTTGGTCTTCTTGTCTCTGTACAATATTATTAGTAGTTGGGTGGGATATATATAGTTAGGACAATATCTTTTGTTTGGAAAGTTGCTCAAGTAATCGTGATCTTAGGAGTTGGATTCGTACAGTGAGGGGCCTAATTGGTGATATGCAATTTCTTATATTGATAGTAGAGTTAATGCTAGGATGGATTATTTTTTTTGTTGGGTTGTATGATCATGATCGTGCTATGTGGTTATAACAGTTTTGTTATGATACAACTCTGTTATAGTACAAAGCACTGCTGATGTAATTCCTCTTGGCTGGGAGCTTTGCCACTTCTTGTGACACTCCTTGCTTTTTATAATATTAATTCCTTTCTTTTTGGCTGTTAAAAAAAAACTAATAATTTACAAAAGTTTTATTTGTGGGTTTAAATTTAAATAAATCATTGGCAAAGATAATCAGGGGTATAAAACGTTGTACCTGCTGCTATCACTATCTTCACCTTCTTTTTTTTTTCTCTCTTGAAAACATAGAAAAGGGGAATAAAAAAAAACTTTTAGTCTCCATATGCCTTTATTAGTGTTGGTTTAATTTGAGATAAAGAAAATGTAGAAGAGAATAGTAGCAGAGAAGGCAACATGACTGAGAGTTTTTCTACTACAGAAGCATATTTATTTTATTGAATATGACTTATATTTAAATACATTCAAATAACTGAATAAAAAGATCATGCTCCATGATTTTAGGAGCTGCTACTAATAATGGGAAAACAGAATCAGAAACTAACTTAAAATTAGAAACTAACTTATCCACTAACAGCACAATAACAAATTCTTATCAATTAACTAATTGACTTATTCAAACTAAAAATTAAAACTGCCTTGATAGCATCTAAGGCACGTTCCCAACACTCCTCCTTGCCTTGGAGGCTGCAAACTCCTATCTTCTTCCTCAAAAATTCAACCTGCTGAATTACAGTGTCTTGGAGAAGACATCAACAACCTGATCTTCCGTTCTACACGAGAATTTTCCTGCTGAAATACTATTGTTTTCTTCTCATGTGATTGGGCCTTGGCATTTTCAACTTTCAAGTTCTTAGTCAGGGACTTTAAACACTTCTCACCATGCTCCATTTTTGCAGCTTTCTCCTTTATTTTGTCTTCCTTTTTAGCCAAAGTTCCAGAAAAATTTTCTCTTAAAGCATCTTCACTTAATTGTATCAGCTTGTTTGTGCACTCCTGCATAATAGCTTCAGATTTTTCTTCAGTAGCACCACTTCGGGACTTAGGGGCTGCTATTTCAAAATCAGCTTGATCTTCTTCAGCTTTCTGCCTCTTCTGCCACAATTTAGTGATATTTTCTTGTATTGGAAAAGCAATTTGCTCCTCCTCCAATGGATTTAAAGCAAAGCTTTTTCCTCTCATTTTTACTTTGAGAATATCTTTGCCATCTGCATCTTTAATCAAGAAGCTTTTGTTTTCAAACACTTTATAACCTTTCTCAACTAGTTGTCCAACACTCAACAAATTCTGATCAATTTCAGGAACATACAACACATCAGAAATGAACTTTGTACATGAGTAGGTTGAGATTACTATTGTTCCTTTTCCATTCACAGCAATGTACTTGCCATTTCCAACTCGAACCTTCGACGTGCTTGCATTACTTAGTTCCTTGAGTAGATCCTTGTTGTTTGTCATGTGGTTCGTACAACCACTGTCAATAAGCCAATTCTGACTTGATTCAATGCTAAAGAAGCATGTAGCAGCAAACAGGTACTCCTCCTCCTCTTGATTAGCAACCCTTGCCGCTTCACCATGTGGTTGATTCTTGTTTTTACAAATAACAGCTTCATGCCCCCATTTGATTACACTCACTGCACTTAGCAACAGGTCTTCTCCAACATCAAAATGGAGGATGTCCTTTCTTTCCGTAGTGTTGGCAAGGCGGATAAGATTTCTTCCAATTTCATTTTTGCATTGGCTGATGTTGAACTCCCGTTCCATTAAAATCCTTGTTTTTCTTGTATTTGGTCACATTATGCTGCTTGGCTAGTAAAGCTCCTTCAATAGTATGATCTTGCCTCATAAGCCCTCGTTGCTCCTGGGCTTGCAAGGCATGTATCACCTCCACCAAAGAGATCTTGGACAGATCCTTTGTATTCTCCAAAGTGGTTATTGATGCTTCATATCTCTCAGGCACTGTTACCAGAATTTTTTCAACAATTCTGGAATCTGCAAATTTAGTGCCCAGCAATCTAACCTTGTTAGCGATACCAGAATTTTTTCAACAATTCTGGAATCTGCAAATTTAGTGCCCAGCAATCTAACCTTGTTAGCGATGCCAAGCAATCTATCCGAGTAACCTTTAATTGTCTTGGACTCCTTCATTTTTTGCAGCTCAAATTCCCTCATCAGAATCAGAAACTAACTTAAAATTAGAAACTAACTTATCCACTAACAGCACAATAACAAATTCTTATCAATTAACTAATTGACTTATTCAAACTAAAAATTAAAACTACCTTGACAGCATCTAAGGCACGTTCCCAACAATTAGCAAGTACTAATGTGCACTTATAAGGGTGTAATAAGAGATAAATTGATTAACATTTTTTAATATTTTCCGTTTAAATTTTTACTTTTTACTCTGTCAGCCTATTAGCAATTTTCTTATTATTTCTAATCAACTAAAGGTATTTTATTTTTAATTAATATATGATTGTAAATAAGGAAAGTTAAAATCTTGAGTATTAAATGATAGAATTATTTTAATGCATTCTCCTTATGTTTCATATCAATAATACCATTAATAGCTTATTATATTTGACAAACCTTTTTTTCTTAAAAACATTTATTGAAATAATAATAAGCTTGTATTGGTAAAATATTAAAAATAATGTTTTAATGAAAATTAATTTATTCTTTGACTTTTACTTTTAAAGATATTAGTAAACAAAATTATTAACAAAGTTTAAATAATTTTTTTTTGTTTAGACCACGGGTTTTTGGTCTCCCTCTGAGGGCAATCCTGTTCGAGCCGGGTAGGACCATTATGGGCGGCAAAATTCTTCTTCCGAGTATTTAACTTAACTGCATACAAAGACTCAAACTCGAGACCTCTGGTTAAGCTGTAATAACTCCACGTTAGTTTATCCACGCACTTGGTGGTAAAGTAAACTGAAAAGATAAGTAAAGTTAAAAAGTGATACTTTATTCATCATTAAATTGAATTAAAACAATTTTAAATATAACTTGCTTAAATTGACATTGGATATATCTTTAATTTTTCATTATAAACATTTTTTCTTACTTTAAACCATTTAAATTTAAAAATAAGTTTATCATTTAAAAAATTCTTAAAAATCTATTTAAATAAATTTTTACTTATTTTTTATTTTCTAAATAAATATAAAGGCGAGAAAATTAGTTTTCTTTTTTTTTTAATGATTGTCCATTTAATTCTCACTTCGATACTAAAATGGAATATTATTTGCTTGTATAGCAAATGTTGGGTGGGAAAATTCACGCAATAAACTAAATCTATGATGACCCATGAAAATTAATATGATGTATATATTTATAAAATAATGTTACTTTTGTAATTTTATTTTTCATTTGCATAAAACTGTCTTCCCAAACTGTTATCATCAAATGATCACACTGAAATAAGAATTTATGATATCATACATATTGTTCAAACACTTCATTTTTAAACTGATCCTAGTCGGTTATTTATAAGCTTTAGTTGTTTTTTTTTATTTCTAGAAAATTCACAATATTCTTATTTGTTTCATTTTAATGTTTTTAAAATAAATTTACAGCAATTTTTTATTATTATCAAATAGCTTCTAGTTGACTTATTATTCTTCTCATGTAGAGATTAAATAAAATAAAAAGGTCATGATATTTAAAAAGATGAAACAAACTTGCAATATTTGGAGAGGATAGAAATAAAAAAAAATACTACGTAAAATCATTTGATAAAGAAAAAGAATTTAAAACTTGTATAAAAAGTTTGAAAAATAAAGGAGTAAAGTACCAATCCAAAAAATTATTAATTTTTAAGGGACTGGATTATAACCATTTGACTAACTATCATAATCAATTATTTCCATCCGTACCGTACTACATGCACATTTTAATAATTTAAAATTCATTTTATCAAAATCAAGCTTATCTAATTTTAAAACAATCAATCCCTTAATTAAGCCCAATAATAGATATCCTAGTATTAAGATGTCATGTCTTTTAAGATCATCTCAATTATTGTAGATATTTTACCTTGACATAAATTTACAGGTGAAAACAAAATTTTTTACAACTGCTGATATCATTGATACTTCATGTCTTTCAATAGTTTACATTGACAAATTTACAAGTGAACAAAAATTTCTTTAAACTTCATTTTTGTATTTAATTCAATGTACACTACGAATTCAAGTATTGCAATAATTAAATGTACGCATAATTTTTGTGTAAGAAATCTCGGACTAGGTAGCTAGTTCTAAGCATATGGTTGGTCAGTTCGGCTGCTTAAGTCAGGAAATCTTTACATTTGAACGTTTATTTTATTTTTTTCGTTTGCATATTAATATCCAAATACCAAACAGGACAAAGAGTCTATCTTGCACCCTATAAAGCAAGTGGATGTTAACCTTAATCCACGTTCAAGCTTAACTTTGCAAGAAAATAATTCATAAGAGTAGCATTTTTTTTGTTTTTAACCCTCTTGATTCATCTTAACTACTGTAATTGATTTACATAAAAAAATTATAAAAAAAAAAAACTACTGCAATTGACAAGAAGATAAAGTTAACTTTCAAAGAAATATTGCAATGTTTGGTCTATTTTTTTTTTTCAAGGAGAAGTTAGATCAAATATTTTTTTCACCAAAACTCTTAAAAGTAAAAGGACTTTATTTATAATAAAGAAAAAAAAAGAGCTTAAAAGAAAGGTATGATGCTTTTCGTTGTCTTATTATTTATTAATAAGGACAATCTTGGAATCCTGCTATGTTGGTTTTATATTCTTTTTTGTGACTTATTACTTCCTTTTCTTTTGACTTTTTAATGAACCAATGCTCCCTTATATTTCTAATGGCTTTACATTTACAAGTTTGCACAATGACATGATAAAAGATTCAATCTCCTAGAAAAAAAATGTTTATGTTTAACAACTTGATTTCATTAACAAACTGATTTTAGAAATTTTTATTATTTGAAAATTATTATTAAAACAAATTTTTTTATCCAAAGTAATTTTATGAAAATAAAAATAATTTAAACAATATTTTTTTATTTTATAAATATAATTTTTCTTTAAATCAAATAACTAGATTTAAATAAAATTAAAAATTTTGAAAAATTTTGTCAAACAATTTTTCATTTAAAAGGATCTTTCAAGCTAAAAAAAATGAAAGTTTACAACCAATCTTTACTTTTTCTTTAAAACTTTTTATTTTTAATCTTAATTTAAAAATACATTTTAAGCAGAAAAAAAGCTGGACTTAACAAAAAATCATTTACATCACTTCGACGTTTATGTTCCTTTCCGATGATTAAGTGTGTTTGGTTTCTCATTTCTAGTTCTTAAATAAAAGTTGAACATGAATTTATCACTCACGTAGTATTCATGTTCAATAGAAAAATAAACACCCTAACATGTTTACAATTATAAATGAGCACGTGCCAATGGAAATAGAACCAAACCATTTAGTTATGTTTAGATGTCAATTAGGAGAATTTTAAAAGTACTTTTACTTGCAAAGTGGTCATTTTTTTCTTCTTTTGTTTTTGAAATTTAGATATGTACATTTAAATTACCAAAAACATGTTCTCTACTTTTATCCAAAACATAATGTTAGACTCTTAAACTTTTTTTACGTTCCAAAAAAGGATTCATTAAGGACTAAATTAATAAGGACTAAATTAAACGAAGATGAGTATATATTTATGTCCTATAGGTGAAAATTGACATAAAATGAAGATGGAACCCATCAAATTTGTACACACCAGATCAAATAAATTTCTCACGTAACACTCTATAACCATAACTCTCAAAGCATATAAAAAATATTACATTAATAAACGAAAGAAATAAACATTCATGAATCTATATAATACATGACATACAACATGTGTGGTATTGTCATCCAGGATTTGTAGCACAACCATTGTTTTAGCAAAATTTCTTCGTAGTTCCATTCTTATGGCTTTGCATGACAATTTTCGATTAAGTTCCAACCTGACAAAACACACACCAAAACTTAAATTTCTTCCTTGTTAGTGTCCATTTGTTTCCCCTGCTTCTTTACTAGTAGTTGTTTCATTTTGGTTCGCCAGACCAACTAAACCTTTGCTTTGGTGGACATCATGGTCCTCTTCTTTGGATTCCAATTTGTTTGTGAGTGCGGGGGTTAAGCCAGGATGAAGTGTCTTGCCCTCTGGTCTTGAATCTAGCCCTAAGTACATGGTAACAATGGCTTTAGTACATTTCACTCAATGTTTACTTTTCTTTAATAATAATGATGTTTTGTTGTTATTACCTATTTTTTGCGTTCTCGTGGATGCTTTAGCCTTGTGCTTTTTTCCTTGAACATGATCATTCAAGCCTTTCTCACTCGTTGCAGTAATCTGACATAGCTCGCATCTCCACTCCCGCTTGACTTTCTTCTGCAAACTCTCATTGTCTTCAACTGTAGGTGTCGCCGCTTTGCGCTTTCCACCATAATGACCAGCATTTGGTCTAGCCTACAATGGGATAAACAAAATCATTTATGCTCATTGGCCAATTAAAAGCTTCAACACAACAAAATATTCAAGGGACGTTCTCAAACAAGATGACATTATTTAATCAAAAACTACGAAAAAAAACCTTTTTCACAATCCAAAAAACACCAAAGAAGAAGTAGGAAAACATAATCAAAATTGAAAATAAAGACACAAAGGAAGGGTAAATTAAACACAAGACTATACACTAACCAGTAGGATCACTTTATCCTTGCTATTTTGCATAGCTTGTATGTTATCAACATGGAAATGGGAGGGTAAATGGAATTGTGACCCGCGAAACGCGTAATTGTTATTAAACGAGATCCCCTCCGATCTTCACATCGGGATTCCGAATGCTCTTTCTGATACCATTTCTCTCCTCACTTCCTCTTCTAGCTCTCGCCTTCGTGCCAATGCTATCTCGCCAGCAATTATTTCTCTCTTGATCTCCTCTTTCTCCCGCCGTATTTGCCCTGTCTCCAACTCTCGCTGGAACGCTTCCTCAGCATTGATCGGCACCATCGTTGGGAAAACTCTGGGCGCCGAAACATTGCCAGAAAAACTACCTGGCACAAACTCATACCCTGGAAAGCGAATAGCAAAAAACATGAACTCGTGTAACTAAAGTTTTTTATTTTTTTAACTGCAAAACAAATGGGTATATATCTTGAAAGGAACATGAAGAGAAGTGACCATTACCTTGTAATGGGCAACTAGAGAAGTAAGCTACATCAGAAAGGGAGCGTGGTGGTGGCGATGTTGTTCTTCTATTTTGGCCATTAAGATTTTTGAACTCCATGACAAAGTTTGGAACGTGAAACTAAGGGAATGACGCGGAGAAAGAAAAACAAGTGCAATAAAATCAAAGACAGTGTGAGTGTTTGTGTGCAGTGTTGAGTTTGAAAGGGTGATTAAATAGGGAAATTTTTCTCTCACTCTCTTGATAATATTATTCTAATAAAGTTTGACTCCAATAAAAAATTTAATATGAATAAATTTAATATGGTCAAAGTTTGAAATATTTATTATTTCAAATTTTAAGCATTAAATATTCATTGACTGCACACATTTGATATTATTAATAAATTAAGAAGTGGATGACTCATAACTACAAATAATTGTCATGATGAATAGAATAAATAAATATTTTTGAATATATCAATTATATTAAAATTAAAAATTATAATTTATATAAAAAATATTTTGAATACATAAATTATATTTTACAATTAAGATAAATAGTTAAATAATATTTGTAGGAAACCAAGTAATATTTCATTTGGGTATCTAAAGATTAATTAAAAAATTAATAACAAAATATTTTATTAGAAAGAGATAAATTGATTAACAATTTTTAATATTTTCCGTTTAATTTTTTACTTTTTACTCTGTCAACCTATTAGCAATTTTTTATTATTTCTAATCAATTAAAGGTATTTTATTTTTAATTAATATATGATTGTAAAAAAGGAAAGTTAAAATCTTGAGTATTAAATGATAGCATTATTTTAATGCATTCTCCTTATGTTTCATATCAATAATACCATTAATAGTTTATTATATTTGACAAACCTTTTTTTCTGAAAAACATTTATTGAAATAATAATAAGCATGTATTGGTAAAATATTAAATATAATGTTTTAATGAAAAATTAATTTATTCTTTGACTTTTACTTTTAAAGATATTAGTAAACAAAATTATTAACAAAGTTTAAATAATTTTTTTTTTGTTTAGACCACAGGTTTTGGGTCTCCCTCTGAGGGCGATCCTTTTTCAAGCCGGGTAGGACCATTATGGGCGGCCAAATTCTTCTTCCGAGTATTTAACGTAGCTACATACCAAAGACTCGAACTCGAGACCTCTGGTTAAGCTATAATAACTCTACATTAGTTTATCCACGCACTTGGTGGTAAAGCAAACTGAAAAGATAAGTAAAATTAAAAACTAATACTTTATTCATCATTAAATTGAATTAAAACAATTTTAAAATAACTTGCTTAAATTGACTTTGGATATATCTTTAATTTTTCATTATAAATTTTTTTTTACTTTAAACCATTTAAACTTAAAAATAAGTTTATCATTAAAAAATTCTTAAAAATCTATTCAAATAAATTTTTACTTATTTTTATTTTCTAATTAAATATAAAGGCGAGAAAATTAGTTTTCTTTTCATTTTTCTTTTTTTTTAATGATTGTCCATTTGATTCTCACTTCGATACTAAAACGGAATATTATTTGCTTGTATAGCAAATGTAGGGTGGGAAAATTCACGCAATAAACTAAATCTATGATGACCCATGAAAATTAATATGATGTATATATTTATAAAATAATGTTACTTTTGTAATTTTATTTTTCATTTGCGTCAAACTGTCTTCCCAAACTGTTATCATCGAATGATCACACTGAAATAAGAATTTATGATATCATACATATTATTCAAACACTTCATTTTTAAACTGATCCTAGTCGGTTATTTATAAGCTTTAGTTGATTTTTTTATTTCTAGAAAATTCACAATATTCTTATTTGTTTCATTTTAATGTTTTTAAAATAAATTTACAGCAATTTTTTATTATTATCAAATAGCTTCTGGTTGACTTATTATTCTTCTCATGTAGAGATTAAATAAATAAAAAAGGTCATGATATTTAAAAAGATGAAACAAACTTACAATATTTGGAGAGGATAGAAATAAAAAAAAAATACTACGTAAAATCATTTGATAAAGAAAAAGAACTTAAAACTTGTATTAAAAGAATGAAAAATAAAGGAGTAAAGTACCAATCCAAAAAATTATTAATTTTTAAGGGACTGAATGATAACCATTTGACTAACTATCATAATCAATTATTTCCATCCGTACCGTACTACGTGTTAAAATAAAAAAATTAGAATTAATTTATATGCACATTTTAATAATTTAAAATTCATTTTATCAAAATCAAGCTTATCTAATTTTAAAACAATCAATCCCTTAATTAAGCCCAATAATAGATATCCTAGTATTAAGATGTCATGTCTTTTAAGATCATCTCAATTACTGTAGATATTTTACCTTGACATAAATTTACAGGTGAAAACAATTTTTTTTACAACTGCTGATATCATTGATACTTCATGTCTTTCAATATTTTACATTGACAAATTTACAAGTGAATAAAAATTTCTTTAAACTTCATTTTTTGTATTTAATTCAATGTACACTACGAATTCAAGTATTGCAATAATTAAATGTACGCTTAATTTTTGTGTAAGAAATCTCGGACTAGGTAGCTAGTTCTAAGCATATGGTTGGTCAGTTCGGCTGCTTAAGTCGGGAAATCTTTACATTTGAACGTTTATTTTATTTTTATTTTTGTTTGCATATTAATATCCAAATACCAAACCGAACAAAGAGTCTATCTTGCACCCTATAAAGCAAGTGGATGTTAACCTTAATCCACGTTCAAGCTTAACTTTGCAAGAAAATAATTCATAAGAGTAGCATTTTTTTGCTTTTAACCCTCTTGATTCATCTTAACTACTGTAATTGATTTACATAAAAAAATTTATAAAAAAAAAAACTACTGCAATTGACAAGAAGATAAAGTTAACTTTCAAAGAAATATCGCCAATTATTAACATGAATCATCAAGTCTCATGAATTACATCCAATCAACAAATGTTATAAATCCTCAATTAACATCAACAACATAAACCATCACCACTCATCATCATGAGCCATAAACATCATAAGTCGCCTCTGACATCAACTGTCACAATTTCAACATAATACAACCACCAACAACCATCACCACAAGGGGATGCACAACTTAAACCACTAGACAACCTTAGGCAACAAGACTGACTCTACTCCATGGAGTTTCAACATCATATGAGCGGTCCTCATTGGCCCCATCCCCTACCATAGTCTCACCTTTTGACCATTCAGGGAGTCCCTTGAGATGACCCTGTGGAGGAAGTGTGGATTTAATCAAATATAAACAAGTGTGGGTATTGGCTTACCTCTGTAAGGTTTGCAAAACCTTACATCTATAGGAATTCGCCCACTTGGCTATTCTATAGGCCCACCGTTAGCCACCACAAAAACCTCCGGCACTAGGTTGAGAGCCTACCTGGCACCCTCAACTTACGTGCCTACCCATATGTCTGTGCACCAACTGTGCACACCTATGCACCAACTATGCAAATACAACATTCGGAATATTTTTGTTCACCAACTGTGTGCACCCACCGTATTCCGGAAAACATATTTGGAGTTCCTTACAGTCTGAGATACGGCACCTCCGTACCCACCATCTCCAATGGCCCAACTTAAGGTCCAAATATATCTCAACAACATCAACAATCCTCAACCACGACAATAGTTCATCCCCTATACACTAAAAGAGTCGCTAAACCTCTTGGGAAGTAGTTCTCAACACTCCAACACGCCATTCAGAGTCAAAACATAGGGGTGGTACTTGGGAAGATATCCCACTAGGCGAGACCCCTGAGTCGCTTTAGTGGGCCGGAGTTCTGGCGTGAAACTCACCCTTCCAAGTATACCATTTTTCTATAAAAATCTTCCCAATGGACATAGCTAACTCCTCTTTAACATATAGGGATGGTTCCAACACATAGTTCACATACACATCACATATATCGTCATCTCATCAACATTTCATTTCAATTTCTAAAAACATCATAATCTCTTTAATATCACCTTCAACAAATAGTAATTTATATTTCTTCATGTACATATAAATACCTCAACTTGCCATGATCATTTATAATTCAACACATCATTCATCCATCAACATCATCTTATCAACAATTCATATACATCCCAATAATAATACATCCTCCTCATCAAAACATAATTATTACAACAATAATATAAACACCTCAAAAACAACATAATCAACTTATAATTAAACATACTACCTTTATATAAACATTTTAAAATCATATTAATCAAAAGGGAAAAAGTTTCAAAAGAATACCAATTAACCAAATTCTAGCCCGGCCGCACAAACTTTCATGCTGAGCCAGAACCCCCCATGCCCGGCCGCGCAAGCTCTTGTGCTGAGCCAGAACCCCCATGCCCGGTCGCACAAGCTCTCGTGCTGAGCCAGAGCACCCCTGGAGCTAAATACCCATTCTGACACTCTCATGCCCGGCAGCACAACTTTCGTGTTGGGCATGAGCTCTCCTGGAAATGAAAATCGCTACTGCCTCTCTCATGCCCGGCAGCATAAGCGTTGTCATGCTGGGCATGAGCGAAATAGGGGCTGCACCTGCGAGATTCATGGCCCTCAATGGTTTACCCACTTATCATAACTTTATGCAAAGACTCAACCAAGCTCATAAACATCAACAAACATCAATCACATCATCAATCCAAACATAAAACACCACCAAATCATTCAAACAATTTAAAGCTTCCCTTACCCAAAATTTACCCAAAACCTTGAAGAAGTAGCTATGGAGGAAACTTGGTGATCCAAGAATGATCTATACTCAACTTTTGCTATGAAATCAACTAGAAGGAACCTAAACCAACATCAAAACAAGCTTCAATCAAGATTTCATCCACCCATCAAAATTTTAACCGAAACCCATTTGAGAACTCCTTGAGAGGGAAGAAGATGAACTTCAAGAAACCAAAGGAGAAGAGAAGTGTTGCTTACCCACTAGGAATCAGTCAAGGAAGCTCTAGGAACACCAAAAATCAAAGCTTTCTATGGATTCCCACAAAACTCAAGCTCTTGTGAGGAGAAGAAGGAGAAGCTTAGGGAGGAAGAAATGAATGAAATGAGGAACGAGAGAGCGTATAAGACTTTGGGAGTATTTGAAATTTTGCTCTTTGCACCTACACTTCCTCTAAGGACACCCCCTTCTCTTATATTTTTTTTTTCTACAACTCAAGGAATTTACGTAAAAGTCTCAACAACAACCTTACCCTCTAAGCCCAACCATACATGAAAATTATCAAAAACACTATAGCACACAACCAAACAATCTATTTATTAAATTCTTTTATACATATCATGAATTTAAATCTAATTTCCTCGTGCAGTATTTATCAAGCACTTATCATACATTACGAAAAACCACAGCGTTACAGAAGTTAGATCAAATATTTTTTTTTCACCAAAACTCTTAAAAGTAAAAGGACTTTATTTATATTAAAGAAAAAAAAGAGCTTAAAAAAAAGGTATGATGCTTTTCGGTGACTTATTATTTATTAATAAGGACAATCTTGGAATCCTGCTATGTTGGTTTTATATTCTTTTTAGTGACTTATTACTTCTTTTTCTTTTGACTTTTTAATGAACCAATGCTCCCTTATATTTCTAATGGCTTTACATTTATAAGTTTGCACAATGACATGATAAAAGATTCAATCTCCTAGAAAAAAAATGTTTATGTTTAACAACTTGATTTCATTAACCAAGTGATTTTAGAAATATTTATTATTTGAAAATCATTATTAAAACAAATTTTTTTAACCAAAGTAATTTTATGAAAATAAAATTAATTTACACAATATTTTTTATTTTATAAATATAATTTTTCTTTAAATCAAATAACTAGATTTAAATAAAATTAAAAATTTTGAAAAATTTTATCAATCAATTTTTCATTTAAAAGGATCTTTCAAGCTAAAAAAATGAAAGTTTACAACCAATCTTTACTTTTTCTTTAAAACTTTTTATATTTAATCTTAATTTAAAAATATATTTTAAGTAGAAAAAAAGTTGGACTTAACAAAAAATCATTTACATCACTTCGACTTTTATGTTCCTTTCCGATGATTAAGTGTGTTTGGTTTTTCATTTCTAGGTCTCAAATAAGTGTGTTTGGCCATTAAGATTTTTGAACTCCATGACAAAGTTTGGAACGTGAAACTAAGGGAATGACGCGGAGAAAGAAAAACAAGTGCAATAAAATCAAAGACAGTGTGAGTGTTTGTGTGCAGTGTTGAGTTTGAAAGGGTGATTAAATAGGAAAATTTTTCTCTCACTCTCTTGATAATATTATTCTAATAAAGTTTGACTCCAATAAAAAATTTAATATGAATAAATTTAATATGGTCAAAGTTTGAAATATTTATTATTTCAAATTTTAAGCATTAAATATTCATTGACTGCACACATTTGATATTATTAATAAATTAAGAAGTGGATGACTCATAACTACAAATAATTGTCATGATGAATAAAATAAATAAATATTTTTGAATATATCAATTATATTAAAATTAAAAATTATAATTTATGTAAAAAATATTTTGAATACATAAATTATATTTTACAATTAAGATAAATAGTTAAACAATATTTGTAGGAAACCAAGTAATATTTCATTTGGGTATCTAAAGATTAATTAAAAAATTAATAACAAAATATTTTATTAGAAAGAGGTAAATTGATTAACAATTTTTAATATTTTCCGTTTAATTTTTTACTTTTTACTCTGTCAACCTATTAGCAATTTTTTATTATTTCTAATCAATTAAAGGTATTTTATTTTTAATTAATATATGATTGTAAAAAAGGAAAGTTAAAATCTTGAGTATTAAATGATAGCATTATTTTAATGCATTCTCCTTATGTTTCATATCAATAATACCATTAATAGTTTATTATATTTGACAAACCTTTTTTTTCTGAAAAACATTTATTGAAATAATAATAAGCATGTATTGGTAAAATATTAAATATAATGTTTTAATGAAAAATTAATTTATTCTCTGACTTTTATATTTAAAGATATTAGTAAACAAAATTATTAACAAAGTTTAAATAATTTTTTTTGTTTAGACCACAGGTTTTTGGTCTCCCTCTGAGGGCAATCCTGTTCGAGCCGGGTAGGACCATTATGGGCGGCGAAATTCTTCTTCCGAGTATTTAACGTAGCTGCATACCAAAGACTCGAACTCGAGACCTCTGATTAAGCTGTAATAACTCCACATTAGTTTATCCACGCACTTGGTGGTTAAATAAACTGAAAAGATAAGTAAAATTAAAAAGTGATACTTTATTCATCATTAAATTGAATTAAAACAATTTTAAATATAACTTGCTTAAATTGACTGTGGATATATCTTTAAATTTTCATTATAAACATTTTTTTTTACTTTAAACCATTTAAATTTAAAAATAAGTTTATCATTTAAAAAATTCTTAAAAATCTTGTTAAATAAATTTTTATTTATTTTTTATTTTCTAATTAAATATAAAAGGCGAGAAAATTAGTTTTCTTTTCTTTTTCTCTTGTTTTAATGATTGTCCATTTAATTCTCACTTCGATACTAAAACGGAATATTATTTGCTTGTATAGCAAATGTAGGGTGGGAAATGACCCATGAAAATTAATATGATGTAATTATTTATAAAATAATGTTACTTTTGTAATTTTATTTTTCATTTGCGTAAAACTGTCTTCCCAAACTGTTATCATCGAATGATCACACTGAAATAAGAATTTATGATATCATACATATTATTCAAACACTTCATTTTTAAACTGACCCTAGTCGGTTATTTATAAGCTTTAGTTGATTTTTTTTTTATTTCTAGAAAATTCACAATATTCTTATTTGTTTCATTTTAATGTTTTTAAAATAAATTTACAGCAATTTTTTATTATTATCGAATAGCTTCTGGTTGACTTATTATTCTTCTCATGTAGAGATTAAATAAAAAAAAGGTCATGATATTTAAAAAGACGAAACAAACTTACAATATTTGGAGAGGATAGAAATAAAAAAAATACTACGTAAAATCATTTGATAAAGAAAAAGATTTTAAAACTTGTATAAAAAGAATGAAAAATAAAGAAGTAAAGTACCAATCCAAAAAATTATAAATTTTTAAGGTATTGAATGCATAATAACCATTTGACTAACTGTCAAAATCAATTCTTTCCATCCCTACCGTACTACACATTAAAATATAAAAATTAGAATTAATTTATAGGCTAAATTGCAATTTTGGTCCTCCTAATTTCCCAAATCAACGATTTTAGTCCCCCTAGTTTTTAATTGTAACATTTGGTCCCTCTAGTTTTACAAATTGGTTATTTTGTTTCATCTGTTAGATTTTTAACTAATAATTGTGATTAGTCAAGTTATTAAGTTAATTATAAATTAATTAAAAATAATTAATTATTAAAAAAAACTTTATAATTAAAGTTTATGTTGAGGAAGAGGGGTTGGAAAAGAGAGGTTGAGGGGAAGAGGTTAGGGTTAATAATCTTTCATTAAAGTTTTTTAATTATTAATGATTTTTAATTAATTGCTAAAATACACTTTTAGTCCCCCTATAATTCTCAATCTGCATTCCAAAACTAGCCAGCCAGAATGCTAACTTGGCACTTATGTAGCAAGCGATGAAATAGTATTAAAAGTAAATAAGGTGTCCTACTGGGAATTGAACCCAAGACCTCTTACAAAAAAATATTATACAATGAACCATCAGGCTATATAATTTCTTATGTTTATATTATAAACAATATTAATCATATATCATAACTAGACGAGTTTTTATTATTTTTCTTATTTTATTCTAATTGTTAAAATTAATTAAATTACGTACATTAGTATTTAAATTATTTACATAAATTATTATATGGAATTTACATAAATTTATATTAATATATAAATTATAAAAAATAAAATTTTATTAAATTGTATAATTTGAATAAAAATAATTTACATAAAAACAAATTTGTATAATATAAATTACATAAAATGATTTATAAAAATTTATGTAATTATATTGATTTATATAATTAGAATAAAAACAATTTATACATTAAATAAATCAAATATTTTTATGTTATTTATACAAATATTTTTATTTTATTTATAAAAAATTAATAATTTACATATTAGCATTATAAAAAATTATTTTGAGTAATTTACATATTTTAATTATACAAATTTGTTTTACGTATCAATAAATATATATATATATATATATATATATTAATTATAAAAATTTAATTAGTATATAAATCATTTTAATTACACAATTCTAGAAAAGAAATAATTCATATATTAATTAAAATATATATTAATACGTTAAATAAATTTGTGTAATTAAAATATGTAAATTACTCAAAATAATTTTGTATAATTATAATGTGTAAATTATTAAAATTTTAGAATAAATAAAATAAAAATATTTAATTTATAAATTATTTTTATTCTAATTATATAAATATAAATCAATATAATTACAAAAATTAATATATAAAATATTTATAAAAATCATTTTAGGTAATTTAAAAAAATTACATAAATTTATTTTTATGTAAATTATTTTTATTCAAATTATACAAATTAATAAAATTTGAATATTTATTTTTTTATATTTTTTTGGTGCGTTAAGAAAAATAAACAAAACTACATATTGATATAAATTTATGTAATTTGTGTAAATTACATAAATAATTTATGTAAATAATTTAGATTCTAATTTACGTAATTTAATTAATCTTTATAATAAGAATAAAATAAGAAAAAATTAATAATTCGTAGAATAATGATATATAACAAATATTGTTTACAATGTTAATTAAATAAACTTTGTAGCCTACAGGTTCATTGTTTAGTTTTTGTGAAAGGAGTCTTGGATTCAATTCCCACTATGACTCTTTATTTTTCATACTATTTAATCCCTTGTCACATAATGCATTTTAGCCTTAATTAATTTATAATTAACTTAATAACTCTACTAATGAAAATTATTAGTTAATAATCTAATAGACGAACCAAAATCGCCAATTTGAAAAACTAGGGAACCAAATGTTACAATTAAAAACTAGGGTGACCAAAATAGTGGATTTGGAAAACTTGGGGGACCAAAATTGCAATTTAGCCTAATTTATATGCAAATTTAATAATTTAAAATTCATTTTATCAAAATCAAACATTATCTAATTTTAAGAATATATATCCTAGTATGAAGATGTCATGTCTTTTAAGATCATCTCAATTACTACAAATATTTTACCTTGACATAAATTTACATGTGAAAACAAAATTCTTTACAACTGATACGAAATTCGTAAGACTAGTATTTTTTTTGTTTTTAGCCCTCTTGATTCATCTTAACTACTGTAATTAATTTACGTAAAAAAAAATACTGTAAAATTGACAAGAAGATAAAATTAACTTTCAAAGAAATATTGCAATGTTTGGTTTTTTTTTTCAAGGAGAAGTTAGATCAAATATTTTTTTCACATGAGAAAACATTTAGAAAATACCTACATGAGAAAACAACACTTAATCACTTAATTTTTCTTGTTTGCTATGTTAGTTCTAGCTACTCATTTTCTCCATCAAAGGTCTCTCATTCACTAGACAATCAAGTTCGTCTGAACATTTTCCTATTAGAAAATCAGAGTGACCACGGACTCGTGGTGGTTATGCACCAACATGTCTTTCGAGAAGTAGTACTGGACGGAATGCAAGAGGTAGTGCTAAAAATGCCATGTTTTGAAAAGAATAGTGTTGACAACTTGATAATTGTAGAAAGGCCTAATATGTTTTAGGTCCCTGATAAATGATCGATTTTTGTTTTAGGTCCTTAATAAAAAAATTCGTTGCATTAGATCTCTAATATATCAAAACTTTTCTTTAAATCAAATAACTAGATTTAAATAAAATTAAAAATTTTGAAAAAATTTATCAAACAATTTTTCATTTAAAAGGATCTTTCAAGCTAAAAAAATGAAAGTTTACAACCAATCTTTACTTTTTCTTTAAAACTTTTTATTGTTAATCTTAATTTAAAAATATATTTTAAGTAGAAAAAAAGCTGGACTTAACAAAAAAACCATTTACATCACTTCGACTTTTATGTTCCTTTCCGATGATTAAGTGAGTTTGGTTTTTCATATCTAGGTCTCAAATAAAAGTTCAACATGAATTTATCACTCACGTAGAATTCATGTTCAACAGAAAAATAAACACCCTAACATGTTTACAATTATAAATGAGCACGTGCAAATGGAAATAGAACCAAACCATTTAGTTATGTTTAGATGTCAATTTGGAGAATTTTAAAAGTACTTTTACTTTCAAAGTGGTCATTTTTTCTTCTTTTGTTTTGTAATTTAGAGATGTACATTTAAATTATCAAAAACATGTTCTCTACTTTTATCCAAAACATAATGTTAGACTCTTAAACTTTTTTTACGTTGCAAAAAAGGAGTCATTAAGGACTAAATTAATAAGGACTAAATTAAACAAAGATGGGTATATATTTATGTTCTATAGGTGACAATTGACATAAAATGAAGATGGAACCCATCAAATTTGTACAAACCAGATCAAATAAATTTCTCACGTAACACTCTATAACCATAACTCTCAAAGCATATAAAAAATATTACATTAATAAACGAAAGAAATAAACATTCATGAATCTATATAATACACGACATACAACATGTGTTGTATTGTCATCTAGGATTTGTAGCACAACCATTGTTTTGGCAAAATTTCTTCGTATTTCCATTCTTATGGCTTTGCATGACAATTTTCGATTATGTTCCAACCTGACAAAGCACACACCAAAACTAAAATTTCTTCCTTGTTAGTGTGCATTTGTTTCCCCTGCTTCTTTACTAGTAGTTGTTTCATTTTGGTTCTCCAGACCAACTAAACCTTTGCTTTGGTGGACATCATGATCCTCTTCTTTGGATTCCAATTTGTTTGTGAGTGCGGGGGTTAAGCAAGAATGAAGTGTTTGGCCCTTTGGTCTTGAATCTAGCCCTGAATACATGGTAACAATCGCTTTAGTACATTTCACTCAATGTTTACTTTTCTTTAATAATAATGATGTTTTGTTGTTATTACCTATTTTTTGCGTTCTCATGGATGCTTTAGCCTTGTGCTTTTTTCCTTGAATATGATCGTTCAAGCCTTTCTCACTCGTTGCAGTAATCTGACATAGGTCACATCTCCACTCCCGCTTGACTTTCTTCTGCAAACTCTCATTGTCTTCAACTGCAGGTGTCACCGCTTTGCGCCATCCGCCATAATGTCCAGCATTTGGTCTAGCCTGCAATGGGATAAACAAAATGATTTATGCTCACTGGCCAATTAAAAGCTTCAACACAACAAAATATTCAAGGGACATTCTCAAACAAGGTGACATTTTTTAATCAAAAACTGCGAGAAAAAAAGACCTTTTTCACAATCCAAACAACACTAAAGAAGTAGGAAAATATAATCAAAATTGAAGATAAAGACACAAAGGAAGGGTAAATTAAACACAAGACTATACACTAACCAGTAGGATCACTTTATCCTTGCTATTTTGCATAGCTTGTATGTTATCAACGTGGAAATGGGAGGGTAAACGGAATTGTGACCCGCGAAACGCGTAATTGTTATTAAACGAGATCCCCTCCGATCTTCGCATCGGGATTCCGAATGCTCTTTCTGATACCATTTCTCTCCTCACTTCCTCTTCTAGCTCTCGCCGTCGTGCCAATGATATCTCGCCAGCAATTATTTCTCTCCTGATCTCCTCTTTCTCCATCTCCCGCCGTATTTGCTCTATCTCCAACTCTCGTTGGAACGCTTCCTCGGAATTGATCGGCACCGTCGTTGGGAAAACTCTGGGCGCCGAAACGTTGCCGGAAAAACTACCTGGCACAAACTCATACCCTGGAAAGCGAATAGCGAAAAAAATGAACTCATGTAACTAAAGTTTTTTTATTTTTTAAACTGCAAAACAAATGGCTATATATCTTGAAAGGAACGTGAAGAGAAGTGAGCATTACCTTGTAACGGGCAACTGGAGAAGTAAGCTACATCAGAAAGGGGGCGTGGTGGTGGTGATGTTGTTCTTCTGTTTTGGCCTTTAAGATTTTTGAACTTCATGACAAAGTTTGGAACGTGAAACTAAGGGAATGACGCGGAGAAAGAAAAACAAGTGCCAATAAAATCAAAGACAGTGTGAGTGTTTGTGTGCAGTGTTGAGTTTGAAAGGGTGATTAAATAGGGAAATTTTTCTCTCACTCTCTTGATAAAATTATTCCAATAAAGTTTGACTCCAATAATAAATTTAATATGGTCAAAGTTTGAAATAATTATTGTTTCAAATTTTAAGCATTAAATATTCATTGACTACACACATTTGATATTATTAATAAATTAAGAAGTGGATGACTCATAACTACAAATAATTGTCATGATGAATATAATAAATAAATATTTTTGAATATATCAATTATATTAAAATTAAAAATTATAATTTATATAAAAAAATATTTTGAATACATAAATTATATTTTACACTTAAGATAAATAGTTAAAAATAATATTTGTAGGAAGCCAAATAATATTTTATTTGGGTATCTAAAGATTAATTAAAAAATTAATAACAAAATATTTTATTAGAAAGAGATAAATTGATTAACAATTTTTAATATTTTCTGTTTCATTTTTTACTTTTTACTCTGTCAACCTATTAGCAATTTTCTTATTATTTCTAATCAATTAAAGGTATTTTTTTTAATTAATATATGATTGTAAAAAAGGAAAGTTAAAATCTTGAGTATTAAATGATAGCATTATTTTAATGCATTCTCCTTATGTTTCATATCAATAATACCATTAATAGTTTATTATATTTGACAAACCTTTTTTTTCTGAAAAACATTTATTGAAATAATAATAAGCATGTATTGGTAAAATATTAAATATAACGTTTTAATGAAAAATTAATTTATTCTTTGACTTTTAATCTTACAGATATTAGTAAACAAAATTATTAACAAAGTTTAATTAATTTCTTTTGTTTAGACCACAGGTTTTTGGTCTCCCTCTGAGGGCAATCCTGTTTGAGCCGGGTAGGACCATTATGGGCGGCAAAATTCTTCTTCTGGGTATTTAACGTAGCTGCATACCAAAGACTTGAACTCGAGACCTCTGGTTAAGCTGTAATAACTCTACGTTAGTTTATCCACGCACTTGGTGGTAAAGTAAACTGAAAAGATAAGTAAAATTAAAAAGTGATACTTTATTCATCATTAAATTGAATTAAAACAATTTTAAATATAACTTGCTTAAATTGACTTTGGATATATATTTAATTTTTCATTATAAACATTTTTTTTTACTTTAAACCATTTAAATTTAAAAATAAGTTTATCATTTAAAAATTTCTTAAAAAATCTATTTAAATAAATTTTTACTTATTTTTTATTTTCTAATTAAAAATGCCATGTTTTGAAAAGAATAGTGTTGACAACTTGATAATTGTAGAAAGGCTTAAATATGTTTTAGGTCCCTGATAAATGATCGATTTTTGTTTTAGGTCCTTAATAAATTTTTTCATTGCATTGGATCTTTGATATATCAAAACTTTTGTTTTGAGTCTCTATCGTCAGTTAAGTGATGATGTGACATCATCTAAACATATATTCCCAATATATATCAACCGTTGAGATGGTGTCACGTCATTACATAACTGATGGCAGGAATTCAAAACAAAAGTTTTGATATATCAGGGATCCAATGCAACGAAAAAATTTATTAGGGATCCAAAACAAAAATTGGTCATTTATCCGGGACCTAAAACATATTTACGTCTTGTAGAAAATTATTATTATGATTATTCTAAGTCTTCATACTATTGAGGCAACAAATAAATTTAATGAGGGGTTTTACACTAGTAATAGAACAAACAACACATAGATTGTTGTATATTGTCAGGGACCTGAAACATATTTAAGTCTTGTAGAAAATTATTATTATGATTATTCTAAGTCTTCATACTCTTGAGGCAACAAATAAATTTAATGAAGGGTTTTACACTAGTAATAGAACAAACAACACATAGATTGTTGTATATTATCAAGGACCTAAAACATATTTAAGTCTTGTAGAAAATTATTATTATGATTATTCTAAGTCTTCATACTCTTGAGGCAACAAATAAATTTAATGAAGGGTTTTACACTAGTAATAGAACAAACAACACATAGATTGTTGTATAAAAGTTTTCTCTTTAATCTAAAACTACAAATTGAGAGGAGAGAGACTAACGTGGAGTTGGAGGACAACTCACAGCATGAGGCTGATCAGGATAATCTCACCTGAAAGCGTAGACTAGTGGGTTTGGGTCGAATCTGTTCCTCCCTCCACTGCTCTTCCATTCCAATTCAACACAAACCCTTTTCTCAATGCCTCTCAAACCCCTCCTTCTCCATCTTCCACAGTTGCATTCACTCAAATGTTGACTTTTGTAGGAATAGTGAAACTTAGATGCATTGACTCAAATGTTGACAACTCTAGCTGTGGTCATGTGATGTCCACTGTAATTTGGTCAGCGGGTTCACATTTGCAGCAGTTTAATTACTACTAGAGGGATGAAGAAAATTGCTTATTATTGGTTCTTTGATTGAAATTTTACCAAAGGACCAAGACACATTTTTGGAAGACATAGTTCTGCAATTCAATCTGAGTTTAAGCCTTAAAGGATCTTTCTCTTCATATATGAACTTTTCAAGAGATCCATTGGATATTTAACTGCCATAAGACTTCCATTTTGTAACCTCCCTTTGTATACGCTACCATACCCTCCTTGGCCTAATTTGTTTTTGAAGGAGTGGGTCATTCTTTACCTCCAAATAACTGTACCTTTTTGGCTGAAAGGTGGCCATGTTGCTTCAGAAAATTATCAATCTCAATCATTCGGTAAGTGGGATTCTCCTTGCGGCAATAATATCTTCGTAAGATGCAAGCCATGACCATCAAAGCTCCTAACACTCCAGCAACTGAAGTAGCTGTAGGTTTATTTTTATTAAGAAGTTAGAATGAGGGAAAAAAAAGTACACTTTCATGATAGTTTATTTTCGTATTAACTTTTCTGGAGGATATACTTTTGCTAAAAGGAGTCACCAAACTTCCTTTCTACAAGCAACCACAAATGAAGAATTTAATAAATCTACAGCCCCCCTCCCTTTTTCTGCATTCAAATCAAATATCACAGATCACAGATGTGTCTACATTAGAAATATGATTGGCTTATATTAGAGAAGTCCATCAATCAGAGAAGAAATTCAACCTATTTTTGGTCTTCTTGTCTCTGTACAATATTATTAGTAGTTGGGTGGGATATATATAGTTAGGACAATATCTTTTGTTTGGAAAGTTGCTCAAGTAATCGTGATCTTAGGAGTTGGATTCGTACAGTGAGGGGCCTAATTGGTGATATGCAATTTCTTATATTGATAGTAGAGTTAATGCTAGGATGGATTATTTTTTTTGTTGGGTTGTATGATCATGATCGTGCTATGTGGTTATAACAGTTTTGTTATGATACAACTCTGTTATAGTACAAAGCACTGCTGATGTAATTCCTCTTGGCTGGGAGCTTTGCCACTTCTTGTGACACTCCTTGCTTTTTATAATATTAATTCCTTTCTTTTTGGCTGTTCAAAAAAAACTAATAATTTACAAAAGTTTTATTTGTGGGTTTAAATTTAAATAAATCATTGGCAAAGATAATCAGGGGTATAAAACGTTGTACCTGCTGCTATCACTATCTTCACCTTCTTTTTTTTTTTCTCTCTTGAAAACATAGAAAAGGGGAATAAAAAAAAACTTTTAGTCTCCATATGCCTTTATTAGTGTTGGTTTAATTTGAGATAAAGAAAATGTAGAAGAGAATAGTAGCAGAGAAGGCAACATGACTGAGAGTTTTTCTACTACAGAAGCATATTTATTTTATTGAATATGACTTATATTTAAATACATTCAAATAACTGAATAAAAAGATCATGCTCCATGATTTTAGGAGCTGCTACTAATAATGGGAAAACAGAATCAGAAACTAACTTAAAATTAGAAACTAACTTATCCACTAACAGCACAATAACAAATTCTTATCAATTAACTAATTGACTTATTCAAACTAAAAATTAAAACTGCCTTGATAGCATCTAAGGCACGTTCCCAACACTCCTCCTTGCCTTGGAGGCTGCAAACTCCTATCTTCTTCCTCAAAAATTCAACCTGCTGAATTACAGTGTCTTGGAGAAGACATCAACAACCTGATCTTCCGTTCTACACGAGAATTTTCCTGCTGAAATACTATTGTTTTCTTCTCATGTGATTGGGCCTTGGCATTTTCAACTTTCAAGTTCTTAGTCAGGGACTTTAAACACTTCTCACCATGCTCCATTTTTGCAGCTTTCTCCTTTATTTTGTCTTCCTTTTTAGCCAAAGTTCCAGAAAATTTTTCTCTTAAAGCATCTTCACTTAATTGTATCAGCTTGTTTGTGCACTCCTGCATAATAGCTTCAGATTTTTCTTCAGTAGCACCACTTCGGGACTTAGGGGCTGCTATTTCAAAATCAGCTTGATCTTCTTCAGCTTTCTGCCTCTTCTGCCACAATTTAGTGATATTTTCTTGTATTGGAAAAGCAATTTGCTCCTCCTCCAATGGATTTAAAGCAAAGCTTTTTCCTCTCATTTTTACTTTGAGAATATCTTTGTCATCTGCATCTTTAATCAAGAAGCTTTTGTTTTCAAACACTTTATAACCTTTCTCAACTAGTTGTCCAACACTCAACAAATTCTGATCAATTTCAGGAACATACAACACATCAGAAATGAACTTTGTACATGAGTAGGTTGAGATTACTATTGTTCCTTTTCCATTCACAGCAATGTACTTGCCATTTCCAACTCGAACCTTCGACGTGCTTGCATTACTTAGTTCCTTGAGTAGATCCTTGTTGTTTGTCATGTGGTTCGTACAACCACTGTCAATAAGCCAATTCTGACTTGATTCAATGCTAAAGAAGCATGTAGCAGCAAACAGGTACTCCTCCTCCTCTTGATTAGCAACCCTTGCCGCTTCACCATGTGGTTGATTCTTGTTTTTACAAATAACAGCTTCATGCCCCCATTTGATTACACTCACTGCACTTAGCAACAGGTCTTCTCCAACATCAAAATGGAGGATGTCCTTTCTTTCCGTAGTGTTGGCAAGGCGGATAAGATTTCTTCCAATTTCCTTTTTGCATTGGCTGATGTTGAACTCCCGTTCCATTAAAATCCTTGTTTTTCTTGTATTTGGTCACATTATGCTGCTTGGCTAGTAAAGCTCCTTCAATAGTATGATCTTGCCTCATAAGCCCTCGTTGCTCCTGGGCTTGCAAGGCATGTATCACCTCCGCCAAAGAGATCTTGGACAGATCCTTTGTATTCTCCAAAGTGGTTATTGATGCTTCATATCTCTCAGGCACTGTTACCAGAATTTTTTCAACAATTCTGGAATCTGCAAATTTAGTGCCCAGCAATCTAACCTTGTTAGCGATACCAGAATTTTTTCAACAATTCTGGAATCTGCAAATTTAGTGCCCAGCAATCTAACCTTGTTAGCGATGCCAAGCAATCTATCCGAGTAACCTTTAATTGTCTTGGACTCCTTCATTTTTTGCAGCTCAAATTCCCTCATCAGAATCAGAAACTAACTTAAAATTAGAAACTAACTTATCCACTAACAGCACAATAACAAATTCTTATCAATTAACTAATTGACTTATTCAAACTAAAAATTAAAACTACCTTGACAGCATCTAAGGCACGTTCCCAACAATTAGCAAGTACTAATGTGCACTTATAAGGGTGTAATAAGAGATAAATTGATTAACATTTTTTAATATTTTCCGTTTAAATTTTTACTTTTTACTCTGTCAGCCTATTAGCAATTTTCTTATTATTTCTAATCAACTAAAGGTATTTTATTTTTAATTAATATATGATTGTAAATAAGGAAAGTTAAAATCTTGAGTATTAAATGATAGAATTATTTTAATGCATTCTCCTTATGTTTCATATCAATAATACCATTAATAGCTTATTATATTTGACAAACCTTTTTTTCTTAAAAACATTTATTGAAATAATAATAAGCTTGTATTGGTAAAATATTAAAAATAATGTTTTAATGAAAATTAATTTATTCTTTGACTTTTACTTTTAAAGATATTAGTAAACAAAATTATTAACAAAGTTTAAATAATTTTTTTTTGTTTAGACCACGGGTTTTTGGTCTCCCTCTGAGGGCAATCCTGTTCGAGCCGGGTAGGACCATTATGGGCGGCAAAATTCTTCTTCCGAGTATTTAACTTAACTGCATACAAAGACTCAAACTCGAGACCTCTGGTTAAGCTGTAATAACTCCACGTTAGTTTATCCACGCACTTGGTGGTAAAGTAAACTGAAAAGATAAGTAAAGTTAAAAAGTGATACTTTATTCATCATTAAATTGAATTAAAACAATTTTAAATATAACTTGCTTAAATTGACATTGGATATATCTTTAATTTTTCATTATAAACATTTTTTTTTTACTTTAAACCATTTAAATTTAAAAATAAGTTTATCATTTAAAAAATTCGTAAAAATCTATTTAAATAAATTTTTACTTATTTTTTATTTTCTAAATAAATATAAAGGCGAGAAAATTAGTTTTTTTTTTTTTTTAATGATTGTCCATTTAATTCTCACTTCGATACTAAAATGGAATATTATTTGCTTGTATAGCAAATGTTGGGTGGGAAAATTCACGCAATAAACTAAATCTATGATGACCCATGAAAATTAATATGATGTATATATTTATAAAATAATGTTACTTTTGTAATTTTATTTTTCATTTGCATAAAACTGTCTTCCCAAACTGTTATCATCAAATGATCACACTGAAATAAGAATTTATGATATCATACATATTGTTCAAACACTTCATTTTTAAACTGATCCTAGTCGGTTATTTATAAGCTTTAGTTGTTTTTTTTTATTTCTAGAAAATTCACAATATTCTTATTTGTTTCATTTTAATGTTTTTAAAATAAATTTACAGCAATTTTTTATTATTATCAAATAGCTTCTAGTTGACTTATTATTCTTCTCATGTAGAGATTAAATAAAATAAAAAGGTCATGATATTTAAAAAGATGAAACAAACTTGCAATATTTGGAGAGGATAGAAATAAAAAAAAATACTACGTAAAATCATTTGATAAAGAAAAAGAATTTAAAACTTGTATAAAAAGTTTGAAAAATAAAGGAGTAAAGTACCAATCCAAAAAATTATTAATTTTTAAGGGACTGAATTATAACCATTTGACTAACTATCATAATCAATTATTTCCATCCGTATCGTACTACATGCACATTTTAATAATTTAAAATTCATTTTATCAAAATCAAGCTTATCTAATTTTAAAACAATCAATCCCTTAATTAAGCCCAATAATAGATATCCTAGTATTAAGATGTCATGTCTTTTAAGATCATCTCAATTACTGTAGATATTTTACCTTGACATAAATTTACAGGTGAAAACAAAATTTTTTACAACTGCTGATATCATTGATACTTCATGTCTTTCAATATTTTACATTGACAAATTTACAAGTGAACAAAAATTTCTTTAAACTTCATTTTTGTATTTAATTCAATGTACACTACGAATTCAAGTATTGCAATAATTAAATGTACGCTTAATTTTTGTGTAAGAAATCTCGGACTAGGTAGCTAGTTCTAAGCATATGGTTGGTCAGTTCGGCTGCTTAAGTCGGGAAATCTTTACATTTGAACGTTTATTTTATTTTTTTCGTTTGCATATTAATATCCAAATACCAAACAGGACAAAGAGTCTATCTTGCACCCTATAAAGCAAGTGGATGTTAACCTTAATCCACGTTCAAGCTTAACTTTGCAAGAAAATAATTCATAAGAGTAGCATTTTTTTTGCTTTTAACTCTCTTGATTCATCTTAACTACTGTAATTGATTTACATAAAAAAATTATAAAAAAAAAAAAACTACTGCAATTGACAAGAAGATAAAGTTAACTTTCAAAGAAATATTGCAATGTTTGGTCTATTTTTTTTTTTTCAAGGAGAAGTTAGATCAAATATTTTTTTCACCAAAACTATTAAAAGTAAAAGGACTTTATTTATAATAAAGAAAAAAAAAGAGCTTAAAAGAAAGGTATGATGCTTTTCGTTGTCTTATTATTTATTAATAAGGACAATCTTGGAATCCTGCTATGTTGGTTTTATATTCTTTTTTGTGACTTATTACTTCCTTTTCTTTTGACTTTTTAATGAACCAATGCTCCCTTATATTTCTAATGGCTTTACATTTACAAGTTTGCACAATGACATGATAAAAGATTCAATCTCCTAGAAAAAATGTTTATGTTTAACAACTTGATTTCATTAACAAACTGATTTTAGAAATTTTTATTATTTGAAAATTATTATTAAAACAAATTTTTTTATCCAAAGTAATTTTATGAAAATAAAAATAATTTAAACAATATTTTTTTATTTTATAAATATAATTTTTCTTTAAATCAAATAACTAGATTTAAATAAAATTAAAAATTTTGAAAAATTTTGTCAAACAATTTTTCATTTAAAAGGATCTTTCAAGCTAAAAAAAATGAAAGTTTACAACCAATCTTTACTTTTTCTTTAAAACTTTTTATTTTTAATCTTAATTTAAAAATATATTTTAAGCAGAAAAAAAGCTGGACTTAACAAAAAATCATTTACATCACTTCGACGTTTATGTTCCTTTCCGATGATTAAGTGTGTTTGGTTTTTCATTTCTAGTTCTTAAATAAAAGTTGAACATGAATTTATCACTCACGTAGTATTCATGTTCAACAGAAAAATAAACACCCTAACATGTTTACAATTATAAATGAGCACGTGCCAATGGAAATAGAACCAAACCATTTAGTTATGTTTAGATGTCAATTAGGAGAATTTTAAAAGTACTTTTACTTTCAAAGTGGTCATTTTTTTCTTCTTTTGTTTTTGAAATTTAAATATGTACATTTAAATTACCAAAAACATGTTCTCTACTTTTATCCAAAACATAATGTTAGACTCTTAAACTTTTTTTACGTTCCAAAAAAGGATTCATTAAGGACTAAATTAATAAGGACTAAATTAAACGAAGATGAGTATATATTTATGTCCTATAGGTGAAAATTGACATAAAATGAAGATGGAACCCATCAAATTTGTACACACCAGATCAAATAAATTTCTCACGTAACACTCTATAACCATAACTCTCAAAGCATATAAAAAATATTACATTAATAAACGAAAGAAATAAACATTCATGAATCTATATAATACATGACATACAACATGTGTGGTATTGTCATCCAGGATTTGTAGCACAACCATTGTTTTAGCAAAATTTCTTCGTAGTTCCATTCTTATGGCTTTGCATGACAATTTTCGATTAAGTTCCAACCTGACAAAACACACACCAAAACTTAAATTTCTTCCTTGTTAGTGTCCATTTGTTTCCCCTGCTTCTTTACTAGTAGTTGTTTCATTTTGGTTCGCCAGACCAACTAAACCTTTGCTTTGGTGGACATCATGGTCCTCTTCTTTGGATTCCAATTTGTTTGTGAGTGCGGGGGTTAAGCAAGGATGAAGTGTCTTGCCGTCTGGTCTTGAATCTAGCCCTAAGTACATGGTAACAATGGCTTTAGTACATTTCACTCAATGTTTACTTTTCTTTAATAATAATGATGTTTTGTTGTTATTACCTATTTTTTGCGTTCTCGTGGATGCTTTAGCCTTGTGCTTTTTTCCTTGAACATGATCATTCAAGCCTTTCTCACTCGTTGCAGTAATCTGACATAGCTCGCATCTCCACTCCCGCTTGACTTTCTTCTGCAAACTCTCATTGTCTTCAACTGTAGGTGTCACCGCTTTGCGCTTTCCACCATAATGACCAGCATTTGGTCTAGCCTACAATGGGATAAACAAAATCATTTATGCTCATTGGCCAATTAAAAGCTTCAACACAACAAAATATTCAAGGGACGTTCTCAGACAAGGTGACATTATTTAATCAAAAACTACGAAAAAAAACCTTTTTCACAATCCAAAAAACACCAAAGAAGAAGTAGGAAAACATAATCAAAATTGAAAATAAAGACACAAAGGAAGGGTAAATTAAACACAAGACTATACACTAACCAGTAGGATCACTTTATCCTTGCTATTTTGCATAGCTTGTATGTTATCAACATGGAAATGGGAGGGTAAATGGAATTGTGACCCGCGAAACGCGTAATTGTTATTAAACGAGATCCCCTCCGATCTTCGCATCGGGATTCCGAATGCTCTTTCTGATACCATTTCTCTCCTCACTTCCTCTTCTAGCTCTCGCCTTCGTGCCAATGCTATCTCGCCAGCAATTATTTCTCTCTTGATCTCCTCTTTCTCCAGCTCCCGCTGTATTTGCCCTGTCTCCAACTCTCGCTGGAACACTTCCTCAGCATTGATCGGCACCATCGTTGGGAAAACTCTGGGCGCCGAAACATTGCCAGAAAAACTACCTGGCACAAACTCATACCCTGGAAAGTGAATAGCAAAAAACATGAACTCGTGTAACTAAAGTTTTTTATTTTTTTAACTGCAAAACAAATGGGTATATATCTTGAAAGGAACATGAAGAGAAGTGACCATTACCTTGTAATGGGAAACTAGAGAAGTAAGCTACATCAGAAAGGGGGCGTGGTGGTGGCGATGTTGTTCTTCTGTTTTGGCCATTAAGATTTTTGAACTCCATGACAAAGTTTGGAACGTGAAACTAAGGGAATGACGCGGAGAAAGAAAAACAAGTGCAATAAAATCAAAGACAGTGTGAGTGTTTGTGTGCAGTATTGAGTTTGAAAGGGTGATTAAATAGGGAAATTTTTCTCTCACTCTCTTGATAATATTATTCTAATAAAGTTTGACTCCAATAAAAAATTTAATATGAATAAATTTAATATGGTCAAAGTTTGAAATATTTATTATTTCAAATTTTAAGCATTAAATATTCATTGACTGCACACATTTGATATTATTAATAAATTAAGAAGTGGATGACTCATAACTACAAATAATTGTCATGATGAATAGAATAAATAAATATTTTTGAATATATCAATTATATTAAAATTAAAAATTATAATTTATATAAAAAATATTTTGAATACATAAATTATATTTTACAATTAAGATAAATAGTTAAATAATATTTGTAGGAAACCAAGTAATATTTCATTTGGGTATCTAAAGATTAATTAAAAAATTAATAACAAAATATTTTATTAGAAAGAGATAAATTGATTAACAATTTTTAATATTTTATGTTTAATTTTTTACTTTTTACTCTGTCAACCTATTAGCAATTTTTTATTATTTCTAATCAATTAAAGGTATTTTATTTTTAATTAATATATGATTGTAAAAAAGGAAAGTTAAAATCTTGAGTATTAAATGATAGCATTATTTTAATGCATTCTCCTTATGTTTCATATCAATAATACCATTAATAGTTTATTATATTTGACAAACCTTTTTTTCTGAAAAACATTTATTGAAATAATAATAAGCATGTATTGGTAAAATATTAAATATAATGTTTTAATGAAAAATTAATTTATTCTTTGACTTTTACTTTTAAAGATATTAGTAAACAAAATTATTAACAAAGTTTAAATAATTTTTTTTTTGTTTAGACCACAGGTTTTGGGTCTCCCTCTGAGGGCGATCCTTTTCAAGCCGGGTAGGACCATTATGGGCGGCCAAATTCTTCTTCCGAGTATTTAACGTAGCTACATACCAAAGACTCGAACTCGAGACCTCTGGTTAAGCTATAATAACTCTACATTAGTTTATCCACGCACTTGGTGGTAAAGCAAACTGAAAAGATAAGTAAAATTAAAAACTAATACTTTATTCATCATTAAATTGAATTAAAACAATTTTAAAATAACTTGCTTAAATTGACTTTGGATATATCTTTAATTTTTCATTATAAATTTTTTTTTTACTTTAAACCATTTAAACTTAAAAATAAGTTTATCATTAAAAAATTCTTAAAAATCTATTCAAATAAATTTTTACTTATTTTTATTTTCTAATTAAATATAAAGGCGAGAAAATTAGTTTTCTTTTCATTTTTCTTTTTTTTTAATGATTGTCCATTTGATTCTCACTTCGATACTAAAACGGAATATTATTTGCTTGTATAGCAAATGTAGGGTGGGAAAATTCACGCAATAAACTAAATCTATGATGACCCATGAAAATTAATATGATGTATATATTTATAAAATAATGTTACTTTTGTAATTTTATTTTTCATTTGCGTCAAACTGTCTTCCCAAACTGTTATCATCGAATGATCACACTGAAATAAGAATTTATGATATCATACATATTATTCAAACACTTCATTTTTAAACTGATCCTAGTCGGTTATTTATAAGCTTTAGTTGATTTTTTTATTTCTAGAAAATTCACAATATTCTTATTTGTTTCATTTTAATGTTTTTAAAATAAATTTACAGCAATTTTTTATTATTATCAAATAGCTTCTGGTTGACTTATTATTCTTCTCATGTAGAGATTAAATAAATAAAAAAGGTCATGATATTTAAAAAGATGAAACAAACTTACAATATTTGGAGAGGATAGAAATAAAAAAAAAATACTACGTAAAATCAGTTGATAAAGAAAAAGAACTTAAAACTTGTATTAAAAGAATGAAAAATAAAGGAGTAAAGTACCAATCCAAAAAATTATTAATTTTTAAGGGACTGAATGATAACCATTTGACTAACTATCATAATCAATTATTTCCATCCGTACCGTACTACGTGTTAAAATAAAAAAATTAGAATTAATTTATATGCACATTTTAATAATTTAAAATTCATTTTATCAAAATCAAGCTTATCTAATTTTAAAACAATCAATCCCTTAATTAAGCCCAATAATAGATATCCTAGTATTAAGATGTCATGTCTTTTAAGATCATCTCAATTACTGTAGATATTTTACCTTGACATAAATTTACAGGTGAAAACAAATTTTTTTACAACTGCTGATATCATTGATACTTCATGTCTTTCAATATTTTACATTGACAAATTTACAAGTGAATAAAAATTTCTTTAAACTTCATTTTTTGTATTTAATTCAATGTACACTACGAATTCAAGTATTGCAATAATTAAATGTACGCTTAATTTTTGTGTAAGAAATCTCGGACTAGGTAGCTAGTTCTAAGCATATGGTTGGTCAGTTCGGCTGCTTAAGTCGGGAAATCTTTACATTTGAACGTTTTTTTTTTTTTTGTTTGCATATTAATATCCAAATACCAAACCGAACAAAGAGTCTATCTTGCACCCTATAAAGCAAGTGGATGTTAACCTTAATCCACGTTCAAGCTTAACTTTGCAAGAAAATAATTCATAAGAGTAGCATTTTTTTGCTTTTAACCCTCTTGATTCATCCTAACTACTGTAATTGATTTACATAAAAAAATTTATAAAAAAAAAACCACTGCAATTGACAAGAAGATAAAGTTAACTTTCAAAGAAATATCGCCAATTATTAACATGAATCATCAAGTCTCATGAATTACATCCAATCAACAAATGTTATAAATCCTCAATTAACATCAAAAACATAAACCATCACCACTCATCATCATGAGCCATAAACATCATAAGTCGCCTCTGACATCAACTGTCACAATTTCAACATAATACAACCACCAACAACCATCACCACAAGGGGATGCACAACGTAAACCACTAGACAACCTTAGGCAACAAGACTGACTCTACTCCATGGAGTTTCAACATCATATGAGCGGTCCTCATTGGCCCCATCCCCTACCATAGTCTCACCTTTTGACCATTCAGGGAGTCCCTTGAGATGACCCTATGGAGGAAGTGTGGATTTAATCAAATATAAACAAGTGTGGGTATTGGCTTACCTCTGTAAGGTTTGCAAAACCTTACATCTATAGGAATTCGCCCACTTGGCTATTCTATAGGCCCACCGTTAGCCACCACAAAAACCTCCGGCACTAGGTTGAGAGCCTACCTGGCACCCTCAACTTACGTGCCTACCCATATGTCTGTGCACCAACTGTGCACACCTATGCACCAACTATGCAAATACAACATTCGGAATATTTTTGTGCACCAACTGTGTGCACCCACCGTATTCCGGAAAACATATTTGGAGTTCCTTACAGTCTGAGATACGTCACCTCCGTACCCACCATCTCCAATGGCCCAACTTAAGGTCCAAATATATCTCAACAACATCAACAATCCTCAACCACGACAATAGTTCATCCCCTATACACTAAAAGAGTCACTAAACCTCTTGGGAAGTAGTTCTCAACACTCCAACACGCCATTCAGAGTCAAAACATAGGGGTGGTACTTGGGAAGATATCCCACTAGGCGAGACCCCTGAGTCGCTTTAGTGGGCCGGAGTTCTGGCATGAAACTCACCCTTCCAAGTATACCATTTTTCTATAAAAATCTTCCCAATGGACATAGCTAACTCCTCTTTAACATATAGGGATGGTTCCAACACATAGTTCACATACACATCACATATATCGTCATCTCATCAACATTTCATTTCAATTTCTAAAAACATCATAATCTCTTTAATATCACCTTCAACAAATAGTAATTTATATTTCTTCATGTACATATAAATACCTCAACTTGCCATGATCATTTATAATTCAACACATCATTCATCCATCAACATCATCTTATCAACAATTCATATACATCCCAATAATAATACATCCTCCTCATCAAAACATAATTATTACAACAATAATATAAACACCTCAAAAACAACATAATCAACTTATAATTAAACATACTACCTTTATATAAACATTTTAAAATCATATTAATCAAAAGGGAAAAAGTTTCAAAAGAATACCAATTAACCAAATTCTAGCCCGGCCGCACAAACTTTCATGCTGAGCCAGAACCCCCCATGCCCGGCCGCGCAAGCTCTTGTGCTGAGCCAGAACCCCCATGCCCGGTCGCACAAGCTCTCGTGCTGAGCCAGAGCACCCCTGGAGCTAAATACCCATTCTGACACTCTCATGCCCGGCAGCACAACTTTCGTGTTGGGCATGAGCTCTCCTGGAAATGAAAATCGCTACTGCCTCTCTCATGCCCGGCAGCACAAGCGTTGTCATGCTGGGCATGAGCGAAATAGGGGCTGCACCTGCGAGATTCATGGCCCTCAATGGTTTACCCACTTATCATAACTTTATGCAAAGACTCAACCAAGCTCATAAACATCAACAAACATCAATCACATCATCAATCCAAACATAAAACACCACCAAATCATTCAAACAATTTAAAGCTTCCCTTACCCAAAATTTACCCAAAACCTTGAAGAAGTAGCTATGGAGGAAACTTGGTGATCCAAGAATGATCTATACTCAACTTTTGCTATGAAATCAACTAGAAGGAACCTAAACCAACATCAAAACAAGCTTCAATCAAGATTTCATCCACCCATCAAAATTTTAACCGAAACCCATTTGAGAACTCCTTGAGAGGGAAGAAGATGAACTTCAAGAAACCAAAGGAGAAGAGAAGTGTTGCTTACCCACTAGGAATCAGTCAAGGAAGCTCTAGGAACACCAAAAATCAAAGCTTTCTATGGATTCCCACAAAACTCAAGCTCTTGTGAGGAGAAGAAGGAGAAGCTTAGGGAGGAAGAAATGAATGAAATGAGGAACGAGAGAGCGTATAAGACTTTGGGAGTATTTGAAATTTTGCTCTTTGCACCTACACTTCCTCTAAGGACACCCCCTTCTCTTATATTTTTTTTTTCTACAACTCAAGGAATTTACGTAAAAGTCTCAACAACAACCTTACCCTCTAAGCCCAACCATACATGAAAATTATCAAAAACACTATAGCACACAACCAAACAATCTATTTATTAAATTCTTTTATACATATCATGAATTTAAATCTAATTTCCTCGTGCAGTATTTATCAAGCACTTATCATACATTACGAAAAACCACAGCGTTACAGAAGTTAGATCAAATATTTTTTTTTCACCAAAACTCTTAAAAGTAAAAGGACTTTATTTATATTAAAGAAAAAAAAGAGCTTAAAAAAAAGGTATGATGCTTTTCGGTGACTTATTATTTATTAATAAGGACAATCTTGGAATCCTGCTATGTTGGTTTTATATTCTTTTTAGTGACTTATTACTTCTTTTTCTTTTGACTTTTTAATGAACCAATGCTCCCTTATATTTCTAATGGCTTTACATTTATAAGTTTGCACAATGACATGATAAAAGATTCAATCTCCTAGAAAAAAAATGTTTATGTTTAACAACTTGATTTCATTAACCAAGTGATTTTAGAAATATTTATTATTTGAAAATCATTATTAAAACAAATTTTTTTAACCAAAGTAATTTTATGAAAATAAAATTAATTTACACAATATTTTTTATTTTATAAATATAATTTTTCTTTAAATCAAATAACTAGATTTAAATAAAATTAAAAATTTTGAAAAATTTTATCAATCAAATTTTCATTTAAAAGGATCTTTCAAGCTAAAAAAATGAAAGTTTACAACCAATCTTTACTTTTTCTTTAAAACTTTTTATATTTAATCTTAATTTAAAAATATATTTTAAGTAGAAAAAAAGCTGGACTTAACAAAAAATCATTTACATCACTTCAACTTTTATGTTCCTTTCCGATGATTAAGTGTGTTTGGTTTTTCATTTCTAGGTCTCAAATAAGTGTGTTTGGCCATTAAGATTTTTGAACTCCATGACAAAGTTTGGAACGTGAAACTAAGGGAATGACGCGGAGAAAGAAAAACAAGTGCAATAAAATCAAAGACAGTGTGAGTGTTTGTGTGCAGTGTTGAGTTTGAAAGGGTGATTAAATAGGGAAATTTTTCTCTCACTCTCTTGATAATATTATTCTAATAAAGTTTGACTCCAATAAAAAATTTAATATGAATAAATTTAATATGGTCAAAGTTTGAAATATTTATTATTTCAAATTTTAAGCATTAAATATTCATTGACTGCACACATTTGATATTATTAACAAATTAAGAAGTGGATGACTCATAACTACAAATAATTGTCATGATGAATAAAATAAATAAATATTTTTGAATATATCAATTATATTAAAATTAAAAATTATAATTTATATAAAAAATATTTTGAATACATAAATTATATTTTACAATTAAGATAAATAGTTAAATAATATTTGTAGGAAACCAAGTAATATTTCATTTGGGTATCTAAAGATTAATTAAAAAATTAATAACAAAATATTTTATTAGAAAGAGATAAATTGATTAACAATTTTTAATATTTTCTGTTTAATTTTTTACTTTTTACTCTGTCAACCTATTAGCAATTTTTTATTATTTCTAATCAATTAAAGGTATTTTATTTTTAATTAATATATGATTGTAAAAAAGGAAAGTTAAAATCTTGAGTATTAAATGATAGCATTATTTTAATGCATTCTCCTTATGTTTCATATCAATAATACCATTAATAGTTTATTATATTTGACAAACCTTTTTTTTCTGAAAAACATTTATTGAAATAATAATAAGCATGTATTGGTAAAATATTAAATATAATGTTTTAATGAAAAATTAATTTATTCTCTGACTTTTATATTTAAAGATATTAGTAAACAAAATTATGAACAAAGTTTAAATAATTTTTTTTGTTTAGACCACAGGTTTTTGGTCTCCCTCTGAGGGCAATCCTGTTCGAGCCGGGTAGGACCATTATGGGCGGCGAAATTCTTCTTCCGAGTATTTAACGTAGCTGCATACCAAAGACTCGAACTCGAGACCTCTGATTAAGCTGTAATAACTCCACATTAGTTTATCCACGCACTTGGTGGTTAAATAAACTGAAAAGATAAGTAAAATTAAAAAGTGATACTTTATTCATCATTAAATTGAATTAAAGCAATTTTAAATATAACTTGCTTAAATTGACTGTGGATATATCTTTAAATTTTCATTATAAACATTTTTTTTTACTTTAAACCATTTAAATTTAAAAATAAGTTTATCATTTAAAAAATTCTTAAAAATCTTGTTAAATAAATTTTTATTTATTTTTATTTTCTAATTAAATATAAAAGGCGAAAAAATTAGTTTTCTTTTCTTTTTCTCTTGATTTTAATGATTGTCCATTTAATTCTCACTTCGATACTAAAACGGAATATTATTTGCTTGTATAGCAAATGTAGGGTGGGAAATGACCCATGAAAATTAATATGATGTAATTATTTATAAAATAATGTTACTTTTGTAATTTTATTTTTCATTTGCGTAAAATTGTCTTCCCAAACTGTTATCATCGAATGATCACACTGAAATAAGAATTTATGATATCATACATATTATTCAAACACTTCATTTTTAAACTGACCCTAGTCGGTTATTTATAAGCTTTAGTTGATTTTTTTTTATTTCTAGAAAATTCACAATATTCTTATTTGTTTCATTTTAATGTTTTTAAAATAAATTTACAGCAATTTTTTATTATTATCAAATAGCTTCTGGTTGACTTATTATTCTTCTCATGTAGAGATTAAATAAAAAAAAAGGTCATGATATTTAAAAAGACGAAACAAACTTACAATATTTGGAGAGGATAGAAATAAAAAAAATACTACCTAAAATCATTTGATAAAGAAAAAGATTTTAAAACTTGTATAAAAAGAATGAAAAATAAAGAAGTAAAGTACCAATCCAAAAAATTATAAATTTTTAAGGTATTGAATGCATAATAACCATTTGACTAACTGTCAAAATCAATTCTTTCCGTCCCTACCGTACTACACATTAAAATATAAAAATTAGAATTAATTTATAGGCTAAATTGCAATTTTGGTCCTCCTAATTTCCCAAATCAACGATTTTAGTCCCCCTAGTTTTTAATTGTAACATTTGGTCCCTCTAGTTTTACAAATTGGTTATTTTGTTTCATCTGTTAGATTTTTAACTAATAATTGTGATTAGTAAAGTTATTAAGTTAATTATAAATTAATTAAAAATAATTAATTATTAAAAAAAACTTTATAATTAAAGTTTATGTTGAGGAAGAGGGGTTGGAAAAGAGAGGTTGAGGGGAAGAGGTTAGGGTTAATAATCTTTCATTAAAGTTTTTTAATTATTAATGATTTTTAATTAATTGCTAAAATACACTTTTAGTCCCCCTATAATTCTCAATCTGCATTCCAAAACTAGCCAGCCAGAATGCTAACTTGGCACTTATGTAGCAAGCGATGAAATAGTATTAAAAGTAAATAAGGTGTCCTACTGGGAATTGAACCCAAGACCTCTTACAAAAAAATATTATACAATGAACCATCAGGCTATATAATTTCTTATGTTTATATTATAAACAATATTTATCATATATCATAACTAGACGAGTTTTTATTATTTTTCTTATTTTATTCTAATGGTTAAAATTAATTAAATTACGTACATTAGTATTTAAATTATTTACATAAATTATTATATGGAATTTACATAAATTTATATTAATATATAAATTATAAAAAATAAAATTTTATTAAATTGTATAATTTGAATAAAAATAATTTACATAAAAACAAATTTGTATAATATAAATTACATAAAATGATTTATAAAAATTTATGTAATTATATTGATTTATATAATTAGAATAAAAACAATTTATACATTAAATAAATCAAATATTTTTATGTTATTTATACAAATATTTTTATGTTATTTATAAAAAATTAATAATTTACATATTAGCATTATAAAAAACTATTTTGAGTAATTTACATATTTTAATTATACAAATTTGTTTTACGTATCAATAAATATATATATATATATATATATATATATATATATATATATATATTAATTATAAAAATTTAATTAGTATATAAATCATTTTAATTACACAATTCTAGAAAAGAAATAATTCATATATTAATTAAAATATATATTAATACGTTAAATAAATTTGTGTAATTAAAATATGTAAATTACTCAAAATAATTTTGTATAATTATAATGTGTAAATTATTAAAATTTTAGAATAAATAAAATAAAAATATTTAATTTATAAATTATTTTTATTCTAATTATATAAATATAAATCAATATAATTACCAAAATTAATATATAAAATATTTATAAAAATCATTTTAGGTAATTTAAAAAAATTACATAAATTTATTTTTATGTAAATTATTTTTATTCAAATTATACAAATTAATAAAATTTGAATATTTATTTTTTTATATTTTTTTGGTGCGTTAAGAAAAATAAACAAAACTACATATTGATATAAATTTATGTAATTTGTGTAAATTACATAAATAATTTATGTAAATAATTTAGATTCTAATTTACGTAATTTAATTAATCTTTATAATAAGAATAAAATAAGAAAAAATTAATAATTCGTAGAATAATGATATATAACATATATTGTTTACAATGTTAATTAAATAAACTTTGTAGCCTACAGGTTCATTGTTTAGTTTTTGTGAAAGGAGTCTTGGATTCAATTCCCACTATGACTCTTTATTTTTCATACTATTTAATCCCTTGTCACATAATGCATTTTAGCCTTAATTAATTTATAATTAACTTAATAACTCTACTAATGAAAATTATTAGTTAATAATCTAATAGACGAACCAAAATCGCCAATTTGAAAAACTAGGGAACCAAATGTTACAATTAAAAACTAGGGTGACCAAAATCGTGGATTTGGGAAACTTGGGGGACCAAAATTGCAATTTAGCCTAATTTATATGCAAATTTAATAATTTAAAATTCATTTTATCAAAATCAAACATTATCTAATTTTAAGAATAGATATCCTAGTATGAAGATGTCATGTCTTTTAAGATCATCTCAATTACTACAAATATTTTACCTTGACATAAATTTACATGTGAAAACAAAATTCTTTACAACTGATACGAAATTCGTAAGACTAGTATTTTTTTTTGTTTTTAGCCCTCTTGATTCATCTTAACTACTGTAATTAATTTACGTAAAAAAAAAATACTGTAAAATTGACAAGAAGATAAAATTAACTTTCAAAGAAATATTGCAATGTTTGGTTTTTTTTTTTTCAAGGAGAAGTTAGATCAAATATTTTTTTCACATGAGAAAACATTTAGAAAATACCTACATGAGAAAACAACACTTAATCACTTAATTTTTCTTGTTTGCTATGTTAGTTCTAGCTACTCATTTTCTCCATCAAAGGTCTCTCATTCACTAGACAATCAAGTTCGTCTGAACATTTTCCTATTAGAAAATCAGAGTGACCACGGACTCGTGGTGGTTATGCACCAAGATGTCTTTCGAGAAGTAGTACTGGACGGAATGCAAGAGGTAGTGCTAAAAATGCCATGTTTTGAAAAGAATAGTGTTGACAACTTGATAATTGTAGAAAGGCCTAATATGTTTTAGGTCCCTGATAAATGATCGATTTTTGTTTTAGGTCCTTAATAAAAAAAATTCGTTGCATTAGATCTCTAATATATCAAAACTTTTCTTTAAATCAAATAACTAGATTTAAATAAAATTAAAAATTTTGAAAAAATTTATCAAACAATTTTTCATTTAAAAGGATCTTTCAAGCTAAAAAAATGAAAGTTTACAACCAATCTTTACTTTTTCTTTAAAACTTTTTATTGTTAATCTTAATTTAAAAATATATTTTAAGTAGAAAAAAAGCTGGACTTAACAAAAAAACCATTTACATCACTTCGAATTTTATGTTCCTTTCCGATGATTAAGTGAGTTTGGTTTTTCATATCTAGGTCTCAAATAAAAGTTCAACATGAATTTATCACTCACGTAGAATTCATGTTCAACAGAAAAATAAACACCCTAACATGTTTACAATTATAAATGAGCACGTGCAAATGGAAATAGAACCAAACCATTTAGTTATGTTTAGATGTCAATTTGGAGAATTTTAAAAGTACTTTTACTTTCAAAGTGGTCATTTTTTCTTCTTTTGTTTTGTAATTTAGAGATGTACATTTAAATTATCAAAAACATGTTCTCTACTTTTATCCAAAACATAATGTTAGACTCTTAAACTTTTTTTACGTTGCAAAAAAGGAGTCATTAAGGACTAAATTAATAAGGACTAAATTAAACAAAGATGGGTATATATTTATGTCCTATAGGTGACAATTGACATAAAATGAAGATGGAACCCATCAAATTTGTACAAACCAGATCAAATAAATTTCTCACGTAACACTCTATAACCATAACTCTCAAAGCATATAAAAAATATTACATTAATAAACGAAAGAAATAAACATTCATGAATCTATATAATACATGACATACAACATGTGTTGTATTGTCATCCAGGATTTGTAGCACAACCATTGTTTTGGCAAAATTTCTTCGTATTTCCATTCTTATGGCTTTGCATGACAATTTTCGATTATGTTCCAACCTGACAAAGCACACACCAAAACTAAAATTTCTTCCTTGTTAGTGTCCATTTGTTTCCCCTGCTTCTTTACTAGTAGTTGATTCATTTTGGTTCTCCAGACCAACTAAACCTTTGCTTTGGTGGACATCATGATCCTCTTCTTTGGATTCCAATTTGTTTGTGAGTGCGGGGGTTAAGCAAGAATGAAGTGTTTGGCCCTTTGGTCTTGAATCTAGCCCTGAATACATGGTAACAATCGCTTTAGTACATTTCACTCAATGTTTACTTTTCTTTAATAATAATGATGTTTTGTTGTTATTACCTATTCTTTGCGTTCTCATGGATGCTTTAGCCTTGTGCTTTTTTCCTTGAATATGATCGTTCAAGCCTTTCTCACTCGTTGCAGTAATCTGACATAGGTCACATCTCCACTCCCGCTTGACTTTCTTCTGCAAACTCTCATTGTCTTCAACTGCAGGTGTCACCGCTTTGCGCCATCCGCCATAATGTCCAGCATTTGGTCTAGCCTGCAATGGGATAAACAAAATGATGTATGCTCACTGGCCAATTAAAAGATTCAACACAACAAAATATTCAAGGGACATTATCAAACAAGGTGACATTTTTTAATCAAAAACTGCGAGAAAAAAAAACCTTTTTCACAATCCAAACAACACTAAAGAAGTAGGAAAATATAATCAAAATTGAAGATAAAGACACAAAAGAAGGGTAAATTAAACACAAGACTATACACTAAACAGTAGGATCACTTTATCCTTGCTATTTTGCATAGCTTGTATGTTATCAACGTGGAAATGGGAGGGTAAACGGAATTGTGACCCGCGAAACGCGTAATTGTTATTAAACGAGATCCCCTCCGATCTTCGCATCGGGATTCCGAATGCTCTTTCTGATACCATTTCTCTCCTCACTTCCTCTTCTAGCTCTCGCCGTCGTGCCAATGATATCTCGCCAGCAATTATTTCTCTCCTGATCTCCTCTTTCTCCATCTCCCGCCGTATTTGCTCTATCTCCAACTCTCGTTGGAACGCTTCCTCGGAATTGATCGGCACCGTCGTTGGGAAAACTCTGGGCGCCGAAACATTGCCGGAAAAACTACCTGGCACAAACTCATACCCTGGAAAGCGAATAGCGAAAAAAATGAACTCATGTAACGAAAGTTTTTTTATTTTTTAAACTGCAAAACAAATGGCTATATATCTTGAAAGGAACGTGAAGAGAAGTGAGCATTACCTTGTAACGGGCAACTGGAGAAGTAAGCTACATCAGAAAGGGGGCGTGGTGGTGGCGATGTTGTTCTTCTGTTTTGGCCTTTAAGATTTTTGAACTTCATGACAAAGTTTGGAACGTGAAACTAAGGGAATGACGCGGAGAAAGAAAAACAAGTGCCAATAAAATGAAAGACAGTGTGAGTGTTTGTGTGCAGTGTTGAGTTTGAAAGGGTGATTAAATAGGGAAATTTTTCTCTCACTCTCTTGATAAAATTATTCCAATAAAGTTTGACTCCAATAATAAATTTAATATGGTCAAAGTTTGAAATAATTATTGTTTCAAATTTTAAGCATTAAATATTCATTGACTACACACATTTGATATTATTAATAAATTAAGAAGTGGATGACTCATAACTACAAATAATTGTCATGATGAATATAATAAATAAATATTTTTGAATATATCAATTATATTAAAATTAAAAATTATAATTTATATAAAAAAATATTTTGAATACATAAATTATATTTTACACTTAAGATAAATAGTTAAAAATAATATTTGTAGGAAGCCAAATAATATTTTATTTGGGTATCTAAAGATTAATTAAAAAATTAATAACAAAATATTTTATTAGAAAGAGATAAATTGATTAACAATTTTTAATATTTTCTGTTTCATTTTTTACTTTTTACTCTGTCAACCTATTAGCAATTTTCTTATTATTTCTAATCAATTAAAGGTATTTTTTTTAATTAATATATGATTGTAAAAAAGGAAAGTTAAAATCTTGAGTATTAAATGATAGCATTATTTTAATGCATTCTCCTTATGTTTCATATCAATAATACCATTAATAGTTTATTATATTTGACAAACCTTTTTTTTCTGAAAAACATTTATTGAAATAATAATAAGCATGTATTGGTAAAATATTAAATATAACGTTTTAATGAAAAATTAATTTATTCTTTGACTTTTAATCTTACAGATATTAGTAAACAAAATTATTAACAAAGTTTAATTAATTTCTTTTGTTTAGACCACAGGTTTTTGGTCTCCCTCTGAGGGCAATCCTGTTTGAGCCGGGTAGGACCATTATGGGCGGCAAAATTCTTCTTCTGGGTATTTAACGTAGCTGCATACCAAAGACTTGAACTCGAGACCTCTGGTTAAGCTGTAATAACTCTACGTTAGTTTATCCACGCACTTGGTGGTAAAGTAAACTGAAAAGATAAGTAAAATTAAAAAGTGATACTTTATTCATCATTAAATTGAATTAAAACAATTTTAAATATAACTTGCTTAAATTGACTTTGGATATATATTTAATTTTTCATTATAAACATTTTTTTTTACTTTAAACCATTTAAATTTAAAAATAAGTTTATCATTTAAAAATTTCTTAAAAAATCTATTTAAATAAATTTTTACTTATTTTTTATTTTCTAATTAAAAATGCCATGTTTTGAAAAGAATAGTGTTGACAACTTGATAATTGTAGAAAGGCTTAAATATGTTTTAGGTCCCTGATAAATGATCGATTTTTGTTTTAGGTCCTTAATAAATTTTTTCATTGCATTGGATCTTTGATATATCAAAACTTTTGTTTTGAGTCTCTATCGTCAGTTAAGTGATGATGTGACATCATCTAAACATATATTCCCAATATATATCAACCGTTGAGATGGTGTCACGTCATTACATAACTGATGGCAGGAATTCAAAACAAAAGTTTTGATATATCAGGGATCCAATGCAACGAAAAAATTTATTAGGGATCCAAAACAAAAATTGGTCATTTATCCGGGACCTAAAACATATTTACGTCTTGTAGAAAATTATTATTATGATTATTCTAAGTCTTCATACTATTGAGGCAACAAATAAATTTAATGAGGGGTTTTACACTAGTAATAGAACAAACAACACATAGATTGTTGTATATTGTCAGGGACCTGAAACATATTTAAGTCTTGTAGAAAATTATTATTATGATTATTCTAAGTCTTCATACTCTTGAGGCAACAAATAAATTTAATGAAGGGTTTTACACTAGTAATAGAACAAACAACACATAGATTGTTGTATATTATCAAGGACCTAAAACATATTTAAGTCTTGTAGAAAATTATTATTATGATTATTCTAAGTCTTCATACTCTTGAGGCAACAAATAAATTTAATGAAGGGTTTTACACTAGTAATAGAACAAACAACACATAGATTGTTGTATAAAAGTTTTCTCTTTAATCTAAAACTACAAATTGAGAGGAGAGAGACTAACGTGGAGTTGGAGGACAACTCACAGCATGAGGCTGATCAGGATAATCTCACCTGAAAGCGTAGACTAGTGGGTTTGGGTCGAATCTGTTCCTCCCTCCACTGCTCTTCCATTCCAATTCAACACAAACCCTTTTCTCAATGCCTCTCAAACCCCTCCTTCTCCATCTTCCACAGTTGCATTCACTCAAATGTTGACTTTTGTAGGAATAGTGAAACTTAGATGCATTGACTCAAATGTTGACAACTCTAGCTGTGGTCATGTGATGTCCACTGTAATTTGGTCAGCGGGTTCACATTTGCAGCAGTTTAATTACTACTAGAGGGATGAAGAAAATTGCTTATTATTGGTTCTTTGATTGAAATTTTACCAAAGGACCAAGACACATTTTTGGAAGACATAGTTCTGCAATTCAATCTGAGTTTAAGCCTTAAAGGATCTTTCTCTTCATATATGAACTTTTCAAGAGATCCATTGGATATTTAACTGCCATAAGACTTCCATTTTGTAACCTCCCTTTGTATACGCTACCATACCCTCCTTGGCCTAATTTGTTTTTGAAGGAGTGGGTCATTCTTTACCTCCAAATAACTGTACCTTTTTGGCTGAAAGGTGGCCATGTTGCTTCAGAAAATTATCAATCTCAATCATTCGGTAAGTGGGATTCTCCTTGCGGCAATAATATCTTCGTAAGATGCAAGCCATGACCATCAAAGCTCCTAACACTCCAGCAACTGAAGTAGCTGTAGGTTTATTTTTATTAAGAAGTTAGAATGAGGGAAAAAAAAGTACACTTTCATGATAGTTTATTTTCGTATTAACTTTTCTGGAGGATATACTTTTGCTAAAAGGAGTCACCAAACTTCCTTTCTACAAGCAACCACAAATGAAGAATTTAATAAATCTACAGCCCCCCTCCCTTTTTCTGCATTCAAATCAAATATCACAGATCACAGATGTGTCTACATTAGAAATATGATTGGCTTATATTAGAGAAGTCCATCAATCAGAGAAGAAATTCAACCTATTTTTGGTCTTCTTGTCTCTGTACAATATTATTAGTAGTTGGGTGGGATATATATAGTTAGGACAATATCTTTTGTTTGGAAAGTTGCTCAAGTAATCGTGATCTTAGGAGTTGGATTCGTACAGTGAGGGGCCTAATTGGTGATATGCAATTTCTTATATTGATAGTAGAGTTAATGCTAGGATGGATTATTTTTTTTGTTGGGTTGTATGATCATGATCGTGCTATGTGGTTATAACAGTTTTGTTATGATACAACTCTGTTATAGTACAAAGCACTGCTGATGTAATTCCTCTTGGCTGGGAGCTTTGCCACTTCTTGTGACACTCCTTGCTTTTTATAATATTAATTCCTTTCTTTTTGGCTGTTCAAAAAAAACTAATAATTTACAAAAGTTTTATTTGTGGGTTTAAATTTAAATAAATCATTGGCAAAGATAATCAGGGGTATAAAACGTTGTACCTGCTGCTATCACTATCTTCACCTTCTTTTTTTTTTTCTCTCTTGAAAACATAGAAAAGGGGAATAAAAAAAAACTTTTAGTCTCCATATGCCTTTATTAGTGTTGGTTTAATTTGAGATAAAGAAAATGTAGAAGAGAATAGTAGCAGAGAAGGCAACATGACTGAGAGTTTTTCTACTACAGAAGCATATTTATTTTATTGAATATGACTTATATTTAAATACATTCAAATAACTGAATAAAAAGATCATGCTCCATGATTTTAGGAGCTGCTACTAATAATGGGAAAACAGAATCAGAAACTAACTTAAAATTAGAAACTAACTTATCCACTAACAGCACAATAACAAATTCTTATCAATTAACTAATTGACTTATTCAAACTAAAAATTAAAACTGCCTTGATAGCATCTAAGGCACGTTCCCAACACTCCTCCTTGCCTTGGAGGCTGCAAACTCCTATCTTCTTCCTCAAAAATTCAACCTGCTGAATTACAGTGTCTTGGAGAAGACATCAACAACCTGATCTTCCGTTCTACACGAGAATTTTCCTGCTGAAATACTATTGTTTTCTTCTCATGTGATTGGGCCTTGGCATTTTCAACTTTCAAGTTCTTAGTCAGGGACTTTAAACACTTCTCACCATGCTCCATTTTTGCAGCTTTCTCCTTTATTTTGTCTTCCTTTTTAGCCAAAGTTCCAGAAAATTTTTCTCTTAAAGCATCTTCACTTAATTGTATCAGCTTGTTTGTGCACTCCTGCATAATAGCTTCAGATTTTTCTTCAGTAGCACCACTTCGGGACTTAGGGGCTGCTATTTCAAAATCAGCTTGATCTTCTTCAGCTTTCTGCCTCTTCTGCCACAATTTAGTGATATTTTCTTGTATTGGAAAAGCAATTTGCTCCTCCTCCAATGGATTTAAAGCAAAGCTTTTTCCTCTCATTTTTACTTTGAGAATATCTTTGTCATCTGCATCTTTAATCAAGAAGCTTTTGTTTTCAAACACTTTATAACCTTTCTCAACTAGTTGTCCAACACTCAACAAATTCTGATCAATTTCAGGAACATACAACACATCAGAAATGAACTTTGTACATGAGTAGGTTGAGATTACTATTGTTCCTTTTCCATTCACAGCAATGTACTTGCCATTTCCAAACAGATATAAAAATAGAAGAAATTAGAAAAATTTAGAAAAATTAAGTTTAGAAAAATTTTCCATAAACACTCTTTAAAAAGAAGATCTAACAATAAATAAACTAAGAAATTATCCAAAATTAAGAAATTATTATTCAAGACCTTCACCTGCTGATGTTCAATTTGAAGAACGAAGTGAATTAGTTCAAAACTCATTTACATGAAGCGACATACTAGAATGGAATTTAGATGGATTAAGTGAACAAGCTATATTAGACTTAACTTGTCAAATGACAATGGCAGCAACTGCTTATAAAACTAAAGGATGTTCAGATAAAAGTGCTGCAATAGCTATAGTTCAAGGATTTACAGGACAGTTAAAAGGATGGTGGGACAATCTATGTACAGAAAATGATAAAGTTTCAATACTAAATAGTATAAAAGCTGAGAATCAAGAACAAGATGCAGTATCAACACTTATATATACAATAATTCAAAACTTTATAGGAGATCCTAATATATTTAAAGAAAGAGCAGCTAGTCAATTAGCAAATCTATATTGCCCCATAATGTCAAATTATAGATGGTATAAGATACATTTTTATCAAAAATAACCTTAAGAGAAGATGGATTTGCAGGATATTGGAAAGAAAGATTTATAGCAAGACTTCCTAAATTATTTTCAGAAAAAGTAAAAATGAATTTAGAAAAACATTATGGAAAACCAATAATGTATGATAGTTTAACTTATGGACAAATACATAACATAGTTATAGATACAGGAATACAAGTATGTACTGACTTTAAATTACAAAACAAAATGCGTAAAGAAAGTATGACTAATAGAAGAGAAATAGGAACATTTTGTCATCAATATGGTATAGAAGTCATTAGAGCACCAAGTACTCAGGTTAAGAAGAAAAATAAAAAAACCATCAACTAATGATAGAAAACCATACATAAAAAATACAATAAAAATACTTTTCAAACTCAAAATAAAGAACAAAATCAAAAACCAAAAAGAAAACCTAAATATAAAAAACTTCCTAAAAAAAGATAATGCTTGCTGGAAATGTGGTAGAATATGACATTATGCTAGTACCTGTAAAGTACAACAAAAAATAAATGAATTAGAAATAGATGAAAAATTAAAACAAAGCCTTATTAATATATTAATAAATTCAGAACATGAAGAATCTTCCTCTGAAAATGAAGAATATGAAGATGATACAATATATCAATTAGAAAATGAAACCTCTGAAAACTTTGAAACTTCTGATGAAGAATACTGTTTAGGTCCAGAATTATGTACCTGCACAGACTGTAAAACATTAAATATGTTAACTAAAGATCAAACTACAACTTTAATATCAATAATAGATAAATTAGAAGATTCTCCATTAAAAGATGAATTTTTACAACAATTAAATAATTTAATACAAAGAGATGAAAATAATAGAACAAAAATAAAAGCAATAGATATGAAAGAAATTTACAACAGATTTAAAAAACCAAATAATCAATTATCTATAAAAGACTTACAGGATGAAATTAAAAATCTTAAGCAAGAAATTCAAATTTTAAAGCAAAATGATATTACTTTAGAATATAGATTATTAGAATTAGAAGGAAAAGAAATATTAAAAACACAAGAAAATAGTCAATACATTCCTAATGAAGAAGAAACATCAAATCAAAATTATATTAATTTATTAAGTATAATTACTACACATAAATGGCATTGTGAAGTAACTTTAATAATTAAAGAAGACAAGTTTAACATGATAGCTCTCATAGATTCAGGAGCAGATATTAATTGTATACAAGAAGGATTAATATCTACTAAATATTATGAAAAAACTTTAGAAGGAGTTACCAGTGCAAATGGATCAAAAATGAATATTCAATATAAATTATCAAATGTAAAAATTTGTAAAAACAAAAATTGTTATAATACTTCTTTTGTATTAGTAAGAAACATGAATACTTCATTAATATTAGGAACCCCATTTCTAACTTTATTATATCCTTTTCAAGTCACTACAAATGGATTAATAACTACAACATTAGGTAAAGAAATATGTTTTGAATTTATAAAACCTCCTAGATCAAGAGAATTAAATTTGCTTAAAGATTCATCAATAAGTCAAATAAACCTAATAGAAAGAAAAAAGAAACACATAAGTATGTTAAATAAAGAAATCCAATATAAAAGAATAGATGAACAACTCAAGAATTCAAATATGCAAAATATTATAAAAAAAATTCAAGACAAAATAGAAAAAGAAATCTGTGAAACTAACCCAATAGCATTTTGGCATAGAAAAAAGTATGAAATATCATTACCATATATAGATGGATTTAATGAAAAAGATATTCCAACTAAAGCAAGACCCATACAAATGAATCAACAATACTTAGAATATTGTAAACAAGAAATACAAGAATATTCAGACAAAGGACTAATTAGACCATCAAAATCTCCATGGAGTTGTTCAGGGTTTTATGTCATGAACGCTTCAGAATTAGAAAGAGGGGCGCCAAGATTAGTCATTAATTATAAACCTCTTAATAAAGTATTAAAATGGATAAGATATCCTTTACCTAATAAAGGCGATTTAATTAAAAGACTTAATAATGCAACAATCTTTTCAAAATTTGATATGAAATCAGGTTACTATCAAATTTCGGTGCGGGAGAAAGATAAGTATAAAACTGCTTTTGTAGTACCTTTTGGTCATTATGAATGGAATGTAATGCCACAAGGATTAAAAAATGCTCCAAGTGAATTTCAAAATATAATGAATGATATATTTTACTCATACATGGAATTTGCAATAGTATACTTAGATGATGTCTTAATTTTTTCAAAAAATATTAATCAACATATAGAACATTTAAATAAATTTATAGAAATTATTAAAGAAAATGGATTGGTAGTGTCAGCAAAAAAGATGAAAATATTTCAAACAAAGACAAGATTTTTAGGATATGAAATATATCAAGGAACAATTACTCCAATACAAAGATCAATAGAATTTGCTGATAAATTTCCAAATGAAATAAAAGATAAAAATCAATTACAAAGATTTTTAGGATGTGTCAACTACGTAGCAGACTTTATTCCAAATATCAAAATTTTGTGTGCCCCATTATACAAAAGATTAAGAAAAAATCCTCCTGCTTGGTCAGAATAAATTACTCAAGTAGTAGAACAGCTAAAAAAGATAGTAAAAAGGTTACCCTGTTTAGGAATACCAGACCTAGATGCCTTCCTAATAGTAGAAACAGATGCATCAGAATTAGGTTATGGTGGGATTCTTAAACAAGTATTTCAAAACTCTTCCAAAGAGCAGGTAGTCAGATATCATTCGGGTATTTGGCATCCAGCTCAGCAAAAATACTCTACTGTTAAACAAGAAATTCTTTCAATAGTCTTATGTCTTCAAAAATTTCAAGATGATTTAATCAATAAAAGATTTTTAGTTCGAACTGATTGTAAAGCTGCTCCTAGTGTTTTACAAAAAGATGTTCAAAATTTGGTTTCAAAACATATATTTGCTAGATGGCAATCTTTACTTTCTTGTTTTGATTTTGATATTGGACATATCAAAGGAAAAAATAATTCTATACCAGATTTTTTAACAAGAGAGTATTTACAGGGCTCAAAATGAGTACAAAGCCCAACAGCAAAGATCAATACGGTCCCCCACTGGGTACCCCTAAAGTTACAAGCTCAATATGGCTTCCAGCCCCTATAACTCCTACCATGACTCCCAGAATAAGAAAAGAAATAGTAAGACCCACAATAGCCAATATAGTTAAAACTTCACCTTCAAGAATAGTACAATCACCAGGCCCTTTAAACCCTTTAACCAATTATTCCAATAGATTCACCCCCCTTCAATACCAAAATACTCTTGTAGGTCCCAGAGATTTTATTACTCAATCCTCCCATGAAGAAGAAAATTATATAGACAAAGATGAAGATCTTCCAATAATGGTACTAGAAAAATCCTGGACTCAATCAACCAATCCACGACAGTTAGCCTCAACCCTTTTCCCTCAAGACTTTCATTACCCTCCAATAAATTTATTAAAAACCAGAACTTTTTATGAGTTTATACTCATAGATACAGACTCAATAGAATTATGGCATAACAAAGATCACCAGGGAAACATTCAGTTTTCAAAATTCAAAATCTTAAAGGTTTTAACCCCTCAAGATTGGAACCAACCCTTATATTCGTCAAAACCATTCTCAAGAGCCTTTAATCCCCAGACCTTTACTTATTATGATTACATGGATGCATGGAGCCATATTTTATACTTAAGTCCAGATCAACACTCCTGGTTTATTTGGTTTAGAAAAGGGATACCTTTAAACTTTCCCAAATGGTTTATTAAATGGTTTCTCGACTTTGGTCCAATTCCGGCAATATTTCCTGACCAAGTTGAAGAAATTTATAAGTACTTCAAAGAACATTCAACATTTGTACCTGGATATCGATTCATATCATTTGTAGCTTCTCAAGGAATTACTTGGATAATGGCTTGGGAATACATTTATACTCGACTTTATGACAATATTGATATCAGAATGTTGACAAGACAAATAAAGGTAAAATGGTGGAAGAAGTTCAATATTGAATTACTCAATAAAGCAAAAATCAATGAATGGTTAAAAACTCATCAAGAACCAAAATCTCAGTAAGAAAAAGATTCTGAACAAGAAGCCTTATTTCTAGCAGAAAAACAAAAGATTATGGCAGAATTAGCATCAGCCACTTCGCAAGAAGAATTTGAAGACCGGCTGAAAAAAGTAAGATCTGTACCAGATAAGAATGCAGAAGAAGAATCCGGAGAAAGCACCTCTCAGTCAAATCCATATCTTCACAATGGAGATATGTTTGATTAAGTGGTCCAATAAGAAGTGTCGGCAGAAGACGACAACAATAAAGTTAAAAATCTTTTGCTACAGTGTTTTTCCTTCACCTATGGCTCTGATACCATCAGAGACATAATCGGATACCATAATAAAAATTGAAGAGTAATCGAAGAGTGATTGACGAGTAATGGAAGGTAAAATATCAGAGTAATTGAAGACAAAACTTAATTGGAAAAATAAGAAGGATAGGACTTACAAATGAAAGCTTTAAAGTAGAAGACAAGGCAGAGAGCGTGCAAAGATTTGAGAAATTTTTAAAGTGGATTTCATTCAGAAAAAACCTCTGCCTTCTAAGGCTCATAATGAGACCTTATATAGCGGAGGAAGCTAAGCATAATTTACACTCAGGGGTACATAGGATCCCTCATTATTAGGGGTAAAAGGAGAAAGTATAAATTTACAACTGGCACACCTATTAAACAGATAAGATGGCCGACACTCTAAAAGCAGAAAGGACTAAAGTAATTTACAGCTAGGGTCAAGTGACTTGCCAACGCAAAAGATTTTTAACTTTATTGTTGTCGTCTTCTGCCGACACTTATTATTATTATTATTATTATTATTATTATTATTAAACCCAAATAACTTTTTAGTGAGGTACAACAATTTTTCTTTAGACTTTAATGAATGGAATTCGTTTTAGCTATCTACAAGTAAAAATACTTAGTAGAGGTTGTTCTTTAGCATTAATCCCACCTATGACATCACCTTTGTCTTGGTGCTAACATTTATCTATTTGTGGACTTCACCGAGGTTAGCTACTTCTTAGGTGTTGACCTTGTGCTTAAATTATTACTCGACTTTTGGCATCTTTTGTTCTTCCATGTTTTATTAATCATGAATATCTCTCATAGAGCACTTTTAGTAGTAGCATTGCCAAGATTGCAAGCACAAGTACTAACAAAGAAATCATCTTATTTATTGTTTACACTTTCTCTTTTTATATAGCAAGTTGACCCTTTTCTCCCATGCTATGATGAGAGAAGCTCTTTTGGTAAAAAAAAATGAAATGCTCTTATAATTGATTTGATTGAAGTGATGAGTAATGACTATAGGGTGTAGCACTTGGGAAGGTAAACAAGATCAAGTTATTGATTGAGATATCAGGAGCCAAGTTTGGTGGAAGGAAGTATGGAATGTCTAAACTGGCTTCTAATGGAAATCTATATCTGAACATCCGTGGTGAGGCTCGCAAAGAAGCTTTCACTATTTAAACAACTGTTATTTACATTCATTTGAATTTGAATCTTGGAACCAAAATTCGTTTCGTGATTCAGTATTGGATGTCTATAAAAGAGTTATGTGTTGCTTATGTGATCGAGTTCAAGCTTTATTCCTTTTCTTCTTAGAAAATAATATTTTGGACTTTGTGGTATTGTCATGAAGTGGATGAAGTTCCCCGAGCAGTTCCTATTGCTGCAAGTTTTAAGGGGCTATTGTCAGTAGGTTCTTCCTTAGGTGCCTCCTTTTGCTTTAAAGCAATCACAGGAGGAATGTCGACCTCATGTGAAAAGAGAGAGCTAAGTCCTACATTAGCACGACAACCATGAAGAAGAAAAGTAATCTTTCAATCTACAACAAACAAAAAAGGATCAACACCATTCTGTAAAAGACTTACTTTTCTGAAGAAGTAGCAAGCCTCATGACTAAGCTAAAAAAAGGAGAAGTCATGAGTTCTGAGCAAATAGTAGGCACCAATGAATATAATTCAAAATTCAAGCTGTGTGCAAGTTGTACTAGCTAAGGAAGGAGGAGGAACTAACTATGTGATGGAGACAACTCACAATGAATCTCCTTGACCTCCAAGCCTCTCAAGACAAGGAGTAACGGATCTCCTTGGCCTCTAAGACAATGTGCAATGGTCATCTTCAAGAAAGTCTATATAAGGACATTGAAGTGTAGTTGGAGTTCTTTGCTAGAAAGGAAGACTGTATAGAAAAGACATAGGTCAGAAGCCTTATCAGCTTCTGATGCTAGACTTCCTTAGCCTAGACTCTCTTGTTTTGTAGAGGCAAATCTATCTAGCCATAGAGAGTCTGTAAACATCTTCTCAAGGGGAGCTTACTGATGAGTTTTCCCTGTGAGACATATTAGGTACCTATCCAAATAGAACCCGTTTAGGATAGGGAACCTCAAAAGAGTAATCAGGGGATTACTGCTTCTAAAGGTTTAGAGTGACCACAACATGTTGTTGTGTTGGTCAAGTAGCAGTTGTTATTGAGGGTTCGAAGCCTGAAGAGGCTTTTCGAAAGAATACTTGGGTAGATAGTCTGCAAAGGCTTAGAGAATATTGGGGTGAAGCCTGGAGAGGTTTTTCGAAAGAATACTTAAGGGGAGCCTGCAGAGGCTTAAAGAATACTGAGGTGTAGGAGCTTGTGGAGGCTTCAGTAAAAAAAGAATACCATGGTTGGTGCTTGTGTTAGTGAAAATCCTACAGGTGTAGGTACTGGACGTAGCTTGGGTTGGGGTGAACCAGTATAATTCATGCGTGTGCTTTATCCTTCTTACTGCTTTTGATTTGTGTGTTTCTAAATCATTACCTTGAGCAACACTGTTTTTGACATGATTATATCTTTGATATAAATTCTATTAAACCTGCTCAAATTGTTTTACATGTCCAAAATCAAACACCTATTCATCGCTTTGTATTGACCAAAAGATATTCTACCTACCCTGAATCTGACATTTTTATGAGTAGCTTCTAAAGCAGTATATGAAAGTATTTTTGTATGATTCTTATTGAATAATCATTTTATACAAAGTACTATATATAAAAGGATAATGTTTGCTTTCAACAAAGCTTCTTGAATTTGGTACTCTGATATATCTTTAGAACTTCAGAAGCCAAGTGTTCTTTTGCAGAAAAACCCATAGTCGGTTAAATATCACTATTCAACCCCTCCTTCTAGTGACCTTCTGATCCACTTCAATTCCAAATAGATTAATAACGTCTTAAAAAACTGTCATTTGTCTTGCTCTAGAAATATACCAACCTTTAATAGGGATTTTGTTACTAGTAAAGACAAAGATCATTTATGTTACTAGTATTAGGCTGTGAAGTTTAGGTTCCGTTATTGCTATTTTGTTTTGTTGTATTGGGTTATCTTTTTTTATTATTTTATCAATGTTAGTTTTAATAGCAAAGTTGAGGGGTTTTGGATATTATCCCAAAAGAGATATATGATTAAAATGTATTTTAATTATATTATATATGAAATTAATATTTTGATTACATTGAAATTCAGTTTATTTATTTATTTTTAAAAAAAATGAGATATATATTTAAAAATAAAAATTAAAAAATTGTAAAATCAACTGAGAAGAAAAAATTTATAAAATAAATATTAATATAGAATGTGGATTTTATCAAGCTGCATCTTTAGAGAATTTTGTTAAGAAAATAACAATTAAATTAGTAATCAATGAATAGCTGATAGCTGGTAATGCAGTAAAAAAAAAAAAAAAACTTATAGCTGGTAACAGTTAGTATGGAAGGGGAAGGAGAAGGAGTAAATGTGTTTTTGAAAAAAAATAAAATTCATGTGCAACAAAATAAAAAAATATTGATCATTAAGACATAAAAATAGATATATGTAAATATGTTATGCTATAGTGAATATTATTATTGATTATATATATATATATATATATATAATAGGTAATATGTTAATATTTTGTTCTTAAAAAAATGGATAAAAAACTTGCCCGTGTGTTGCAAGGGTGACAAATAAAAAATATTTATTTACAAATATTCTTTGAAATTTGGATTTACTTTAACCAAAGTATTAATTTATTCACGATGTTTTAAAACAATATATATAGTGTATGGTTTACATGTTAAACATTTGTTGTTATTGAGAGATCCAAATAAGTCAAACTATAATTTATATTTAAAGTTGTAATTGATTTTTAATTCATATTATACAATTCCATAATATAAACGTGGACCAACAAAATAATTAAAGTAATATTATATGAAATAGTTTTATATTCAATCTACTTTGTGTAACAAAGCGAATGTTTATATTCAATGTGTTTTAATTGTAAAAAAAAAAAAAGAAAAAAAAAAGAAGAACTGACCTAACTAGGTCGTAGATACTGAGTTAGAACAAAAACTAAGTGTGTGCACCTAACCTTCTACAACATCTAGAAAATACCTACATGAGAAAGCAACACTTAATCGCTTAATTTTTCTTGTTTGCTGTGTTAGTTCCAGCTATTCATTTTCTCCATCAAAGGCTCTCATTTACTGGACAATCAAGTTCACCTGGACATTTTCCTATTAGAAAACCAGAGTGACCATGGAGCTGTGGTGGTTTTGCGCCAACATGTCTTTCGAGAAGCGGTGAATGGAATGTAAGAGATAGTGCTAAAAATGCCATGTTTTCAAAAGAACTGTTGACAACCTGATAATTGTAGAAAATTATGATTAATTTATGATTATTGTAATTCTTCATACTCTTGAGGCAACAAATAAATTTAATGAAGGAGTCGTGCATCATTGCACGGGTTTTACACTAGTAATAGAACAAACAACACATAGATTGTTGTATAAAAGTTTTCTCTCTTTAATCTAAAACTACAAATTGAGAGCAGAGAGACTAACATGGAGCTGGAGGAAAACTCCACTGCTCTTGCATTTCCTGCAGTCAGTGTTATTCCAATTCAACACAAACCCTTTTCTCAATGCCTCTCGAACCCCTCCTTCTTCATCTTCCACCGTTGCGTTCACTCAAATGTTGACTTTTGTAGGAATAGTGAAACTTAGATGCATTGACTCAAATATTGACAACTCTAGCTGTGGTCATGTGATGTCCACGGTAATTTGGTCAGCAGGTTCACATTTGCAACAGTTTAATTACTACGAGAGGGATGAAGAAAATTGCTTATTATTGGTTCTCTGATTGAAATTTCACCAAAGGGCCAAAACACACTTTTGGAAGACATAGTTCTACAATTCAATTTGAGTTTAAGCCTTAAAGAATCTTTCTCTTCATATATGAACTTTTCAAGAGATCCATTGGACATTTAACTGCCATATACATACGCTACCATACCCTCCTTGGCCTAATTTGTTTTTGAAGGAGTTGGTCATTTTCTTTACTTCCAAATAATATCCATGTCCATCAAAACTCCCAACGCTCCAGCAACTGAAATAGCTGTAGGTTTATTTTATTAAGAAGTTAGAATGAGAGAAAAAAAAAAGTATACTTTTCATGATAGTTTATTTTCATATTAACTTTTCTGGAAGAGATATTTTTGTTAAAAGGAGTCACTAGACTTCCTTTCTACAAGCAATCACAAATGAAGAATTTAATAAATTTACAGCCCCCCTTTCTGCATTCAAATCAAATAAATTAATTTAACCTAATTGAAAAAAAATAGTTTAAGGACCTAATTAAAAATTCTTGAGTATTATAGGGACTTACAGATTAATTTAACATAGTTTTAATGACTTTATATTTACAAATTTGCTCAGTGACATGAAAAAAGAACCAAACTCCTAGAAAATTTATGTTTAATAACTTGATTTCATTAACAAAGTGATTTTTGAAATTTTTATTATTTGCAAATTATTATTAAAACAAATTTTTTAACCAAAGTAATTTTATGAAAATAAAATTAATTTACACAATATTTTTTATATTATAAATATACTTTTTCTTTAAATAAAATAACTAGATTTAAATAAAATTAAAAAAATTTATATTATAAATATACTTTTATCCAAAACATAATGTTAGAGTCTTAAACTTTTTTTACGTTGCAAAAAAAAGAGTCAATAAGGACTAAATTAAACAAAGATCAGTATATATTTATGTGCTATAGGTGAAAATTGACATAAAATGAAGATAGAACCCATCAAATTTGTACACACCAGATCAAATAAATTTCTTACATAACACTCTATAACCATAACTCTCAAAGAATATAAAAAATATTACATTAATAAATGAAAGAAATAAACATTCATGAACCTATATAATACACGACATAAAACATGTGTTGTATTGTCATCCAGGATTTGCAGCACCACCATTGTTTTGGCGAAATTTCTTCGTATCAGCCAGTTGCTTTTTTCCATTCTTATGGCTTTGCATGACAATTTTCGATTGAGTTCCAACCTGATAAAACGCGCACCAAAACTTAAATTTCTTCCTTGTTAGTGTGCATTTGTTTCCCCTACTTCTTTACTAGTAGTTGTTTCATTTTGGTTCTCCAGACCAACTAAACCTTTGCTTTTGTTGACATCATGATCCTCTTCTTTGGATTCCAATTTGCTTGAGTGTACAGGGGTTAAGCAAGGATGAAGTGTATGACCTTCTGGTCTTGAATCTCGCCCTAAATACATGGTAACAATGACTTTAGTACATTTCACTCAATGTTTACTTTTCTTTAATAATAATGATGTTTTGTTGCTCTTACCTATTTTTTGCATTCTCGTGGATGTTTTAGCCTTGTGCTTTTTTCCTTGAATATGATCATTCAAGCCTTTCTCACTCGTTGTAGTAATCTGACATAGCTCACATCTCCACTCTCGCTTGACTTTCTTCTGTAAACTTTCATTGTCTTCAACTGCAGGTGTGACCGCTTTGCGCTTTCCACCATAATGACCAGCATTTGGTCTAGCCTGCAATGGGATAAACAAAATCATTTATGCTCATTGGCCAATTAAGAGCTGCAACATAACAAAATATTCAAGGGACATTCTCAAACAAGGTGACAATTTTTAATCAAAAATTAAGAAAAATAAACTTTTTCACAATCCAAACAACACACCAAAGAAGAAGTAGGAAAATAAAATCAAAATTGAAGATAAAGACACAAAGGAAGGGTAAATTAAACACAAGACTATACACTAACCAGTAGGATCACTTTATCCTTGCTATTTCGCGTAACTTGTCTGTTATCATCATGGAAATGGGAGGGTGAATGGAATTGTGACCCGCCAAACCTATTATTGTTATTAAATGAGATCCCCTCCGATCTTTGCATTGGGATTCTGAATGCTCTCTCGGATACCATTTCTCTCCTCACTTCTTCTTCTAGCTCTCGCCGTCGTGCCAACGCTATCTCGCCAGCAATTATTTCTCTCCTGATCTCCTCTTTCTCCAACTCCCACTGTATTTGCTGTGTCTCCAACTCTCGCTGGAACGCTTCCTCAGCATTGATCGGCACCATCGTTGGGAAAACTCTGGGTGCCAACACATTGTTGGAAAAACTACCTGGCACAAACTCATACCCTGGAAAGCGAATAGCAAAAAAAATGAACTCATGTAGCTAAAGTTCTTTATTTTTTAAATTGCAAAACAAATGGGTATATATCTTGAAAGGAACGTGAATAGAAGTGAGCATTACCTTGTAATGGGCATCTGGAGAAGTAAGCTACATCAGAAAGAGGGCGTGGTGGTGGCGATGTTGTTCTTCTGTTTTGGCCATTAAGATTTTTGAACTCCATGACAAAGTTTAGAACGTGAAACAAAGGGAAAGACACAGAGAAAGATAAACAACTGCCAATGAAATCAGAGAAAATATGAGTGTTTGTGTGCAGTGTTGAGTTTGAAAGGGTGATTAAATAAGGAAATTTCTCTCACTCTTTTGATAAAATTCTTCCAATAAAGTTTGACTCCAATAAAAAAATTTAATATGAATAAATTTAATATGGTCAAAGTTTGAAATATTTATTGTTTCAAATTTTAAGCATTAAATATTCATTGACTACATACATTTGATATTATTAATAAATTAAGAAGTGGATGACTCATAAATACAAATAATTGTCATGATGAATATAATAAATAAATATTTTTGAATATATCAATTATATTAAAATTAAAAATTATAATTTATATAAAAATATTTTGAATACATAAATTATATTTTACACTTATGATAAATAGTTTCAATAATATTTGTAGGAAGCCAAGTAATATTTCATTTGGGTATCTAAAGATTAATTAAAAATTAATAATAGAATATCTTATTATAAAGAGATAAATTTATTAACAATTTTGAATGTTTTCCATTTAATTTTTTACTTTTTACTCTGTCAACCTATTAGCAATTTTCTTATTATTTCTAATCAATTAAAGGTATTTTATTTTTAATTAATATATGATTGTAAAAAAAGGAAGTTAAAATCTTGAGTATTAAATGATAGCATTATTTTAATGCATTCTCCTTATGTTTCATATCAATAATACCATTAATAGTTTATTATATTTGACAAACTTTTTTTTAACATTTATTGAAATAATAATAAGCATGTATTGGTAAAATATTAAATATAATGTTTTAATGAAAATATTAATTTATTCTTTGACTATTATTTTTATAGATATTAGTAAACAAAATTATTAATAATGTTTAAATAAATTTTTTTTTGTTTGAACCACAGGTTTTTGGTCTCCCGCTAAGTGCAATCCTGTTCAAGCCTAGTAGGACCATTCTGGATGGTAAAATTCTTCCTCCGAGTATTTAATGTAGCTGCATACCCAGGAATCGACCTCGAGACCTCTAGTTAAGCTGGAATAACTCCACACTAGTTGATCCACGCACTTAGTGGTAAAGTAAATTGAAAAGATAAGTAAAATTAAAAAGTGATACTTTATTCAACATTAGATTGAATTAAAATAATTTTAAATATAAATTGCTTAAATTGACTTTGGATATATCTTTAATTTTTCACTATAAACATTTTTTTTTTACTTTAAATCATTTAAATTTAAAAATAAATTTTTCATTTAAAAAACTCTTAAGATTCTATTTAAATAAATTTTTACTTATTTTTTATTTTCTAATTAAATATAAAGGCGAGAAAATTAGTTTTCTTTATTTTTAAAGATTGTCTATTTAATTCTCACTTAGATACTAAAACGGAATATTATTTGATTGTATAGCAAATATAGGATGGGAAAATTCACACAATAAACTAAATATATGATGACCCATGAAAATTAATATATATTTTTTTATGAAAGGCAGGAGATGTGCTAAGGCAAATGAAAGAGTGCAATCCCAACTAGGTTGGCACTGCAAACTTTCAAAGCCAAAGCAGCACACTCCACTATATTAAAATCCAAAAAGAAAATAAAGATCATGGAGGGACAAAAGCCAAAACCCATGTACAATCATTTGAACCTAAAACAAGGAAGATCATATCTATTCCTAAAGAACTCTTCCCAAATAAAAGATGGAAGAGAGTGCCACCAAACCAAACCATGGGTGGTACAACCATGTGAGGCAAGCCTATCTGCACAAAAATTGCCCTCACGAAAAATATGAGATATATAGAAAGACATAGAGAGAGTAAGATTTATACAATTGAGCCATCTATTTCTAAGTCTCCAAGGAACCACATTATGTGACTTGAAAGCTTTAAGAACAAGCAATGAATCACATTCAATCCAAAGCTTTCTCCACCCTTTAGCAAAAGCTATCCCTATAGCTATCATAACCCCAACCAACTCAGCATGAAGAACATAGGAGTTACCCAAGTTGGAGGAAAAACCACCCAAAAAAGCTGCTCTGTAATCCCTGAAGATACCCCCGCAACCAGCTGGACCAGGGGCACCCTTTGCTGCCCCATCAATGTTGCATTTCACCAAATGACATGGCGGAGGTTTTCAAGTAACTTGGAAAATTTTTGGAGCCTTTGGACGATGGACAGGAATCATAAAAGTCTTCAAAATCTGGAATTCTATTATGTCCGAGGACATATATCCAGAGCTGAGTTTTCCAACTAAAGTAACACCAGCTGAAATATAGTTTTTGGCCATTGGGAGCAAAACAGATTTATTATCAAAACGCGCAGGATTTCGGTAGAACCAAATTGTGGAAATAATGTAAACAATACCCGCAACAATAACATCGCAAGCTTGAGAGCTCCAATTTTTATCACAAACTCTTAGAACTTCTATCAAAGATGAAGTATTAATATTGTGTTGGACGATACCTTCAAACCATCTCCAAAGGAACCTTGCAAAACAGCAGTCAAAGAAAAGGTGTTGTGTAGTTTCAGCATTAGCTTGACAGAGACTACAAATGGACACCACAGTACAACCTCTACTCCAAAGACATTCATCAGAGGGCATTCTATTGTGAATAATACACCAAAGGAGAAAGGATTTAGAAGGGGGAATCGATCTGCGCCAAATAACCTTAGCCCAAGGAGGTTAATATGATGTATATATTTATAAAATAATGTTACTTTCATAATTTTATTTTTCATTTGTGTAAGACTGCCTTCCCAAACTCTTATTATCGAATGATCACACTGAAATAAGAATTTAGGATCTCATACATATTATTCAAACACTTCATTTTTAAACTGATCCTAGTTGGTTATTTATAAGGTTTAGATGATTTTTTTTATTTCTAGAAAATTCATAATATTCTTATTTCTTTCATTTTAATGTTTTTAAAATAAATTTACAGCAATTTTTTATTATTATTAGATAGATTTTGGTTGACTTATTATTTTTCTCATGTAGAGATTAAATAAAAAAGGTCATGATATTTAAAAAAGATGAAACAAACTTTCAATATTTGGAGAGGATAGAAATAAAAAAATACTACGAAAAATCATTTGATAAATAAAAAGAATTTAAAAACTTGTATAAAAGAATGAAAAATAAAGGAGTAAAGTACCAATCTAAAAAATTATAAATTTTTAAGGGACTGAATGCATAATAACCATTTGACTAACTTTCAAAATCAATTATTTCCATCCCTACTGTACTACACATTAAAATATAAAAATTAGAATTAATTTATATGCACATTTTAATGATTTAAAATTCATTTTATCAAAATCAAACTTATCTAATTTTAAAACAATCGATCCCTTAATTAAGCCTAAGAATAGATATCCTAGTTTTAAGATGTCATGTCTTTTAAGATCATCTCAATTACTACAGATATTTTACCTTGACATAAATTTACAGGTGAAAAAAAAAATTCTTTACAACTAATACGATTGATACTTCATGTCTTTCAATAGTTTACATTGACAAAATTACAAGTGAATACAAATTTCTTTAAACTTCATTTTTGTATTTAATTCAAGTACTGCAATAATTAAATGTACGCTTCACTTTTGTGTAAGAAATCTCGGACTAGGTAGCTAGTGCTGAGCATATGGTTGGTCAGTTCGGCTGCTTAAGCCAGGAAATCTTTACATTTGAACGTTTATTTTATTTTTTACGTTTGCATGTTAATGTTCAAATACCAAATTGAACAAAGAGCCTATCTTGCACCCTATAAAGCAAGTGGATGTTAACCTTAATCCACGTTCAAGCTTAACTTTGCTAGAAAATAATACATAAGAGTAGTATTTTTTCACTTTTAGCCCTCTTGATTCATCTTAACTACTGTAATTGATTTTCGTAAAAACAAAAACAAAAACAAAAACAAAAAACTACGGTAATTGACAAGAAGATTAAATTAACTTTCAAAGAAATATTGCAATATGTTTTTTTTTTTTATGGAGAAGTTAGATCAAATATTTTTTTCACAGAAACTCTTAAAAGTAAAAGGACTTTATTTATAATAAAGAAAAAAATAAAAATAAAAGAGCTTAAAAAAAGGTATGTTGCTTTTCAGTGACTTATTAATTATTAATAAAGACAGTCTTGGAACCTTGCTATGTTGGTTTTACATTCTTTTTAGTGACTTATTACTTCTTTTTTTCTTTAGACTTTTTAATGAACCAATGCTCCCTTATATTTTTAAGGTTAAATTAATCTGTAGATTGCTGAACTATTCAATAATTTTTAAATAGGTCCGTAAACTATTTTTTTTTCAATTGGATGCACCACAAGCTTACTATAGCCATCTTTCTCATCATTTCTCTGTCACTTTCATTGGTAATGTTCCTAAGTGCAAGGCTTTTTTTCTTTTTTTTTTTTGCTGAATTTCCTAAGTGCAATCTCTTCATTCAATTCTACATGTTTACAAATCCAATTAAGGAAAATAAATTTCACTAGTACAATCAACATCAACATCAACATCAATATTCTATCTCCCCCCCCACCCCCACCATTTCCAATACCATAATTCCAAAACTATAAATATCTGAATTGAGAGAGACAATTCCAAAATTTCTTGAAAATATCTCAGGAGCAATGTATCACTGGGTTCCTCTGACTGCCATCATGGATACCATACTCTCATTACTAGAACATATATCTTAGCGAGTCCAAAATCTGAGATCTTAGGACAAAAGTTCTCATCCAACAGTATGTTGTGGGGCTTTATGTCAAAATGGAATATTTTGGTATTACACCCTCTGCGTAAATATTCCAATCCTCGAGCAACACCAACTGCAATATGGTATAATGTTTTGCAATTCAATTGGTTCACTACTGCCATTACATTGGTTCCATATATGAACTTTTCCAAAGATCCATTATGCAGGAACTCAGACTAGTGTACTCTTAGATCCTTCAAAACAAAATCCTAATAAACTGACTATGTTAACATGGGATGTTCTACTAATGCTTGCTACCTCATTTATGAATTCCTCTCCATTACCTTTGGAGCTATTCAACATCTTCGCAGCAACTAGACGATCATCTTGTATCTTACCTTTTGTAAACACTTCCATATCCTCCTTGGCCTAATTTTTCTACAAAGGAGTTGGTAATCTTCTTTATGTTTGAGTAGTTACACCTTCTTATTGCAAGTGGTCCGTGATTCTTGAGGAAGGCCTCAAAATCTTTATGAGCTTTAGATTTATCCTTCTAATGTAGTAGATTATGATAACTAAAATTGCAACTCCCAAGGCTGCTACACAAAGTACAATTGATGAAATGGTGAAAAAGTATCATCAGTCGTAATAAACTTTTTGTTCTGTAAAAAGATACCATGTTACTTGTTCTCATATCATTAAATATAGTTAATTATGTAAGCAAGGACGTTCTCGATGGAATTAACATTAACACAAGCCTGAGATTTGGAAGTGACTTTAATGTTAGAGGTTCAATCCCCAATATTTTACTTTTTTAAAACTTATTCTGGTGTTTCCACAAACAATGATCTAAAAAAGATATCAACAATTCTATTGGGCATACAAAACTCATTGACACGGGTAACACTCATTTTGTTGTTTAAGATAGAGCAGAAGTGCAAAACTGAAAAGCTTTCTTATGAAAAGGTCTACATATGATCATTTGATCATTTTTTAAGTGTCACTAGTCCTAACTATCCATCCTTTTTAGAAAGCTATTCCAGTACATGTATGTATTTGCTAAACTTTTGAAATTGATGCTTGGTTAAATGGTTATCATACTATACTTTTTTAGTTCAAGTGTTTACCAAAACACTACTGGATTTAACTGTTTAAAGATTAGTAAGAAAGACAACTAGCAAAGTAAATTTAGTAAAATGCTAACCTGTTGCTGCTATAACCACTAACTTGTGACCAGTTGACTCTGCGAAATAAATTGTGCATTAGTAACTCCAATTGAAAGTCACATATACACACACAAAATTATTATAAAAAATGATTAAAAGTAAAAAATAGCATGTCTTTTTTTTCTTCTTTTTTTTTTTAAGAAAAGGTTAAAAGAGGTCAAAGATCCAAGAATACAGTCCTATGATGTTTGATTGAATTATGCAGTCAATTCTATCTAATAGAATAAGACATAACAATTGCCATGGGTCTATAGTTTATAATTTTGAAATAATATTTAATTTTCATCTAAGTTAATAAGAATCAATCATGACTCCGACGAGGGTCTTCGTAAACTAATCAAATCCAATAAAAATAGAAAAAAAAATCCAAAAAAACTAAAAACAATAAATAGAAAACTGAACAAACTGAAAATCTAGAAAGTTGAAATTTTTTTATTTGATTGAATTTTGGATTTGATTTTAAAAAACATTCAATCCAATCCAAATCAAATTTACACACACACACACACACATATACTTATTTATAAAAAAGAATTTATCTAATTAAAAATAACTATTCATTAACTATTTAGCTATATAAATATAGTTATCAAGTTGTGTAAAATTATTTTTAGTAGTATATATTTGATGAATTATACTACAATTAACCGTATAATGACTTATAAATAAGATATTTGAAATTTTAAATTATTTTTTATTATACTTATTAAATATTTTATCATAAATTTAATATTTTTTTTTTAAAAAAAGGTAAGTTTTGTTTAGTAAATTACACTAATCACCCTGAGGTTTCAAGAAATTACACAAACACCCTCGCTTTTTTAACCATTGTCAGTGTAATATTTTCAAACATAAATGAGAGTTAATGTAAGAATAAAAAAAGAGAAGTGTTATGTGTAATTTGAAAAAAGCTCAGGGAATGCAAGTATAATATGTGGTCTATAAGAAGCTAAATCAGCAAAAAAACGAGAGAAATGAATATCACTCTTCATTTTTGTATTGTTTTAGTTTCTTAAAAGATTAAATATTTTTTAGATTAAATTTTATTTTTTAATTAATATAAAATAGGTTAAATTAATCTGCAGGTCCCTATACTTTTACCAAATTTTCAATTAGGTACCTGAACTTTTTTTCTTTTAATTGGGTCCTTGAACTTTTAATTATTTTTTCAATTGGGTCCTTCATCTAATTGTTGTTATGAAAAACTAACCGCAGATATTTAATTCGAGGTGTAGAGAGTGAGTTGATACTTATGGAATGTATTGTAAGCACAACTGAATCAATTCTAAAAGATTTCTGCAAAGTTTCAGTGTTATAGGTCAATTTAACTCAAGCGTTCTTTTACAATTATTTGGCTCTGCAGAAGTTTAAAATAGAAGTTTAAAACTTTGCAGAAAACTCTCAATTTATAACGACAATTAGACCGAAGGACCCAATTGAAAAACAAATAAAAGTTCATGGACCCAATTGAAAAATAAATAAAAATTCAGGGACCCAATTAAAAGAAAAAAAGTTCAGGGACCTAATTGAAAATTTGGTAAGCTTATAGGGACCTACAAAGTAATTAGAGCTATAAAATATTTTAATACACTTTATTTATTTATATCTTCCTTTTAAATTATTCATTTTTTATCTGTCAAAAAAATGCATCTTTCTACTTTATTTTTTTTTATTTCTATTTCTTTCTTCTCCAATTTACTCCTCATCCAATTAAATTAATCTAACAACAAAATTTGGAGATATAATATTGGCTTGGTGGTTGGGAAAGGGGGGCTTAGGGAGAAGGGACAAAGGGGGAGGGAGAGGTCATGGTTTCAAATCCCTCCCACTAACATTTCTAATAAAACTAATAAACTAACATTTGTCGATAAAAAAAAATCTAACAACAAAATTTAGATTTAATTACTAAGTGTTATCTATACTGTCTTTCAAATAGAATTAGAATTTCACTTTAATAAAATTTAGAATAAAGAGTCATATAGATTAGTAAAGTAAAATTTTAATTCCTATTAAATCTATAACTTTACATTGAAGGATCCATTTGTAGGCCATTTTTACTATTCATAGAGCAGTACAGTTCCAACTTTGTCCTTTGTGAATTTTTCTGTTAAATTATTTTATTATTTAAAATAATCAAGAGCTAAACAATTATGCTGTGTGTTTTTTTTTTTTTTTTAAAATAAAAGGCATGCTAAGGTAAAAATAATGACAGACATCCCAACTAGGTTGGCACCCCTGACATTACCTACCAAAAGCAGCAAACCCAAAATATATTAAATAAAAAGAAAAGAGAACAAACGCATGGGGGGACAAAGGCCAAAACCCATGAAAGGACAAATTACATAAACCTATAGTTAGGTAATCCTATCCTATTACGTGAGAAGTCCTCCAAAATAAACTGAGGAGTAGAATCCCACCAAAAAAAATCTTGTAAAGAGAGAGCATGGGAAGCTGATTTGTCAGCACAAGTATTGCCTTCCCTATAAATATGTGAAACTCTAAAGTTCATTTGACTGATAAGAAAGAGGCAGTTACTCCATCTATTCCTAAGTTTCCAAGGGACAAGCAAAGAACAAGAAAAGGCCTGCACCACTAGCTGGGAGTCACATTCAAGCCAAAGGTTCTTCCATCCTCTACGAAAGGCAATTTCAATAGATTCCATAGCACCAATAAGCTCTGCCTGAAAGGAGAAATTCAGCCCTAGATTTTTAGCAAAACAGCCTCGAAAACAACCAAAAGAGTCACGAAATATACCCCCACAGCCAGAGCTCCCAGGGGAACCTCTAGCAGACCCATCAGTATTAATTTTGATCCAAAGAGGGAGAGGGTGATGCCAAAGAACTTCCTTTATAAAAGGCACTTTTCTAGGATGACCTTGGATGGAGAAAAAACTGAGCACTTGGAATTCACTAATGGAGGAGGACATTGAGCCAGAGGAAAGTTTGCCAGATAAAGAAACACCGGCAATAATAAGATTCTGAATGTGCTGAAGGGGTATTTTAGTGTTATCAAATCTCAGCTTGTTTCTAGAGTGCCAAATACCCCAGCAAACGTGAAGACAAGCGGACAATAGAACATCTTTCAATTGAGAGCTCCAACTACTGTCACAAATAGATAGAATAGCTTGGAAAGATGAGAGATCTAAATTACACTGAATAATACCACTAAGCCAATTCCAAATAGATTGAGCATAGCTACAAGAAAGGAACAAATGAGTAGCATCTTCAGTAGCTGAACCACAGTGGCAGCATATAGAAACTAGAGGAATTCCACGAGACTGCAAAATATCATCAGTTGCAAGTTTATTGTGCAGCAGACGCCAAAACAGAAATGATTTAGAAGGGGGAGTGAACTGGTTCCAAATTTTTTTACCCCAATACATGATATTGTTAGGCTTAGCTAAGAAAGAGGAAGCTTCTTTAAGAGATAAATTACCCGAATTAGTATGATTCGAAACTAACTTATCAACAGCAGGACAAAGAGGAATAGTAATCTGATTTATATCCACAGTAAGAGAGGGCAACTTATCTATCAATATTGCAGGGATATCCCAAGTGCAATTGGATATGAAATCTGAGACCTTAGCATTAAGATAGCAGTGAAGAGATTTTGGGATATTTAGAATATCAGTGATAGGAGAATTGAGCCAGATATCAGTCCAAAAATTGACAGTGGATCCATCACCTATCTGCCAAGTAGAGTTCTGAGTAACATCATCAAAATGACATTTTATAGAAGGCCAAATAGAAGACTTGATGAAAGAGGATTTCAGGTTCTTATTCTTAAGAAACCTAGCTCTAAAAAACATAGCCCATTGCTTGGTTGAGGAAAGAAATTCCCAGCACAATTTTAATGAAGCTGCCTCATTAATATCTCTAACCGATCTTAAGCCAATGCCGCCGTGAGAAGTTGGGCAACACATCTTATTCCAAGCTACAGTCACCAACTTTTTATTGTAGACATCACCTCCCCAAATAAAATTTCTGATCCATTTATCAATCTCTTTCAAGAGAGAGACAGGCCATTTATAAACTTGAAAAGAGTACATTAGCGTCCCATGGATAATAGAAGAGACCAACTGCACCCTGCCCATATGAGATAAAAAATATCCTTTCCAAGAAGCTAATTTGCCTTTGATTCTGTCCGCGATGTGCTGGAGATGATGGCGCCTTGGTTTACCTTTGAAAATAGGCACTCCGAGGTATGTGAAAGGAAAATTACCCACTGAGAAGCCTAAGATACCAGAAATAATAGAAAGCCTTCTGCTAGAAATATTACCTGCATAAAACTTGCTTTTCTCTTTGTTGATTTGCTGCCCCGAAGCTACTTCATAAGAATTGAATAAGGATATAAGGTTTTGTAACCCATGCACAGTAGCCTTGCAAAATATCATTAAATCATCTGCATAAAAGACATGTGATGGAGTAGAAAAACCTTTAGGACTAGCCATAGAATGAAGTTTATCTTTCAGAACAAGCTGAGTTATCCCCCTACTAAGCACATCTTCAGCCAGGCAAAAAAGAAGGGGAGACAAAGGATCACCTTGTCTAACCCCTCTTTTGCAAGAAAAGAAACCAACAGAGTTACCATTAATAGAAAAAGAAAGCTTTGAGGATTTTAAAATAGTGAAAATCCAACTGCAAAACTTAGAGTCAAAACCAAATGATAGAAGGACTTTAATCAAGAACCCCCAATCTAGAGTGTCAAAGGCTTTAGAGATATCCACCTTCAAAGCTATATTACCCCCAAAGGACTTTGAATCTAACATATTGATAGCCTCTGAAGCTATGCAAACACAGTCAGTAATATGTCTTCCTGTAATGAAACCCCTCTGTTGGTCAGAGATAATGTTAGGAGCAACCTTGGCTAATCTGTCCGTAAGAACTTTGGAGATGATTTTGAATTGGAAATTTGCTAAGGCAATGGGTCTGAAATTTTCAATCCTATCAGCACCTTGAAATTTAGGAATTAGAGCAACAATACTCGAGTTCATATTAGGAAGAATCCAATCTTGATAGAAGAATTGCAGCACCGAATTATAAACATCTTGCTCAATAATTTCCCAATACCTGCGGTAAAAACTAGCACCAAACCCATCAGGACCAGGGGCTCCATCAGGATTCATAGTAAAGACTGCAGCTTTAACTTCATCGCGAGAAGGGATGTTAGTCAGCATGGCATTCTCTAAATTAGAAACCAAGGAAGGAATGACCTCTTCAATAATTCTATAATTAGAACAGTTATTATTTGAGGCAAAAATCTGTTGAAAATGAGAGACAACATGTTCCTCAATATCAATTTGATTATCAAGAATCAGAGAACCTTTCTTAAGAATGTTCATGCGTTTTGAAACATTTCTGATTCTAGCCACTTTATGAAAAAAAGCAGTATTGCGATCTCCAAAAGCATGCCAATTAAATCTAGCTTTTTCCTTCCAAAAAGTTTCTTGGTAATTAAGAGCTACATGAAGCTTCTGTTGTGCTTCTTTCTCCTGCTGCATCAACAAATCAGAGTATCCAACCATATTTATTTCAGCTTGGATAGAATCAATAACAGCCAAAGCAGTTTGGACTTGATCATGAACATTTCCAAATATTTCCTTGTTCCAAGATTTAAGAGCCAACTTCAAGTTTTTTAGTTTCTGAGCAAGGATAGCCATAGGACACCCCGAAGAAGGTTTTTTCCAAGTTTCAGCAACCACTCTATAGCAGTCAGGATGCTCACTCCACATTTTCAAAAATTTGAAAGCGGAAGGGAAGGATTGAGTAGAATCTTTAAGAGTAAGTAATAAAGGGAAGTGGTCAGATTTACTCCTTGTAAGGGTACAACAAGTAGAACTGGTCCAACTATTCAGCCAGTCATCATTACAAATAACACGATCCAACCTTCTTTCGCTCAAAGCAGCACCTTTGCGACCATTAGACCACGTGAAGAAAGAGCCAGCTGTCTGAAGATGAATCAACTTACATGAATCTGTCCAATTTCTGAAATAATCGCAAGATGTCTTAAGAGGCAAAGATCCCCCTCTTTTTTCATGAGCGCCAAGGATGGCATTAAAATCTCCATAAAAACACCAGGGTCCTGGATTAGCTTGTTGCATACAATATAATTCATTCCACAAAGATCTTCTCTTCAAGTAGGAAGTACTTGCATAAACTACAGAAAAGTAGTATGCACGAATGCCTAAAAGAATTGAAAAAGAAACCCGCTGCTGAGAGGCCAAGATAACCTGCGGATGAAGCTCATTTGAACAGAAACACCAAATATTAGGGAGCAAGTGATCTCTATCATTGACAGCAAATAATTTGATGTTGTGATGAGATAAGAGCTTAGTATGAAAATTACTAACTGCAGTCCAAGGTTCAGCAATAAAAATAAAATCAGGCTTATGCATAGAGCAAAGCTTATTTAGAACCAATCTTGTATCAAGATTAGCAATGCCCCTGGCATTCCAAAAAAGAGCTTTCATTTAGAAAGATTGGCAGGACCAGCCCTGGAATGGGCATGTCGATCTCTTGTCTTGCTGGCGCTTTTCTTCTTGCTTTTCTTTTTTGCTTTTGACTGAACTTCAACAAAGTTGCTGTTGAAATCTGCTAATTGCTCCAAAGCAGTCTCATCCTGAGATTCTTCTTCTACTTCATCACCCCAGAATTTTGTAAGAATTCTAAGGTTATTTTGAACTGTTTCATTGTGATTATTAGTATTGCTATTGGTAATAACAATCTGGTCAGCCTCTTCATCAACCTGAGTATGATGAGAGGTATGAGAAGGTGAGGCATGGTGGCGGGAGCCTTGTTGTGCTGAAATGAATTTTTCTTGATCTGCTACAACTTGATCAGCATTGTCCTGATTCAGATCAACAATGATATTAACCTCATTGTTAATATGATTAGGAGAGACTTCAACTTGAGTCTCAAGTTCAGTGGCAATGCCATCACTTTGCAACAGAGGGTTTTTGTTCAGTAGATGACTAGGGGTGTCTTCAACTTGAATCTCAACATCAGTTGTATTGCCATCACTTTGCAACAGAGAGTTTTTATCGGGATGAGTACCTTTATCAGTATGAACTTGTTTGGGTGTTGCAGGCATCTTCTTTTCTACATGACCATTGTTTCTGCTACGGGTAACCAAGTGATTTGACTTACTGTCCTTCTTGGTGCATTGACCTGCAACATGTCCTATAGAGTGACAGTGATCACAGAATAGAGGTAGCCTCTCATATTCAACTGTAACATAAAAGGCAAAATTCTCTCTTTCAACCAAGATTTCCTTATGCAGCTTGGCAGTAAGATCAATATCTACCAGAATACGGGCAAAATGCCCAAAGTTCCTGTTTCTAGTTACTACGTCAAGAGCTATTGGAGTACCCAAACTAGCAGAGATTTCAAAAAGGGTTTTTGGCCTCCAGTATTCTTGGGGCAAATCATGAATCCGGACCCAACATTGAGCATGAGTTTGTTTCATGTTGTTGGGGTTGAAATCTCTGGTACCCATTTGGAGAGCCTAAGCAAACCCGGTTGAAGATTCCAAGATCCAGCAGCCCAGACACTTCTGAGGTCCTCTTGGGAGGCAAACCCGAACTCAAAGAAACCTCTCCCTAAAGGAATAACCTTCCATTGTGCAATAGGTTTCCATAACTTGGACAGCTTGGCGCGTAGTTCCTCTGTCTTGATGGGCTTCTCTCCTTTTGCTAACAAGATTCTACCATGAAGATTGTTTTTGCAAGCTGCTATACCTTTTTGGTACTCATCCTCTGAGATTCGAATGGAAACAGAGTCTCCTTTAACACATGGGCGTGGTAACTGACTCAAAGAGATTTCAAAGGAGGTATTTAGGGCCTGAGCAAAAGAAGGCTTTTGCACTAGAACATTTGGAGTAGAAGCAGAGGAGGAAGGAGGGTGGGGCTCAAGGAAACTCCACGGACAGATGGGTGCTTGATCCTCCATGACAAAGAGGAGAAGCAGAGAGCAACTGGGAGAGAAAGAGAAACCCTAGCGGAGCAACATTTTTCAAAAAAAAAGAGAGGGCGATTATGCTGTGTGTTTGACTTTACCGTTTGTTCCATCTTTCTCTCACTACAAATCTCTCTGTGCCTTTCAGCTTTTTAGGATAGATTCAAATTTCAAATTTGAACCTATTCTTTCTTTCTCTCACTGCAAATTTGTGAGTCAAAATCTCTTTTTTTTTCTCTCTCTCATTTTTTTCTCTTCCTTCATTCTCAATGCAAAATTTGAACCCCTCTAATATCTTATCTTTCTTTTCTTTTCTTCGCAGATCATGGTTTAATGGTGACTGAAGCTTCCAGTGGTTGACCTTGGACTTGACCAAAGTAATCATGAAGAAGGAGTCGAGGTAGGTATTGGGGGTTTTGTTTCTTTTCTTTTCTTTTTCATTTTTATGAAGTGTGGAGTTCTCTTTGATTTCTGTTGTAGTTAAGCTTTTGGGTTTTGTGTTGCGGGATCCTTTTTTTATTTTTTTAATTTCTCTACAGATCATGGTTTAATGGTGAATGAAGCTCTGGGGCCTCAGATTTGACCGGAGTAATCATCAAGAGGGAGTCTAGGTGGGTATTGGGGGTTTTGTCTCTTTTCTCTTTTTTCATTTTTATAATGTGTGGGGGTTCTCTTTGATTTTTGTTGCAGTTGAGTTTCTGGGTTGTGGGTTCCTTTTTTCTTTTTTATTTGTGATTTCCAAATTTAGGATTTGCATGTGATTCTTTGATTTCTGTTTCACGATTTTTTTGTGTTTCAATTTTTGAACATGTAACCGATTTTGATTTATGATATTTTTGACTATGTATAAAGATGATGTGCAGAGGATCACGGAGAGAGTGTTCTACGAACCATTACAGAAGACGATGGTGTCATGCGACGACAAGTAGTTCACGTTGGATTTCGCGATGAAGCTTCTTTTGTTTTTGTTTGTTTTTTTCTGCTAATTAATTTCTTCCCCTTTCTTTTCCTATTACTTTTTTCTTTGTTAGTTCTAGATTTGCAATGGATGGATTGGTTTAATGGAATTTTGAGATCACTGTGTGGTTTGATTGTGTGTGGAAGGGGATGTGGTGAGCTCACTGTGTGTGGTTTGATTCTATGTGGCTTTCTATGGTTTTAGGAGTAGTTTGTGTGGCTTGGGTAATGCTCAACTTGAGATTTTTTATAAGAATGGTTTAATAAGTGAAGGGTGAGGGAATTTTTATCCTTCATTAATTTTTTTCTTTTCTCCATTCGGTTGTGGTTCCTTTTCTTTGGTTTAAGGGTTGTGGATGGGGATGTGGTGAGCTCACTATGTGTGGTTTGATTCTATGTGGCTTTCTATGTTTCAGGAGTAGTTTGTGTGGCTTTGGTAATGCTCAGCTTGAGATTTTTTGTAAGAGTGGTTTAATAAGGTGAAGGGTAAGGGAATTTTTATCCATTATTATTATTTTTTTCTTTTCTCCATTTTGTTGTGGTTCCTTTTAGTTGGGTAAAGGGTTTAATTTTCCAGCTATTTTTCTGTGAGGTTTGGTAAGGGAATTTGTGAAGGGAGGTTGGTGTTTCTTGATAAACTAAGCAAGAAGGATATCTCGATTCCTAGATGAGTTAACATTACATTGTCCTGCAACAATTTTATATAGATTATTGGTTATCAGGGTTTCTTGATTGATTTATATTGCTATGATTACTACGCATGTTTCATCTAAAATCAGTAACATGATTGTCTTTTTTAGTAGGTTACATAACATCCACTAGATGAGTAAGGGAATTTGGTAAAGGAATTTGTGAAGGGAGGTTGGTGCTTCTAGATAAACTAAGCAAGGTGTGGGCAAGCTTTGGAGTTCAAGCAACTTAACATTCATGCTTGGTAGGCATTTCAGAAATGCCAAGATATTCACATAGATTAATGTTTTTCTTAAATGGCAGCATCCATTCCATTTCACATGGTACTAATATATTATTGGTACAAATCTGATTTCCTTTGTCAAATCCTTCTCAACCTTTTTTTTTATGCTCTTTACTATTAAGAACTCCATCAAAGCTTCCAATTGGGATTTCATTGTCGAGCAAGATAACTTTGGAGTTAATCTTTTTGACAAGGTTCAGAGTTAAGGGGATTTTTTTACTGTTTTCTTTCTTAAAGCACTTATTTTAGTTTGAGTTGTAATGAATGATTTGTATATCATCTTTGAGTTCTGATTTTTATTTCAAGATGCAGGGAATGGAAGCTCCAGGTGTAGCTAAGATGTGCTTAACAAAGTGGTTAAGAAACAGCTTCAAAATTTCACTATGTTCATAGAGATAAGTAAATCTATCTTTGTCTTCTTTGGATATTTTTGTAGTTCCCTTTTCTTTGACTGACTTACTATCTTTTGAATTAGTGTTGCTATCAGTTTAGCACAATTGAGAAATAGTTGTTTTTTGTATCAGTTTAACATCTTCACATCTTCGCTCAAGTATTAGCTTTTTTTTCTTTATTATTGTTAAAATAAAAATTAAAATACTTTTAAAAGGAAAATCCATCCTATCTTTTTTATTTCCTGTCCCAAAAATAGGATTTAGTGCATATTCATGTTGACTCTTCACTCATTTGGATATTGATTAAGACAATTCATTTACCTAGATATTTTAGATACTTCTTTTCTTAGTGAAAAATATGATCAAGTTTTGAACAGTATATAAATGTGTTGCTCAGTTGATTGCAATGTTTCCATTCTCTTAGCAAAGGATAATTAAACTCAGGCTTCTGTGCCACTAATCTGTTGGTTCAACAGTAGATGATGAATCATTCATCTAACTAAGCTTCAAATTGAGAATAGTTATGTCCCCAAGATAATTCGATTGGGAATGTGATTTTCCTGATTATGCACTTTTACAACTTTGAGTGGGCACAAGAAGTCATGTTGTTGCACTACACTACATTAATCTAATAGTTATTTAATTGCAACAAGTGAAACACAAGCTCATGTGTTTAATTGCTATATTATATTGTGTTGCACAAGTGAAACACAAGCTCATATGATTTCTTAACTCTAGAAACCTTTTCTTTTAATGTTAAACATCTTTTTTATCATACATGAATTTAAATTTAGTTCATCTTTATAAATTTCTAACTTCATTGACTCTTATTGTCTATTATAAGATAAATCATCTCTTATTATCTATTTCTAACTTCATTGACTCTTATTATCTATTATCTTTAAAAGTACAAAAAATTAACATAAAGTATTGCAAGAAGTTATGTTCCCTCTTCTCTATTTTTTTTATGGTGTTTACTTTATGGTAATTAATGTTTCTGGGGTGCTATATTAGCTCTCAGCTGTATAAATAAGCAAATATCATATACGATTTGGTAAGCTATGTATGTTTTGAATGTGTTTAGTTGCTTTAGCTTCTGAATATGAAAACTTGTTGGTTTATTTACAACTACTTGAGTGAGTGTTGATAATATCACAACAATCAATATTGTTTGTGTGTTAGACTGGCTTGCTTTTTCTCAATCTGTTCTATTTTTTTATTATGTCTAAATAAAATACTCCTTGATAGGCTTGGTGGCTTACTAAAAAGTGGAAGCAAACTCTAGTGCTAATATGGTATGATTTGGACTGCAGAAGTTTCCATTTTTTACTAATATATCCAAAATTTTGGATTGGTAATTGTATTTGTGTATAATTATATAGAATACACCTATTGGGAAGGGATCAAGTTAATCGAGTGTTAATCCATGGAAAGGAATGTTATTCACGCACGCTGACAATATAGAGATTAAGAAAGGTAAAGCTAGTAGCCATATTGAGCAGAGCAAATGCCATGGGAATTGGTTTGAGCCACCAGTACTACAAGTCTACAACTCATGTGCGAAGCCCAAATGATACAATAAGATCCATCATCATCATCATCATCATCATCATCATAATAATAATAATAATAATAATAATAATAATAATAATAATAATAATTATTATTATTATTATTATTATTATTATTATTATTATTAGTTAAAGTAAATAACTAGACAAATAGAGAGTATTATAGTGAGTTTCAGCAGTTTTTCTTTAGACTTTAATGAATGGAATTGGTTTTAGCTATTTACAAGTATAGAAACTTAGTAGAGGTTGTTCTTTAGCATTAATCCCACCTATGACATCACCTTTGTCTTGATGCTAACATTTATCTATTCGTAAACTTCATCGAGTTTAGCTACTTCTCATCAGGTGTGGACCTTGCACTTATATTATTACTCAACTTTTGGCATCTTTTATTCTTCCATGTTTTATTAATCAGGAATATCTTTCAATGGAGCACTTTTAGTAGTAGCATTGCCAAGATTGCAAGCACAAGTACTAACAAAGAAATCATCTTATTTATTGTTTACACTTTCTCTTTTTATATAGCAAGTTGACCTTTTTCTCCCATGCTATGATGAGATGCTCTATTGGTAAAAAAAAAAATGAAATGCTCTTATAATTGATTTGATGAAAGTGATGACTATAGGGTGTAGCACTTGGGAAGGTAAACAAGATCAAGTTCTTGATTGAGATATCAGGAGCCAAGTTCGGTGGAAGGAAGTATGGAATGTCTAAACTGACTTCTAATGCAAATCTATAACTAAACATCCATGGTGAGGCTCGCAAAGAACTTGTCACTGTTTAAACAATTGTTATTGACATTCATTTGAATTTGAATCTTGGAACCAAAATTCATTTTGTAATTCAGTATTGGATGTATATAAAAGAGATGTGTTGCTTATGTGATCGAGTTCAAACTTTATTCCTTTTCTTCTTAGAAAATAATATTTTGGACTTTGTGGTATTGTCATGGAGTAGATGAAGTTCCCCAAGCAGTTCCTATTGCTGCAGGTTTTAAGGGGAAATTGTCAGTAGGTTCTTCCTTTGGTGCATCCTTTTGCTTTGAAGCAATCACAGGAGGAATGTCGACCTCATCATCCACATGAACAAACCAGGTTTTAAAGGTTTATCCATGACTTGCTCACATTCTCACTTTTTACTACTATTTCAATTTTTTTTTTTGCATTCTTTATGTATATTAATATTTTATTCTACTTCAATTTTAAATGGCCTTGACTGATGGCGGATGGCAGGTCAGACTGCAAGGAAGAGGAACATTGGAGATCAAAAAATGGGGAGCGCATTGTGGAAAGTGATAGTGTTCTTATGAATCTTTTGGTAATTGAACTAAATAGTGTTATGATGATGTGTAGATTTGTATCATTTTCGTTATGCATGAGTCCAATATTGAGCAAGGACTGGAATAATATTTGTTCAAGGAGAAAATCTAGAAATTTTCTAATTTTAAATTTCCACCACCTATGAATGACTTTTTATCTGATAGGCTAGATGGAAGCGGATGGTTCTTTCATTATTAAAAATCTTGGCAAGAGATCCATCTTCTTGAATGGCAAAGAAATTGCTACAGGACAAGAATGGGGTCTTAGTGCTAGCAGTGTGATCGAGGTATTTGTCTTTCCTTTCTATTCTTAAATTACTTTTACATTATAATGTTGCATTTTTGTTCTTTACCTTGAGAGCATAATAATTTGTGATAAATGAATTCCATGTAGATTATGGGCATTTCACTCATCTTTAAGGTCAATAATAAGTGCGTGAGGAAGTTTTTAGAAAATATGAATGAAAAGATATGAAGATAAAATGAAGCATTTAACCTTGTTTGCCTGAGGAGGGTATGTAAGAATAGAAATGGCGTCAAAGTTTGAATGTTTTGGATATTAGGATAGCATTCTGATGCCAGCCAAAAATAGAAGTTATACCAGTTATTAATTTATGTCAATGTGTTGTAGATCGAAAGTCAGAAATCAAAGTGTACATATAGATAGAAAATGAAAAGGCTTCATAGTAGATATAATATGGTTGTTGTGCAATGGGAACTGGTTATTGTCTTGTATGTTTCTTATTTCCCATTTTACTAATTAGTAAATTGTTGGAAATAAGAAACATATAAGACAATAAATAATTAGTAAAACTATGGTATGGTTTCCAACATAGTTTACCATTTTGTTGTAATAGGGTTTTTTTAATGCAACAAACATCCCCAAGTAGGAATAATTATCAATAAATAATTAGTAAAACTATTAAAATGGGAAATAACAAACGTACAAGATAATAACCAGTTCTCATTGCACAACAACCATATTATACATCTACTATGAAGCCTTTTCATTTTCTATCTATATGTACACTTTGAATTCTGACTTTCGATCTACAACACATTGACATAAATTAATAGCTAGTATAACTTCTATTTTTGGCTAGCACCAGAATGCTATCCTAAAATCCTAAACATCCAAACTTTGACGCTATTTCTAACATACCGTTCTCGGGCAAACAAGGTTAAATGCTTCATTTTATCTTCATATCTTTTCATTCATATTTTCTAAAAACTTCCTCACGCACCTATTATTGACCTTAAAGATGAGTGAAATGCCCATAATCTACATGGAATTCATTTATCACAAATTATTATGTTCTCAAGGTAAAGAACAAAAATGCAACATTATAATGTAAAAGTAATTTAAGAATAGAAAGGAAAGACAATTACCTCGATTACACTACTAGCACTAAGACCTCGTGCTTGTCCTGTAGCAATTTCTTTGCCATTCAAGATGATGTATCTCTTGCCAAGATTTTTAATAATGAAAGAATCATCTGCTTCCATCTTTACTAAAGCCTATTAGATAAAAAGTAATTTATAGTTCAAACTATTGTAAATTCAGTGGAGGAAATTTAAAATTAGAAAATTTCTGGATTTTCTCCATGAATAAATATTATTTTGGTCCTTGCTCAATATTGGGCTCGTGCATAACGAAAATGATACAGATCTAGATATCATCATAACACTATTTAGTTAAATTACCAAAAGATCCATAAGAACGCCATCACATTCCAAATAGATTAATAACATCTTAAAAAATTGTCATTTGCCTTGCTCTAGAAATATATCAATCCTTTAATGTGGATTTTGTTACTAGTAAGGACAAAGATCATTTCATGTTACTAGTATTGGGTTGTGAAGTTTAGGTTCGGTTATTGCTATTTTGTTTTGTTGTATTGGGTCGTCTTCTTTTTGTTATTTTATCAATGGCCCGGTAGTTTTAATAGCAAAGTTGAGGGGTTTTGGATATTATCCCAAAAGAGATATATGATTAAAATATATTTTAATTATATTATATATGAAATTAAAATTTTGATTACATTGAAATTCAGTTTATTTATTTTTAAAAAAGAGATATATGATTAAAAACAAAAATAAAAACTTATAAAATCAACTGAGGAGAAAATTTTTATAAAATAAATATTAATATAGAATGTGAATTTTATCAAGCTGCATCTTTAGAGAATTCTGTTAAGAAAATAACAATTAAATTAGTAATCAATGAATAGCTTATAGCTGGTAATGGTTAGTATGGAAGGGGAAGGAGAAGGAGTAAATGCTTTGGCCATTCCCACATGCTTCAAACTGTGGATCCAAACCAACACAGGTTTCGAACAGAAAGATAAGATACAAAATAAAGTGACATATGTATCCACTTATCCAAGTTCTTTAATTTGTAGATTTTCTTAAGAACTTCTTTATTTCCCTTTCTGTGAGATGATTTTTTTCCCTATATTACGAAAGAGAGGCAAGGTGATGGTGTAAAGGGACCGGCCTTGGCCAAGAATATGAGGAGAAGATAGAAGACTTTTGGTCAGTCAATGCACTTGTAGGATTAGATGCATTGACTCAAATGTTTACAACTCTAGCACATGGTTAGAAACTTGAGGGAGGGTATGATTATGCATAGACCTTGGTCATGTGATGTCCACGGTAATTTGGTCAGCGGGTTCACATATGCAGCAATTTAATTACTACTAGAGGGATGAAGAAAATTGCTTATTATTGGTTCTTTGATTGAAATTTCACGAAAGGGCCAAAACACACTTTTGGAAGACATAGTTCTGCAATTCAATTTGAGTTTAAGCCTTAAAGGATCTTTCTCTTCATATATGAATTTTTCAAGAGATCCATTGGACATTTAACTGCCATAAGACTTCCAGTTTGTAACCTCCCTTTGTATACGCTACCATATACCCTCCTTGTCCTAATTTGTTTTTGAAGGAGTTGGTCATTTTCTTTACCTTCAAATAACTGCACCTTTTGGCTGAAAGGTGGCCATGTTGCTTCAGAAAATTCTCAATCTCAATCATTAGGTAAGTGGGATTCTCCTTGCGGCAATATATAATATCTTCGTAAGATGCAAGCCATGACCATCAAAACTCCCAACGCTCCAGCAACTGAAGTAGCTGTAGGTTAATTTTATCAAGAAGTTAGAGTGAGAAAAAAAAAGTATACCTTTCATGATAGTTTATTTTCATATTAACTTTTCTAGCAGAGATATTCTTGCTAAAAGGAGTCACTAGACTTCCTTTCTACAAGCAATCACAAATGAAGAATTTAATAAATCTACAGCCACCCTTTCTGCATTCAAATCAAATAAATTAATAAGGACTAAATTAAACGAAGATGAGTATATATTTATGTCCTATAGGTGAAAATAGACATAAAATGAAGATGGAACCATCAAACTTGTTCACACCAGGTCAAATAAATTTCTCATGTAACGCTATATAACTATAACTCTCAAAGCATATACAAAATATTACATTAATAAATGAAAGAAATAAACATTCATGAATCTATATAATACACGACACACAACATGTGTTATATTGTCATCCAGGATTTGCAAGACTATCATTGTTTTGGCTAAATTTCTTCGTATTAACCAGGTACTTTGCAAGAAAATAATTCATAAGAGTAGCATTTTTTTGCTTTTAGCCCTCTTGACTCATCTTAACTACTGTAATTGATTTACGTAAAAAAAATTAAAAAAAAATTAAAAAAAAATACTGCAATTGACAAGAAGATAAAATTAACTTTCAAAGATATATTGCAATGTTTGGTTTTTTTTTTTTCCTTTTCAAGGAGAAGTTCGATCAAATATTTTTTTTCACTAAAACTCTTCAAATTAAAAGGACTTTATTTAAAATAAAGAAAGTAAAAAAGAGCTTAAAGAAAAAGGTTTGATGCTTTTTGGTTTTATAAATCTTGGAATCCTACTGCATTGGTTTTACATTCTATTTAGTAACTTATTACTTCTTCTTTTTTTTTTTTTTTGACCTTTTAATGAACCAATGCTCCCTTATATTTTTAATGGCTTTATAATTACAAGTTTGCACAATGACATGACAAAAGATTCAATCTCCTAGAAAAAAATGTTTATGTTTAACAACTTGATTTCATTAACAAAGTGATTTTTGAAACTTTTATTATTTGCAAATTATTATTAAAAACAATTTTTTAACCAAAGTAATTTTATGAAAATAAAATTAATTTACACAATATTTTTTATTTTATAAATATAATTTTACTTTAAATCAAATAACTAGATTTAAATAAAATTAAAAATTTTGAAAAATTTTATCAAACAATTTTTCATTTAAAAGGATCTTTCAAGCTAATAAAAATGAAAGTTTAGAACCAATCTTTACTTTTTCTTTAAAACTTTTTATTGTTCATCTTAATTTAAAAATATATTTTAAGTAGAAACAAAGCTGGACTTAACAAAAAATTTGCCAGAAAAATTAATTTATTCTTTGACTTTTATTCTTAAAGATATTAGTAAACAAAATTATTAACAAACACTACAAGAATGTCCGGAAATAGCTGCCACATATTTGTGTAGGCTACATAGCGGACGCAAATAGACTCGGCCTAGCCGACTCTCAACCGACACTACAGTCATTTTTATTTATTTGTTATTTAATTTTCAAAATTTTTACATTTGCGTTGGCTCAGCCGACACTCCATATTATATTCTTAATTCTTTAAAATATTTTAATTGTTTGTGTCGGATATAAACCGACGCTTGGAATTAATTTATTTTAATTTGAAAATATTTTTAATTATATTTGTCGGGTTAGCCGTCGCAATGTAAAAATAGATTTTTAATATTATTTTAATTAGTGATAATGTCAGACAAGCCGACGCTTATCCTAAATAAAATTTCGCTGCTCTGGCGCCTTTGTGAAAATAAAATTTCACTCTCTCGCGCCTAAGTGATAAGTGAAACCTAAATCCCAAATAAAATTTCGCGTTTATTCTCGACGCACTCACAGTGGGAACCCTAGATCTCACTCTCAAACCCAATCTCTCACTCTCCAAATCATTCTTTCACTCACCAACCCATTCTCCCAGTTGAATACACTTACTCTGTTCTAGGTTCTCAATTGAAGCCACTAACGTGCGTCGTCCCCTCCTTCACGAAGAACCTTCAATCTCGTTGAGGACGATGAGTGGTGATGGTCAAAGACGGGACCGGAGAGACACCACGGCATCAAAGAAGCGGAAGCTGAACCGAACCCCCGAGGAAGAGCTCGAGGCAAAATTAGGGTTCGATCCTTTCTTAGAGGCAAAAAACGTTTCTGATGGTTACTCGCTTTTGCATCCGTAAGCACATTCCTAATTTCATTTTCCTTTTGCAAGCTCTCAACCTGTGATGTAAACATGTTCTCTAGTTACTATGGTATTTGATTCACGAAGCACAAATACGAAAGTGAATGTCACTCACTCACTGTTCTTGCAATTCACAGGATAGAAATAGTTTTTATGAAGAGCTCGTACTATATATTGATTTGTTGTTCGTTGTCACAACTTGATGGGGAGGTTCTTGTGGCCCATTATATCTATCAGTAGCCCCAGCATCACTGAAAGGTAGTTTTTGACAACAACATTAGCTTTCAGGTACTTTTTTATATAATTATTAGTTGTTGTAGTAGCGGGTTTCCCATATGGTTTGCCAGACTTATGTTTTTTGCCATGGTTTTGTAGGATACTCTGCAAAGGAGGTTTGGCACATACTTGCAGCGTCATAAAGTCAGCTACTTGAGTACCAAAGAACACAAGTTGGTTGAAGAATAGCTGCAGGTTACTCTCTGAATCCCTTACTTTGTTTGTCATCGTCATTACTTTATATGTGTCTTGTTAATTTGTTTGCAGTCATGTGGAATCATTCTTTAAGGTGATAGTCAATTGACTATTAATTGGGTGAATGTGAGGGTAAGGGTGATTAGGGGGGACTAGGAGAGAAGTCTTTAGGCTCAAGTGTGTGAACTATTTGTTATGGTGCTGTAAGATTAGGGGGTTGTGTTTTATTCTATTTTGAATGGCCAGCTTGATGCAAATGCTAAGATTAAGAGCAAACAAGCTATTAGGAGAGATAGGAGCCTTCATATAGAACCTCTGTCAATTGTTTCATTTGCATTTAGGAGAAAATATGTTAGAAAGAAATATTCCTCTAAGTATAGGAATTTCAACCTAACCGGGGGAGCTCCAACCTAACTGTTGTATGTAAACAAGTTAAGATTCCCTATTCCTTATTACTCCTTTTATTAATCAGTCTGCAAAGTGTCTTTAGCTCATCTTTCTTTCTTTGAAAAGTCATGGGTTTGTCTTTGACCTTTGTACTTTTAAATTCTGCAGATAGGGATGGAAGAAGGAAAGCAAGAAGCTGTCCACATAGAGCAGAATTTTCTCCTCTTGATGACAAGAGCAAGTTGGTAAACTATTTTTGCTCTGCTCCACTTAAGCCAATCACATGTGAAGGTAACTGTGGAAGTCTCGTTGAAATGCTACAGACCTGTCATGGTGCTACTGGCAACAAGTAGGACTTGGCATATTTTCTTTTTTCCTACTAATTTTGTTTGCTGAAGCATAAACTTTTGGACTCATTCATGCTAATATTACTTATAATTTGGTGATCATATTATTTATAAATTGTAGTTCAGATCCAATATATGAATTGATTTCAATGCTTCCTAGTTTTATCTATTATTTGGTATTTAACTAGAGCTTAATGCCATATATTGTTTGGTTGATTTGTTTAATGCTGCAGACTCAATTCTGAATTTGCCTATTCTCAATTCTTAAATAGTAAACTTGTTGCATGAAAGAATACCTTGTTGAGTTCTAGTCTTAAGATTATCCTAATACATTCCTGTAATGAAGGTCCTGTTCCTGCATGCAAATCCTCCCTATCTCCTAAAAAGTTATATATACACACACATACTAGTTTTGGCTTTTGTTTATTCTACTTATGGTTTCTAGGCTCAGGTTGTAATTGCTATAAGTAACATCACCACCGATATTTGAGCAATTGTTTTAAAAGGATAGGCTGCTGCTGTTTGAATATCAATTTATTTCATGATATGTGTAATCTATTCAATCATCAATAGTTTAATACTGCAGGGAAAATAATATTAGAATTTGACTGGAACTGCAAGATATGCTATCATGAACACTCACCTTGGCATTGGTATGTGTTATTTCATGATTCTTTACTTTCATTTGTATAATACATGGGTTAAATTTTGTTATCTAATAGATACATGTTGCTTCTACTTCTCTGATGATTTGATGATTTAGAGCAAAGAAAAAGAGATGATCTTGAGTTACTTGGCTATGTTTTGATGTACTTGGATATTTTGGAATGCTCCAGCTACAAATAAGTAAATATCTCAAACTAACCATTTTCCTATCTGCTTGCTTTATCATTTTTCCATGTAATTATCCTTATTTGGTATACTACTTGCTACAAACATCCCGATATTATCTTTCACACCATCGAACTTTAGTTAAGATGATTAGTTAAGCTTATATGTTATTCAATGTATGCTACACTACATTGGGGATTGGTTAAACACATGTAAGTCCTCTCTGCTTTCTAGACTAGTGGCACCTGAACTTGGAATGTCTTCCATATTAAACATGCTTACAAAATGAAAAAGAGTTGAAGCTAACTGATTTGTAGTATGGTTAATAGGTACCTTCAATAATTTCAACCTTTTCGAATTGGCTTATCAATTCACTTTCTGAATTAGTATGGGGCTCAAATTGGTTAATTCCAAATACACAACATAATGACTAATTAAGATAATCATTTTCAGATGAGGAAGAAGGGGTTTCTGTTAGGCATAGGGGTCGTCCTTGTAAGAGGCAAAACATACCAGAAAAGAAACTTTTTGATGAGCAGAGTTCAAGTGACAATGAGGATTCCATTAGTGCATATGAACAAGATGAAGGGAGAAGACAAGAGGATGATGATGAAGATGCTCCATTTATACATTCAATCAGGTCATTCAATCTAGGGAGGAAAACAAAGTTCAGACAAGGATGGGGAATTGTGAGAGCTACAAATAATTTATCTGCTTCTAGAACATCAGGTATCTTGCATTAGCAAATCAAGATTTGGTATTCGTCTTGCTGCTAGACCGTAGAACTGTAGAAGCTATTCATACAGCATTTTAAAACAAATTTGCATGTCTGAGTTTGGAAATGAATTTTGCCTTTCTAGCCAAGATAATTTGAGATATCATAGAATATCAATTACGTGCTTGCTTGATAATTGATATTTTCACCTATTTAAAGTTAAAAGCAGTCACTGTGTTGTACATGCTTAACTAATGTGCTGCTGCTTCTCTTTTTCTTTTAATTTTTCAAATAACTTGTCTTGAAAACTTTGTAATTCAATCTTGTTTTGTTGAGCTTTTCTAACTGAGGTTGCAATTTCTTGAAGATTTTACAACCTATATAAATTTCTCCTCCAAAACAGACATAACTGATTGTAGCTGTTATCTTATGCTGCTTTGATATTTTTTTTTCTGGTTAATGTTGCCTCTTGTTAATATATGGTGAACGTTTGGTTCCAAGAAATATACATAATTGTTTAGTGATTTGTATCCACATTCCTATCCAAAAAAAACTAATGTGTTTCCCCTTAACTTTTGTCATTGTCTTTCGTTGTGCAGGGGCATCAAGCTAGTATTCCAAATAGTTTATATAATTTTTGTTGGCTTATTTTTGGGTTTTCGTGCTTTATAGGTGTCTGCAAACCTGAGCGGAGATGAAAAAAAGTGGACCATTGTTCTCTCCAAAAAAAAGAAACGATTAGAGTCGGCTAAGCCGACTCTAAATTAAATATTAAATATATTAAAATTATTGTCAGCTAAGCCGACACAGGTAATGTTAGCGTCCAGTTGTACATTGTGACGGCTTTCAGTGTCAGCTAGACCGACTCTACTAGCGTCCACCTTCGAAAACCGACGCAAGCAAAATTAGCTTCCAGGGTTTTAGAGTCCATGTGAGATCCGACGCAAGACTGACGCTAAAGTACCATATAGAGTCAGCTTTTTGATGTTAGAGTCGGCTTTTGGCCGACTCTAAAGGCCTGTTTTCTTGTAGTGTGATGACCCATGAAAATTAATATGATGTATATATTTATAAAATAATGTTACGTTTGTAATTTTATTTTTCATTTGCGTAAAACTGTCTTCCCAAACTGTTATCATCGAATGATCACACTGAAATAAGAATTTATGATATCATACATATTATTCAAACACTTCATTTTTAAACTAATCCTAGTCGGTTATTTATAAGCTTTAGTTGATTTTTTTTTATTTCTAGAAAATTCACAATATTCTTATTTGTTTCATTTTAATGTTTTTAAAATAAATTTACAGCAATTTTTTATTATTATCAAATAGCTTCTGGTTGACTTATTATTCTTCTCATGTAGAGATTAAATAAATAAAAAAGGTCATGATATTTAAAAAGATGAAACAAACTTACAATATTTGGAGAGGATAGAAATAAAAAAAAATACTACGTAAAATCATTTGATAAAGAAAAAGAATTTAAAACTTGTATTAAAAGAATGAAAAATAAAGGAGTAAAGTACCAATCCAAAAAATTATAAATTTTTAAGGGACTGAATGATAACCATTTGACTAACTATCATAATCAATTCTTTCCATCCGTACCGTACTACATGTTAAAATATAAAAATTTGAATTAATTTATATGCACATTTTAATAATTTAAAATTCATTTTATCAAAATCACGCTTATCTAATTTTAAAACAATCAATCCCTTAATTAAGCCCAATAATATATATATCCTAGTATTAAGATGTCATGTCTTTTAAGATCATCTCAATTACTATAGATATTTTACCTTGACATAAATTTACAGGTGAAAACAAAATTTTTTACAACTGTTGATATCATTGATACTTCATGTCTTTCAATATTTTACATTGACAAATTTACAAGTGAATAAAAATTTCTTTAAACTTCATTTTTGTATTTAATTCAATGTACGCTTAATTTTTGTGTAAGAAATCTCGGACTAGGTAGCTAGTGCTAAGCATATGGTCGGTCAGTTCGGCAGCTTAAGTCGGGAAATCTTTACATTTGAACGTTTATTTTATTTTTTTCATTTGCATATTAATATCCAAATACCAAACCGAACAAAGAGTCTATCTTGCACCCTATAAAGCAAGTGGATGTTAACCTTAATCCACGTTCAAGCTTAACTTTGCAAGAAAATAATTCATAAGAGTAGCATTTTTTTTGCTTTTAATCCTCTTGATTCATCTTAACTACTGTAATTGATTTACATAAAAAATTCTAAAAAAAAAAAAAACTACTGCAATTGACAAGAAGATAAAGTTAACTTTCGAAGAAATGTTGCAATGTTCAGTCTATTTTTTTTTTCTTTTCAAGGAGAAGTTAGATCAAATATTTTTTTCACTAAAACTCTTAAAAGTAAAAGGATTTTATTTATAATAAAGAAAAAAAAGAGCTTAAAAAAAAGTATGATGCTTTTCGGCGACTTATTATTTATTAATAAGGACAATCTTGGAATCCTGCTATGTTGGTTTTATATTCTTTTTAGTGACTTATTACTTCTTCTTTTTCTTTTGACTTTTTAATGAACCAATGCTCCCTTATATTTCTAATGGCTTTACATTTACAAGTTTGCACAATGACATGATAAAAGATTCAAATAACTAGATTTAAATAAAATTAAAAATTTTGAAAAAATTTATCAAACAATTTTTCATTTAAAAGGATCTTTCAAGCTAAAAAAATGAAAGTTTACAACCAATCTTTACTTTTTCTTTAAAACTTTTTATTGTTAATCTTAATTTAAAAATATATTTTAAGTAGAAAAAAAGCTGGACTTAACAAAAAAACCATTTACATCACTTCGACTTTTATGTTCCTTTCCGATGATTAAGTGAGTTTGGTTTTTCATATCTAGGCCTCAAATAAAAGTTCAACATGAATTTATCACTCACGTAGAATTCATGTTCAACAGAAAAATAAACACCCTAACATGTTTACAATTATAAATGAGCACGTGCAAATGGAAATAGAACCAAACCATTTAGTTATGTTTAGATGTCAATTTGGAGAATTTTAAAAGTACTTTTACTTTCAAAGTGGTCATTTTTTCTTCTTTTGTTTTGTAATTTAGAGATGTACATTTAAATTATCAAAAACATGTTCTCTACTTTTATCCAAAACATAATGTTAGACTCTTAAACTTTTTTTACGTTGCAAAAAAGGAGTCATTAAGGACTAAATTAATAAGGACTAAATTAAACAAAGATGGGTATATATTTATGTCCTATAGGTGACAATAGACATAAAATGAAGATGGAAGCCATCAAATTTGTACAAACCAGATCAAATAAATTTCTCACGTAACACTCTATAACCATAACTCTCAAAGCATATAAAAAATATTACATTAATAAACGAAAGAAATAAACATTCATGAATCTATATAATACACGACATACAACATGTGTTGTATTGTCATCCAGGATTTGTAGCACAACCATTGTTTTGGCAAAATTTCTTCGTATTTCCATTCTTATGGCTTTCCATGACAATTTTCGATTATGTTCCAACCTGACAAAGCACACACCAAAACTAAAATTTCTTCCTTGTTAGTGTCCATTTGTTTCCCCTGCTTCTTTACTAGTAGTTGTTTCATTTTGGTTCTCCAGACCAACTAAACCTTTGCTTTGGTGGACATCATGATCCTCTTCTTTGGATTCCAATTTGTTTGTGAGTGCGGGGGTTAAGCAAGAATGAAGTGTTTGGCCCTTTGGTCTTGAATCTAGCCCTGAATACATGGTAACAATCGCTTTAGTACATTTCACTCAATGTTTACTTTTCTTTAATAATAATGATCTTTTGTTGTTATTACCTATTTTTTGTGTTCTCATGGATGCTTTAGCCTTGTGCTTTTTTCCTTGAATATGATCGTTCAAGCCTTTCTCACTCGTTGCAGTAATCTGACATAGGTCACATCTCCACTCCCGCTTGACTTTCTTCTGCAAACTCTCATTGTCTTCAACTGCAGGTGTCACCGCTTTGCGCCATCCGCCATAATGTCCAGCATTTGGTCTAGCCTGCAATGGGATAAACAAAATGATTTATGCTCACTGGCCAATTAAAAGCTTCAACACAACAAAATATTCAAGGGACATTCTCAAACAAGGTGACATTTTTTAATCAAAAACTACGAGAAAAAAAAACCTTTTTCACAATCCAAACAACACTAAAGAAGTAGGAAAATATAATCAAAATTGAAGATAAAGACACAAAGGAAGGGTAAATTAAACACAAGACTATACACTAACCAGTAGGATCACTTTATCCTTGCTATTTTGCATAGCTTGTATGTTATCAACGTGGAAATGGGAGGGTAAACGGAATTGTGACCCGCGAAACGCGTAATTGTTATTAAACGAGATCCCCTCCGATCTTCGCATCGGGATTCCGAATGCTCTTTCTGATACCATTTCTCTCCTCACTTCCTCTTCTAGCTCTCGCCGTCGTGCCAATGATATCTCGCCAACAATTATTTCTCTCCTGATCTCCTCTTTCTCCATCTCCCGCCGTATTTGCTCTATCTCCAACTCTCGTTGGAACGCTTCCTCGGAATTGATCGGCACCGTCGTTCGGAAAACTCTGGGCGCCGAAACATTGCCGGAAAAACTACCTGGCACAAACTCATACCCTGGAAAGCGAATAGCGAAAATAATGAACTCATGTAACTAAAGTTTTTTTATTTTTTAAACTGCAAAACAAATGGCTATATATCTTGAAAGGAACGTGAAGAGAAGTGAGCATTACCTTGTAACGGGCAACTGGAGAAGTAAGCTACATCAGAAAGGGGGCGTGGTGGTGGCGATGTTGTTCTTCTGTTTTGGCCTTTAAGATTTTTGAACTTCATGACAAAGTTTGGAACGTGAAACTAAGGGAATGACGCGGAGAAAGAAAAACAAGTGCCAATAAAATCAAAGACAGTGTGAGTGTTTGTGTGCAGTGTTGAGTTTGAAAGGGTGATTAAATAGGGAAATTTTTCTCTCACTCTCTTGATAAAATTATTCCAATAAAGTTTGACTCCAATAATAAATTTAATATGGTCAAAGTTTGAAATAATTATTGTTTCAAATTTTAAGCATTAAATATTCATTGACTACACACATTTGATATTATTAATAAATTAAGAAGTGGATGACTCATAACTACAAATAATTGTCATGATGAATATAATAAATAAATATTTTTGAATATATCAATTATATTAAAATTAAAAATTATAATTTATATAAAAAAATATTTTGAATACATAAATTATATTTTACACTTAAGATAAATAGTTAAAAATAATATTTGTAGGAAGCCAAATAATATTTCATTTGGGTATCTAAAGATTAATTAAAAAATTAATAACAAAATATTTTATTAGAAAGAGATAAATTGATTAACAATTTTTAATATTTTCTGTTTAATTTTTTACTTTTTACTTTGTCAACCTATTAGCAATTTTCTTATTATTTCTAATCAATTAAAGGTATTTTTTTTAATTAATATATGATTGTAAAAAAGGAAAGTTAAAATCTTGAGTATTAAATGATAGCATTATTTTAATGCATTCTCCTTATGTTTCATATCAATAATACCATTAATAGTTTATTATATTTGACAAACCTTTTTTTTTCTGAAAAACATTTATTGAAATAATAATAAGCATGTATTGGTAAAATATTAAATATAACGTTTTAATGAAAAATTAATTTATTCTTTGACTTTTAATCTTACAGATATTAGTAAACAAAATTATTAACAAAGTTTAATTAATTTCTTTTGTTTAGACCACAGGTTTTTGGTCTCCCTCTGAGGGCAATCCTGTTTGAGCCGGGTAGGACCATTATGGGCGGCAAAATTCTTCTTCTGGGTATTTAACGTAGCTGCATACCAAAGACTTGAACTCGAGACCTCTGGTTAAGCTGTAATAACTCTACGTTAGTTTATCCACGCACTTGGTGGTAAAGTAAACTGAAAAGATAAGTAAAATTAAAAAGTGATACTTTATTCATCATTAAATTGAATTAAAACAATTTTAAATATAACTTGCTTAAATTGACTTTGGATATATATTTAATTTTTCATTATAAACATTTTTTTTTACTTTAAACCATTTAAATTTAAAAATAAGTTTATCATTTAAAAATTTCTTAAAAAATCTATTTAAATAAATTTTTACTTATTTTTTATTTTCTAATTAAAAATGCCATGTTTTGAAAAGAATAGTGTTGACAACTTGATAATTGTAGAAAGGCTTAAATATGTTTTAGGTCCCTGATAAATGATCGATTTTTGTTTTAGGTCCTTAATAAATTTTTTCATTGCATTGGATCTTTGATATATCAAAACTTTTGTTTTGAGTCTCTATCGTCAGTTAAGTGATGATGTGACATCATCTAAACATATATTCCCAATATATATCAACCGTTGAGATGGTGTCACGTCATTACATAACTGATGGCAGGAATTCAAAACAAAAGTTTTGATATATCAGGGATCCAATGCAACGAAAAAATTTATTAGGGATCCAAAACAAAAATTGGTCATTTATCCGGGACCTAAAACATATTTACGTCTTGTAGAAAATTATTATTATGATTATTCTAAGTCTTCATACTATTGAGGCAACAAATAAATTTAATGAGGGGTTTTACACTAGTAATAGAACAAACAACACATAGATTGTTGTATATTGTCAGGGACCTGAAACATATTTAAGTCTTGTAGAAAATTATTATTATGATTATTCTAAGTCTTCATACTCTTGAGGCAACAAATAAATTTAATGAAGGGTTTTACACTAGTAATAGAACAAACAACACATAGATTGTTGTATATTATCAAGGACCTAAAACATATTTAAGTCTTGTAGAAAATTATTATTATGATTATTCTAAGTCTTCATACTCTTGAGGCAACAAATAAATTTAATGAAGGGTTTTACACTAGTAATAGAACAAACAACACATAGATTGTTGTATAAAAGTTTTCTCTTTAATCTAAAACTACAAATTGAGAGGAGAGAGACTAACGTGGAGTTGGAGGACAACTCACAGCATGAGGCTGATCAGGATAATCTCACCTGAAAGCGTAGACTAGTGGGTTTGGGTCGAATCTGTTCCTCCCTCCACTGCTCTTCCATTCCAATTCAACACAAACCCTTTTCTCAATGCCTCTCAAACCCCTCCTTCTCCATCTTCCACAGTTGCATTCACTCAAATGTTGACTTTTGTAGGAATAGTGAAACTTAGATGCATTGACTCAAATGTTGACAACTCTAGCTGTGGTCATGTGATGTCCACTGTAATTTGGTCAGCGGGTTCACATTTGCAGCAGTTTAATTACTACTAGAGGGATGAAGAAAATTGCTTATTATTGGTTCTTTGATTGAAATTTTACCAAAGGACCAAGACACATTTTTGGAAGACATAGTTCTGCAATTCAATCTGAGTTTAAGCCTTAAAGGATCTTTCTCTTCATATATGAACTTTTCAAGAGATCCATTGGATATTTAACTGCCATAAGACTTCCATTTTGTAACCTCCCTTTGTATACGCTACCATACCCTCCTTGGCCTAATTTGTTTTTGAAGGAGTGGGTCATTCTTTACCTCCAAATAACTGTACCTTTTTGGCTGAAAGGTGGCCATGTTGCTTCAGAAAATTATCAATCTCAATCATTCGGTAAGTGGGATTCTCCTTGCGGCAATAATATCTTCGTAAGATGCAAGCCATGACCATCAAAGCTCCTAACACTCCAGCAACTGAAGTAGCTGTAGGTTTATTTTTATTAAGAAGTTAGAATGAGGGAAAAAAAAAAGTACACTTTCATGATAGTTTATTTTCTTATTAACTTTTCTGGAGGATATACTTTTGCTAAAAGGAGTCACCAAACTTCCTTTCTACAAGCAACCACAAATGAAGAATTTAATAAATCTACAGCCCCCCTCCCTTTTTCTGCATTCAAATCAAATATCACAGATCACAGATGTGTCTACATTAGAAATATGATTGGCTTATATTAGAGAAGTCCATCAATCAGAGAAGAAATTCAACCTATTTTTGGTCTTCTTGTCTCTGTACAATATTATTAGTAGTTGGGTGGGATATATATAGTTAGGACAATATCTTTTGTTTGGAAAGTTGCTCAAGTAATCGTGATCTTAGGAGTTGGATTCGTACAGTGAGGGGCCTAATTGGTGATATGCAATTTCTTATATTGATAGTAGAGTTAATGCTAGGATGGATTATTTTTTTTGTTGGGTTGTATGATCATGATCGTGCTATGTGGTTATAACAGTTTTGTTATGATACAACTCTGTTATAGTACAAAGCACTGCTGATGTAATTCCTCTTGGCTGGGAGCTTTGCCACTTCTTGTGACACTCCTTGCTTTTTATAATATTAATTCCTTTCTTTTTGGCTGTTCAAAAAAAACTAATAATTTACAAAAGTTTTATTTGTGGGTTTAAATTTAAATAAATCATTGGCAAAGATAATCAGGGGTATAAAACGTTGTACCTGCTGCTATCACTATCTTCACCTTCTTTTTTTTTTTTCTCTCTTGAAAACATAGAAAAGGGGAATAAAAAAAAACTTTTAGTCTCCATATGCCTTTATTAGTGTTGGTTTAATTTGAGATAAAGAAAATGTAGAAGAGAATAGTAGCAGAGAAGGCAACATGACTGAGAGTTTTTCTACTACAGAAGCATATTTATTTTATTGAATATGACTTATATTTAAATACATTCAAATAACTGAATAAAAAGATCATGCTCCATGATTTTAGGAGCTGCTACTAATAATGGGAAAACAGAATCAGAAACTAACTTATCCACTAACAGCACAATAACAAATTCTTATCAATTAACTAATTGACTTATTCAAACTAAAAATTAAAACTGCCTTGATAGCATCTAAGGCACGTTCCCAACACTCCTCCTTGCCTTGGAGGCTGCAAACTCCTATCTTCTTCCTCAAAAATTCAACCTGCTGAATTACAGTGTCTTGGAGAAGACATCAACAACCTGATCTTCCGTTCTACACGAGAATTTTCCTGCTGAAATACTATTGTTTTCTTCTCATGTGATTGGGCCTTGGCATTTTCAACTTTCAAGTTCTTAGTCAGGGACTTTAAACACTTCTCACCATGCTCCATTTTTGCAGCTTTCTCCTTTATTTTGTCTTCCTTTTTAGCCAAAGTTCCAGAAAAATTTTCTCTTAAAGCATCTTCACTTAATTGTATCAGCTTGTTTGTGCACTCCTGCATAATAGCTTCAGATTTTTCTTCAGTAGCACCACTTCGGGACTTAGGGGCTGCTATTTCAAAATCAGCTTGATCTTCTTCAGCTTTCTGCCTCTTCTGCCACAATTTAGTGATATTTTCTTGTATTGGAAAAGCAATTTGCTCCTCCTCCAATGGATTTAAAGCAAAGCTTTTTCCTCTCATTTTTACTTTGAGAATATCTTTGTCATCTGCATCTTTAATCAAGAAGCTTTTGTTTTCAAACACTTTATAACCTTTCTCAACTAGTTGTCCAACACTCAACAAATTCTGATCAATTTCAGGAACATACAACACATCAGAAATGAACTTTGTACATGAGTAGGTTGAGATTACTATTGTTCCTTTTCCATTCACAGCAATGTACTTGCCATTTCCAAACAGATATAAAAATAGAAGAAATTAGAAAAATTAAGTTTAGAAAAATTTTCCATAAACACTCTTGAAAAAGAAGATCTAACAATAAATAAACTAAGAAATTATCCAAAATTAAGAAATTATTATTCAAGACCTTCACCTGCTGATGTTCAATTTGAAGAACGAAGTGAATTAGTTCAAAACTCATTTACATGAAGCGACATACTAGAATGGAATTTAGATGGATTAAGTGAACAAGCTATATTAGACTTAACTTGTCAAATGACAATGGCAGCAACTGCTTATAAAACTAAAGGATGTTCAGATAAAAGTGCTGCAATAGCTATAGTTCAAGGATTTACAGGACAGTTAAAAGGATGGTGGGACAATCTATGTACAGAAAATGATAAAGTTTCAATACTAAATAGTATAAAAGCTGAGAATCAAGAACAAGATGCAGTATCAACACTTATATATACAATAATTCAAAACTTTATAGGAGATCCTAATATATTTAAAGAAAGAGCAGCTAGTCAATTAGCAAATCTATATTGCCCCATAATGTCAAATTATAGATGGTATAAGATACATTTTTATCAAAAATAACCTTAAGAGAAGATGGATTTGCAGGATATTGGAAAGAAAGATTTATAGCAAGACTTCCTAAATTATTTTCAGAAAAAGTAAAAATGAATTTAGAAAAACATTACGGAAAACCAATAATGTATGATAGTTTAACTTATGGACAAATACATAACATAGTTATAGATACAGGAATACAAGTATGTACTGACTTTAAATTACAAAACAAAATGCGTAAAGAAAGTATGACTAATAGAAGAGAAATAGGAACATTTTGTCATCAATATGGTATAGAAGTCATTAGAGCACCAAGTACTCAGGTTAAGAAGAAAAATAAAAAAACCATCAACTAATGATAGAAAACCATACATAAAAAATACAATAAAAATACTTTTCAAACTCAAAATAAAGAACAAAATCAAAAACCAAAAAGAAAACCTAAATATAAAAAACTTCCTAAAAAAAGATAATGCTTGCTGGAAATGTGGTAGAATATGACATTATGCTAGTACCTGTAAAGTACAACAAAAAATAAATGAATTAGAAATAGATGAAAAATTAAAACAAAGCCTTATTAATATATTAATAAATTCAGAACCTGAAGAATCTTCCTCTGAAAATGAAGAATATGAAGATGATACAATATATCAATTAGAAAATGAAACCTCTGAAAACTTTGAAACTTCTGATGAAGAATACTGTTTAGGTCCAGAATTATGTACCTGCACAGACTGTAAAACATTAAATATGTTAACTAAAGATCAAACTACAACTTTAATATCAATAATAGATAAATTAGAAGATTCTCCATTAAAAGATGAATTTTTACAACAATTAAATAATTTAATACAAAGAGATGAAAATAATAGAACAAAAATAAAAGCAATAGATATGAAAGAAATTTACAACAGATTTAAAAAATCAAATAATCAATTATCTATAAAAGACTTACAGGATGAAATTAAAAATCTTAAGCAAGAAATTCAAATTTTAAAGCAAAATGATATTACTTTAGAATATAGATTATTAGAATTAGAAGGAAAAGAAATATTAAAAACACAAGAAAATAGTCAATACATTCCTAATGAAGAAGAAACATCAAATCAAAATTATATTAATTTATTAAGTATAATTACTACACATAAATGGCATTGTGAAGTAACTTTAATAATTAAAGAAGACAAGTTTAACATGATAGCTCTCATAGATTCAGGAGCAGATATTAATTGTATACAAGAAGGATTAATACCTACTAAATATTATGAAAAAACTTTAGAAGGAGTTACCAGTGCAAATGGATCAAAAATGAATATTCAATATAAATTATCAAATGTAAAAATTTGTAAAAACAAAAATTGTTATAATACTTCTTTTGTATTAGTAAGAAACATGAATACTTCATTAATATTAGGAACCCCATTTCTAACTTTATTATATCCTTTTCAAGTCACTACAAATGGATTAATAACTACAACATTAGGTAAAGAAATATGTTTTGAATTTATAAAACCTCCTAGATCAAGAGAATTAAATTTGCTTAAAGATTCATCAATAAGTCAAATAAACCTAATAGAAAGAAAAAAGAAACACATAAGTATGTTAAATAAAGAAATCCAATATAAAAGAATAGATGAACAACTCAAGAATTCAAATATGCAAAATATTATAAAAAAAATTCAAGACAAAATAGAAAAAGAAATCTGTGAAACTAACCCAATAGCATTTTGGCATAGAAAAAAGTATGAAATATCATTACCATATATAGATGGATTTAATGAAAAAGATATTCCAACTAAAGCAAGACCCGTACAAATGAATCAACAATACTTAGAATATTGTAAACAAGAAATACAAGAATATTCAGACAAAGGACTAATTAGACCATCAAAATCTCCATGGAGTTGTTCAGGGTTTTATGTCATGAACGCTTCAGAATTAGAAAGAGGGGCGCCAAGATTAGTCATTAATTATAAACCTCTTAATAAAGTATTAAAATGGATAAGATATCCTTTACCTAATAAAGGCAATTTAATTAAAAGACTTAATAATGCAACAATCTTTTCAAAATTTGATATGAAATCAGGTTACTATCAAATTTCGGTGCGGGAGAAAGATAAGTATAAAACTGCTTTTGTAGTACCTTTTGGTCATTATGAATGGAATGTAATGCCACAAGGATTAAAAAATGCTCCAAGTGAATTTCAAAATATAATGAATGATATATTTTACTCATACATGGAATTTGCAATAGTATACTTAGATGATGTCTTAATTTTTTCAAAAAATATTAATCAACATATAGAACATTTAAATAAATTTATAGAAATTATTAAAGAAAATGGATTGGTAGTGTCAGCAAAAAAGATGAAAATATTTCAAACAAAGACAAGATTTTTAGGATATGAAATATATCAAGGAACAATTACTCCAATACAAAGATCAATAGAATTTGCTGATAAATTTCCAAATGAAATAAAAGATAAAAATCAATTACAAAGATTTTTAGGATGTGTCAACTACGTAGCAGACTTTATTCCAAATATCAAAATTTTGTGTGCCCCATTATACAAAAGATTAAGAAAAAATCCTCCTGCTTGGTCAGAAGAAATTACTCAAGTAGTAGAACAGCTAAAAAAGATAGTAAAAAGGTTACCCTGTTTAGGAATACCAGACCTAGATGCCTTCCTAATAGTAGAAACAGATGCATCAGAATTAGGTTATGGTGGGATTCTTAAACAAGTATTTCAAAACTCTTCCAAAGAGCAGGTAGTCAGATATCATTCGGGTATTTGGCATCCAGCTCAGCAAAAATACTCTACTGTTAAACAAGAAATTCTTTCAATAGTCTTATGTCTTCAAAAATTTCAAGATGATTTATTCAATAAAAGATTTTTAGTTCGAACTGATTGTAAAGCTGCTCCTAGTGTTTTACAAAAAGATGTTCAAAATTTGGTTTCAAAACATATATTTGCTAGATGGCAATCTTTACTTTCTTGTTTTGATTTTGATATTGGACATATCAAAGGAAAAAATAATTCTATACCAGATTTTTTAATAAGAGAGTATTTACAGGGCTCAAAATGAGTACAAAGCCCAACAGCAAAGATCAATACGGTCCCCCACTGGGTACCCCTAAAGTTACAAGCTCAATATGGCTTCCAGCCCCTATAACTCCTACCATGACTCCCAGAATAAGAAAAGAAATAGTAAGACCCACAATAGCCAATATAGTTAAAACTTCACCTTCAAGAATAGTACAATCACCAGGCCCTTTAAACCCTTTAACCAATTATTCCAATAGATTCACCCCCCTTCAATACCAAAATACTCTTGTAGGTCCCAGAGATTTTATTACTCAATCCTCCCATGAAGAAGAAAATTATATAGACAAAGATGAAGATCTTCCAATAATGGTACTAGAAAAATCCTGGACTCAATCAACCAATCCACGACAGTTAGCCTCAACCCTTTTCCCTCAAGACTTTCATTACCCTCCAATAAATTTATTAAAAACCAGAACTTTTTATGAGTTTATACTCATAGATACAGACTCAATAGAATTATGGCATAACAAAGATCACCAGGGAAACATTCAGTTTTCAAAATTCAAAATCTTAAAGGTTTTAACCCCTCAAGATTGGAACCAACCCTTATATTCGTCAAAACCATTCTCAAGAGCCTTTAATCCCCAGACCTTTACTTATTATGATTACATGGATGCATGGAGCCATATGTTATACTTAAGTCCAGATCAACACTCCTGGTTTATTTGGTTTAGAAAAGGGATACCTTTAAACTTTCCCAAATGGTTTATTAAATGGTTTCTCGACTTTGGTCCAATTCCGGCAATATTTCCTGACCAAGTTGAAGAAATTTATAAGTACTTCAAAGAACATTCAACATTTGTACCTGGATATCGATTCATATCATTTGTAGCTTCTCAAGGAATTACTTGGATAATGGCTTGGGAATACATTTATACTCGACTTTATGACAATATTGATATCAGAATGTTGACAAGACAAATAAAGGTAAAATGGTGGAAGAAGTTCAATATTGAATTACTCAATAAAGCAAAAATCAATGAATGGTTAAAAACTCATCAAGAACCAAAATCTCAGTTAGAAAAAGATTCTGAACAAGAAGCCTTATTTCTAGCAGAAAAACAAAAGATTATGGCAGAATTAGCATCAGCCACTTCGCAAGAAGAATTTGAAGACCGGCTAAAAAAAGTAAGATCTGTACCAGATAAGAATGCAGAAGAAGAATCCGGAGAAAGCACCTCTCAGTCAAATCCATATCTTCACAATGGAGATATGTTTGATTAAGTGGTCCAATAAGAAGTGTCGGCAGAAGACGACAACAATAAAGTTAAAAATCTTTTGCTACAGTGTTTTTCCTTCACCTATGGCTCTGATACCATCAGAGACATAATCGGATACCATAATAAAAATTGAAGAGTAATCGAAGAGTGATTGACGAGTAATGGAAGGTAAAATATCAGAGTAATTGAAGACAAAACTTAATTGGAAAAATAAGAAGGATAGGACTTACAAATGAAAGCTTTAAAGTAGAAGACAAGGCAGAGAGCGTGCAAAGATTTGAGAAATTTTTAAAGTGGATTTCATTCAGAAAAAACCTCTGCCTTCTAAGGCTCATAATGAGACCTTATATAGCGGAGGAAGCTAAGCATAATTTACACTCAGGGGTACATAGGATCCCTCATTATTAGGGGTAAAAGGAGAAAGTATAAATTTACAACTGGCACACCTATTAAACAGATAAGATGGCCGACACTCTAAAAGCAGAAAGGACTAAAGTAATTTACAGCTAGGGTCAAGTGACTTGCCAACGCAAAAGATTTTTAACTTTATTGTTGTCGTCTTCTGCCAACACTTATTATTATTATTATTATTATTATTATTATTATTAAACCCAAATAACTTTTTAGTGAGGTACAACAATTTTTCTTTAGACTTTAATGAATGGAATTCGTTTTAGCTATCTACAAGTAAAAATACTTAGTAGAGGTTGTTCTTTAGCATTAATCCCACCTATGACATCACCTTTGTCTTGGTGCTAACATTTATCTATTTGTGGACTTCACCGAGGTTAGCTACTTCTTAGGTGTTGACCTTGTGCTTAAATTATTACTCGACTTTTGGCATCTTGTTCTTCCATGTTTTATTAATCATGAATATCTCTCATGGAGCACTTTTAGTAGTAGCATTGCCAAGATTGCAAGCACAAGTACTAACAAAGAAATCATCTTATTTATTGTTTACACTTTCTCTTTTTATATAGCAAGTTGACCCTTTTCTCCCATGCTATGATGAGAGAAGCTCTTTTGGTAAAAAAAAATGAAATGCTCTTATAATTGATTTGATTGAAGTGATGAGTAATGACTATAGGGTGTAGCACTTGGGAAGGTAAACAAGATCAAGTTATTGATTGAGATATCAGGAGCCAAGTTCGGTGGAAGGAAGTATGGAATGTCTAAACTGGCTTCTAATGGAAATCTATATCTGAACATCCGTGGTGAGGCTCGCAAAGAAGCTTTCACTATTTAAACAACTGTTATTTACATTCGTTTGAATTTGAATCTTGGAACCAAAATTCGTTTCGTGATTCAGTATTGGATGTCTATAAAAGAGTTATGTGTTGCTTATGTGATCGAGTTCAAGCTTTATTCCTTTTCTTCTTAGAAAATAATATTTTGGACTTTGTGGTATTGTCATGAAGTGGATGAAGTTCCCCGACCAGTTCCTATTGCTGCAAGTTTTAAGGGGCTATTGTCAGTAGGTTCTTCCTTAGGTGCCTCCTTTTGCTTTAAAGCAATCACAGGAGGAATGTCGACCTCATGTGAAAAGAGAGAGCTAAGTCCTACATTAGCACGACAACCATGAAGAAGAAAAGTAATCTTTCAATCTACAACAATCAAAAAAGGATCAACACCATTCTGTAAAAGACTTACTTTTCTGAAGAAGTAGCAAGCCTCATGACTAAGCTAAAAAAAGGAGAAGTCATGAGTTCTGAGCAAATAGTAGGCACCAATGAATATAATTCAAAATTCAAGTTGTGTGCAAGTTGTACTAGCTAAGGAAGGAGGAGGAACTAACTATGTGATGGAGACAACTCACAATGAATCTCCTTGACCTCCAAGCCTCTCAAGACAAGGAGTAACGGATCTCCTTGGCCTCTAAGACAATGTGCAATGGTCATCTTCAAGAAAGTCTATATAAGGACATTGAAGTGTAGTTGGAGTTCTTTGCTAGAAAGGAAGACTGTATAGAAAAGACATAGGTCAGAAGCCTTATCAGCTTCTGATGCTAGACTTCCTTAGCCTAGACTCTCTTGTTTTGTAGAGGCAAATCTATCTAGCCATAGAGAGTCTGTAAACATCTTCTCAAGGGGAGCTTACTGATGAGTTTTCCCTGTGAGACATATTAGGTACCTATCCAAATAGAACCCGTTTAGGATAGGGAACCTCAAAAGAGTAATCAGGGGATTACTGCTTCTAAAGGTTTAGAGTGACCACAACATGTTGTTGTGTTGGTCAAGTAGCAGTTGTTATTGAGGGTTCGAAGCCTGAAGAGGCTTTTCGAAAGAATACTTGGGTAGATAGCCTGCAAAGGCTTAGAGAATATTGGGGTGAAGCCTGGAGAGGTTTTTCGAAAGAATACTTAAGGGGAGCCTGCAGAGGCTTAAAGAATACTGAGGTGTAGGAGCTTGTGGAGGCTTCAGTAAAAAAAGAATACCATGGTTGGTGCTTGTGTTAGTGAAAATCCTACAGGTGTAGGTACTGGACGTAGCTTGGGTTGGGGTGAACCAGTATAATTCATGCGTGTGCTTTATCCTTCTTACTGCTTTTGATTTGTGTGTTTCTAAATCATTACCTTGAGCAACACTATTTTTGACATGATTATATCTTTGATATAAATTCTTTTAAACCTGCTCAAATTGTTTTACATGTCCAAAATCAAACACCTATTCATCGCTTTGTATTGACCAAAAGATATTCTACCTACCCTGAATCTGACATTTTTATGAGTAGCTTCTAAAGCAGTATATGAAAGTATTTTTGTATGATTCTTATTGAATAATCATTTTATACAAAGTACTATATATAAAAGGATAATGTTTGCTTTCAACAAAGCTTCTTGAATTTGGTACTCTGATATATCTTTAGAACTTCAGAAGCCAAGTGTTCTTTTGCAGAAAAACCCATAGTCGGTTAAATATCACTATTCAACCCCTCCTTCTAGTGACCTTCTGATCCACTTCAATTCCAAATAGATTAATAACGTCTTAAAAAACTGTCATTTGTCTTGCTCTAGAAATATACCAACCTTTAATAGGGATTTTGTTACTAGTAAAGACAAAGATCATTTATGTTACTAGTATTAGGCTGTGAAGTTTAGGTTCCGTTATTGCTATTTTGTTTTGTTGTATTGGGTTGTCTTTTTTTATTATTTTATCAATGTTAGTTTTAATAGCAAAGTTGAGGGGTTTTGGATATTATCCCAAAAGAGATATATGATTAAAATGTATTTTAATTATATTATATATGAAATTAATATTTTGATTACATTGAAATTCAGTTTATTTATTTATTTTTAAAAAAAATGAGATATATATTTAAAAATAAAAATTAAAAAATTGTAAAATCAACTGAGAAGAAAAAATTTATAAAATAAATATTAATATAGAATGTGGATTTTATCAAGCTGCATCTTTAGAGAATTTTGTTAAGAAAATAACAATTAAATTAGTAATCAATGAATAGCTGATAGCTGGTAATGCAGTAAAAAAAAAAAAAAAACTTATAGCTGGTAACAGTTAGTATGGAAGGGGAAGGAGAAGGAGTAAATGTGTTTTTGAAAAAAAATAAAATTCCTGTGCAACAAAATAAAAAAATATTGATCATTAAGACATAAAAATAGATATATGTAAATATGTTATGCTATAGTGAATATTATTATTGATTATATATATATATATATATATAATATGTAATATGTTAATATTTTGTTCTTAAAAAAATGGATAAAAAACTTGCCCGTGTGTTGCAAGGGTGACAAATAAAAAATATTTATTTACAAATATTCTTTGAAATTTGGATTTACTTTAACCAAAGTATTAATTTATTCACGATGTTTTAAAACAATATATATAGTGTATGGTTTACATGTTAAACATTTGTTGTTATTGAGAGATCCAAATAAGTCAAACTATAATTTATATTTAAAGTTGTAATTGATTTTTAATTCATATTATACAATTCCATAATATAAACGTGGACCAACAAAACAATTAAAGTAATATTATATGAAATAGTTTTATATTCAATCTACTTTGTGTAACAAAGCGAATGTTTATATTCAATGTGTTTTAATTGTAAAAAAAAAAAAAGAAAAAAAAAAGAAGAACTGACCTAACTAGGTCGTAGATACTGAGTTAGAACAAAAACTAAGTGTGTGCACCTAACCTTCTACAACATCTAGAAAATACCTACATGAGAAAGCAACACTTAATCGCTTAATTTTTCTTGTTTGCTGTGTTAGTTCCAGCTATTCATTTTCTCCATCAAAGGCTCTCATTTACTGGACAATCAAGTTCACCTGGACATTTTCCTATTAGAAAACCAGAGTGACCATGGAGCTGTGGTGGTTTTGCGCCAACATGTCTTTCGAGAAGCGGTGAATGGAATGTAAGAGATAGTGCTAAAAATGCCATGTTTTCAAAAGAACTGTTGACAACCTGATAATTGTAGAAAATTATGATTAATTTATGATTATTGTAATTCTTCATACTCTTGAGGCAACAAATAAATTTAATGAAGGAGTCGTGCATCATTGCACGGGTTTTACACTAGTAATAGAACAAACAACACATAGATTGTTGTATAAAAGTTTTCTCTCTTTAATCTAAAACTACAAATTGAGAGCAGAGAGACTAACATGGAGCTGGAGGAAAACTCCACTGCTCTTGCATTTCCTGCAGTCAGTGTTATTCCAATTCAACACAAACCCTTTTCTCAATGCCTCTCGAACCCCTCCTTCTTCATCTTCCACCGTTGCGTTCACTCAAATGTTGACTTTTGTAGGAATAGTGAAACTTAGATGCATTGACTCAAATATTGACAACTCTAGCTGTGGTCATGTGATGTCCACGGTAATTTGGTCAGCAGGTTCACATTTGCAACAGTTTAATTACTACGAGAGGGATGAAGAAAATTGCTTATTATTGGTTCTCTGATTGAAATTTCACCAAAGGGCCAAAACACACTTTTGGAAGACATAGTTCTACAATTCAATTTGAGTTTAAGCCTTAAAGAATCTTTCTCTTCATATATGAACTTTTCAAGAGATCCATTGGACATTTAACTGCCATATACATACGCTACCATACCCTCCTTGGCCTAATTTGTTTTTGAAGGAGTTGGTCATTTTCTTTACTTCCAAATAATATCCATGTCCATCAAAACTCCCAACGCTCCAGCAACTGAAATAGCTGTAGGTTTATTTTATTAAGAAGTTAGAATGAGAGAAAAAAAAAAGTATACTTTTCATGATAGTTTATTTTCATATTAACTTTTCTGGAAGAGATATTTTTGTTAAAAGGAGTCACTAGACTTCCTTTCTACAAGCAATCACAAATGAAGAATTTAATAAATTTACAGCCCCCCTTTCTGCATTCAAATCAAATAAATTAATTTAACCTAATTGAAAAAAAATAGTTTAAGGACCTAATTAAAAATTCTTGAGTATTATAGGGACTTACAGATTAATTTAACATAGTTTTAATGACTTTATATTTACAAATTTGCTCAGTGACATGAAAAAAGAACCAAACTCCTAGAAAATTTATGTTTAATAACTTGATTTCATTAACAAAGTGATTTTTGAAATTTTTATTATTTGCAAATTATTATTAAAACAAATTTTTTAACCAAAGTAATTTTATGAAAATAAAATTAATTTACACAATATTTTTTATATTATAAATATACTTTTTCTTTAAATAAAATAACTAGATTTAAATAAAATTAAAAAAATTTATATTATAAATATACTTTTATCCAAAACATAATGTTAGAGTCTTAAACTTTTTTTACGTTGCAAAAAAAAGAGTCAATAAGGACTAAATTAAACAAAGATCAGTATATATTTATGTGCTATAGGTGAAAATTGACATAAAATGAAGATAGAACCCATCAAATTTGTACACACCAGATCAAATAAATTTCTTACATAACACTCTATAACCATAACTCTCAAAGAATATAAAAAATATTACATTAATAAATGAAAGAAATAAACATTCATGAACCTATATAATACACGACATAAAACATGTGTTGTATTGTCATCCAGGATTTGCAGCACCACCATTGTTTTGGCAAAATTTCTTCGTATCAGCCAGTTGCTTTTTTCCATTCTTATGGCTTTGCATGACAATTTTCGATTGAGTTCCAACCTGATAAAACGCGCACCAAAACTTAAATTTCTTCCTTGTTAGTGTGCATTTGTTTCCCCTACTTCTTTACTAGTAGTTGTTTCATTTTGGTTCTCCAGACCAACTAAACCTTTGCTTTTGTTGACATCATGATCCTCTTCTTTGGATTCCAATTTGCTTGAGTGTACAGGGGTTAAGCAAGGATGAAGTGTATGACCTTCTGGTCTTGAATCTCGCCCTAAATACATGGTAACAATGACTTTAGTACATTTCACTCAATGTTTACTTTTCTTTAATAATAATGATGTTTTGTTGCTCTTACCTATTTTTTGCATTCTCGTGGATGTTTTAGCCTTGTGCTTTTTTCCTTGAATATGATCATTCAAGCCTTTCTCACTCGTTGTAGTAATCTGACATAGCTCACATCTCCACTCTCGCTTGACTTTCTTCTGTAAACTTTCATTGTCTTCAACTGCAGGTGTGACCGCTTTGCGCTTTCCACCATAATGACCAGCATTTGGTCTAGCCTGCAATGGGATAAACAAAATCATTTATGCTCATTGGCCAATTAAGAGCTGCAACATAACAAAATATTCAAGGGACATTCTCAAACAAGGTGACAATTTTTAATCAAAAATTAAGAAAAATAAACTTTTTCACAATCCAAACAACACACCAAAGAAGAAGTAGGAAAATAAAATCAAAATTGAAGATAAAGACACAAAGGAAGGGTAAATTAAACACAAGACTATACACTAACCAGTAGGATCACTTTATCCTTGCTATTTCGCGTAACTTGTCTGTTATCATCATGGAAATGGGAGGGTGAATGGAATTGTGACCCGCCAAACCTATTATTGTTATTAAATGAGATCCCCTCCGATCTTTGCATTGGGATTCTGAATGCTCTCTCGGATACCATTTCTCTCCTCACTTCTTCTTCTAGCTCTCGCCGTCGTGCCAACGCTATCTCGCCAGCAATTATTTCTCTCCTGATCTCCTCTTTCTCCAACTCCCACTGTATTTGCTGTGTCTCCAACTCTCGCTGGAACGCTTCCTCAGCATTGATCGGCACCATCGTTGGGAAAACTCTGGGTGCCAACACATTGTTGGAAAAACTACCTGGCACAAACTCATACCCTGGAAAGCGAATAGCAAAAAAAATGAACTCATGTAGCTAAAGTTCTTTATTTTTTAAATTGCAAAACAAATGGGTATATACCTTGAAAGGAACGTGAATAGAAGTGAGCATTACCTTGTAATGGGCATCTGGAGAAGTAAGCTACATCAGAAAGAGGGCGTGGTGGTGGCGATGTTGTTCTTCTGTTTTGGCCATTAAGATTTTTGAACTCCATGACAAAGTTTAGAACGTGAAACAAAGGGAAAGACACAGAGAAAGATAAACAACTGCCAATGAAATCAGAGAAAATATGAGTGTTTGTGTGCAGTGTTGAGTTTGAAAGGGTGATTAAATAAGGAAATTTCTCTCACTCTTTTGATAAAATTCTTCCAATAAAGTTTGACTCCAATAAAAAAATTTAATATGAATAAATTTAATATGGTCAAAGTTTGAAATATTTATTGTTTCAAATTTTAAGCATTAAATATTCATTGACTACATACATTTGATATTATTAATAAATTAAGAAGTGGATGACTCATAAATACAAATAATTGTCATGATGAATATAATAAATAAATATTTTTGAATATATCAATTATATTAAAATTAAAAATTATAATTTATATAAAAATATTTTGAATACATAAATTATATTTTACACTTATGATAAATAGTTTCAATAATATTTGTAGGAAGCCAAGTAATATTTCATTTGGGTATCTAAAGATTAATTAAAAAATTAATAATAGAATATCTTATTATAAAGAGATAAATTTATTAACAATTTTGAATGTTTTCCATTTAATTTTTTACTTTTTACTCTGTCAACCTATTAGCAATTTTCTTATTATTTCTAATCAATTAAAGGTATTTTATTTTTAATTAATATATGATTGTAAAAAAAGGAAGTTAAAATCTTGAGTATTAAATGATAGCATTATTTTAATGCATTCTCCTTATGTTTCATATCAATAATACCATTAATAGTTTATTATATTTGACAAACTTTTTTTTAACATTTATTGAAATAATAATAAGCATGTATTGGTAAAATATTAAATATAATGTTTTAATGAAAATATTAATTTATTCTTTGACTATTATTTTTATAGATATTAGTAAACAAAATTATTAATAATGTTTAAATAAATTTTTTTTTGTTTGAACCACAGGTTTTTGGTCTCCCGCTAAGTGCAATCCTGTTCAAGCCTAGTAGGACCATTCTGGATGGTAAAATTCTTCCTCCGAGTATTTAATGTAGCTGCATACCCAGGAATCGACCTCGAGACCTCTAGTTAAGCTGGAATAACTCCACACTAGTTGATCCACGCACTTAGTGGTAAAGTAAATTGAAAAGATAAGTAAAATTAAAAAGTGATACTTTATTCAACATTAGATTGAATTAAAATAATTTTAAATATAAATTGCTTAAATTGACTTTGGATATATCTTTAATTTTTCACTATAAACATTTTTTTTTTACTTTAAATCATTTAAATTTAAAAATAAATTTTTCATTTAAAAAACTCTTAAGATTCTATTTAAATAAATTTTTACTTATTTTTTATTTTCTAATTAAATATAAAGGCGAGAAAATTAGTTTTCTTTATTTTTAAAGATTGTCTATTTAATTCTCACTTAGATACTAAAACGGAATATTATTTGATTGTATAGCAAATATAGGATGGGAAAATTCACACAATAAACTAAATATATGATGACCCATGAAAATTAATATATATTTTTTTATGAAAGGCAGGAGATGTGCTAAGGCAAATGAAAGAGTGCAATCCCAACTAGGTTGGCACTGCAAACTTTCAAAGCCAAAGCAGCACACTCCACTATATTAAAATCCAAAAAGAAAATAAAGATCATGGAGGGACAAAAGCCAAAACCCATGTACAATCATTTGAACCTAAAACAAGGAAGATCATATCTATTCCTAAAGAACTCTTCCCAAATAAAAGATGGAAGAGAGTGCCACCAAACCAAACCATGGGTGGTACAACCATGTGAGGCAAGCCTATCTGCACAAAAATTGCCCTCACGAAAAATATGAGATATATAGAAAGACATAGAGAGAGTAAGATTTATACAATTGAGCCATCTATTTCTAAGTCTCCAAGGAACCACATTATGTGACTTGAAAGCTTTAAGAACAAGCAATGAATCACATTCAATCCAAAGCTTTCTCCACCCTTTAGCAAAAGCTATCCCTATAGCTATCATAACCCCAACCAACTCAGCATGAAGAACATAGGAGTTACCCAAGTTGGAGGAAAAACCACCCAAAAAAGCTGCTCTGTAATCCCTGAAGATACCCCCGCAACCAGCTGGACCAGGGGCACCCTTTGCTGCCCCATCAATGTTGCATTTCACCAAATGACATGGCGGAGGTTTTCAAGTAACTTGGAAAATTTTTGGAGCCTTTGGACGATGGACAGGAATCATAAAAGTCTTCAAAATCTGGAATTCTATTATGTCCGAGGACATATATCCAGAGCTGAGTTTTCCAACTAAAGTAACACCAGCTGAAATATAGTTTTTGGCCATTGGGAGCAAAACAGATTTATTATCAAAACGCGCAGGATTTCGGTAGAACCAAATTGTGGAAATAATGTAAACAATACCCGCAACAATAACATCGCAAGCTTGAGAGCTCCAATTTTTATCACAAACTCTTAGAACTTCTATCAAAGATGAAGTATTAATATTGTGTTGGACGATACCTTCAAACCATCTCCAAAGGAACCTTGCAAAACAGCAGTCAAAGAAAAGGTGTTGTGTAGTTTCAGCATTAGCTTGACAGAGACTACAAATGGACACCACAGTACAACCTCTACTCCAAAGACATTCATCAGAGGGCATTCTATTGTGAATAATGCACCAAAGGAGAAAGGATTTAGAAGGGGGAATCGATCTGCGCCAAATAACCTTAGCCCAAGGAGGTTAATATGATGTATATATTTATAAAATAATGTTACTTTCATAATTTTATTTTTCATTTGTGTAAGACTGCCTTCCCAAACTCTTATTATCGAATGATCACACTGAAATAAGAATTTAGGATCTCATACATATTATTCAAACACTTCATTTTTAAACTGATCCTAGTTGGTTATTTATAAGGTTTAGATGATTTTTTTTATTTCTAGAAAATTCATAATATTCTTATTTCTTTCATTTTAATGTTTTTAAAATAAATTTACAGCAATTTTTTATTATTATTAGATAGATTTTGGTTGACTTATTATTTTTCTCATGTAGAGATTAAATAAAAAAGGTCATGATATTTAAAAAAGATGAAACAAACTTTCAATATTTGGAGAGGATAGAAATAAAAAAATACTACGAAAAATCATTTGATAAATAAAAAGAATTTAAAAACTTGTATAAAAAGAATGAAAAATAAAGGAGTAAAGTACCAATCTAAAAAATTATAAATTTTTAAGGGACTGAATGCATAATAACCATTTGACTAACTTTCAAAATCAATTATTTCCATCCCTACTGTACTACACATTAAAATATAAAAATTAGAATTAATTTATATGCACATTTTAATGATTTAAAATTCATTTTATCAAAATCAAACTTATCTAATTTTAAAACAATCGATCCCTTAATTAAGCCTAAGAATAGATATCCTAGTTTTAAGATGTCATGTCTTTTAAGATAATCTCAATTACTACAGATATTTTACCTTGACATAAATTTACAGGTGAAAAAAAAAATTGTTTACAACTAATACGATTGATACTTCATGTCTTTCAATAGTTTACATTGACAAAATTACAAGTGAATACAAATTTCTTTAAACTTCATTTTTGTATTTAATTCAAGTACTGCAATAATTAAATGTACGCTTCACTTTTGTGTAAGAAATCTCGGACTAGGTAGCTAGTGCTGAGCATATGGTTGGTCAGTTCGGCTGCTTAAGCCAGGAAATCTTTACATTTGAACGTTTATTTTATTTTTTACGTTTGCATGTTAATGTTCAAATACCAAATTGAACAAAGAGCCTATCTTGCACCCTATAAAGCAAGTGGATGTTAACCTTAATCCACGTTCAAGCTTAACTTTGCTAGAAAATAATACATAAGAGTAGTATTTTTTCGCTTTTAGCCCTCTTGATTCATCTTAACTACTGTAATTGATTTTCGTAAAAACAAAAACAAAAACAAAAACAAAAAACTACTGTAATTGACAAGAAGATTAAATTAACTTTCAAAGAAATATTGCAATATGTTTTTTTTTTTTATGGAGAAGTTAGATCAAATATTTTTTTCACAGAAACTCTTAAAAGTAAAAGGACTTTATTTATAATAAAGAAAAAAATAAAAATAAAAGAGCTTAAAAAAAGGTATGTTGCTTTTCAGTGACTTATTAATTATTAATAAAGACAGTCTTGGAACCTTGCTATGTTGGTTTTACATTCTTTTTAGTGACTTATTACTTCTTTTTTTCTTTAGACTTTTTAATGAACCAATGCTCCCTTATATTTTTAAGGTTAAATTAATCTGTAGATTGCTGAACTATTCAATAATTTTTAAATAGGTCCGTAAACTATTTTTTTTTCAATTGGATGCACCACAAGCTTACTATAGCCATCTTTCTCATCATTTCTCTGTCACTTTCATTGGTAATGTTCCTAAGTGCAAGGCTTTTTTTCTTTTTTTTTTTGCTGAATTTCCTAAGTGCAATCTCTTCATTCAATTCTACATGTTTACAAATCCAATTAAGGAAAATAAATTTCACTAGTACAATCAACATCAACATCAACATCAATATTCTATCTCCCCCCCACCCCCACCATTTCCAATACCATAATTCCAAAACTATAAATATCTGAATTGAGAGAGACAATTCCAAAATTTCTTGAAAATATCTCAGGAGCAATGTATCATTGGGTTCCTCTGACTGCCATCATGGATACCATACTCTCATTACTAGAACATATATCTTAGCGAGTCCAAAATCTGAGATCTTAGGACAAAAGTTCTCATCCAACAGTATGTTGTGGGGCTTTATGTCAAAATGGAATATTTTGGTATTACACCCTCTGCGCAAATATTCCAATCCTCGAGCAACACCAACTGCAATATGGTATAATGTTTTGCAATTCAATTGGTTCACTACTGCCATTACATTGGTTCCATATATGAACTTTTCCAAAGATCCATTATGCAGGAACTCAGACTAGTGTACTCTTAGACCCTTCAAAACAAAATCCTAATAAACTGACTATGTTAACATGGGATGTTCTACTAATGCTTGCTACCTCATTTATGAATTCCTCTCCATTACCTTTGGAGCTATTCAACATCTTCGCAGCAACTAGACGATCATCTTGTATCTTACCTTTGTAAACACTTCCATATCCTCCTTGGCCTAATTTTTCTACAAAGGAGTTGGTAATCTTCTTTATGTTTGAGTAGTTACACCTTCTTATTGCAAGTGGTCCGTGATTCTTGAGGAAGGCCTCAAAATCTTTATGAGCTTTAGATTTATCCTTCTAATGTAGTAGATTATGATAACTAAAATTGCAACTCCCAAGGCTGCTACACAAAGTACAATTGATGAAATGGTGAAAAAGTATCATCAGTCGTAATAAACTTTTTGTTCTGTAAAAAGATACCATGTTACTTGTTCTCATATCATTAAATATAGTTAATTATGTAAGCAAGGACGTTCTCGATGGAATTAACATTAACACAAGCCTGAGATTTGGAAGTGACTTTAATGTTAGAGGTTCAATCCCCAATATTTTACTTTTTTAAAACTTATTCTGGTGTTTCCACAAACAATGATCTAAAAAAGATATCAACAATTCTATTGGGCATACAAAACTCATTGACACGGGTAACACTCATTTTGTTGTTTAAGATAGAGCAGAAGTGCAAAACTGAAAAGCTTTCTTATGAAAAGGTCTACATATGATCATTTGATCATTTTTTAAGTGTCACTAGTCCTAACTATCCATCCTTTTTAGAAAGCTATTCCAGTACATGTATGTATTTGCTAAACTTTTGAAATTGATGCTTGGTTAAATGGTTATCATACTATACTTTTTTAGTTCAAGTGTTTACCAAAACACTACTGGATTTAACTGTTTAAAGATTAGTAAGAAAGACAACTAGCAAAGTAAATTTAGTAAAATGCTAACCTGTTGCTGCTATAACCACTAACTTGTGACCAGTTGACTCTGCGAAATAAATTGTGCATTAGTAACTCCAATTGAAAGTCACATATACACACACAAAATTATTATAAAAAATGATTAAAAGTAAAAAATAGCATGTCTTTTTTTTCTTCTTTTTTTTTTTAAGAAAAGGTTAAAAGAGGTCAAAGATCCAAGAATACAGTCCTATGATGTTTGATTGAATTATGCAGTCAATTCTATCTAATAGAATAAGACATAACAATTGCCATGGGTCTATAGTTTATAATTTTGAAATAATATTTAATTTTCATCTAAGTTAATAAGAATCAATCATGACTCCGACGAGGGTCTTCGTAAACTAATCAAATCCAATAAAAATAGAAAAAAAAATCCAAAAAAACTAAAAACAATAAATAGAAAACTGAACAAACTGAAAATCTAGAAAGTTGAAATTTTTTTATTTGATTGAATTTTGGATTTGATTTTAAAAAACATTCAATCCAATCCAAATCAAATTTACACACACACACACACATATACTTATTTATAAAAAAGAATTTATCTAATTAAAAATAACTATTCAGTAACTATTTAGCTATATAAATATAGTTATCAAGTTGTGTAAAATTATTTTTAGTAGTATATATTTGATGAATTATACTACAATTAACTGTATAATGACTTATAAATAAGATATTTGAAATTTTAAATTATTTTTTATTATACTTATTAAATATTTTATCATAAATTTAATATTTTTTTTTAAAAAAAGGTAAGTTTTGTTTAGTAAATTACACTAATCACCCTGAGGTTTCAAGAAATTACACAAACACCCTCGCTTTTTTAACCATTGTCAGTGTAATATTTTCAAACATAAATGAGAGTTAATGTAAGAATAAAAAAAGAGAAGTGTTATGTGTAATTTGAAAAAAGCTCAGGGAATGCAAGTATAATATGTGGTCTATAAGAAGCTAAATCAGCAAAAAAAACGAGAGAAATGAATATCACTCTTCATTTTTGTATTGTTTTAGTTTCTTAAAAGATTAAATATTTTTTAGATTAAATTTTATTTTTTAATTAATATAAAATAGGTTAAATTAATCTGCAGGTCCCTATACTTTTACCAAATTTTCAATTAGGTACCTGAACTTTTTTTCTTTTAATTGGGTCCTTGAACTTTTAATTATTTTTTCAATTGGGTCCTTCATCTAATTGTTGTTATGAAAAACTAACCGCAGATATTTAATTCGAGGTGTAGAGAGTGAGTTGATACTTATGGAATGTATTGTAAGCACAACTGAATCAATTCTAAAAGATTTCTGCAAAGTTTCAGTGTTTATAGGTCAATTTAACTCAAGCGTTCTTTTACAATTATTTGGCTCTGCAGAAGTTTAAAATAGAAGTTTAAAACTTTGCAGAAAACTCTCAATTTATAACGACAATTAGACCGAAGGACCCAATTGAAAAACAAATAAAAGTTCAGGGACCCAATTGAAAAATAAATAAAAATTCAGGGACCCAATTAAAAGAAAAAAAGTTCAGGGACCTAATTGAAAATTTGGTAAGCTTATAGGGACCTACAAAGTAATTAGAGCTATAAAATATTTTAATACACTTTATTTATTTATATCTTCCTTTTAAATTATTCATTTTTTATCTGTCAAAAAAATGCATCTTTCTACTTTATTTTTTTTTATTTCTATTTCTTTCTTCTCCAATTTACTCCTCATCCAATTAAATTAATCTAACAACAAAATTTGGAGATATAATATTGGCTTGGTGGTTGGGAAAGGGGGGCTTAGGGAGAAGGGAGAAAGGGGGAGGGAGAGGTCATGGTTTCAAATCCCTCCCACTAACATTTCTAATAAAACTAATAAACTAACATTTGTCGATAAAAAAAAATCTAACAACAAAATTTAGATTTAATTACTAAGTGTTATCTATACTGTCTTTCAAATAGAATTAGAATTTCACTTTAATAAAATTTAGAATAAAGAGTCATATAGATTAGTAAAGTAAAATTTTAATTCCTATTAAATCTATAACTTTACATTGAAGGATCCATTTGTAGGCCATTTTTACTATTCATAGAGCAGTACAGTTCTAACTTTGTCCTTTGTGAATTTTTCTGTTAAATTATTTTATTATTTAAAATAATCAAGAGCTAAACAATTATGCTGTGTGTTTTTTTTTTTTTTTAAATAAAAGGCATGCCAAGGTAAAAATAATGACAGACATCCCAACTAGGTTGGCACCCCTGACATTACCTACCAAAAGCAGCAAACCCAAAATATATTAAATAAAAAGAAAAGAGAACAAACGCATGGGGGGACAAAGGCCAAAACCCATGAAAGGACAAATTACATAAACCTATAGTTAGGTAATCCTATCCTATTACGTGAGAAGTCCTCCAAAATAAACTGAGGAGTAGAATCCCACCAAAAAAAATCTTGTAAAGAGAGAGCATGGGAAGCTAATTTGTCAGCACAAGTATTGCCTTCCCTATAAATATGTGAAACTCTAAAGTTCATTTGACTGATAAGAAAGAGGCAGTTACTCCATCTATTCCTAAGTTTCCAAGGGACAAGCAAAGAACAAGAAAAGGCCTGCACCACTAGCTGGGAGTCACATTCAAGCCAAAGGTTCTTCCATCCTCTACGAAAGGCAATTTCAATAGATTCCATAGCACCAATAAGCTCTGCCTGAAAGGAGAAATTCAGCCCTAGATTTTTAGCAAAACAGCCTCGAAAACAACCAAAAGAGTCACGAAATATACCCCCACAGCCAGAGCTCCCAGGGGAACCTCTAGCAGACCCATCAGTATTAATTTTGATCCAAAGAGGGAGAGGGTGATGCCAAAGAACTTCCTTTATAAAAGGCGCTTTTCTAGGATGACCTTGGATGGAGAAAAAACTGAGCACTTGGAATTCACTAATGGAGGAGGACATTGAGCCAGAGGAAAGTTTGCCAGATAAAGAAACACCGGCAATAATAAGATTCTGAATGTGCTGAAGGGGTATTTTAGTGTTATCAAATCTCAGCTTGTTTCTAGAGTGCCAAATACCCCAGCAAACGTGAAGACAAGCGGACAATAGAACATCTTTCAATTGAGAGCTCCAACTACTGTCACAAATAGATAGAATAGCTTGGAAAGATGAGAGATCTAAATTACACTGAATAATACCACTAAGCCAATTCCAAATAGATTGAGCATAGCTACAAGAAAGGAACAAATGAGTAGCATCTTCAGTAGCTGAACCACAGTGGCAGCATATAGAAACTAGAGGAATTCCACGAGACTGCAAAATATCATCAGTTGCAAGTTTATTGTGCAGCAGACGCCAAAACAGAAATGATTTAGAAGGGGGAGTGAACTGGTTCCAAATTTTTTTACCCCAATACATGATATTGTTAGGCTTAGCTAAGAAAGAGGAACCTTCTTTAAGAGATAAATTACCCGAATTAGTATGATTCCAAACTAACTTATCAACAGCAGGACAAAGAGGAATAGTAATCTGATTTATATCCACAGTAAGAGAGGGCAACTTATCTATCAATATTGCAGGGATATCCCAAGTGCAATTGGATATGAAATCTGAGACCTTAGCATTAAGATAGCAGTGAAGAGATTTTGGGATATTTAGAATATCAGTGATAGGAGAATTGAGCCAGATATCAGTCCAAAAATTGACAGTGGATCCATCACCTATCTGCCAAGTAGAGTTCTGAGTAACATCATCAAAATGACATTTTATAGAAGGCCAAATAGAAGACTTGATGAAAGAGGATTTCAGGTTCTTATTCTTAAGAAACCTAGCTCTAAAAAACATAGCCCATTGCTTGGTTGAGGAAAGAAATTCCCAGCACAATTTTAATGAAGCTGCCTCATTAATATCTCTAACCGATCTTAAGCCAATGCCGCCGTGAGAAGTTGGGCAACACATCTTATTCCAAGCTACAATCACCAACTTTTTATTGTAGACATCACCTCCCCAAATAAAATTTCTGATCCATTTATCAATCTCTTTCAAGAGAGAGACAGGCCATTTATAAACTTGAAAAGAGTACATTAGCGTCCCATGGATAATAGAAGAGACCAACTGCACCCTGCCCATATGAGATAAAAAAGATCCTTTCCAAGAAGCTAATTTGCCTTTGATTCTGTCCGCGATGTGCTGGAGATGATGGCGCCTTGGTTTACCTTTGAAAATAGGCACTCCGAGGTATGTGAAAGGAAAATTACCCACTGAGAAGCCTTAAGATACCAGAAATAATAGAAAGCCTTCTGCTAGAAATATTACCTGCATAAAACTTGCTTTTCTCTTTGTTGATTTGCTGCCCCGAAGCTACTTCATAAGAATTGAATAAGGATATAAGGTTTTGTAACCCATGCACAGTAGCCTTGCAAAATATCATTAAATCATCTGCATAAAAGACATGTGATGGAGTAGAAAAACCTTTAGGACTAGCCATAGAATGAAGTTTATCTTTCAGAACAAGCTGAGTTATCCCCCTACTAAGCACATCTTCAGCCAGGCAAAAAAGAAGGGGAGACAAAGGATCACCTTGTCTAACCCCTCTTTTGCAAGAAAAGAAACCAACAGAGTTACCATTAATAGAAAAAGAAAGCTTTGAGGATTTTAAAATAGTGAAAATCCAACTGCAAAACTTAGAGTCAAAACCAAATGATAGAAGGACTTTAATCAAGAACCCCCAATCTAGAGTGTCAAAGGCTTTAGAGATATCCACCTTCAAAGCTATATTACCCCCAAAGGACTTTGAATCTAACATATTGATAGCCTCTGAAGCTATGCAAACACAGTCAGTAATATGTCTTCCTGTAATGAAACCCCTCTGTTGGTCAGAGATAATGTTAGGAGCAACCTTGGCTAATCTGTCCGCAAGAACTTTGGAGATGATTTTGAATTGGAAATTTGCTAAGGCAATGGGTCTGAAATTTTCAATCCTATCAGCACCTTGAAATTTAGGAATTAGAGCAACAATACTCGAGTTCATATTAGGAAGAATCCAATCTTGATAGAAGAATTGCAGCACCGAATTATAAACATCTTGCTCAATAATTTCCCAATACCTGCGGTAAAAACTAGCACCAAACCCATCAGGACCAGGGGCTCCATCAGGATTCATAGTAAAGACTGCAGCTTTAACTTCATCGCGAGAAGGGATGTTAGTCAGCATGGCATTCTCTGAATTAGAAACCAAGGAAGGAATGACCTCTTCAATAATTCTATAATTAGAACAGTTATTATTTGAGGCAAAAATCTGTTGAAAATGAGAGACAACATGTTCCTCAATATCAATTTGATTATCAAGAATCAGAGAACCTTTCTTAAGAATGTTCATGCGTTTTGAAACATTTCTGATTCTAGCCACTTTATGAAAAAAAGCAGTATTGCGATCTCCAAAAGCATGCCAATTAAATCTAGCTTTTTCCTTCCAAAAAGTTTCTTGGTAATTAAGAGCTGCATGAAGCTTCTGTTGTGCTTCTTTCTCCTGCTGCATCAACAAATCAGAGTATCCAACCATATTTATTTCAGCTTGGATAGAATCAATAACAGCCAAAGCAGTTTGGACTTGATCATGAACATTTCCAAATATTTCCTTGTTCCAAGATTTAAGAGCCAACTTCAAGTTTTTTAGTTTCTGAGCAAGGATAGCCATAGGACACCCCGAAGAAGGTTTTTTCCAAGTTTCAGCAACCACTCTATAGCAGTCAGGATGCTCACTCCACATTTTCAAAAATTTGAAAGCGGAAGGGAAGGATTGAGTAGAATCTTTAAGAGTAAGTAATAAAGGGAAGTGGTCAGATTTACTCCTTGTAAGGGTACAACAAGTAGAACTGGTCCAACTATTCAGCCAGTCATCATTACAAATAACACGATCCAACCTTCTTTCGCTCAAAGCAGCACCTTTGCGACCATTAGACCACGTGAAGAAAGAGCCAGCTGTCTGAAGATGAATCAACTTACATGAATCTGTCCAATTTCTGAAATCATCGCAAGATGTCTTAAGAGGCAAAGATCCCCCTCTTTTTTCATGAGCGCCAAGGATGGCATTAAAATCTCCATAAAAACACCAGGGTCCTGGATTAGCTTGTTGCATACAATATAATTCATTCCACAAAGATCTTCTCTTCAAGTAGGAAGTACTTGCATAAACTACAGAAAAGTAGTATGCACGAATGCCTAAAAGAATTGAAAAAGAAACCTGCTGCTGAGAGGCCAAGATAACCTGCGGATGAAGCTCATTTGAACAGAAACACCAAATATTAGGGAGCAAGTGATCTCTATCATTGACAGCAAATAATTTGATGTTGTGGTGAGATAAGAGCTTAGTATGAAAATTACTAACTGCAGTCCAAGGTTCAGCAATAAAAATAAAATCAGGCTTATGCATAGAGCAAAGCTTATTTAGAACCAATCTTGTATCAAGATTAGCAATGCCCCTGGCATTCCAAAAAAGAGCTTTCATTTAGAAAGATTGGCAGGACCAGCCCTGGAATGGGCATGTCGATCTCTTGTCTTGCTGGCGCTTTTCTTCTTGCTTTTCTTTTTTGCTTTTGACTGAACTTCAACAAAGTTGCTGTTGAAATCTGCTAATTGCTCCAAAGCAGTCTCATCCTGAGATTCTTCTTCTACTTCATCACCCCAGAATTTTGTAAGAATTCTAAGGTTATTTTGAACTGTTTCATTGTGATTATTAGTATTGCTATTGGTAATAACAATCTGGTCAGTCTCTTCATCAACCTGAGTATGATGAGAGGTATGAGAAGGTGAGGCATGGTGGCGGGAGCCTTGTTGTGCTGAAATGAATTTTTCTTGATCTGCTACAACTTGATCAGCATTGTCCTGATTCAGATCAACAATGATATTAACCTCATTGTTAATATGATTAGGAGAGACTTCAACTTGAGTCTCAAGTTCAGTGGCAATGCCATCACTTTGCAACAGAGGGTTTTTGTTCAGTAGATGACTAGGGGTGTCTTCAACTTGAATCTCAACATCAGTTGTATTGCCATCACTTTGCAACAGAGAGTTTTTATCGGGATGAGTACCTTTATCAGTATGAACTTGTTTGGGTGTTGCAGGCATCTTCTTTTCTACATGACCATTGTTTCTGCTACGGGTAACCAAGTGATTTGACTTACTGTCCTTCTTGGTGCATTGACCTGCAACATGTCCTATAGAGTGACAGTGATCACAGAATAGAGGTAGCCTCTCATATTCAACTGTAACATAAAAGGCAAAATTCTCTCTTTCAACCAAGATTTCCTTATGCAGCTTGGCAGTAAGATCAATATCTACCAGAATACGGGCAAAATGCCCAAAGTTCCTGTTTCTAGTTACTACGTCAAGAGCTATTGGAGTACCCAAACTAGCAGAGATTTCAAAAAGGGTTTTTGGCCTCCAGTATTCTTGGGGCAAATCATGAATCCGGACCCAACATTGAGCATGAGTTTGTTTCATGTTGTTGGGGTTGAAATCTGGTACCCATTTGGAGAGCCTAAGCAAACCCGGTTGAAGATTCCAAGAGCCAGCAGCCCAGACACTTCTGAGGTCCTCTTGGGAGGCAAACCCGAACTCAAAGAAACCTCTCCCTAAAGGAATAACCTTCCATTGTGCAATAGGTTTCCATAACTTGGACAGCTTGGCGCGTAGTTCCTCTGTCTTGATGGGCTTCTCTCCTTTTGCTAACAAGATTCTACCATGAAGATTGTTTTTGCAAGCTGCTATACCTTTCTGGTACTCATCCTCTGAGATTCGAATGGAAACAGAGTCTCCTTTAACACATGGGCGTGGTAACTGACTCAAAGAGATTTCAAAGGAGGTATTTAGGGCCTGAGCAAAAGAAGGCTTTTGCACTAGAACATTTGGAGTAGAAGCAGAGGAGGAAGGAGGGTGGGGCTCAAGGAAACTCCACGGACAGATGGGTGCTTGATCCTCCATGACAAAGAGGAGAAGCAGAGAGCAACTGGGAGAGAAAGAGAAACCCTAGCGGAGCAACATTTTTCAAAAAAAAAGAGAGGGCGATTATGCTGTGTGTTTGACTTTACCGTTTGTTCCATCTTTCTCTCACTACAAATCTCTCTGTGCCTTTCAGCTTTTTAGGATAGATTCAAATTTCAAATTTGAACCTATTCTTTCTTTCTCTCACTGCAAATTTGTGAGTCAAAATCTCTTTTTTTTTCTCTCTCTCATTTTTTTCTCTTCCTTCATTCTCAATGCAAAATTTGAACCCCTCTAATATCTTATCTTTCTTTTCTTTTCTTCGCAGATCATGGTTTAATGGTGACTGAAGCTTCCAGTGGTTGACCTTGGACTTGACCAAAGTAATCATGAAGAAGGAGTCGAGGTAGGTATTGGGGGTTTTGTTTCTTTTCTTTTCTTTTTCATTTTTATGAAGTGTGGAGTTCTCTTTGATTTCTGTTGTAGTTAAGCTTTTGGGTTTTGTGTTGCGGGATCCTTTTTTTATTTTTTTAATTTCTCTACAGATCATGGTTTAATGGTGAATGAAGCTCTGGGGCCTCAGATTTGACCGGAGTAATCATCAAGAGGGAGTCTAGGTGGGTATTGGGGGTTTTGTCTCTTTTCTCTTTTTTCATTTTTATAATGTGTGGGGGTTCTCTTTGATTTTTGTTGCAGTTGAGTTTCTGGGTTGTGGGTTCCTTTTTTCTTTTTTATTTGTGATTTCCAAATTTAGGATTTGCATGTGATTCTTTGATTTCTGTTTCACGATTTTTTTGTGTTTCAATTTTTGAACATGTAACCGATTTTGATTTATGATATTTTTGACTATGTATAAAGATGATGTGCAGAGGATCACGGAGAGAGTGTTCTACGAACCATTACAGAAGACGATGGTGTCATGCGACGACAAGTAGTTCACGTCGGATTTCGCGATGAAGCTTCTTTTGTTTTTGTTTGTTTTTTTCTGCTAATTAATTTCTTCCCCTTTCTTTTCCTATTACTTTTTTCTTTGTTAGTTCTAGATTTGCAATGGATGGATTGGTTTAATGGAATGTTGAGATCACTGTGTGGTTTGATTGTGTGTGGAAGGGGATGTGGTGAGCTCACTGTGTGTGGTTTGATTCTATGTGGCTTTCTATGGTTTTAGGAGTAGTTTGTGTGGCTTGGGTAATGCTCAACTTGAGATTTTTTATAAGAATGGTTTAATAAGTGAAGGGTGAGGGAATTTTTATCCTTCATTAATTTTTTTCTTTTCTCCATTCGGTTGTGGTTCCTTTTCTTTGGTTTAAGGGTTGTGGATGGGGATGTGGTGAGCTCACTATGTGTGGTTTGATTCTATGTGGCTTTCTATGTTTCAGGAGTAGTTTGTGTGGCTTTGGTAATGCTCAGCTTGAGATTTTTTGTAAGAGTGGTTTAATAAGGTGAAGGGTAAGGGAATTTTTATCCATTATTATTATTTTTTTCTTTTCTCCATTTTGTTGTGGTTCCTTTTATTTGGGTAAAGGGTTTAATTTTCCAGCTATTTTTCTGTGAGGTTTGGTAAGGGAATTTGTGAAGGGAGGTTGGTGTTTCTTGATAAACTAAGCAAGAAGGATATCTCGATTCCTAGATGAGTTAACATTACATTGTCCTGCAACAAATATATATACATTATTGGTTATCAGGGTTTCTTGATTGATTTATATTGCTATGATTACTACGCATGTTTCATCTAAAATCAGTAACATGATTGTCTTTTTTAGTAGGTTACATAACATCCACTAGATGAGTAAGGGAATTTGGTAAAGGAATTTGTGAAGGGAGGTTGGTGCTTCTAGATAAACTAAGCAAGGTGTGGGCAAGCTTTGGAGTTCAAGCAACTTAACATTCATGCTTGGTAGGCATTTCAGAAATGCCAAGATATTCACATAGATTAATGTTTTTCTTAAATGGCAGCATCCATTCCATTTCACATGGTACTAATATATTATTGGTAAAAATCTGATTTCCTTTGTCAAATCCTTCTCAACCTTTTTTTTTATGCTCTTTACTATTAAGAACTCCATCAAAGCTTCCAATTGGGATTTCATTGTCGAGCAAGATAACTTTGGAGTTAATCTTTTTGACAAGGTTCAAAGTTAAGGGGATTTTTTTACTGTTTTCTTTCTTAAAGCACTTATTTTAGTTTGAGTTGTAATGAATGATTTGTATATCATCTTTGAGTTCTGATTTTTATTTCAAGATGCAGGGAATGGAAGCTCCAGGTGTAGCTAAGATGTGCTTAACAAAGTGGTTAAGAAACAGCTTCAAAATTTCACTATGTTCATAGAGATAAGTAAATCTATCTTTGTCTTCTTTGGATATTTTTGTAGTTCCCTTTTCTTTGACTGACTTACTATCTTTTGAATTAGTGTTGCTATCAGTTTAGCACAATTGAGAAATAGTTGTTTTTTGTATCAGTTTAACATCTTCACATCTTCGCTCAAGTATTAGTTTTTTTTTCTTTATTATTGTTAAAATAAAAATTAAAATACTTTTAAAAGGAAAATCCATCCTATCTTTTTTATTTCCTGTCCCAAAAATAGGATTTAGTGCATATTCATGTTGACTCTTCACTCATTTGGATATTGATTAAGACAATTCATTTACCTAGATATTTTAGATACTTCTTTTCTTAGTGAAAAATATGATCAAGTTTTGAACAGTATATAAATGTGTTGCTCAGTTGATTGCAATGTTTCCATTCTCTTAGCAAAGGATAATTAAACTCAGGCTTCTGTGCCACTAATCTGTTGGTTCAACAGTAGATGATGAATCATTCATCTAACTAAGCTTCAAATTGAGAATAGTTATGTCCCCAAGATAATTCGATTGGGAATGTGATTTTCCTGATTATGCACTTTTACAACTTTGAGTGGGCACAAGAAGTCATGTTGTTGCACTACACTACATTAATCTAATAGTTATTTAATTGCAACAAGTGAAACACAAGCTCATGTGTTTAATTGCTATATTATATTGTGTTGCACAAGTGAAACACAAGCTCATATGATTTCTTAACTCTAGAAACCTTTTCTTTTAATGTTAAGCATCTTTTTTATCATACATGAATTTAAATTTAGTTCATCTTTATAAATTTCTAACTTCATTGACTCTTATTGTCTATTATAAGATAAATCATCTCTTATTATCTATTTCTAACTTCATTGACTCTTATTATCTATTATCTTTAAAAGTACAAAAAATTAACATAAAGTATTGCAAGAAGTTATGTTCCCTCTTCTCTATTTTTTTTATGGTGTTTACTTTATGGTAATTAATGTTTCTGGGGTGCTATATTAGCTCTCAGCTGTATAAATAAGCAAATATCATATACGATTTGGTAAGCTATGTATGTTTTGAATGTGTTTAGTTGCTTTAGCTTCTGAATATGAAAACTTGTTGGTTTATTTACAACTACTTGAGTGAGTGTTGATAATATCACAACAATCAATATTGTTTGTGTGTTAGACTGGCTTGCTTTTTCTCAATCTGTTCTATTTTTTTATTATGTCTAAATAAAATACTCCTTGATAGGCTTGGTGGCTTACTAAAAAGTGGAAGCAAACTCTAGTGCTAATATGGTATGATTTGGACTGCAGAAGTTTCCATTTTTTACTAATATTTCCAAAATTTTGGATTGGTAATTGTATTTGTGTATAATTATATAGAATACACCTATTGGGAAGGGATCAAGTTAATCGAGTGTTAATCCATGGAAAGGAATGTTATTCACGCACGCTGACAATATAGAGATTAAGAAAGGTAAAGCTAGTAGCCATATTGAGCAGAGCAAATGCCATGGGAATTGGTTTGAGCCACCAGTACTACAAGTCTACAACTCATGTGCGAAGCCCAAATGATACAATAAGATCCATCATCATCATCATCATCATCATAATAATAATAATAATAATAATAATAATAATAATAATAATTATTATTATTATTATTATTATTATTATTATTATTATTATTATTATTATTATTAGTTAAAGTAAATAACTAGACAAATAGAGAGTATTATAGTGAGTTTCAGCAGTTTTTCTTTAGACTTTAATGAATGGAATTGGTTTTAGCTATTTACAAGTATAGAAACTTAGTAGAGGTTGTTCTTTAGCATTAATCCCACCTATGACATCACCTTTGTCTTGATGCTAACATTTATCTATTCGTAAACTTCATCGAGTTTAGCTACTTCTCATCAGGTGTGGACCTTGCACTTATATTATTACTCAACTTTTGGCATCTTTTATTCTTCCATGTTTTATTAATCAGGAATATCTTTCAATGGAGCACTTTTAGTAGTAGCATTGCCAAGATTGCAAGCACAAGTACTAACAAAGAAATCATCTTATTTATTGTTTACACTTTCTCTTTTTATATAGCAAGTTGACCTTTTTCTCCCATGCTATGATGAGATGCTCTATTGGTAAAAAAAAAATGAAATGCTCTTATAATTGATTTGATGAAAGTGATGACTATAGGGTGTAGCACTTGGGAAGGTAAACAAGATCAAGTTCTTGATTGAGATATCAGGAGCCAAGTTCGGTGGAAGGAAGTATGGAATGTCTAAACTGGCTTCTAATGCAAATCTATAACTAAACATCCATGGTGAGGCTCGCAAAGAACTTGTCACTATTTAAACAATTGTTATTGACATTCATTTGAATTTGAATCTTGGAACCAAAATTCATTTTGTAATTCAGTATTGGATGTATATAAAAGAGATGTGTTGCTTATGTGATCGAGTTCAAACTTTATTCCTTTTCTTCTTAGAAAATAATATTTTGGACTTTGTGGTATTGTCATGGAGTAGATGAAGTTCCCCAAGCAGTTCCTATTGCTGCAGGTTTTAAGGGGAAATTGTCAGTAGGTTCTTCCTTTGGTGCATCCTTTTGCTTTGAAGCAATCACAGGAGGAATGTCGACCTCATCATCCACATGAACAAACCAGGTTTTAAAGGTTTATCCATGACTTGCTCACATTCTCACTTTTTACTACTATTTCAATTTTTTTTTTTGCATTCTTTATGTATATTAATATTTTATTCTACTTCAATTTTAAATGGCCTTGACTGATGGCGGATGGCAGGTCAGACTGCAAGGAAGAGGAACATTGGAGATCAAAAAATGGGGAGCGCATTGTGGAAAGTGATAGTGTTCTTATGAATCTTTTGGTAATTGAACTAAATAGTGTTATGATGATGTGTAGATTTGTATCATTTTCGTTATGCATGAGTCCAATATTGAGCAAGGACTGGAATAATATTTGTTCAAGGAGAAAATCTAGAAATTTTCTAATTTTAAATTTCCACCACCTATGAATGACTTTTTATCTGATAGGCTAGATGGAAGCGGATGGTTCTTTCATTATTAAAAATCTTGGCAAGAGATCCATCTTCTTGAATGGCAAAGAAATTGCTACAGGACAAGAATGGGGTCTTAGTGCTAGCAGTGTGATCGAGGTATTTGTCTTTCCTTTCTATTCTTAAATTACTTTTACATTATAATGTTGCATTTTTGTTCTTTACCTTGAGAGCATAATAATTTGTGATAAATGAATTCCATGTAGATTATGGGCATTTCACTCATCTTTAAGGTCAATAATAAGTGCGTGAGGAAGTTTTTAGAAAATATGAATGAAAAGATATGAAGATAAAATGAAGCATTTAACCTTGTTTGCCTGAGGAGGGTATGTAAGAATAGAAATGGCGTCAAAGTTTGAATGTTTTGGATATTAGGATAGCATTCTGATGCCAGCCAAAAATAGAAGTTATACCAGTTATTAATTTATGTCAATGTGTTGTAGATCGAAAGTCAGAAATCAAAGTGTACATATAGATAGAAAATGAAAAGGCTTCATAGTAGATATAATATGGTTGTTGTGCAATGGGAACTGGTTATTGTCTTGTATGTTTCTTATTTCCCATTTTACTAATTAGTAAATTGTTGGAAATAAGAAACATATAAGACAATAAATAATTAGTAAAACTATGGTATGGTTTCCAACATAGTTTACCATTTTGTTGTAATAGGGTTTTTTTAATGCAACAAACATCCCCAAGTAGGAATAATCATCAATAAATAATTAGTAAAACTATTAAAATGGGAAATAAGAAACGTACAAGATAATAACCAGTTCTCATTGCACAACAACCATATTATACATCTACTATGAAGCCTTTTCATTTTCTATCTATATGTACACTTTGAATTCTGACTTTCGATCTACAACACATTGACATAAATTAATAGCTAGTATAACTTCTATTTTTGGCTAGCACCAGAATGCTATCCTAAAATCCTAAACATCCAAACTTTGACGCTATTTCTAACATACCGTTCTCGGGCAAACAAGGTTAAATGCTTCATTTTATCTTCATATCTTTTCATTCATATTTTCTAAAAACTTCCTCACGCACCTATTATTGACCTTAAAGATGAGTGAAATGCCCATAATCTACATGGAATTCATTTATCACAAATTATTATGTTCTCAAGGTAAAGAACAAAAATGCAACATTATAATGTAAAAGTAATTTAAGAATAGAAAGGAAAGACAATTACCTCGATTACACTACTAGCACTAAGACCTCGTGCTTGTCCTGTAGCAATTTCTTTGCCATTCAAGATGATGTATCTCTTGCCAAGATTTTTAATAATGAAAGAATCATCTGCTTCCATCTTTACTAAAGCCTATTAGATAAAAAGTAATTTATAGTTCAAACTACTGTAAATTCAGTGGAGGAAATTTAAAATTAGAAAATTTCTGGATTTTCTCCATGAATAAATATTATTCTGGTCCTTGCTCAATATTGGGCTCGTGCATAACGAAAATGATACAGATCTAGATATCATCATAACACTATTTAGTTAAATTACCAAAAGATCCATAAGAACGCCATCACATTCCAAATAGATTAATAACATCTTAAAAAATTGTCATTTGCCTTGCTCTAGAAATATATCAATCCTTTAATGTGGATTTTGTTACTAGTAAGGACAAAGATCATTTCATGTTACTAGTATTGGGTTGTGAAGTTTAGGTTCGGTTATTGCTATTTTGTTTTGTTGTATTGGGTCGTCTTCTTTTTGTTATTTTATCAATGGCCCGGTAGTTTTAATAGCAAAGTTGAGGGGTTTTGGATATTATCCCAAAAGAGATATATGATTAAAATATATTTTAATTATATTATATATGAAATTAAAATTTTGATTACATTGAAATTCAGTTTATTTATTTTTAAAAAAGAGATATATGATTAAAAACAAAAATAAAAACTTATAAAATCAACTGAGGAGAAAATTTTTAAAAAATAAATATTAATATAGAATGTGAATTTTATCAAGCTGCATCTTTAGAGAATTCTGTTAAGAAAATAACAATTAAATTAGTAATCAATGAATAGCTTATAGCTGGTAACGGTTAGTATGGAAGGGGAAGGAGAAGGAGTAAATGCTTTGGCCATTCCCACATGCTTCAAACTGTGGATCCAAACCAACACAGGTTTCGAACAGAAAGATAAGATACAAAATAAAGTGACATATGTATCCACTTATCCAAGTTCTTTAATTTGTAGATTTTCTTAAGAACTTCTTTATTTCCCTTTCTGTGAGATGATTTTTTTCCCTATATTACGAAAGAGAGGCAAGGTGATGGTGTAAAGGGACCGGCCTTGGCCAAGAATATGAGGAGAAGATAGAAGACTTTTGGTCAGTCAATGCACTTGTAGGATTAGATGCATTGACTCAAATGTTTACAACTCTAGCACATGGTTAGAAACTTGAGGGAGGGTATGATTATGCATAGACCTTGGTCATGTGATGTCCACGGTAATTTGGTCAGCGGGTTCACATATGCAGCAATTTAATTACTACTAGAGGGATGAAGAAAATTGCTTATTATTGGTTCTTTGATTGAAATTTCACGAAAGGGCCAAAACACACTTTTGGAAGACATAGTTCTGCAATTCAATTTGAGTTTAAGCCTTAAAGGATCTTTCTCTTCATATATGAATTTTTCAAGAGATCCATTGGACATTTAACTGCCATAAGACTTCCAGTTTGTAACCTCCCTTTGTATACGCTACCATATACCCTCCTTGTCCTAATTTGTTTTTGAAGGAGTTGGTCATTTTCTTTACCTTCAAATAACTGCACCTTTTGGCTGAAAGGTGGCCATGTTGCTTCAGAAAATTCTCAATCTCAATCATTAGGTAAGTGGGATTCTCCTTGCGGCAATATATAATATCTTCGTAAGATGCAAGCCATGACCATCAAAACTCCCAACGCTCCAGCAACTGAAGTAGCTGTAGGTTAATTTTATCAAGAAGTTAGAGTGAGAAAAAAAAAGTATACCTTTCATGATAGTTTATTTTCATATTAACTTTTCTAGAAGAGATATTCTTGCTAAAAGGAGTCACTAGACTTCCTTTCTACAAGCAATCACAAATGAAGAATTTAATAAATCTACAGCCACCCTTTCTGCATTCAAATCAAATAAATTAATAAGGACTAAATTAAACGAAGATGAGTATATATTTATGTCCTATAGGTGAAAATAGACATAAAATGAAGATGGAACCATCAAACTTGTTCACACCAGGTCAAATAAATTTCTCATGTAACGCTATATAACTATAACTCTCAAAGCATATACAAAATATTACATTAATAAATGAAAGAAATAAACATTCATGAATCTATATAATACACGACACACAACATGTGTTATATTGTCATCCAGGATTTGCAAGACTATCATTGTTTTGGCTAAATTTCTTCGTATTAACCAGGTACTTTGCAAGAAAATAATTCATAAGAGTAGCATTTTTTTGCTTTTAGCCCTCTTGACTCATCTTAACTACTGTAATTGATTTACGTAAAAAAAATTAAAAAAAAATTAAAAAAAAAATACTGCAATTGACAAGAAGATAAAATTAACTTTCAAAGATATATTGCAATGTTTGGTTTTTTTTCTTTTCCTTTTCAAGGAGAAGTTCGATCAAATATTTTTTTTCACTAAAACTCTTCAAATTAAAAGGACTTTATTTAAAATAAAGAAAGTATAAAAAGAGCTTAAAGAAAAAGGTTTGATGCTTTTTGGTTTTATAAATCTTGGAATCCTACTGCGTTGGTTTTACATTCTATTTAGTAACTTATTACTTCTTCTTTTTTTTTTTTTTTTTGACCTTTTAATGAACCAATGCTCCCTTATATTTTTAATGGCTTTATAATTACAAGTTTGCACAATGACATGACAAAAGATTCAATCTCCTAGAAAAAAATGTTTATGTTTAACAACTTGATTTCATTAACAAAGTGATTTTTGAAACTTTTATTATTTGCAAATTATTATTAAAAACAATTTTTTAACCAAAGTAATTTTATGAAAATAAAATTAATTTACACAATATTTTTTATTTTATAAATATAATTTTACTTTAAATCAAATAACTAGATTTAAATAAAATTAAAAATTTTGAAAAATTTTATCAAACAATTTTTCATTTAAAAGGATCTTTCAAGCTAATAAAAATGAAAGTTTAGAACCAATCTTTACTTTTTCTTTAAAACTTTTTATTGTTCATCTTAATTTAAAAATATATTTTAAGTAGAAACAAAGCTGGACTTAACAAAAAATTTGCCAGAAAAATTAATTTATTCTTTGACTTTTATTCTTAAAGATATTAGTAAACAAAATTATTAACAAAGTTTAATTAATTTTTTTTGTTTAGACCACAGGTTTTTGGTCTCCCTTTGAGGGCAATCTTGTTCGAGCCGGGTAGGACCATTATGGGTGGCAAAATTCTTCTTCCGAGTATTTAACGTAGTTGCATACCAAAGACTCGAACTCGAGACCTCTGGTTAAGCTGTAATAACTCCACGTTAGTTTATCCACACACTTGGTGGTAAAGTAAACTGAAAAGATAAGTAAAATTAAAAAGTGATACTTTATTCATCATTAAATTGAATTAAAACAATTTTAAATATAACTTGCTTAAATTGACTTTGGATATATCTTTAATTTTTCATTATAAAATTTTTTTTACTTTAAGCCATTTAAATTTAAAAATAAGTGTATCATTTAAAAAATTCTTAAAAATCTATTTAAATAAATTTTTACTTATTTTTTATTTTCTAATTAAATATAAAGGCGAGAAAATTAGTTTTCTTTTCTTTTTCTCTTTTTTAATGATTGTCCATTTAATTCTCACTTAGATACTAAAACGGAATATTATTTGCTTGTATAGCAAATGTAGGGTGGGAAAATTCACGCAATAAACTAAATCTATGATGACCCATGAAAATTAATATGATGTATATATTTATAAAATAATGTTACGTTTGTAATTTTATTTTTCATTTGCGTAAAACTGTCTTCCCAAACTGTTATCATCGAATGATCACACTGAAATAAGAATTTATGATATCATACATATTATTCAAACACTTCATTTTTAAACTGATCCTAGTCGGTTATTTATAAGCTTTAGTTGATTTTTTTTTATTTCTAGAAAATTCACAATATTCTTATTTGTTTCATTTTAATGTTTTTAAAATAAATTTACAGCAATTTTTTATTATTATCAAATAGCTTCTGGTTGACTTATTATTCTTCTCATGTAGAGATTAAATAAATAAAAAAGGTCATGATATTTAAAAAGATGAAACAAACTTACAATATTTGGAGAGGATAGAAATAAAAAAAAATACTACGTAAAATCATTTGATAAAGAAAAAGAATTTAAAACTTGTATTAAAAGAATGAAAAATAAAGGAGTAAAGTACCAATCCAAAAAATTATAAATTTTTAAGGGACTGAATGATAACCATTTGACTAACTATCATAATCAATTCTTTCCATCCGTACCGTACTACATGTTAAAATATAAAAATTTGAATTAATTTATATGCACATTTTAATAATTTAAAATTCATTTTATCAAAATCAAGCTTATCTAATTTTAAAACAATCAATCCCTTAATTAAGCCCAATAATATATATATCCTAGTATTAAGATGTCATGTCTTTTAAGATCATCTCAATTACTATAGATATTTTACCTTGACATAAATTTACAGGTGAAAACAAAATTTTTTACAACTGTTGATATCATTGATACTTCATGTCTTTCAATATTTTACATTGACAAATTTACAAGTGAATAAAAATTTCTTTAAACTTCATTTTTGTATTTAATTCAATGTACACTACGAATTCAAGTATTGCAATAATTAAATGTACGCTTAATTTTTGTGTAAGAAATCTCGGACTAGGTAGCTAGTGCTAAGCATATGGTCGGTCAGTTCGGCAGCTTAAGTCGGGAAATCTTTACATTTGAACGTTTATTTTATTTTTTTCATTTGCATATTAATATCCAAATACCAAACCGAACAAAGAGTCTATCTTGCACCCTATAAAGCAAGTGGATGTTAACCTTAATCCACGTTCAAGCTTAACTTTGCAAGAAAATAATTCATAAGAGTAGCATTTTTTTTGCTTTTAATCCTCTTGATTCATCTTAACTACTGTAATTGATTTACATAAAAAATTCTAAAAAAAAAAAAAAAACTACTGCAATTGACAAGAAGATAAAGTTAACTTTCGAAGAAATGTTGCAATGTTCAGTCTATTTTTTTTTCTTTTCAAGGAGAAGTTAGATCAAATATTTTTTTCACTAAAACTCTTAAAAGTAAAAGGATTTTATTTATAATAAAGAAAAAAAAGAGCTTAAAAAAAAGTATGATGCTTTTCGGCGACTTATTATTTATTAATAAGGACAATCTTGGAATCCTGCTATGTTGGTTTTATATTCTTTTTAGTGACTTATTACTTCTTCTTTTTCTTTTGACTTTTTAATGAACCAATGCTCCCTTATATTTCTAATGGCTTTACATTTACAAGTTTGCACAATGACATGATAAAATATTCAATCTCCTAGAAAAAATGTTTACGTTTAACAAATTGATTTCATTAACAAAGTGACTTTAGAAATTTTTATTATTTGAAAATTATTATTAAAACAAATTTTTTTAACCAAAGTAATTTTATTTAAATAAAATTAATTTACACAATATTTTTTAATTTATAAATATAATTTTTCTTTAAATCAAATAACTAGATTTAAATAAAATTAAAAATTTGGAAAAAATTTATCAAACAATTTTTCATTTAAAAGGATCTTTCAAGCTAAAAAAATGAAAGTTTACAACCAATCTTTACTTTTTCTTTAAAACTTTTTATTGTTAATCTTAATTTAAAAATATATTTTAAGTAGAAAAAAAGCTGGACTTAACAAAAAAACCATTTACATCACTTCGACTTTTATGTTCCTTTCCGATGATTAAGTGAGTTTGGTTTTTCATATCTAGGTCTCAAATAAAAGTTCAACATGAATTTATCACTCACGTAGAATTCATGTTCAACAGAAAAATAAACACCCTAACATGTTTACAATTATAAATGAGCACGTGCAAATGGAAATAGAACCAAACCATTTAGTTAAGTTTAGATGTCAATTTGGAGAATTTTAAAAGTACTTTTACTTTCAAAGTGGTCATTTTTTCTTCTTTTCTTTTGTAATTTAGAGATGTACATTTAAATTATCAAAAACATGTTCTCTACTTTTATCCAAAACATAATGTTAGACTCTTAAACTTTTTTTACGTTGCAAAAAAGGAGTCATTAAGGACTAAATTAATAAGGACTAAATTAAACAAAGATGGGTATATATTTATGTCCTATAGGTGACAATAGACATAAAATGAAGATGGAAGCCATCAAATTTGTACAAACCAGATCAAATAAATTTCTCACGTAACACTCTATAACCATAACTCTCAAAGCATATAAAAAATATTACATTAATAAACGAAAGAAATAAACATTCATGAATCTATATAATACACGACATACAACATGTGTTGTATTGTCATCCAGGATTTGTAGCACAACCATTGTTTTGGCAAAATTTCTTCGTATTTCCATTCTTATGGCTTTGCATGACAATTTTCGATTATCTTCCAACCTGACAAAGCACACACCAAAAGTAAAATTTCTTCCTTGTTAGTGTCCATTTGTTTCCCCTGCTTCTTTACTAGTAGTTGTTTCATTTTGGTTCTCCAGACCAACTAAACCTTTGCTTTGGTGGACATCATGATCCTCTTCTTTGGATTCCAATTTGTTTGTGAGTGCGGGGGTTAAGCAAGAATGAAGTGTTTGGCCCTTTGGTCTTGAATCTAGCCCTGAATACATGGTAACAATCGCTTTAGTACATTTCACTCAATGTTTACTTTTCTTTAATAATAATGATGTTTTGTTGTTATTACCTATTTTTTGCGTTCTCATGGATGCTTTAGCCTTGTGCTTTTTTCCTTGAATATGATCGTTCAAGCCTTTCTCACTCGTTGCAGTAATCTGACATAGGTCACATCTCCACTCCCGCTTGACTTTCTTCTGCAAACTCTCATTGTCTTCAACTGCAGGTGTCACCGCTTTGCGCCATCCGCCATAATGTCCAGCATTTGGTCTAGCCTGCAATGGGATAAACAAAATGATTTATGCTCACTGGCCAATTAAAAGCTTCAACACAACAAAATATTCAAGGGACATTCTCAAACAAGGTGACATTTTTTAATCAAAAACTACGAGAGAAAAAAACCTTTTTCACAATCCAAACAACACTAAAGAAGTAGGAAAATATAATCAAAATTGAAGATAAAGACACAAAGGAAGGGTAAATTAAACACAAGACTATACACTAACCAGTAGGATCACTTTATCCTTGCTATTTTGCATAGCTTGTATGTTATCAACGTGGAAATGGGAGGGTAAACGGAATTGTGACCCGCGAAACGCGTAATTGTTATTAAACGAGATCCCCTCCGATCTTCGCATCGGGATTCCGAATGCTCTTTCTGATACCATTTCTCTCCTCACTTCCTCTTCTAGCTCTCGCCGTCGTGCCAATGATATCTCGCCAGCAATTATTTCTCTCCTGATCTCCTCTTTCTCCATCTCCCGCCGTATTTGCTCTATCTCCAACTCTCGTTGGAACGCTTCCTCGGAATTGATCGGCACCGTCGTTGGGAAAACTCTGGGCGCCGAAACATTGCCGGAAAAACTACCTGGCACAAACTCATACCCTGGAAAGCGAATAGCGAAAAAAATGAACTCATGTAACTAAAGTTTTTTTATTTTTTAAACTGCAAAACAAATGGCTATATATCTTGAAAGGAACGTGAAGAGAAGTGAGCATTACCTTGTAACGGGCAACTGGAGAAGTAAGCTACATCAGAAAGGGGGCGTGGTGGTGGCGATGTTGTTCTTCTGTTTTGGCCTTTAAGATTTTTGAACTTCATGACAAAGTTTGGAACGTGAAACTAAGGGAATGACGCGGAGAAAGAAAAACAAGTGCCAATAAAATCAAAGACAGTGTGAGTGTTTGTGTGCAGTGTTGAGTTTGAAAGGGTGATTAAATAGGGAAATTTTTCTCTCACTCTCTTGATAAAATTATTCCAATAAAGTTTGACTCCAATAATAAATTTAATATGGTCAAAGTTTGAAATAATTATTGTTTCAAATTTTAAGCATTAAATATTCATTGACTACACACATTTGATATTATTAATAAATTAAGAAGTGGATGACTCATAACTACAAATAATTGTCATGATGAATATAATAAATAAATATTTTTGAATATATCAATTATATTAAAATTAAAAATTATAATTTATATAAAAAAATATTTTGAATACATAAATTATATTTTACACTTAAGATAAATAGTTAAAAATAATATTTGTAGGAAGCCAAATAATATTTCATTTGGGTATCTAAAGATTAATTAAAAAATTAATAACAAAATATTTTATTAGAAAGAGATAAATTGATTAACAATTTTTAATATTTTCTGTTTAATTTTTTACTTTTTACTCTGTCAACCTATTAGCAATTTTCTTATTATTTCTAATCAATTAAAGGTATTTTTTTTAATTAATATATGATTGTAAAAAAGGAAAGTTAAAATCTTGAGTATTAAATGATAGCATTATTTTAATGCATTCTCCTTATGTTTCATATCAATAATACCATTAATAGTTTATTATATTTGACAAACCTTTTTTTTCTGAAAAACATTTATTGAAATAATAATAAGCATGTATTGGTAAAATATTAAATATAACATTTTAATGAAAAATTAATTTATTCTTTGACTTTTAATCTTACAGATATTAGTAAACAAAATTATTAACAAAGTTTAATTAATTTCTTTTGTTTAGACCACAGGTTTTTGGTCTCCCTCTGAGGGCAATCCTGTTTGAGCCGGATAGGACCATTATGGGCGGCAAAATTCTTCTTCTGAGTATTTAACGTAGCTGCATACCAAAGACTTGAACTCGAGACCTCTGGTTAAGCTGTAATAACTCTACGTTAGTTTATCCACGCACTTGGTGGTAAAGTAAACTGAAAAGATAAGTAAAATTAAAAAGTGATACTTTATTCATCATTAAATTGAATTAAAACAATTTTAAATATAACTTGCTTAAATTGACTTTGGATATATATTTAATTTTTCATTATAAACATTTTTTTTTACTTTAAACCATTTAAATTTAAAAATAAGTTTATCATTTAAAAATTTCTTAAAAAAATCTATTTAAATAAATTTTTACTTATTTTTTATTTTCTAATTAAAAATGCCATGTTTTGAAAAGAATAGTGTTGACAACTTGATAATTGTAGAAAGGCTTAAATATGTTTTAGGTCCCTGATAAATGATCGATTTTTGTTTTAGGTCCTTAATAAATTTTTTCATTGCATTGGATCTTTGATATATCAAAACTTTTGTTTTGAGTCTCTATCGTCAGTTAAGTGATGATGTGAGATCATCTAAACATATATTCCCAATATATATCAACCGTTGAGATGGTGTCACGTCATTACATAACTGATGGCAGGAATACAAAACAAAAGTTTTGATATATCAGGGATCCAATGCAATGAAAAAATTTATTAGGGATCCAAAACAAAAATTGGTCATTTATCCGGGACCTAAAACATATTTACGTCTTGTAGAAAATTATTATTATGATTATTCTAAGTCTTCATACTCTTGAGGCAACAAATAAATTTAATGAGGGGTTTTACACTAGTAATAGAACAAACAACACATAGATTGTTGTATATTGTCAGGGACCTGAAATATATTTAAGTCTTGTAGAAAATTATTATTATGATTATTCTAAGTCTTCATAATGAGGCAACAAATAAATTTAATGAAGGGTTTTACACTAGTAATAGAACAAACAACACATAGATTGTTGTATATTATCAAGGACCTAAAACATATTTAAGTCTTGTAGAAAATTATTATTATGATTATTCTAAGTCTTCATACTCTTGAGGCAACAAATAAATTTAATGAAGGGTTTTACACTAGTAATAGAACAAACAACACATAGATTGTTGTATAAAAGTTTTCTCTTTAATCTAAAACTACAAATTGAGAGGAGAGAGACTAACGTGGAGTTGGAGGACAACTCACAGCATGAGGCTGATCAGGATAATCTCACCTGAAAGCGTAGACTAGTGGGTTTGGGTCGAATCTGTTCCTCCCTCCACTGCTCTTCCATTCCAATTCAACACAAACCCTTTTCTCAATGCCTCTCAAACCCCTCCTTCTCCATCTTCCACAGTTGCATTCACTCAAATGTTGACTTTTGTAGGAATAGTGAAACTTAGATGCATTGACTCAAATGTTGACAACTCTAGCTGTGGTCATGTGATGTCCACTGTAATTTGGTCAGCGGGTTCACATTTGCAGCAGTTTAATTACTACTAGAGGGATGAAGAAAATTGCTTATTATTGGTTCTTTGATTGAAATTTTACCAAAGGACCAAGACACATTTTTGGAAGACATAGTTCTGCAATTCAATCTGAGTTTAAGCCTTAAAGGATCTTTCTCTTCATATATGAACTTTTCAAGAGATCCATTGGATATTTAACTGCCATAAGACTTCCATTTTGTAACCTCCCTTTGTATACGCTACCATACCCTCCTTGGCCTAATTTGTTTTTGAAGGAGTGGGTCATTCTTTACCTCCAAATAACTGTACCTTTTTGGCTGAAAGGTGGCCATGTTGCTTCAGAAAATTATCAATCTCAATCATTCGGTAAGTGGGATTCTCCTTGCGGCAATAATATCTTCGTAAGATGCAAGCCATGACCATCAAAGCTCCTAACACTCCAGCAACTGAAGTAGCTGTAGGTTTATTTTTATTAAGAAGTTAGAATGAGGGAAAAAAAAAAGTACACTTTCATGATAGTTTATTTTCTTATTAACTTTTCTGGAGGATATACTTTTGCTAAAAGGAGTCACCAAACTTCCTTTCTACAAGCAACCACAAATGAAGAATTTAATAAATCTACAGCCCCCCTCCCTTTTTCTGCATTCAAATCAAATATCACAGATCACAGATGTGTCTACATTAGAAATATGATTGGCTTATATTAGAGAAGTCCATCAATCAGAGAAGAAATTCAACCTATTTTTGGTCTTCTTGTCTCTGTACAATATTATTAGTAGTTGGGTGGGATATATATAGTTAGGACAATATCTTTTGTTTGGAAAGTTGCTCAAGTAATCGTGATCTTAGGAGTTGGATTCGTACAGTGAGGGGCCTAATTGGTGATATGCAATTTCTTATATTGATAGTAGAGTTAATGCTAGGATGGATTATTTTTTTTGTTGGGTTGTATGATCATGATCGTGCTATGTGGTTATAACAGTTTTGTTATGATACAACTCTGTTATAGTACAAAGCACTGCTGATGTAATTCCTCTTGGCTGGGAGCTTTGCCACTTCTTGTGACACTCCTTGCTTTTTATAATATTAATTCCTTTCTTTTTGGCTGTTCAAAAAAAACTAATAATTTACAAAAGTTTTATTTGTGGGTTTAAATTTAAATAAATCATTGGCAAAGATAATCAGGGGTATAAAACGTTCTACCTGCTGCTATCACTATCTTCACCTTCTTTTTTTTTTTCTCTCTTGAAAACATAGAAAAGGGGAATAAAAAAAAATAGTCTCCATATGCCTTTATTAGCAAGTACTAATGTGTTCTTATAAGGGTGTATAAAGAGATTTATTCCTAAATGAGTCCCACCAATATGGATCAAAGGATTATTTTAACCATTTACATCTAATAAATCTGGTTTCTTCATTTCACAACATAGTTACAAGAAATAAATATTAGCTTAGAAACTAGTTGCAACAAACTTTTCCATCTATATACACAGGCTCCTTGTGTGCAAAAGAACTTAATTCCCTTGGTTGTCAAGTTGACACTGACACCTCTAAGATATTAACAATATGAACAATACTAAGGTACCTCTACTTGGACAACAATATCAGCTGATACATAGTCACAGAGGTTTCAATTGGGGTTAGGTACAAGCCCTGCATCTTTGATTGAAAGTCGAACCATTTAACATTTCATTTGGGCATATTGTAGATTTAGGAAAAGGTTGAAGGAGAGGTGACATTGAGGGTGCGGTTGCATCTGAATAGGGTAACATTCATGAAGTGAAAGGAAATAAATGGTGTCTAAATTGGTGTACTTATCAAAGTGGATAATTGATGGTCAGAATAACATAAAGAATCCAGTGGCGCAACGCAGCTGGTTTTGTGAAGTTGCAAGTTTCAACCACGTTTCTTTCTCTTTCTTGGAAGGAAGTAAACAAACAAAACAACAGATGCGGCAGCCAGTGGGCGCCTATGGATTTGGGTTAAAAAACTTGTACTTGTGCTTGCTTAGTTGTATTGTAGTACCACTGTAGCATGGATTTCTCATTGCTCAATTGTTGAAGTGTGTAATTCCTTTTGTTCTAAGATTCTATCATATTATTATTATTTTTTATTTACTTTGCAAAATTATTTTATTTAAATTCTTTATTATTGTTTTTTTTATATACTTTGTAGTGATAGAAAATGTTAAATAGAAAGCATGAATTTGTTTTTGAAAAATTAAAAAAAAATTAATCTCAATATAGTGCTCTAGATAAATTTATTATATATACTAATAATAAAAGAAATACCCACTTTTAATATATATATATGGGGTTTGCTAACATATTCTCGCCTCTTTTTTAGTTAGAGTAGGTTAGCAACCTACACCAAAAATTAAGAATAAAAAAACCCACACATCTCTTTTATTTTAGTTATTTATATCAGGGACATAATAGTAATTTATGATTTAGTTTTGAAAAAAAAAATTAAAATCTTTCTCTCTCCTCGATCCCACTCATTATCTTTCCAGATTATGTTTTCTTCTCTCTTTTCCCTGTTGGCGGCACTGCCATCTACATTCTACATTCTACTGCATCGAAGCGTCGCCCACGACCCCATCAGATCCAAACTCAACGGGCACCATCATCCTTGCCCCCATCCTGTGAGTCCAAAATGTCCCCATGGCACCCCCCCATAAACCAAAATGAATGAAAACCCATAAATATAACAGATTTAATAAGATTTTTGCAAGTCTTCACAGGCAATCTTTATTTTTTCTCATTTGATTTGGTATGGAAGCGAAACACCTTGTTAAGAAATCTGCATGTGTTTTCTTTTTTCTTTTTTTTTTCTTCTAAGAAAGATTGCTCACATGCCGCATGCGTGTTCTTTATAAATCCAACAAAACAATATTTGAATCTTAAAATCCTTGTATCCTTATTAGAGAAGATAATTGCGAGAAGATGCAAACGAAATTGTTGTTGACAAATAGAGAAAAGGAAGAGAATTTGGAAAGAGAATGAGTGGGATCGAGGAGAGAGAATTGAGCTTTTAATTTTTTTCAAAATTAAAGCATTAATTACTATTATGTCCCTGATATAAATAACTAAAATGTAAGAAATGTGTGAGTTTTTTTATCCTAAATTTTTTGTGTAGATTGCTAACCTACTCCAACTAAAAAAGAGGTGAGAATATGTTAACAATCTCCATATATATTTTATTAGATAACTTTATCTTTACATAGATTTTTAAATGTTCACTATTCTCTTTTAAATTACAATAATTACCCCCCATTACTCTTATATTGTTAGTTTCTTTTTTTTATTATATTTATTTTTTTTCATTTAACTTCCCAACTTTTTTCTTTTATTTTTATTTAAAAATATAAAGAGGTACTCCTCCTAGTTATTAATAAAAAAAATATAATAACGAGTTCAGTTGATGAAGAAATCATAAATTAATTAGATATAGATAATATTAAAAAATACTAATAATTCTCCTTTCAATCAAGAACAAGATAATCCACAGCTAGCATTGGCTGACTAGGGTTGGTCCAACATATTTTCAAGTCTAAAACAAATTTTGTAATGATGCCTTTTTAAAACTAATAATAATACCTTTTTTACTAAAAAAATTAATAACAATATTTTATTAAAATAATTATATTATGACTAAAATATCATTATAATTCGTTACGTTTTTATATTTTTTTAAATTTGAGCATATTAGAAGCTAAGGAGCATAAAAGAATCATTTTTTTTTTTTTTGAGATAAAAAAGAATCATCTATTGAACCGGTAGTTTTCTGGTTAACTTAAATATGAAATATATTTTTTAAACGCTTAAATTAAAGATGAAATATCTACTATTTTAAATTAATTTATACATTTTCATATCTTCGTTCCTTTCTTTCTCCTTTGGTCATTACAAATTTACCTATCAAAATCCACATCACATTACAGCCTATAGTCCCTGAAGTTAGTCCCTGAAGATAACGTCGTTCGCAATTCTCATCAACGGTTGCAACGCATCCGCGGCGAACTTCCTCGCAAACAGAAACGGATCACTCCTTCCGTCACCGTTACCGTCACCGTAACGAGGCCTATCCTCCCTCATCCTCCGAATCAGCTCGGGCCCCACTTCCCACGCTTCGTACGTGCGAGGATGCCCGTCCACGCGCCCCGTCCAATTCACATGCGTGAGCGTGCCCGGCACGCACCCTTGCCGATCCCACATGCTCAGAAGGGTAGGAAAGTAATTCTCCTCGGGGTAGCACGTGTCGAACCGCACGCACGGCACGTCGAACTTCTGCCACAGCACGCGGTCACTAGCAACAAGCCGCGCGTGGCGGCGCGTTAGCGCCCAAAACTGCGACCCCACGCGGAACTCCTCGAGTCTCACCTCCGGGAGCATCGCGTGGGGTCCACGCGCCGCCCAGCGGTCATAGGTGGTTTCCTCGTTTGCAAGAATCTCAACGAAGCTCTTGCCGCGGCAGAGGAGCGCGTGGTAGGTGAAGTTGAGCGGGTGGAGAGGGATGCAAGAGGGAGAGAGTAGCACGAACATGGAATTTGAAGGGTCGTCGAGAAGTGCGTGTGCGAGTAAGCGACGCGCCGCCGCGGCGAGCGTGGGGGAGAATCTCCTGGTGGGTATTGAGGGAATGACGCGATTGGAAAACACGCCAGAGAAGGGCGCGTGATACGAGGAAGTTGGATCCGCGTGAACGTAAATGTTGAAGAGATTCTTTGATGTTGGGGTTTGGTGGAAGTAAGATTCCCACAGTGGCGCGAATGGGAGGGGTGTGTTTGTCAGGAACATGAACGCTACCTTCTTGGGCCTTGTGGGCTTTGCTTTCACGCGCATGGCCGCTTTGAGTAGTGCGTCATCGTGGTTTTGCGACAACGATGGTGGTAGTGACAATGAGAGTGATTTTTTGTTGGGCTTAATGGACCTTTCCTTTAAGCGAGTGGTTACTTTATGTAGTGCATCATCTTGACTTTTCAGTGACGGTGATAATGGTGACGACGACAATGATGATTGTAATTTTTTGTTGGGATTTTCGGGGATGCTAATGTTTTTGGGAAGTGGCATTGGTATGTTAAGGATGATGGGAGTGGTGGTTGCTGTATGTGTGGTATTGGTGGTGAAGAAAATGGCTAGAGGTAAGCAGAGAAGGAGTGCGCAAAGAAGAGAGAGTGGGTTGGGAGATAGCATTTTGGAGAATCTTGTTAATTTTGCTTATTTATTTATTTTTTTGCTTTTTTTTAATGATCAAAATTGGAACGGTGGAGGAGTTTGTTGTTGATTGTGGGTTTTCTAATTTCAATGTTTGGATTTTCGGATGCGTTCAGAATTGTGGTGTTGGATTGTGCATGCTTGACACGTACCTGAACGCTGTCCAACCTTAATTTGGTCTCCCAAAAATACAAAAGTTTGTGTTTAATGTTTGTTTTTTAAATGAGTAGTACACAGTTTGACTATTTATGGTATTTATAATCAAAGAATAAATAATACATACTCCATTTATTTCACATTAATTGACTTTTAATTTTTTTTTATATATTAAGAAATACTATTGGATTACATTTATTAAACTATTCTTACTTTCTTAACTTTTATAAGTGTATTATTAAGTATTTATTAAGAGACAAAATTAAAATATAAATTCTAATAGTATTTTATTGAAAATTAAAAATCTTAATTAATGTAACTTTTTTAAATGCAAAAACTTCAATCAATATAAAATAGAGAATGTATTAAGGTAGGCCTAATGACGAGGAATTGAAGTAATATGTATGAAGTGAATGGTTCTAATCCATCGTTGTAAAAAAAAAGTTATTTTTGAGCAGCGGTGCTATTTTGTTAGGAAAGCAAGTGGTACGAAATCTACCAATGGAGAACAATATCTTATTTTAAATAAATAGTAGTAGTATTAATTAAAAAAAATTATAAAGTGTAAAATGAGATTTGACGGAAATAAAAGGCTTCGTACAGCTTTAGAAAATTGTTTTGTACTAATTACTATCTATGTTCCTATTTATAAGATCCAACTACCAAATTTATCAAGAAAATGGTTAATTTAATTGATAGTAATAAATTTATCTTAAATTTATATATTTTTTCAAAATTACCCGTCATTAATTTTTTCTCTCTCTTCCAAATGTTTGGCAATACAACATCTCTCTTCTTTTAATTAGGAGTCATTTAGTCTAAAAATAATTAATGCATGAAACATTATGGATTGAATCTTATAGAAAGTAACAAACACTACTTCTAATTTGGGTCGAACGGAGGAGGTAGTAGTATTTTCCAATTTTGAGATGTTAACTAAGGATATGTTTTACCAATTAAGTGTGGACTCGGATTCTTGAACCTGACATGAGTTTGTTTTTGTGGACTAAGTATATCTTTTACCGAAAATTATATTAAGTTCTTTTTATGTGTAATCAACGATATTATAATGAAACTTTATAGGTGCCTAACATGCATGAGTGATCTAATGTAGAAATTGATTTTTTTTTCTTTGGTAAGGGAAACATTGATTGAAGAGAATTGTTTATGCCTTTGGCTATGTGACTTGATCAGGTTCAGATTTATTTTATGCATTCAGTCAGATTAAAAACATCGTATTAAGGCCAATGCCTGTTACCTTTCTAGACCTGGAGCGAAGAATTCAAAGCCATTTTTTGTGTATATATCACCGTTCTCCTTCATTATATACTAATGTTGGTCCGAGTGGTACTGGACTTGATCCCCTTAAGCAAGTCCGAGCCTCGTGGATGAAAAAAAGGTGGTTGGAAGACCTCACTAAAGTCATTCTCCGACGAAGATTAATCATCAGCGAACTCCGCACCAATATCATGGGTAAAAAAAAAACTAGATAACATGCATAAATAGAACCTTCATCAATCATAAATATAATGTTGAGTACTTGTGCAGAATGACCAGTGCACTTGCAATAAGATAGGTGTATATATACCAAGAAATGAACTTGGGAACTTCGGTGCAATGATGTTTCATTAAGAAGGAAATAGGATGGGATAAATGAAAATTTCAAATTGCAGAGAAAATATAAAAGAATAAATAATTCAATGAGGATTTTCACTCATGTTTCCCCCTTCTTTATCAGTAAATAATGGTGGACAAAAATTAGTTGGGAAAAATAAAACCATAAATGTACATGAACAATGGCTTATGTATATATACTATACCAATTTCTTTTGTTTTCCGTTCAAATCCACTCAACTAAATACAGCAAAGCTTACAAAAATCGGCCTCAAAGGTTATATTCTCTGAGTGATGCTCATGGATAAAATCACATACTTTGTAAAGGGTTAGTAGTTGTCACCAAAAAAGAAGCTGCCGGAACTGTGTTAGTAAAGAAGCCAAGTTTTTTTCCAACGAAAGTTGGTCCAGTTGGTAAGAATAAGAGTCATACCTCATAAGAATGTGAGTTCAGACTCTATTGTTGACGTGAGGAACTTGTTGACAGGTAACCTGTAAGTATAAATGCTCTTTGAGCCTTAGGTCTTCCCTGACTCTAATGGGCTCCAAAAACTCAACTCGCCTAAACTTTTTGTCTTCACACGAAGAAGCCATGTTTTTGGGTTTTCTAATTGTAACAATTGCTCAAGACTCACAAGGTTAGCAATTGAGTTATATAACTAAAGCCTTGCTATATAATTAGGTTGTGAAGGTTCACCAATAGAAGAAGCTGAAGACAAAGAAGATAACAAACTGTAATGGAAGTCAATCTGCAACTTCCTGTGAAAATAAGGATTATAAACAGTCCCTTTATTTTGATCTTCCTCTTCTAGTTGCCTAAGTGGTATGGCAGCAAGAAAGCGTTTGAAGAACTCTTTACAACACTCTTTTCCATTGCAAACTATCTCACCTCTTTCTTTCTTACTTCCCTTTGCACGCATCAAACTTGAATCATCAAACTTCAATATGAAAGCCTTTTTGCATCCCTCAAAAAGCCTCTCCCCCAAAGTGTCAATAACATAACAAGCATCAACATCCACCTTCAGAACAAAGAAATGGTCATTCCAACTCACTATGTAAATTGTTGGCTCATGATCAACCACATCATCATTTCTAGTTATCTCATCCCAAATGTCATCAAAGGACATGGCTCCTTCCAAGCACTGAAACTTCTCAGGGGAGAAAAATCCTGTGTAGGAATTTTGAGGGAGAACAACCAGAGGCCTAATGTTGGCTTCCAAGACTGTCTCTAGATCAAAGTGCTTATCTGGGAAAAGCTTTAGGTAGTGATCATTGTGGCTCAGCCTTCTCCATTCAGAGGAACCCCTTTTGATGAGGCTATCAAATTGGGCCCTTGTTGGCATGTTATGGTTGGAATGAAGCCAGTGTGCTATGAACACTGCTAGTGCTGTACATGCACTCTCACCACAAGCTTGTTTGCTCCTTTGGTCAAAGGAAGCAAAGAACACATTGGTTTTGAGCTTTGTATGCCCATCTCTACTCAAAAGTTCCCTATTTTCCCAGCCACTTGAAGTGCAATTATTGTGATCAAGGTATGGTCCCTGCAAGAAGTTGACAATATCAATCGGTAATTAGTCTACAAAAGTAAACATTTTTTTAAGCTGATTGAAAAATGTTAACAAATGAGATGATCCACAGAAGCTGCTAAATACCAGGATAAATATGATTAAAAAAAAGATTTAATTAAAATGTACCGAAAGCACAATGTCATCTAATTATAAATCACTTTTATCACAACTATCTTAAAAGTCATTCTAACGATAATTTCTGATTAGTTAACTGTATTATACTTACAATGCATGACAATTATATCAATCACTAGTATCCTTTACGACAAACAATTCTACTCAAGTTGGATAGGATTGCTCTGGGCGACAAAAGAAAATTGAATGATGTTAATGACATTGCTACGTACTATGGAATGAGTTGAATGTGAGGTCAAAGGCTCTTGTTTCCTTGAGTTGGTTCTTTTAAAACTCCATCCCTTGAAGCTTCTATTCCATGGCAACATGGACCAATTCCTCTGCATTGTGTCCAAAATGGTCTCTGTATCTGAGTCCACAAACCTCTCTGACCCAGATTTAACACTTGACCCTTCACAGTGAATTGCAGTGCTAGTGCTACTGCTGCTGCTACTGCTTGTGGTTGTAGTGGTGGACTCATCAGATGAGTCATCTGAGTCAAACTCGTCTAACTCATCCGATTCATAAGAATTCGTTTGCTCAACTTGATCATCAACTTTCCCATTATTTTTCTCCCAATGGCTTGTCACTTTGTTTACAAATGCTCTTGGCAAGTCATCATGAAAATTCCTCAGTTTCAACAAACTCAATGAAACCTGATCATAAATATTAGTAATCAATTAATTATCCATAAGAGTTGCTTTTCTGAACTTTTACTCGTTTCAGAGTTCAGACACATGAAATTAAAAGAAACTAACAAACAGCTAAGAAATCATTATTTATTTTCTTCACAACTTTGCTGTATATATCTGTGCCTATAAATAAAGAGCCATTAGCATATAAATATAGTGACAGTAATACAATTAATTAATTGAAAATGTGTTAAATAGATATTGGAATTGGAACATACCGAAAGTATAGCTTTCATGAAGAAACCGTGCACCTTCAATTGGATCGGAAGTGTTCTTTGAACCTGAAAAGAATTTGGCTCATTGTGCATCTCCTCCCCCTCCATCAACTCAGCCATAGTAACGCTCATGGAAACTTCTCCAACCACCACCATTTCAGGTTTATATTCTCCTACATCACCCTTCCCCTGCATTTCATTTTTGGACAAATTTTAATCAAACACACATAAAGAAGATAATTCAATATGGAATACACCAACAATAATTTTTTTTAAAACTTTTACCCTATCATAAATTGTCAAGTAATTGAAAACTATGTGATTAGTATAATTGACAACATATTACAATTAAGGTAATCACAAACTGACATAGTAGTATATTTAATAAGTATGTTGACTTTTACAATAATTATTTTAAAAATCATATCAACTATTACCTCTCTCTCTATTTACAAGACGGTGTTGACCAATTTAAGCATATTAAGAAAATTGGTTAATTTGTGTATTAGTATTAAATTTGTGTGTACTTGTAATATTTTTTCAAAATTGTCCTTAACATTGGGAGCCTATTCATCTTCTCTCATCTTCATAGGAGAGAAAAAGAAACAATTTAGAGTAACATTCAATTATGAATTAAAATAAATAAGGATATTTTAGTCAAAAAATAATTAATGCACAAGATACTAGTAGTTGAAATGAAGTTTTATAAAAAGGGACAAGAAAATTTCAAAATTATGTCTTATAAATAGGGACAGGGTAGTATAATTTCTTATCAATCGACAATGTAGTAATATATAAAAATTAAACTTTAAAAATAAAGGCTAAATTGTAATTTTGGTCCCTCTATAACTTCTAATTCGCGATTTCAGTCCCCTGTTTTTTTTTCTCTCGTGGTTTTGGTCCCCTGTTTTAAAAAAATTGTAATTTTGATCCAATTCTCAATTTTGCATATTTTTTTCCTTTTATTTTGGTTCAATTGAATTCTAAACCTAACATATTCACTTAAGAAATCATAAAAAAATAATTTATTTAATTAAAATATAAAAATAAAATAAATAAATAAATGCAAAATTGAATATTGAACCAAAATTGTGAATTTTTTAAAACAGGGGAGCAAAATCGCAAGAAAAAGAAAATAGAAAGACCAAAATCGTAAATTAAGAATTATAGGAGAATCAAAATTACAATTTAGTCAAAAATAAACTGTTAACTAAAAATAGAACAATAAAACTTTAGAAACATAATATGTTCTTACATGTAAGACATGAAGTGTGATGTGGCACGTGCCGGTGACGGAGGCGTGTTTGAGGACGAGTTGAAAGTCGCAGAGGTCACGTGCGTCCCACACGATTGTTGGTGCCTTAGAATTTGTGAATCTTTGTGGGGAGGTGGTGTGAGTGGATCCTAGTTTCTGGGTACCAGTTGAAGAAGAAGAAGAAGAAGAAGAAACTTTCCCTTTCTTCGTAGCAGTTCCCGTAATCTTAATTGCTATTATCTCGTCATTTGCAGCACCCAACGTTGCTCCAAATTGCAACCTCAATTGGCTCACCTTAACAACGTAGCACTTGTCGGCGTGCCCCCAAAACCATGGCTTCCAATACTCCATCACCATGGTAATCTACTAATCATATAGATATGAAAAGTAATGCTTCTATTGGCTCACCATGTTGTACTAATCAAGGAACTGTTGCATTTAATTTATAGTATATGATATATCATATTCATATCTACCATATATGATTGATATTAGTCACGTGCTTGTTTATGATTTTTTTGGGTTTGGTTTAGGATATGGGTAAATTATCAATTTGTCCTTTATTTAATTTATTTTGTTCAAAATAGTTTTTTATTTTTTAAAAAGTTTGTTTTGTTCTTTTATCTCATATAAAAGATTTAAAATGATTATTTATCTTTTAAAATGTTAAGCTTGGTATCATATCTTTTAAATTGAAAAAAAAAAAAATAATAATAATAATCATTTAGCTTTAGCCTTTAGGTATCTCTTTTATTTGTGTTTTGTTATTATGGAGGTTGAAATAAGGTACACGTTCTCCATTTAAACCACGTGATGAAAGTGATTATTCCGGTGGGAGAGGACCAAAATTTAAAAATAGATAATGATGTGGGTGAAAACGATTGGCCAATAATGCACAATTCTATGAATGAATAAGACATAAAAATCTGCAGCGTATACACGCCAAATCCTTACACCAAGGATACACGGAAGAACCACTTCTACCACACGGTGCTAGTGCATGCGAAAACACCTTCGCTTCCAAGAAATTCGGTTCTTATGTTAAATGTGTTGTTTAATTTTCTAAAAGAAAAATTAAGGACCATATCTTTTTCTATAAAAAGAAAAAGAAGAAGAAAGGACCATCTTTAACCCGTGGGACGGAATGTTTGTACTCAATTTTAATTTTAATTTTAATTTGCATATTAAACATGTTTTTGAGGTTAAGGAAATTTTATCCTATTCAAGACTAATGTAGGGTCGGGGTACTGTAAACAAAAAGAAATAGTGATCCTATACTTCTAATTACCCCCAATTTTTTTTAAAATTCATATAAAAATTAACAAATTTACATTAAGATAAAAAAAAATGTAAGCACATCAGCACATCAACATGTAAGATTCAAAAGATTATACTTTATCGGAAAAAAAAATTCAAAAGATTATATTTGTAATTACTTGATTAATAGAAATAAAAATGACATGTGTTATTCTTTTTGGAAAAATTGATTCAAAGGTTAACCTATTATGTTCTGTATTTTAATAAATAAGAGTATATTGTTATTTTGTATGAAGTTTTTCTTTTGACTTTTTGGCTCTTTTTGTTTGTGTCACCGTTTAGGTGTTTATAACAAGGTTCCTTTATTTGGGCTTTCTTAGGCCTCAGAGCTGTAAATGGACCAATTTGGTTCAATTATTCTTTGAAAAGGTTACTATTTGCACTTCTTTGTTTTGTCAACCACACCATTACCTTGTTTTTTGTTTTTAATTTTTATCTTCTTCTAAATTTACCCTTTAACCACGGTACTCATCCCCAATCGTCCCAGAGTCTACCTCTTTCAGTAAGTGTTTTTTTTTTTCCCTCTCCTGTTAAACTTTGTTCTATAATTTAAATTTTGTACCTATCTAACAAAATTTGCCTTCCAAAAATTAAATTCTGGAATTCAAATGGCATACTTTCGGAAATATGATGTGTTCCGGAATTATATTTCTGGAAGTACCAATCTATTACTAACATCCTTTTTCCATTAAAGAATTGCTGAAGAATTAGCTGTCACTCATCATAACATTTCTGACGATGATGATATTACTCTTGTATGTTCTACGTATTGTTTATTTTTGTTTTAGTATTACTTAATTATTCAAAATATACTATTGAATTATTAAATACATTGATTATGGAATTTATTATTTGATTATGACACTTGACTAATTATCAAAATTTTAATTGAGCTTGTTATATGGATGGTCCAAAAATGGATTAACTATTCATGTAATACTTGTTGAGATGTTTTATCAGGGTGTAAATGAGCCAGCCGACTAAATTTAGGCTTAGCTCGTAAAAAAAAAATTAAAGTTTGAGTTTGGCTTGTTTAGTTCATTTATAATTTAATTATTTTTTAATTTGTGAAATTTTTCTTAGATTAATTTTAATTTTATCAATTTAGTATTTGATAAAAAAATTTAATACTGGATAATAATTTACAAATAAAAACATGTGCTAAACATGTGGTATGATATTGTGGAATCTATGTAATTTTAATTTTTCTATGATATATATAATATCAATCCTGTAAAGCTTGGGTTTGACTCATTTAAATAATCGAATTCAATCTCAAGCTTGGGTTTATTTAATTAAACAAATGAGCTTGATTGAACATTTAACGAGTCAAATTTAAATAATTCACGAATAGTTTGGCTCATTTATATCTCTATGTTTTATCAATCATTACTCCTTACCCTTTCTTTAGTGTTGGTATATTCCTTAATCCTAATTTTCTTATTATTGTGCCATTAAACATGTCTTAATGCGTCAAAGTTTATAGTTATATATTCTTTCAATTACCATGAGAGCTTAGGTAGACTACAAGATTTTTCTATGAATTTTATTTCCTTTTTCTTTTCAAACGGGATTATGAAACTTAATTTAAAATTGTGAATCCTAACTTAATTTTATTATTATTGATATAATTCATTGGTATCTACATGATTTTTCAGTACAATGTTATTTATGTCATTTCTTACACACACCCACACACATAACAAAGTATTATAATTTGCACCCAACATAAAAGGTCATGTACATAGTAGCGTAAAAAAATTAGTAAGAACTAGTAAGATATTAAGTTTTTATAAAAGTTAAAATCGAATTTTAAAATATTATAAGAAATAAAAACATATTTTACCCTAAGTCACTATAATCAAATTAATATTTCAAATTTTATTTGGTCGCTAAAAACCTCGCAAACTACATAGAAATAAGAGTAAATTACACATACCTTCCTTAAGATTTACTCTTACTACACCTAGTGTCCCTCCCTTTTTTTTACATTACTTTGAGTATCCCTAAGGGGGTCAGTGTAAGATTTTTCAAACCTAAGAGGAAGTCGGTGTAACAATTTACACCTAAGAGAGGGTCGGTGTAACGAAAACCAAAAAATTATAGAGTTTTCTGTAGGGTTCAAAAATAGAGAGGTATCAAGTATAATAAGGACAAATCTCAGGAGGTCTGTATAATTTATTCTAAAAATAATTGTTCCAAATTTGACCTAGAATCACAACAGTAATGAATTCAATTAAGATGACAAGTGATAATTATATTCATGTGCCAAACTGTCAAAAAAAAAGTATGCCATAACTTTTTCTTGTATAAATAAACACTCCAATCCTTATTCGGATGCATCACAATAAATCTCAAATGAGTTTTAAGAGATCAAGCAAAATCAATAATAGCAATATAATGAGTGTTAGGAACACACTTTAACACACTCTTTCAAACACACTATTTTTAATTGATTAAAATTTATTGAAAATTATAAAATCGGGAAAGAGAAATATTAAATATGATACGGACCTATCAAATTTTGTCATTTTCAGTAAATTATAACCAATAAAAAAGAATATATTAAAAAAATGTATTAAAGAGTGTGTTCATTTCTCTTATTAATATATAGTCAACCAGCTTTTCATCTCTCGGAGTGGTGACATATGCATGCTCATCTAGAAAATCCTTCACTTAATCATTCACCAAATTTATTGGCACATGATGTCTCCTCAAGCAATTTCTAGACTGTACTTCATTGCTCCTCTAGTCAATCAACCAAAATCCATAAGTTTCCATTCATGCATCCTCATCCGTAACATAAAAATCTTCTTTAGAAATTATAACTTACTATTTATTTTGATGTATGCTGACTCTCACCAATTACTTCAATAAATGGTGGTTAGGGTGTGATATTATTTTATGAGCCCAACGTGTCCTCATAAGTGCAAACACATGTCCATACCACTTCCATTATTTAATCTTATTTTTTCATGATATTTTACTTTATTTACAATTTATTATGTTTAATTTCCTTTTATTATTTCAAACTATATAAAATTCATGTACCAAAAAGACTATGTAAAATGCATGTTATTAGAAATATTTTTTTTAGTGCATTTAACTGTGTAACACACTCATAAGCCGAATAATAGAAGTGCATGACTCATCAATCATCATATGTGACCTACTCTTTAGCTGTAATCAACAACAGCTCCAATCAATTGAGTTTTCTTTTTCGCCTTTCGGGTTTAATTTTCTCTTTTCTATTTTTTGCGTGTGGATGAAAGACTATCTTTTTGTTAGATTTCATGAGCAGGCATCGTTGCCTAACCTAGCTTATTCTATAAGTGCAAAGGTGATATATTCACACCAAAAAGAAGAAGAAGAAAAAAAGAACGTGTGTGAAATTAAAGGTGATGAATGTCTTCTGAAACTCTCCCTCCCAATTTATATTGTTGTAGTGTTTTTTTTTTTTTTGTGTTGAATATTGTTGTAGTGTTTGAAACTGAAAAAGCATGATAGCAAGAGTGGGAAAAAAATCATTATCTCTTTTTCTAACACCTAACGTGTACTTTACGTTTCAATTCATTAGTCTTCAAATTTACGTCTATATATATATATAAAAAAAATTGTTTTACTCACAAAATTTTAATTTTTAATAATTTTGTCAAAAATATTTTATATAAAATACGGGTAAAAAAACATCATAAGTAAATTTTGAGTAGCATTTATATATTGATCATAAGCTTTTTTTCCGGTACAAATTGATCATAAGCATTTAAAAGTCTTTCAACTGGAAAAAAAATTATACGGAAAAATCTTACAATATGATTGCTTGATTCAATAAAAATATTACAATAATAATTGATTAAGTAAAAGGCTTAACTTAGATTTTTGTTATTAGTTTGAGTCTTAAGAGATTGTAATTAGGTTATAAATAATTAAGAGTTTTATCATCCATAAATCCTAGAATAGTTTCTTCACGACGTTCATAAATGTTCGAAGAATCGAAAGTGAATTTAATAAGTATCCACGTGTTGTAGTACTTAACGTGAAATCAAAAAAGAAATAGATATTACGTGCCACATGTCTGGTATTTGAATTTAGGTGATTTATTTAAGAACTGAAGATCTCAGTACTATTTTTTTTAAAAAAAATTCACGTTGTTCTGTCCCTTCAGTTGCGTCATTTCACATTCCAATACCGACGATAAGTGGTTGGGAAATATATTTTTTAATAATGCATGAGATTTTGAATATTCAATACTTAAAATGTTTCTTATTTTTTTAAAATATTAAACAATTAATACTAATCTTGTTTGCAATCTTAATATAGCTGCTTTGTGTTTATTTTAAATCAATCATTAGAATTTGATTTGATCTATATGAAGCCTCCACACCGGGCGGTGCTACTGACATGGTTAAATGACGGATTTAACTTAAATAATTGCTTTATTCTTATTCTCGTCTTTTTAATTTTAAATAAAAATAATTTTTCAATAAAAAATTAATTATAACTAAGAGAGAATATCACTTTTAATCATATATATCTTTTTCTATTGAAGAGACAAAATGAAAAGGAATAAAAAAATTGAGAATAAATTGTTTAAAAAAAAATTGAGAATAAATAATTCCAATTCGTTAAATGACTTGAATTTTGAGGATTTCTTCGTGTGAGTTTTAAAAAGTTGGCGTATGTTTAAATTAATTATGAAAAATAACCTATTTTTATAATTAAGTACAAATATAATTATTATTATACTTAATTATTAAGTACAAACATTTTTTTTTTTGTTAATCTCTTAAATTTGTTTATCATCCAAAAACTATTTTCATAGTTAATACTACCTTCAGTCCTATTTATAAGAAACAACTTATAGTGTATTTTACACTTTAACTTGTTTCTTACAAATAGGACCGGATTATAATCTAAATTATTAAAAACATTATAGTATTAATCAAGTTATCTTTAAAAAGAATCTTATCCAAATATGCTCTTACTAGTATTTTTGAGTTAAAATTTAACATGTAAATTGCACACTCGGCATCCAAAAATGTTTGTTTTAATTATTATTTTATTTAATTTAAAAATTAACTTTTAAATAAAATGTATTATATTTTAATTTATTTTGATGTAAATAGATCTTTCAATAATGAGTATTTTCCAAATATTTTTTATCTTTATAATTTTTGGTGCTATATGTAGTTATTTATAAATATTTTATTATTAATTTTTGGTTAAAATATATTTTAATCTTTAATTTTAAAGGTGTATTTGCTTTTAGTCCCTAATAATAATTTTTTTTTCATATTTTGGTCCTTAAAATTTTTCATTACTTCTTTTAGTCTTTCTATTAACTTATACTAACAAAGTGCTTATTAAGCATTGCCACATGGACTAGTATTGTGCCACATCATTTTTATCATTTTTTGTTTGCTAAATAAGCATAATCATGTGCAAGTCACATGAAACCAAAAAGAGAAAAAATCCTAAATCTATTTTTCCCATTCGTCTCTCCCTCCATCCACTTCATCCTCGAAAACCCAAATCCACCATGCCCAACCTTCTTCGAAAACTTACAAGCCACCAACTGAAGCACCTTGTAAGAAAATACCTGCAAATTCAACTCAGACATAAATCCATCTTCCTTTACCTTTTCTTCTTCTTCGTCCCCTTCTTTTTGACGAACACCAACAATGTCACCACCGTACACACATAGTCTCTCTCTTTCTCTCTCTCTCTCTCTCTCTCTCATGCACAACATCATCCACTAACCCACAATACCACCTATCAAAAATTCTAAAAGATACACACACACACACACACACATACAAATACAAGCTTTAGAAAATTGAGAAACGAAATTCAAACAACCAACTTCACACACACACACACACAAAAAGATAGCCAACAACAAAAAAAAAGGAGACATAGGTCACCTTGGTGCAAACCTCTCTTAGGGGCAAAAGATTCAAGCTTCTCTCCATTCCACTTTAAGGACAAAGTGAGAGTAGTGTAGTTCATAATAAGAGTGACAATCTCAGGAGGAAAACCAAAGTCCATAAGGGTTATTTTTAAAAATTGTCAATCCACACGATCATATGCTTTTTTTCAAAATCTATTTTGAACATAACATACCCTTTCTTCCCTTTCCTCTTATGCATATGATGAACAATCTCTTGGGTGACCATAGCATTATCAGGAGTACCTCTTTTGGGGATGAAATTGCTTTGTAGAGGACCAATCAACTTATCCAGATGAGGGTGAATCTTGTTAACTAACACCTAAGAAATAGTCTTAAAAATGACATTACAAAGGCTTATGGGCCTATAGTCCTTAGAAGACAAAGGAGCATCAATCTTTGGGATAGGGATAATGCGAGTTTCTACTATTACAAGATCAAAATAACCAGAGGAGAAAGCAGAGGCCACCAATTCCTACACATCAATAGCAACTATATCCCAATAGGTCTTAAAGAAGATAGGTTGAAAACATCCATTCCCGAAGCCTTATAGGAACTCATAGAAAAGATAACACTCTTGACATCTTCCATAAAAAATGGCTTAATAAAAGCACCATAAAGTTCTTGATCTATCTGAGGGATTGAGAGAAGTTGTAAGCTTTCTGGGTTACAAGGTTCAGAAGACTGAAAGCGATTTTTAAAAAAGGTAAAAGCTTCCCTTTTTAAAACCTCTTCATCACTATACCAAACACCTCCAATATTAAGCCTTGAGACTTTATTCCTTCTTCTCCTAATCACAGTTTGAGTATGAAAAAAATTCGTATTTTTATTCCCAAACTTAATCCACTACTCTCTTGACTTTTGATACTAAAGCATCTCTTCCTGATGTAAAACCTGGTTGTACCGAGATTGTAGTTGGCACTCCAAAATAATAAGGTTAGAAAAAGGGAAACCACCCAATTGCTTGTAGAGACCCTTAATTATAGCCTCTAAATGTCGCTTCCTCATGAAAATGTTTCCAAAAACTTTTTCATTAAAAGTAGTGGATTTTGTTTGAACATTACCAAGCTTCTTGTTAACGTTACCACTCGTGGACATCCAAGTATCTTTAACCAAGCTAGAATACTTCGGATGTTAATTCCACAAAGCCTGAAAATGAAGCGCCAACTTCACACTTGAACTTGACACCACCTTCAACCCAAAACCTTAAGGCGTTAGGTTTACGGGTCTTTCCACTTATATGTTGCTCAACTCGCTCATTTCTACCCAATGTGGGGCTTCACCTTCACACTTGAACTCCAACAATCTCCCCTTCAAGTATGAGTCTCTTCCACATGGTAGCTCCCCCTTAACCATCGGCTTTGATAACAATTGTTGTGCATCGGAAGGGGAGGAAACACCGGGGAGATCTACACCAATGGACCTCGAGCACACCATATAAGTGAACTTGACACCACCTTCAACCTAAAACCTTAAGGCATTATGTTTGTGGGTCTTCCTCACTTATATGTTACTCAACTTGCCCATTCCTACCCAATGTGGGACTTCACCTTCACACTTGTATTCCAACAGGGGTCATGCGAAGAATAGGGTTTATTCTTCCAAATCTGCCTTTGAGTGGCTTATTACCGAGAATCCATCGCCTATAGCTCATTTTGGAAACTGGTCCTAGGTTTGGAGATTGCGCTTTCTAGAAAATATTATTCATTTTTTGTGGCTTACCTTACATGGTAGCCTCCCCATTAATGTTTTTCGTGTCTTTAGACATTTGTCTATAGATGCTTCTTGTCATAGGTGCGGCAATGGACATGAGTCGGTAATTCATTTGCTTCATGATTATGCCTCTTCCCGTCGTGTGTGGCATATTTTAAAGCTGGATTGAGATGTAGGATTTTATACATCTGCGGAAGATTATTGGTTCATATCTCACATTCAGGGTTCACGTGCTATCATCTTTGTTGTCTCGTGTTGGTTAATCTGGAAATCTAAGAATGCAATGATATTTGAGGACAAGGCTTGGGACGTGTGGCATATTATTAACTAGATTAATATTCTCTTTTCTCAAATCAAGACAACTTTGCATCAACCTTTGTAGAAGAATGCTTGTCGTTATGTAGGGTGGGAACCTCCACCATTTCCCTTTGTTAAAATCAATACTTATGGGAGCTCCTTTGGTAACCCAGGAAGTTCAAGATTTGGAGGCATTATTCGGGATCACATGGGCAATTGGCTATCAGGTTTTACTAGAGCTTGTGGCATAACTACTAGTCTGAAGGCGAAGCCTTTTGCAATTTTTTTATGGTCTTCAAAAGGCGTGGAATGATGGTTTCAGATTTGTCATATGCGAATCTGATTCCAAGCTTGCTTTGGATTTAATTCAAAGACATTGTGATAGTTTTCATCCTCATTTCTCCTTGGTTAAACTGATCCAATATCCTATAGCTTTGGATTGGGATGTTTCTTTTCATCATATGTTGCGTGAAGGAAATGCATATGCAGATTGGCTTGCAAAATATGGTGCCAAACATGAAGATGTTCTCCTTCATTGGATTGATTGTCCCTTTTAGCTAAACCATCTTCTCTTGGCTGATACTATAGGAGTGCAACATATTAGATTCTAGTTGCCCTTTGTCTTTTTATTTTTCTAATGTATATAAAAAAAAAACTTCAACTTGGACTAGGTTAGATGGTAGACAAGTCCCATAAATCCCTATATTGTTGCATAAAACATTATAGATGTAGCAATACGCTTTAACTACACCAATTTAGCTAAACTTAGGGGTGTTCATGGGTACGGGTAACCCGTGAACCCAACCCGATCCAAATCGACTCAATCAGTTTGGATCGGATTTTTTTGGGGTTAGGGTAAAACCCGAGCCGACCCGTTAGTATACGGGTCAGGTAACGGGTTGTGTTTTTGGACCCGTTACCCAACCCGACCCGTATAATAATAATAATAATAATAATAATAATAATATTTGTTGTTTGGGTGGATGACAATGCAATAAGACATCAAGACATCAAGTTTATTTTCAATTTTATTTTGTATCAATGTTTACTGTTTGGGTCTTACTTAGTAGTCCCTCCAAATATTACTTAGTTCTTGTATGATAAAAGTATTAGACAAATTGTATGATTAACTCTTGTAGTCTTGGGTGGTTTTATGTTAAATTTCTTTATGCAACAAATTTACATATTGTGCTTAATTATATCATAAATTAAAAAGAATGAACAAAATCTGTTCTAAAAAATTATAATTTTTTTTTTAATTGTTCTGACCCGAATGACCCGACCTGATCCAACCCGTTTATGATCGGGTTGGTTCGGTTTGGGTTTGACAATAGAATTACACAAATCCGATCTAATCCAATCCATAAAATTTTGATCGGGTCGGGTAACGGATTCATTCAAATCCGATCCAACCCGATTCGTGTACATCCCTAGCTAAACTAGTCGTAAGGTTTCATACTCAAAGGTGTCAAATCTCTTTATTTTTTAATATTCATGTTATTAGTACGAAATATTCATTAGTTTTGCTAATGATTAATCTCTATCTTAGAATTTGATTGATCACTTTTAGTGAAATTTCTTTTCTCAACCACATTTTTTTCATTTATAAGGCTCTAATCTAAGACCTTATTTAAGATATTCCAGGCCAATTCTACCCAGATTAATAACATGTTGGTAAAGTGTCAAATCCCTGTGACATTTGGGTTGAATGAAAAAAAAAATTCTTTTTTTTTTTCTGCAGAAACATAAAATATTATTCATTACATTACTTCTCAATCAAAATGAATGTTTAAAGCTGTCAAGAACGCTAAATAGACGAGTTTCTCACTAGACTCCCACCCCTTCCAAGCTCTTATACAGCATGAACTCATACACCAACTATCGTTAAGAGGTCTTTAAAGTGAACAGCCATTCTAGCAATTGCAATGAAGTGTGAAGTCTGAGGTTGCAAGTTCGTCAATTGAATTATACAGCAAGAAGAACATAGGAGATGAAACAAATGGGGAAAACTAGCACGAAAAGGATGCTTTGGTCAAGTGGAAATTCAATGGAAAATTACATAAATTCCCACTAATTTAAACTAAATTGAAAAAAAAAATAGTACCTTTTTTTTTTCTCTTTCCCACGTGTATACTCCTATTCAAAACTTCATCACACATAAAACTTTGAGTAAATTATATGGACTTCCCTTGAAGTTTGTCCTTATTACACTCGATACCCCTCCATTTTTTAATCCGACAGAAAACTCCCTAATTTTTGAATTTTTGTTACACCGACTCCCATTTTAAGTGTAAATTGTTACACCGACCCTCCCTTTTAAATTTGAAAAATCTTACACTAACCCTCCTTAAGAGTACTCAAAGTAATGTAAAAAAAAAAAAGGAGTACTAGATATAATAAGAATAAACCTTAGGAGATATTCGTGTAATTTACTCTAAAACTTTTTATTCCTCTACAAAGACGTGTTTTGTAGGGATCGAATCGTGACTCTTTTGACAAATTCAACTTACATTATCAATTGAAATACACTTACTAATTTATTTTTTTCATTTGAAAGGATGTAAGTTATTAATATATATCTTCTAATTTTTGAGTGAGTAAATATGAACATCTACATCTCTCTTGCACACGCGTGTGTGTATATATATATAATTTTTATTGATTTAATTGTCAAATTATAAGTTTTACATCACATTTAATTTGAATCATAAAAATACTATCACGTATAAGCAATAAGATTACCTATCTTAAACCCAAATGTATAATAATTATTAATTATTAATTAATTTTACAACGTCCTGTACACGCGTGTCTCTATAAAAGGTTGATCAATTTCAACCACCCATCTTCGGCTTTGGTTGCACATATATTTCCTGAGGGAGGTGTCTAATTCCTGGCCCATCAAGCAGACACAAACAGGTTAAGAAAACCAAAATACAATTCCATTGAATTGGTTTCAATCAATCCATTAAACAAACTTCCAAATGCCAACCTTTATCAGCTGTATACTATATCCATAGTCATAAATCATAATAGTGAATATCATTATAATCATAATATTATACTTTTTCATTCATTGCCATAATTTGCTTCAACGGTTGCACAGTTTAGCAGCAGCCACGTAATTATGATTTTCTTTCCAACCTTTGCAATTTTCTCTTTTCTAATCTGTCACAATCAAACCCAATAAATACTTCCAACTACTTTTTATCACCCATTTCCACTCTTCTTATTGGTCTTTCCTCAAAAAGTGTTCTTCCCATCTTCTAGCTTCTGTTACCACAGAAATAAAGAGTTTCCATCCATTCTAATTTCTCTATTCTTCTTCCATTCCATCAGGTATGAAAAAAGAATAGAATTCTGCTGATTGGAGTATAGTTGAGTTGGTCAGATCTCATGTGAACAAAGGAAATCATTGCTTTCTCTTCATTCCGTTGCTTTCATTTTTGCCACTTTTTTCTGTGCCGTATTTCTTTTCCATTACTCAGTCAAAGTAGAAAAATTCAGCTTAGAAAGTTCCTTTTATTTTTTCAAACTCATGTTAAACTTGTGTGATTGTAAGGATTTTATTGTTATGGCCCTTTCCAACCCTCTCTTCTCTCTTGTTAATGAATTCCATAGTTTCTTGTTTTTTTTTCTTTTCCTCCTTCATGACATCTAATTACCCCAAAGAGTAATAGGGTGTTGGAGGAAAACCATGGGAAAACAGTGGTTTCTCTTCAGTGTTATGGATACCCTCTTGTTGTGTGTCCTTCTTTCTTCTGAAGTTGTTTTGACTAGTATTCTAAAGGTTGGCAAAATCTATCCGGAAATTGAAGGTTCTCAAATGAATTGGATTGACAAGAATGGCATTATGCTTGTGTCAAATGAAGGAGAATTTGGCTTTGGCTTGGTCACCACTGCAAATGACTCCACATTGTTTCTACTAGCAGTAGTCCACATGGACACCAACAAGGTGGTTTGGGTTGCAAATAGGGCACTTCCTGTTTCCAATTCTGATAAATTTGTGTTTGATAAGAAGGGCAATGTCTTTTTGTATAAAGGAGCAAGTGTGGTATGGTCTACAGATACAAGTGGCAAGGGGGTTTCTTCAATGGAATTGAAGGACACTGGAAACTTGGTTTTGGTAGGAAATGATAGTAGAGTGATTTGGCAGAGTTTCAGCCACCCATCAGATACCTTGTTGCCAAGGCAAGACTTCTTTGAGGGAATGAAACTTGTCAGTGAACCTGGTCCTAACAACTTGACCTATGTTCTTGAGATTGAATCTGGCAATGTCATTCTCTCCACTGGTTTACAAACTCCACAGCCTTATTGGTCTATGAAGAAGGATAGCCGCAAAAAAATCATCAGCAAAAATGCTGATGTGGTGGCTTCAGCTACCCTTGATGCAAACTCCTGGAGGTTCTATGATCAGACTAAATCCTTGTTGTGGCAATTTGTTTTTGCTGAAGAATCAGATGCAAATGCCACTTGGATTGCAGTTTTGGGAAGTGATGGCTTCATCACTTTCTCCAATCTTCTAAGTGGAGGGTCAATTGTTGTTTCATCAACAAGAATACCACAAAATTCTTGCATCACCCCAGAACCATGTGATCCCTATAACATATGCAGTGGTGAAAAAAGGTGCACCTGCTCTTCTGTTCTTAGCTCTAGGCCTAATTGCCAACCTGGAATTGTCTCTCCTTGCAACTCAAAAAGCACCATTGAGCTCCTCAAAGCTGATGATGGACTCAATTACTTTGCACTTGGGTTTGTCCCACCCTCTTCAAAGACTGATTTGATTGGTTGCAAAACCTCTTGCAGTGCAAATTGCTCATGTGTTGCTATGTTCTTCCACAACAGTTCAGGGAACTGTTTCCTGTTGGACTGGATTGGAAGCTTTCAGAAATCTGGTGAAGATTCTGGTTTTGTGTCCTACATTAAGGTGGTATCTAGTGAAGTAGACACTAGAGAAAGTGGAAGCAGCAAAATGCAGACAATAGTTGTTGTGATCATTGTCATAGTTACATTGTTTGTTATTTCTGGTATGCTCTTTGTGGCATATAGATGCTTCAGGAAAAAGGAAGATTTGCCTGAGCCTCCTCAAGAGGATTCAGAAGATGACAATTTCTTGGAGAATTTGACCGGCATGCCAATTCGTTACAGCTACAATGATCTAGAAACTGCAACAAGTAACTTTTCTATGAAGCTTGGAGAAGGGGGTTTTGGCTCAGTATATAAAGGAGTTCTACCAGATGGGACTCAAGTAGCTGTGAAGAAGTTGGAAGGAATTGGCCAAGGGAAGAAAGAGTTCAGAGTAGAAGTTAGCATTATAGGGAGCATTCATCACCACCATTTGGTAAGGCTTAAAGGATTTTGTGCTGAAGGGTCTCATAGACTTCTTGCTTATGAGAACATGGCCAATGGTTCATTGGATAAATGGATATTCAACAAGCACAGAGAGGAATATGTGTTGGATTGGGATACAAGGTATAACATAGCACTTGGAACAGCAAAAGGACTTGCTTACCTCCATGAAGATTGTGACTCAAAGATTATCCATTGTGACATTAAGCCAGAAAATGTGCTCCTAGATGATAACTTCCTGGTCAAGGTTTCTGATTTTGGTCTGGCTAAGCTCATGACACGCGAACAAAGCCATGTTTTCACAACACTTAGAGGCACCAGAGGCTACCTTGCACCAGAGTGGATCACAAACCGTGCCATATCAGAGAAAAGTGATGTCTATAGCTATGGCATGGTCTTGCTAGAGATCATTGGGGGGAGGAAAAACTATGATCCTAGTGAAACTTCAGAGAAATCCCATTTCCCATCTTTTGCTTTTAAGATGATGGAAGAAGGGAAGGTGAGAGAGATTCTTGACTCAAAGTTGGAAACTCTTGAAAATGATGAGAGGGTTCACATTGCTGTCAAAGTTGCATTGTGGTGCATACAGGAAGACATGTCTCTTAGGCCTTCCATGACCAAAGTTGTCCAAATGCTAGAGGGTCTATGCACTGTTCATAAGCCACCAATTTGTTCTGTCCTAGGTTCTCGGTTTTACTCAACTAGTGAGGTTGGCACTTCTTCAGGACCATCAGATTGTAACAGTGAAGCCAATCTCTCTGCTGTTAGGCTTTCAGGGCCAAGATAACAGAAGCTGTACCCTTTTTTTGTTGATTTTTAGGGGTAGTAGCAAATGGAGAGCCTTTCATGATTAGTTTAGTTATTCTTGTTGGTCTAGAAAAAGAGGTTAGTGCCTCAAAACATAGCAAATCATGGTTCGAATTCAAGTTGAAAGAGGTGTCTATATTTAATGTCCAACTTGTCTTGAACAAAATTGTCTCAAAATATAGGATATCAATTAGAAACCAAAAAAATAAAAAAATTAATTACTCTTTTATAGGATCACCATACATCATGTCCTTGTAAATTTTGTTTGAGTTACTCAGATTTTGTAATATACACCTTCACTACGTGTTTCTGCACTGCCATGTTTGTTATGATATATATATAAAATCTTGCAGTTTTGGTAAATGCTCATTTTTTAAGAACTAAAGTGGGATAACTTTTGCTATCTCCCCTGATTTTGGGGGAATATTTTTGAAATATGTATATATAAAAAGATAAAAAAAAATAAGAGGTAAAAATACTTGTACATGCTATCAATTATTTGGGGTGTGTTTGGTTTTCCGTTGAAAGTTTCAACGAAGTTTTCTTACTTTCCAAGACGAAAACAGAGAAGGATGTTCAAATAATGGAACTACGCAATTTTGATAGTGAAAGAGAAGACCTGAAAATATACTTTTGGTCCATTTTCAAAGTTTAATTTAGCTTAAGGAATTGTATAGGCATCATGGATTGGGTAGCACATCAAATCTCAAGGGTGACATCTGCCTTGAACTTGCTTTGATATTAGTTAAATCAATAACTTACTATTTGGCTAAAGCTATACTCGACAATAATTGTACAACTTTTTTCCCTTAAAGTTGACTTTTTATTCTGTGATATATTTACATCTAGTTTAAGGTGCTGCATATATATGTATTGTCTCACTGTGCTACATTTTGGACATTAGAATCAAATGTCTGAACTAGACTCCATGTTCATATGTTATAATTAAACAGATCTAAAAAAATATGTACTGTAATTAACCACAACAGTTTTATCCAAAAAGTAATCTGCAACTGATTAACTAACTATGATTATAGAAATAGTTCAATACTTGTAAAAAGTTCTGTCTCCTTTCTAGTACAAATCTGAAATCTCATTTTTCAAGTAGCTTGGTCCTGGTCCCGGGCCAACACACACACCCTCTTCAAATGCTTATTATACAATGATTGTGTGTTGGGCTTAGGGCCCCTTTCTTATCCTTGTATCCAACTACTAGCTGTTAAAAAAACAGAATCTTTTTTTTTATTATTAATAAATGAAAGGAAAAAAAAATTCACTTCCTAACTTGCACGTGTGAATAGAATGAATTTAATTTATAAATACTGTCAGTGTAAAATAATTTTACATAAATATTTAATAAGATTTGATTACTTTATTATCATTCTATTTATTAATATGATTTTTATTAAATGTTTTTTTTGAAATATTGTATACTGATAATATATAAATTAAACTCAAAATATCCCCCTGCACCTCGTGTATACATTCTCTGTTTTTTTGGGGGACAGACACTATTTACTTATGTAACTTTAATGTTCATATCTTAAAGATAACTTCGTTTTTTGACAGAGGAATAAAAAAATGGGCAGACAATGGGAATATATTCTTTGAAGATTTCAAGAATGCGTATGTTAAGCTGCTAAATTATAGTGTAAGGTAAATGTTAAGCCTCATTCGTCTCTTTGGAATAAGGGAAATATAAGTAATTTTTTTCAGTGTTGAGACTTTTTTTTTTTTGACTGAGATATCATTCCTTCTCCTAAATTTTATATATATTTTTTTAAAATTTTATGTATGAAAAAATTCCAGTGTAAGGTAGAAAACCTTACAAAATTCAGGACTTAAATGTCCCAATTAACTTGTATTAACGTGGCAAAATTGTCATTTCCGATTGGTTCTAGCTAGTGTTTTTGAACTACTATTACTGTTAAATTTTGAGTGCAGGGTATTGTCAAATTTAACTCTCTTAATAAGCCTCGTTCCAACAAAATAGGTCACATGAGTAATGAAGGCTTATAATGAAGCTTACAATCAATAAAAGATTAATAATAAAAAGATTATATACGAAAATCAAAGTCAAGACTAAAGTTGACATCACTTTATACAACCATTAGACACACATGAATCAAATGTATGAGATTGTTCTAACTTAATTAATGATCTCGAATTTGAGTTATATAGTTACATTAAATATTTAGATAGAGAATTTTGTCGTCTATAATAATTCTTGTATTCTCGATTTCTATAGAAGATACCTGTAATCTCTGCTTAAAAAACGAAAAAGTTGACATTATTCAATCCTACCAATTTTAATATATATTGATCGTCCAAGTTTAACATGCATGTTTAATTAAAGAAGTTTAACTTAATATAGGTACGCGCAGCCCTACACGCAGAAAGTAATTTATACTTGAAGTGGGAAATGTTTTGACCTGCCCATAAAAAGTCACGCCGAAATTTAATTTTACAATAATGAAAACGAACATAACAGGGTGGATTCATAAAAATCTATTACTACCTAAAAAAAAAAAAAAAACTAGCTATCGAAGTTAGGAGCTACATTTGAGACCACCATATATATGGCTTTCGTGTAGGTGGAAGATATATATGGATAATTGGTGGGAGCTAGCTATTCAAAGGACCACGATCTCCTTAATACATCCAAAAATGGTTGTCAACAATTTTGGTGGTTCCTTTTCTATAGATTTCTGAATACGTGACAAACAAGGAAATTAAAAACAGAAAGTAATAAGACCCAGCAAAAGGATATTCTCAACATATCTGTGAGAATATTGAGAATATTGAAGAGTCTTCATTCATGTTTGTTGTTTTCGAAAAGGAAGTTAGGTGTAGAGATAGCTAGCTTATCTTCTTTTCTTGGCCGTAAAATGTTGTTACCAAGCAAAAGGCCATTACTTTGTTTGAGGAACTTCTGCCTTCAAGATAGAAAACCACTCAAGCATCAAGCAATAAGCCACACTCAATGCATAACTAATTAACCATTTTGGGTTGATTAGAGGATGATTGAACAATTTATGTTATACTGTTATATTATCTTTCAGTAGCTGTAAGTTCAAGTAGTAATGAGTTTGATTTTCTTTAAGTAGAATTTCAAGTTTGTTCAATGTAATTTTTAAGTATTGAAGATTTCGGATAAAAAAGTTATTTTATTTATATCTAAAAAATTCATTTACTTTAAATCTCCCTATATATAAGCATGTAAGGTTATCTATTTATATATATATATATATATATATATATATATATATATATGCACACACGGGACTTATTTTAAGAGAGGGGCTTCTTACGTGAGAGTGAAAATTGTTGTCGGATCAAAATAGATAATTTGGATTAAAATGTTTATTTAAGAATTCATTAAAACCTAACATACACCATCAAATCTCTAAATATTTAACAAACAAAAATCAAATCTGTAAAAGATTTCAATTATCGCATCCTAAAATTTACAATTATCACATTACCTTCTTTTTTTTATCAAAATTGTCGTTAACTCATCATCATTACCACCATGACCGTCGTTGTCGCCATCGCCATGACTACTACAACCACCATCCACCATGACTGTCACTACCATTGTCGTTGTTGCCGCTATCACTACCGCCCCCTGCAGCCACGTGGCAACGGGGGTGGTGGTGGTGGTGACGACAACAATGGCTGTGGCGATCATGGTGGTGGTGACTATCATCATGATTGTCATGACCATTGTCATCGCCACTGCTGTAAGCATCGCAACCACCACTACCACAATTGTCATCGTCATCACTGCCGCCACAACCACAATGCAACGACAATGGCGATGGTGGTTGCGATGGTCATGGTGGTAGTGACGACGACGATCATGGTGATTATGTTGATTAGTTAATTACAATTTAGAAAAAAGATAATGTGATAATTGATATCTTTTAAATATTTATTTTTTGTTTGTTGAATCTTTAGAGATTTGATGGTGTACATAAAGTTTTAATGAATTATTAATTTTTAATACATCTTACTTGATCCAAATCTTTTGTTTTCCTTTATCTATTTTTGGCAAGCTTATATATCTTACATTGTCCATTATTTGGACCATTGATCTTGGTATAACTCTTCAAAATCTTTAGATTGCACCTCACTCAAAGGATTTCTTGTCTCATTTCTAGCATTTTGGTACATTACCCAATTCTTAATGTTATTGCATGCTTGCAAGCACCGGCGGATCTATGTATTGGAGTATGAGGGCAATTACAAGATTTTTTTATATTTGTATATGTGTAACAAAAAAAAAATTGCCCCCATAAAAAAATAGGTATTGCCCCTATAAGATAATATATTTTTTAAAATTAATGAAAAACATATAAGAAATAAACAAAAAGAGAATAAATTAATACTAATTTTACTACTTTATCTTATTAATTTTTTATAGTATTGAGAATGAAAAAATCATAGAACATTTTTAAAAGTATGAAAATGTGTAGAGGACAATTGTAATTTATAGAAACTTAAGTATTTTGGATTTCTTTTATCATGACATTATGTATCTTGTAAAAGTTTATGATGTTTTTTCTTTGTGAAAATATTATAAATTTTTTCATGCTCCCACTAAGAAAATTTTCTGGATCCGTCACTGCTAACACTTTCATTTCTTATCTTGTCTTGAACACTTTCATTTCACTGCCAATATTTCTTGTCTTGTAGCCTAAAACCTTTTTATTCATTCAAAATTGCTTTAGCAACCTTCCTAATCTTCTTAGACATCTCATACCAAATTAAGTTAACACTACTTGTGATTCCTAATTACCTTCCTCTAATAATTTCTCCTTAAAAATCTCCCTTAAGTTTGCACCACTTGATTCGTTTTTTTTTTTTTTTTTTTTTTGAGAAAGTGCACCACTTGATTCTTGGATTTGTAACTTATTGGGTTTTATGTTCATGACTCTTAAAATGAACATCAAGGATTAATACTCTATGTTGTGTGATAAAACTCTCTTAAAATCATTTTGCAATTCTTACAAACTCTTTTATCATCACTTCTTACCAAAAAAGAACTTAAATTGCGACCTTGATCTTCCACTATTATAGGTGATTGGATGTTCCTCCCGCTTTTTAAAATAAGTGTTCATAATTCTAAACTCATGAGCCATAGATAAATCAAGAATAGATTGTACTTCCTCATTTAGTACTCTAAAATCAAAACCATTGTAAGCTCTTGTGAATTGTTTTGCCTCAATACCAACATGTTCATTTAAATCCCTTCCTAAGGAAACCAATTTTTATGTCCTCAATTCTTTTTACATTCATTGCACTTTCTTTTCAATCCTCTCTAACTTTTCTACCAAAGTTTAAATTTAGTAGTGTCTAGCTCCTCACCTTAATTTTTCTCCAACCCATTAAGTTTCTTGAAGACACATAATGCTATTTTTTCTGTTATTTGAATTATCAAGGATATCTTGTTATTGTCGATCTTATCTTATTAATTATCAAATTTTTATATAATGACTAACATACTTGCTCATGGGACAAGGTCCCAAAAGACATTAGAAAATTGGCCTAACATATGGTGATGAATCAATATAGGATTGCGAATCTAAAACGTACATAGCTCAACCTAAAATTAGAGATGGTATACAACCTTCCAGCCTTGAGCAAATGAGGCTTAAAAGACTGAATAAAAAAAAAACATGATTGACATTTAGCTCAGTCTAAAATTGAGATGATACAATATTCATACATAAGTTTTCCTTAGGAGGCTACATGGGTCAAGTTGAATCATGTTTAGACAAACCTGTTACTTGAACTAATAAAAAATCTTCAGATTAGATAGAGTGAGTTCATGCATACTTTTTTTTTAGTTGTTGTTAAACTTGAACTAAATCAAGCCGATCAAAATCAAGTTAAATTGGGTTGGGTTTATCATGTCTCATTTCTGAAACCCTATTAAAAAAAATTCTAAAAACATTGTAATATATTTTTGACATTCCAAATCCAGTTTTGTGCTAGAAAATAGAAAAAGGAAAGTAAATATTGGGATTATAAATTGAATAAATTGTACTCTCTGAAATGAAACACTAACATTTTTTTATGCAAAGTAATTGAAGACAGATACAAGAGAGTTTATAAAAATTCACACATTTTTTCAACCAATTGAGGTAAACCTCCTTAGTAAACACCAACTTTTAATATGAGTACTAAATAAACAAAATAAAAGGAGAAAAAATATGTATTATCAACGCATTAAAACGTTCACCACACCACCTCCACAGAACGGTATATGTATTATCAAGTCATATAACGTTCACAGCTTTGAATTATTAGTAAACGCATTACCCAAACCAAACCATTTCGAATTTGTTTAGTATGGGTTCAAGAACAAGAAAAAACAACAACATAAACTAATAGGTTTGGTCAAGTTTATCAGGTTCATCATCAAGTATGCTCAAACGGTGTACACCCGTAACGTTAGTTTCTTACACAATTATTGTTTATAAAAGTGCCATGCGTATATATATTTTTAGGGTCTGGCTAACCAGTGTCCTAACTAGTGTCCTAAGACACTGGTTAAAAAATTAAAAAAAGAAAGTATTTATTGTGAATTCATAGGAGAGCGCAAAAAAATCATGAGCAGTGTAATTTTTCGCTTCCCAATAAAAACCTTTCTCCTTTAAGTTCTTTAACTAGTTTCTTAAGGATTAGGACACTGATTAACATTTACCATATTTTTATAATTTTAGAGAGATAGAGGGAGGAGGGGTCACGTGTGATGGACAAGGCAAACATCAAAGTCACCCAACATAATAGAAAATAGTGACAACAAGGCAATTAAACACCTCCCACGTGATTTCTGAAGGACCAATACCATACATATGTCCCTAATTTTGTGGTTTGTGGGTCTCTGCTTCAAACTCTCAACTCAACTTATGTATCATTTGTTAATTCCCCAGAATCTCAATTAAGAAACTGAGCAAAAAGAAGAAAAGTTCGAATGCAAACCATATCACAGATTCAGTGTTCATATAAACCATATGGTTTAATTGGTTGCAAGCTAGCTTTTTCATATACACACAAAAAGAAGAAGAAAATAAGTAAGTGGGTGAGGCTGTGAGGGGTTTTTATACAACCTGAAATAACTTTTTGATCACTGTTGCATTTCTTAATGCAGAGGGAAACAATGACAATAATTCAACCAACTAAATTAAGTACTGAAAAATCTAGTTAGTGAATTGATAGTAATAATAAGACCTTATTAATTAGAATGTGGAGCATAAGTTTGACTTTCTATGTTCAGGATTAAATTTAAGAAAAAATAGGCTATATATAAATAGTGTAAAATAGTTTTACCCTCTCATCTAATCACAAATTATTGTGTACAATAAGTTTATTAACTTTTACAATAGTTATCTTAAAAGTTATATTGATTATAATTTTTGATAGATTGGCAATGTAAAACCGTTTTATACTGTCAATACATAGTCATTATATTCTAGATTAAAATAATAATGAAAATGATGAAAACTTCTAAATAAAAAATAGGCTTAAATATGAATTTAGTTTCTGTAAGTCGTGTTTTTTCAATTTTAGTCTATGTAACTATAGGAAATATATCTAGTGAGAGGGCTTATCTTATATGAGAGTGAGAGTAACAAATATTGACCACTAGATCTTGTTTGAATGGTCAAGATTAAAAGACACTAGGTCATGTGAGTTTTTTTAAAAAGTCACATGACTTTTTAAGTAATTACATAATATTAAATCTTGACCCTCCATGTATGGTTATACAGTCCACATTTAACCCTCTCACTCTCATATAAGATACCTTCATCTCATAAGATATATCCTCTGTAACTATAAGTTTATTTTTTCATTTTAGTTCATATAAGTTTGCGCTTTTTCAATCTTGATTCCTGTAAATTTTTTTGTTCATTTTTAGTCCCTAAGTTTGTGTTTTTCCAAATTTAGTCCATTAAAGCGCGAACTTATAAGGACTAAAATTGAAAACAATTAGAATCTTATATGGACTAAAATTGAAAAAACGCAAACTTACATGGACTAAAAATGAACAAAAAAACTTAAAACGACCAAAATTGAAAAAACTCGAACTTATAGGATTAAAAATAAAAAAATAAACTTACATGATTAAAATTGAAAAAATACGAACTTACATAAGACTAAATTAGCTAAAAAATATAAAAAAAAAATAGTTATGAGAGACTATCCGACTCAATGCGAATTGCGCGCTTATATGAAGTAAATTCAAATCAAACCATAGTCAAATCAAGTTAGAAAACTTAAATTCAATTCAAATTCAAAATGTAAAGTTGAAATCCTATATTTTATTGAACAAATTCATACCTACTCATTTACTTTGACCCATTTTACCACTTCTGTAGAAAATGCTACAAAAACCAATCCATGAACACTGTGGTGATAGTGTAACTGAGCCTGAGTTGGACAGAAACGCTGTTGGCACAGTCTCAATCCTTATCTTTGTGGTATCCAACTTGGCTTAAAAGTATATATATATCTGTCTTATCATGTTGGTATTACAACAATCCACTAAGCAAAGAAAATAATTTTGGTTAAACTAAAACCTTGTCTGACCCAACTGGCCCTATGTAATGAATGTGGGTGAGATGTTGTTTACTCGGTGTAGTCTAGGGAGAACCCCACCATCCTATTGACGTTTCAATTATCATTGCTTTGTAGTATTTCAATTTCAATTTATTTATTTCTTTATTAAGTTAAATGTATAAAGGTAAATTATTACATTAATTGATTCGATTAGGAGCCTACACAAAAAGGTCGTAATTAATGAAAAAGCTTATCTTAATTGAATATGAAAGTGGGTCCATCAATCCAGACTTTATTTGCTTGATCCCTGGTTTTGTTTTGCTTTCTCTACTTCGCCATCCTGGCTCGTTTCTTTTTCTTTATTTTTTTTTTCTTTTTTGAATGAGAAGATTATTGCTTGATCACTATTTATTTTTTTAACTGAATTAATACAGAAAAAGGATATATGGAAACATGCAAGCAAAGTTACATGAGATGTTGCAAGAGTCATAGTAGTCCAACAACCATGCATTACTCAAGTTCACACACACACACACACACACACACACACACAATATTTACTCAAAAATCAATAAATCATCATTCTCACTTTGACATATACAGTTATGTCAATATGTCTCGTATCAATTAGGAATATGTCTGAAATACTCATGTTTAATTAGAAAATCCTTCCCTTGGAGTTAGTTTTTATTTTTTGGTTGAGTTACGGATAAGTTATTTCTAACATAGACATGAGAGATTTATTTCATCAGTTAAAAGTACAACTAAAATATTTCTTAATTATAAGATTTGGATTATCCTTCTTTTTAGAGTTAGCTTTTGAAATTAATATATTGTGGAGCTTGTTATAATCATATTCACGTTATTATATAACTATTGTCTTATCCAGCAAAAAAAATAAATATAACTATTGTCTATTAGTCTATTTTCCTCTTTACCAAAAAAAAAAGAGACTATTTTCCTTCATGTTAATCCTACTTCACATTTGCTGCAAACTAATCTAAAATAGCACTTTTATTAGTTTATTTATTTTGGATTTATTTTCGGCCACTCTTTATATTTTTTATTTTTAAAATTAAAAGGAACTTACTTCTGAGAGTCAGTTTTTAAAATCTCGAGTAAGTTTCTCTCCATATGAAATATTGCACCTTAGTTAAAGCCTGTGACGTTTGTCAAAATTAAGCTTGATAATAGGTGCAACATTTAAGAGGAGGATGAAAATTTTCAGTTTCAAAGAAATTACTTGTGAAAAACATATGTAATCGTATCGCATTATTTTATAACGTTGTTTGTCAAAAGCTTGTTGATGGGTTAATTGACTTTTAGAGGAGAATAAAAAATAGGACAAAACTCAGTTGTGAAAGAAAAAAAAAAAGTCTTACATTAGTCTTGAGGAAAAAAGAGAAAAATAAATATATTTTCCCCTATGAGAGTATTTTTAAGTTAACTTTTTTGTAATCGAATGTTTCTTAAATGATCTTTAAAAGATTGAAGGAATTAATTTTCATAAATATTACCCAAAGTTGGATCAATAACTTCAAATAAATTTCATTTAAGAGGTTTAACTCTTTGTAAAATAAATTGGATCGTAACTTCAGTTTTTATGTATTGCATCCGAATTGAATCCAATAAATTTAAATAATTGAGCAGATGAGCTATCTATTTCTTAACAGGCAGGACTTTTTCTTTCTTTCTAAATTTAGATGGCAAATATTTTCCTTTTTTCCATAAAAAAATAAAAAATGAATTATTTCTTGTGTAAAATAGTTACTATTCCAGTACTATTTTTATTTCTTTTTAATCATCACTTTTGAAAAATTATTTTTATTTATTTATTATTTTAATATTTCAAAATAATAATAATTATTAAGTATTTAATTAACAAAAAGTTTTGAAAAAAAGTAGATAAAAATTAAGGAAATATTATAAATTTTAACAAAAATACTAAAATATTAATTATATTTCTGAATTTATGCAAAAAAAAAAAAACCTTAAACAAGAGATTAAAAAACAGAACTAATATTTGTTATATAAGTCTTACTATCAACTGAAATGCATTATCCTTTTAATTAACATAGTAACAAATTAATACTCCCTCCGTTCCAAATTATATGACGTTTTAGAGAAAAAAATTTGTTCCAAAATAAATGTCGTTTTACAAAACCAATGCTGCATTAAATGTCTTTTTTCAGGACTACCCTTAATTAATACTTAGTGGGAGTAGTGTACTGTGAGTAATTAATTAGAGAGATAAAGGGTATATTAGGAAGTTACCTAATATTTTCTAGGAAATTCAACAAATTAATTGCATTTCTTAATACATGTGTCAAAACCTTAAACGTCATATAATTTGGAACGGAGGAAGTAATATTTTCTTATTAATTGGTATTAGAATTTAATTTCTATGTATAGTATCAACCGATAAAAACTTATGGTAAGTATGACTTTTAAGATAATTATTATAAAAGTCAACTAATTTATCATACATGTAAATTTATGATTAGATGATAGTTTAAATGTGTATAGATTATTTACTCTAGTATTTAATAGTTTCAATCAAATAATTTTGAGAAATTAATTTTTATGTATTTTCATAAAAAAATTTCTACAGTATTAACCAATAAGAAATTATTGTTTTATGACTTTTAAGATATTATTATAAAAATTAATAGACTTATCTTATGTTAACAAATTTATCATATATTACATTATTTGTACATACATTATTTACTTTATTTTTATTACTGAAAAAGTAAATAAAAATTTGTTTTGATTTCTTCAACCTATTAAATAATTCACTTTTTTTTATTTAATACTTTTATTTTTAAATTTTTAACTTGTACTATAAATTCTAGAAATGAAAAACCAGCAGCCACATTTTGAATTTGAACAGTTTTGTTTAGAGTAGAAGGAAGAGTAGTGGTTAATTAACTGATCTAAAAAGAGTAGTGGTTAATTAACCGTGTCTTTACTGTCAAAAAAAAAAAAAAAAATTAACCGTGTCTTTATAGTAGTATTTTCGGGGAAATTGTAAAAACCGTAGATTAATGGTATTTTATTTTATAATATTATTATAAAGATTAACAAACTTTATTTTTTTTTATCTTATATTAACAAATTTATCATATATTACATTATTCGCATCAAAAATCATATATTACATTATTAGTACATACATTATTTACTTTATTTTTATTTTTATTGCTGAAAAAGAAAATAAAAATTTGTTTTGATTTCTTCAACCTTTTTTTGGTTACATTTGATTTCTTTAACCTATTAAATATTTTACTTTTTTTTATATAATACTTTTACTTTTAAACTTGGATAAATTCTAGAAATGAAAAACCAGCAGCAGCCACGTTATGAACAGTTAAAGAGCGTGGAAGAGTAGTGGATTTTTTTTTTTTTTTTTTTTGTGGTAAGACTCAAGACTCAAGAGTAGTTGTTAATTAACCGTGTCTTTATAGTAGTAGTATTTTCGGGGAAATTGTAAAAACCGTAGATTAATGGTATTTTATTTTATTAATTTATCTTGAAGAAAACCGTATAGTCTGACCCTGTCTCTGTGTCTCTATGTCTGTGTGACCCATTCACTCTCTCACTCGCCATTTCCAGTAAGAGAGAGCGACCTCACCTTCAATCCCATTTCAAAACCGCTCCTTCCCCTTCTTCTTGTTATAAATCTTCTCTCTTTCTCTCTCTTCTTTGTCTTCTCTTTTTCTCTAATATGTAAAGAAAAAAACAATCTTTCAATCAGTAACTTCTACAGTTTCAATTTTTCGGATCTTGTTGGTGGTGTGTGTGTGTGTGGATCCTTGGATCGTGATCCTCTTCTCAATCCTCATTCTGGGTCTGTTCTCTTTCTGGGGTTTAGATCTCTTTGTTCTGTGCACTTCCCACTACTCTTCAAGTCACTGCTTGCATCAGTGGAATTCAGTGTCCACCTTTTGATGGCATTTTGACTACCCTCTTGCCAGGTAACACTTCTTGTTGCCGAATTTTGACTTGTTGGGGACTGAAATGATGTAAAAATCTCATTTTTGTTGTTTATTCTGAAATCCTAAGTGACATTGTTTTGGTTATTTATTTGTTTGTTGTGAATATTCTGTATCAAGATTGGAACTTGGGTTCTCATTGGATTGTTTTGTGGCATGAATTTGGTGTTTGATCAGTGTTGGATATTGAAGATTGGGAGGGGAGGGGGATTGGGAATCTGAGCATTGTTCATAATCATGATGATTTGGCTAAATCTCTAGTTGCAGTTTTAGTCTTTTCACTAAATCTTGATTATAATAGTTTTGCATAAGAAGGACTTTTATACGTGTTGTTAAGTGCTAGGCAAGTGCAGAAGCTTTGAATTATGTGAATCTTGATTGTATTGTCTTTCCCCCTTTTTCTTGTGTCTTATTGAAAATAAAAATCCTGCCCGATTTTTCTTCATGCACTAGAAACCAGGAGGAGATTGGATTGTGAAACAAAATTGCTCTACATTATGGTTATTGATCACTGATTAGTGTCCATGACTTTGAAAATGGGAGGATTATGTCTTTATCATATTTTACTTGAATTTTCTTACCCAGTGAAAGAGGGAAAGTTTAACTGAAACTTCTGAATTATGATGATTGTGTTGTGTTGCTTACTCCAATTTGAATGGTAAATAACTTATGACACAACCCGACAGGTCTTCTATATTGTCATCTCACTCCTATTTTCTTCTTCGAGTGGGTAAGTTGCCATTACAACCAAATGCTGCCTGATGAACTGTGTTTTGAAATATTATAATATAATCTCTTTTTGTTTATGGTCGATGGAAAAGAAAAAAGAAATGTTTGAGAATTTGCCTATATATTTTTCAAAGCTGGCCTGGCTATAAGGGCATCATTGCAGGAGGTTAAATTTTTATATAAACACCAAATGAATGGTTAAACTTGTTCATTGTAAGGTTATAAATTTGTTTCTTGTGGTCTTCTTGTGTATTAGCATCTCTAAGCCACAGTTCTTTGTTTCTATGTAACTTGTAGGCTAGTGTGGGTGATGGATCCAATTAACCTTTCACCTGCTGATGGGGTTGAAGTGGTCCACCAAAATGGTGTTCATGACGAACCTTCAAATTCTGGAGAGGATGGTGGTGCTTCATATGATTTAGACCCCAGTGTTACCGAAACTGCAACAACTGTAGCTCCAAATGGAAATTTTGATAATTTCCATCAGTCAGATAGTGCTGCAACTGATAACTCATTTGTGGCAGAAATCAAAGAATCAAATGACAACATTGATGGCAATAATATGACCATTCCTAAGGTTAGAGGATTTTGTTTCCCTTTAGTTGCTTTCATTAACTCATTTATATTATCTGGATCTCATATATTTACTCAATTCTAGGAAGAGGAAGTGGAAATATCAGATCAAACAAAGCAATCAAGAGCACCAAAGGGTCTTGTCAAGAATAAGAATGCAAAGGCTCCAAGTTCCAGTGGTGTTCATGCAAGTTTGGTGAATAAGAGCAAAATTGGAAAAGATAAAGAAGCATCTTCATCTGTTTCAAATGGTACTTCAGCTTTAGACTCTCGCCCAAGACAGTCTATTAAAGGCAGCAGATCATTCAATGAGCAGCAAACGCAATTGTCCAAGCCCAAGGTAAACTCTGTTATTACCTTTGCTTGCTTTCCCAATCTATTACTTAGGAACTTAGATAAATGTGCTTCTTTTCTTATTTTATCTTTTATCTGTTTTTGCTAATCAAGTTTATAGTTTTGGCATTCCCTGATAGTTTTTTCACTTTGTTTTTCTCAGCACCCTTGGAAGTCTGATGCAGCATCTTCTGAAGTATCAGCGTATGTAATGCTTGCATTTGTTGTCTATGTTTCATCACTAGAAAGATAGATAATTCTTATTTAACTAGTGGACTGTGATGTTTTGGATACAGGGAGAAGACAAAACAAAAATCATTGAGAAAAGGACCCCTTGATAAAAGTCAAGGAGAAGCAGAATCTTCCTTGTATCCTTTTTTTGGGTTTGTGTATTGCTCCTAGTGAGTGAAAATCTGGAACTACTGGGTCTCTATTATTTAAATTTATTATTGAGTGTGGTGCTATGTATATTGCGGTTTAACCTTAATCCACTTAGAAGTACCAACACAGAAGATGCCAAACCTCAAAGGGTGGGGACACTTCCAAATTATGGATTCAGTTTTAAGTGTGGTGAACGAGCTGAGAGAAGAAAAGAGGTGAATAATGAGTACATACTTATTTCCTCATACTTTGTCATTGTCCATGTTTCTTTTGAATAAGCTTGTAGATAACAAATTTCAATTGATATTTTGGTGAGCAGTTCTACAATAAGCTTGAGGAGAGGATTCAGGCAAAGGAGGTGGAGAAGAGTAACTTACAAGCAAAAACCAAGGTTAGAGTACTTGATATCTGGGCTAAAATGTGAATTGAGAATTTATCTTTTAATCATGTCAATCATTCACCCCTTTTATAGGAGACCCAAGAAGCTGAGATTAAGATGCTTAGGAAGAGTCTAAATTTTAAAGCAACTCCAATGCCAAGTTTTTACCAGGAGCCTGCTCCTGCTAAGGTGGAGCTAAAGAAGGTCCTCTCTCTCTTCCTCTGCTTGCATGCCTTGCATTGCATGTGTACTCTTCAGCCTGCACTAATTATTTTCAGATGATTTTTGTTTGCTTTGAAGCCATATGTGATTATGTGTTTGTATGCATGTGCTGCTATGTAAATATACAAATACACAGATGAGAACATACATATTGCATGGGGCTTGAGAGAGATAAAGCATACAATAATCTTCTAAAAATAATTGGTAAAGAGCACTCGTTGCAGATGGAAGCTTTTCTTCTCACTGTTCCCATTTCTCTCTCTTTGTTTTGTTAAGTTTCTTGCTTGTTCTTAATTATCCTGTGATTATGAAATGATTGTTGAACCATTATTTGTAAGGAGGAGATCGCACAATAAATATTACATATATTTTGCAAAAGTTATAGACTATCAATTAGAATATCGCATTGTTTTATGCAAATACCTTTTTCCATCAATCTCTGCCAAAAATCTTTAGATTTGGTGTGATTTGGTGATTTAAACAATTATGGGGTTTGTTATTTTTCCAAACTAAGTCCATCAGACTTGAAATTATTTTATTTGCTTTTAAATTTTTTATTATTAATTTGGTGTTCTAGATGACTTGTTGACTAGTGTATCCATAGGTGAATAAGTTGATTGAGTGTATCTAAACCAATTTCCTGATGTCACTTGGAGAATTTTTTATAACTCCCATCAGATGGTTCGGTGTGGTAGCTCAGTTTGTTGACCACAAGTGGTGTGCATGTTTTGCATATCTGCTTTGTATCAATGAATATTTGAATATTATTGAATAATTATACAAAAAGCTTATCTAATACTTTTTCTTAACTATGAAGTGATGCCAAAACCTCAGTTTTGTCACTCGTACATTGAATTGTTTGTCTTCCTTGCTTTGCTGACTAAACATATCATTGTGAGCAAGGATAGTTTTTATCATTTTTTGAATTTTGTGTTATTTGGACCATTGATCCTCTATACTTGATCTTTTTTCATAAGGCTAAATTACTTTGTATGCCCCTGTAGTTTCACCAAGTTATCAAATAGGTCCCTCCAATTTAAAAGTTCTCAACAGGATCTGTATGCTTCCAAAAACTTTTGAATGGATTACTATAATTGAGTCTTGACTATGTTTTCAATAAGGTCCTTACTAATTACAAAAGTTTATAATTAAGTCCCTATAAATTGTAACACCAATACAGAATGACTTACAGATAACTGTGAATATCCATTAATATAGTCAACCATTAGTCATCTAATAAAGACCTCTATATAGAAAATTTCACAATTATATGATATCTTTAGTGTGTGTTTGGATTTAGGTTGGATCATCCACAGTCACGTTGAAATATCAATTAAGTTGATTGTAAGTAAATGTTCACATTGGTGAATTGATTCTTGGTCCAAAATTAATTGTGTTGGATAATAAAAAAAATTATACTGGGTTTTACTTAATAACTTGTGTTGGGATAAAAACATTAAACATAAATCAATTTCATTCAAAATTAATTTTATTAATGCTCACCCAACTACACACTTAGACACTTTAGGTACAGGACTTTTTTAAAAATTTAGTATAACTAAAGGGACATTTCTTAAGTTATTAAGCATCTTTAGCTTATGGGTGTTACTAATGTAGATACCAACTACAAGAGCAAAATCACCCAAGCTCGGTCGTAAGAAGAGTTCAGCAAATTCAGAGTCAGATGGAAGCAGCAGTTCACGACTAGCTCGTTTAAGTCTGGATGAGAAAGTGTCAGAGAGTAACCCCACTAAGGGACCTACTCCTGCTGTCCATCAAAAGAAGCCGCAACGAAGATCTCTTCCTGCTCGACTGGCTTCTGAAAGGAACAGTGTATCAAATTCAAGAACTGCACCAACTTCATCCAAGGCTATCAAAGATGAAAAGTCTTCCTTATCTAGTGCTGCTAAAAAAGACACCAACTTAGACAAAACAAAGACGATTTCAGCAAATGAAGAGAAAAGTACTCTGTCCAGTGAAACAAGTGATGCTATGCCGCTGAATGTGGTTCCTTCATATAAGCCAAGTGAAGAAGAGTCCCATGTGAATGGTGACATAGCAGTTGAAGAGAATCCTCAGCTCTCCTTGGCACAAGAACCTATCGCGGCGGAGCATTGAGCAAAACAGCAGGTTACTTTCCTGAGAAATTGATTCATCTGGTGAGATATTATAGAAGCATGACTCATTATTTGACAATGAAGAAGGCTTGCAGATTTGCATTATGGTTTGTGTTGTCAATTGTCATCATGATGTCCAAGCAGCATTGTTTCTTTGTGTTTACCAACTCCCAAGCTTGTCGGTCCGGTCCTCATTCTCTGTTTCGTGCTTGCAGCAATGTGTATTTAACAATTTGCCAGGTTATTCTAGTTGATGTTATTTTGGTATATGCAGCACTTGTCTGTTTAGTGGACGTTTAATTTGGAGGAAAATTTTGAGAAAGTTTGCCATCTGGTGATGGTTCAAGTGCTTCTTGTTCAGGCCCTTTGCTTTGTTAAAACAAATTTGACATTGTCTCATGTACAAGCTGTTTTGTGTTGTGGACACCCTTCTAGCTGAATCATATGGATCAAATTCTGCTTTGTCGTACAGCTTTGGTTTGTCATGGATCAAATTCTTATTCTTCTGTTACTATAAGAATTCAGTTCCTGCTCCCATTGTAGTACATGTTGGCTATTAACCCTTCCTTATGCACCATGCAATAAAGCCAATAAGTACAAATTTTCTTTCTCTTTATCCTCATCTTCAAATAAGGTAATGAATGTTTCTTATAATTTTTTGTCTCCTTGCATTTCCCTCCCCAAAATGCACTTTTAATCTCTTTACTCATTTCACTTGGAAGCTCATTTTTTTGTGCATGGGCCATGGTCAATGCACTAGGCCTGATAACCATGTTAAAATTTGTCTAAATAAGGTCTCTTTTAGATGTATATCCACTTTACTAGTAAAGACAAAACTAACATGCAATTTGTACTTTTGGTGTTGTCTAATCAGAATTAGAATTTTATCTTAATAATCTGCGTAAATTAAAGACCAATTTAAGTTATTGAAGTGAAATTTTAATTCTAATTAGATAATGGTAGTGTACTAAAAGCATGAATTGCATCTTTTGTCCCACAATTTTCAAGCATTTTAATTCTTGTAACATTACATATATGAAGCAATTTTTTTTAACATGATTATGAATTAAGAGTTTGATGTTGATGCCACACTCTTACACTCTTACTTTCAAATAATGTTATTTAACGAGTTTAACAACTCTAGTGATATTAAATTCATTATATAATGTCTGTACCCAAAAAAAATTCATTATATAATATGTAACACATCATTGGATGAAATGTAAACTTTTTTATTATGGACGAAAAATACACAATTTTTTTAAATTATTTTTTTTAGCATAAGTTACACTTTAGTCTCGTTGTTTAGCTCAAACAATTTACCTATATGTTATAGAATTTGATACTTTATCTGTCCTTACTCCATTATGATGTTGCTACCTTAATACATTTTTCATCCATTTTTTAATGATAACTAGACGTTAAAAAATAAATTTAGTATTTACTTGTTTATAAGTTAGTTTAAATTTCCTTATTTATTTCAATCCCTTATTTTATTAGAGTCAATTTTTTTCTCCAACATCAACTTAAGAATGCGGATAACTTGACTTTTTGAATCTTGTATTTATGTGAGTTTCAAGTTTTGGGTCCTCCCACTTTTTTGTTTGTTGCGGCTTTTTTTTTGGGTCCATCCCACTATTTTGTTTGTTGCAATATCCTTTTTTTAAGTTGGCATTTTTGGTCCTCAACATCAACTTAAGAGCATACCATTGTGGAGATGTTTAACTCAATTTTAGTGGTCCCTACAATATTACATGGGATTTAAAAACTCATTTTTTTTATGGTATAATCAGTGTTGTGAAAATCGATCCGATCAAGACATTAAGTTAATGAGGCAATGGTCGAATCGGTGGGTCATTTATTGAATCGATTGACCCGATATATATTAAAAAATTTAAAAATATAGGTAACAAAATGTGACCAATCCATAGTCCATACTCCAAAATTAAAATCATTGTCATGATCAAACTATAAATATTACATAATTATTTATTTCTATAAATTATTTTGTTGGGCATTATCATTAAATTACTAAGAAAACTCATGTTATTTTCCACGACTAAGTACAAAAGTTGTCGGAGGGCCATGAACAAGTCTAGTGATGTATAAAGCATGTAAATATTAAATCATATCAAGATCAACATAATAATAATTAACTTTTATATTATGCTATCAAGGTCAAAATAATATTATAGGAGCATATTATTATATACTATTAAGCAATTAGCTATTAGCAATTCAAAAAGAGCTCTCACTTTTCTGTTTTATAAAAAGCTTCACTGGAATATATATATATATATATATATATATATATATATATATATATATATATATATATATATATATATATAAAAGCTTTGCTGAAATATTATGAATATCAAGCATTCAACATTTGAATTACCATGCTTATGTCATGGGTTTCAAAATTCAAATGGTACCTTGGAAAGAATTTCAGATAGTTATGTCGTTTCAGGAATTGATAAAAAAAAAATTGCTCAACCCGAATCGGGTCAACACGAACTGGGTCAACCCGATTCAAGTCACCAATTTTTATCAAACCCCGCCAGTTAAACTGGGGTTGATCTGGGTCAATTGCATAACCAGTCTGATAGCTGAATTGGACTAACCAAGTCATCAGTTCCCGATTTGACTGGTCCGACTGGTCGATCCAGTCCAATTTTCACAACTATGGGTATAATCCTTAAAAACTTAAATTGGGTCTTAAAATTATCTCATAATTTTTAAAAATTATTAAGAACGGTTGCTTATATAAGTATTAGTTCTTATATAAGAAATGCAAATGGTAAAATTGCATAAGAATTTGTTCTAAAGTTAATTTTTATTGAAGATGTTCTAAGACTATTAATTGATGATATAACTAACAGTGAGCTATGCCACCTCTCATGTACTGTTTAACCATCCTACATTGATTGTTTGCTATAGAGGTAGATAAATGAATGCCAAGAATAACTTTACAATTTTTTTTCAATTTAAAATTTGTTATTCGAAATTAGAAATAAATTTGTATCAACATATTTTACATATTTATAATCCTAATTTTAAAATCAAAACTTAAATTAAAAATAGTTGTAAGATTTTGCTTAGTACCCATTCAATCCACTTTAGTAGCAAATAATTCATGCAGGATGATCACATGTCCCATGAAAGCACTGATAAAAAAAAAAACGTCACACGAAAGCAAAACTTATTGTAGCCTGCCAGGACTACTCATTCTAATCGGATATTTAAATTTTAATTGTAACCAAAATTAACTGGTTAATTAGAACTAGTTAATAACTTTAACTGTTCTATCATGTAAAATGCAGTTTAGTTACTTATTTATTTTTAATTAGATGGACAGGTTACAATGATATTTTATAACCGGTTGTAATCCGTTATAACCACGAAACTAGATGTTACGCACTCACTTCTCACTTCTCTTCAAATTCGACCTTCGACTACAGAAAATTTGGGTCTGGGTTTTTAAGTTAGCTACGTAGTTTGGCAATTCAGTTATTCCTCCAATTCTGTTCGTTTTTAACCATCTGGGTTGTATTCTAGTTTGTATTCTATTTTGTATTCTGAAAACTATAAGGTGGTGCTGCTGTTCTGAAAACTGTGGTGAAAATTTTGTGTAGTTTGTTTTAAACTGCAGAGAACCTGGATCCATGACTATATAGTTACAATTTTGAACTGGTATATAGTTACAATTTCCTTAGTTGTTTTAAGAGTTATTAAAGAGTGGTAGAACTAGTTCAGGTAGTTACTTAATTTTGAGAAAGTTTGCCATCTGGTGATGGTTCAAGTGCTTCTTGTTCAGGCCCTTTGCTTTGTTAAAACAAATTTGACATTGTCTCATGTACAAGCTGTTTGTGTTGTGGACACCCTTCTAGCCGAATCATATGGATCAAATTCTGCTTTATCGTACAGCTTTGGTTTGTCATGGATCAAATTCTTATTCTTCTGTTACTATAAGAATTCAGTTCCTGCTCCCATTGTAGTCCATGTTGGCTATTAACCCTTCCTTATGCACCATGCAATAAAGCCAATAAGTACAAATTTTCTTTCTCTTTATCCTCTCATCTTCAAATAAGGTAATGAATTTTTCTTATAATTTTTTGTCTCCTTGCATTTCCCTCCCCAAAATGCACTTTTAATCTCTTTACTCATTTCACTTGGAAACTCATTTTTTTGTGCATTGGCCATGGTCAATGCACTAGGCCTGATACCCATGTTAAAATTTGTCTAAATAAGGCCTCTTTCGGATGTATATCCACTTTACTATTAAAAGACAAAACTAACATGCAATTTGTACTTTTGGTGTTGTCTGATCAGAATTAGAATTTTACCTTAATGATTTGCGTAATAAAAATTTGTATTAAAGACTAATTTAAGTTCCTGAAGTGAAATTCTAATTCTAACTAGATAATGGTAGTACTAAAAGCATGAATTGCATCTTTTGTCTCACAACTTTCAAGCATTTTAATTCTTGTAACGAAGCAATTTTTTTTTAAGAACTTGATTATGAATTAAGAGTTTGATGTTGATGCCACACTCTTACTTTCAAATAATGTTATTTAACGAGTTTAACAACTCTAGTGATATTAAATTCATTATATATGTCTGTACCCAAAAAAAATTCATTATATAATACTCCCTCCGGTCCTTTATATAAGAAACAAATAACTAAATCGTCAAGACCAATAAAAATAGTTAAGTTAGTTAGTTATAATTAATAATGTCATAAATTTTAATTTTATTTCAAAAGTATCCCTTAAATTGATTGGTTTAAGTAGTGGTTACATTAATGACACTGCACCTCCACCAATAAATGTAACTTATATGGTTAATAAACCAATAAATGCATGAGAAATGAGTAGGTATTTCATTAATGAATTTCACAAGATGAAAGATAAAAAAAAAAACTAACAATTAATACATCTTAAAGTGGGTCTATGTTTCTTATAATTAGGACAAAAAAAGAATATAATTTTGTTTCTTATAAAAAAGACCGGAGGGAGTATGTAACACATCATTGGATGAAATGTAAACTTTTTTAATATGGACGAAAAAAATGTTAACACAATTGTTTTAAATTATTTTTTTAGCATAAGTTACACTTTAGTCTCGTTGTTTAGCTCAAAAATAATTTACCCATATGTTATGGAATTTGATACTTTATCTCTCCTTACTCCATTATGATGTAGCTACCTAATACATTTTTCATCCATTTTTTAATGATAACTAGACGTTAAAAAATAAATTTACTATTTTACTTGTTTATTAGTTAGTTTAAAAATTCTTATTTATTTCAACCCCTTATTTTATTAGAGTCAATTTGTTTCTCCAACATCAACTTAAGAATGCGGATAACTTGACTTTTTGAATCTTGTATTTATGTGAGTTTCAAGTTTTGGGTCCTCCCCACTTTTTTGTTTGTTGCAACTTTTTTTTGGGTCCACCCCACTATTTTGTTTGTTGCAATATCCTTTTTTTAAGTTGGCATTTTTGGTCCTCAACATCAACTTAAGAGCATACCATTGTGGAGATGTTTAACTCAATTTTAGTGGTCCCTACAATATTACATGGGATTTAAAAACTCACTTTTTTTTATGGTATAATCAATGTTGTGAAAATCGACTCGATCAAGATATTAAGTTAATGAGTCAGTGGTCGAACTGATGTATCACTTATTAAACCGATTGGCTCGATATATTTTAAAAATATAGCTAACAAAATGTGACCAATCCATGGTCCATACTCCAAAATTAAAATCATTGTCATGATCAAACTATAAATATTACATAATTATTTATTACTATAAATTATTTTGTTGGGTATTATCATTAAATTACTAAGGAAACTTATGTTATTTTCCACGACTAAGTACATAAGTTCAATTTTTGGAGGACCATGAACAAGTATAGTGATGTATAAAGTATATAAATATTAAATCATATCAAGAGCATATTATTATATATACAATTAAGCAATTAGCTATTAGCAATTCAGCAAGAGCTCTCACCTTTCTGTTTTATAAAAAGCTTCACTAGAATATATATATATATATATATATATATATATATATATATATATATAACAAAAAAACTTGATTGAAATATTATGAATATCAAGCATTCAACATTTGAATTACCATGCTTCTGCCGTGGGTTTCAAAATTCAAATGGTATCCTAGAAAGAATTTCAAATAGCTACTTCATTTCAGGAATTGGTAAAAATAAAAAATAAAAAATAAAAAATTGCTCAACCTGAACCGAATCAACACAAACTAGGTCAAGATCACCAGTTTTTTTTATCAAACCCTGCTAGTCAAATTGGGTTGATCCAAGTCAATTGCATAACCGGTCTGATAGCCAAACTGGACTAGTTAGGTCACCGATGCTTGATTTGATCGGTCCAACTAGTCGACCCGATCCAGTTTTCACAACTATGGGTATAATCCTTAAAACCTTAAATTGGATCTTAAAATTATCTCATAATTTTTAAAAATTGTTAACAACGGTTGCTTATATAAAAAAAATTTAATCAACGAAAATTTTTTATTAATAAGGAAAAAGAGTACAAGTTGTACTCTTAACGTCCCACCAAATACAATATATTTGATAATGCACATTAAAAACACTACAAGAACTACCTACCTTCACAAAAAACTAATAACCAGTAACATCAGCAAAACACAAACATTATGTTCCCAAACCACATCATGAAAATTTTCCTGTATCCTTCACGCATCCAGCATTCCAAATATCATGCATTTACCCATCTACTGTAATATTTATTACACAGTTTATTACACCAAGATCACCAGCATAATGTCATCCATCCACTGAGACTCAAAGTTTTTGCGTTTTCAATTGTTATCCATTACCTCCTAAACATGCCACCGAATTTAAAATCCAAGAACCCAAGGAATACACAAACCCTCTCTTACACCATCTAAGCCACTTCCAAGACTTAAGCCTAACTGCTTCTACTATTTTTGTAACTGATATGCCTTTATTTTCAAAAATCTTAGCATTCCTTGCCTCCCATATTGCCCAAACCAGCTTATATAAATATTAGTTCTTATATAAAAACTGCAAATGGTAAAATTGCATAAGAATTTGTTCTAAATTTAATTTTTATTGGAGATGTTCTAAGACTATTAATTGATGATATAACTAATAGTGAGCTATGTCACCTCTCATGTAGTGTTTAACCATCCTACATTGATTGTTTGCTACAGAGGTAGATAAATGAGTGCCAAGAATAACTTTACAATTTTTTTCAATTTAAAATTTGTTATTTGAAATTAGAAATAAATTTGTATCAACATATTTTACACATTTATAATTCTAATTTTAAAAACAAAATTTAAATTAAAAATAGTTGTAAGATTTTGCTTAGTACCCATTCAATCCACTTTAGTAGCAAATAATCCATGCAGGATGATCACATATCATACGAAACCAATAACACACTTCACTGTTTCATCATTAGTGAACAATCTTGTGCCAACACATGATCAGTTAACAATCTTGAGCCAAGAAACAAATAGAATTGAAGAGGGATCAAAACCAAAAAACTTGCATAAATTGAGGGAGTCAACAGAAAAAATAAATAAATAAAGGAACCAAAATCAAATTGAGAGACCAATAACAAAAATAAAATAAAATGTAACAACTAACAATAAATGTTTGGGTTCAAAAGTAGCAACTTATCTATGATCATGAATTGAGAGTTTGGGTCTTTAGAGGTGATACTGCGATATTTGCAACTTATTGTAGCCTGCCAGGACTACTCATTTTAATCAGATATTTAAATTTTAATTGTAACCAAAATTAACTGGTTAATTAAAACTAGTTAATAACTTTAACTGTTCTGCAGTCAACAAAAAAACTTTAACTGTTCTATTATGTAAAATGCAGTTTAGTTATTTATTTTTAATTAGATGAACAGGTTACAATGGTATTTTAATTATAACCGGTTGTAATCGGTTATAACCACGAAACTAAATGTTACGTACTCACTTCTCACTTCCCTTCGAATTCGACCTTCTTCGACTACAGGAAATTTGGGTCTGGGTTTTTAAGTTAGCTATGGAGTTTGTCAATTTAGTTATTCTGTTTTTGTTTTTTTACACTTGCTGACTTTGTTTATTGATATTGCTGACTTTTAACTTTTTTTTTTTTTTTTGGCAACTGATCATGATCGTGGCTGATCGTGATCATGTTTTGGACTCTATGGCAGCAGAGAATACTGTTGTCTCAAATATCGCTCCTGGGGTACAGCCTCGCAGTCGAGGGCCTAAAAATAAATCTAACGTTTGAAATCACTTCACGATAAGAAGGCTATATGCAACCATTGTCATGGCTCACTCATATGCAGTCACGGATCCATGACTATATAGTTACAATTTTGAACTGGTATGTAGCTACAATTTCCTTAGTTGTTTTAAGGGTTAAAGAGTCGTAGAACTAGTTCAAGTAGTTATAATTGGAAGGCCAGATGCTTAGCTTAAATACTAGGAAGGTTAGAAGGGGAAACACATTCTGATTTGATATGCATTTGGGAACTGAGCATTTGCTAATTTTGATGGTTATGTCAAGTGTGTTTGATAGTACACTGATTTTATATTTGCCTCTTACTGGTTCATTATTTTTCTATGAACTTTTGGAATTTTTTTGAACCCATCCATAAACACTCCAGTTGCTGACCAATTCTTAAAAGAATCATGGCCTATATATTTTTAAAAGATTAGAGATGAGGTGTAAAATTAAAATAAGAAAAAAAATACTACTTATTACTCCCTAATATGAAGATTTATGTCTATAACTAATCATCATCACCCAATGCAACTCTGTTCTGTTTGATTTTCATTGTGATTAGTTGTACAATTTACTTTAGAAAAAAAAGATAAATTAGCTTGTGTTAGAGGCATGGCCGACCAAAAAAAGATAAATATTTTTGGCATTGAACACTTGATTGATAATTTGCTACATATTGTTTGATGAAAACTGACTTGCTACTTATCTTCCCGTAGAAAAATTAAGGGTTATGTTTTGTTTACTTAATATGACTAGTTGGAACTATATCTGCCAATAAAGAATTGATGTGATTCCCTTATGCCATAAATCATCACAGGACATTTCTAGGTTGGAAATCACGAAACTGGACCAGAATTGACGTTCTATTAAGAAAAACCTGTATCTCACGCTACAAAACTCGGAATCGAGTGTTTCCAAAACTAGGAGAAAGATGACGTCCTGAAATTCAATTTTGGCTCAAGAAACACCTAAAAAGGATATGTATAACGTGAGATACGATCCAAAGATAATATGACAGAAATCAGGATGCGAAATTGCGAAAACAACAAGAGAGAAGAAGAAATTAGGCGCCACAATCAGTGATTGATAAGCCTAAAACTTTGAACGCCACAAGGAAGAGCTTCCTTAATAAGTTCTGGATGATTCTTTCAAGAACCCTAGAGAACAAAGTCTCACAAGCCAAAATGCTTAAATTCTTATCTGTCCTTTTCAAATGTTGTTTGGACATCTTTTTATGTGGTAACAACCCTTACCACTAGGTTTATTAACCCAAACAGTCCAACAAACAAAAATCATTAAAAAATAAAGAGAAAGTGGGCTTAAGTGTGCTAAAAGAGCAGCCCACCTAAAATCTGATTACAACCCTTATTTAGCTTAAGAAATGGGCCAAAAGTGGACTAAACAAACAAAAACAAATGCAACCTTCTCTAGTAATTATGGTCTTCAGTCTGAATGCAACAAATTATTTTGGGCTCCTTCACATCAAATTTTGGGCCTTCAATTTTGGAGCCTCCCTTGATCAAATTTGCCACTACTTGATTTAGAGCTTCTTTGGCTTTCTTGGCTCTTGCTCTTGTCATTAGACCTCCTAATCCTTGGATGCCATCCATGCTGTAATATCCCTAATTTATGGACCTTAGAAATAAATAATAAAGAAACATTTTTTTTAATAGACTTTATATTTAATGGTTAAAGGATATTATTAATAATAGTTACCTTTTTATAGGAGTTGTTAGGAATTAAATAATAGGATCTAGATGGGGAGCCAAGGCCCAAGGTGAGCTGAGGTCCACTTAGCCCCACACACCACATACTTTATCTAGAAAAGGAGAGGGAGAGGTAGAGAGAGAAAAAGAAAGAAAGAAAGGGAAAGTTAGAGAGAAGGAGGAGAAGAGGAGAAGAAGAGGAAGAAGGAGAGGGAGCAGAGATCTGAAGACCCAGTGCTCGGAGCTCATCTCTACATGTCCTCGGAGGTGAGTGCTTCCCCCTAGTCCTTTCCTATCCACTTGATTTGTATGTTTTCCCCTTTTTCTCTTTTGAACCTAAGGTTTGGAGATTTTGGGTTTTTTGGTGATTTTTATTGATTAAGGGGTTTTTCGGGTAAATCAATCGGTTGGAAATGCAATAGAAGTGTTTAAGATTTGATTTTATAAGGTTGGGATGATTGGGTATGCCATTGATAGCCATAGAACTTGCAATTTCGAAAATCCATGTTCGTCCCGGCCCAGCTGAAATTTGGTGCAGCTGGGCCGGAATGTGTTAGAATGGAGAAAATAAGCTTCAAGGGAGTTTTGGCCCAGCCAAAACTTGGTGTAATGTGGCAGAGAGGAAATAAACTAATTTAGGGGAGCTCCCGCTGGGCCGCGATTTTGGCCGGCTGGGCTGGAATTTTTTTTTTAAATTCTCTTAAAATATCTCTTTTTCTTTATTATTTAAATGATTTTAAATATTTATACAAATGTAATATGTTTAATTACAAGATGATTATGTTGTTCTTGAGGTGTTTATATTATGGCAAGGTAGTTACATTATTGTTGTAATAATTATATTTTGATGAGGTAGAGGTATTATTATTGGGATGTATATGAATGGTTGATGATGATGTTGTGAGATGGATAAATGATAGGTTGAATTATAAATATTATGTTAAGTTGAAGTATATTATTTGTACATGAGGAAATGTAATTGTTATTTGTTGAATATAATATTGAGAAGATTATGATGCTTTAAGAATTTGAAATGAAATATTAATGAGTATGATTTTGAAAAGATGATGATGATGATGTTTGTGAACTATGTGTTGGAACCATCCCTATATGTTAGAAATGGGTTAGCTATGACCTTTTGGAAGATTTTTTTAGAAAAATGGTATACTTGGGAGAGTGAGTTTCACGCCAAAACTTCGGCCCATTAAAGCGATCCGGGGGTTTCGCCTAGTGGGATATCTTCCCAAGTACCACCCCTATGTTTTGACTCCGAATGGCGTGTTGGAGTGTTGATAACTACTTCCCAAGAGGTTTAGTGACTCTTTCAGTGTATAGGGGATGGATTGTTGTCGTGATTGAGGACTGTTGATTGATGAGATGTATTTGGATCCTCAAGTTAGGCCATAGAAGATGGCGGGTACGGAGGTGCCGTATCTCAAACTGTAAGGGATTCCAAATATGTTTTAGCCGCTGGAATACGGTGGGTGCACATAGTTGGTGCACAGAAATATTCCAAATGTCGTATTTGCACGGTTGGTGCATACGTGTGCACAGTTGGTGCACAGACATATGGGTAGGCACGTAAGTTGAGGGTGCTAGGTAGGCTCTCAACCTAATACCGAAGGTTTTCGTGGTGGCTAACGGCGGGCCTATAGAATAGCCAAGTGGGTGAATTCCTATAGATGTAAGGTTTTGCAAACCTTACAGAGGTAAGCCAATACCCACACTTGTCTATATTTGATTACACCCACACTTCCTCCGCAGGGTCAACTCAAGGGACTCCCTGAATGGTCAAAAGGTGAGACTATGGTAGGGGATGGGGCCTATGAGGGATCGCTCGTATGGTGTCGAAACTCCATGGAGTAGAGTCAGTGTTTGATGTTTGAGGTTGCCTATTGGCTTCTGGTGTACGTCAATTGTGATGATGGTTGGTGATGATTGATTTAATATGAGACTTTTGGATTGATGATGTTTAAATGTGATTTATGATGGTTGATGTATTATGGTGATTCTATTTGACGTTGTTGGCTATTGGTGTCTTATTGATGTTTATGTATATGTATGAAATGATTTAACATAAATCTGTATCTTTTTATAAATTTATAGTTATTATGTACAGTATTTTCGAAGTATATAAAGTTTAGTTTCTTTCCTTTTCCTTGATTGGAATCTATTTATGTGTATGTATAGATTTGTACAGCTTGGGGATAAAGGAAGGGATGTTGAGATTATAGTTGTGAGTATGAGTATCAAGAAAAGAAATGAGAAGCCATGAGAGTTAAGAAAATGATCTCTAGAATAGAAAGTCAACCTAGAGTCCTTAGAGCACTCACTGAGACATTATGTCTCATCCCTTTTAGTTTCATGTTTCTTTTTACAGGTTTAGCAGGTGGATGCCTAATGGAAGGAGATTGGAGCATGGAATTGCTTGTTGGGATGAAGATAATTATAGAGTTGTATCTCCCAATGTATGGGAGTTAGTTTATATTCAAGTACCCTTGAGGTCTATGTTTTGTATGGCACATAAGTGCCAAGAGCTTTGTATTAGATATGTTTTAAGTTTTATTTTTTCGCATAGTAAACTCTGATATCCTTATATTCTAAATTGTCAATATTTAGTAATCTAAATAGGAAAAAGGTACACACCCCTTGGGGTGTTACACATGCTGCCATCCATCACACCTTCTCCTTTGTCCTCATCAAGAATGATATTGAAGAATTGTATAGCTAGGGTAGTGGACAAAGTTGGTTAGAAAGGATCATTATTATTGTTGTAACAACTATATGTGTCTAGTTTTGTGCACTAATTACATGACAAAGTTTCTGTATATATAACAGTTAGAAAGGATCATTACTATTTATATATCTATCTATTTATAATATATAAATTCTGAAGCCCAAAACAATACGCTTACACATCAATATGATATTTTCGCCACATCACATGTCATTCTGATGTGTCATCCTCTGCCTCCTCCAACCTCTCACCTGAGTAACTCTCATTTGACCTTAAAACTTTTGTACATTATAGTCATTACACCTTATGCTCATTGTAACTGCCATTAAAAACAAAATGAATTGTCATTACAATGATATTAAAACTATCGTAACTCCCATATCTGTAATTAGTGTTATTGGCATTGCACCTATGAATTGAACTGATATTGGATAGATAAGAATAAAACGTAAGGAGGGTTTGAAAATCAGGGTTTGAATTGATATTGTCATTCTCTGTTGGCTTTGAAACTATGATCCATGACATAAAGAAAAAATGTAAGGAGGGTTTGAAAATTAGGTAACCACTTGACAGTTGCATTGAAAATGTCAGGCATTATCATTGGAGACACTATTCCTGACCTTGAAGTTGAAACTACTCACTGCAAAATCAAGCTCCACCAGTTTTGTGCTAATGGGTAGACCATCCTTTTCTCTCACCCAGGTTGTCATTGCCTTTTAAATATTGTTCTTTCTATATCTGTTTTCTTTCTTTTTATTTATTAGTTTCCTGTTTGATGGTTTCGGTGGCTAACTTTCCTTTTTATGCATGCACAATTGTACATGTACGTTAAGGTGATTTCACCCCGGTTTGTACCACTAAGCTTGGCAAGATGACTCAATATTCTAAGGAGTTTTATCACTGAAGAGTGAAGTTATTGTGTTTATCCTATGATGACTTGCAATCCCACAATGAGAGGATCAAAGACATTGAAGCCTACATTGTGTTTTCCTTTTTTCACATGCAAAGCAAGCCTACAATATTTCTAAATTATAGACAATTGATGACATTTGAACCAAAAAGTAGACATATCAAGGTATATAGATTATGGCCTTTGTCTTTGCAAAGCAGCTAGATGCAAAGGTGAACTATCCAATCATTGTTGATTCCAGCAGAGAAATCATCAAGCAACTCAACATTATTGACTCTGATGAGAAAGACTCCACTCGCAATCTACCCTCAAGGGCTCTTCATATCGTGGCCAAGATAAGAAGGTGTAAGTTTTTCTTTGACTAATTAAATTAATGAAATTGCAGCTTTTTAATTTCCTTTTTGAGTAGTGAGGCTAACATGTTAATTGGTGGGTGTTGTAGATCAAGTTGAGTTTTCTCTATCTACAACTATAGGGAAGAACATGGATGAAGTGTTGAGGGTGATAGAGTCATTGCAAAATCATTATCAGTTTTGTGAGTGCAAGTAAGGAAGAGCAAGGCTCAAGCCTGAAAAATTCTTGTACTGTTTCTTTGATTAAAACATAAGTCTCTCAATGGGGACGTAGGAGTTAATTGCTCTGAACCACGATAATCTTTGTGTCCTTGATTCCTCTTTGTTACTTGTTGGTTGCTGACTTGCTGCAATTTCTTTTTGTTTCTTGCTTGTTCTTTCATAACACAAAAGGCCTCAAAATTCAAGGTTGCAACCCCAACAAAATGGAAGCCAAGGGACTCAGTTGCCTTAGCAAAAATAAAATCAAATAATTATTATTTTTACTAATTCTGTATGTAAGTGCTTAGTTATTGATTACAAAACTATATATACCCTTTTCCATGCAATTAGTTAAGTCATAGCAATTTCATTAGAATTTTCTTTCCTAGCATTTTGCATCTATTGCTGGCCATATTATACAGCAAATTAAAAGAAAATGACCACCCTTATTGAGCAACCAGAGCTAAAAGGCCACAAGCTTAGGAAAACAATGAACATCTTCAGCAAGTCACCAATGAGCTGGTGTTGGATGGTAGCTTTCCATGTGCCCAAACTATCTTCAAAAGCTGGGATTACAGTCCCTAATATCAATTCATATTGTTAGAGATATTTCTCTTTGTATTCAGCTTAGTAGCTCCTAGGCTAGTCAGTCATAACTAATACTGTTAGTCAGTTATAACTGACACGTGTCAGTGTTGAGTCTCTAGATATATATATATAGCTGTTGTAATAGAGACTTAGTGGGTTGATTTCATTTTCTCTCTTCTATCAATAATATGAGTTTCATTCTCTCTATGTTTCTTAAGATGGTATCAGAGTCTATCATGCGATCTATTGTTGGGCCTATTGGGCCTTGTTATGGGCCTATCGTGTCACCCGCTATCGGGCTGCTATCAAACCATCTGCAAATGTCTAGTCCTACAAACTTCACGCTCCTTGACGTGAGGGGGGTGTGTTGGAGATCCCACATTGACTAGTGATATAGCCAAATTAGTGTATATAAGTGGAGGGCAACCCTCACCTTACAAGCTGATTTTGTAGGGTTGAGTTAGGCCCAAACCCACTTTCTAAGACAATTTCTATGTACTGTTACATTTTCATAGATTTAGTTCTTCTTAATTTCCATGGATGAGTTACCTATATAATTAAGACAGTCAAATAATTAAGACAATTTTTATTCTCTCCAAAAAAATAGAAGTTATTATGGTGAAAGCAATGGCCAAAGGCAAAAGTCCAAAGAGGAATTTTTCCGTCAACACCAAATGAACCAAACATGTGAATTTGTAAGTTAGATTAATTCCATCAATGTCAAAGAACAAGATATTTTTTATATTGTATTTTACTATGATACAAGTATAACATTTTACATTGTAATATTATCAAATTTCAAAATTTTAAACTTATATATGTCGTACTGAGGAGGGATCCACTTATTCCAAGAGTAACTCTAAGAGAGTTACTCCTCATCCTGACCATTCATTTTCTTGATTTCTTGAAATCTGATGGTTACGATTAGTTACACATTAGAGCCATTAGATTTAAAAAAAAAATGGATAGTTAGGATGAAGAGTAAAGAGTAACTTGATCCCCCTCGAGAGAGAGAGAAAAAGAGAGAGAGGGGAGGGATCAAATGATACTGGCGTAACTTACATAAATTGTTACACCATTCAATAATCTTCAATTGGATGATGTCTTCTTAAAATCCACCGTTGGATTGAAAATTCCTTTCACATAGATCATATATACAAAATTCCATATTAATCCAAAATTATTTGCTACCTCATTCATATAGATTAAAATCGACGTAAAATAAACTTTTCAAAATATACTAAAATATGGATAATTTGATTACCTTCTTATTGTTGTTCCATTTTGATAAAATTCGACACAGAAATCTTGGTAATATGTAGATACAATTCAACGGTTAGATCCTGATTTGGAAGAATCCCAAATTCAGCATGCCTTTTAAGCAGGTGAAACAACTAACCCTGATGAAGTTTGGCATGGTTTCATTTGACCGCTCTCATTCATCATACACAAGACACGCATAGTTTATTTAAGTATACTAATTCTTAGTTATACTGCTTTCACCTATTTACATACTTGGATGCCTGTACGATGTTCAAATAAAAAGAATTTCAACATAAATCACAATTCCGTATGATTTATTATTTATCAAATAAATCATTTATCACAATTAAATCATCTGCGCAATGTGTGGGTTTAAATCTAGTTTATAATAATTATCATGTCATTTAGTGCCAAAGTTGCGTTCATACATTTGATATTATTAAAAGATCTTTTGGAGCGTTTGTTTCACGGATAACTTTTTTAGTCTCGGGAATATAGGGGTGTAAAAATTTATCCCACGTTTGTTACGAAGTAATAAAATAATTAATCCCAGATATATTTTTTTTCCTGAGAAAGCCATAATCCTACCTTTCCGCCAATATTTAATCTCGAAGGAGGGGTAGGGAAAATTTACTCCCATGAGATAAAACCTATCTTCAAGAGTAAAAATTCAAATATACCATTTTCCACAAATTTCGTTCCTCCATCTTGTGCCAATTTAATTTAATTATGCAATTTCATTTACCACTAATTTCATTCCTAAAGCCTGTGTAGGAATAAAAGGGTGAGGAAGGAGGGAATATATTTGTGATAGCAGATATGTGTGGTAGATATTGTTGTTAAAACATATTATGGATGGGATTGATGTACAGTTTGCCACAAGGTGTGGGAATGGGAAGGGGATGAGGGGGGAGTTTTTGGAAGATGGCTGAGAATGGCTAAAGGACGGGTGTCAAGTAGTTAGTATGCAAAATGGAAGACCAAAATGGCTTACAAGTCATATATACTCGTGGAAGATACTCAATTACATGTTAGAGGGTTATGTGTATACTATTAAATAGGAAACTTGTTTTACATAGGGATGACGATGGGTAGGGTCTAGGTAGGGTATTATAGTACCCGTCCCCATACCCGCACTTTGAAAAAATCCTCGTACCCGGACCCATACCCGCATGGGTAGTAACTTTAATACCCGTGTCATTTCCAATTGGGTACCTAAATGCCCGTACTCGTACCCATTACCCGTACTTTAATTAATTATGAAAATTTGATAAATAAAATATTGATTAAAAATACAATAGTAATAAATATTTATATAAAAACTGTCCAACCATCACCACGTGTCAACGGCTGGACAGTTGTACACTTTTTAATTTTTTTAAAACGTTTTACTCACCTTTTTTTTCTTAAAAAACCGTGCATTTGCACGGGATCCACTTCTAGTTAAATTAAAATCTTATTCAAAGATCTTAATATAGTAAATAGCAAAAATTGAGAAAATAAGCAAATAAGAAAGGTGATTTTTTTTTTAATTAAGGAACGCGATCTATCTTTAAGTAAATAAAGATCATGATCTATCTCTATAAGGAACACAATCTTTTTTTGTAAATTAAATAATGTGATCTATCTCTTAGCAAATAAAGAACTTGATCTTTTTTTTTATGAATTAAGGAACATGATTAATCCCTTAGGTATTATTATTATTATTATTATTATTATTATTATTATTATTATGGGTCTGGGTAGGGTTGGGTACTAAGGTGCCCATACCCGCACCTGTACCTGTTAAAATTTGTGGGTAATTATCCTTACCCGAGTCCATACCCATTAAGTGAGTAAATACCCTACTCATCATGGGTAATTTTTGCGGGTACCCATAGGGTCTGAGTATAGGGTCTGAGTAGAATTGTCATCCCTAGTTTTACATTAGGTAAAAAAAACATCTTTAACATAATAAGGATATTTTAGTAATTATAATATATATTTCAAGAAAAAAAATAACTCAACCAAACACATGTTTTAATTATTCTTGGGAATATAAAAAATATTCTCAACCAATTTTAATAGTTAACCAAACACATTTTTTAATAATATCCGGAAATAACATTCTCATATTATGTTCCCAGGAAAAAATACTCCCAAGATTAAAAAAAATTATCCATGAATCAAACGCCCCCTTAGAATTTAAGCAATGTTTTGATTCCATATCGACGGATATAGAATATTTGGTTTGTCAAGGCATTATATGTGTTGATACTTGCTACTGATGATCTCCAAATTTCTACAGGTACTAGTTTGAGAATCATTAAAATATAATTTTTTTAAATAAATTAAATGTTACTAAAGTCTTTTAAATTTTAATATTGACAAAAAGTAGCACAAATCGCCCAAGAATTTATAATCCTTTTGTACACACATCCGTTCTATCTAGTAGGTGCAAACGTGAGATATTTTTTTAGTATTGATATTCTCCAATAATACCAACACTCTAAAACCAACACCACAATATAATATATCTCCCCACCTTAAGTTTTTCTAAATTTTAAACTTTTAGTACAGGTGAAATTTTAATATTAAGTTCTTTTTTCTGGATCTATTTTAATTTGTAAATAGTAGTATTTAAGTGTTATTTTTTTATAAAATATTTTATTCTATTTTATAGTTATCAGTATAAAGATAATGACATCTTTTTTTAAATAATTATTATTGTATTTCCCTTTTTATGGTAAAGATAAGGCTTTTTTACTTTATAGGGGTAATTTTTTTAAAAAATGATCAAAATGGAAACATTTTAAATTTATTACGGGATATAGGTAAGTCGTGTTTTAAAACACGACTTCATGTTTTAAAACAACTTCTAATATAGGTACTTCTAATAAAGAAGTCGTGTTTTAAAACATGACTTGTGGTAATTTTTTTAAAAAAAATTAGAAGTTGTGTTTCTAAAAACAACTTCTTAAATTTTTTTTTTTTTTTAAATCAAACACTGAGGTCGTGCTTGGACAAATGACATTTTAGGAAATGAGGGGGAATGTACTTAACAATTAGGGGAGTGCATATAGAAATTTACATTATTTTTTTTTTATAAAAAAACCAAAGTCCTTCTTGGAACCACGACTTTTATGTATAATTAAAAAAAAAAAAAAAGTAAAGTTGTGTTTTAAAACACAACTTCATCTATTTTAAATAAAAAAAATAAAAAATCAAATAAGTCGTGTTTTAAAACACGACTTCTTTATTAGAAGTAACGTTTTAAAACACGACATACTCATACTTCGTAATAAATTTTTTTAAAAAAATACCTATTTTGGTAATTTTTTTAAAAAAAATTATCCCCCTTCCATAAAAAGTCGTAAAGGGCAAAGATAATGATTGTCGCAACTGGGGGTCACAACATGGACGATGCAAAAATAATTTAAAATGAAGTCGCCACCAATATTTTATTTCAAGGAAAAACAATGGAAAACCCTTTTAAAATGGTCTTTGAAATGAGAGATGGATTCAATAGATGTATTTTTTATTTTAAGCTAGCAAATGGCTAGTCATTAAACCCTCACAATCAAATAACGTTAAAGATAGAATTGTTATTCATTAATGCTGTCGATTGTTGCTTACTCAAATGAAATTTATTATTTTTTTGAAAGAAAACAACTCTATGTACAAAAGTTTTAGATAACAAATGACTATTCTATGAAATTTTACGATTTAAGTGACGTTAAAGGTAGAATTGTCACTTAATTAAGTCATAGGCCATTGCATGAGTTAAAATAATTATTTATTTAAAACTGCAAATACTATGAACAATATGAATTTAGAAAAAAATGCAAAGTCAATTTTTATTTTACAATGGACTATTTTCTTCATTTTTAAGACAAAAGACAAAACTAATGATAATAAAAAGAAAGAAACGTCCCTGTAACTTAAACAACCAACTTTAGTATTATAATTCTAAAAATAAAAATTCTAATTCATCTACATATACGTACACAAATTGAATTTCAAAAGATAAAAGAAAAAAACTAAAAAAAAGAAAAGCAAAAGAAACGAAAAGAAATATGAGGAACAAAACAAGAATGTCAACTAAGTAAAAGAAATTATAAAAAAAAAAAAAAAGAGTGTGGTACATTGAGATTGAAAGACAAACTAATATCTCATTTATTGATGATTAACAACAGTCAGTACTAAAAAAAAATTACATTACAATATGCAAAGATGCTCACTAAAATGGTTTTGATTAGGCAAAATCAAAACTGTTGTCAACTGTGCTCACAAGCTATATGGTTTTGACTAGGCAAAATCAAAACTGTTGTCAACGGTGCTCACAAGCTATATGCAAAGACTGTTTTTCTCCTTCTCTTAAAATGAGAGGCTCTGTTTATAGGGGAAAAAAATGATCTATTATTTTCTTTATGTATGTCCTCGTATCTATATTCTTTATTCTTTTCTGATTCTTTGTTTTTATCAAATCTTCAAATATCCTATTTTATCTCTCTTTAGATTCTCTTTCTTGGTTTATAAATCCTAAGGCATGCTTAGGAGGCACAGATTAGCAAGGATAGATGGGATAATGGTATAGAGGGGTCTGGAGATAGGACGATAACATGGTGAGGAAGGTTGAGGGGTGTGTGGGATTGGTGAAAATAGGTTGTTATATTGGGTGCTGGGAGTGCGACAGAATGAAATGAAGGATGGGCTTGCAAATGTGCCATGGTGTGATACGTATTTAATGGTGCAGAAAGTAAAAATGGCGTGCTACATGGAAATGCATAATAGATGTCAATTACAAGTAAATTGCATGAAAAGAGATTGGTGGAAATAAAATGTATGTGAATCGAGGGAACAACGATCACGCAGTATGAATTTGAAGTGTATAATGTTGGTTTTGAGGAGGATATGTGGGATACTGGGCTTTATTCTAAAGAGCCTCGAATATAAGAGTTAAATGAAATTCTGTGTAGTTTAGATGGCAGTTTTATTGTTTCATACTAACACATGTAATGTATTGGGTGAATGGGTCTTGGTACATCTTGTATTTTGTTGACCTTTATTAATAAATTCTTTGCTATTAAAAAATAAGGGAAAGATAAGTGTTAATATTTCATTCTTTTAAACACATTATTTTATTATTAGTTAAAATTTATTAAATAAACATAAAATTATGTAGATCACATCTTTTATTTAATGAGTCTCTACTTATAATTTTGAAATTATTAAAAATTTAATCAATAATTAAAAATATATTAAAATGAATATGTTAGACAATATGTTAAGCACTACTCTTAAGGAAAATGCTTAATTGCATATAAAGGTTTGCTTTTTGGTCATGGATCAGAGACTACGGGTGTCTCTTAACCCACTGGGTTAGAGACTAATTCCGCTCGCGGTGTGTGACTGCTGCTGGTCCAAGAAAATTTTGCACACGGAGAGAATCAAACACGGGTTCTCCCGCTAAATAGATTGTTCCCCCTCATGTGAATGCAGCCGAACATTACACCACTACGCCAACCCTTTGGGTTTAAAGATTTACTAACACACTTTGTTATTGACTAAAATTTATTAGAAATAACAATATTTTATGTGTCACACTTTTTTCTTAATTAGTTTCGCTCATGATTTTGTAATTTCTAATAAAATTTTATTCTACACTAAAGAGTATTTTAAAAAAAGTGTGTTAAATAATGTATTACTAACACTTTTTATTGCACAAATCTAAACATTCTTAAACGCACTAGGGTCAGGCTAATGATGGAGAGTTTGTATAGTATGTATGAGGTTTTAAGTTTAATACTTATTATCGCCATTGTACAAAAAATAAATCTAAACATTTGTAAAAGAGAGAAAAAAATATTTTATTGATTTATTTTTATCTTCCCTTTTTTGTTTTTCGTCCAAAAGAGATTGTTGCTTGTTTTATAGTACAATGACAATAATAAGGATGAAACCTAAGATCTAACATATACTATCCAAATGCCCCAGGTCATTCATAGTGGGTGTTTCTTGTTTTATATTTAAATAGAGATTGTTGCTTGTTTTATATTTAAAACCAAGTAACATCAATCAGTAGTGACAAAATTAATGGTTGATATTCTAATATATATATATATATATATATATATATATATATATATATATATATATATATATATATATATATATATTATCAATCCTTAATTTTTCATCAATGATATAGTATTACTTACTTTACTTTTAAAAATAATTTAATTATTTAAAATAAAAAATCAATTCCTACTGTAAAAAAATAGGATCCCATATCTTTTTGTATAGTCTGCCAACACATCGTTATTATTATATAGCAATGCTGAATGACTAATTAACAATCTTTGCGAGCTAATTAAAGATGGGATAGATAATGTGGCCCAACTCACATTATCTCTTATTTTAAATTAAACTTATTTATTAAATAAATTATTTTAAATAAGTAAATATAAACATTTTTTGGCTTAACAGACAGTCTATATAAGTAAATAATCATAATGATAATTATAATTAAACTTTTATTGTAATATCTTCATATTAATTATATGCTTTTTGGCTTATTTAAAAATTTAGGTATGATAAATTACATAAAGGTTACTAAAGGGAATAACTCAATTGGTTGAATAGTACATGAATTCAATTTCTATGGATAAAAAAATTATATAAAGGCTACTAAGAACATCTACAATGCATGATTGTTTAAATGGGTTGTTTATCTTAAATTTGTGAGTCCTACAATGCCACATAGATTTAAGAACTTTATATAAAAAATTATTCCAATGTTAAAGTTGCTAGAGTGAGTGCTTAACTTAAGCTGCATTAAATTTTGCAACTGAAAAATTGTTCTTTAATGGGTAAGAATGAATTAAGCAACTTGCTTATATAAGTAACCCACTTAAGCAACGTATTGTCTAGTCATCTACTCCAATGATAAAAATTTCTTAAGTAACGTTGCTTAACTTTAAACAACTATGTAAGCACCTGCATTGGAGATGTTCTAAGGAGAATAACTCAATTGGTTGAATAGTACCTGAATTCGATTTTTATGGATAAAAAAATTACATAAAGGCTTAGGTATATTGATCTATTTAGTTATAAGTTTGTTACTTTTTACATTTTAAATAAGCTTAAAAGTTACATACTTAAATTTGTAAAGATCCCTAAAACAAAGTAATTTTTTTCAATAACCTTAAAAAAAGTAAAATTTTTCAATAACACATTCATCATAAAATTTTAAAATAAAATAAAATATTTAAATAACATAATTATGTTACTATTTTAAAGAACTATCCTAATCAGTTAAGCTTATACTTATTAAAAAAAAGAAATATTCCAAGTAATTGTAGAATTAGGTCCATTTTTTCTTTCTAGCAAATGGAGTCCAACATATTTTTCATTTATTTGGAATTCAGGAATAAGAAAAAGAGGAAGATCGAAAAGAAATTATGGGAAAAGTGAGTGGAAATGTTTTTTTCCCTCTATTTGAAACAACAGGGGAAAAAAACATTAAAAAAATGAAAAATATTTGTTGCGATCATGCTGGTCTTACCATAACCTTTTCTCCCTGTACACAGTCAAAAATGTGTAAAAGTTAAAAAGTATGTACAAAAGTTTCAATTAAGTCTAAGATTTAACTAGAACTACATTAATCAGTTGGATTGTTTAACATATTCATAGAAAAATCACTAACACATTCCTCATTTATAATGAGTCAAAATAATTCTACAATATATGAAAGATACCCTGGCTCGTGAAATTTTTTATGTGAATACTAGATACGCATACAATGATCGAGCTGGAGACACATGGAAATAAGGAAAAGCTCGTGAGGATCCACGCTTCATCTTGGATCAAGTGGGTGCAACGTACATTTTGGAAAAGCTGGATGTATAGTTGTGCGACAAAACTTTGCCTTTGAGTTTGGTAGGTACTTTGCGATTACAAATAACCTTTCATTACCTTTCTCCATTTAAGTCATCCTGCTTGTATCTTATGCGTGACATCCTCATTAATTTCTCCATAATTTTGTATGATTGATCCTAAATGTTTGAACTTAGAAACCTGTGGTATGACATCTTCTCCCATTTTTACTTCCAAGCTAAAATCCTCTTGTCTCTTGCTAAAATTGCAATGTATATACTCTGTCTTATTCTTACTTAAGCGAAAACCATTTGTTTCCTAAGCCTACCTCCAAAGTTCAAGCTTACTTTTAAGTTTAGACTGCTTCCCCTTGATTCTTCAATCAAGACTATATCATCCGCAAAAAGCATGCAATTAGGGATAATCTTTTACATGTCCTTGATAAACACGTCTATGACTAGATTATACAAGTAAGGATTTAATGTTGAGCATTGATGTAATCCTATCCCAATAGGAAAGTCTTTAGTTTCACCTCTTAGAGTTCTCACACTAGTAACTACCCCTTCATACATGTCTTGTATAGCTCATATATAAGCCATGAACACACCTTTTTTCTCCAAAGTCTTCTATAACACTTCTCTTGATATATGCTCAATCCTTATTTCTTCTCTTAATATATGCTCAATCACCTTTTCCTATAACTTCATAGTGTGACTCATAAGTTTTATACCTCTGTAGTTAGCACAATTTTGGATATCTCCTTTGTTCTTAAAAATTGGCACCAAAGTACTGTTCCTCCACTCATTTGGCATTTTCTTGGATCTCAAAATCTCATTGAAAAGCTTAATGAGTCAAATGAAACCTTGTTCTCCCATACACTTCCAAACTTCTATAGAGACACTCCATTTGGACCAACAACTTTATTCATATACATCCTTTTAAAGGCCTCTCTAATGTGAATTCTATGGTAATAATGCAAATTCCTTTCCTCCTCTTGGGTTTCTAGTCTCTTTCATATTAGTACCCAACCCTTGTCTATCATTGAAAAGCATATAAAAACAATTCTCCTATCTCTCTTTGATATCCTTATCTATGACCAAAACTTTCCCTTCTTCATCCTTAATGCATCTTACTTGATCCAAATCCCTTGTTTTCTTTTCTTTATATTTCACAAGCTTATATCTTACATTCTTCATTCTTTGTCCCTACGTCCTTGTAAAACTCTTCAAATGATTTAGATCGTGCTTCACTTACCACTTTTCTTATCTCATTCCTAGCATTCCAATACCTTGACCAGTTTTCAACATTGTTGCACCCCTGCAAGATTTTGAAGCACTCTTTTTTGTTTTTAACCTTTTCTTGAACCTTTTCATCCCACCACTAAGATTCCTTATCTCTCAACCCCAAATCCTGTTGATTCACCCAAGATAGCTTTAGCAACTTTCTCTATCTTCTTAGACATCTCATCTCATATGAGGTTAGCACTGTCTTGTAATTCCCAATTACGTACCTTCCTTCAATAATTTATGCTTAAAAGTCAAAAGTTTATCTTCCTTCAAATGCACCACTTGATCCTTGGATTTGTAACTTATCTGCTTTTTGGTATATGCTTTTTGAGGTGAACATGAAGAATCAAAACCCTATGTTGAGTAATTAGACTCTATCTTGGAATCACCTCACAATCCTTACAAACCCTCTTATCAGCAACACTTCTCACCAAAAAGAAATCAATCTATGACCTTGAGCTTCCACTTTTATAAGTTATAAGATGTTCTTCCCTTTTCTGGAAACAAGTGTTCATAATCCTAACATCATAGGCCAGAGAGAAGTCAATAATAGTTTATCCTTCCTCATTTAGATCTCCAAAACCAAAATCACCATGTGCACCTGTAAATTGCCTTTTCTAACTACCAACATGTCCATTTAGATCCCCACCTAAGAAATATTTTTCCTCTTGTGGAATGCCTTGAACCAACCCTTCAAAGTCTTTCCAAAACTTTTTCTTCACAAGTGCCTTTGATCCTACTTGTGGTGCATAAGCATTGATGATATTGATAGTCTCTTGTGTCAGCATTAATTTTAAGGCTAAGATTTTGTCTCCAATTCTTTTTACATCCACCACACTTTATTTCCAAACCTTGTCATCCATAATATCTACTTCATTCTTTCCTCTAACTTTCCTTGTGTACCAAAGCTTAAAACCTGCAGTATCCATCTCCTTGGCTTTTTCTCCAACCCATTTAGTCTCTTGTAGGCACATAATGTTAATCCTTCTTCAAATCATGGTGTCCACCACCTCCATAGACTTACCTGTTAAAGTACAAATTTTTCAAGTAGAAAATCTTATTGAACACTTTTGAACTAGCTTCTTTACCCACATTCATCCAGATAAATGTGAGAACCCTTGCTCATTTAACACTACATCTGGGCACCGATGTAGCAACCCTTGCTCATTTGACACTATATCTGGGCAATACAACGCGTTACTTCCGAATAACATCCTAGCCTTAGTAGAAATATGTCGTGAATAATCTATGTTTGGTATAACGAGTTTTACGTTAGCTGCCGAGGACCTAACACAACCCCCCTCTTTAACTCGGGCTTGGGACTGGCTGTAACATCCCTCATTACATTACTTTGAAACATACATAAAGCGCTTTGTATTTAATTTTAATAAAACTCTTGTTTAATTTATTCATGAAAATCCATGTGAATTTTTCGAGTGTTGAAAACATCTTTGGATAATTGTGGAAATTAAAATATAAGCACCAATATGAAAAGAAATATAACTTAATCATTATTCAAGATGTTCTTACAAAGTTGATAAACATAACTAAAGGTTAATACAACTGAAATATCCAAAAGATAAATCACTAAAGCAACATAAGATAACTCTCAACAGAGAACACTGACCAACCTATCCCATCAGAGCAGCACCTAACATAAAGCTAGTCCCCACCCTCGTCATCGATCTCAATAGGATGACAGTCATCGGTATAAGAGGCGACAAAGGCGGACATATGTACTCATCGGCGAGTCCAGGATTCACAATGGGCTACTCCCAGTCAGGTACAGAGAATATTCCAGCAGGAAAGGTAAGCTCAGCTGATACTATCGGTGTGCCTATTGTTGGTGGGTTAAGAATGATGAGATCTCCTTTATAGTGATATCTACCATCGCCTCTATGGAAAAACCACTATCCAGTTGGGCCGAACGTTACTTCTAGGTTCCATGTTGCAGGGTCCATATATGTGTAAAAAAAAAAAAAGGGAAATGGGGTGAGGTTGTATTCTTTCGATGTCACCCCATGGAAAGAGTAGAGAACTTTTCTCATTCTAGAACACAACAAACAACAAAGTATATATATATATATATATATATATATATATATATATATATATATATATATATATATATATATGTAGAAAAGTCTAGACATCCTAAGTCTCATCCCATCATCATCTTCTTCTTTACATCATCATCACTGTATGGATCCATTCTCTTGGTTGATCAACCACTGATCACGATTCAACCTTCAGGAAGTGATGGGGAGTAAGTATACCTCAACCCTGCCACAGTCCCATACCTGTGCAGTCAACATCCATCTTGGTACGCTGACACCAATACCGGCTGTCAGATGAATAATCTCATTACACATAACTTTCCAGAATACTCAGCAAATCATTTTCAAAAAAGGTATACCCTCTGCGTCATCATAAGTTGTCTTTGCGTTTATCGGGATGTATAAGCTGACACTATCAGTCCCGGAACATAGGGAGCCGACCTACCCATTGGGACGTCACACACTCAATGCCTTCCATTCCTTAGACCTCTTACCTGGGCCACACATCTCAACTCGCGGTGTACCAAACCTTAGCTTCCCGCACCACATCCGATCATACCTTCCGTCCAACTTCGCTAGCCCAAGTCCTCGAGGCTCTAAGGTACTTACTCTCGGAATATTTCCACAAAGTAAAACTACTCATAAGGGTTGTTCTCACCCTTTAGCAATTTATATAAAGGATATGGTACGAGAAACCTCAATAAATAATAATCTTGGTACACTATCAATCGTTCCAAGTCATAACAATTTCATACACATAATATAATACGTTTTAACGGTGACAACATATTAAACGCGTTCACATATTTGCATTAACAAATACTCGTAATTATATATAATTCTCATTTAAACTTATTATTTTCCATGCTTTTCTTTTCAAGACATTATGGAAATAATTACATCTAACATTCGTTACTATAAGAAAATTATTATAATAAAATCATACACAAGTATATAATCTCAAATATTTGACATCTCAATTATACTTAATTTCTTTATAAAATAAGATAGTCATTCGCAACTAAAAATATAATTTATTTATTTACATAAGTTTGGAATATATATATATATATATATATATATATATATATATATATATATATATATATAAAGGTTACTTATGAAAACAAACATTTCCAATATAAAATAATAACGTTGTCAACCTATAAAATTTAGCATTTATTTAAATAAAACATTTCACATACAATTGATAATAATCACTTGTAATAATAATTCTCCCTAAAATAAAGGACTTTCATAGTTATAATTTCAATATAATTATGTAACAACAATATATCTCAAAAATATAATTTTCCTCATACAAGTTATGTAAAGAAATATGTATCTTTCGTAGTTTAATAATATCATTGTACTTAATAATAATAAAGAAAACACTAACAAGGGATCATAAAAATCACTCCCCCTTCTAGGATTAAAGGACTGAATTCATGATTTTCTTACTACACTCATCATGTTCATATTTGTTCTTACAATTTCATCATAGCATTCATCAAATTTCAACATTTAATCCATACACACTTAGAATAATAACATACAAACAATTATAGAGATACATATTATGCATATATAAGATCAAACCATGAAATGTGAGGACTTTTGAGGTCCATCTCCACACTCACATGGAATAACATTTTAAAATACAACCTCACCTATACCTATTTCTCCAAAGCTTGGATTAAGTTGAAAGCCTCTTTTTCCTTTTCCTCAACCATGTGGTCAACACCACTACCACTAAGGAGAGCTCCAAAAGCTTCCTTCTCTCTAGTTTTTTTTTTTCCTAATCTTTCTAACTTCTCTCTAGGAAGGTGTGTTGAACTAAGGAATGAAGGGTGGTATTTATAGGCTAAGTTGGGAGACAAGATGATAAATAGGACTAATGATGGATAAGAACTCATAAATCCTATGATTATTAAGCCTTTAATTGTCCATTATTCTACCTCTTCATATTCTAATTTATTATTTTTATTTAATAATTATGTTTAAGTAATTAAGATAGTAATTTTAATATTGATTATTCCCATTAAATTAAAAAAACTTTGGGTATTCTTGTTTTATAAACTGAACAGATTTACTTCTAGTACCTCCCTTTTCTGCTATTCACACCCCATAAGCTTTTATTTTTATTTTATTGTTTTCTAGGCCCAAAAGCTAACATCTTTTCATTCTAGGTCTATAATAATAACAACACATAGAAAATAATTAATAACCGAATTATTAAAACACCAAATCAAATAAAATGTAACCATAAAAGAATTCACACATAATCAAAATATCACACAATTCATACAATACTAAAAGAATTACTCGCAATTTCTTGCATTTATAATTCTTTTTCATTCAAACAAGGCTTATTTTAGGAAATATTTCATTTCTTAAAATAAATTAATGATGTAAATTCCTATAGGTGAAAATTGGGTCATTACACCATCTATGAGAAAACATAGACAGAGTTCTTTTACTTAAAATTTACCAACCAAAAAAATTAACTTTAACCCAAAATAAAATAAAATAATAAAAACTCTACTTCTTTTTAAACCTTAATCTCACATTCTATAAAATCCTTCAAATTTTATATTAAAGTTCTAAAGTCAAAACTTTTAAAAGTATTTCATAACCTACATCTATTATAAATCTCCAAATATTTGAATAGAAAATAATAATTTAAAAGTTTCATGTGGAAGAAAGTATGACTATATTTGTTTAATTTAAAAAATAAAAAAATAAAAAAATAAAAAAGAGCTTAATTGTTTTAAAAGGAACTTGAAAAACTAAAATTATACTCAGTACAAACAAAAGATACTAAAAATATAATAAGTAATTAAGCCTTTTTCATAATAAATTACTTTAACCTTTCTTCTATTTTGTACTTTTTACACAAAACCTTTCTTAATTATTTTATAAATATGTTGCTCTTCAACTTAAAATCTTCATTTTTGTAAAAAAAAAAAAATCCAGAAACAACTTTTTTTTTTTTTTTACATATTTTGGCTTATTACACAAACCCATCTATTTCTTAAACATTTCAATTAAGCACCACACCAACCAATACTCCACCAAGTATGAGACAGATCCACCTCACAAGATAATACCCAGCTTCCAAAACACCTTGACCACCATGCCTTTTCCATGTTCAGCATCATTGTTTCCTCATGATCCCATCTATACCATGCCATTATCATTTTATGGGAGCATGTATCTTCCCCAAAGCACATATATATATTATTGGTAGTTCACCCACTCACTGCAAATTACTGCCACCAACTTTGTTCCCTATATGCAGCCATATTTATGGTGAACCAGAAAGCCTGCGAGCCATGCAGGGCTATTGTGTTGTCCAAGGCAATACGCGAACAGTCACCACAACCATACCCAAACACACCCTTGTATAATCCCAATCCGTGGATTCATCCTATGTATACTACATAGTAGTATCTCACTTCATGCCAAAACGATAAAAGTTCTAAGATTAATTATACATATTAAGTAATATAAAAAATATATATATATATATATAAGTTTGTATCCTCTAAAAAGTAAAAATTTAGGGTCTAATATTTGGTTCTTGTTTTTTAAATTTATTTTTAAAAAAAATCTTATTTGATAAAAGTAATTTTTCAAAATTAATATCTCTTTTATCTTTTAAAACCAAAAACTAGAACGTCTTTAATTAAAAACTTCTTTTTTATTTTCTATTTTCTATTATTTGTGTTCTTCGTTATATTTTTACATCTTCTTCTCTCTTCATTCTCTATAAATTAGATTTTGAAAATAGTTTTATAAAATATTTTTTAAAATCTCACAATCAAACACACATTAATCACATGAATTGTTAATAGTTAAATAGATAAAAATAATATTTTATTTTTATTATTTAATTCTTAAAAATTGATTTAAAAGGACTAATTGCGTTCTATCTTATTTAGAATTCATGTGATATTAAATTTTTATTAAAAAATTATTACAAAAGTTTTAAAATATATCCATGATACGAAACTGTAATTTATTTTATTATTTATGCTCTTATCTTATTTTAATATTATTTTAAATTATTTAAATATTTAAAAAATTCAAATTTTCATTACAACGAAAATAATAATTGTAACATATTTATGAAATAAAATAAAGTTGTGCGATGCTTATGAAATAAAAGAAATCTTATGAAATTAGTCGAGTTATAATAAGAATACTTTTGTCACTTTCAAAAAAAAAAAGTTTTAGTGTATGTTTAGAAAAAAAATAAAAAACGTGGATTAGATTTTCTCTCTCCACGTCTATTGATCAATACGCAACAATTATGAAAAGTAACTTCAAATTTCTAAGTCTTTTATACGTGTTTTATTTGAGAAACATGCATCTAAACATGCACTTAATTTAAGTGCGAGTGTGTAACAAATTTATAAAATAAGAGAAATTTTGTATAATTTTTAAAATAAAATAAATTTTGTATGAAAAATATAAAACAAAATGAAAATTGAAGTAATTTACTCTTTCTCTAGAAACAATTACCTAAAATTTTGATAAAAATTGTCAATTACTTTTTTTTTTACAAGAAAAGTTTTCCATTACTTAAAAATGACATAATTTTATATTTTAATCTTAGTCACATAAAGTTATAAACAAAGATGATACAAAAATAAAAAAAAATGAAAATGAAGATTTATTGGTACATGTACCGGGCATGAATTGCTATTGACTTGTGTACCTCTAGCATAGCAGGCTTATCCAAGTCGTTTTCACATTGTCCTTGTTGGATGGGCTGCCTACACAAAAGTTTTGAAAAACTACAAATTCATTGTCAGACTCACAAATGCAATGCATTTACCCAACTTTCTTCATCTTGTGCAGTAACTGCTGGGAAACTTTTATTCTAGTGTTATACTATCGTTTGTATAATTTTTTTATAGTACTTTTATAATAGTATTTTTTTTATACATCACTTATTTTGTTTTATATTTATAATTTTAAAAATAGATGTTATCTTATTATACAAATATAATTTCTTTTTATTTTATATCTAAGCTTTTTGTAGATTTAAATGGCTTTTATTTTGAAGTATTCCCTTGTATCCTTCTCTTCGTATATTTTTTATACTTTTATTAATTTTTAGAATAATGATATATCCTGTTATAAATTTTCTTAGTATTTTATAAAAAATATTGAATAAAAAATAAATGCATTTAAGACTAGTTTAATGATGATAATATAGTTTGAAAAATTACAAATTCATTGTCAGACCCAGAAATGCAATGCATTTATCTAAATTTGTATTCATTCTGCACAATAAGTGCAGGAGACTTTGATTCTAGTGTTATACACTTATACTATTTTATAATACTTTTATAATATTATGCTCTTTGCCAACATGAAGTGGACCTACCAGACTCCAAGCATTGAGCAGTCTCCGACTCTTTTGAGGCCAGTTGCTGTTTGAAGACTTCTTGGGAATGCCCTCTTCTTATTTTATTTCATTTTAGTTAACTTCTTTTTTATTTTTTATCTAACAATTTTGTAGATTTAAAGTGGCTTTTATTTTCAATTATTCTCTTGTGTCCTCCTCTTTTATATCTTTTAATACTTTATTAATTTTTAAAATAATGTTATATCCTCTTATAATTTTTTTATTATTATATAAAGAAAACATTAAATAAAATATAAATGCATTTAAGACTCCTTTAATGATCATAATAAGTTAAAGCTAGATAAAATGTAAGAATTGGATAAGAGATAACAAGATAAGAACATAATAAACTCTTATGCTATCTAATAATTGATACGCATTACATAATTGGTTAGATAGTATATATGTTATTCTATTTTATGTTTGAGGTAGGTCAAATAATATTAGGATATGTATAAAATATATTTAAATAAAATATTATCTTTTTTATATAATCACTTAACAAATTTTCAATTTAATTTTAATATATTTTTATCCTTTTAGATGTTATTATTTTTTAAAAAAAATTAAAAATTATGTAAAATATATTTCTTTTTGACTTTTATACATTATTTTATTTTTAAATTATAGAAATTATATAAAAAAAAAATTACTAACAGTCAATGCCAAGATTACCTCCCATATATACAAACATATACATTATATTTTTTTATTGTTTTTTAATCCATCTCTTTCCATAAAATAAGAATTACATTAGTCCAACGATAAAGGATAGAAAGTGGGATAAAATAATCATATTTTGTCAGCACTCTAAACAAATGATCAAGTATGATAAGATAACTACCTTAAGGATTTGGCTTAAAGTCATATGCATTTTGGTTTTTCATTAGATTCTCTATAATCACATTGGAATACTAATTATTGTGATTATAGGTAAATTTTCACATGTTTGATTATACATAATCGATGTTGGGTTAAGAATTGATTCTTAGATAAAACATCTTTAGATAATTTTTGCATTGGATCAAAAAAATTATACAAATTTACAACTAACTTGTTTTTATAATAAAAATGTGCAAATATAAAACCACAACTGCAAAATCAACTTTGTAAAATTAATTTCATTTAAAATTAATTTTGCTAATATTTATCCAAACACATCTTAGCCATAATAAAATAGGCGTTTAATATGTTGGAAACATAAAATGTATTGAGGACTTATAGAAGGATTTATAATTATTCCATTTTTAAATCTCTCTTATTTTTCTTCTGTATTTCTCAAAAAAAATTTCTTTAGTTTCTCTCTAAATGAGATGTATACACTTTAAACAAATATCAAACAATATCTTTTTCTTTTATTTTTAACCAGAAATGAAGGAAGCATCCTTTGACATAAGGATTACAAGTTTGAGAGAAGTATTCAGTCTATATTCTTTGTAAACAGAAAACACTAAACAGGGGGACAAAAAATCAATAAATTCGCGTTAATGCATCAAAAGTCTTAACCCTAATAATAGACACGATATTAATAGATACATTATAAGGGGTTGACGATAAAAGAATGGTTCATTTCATTGGATACCCTTAACCACTTCGGATTTGCCACTAAAGCTCATCAATTGAGTTGTTGAATAAAATCATAAATGCTTCTCTAATCAAACAGGGCGTGATATTTTTTGTCCGTGATCAATCTCAATCGCAAAACAATAGTAACATTTTGGCATAACAATAATAATAAGAGCAAATTACAGCAACATCTTTTGAGATTTCGTGTAATTACAAAGTACTTCCTCCTTTTTTAACAATTACATTCAGCTCCTTTATAGGGAGTGGAGTGTTAGTGTAAGATTTAAGAATATGTGAGTGTAATATTTTCAAACATATAAGAAGTATTAGTGTAATGCATTCAAACTTAAATGAAGGTTAGTGTAAGAAAATAAAAAATAAAAAATAAAAAATGAAATTATGTGTAATTTGATAAAAGTTAAGGGGATGTTGTTGTAATTTGTTCTAATAATAATAATCTTGCTGATTAGATAATTGGATTTTATGCTCTCGAGAATCCATAACCAAAACCATCCAATTTTCTTTGAAAATTAACTAGTGGCCCCCAAGTGGGGCATGTCTTCCAGGCTCAATTCCCTGTTCCTGTCTCATAGCAAGCAGTGCCAGAAACGCAAAGGGGAGAAGCTTCGTATTTTGAGGTGCATGAACTGAATGATTGCTTTACACAAACAATGCATGTGAAGGTGCATGTGCCCCATTTTGAATTCTATGACAATGTTACCCATTGGATGATCCTTCTCAGCTTTGAATTTCCGACCACATGCACTTATCTTACTTGGTCAATAAAATTATTTTAATATTTTTAAAATTTTGCATCATAACATCCGACAATTACCAATATTGGTAATCTAAGACCGCCTCATTCATTTCCACGAACTTGTGGTAAAGACTAAGGAGAAGTTTGTTTTAAGGTATTCAGTAAGATTTATGAGAATATGAACTTGAAAATATGACATTTCTAGGTATTTGGTATAAGTTTTGTAATAATATTCTTAAGAATAATTGATTCCCAAAAATGTAAATTACTCATAATTGTGTTACTTCTTATTCCATGAAGAAGGGTGTGTATCTTGAATTTTCATAGGAATAGAAGTTATTTTCTACAATAACTACCTATCCCCACCTTTTTCTCCCACATTTTTTTTTACTTTTTATTTTTTAATTAAATAAATTTTATTTTTTCTAAAATTCTTATGGTCAAACAAACATGCTCATGGGAATAATATTCCTAGGCATAATATTCCTAGGAATGTCTAATTGTATTTTTTATAATTACTCTCAAATCGGATAAAATTATTATAAATCATAAAAACTTTCTTTTCGAATATTTAACGTAACTACGTATTTAGAATTAGTGAAGATGTTACAACCTCATACTAGTTGATCTATGCACTCATGAGTATACATTTCCATGAACTTAAGTTTGTGTTGCAAAGTTTTCATTAAATAATGTATTTTAGTTAAAATTAATTTTAGAAAGATAATTACTTAATATTTAAAAAAATGTCAAAAAATTTCAAAATAATATGAATGAAATAGACGCTAAAGTCCACAAGGTTCGGAAAGTTCCATGCTTGTGCAAAAGCAGCCTCCACGATTCACAAATTAAACCACAAGTGAGTCAAGTACAGCTACAGGAATTTACTGTTCTCTTGGGTCCCAACTTGAACTCTTCAACAGCAAGCAAATTTGCCCATTTGTGTACGCATCTAATAATCCCTTATAAGAATTAATATATGATCAGTTTTAGTAAGTTGAAAGAGTCGGACTGCAAATTAATCAAAAATAAATAAATTAATAAGAAAAAAAAAAGTGTGGGACTGTAAATTTTAACTCACAAAAAACTCCCAAATTTTCTATATAAAAAAAAACTATTATAAAGGGAGGACAAATCTTTCACTCCATGATAGGGACGAAGTTACTGCCTTGTGACGTGAAAATTACGAATTCAAATCCTGAAAAAGAAAATCATTGGTGCAACAGTTTGTTTGAGAGAAGAAATTGAGAAAGAAGGAAATTAGAGAGAAAGATACTAAGTTATAAAGTTGTTCAAAGTGTGAGTAAGGAGAATTGGAGGAGAAAGGTGCCAAGTATTTTTTTTATTTTGATAATTCTTAATGTTAAATAATATTCTCTTCTATATAATATAAAATATTTTTATTAAAAATATTTTAGTAACAAATTCAAACTTCTTTATTATTATTATTATTATTATTATTATTATAAAAACTATGCAATCTACTTATTTTACTCTTTTCAATTCCCATCTTTTTCACTTTGCTTTTTTATCTTATCTAAATAATAGATTTTTTTTTTCATCTTATTTCTACTTTATTTCACACCCTCTTATTTCTTTTCCCTTCATCCCCGTTTCTTATTTCTTCCACTTCCTTGTTTACTATGAACTCATCCACACACTGCACAAGACTCCGTACATGTATCAAGCTCTTCTCCATATGGATAAATATGACTTAATAAGCATGCGATAATTGTTAAGAGTTAAAACTAGTAAAAAGAGTATAATCAAAGTATAGTATAGAGAGATATCAACAGATCTTTCTTGGAATAAGACTGAAATTTTATTTCATTACATTTCATAACATACAGCATAAAAGGCAGATATGAACATCATTAGACAATATAGGAGGTGCAGTGCCAAGTTCAAAAAAATGAAGCCTTAAAAAACTAGGACTTGGTAAAAAAAACAACCCTTCCCAAAGGGGAAAAAAGGTTGTGGTTATGGCAGACCTGTATAACTTGCTGCCACAGCCAAGACCCTAAAAACACGGCTTCATAACACCAAACTTGACAGCTGCAACCAGCCTAACAACAGCACATGATACTGGAACTTCAAACCTGCCCTTTGAGTAAAACTGATACCCAAACATCATGTGAAGAACATAGTTCAAACACATGACACATTTGGTAAAACAAAGACTGATAACAGTGGTACAGGTAGCTGTAAAAACTTAGAAAACTAAGACACACATGGTGGCAAAACCAATGCAAAGCTGAGCTAAAAACATCAGGTGCCAACACCAGTAACAAAGATAACCTAACTCCAGAACCCGGTAGCTATGTTCTCAGATATGCAGCCATTTAAAAGGTGGCAATGGATGCCAAAAAAGAACAGGTTTCCCATTGAAGGAACCTGCAAAAATGAGGGTTAAATGACTGCACACACCGGAAAAAGGGAACCGAGTCGCTGGACGATGAAGACCTGTTAATGGACCTAAAAAACTACTGTGCAACACTAAGCATAACAAGCTTCCTGCATGATGTGATCCTGGCCTAAATTGCAGTGAGATTAGTTCTTCTTTCAGCTCAGGAGAGGATGTCACACCTCCAGAGAAGCTCCACAAGTGTGTCAACCGTGCTGCTGTTGATTGCATTGCAGTGCTGGATGTTTAGTCCCAAAAGGGTGTGGCCCAATTCACTCAACGCAGGCAGGCTCCTGTCTGAGACCAAAGTGCAACCTGACAGAGAAAAAATTTGCAAATTAATCTGTTTGGCATGTGCCAGGGCTGCAATCCCAGCATCGGTGATTGCGCACTTGGAGACATCAAGATCACATAGCAATGCACAGTTTTCAGCAATTGCCATCAAGCTAGCATCGCTGATGTTTTTACAACCATCAAGGTTTAGATTCTCAAGAGTCCAACCATGCAGGTTGGCCAAGGATGAAACTACTTTGTCGGTAACGTTTGTGCAACCACTGAGATTCACTTTAACTAAACCAGCCTCAGAGCTCTGAAGGAGTGGAAGAAGTCCTGCATCTGTCACTCCCTCGAGTCCAGTCAATTCCACATGCTGAAGCTGAGGGCACAGCTTCCCCAATACAGACAGGGAGGCGTTGCCAAATCCAGGGCAGTTGCAGATAGATAAAGACCGAAGTGATTCACATGGAGATACTGTTGGTAACACCAAGTTCAAATCTTTGATTCCATAGCAGCTCACCAAAGAGATAGCCTTCAATTTGGCACCACAGTTAAAAACGACACCAAAAAACCCAAATTGGGTAATTCTGTGGCACTCTTCCAATCGTAGGCTCTCAAGTGATGAAGCAGCCTTGGCGAATGATATCAACCCATTGTCTGACAGAAATGCACACTTGTGGAGGTGTGCAATTTTCAGATTTGGACAACCCTTTCCTACAGCTTCAAGCCCAATATCTGTTACTCCTCTGCAAGATGCAACTGTAAGTGATTTTAGCTTCTGCAATCCATTACCATTACCCATAACCCAGAACCCCCTCTCGCTGACATTTGGGAGGCAATTAAGGACAAGATCAGTAACTGACTTGCCGTAATGTCCAATAACTGCTAGAGAGAGATCTGAAACAGTCAGTGCCTGGAGCTTCACCTTTGTTAGAACCAAAGAAGTTGAAGAAAACAATCCAGCAATTCCCTGATCACTAACGCCAGTGCAGTCCTTGATGGAGATGGACCTTAGATTGGGGCATAACTTCCCAATAGCTCGTAGACCTTCATTACCAATGTTAGAGCAAGATTCCAATGACAACTCAGCCAGATTCTGGCAGTTATTTGCAATTGCAACCAAAGCCTTATCAGTAATTGCGGGGCACTTGCAAAGGTCAAGCTTCTCTAGCTGTTGACAACCATTAGCAATCTCAATTAGGCCCTCATCACCAACAGTAGCAACGTTCCATAGAGAAAGAGCCTTCAAAGAAGGGCATCCACGAGCAACTGCCTTGAGACCAAGGCTAGTCACCCCACGAACCATGTTGCTTCCACGGATCGAAAGCTTCCCCAATCCTCCTCGAGATGAAGTCCCAACAGCTATGGCAGCCAGTCTAACATCAGTTGCCTTCTTTCCTTCCAAGCTTCGAGAGAGGTATCCCTCACCTCCAAATTCTACATCATCACCCTCCATTACAAGGTTCTCTACGCGGGTGGTTTTGTTAACGCATATTTCATCTTTGCAAATACTGCTTAGAAGCATAAGCCAGCGCTTGGAAACGCAGGCACATGCACTCCTGTCTTCGCCAGCAGGCAACCTTCTAAAGATCTCAAAGAGACATTCATCTGGCAAGGCTTCAATAGAGGTTTTCTGCTTTTGCTCAAACCATTCTCCATCAAAAACAAATGGAGCGTTGACACGCGATCTCTTCCGAGGAGGAAAGTATACATCAACTTGAGGGCCAAGAGGCAAGAAGAAACTTGCCTCCTTGGGGTTGGTGTATATTGATCCCATAGGGCAAAAGTCGTCGACTCCTGAGAACCCAAACATATGCACAAAGTCAGGAAAGCACAAATTCAACACATAAACATAATGAAACGTGTAGATTCAACAAGTAAATAGAACAGCAGAAAGCATCTATCCATGAATGAAATATTTCAACAAACAATAGAAATCCTAACATGTTCAGATCACTTTCAACATACAAAACAAACTACTCAAACTAGAACCATTGGCTTAAAATACCACAAAACAAGATCCAAAATTCCAGCATAGACCAAGGAAAAAACACAAAATTCTTAAAAAAATTCTATTCCTAGCTAAATTATTTCACTATCTCTTCAACAAATTAGACTACGAATATATTTACATCTCCTATCATTCAAAATTCAAAAACCAACGAGAAAACAAATCATACATAAACTATCATCACCCAATTCAAAATTCCACACCTTTACTACACCACATGATCATCCCCATGACACCCAGAAAAAATTAACAAAAACTAAGGTCAACCCATGAACTTCTTTCCCAAAATATTAAAAAATAACCATAACTATCACCAAATAATAACCTTCTATGCACCACAAAATCACAATCTAAAAAACTAAAATCCACAAAATTTCGGGCCAAAACGAAAAACCCATCACACAAATCGAATTAAAAACACCATGAATCGACGAACTCACCGGAAAAGCCGAGAACTTTGGACATGGGCACGGGTGAATAGAACCCGGGTGGCGAAATCTGCAGTGTTCCCCACGAAAGAACCCTCGAACGAGAGCAAAAAGGAGAGCGAAGAAGAAAAGAACGAAGACTGCTGCGATGGCGGTGTGTGATTGTTGATGAGAGCAAGAACGCATGAGAAGGAAGAGTAATCGAAGAAGGTTTGAACCCTAATAGATAGGGCAAAAAAAAACTTGAGAGAAGATGAGAAAAAAAAGAGTTGAAGAAAAAACGAATGAAGGGTAAGTGTCGGGGAAAAGGAAGGCTTTTATTGCAAAGGGAAAGAGATTCCCGTACACTGAACGGTTTCCTACATGCAATGTATCTGTGCATAGTGGGGTTTTTTTGTAATATTCTTTTTCCCCCCACCACCAAAAACCAGAAACCAGAAACCACTGTGGCTCGTGGGTTTTATTTTTCTCTTTATTTAAAAAAAAAACTATTTTAATGTTCATTCAATAGCTGCACCAATAAAAAAATGTTCGTTTAATATGAAAAGATGGTTTGTAGTTTTTGCTTCTTCTTCTTCTTCTTCTTTTTTTAGGAGTGATTTTTGCTTTTATTGATGACTATGAAAATATATTACGCTAGTTTTAACATTTCTTTCGTAAACTTTTATTGATGAAATGTAAAAGGTTAAATGATACAGTAGTAAAGTTTATTTTATAACAATTTGTAAAAATAAAAAGTAAAAATAAAAAATATTTGATATTTTGTTTGGAATTAAAATAAGATTTATATTTTAATTAATAATTAAAATATCACTTTATATTTATTTTTGTTTATAAAAAAATCATATAGGGTATAATTAAAAGTTTATTTTGTCATCATCTGTATAGAAATTAAAATAGTTATATCAAATGAGAAATAGGTATTTTTCAGAATTTTTCTTTCTATGAGAATATTTTTATAAAAAATAATTTTTTTTATTTCTTTCAATTTATCTTTTATCTTTTTCATTTTTATTTTAAAATTAAATTTTAATAGTTTTTTAAAAAAATTATCAATAATTAAAAATAATCTTATATTACAATATAAGTTGTTTATTATAATTTTAAAATATAACTTATATGCTTAAAATATTTATTTTTTTATGAATTTTAATCATAATATATTTATATATTCAAAAATATTTATTTATTATAAATTTTATTTATATAAAATAAATATTTATCATGTATATTACACATACTAAAATACTAATTGTTATATAACTTTTTAAAAAATAAACAGAATGTAGTATTTTTATAATTACTAATAAAAGTAGAAAATAATTTTTAAACCAAAAAGAGAGACTTAATTGAGAAAATTGTTGAAAAGAAAAAAGGAATCATGCTTTCTTCAGACAATAAAATCATCTTCCCAATTATTGGAATTTTTTCTAAAATTATAAATATATTAATACCTCTCTTTTTTTTTTGTAACAAAAAAAAAAGAGGTACACCCCAAAATTTGTCTTATAAATATAAATATTTGATCAGGACATTAGTGCTGGAGTTTGTCCAATATTAGATACTAATAATTTTAAAATGTTTTAAATTTAGTGTTTAAGGTGGTAATAATAATAATAATAATAATAATAATAATAATAATAATAATAATAATAATTTTAGAAATTTAGAATTGCCAAAACAAATTGTTTTTTTTTTCATCAGGAAGTATAAACAAATTGGGTTTGGTAATTAGTAAATTTAAATAAAGTGAAAAAAATAGTTTTTTTTATAAGCAAAAAAATAAAATAAATATTGAGTTTAATGGTTATGCACTAACAGTGTAAATTAGTTTTACATTGTCAATCAATCACAAATAATCGTTAATAAGACTTTTAAAATAATTATTATAAAAATAGTTAACAAACTTATCATATAAAATAAATTGTGATTGAATTACAGTATAAATTACTTTAGATTATCAGGATATAGCCTATTTTCTCAAAAAGATATAAGAAATGGGATAGTAAAATAGAGGCAGAAAATGATTTTGTGCTAACTTGACCCAACCTAAACGACCTATAACGGCTTGGGACGTTGGACCACAGAGTTGAAATGATCGTAATGAATTATGAATTATTATAGTAATTATTAAGCTTAACTTTAAGTTTATCTATAGAATATTCGAAACAAGCGTTTATCTACTTTATGTAATAATTAATTTTAAATCTTTTTTTCTAAATCAATTTAAGTTTTGTGATATGGGTAGTTAAATAAATTATTGAAAACTAGTATTTTTTAACTTTAATTATTTGAATATGCAAAAAAAAAAAAAAATGGATGAACTCAAGGCTCCAATGTCTATTCTAAAACTAAAATTGATTTTTTTTTAATTGTGTTCAATTATAAATTGAGTTTTACTTCCATTTTATCCTAAATCACAGTTTGAAATCGAATAAAAGAAAAAATTGCTTTTACAAACTCGATTTACAAAATAAAATTCATTCAAATTTATGTTTAAAATCTTTAATCCAAATATATACTAATTCACTCGTAAGATTAAATTAGGTCAACAATCTATCAACTTAAACTACCGTTGACTTTTACAAATCTACTTGCATTTCACTCGAACTTAAAATTGGTGTTCTCTTAATTATGCTATTTTTTATAATATACTAATAATATTTTTTGCTCTTACAATACTAATGAAAATTTTTAGTTTTTTATTTATTTAAGAATTCTAATTTAGTTAAATTAAAAATTTTCTAAAACAAATTATTATAAAAAAGAAACATAGCATGATCATCCTCTATTTAATTTTTTTTATAAATGATCATTCTCTCATATTTATCATCTAACTTTTAAACACACTAAACACGCTAAAGTAATTTGGATAGCTTTTAGTTTATAAGTATTAAAAAAAATGAGGGAAGAATGTTGAGTTCTGTTAAATTTATAAGTGTTCTTGAAGATGTTAGATGAAGAAATTAGCACAAATAAGTTAATTTTAATTTATGTATTTTCTTAATTTATCTTTTTCCTTATAAGTATTTGTATAGTAGTTTTTTTAAAGCAGGTTACTTGTATAGTAGTTTATTCAAACTAACTCAAATTAAATTTAGATTTGCAAATGATAGTTTAGTGCAAGAGCTAGGAGAATTGGCTACATTTAACATTTAATATCCAATTATGCCTCAAGCAAGATTGTCTTATGTATAAAAGATAAAAGATACTCCTTAAAAGAAATCAAAATCATTGAATTTAGGTTTCATATAATGGAAAATAAAGTTTGATATTTAAATTTATTAGGTGCATATTAACTCAGTTGTTATTAAAAATAAGTTTTAAATAATATTTAAGGAGTGTTTGAAAGAATAAATTTATTTAAACTTATGAAAGCTATTTATGATTTTCTTATAAAAAAAAAAAGGTCAACTTATTTCAAAATTAAGCTTATTGTTAAATAAACACTTGTTTAAGTATTCACTCAATACATTCTTAAAATATACTATATAGCATAAGCAATTACTGAATAGTCTGAATTGACTAAAAGAAAACCTCTTTTTTTTGCATATAATTATTTATTTTTATTGAAATCAACTTTTGAACGTGTTAATAGTAAAATGTCATAATGTTTCTTAGCACCGAAATCGTTGTTGATATTGAATTTACTTTTGTGGACCATCATCACTGTGACTGATAGTTGTAACTTGAAAAGTGGGGGGTGTAATTATAGAGAGATTTGATGAAAATTGCGTTATTCAAATCACTTTGAAAAGCATAGAAAAGCAGTTCATGAACCTGCAATGATGTATCCCCCACGTTAACATCCCTTTGAATTTGAACCACAATCTTTGATACCCAACTTGGGACGCAGCCAACTCCTTTTATGCGTTACCACGAGACAAAGCGACAAACCCAACCCACCACCACAAATGATTCAATGCAAGTATCAAGGAAGTCATTTACCAAATTATTGATCCAAGTTCATGCCCCTAACTATTCCCTAATTAATTTGAATTGCCACTCACCGGCCAACTATATAGAACCCTATTTAGGTCAAAAGAAAAGTCATGTTCTCATGTTACTATACTCCCACAAACCATTTTCAACAAATCTATAAGAATAGTAGTAATGATATTTTTTTTTTCTTTTACGAAATCATAAATATCCTTTATAAGAAACAATTATGTTTAAGTCAAATAATATAGACAGTATTTTTTTCCAAATATTTAATGCAATTACATATTTAAAACTCAAACTCAAAATTATTAGTTAAATTGAAACAATTTTATGTCAGTTAATCTACCCACTTAGTAATAATAATGACATTCTTTATTATAGAATAAATTTTAAATTTTTACATAAATTTTATTAAATAAGTTATTTCAATTTTGTTAGAGATCACACATCAACTAATGATATGGCAAATTAAAGTATATAAGTGGGGGGGACAACCCTCACCTTACAAGTCAATTCTGTAGGGTTGAGTTAGGCTCAAATTCAAATTCTAAGATGGTATCAAAGTTTATCCTAGTAATTGTCGTTGGGACTATCGAGTCACCCACTATTTGGTCGATATCGGACCACTCGCAGATGTTCAATCAAGCAAACTTCAAGCTCGAGATGTCTAATCCTCCACGTGAAAGGGTGTGTTGAAAATCCCACATCAATTAGTGATATGACAAAATTAAAGTATATAAGCAAGGGGCAACATTCACCTTACAAGCCAATTTTCTATTGTTGAGTTAGGCCCAAACCCAAATTGTAAGATTGCATCAGAGGTTATCCTAACGATTGTTATTAGGCCTATCAGACCGTTATCGAACCACCTGCAAAGATCAAGTACTGCAAACTTCACACTCGAAATGTCAAATCCTCAACATGAATGGGTGTGTTAGAGATCCTACATCGACTAAGGATAATTCCAAATTAAAGTATGTAGGTGGGGGGAAACCCTCACTTTACAAGCCGATTTTGTAGGGTTGAATTAGACCTAAACCCAAAATTCTAAGATGGTATTAGAACTTATCCTAACGATTGTTGTTGGGCCTATCGAGCCATCCACTATCGAGCTATTATCGGACCACTCGCAGATTTCAAATCCTGCAAACTTCATACTTGAAATGTCCAATCCTCGATGTGTTGGGGTGTGTTGGAAATCCCACATCGACTAGGAATATGGTTAAATTAAAGTATATAGGTTGGGATGCAACCTTCACCTTACATGCTAATTTTGTAGGGTTGAGTTAGGCTCGAACCCAAAATTTGATTGTCGTTGAGCTTATCAGGTCATCCACTATCAAGTCATTATTGGATCACCTATAGATGTCTAATCCTACAAACTCATGTTCAAGATGTCCAATCCTTGGTGTGTAAGGGTGTGTTGGAGATCTCGCATTAACTAGTGATATGACCAAAATAGAGTATATAAGTGGTGGGGAAACCCTCACTTTACAAATTGGATTTGTAGGGTTGAGTTAGACCCAAACGTAGATTCTAATATAGTATTAGAGTCCATCCTAGCAATTGTTATTGGTCCTATCGAGCCACCCGCTATCATGCCATTATTGGACCTCCTGCAAATGTTCAGTTATGCAAACTTCACATTGGAGATGTTCAATCCTCGACATGAGAGGTGTGTGTTGGAGATCCTACATCGACTATTGATATAGCCAAATTAAAGTATATAAGGGGAGGACAATCTTTACCTTATAAACAAATATTGTAGGGTTGAGTTAGGCACAAACCCAAATTGTAAGAATTTTATAAATATACAAAATAATAAAACATAGTTAACAATTATTGAAAAATGTATTATTAACATTTTTCATCTTATAAACGTTGATTGTTCTCATTTAGTCAATCATGAGGGGAATATGTATCAAAAGATGATAATAAGATAGGAAAAAAGAAGAAGTAAATTCAAAGATTCATCTCTAAGATTATTGATCCCATTTACTTTAGTCTTTGATTTTTCCAAGTTTTTATTTAATCTTTAATTTTATAATAAAACATTCAATTTAGTCCTTAATATCAAATTATTAATAATAAATAAAATAAAAAAGACTATTTTTTTTTAAAACCATGATTTCAAAAGTTGATAAACTAAAGTAACTATTGTTTACAATTTTAACAACTAATTTAGATAAAATATTAATTTATATGAAATTGTGAAACTATAAAGATATTTTGACACATATATAAAGGTGTCAAAATGAGTTCCGAATCATGAAACAATTCAGTTCACAAGTTAAATGAGTTAGAAAAATATTAACTCACTTTTCCATGGGTTGATTTGGTCTGACTCACATTACCTGAAGGTTAATGTAAGCCAACTAAGGTGAGTCGAGCTAACTTGTGTTAACCCATTTTTATTTTTCTAAATTTTTTAAACTTATTTTTTCCTTTTATTTTGATTTTAAATTTTCTTGATATTTTCAATTTATTTTCTTATTTGTTGAGTTTGTTGTTATGAATTAGTACATTGTTGGACATATTGTATTTATGTTTTTCAATTTTTTGATATTTTTGTATTTTTTTTTACAATAAGGTGAACCAGCTCATGAGTCAATCCACTTAATCCACTAACTTGTGATGGATTGAGTTAGGTTGCATTTTTTTTTTTAACTCACAAAAAAGTAAATTAGGTTAACTCTTTTTTAAGCAATAATGAGTTAGGTTGGCACACTTTAGCACACACGTGCACACACACAATTGTTAAGCACGACACAATTCAAATTTTAGTTTATTTGTGTTAATATGTACAAAAATATTTTAATAGAAAAACTCATCATACTTAAACAAGTTGATTGATAAAGTCATTTTCGTAAATTAATGGATTTGTTAAACATGAGACGGCTCAAATTTTAGTTTACTAGTATGGTTCCCGTGCTTATACACAGGTTGTCAATTTTTTTTTATGATATTTAATTAATAATAATTTAACTATAATTTATATAATAACTTGATTATTTTCTATCAAGTGAAGTTAGTCAGTATGTGAAGAGTTTGTATTATCTTCATTGAATCAAAAAGTAAAAAATGTTAAAAATCTATGTGATGTCTGTACAAGTACTAAAATACAAATATTTAATATTTTTTCTCAAGAAGTTGGACTAACGAATAAATAATTAAAAATCATAGTAATGAAATAATAATTGAATTAATTTCTACTTAAACAAAACATAATAATAGAGAAATGATGAGAAGTTCTCTCCTATTTCATTTTACCTATTTTTTATGTGTTGTGGTAAGTTATTCACTCGTTATAAATTATCATATAATGTTCTTACCCTTTTTAATGATTGTTAAGATGTGCTTGTTTGAGTTATTGTTTTGTCAAATCACATTTTTTTTTTTGTAATTGTTATGAACAAATAAAGAAAACACATAACATCTGATTACTAATGATATGTGATATATAATTTACTTTTTTCTCTCTCAATGGCTAAGATAAATACTTGTAAAATTTAGGCATAAAGATATATTAAAAATAGACATATAAAAAAAAGTATGCCATATGTCGTTGTTATTAGTTTTTCAAATTTATCACATTATTGTTATAATTTTAAAATAAATCTTTAAATATATGATTTTTTTTTCAAATATGTTTCTTTTACAATTGCAATAAAATTTATTTGTTAATTAAATGATTTTTTAAAACTATGAATAAATAATACATGTATTGACAGTGAAAAGGAGTTTCACACTATCATCCAATAAAAAAATAACATGTATTGTAAGTTTGTTAAATTTTACAATAACTATATCAAAAGTCATACCAATGATGATTTTTAAATGATTGACAATGTAAAAGAATATTTATTATTTAAGTTCAAAGAGAAGAAATAGAATACATCTATAAAATACATAAAACAAAAAATTGCTAATGCGTTTTTTAATTAAATTAAATTTCAAAATTTTAAGGATAAAGAAAACTAATTTTCTTAATATTTGATATTTTAATTTTTTTTATTACAAAAAAGTAACCATATTATTAATAAAAGAATCTGTACCAAAAAAATACCCCTACCAAAAAAAAATATTATTAATAGAAGAACTATTAATCCAGTATGTTAATTTTGTTAATAAATCCAGTATGTTCATCTAGTATTTTAATAGTGGATAAATAGTAACATTAAAATTTTACTAAATGGGACAAATTTTTTTGGAGGTATTAACTTCAAATTTCATATATTTTAAAAGGACCATAAACATGCTTTACCCTATAAAATAAAACAAATCTCCCAACAATCAACACGTATATGTTAGGAGAACTTCTTTATATATTTATTATTGAAACACAACTTATGACCCTTTGTAATTCTAAATTATTTTATAAAATACAAACACTTCTTAAATAAAAATATTTCATAATTAAAAACATTAATTAAAATGATTTTTTAAACTTTAATTAAAAATAAACTAATAATAAAAACAAAATTTAAATAGAAAAAAGATTAATAAGATGTGTTATCTTAAAATTTAATGTTAATGTTATTCAATTTTTACTACAATTGATGCGTGAAATATGAACAAATATAATTATTTTTATAAATGTAATATAAATATGGTATAATATAGTGATGCTTATATTTGTTTTTTTAATTTAAATACTAAAAAGTGATTATATTAATTCAAATGGTTTAACCCTTTATTTGAATTAAAATGCAGAGATAAATTTAAAAAAGTTTGATAACATAATTTTATCATTCAATTTAGAATAATAAATAAATATCAATTTATTAATATTTAATAATCAATCATAATTTTTTTTCAAAATGATTATAATAATTAAACATTAAAATGATCTATCTTTTATATAAAAAAACTTAAATAAAATAAAATCAAGTGATATATAATTTCAAAAAAAAATATTTTGTTTTATCTATTTTTTAATTTAAGAATATAAAATAAAATCTAATTTTATAATAAAATAAAATCTAATTTTATAATAAAATATAAAAGTAATGAAATAGATTTGAAAATATATTCAGCTTGCGCTAAAGCCTTTTGAAAATGCTTATTAATTGTTTCAGTAAAAAGATTATCTATTGGCTTGTGCACATAATATGTATAGACACGTGTAGAGTTACTCTATTGGCCCGAGTGTAGCCTTTTGCTTTTTAACAGGAAAAACACTGTTTCACAAAGAAAAAAAAAAGTCTTGCTAGGGTTGCAGGAGAATTTGACACCTGTTAGAGAGAGAAAGCCTGAAATATTATATAACATGATTTGTGTTAACATTTACCAAAATATTGAAACATAAAATCTTATTATACTTAATTAATTTAGTTGATAAGGTTATTTAATTAATTTTATTAAGAAAAATCTCTCCTCTCTCGTCTCACCTCATCCTTAAGTTTTTTTATTTTTTTCCAAATTTTTCTCTACTCTTTTACTCCATTCCAACTTTCTCAATCTTGTTTTTACAATTTGTACCTAACAAATTGTCATCTCTAAACAATCATGCATCTTAATCTTTCCACAAGCTAGCGCACCATAGTGTTGGCTTGTCTCTTTTATCCAAATCCTTCCTTTATTAATTAAGAGGAGGAAAGGAGAAATGTAAATAGTGAAATTTTTAAAAGAAAATTTAATTTTCTTAAATAAAGAGAAACTTGAGAGAAGAAAAGAAATGAGAGAGGTTTTTTCTTTTGATTTTAAAATAAAATTAATTTACTAAAATAACTTATTTGTTAGCTTGTTTAAATATAGTAAGTTTTTTTATCCAAATATTTTGATGCATATCTCTAACATGAATAAACTAAAATCTAAATTGACTCATGTTAGTAAATCTTATGATTTTATTAAGAAGTTCTGATGTTACCAACTCACGTGACTGCTAACGTGACTGTCACGTCATCACTTAACAATAATACCTGACGGTAGGGACAAAAATGTAAATGAAGGAAAAATTTAGGGGCTAAGAATATTGGTCATTTTTTATTTAAGGACTAAAAGTAAAAAATTTTTAAAAAAAATTAGGGACCAAAAATATATTAAAATCTAAAACTTATATATTATTGAATATTTTCAAAATTAAATTTCAATTAAAAAATACTCTATTAAAGATGGGATCAAGGTGAGAAGCAAACTCAAATCATCCCAACCATTTTATTAATAACCTAACTACAGATGGTAACTATTTTATACGTACTTGTGTTGCATATTAATTTCATATGTTATTTTTTTTATTATATGTTAATTTCATATTAATTATATATATATATATATATATATATATATATATATATATATATATATCATATTGTTTATTTTATTTTGTAAAAATTATTTATTTTATATTATGACACACCATATATCTGTCTCGTTTATATCTATATTTTTAGATTAAAACTTTATTCACCTTCCATTTAGTGTTGTGAAAATCGGCTTGGATTGGCTGGCCGGATCGAAATCGGTGATAAGACCGGTCTGAGTTGGTCATCGAATCGGTCATGCAATCAATCCGGATCAACCTAGTTTGACCTGGTCGGGTTTGATCAAAATTAGTTACCCCTGGACCGAGTTGAACACTTTTTTTTTTAAATAATTCCTGAAAGGACGTAGTTATTTGAAATTTTTTCCATGGTACCATTTGAAATTTGAAACCTATGGCAAAAGCTTGATAATTCAAATGTTGGATGCTTGGTATCCATAATATTCCAGCAAAACTTTTTTGTTATATAAACAAATATATTCCAGTGAAGCTTTTTATAAAACAGAAAGGTGCGAGCTCTTTCTGAATTGTTAATAGCTAGCTGTTGAATAGTATATAATATATAATATAATAATATACTCCTATAACACGTTAAATTGTTAATAGCTAATTGTTGAATAGTATACTAAAGGGTCTAGCTCAGTTGGTTGAGCAGGATGCGTGAGCTGTTGCAAACCCTTGGTACATGTCTTTGATTCATACGGATAAAAAAATTTGTTTAATAGTATATAATAATATGCTCCTATAATATTATTTGGGTCTTGCTAACTAGTGCCCTTAAGGCATTGATTAAGAAATTAAAAGGAGAAAATATTTATTGTGGAATTCATAGGAGAGTGCAAAAAAAATCATGGACAGCGCAATTTTCCGCCACTCAATAAAAAATATTCTCCTTTTAGTTCCTTAAACAGTGTCCTAAGGGCTCTGGTTAGCAAGACCCATATTATTTTGATCTTAATAAAAATATATAATAATTTATTATTATTATTATTATCTTGATCTTGATATGATTTAATATTTGGCTTAAATGCAATTTTGGTCCCTCTATTTTGCACAATCCGCAATTTTAGTCTCCCTATTTTAAAATAGAGACACTTAGTCCCTCTATTTTACATAATCCATAATTTTAGTCCTCATATTTTAAAATAGAGACATTTAGTCCCCCGATTTTGTAAAATTCGTGATTTTTGTCCTTCCGTCAAATTAAAAGTGTTGATCGTTTAAAGATTAACTTCACTACAACGTGACACATGTTTCAGTAACATGAAACTAGTTTAAAATAAATTATTAAGACTGGTGATTTTCATATTAGGGCTCATGACTACCCCCTAGCCATTAAAATAAATGATTTTACCATTTTTTAAAATATATTTTTCATCAATTATTCTACTCAGTATTTAAAATAATTAAAAAATAAACAAATAATCTCATGTCACGTCACTATATTTAGACCACGTCAAGGTCAACCCTAATCTCTTATTGGTCAACACTTTCAATTTGATGGAAGGACCAAAATTACGAATTTTACAAAATTGGCGACTAAATGTCTCTATTTAAAAATAGGGGACCAAAATTACAGATTTTACAAAATTGAGAGACTAAATGTCTCTATTTTAAAATAGGAGGGTCAAAATTACGGATTGTTTAAAATAGGGAGACCAAAATTGCATTTAAGCCTTAATATTTATGTGCTTTATATGTTCACCAAACTTGCTATAGCTCTCCAACAACTTTTGTACTTAGCCATGGAAATTAACAAGAATTTCCTTAACAATTTAATGATAATATCCAACAAAATAATTTATATATAGTAATAAATGATTATGTATATCGTAGTTTGTTCAATTCTCCTTTAGCTTTCCTCTACTTTATCATGACAATGATTTTGAATTTGGAGTATGGATTGATAACATTTTGTTAGCTAGATATTTTTTTTTAATGTTTTAATATATATCTATAGAAACTGTATGTACTGTGTAATGTGTATCTAATGAGCACACTTAAGCTTTTATTAATATGAGAAACATAATCAATATTGATTACATAGGATCAATCAATTACTGAGTAATAAGGAATAAAATCCCTGATGATTATCTAATAATGAATAACATAATCTGACACTCCCCCTTAAGCTGGAGCATATATGTCATATGAACCAAGCTTCTTACAAATGTGGTCAACCCGGGAACCTTTGAGAGGTTTAGTGAACATGTCTGCAAGTTGATCTTTAGATTTGACAAAATCTGTGGTAGTTTCTCCTGAGAGTACCTTTTCTCTCACAAAGTGGCAATCTATCTCGATGTGTTTGGTTCGTTCATGAAAAATCGGATTTGATGCTATGTGAATAGCAGCTTCATTATCGCAGATCAGTGTAGTGGCTTGAGTGTCTCCAAATTTGAGCTGTTGGAGAAGCTGCATAAGCCATGTAATCTCGCAAGCAGCTGCTGCCATCACACGGTATTCAGCTTCGGCACTGGATCTAGCAACTACTTTTTGCTTCTTGCTTTTCCATGAGATCATATTCCCTCTAACGAGAACACAATACCCAGAAGTAGATTTCTTATCCGATGGTGACCCTGCCCAATTAGCATCGGAGTAAGAAATAATGTTGGTATTGCCTTTGTCCTCATATAACATTTCGTGACCTAGCGCACTCTTGATGTATCATAGGATACATGTGACGGCATCCCAATGACTATCACAGGGAGCGTTCAAGAATTGGCTTACCACACTAACAGCAAATGTGATGTTCTGCCTGGTGACAGTGAGATAATTAAGCCGGCCCATAAGTCATCGATATCTTCCCGAGTCTTTCAAAGGCTCCTCCTGACCCAGAAGAAGCTTAACATTAGGATCCATAGGAGTGTCGCTTGGGCGACAATCAAGCATACTAGTCTCAGTCAAAATGTCTAAGGCATACTTTCGTTGGGAAACGGCAATTCCAGATGAGGACCGGGCAACTTCAATGCCGAGAAAGTATCTGAGGGGACCCAAGTCCTTGGTCTGAAACTGACTGTGGAGGTGAGACTTGAGCCGAAGGATACCGTCAGAGTCATCCCCAGTGATGATGATGTCGTCAACATAGACAACGAGATAGATACATAGGCCAGACAGAGAATAGAGGGAAAACACTGAGTGATCAGCCTCAAATGAGTCATACCAAAGTGAAGTAGAGCGGAGTTGAAACGACTAAACCAAGCACGGGAAGATTGCTTCAAGCCATAGAGTGAGCGGCGAAGCTTACAAACAAGGCGTGAGTCACTGGAGACTGTAAAACCAGGTGGTTGATCCATGTACACCTCTTCTTGCAACTCACAATGCAAGAAGATATTTTTGATGTCCAACTGGTGGAGAGGCCAATGTCGGATGGCGGCCATAGCCAGAAAAAGGCGAACAGAAGAGATTTTGGCCATAGGAGAAAAAGTGTCACCATAATCAAGGCCAAAAATCTGAATATATCCTTTAGCCACCAAGCAAGCCTTGTAACGATCAATTGTGCCATCCGATTTGATCTTCACTGTATAGACCCAATGACACCCAACAGTGGCTTTGTTAAGAGGTAAGGGCACAAGCTCCCATGTGTTGCTAGCATCCAAAGCAGCCATTTCTGCCAGCATCGTCTGTTGCCAATTGTGGTCAGCCATGGCTTCACCTGTAGACTTAGGAATAGACACAGAATCCAAAGAAGAGATAAAAGAGAAATAGGAGGGAGATAAACGGGCACAATTAAGAGTACAAACATATAAAAGATTAGGATTACGAGTGGACCGAATACCTTTGCGGAGTGCAATGGGAAGTTCAGGTGCAGGTGACGGTGATGGAAGGACGTTTGGAGGAGGAGATGATGTTGGAGGATCAGTGGTTGGTGTTGCCGGTCATGCCTGTGTCCGTCAGTGGTATATGAGAAGTGGAGGTGGGGTAGGAGCAACTACTGGTGCTGGAATAACAGGTGGAACCTCCAGAGGAATGTTTTCAACGGCGGAAGAAAAGAAATGAGTAGTCTCAAAGAAAGTACCATCAACAGAGACCAGATACCGTTGAAGTTGAGGAGAGAAGCATCTGTAACCTTTTTGGAGGCGGGAGTAACCCAGAAAAATACATTTTAGGGATTTTGCAGAGAGTTTATTTTTACCTGGGCTGAGATCATGGACAAAACACGTACTCCCAAAGACACGGAGAGGAAGGGGATGGAGGTCCTGTTGAGGATTTAAGATGGAATAAGGAATCTGATTATCAAGAACTGATGAAGGCATGCGGTTAATTAGATGACATGTAGTAAGAAGAGCATCCCCCCAAAAACGAAGTGGGACATTATGGTGAAGAAGAAGAGTGCGAGCTGTTTCCACCAAGTGGCGGTTTTTGCGTTCAGCAACACCATTTTGTTGTGATGTGTGAGCACATGATGTTTGATGAAGAATCCCCTGCGAGGTTAGAAAGGACTGAAACTGGGAAGACAAATATTCTTTTGCATTATCAGTTCGTAAAATTTTAATTAAGGAGCCAAACTGATTTTGAACTTCAGTAGAAAAACTTTGAAAAATAGAAAAAACATTAGAACGATTATTCATTAAGAAAACCCAAGTACAATGAGAGAAATCATCAATAAATGTGACAAAATAGAAATATCCTAATGTTGAAGAGACTCGACTAGGACCCCAAATATCGAAGTGAACTAAAGCAAAAGGTGACGCAGCACGCTTATTGACACAAGGACCATAACTGGTACAAGTATGTTTACCAAGCTAACATGACTCGCACTGAAAAGACTTGACTGTAGAGAGACTAGGAACTAACAAACGCAATTTTTCCAAACTCGGGTGCCCAAGACATTGGTGTGCGAGAGCTAGAGAGGTAGAGGAGACACAGGCAACTGGAGGTGTAAGTTGGTATAATCCTCCAAACTCATGTCCTACTCCAATCGTCCGTCCAGTGTGTCGATCCTATACAAGAACAGAATTATTAACAAACAAAACAGAAAAATTAAGAGTGTGGGTGAGTTTGCTAATAGAAATTAAATTAAACGGACACCCAGGAACGAATAAGACAGAATTTAAGGAAAGTTAAGGAAGAGGATGAGTTTATCTGATGCCCTGGACTTTAATCTGAGAGCCATCTGCGAGAGTAACAGAGGGCAAGGAGTCCGAAAAAGACAATGAAGAGATAAGAGATTGGTTACCAGTCATATGTTCAGAGGCATCAGAATCAAGTATCCAAGGTCCAAGAGAAGATGACTGAGAAACAAAAGCCATAGGATTACTAGACTGAGCCACAACGATAACAGGTGATGCAAGTTCGTTGGCTGCTCGAAGCTAGAGAAGCTCATTGTATTCGACGGCAGAGATAGTAATATCGGAAGCAGGATTGGTAACTTGGGCCACATTAACTGATCGAGACTGCTCTCTAGCTTTGGTGCGACAGTCTGCTTCAATATGTCCCAGCGGTTGCAGTAGGTGCAACGAGGACGTCCACGACCACTTCCACGTCCTCCACTACGACCACCACAATGAGAGGAGTGGGAGACGAGGGCAGAGGAATTGATTACATATAGAAACTGTATGTACTGTGTAATGTGTATCTAATGAGCACACTTAAGCTTTTATTTATAATATGAGAAACATAATCAGTATTGATTACATAGGATCAATCAATTACTGAGTAATAAGGAATAAAATCCCTGATTATTATCTAATAATGAATAACGTAATATGACAATATCGAGTCAATAGATTCAATTATGACTATCTGGTTCGATCATGAACCTATTAACTTAGTGTCTCGATTGAGTCAATGACCGAGTCGATTTTCAAAACACTGTTTCCATCCTTCCCTTAAATATTTTCTAGATCCGTATGTGCGTAGCAGCGTAGTTGTATATAAATATAAATATAATAGTTTATAAACACTTAAGTATTTTATTAGAAAAGTTAACCACAATGTGTGTACAAGAATTAATCTTAATTTACCCAATCGTGTAGTGCTTAGGCTACCAAAATTTTCCCTTATTCTGCAAACTATACATTAAATTTGTTATATATTTCAGAATTCCTTGTCAGATACATAAAGTTGTATATAAACTATGTACTATAACTTAAAAAAATTGTTACGTGTAAGTCTGACAGCAGGAGGGTATGTGAGATGGCACAAAGCTAAAGCCAGAACGATTTAGCTGGAGTGCCTAAGAGTATCCACTTGCTTAGTCCTATTTGGTTCAGCTTTCCATAATGGATCCATGCATTTACACAAACTATGTGCTAAACATTTGTTTTAAATAAAACTTACTTAAAATTAAGAAATTATATATATATATATCTTCAAATATTTATTATAACTGCATATATAAGACTCAAACTAAAGACTAGCTAGAACAACTTCATGTGCCAATTTATTCACACTAAAAGATATATAATATATTTTCAATTAACTATCATGAAATAATTTTTCAATATATATTATTTTGAAAATAAATCTATCTAACATATTAATATAGGAGAAAATAGGCTATGCATCGATAGTGTAAAACAATTTTAGTGTGTGTTTGGAAACCCTCTAAAATCATGGTGGAGCATGGTGAGGTGGGTTAAACTTGATTTTGACCAAAATTTTGCATGTTTGGTTTTCTTAGTAGAATCAATTTTAGTGAAAAAAATCATGGTGGAGTTGAAGCAAGTAGGAGTAGCTTATACTTCTACCAAAATCAATTTTAGTTGGATTTTGTCTAATTTACCCTCACATCAATACCCTCATTCAAAGTCTTGCTATATTTATTTAATTTTGAATGCATTTTATCTAATTTACCCTTACATTCATATACCCTAAATAGTATGATAAATCATATTAAAAAAAAAATATTGTTTATTATACTCTCCAAGTTTCTTATTTGTACTTTTTAAATTTAGTTACATTTATGTTTGATGTTTATGTTAATTTAATATATTTATTATCTATTTTATCCAATTTTAATGTTTTATAAGGGATGTGATTCTATTTCAAAAGTTAGCATATTATACACATATTCTCTTAATTTTAATTTTATATATATATATATATAACTAATTATAATAGAAAACTTTACATAGACATTAAAATCCATTTTGGTCATTATACCATCAAAATCAATTTTGATTCAAAGTATCAAAACAACATTCTTGTAAAAAATTACTTTTCTGATATTTGTTATCCAAACAAAAATCATGTTATTCCATAATCAATTATGACCATAATCAATTCTATAAAATCAATTTCATTCAAAATCAATTTTGCTACCGTCAATCCAAACACACACTTACACCGTCATCCAATCATAACCCACCATGCATGATAAATTTGTTAACTTTTATGACATAAAAGTCAAATCAACGGTGATTTTATGATTGGATGATAGTATAAAATAGTGCATGCCCATTAAACTTTTAATATAGACATATAAGAGATTTTTTCCCCTTCTAAATTTGATATATAATCTACAAGAATTGTTGATATGTTTGGTAAATTAAATTATTTAATAAAACTATAAAGGCCAACTTATGATAACCTTTATTAACTGTTTCTATTTAGATTGATAAAATATACAAGCTTTTTTTTTTTTTTGAGAGAGAAATAAAATATACAAGCTTAGCTTAAATATAGATCCGGCGAATTTTCCCGTGTATATATTAATTAAGTGTAGTTATGTATGAGGAACGTGGGATCGACTATGGTTTCTTTGTAATGAGGTGATGTAATGCAAGTGTTAATTGTTTTTTGCATTTCCATAATATTCGTTGTTGAAGCTAAAGATTAGCACCATCTTTTGTTTTAATATAGACTTTTGACCCTAACCCAAGGCTTTCTATAATTATCAATCATGCTTTTCTTTTCTCTCACCCCTAAAACATGCATTGTATTTGGATTGATGATGATTAACATATAGCGTAAAAAGAGATTCCCTTTTCCTCGAAGCATATGTCATCCACTTGGGTTAATTAACTTATAATATATACAGTGATAGTTCTTAGACTATTTCATAATTTTGAAATTGTTGCAACCTTAAAACTAGGAACAAGGATTCAATATTTTTTAATGATGCTGCCAACTCAGCCTATTTTTGGAAGTTTGTGGACTGCTCTATTTGACTGTATGTAGCATATCTATGACGTATCATATATCATGCATGTTTATCTACATATTTATTCTCCATGCCTCTGTTTCCTTATTCGAATCAAATTTTTTATTAATTGTTCACTGCTTTATAGGTTGAGAAACATCGAGACATCCAAGTTGAATTACATATATTGTTCACGCATGATGATTGCATATGAAGAGTAAGCTTAATCTATGGTGAAGGCTACGGTGAATTATTGTACACATAGTACTCAATTGACTTGGTAAATTGATCGACTTGCTACTGAAGGCTGGTTGATTTTTTTTTCTTTTTTCTTTACTAAGTTTCCTAACTTTTGAGGATATTAAAGGTTTTTTTTTTAATAACTAAAGGTGGTCAGCCAGATTCTCCGATAGAGATTAGTCACTAGCAAAGTTGGTGAATATTCTACACTAATATTATGGTGACAAAAAAAATTGATCTAAAATGAGTAGGCTCAATTTTGCGGGTAAGACTCCTCAAAGCCATAAGGCTCTCAATTCGATGAGTCTATTTGATGTGGCAATTGGGCAACTTCGCCAAGGTATCCCAAAATCTTGAAGGCCTCTGTGACTTCTCATATGTTACCTAGCTAGGGTCATGGCCAAACTGTCTTATATATTGGCCTTGATCCACCCAACAAGTTTCTCTATGTGAATATATATTATAAGGATAGTCTAATCACATGTAAAGGGGCAATGTTTCCTTAAAAACTTCTAAGTATTCTACCGTACACATATTTTTTCCCATACCACACGAAGTGCCTTGAGAAGAGAGGAAGATAAACCCTAATAGTTGATTTTGGGTAAAAAAACAAACATCCTATGATTCCTTGCATTTTAGGTCGAGATGCGACTATTGATTAGTATGTGTGTATAAAATTTTGTCAAAAGTGTTATCAAGGAGATTGGTGAAGGTATTAGGAAAGCTCATTCATGAAGGACAATCCGCATTTGTAGGAGGAAGAAATATTTTAGATGGAGTGGTGGTAGCCAATGAGATAATTGATGAGGCCAAAAGGAAGAAGAAACCTACCTTTGTGTTTAAAGTTGACTTTGAGAAAGCTTACGACAATGTGAGATGGGGTTTCTTGTATTATATGATGAGGAGGATGGGTTTTAGTGAAAAATGGATAGGATGGATGAAGAGTTGTATTGAATCGGTGACAACATCCGTTCTAGTAAATGGGAGCCCTACAGAGGAATTCATTGTGCATAAGGGTCTTAGACAAGGTGATCCATTAGCACCTTTTCTCTTCTTAATAGTAGTAGAAGGTCTTGGTGGTTTGATGAGGGAGGCGGTGAAGAAGGAGAAGTTTGATGGTTATTGGGTGGGGGCGAGGAGAATAAATATACCTTTGCTACAATTTGCGGACGATACCTTATTCTTTGGTGAGCCAACGTTCAAGAATGTCACAACCTTAAAAAGCATTCTTAGATGCTTTGAAATGGTGGCGGGATTGAAGGTAAACTTCTATAAGAGCAAAATTGGTGGAGTGGCTATTGATGATGACATGTTGGGTAGAATGGCTAGTGTGTTGAATTGTAAATCTATGCTTATCCCTTTCAACTACTTGGGCTTACCGGTGGGGGCAAATCCTAGAAGAATAGCAACATGGAACCCGGTGATAGCAAAGGTGAAAGCTAGACTCTCATCTTGGAGAAACAAGCATCTCTCTTTCGGTGGCCGCATATGCCTTATTAGATCGGTGCTTTCTTCTATACCCTTATACTTTTTATCTTTCTTTAAAGTTCCTAAGAAAGTATGTGTTTATTTGACTAGACTTCAAAGAGAGTTTTTGTGGGGGGGTAGTGAGGAAGACAAAAAAATAGCTTGGGTTAACTGGAAAAGGGTATGCCTATCAAGAGAGGAAGGGGGCTTAGGGATAAAAAATATTGAGTTTTTTAATATAGCCTTAGTGGGAAAGTGGGGGTGGAGAATGGTGGTTGAGAAAGAGAGTCTTTGGGTAAAAACTTTGAAGGCAAAATATGGTGACATAAGTAGGGTGCTCTTTGAAGAGGGAAGGATGAGTGGCTCAATATGGTGGCGGGACTTAATAAATGTATGTGATATGAGAAATGAGGGAGGGTGGTTTAGTAAAATGGCTAGGAGGGAAGTGGGTAAGGGGGATACGATCAACTTTTGGGGGGATAATTGGATTGGAAGTTCTAAGCTGAAAACAGTATTTCCAAGACTCTATGCCAATTCATTACAAAAGGACAGTAGCATTTTTCAAGTGGGGAAGTGGGAAGAAAACACATGGAATTGGAAGCTAGTTTGGAGGCGAGATTGGTTTATTTGGGAAAAACAGTTGGTTGACTCTTTTCTGGAGCTCATTCAAAATTTCATACCAAAGAGTCAAGTGGAGGATGGATGGCATTGGATGGGTGGCAGCATGCAGGGATACTGTGTTAAAGAGGTATATAAACTTCTCCAGCCACAAGGAGAAGGGGAAAACCAACATGTTGACAGGAACATTTGGAGGGATTTATGGAAGATCAAGGCACCGTCAAAAGCTTTGGCTTTCTGTTGGCGTCTACTAATGAACAAAATTCAGACCAAAATGAATCTCAGAAACAGGGGTATAGCTATTGATGATGCAAACAATCTTTGCCCTCTCTGCAATCATATGCAAGAGGACTCCTTTCACTTGATGTTCTCCTGCAAAGTGTCATATTCAATCTGGATGTGTCTATACAAGTGGATGTCATTTCAACTTGTTTTACCACAATCTCCTGTTATACATTTTTTGCAGCATGGCCAAGGATTGGGGAACAAAACTCAAATCCGTGCTTGGCAAACAGTGTGGGTGGCAGCAATTTGGGTGTTGTGGAGGCAGCGTAATAACATTATTTTTCGGGAGGGACAGCTTGATAATGAGAGATTAGTGGACCAAATTATACTGGAGTCCTGGTTGAGAGCCAAATTGCATGGATTTAAAGCGTCTTACTACGAATGGTATACTGAACCATCACTGTGTATTGCAGCAGCGGGGAGGCCTTGAAGAGTGAGTTAGGATGAGGATAGAGACCCTGCTGGTTTGTTTCTTTTTATGCACATTGTTCAGGTATATATGCAGTGCAAGAAAATAGTATGATAGCTGTGACAAGGAACAAGGAAGTGTGAATGTCTGAGGGATCATATAAGGGTAGTGTATAGTTTTGATTCAATATGGAAGGAATTGGGTAGATTATGGGTTGTGTTTTTGGATTAAAGTCATATTGATAGTGTCTTTTAGATTGGTCATGCGTTAGAAGGGGCACTATCAGGTTTTCTTCTTTTTGCCTTCATTTATTTCTCATCCTTGGTTAGTCGGTATTTTTACTCTGCTGTAGAATTTAAATAACTACTAACCTATGGCTGTATATAATTGTATGGCTACTACATGGTGTGGATTTCTTGCTAATCATGGTTGGATGTTCAAATAGCATTTCCATAGGAGCTTTGCTGGTAACACACAATTATTAGAGGCTCAAAGGGCAGTAATGAAAAGTGGAAAGTCTTTTGGTGTACAATGTTTTGGAGCATTTGGATCTGTAGAAACTCTTGTATCTTTATTGAGAGTAAGTTGGAAAAAGATTATGGACAAACAGTGGATGGCTAACTCAAAAGCATGCACATTGGATCTCTTTTGGCTGCAACTCAACATCAGTTTTCGAAGGCAGTATATGTGCAAGTTCCGAAGTTGGTGATTTTAGATATGTACAGGGGGTATATAGATAGTTTGAGTTTGGCTTTTTTGGGATTTTTTTGGAATGTATACAAACATTTGTGTTGAATGACGGGGTCGCGTCTTGGTTTAGGAAGGATATTCACATATGGTTATTATCCATTTATGCTTTATCTGCATAAATAGTTTATAACCATTCACCTTGACGTACTCATGAAAGGCTAGTCTTAGTCGACTTTTGTATTTGCTTTGGGTACTCCTTATACCCAAGTTTAAATATATATATATAATGAATTATCTTTGCTGAACAAAAAAAAAAAAATCAAGTCACATGAATCTCCATAAGCCTCAAGGTCAATCATCCTCACTTATAAATACAAGGTCCTCATGCACATGTATCTTCCTCTCCAAGGATAACATCCTCACTTATAAATACAAGGGCCACAATATGCACATGCATCTTCCTCTCAAGTCTCATCTCATTATATTATTACTCTGCCAAAATTAATTGATTATATTATTAATTATTTCCTTATTTTATATTTATAGGTCATGAGGAATTTATCATGAATCCACTTATATATTCATGTCTTATGGGTGCCACTGAAAGTTTAATTTATTTCTATTTGACCTTGCCACAACCTAGCAATCGCAGATCAAATATGGCTACATATCGTGACCCCAAGTATATATCCTACACCAATGCAAAAAGAATGAATAAACGTCCAATAAGGAAGACAACTTCATTGCCAAGAGTCACTTGATGGGTGCCACTGAAATGGGTTTAGAATTTTCCAATAACTTGGGCTACAACCCCACACCCAAGTCCAAGATGCACTTCAAACCCTTATTGTTATTATTCTTTTTTTTTTTTAACTAGAAAGTATATGAAGTTTTTGTTTAACATCCAATTAATCTCCTCCTATCGGGTTAGACTATTTTGAGATAAAGATACACTTCTAAGTAATACTTCTAACTAATCTCTCTCTCTCTCTCTCTCTCTCTCTTATTATGTATATCTATCTATTTTTTTAAAGATGTATATCTATCTATATTACTACATATTATAAAGTTAAAGTTTCGCTTCTATCTCAATTTTATCCCAAAACTAAAAGTTAATATACTAATTTGACATTATCAATATATTTTGGAATCATAAAGAACATATGCATTTTTTTTAAAATACCATGGTGACAATAAAGTTTTGATTTATGTCTCATACATGATTTATTTTTAAAATAATTTAATTTTTAAAAGAATTTAATAATGTTTTTTTTTAAAAAAAAGAAGTTAAAAGTCATTTTAAGAAAGTGTCTAATAATTGCTTTTTACATCTTATGTTTTAGGCAATTATCTTAACTTTTCTTTAGAATAAATTTTTAGTTTTCTTAGTTAGTTGATAAAAATTGAAGAAAAACAATATGGCATAAAAGAGTTGTAACACCCTAGGGGATATTACCTTTGTCTCCTTATATTGCTAAGTTAATAGAAATTAGCATATAAGAATATCAGAGTTTACTATGCGGAAACTAAAACTTAAACTTATATTACATGAAATGTATCTAGTACAAAGTTATTGGCACTTATGTGTCGTACAAGGCATAAGCAGGATACATAAAACATAAACTAAATTCCCTTACTTTGGGAATTATGCTAAACTATACTAATAACATCTTCCTCCTGGAAAGCAGCTCCATGCTTTGAGCTCCTCTCACAAGGTGTCCACCTGCTAACCTGTAAAAACATGGAAACTAAAAAGATGAGACATAATGTCTCAGTGAGTGCTCTGAGGACTCTAGGCTGACTTTCTATTTTAGAGACCTCCTACTTAACTCTCATAACTTCTCTTTTCTTTCTTTGATACTCACACTCATAGCTAATACCTCATCACTTCTACGTTACTGTTTCTCAGGATCATACCTTGACCCTTGCTGAGGCACATAGAGTTGGCCTCCTATGCCAAATCTAGGGCCACTAGTGCACTAAGGCACCTAAACATCATTCTGTTACTCTTGACCACTCACTAGGGTCTCACTTTTCTATAACATTGGATGGGAACATGTGTAACCTTTCCTTTCTCTAACTTGCCCAACTTGGGCTTTCATCACCTCTCTTGTGAGGCATAACATTTGCATACCTCTCTGGGTAGCTTACATTAGCTTTCTAGGGTTTAACTGTAACCCCTTTCCTACCTCTAAGGGTAGTAAATAGCTACACACGTCCTCATCTAATGTCTAGACTTATCTTACATCACTCACCTAACAACTAGGCTCATGATTCCTCTCATATTCTAACATAGAACATACATACATCAGGCACATCAACATATCATAGATTGTTTCTACAATTGTGTGGTTGGTATTATTCTTTCATTTAAGTTATATCTTGAGTTCCGTCATTACCTCAATTGGCTGAGCTCTTAGCCATCAAGAGGCATCCCTCTTGCTACAACCTTTAATTAAACCCCACTGGTCCAAGTGGGTGGACTGTCAACTCCGTTACAAGGAAGAGTCTCCTAACTGACTTGTTCTTCTTTATGAAGAACCCCTTCTCCCTGTGAAGAAGGTTGGTTTTCCCCCATGGGTGTCTGGGTGACGGTCCATTCGCTCACCATTAGGGGGGCCTCTTAGCCCTTTAACATAACTTATCCCCTTTATTGGGATCATAAACGTGACTTATTCTCTTTATTGGGATCATAAACTTTCTTTTGAAAACTCTTTCATAAAACCTTTTCATAAAGAATCCTTTTCATAAGCTTTCTAAAACTCATCACTCCTTGGTGACATAGAGGATCCTTAGCCCTTTGCACACTGTTGTACGCCGAGCGTGCGGCTCTCGGACTTGACTGGTACCGGGGAAGGTTCCATTCTATATCACTGAGGGGATATCTTTTTCTAAAAACCTCTCATGAAACTGTAAACTTTGCTTAAAAGCCTTTTCTGAAACTTAAGGGAAACTCCCCACCTTTTTACTAAGAGGCATAGATATAGTCTTAAGTATTTTAGGTATCTTTTATTAAAAGGGTTTATCGTTACATACAATCAATCCTAAGCATAAGGCATAATCACATGAATACCACTATCATTAACATTAACAATCATACATAAACATGGATAAAAGCTTAGGACTATGTATCTATAGCCCTTATATTCTTCCAAAGGTCCCTTTGAAAAGGGTTCCCAAACTGCTCTCTTATCATACCTACGCTTAAGCTAGAACTTGATCTCGCTTAAGCTAGACTGACAATCCTATTCCCTGTAGTCTCACGCTTAAGCGACAGAGTGCCTTGCTTAAGCGCCAGAACCATGCTTAAGAGCCAGAACTAAGCCCTTAAGCGCCACTTCTAGGTGACTCCTCGCTTAAGCGACGAACATAGCTCGCTTAAGGGAGAGTCTGCGACTCTGCAGCACCGCGAACCTTCGCTTTTCCGCTCCCATGGTCGTCCATGGCCTCCCAACCTCTTCCAAACATGCGAGATCGAGTCTAAAACATGTCTACATCAAAACCCGGCCCTCAAACAGGCTTAAACACTCCCCACTCAAGCTCAACTCATCAAACCCATCAAAATCCTAACTAAGAGCTAATAAGGGGAGAAGAGGGGAAAAAGGATTCAAAGCACAAACAACAGAACATAGAAAGGATGAAGGGGAAGCACTCACACTGTGGGTCTCAGATCTGAGCTCCGGGGCACTGAGTCTCGGATCTCTGCTCCGCTCCTCTTTTCTTCCTCTTCTTCCTTCTTCTCCTCCTTCTCTCTAACTCCCTTTCTTTCTTTCACTTTCTCTCTCTAACTCTCCCTCTCCTCTTCTATTTAAAGTTGTGGTGCATGTGTGTGGCTTAGTGAGCCTTGGCCCACCTTGGGTCTTGGCTCCCCATCAGGGTCCTATTATCTTATTTCTATCATAAGGTAACTATTATGAATAATGCTTAAGGGTATCCTTAAACCATTTAATACAAAAGCTATTCCATAATGGTATCTCTTTATTATTTATTTCTAAGGTTCGTAAATTGGGGATGTTACAAGAGTTGTATTACATGGAATAATGAAGCCAATTGATTGATTTTTGGATAATTCTTTCATGAAGGAATGAAGGTGGAAAAGAAGCAATCCACGCTTAAGCCATGAAGCTTCTAGAGACTAGATGAAGATGGCACTTAAGCTAGATAGAGCGGTGTTTAAGCTAGATAGAGTGGTGCTTAAGCCACGCAAGTTCCACAGTCCAGATGAAGATGACACTTAAGCTAGATGGAATGGCGCTTATGCCATGCAAGTTCCAGAGGCCATGCTTCAGAAAACCTATTTTCGCGTAAGCGAGGATTCAATCTCACTTAAGCGAGATGCAGACGTGGCAAATTTTTAACAAAAAGCTTTGTTTAAGTGGAGATGTGTGCGATTATGATTGGACACTCTTTGATTTTCAGTTGAGAAGACTCAGAAGTGTGATTTTCCTCTCTCTTCTTCCTCTACGATTGAAACTTCATATTTCTTTAATTCTTCTTGGATCTCCATGGATTGTACTAGCTAAATTCCCTTGTTGTTGGAGTTGAATATGTAAAAGGAGTCAAACCCATGTAACTCTTGTGTATCTCAAATTTATTTTCACATTCAATGTATTGGATTTCTACTTCTATGCTGAAATTTCTCTCTTGGCTTGATCACTCTTGAGTTTGTTGATTAATTTGTGTTGGAAAACATTTTAATTCTAGATCTGAAGTAGGAATATGTTGAATATGGATTTTAGGGATAAAATTAGTGTTCTTAATCTTTTGAAATCCTTTTCTTTTAATTTGATTTCTAAGTTACATCTTCCAAGGGATTAGGGATTTAACATAGGAATCAAGTCTCAAATCGTTGAGGAATTGATGTTTTGAGAACTTTAGTTGGATTAAGAGTACATTGAATTGGAAATATGATCTTAGATCTTAGTTATATGTGGTAAGGTTCTTATGAAAGATCAACTCCAACAATACTTCTAATTGCTCGATAAAATTGCATGCACAATTTGGTTTGACTTTCATTGTGACTTTTATGATGGTTCATTTGTTATTGTTATTTGTAGCCTCAAGTAGTGATTTTAGTATAAATTGTTAAATGTTACACGAGTCTCTTGGAATACGACACTTTTATACTCATCATTTTACTTCACGCGATTGGTCCTCTTGTCATTGTTGCGAACAGTGTCTTATGATTTAATATATAAATGTGAAACGCTTAAAATTATGTCACTTAATTTTTTTGAATAGTATTTCACTTAATTGATATATACACTAAGTGATGTCCTTACCTTTTAAAGATATACTAATATAAAGACTATTTTATCATATGAAGATAAACTATATATTCTTCTCATTATACGTTCAAAAATATTTTTATTAAATATTATAAATAATATGTTACTGTTAAGCATAAGATTCACCTGGCTGCTGTATATATATACTACATACAACAACCCCCTTATGAATGTTTACTAAAGCAGAAGCAAAACGTGAAAAGCATTGGTTTATCTTAAGTAATAATATAGAGTACTATTTTTTTTTTTGGACACATGCGCATATAAGCGTTCATATTATGGTCTAATTTGGAGGCCACATTTGCATTTCTTCAATTTTCATTCATTCCTTTTTTTTTTTTTATAAGTGCTTTGGTACCTGCCATGCGTTTATTTTGTCTAACTTTCCTCTTACCGTGTTTGACTCTTGCTGCCTAGGAACCAACAGAATTCATTGCTGATCTTTATCCTAAAATTAAAATGATTTGTATCATCTCATTTTTCTTATGACTGAAACACGATGTGATATTAAAATCATTTTATATAAGAACGTGTATCTGTGGATGAATATAATAATCCCGTTATCTGTGCATGTGTCTGCTGATTTTAACGCAACACGGTAGGTATGTAACGCGGACGTATTTAAAAAAAATGAAAAATTGAGAATAAAAAGAATTGCATGCATGCTTGCTATTTCATTCTATTGGATTTTTTTTTTGTTCATAGCTACGGTTTAATAATTATTTTATTTCATTTAAACTTTTTATTATAGAATATAAATAATATTTATAGTTTTATCTCATAGATAATATTAACTAAGTACATATATAATTTTAATAATTTAGCGACTTATTTTCATATACATACACAATTTAATTAAAAAAAATAAATCATATGAAAGATCACACACATAAAATGAATTATAATAAATCATTTAAAAAAAGAGCGAGAAAGATAAATAGGAAAAATCATGAAAATGAGAAAAATAGTGAATTAATCAAATAAAAAACTAAATTACACATTTGGTCTTTATCTTAGTTTTTTTTAGATTCAGTTTGGTCATTTATCTTTTAAAAAAAATCAATTTAGTCCTTTATGTTTTAAATTTGGGTCAATATATTCCTTCCGCCAGTTTAGAATTAACGCTGTTAATCATTTTAATATAATAACAATTAAAATCGTTCCAAAACAATATTTATTGGCTTGGATGTGTTTCTGCACGTGTAATTAATATAGTGATGATTTTTAACTACCACAATAATATTTAAAAGTTATAAAAATTAAAGACCTCTTTGTTAAGAACTTCAAAATTTTCGTGCTCGATTTCTCTCCTAAGGTTTCGTACAATCATGGTTATAATTAGTCTGATTGTTAGTAATAGTGTGCTAATGAAATTATAACGTGCACTTTGTACACTAACATGACTGTTAGCAAGAGTGCAGTGTCAATTTTTCGTAATGAGATTTAGATGTAGTGATCTAATTAAAAAATAAATATAAAATCAAAGATTCAATTAGACAAAAAAAAAAAAGTTAAAAACTTAAGTAAAAATCATCAAATAATTTAGAGATTTACAAATTAATTTAACTTTTTTTTTCAATGATATGGGGTTCCACATAATACTTCTTTTATACAATAATCCATTTGTTAATTATATGAACTTCAGAAGGAAAGAAAGTGTGGTAGCTATAAGAATAACATAAAACGACTTTGACACAGCAAGGAGGTGTTTATCCCCTTGCATTAAAACTAATTTTACAGCCATATACTTGGAAAAGTCCCTTTTCTTGACAACATATATTCCCCGCCTTAACAATGACCAACAACCTTTCTTCATAAAAAAAAAAAAAAAAAATGACCAACAACCTTTTCTTAACAACCTTGGAATATTAATTGTCTGCACAGTAGAATAGTAATTAATTTGTTTGAAATATTTTACTTTGATTTTGACCGTGAGCACAATAGCAGATGAATAGTTTTGTTGATATATATTTTTTTACTGGCATAGTTGTTCATTTATTTCTATTTTTTCTTGTAATTTTTCATTATTCATTATATTATTCTTAGTTTTGTTTTCTATTTTTATTTTTATTTTTATTTTTTTTAACAAGGAAGAATACATGCTTCAGTAAGGAATAGACTTATTTATAAATTTAATGAAGTCTTGAAGAAATATTTGTTTATTTTATCAATTAAGTTGGTGTTGTTGAAATGGAACTTCTAGAATACTAGACATGATTATAAGTTGAATATTGAATACAACACTAAAGTCACTTTATTATAAGAATTTATAATTTCTACAAACCCATTCTCCTTTGTCTTGTTTCTCGACGTTCTTAGCGGAGGTTATGATGATTCCTATGCGTGGAACAGTTTCAGGGTGATAAAAAATCAATTAATTAACTTTTTATGGTAAAGATAAAATAGCAAAAGGTTACTTTTTATTTATTTATTTTTATTTTGTATCACTATGATTTTATGGGTTGAATCAATTCTTATACGTTATCCAAATTAAGTTTCTTGATAGTCTTAATTAATTGTAATGTTTTATGTACTGTTTTAATCAGTTTCAGCTTGTAATTTTTTAGATTAGATAATTATGGGATTGTAGACTTTAATCGGAATTGAAAGGGAGTATGAAAAGGCTAATAATAAGACAAAAAGAAACGATTGAATTAGATGCATGCGCGTGAGTAATAAAATATCTGAATCATGTTTAGTGGTTGAAACTTACATTCTAATATTTCATTTCGTGTTTTAAATTGTTTCTTGATAGGCCACTTTTATTTAGTTTTTTTTTTTTTTTTTTTAAGTTTTGGTTTTATCGTCAATGAATCAATATTTATTTGTTTAATCGGTAATAAGGATTTAAATATTTGATTATATTTATGGACGACATATAATGTTTTATATGATGTGACATAATATAAATATGTTACTTAATTATATATAAGAATTCTTTCTTGATTTTTTATGCAATTTTTTTTGTAGAATAAGATATAAGTTTCATAAAGAATAATTTACATGTTAGAAGTTAGAACTTTATTTCAAATTATGATAAACAAATTAACAAAGTATAATTTATAATTTTAATTAATTTGAAAGCAACATAACATGGAAAAGAAAATTTTCGCATTTGTTTATATAGTATTGAATAATTTACGAGAAAATGTAATGTTTTTTAAATTATTTTTTAAAATTTACATAAATAATCCTATATTTTACTTTTTATATATTCATGTGATAATTATAAACTGTGCAATGTAGGGTTAGTAGATTAGTTACTTTAAATTACCTAAAAAAAAAATACTAGTTACTCTAAATAGTTGTGTTTGTGGACGAAAGAGTCAAGCACGAAAGGCACGAAACATTAGATGGACAACTGTCAATTTTTTTAAGTAATTATTAATTAACAGTTAAATAATATATAAAATGGATTTTTGGATGGAATACACATTCGTGCTAATTTGACGAAAAACTCTTTCGTACGAATTAGCATTTCTGTATTAGAAAGAGCAGTGTTATATAGCACGAAAGAGTCAAGCACGAAAGGCACGAAACATTAGATGGACAACTGTCAATTTTTTAAGTAATTATTAATTAACAGTTAAATAATATATAAAATGGATTTTTGGATGGAATACACATTCGTGCTAATTTGATGAAAAACTCTTTCGTACGAATTAGCATTTCTGTATTAGAAAGAGCAGTGCTATATACCATGAAAGAGTCAAGCACGAAAGACACGAAACATTAGATGGACAGCTGTCAATTTTTTAAGTAATTATTAATTAACAGTTAAATAATATATAAAATGGATTTTTGGATGGAATACACATTCGTGCTAATTTGACGAAAAACTCTTTCGTACGAATTAGCATTTATGTATTAGAAAGAGCAGTGCTATATAGCACGAAAGAGTCAAGCACGAAAGGCACGAAACATTAGATGGACAACTGTCAATTTTTTTAAGTAATTATTAATTAACAGTTAAATAATATATAAAATGAATTTTTGGATGGAATGCACATTCGTGCTAATTTGACGAAAAACTCTTTCGTACAGCTGAAAATCCTGCTTGAGTAGTTACATAAGAATTTATGGTACACTCTCCCAAAAGACAAAAAGATTCTCTAGGCAGGACAATTCTTTCCTTAACGAGATTGACGCCCTGCTCCATATACTGAAAAGTGAAAACAGAACAATTTTGTGAACTTTCTTCTGAGCAATGCCACAATTTGACCATTTTCAATTTTTTTTTTTAAAAATGGCACAATTTAAGAGTGGTCTTAGGGATCAGATCTCAATTCAGGTAATTTGCCGCAGATAATTTGTCTATAAATCACTCCAGCCAAATACCCAGGAAGAATTATACAATTAAACTAATCTAATGGATTTAGAAATAGAAAAGAAGCCAATGATTAAAGAGAAAATTTGTAAGTTACTCCATTCACAGCTATCAAGTAAGACAAAATACAAATTCCACATCACCTCTCCTCCAAAATCCTTGGAATTTTTTTTTTGACTATTTTGTTTGATCAGTCATACAGACCTTCTTGCTCCCAAATATCAACAAGAAAGTCAATCATTTCCTATCACAGTAAAAAAAAAATATTGTAATCAATTAGTGATATGTTAGAAAAAAGGGTGAAGAACTAAGTTTAGAGAATCATACTCTCATAGGGATGCGTTGGGGAAAGGGCTTGTTGCTCCCAAGTAGGCTGTCGTAGGTGGCATTGGAACTGTGGAACATAAGCTCAGAATTAGAGGTTGACAAACACTTATAAAAAAGGACAAAACCTAAATGCAGTTCCTAAGATGCTTTTGATGTTGTTATCTAATTAGACTTAGAATTTTATCTTGGTAATTTGCATAACAAAGTTTACATTACCAAAGTGGAACTCTAATTCTAATTAGAAAACACCATAGAAGTACTTAAAGTACTGCATCTAAGTTTTGTTTATAAAAAAAAAAAACTATAAAGTGAATGCTAACATTGATCCCAACTTTCTTGCCTCTTGTTTTATCTCCTTCCATGTATCAAGAATGCTCAAGCTCATGTTCAACATTGCAATTTTTATGATAAAATTAATAACCCAAAAAAAGTAAAACTATTCCACATTGAAAATATTAAGGAAAAAAAAAATGTACTATGTAGAGCGTAAAAGCTTGATCAATCATCAATGTGAAAATAAGCACCTGCTAGACAGCTAAAATATGCTCAGACAATCAAAAGTATTGTGAGCATAGATGGGTGCTTCTCCCAGGGGAGGGGAAAACTTAGCATGAAAATAGCAGAAAAACGGACTATTATATTACTAGTTAGTGTAGAGAAGCAAATTATACATTGAAGTAATTAGCCACAGCCACAGCAAGTTTCATTCCTCATCAGCTTAAGTATGCATGAAAGGAAAAGGGAATACAGTTGCAAGTCAAGACTTTTAATTAAGACTTTACTGCAGAATGCATATATATTTTTTACCTTATTCTTGGTTCTTGAATTTCTGTGATACTCTTAGACCTTTTGTTTCCAACCCATTGTTGCCTTACCTGGTTCCAGAGAAGAAGCCCTGCATAGATCAAACTTTTCTGTCATTTCATACGAAATTATTCAAAAGAATTATGCATACATATCAACTAAAATCCTGAAAACTAGTTTTTAATTTTTAAGTTCCAGAAACAGTAATTACACATAACTAAATTGACTGCAATACTACATCAAGATTAAAGAAATTACAGTTTACAAAAAAAAAGAAAATAGAGAAAGGGATATTTTCTCCTCTCTCTCCCTCTCTTCAGTAAGAGCATGAAAGGAAAAAGGGAAAAAGGGAAAATGAAAGTGAAGCTGCATTTCAAAATGAGCATAAGAAGATGGCATTCAAGCTATTTTAAGGAAATTAAATGGTAACTGTTCCTTGAGGTTCAAGGAGTTTCATTCAAACATTGCATGAAAATATTAAAGAGTGTTTGCAACACACTCTAACATTATTCTTCTAACATAGTTTCTACTGTTGGCTAAAATTTATTAAACATCATCAAATCATGAATGAGGCTCACTAAATAAGAAGTGAAACCCACCAAATTTTGTAATTTCCAATAAATTTCAATAAATAGTAGAGAGTGTGTTGCTAGCATTTCTCAATACTAAAACATCTGACACTTAGCAAAGCACATAGAAGTCCCCAATAACTCTATTTACAATTAAGCAAGATTGTTTCCACAGAAGAGAACCAACAGATAATAAACATATAACAGCAAACTTGCCATGGTTGACAAATTCAGGAGGACCACTTTGACTGCCTCCACTACTTTGAGGATCAGAAGGATTATTTGGCATTCCGATTGACGAGATGCTTCTCTGCGACTGAGCTGCACTATCGTCTAATAATTCAAAGTTGCTGCTGCTCCAGAAATCTGCTGATCCATCCACTTTAGTCACTGTTTCACCTTGAGTTCTTAGTCTTTTAGAAGCTTCATCCATTGCATTAATCCCTGGAGTTTTTTTGCAGCATCCAAGACAACCTATATTCTGTTGTAAAACAGGTTAAACCATAAGTATGATTAACACCAACTATTAATAACATTCAGTCTACCAGGTTGAATTAAAAGATGATGTTGATAATAAAGAAGAATTGCAGGTACCAATTATAACACAAGTTAAAACAACACAACCTAGCAAGAATGCATCACTCAGTTTATAGTACTTATACTTAAACAATACTTTAAAAGGCAAATAAAACAGAGAGACACAATACCCTACTTTCTAGGTATGTTCACTTGTTAATTATCTTTATATCATTTGATATTTGTGTTGGAGGATTTCTTAGATCAATAGCAATTACAGATTTGAACTTCCTCATAACTAATTTTTATATTTTCCTCCGTTCACAGGTTTATAATTTGTTTATTTGTTTACAGTCAAAGTCTAACAAAGAAAATTATGCAACACAAATACACGATTATTTGTAAAATCAAAGATTCTGGAAAAATGATCTAAAAACTTAAATATGGCCATCAAGTTAGAACCAATACTCTAGTCTTGGATTTTTTCCCTATCAATTGAATCTTCAGTTACCTGAATTTACATTTGAACAAGAATAAATTGAAACAAACCCGTGCCTAGAACAGCAACAAGGGTCACTGTTATAGATATATACAAGCACTATTGTAAATGCAAATCTAGAATAAGTTGCTATCATGCACTGTTAGTGATGATGTAGCAACTGTTTTAACATGACATCAAGGGAAACAAATAGGGAAAAAAAGGGAGCCTAAGTATGATGTGTCTAGTTTGGAATCAAGATACAAATGCACTTTGACAGCAAGATAGAAGCAAAAAAGGGTGTGTCCAAAACTATGCAATAAGGTCCCCAATTAAAACCTTATTCCCTTCTTCTCCAATAAATGGAGGAAAAAAAAAAAGATGTATGCAACTAATGTAACAATACTAAAACCCTATGGTACTTGTCTTTAATTCTTATAGATAAAAAAAAATGTAACAATACTAACGTAGCAATAAAATTCCTGAAATTAAAATTAGCATAAAACAAGTGTCACTTACACAGAAAAGCCGCTTGCATTTGAGCTTTAACTTATCCATGGAAGAAAGCACAAGAACACGAAACCGAAAGCAGGCACCACAAAACACTAAAAATGAGGGGCAGTGGGGTTTCTTCCCAAAGCATCTAATCAATGGTGCTAATAAGCAACCCCTAGAATACATATCTCTTACGAAACTCTATAACAGAAGCAAATTGTATGTATCTTATACTAACTTCCAAAGAATCCAATGAAAAGAATGACAAACAACAAAAAAGGCCCATCAGGTTACCCTATTGACATATGTTATGCTTGCTTAAAAACCAAGCAAGTACAAGCAAAGATTCCTAAACGTGATTAAAAAAGTAGTAGAAACTACAGAGAAGAACCTTAACATACCCAGAAAGATTAAAAGATGAAAAGCAATAAAAAATTTCAAATTTCTAGAAAATAACCACACAAAAGCAGCAACCTCACCTTAATCAAGAAGACAACTTGTGATTTTGGATCTCTCATATTGCACTCATTTTCACTCATTGCTAGACATAACCTCAATACTCACTTAGTGAAACAAAACAAAATTATACAATTATAAATAATACATTAAAAAAGTCATTTCCTTGCAGATTAAGTAATAAGTGGGGCAGTAAAAGTCAAATTCAAATGGAAAATTCAGTACTTTTTTTTTCTCAGTTGCCAAACAAAGACAAGCAACAAAGAGAGCAAAATACTCACCCCATGCACGCCAAAGACCAAAGGTGGAACGTACCTACAGAAATGCATTTGCACAAGTCAAAGAAGAGAATTGTCACAAAAAAATTCTGAATTCTAGAAGGGGGAGAATTCAATGCTGCATGCAGATTGATAGTATTGAAAAATAATAAAAAAGTAGAGAATTTCTTAGACTTTAATAAAAGAAAAGGAGGGGGGGGGGGGGGGGGGGGACATAAAGCTAGCAAATATTCTAGTTGTTTTGTTCTTGAAAATAATGAAAGAGTGGCATGTTTGGTTGCGGAGAAATTGTAAGGTAACCTGAACCATGACATTTTGGCCCTTTTGGTCGGAAACACAACCAAATGAATTTTGGCTCACGTGTTTAGATTATTATTTAAATTTTGGAGAAAGAAGGTTGCTTAGAAATAGGGGTGGAAATGGGCTTCACTTATTAGATTTTATAGTTTGATACAAATTAAAGGTCGGAGCTTAATTTGAATATAGGGTTAGCTTTAAGTAGAACCGTCAAAATGGGTTAAAATTTGTGAGTCAACCCGGTTCACCACGGGTTTGTGTGTTAAGTTGATACAAGTTAGCCTATTCTAGTTATTCAAAAAATCTGACCTGGCCCACCTATGATCTGGTCCATCGAGTTAAACTTATGGTGGGCCAGATCGGCCTGCGAGTTACCAATATCAATATGATTTGGCTTCTTCTTCGTCCTGAATGCGAAAGCTGCTTTTTGTGGACACTTGTTCTCGAATCTCGATTAAGTGCAGGGGTTTTTTAGGTTTGTCTCCAAAATACAGTTGTGTGGCTGGGTGTTTTGTTATTGTTTTTTTTTTGGGCCAAACACTAATTTGATTTTCTGTATCTAGGCCTTATCATTACTAAACTCTTACATACCTTGTGCTAAGTTTGGTTTTAGATTAATAATATATCTTTTTGCTTATAAAAAAGAGTAATGAAATTATGAAATCAATAATAGAGACATAAAATAATGTTCTAATTGTGAATTTACAATCCTATATTGTCTACTTTGGACAATTCAAAAAGTTGTATACTATGTTGAACACAATATACAAAGTAGTTCTTGAATAAGAAAATGAAGTAAATACATGTCAAGTGTCTACGAAGTCAAGTTTAATCCTTTTGTGTCACTCTGAATCTCACTTTCCCTAACATGACCTAGGTGTTTTGGGATATTTAAGACTCAAATAAGAATGTCATTATGTGATCAACAATTTCTCCTCTTGAGACATATTGTGATAAGGTCTTCTAAGGTAGTTCTCCTTCACTCTCTTTTGTTCCACATCTATGTGATAATAAAACTCCTTGTGATCAACAACTTTCCCTTATGAGTTGATTTATTCATTTTTGTGTAGAGGTTTTGTCTAAAGAAAATATTGTGGAGTCTTTATGAGATATATATATTAGGAGAGTTCTTTTAAAAGTTTATGTAAATTGCATTTATAGGAGTTGTCTGCATTAACTTAATTTAGTAACATGATATGCATTTGGTTAGATTGGTGAAAGTTGAAGATTTTTCACGAGCTCCAACTGTAACTTTAACTTGGTCTCTTTCTTCATCCATTTTCACTATCAACCCTCGTTCTCTTTTCTAAAGATCTTATTTGAGTTCTAGACATATATAATATATATCAATATGAGAGTTGAGGTTTTTGTTGGCGGTGTTAATAGAAAAAAGTGGGGTTTGTAAAGCGTTGAGATGGATCGTTCTGCGATCATTGTTGGGCCGGGAATGGATATGTCGATCGTACATGATAGTGACGGGTATGGGCTTGTCCTTAGTTATAGGAATTTTGGGGCAGCAAGGCTCATGAGGGACAAGCACACTATCATGTTAATTTTAGTTGTCTATTATTATCTATTATTGTTCATTTCATTAATTAGATGTAAGGTTCAATAACGAAGTTTATGGATATTATCAAATCAAGTGAAGATGCCTTTCCTATAAAGGTTTTTCTTTTATTCTCTTTCATTCTTTTTCTCTCCGGTTCGCATAGTGAGTAGAATATTTATATATAGGTACCTTACATGTTTTGACAACATATACTTCTTTGAGCATTTTGACCAATAGCATAAGATGTATAAGGCTTAAATATGTTTTTAGTCCTTTAAAGTGGGGTTAATTTTTTTTAGTCCTTCAAAATTGAAATTACTTTTTTTAGTCCCTGAAAAAAAAACATCTCATTAACTGCTTTAAAAATCGCTTTAATTTTTTTCATTGACTTGATTCTGGTAGTTTTAAACGGTTAGAAATCATACTTTAAAATTTAAAATAGAAAATCAATTTTTGACAATCAAAAGTCGTCACAAATTGTAAATTTTTTATTTTTCGTTTGGCTTACACTGTGGAGAGGGATTAAAAAGAGCATTATGTGAATTCTAGGAACTAAAAAAAGTGACTTTATGTTTGGAAGACTAAAAAAAAAAAACCAAATTTAAGGGACTAAAAACATATTTAAGCCGATGTATAATATAAGAGTTCACATTATCCACCTTGGTTAATTTGCTAAATTAAGAATAGACAAATAGTACATTCATCCTTATCTTTCATTAAAATATATTTAACACTATGTGCCAAAAAAATATTTAACACTTATCTTTCATATTAATTGAATATTACTTTCAAAAAAAACATTAATTGAATATTATGCATTCACTACACCATTCTATAATTCTATCTATCTATCTAATAAAAGGTCTTCCACTATAATAACCATGTGACATTTTTTAATTTTTAATTTATTACTTCATTTATTTTCTTTTATTAACCTTTCATCTCTCCCATTTAAATATTTATTGAATTTTCACATTTATAAAGTTTTTATTTTCAATAATTACCTTTTTTTTCTTCTAAATTTTAAATAATTAAAATCAAAAGTACACATTTTCAATAAGTTAAAATTCATGCTTATTATACACGCACACACATACAATTATATATTAATCTTAAATAAATATAAATGAAATATAAGTTTGTATAATACTCATTTTAAATTTTGTTTATACTTATAATACTAGTATAAAGAAAATCACACCTTTTTAATTTTTTTATTTAATTACCTTTTGCAAAGTTTGAATTGTTTTTTATATGAGTTTTTTTTTAAAAAATAATCCCTTCAAATATTCTCGTTTAAAAGTGACAATTCGAATTCATAATATAGTACTACTAGATTTGATTATTTACTCCGTTAGAATCTCTCTACCAGTTAACAATTAACATTAACATGTTGTTGGTCCGACTAGAATTCGACTCGATCTCTTAAGTAAGATTTCGATTCAAATATTGTGATGGAAAAAACGTGATTGCGAAAGAAAACTCACTCACTAAAGTGACCAGCCAAGCCAAATTTTTTGACAAAGATTAATTATCAATAAAATTGGTAATCTTTGGCATCAATGCTATGATAAGAAAAAGAAACTCTACCGACGAAACTTATATTGTCAGGAGTCAACAACGAGTCGACTACGCATACCAAAGTCTTGGTCTCGCAGAAGTTATAACGTGCCCCACGGGTTAGGTCATTTATTCATTTGCTTCCTTTGCTTCTTTTTTTCTACGTTGGGGCTGCAGAGAGTTGAGAAGCATGAAAAGTCATTTGTTAGTTGTTACGTAAAATCGCATAGATTGGCATTTGGCAGCCATAGGGTTTGACCTTTTCAATGTAAACAGCTCTGTGTTTGGTAACCATCTTTTTCCTCTATTAATTTTGTTTTCTTCATTTAAACTTTTTTAAAGGTTTATTAATTGTTAGTTCGATCTTGTCGTCCACATTGGCACAATATTCTTTGGCTTAATTATTTCTAGTTTTGCATCATTCATCTTAGGAAAAGAGGTGTTTTCCGTGGTGTTAATGAGAATGGATTATTATGTATGTCTAATTGACCTACAAGGGACAAATGTTTGATTCTAGTGTGGATAACCACAACGGCATGCAGCAACTCTTATATTCCTATTAAGAATCTTTGTTGTTTAAGTACCAAAATTAACATTTGATATATAAAGTTAATTACGTGTGAATGGGCACTAGTTAAGGTTGTTATTCGTAGGAGTACAAGTTGAAAGAAATTTTGCAAAATACGGACCATTTTGTTTGGATTATTATGCTATTGGTGCGAATTGTATTTATCAACTGTGCTGAAAATTTTGACTATCTTTGATTCGATTTCCCTCTCAACTAAGTTTTTTTTTTTTTTTTTTTTTAAATTACAGGACTTAAACTCAAGAGTCAAGACTTTACTTAAAGAATTCGAGTTCAGTTCCACTTAAAATAATAACGTGTTGGCTGTAAAATACAAGAGTGAGAACAAATATTATAATAATTTATCTGAAATTGACATATATATATTGCTTTAATTTCTCAAACATATTTCATGTTAGAAACTTAGAATATTTTTTTTATACGGATCAATAATTAACAAAATCATGTTTGGTAATAATTGAATTAGATCATGCTCCAACGTGAGTTGATGGAAGAGCTTACATATTTTAATTTATACTTAAAATTATATTATACTTATTGTTAATTTAAAGTTTTAAAAAGGGGTGGAAATAATAAACTAATAATTTAACTCAGTCATTTGGTATAAATACTTTTAAAATAAAACACTAATCTCTAAATAAATATTGACTGCTTGACTAGCCTTATTTTATTTTATAAGATAAAAATACTCAATTTTCATGTAAAAGAAATAAAACTTATTGGCATTTTAGTTGTTGATACTTTTACTCATTTAACAAATAAAGCAATAGAAGAATTTGATTTTAAAGAAGAAAAAAGATATTCATATTCAGTTTTAATCAAGAGAAAAATTAAATATTATGAATTCTTAATTATTTGATTTATATTCAATTCATGTAATATAAATTATGTTGTATAAAAGTTATAATTTAATTTGATAAAAAGTTTTAAAATAAAATATAAAATAATAAACTATAATTTTAATAAGCAAATTAATACATAATTTATAACATGATATTTCATTAATTAATGCATAGTGAAAAAAAATAACATTTTCAATCAACACATAATTTGAAAAAAAAAATTCAAATTACGTGTTAATTTTTCATTTCAACTTTATATGTGATTACATGTTATGTATATTGCATGTGTTATATTATTTAATTAACGAATTATATAAAATGAATTATATGTATCATTTAGATCATATAAAAGAATTGCTTTTCAATAATAAAACTAGATGAATATATTTGTAGTAATTAATTTTGTATTTGGAATAATAAATTGTCGAGAAAAAAATTAGATAATAAAAGTTACCAAAAAATTAAGTTGACAGCATTTAATTTTAAGCACCAAACTTTTACTTATCTAGAAAGAGTTGTTTCCCTTGGAAAAATTAATAAAAGATTATAAGCATATCCTCTAACAAATATCAAACAAAAAATAAAGAGTATCTTTAACATTTTTTTTACACAATAAAACAAATAATCCATTCCAAACACATTTGAGTTTTCAATGAGATCATTTGATAGATAATTATCTTCTATAATGGAAAAAACATGGTTGGAACTTTGGAGGCTCGCAACGATACTGATATGCAAATCATTCATCTGACTTTGATATAAAGGTGAAAGACTAATCGAACCATTAACTGGAGTTGATTCTTTCCGAAGTTTCCTCATGATTAACTGGAGTTTGTAGGTGAGTTCTATTAGGTAATGCCAATAATTTTACTATGACAAAATAATGGAAGTATCATTCACATCTTATTATCTATGTGAGAAATCACAAAATTCATAAATAATATTACCTTCGTCCCTATATATAAGACCTTTCAAAGGTGGCCAATTAGGTTCTTCGATAGAGATTATTTATTGACAAAGTCAGTAGATACTTCACACTAATGTCATGGTAAAAAAAAGACTCCTATAATAACTGAAATTCGACTGTTAGGTATTTCTAACTATTCACTTAAGTAATATTTCTTTTTTGAAAAATAATTTTTAACCAACAAGTTAGGAAATATATATCCTTAGTAGAAATGAAAAATTATTTTTGTTTTTCCTTCTTACCTTAGTTTATCTATCTCAATTAATATAGTAGAATAATTTCTAATTGGCTTAACTGCACTTTTGGTCATCCAATAATGTAATTGTGCAATTTTTGTCTCCTAAGTTTCAATTATTCGAATTGGGTCGATCCTCTAGGTATCACAATAATGTGATTTTTATTTCTTTGTTAGTCTTCCATTAAATATTTAACATATTTTGGTGACATGACACTGAATAATGATATGACGATGACATGACTACTGACGTGTACATATATGCTGGAGTGATTTAATTACTTTTGATCCCTCATATATCATTATTGATCATGAGGAACCAAATTGCAATTAAGTCACGTCAGCATATGTGTCATGCAATATGTTAATTGCCACATCAGCATGCAATGCCACACTAGTAAAAGTTGTTAAAAAATAAAAAGAAAATTGATAAAGGAGGTAAAATCATCAAAATTGATTGCAATACTTGAGAATCCACTTTATGCAATTGGTACATGACGAAATCAAAATTACACAATTATAATAAAGTCTTTATAATTTCAATTAATTATCCTTTAAAAAAAATAATTTCAATTCATTATGATGAATCACTGAATCAAGGTGGTTGAGTATCAAGAAATTGTCAAAACACATTAATTATCTATGTTTTGTTTTGTTCTTTACCTTAAAAAAAAAAAAAAAAGAAAAGCCACCCGATGAAAACTTAAAAGTCCACAATTTCGCCCCTCAACTCAACAATAAATTGAAGTACCAAAAGCTCCAAAGATAGACACCTGTTGTCCCGTGGTTAGGCAAATAAAATGCTAAAATAGTCAAAGGATGATGTACCCCCTCCTTGTCTCAAAACAAGTCCAATGATCAAATCCTGTTCACAAAAAAGGAATTTTAATCACACACTTATTTTTTAATATTTTATTTTTTTAAATAAATTCTATTTATGTCCCCATTAAATAGAAAATAATCCAAGATAAATTCATATAAAATTTATTCATTAATTAAAATGTATTACTAATGTGTTTTGGTCCACTTTTCATATGTCATAGGGTCACAAGATGGTTCAACACCTAAAGTCAAAGTACTCTCGCCAACATCATTAAATCACCACAATAGCCGGAGGAAAAACGATCCATGCGGAAGTTAATCTTCCGTGTATGATTGAAACGTTACTTAATTACTACTTTGTCCATAAAATAAATAAATACGTATTTTATTTTAGACAATTTTGTAGTACTATAATGTGTGAAATCTATAAAATGTTGTGTTTTTCAATAAAAAGCTCAACCAATATTAAAGAGTATATGTTAGACAAGGTTTTGTTATCATGCCTCTTATTACATACTATGTTTTTTTTTCTTTTCAAGAATATCTTTTTTAGAATTATCTGTTTCCTTAGAATATTACCTGTCTTTTGAGACCGGCCGGTGAATTAATCTATTACACTTCTAGAATGTCTTCGACTCATTTGATTCAAATATTGCAAATGAAGGATATATATTTAAAAGTGGTATATTTATCCCTTAAAAAGCATTTGCTCTCATTTATAAATGTTTTTTTTTGTTTGTCTGATCTGAGGATCAAAACAATATAATGATAATTCATTTTAAGTTATTTTCTCTTCTAATTATTTATTCTCAACTCCTAATATTATAAACATTATTTCATGTATTATGTATATATAATATATATCCCTTGCTACTTTCTGTGGGAGCTCAATTTACAATTCCCTGTGAATATATATGGTGTACGTTAAATTCATATAAGAAAATATATTCAACTTTTTGTCATTTTTTTCTTTCAAAAATTCTGTCATGAAAATTTGACAAAAAGCAATTACTACTTTTTTTTTTTGCTTAATTACCACTTTGGTCCCCAAATTATTTAAAATACTTCAATTTGGTCCCTAAATTTTAAAACGCGTCAATTTGGTCACCAAATTTTTAAAAATGCATTAATTTGGTTATTTTCGTCCAATTGGAGTTGACGCTGTTAATAATTTGGATCCCAATAAGCAAGAAGACTAGATAAGCCTTGCCAATTTGGTCTCAAATTATTAACGGCGTTAATTCTAATTGGACAGAAAGGACTAAATTGATGCATTTTTAAAAAATTGGGGACCAAATTGACATGTTTTAAAATTTGGGGACCAAATTGAAGTATTTTAAATAATTTGGGGACCAATTTGGTAATTAAGCCTTTTTTTTTTTTCTCAAAATAAATTAATATAAACATGCACAATCCACAAGCTGGCCAAAGAATTAATACTCTTACTGTCTAACAAAAGAATGAAAAACATTACAATATGATCATGCAATAAAATTTTTATTGGAGGATTCAAATGCAAGAGAAAATCTTACTTTTTTTCTTTCAATTTTGGAGCACACAGCTAGGTTGCGCTGTTACTTTTGTGGACAGAACAGAAGAAAGGAGCCCTACCGGTGTTGCTCATTTATTTAAGTTGTTAAGAAGTCAGGGATTTATCGAAACATTGCAGGTGAAACTTTAAATGCATATCTGCACTACAGTTTCAAAAAGAATTCTTAGGTGGATAAAAGAACATCAGAAATTAACTTCATTCAATAACTGACTGCAAAAAAAGTGCAAATACATAATATAGTAGATATAAGTGTCTTAAAATATTTGTTAGTAATGATTTAAAATTTAAAAAGGATTAAATAGAAAATAATACTATATACTTTTTAATAAATTAAATGCTATATATTTATTGAAATTTTTATATTCTTTAACAAATATTCTTTAAACGCATAACCTAGAAATATATTTTCAAAATGACTTATTATAAGGCTTTATGAATATTTAATGGTAAATATACTATTTGTTTTGTTTGAATCACAGGCTAGGCATGCACTACGCGCTTTCTGCAAACCTTCGAGTTGGATCCTAGTTGATTGCTCTGAATCATCTGATTGATTGAACCCTAATAAGAAGAGCGAGAGGGATGTTATTTGCAAGAAATTTGAAACTCAAGTTAATTTGGTTAGAGTTAATTAAATTAATTAGAGTAGAAGTCAATCTTAGAATGTGAAGTTCCATTACCTTTATAGGTCTCCCCTTAAAAGTTGATTATATAAAGCAATTATTTTCCTTATAATAAGATAATTATCTTCTCTTGGAATAGTCGATCTTTGAATTATATCCTCCAGTTATTAGGGTTTTCTATAATCTTGTGTTGGTTGTTTCATCTTAAACCTACAAACTAGACTACCTACTTGTGATCAAATGGATGGATGTCTATTAACTCACTAAGGTCGAGTTAATGATGGTGAAGATTTTGAATAGTAAGTATAAACTCAGATTTCAGGTATGTATGAATTAATGATTAGGGTGCCAACATAATTGGAATGTTAGGTACTGATTTGATGTCTTGTATATCATTTTCAAAAAAAGTATAAATTCAGATTCCAATCTCGATGCGATTATTGTACAAAAAAAAAAAAAAAAAGTGTTTATTGAACCTTACACTGGATCTAGGTTAAGCCAGATCCAAAACACCAACCAATCTATTTCAGACATTAGTTATAAAAGTAAAATTAAAACATTTCTTTTTTTTTGAAAAAAAGTACTAGTATTATTATGCAGAAGCTATGAAAAATTATGTTTTTTGAAGCTTACGAAAAGTTATTAGTAGTAATATTTATTTTTGTAAATAACGTAAAACATTAATTTAATTTAATATAATATATACTTGGCATCCTGCATTAATTAATTAGCTGGACCAGATCTGATATTGAATGGAATGCCTAATTATTTGTCCAACGCCAATTCCCACTTCCCCACCAATCCACCGACAATCTATATAAATCTTGCAAGGGCACTATCACAATCTCACTATAAGTCTCCCACATTTGGCAATATTGTACTATCCCAACCCCATATTTAATTTCTTGCATCTATTACCTCGTACTTAGGTTCTCTTCATTCACTCTTCTCCACATTTCTCTACCAAATAATACCCTTTTGCTCACGCAGAGTACCATACCCACCACACAAAGCCATCCATCATGGTACAAGCAAAGAAGTTCAGGGGAGTAAGGCAGCGCCAATGGGGCTCGTGGGTCTCAGAAATTCGTCACCCATTACTGTAATTACCTCATCAAACACCATACTTTATGCCTTTTAACTCATGCAAACTATAAAATTATGTTTCTATGTTCATAATCAATCTCACACACACAGTTCATGTACTAATAGTTAGTTGTTAGTTTTGTCCTTGTTAGGAAATGAAATTGTTAGTTAGTGTGTTTGGTTTCACGTCTCAGACGTAGTTTTTCACGTCTAATAAGAAGTTAATAGTTACAACTTCTATATCTCAGACATGATGTTTAAGAGGGATTTTCTAGTCTAAGATTGGTATATACTATTAGTGCATCATTCTTTTAATATGATACATTAAAGTATTAATATAGACCTATATAATATTTATAGTATCTGTTGATCAATTTCAGTTAAACAAAGTTTATATTAACTGAGATTTTTTTTGAATGGACAGGAAGAGAAGGGTATGGCTAGGTACATTTGAGACAGCAGAGGCTGCAGCAAGGGCATATGACCAAGCAGCCATTTTGATGAGTGGTCAAAATGCCAAGACCAATTTCCCTACACCAATGAATCAACCTGATCAAGGTGCTACTTCTTCTCCTAATTGTGTAGACCCTTTCTCATCTCCCAATGTTCTTTCTGAGCATCTGAGTAGAAAGCTCAAGAGGTGCTGCAAAGACCCTTCTCCATCCCTCACATGTCTGAGGCTAGATGCTGACAATTCCCACATAGGAGTGTGGCAAAAGGGTGCAGGACCACATTCGGACTCTAATTGGATCGTGAGGGTGGAGCTTGGAAAGAAACATGGAGAGGGTGAATCAAGTGTATCATCATCAGCAGGGTCACCACCAAAAACTGGTGTTGATGGTGATGGTGATGGTGATGGTTATGGTGATGAAGAGGATAGAATTGCCATGCAGATGATTGATGAGCTACTTAATTGGAATTATCCATGTGATTCAAGTAATTAACCTTTAGGATTAAAAATAGAAAAAAAAAAGAAGCAAAAAGGAACCTTTTGTGTCATAGTTATTGAAATAGCTAGCTTTTTAGAAAGTAGGTTTGGGTTTAACTCAGTCCTACATTTTCTTCTATCTTTATCATATGCTTTTTTTGGCTTGTGTAAAAGTGATGGTTGTTGATACTCTCATATTGCTCTATGATGTTAATACCATATGCACTATACTGGGATCAAGTTACTTAAAGGGGGTACGTTGAAATTAATTACGAAACAATATGTGGATAAATCATGCAAAGGAATTTAATCAATCTGTGTCTATTTTAATTTTGTTTTAATATACTCTATATGTCGACAAGTTTTAATTAATATGAAATGGAAAATAAATTTGATAAGAAAAAGGTTAACTTACGTAGTACAATTTAAAAGTATTAATTTGAAAAGAATAAGAAATTTTGAACGTAAAAAATTTAAAATTATTAATAATTTTAAAATTTTGAAAACATAAAAAGTATGATGAAATTATGTGTCTTTAAGGAGAAAAAAATATAAGATTGGATATATATATCTAGAAATGAAGGTTATTTATTTATTTATAAATAGAGGTGGATAAGTCAAAATTTTCTTAGTGAATCATAATAATTTTCTGAAGTTCTATAGAAAAATTATTGAATAATTTTTATATCTTGATTCGATAAATATATATTTTTATTTAATATTTTACTATGTATTAAGAGAATAATTAAAAATAATTTAAAAATATAACAAAATCATTTTATAATACTATGTGTAACTAATGCGAGGGAGTTATATATCCCATTTAGAAATTTAATTTTTTATTTTCTTTGTTATTATCATATGTGTTTGGACCAATGAGCATAGGGTTTAATAGAACAAGTTAATTTCTTACAATACGATAAATTAATGTTTGAATTATTGTTGGAAAATGTGTTCCCTTTGTTGTTCAACCATGTGTTTGAACAAGATTGTTTTCGAAAGAATGTAGTTGTAAGAAAAAAAAAATCACGTGTTAAAACTTAAAACCAACACTCTTTATTTTTACTTGTCAAACATGACAATTTAAACATTTTCTGGATTATGATATTAAGCCAATATTTTGAGGAGATAATTATCTTAATATGTGGTGCCAGCAATATATTTTTTAATACACTTCTTTTAATATTTTTATTATTAATTAAAATATATTAGAATTTGTAAAATTATGAATAAAGTTTATTAAGTAAGAATCACAATTTTTTTTTGATTTCTAACAAATTTCTGTTAATAATGAAAAATGTGTTAGAAATTAAAATATGTTAGTAACATTTCTCTTATCTTGAATGCAAGACGTTGATGCAAGATGTTTCGAAATCTGGCCAACATTCAGGCTAGCCAATGTAGCTTGCCATATCTCAAATTTGCATACTGTTTCATTAACAAATCTGTCCCTATATTACAATATTTAAAATGACAAAAAGAAAAGGATACAATTGGCTCACTTAAACTAACAGATTTATGAATGAAAATATTTTACAACTAAAATTTGAGTACCAAAATATACAAAACATCACAACAGTTTTCTTCTTCTTCTTCTTCTTCTTCTTCTTCTTCTTCTTCCTTTTTTTTTTAAAAAAAAAAAACCATATATGAGGATCACCATATGCCAGAGTCCATTTAACACCAATTTTAAATGAATACCCTGAAATAAAGAGAGAATGGAACCGGACAATTGTATTAAAGTCTTTTGGTCTACATTTACTATATGCAACCAGCTGCCACTAAGTCTACGATACCATAAAGAAGAAATTGACATAACGGGGCAGTTAAGATGCAAGTCGTTGGCAATCAATAAATGCTTCCTGCATCATGGGGCAAATATTATATTGTCTGTGTATTTATTTATGGCTTAATTGTAGATTTTACCATTCAATTTTTATAATTTTGTAAATTTTATCATTCAAGTTTTTTTTTTACGAATTTTACCACTTAACTTTCATAATTTTATGAATTTTATCACCTAAGTTTTTTTTTTACGAATTTTAGCACCCAACTTTCATCATTTTACGAATTTTACCACCTAAGTTTTCAATTTTTGCGCATTTTACCACCATGATGTTTTTTTTTTTGAATTCTTTAACTTTTTTTTGGTAAAATATCAGAGTGGTAAAATGTGCAAAAATTGAAAACTTGGATGGTAAAATTTGCAAAGTTAAAATTTAGATGATAAAATTTACAAAATTATGAAAATTGAGTGGTAAAATTTGTAACTAAGCCTTTATTTATTTACATTTTCTTTATTACAGTTATTGTGGAAATGATATGTGCAAGTCACGTCAATGATCACGTAAAAGTCTTTCTCTTTGAACATTTTTGCAGAAGTCAACTCTTACTATTTATTTCCCAGATTCTCAGACACAGACACACACAAAAAAAAAAAAAAGAACTTACTAGTATTTATTGGAGAATTAGTTTTACACATTAATTAAGTTGGTGCCGTACGTATCTTGAAGCTTTCTCCATTTTGAAAATAATAATAAATCCATTTTTTAAATAAAATAATATGGTATCTTTTTAAAATTATAAATTAAACAATAAAAATTGTAAATTGAATGATAAATAATAATAATTTTATTGTTCACTTTAATATTAAATATAAAGCTAGTAGTTAAAAATGATAATGAAATGCTCGTTTTATTCAAATAGAGTATCGAAATTTTGATCTATTAAAAAATATCATTTATTAATAGATATTTATTAAGATTACCTCCAATAATATAATTTTAACTTAAATTATATATAGGGTTGATATTGTAAGTTGAAACTTATGATATGATGCATTATTATAATATTTGATGTATTAATAATGTATATCATTTTTCTATATTAATAGAATTATCTATTAGTATGATGTATCATTTTTTTTTTGTTAAAATGTTTATAATATTGATAATATAATTTTTATAATTAGATAAAAGTTCTATCGATGGAAGCTAAATCAACGACAAACCATAATAACTACATGACATCTTTTTATAGAGATGCCTAGCGGGAATTTTCAATTTTATACAAAAGGAATAGCAGCCACAAATGATCAAAAAAGGAATAGCAGCCACACAAATGAATCTGTTTTCATGAAATAAGTGACTAATCCAATCAAGAACATTGTATTCATGCTCAGAAGTCATAACTCAATCCTAAACATGTGGCTGTTGTTTTTTTGTCTTTGTTGGACCATGGGACTAGTCTCGTTATGTATTAATGAATTAGTTTTGCACTACTAATTACTCTACAAAAAGAATATCACATTCAAAAATATAGGATTAAATATGATTTTGTTCCTCCAAATAGAAATCACAACGAAATAATGAATAAAAAAACTTTATTGACAAAAATAGAAATCGTCACAAAAATTTATTTATTTCGTAAAACATTATGGTTACCAAAGTTTATTTGTTTCTTTCGATGCCAGATGTTGTCTCTTGCTCCTCCCCAAACAACGTCACCTCAAACTTAATCATTTCAATTGAGTATATGGATGTTTAATTAGATTAAAGTTTGCAAATTTAAATTTGAGTTAAACTTAAATTTACAAATTTGCAAAAACAATTCAAATCTTATTTTTATAGAAAATTAATTTTTTAAGTAAAATTTTAATGTATAAGTGTATTTTTGAGGATAACTAAATATATTACAAAACTGAATTTATTCTCTAAAATGAGTCTGTAGCATTCCAAATGAAAACCGAACGGATAAAAAAAAAAAATGAAAACCGAACATAACCTATACTGGTGTATTGCTTTCTCTGTAGTGTTAAGAAAAGGTTAACTAGGAACCTTTCCAACCATTGCACCCTTTGTCTTTTTGGAAGCCTCACAACACCCAATTAACCAAAGGGTCCCAACACCAAAGCCATAACATTCACAACTCCCACCACCTTAATGCTCTCACTCGGGTTACAGGAATGAGTTACCAAGCCCATTGGTATGTGTTGAATGCTTTCTATTTTTATTTATTTTAAGTCACTTAGAATTTCAGAGGAGAGAGAGACTTTGTTTTCTGATTTGAGTGAAACTTTTAAGAAAGAGAGAAGAACATGTTAAAGTTATACTAAAAATTTAGAAATATTATTTAATTAATTATATTATCGGCTCAATCAGAATTAATCAAACCTTAAACCATTAACTTTATTGGCTTAATAATCAATTTTTTTTTTTGGTAACAAGCTTAATATAATCAATCTGATTTTGTTAAAAATAACAATAGTTAGAAAAATCCTTTTAAACGATAAATAGTCTTCTGGAAATTAGATTTTGAATTGAATGTCAATTGCATATAGAGAATGTATTAGCATCTTACAACATTCGTTCTAAAATGGTTAGTCGTTCTAATCAAATGTGTAAAATTAAGATACGTTTAAAACCGCTAATAAACAAAAAAAAAAGGAATTAAATTTAAATGAATAAATTAAATATTTAGAATGAAAATTAAATTTAACTAGATATATAGTTTGATTCTTACTCTATTCTAAACTGTGTGAATCACTCAATTGTGTTTTGATTTCATATGTCGTGATTCAATCTTGTTCTATATATATGTTTAATGTATTTGATATGATGGAAATCAACCAATTGAACTTAGCTCAGAGTTACACTTGGAAAAATGGATCTTAGACTGAATTGATAACTAAGACACAACATAATTGCATAAGCTCTGGAATGAAAGTGTGTGGTTGTGTATGTTCAAGAACCCCAAACTTAGTGCATGAGTGTTTAGTGAAGATGCCTAAAGAATTATGGTTTTTATTTGATAATCATATAAGCCACCAAGGAATTGGAGTTAGCTACTCTAGTGCATTTGAACATTGAACCAATGTATGAAATTAAGATTACAAGCCAGGGATTAGAGGATCATGATTTATGTTTTCCATCTTAATTCTTTGTCTCTTCTTTTTGTATCTTTTTGTGAAGTTCAAATGTCTTTCTTAGTCAGATTTCAATTTCTCACTAATCACTAACAGTGAAAACTATACTTTCAATTCACTTAACTAATACTTAGTGTCACAAGTACATGGTATAATCAACCAAGTCTCTGTGGGTAATACTTTACTAATCACTTTTATTACTTGTTGATCAGTATACTTGCCAAGTTAGCATCAAAATCATTACCATATATACATTCATTCACATCTTCTCTTGATTCCATACCAATTCCAACCAATCACACTCTGATCCAAGCTAAACTAGTAAGAAGTTTTTTACTGTTTCATAGGAAATGTTAGACTAAGCACTTTTGTTTACTGTTTTTAATATAATATTTCTCAATTTCAGCCTTATTCCTATTAGTTTAAACAGTTAGTACAATACTCCCTCCGTTCCAAATTATATGACGTTTTAGAGAAAAAAATTTGTTCCAAAATAGATGTCATTTTACAAAACCAATGCTGCATTAAATGTCTTTTTCCAGGACTACCCTTAATTAATACTTAGTGGGAGTAGTGTACTATGAATAATTAATTAGAGAGATAAAGGGTATATTAGGAAGTTACCTAATATTTTCTAGAAAATTCAACAAATTAATTGCATTCCTTAATACCTGTGTCAAAACCTTAAACGTCATATAATTTGGAACGGAGGGAGTACTACTTTAGCTTATTCAGTAAGTACTTAGTATACGCAACGTACTAGTTCGACATAACTTCTTTTTATCCAAAGATTGAGAAGACTGTTAGAGCTATTTGGAAAGCAATTAGGAATAATAAGGCCTTAGAAAAAGAAACACAAGAACAAAATCAAATCTATCAAGTATCAACCTAATTCATCTTGTGCAACCTTGGCTGAACCAAGGAGAACATTGAGAGATTTTATGAATAGGAATCAAAATCGCACTTTGTCAACTATAATGGGACTGTCCTTACACAAACAATTTTAAATAAAGTCAGTTTTCTTTCACTTGTGTCACAATATCCTTTTGGAGGAAATGACAGAAGACTCAAATTTTTTCCCTTTTAACCACGAGGGGAGTTTTTTTTTTTTTTTTTTTTTAAAGGGAAATAATATGATATATTATATATACATATAAAAGTCAGGATATACAAAAGCCTGTACAAGGTGTACAGTATACATGTATGCATGTATGATTGATCAAAAGAGAAGAAAACTTCATTTCACCACCAGAAGGCAGAAGTGAAGCTTCATATCACCACCAAAAGGCAGAAGTGAAGCTTCATATCACCACCAAAAGGTCCTTCAATGTATGCATCAAAAAGGCAAAAATAATGAAGAATTGGATATTAGATTCGTTGCTAAATACTTCCAAATCCCTAAATCCCTTAAATTAAGCTAGAAGGGAAATTATAGGTTTCATACAAAGAGACGGAGAATTTTGTTGTCATGCGTGGGGAAGATTTAGAGACCTGCTAAAACGGTGTCCAAACCATGATTTTGATGACTTAAACATATGCAAATCTTTTGTAATGTTTTCAGACTTGAAACTAGACTAATGTTATACTTTTGTAAGTGTCACCCTGACTACAAAGACTACTGAGGAAGCCGAGGAGTTGGTAGAAGCTATGGCTTCTAATGAACAATTGGTACATATATATCATTATAGAGGACTTAATCAGGGTCGATTTAAGGATAAAACAATTAAAATTCAAACTTTAGACCCACCAATAAAGATATTTTCTATTAATTTTTAAAAGCTAAAAATGTCATATATGTAAATAAAAAAGCTTGACATATAGCTTTCTTACTTAAAATAGAAAAGATCTTTCTTAAATTTTCCTTTAGACCTCACTTACTGTTGGACTGACTTTGAACTTAATTGGAGTAAGAAGAGGTGTTCTTTGAGCTCTGCTTTACTAGCACAAAATATGCTTATCACTCAATAGCTAGAGACTTTTTCTAAGCAAATTCATAACATGCAAATTAATTCTATAGAGGCTCAAGTACAACAACCCCAACAACTTAGAAGGTGTAACTATATATTGTGGGGGTGACCGTAAGTGAAAATGAGAATTGTGAACCCTTACGTGTATTCTGAGATGTGATTCAAGCTGAAAATGATCTTAGGCAAGTAGCTTTCATAGCATATTAAATGGAAGTATTCTTTCTGTATCAATTTGGGTAGCACATTTGAAGGAATATATATATCTGACCAATGATTAATTACAAAATACCACTTTTGGTATCTTCTATAAGATCAGCACCGAGTGAGATAAATGTAGAATTCCATAAACTCTTTTAGAATGAAAGACAAGAGATAAGCTGAGTCGGTTGTGTGTGTTTATGCACCATAAAATCAGAAATCCCCTAGAGAAACTCTCTGATACCTAAACAATGAACTTTCAGATAATAATTAATATGTTACTTGCCATGAACCAGATTTGTTTTAGTTACAGCAGTGATGAGAATAGAATGGATTTAGTTAGAAATCAATGGGATTTTTGTTGATTAGATGCATGGAATTGCCTGTTTGATAGACAGAAAGATATTACAAGAAAGTGAATGTCTTTTAATCCACTGAGATGTTAATTACGAGAACTAAAACATACCTAAATTTCCAAATTTATATTTATGTTAACTAAAATTTGATCACTACAACTACTATATATGTTTTTTAAAACTTTATAAACATGAAGCTAATCTCATCAATATATATCAACCCATAATTTCAGAACTATAACGAATAATTAATATTGAACCTGTCAATGACCTAAACCAGCGTTAACAACAGTAATTGAACACTTAATGGAAGCATGCTTGAAATGAGAAATTGAAATCAATAGACATTACACAACGGCCAAACTCCAACTTTGGACGCTGCATTAACACATAACTACAACTCAGCAGGAATAATAAATTAGCAAATTCAAAAAAAAAAAAAAGCAGGAATAATAAATTAGCAAATTCAAAAAAAAAAAAAAAATGCCATTGAAACTTAATAAATTTATCTAGATATACCATTGTGCGAGCAATTCAGTAATGATTTTTATATTTGAGGATATATTCCAAATTTGTTGAAATTACATCAACAACCCTTCCATCCATTTCTAAAATATGTAAATATCTATATTTAATTTAGAAATATTTTTTTATCCTTTTGTGACCATATTTTGACACACCTTGTGTTAAGTTTTGTTACATATTATTAATTATTAATAATACACGTTTTCCTTTCAAAAAAATTATTAACATTTTAATTTCAAGCAACTTAAAAAGTGAATTAGCAGAAGATGATAGCTACTTAAACATATGTTTCGAAAGGTCACTACTGTAAGTAGTTTTAATTATTTTCTTACTAATGCTGGTCACTAGTAAGAAAATAATTAAAACTACCCCCTCTTATAAAATAAGAGATAAAGATCAAAATTTGAATATCTATCTCTTTTGATCATAAAGGATGATCATAAGGTATATTATAAAAAAATATCATGTGGAAAATATTTTTGAGGCCTGTCCTACAAAATATAAAGAGAAACCCAAAATTGGAACTCTGCATCAAAATATATCAACAAGGGTCTTGGTTACTAGTGTCTTTATTAGGACACTGGTTAAGAAATTAAAAAAGAAAATGTTTTATTGGAAATTATATGGAAGTGCATTTAAAAGTTGTAGAGGAGTGCATTTTTCCAGATCCCAATATAAACATTTTCTTTTTACTTTCTTAATCAGTGTCCATAGGACATGGTTAGCATTTGCCTATATAAACAAATATGAAAATATTAAAAAGAAAAGCAAATATGTAACAAAAATTTAAAAAACAAGGGAGACGGAGATAATAATAATAACATTTTATTCTATAAATGTTGTGAATTTGACATTATTTTCTTCATTAATCAATATTTGCAAAATTTCTATACATGTTGATAATAAAATGTTACTAAATGTTATTTATAACATTAACAAAAAAAATATAATATCACCTTTTATTAACATTTAATTTTATAAATATTACAAAATAGATTTATTGGTAATATTTTAAAAATTATAAGTAATTAAATGTTGCTAAAAGTTACATATGTAGTAGTGCTCATAATTTATATGAGACAACGAAATTTACTACATTGGGAAAATGATCACTTTGGTTGCCATAGAACATGAACACTTGGAGAAGGGGTACAACGCAATATTGTAAATACAATGAATGAGTGATCATTTAATGGCGATAATTGTGATTTATGAAAATGCCATATATATGTGGATTTCTGTCAATAAGAGGTTACCCTAATGTATATATAATAATAAAATTACATGTACATCTAAATTTGTGTGAAAACTTATGGACATTCTATATATCTTTATATAAATTCAACAGTTAATATAGTGAGATAGAGCTAGGTTGCCTCATGAATAACTTAAATATAACCATTTAATAACTAATATGTTAAGTGGTTATTATAATTATTAAATCATAATTGGTTGTGGAAAATCTATTATATAATCGGATATATATCCATAACTGGTTACATAATTGATTATATAACCAGTTATGGATAAATAACCAATTTTAAAAATAAAAAAAATATTTTTTTTACATTTATTATATATTTACAGCTGATATTATGCATTAATAATTGCGTTATGTTTAATTAAAATTAATTTTAAAGGTTAAAACTATTTTTTAAAAGTCAAAACCAATTATTAATTTAAGATATGTAACTAGTTATATAATTGGTTTTAGTTATAACTGGTTATATTACCAGTTAAATAACCGCTTATTTAACTAGTTTTCATAACGATTATGGTTTGGTTATAATAACCACCTGTCATATGTGGTTAATTTTTATAACCATTTTAAATTAACCAGTTATTATATAACTATTTGTTTATGGTTATGGTTAAATGTTTTAGGTTAAAATATGTTTTCAATCCTTCAAATTTGAGGTATGTCTTTTTTAGTACCCTAAATTAAAATTTGCTATTTTTAGTTTCTTAAATTCCTGAAATGTGTTTTTTTAGTCCCTCCCGTAGTCACAAACCGCCACAAATTGTGCATCCAAACCGACTACATATCGCTAGACTTGAGAAATTAAAAATATATTTAAGCCAATTTTTTATAATTGATTATTATGAGCATCCTTAGATACAACACTAGTTTTCACACTGTAGGTATATTTTGGACCAGGCGAAATATGATGAGTGGTAAAGAGAGGCCAAACTTGAATGATAATGATCTAAGACTTAGTTTGAAGCTTACCATGACCACTAGAAACAGTTTGACTCAAATAAAGCTTTCCAAATAGAGAAGGATGAACCTTACCGCATTCCACGGGGATGCTGGCCATGGTGGGGTCTGTACTAATCAATCATAAACACTTTACTCTATCAATTCCTTTATTACTACTACATTGGTTCACCTTCACTAATATCGTAGGATTTATTTTTTGACTAGCAAGTTACTTCCACAACTCTCTCTCCCGTTAACTCCACTTTCCTTACTCGGGCTTTACTCCCTAACACTCACCTTGCATCAACCTATTCTCAATAGCAATATACTTCTTAGTCTATACTCACATAGTGCCATTCTAGGTACATCTCTCTCTATGCCCTTAAAGAGCACATCCCATCCCATTACAATTCACCACAACAATTTAATATATAGATACATATACATTCACAACATATTACGGCTATGGATAGAACCATTCCCATATCACACAAGTACAACACAAGGCATATATGACATCCACATCATAACCACACAAGTTAGACAAGTTCACAATAATGCAAGCATGCAATGCAATGTTCCTTTCTCTTCTCTCCTATGCATGTGGTATTAGTAAAACACTTGCGAAAGAAGCCCTGGAGGACACGCAGTAACAGAGATGAGACTGCTGGCGACATGTCAGGGTTATCCAGACTTGTAAGGATACTCCAACCTATGGGATCAGCATGAGCCACGTGGAGATTCCAAACTGGATAACACCCCAAGGATAGAGTTATACTTCAACTCATTCATGCCCTCCCCGGTTAAGCTCAACCACATCCCTTGACTAAAAACATATGCATATTTATGATGCATATCTTAAACATTTATACACAAAGTGATTCCATTGAACCTCACACCACACATAGTGAGCCATTCTTGCCCAACATAGGCTAGGTCACTCACGGTCAGAATACCACCCGGGCCTATTCTTGCCCCACATGAGCTAGGTCATCTGTCTCAATGACATATAAACTCATCATAACATAGTGGGTCCCTGCTCCACATGAACTCGGGCCACATATAAATGTTTTCAAAACATTGGCATGACATCACTTGATTCACCCCATGTACATGTACACATGAGCATCATACATTACAATGGACCATCATACACATGGTTACACAACATTCATTCATCTAGTATTTCATAGTATATTGATAACTCAGATCATAACAATCACACAATCTTAACATACACAAAAATAGTTCATTGCATAAAGGGTACAGTTTAACAAGAATCACATAAATCTCTCACACACTAACACAATTCCATAACCTCTTAGGTTGTCGTTTCTCTCCCTCGCTTAAGTGAGTCCTACACTCGCTTAAGCAGAACACTTGTAGAGAGAGACTTCACTCAGTCTTTGTCCAACACTCTCCCTTAAGCGATACAGTACGTCGATTAAGCAACAACCAAAGTCTTCTAGGCAAGGAACAACGTTGCTTAAGCAACAACCAAAGTCGCCTAGGCAAGGAATGATGTCACTTAAGTGAGAATCACTTTTGCTTAAGTGTGAACACCTTCAGAGACACCCACACCATTGTCACTTTCCTCGCTTAAGTGACAATCAAAGTCGCTTAAGCAAGAACCCACACCAATTAAGCGAAAAATCCACTTCGCTTAAGCGAGAACACTTCCAAAGACATCTATGTCTCTGTCACTTACCTCACTTAAGAGAGAGAAAACATCGCTTAAGCAAGAACGAACACCGCTTAAGCGAGAACACCTGCAGAGGCACCACGCCTTTGTCACCGCCTCGCTTAAGCGAGACACATTTGTCGCTTAAGCGAGTTCCTCGCTTAAGTGAAACAAAATGCCACTTAAGCGAGACTATCTACAGAGGCACCACACCTCTGACATTCACCTTGCTTAAGAGACACAAAACATTGCTTAAGTGAGATCGCACTTCTGCAGAATCGTGAACCTTCGCGGTTCCACTTTCCCATGGCCACCATGGGCTTTCAACCATCTCCAAGCACCCAATACACACTTATACAACATATCCCAAGTCTCAATCATCCATAACCAACCTCAAATAGTCACAATCATTCCCAAACCACCAATTCCTAACCTAGGGCAGAAAAGGGAAAAAAGGGAAGAAACCATCCAAAGGGTGGGGAAGCCAAGGGAGAAACAATAGGAACACAAAAACAAAGCTTAGGGAGGACGAGGAAGCATTCACCTAAGTTGAGGCATGAAGGATAACCCTAACTTGGGTCTCTTACCTCTTCCTTCCTTCCTTCCTTTTCTTCTTCTTCTCTTATTCTCTTTTCTCTCTTCTATCTCTATTTCTCTTCACTAACCTAATGATCACTCACTCTCTTCTCCTCTTAGCACTAGGTAGGTAAGGGTTTGGGTGGGCCTAGCCCCTTATCGGGCCTTTAGCACTCTATTAGGCCCTATCATCTACAATAACATCAACAACAACATACATAGAATGCACACGCGCATAGGAGCACACACACTATTACAACACAAGTACATGCTTAGGACATAACCAATAATACACAAATAATAATAACAAGAATTTATAGAAAATATAACAGAAGGGTCCTTATAAAGGTTCTCCTTAAGGTATACTCCTAGTACTTGGTGTCACAACCACTAAGGCACTAAGTTAACTACAACGTCGGCTTCACTTGAAATATTAAAGAAGTGATAACAATTTGCTTTGTTTGTGAAATAACCCACCACAGTCATGTTTAATGACTATAAAATAGAAAAGTAATGCAATGCAATACCAATCTTATATTGAACTTTTTAATTTTTAGATATTTATAAGCACTTAAAAATTATTTAACATAGGAGAGGTAATCAAAGTCTCTAATTGTCTTAGCACTGGACTTTTCAACTAATTTAAGTTTTCTTAAATTTTACCAAATGAAAATTTGAATGGAAAACCATGAAACTAATTTAAAAAGATTTTACCTTAACAGTTTTAATATTTTATAACAACCTATAATAAATTAAAATAAGAGTAAACCTGTAAACCTTGTATGGATTGAGAGGTGAAAATAAAATCATTATAAAATTAACATTATCAAACAATTGCACCTTGAATTCGAACTAAATTAAAATACCAACTATTATTTAAATCCAATCTTATTAATATTATATTCTTAATTTTTTTTTTCTATATTTAACAAAATTTTTCCACTTCAATTCAAATATGTGTATATTTGAAAAAGTCATATTATCAATTAGATGAAAATCCTAATAATTTAATTCCTTAGAAAATTTTCCTTTTCTATAGTTACTAGACTTTTTTATACATTATATATATCAAATGCAAAGCAGTCAAATATTCTTATTCAATTTTTTTTCTTATTTTATTGAATACATTTATGTATTAAAATTTTATAATTTCTCTTATCATATCATATTATAAACAATGATAAATACATTAATTAGACAATATTAAAAAAAAATGCTCTAGCCAAATCAATCCTTCAATATTCTTAGCCGCTAAGTTTTATTCATATTAGGTAATAAATAAATTTAAAGGTCAAAATGAATGAAAAAATATATTAGAAAACTTAATTAAAATTCAAACAAATTTAAAGAAAAACACTATATTTTATTCCTTTTAAGTAAAATATGATTTTTCAAACATAATTATTTTATTGAAAATAATACTTTCATATTCTTAGCCTCTAAGTTTTATTTATGTTAGGTAAAAAATAAATTATAAGATTGAAAATGAATAAAAATATTAAAAAAACTAATTAAAATTCAAATCAACTTCAAAGAAAAACACTATTTTTTATTCATTTTAAGTAAAATATGACTTTTCAAACAAAAATATTTTATTGAAAATAATCCTTCCTAAGTTGATATTAAAATTAAATCTATTCCTTAAAAAGATTATTAGGGCATGGGTGAATCTGATTAGAGAAGACCGATGGTGCCTATAAAATGGTTCCTCCAATTCCAACATTTTTCACACTTGGCAATTGAAGTATTATACTACTATCAATTTTTCACATTTGGAAAATTGTTACAAAATCTATTTTTCACACTTTGTAGTATTATTAATATATAATATGGCCACTCTCTCACCGAGGTTCATCTCTCTCAGTCTTTTTTCCCTCCAAAATTGATTCTCTGCTAACAAAATTTCCTTTGCAGAAACCCCGCTAGTCCTTCCATTGCCTCCATTGAACGCCTCTACAACGACCCACTTCAACTTCAAAACCCTTACACTTTCCCACACAATGTTTGCCTAAACCTTGGCTTTGATTTTGTTTTTTTTGGGTTTGTTTTGGATTGTTATTTGTGTGAAGCAGTGGTTGAATTAATGTGTTGTTGTGGTTTGCAGATAGTGGGAGAAACAACGGACGAAGAATACGAGGAGGACCTTCTTGACTATGAGGATGAAGAAGAAAAAGAGCCTGAAGTTGTGAGAAATAAAGTCAATGGTGAAGCTCCAACAAAGTGAGTTAGTTGGATATTGTTTCTGGTAGTACACTTGTTTGATTTTTATGATAATATCAGGAAATTGCATAAATGTTCTTTTGTGTCAAAATTTGAAATTTTTATTATATATGATATAAGATATATTGTTTACACATGATTTTTGCATTTTTTAAGGGGTTAAAATTACTTTGCACTTTATGGGGTTAAACTATATGAGAGAAATTTTAAATGGAGTTAGAAGAATGAAACTTCTATGTTTTTTGTTTTTTTGGAAATGGGTGGAGTGGAAATGAGCATTGTGTTGTTTTTTTGTGATCTTCTAATGTTGAATGCTCTTTTTTGGTTTTTGGCATGAATTATGTTGGGATTCACAGTTCCGGATTTAGAGACTTTCTACTAAAGCCAGAGCTTCTTCAAGCTATAATGGACTCTGGATTTGAGCATCCATCCAAAGGCAAATTATCTGCATCCTTATTTATAATAATTGTTATTGGATTTTTTAGGTTGGGTTGACTTGAACAAATTAGGTCAGGTATCGAGTTTACAAATTGTGCACTCGATCCAATCGACCTGACCTAATTAATCATGAAAACCTTAATATTTAATTACTCTTGATTTTGTTTTTATTTATTTATTTATTCTTTTTAAACCTAACTTTTAAGACTAAATATATATTTTCTTTCAATTTTTATCATTTTTTTTTGTGATTTTTCTGTTTTTGAGTTTTTTTCTTCTATTTTCCCTCCTTTTCAGTTTTTATTCTTTTAATTGATGTCACCTAAACACTCAATCCAATCCAACATAATTCAAAATGATCAAATTTGATCTAACCTAATCAGATCATTCTTGATCGTTTTGGATCCAAGGTTTTCCCAAACCTAACCCAATCCAACTTCTGTTAACCTCTAATTTTTGTCTAAAATAACATTGTTTGACCTTTGAAGTACAAGAAATTATTACATGGTCCCAACTAGAGCTAGGCAAATGGGTAAGCCTGCCCGTTGAGCCCGCAAAATAAACGGGCTCTATTTTAGCGAGCCCGCAACTACTCCGTTTAGCCCGCAGACTAAACGGGCCGGCCCGCAACCACAAAAAAAATTAAAAAAAAATGAAAATTAAATTAGCAGGCAAGAAGGTTTCACTGAATGTCATACTACATATTATGATAACTTAAAATTTAACGAATTGAAAACTAAAATTTAACCATTTTTTAAAACTTTTTTTTTTTGGAAAAAGCCAAATAATTTATTATGATAACATTAGCAGGCAAGAAGGTTTCATCGAATGCCATACTACATATTATGCCAAATAATTTATACATATGCAGCACCTATCTAAATATATACATATTCAGCACCTATCTAAATATATACATATGCCAAATATTTCACCGAATCGCAAAAGCTAATAGAACATAGCCACTTTCTATTCTAATTTCTAAATTCTAAGTTTTATATTTTTATTTTATTCTGATTCTAATTATTATATTTTTATATTTTTTAAATTAAAAATGTAGAAAGCCCGCGGACTGCCCGTTTAACCTGCGGTTGATCCCGTTTAACCCACGGATTAAACGGGCCAGGCTAAAAAACCCGCAATTTAAATGGGCTAAAAAAAATCAAGCCCATACACCATGTGGGATGCGGGTTTAACGGGTGATCTACGTGCCCAAGCCCAAATGTCCGGCTCTAATCCTAACCCACCTTTGAAGTATAAACATAAATTGTTTTTTTTTTCACCCTTCATTTCCACTTGTTTTTTTATCTTTAAAAGTTTGGTTTGATGAAAACCACACCTTTGTGAAACATTCCTTTCTTTTTTCCCCTCTTGGGTCCTTTAGTGGGGATCCTTTGTTCACCACTCTTGTGTGGTGCCTTCCCTAGGCCTTGGCAGGATCCAATACCCCATTAAGTATTTGTCTTTGGAACTTCCCAAGCTGTTTTGCCTTTCCATCCATGTCATGAGATTGGTTAATTTTCATGTCTTCTAGTTATCCTTCTTACAATGATATTTGTGTGATGCTATTTATTAAATTCACAATTTTGTTGATCTTGTGTATTTTTGCAATTTTATTTTACAGGTAATAATTTATCATAATCTTGTTGTGGAGAACTATTTTGCTTTAGTAACTTTATCAAATCAAATATAAAGGCACAAAAAGGTTTTGTTTTACTTACGACCGGTTCCTTTGACCTTTGTTTGTTTTTGTTCATCACCAGTTCAACATGAGTGTATACCTCAGGCAATCCTTGGAATGGATGTTATATGTCAGGCTAAATCTGGAATGGGAAAAACTGCTGTCTTTGTTATCTCAACTTTGCAGCAGATTGACCCTATTGCAAGGCAAGTTTTTGCTGTTGTGCTATGTCATACAAGGGAATTAGCATACCAGGTACTTATTTAGGGCTTAGCATATGAAAGATTATGGAACTTTCTATTGGATTAGCTTTAGATTTAAGATATATGTGCAATCTCTTTCATGTAGATATGCCATGAGTTTGAGAGGTTCACCACCTACTTGACTGGTCTTAAGGTTGCTGTCTTTTATGGTGGCATCAACATTAAAGTTCACAAGGATCTGTTGAAAAATGAATGCCCTAATATTGTTGTTGGTACACCTGGAAGAATACTAGGATTGGCTAGGGATAAAGACCTATCTTTGAAGAATGTTAGGCATTTCATTTTAGATGAATGTGATAAGATGTTGGAATCACTGGGTACGTTCAATTTCTAAACAACCATTCTTATAATTTACATCATACTTTTAGACTTCCCATGATTTTAATTTGGTTTTGATTGTTTCCATCATGAATTCTACAGACATGAGAAAAGATGTGCAACAGATTTTCAAGATGACTCCCCATGATAAGCAAGTTATGATGTTTTCTGCAACAATCAGCAAGGAAATTCGCCTAGTTTGCAAAAAATTTATGCAAAATGTAATATCCCATGGCTAGTACTACTTATTAGAAGTCTCTTTTTCTTAATGTATGCATTCCCTGAGAGCATTTATATATTTAGATTGTTGTGGTATCGTAAAAAAATATTTTTGATGATATGGGTTCAATTTGGATAGTGCCTTTGTTTTTTTAGCCAATTTTATGGAAACATCTTGTGGGATGGAGTGTGGTTAGGTTGCTATAGTTAAGGATAGAGATCTGGTTGGGAATGTTTTAGGATAGTTCCTGATTAAGGTTGTATGCTTTTTCATTCTATACATTCCCCCCGTTTTGTTTCATATTAGAAGTTAGTTTTGTCTTCAAAAGCTTGTTTGTCTGATATGTTTTTTTCACAACTTATTCTTTATTTTTCATAGTTGACGGGGGATGATTAACAATGTATTTTGGGAATCTTGCTGCTAGTGTTATTAGTGTTAGTGTGACATGGTGTGACTTAAAAAAGTATTTGCAAGGAGACAAAATAAGTTGTTCAAAACTATGATTCAAGGATCCACATTCATCATTGATTTCATTATGGATTCCATTATCATGAGGAAGGATCCTAATATGATTTACTATGTCATTGTTCTTTTCAGCCAATGGAGATTTATGTTGACGATGAAGCAAAGTTGACCCTTCATGGACTTATACAAGTGGGCCTTTTACAAATTACATTATTTACTCATTCATGTTTTCTTAAATAATTTGTAAGCTGTATGGTATGTGGCTTATGTTGATTATTGAAATGGCAGCACTACATCAAATTGAAAGAGGAAGAGAAGCACAGGAAGTTGAGTGACCTTTTGGATGCATTGGACTTCAATCAAATTGTTATCTTTGTGAAAAGTGTTAGTAGAGCCATAGAGCTACACAAATTATTAAGACATAATAGCTTTCCAACTATATGCATTCATTATGGAATGGCTCAGGAAGAAAGGTATGTATTATATGGTATGAATGCATTCAAACAATTTTATCTTCATTGATTTATAATTGATGATTTAATAGTCTATAATTTTGTGTTCCTACAATTATGCTTTTATTTGTATTGCTCATTGATGGTAGCCTTTTGTATTTCATGGTATCATTAAAGTAGGTTAATTTATTAGGTTGTTTTTTCTTCTTGTCTTGTTAATGCTGATTTTTGTAGCAAAAGAACAATTGTGTGCATTGGTAAATTGTGTCTGATATTCATTACTGGCTTTTGTATAGGTTAAAGCGTTATAATGGTTTTAAGGAGGGTCATGCAAGAATTCTTGTGGCAACAGATTTGATATCTAGGGGAATTGACATTGAACGTGTGAATATAGCTATAAACTATGACATGCATGATTCTGCAGATACATACTTGCACAGGGTATGATTAGATACTTTTTTTTTTTTTTTAAAGTTTTATCAATAAAATTTGTTTTTATGCCCTTTTATTCTAGTCTTGTACCATTTCATTGTCATTTGTTTTTTGTTCAAATTTCTGAATAGGTTGGCCGAGCTGGAAGATTTGGAACCAAAGGCCTTGCAATTACATTTGTTTCATCTTTGAATGATGTTAATGTTCTAAAAAATGTAAGAAACTTAAGTTTATCTTTTGTCTTTCTTTTTTTGTCATTGTTTATTCAATGTTGAGCACTGTTTTGAAAAAAAGCACCTACCATAATGCTATGGTGTAATGGAATTTGCTCGACACCACCATAAGAGATTTATGGCACTGTTTTGAGTCAATGGTGGTTGTGCTATGGTAGATGGCTTCCCGCTTTAGTGGTGTTTTGGAGTTTTGGTCCAAAAATTGTTTTGAAATTGAGTTTAACCTTTAACCTATTTAATTTTTATGAAATTGAAAATGCCTTGCCTTATTCAATCTCTACATGGTACTGCATCAATCTGCTTTGTTAACTTTATTCTCTAATGACTTCTTCCCTGCTCTTAGTTATAAGCTTTGTGTCTCACCCTTTGTGTTTTCTTGTGAACAAAATAAAGGCTTCTAATGATCCATCACTCAACTTACCTAATACCAAGAAACCTTAAAGTTCCAAATAACTTACTGTTATATTTATTTATAAACAATCCACTGAAACCCCTATGGATACTTGCTATTGAAATATCCACACTCTGCATTCCCCATCAACCCACATCATTCTTTCAGATCCCTAATTTACCTTAGCACCACAACCTACTCAAGCATTTAGTCTACAACACCTAAGATTTATTTTCCTGCTTGCTTTACATGATTTAAAGTGATCGCAATTGAAGTAGCATGTGTATTGCTAGCATTCCTCATTGAAGTATCACTCTAAGCTTCATCAAGAGTTGGAACACCACAACCTAGTTAAGCATCTAGTCTACAACACCTAAGATTTATTTTCCTGCTTGCTCTACATAATTTAAAGTGATTGCAATTGAAGTAGTGTGTGTATTGCTAGCATTCCTCATTGAAGTATCATCCCAAGCTTCATCAAGAGCTGGAAATAAGTTAGTTTTTTTAATCATATTATGTAGGTCTTGGATATTTAATTAGTAGCATTTTAGCATAGCTATCATGTGTCCACCGTTTACTGGAACACCTTCCATGCTCAACTTTTGCCTTGCTATGATTGTTCATTCAGAATGTTGATGTTGGGTCAATTTTCATTATTCATTTTGTCGTGTATTTCAGGTTCAGTCCAGGTTTGAAGTGGAGATAAAGCAACTTCCTGAGTGGGTTGATTCACATACCTACAGTATGTTTTCCTTGTCCATAATTTCATTTCTCATAATGATTGATTATTTGAGTTAGTTTAATATCATATTTTGGTTAGAGTCTTTCACTATGTGACTTTGTTGGGCATCATCTATGGTAAACTGATTTTTTTTTAATAACTTAAAAACACGTTACTTCTTTAGGTGTCCCAAATTACATACTGTTTGGGAAATTTCAAGTTAAAATTTATTTATTTTTTCTTATTGGCAACAATAACCATTTTTTATTTCAAATCCTACAAAAATTACTTCTAATTTTGCTTTTGCTCTTGGCTTTTTTTCTTTCTTTCCTCACTAAGCATTAGATCTTTGTTGATATTGGATTTCCTTAGTTGTTACCATCCTATGCATTTTCTTCTTAGTTGCAACACAATTTTTCCCTTGTCCATCAATAACTTGTTGTGAAGTGGCAATATTTATTTTTTATTTCTTTTTCTTCATGTCTTCATTAATATTCATGTTTTATTAGATAGTGCTTTGATGCTTTTTTATTATATTGTGTTTTGCTACCTTGTTTTACCTCTTGTTTGGGTCTTATATTTTATTTTATTTTATGTCATTGCTTTCAAGTTTTTGACAAGGTTTCCTTGAATTGTTTTTTTTTTTTTTTTTTGCAGTGCAATCATAGGAAGGTTGGGACAATGCTTCAATTGCCTAGATGGTATTAGTTGGCTCTTGTAGATTAATCACACTTCTCAATTTAACAACAAATTCATTATGCCATTGTCGAGTCCTTGTAATTTTATAGATTGTTGAGGCCATGTTATCACTAAAGTGGTATATCGATATTATGATTTTGTGGTATGAAATGACTTATGGATTTATGATCTTGTTACAATTTAATAAATTGGGAGGTTAATATCATGGTTGGTAAAATAACTTACTTTTTTTTTTTGTGCCATGGTATCCACATTTCAATTTTTGTGGAATGAAGTCAACTAGGGACTATAGCATAATGAGACTTGGCTTTTGCAATGCATTAATTATATTGTCTTACTCCTATTTAATCCTAAAACCAACAAAAAACGATAACAATCTTACAACTCCAAGTGAGGTCAGCTACATAAATCACATGATGTCATTCGGTTTGATTAAAGAGCAAAGTTTTGGTGACGTTTATCATGGGATCTCTCTTGATCATTCCTCTATTGTTCTTCTTAGTTTCCTCTTTCTCTTTATAGGAATCACAATTTACTCTTTTTACTACGTTTCTTAGGACTTTTATAAAATGTCAAAACTACCTTAATTAGTTTTCCATTATCTTTTCTTTGATCAGTTTTACAAGAATCTCTCCTCGTATACATCTTGTCTTGTCTTGTATGACCACACATCTATTTTAACATTTTCATTTATGTCACTTTGACCTTTTTCTCTTATTACTCTTTTAAAGCTAAACATTCACTACTATAAAGTATATAGCCAATTATATATTAGTATGATAAAACTTGCCTTTGAGCTTTGAGTTTCGTAGTTATTTTGCAGTAAAAAATAATCCTTGGTTCCTTTCTCTATTTTAGTCATCTAACTTGTATCTTATGTATGATATCCTTATTAATTTTCCTATCATTTTGTAGTACTGATTCTAGATATTTAAACTTAGAAATGTGGTATAACATTTTCTCCCATTTTTACTTAAGCAAAAAATCATTTGTTTTAAAAGTTTGTCTTTAAAGCTTAAGTTAAGTGTTTCTCTTTATTCTTCAAAAATAAAAATTATCATCTACAAAAAATATGCAGTTAGCGGTAATCTTTTGTAAGCATATTGAAGACTAGATTAAATAAAGACTTAAGGTTGAACCTTAGTCCTATCTCGGTAGGAAAGTCTAAATCTCACTTCTTGGAGTTTTTACATAATTATCTCATCACACATGTCTTGTATAGTTTGGACATAAGCTATGCAAGTACATTTTTATTTTCAAAGTCTTTTACAACATTTCTCTTTATATTCAATCATGTTTTTTTTAACTCAATACAAATTATATGTATGTCTTTTTTTTCCTTTTTGCTTCGGTACTGAAATGCAGAGAACAACTAGAAAGGGGGTTGAATAATGTTAGATAAAAAACTGAAATCTTTTCGCAAAGATGGAGATATCTTAACTTGGATTTTACAAGGAACTTGTAAAACAAAGAGTTACAACTATCATCCAATAGTTCAAAATAGCAATTTAATGAAACTGCGTTTTCAAGTTGTCGTCCAAGCGAGAAACAAAGTCTTTTCACAAATTAGTTAATAAAGGAAACTTGTGCGTCTAATGCGAAGAAATAACACGAGATAACTAGTAAGCTAAAAGCAATAGAGTAAAAATACTTAGTTTATACTGGTTCACTCAACCTGAGCTATGTCCAGTTCTCCTTCAAAATAACCTTTTGAAGGGTTCCACTAATCAAAACTTTGATTACAAGCAAGTATTCTTTACCCTGCCACTTCTGGCTACAAGTATTCTCCAGGCCACTTCTGGCACACCTTTAATCTCTCCCTGAGATTAAAGTAACAGCCAAGTATTCTTTGTCACTAAGCCACTCCTGGCTTTTCAAACAAACAGTTTGATTACATGATTCAGATCAACTCTCATAGAGAGGATATTACAATGTAAAATAGATTACACAGAAGGACTTAGCAAAGTTAAGAAGTTGCTCTTTTTACGAAAGTGTTGGTTGTTCAAATATTTTAGCAGAGTTTCAGCTCTTTGAAAAACATGAATGCTTCATTTATTTCTTCATGAATAATAGAACATTACAAAGAATCAGCATCGAAAAACTTAAGTGTACTCTCATATATAAGGAACACATTATATAACTGTTTGATAGAAAAAGATGTGTAAGTTATGTAAGTGAGTGGACACTTCCCAAATGGACACAGTGTTCACACACTGATTTTCACAAGGCTTTGGACACTTGTTTTATAACAGCGCATTGGACATTGGATTTATACTTTAAAAAACAAGTTCCAGTTACTAATTGGACACGATAAGCACATAGCGATATATAGTTTGAGCTTAAGAAATACAATACTATGAAAGCATTGGACGGTATGGTACCTATAATACTCAAACATAAGACATTAGATACTTCAAAATTTAATCTCATTTGTTATCATCAAAATCGAAGTTTGAGGGGTTGGACATTGTCCAAAGTCTTAGATTCTAACAGGTACCTCTACCAATTGTTGTCTCTAGCTTTGGTTATAGACCTTCTTGGCATAAAACCAAATTGATTTTTCACAACCCTTGAGTCTTCTCTAAGAATATACTCAATAATATTTTCCCATAATTCCATAATGCGACTCATAAGTTTTATACCTCTATAGATTACACAATTCTAAATATTTTTCTTGTTCTTATATGTAGGAACCAATGTTCCTCTTCCATTCATCTAGCATTTTCTCATATCTCAATCACATTAGATAACATAGTGAGCCAAATGATACCTTTGTCCTTTAACACTATTTCAAACCTTAATAGGAATACCATCTATATCTAAAGATTGACCATTATTCACTCTATAAGGGCTTCTTTTACCTTTCAAATCCAAATTCTATGGTATTAAGTCAAATTTTATTTTTTCTCTTTTCTAGTCCTTCCATATTATGAGTTGATCATTGCCCATCAATAAAAACTTATAAAAATAGTTCTCTCATCTATTTTTGATATCTTAATATATCACCAAAACTTTCCTTTCTTTATTTTCTTGATTCAAATCTCTTGATTTCTTTTATCCATTTTTAGCAAATTTATATATCTTATATTCTTCATTTTTCACCTCAAGATCTTTGTTAAACTCTTCAAAAGCTTTAGATTGTGCTTTACTCATAGCTTCCATGCCACATTTCTAGCACTTTGATACTTAATTAGCCCACTTTTCAACATTATTACACCCATGTAAAGCTTTAGAACGCTTTTTTTGTTTTTTTTTACCCTGTGTTGAAAACTCTCATTCTACCCATAAGATTTCATATTTCTCAACCCAAAACCTTTTCATTCACCCATGCCAAGACTATTTTAACAACCTTCCTAATCTTCTCAGACATCTCTTCCTAAATGAGGTTAACATTATTTTGTAATTCTCAATTACCTTCCACCAATAATTTCTTCTTGTATTTCCTTTAAGTTTTTTGTTTGTGCCTTTGAAAATGAACATTAATAATCAATACCCTATGCTATGCAATAAGACTCTCAAACTCTTTTATTATAAGTTTTTTCTAAAAGGAAATCAATTTTTGACCTTAGGCTACCAATCTTAAAAAGTAATCAGTAAGACTCTCAAACTCTTTTCCTTTTGTTGAATGCGTTGAACCTTCTCCTCTAAATCTTTCAAACACTTTTCTTTCACAAGTTCTTTCGATCCTACTTGTGTTGTGTAAGTATTTATGATAATGATGGTCTCCTGTGTAACCATTAATTTTAAGTGGCCGTTTGTTTCACGGATTATTTTTTTAATCCTGTGAATATTTTTTTCCTAGGAATATAACATGGGAGTATTTAAAAGAAATGTGTGATATATCTGGCAATAATTAGTTTATTACCTCATAACAAACGTGGAAATAAATTTTTCCAACTCCATATTCCCAGGAATAAACAAATAATCCGGGAAACAAACACCTCCTAAGGTTAAAATTTTGTCCCTAATTTTTTTACATTCGCCACACTTTATTTCCAATAATTGTCTATAACCATTCTTTCCTCTAACTCTCCTTGTATACCAATGCTTAATCTTGTAGTGTCAAGCTCGTTAGCTTTTTCTCCAACCCATTTAGTCTTTTGTAGGCAAATAATGTTAATCCTCCTCTAAATCATGGTGTCCACTACCTCCATAGACTTATTGATCAAAGTACCAATATTCCAAGTAACATACCTAATAAAAAACTTTTGAGCTAGTTTTTTTTATTTTTTATTCCCCATGTCCGTCTAGAAAAATGTGAGGACCTTTGATCATTTAACACTACATTTGGGTGTTGATATGTAGCAACTTTAGCTCATTTGACATTGTACTAGATTCATATAGCACGTTAGGTGATAATAATAACCCTAGCCGTAATTCCCATAATTCAGGTGCAATTAATGAAGGAAATTATGGTAATTATGGGAAAGATAACCTGTATAGAGAATGAATTGTTGTTATAAAAGGTAAGAGAATAAATAAAGAAAGGAAGCACGACACTGGGGGGAAATAAGGGACATAATAATAGCGTGCATAATGGGCATAAGATTAATAGGGTTGATAATGTAGGGACGAATAAATATAAAGTATTGCAAATTTTTATTAAAAAGCAATAATGAGGTGGGACCCATAAGACTAATATGGAAAAGAAGGAGAATCAGGAGATGGCAAATTATGGTAAAAGGTGAGAATGTGCGCTTGGGTTTAATTAAAAGAAACCAAACTTGCAAGTGGGGAGATTGACGTGCCTGCACCAATGGATTTGAATATGGTTAGCATGTCTACAAAAGGTTTACATGGATCGAATTCAGTGGCGAAAAAGGAAGTCCAATAATATGACACTTACATATGGAATTCAAACATCCATGCCAATGGATGTTATTGCCCTTAACTGGCTCAGGTTTCATATATAAGGAGGATAATTTGCTGGATCGAAATATTGGCATATGGAATGAAATGGAAGGAGAGAGCCCAATAGTTGAAGCTAATAGAGGGGAAGGGAATGATGTAATAGAGGAAATGGTTGGGGATACTCAGTTTGAATAATATGGTTGAATTTGTTTCTCTTATTTTGATAATAATGATGGGGTGTAAAATTCTCAGTGTTATAATTTGAAATTGCGGGGCTTTATTAATAAGAAGAGTTGTTATATGCATGGGTTAGTGTGGTACAAACCAAATTTGGTTATCCTATATGAGACACATAGTCCTTTTGCTTATTTTGTTTCCTTTTGGAATAAAGAAGGGTATGTTATGGTGGTTATGGGAGAAGTGTAGGGGCATGTTGGTGGAATCTAAATGGTATAGAGGTTGGGGGCTCTTATGCTTTCCAGGTGTGTGATTCTATATTGTAGTGAATAAGTCTTAAGATTATGTTAGGGGATAACTCGTAGATGTGTTCAAGAGTGTATGCTAGCCCAATGTTTTGTACAAGATGTATGCTTTAGGATTATTTAGTGTAAGTTCAGGGAGATTTTTCCTTTCCTAAGCCCTTATAGGAGACTCTTATGACATTTTCCTCCCATTAGAGCAAAGGGCAGCACATTTTACCACATCCCAATAAAAATCTTTTTCCTTTTTCTTTCTTAACCAATGCCCATAGAACATGGTTAGCATTTATCTATCAACAAATATGAAAATATTAAAAAGAAAAGTAAATATGTAAAAAAAAATTAAAAAATAAGGGAAACGAAGATAATAATAATAACATTTTATTCTATAAATGTTGTGAATTTGATATTATTTTCTTAATTAATCAATATCTGCAACATTTCTATACATGTTGATAATAAAATGTTACTAAATGTTATTTAAAAAATTAACAGAAAAATATAATATCCCATTTTAGTAACATTTAATTTTATAAATATTACTAAATAGATTTATTGGTAACATTTTAAAAATTGTAAGTAATTAAATGTTGCTAAAAGTGATATACGTAGTATTGCTCGTAATTTATATGTGAGAGAACGAAATTTACTACATTGGGAAATGATCACTTTGGTTGCCATAGAACATGAACACTTGGAGAAGGGGTATAATGCAATATTGTAAATACAATGAATGAGTGGTCATTTAATGGCGAAAATTGTGATTTATGAAAATGCCATATATGTGGATTTTTGTCAATATGAGATTACCCTAATGTATAATAAAATTACATGTACATTTAAATTTGTGTGAAAACTTACGGATATTACTATATATCTTTCTATAAATTCAATAGTAAATATAGTGAGATAGAGCTCCAATTTTCACACTGTAGGTATTTTGGACCAGGCGGAATATGATGAATGGTAAAGAGAGGCCAAATTTGAATGATAAATATTTGAGCTTCGTGAGGAGCAACAAGTTAGATTTAAAAAAAAAATATAAGGTTGATAAATGAGTTGTTAAGGTGTTCAGAGACCACCTAGGTGCGACTATATAATGCTCTAATGAATGAATAACCAGATGCACAACTTCTCATTGACACTAGGCAAATCAATTGCACAATTGCGCCATTGGTGCAACCCAAAAAACCTTGCTAAAATCTAAAATATAAGGAACGTTTCCATTGAGTTCCCTACATTAACAATGCATACCTCTGAAAGATACTAGAGTGAAATCTCAACTATAAGCATATGCACTTTGCCTTTTCTACATGTGAGGCCTTAGCAGATGATTCAAAGAAAATAATTGTGCCAGAGCAAAGCAATCAAATAAATCTTGGAATTAACATGGGATAGGAATTGATTCTCCATCATTTTAATGTTGATCACTATAGTATAATATATTCATTTTTTTCATCCGTGCATAGCACGGGTTTTTATCTAGTTAAAGTAAATGCTAGCCTTTGAAAATAATGTGTGCATGGTTAGTGTTATTATGTTAAAAAATTTGCAACTTAATGTATAGATAACTAGCTATTTTCTAGTTAAATTTTACATTAAATATGGAGAAAAAATGTCATTTGAATTTTTACAATGCATAATAATTTATGGTGTTGTTTTATAAAGATAATATATTTATTGAGCACATACAACTACTTTTCGGTATAAATAAAGTCTTGAAGGTTTGGATGTAATAAAAAATTTTCCCATATCTATTTGCTGATAATAAATGTCTTTCCTGCTATATTGATCTTGTGAGCTATTAAAAATAGGATGCCATTGTCTACAATCTTAGTCATAAAATTTTGTTTATTAAAAATCGTAAACATAATAAATATGATTTGTTTCATTGAAAATGTAATAATGGAGCCAGATATAATGATTTTGTGTCCAATTTGTATCTTAAAATCTAGCATAAAAATTTACTTGGTTGATATTTATCATATTTTTAAATTTTATTTTAGGAATTTAACTAATTTCGATAATGAATTAAAACAATAGCACAAAAATCCGGATTTTGTTTGCATTTTCAAAATTATAAAAAAATTAAGTAAAATGTCAATATGTTCCCTTTAGGAGTGTTAGTTATTTAAATATAGTAAAATAATTATTTTTAAAAAAAAATTAAAATTACATATTTTGCTGTGTATTAACATCTATCAATAGCATTGTGTAGAGAATAATGTTAGCTTTGCACTTAATTTCATTTACATAATCTATATAATATTTATTATCACCATATTTTTATTCCAAAATTAAAATTTTGTGAAACAAACATTTCTTAAAATATTGTATGTATTTGAAATAATTTATTTTTATTAAACTAATCTAATAAAACATTTGAGAAGTTAAAAAACTTACTTTCAAAACAAAAGTTACCACACATTTATTTCATGTTATTTGTGTAAACATTATTTACTAAAGTAATTTTTAGAGACATTTTCAAATTTCTTAGAATATTGTATGTATAATATTTTTTAATAAAAAGACTAGAGAAGTTATTTTTAGGGTAAAAAAAATTAGAGAAGTTAAAAAAAAAATTCCAATTTTTTTTTTTTTACCAAACATATATTCCATTTTATCTATGTAAACATTATTGACTAATTAAAGATTCTTTTATAGAAATATTTTCAACCAATGTTATTTCTTTTTATATCCAAAGCAATCGAGTGTAATTTTTAACGATTAATATACAATGTAATTTACGTAAACAAATGATCAAGCTCAACTATATATGTTGGCCAATCTTGTAAATGTCATTTTTTTTCCATATTAGAATCAACCAAGCATCTGTAGCCTTTTGCCTTTTAACAATAAATACAACAACGTAATTAACATGACCAACCAAAAACAAGATATATTATGTGTTGGCTACCTGCAATGCAAACACAAAAGATGTATGATATATAATAAAGAGCAAATATATATATGTACATTAATTTAGTTCTTTTAGCTTATGTATAAAATCCCCACTTTAGATAGAAGATTTGAATGTCATCATTTGGAGTTTCTTTTACCTTATTCTATTAACTTGTTCCATCTCAAGCAAAATGTCCTTAATAGCAGAAGCACCAAACTTTCTTCAAGTTTATTCTGATGGTTCTGTGAAACGCTTTGACCCTGAAATTGTTCCAGCCTCTTTAGAATCAACCAATTTCAGATACAAGTCCAAGGATGTGATCATAGACTCATCAAAACCTATCACTGGAAGAATCTTCATTCCTCATGATTCTCCTACTTCCCTTAATAAGAAACTTCCGCTCTTAGTTTATTTCCATGGTGGTGGCTTTTGCATTGGCTCCACCACATGGCTTGGCTACCACAACTTTCTTGGTGACTTCTCCGCCACATCTCAATCCATCATCCTCTCTGTCGATTATCGTTTGGCACCGGAGCATCGCCTCCCTATTGCTTATGAAGATTGTTACACCTCACTTGAATGGCTTGGTGATCAAGTTTGTCATGAACCCTTGTTGCGACAAGCTGACCTAGCTAGAGTGTTTCTCTCTGGGGACAGTGCTGGAGGTAACATTGCACACCATGTTGCTGTGAAGGCAATTCAGAACAATGAATGCCCTTTGAAGATTAAAGGGTTAATGCTCATACACCCTTACTTTGGTAGTGAGAAGAGGACTAAGAAAGAGATAAATGATGAAAGTGTAGAGGATGTGGCCATGAATGATATGTTTTGGAGGCTAAGTATACCACAAGGCTCAAATCGTGACTATTTTGGTTGTAATTTTGAGAAAATGGACCTATCTAAAAGTGTGTGGTCTAAATTCCCAGCAATTGAGGTTTATGTTGCTGGTGAGGATTTTTTGAAGGAAAGGGGGGTCATGTATGTAGAGTTTTTGAAGAAGAAAGGGGTGAAAGAGGTGGAGCTTGTGGAGGCAAAGGAAGAGACACACGTGTTTCATGTATATTATCCTGAATCTTGTGCAACTCGCTTACTCCAAAACCAAATGAGTCTATTCATGGAGAAATATTAGCATCAACTATGGCTATAACATGACTATGTTTCTTAATATCAATAAGGAAATCATTCAAATTAGTAGAATAGATATATTAAGATGCTTTGTCATTGTTTTGCTAGTACTCAATAGATGAACAAGAGCTATAAGCTATAAATTAGAATACCATTAATGGTGTTACCTAAAATAAAATCCTTTTACCTTTATAAGTAGTACATAATGGTATTGTGCACGTAGTTTGATTTATTCTACAATACTACATATCATATATTGAATTTTTCACCCATGTTCTAGATACTAAAGTCATCTTATAAGACTATGTAATGATAATAATGTAAAATGTGATAAACTACGCACCCGTGTGAATTGCATGCTAGTATTTGTACCAGACTCCTAGTAACTATGATTATGCATGTTTCTTAATATTTTAATAACAATATGTCGGAAAGAAAACTACGCAATACTAAATATTAAGTCAAGAGAGGAAGAGAAAACAAATTACCAATATGAAATTTAGAAAGTGAAAGTATTTTTACTTTTAATGAAAATATATGTTTAGGTAAGTTTTACTTTGGTGAACACATACAACCTAAAGTTTGTTTTGGATATAAGTATAATTTCTTTAAGTAATTGTTAGATTCCATCATAAATGCTCAAATAGACAAATAATACTATATGAATTGTATTTTCTACATAACACTTCCTTCTTGTCCCTACTAAGAAAAAATATATAATTGTAAGATAGAGGAATGCTAACAACACTCTTCTTTGCCTTGTGTATGAGAATAGTATTGTAGGTGTGGCAATATAGGAATATGATTCAATTCTTGTAGTTGTTGATGCCTGTTATTGGGATAGAATTGTGTTATGTAATTGTTGCATATGTGAATGTGTATGCGTGACACAATAAGCTTTACATAAGAAAAATGTTAAAATACTTGAGACTTAAAGAATGCCCCCTTAACGAGGGAATGGTGGAGATCTTTGTCGGACACCAAGGTAGAATTTGGAGTTTATATCAAGTAAGCTTTTTAGATGCAGACAAATTGTGCAAATAATTTAAATCATTACAATTATACAATAATGTCAAAAAATTCTAAAATTAATAGGATTTGATTTTATCATATGTTAAACAATTACCATTAGTTGTATGAAACTAATTGAAACAAATTCTGAAATAGGAATCTCACAATAAGAGCCTCATTCCGTAGTCATTGAGCAACATCTTATTTTAATGTAAATTATCCAAATAAAACAAGGTAAATTTAGAACATTATAAAAACCTATTAGCCCATGATTAGTCACTTGTTCATTTTACTCCATAGAGGTTTCTTTTAATCAAAGGAAGAATCAATCGAGAGTATGATAACAATTTGCTCTGTTTGTGAAATAACCCACCACAATCATGTTTAATGACTATAAAATAGAAAAGTAAGGCAATGCAATAGCAATATTATATTTTTTAATTTTTAGATATTTATAAGCACTTCAAAATTATTTAACATAGGAGAGGTAATCAAAGTCTCAAATTGTCTTAGCACCGGACTTTTCAACTAATTTACATTTTCTTAAATTTTACCAAATGAAAATTTGCATGGAAAACCATGAAATTAACTTATTTCAAAAGATTTACCTTAACAATTTTAATATTTTATAACAACCTATAATAAATTAAAATAAGAGTAAACCTCTAAACCCTGTATGGATTGAGAGGTGAAAATAAAATCATTATAAAAATTATCAAACAATTGCACCTTGAAGTCAAACTAAATTGAAATATAAACTATTATTCAAATCCAATCTTACTAATATTATATTCTTAATTTTTTTTCCAATCTATATTTAACAAAAATTTTCCACCTTCAATTCAGATTTGTGTATATTTGAAAAAGTCATATTATCAATTAGATGAAAATCCAAATAATTTAATTCCTTAGAAAATTTTCCATTTCTATAGTTACTAGACTTTTCTATACATTATATATATCAAATACAAAACAACAAAATATTCTTATTCATTATTTTTTCTTATTTTATTGAATACATTTATGTATAAAAATTTAATATTTTCTCTTTTCATATTTTGGGAAAAAAACTACACTTGATTTCATAAGGTGTAGTACGTCTTCTTTATTTTAAAAGAAAAAAAAGAAGAAAAGATTTGCCTTCCAAGAGACCTTTGTCTTCGAATTTTCTTCACAATGATTGAAGATAGTTTTCTACAACTTTCCTTAAACGAGTGAAAAGTCTAGATAGATGTTTAAGTCATTAACAAATCTAAATGAAAAAAATAATACTAGGAAACCACTCTTTATGTTTTTTGGTAACCTTATTTAAGAACATTACCTTAAATTTTTTAGGTTTACCTAAATACCAAACCTTTCACAAAACTGTTAATTAAGGAGGAATAAGAAATTATATATGAAAACTTTTGGCCTTGCAAAAACACACACACGCTTGCGCGCGTTTGGATTCCCTTTAGATCTCAAGTCATAGATTTGCTTATCTATCTCTCTTATGCTTTGACTCACTAGTATCTAAATATTTTTAACTACCAAAATTCCCTACTATAATTTCATACTCTACTTAAACACATGCATAAGAAAATTCAAATACAATCAATATACGATTATGATTACATTCCAATTTCAAAATTTGAAGTTTATATCAAGAAAGATTTTTAGATGCAAACAAATTGTGCATATAATTTAAATCATTACAATTATACAAAAATTTCAGAAAAATCCTAAAATTAATAGATTTTTTTCTATCCATTCTTTTTTTATCCATAAATTAATAGAATTTGATTATATTATAGCTTAAACAATTATCACTAATTGTATCATACTAATTGAAACAAATTCTGAAATAGGAATCTCACAATAATAGCATCATTTAGTAGTCACTGAGCAACATCTTATTTTAATGTAAATTATCCAAATAAAACAAGGTAAATTTAGAACATCATAAAAACCTATTAGCCCATTATTAGTCACTTATTCATTTTTCTCTATGGAGATTTCATTTAACTTATTCGAGAGTATGTACAACTTTGGTACATTAATTATTTGTTCGATGATATTGGTTAGGTTTTCTTTTTTGGTATACTGGTTAGGTTTAGTTTGCTGATATTATTACTTACATTCTACTGTTACAATAAAAAATTAACTTTGTAGTTAAATATTATTAATGCAAACTATATTATTCAAAATAAAATAGTATAGAAGTGTAATTTCAAATTTCAAGTGTTAATGCTTTCAATATTTTTTATACGAGAAATGTTTTATTTGCATTTAAATAAATAAAAAAGAAATAGAAATATCAATATCATAAACTTAAAAATAATGCATACACCAACAATTTAAATTGGAATAAAGATTGGTAACAACTTTGTGCTAGTAGTATTTTGACAACCAATAAGGCACCAAATTAACTACAATGTCAGTTTCACTAGAAATATTAGAGAAGTGATAACATTTTGCTTTGTTTGTGAAATAACCCACCACAACCAAGTTTAATGACTATAAAATAGAAAAGTAATGCAATGCAATACCAATATAACTTTTTAATTTTTAGATATTTACAAGCACTTCAATTTTTTTTTAACATATATAAGAGAGGTAATCAAAGTCTCTAATTGTCTGAGGACTGGACTTTTCAACTAATTCAAGTTTCCTTAGATTTTACGAAATGAAAATTTGCATGGAAAACCTTGAAATTACAACCTATAATTAATTAAAATAAGAGTAAACCTGCAAACCCTGTATGTATTGAGAAGTGAAAATAAAATCATTATATAACATTATTAAACAATTTCACCTTGAATTCAAACTAAATTCAAATATAAACTATTATTCAAATCCAATCTTATTAATATTATATTCTTAATTTTTTTTTCTAAATTTCAATAACAAAATTTTTCCACCTTCAATTCTAATATGTGTATATTTGAAAAAGTCATATTATCAATTAGATGAAAATCCTAATAATTTAATTCCTTAGAAAATATTCCATTTCTATAGTTAATAGACTTTTCTATACATTGTATATATCAAATACAAAATAGTAAAAATTCTTATTCAATTTTTCTTATTTTATTGAATATATTTATGTATTAACATTTAATATTTTCTCTTATCATAACATATTATAAACAATAATGATAAATATATTAATTAGAGAATATTCCAAAAAATGGTCTAGCCAAATGAATCCTTTCAAATTCTTAGCCTCTAAATTTTATTCATATTAGGTAATAAATAAATTAAGAGGTCAAAATGAATGAAAAAATTATTAGAAAACTTAATTAAAATTCAAATCAAATTTAAAGAAAAACATATATTTTATTCATTTAAAGTAAAGTATGATTTTTTTAAACATATTTATTTTATTGAAAATAATCCATTCATATTCTTAGCCTCTAAGATTTATTTAAGTTAGGTAAAAAATAAATTATAACATTGAAAATGAATAAAAATATTAAAAAACCTAATTAAAATTCAAATCAACTTCAAAGAAAAACACTATTTTTTATTCATTTTAAGTAAAATATGACTTTTCAACCAAAAATATTTTATTGAAAATAATCCTTCCTAAATTGATATTAAAATTAAATCTATTCCTTAAAAAAATTATTAGGGCATAGGTGAATCTGATTAGAGAAGACCGTTGGTGCCTATAAAATGGTTCCTCCAACTCCCACATTTTTCACACTTGGCATTTGAAGTATTATACTATTATCAATTTTTCACACTTGGAAATTTGTACAAAATCTATTTTCACACTTTGTAGTATAATTATATACTATATTATCTATAATATGGCCACTCTCTCACCAAGGTTCATCTCTCTCAGTCCATTTTCCCCTCCAAAATTGATTCTTTGCTAACAAAATTTCCTTTGCAGAAACCCTGCTAGTCCTTCCATTGCCTCCATCGAATGCCTGTACAACCCGGTACCCATTTTATCTTCAAAACCCTTACACTTTCCCACACTATGTTTATGTGCCTAAACCCTGGCTTTGATTTTTTTTTTTCCTATTGTTTTGGATTGTTATTTGTGTGAAACAGTGGTTGAATTAATGTGTTATTGTGTTTTGTAGATAATGGAAGAAATGAACAATGAAGCATACGAGGAGGAACTTCTTGACTATGAGGATGAAGAAGAAAAAGAGTTTGAAGTTGTGGGAAATAAAGTCAATGGTGAAGATCTAATGAAGTGAGTTAGTTGGATATTGTTTCTGGTAGTACACTTGTTTTATTTTTATGATAATATCAGGAAATTGCATAAATGTTCTTTTGTGTCAAAATTTGAAATTTTTATTATATATGATATAAGATATATTGTTTACACATGATTTTTGCATTTTTTAAGGGGTTAAAATTACTTTGCACTTTATGGGGTTAAACTATATGAGAGAAATTTTAAATGGAGTTAGAAGAATGAAACTTCTATGTTTTTTGTTTTTTTGGAAATGGGTGGAGTGGAAATGAGCATTGTGTTGTTTTTTTGTGATCTTCTAATGTTGAATGCTCTTTTTTGGTTTTTGGCATGAATTATGTTGGGATTCACAGTTCCGGATTTAGAGACTTTCTACTAAAGCCAGAGCTTCTTCGGGCTATAATGGACTCTGGATTTGAGCATCCATCTGAAGGTAAATTATCTGCATCCTTATTTATAATAACTGTTATTGGATTTTTTTGGTAGGGGTGGTCATAGATTGGGTTAACTTGAACCAATCAGGCCAGGTATCGGGTTTGAAAATTGTGCACACGATCCATCTGACCTAACCTGATCATTAAAAGCTTAATATTTAATTACTCTTGATATTTGTTTTTATTTATTTATTTATTTATTTATTCTTTTTAGAGGAATGCTAGCGACACTCTCTTTCTGACACTCTCTCTGTGATTGTTGAAATTGATTGGAAATCACCAATTTTGGTGGGTCTCATAGCTAAATTAAGAGAGAATCATTAAATGATATGTGGGTCCCACCAAAATTAATAATTACCAATAAATTTCAATCAATCACAGTGACAATATAAAAAAGAGAGTGTCAGAGAGAGTGTTGCTAGCATTTCTCTTTTTTCTAAATCTAACTTTTGAGACTAAATATATATTTTCTTTCAATTTTGATCATTTTTAGTGTTTTTTTCTTTCTATTTTCCCCCCTTTTTCAGTTTTTATTTTTTAATTGATGTCACCTAAAAACTCAATCCAATCCAACACAATTTAAAATGAGAAAATCTAATCTAACCTAATCAGATCATTCTTGATCGGTTTGGATCCAAAATTTTCCCAAACCTAACCCAATCCAACTTTTGTTCACCTCTAATTTCTGGTCTAAAATAAAATTGTTTGACCTTTGAAGTACAAAATTATTACATGGTTCCAATCCACCTTTGAACTACAATCTTAGATTGTTTTCTTATTTTTTACCCTTCATTTCCACTTATTGTTTTTTATTTTAAAAAGTTTGGTTTGGTTAACAACACACCTTTGTGAAACATTCCTTTCTTTCTTCCACTCCTGGGTCCTTTAGTGGGATCCCTTGTTCACCACTCTCGTGTGGTGCCTTCCCTAGGCCTTGTTAGGATCTAGTACCCCATTAAGTATTTATCTTTGGAAGTTCCCAAGCCGTTTTGCCTTTCCATCCTTGTCATGAGAATGGTTAATTTTCATGTCTTCTAGTTGCCGTTCATATAGTGATATTTGTTTGATGCTATTTATAAAATTCACAATTTTGCTGATCTTGTGTATTTTTGCATTTTTATTTTACAGGTAATATTTTATCATAATCTTGTTTTGGAGAGCTATTTTGCTTTAGTAACTTTATCAAATTAAATATAAAGGCACAATAAGGTTTTGTTTTACTTACGATTGGTTCCTTCGACCTCTATTTTTTTTTTCTGTTCATCACCAGTGCAACATGAGTGCATACCTCAGGCAATCCTTGGAATGGATATCATTTGCCAAGCTAAATCTGGAATGGGAAAAACTGTTGTGTTTGTTCTCTCAACTTTGCAACAGATTGACCCTGTTGCAGGGCAAGTTTATGCTCTTGTGCTATGTCATACAAGGGAATTAGCATACCAGGTATTGTTTAGGGCTTAGCATATGAAAGATTATGGAACTTTCTATTGGATTAGCTTTTGATTTAAGATATATGTGCAATTTCTTTCATGTAGATATGCCATGAGTTTGAGAGGTTCACCACATACTTGGCTGATATTAAGGTTGCCGTATTTTATGGAGGCATCAAAATTAAAGTTCACAAGGCTCTGCTGAAAAATGAATGCCCTAATATTGTTGTTGGTACACCTGGAAGAATACTAGGATTGGCTAGGGATAAGGACCTCTCTTTGAAGAATGTTAGGCATTTCATTTTAGATGAATGTGATAAGATGTTGGAATCGCTAGGTAAGTTCAATTTCTAAACAGTCATTCCTATAAGATACATCATAATTTTTGACTTCCCATGATTTTAATTTGGTTTTCATTTTTCCCATCATGAATTCTACAGACATGAGAAAAGATGTGCAGCAGATTTTCAAGATGACTCCCTATGATAAGCAAGTTATGATGTTTTCTGCAACAATTAGCAAGGAAATTCGCCCAGTCTGCAAAAAATTTATGAAAGATGTAATGTCCCATGGCTAGTAATACTTATTAGAAGTCTCTTTTTTCTTAATGTGTGCATTCCCTGAGAGCATTTATTTATTTAGATTGTTATGGTATCATCAAAAATTACTTTTGATGATATGGGTTCAATTTGGAGAATGCCTTTGTTTTTTTAGCCAATTTTATGGAAACAACTTATGGGATGAAGTGTGGTTAGGTGGCTGTAGCTAGGGATAGAAGATCTAGTTGGGAATGTTTTAGGATAGTTCCTGATTATGGTTGTATGCTTTCTCATTCTATACATTCCCCCTTTTTGTTTCACATTGGAAGTTAGTTTTGTCTTCAAAAGCTTGTCTGTCTGATATGTTTTTTCACAACTTATTCTTTATTTTTCATAGTTGAGAGGGGAGGGTTAATAGTGTATTATGGGAATCTTGCTGCTAGTGTTCTTAGTGTTAGTGTTACATGGCGTGACTTAAAAAAGTATATGCAAGGAGACAAAATAAATTGACCAGAATTGTGATTCAAGGATCCACATCCATCATTGATTTCATTTTGGATTCCATTATCATGAGGAGGGATCTTAATATGATTTATTACATCATTGTTCTTTTCAGCCAATAGAAATTTATGTTGATAATGAAGCAAAGTTGACCCTTCATGGGCTCATACAGGTAGGCCTTATAGAAATTACATTATTTACTCATTCATGTTTTCTTAAATAATTGGTAAGTTGTATGGTATGTGGCTTATGTTGATTATTGAAATGGCAGCACTACATCAAATTGAAAGAGGAGGAGAAGAACAGAAAGTTAAATGACCTTCTTGACGCATTGGACTTCAATCAAATTGTTATCTTTGTGAATAGTGTTAGTAGAGCAAGAGAGCTACACAAATTATTTAGACATAATAACTTTCCAACTATATGCATTCATTCTGGAATGTCTCAGGAAGAAAGGTATGTATTGTGTGGTATGAATGCATTCAAACAATTTTATCTTCATTTATTTATAATTGATGATTCAATAGTCTATAATTATGTGTTCCTACAATTATGCTTTTGTTTGTATTGCTCATTGATGGTAGCTTTTTGTATTTCATTGTATCATTAAACTAGGTTAATTGATTAGGTTGTTTTCTTTTTAGTCTTGTTACTGCTGATTTTTGTAGCAAAAGGACAATTGTGTGCACTGATAAATTGTGTCTGATCTTCATTATTGGCTTTTGTATAGGTTAAAGCGTTATAAAGGTTTTAAGGAAGGTCATACAAGAATTCTTGTGGCAACAGATTTGATTAGTAGAGGAATTGACACTGAACGTGTGAATATAGTTATAAACTATGACATGCCTGATTCTGTAGATACATACTTGCATAGGGTATGATTAGATACTTTTTTTTTTTTAAAAAGTTTTATCAATAAAATTTGTTTTTATGCCCTTCTATTCTAGTCTAGTACCATCTAATTGTCATTTCTTTTTGGTTGAAATTTCTGAACAGGTTGGTCGAGCTGGAAGATTTGGAACTAAAGGCCTTGCAGTTGCATTTGTTTCATCTTTGAATGATGTAGATGTTCTCAACAATGTAAGAAACTTAAGTTTATTTTTTTTTCTATTTTTGTCATTAATCATTCAATGTTGGGCACTATTTTGAAAAAAAAAAGCAGCTATAATAGTGTTATGGTGTAATGGAAATTGCTCGACACCATCATAAGAGATTTATGGCATTGTTTTGAGTCAATGGTGGTTGTGCTATGGCAGATGGCTTCCTGCTTTAGCGGTATTTTGGAGTTTTGGTCCAAAAATTGTTTTGAAATTGAGTTTAACCTTTAACCTGTTTAACTTTTATGAAATGGAAAATGCCCTACCTTATTCATCTCTGCATTCTACTACATCACTCAACTTACCAAATACCAAGAAACCTCAAAGTCCCAAATAGCTTACTATCATATTTATTTATAAACAATCCACTGAAACCCCCCATGGATACTCATTATTGAAATATCTACACTCTGTGTTACCCATTAATCCATATCATTCTTTCAGATCCCGAATTTACTTTAGCACTACAACCTACTCAAGCGTCTAGTCTACAATACCTAAGATTTATTTTCCTGCTTGCTTTACCTTATTTAAAGTGATGGCAATTGAAGTAGTGTGTGTATTGCTAGTATTCCTCACAAAAGTATCATCCCAAGCTTCATCAAGAGCAGGAAATAAGTTTTTTTTTTTTAAATCATATTATGCATGTCTTGGATATTTAGTAGCATTTTAACATAATGGTCATGCGTCCACAATTACTGGAACACCTTTCATGTTCAACTTTTGGCTTGCTATGATTGTTCATTCATAATGTTGATGTTGGATCAATTGTAATTATTCACTTTGTCGTGTATTTCAGATTCAATCCAGGTTTGAAGTGGATATAAAGCAGCTTCCCGAGCGGGTTGATTCACATACCTACAGTATGTTTTCCTTGTCCATAATTTCATTTATCATAATGATTGATAATTTGAGTTAGTTTAATGTCATACTTTGGTTAGAGCCTTTCACTATGTTACTTTGTTGGGCATCATCTATGGTAAATTGATTTCTTTTATATAACTTAAAAGGACGTTTGCAGGCTACTTCTTTACGTGTCCCATACTACATACCGTTGTGGAAATTTCAAGTTAAAATTTATTTGTATTTTCTTATTGGCAACAGTAACCATTTTTTTTTATTTTGAATCATACTGAAATTGCTTCTAATTTTGCTTTTGCCGTTAGCTTTTTTTTTCCTCCTTAGAAATTATATATTCATTGGTATTGGATTTCCTTAGTTGTTACCATCCTATGCATTTTCTTCTCAGTTGCAACATACAATTTTTTCCATGTCCATCAATAACTTGTTGTCAAGTGGCAATATTTTTTTCTTTCTTTTTATTCATATTTTCATTAATATTCATGATTTATTAGAGTGTTTAGATGTTTTTTTTATTATATTGTGTTTTGCTACCTAGTTTTTTTCTATACAAGATATATTCGCATTGCTAGTGTCATTATTGTTTTACCTCTTGTTTGGGTCTTGTGTTTTGTTTTATTTTATTTTATGTTGTTGCTTTCAAATTTTTGACATGATTTCCTTGATTTTTTTTTTGCAGTGCAATCTTAAGAAGGTTGAGGGACAATGCTTCAATTACTTGGATGGTATCAGTTGGCTCTTGTAGATTAATCACACCTCTTATTTCAACAACAAATTCATTATGCCATTGTTGAGTCCTTGTAGTTTTTTAGATTGTCGAGGCCATTTTATTGCTAGAGTGGTATATCAATATTATGATTTTGTGGTATAAAATGACTTATGGATATTTATTTGCTGTATTATGGATTTATGATCTTGTTACAATTTAATAAATTGGGAGGTTAATATCATGGTTGGGTTAATTTTTTTTTTTGGTGCCATGTTTTCCGTATTTCAATATTTGATATTTGTGCTCTGGTATTTGTGGAGTGTAGTCAACTAGGGAGTAGAGCACAATGGAATCTAACTTTGGCAATGCATATATTATATTGTATTACTCCTATTTAATCCTAAAACCAACAACAAACGATAACAATTTTACCACTCCAAGTGAGGTTGGCTACATAGATCTTATGATGCCATTTGAATTGATTAAAGACCAAAGTTTTAATGATGTTTATCATGAGATCTCTCTTGATTATATTTGTTAGGTTTAGTTTGCTAATATTGTTACTAACAATCTAATTATACAATAAAAAAATAACTTTGTAATTAAATATTATTAATGCAAACTATATTATTAAAAAAAATAGTATAGAAGTGTATTTCAAATTTCAAGTGTTAATGCTTTCAACATTTTTTATACGAGAAATGTTTTATTTGCATTTAAGTAAATAATAAAAAGAAATAAAAATATCGATATCATAAACTTAAAAATGATACGTACACTAACAATTTAAATTGGAGTAAAGATTGGTAACAACTTTGTGTTAGTAGCATTTTGACAACTAAGTTAACTACAATGTCGGTTTCACTTGAAATATTAAAGAAGTGATCACAATTTGCTTTGTTTGTGAAATAACCCACCACAATCATGTTTAATGACTATAAAATAGAAAAGTAATGCAATGCAATACCAATATTATATATTTTTTTTTAATTTTTAGATATTTATAAGCACTTCAAAATTATTTAACATGGGAGAGGTAATCAAAGTCTCTAATTGTCTTAGCACTGGACTTTTCAACTAATTTAAATTTTCTTAAATTTTACCAAATGAAAATTTGCATGGACACCCATGAAATTAACTTATTTCAAAAGATTTACCTTAACAATTTTAATATTTTATAACAACCTATAGTAAATTAAAATAAGAGTAAAATTGTAAACCCTGTATGGATTGAGTGGTGAAAATAAAATCATTATAAAAATTAGCAAACAGTTGCACCTTGAATTCAAACTAAATTGAAATATCAACTATTATTCAAATCCAATCTTATCAATATTATATTTTAATTTTTTTAATATTTAACAAAAAATTTCCACATTCAATTCAAATGTGTATATTTGAAAAAGTCATATTATCAATTAGATGAAAATTCTAATAATTTAATTCCTTAGAAAATTTTCCATTTATATAGTTATTAGACTTTTCTATACATTATATATATCAAACACAAAATAATAAAATATTCTTATTCAATTTTTTTTTCTTATTTTATTGAATATAATTATGTATAAAATTAATATTTTCTCTTATCATATCATATTATAAATAATGATAAATACATTAATTAGAGGATATTCCAAAAAATTGTCTAGCCAAATGAATCCTTCAATATTCTTAGCCTCTAAGTGTTATTCATATTAGGTAATAAATAAATTAAAAGGTCAAAATGAATGAAAAAAATTAGAAAACTTAATTAAAATTCAAACAAATTTAAAGAAAAACACTATATTTTATTCCTTTTAAGTAAAATATGATTTTTCAAACATAATTATTTTATTGAAAATAATCCTTTCAATTTCTTAGCCTCTAAGTTTTATTTATGTTAGGTAAAAACTAAATTATAAGATTGAAAATGAATACAAATATTAAAAAAAACTAATTAAAATTCAAATCAACTTCAAAGAAAAACACTATTTTTTATTCATTTTAAGTAAAATATGAATTTTCAAACAAAAATATTTTATTGAAAATAATCCTTCCTAAATTGGTATTAAAATTAAATCTATTCCTTAAAAAAATTATTAGGGCATGGGTAAATCTGATTAGAGAAGACCAATGGTGCCTATAAAATGGTTCCTCCAACTCCAACATTTTTCACACTTAGCAATTGAAGTATTATAGTATTATCAAATTTTCACACTTGGAAAATTGTTACAAAATTGTTACAATATTAAAAAATCAGTCATTTTGGGATGGAAGAAGTAGGAGAGAAGCACATTAAAAGATGTGCAGATTTAATTAAAATCTGGTTACTAAAAATGCCAACTAAATAACTAACAATTGTTGGAAACAAATGAGGAATCTCTTTTAAATCATTGCTTAAGTACACTCATTAAAGCTTTGATGGACATATGGCTACTTGAATTAACTCAACATAACTCACTTATTTTCTCCTCCAACGTGAGCATTCTCTCACTCCCCACTCCTTCCATTTTGTCTTGGCAAAGCCATGATGACACCCCTTACTACCTAGGGTAACTCATCCAAGCTAAGAACCACATCATACACCCATCAAACCAAGTCATTCATACACCAAATCTAGTTCATTTTCCCTCCTCTCTTGCTGCACGAAAAAGCTATGGGGAAAGGGGTGTTATTCTCTTTTGTTCTTGCCCATCACAAAGGATGATAGGAGTGGATATGACCCTCTATTCCATCCTAGTATTCATCTATTAATATACTGTTTTTTTTTTTTTCATGGTTTTAGTTGTATTAGCTGCTGTAAAGATCATTGGATGAATGAATGATACATAGTTTGCATTTTTTAATTTCTTTGCTTATATATTGATCCCTTACATGATCCACAATGTTTAAAGACACGGAGAAAGGGAGATGATCTTGGTTAGGCTTATAATTGATTATTTTGTTTTTATCATGACCATAAGGACTTCTAAAGTATGACTGGAATCTTTATCTCTTAATTTTCCTTTTATTGACACAAAATTTGTTTTAGAAAAATACCTTGTAAAAATAATTCATTTTTCTTTATTTGATAATGCTTCTATGAGTTCGGCCGTAGTGAACTCCTTAAAAGGAATTTCTATTTTCATCTCTAACTATTATCTATAATACTAGTTATTGGTTACAACTATTTTAATTACTGTCATTTACCAAAACAAAGATTTTCTGGTTGGTATATTTACCTATGCTATTCGGTCCAAGTTGTTTTAAACCTCAAGGAAATTTTATTTATATAGATTAATAAACATTTGAAATAATTGTTGTTTATATACTGAAAAAAAAATATTTTTTCAGTGAGACACCTAAAGTAGAATATATTATGAGAAATTAATCTATTAGATTCTAGATTTTATTTGCGTAAAAAAAAAAGATTCTAGATTTTATATAGAAATAATAATTTGAATTGATTTGTGAAATTTCAAGTATGAGAACGATTTCAAGGCTTGGAAAGCCAAGCATATTTGGCCAACACTAGGAAGCTACTGCTAAAAAGAAAATTTTTTCTTTCAAACATCTTATTGATATATTAATTAATTGAAATTATTTTACAATGAATTTTTTTAACTAAAATTTAATTAATTGAACTTGATATCATTTATGTAGTACTCAACCAAACAAAAAATAAATAAATAATAAAATAAAATATACAAAATTTATTTTAAGTATTAGGGAAACTTGAAAATGTTGAAAAGTTTAAATAATTTTATAAGTGGGAATTATAAACATTCAGCTTTTGTATAGGAAAATAAATAAATATTAAGGATTTATACTAAGTTGGTAGCATAAAAAAATTTAACTATTTTCTTATAGCATGGCTCTCAGCCAACTTTAATAGAAAAAGAATGTTTTCCTTCAAATTTTATAATATTAGGAATAAATTTGAGCTATACTATAAGCCTTGAGATCTCTGCAAGTAAAGGTAGAGATATCTTGCTAGTGATGCTGAAGAAAAATATCGTTTAGAAAAGGCTTAATTGCAAATTTTACCACCCAACTTTCATAATTTTGCGAAATTTATCACCCAAGTTTTAATTTTGCAAATTTTACCACTCAAGTTTTCAATTTTTGCACATTTTACCACTCTGATATTTTATCAAAAAAAAAGGTTAAAGAATTCAAAAAAAAAATTGTGAAACATCAGGGTGGTAAAATGCACAAAAATTGAAAACTTAGGTGGTAAAATTCTCAAAATGATGAAAGTTGGGTGGTAAAATTCGCAAAAAAAAAACTTGGGTGGTAAAATTCGCAAAATTATGAAAGTTGAGTGGTAAAATTTGTAAAATTAAAACTTGGGTGGTAAAATTTGCAAAATTCTGAAAGTTGAATGCTAAAATCTGTAATTAAGCCTTTAGAAAATCCTTTGTACATTGAGGGAAGTTACGGTTAGGTACACTATGGGATGAAAGGTAGGGACCACTAATAAGGTCTAAGGGGTATGGTACCGTGTAAGAGAGTATCCTAATGGTCAAGAACTCAAGGGTAGTGTCCTTGAACTGGGACACTCATTGTCCCGGCTTGAGCACTCTGATACTTGCTTAACATCACTAAGGTTGATGTAGTGTGTATACCTCTATTTTAGAGCTACAATAGTTCAAAGCTGAAAGATGGCTCGTTATTCTCAAGATTGATGATGATGATTTTGTACCATGGGGTGAAGAGGTATACAGACTCCGAATCACTTTCCTAAGGATGTGAATGATGTTCATCCGTGGGGTATGGATTCATACGACATTGTGGCCTCAATAGAATAACCTAGAACGAGCCATAGGTCCATTTTTAATTATGTCTAGTGTATTTTAACTTTGCTTAAATTTTAGTTATTTCTATTTATCTTTTGTTAAAGTGATTTGAGAATAAATCATCCCACTCCTATATTTTTATTTATGTGCATGTATTCGTTCATGATTTTATGCGTGATGACGGAGTGTTGCTAAACATCTACGCACAATATAGCTAGTACGATGCATGGAGTTGTACATACTAGTTGTCACATTTACTATGCCTGTTTCTATTTCATCACCCCTCCTTCCGTACCTTATATGGATCTTTCCTCCTGTTCCTCCTTCTCCCACTTTCACCGACACCACTACCTTTGTTACATCTACTGTGCCTAATAGATATTCTTACTACATTACTAAGGTTGGAAAAGACACCGAGGATGCGAAGACTAACAATGGCGAGGGCTCTGTCTAGATTGATGGAGGATTTAGTATCACTTTTTGTAGTTAAGGTTAGGTATGGGTATAGCCTTGAATGTGACTTAGGCCTAGCTTTTTGTTGTATGAGGGAGGACCGTTGACTTTCAATTATATGTACTATCTAATTATGTGGTGGTATTTTGATGATTGTACTTTGTCTTTGTGATGGATTGTATGGGGGACATTTATGTATGAAATAACATATATATATATATATGTGTGGATGCTTAATACTTTCCTTAATATTATGATGTGATAGTAAGCTGACACTTGGTACTTATACAACGTTGGAAGTTTAACTTTACTTATGTGCTTTATTTGATCAAGTATCAAATGCGAAAAATTTACCCACATTTCTCACATAATGAATAAACACAAATAAATAAAGTTATTAATTTTAGAAGAAATAAGCCAATGTGATTGGAGATCACATTGACAACTTTTTACTTTGTGAATTTTCTTATTTATTTTAGATGAGCTTCGACCCTAATTGTACTTAAATTATAAATAAACATCTTAGGGTTAGGAAAATGGGTTTTGAACCTTTGTGTTTAGACGACTTAGGACGGGAGTTTGGGATTGTTTCTTCTTATTCTCTTTTCCAATTTGATGTTTTCTTTCTTCTTGTTTTCTTTCTATCACTATATGTGACTAGTCATTTTGTTTCTAGGATTTGGGCTTAGCCCTTGATGACTATTGGAATTAATTGAATTACATTTGTGTTCATTTGAGTTCTTCTCTTGATTCCTTTCCTATTATACTTTATTATGTGAATTGATTGGCCATTCGTTTGCATAACCTTAGGTGTTTAAGGAATAACTAAAAGGTGAACCTAAAGATTAGAACTGTAGGAAAAGAACTTAGGCCTTAAATCATGAAAGTAGGTTTAATCCTTCGAGGATTAAATGAATCAAAAAATAGTGTAAATGGTCTAATCGAACATAATTATCATGAAAGTAGGAGTCAATTCAATTAGATACATCTCTATATCTTGAAAGAAAATAGAGGTTACCTTAATTCACCTTCAATAAGAACTAGATTGAACAGTTAGGTAAGGAAATTAGTCCCATAAGAAACCGTTGTGCAAACCTTTACTCCAACAAGTTTTCTTGTTATTGAATTTACCTAATTTTAATTGCTTATTGTTGTCTTAAATTAATTCTCAACTTCTTCTCCCAAATCAATACTCAAATAAATTGTTTCCTTTTTCTTTAATTTTGTTTGAATTGTGATATTTATGAAATCAAACATGTAGTCTCTGTGTAAGAATGATATTAAGCAAATTACACTCACACTCCTAAACTTTTTTCAAATTACATATAACACCACTATTTTTTCTATTCCTACACTAACCCCTTTATGTTTGAAAACATTACACTGAGACCCCCTATAAGGGAGGTTACTGTAATGGTTAAAAAAATAGAGAATGTTTGTGTAATTTCATGAAACCTCAGGGATGGTTAGTGTAATTTACTCAATGATATTTTATTACTTGACGATATTGTATACTTGCATGAAAGCATTAGGGCACCTTTTCACATGTCACCAGAATTAGTTATGAGTCTTGTAACACCTTGAATATTCTTTTCTAATTATACAAATATTATTATTATTATTATTATTAGAAAAGAAAAATCGTGGTGTTACAAGTCCAATTGAAACACTATTAGATATATGGTCTCTTGGGTGCATAGTAATTGAGATAATTTTTTTTTTAAATCAGCAAAAGAAATAATATATAAAAGGTACCAGAGGTACCAACATATTACAAAGAAGGAAGACCATAGATCCTTGTTAAGAAACCAATAGGTTATAGTGTATTTATATGTGTCAAATATAAATACTAGATAACCCAAAAAGCTAGCAACAATGAAATCCATGGCCAAAAAAACAAAACCCAACCAACATTTGTAACCCCTGTACCACACAATTGCAACCAAACATTAAAAACATCCATCTGTGCCATACTTGCACCTTTCCGCCAGTAGACTATTCTACCCATAACAAACATCATTCAATTCCCAATTAATGAACCTTAGCTCCACCAAACAGCCATGTCTCCATGCAGTAGACACGTGAAGATCCCTTTATATAAAGAAGACTGTGTTTACTATATCCCCGCCAATCAGTTGGACAAGCACGCAGCTGGATTACTAAACCATAGCACAAACGAGAACTGAAAATCCACATGTTTGTTACGGAGCCATGTCCAGACTACGTATTTTATTTCCCCCACCAAACTATTGGTATCAACTGAATCTTGATCAAAGATGCAACTGTTTCTTTTTTTTTCCAAATGCAGAAGATCACTGCACACCAGATAGCTTGCCAAAATTGCCTTTCCTTTTTAGATCTACCAATACCCAAATTCTGCATGAAGTGACTCTGCAAAGAGCCAGGGAGCACAATAGCAAAATCCGGTGATATCCATGAGTAGCATACACACCACACCTTAGAAACAACATCACAACCCAAAAAGATATGTTCTGCAGATTCAGGGTATATATGACAGAAAGGGCACATCAGATCAGAGAGATGCACCAGAACATTCCTTTTGTTGAGGTTATCTTTGGTTGGTAACCTATTCCTTAACACTCTCCAAATAAGGAACGAAGCCTTACCGGGTATTTTAGTAGACCATATGTGTGGAAATATTTCATTTGTTTCCTCCAGACCATCCTGTTGGAACTGTATTTTGTAGGCTGACTTTGTTGAATACCCACCCGAAGAGCATCCCTTCCAAAACCAAGAATCAAGGTCAGTTTTGTGTACCTGTACATTATTTAAAATGAGATACAATTGGTCAATAAGTTCATTCTCCCATTCAAATGTCATTCTTCTCCATTTAATGTCCCAGTACCAAGAATCCTCCCTCCAAAATCCCATATTCCCAATAATCTCCTCCTTTTGTTCCGAGATAAGGAACAATCTTGGAAATAAATTTGACAAACTATTTCCATCCACCCACTCATCAATCCAAAATCTAATATTATTACCCATGCCAACTTTCCAACAAACCCCCTTATCAAACCATCTTTCATTATTCTTACCTCCACAAACTTTTTTCAAATCCTTCCACCATATAGATTCCCATGAGCGCTCATCCTCCCTTAAGAGACCGTGCCACCCCTTATACTTCGATTGTAACACATTGCACCACAAGTCATTTTTGAAATGGAAAAGGTTCCACCTCCATTTTCCCAGTAAAGCTTCATTAAATGCCCTAATGTTCTTCACTCCAAGACCACCCACCTTTTTGGTCTTACATATTTCCTCCCACCTCACCCAAGCAATTTTATTACTTTCCTCTACTCCACCCCACAAAAACCTCCTTTGAATCCCCTCAAGCTTCTTGCAAAACTCCTTAGGTGCCTTAAAAAAAGAAAGGAAAAATAAAGGTAAAGATGACAATATTGAGTTTATCAAACAAATCCTTCCCCCAAAAGACAAATGCTTATTCTTCCAAAGTGCCAATTTCTTTTTGACTTTATCAAAAATGGGTTGCCACATCACGAGCTTCCTAGGATTCGCCCCAATAGGCAAACCGAGATAAACAAAAGGCAAAGGAATAACACGACAATTCAACATATCGGCATACCTCTCCACCACCCCGTGCTCCACTCCAATAGCCCCGAAACTACTTTTAAAGAAATTGACCCTCAAACCGGAAACTAGTTCAAACAATCTTAAAATAGTTTTGATAGTAAAAACATTCCTCACATTAACCTTTCCAACAAAAATTGTGTCATCGGCATATTGCAACATGTCAATTTCACATCCTCCATCACCCACCAAGTAGCCTTCGAATAAATTACTTCTCTTAGCTTCTCTCATCAAACCACTCAACCCTTCCGCCACTACCAAAAATAAGAATGGAGCCAATGGGTCTCCTTGACGAAGTCCTTTATGGCATTTGAACTCTTGAGTTGGGCTCCCATTCACCAACACCGAAGACCAAGAAGATACAAGGCACCCCTTTATCCATTTAACCCATGTTTCGTGGAATCCTAATCTATCTAGCATATACAAAAGGAAGTTCCATGAGACCGAGTCATAAGCCTTCTCAAAATCTACTTTGAACAAGAGACACCCCCTTTTCCTTCTTTTTGCATCATCAACAACCTCATTAGCTACCAACACACTATGTAAAAGTTGTCTACCACCAAGAAAAGCATTTTGTTTATGATCAATAATTCCCCCTAACACCTTACGCAACCTATTAGCTAACAATTTAGCTAAAATTTTGTACAAGCAACCAACAAGGGAGATAGGTCTAAAGTCACCAAGATTTTGTGGATTGTCACACTTAGCAATCAAGGAGATGAAGGAAGAATTTGTACCTCTTGGAAGAACTCCATGCCTATGGAAGTCTTTTAAAAAAGACATAATGTCATCCTTCAACAACTCCCAAAATTCCTTGATGAATAGGAAATTAAATCCATCGGGCCCGGGGCTTTTTTCACTCCCACAATCCCAAATAGCATCCTTCACTTCCTCTTCTATGAAATCCGAGATTAGCATACTATTATCTTCACAAGATATTTGTTGGAAACTAACCCCATCAAGCTTTGGTCTTTGGCAATTGTCCTCCAAGAATCTACTTTCAAAGTATTTCTTCACTTCCCCTTTCACCTTATCCGGTTCTTCCACCCAAATTCCATCAATATGCAAACCTTTCACCAAGTTTTTCCTTCTTCTCCAATTCATGATTGAATGGAAAAATTTAGAATTGCAATCTCCCTCCTTGATCCACTTCGCCCTTGATTTTTGGAATAACAAAGATTCGTTAAATTTTGCCACCCTCCACAAGTCTTCTTGAAGTTGCAATCTTAACATGAAATCCTCGTCACTTAAACCTCCATTTTCCTCAAGAATGTCCAGCTCGTTGAGATGTTTCTCAATTTGTTGTTGCTTTGTATGTAACCTACCAAACTCCTCCACGTTCCATTTCTTCAAGACCGCCTTGACCCCTTTTAGTTTTTCTTTGAGAACAAAAGCCCCCCACCCTACCACCTCATAGTTCTTCCAAGCCTCCTTTACCACTTCATGAAATCTTGAATCTTGAAACCAACAATTGAGAACCCTAAACGGTTTAGGTCCCCAATCATAGGAATTATCTCTCAAGACAATTGGACAATGGTCCGATACATTCCTATCCATGATGTATTGTGTGCATCCTTGCCAACAATTCAACCAATCTCTAGAAACCAAAATTCTGTCAATTCTACTCTTCGCTTTACCATTAGGCCTATACCACGTAAAGTTTCTCCCCACCAAAGGAATATCAATGAGTTCCATGTCTTCAATGAATTGATTGAACTCCTCCATTTCTCTACCTCCACCTTGAGAAGACGTATTAGCTCCAACCCTTTCTTCCCTCCTCCTTATGCTATTAAAATCACCCATTACACACCATCTAGATAAACTAGAACTTGCTTTGTAATTCTTTAGATCACTCCATAACCTTCTTTTTCCATCCAAATCACAAGGTGAGTAGACATTAACTAAAGTGACTTCCCTATTCCCTTCCTTCCATACCCCCTCCAAACCAAGATAACCATGCCCTCTAAAAGAATTTGTCAGTTGAAAAGCATCAATACTCCACAAACATAGCAAACCACCAGATGAATTTATTGATGGAATCATCTCCCACTTAACCTCGTGGTCACCCCACACGGCCGCACACAGTTGTTTATTTATGTTTTCCTTTTTTGTCTCTTGTAAAAACAAAAGTTGACCCTCCTCTCTCCGCACCAATTCTTTAACAAACTTCGCCTTTACTCTTCCCCCAAGACCCCTAATATTGTATGTCAACATCTTCATAGGCACTTTTCATGATTTCCCTCGTTCCTGTGATTGCTTTTTGAACCCTTTTGATTAGAATCTCTGTGCTCCATTGCAATCAACTGTTCTATAACGGCTTCATCCTTCCCTTCTAAAGAAACGCCTAAAGATTTACCCAGTTTCCACATTTTTTTTGCCTCCTCCACTTCATTCTTCATCCAGAAGATTTTATTGCAATTCCTGATATTGCAATCTGGGATGGAATTGGTAAAAGAAGCGCAGCTCTGTCTCAAAACTCTTCTTCTTCTTTTGATACTTGACTTTGTAGATGAAGACCCATATGAATCACATGTGTAAGATTTCATGAAGGGCCCTCTGGAAACACCTTGAAGAGTGCCACCTATTATAATGCTTTGTTTTGTAGAGTTATCTCCCGCGAAACCCGAGGCCACCTCTCCCTCTGTATGCTTTTCCTGATCTTCACTAATATATGTCTGGTGCACCACATTAACAATGTCGTTACAATGGCGAGGGCCATGTCTGAGTAGCGCACCAAAAGAATTGGAAGTGACTAAGGGGCCCAAACTGGTTCTTTTAGTAGAAGGAAGCTGTTGGGCTTGTATTTTAGAAGGCCCATGTTGTGAATCTACGCAAACTTGGTTAGGGGTCCCCATAGTATTAATCTGGCCCACTTGAACTAAACAATCAACCTGCCCACCAACATCTCTCTTCTGTTCCTGTTCCTCAGCACCAACGTTCGACTTTGAGGCCACTTTTGAATTTCGGACAAATCTTGTAACGTGATCCTCCTCGAGCCTAGTAATGGACTTTTCAGAGCCACTTGATGCCATCGAAATACACTTTACTGCACTACTTTCACCCACTTCCTTGTACTCCTTACTATTTCCACGTAGGCTTTGTAACCCCTCGTGACCCCTATCACTTGTACCGCAGTCTATGTTCCTTACCTTTCTGTCAAAGAGTGACTCTTTAGGCAAAGGGAACTGTTGATTTGACAGTCCTGGTTAATACCCAAAGATTTTTGTACTGTTGATTCATCCCTGTCATCGTTCCAATGTATTTTCCGATGACTACTCTTCTCGTCGGCATCTTCCCTAAGTTCCATCCCAGCCCCCTCCTCCACCGAGCACTCCGACATCGATGACCCAATCTCAAGTCCAATCTCGCTGCCATACGAAGATGCCTCACCATCGTCATCATCTACACGATTACACCCACAATGATTTACAATAAGAATGTTCTCCTCCATCATTCTCACCAGGCAAACTCTACCATTAATCTGCACAGAAAAATGTTTAGCCACCGTATGCGGAGAAGACGTAAGCACAAGTACACGTGCTACATCCACTCGGGATAGGTTTCTAGTGTCTTCATCTACATCCACCAAAACACCAAAACTAGTAACAAGTTGTGAAAAGCACTCCTCTCCCCATGCGTTCAAAGGAACTCCTGAACATCTCACCCAAGCAAGCCTATTTGCAGTGACCAACTCCTCATTCCATTTCTGTACCGATTTGAAAATTGAAAGAAAGTTTTCGTCTTTCTGTTTGACCAGTTCAATAGCTCTCTCCTCTTTCAAACCTGTGATAAGAACCAAGTCACCTCCCATGTAGCTCATCTTAACTTCCTCCCAACCCTCCATCACGTATACATCATTGAGTTTATCAAACAGCTTCAAATCCGAAAGTATTCCCACCCAGCTCTGATGCAACCAAGTTTTGCCTTCTACCTGCACATTGATTACCATTCCCTTCCATACTTCTTCTCCTCCAACATGACTGTTCACCTTTTTTTCTTTCCACACTTGGATATTTTTAGGCTTGCCCCCCCGTATAGGATGCTTAGACGAAGTATGCAGACTTGTTTTAGGCCACTGATTCCTATTGATACTCTGGAACTGAATCCCATTACTACTGTGCGGGGCAGCTAAAACAAAAGGTTTTTTCCCATAGAAAGATGAGGTATGCCTCTGGTATTTAGGCATATTGACATGTATTTTCTGTGCTCCAATACGAATATTATCCAGTTCCCATTCAAGTTCTTTCGGATTGCTCACTCCTCTGAAACGTATGAAGCCGTATCTCCGACCCCACCTGTTTCTCCTTGCTGCCAAAAAGACTTCTTTCACATCGCCAAATCTCCTAAAGATATCCCAGAACTCCTTTTGACCAAAATTGTCAGGTATATTTGTAAAGAAGAAGGAGGAGACATCTTTGTTAGCATATTTTTTGTATTTCACCACTTCCCAGTCATCTTCCGCACTCCCTCCCTTATCACCGTTAAGCTCCGTGTGGTTCCTCCCTCCTTGATTCAGCATTCTCTGTGTAAACTGCTAGTAATTGAGATGATAATTGTATTCCATGCATGGGGGAACCTTCAAACCCAAAAGGAAATAATGTTCAATTTTGCATTCCTTCAAGAAGCACTAGAAATACCAAACAAACTGAGTTATGATTGTAAAATTTTCTTTAGCAAGTGTTTCATGAAGGATCTTAGCTAGAGATGATGCTTCTCAACCATCCTTTTTTTATTCTACATATAACATGCATAGAGATTTTAGTTCATCTTTTTTTTTTCTCATATGAAATTTTTGATTATGTATCACATAAGGTATAACATTCTTATAGGATGAAGCAAATGCTTTGTTATTTATAATCAATGCATAAGAAAGATGTTAAAAGAGATGTGTCAGTTGATGAATTAATTTGTTATTCAAGTTGGTTGGTTAGTTAGTAATTAGTTGACTGTTGGTCAATATTTTGTATTATCATATTTTTTATTGCCAATTTTATCAACTCTAAGCACAAGTAGTTTATCATAGAATTAACCTCAAATGATATGATTGAATTACACCATCCATTACTTCTTTATGAGTTTTGGAACCTATGTAATATCTTTTGTATAAACATGAGCTCAACTACTTCAGAAGCAGGTATCTCAGAAAGAATAAGTCTATGACCTATATCTTTGGCAAGTTTAGATCATGCTTGACGACAACAAGCTCAAACTAGTAAGTATATTCATAATCATTAAAAATTGAAGAAACTAATTAGCATTCTACATGACAAGTTCTATCAATTCTTACAAACCCAATTCATAAAGAACTACCGACATAACTCCAATTAACATTGAGTTTGATAAATTAGTGAAGGTGGGTACTGATAGACCAATTGATGGAGAAATACACTTGGTCTCTTAGACTCAATGTAAGACAAATTCGTTATAAGGATTACACGTACAAGAAGTTACACAACCCATACCTCGGTATCAAAGGTTATATTGTTTTGCCATATTTATAACCCTTTAAAGCACTTTTAGAGGCAAAGTAGTTTGGTTACTTTTGGCTAGGTTGTGACTCAAGATCTATATGTATAAAGAATTGAAGGTGATTTCAAACACCTAGTCTTAACTAAACTTTGCACGCATTTTTTTTTTTTGCATGACCAACATATATGCTTGCATGCATGGAATTCATTATTTGACAAAAGGTCCTAACACAAGTTACAATAAGAATCACAAAAAGAAACTACCAGACACATGGTAAATAGAACCTTTATTGTGTGGCTTGCATAACTTAAATATGGTTTGTCGTACATAGATGAAATAACTACGTAAATATTTATGAGACATTGTTTGTACTAGGGCCAGTCTTGATATTTTATGGGCCCAAGACAAAATAATCGACAGAGGCCCTTTACTTACAAGTATTATAAACATACATTCCGTAAAAAAATCGACATGCAATTTCATTAAAAATGATACATTTTATTACATACAAAATATTTTCTCTACTCATGAATACATACAAATATAAAATACTACATGTGAATAGACATTTAATTTTTGGTAGAAATTAAAATTTTATTAGTTTTTTTTTCCACCAAGAATATTTTTTAACCAATAGTTGGAGTTTAATTCTTTTTGATATATAGAGATCACCAAAGTAGGTTTTTCTTCTCCCAACAAAACAAATTTTATATTCGATAATGCTTGGATAAGTTGAAATTTATGAATTGAATTAGTTTGGAACAAGTCAATAAAATGCAATTGTTATAAAAAAAAATGAATTTTTTTCTCCTCACATTAAAATTATCTGTATTTTTTTGGGCCCCTTCAACCATAGGCCCTGGGCGATTGCACCTAAAATCAACCCCAAGGCCGGCATTGGTTTGTACCTATAATAGAAACCCTAAAATCTTTTATTCCTAATCCTTCAACAACATTAGTTTAAGTGATAACTTCCTAATCCACTAAATTATATAGACAATATTGTCATTATTTGCCTAATTGGAGTTAAGCTCCAAGGTACACCTATAGTTTACATGGTGTAGATTGGGATAAAAACTACACTTGATTTCATAAGGTACGTCTTGTTTATTTAGAGAAAAAAAAAAAAGATTTGCCTTCCAAGAGACCTTATGTCTTCGATTTTGTTCACAATGATTGAAGATAGTTTTCTGAAACTTTCCTTAAATGCTTGAAAAGTCTAGATAGAAGTTTAAGTCATTAACAAATCTAAATGAAAAAAATAATACTAGGAAACCTCTCTTTATGTTTTTTGGTAACCTTATTTAAGCACATTACCTTAAGTTTTTGACGTTTACCTTAATACCAAACCTTTCAAAAAATTCTTAATTAAGGAGTTGGAATAAGAAATTATATATGAAATTTTTTTGCCTTACAAACACACACGCGCACACACGTGCGCATTTGGAGTCCCTTTAGATCTCAAGTCATAGATTTGCTTATCTATCTCAGTGATGCTTTAACTCACTAGTGTCTAAATAATTTTTAACCACCAAAATTCTCTACTATAATTTCATACTCTACTTAAACACATGCATAAGAAAATTGAAATACGTACAATCAATATAGGATTAAGATTACATTCCAATTTCAAAATTTGAAGTTTATATCAAGTAAGCTTTTTAGATGCAAACAAATTCTGCATATAATTTAAATCATTACAATTATGTAATAATGTCAGAAAATTCTAAAATTAATAGGATTTGATTATATTATAGCTTAAACAATTATCACTCATTGTATCATACTAATTGAAACAAATTCTGAAATAGGAATCTCACATTAAGAGCATCATTTAGGAATTCACTGAGCAACATCTTATTTTAATGTAAATTATCCAAATAAAATAAGGTAAATTTAGAACATCATTAAAAAAAAACTATTAGCCCATTATTAGTCATTTATTCATTTGGCTCTATGGAGGTTTCATTTAATCAAAGGAATCAATCGAGAGTATGTACAACTTTGGTACATTACTTATTTGTTCGATGATATTGGTTAGGTTTAGTTTGCTGATATTGTTACTTACATTCTAGTTATACAATAAAAAAAATTAACTTTGTAATTAAATATTATTAATGGAAACTATATTATCAAAATAAAATAGTATGTTGGTATAGAAGTGTCATTTCAAATTTCAAGTGTTAATGCTTTCAATATTTTTTATACGCGAAATGTTTTATTTGCATTTAAATAAATAATAAAAGAAATAAAATATCAATATCATAAACTTAAAAATTGGAGTAAAGATTGATAACAACTTTGTGCTAGCAGTATTTTGACAACCAGTAAGGCACCAAATTAACTACAATGTCAGTGTCACCAGAAATATTAGAGAAGTGATAACATTTTGCTTTGTTTGTGAAATAACCCTCCACGATCATCTTTAATGACTATAAAATAGAAAAGTAATGAAATGCAAAACCAATATTATATTGTACTTTTTAATTTTTAGATATTTATAAGCACGTCAAAATCATTTAACATAGGAGAGGTAATCAAAGTCTCTAATTGTCTTAGCATTGGACATTTCAACTAATTTAAGTTTTCTTAAATTTTACCAAATGAAAATTTGCATGGAAAACCACGGAAATAACTTATTTCAAAATATTTTACATTAACAATTTTAATATTTTATAACAATATATAATAAATTAAAATAAGAGTAAACTTGTAAACCCTATATGGATTGAGAGGTGAAAATAAAATCATTATAAAACATTATCAAACAATTCCACCTTGAATTCAAACTAAATTGAAATATCAACTATTATACAAATCCAATCTTATTAATATTATATTCTTAATTTTTTTTATATTTAACAAAAATTTTCCAACTTCAATTCAAATATGTGTATATTTGAAAAGGTCATATTATATATCAATTAGATGAAAATCCTAATAATTTAATTCGTTAGAAAATTTTCCATGTCTATAGTTAATAGACTTTTCTATACATTGTATATATCAAATACAAAATAGTCAAATATTCTTATTTAATTTTTCTTATTTTATTGAATATATTTATGTATTAAAATTGAATATTTTCTCTTATCATAAAATATTATAAACAATGATAAATATATTACTTAGAGAATATCCCAAAAAATGGTCTAGCCAAATGAATCCTTTCATATTCTTGACCTCTAAATTAAATTCATATTAGGTAATAAATAAATTAAAAGGTCAAAATGAATGAAAAATTTATTAGAGAACTTAATTAAAATTCAAACCAAATTTAAAGGAAAATATTATTTTTTATTCATTTAAAGTAAAATATGATTTTTCAAACATAATTTATTTTATTGAAAATAATCCATTCATATTCTTATCCTCTAAGTTTTATTTATGTTAGGTAAAAAATAAATTATAACATTGAAAATGAATAAAAATATTAGAAAAAAACCAAATTAAAATTCAAATCAACTTCAAAGAAAAACACTATTTTTTTCATTTTAAGTAAAATATGACATTTCAAACAAAGTATTTTATTAAAAATAATCCTTCCTAAATTGATATTAAAATTAAATCTATTCCTTGAAAAAAATTATTAGGGCATGGGTGAATCTGATTAGAGAAGACCGTTGGTGCCTATAAAATGGTTCCTCCAACTTCAACATTTTTCACACTTGGTATTTGAAGTATTATACTATATATTATCAATTTTTCTCACTTGGAAAATTGTACAAAATCTATTTTTCACACTTTACAGAGTTATTATATACTATGGCCACTCTCTCACCAAGGTTCATGTCTCTCAGTCCATTTTCCCTCCAAAATTGATTCTTTGCTAACAAAATTTCCTTTGCAGAAACCCTGCTAGTCCTTCCATTGCCTCTACCGAATGCCTCTACAACCCGGTACCCACTTCATCTTCAAAACCCTTACACTTTCCCACACTATGTTTACGTGCCTAAACCATGGCTTTGATTTTTTTGTTTTGTTTTGGATTGTTATTTGTGTGAAACAATGGTTGAATTAATGTGTTGATGAGGTTTGCAGATAATGGAAGCGATGAACGAAGAATACGAGGAGGACCTTCTTGACTATGAGGATGAAGAAGAAAAAGACCCTGAAGATGTAGGAAATAAAGTCAACGGTGAAACTCCAAAGAAGTGAGTTAGTTGGATATTGTTTCTAGTAGTACACTAGTTTGATTCTCTGATAATATCAGGAAATTGAATAAATGTGCTTTTGTGTCAAAATTTGAAATTTTTATTATATATGATATAAGATATATTGTTTACACATGATTTTTTCATTTTTTAAGGGGTAAGATTGCTTTGCTCTTTTATGGGGTTAAATTGTATGAGAGAAATTTTAAATGAAGTTAGAAGAATCAAGCTTTTGTGTTTCTTATTTTCTGGAAATAGGTGGAATGGAAGTAGGCATTGTGTTATTTCTTGTGATCTTCTGATGTTGAATGCTCTTTTTGATTTTTGGCAGGAGCTATGTTGGGATTCATAGTTCAGGATTTAGAGACATTTTGTTGAAGCCAGAGCTTCTTCAGGCTATAATGGACTCTGGATTCAAGCATCCATCTCAAGGCAAATTATCTGCATCCTTATTTATAATAATTGTTATTGGATTTTTTTTTTTTGGTAGGGATGATCATTGGTTGGGTTGACTCGAACCAATCGGGGTTAGGTATCAGGTTTTAAGATTGTGCACCCGATCCAACCCACCTAACCTGATCATAAAAAGCTTAATATTTAATTACTCTTGATTTTTGTTTTATTTATTTATTTATTCTTTTTTAAATCTAAATTTTGAGACTAAATATATATTTTCTTTCAATTTTTATCATTTTTAGTGTTTTTCCCTTTTTTGTGTTGTTTCTAATTTTTCCCCTTTTCCAATTTTTATTTTTTTAATTGATGTAACCTAAACAATCAATCCAATCCAACCCAATTCAAAATGAACAAATATGATCTAACCTAACCAAATCATTCTGGATCCGTTTGGATCCAAAATTTTCCTAAACATAACCCAATCCCCCACCTCTAACTTTTGGTCTAAAATAAAATTGTTTGACCTTTGAAGTACTTGAAATTATTACATGGTCCCAGCTCACCTTTGAAGTACAATCTTAGTTTTTTTTAAAAATCCCGTATTTCGTACCCCATATTGAACTTGTATTTATGCAGCATAGTTTTTTACACTTGTTTTCTTTTTTTTCTTTTTTTTTTCACCCTTCATTTTCACTTGTTTTTTAGCTTTAAAAGTTTGGTTTGGTGAACAACACACCTTTGTGAAACATTCCTTTCATTATTCCCTTCTCGGGTCCCCTAGTAGGGATCGCTTGTTCACCACTCTTGTGTGGTGCCTTCCTTAGGCGTTGGCAGGATCTAGTACCCCAATAAGTGTTTGTCTTTGGAACTTCCCAAGCCATTTTTCCTTTCCATCCTTGTCATGAGATTGGTTAATTTTCATGTCTTCTAGTTATCCATCTTATAGTGATATTTGTTTGATACTATTTTATAAAATTAATAATTTTGTTGATTTTGCAATTTTTATTTACAAGAAATATTTTATCACAATTTTGTTTTGGAGAATTATTATGCTTCAGTAACTTTATCAAATCAAATATAAATGCACAAAAAGGTTTTGTTTTACTTACGACTGATTCCTTCGACCTCTGTTTATTTTTATTTTTTTTGTTCATCACCAGTGCAACATGAGTGCATACCTCAAGCAATCCTTGGAATCGATATCATTTGTCAGGCTAAATCTGGATTGGGAAAAACTGCTGTATTTGTTCTCTCAACTTTGCAGCAGATTGACCCTGTGCAGGGCAAGTTTCTACTCTTGTACTATGTCATACAAGGGAATTAGCATACCAGGTATTTATTTAGGCTTAGCATATGAAAGATTATGGAACTTTCTATTGTATTAGCTTTTGATTTAATATATATGTGCAATCTCTTTCATGTAGATATGCCATGAGTTTGAGAGGTTCACCACATACTTGACTGATCTTAAGGTTGTTGTCTTTTATGGTGGCATCAACATTAAAGTTCACAAGAATCTCCTGAAAAATGAATGCCCTAATATTGTTGTTGGTACACCTGGAAGAATACTAGGATTGGCTAAGGATAAGGACCTCTCTTTGAAGAATGTTAGGCATTTCATTTTAGATGAATGTGATAAGATGTTGGAATCACTGGGTACTTTCAATTTCAAAATAGTCATTCTTATAACTTACATCATACTTTTGGACTTCTTATGATTTTAATTTGGTTTTCGTTGTTTTCATCATGAATTCTATAGACATGAGAAAAGATGTGCAACAAATTTTCAAGATGACTCCTCATCATAAGCAAGTTATGATGTTTTCTACAACAATCAGCAAGGAAATTCGCCTAGTCTGCAAAAAATTTATGAAAGATGTAATGTCCCATGGCCAGTGTACTACTATTTAGAAGTCTTTTTTTTTTTTTTCCTTAACGTGCACGTTGCCTAAGAGAATTTACGTATTTAGATTGTTATGGTATCATCAAAAATTACTTTTAATGATATGGGTTCAGTTTGGATAGTGTATTTGTTCTTTTTAGCCAATTTTATGGAAACAACTTATGGGATGGAGTGTGGTTGGGTGGCTATAGCTAGGGATAGAAGATCTTATTGGGAATGTTTTAGGATAGTTCCTGATTAAGGTTGCATGCTTTCTCATTCTATACATTCCCTTTTTTGGCTTCACATTGGAAATTAGTTTGGTCTTCAAAAGTAGACATGCCTAATATGTTTTTTTACAACTTATTCTCTATTTTTCATACTTGAGGGGGGAGGGTTGTTAGTGTATTCTGGGAATCTTGTTGCTAGTGTTCTTAGTGTTAGTGTCACATGGTGTGATTTAAAAAAGTATATGCAAGGAGACAAAATAAATAGACTAGAATTGTGCTTCAAGGATTCACATCCATCATTGATTTCATTTAGGAATCCATTATCTTGAGGAAGGATCTTAATATGATTTACTATGTCATTGTTCCTTTCAGCCAATCGAAATTTATGTTGATGATGAAGCGAAGTTGACTCTTCATGGACTAGTACATGTAGGCCTTTTACAAATTACATTATTTACTCATTCATGTTTCCTTAAATAATTGGTAAGTTGTTTGGTATGTGGCTTATGTTGATTATTGAAATGGCAGCACTACATCAAATTGAAAGAGGAGGAGAAAAATAGGAAGTTAAGTGACCTACTTGATGCATTAGACTTCAATCAAATTGTTATCTTTGTGAAAAGTGTTAGTAGAGCAAAAGAGCTACACAAACTTTTCAGACAAAACAACTTTCCAACTATATGCATTCATTCTCGAATGTCTCAAGAAGAAAGGTAAGTATTATGTGGTATGAATGGATGCGAACAAATTTATCTTCATTGATTTATAATTGATGATTCAATAGTCTATAATTTTGTTTTCCTACAATTATGCTTTTGCTTGTATTGCTCATTGATGGTAGCTTTTTGTTTTTCATTGTATCATTAAAGTAGGTTAATCATTAGGTTGTTTTCTTTTTTGTCTTATTAATGCTGATTTTTGTAGCAAAAGAAAAATTGTGTACACTGGTAAATTATGTCTAATCTTCATTACTGGCTTTTGTATAGGTTAAAGCATTATAAAGGTTTTAAGGAGGGTTATACAAGAATTCTTGTGGCAACAGATTTGGTTGGTAGGGGTATTGATATTGAACGTGTGAATGTAGTTATAAACTATGACATGCCTGATTCTGCAGATACATACTTGCATAGGGTATGATTAGATACTCTTTTTTTTTTTCTTTAAGTTTTATCAATAAAATTTGTTGGCTTAAATACCTTTTTAGTCCTTACAACTTAGCGATTTTTTGCTTTTCGTCCTTGGAAAAAAAAATTGGTTTTAGTCCTTGCAAATTATGTTTCTTTTGTTTTTTGTCATTAAAGCAATTTAGATAGCGCTTTGAATAGTTAAAAAAGCATTTTGAACAGTAAAAAATGCGCTATCTAAACCACTTTAAGGACAAAAAATAAAAGAAACATAATTTGCAAGGACTAAAATCAATTTTGTTTTTGCAAGGACGAAAAACGAAAAAGCGCTAAATTGCAAGGACTTAAAAGGTATTTAAACCAAATTTGTTTTTATGCCCCTCTATTCTAGTCTAGTACCATCTAATTGTTATTTCGTTTTGGTTGAAATATCTGAACAGGTTGGTCGAGCTGGAAGATTTGGAACCAAAGGCCTTGCAATTGCATTTGTTTCATCTTCGACTGATGTTGATGTTCTCAACAACGTAAAAAACTTGAGCTTTTTTTTTGTCACTATTTATTCAATGCTTAACACTATTTTGAAAAAAGCAGCCACCATAGTGCTATGGTGTAGTGGAATTTACTCAAAACCACCATAAGAGACTTATGGCATTATTCTGAGTCAATGGTTGTGGTGCTATGACAGATGACTTCCCTCTTTAGTGGTATTTTAGAGTTTTGTTCAAAATTGTTTTGAAATTGAGTTTAACTAGACTGCTTTGTTAACTCTATTCCCTAATGACTTCTTCCTTGCTTTTAGTTATAAGCTTTGTGTCTCACCCTTTTTGTTTTCTTGTGAACAAAACAAAGGCTTCTGATGACCCATCACTCAACTTACCTAATACCAAGAAACCTCAAAGTCCCAAATAGCTTACTATCATATTTAATCATTAAAAATGTCTGAAACCCCCATGGATACTCACTATTGAAATATCCACACTCTGCATTACCCATTAACCCACATCATTCCATTAGATCCCTAATTTACATTAGCGTCACAACCTACTCAAGCATCTAGTGTACAACACCTAAAATTTATTTTCCTACTTGTAGTAGTGTGTGTATTGCTTGTATTCCTCACAAAAGTATCATCCCAAGCCTCATCAAGAGCTGGAAATAAGTTAGTTTTTTTAATCATATTATGTGTGTCTTTGATATTTAGTAGCATTTTAACATATATAATGGTCATGTGTCCATAATTTACTAGAATACCTTCCATCCTCAACTTTTGGTTGCTATGATTGTTCATTCATAATGCTGATGTTGGGTCAATTATCATTATTCACTTTGTCATGTATTTCAGGTTCAATCCAAGTTTGAAGTGGATATAAAGCAGCTTCCTGAGCGGGTTGATTCACATACCTACAGTATGTTTTCCTTGTCCATAATTTCATTTATCTTAATGATTTATAATTTGTGTTAGTTTAATATCATACTTTGCTTAGATCCTTTCACTATGTTACTTTGTTAGGCATCATCTATGGTAGATTGATTTCTTTTATATAACTTAAAAAGACATTTGCAGGCTATGTCTTTAGGTGTGCCAAGCTACTTACTATTGTGGAAATTTCAAGTGAAAATTTATTTATTTTTTGTTACTGGCAATAGTAACAATTTTTTATTTTGAATCTTACAAAAATTGCTTCTAATTTTGCTTTTGCTCTTAGCTTTTTTTTTTCTTTCCTCCTCGGGAATTATATATGTTTTGGTATTGGATTCCTTAGTTGTTACCATCCTATGCATTTTCTTCTTAGTTGCAACATACAATTTTTTTCGTGTCCATTAATAACTTTTCAAGTGGCAATATTTATTTTTATTTCTTTTTCTTCATATCCTCAATAATATTCATGTTTTATTAGATAGTGTTTTGATGTTTTTTTATTATATTGTATTTTGCTACCTAGTTTTTTCTGTTCAAGATATATTCAATTTCTAGTGTCATTATTGTTTTACCTCTTGTTTGGGTCTTGTTTTATTTTATTTTATGTTGTTGCTTTCAAGTTTTTGACATGATTTCCTCTAATTGATTTTTTTTTTTTTGCAGTGCAATTGTAAGAAGATTGGGAGACAATGCTTCAATTACTTGGATGGTTTGGGGGACAATACTTCAAATACTTCAACAACAAATTCATTATGCAATTGTCAAGTCCTTGTAGTTTTATAGATTGTTGAGGCCATTTTATTGCTAGAGTGGTATATCAATATTATGATTTTGTGGTATGAAATGACTTATCGATTTATGGATATTTATTTATTGTATTATGGATTTATGATCTTGTTACAACTTAATAAATTGGGAGGTTAATATCATGGTTGGGTGAAATTGCTTCTTCTTCTTTTTTTCTTTTTTTGTGCCATGGTATTCGTATTTCAATATTTGATATTTGTGCTACGGTATTTGTGGAGTATAGTCAACTAGGGAATATAGCACAATGGGATCTAACTTTTGCAATGCATATATTATATTGTATTACTCCTATTTAATCCTAAAACCAACAACAAACAATAACAGTCTTACCACTCCAAGTAAGGTCAGCTACATGGATCTCATGATGCCATTCGGTTTGATTAAAGACCAAAGTTTTAATGATGTTTATCACGAGATCTCTCTTGATCATTCCTCTAATGTTCTTCTTGGTTTCCTCTTTCTCTTTATAGGATATAAATCATACAATTTACTCTTTTCATTGCGCTTCTTGGGACTTTTTTTAACATGTTCTAACTACCTTGATTAGTTTTCCATTATCTTTTCTTTAATCAGTTTTACATGAAACTCTCCTCGTTTCATTTCACATCTTGTCTTGTCTTGTATGACCACACGCCTATTTTAACATTTTCATTTCTATTACTTTGACCTTTATCTCTTGTTTCTCTTTTAAAGCTAAACATTCACTACTATAGAGTATAGTTAGTTATATATTAGTATGATAAAACTTGCGTTTGAGCTTTGAGTTTAGTACGTGTTTTGCAGAAAAAAATAATCCTTGGTGCCTTTTTCATTTTAGTCATATGACTTGTATCTTATGTGATATCCTTATTAATTTTCCTATCATTTTATAGTATTAATTCTGGCATGCGCAGCGATCTAGACATCAGCGGCACGCGATTTCTAGAATCTATGATTCTTCATTCTTCAGATCTAGATCGAATTTTTTTCTACCATTTGAGTGAACTTTCTACTTTCATTTCAAAAGTACTCATTGCGTGGGAGTTGTCCTTGTTGATTTTCATTTTTCACTACATTCCCAGATGCATGCATCAATTTGCCAGCCTACAATTTGTGATAATTTAGATTCAATATTATTCTATTACCTTTTATAGGGTAAAGCAAAATTGAAAGCATTTATTTTAAAATCCTACACATTGCAGGTTAGTCATTCAGCCCAAGCAAATGCCTCATGGGTTAGATCCATAATGTGACATTGTTGGTAATATTTTTGAAGTTCATAATAATTATTAGAAGTGAAAATGTTTTGCCACATGATTTACAATAGAATTTTATGACATTAATTATTCCATGTATAAACATGGCACTGTCACTGTGGCTGAGAGAGTGGAGGAGACCATGGCAGTGGTGGAGAAAGAATATGGTGTGAAGGGTCCATCATAACGATGTGGAATTGAGATTATTCCAAAAGTTATAAATTGTGGTGTACTGTGGACCATCTATAAAGGTGGTCCATGTTAGCCTCCATCTTTTATTTATGCCTTTTAAAATGAACATTAAGAATCAATACCCTATGCTATGTAGTAAGGCCCTCAAACTCTTTTATCAGAACTTTTTCTAAAAAGAAAGCAATTTTTGACCTTAAGCTACCACTCTTAATTATAAGTGATTGGTTGTTCCTCTCGTTTTTTGAAACAAATGTTCATAATTTTTCACCTTTAGGTTTTTCTCCAACCCATTTAGTCTTTTGTAGGCAAATAATTTTAATCCTCCTCTGAATCATGGCGTCTACCATCTCCATAGACTTACTGATCAAAGAACCAATATTCCAAGTAACAAACCTAATCAAACACTTTTGAACTAGTTTGTTTTTTTCCCACATTTGTCTAGAAAAATGTGAGGACCTTTGATCATTTAACACTACATTTGGGTGTTGATATGTAGCAATTTTAGCTCATTTGACATTGTACTAGATTCATATAGTACATTACTTCTAGGTATCAACTTAGCTTTAGCACACAAAATTTGAAGTCAATGATCCATGTTTGATATATTGATAAGTTTTATGTTGACTGTCGATGACCTAACACAACCCTCCTCTTATACCCGAACGTGGGAATGGTTATGAAACCATATACAAAGTTGGCAAGGAGTAGAATTTTAGGTTTTTACTTTATAGATTAGATCGGTGGAGCTGAATCAATTTTTTTTTGTAAGTAAAATTAACTCATATATTTCACTCATTTGAAGAAGTTGATGAGAGAATTTTTATAGAAGTTATATATATACAAATTGATTTGAAATTATGAATAAAGTTTGATGCATTTTATTTTATTTTTCTTTTACATGTATTTATGAAGAAATGTACTTGAATTTAAGTGTCAAATTTAATAAAGTGGTATTTTAAATAAGTTTTGCATTAAAAGTAAATTTTATTAATTTAATGGTTGGTTTTAAATTTGAGTATAATTTTAATGCACTGACAAGGTAAAAAGATTTTTCATTATCAACCAATAAGAAATTACAATGAGTATGACCTTTAAAATAATTATTTTAAAAGTCAACATACTTAGCATACCAATATTATATTGTACCTTTTAATTTTTAGATATTTATAAGCACGTCAAAATCATTTAACATAGGAGAGGCAATCAAAGTCTCTAATTGTCTTAGCATTGGACTTTTCAACTAATTTAAGTTTTCTTAAATTTTACCAAATGAAAATTTGCATGGAAAACCATGAAATTAACTTATTCCAAAATATTTTATAACAATCTATAATAAATTAAAATAAGAGTAAACTTGTAAACCCTGTATGGATTGAGACGTGAAAATAAAATCATTATAAAACATTATCAAACTATTCCACCTTGAATTCAAACTAAATTGAAATATCAACTATTATTCAAATCCAATCTTATTAATATTATATTCTTAATTTTTTTTTTCTATATTTAACAAAAAATTTCCACCTTCAATTCAAATATGTGTATATTTAAAAAAAGTCATTATCAATTAGATGAAAATCCTAATAATTTAATTCCTTAGAAAATTTTCCATTTCTATAGTTAATAGACTTTTCTATACATTGTATATATCAAATATAAAATAGTAAAATATTCTTATTCAATTTTTCTTATTTTATTGAATATATTTATGTATTAAAATTTAATATATTCTCTCCTCATAACATATTATAAACAATAGTAAATATATTAATTAGAGAATATTCTAAAAAATGCTCTAGCCAAATGAATCCTTTCAAATTCTTAGCCTCTAAATATTATTCATATTAGGTAATAAATAAATTAAAAGGTCAAAATGAATGAAAATATTATTAGAAAACATAATTAAAATTCAAATCAAATTTAAAGAAAACATATATTTTATTCATTTAATGTAAAATATGATTTTTCAAACATATTTATTTTATTGAAAATAATCCATTCATATTCTTAGCCTCTAAGATTTATTTATGTTAAGTAAAAAATAAATTATAACATTGAAAATGAATAAAAATATTAAAAAAACCTAATTAAAATTCAAATCAACTTCAAAGAAAAACACTATTTTTTATTCATTTTAAGTAAAAAAAAATATGACTTTTCAAACAAAAATATTTGATTGAAAATAATCCTTCCTAAATTGATATTAAAATTAAATCTATTCCTTAAAACAATTTATTAGGGCATACTTGAATTTGATTAGATAAGACCATTGGTGCCTATAAAATAGTTCCTCCAACTCCAACATTTTTCACACTTGGCATTTGAAGTATTATACTATTATCAATTTTTCACATTTGGAAAATTGTACAAAATCTATTTTTCACACTTTGCAGTATGATTATATACTATATTATCTATAATATGGCCACTCTCTCATCAAGGTTCGTATCTCTCAGTCCATTTTCCTTCCAAAATTGATTCTTTGCTAACAAAATTTCCTTTGCAGAAACCCTGCTATTCCTTCCATTGCCTCCATCGAACGCCTCTACGACCCAGTACCCATTTCATCTTCAAAACCCTTACACTTTCACACACTATGTTTATGTGCCTAAACCCTGGCTTTATTTTCTTCTTCTTTTGTTTTGGTTTGTTATTTGTGTGAAACAGTGGTTGAATTATTGTGTTGATGTGGTTTGTAGATAATGGAAGCGATGAACGATGAATACGAGGAGGACCTTCTTGACTATGCGGATGAAGAAGAAAAAGACCCCAAAGCTGTAGGAAATAAAGTCAATGGTGAAACTCCAAAGGAGTGAGTTAGTTGGATATTGTTTCTAGTAGTACACTTGTTTGATTCTCTGATAATATCAGCAAATTGCATAAATGTGTTTTTGTGTCAAAATTTGAAATTTTTATTATATATGATATAAGATATATTGTTTACACATCATTTTTGCATTTTTTTTAGGGGGTAAGATTGCTTTGCTCTTTATGGGGTTAAACTGTATGAGAGAAATTTTAAATGAACTTAGAAGAATGAAGCTTGTGTCTTTCTTATTTTCTAGAAATGGGTGGAATGGAAGTAGGCATTGTGTTATTTCTTGTGATCTTCTGATGTTGAATGCTCTTTTTGGTTTTTGGCAGGAGCTATGTTGGGATTCACAGTTCATGATTTAGAGACTTTTTGCCGAAGCCAGAGCTTCTTCAATCTATAATGGACTCTGGATTTGAGCATCCATCTGAAGGCAAATTTTCCGCATCCTTATTTATAATAGTTGTTACTGGATTTTTTTTTGGTAGGGATGATCATGGGTTGTGTTGACTCGAACCAATTGGGTTAGGTATCGGGTTTTAAAATTGTGTACCCGATCCAACCCACCTGACCTAATCATAAAAAGCTTAACATTTAATTCCTCTTGAGTGTTTTTATTTATTTATTTATTTATTTATTATTATTATTTTTAAATCTAACTTTTGAGACTAAATATAAATTTTCTTTCAATTTTTTTTTCATTTTTAGTGTTTTTCCCTTTTTTGTGTTTTTTCTTCTAATTTTTCTGTTTTTCCAATTTTTATTTTTGTTAATTGATGTCACCTAAACACTCAATCCAATCCAACCCAATTCAAAAATGAACAAATATGATCTAACCTAACCAGATCATTCTTAATCGGTTTGGATCCAAATTTTTCCTAAACATAACCCAATCCAACTTGTGTTCACCTCTAATTTTTGGTCTAAAATAAAATTGTTTGACCTTTGAAGTACATGAAATTATTACATGGTCCCACCTCACCTTTGAAGTACAATCTTAGTTTTTTTAAAATCCCGTATTACATATCCCATATTGAACTTGTACTTATGCAGCATAGTTTTCACACTTGTTTTTTTTTTTTTTTTCTCACCCTTCATTTTCACATGTTTTTTTAGCTTTAAAAGTTTGGTTTGGTGAACAACACACCTTTGTGAGACATTCCTTTCTTTATTCCTTTCCCGGGTCCCCTAGTAGGGATCCCTTGTTCACCACTCTTGTGTGGTGCCTTCCTTAGGCCTCGGCAAGATCTAGTACCCCATTAAGTGTTTGTCTTTGGAACTTCCCAAGCCGTTTTGCCTTTCTATCATTGTCATGAGATTGGTTAATTTTCATGTCTTCTAGTTATCCATCTTATAGTGATATTTGTTTGATGCTATTCATAAAATTCACAATTTTGCTGATTTTGCAATATTTATTTTACAAGAAATATTTTATCACAATCTTGTTTTGGAGAACTATTATGCTTCAGTAACTTTATCAAATCAAATATAAAGGCACAAAAAGGTTTTGTTTTACTTATGACTGATTCCTTCAACCTCCATTTATTTATTTATTTTTATTCATCCCCAGTGCAACATGAGTGCATACCTCAAGCAATCCTTGGAATCGATATCATTTGTCAAGCTAAATCTGGATTGGGAAAAACTACTGTATTTGTTCTCTCAACTTTGCAGCAGATTGACCCTGTTGCAGGGCAAGTTTCTGCCCTTGTGCTATGTCATACAAGGGAATTAGCATACCAGGTATTTATTTAAGGCTTAGCATATGAAAGATTATGGAACTTTCTATTGTATTAGCTTTTGATTTAAGATATATGTGCAATCTCTTTCATGTAGATATGCCATGAGCTTGAGAGGTTCACCACATACATGACTGATCTTAAGGTTGCTGTCTTTTATGGTGGCATCAACATTAAAGTTTACAAGGATCTCCTGAAAAATGAATGCCCTAATACTGTTGTTGGTACACCTGGAAGAATACTAGGATTGGCTAGGGATAAGGACCTCTCTTTGAAGAATGTTAGGCATTTCATTTTAGATGAATGTGATAAGATGTTGGAATCACTGGGTATGTTCAATTTCAAAATAGTCATTGTTATAACTTACATCATACTTTTGGACTTCCTATGATTTTAATATGGTTTTCGTTGTTTTCATCATGAATTCGACAGACATGAGAAAAGATGTGCAATAGATTTTCAAGATGACTTCTCATGATAAGCATGTTATGATGTTTTCTGCAACAATCAGCAAAGAAATTCGCCTAGTCTGCAAAAAATTTATGCAAGACGTAATGTCCCATGGCAGTACTACTAATTAGAAGTCTTTTTTTTCCCTTAATGTGCACGTTGCCTGAGAGCATTTACATATTTAGATTGTTGTGGTATCATAAAAAATTACTGATATGGTTTCATTTTGGATAATGCCTTTGTTTTTTTTAGCCAATTTTATGGAAACAACTTATGGGATGGAGTGTGGTTGGGTGGCTGTAGCTAGGATAGAAGATCTTATTGGGAATGTTTTAGGATAGTTCCTGATTAAGGTTGTATGCTTTCTCATTCTATACATTCCGGTTTTTTGCTTCACATTGGAAATTAGTTTGGTATTCAAAAGCAGACATGTCTAATATGTTTGTTTTACAACTTATTCTTTATTTTTGATAGTTGAGAGGGGAGGGTTGTTAGTCTATTCTGGGAATCTTGTTGCTAGTGTTCTTAGTGTTAGTGTCATATGGTGTGACTTAAAAAAGTATATGCAAGGAGACAAAATAAATAGACTAGAATTGTGATTCAAGGCTCCACATCCATCATTGATTTCATTTTGGATTCCATCATCATGAGGAAGGATCCTAATATGATTTACTATGTCATTGTTCCTTTCAGCCAATCAAAATTTATGTTGACAATGAAGCGAAGTTGACTCTTGATGGACTAGTACAAGTAGGTCTTTTACAAATTACATTATTTGCTCATGTTTTCATAAATAATTGGTAAGTTGTATGGTATGTAGCTTATGTTGATTATTGAAATGGCAGCACTTCATCAAATTGAAGGAGGAGGAGAAAAATAGGAAGTTAAGTGACCTACTTGATGCATTGGACTTCAATCAAATTGTTATCTTTGTGAAAAGTGTTAGTAGAGCAAAAGAGCTACACAAACTTTTCAGACAGAACAACTTTCCAACTATATGCATTCATTCTAGAATGTCTGAAGAAGTAAGGTATGTATTATGTGGGAACAAATTTATCTTCATTGATTTATAATTGATGATTCAATAGTCTATAATTTTGTTTTCCTACAATTATGCTTTTGTTTGTATTGCTCATTGATGGTAGCTTTTTATTTTTCATTGTATCATTAAAGTAGGTTAATCATTAGGTTGTTTTCTATTTTGTCTTGTTAATGCTAATATTTGTAGCAAAAGAAAAATTGTGTACACTAGCATATTGTGTCTAATCTTCATTATTGGCTTTTGTATAGGTTAAAGCATTATAAAGGTTTTAAGGAGGGTCATACAAGAATTCTTGTGGCAACAGATTTGGAGGGTAAGGGTATTGATATTGAACGTGTGAATGTAGTTAGAAACTATGACATGCCTGATTCTGCAGACACATACTTGCATAGGGTATGATTAGATACTCTTTTTTTTTTTTTTAAGTTTCATCAATAAAATTTGTTGCCTTAAATACCTTTTTAGTCCTAGCAATTTAGCGATTTTTTGCTTTTCATCCTTGCAAAAAAAAATGGTTTTAGTCCTTGAAAATTATGTTTCTTTTGTTTTTCGTCATTAAAGCAATTTAGATAGCGCTATGAACAGTGAAAAAAGCGTTTCGAATAGTAAAAAATGCGCTATTTAAATCACTTTAAGGACAAAAAATAAAAGAAACAAAAATTTCAAGGACTAAAACCAATTTTTTTTTGCAAGGACGAAAAACAAAAATGCGTTAAATTGCAAGGACTAAAAAGGTATTTAAACCAAATTTGTTTTTATGCCCCTCTATTCTAGTCTAGTACCATCTAATTGTCTTTTCTTTTTGGTTGAAATTTCTGAACAGGTTGGTCGAGCCGGAAGATTTGGAACCAAAGGCCTTGCAATTGCATTTGTTTCATCTTCGACTGATGTTGATGTTCTCAACAATGTAAGAAACTTAAGCTTTTTTTTTGTCACTATTTATTCAATGCTTAACAGTATTTTGAAAAAAAACAGCCACCATAGTGCTATGGTGTATTGGAATTCACTCAACACCACCATAAGATATTTATGGCATTATTTTGAGTCAATGGTGGTGGTGCTATGGTAGATGGCTTCCCTTTTTAGTGGTATTTTGGAGTTTTTTCCAAAATTGTTTTGAAATTGAGTTTAACTAGTTTGCCTTGTTAACTCTATTCCCTAATGACTTCTTCCTTGCTTTTAGTTATAAGCTTTGTGTCTCACCCTTTTTGTTTTCTTGTGAACAAAATAAAGGCTTCTAATGACCCGTCACTTAAGCTACCTAATACCAAGAAACCTCAAAGTCCTAAATAGCTTACTATCATATTTAATCATAAAAAATGACTGAAACCCCCATGGATACTCACTATTGAAATATCCACACTCTGCATTACCCATTAACCAACATCATTCTTTCGGATCCCTAATTTACCTTAGCATCACAACCTACTCAAACATCTTGTCTACAACACCTAAGATTTATTTTCCTACTTGCTTTACCTGATTTAAAGTGATGGCAATTGAAGTAGTGTGTGTATTGCTAGTATTCCTAACAAAAGTATCATCCCAAGCTTCATCAAGAGTTGGAAATAAGCTAGTTTTTTTTAATCATATTATGTGTGTCTTGGATATTTAGTAGCATCTTAACATAATGGTCATGTGTCCATAATTTACTGGAACACCTTCCATGCTAAACTATTAGCTTGCTATGATTGTTCATTCATAATGTTGATGTTGGGTCAATTGTCATTATTCACTTTGTCATGTATTTCAGGTTCAGTCCAAGTTTGAAGTGGATATAAAGCAGCTTCCCGAGTGGGTTGATTCACATACCTACAATATGTTTTCCTTGACGATAATTTCATTTATCGTAATGATTTATAATTTGTGTTAGTTTAATATCATACTTTGGTTAGATCCTTTCACTATGTTACTTTGTTAGGCATCATCTATGGGAGATTGATTTCTTTTATATAACTTGAAAGGACGTTTGCAGGCTACTTCTTTAGGTTATCCAAACTACTTACAGTTGTGGAAATTTAAAGTTAAAATTTATTTATTTTTTCTTACTAGCAATAGTAACAATTTTTTTTTTCGAATCTTACAAAAATTGCTTCTAATTTTGCTTTTGCTCTTGCCTTTTTTTTTTCTTTCCTCCTCAGGAATTATATATTTGTTGGTATTGGATTCCTTAGTTGTTACCATCCTATGCATTTTCTTCTCAGTTACAACATACAATTTTTTTCGTGTCCATTAATAACTTGTTGTAAAGTGGCAATATTTATTTTTTATTTCTTTTTCTTCATATCTTCAATAATATTCATGTTTTATTAGATAGTGTTTTGATGTTTTTTTATTATATTGTGTTTTGCTACCTAGTTTTTATTATATTGATTTTTTTTTGCAGTGCAATTGTAGGAAGGTTGGGGGACAATGCTTCAATTACTTGGACGGTTTGGGGGACAATACTTCAGATACTTCAACAACAAATTCATTATGCAATTGTTGAGTCCTTCTAGTTTTATAGATTGTTGAGGCCATTTTATTGCTAGAGTGGTATATCAGTATTATGATTTTGTGGTATGAAATGACTTATCGATTTATGGATATTTATTTACTGTATTATGGATTTATGACCTTGTTACAATTTAATAAATTGGGAGGTTAATATCATGGTTGGGTGAAATTACTTCTTCTTCTTTTTTTGTGCCATGGTATCTGCATTTCAATATTTGATATTTGTGCTATGGTATTTGTGGAGTGGAGTCAACTAGGGAGTGGAGCACAATGGGATCTAACTTTTGCAATGCATATATTATATTGTATTACTCCTATTTAATCCTAAAACCAACAACAAACAATAATAGTCTTACCACTCCAAGTGTGGTCAACTACATGGATCTCATGATGCCATTCGGTTTCATTAAAGACCAAAGTTTTAATTATGTTTTTCATGAGATCTCTCTTGATCATTCCTCCAATGTTCTTCTTGGTTTCCTCTTTCTCTTTATAGGATAAAAATCATACAATTTACTCTTTTCATTGTGCTTCTTGGGACTTTTTTTAACATGTCCTAACTGCCTTGATTAGTTTTCCATTATCTTTTCTTTAATCAGTTTTACATGAAACTCTCCTTGTTTCATTTGAAATCTTCTCTTGTCTTGTATGACCACACACCTATTTTAACATTTGCCTTTCTATTACTTTGACCTTTCTCTCTTGTTTCTCTTTTAAAGCTAAACATTCACTACTATAGAGTATAGCTAGTTAGTATGATAAAACTTGCCTTTGAGCTTTGAGTTTAGTAGGTATTTTGCAAAAAAAAAAAAAAAAAAATCCTTGGTGCCTTTTTCATTTTATTCATCTGACTTGTATCCTATGTGTGATATCCTTATTAATTTTCCTATTGTTTTATAGTATTAATTCTAGCATGCGCAGCGATCTAGACATCAACATCATGCGATTTCTTGAATCTACGATTCTTCATTCTTTAGATCTGAATCAAATTTTTTTCTTCCATTTGAGTGAACTTTCCACTTTCATTTCAAAAAATCTCATTGCTTGGGAGTTGCCCTTGTTGATTTTCATTTTTCACTACATTCCCAGATGCATGCATCAATTTGCTTGCCTACAATTTGTTATAATTTAGATTCGAGATTATTCTATTACCTTTTATAGGGTAAAGCAAAATTGAAAGCATTTATTTTAAAATCCTACACATTGCAGGTTATTCTTTCAGCCCTAGCAAATGCCTCATGGGTTAGATCCATAATGTGACATTGTTGGTAATATTTTTGAAGTTCATAATAATTATTAGAAGTGAAATTGTTTTGTCACATGACTTACGATAGAATATTATGGCATTAATTAGTCCATGTATGAACTTGGCACTGTCATTGTGGCTGAGAGAGCGGAGGTTATAGGCTGGCAAGAGTGTTGAGTTGAGACCTTGGGAGTGGAGGAGAAAGAATATGGTGTGGAGGGTCCATCATAACGATGTGGAATTGAGATTATTCCAAAAGTTATAAATTGTGGTGTACTATGGACCACCTATGAAGGTGGTCCATGTTAGCCTTTGTCTTTTGTTTATGCCTTTTAAAATGAACATTAAGAATCAATACCTAAGGCTCTTAAACTCTTTTATCAGAACTTTTTTCTAAAAAGAAAGCAATTTTTGACCTTAAGCTACCACTCTTATAAGTGATTGGGTGTTCCTCTCATTTTTTGAAACAAATGTTTATAATCTTGAAACCATAAGTTATATATAAAAATAAAGAATAGATTGTCCTTTCATATTTAGCTATCCAAAACCAAAACCAATATCAGTTCCTATAACTTGTCTTGCCTCACTACCAACATGTCCATTTACGTCTATACCTAAGTGAATCTTTTCCTTTTGTGGAACGCATTAAACCAACTCCTCTAAATCTTTCAAATACTTCTCTTTCACAAGTGCTTTCAATCCTACTTGTGGTGCATAAGTATTTGTGATATTTATGGTCTCCTATGTAACCATTAATTTTAAGGTTAAAATTTTGTCCCTAATTCTTTTTACATTCACCACACTTTCTTTCTAATAATTGTCCACATTCATTCTTTCCTCTAACTCTCCTTGTATGTCAATGTTTAATCTTGTAGTGTCAAGCTTTTTAGCTTTTTCTTCAACCCATTTAGTCTTTTGTAGGAAAATAATGTTAGTCCTCCTCTTAATCATGGTGTTTACCACCTCCATAGACTTACTGATCAAAGAACCAATATTCCAAGTAACAAACCTAATCAAACACTTTTGAACTAGTTTGTTTTTTACCCACATATGTCTAGAAAAATGTGAGGACCTTTGATCGTTTAACACTACATTTGGGTGTTGATATGTAGCAACTTTAGCTCATTTGACATTGTACTAGATTCATGTACTATGTTACTTCTAGGTAACAACTTAGCTTTAGCACACAAAATTTGTTGTAATGTAAGTGATCCCTGTTCGATATATCAACAAGTTTTATGTTGACTGTTGATGACCTAACACAACCCTCCTCTTATACCCGAACGTGGGAATGATTATGAAACCATATACAAAGTTGGCCAGGAGTAGAATATTAGGTTTTTACTTTATAGATTAGATCAGTGGAGGTGAATCAATTTTTTTTTGTAAGTTAAAATTAACTCATATATTTCACTCATTTGAAGAAGTTGATGAGAGAATTTTTATAGAAGTTATATAAATACAAATTGATTTGAAATTATGAATAAAGTTTGATGCATTTTATTTTATTTTTCTTTTACATGTATTTACGAAGAAATTAATGTACTTGAATTTAAGTGTCAAATTTAATAAAGTGATGTTTTAAATAAGTTTTGCTTTAAAAGTAAATTTTAGTAATTTAATGGTTGGTTTTAAATTTAAGTATAATTTTTATGCACTAACAGGGTAAAAAGATTTTTCATTATCAACCAATAAGAAATTATAATGAGTATGACCTTTAAAATAATTATTTTAAAAATCAATAAACTTAACATACATGATAGTTCGTGATTGGATAACAATGTAAATATCTTTTTTACATTGTCTGTGTACAGACTATTTTTTCTTTAAAGTTTTGGTTAAATTTACAAATTTTATACAATTGAAAAGTGATATTCCATTGTCTTTTATTTTTGTTTAAATGTATGATATATCATTTAAAATATAAAAAAAATTACTATTTGATTATATATTTATGAATACGTGATAGTTCGTGATTGGATAACAATGTAAATATCTTTTTTACATTGTCTGTGTACAGACTATTTTTTCTTTAAAGTTTTGGTTAAGTTTACAATTTTTATACAATTGAAAAGTGATATTCCATTGTCTTTTATTTTTGTTTTAATGTATGATATATCATTTAAAATATAAAAAAAAGTACTATTTGATTATATATTTATGAATACGTGATAGTTCGTGATTGGATAACAATGTAAATATCTTTTTTACATTGTCTGTGTACAGACTATTTTTTCTTTAAAGTTTTGGTTAAGTTTACAATTTTTATACAATTGAAAAGTGATATTCCATTGTCTTTTATTTTTGTTTTAATGTATGCTATATCATTTAAAATATAAAAAAAATTACTATTTGATTATATATTTATGAATATCTAAAATACACACACCGACTTATATATATATATATATATATGATCAGTCTAATATTATTATATAATTTTTTAAATAAAATGATACAATTAACTTGTGGTAAAAAGAGATATTAAAGGGAAAGAATGAGTAGCTCCATTAGGGAGGTTGCAAAGGATAGTGTGTTCCTCCACCAGAGCCACCTGATGAGGGTGGTGGGGTATCAGTTCTTAGAGTTTCTTTTTGTGATAGGTGCTAGGCCAACAAACTCCTCCTCCTAGGATCAAAATAATGGACTTTATAGCAAATAAGTTGTTCAAGATTGAGCATGAGAATGTGGATCAATTGAAATTGAAATGTTATATTGAGGAGAGTATTCTACAGCAGTTATGGTTGCCTTGGAAGGATGTGATTATTATTAAGCTTTTGGGAAAGAATATTAATTTCTTTACCATGAGAGATAGAATGCATGCTATATCGAGGCCTTCTAGGGGTTTGGAATTAGTAGATATTGAGAATGGTTTTTAAATGGTGAAGTTCTATTTAGGAGAAAAAAGGGAAAATATTATCAATAGAGGTCCATGGATCATTTTTTACCATCATTTGGTAGTCAAACCCTAGGTTCCAAATTTTGTGTCATCGAAAGTGGTTATTGATAGAACAATGCTATGGATACGATGATTTCCCAGTCTAGACATGGAATTCTAAGATGAAAGAGTTCTCCTAACCTTAGCTACAACAATAGGAAAACCTAAGAAGGTGGAAACTTAGACCATTGATGATTCTAAAGGTAAGTTTGCATGAGTTTGTGTGGAAATTGACTTCGACCAGCTTGTTGTGGGTAAGGTTTGGTTTCGAAATCACTAGTTTCACATATAATATGAAGGCTTACATTTGATATGTCAAAAATAATTTCTGGGAATCTTGCTGCTAGTGTCCTTAGTGTTAGTGTTACATGGTGTGACTTAAAAAAGTATATGCAAGGAGACAAAATAAATTGACCAGAACTGTGATTCAATGATCCACATCGATCATTGATTTCGTTTTGGATTCCATTATCATGAGGAAGGATCCTAATATGATTTATTGCATCATTGTTCTTTTCAGCCAATAGAAATTTATGTTGATAATGAAGCAAAGTTGACCATTCATGGACTCATACAGGTAGGCCTTTTAGAAATTACATTATTTACTCATTCATGTTTTCTTAAATAATTGGTAACTTGTATGGTATGTGGTTATGTTGATTATTGAAATGACAGCACTACATCAAATTGAAAGAGGAGGAGAAAAATAAAAAGTTAAACGATCTTCTTGACGCATTGGACTTCAATCAAATTGTTATCTTTGTGAAAAGTGTTAGAAGAGCAAGAGAACACAAATTATTTAGATAGAATAACTTTCCAACTATATGCATTCATTCTGGAATGTCTCAGGAAGAAAGGTATGTATTATGTGGTATGAATGCATTCAAACAATTTTATCTTCATTGATTTATAATTGATGATTCAATAGTCTATAATTTTGTGTTCCTAAATTATGCTTTTGTTTGTATTGCTCATTGATGGTAGCTTTTTGTATTTCATTGTATCATTAAACTAGGTTAATTGATTAGGTTGTTTTATTTTTTGTCATGTTAATGCTAATTTTTGTAGCAAAAGAACAATTGTGTGCACTGATAAATTGTGTCTAATCTTCATTATTGGCTTTTGTATAGGTTAAAGCATTATAAAGGTTTTAAGGAAGCTCATACAAGAATTCTTGTAGCAACAGATTTGATTGGTAGAGGAATTGACATTGAATGTGTGAATATAGTTATAAACTATGACATGCCTGATTCTGTAGATACATACTTGCATAAGGTATGATTAGATACTCTTTTTTTTTTTAAGTGTTATCAATAAAATTTGTTTTTATGACCCTCTATTCTAGTCTAGTACCATTTAATTGTCATTTCTTATTGGTTGTAATTTCTGAACAGGTTGGTCGAGCTAGAAGATTTGGAACTAAAGGCCTTGTAGTTGCATTTGTTTCATCTTTGAATGATGTTGATGTTCTCAACAATGTAAGAAACTTAAGTTTATCTTCTTTTTTGTCATTGTTTATTCAATGTTGGGCACTATTTTGAAGAAAAAAAAAGCAGCTATAATAGTGTTATGGTGTAATGGAAATCACTCGACACCAACACGAGAGATTTATGGCATTGTTTTGAGTCAATGGTGGTCGTGCTATGGCAGATGGCTTCCCACTTTAGTGGTATTTTGGAGTTTTGGTCCAAAAATTGTTTTGAAATTGAGTTTAACCTTTAACCTTTTAATTTTTATGAAATGGAAAATGCCCTGCCCTGTTCAATCTCTGCATTGAACTGCATCAATCAACTTACCTAATACCAAGAAACCTCAAAGTCCCAAATAGCTTACTATCATATTTATTTATAAACAATCCACTAAACCCCCCCATGGATACTCACTATTGAAATATCCACACTCTACATTACCAATTAATCTATATCATTCTTTCAGATCCCTAATTTACCTAAGCAACACATCCTACTCAAGCGTCTAGGCTACAACACTTAAGATTTATTTTCCTGGTTGCTTTAACTAATTTAAAGTGATGGCAATTGAAGTAGTGTGTGTATTGCTAGTATTCCTCACAGAAGTATCATCCCAAGCTTCATCAAGAGCTGGAAATAAGTTTTCTTTTTTAAATCATATTATGCATGTCTTGAATATTTAGTACCATTTTAACATAATGGCCACGCGTTCACAATTTACTGGAACACCTTCCATGTTCAACTTTTGGCTTGCTATGATTGTTCATTCATAATGTTGATGTTGGGTCAATTGTAATCATTCACTTTGTTGTGTATTTCAGATTCAATCCAGGTTTGAAGTGGATATAAAGTAGCTTCCTGAGCGAGTTGATTCACATACCTACAGTATGTTTTCCTTGTCCATAATTTCATTTATCATAATGATTGATAATTTGAGTTAGTTTAATATCATACTTGGGTTAGAGCCTTTCACTATGTTACTTTGGTTGGCATCATCTATGGTAAACTGATTTCTTTTATATAACTTAAATGGATGTTTGCAGGCTACTTCTTTAGGTGTCCCATACTACTTACTGTTGTGGAAATTTCAAGTTAAAATTTATTTGTATTTTCTTATTGGCAACAGTAACCGTTTTTTATTTTGAATCTTACAAAAATTGCTTCTAATTTTGCTTTTGCTCTTGGCTTTTTTTTTTTTCCTCCTCAGAAATTATATATTCATTGGTAATAGATTTCCTTAGTTGTTACCATCCTATGAATTTTCTTCTCAAGTGCAACATACAATTTTTTTCCGTGTCCATCAATAACTTGTTGTCAAGTGGCAATATTTTTTTCTTTCTTTTTATTCATATTTTCATTAATATTCATGATTTATTAGAGTGTTTTGATGTTTTTTTTATTATATTGTGTTTTGCTACCTAGTTTTTTTCTATACAAGATATATTCGCATTGCTAGTGTCATTATTGTTTTACCACTTGTTTGGGTCTTGTGTTTTGTTTTATTTTATTTTATGTTGTTGCTTTCAAATTTTTGACATGATTTCCTTGATTTTTTTTTTTTGCAGTGCAATCATAGGAAGGTTGGAGGACAATGCTTCAATTACTTGGATGGTATCAGTTGACTCTTGTAGATTAATCACACCTCTTGGTTCAACAACAAATTCATTATGCCATTGTTGAGTCCTTATAGTTTTATAGATTGTCGAGGCCATTTTATTGCTAGCGTATTGGTATATCAGTATTACGATTTTGTGGTATAAAATGACTTATGGATATTTATTTACTGTATTATGGATTTATGATCTTGTTACAATTTAATAAATTGGGAGGTAAATATCATGGTTGGGTGAAATTGTTTTTTTTTTTTTGTGCCATGGTATCCGTATTTTAATATTTGATATTTGCGCTCTGGTATTTGTGGAGTGTAGTCAACTAGGGAGTAGAGCACAATGGAATCTAACTTTTGCAATGCATATATTATATTGTATTACTCCTATTTAATCCTAAAACCAACAACAAACGATATCAATCTTACCACTCCAAGTGAGGTCGGCTACATAGATCATATGATGCCATTCGAGTTGATTAAAGACCAAAGTTTTAATGATGTTTATCATGAGATCTCTCTTGATTATATTTGTTAGGATTAATTTGCTAATATTGTTACTAACAGTCTAATTATACAACAACAAAAAAATAACTTTGTAATTAAATATTATTAATGAAAACTATATTATTAAAAAAAATAGTATAGAAGTGTAATTTCAAATTTCAAGTGTTAATGCTTTCAACATTTTTTATATGAGAAATGTTTAATTTGCATTTAAGTAAATAATAAAAAGAAATAAAAATGTCGATATCATAAACTTAAAAATGATGCGTACACTAACAATTTAAATTGGAGTAAAGATTGGTAACAACTTTGTGTTAGTGGCATTTTGACAACTAAGTTAACTACAATGTCGGTTTCACTTGAAATATTAAAGAAGTGATAACAATTTGCTTTGTTTGTAAAATAACCCACCACAATCATGTTTAATGACTATAAAATAGAAAAGTAATGCAATGCAATACCAATATTATGTTTTTTAATAATTAGATATTCATAAGCACTTCAAAATCATTTAACATAGGAGAGGTAATCAAAGTCTCTAATTGTCTTAGCACTGGACTTTTCAACTAATTTAAATTTTCTTAAATTTTACCAAATGAAAATTTGCATGGAAAACCATGAAATTAACTTATTTCAAAAGATTTACCTTAACAATTTTAATATTTTATAACAACCTATAATAAATTAAAATAAGAGTAAACCTCTAAACCTTGTATGGATTGAGAGGTGAAAATAAAATAATTATAAAAATTAGCAAACACTTGCACCTTGAATTCAAACTAAATTGAAATATCAACTATTATTCAAATCCAATCTTATTAATATTATATTTTTATATTTTTTCAATATTTAACAAAAAATTTCTACCTTCAATTCAAATATGTGTATATTTGAAAAAGTCATATTATCAATTAGGTGAAAATCCTAATAATTTTATACCTTAGAAAATTTTCCATTTATATAGTTACTAGACTTTTCTATACATTGTATATATCAAACACAAAATAATAAAACATTCTTATTCATTTTTTTTCTTATTTTATTGAATATATTTATGTATAAAAATTTAATATTTTCTCTTATCATATCATATTATAAACAATGATAAATACATTGATTAGAGAATATTCCAAAAAAAGGTCTAGTCAAATGAATCCTTCAATATTCTTAGCCTCTAAGTGTTATTCATATTAGTTAATAAATAAATTAAAAGGTCAAAATGAATGAAGAAATATTAGAAAACTTAATTAAAATTCAAACAAATTTAAAGAAAAACACTATATTTTATTCCTTTTAAGTAAAATATGATTTTTCAAACATAATTATTTTATTGAAAATAATCCTTTCATATTCTTAGCCTCTATGTTTTATTTATGTTAGGTAAAAAATAAATTATAAGATTGAAAATGAATACAAATATTAAAAAAAAAACTAAAAGAAAATTCAGATATGTACAATCAATATAGGATTAAGATTACATTCCAATTTCAAAATTTGAAGTTTATATCAAGTAAGCTTTTTAGATGCAAACAAATTCTGCATATAATTTAAATCATTACAATTATGCAATAATGCCAGAAAATCCTAAAATTAATACGATTTGATAGCTTAAACAATTATCACTCATTCTATCATACTAATTGAAACAAATTCTGAAATAGGAATCTCACAATAAGAGCGTCATTTAGTAGTCACCGAGCAACATCTTATTTTAATGTAAATTATCCAATTAAAATAAGGTAAATTTAGAACATCATTAAAAAAAACTATTAGCCCATTATTAGTCATTTATTCATTTTGCTCTATGGAGGTTTCATTTAATCAAAGGAATCAATCGATAGTATGTACAACTTTGGTACATATTTGTTTGATGATATTGATTAGGTTTAGTTTGCTGATATTGTTACTTACATTCTAGTTATACAATAAAAAATTAACTTTGTAATTAAATATTATTAATGGAAACTATATTATCAAAATAAAATAGTATAATGGTATAGAAGTGTAATTTCAAATTTCAAGTGTTAATGCTTTCAATATTTTTTATACGCGAAATGTTTTATTTGCATTTAAATAAATAATAAAAGAAATAAAAATATCAATATCATAAACTTAAAAATAATACATACACCAACAATTTAAATTGGAGTGAAGATTGGTAACAACCTTGTGCTAGCAGTATTTTGACAACCAATAAGGCACCAAATTAACTACAATGTCAGTTTCATCAGAAATATTAGAGAAGTGATAACATTTTGCTTTGTTTGTGAAATAACCCTCCACGATCATCTTTAATGACTATAAAATAGAAAAGTAATGAAACGCAAAACCAATATTATATTGTACTTTTTAATTTTTAGATATTTATAAGCACGTCAAAATCATTTAACATAGGAGAGGTAATCAAAGTCTCTAATTGTCTTAGCATTGGACATTTCAACTAATTTAAGTTTTCTTAAATTTTACCAAATGAAAATTTGCATGGAAAACCATGGAAATAACTTATTTCAAAATATTTTACATTAACAATTTTAATATTTTATAACAATATATAATAAATTAAAATAAGAGTAAACTTGTAGACCCTATATGGATTGAGAGGTGAAAATAAAATCATTATAAAACATTATCAAACAATTCCACCTTGAATTCAAACTAAATTGAAATATCAACTATTATACAAATCCAATCTTATTAATATTATATTCTTAATTTTTTTTATATTTAACAAAAATTTTCCACCTTCAATTCAAATATGTGTATATTTGAAAAGGTCATATTATATATCAATTAGATGAAAATCCTAATAATTTAATTCGTTAGAAAATTTTCCATGTCTATAGTTAATAGACTTTTCTATACATTGTATATATCAAATACAAAATAGTCAAATATTCTTATTTAATTTTTCTTATTTTATTGAATATATTTATGTATTAAAATTGAATATTTTCTCTTATCATAAAATATGATAAACAATGATAAATATATTACTTAGAGAATATCCCAAAAAATGGTCTAGCCAAATGAATCCTTTCATATTCTTGACCTCTAAATTAAATTCATATTAGGTAATAAATAAATTAAAAGGTCAAAATGAACGAAAAATTTATTAGAGAACTTAATTAAAATTCAAACCAAATTTAAAGGAAAATATTATTTTTTATTCATTTAAAGTAAAATATGATTTTTCAAACATAATTTATTTTATTGAAAATAATCCATTCATATTCTTATCCTCTAAGTTTTATTTATGTTAGGTAAAAAATAAATTATAACATTGAAAATGAATAAAAATATTAGAAAAAAACCAAATTAAAATTCAAATCAACTTCAAAGAAAAACACTATTTTTTTCATTTTAAGTAAAATATGACATTTCAAACAAAGTATTTTATTAAAAATAATCCTTCCTAAATTGATATTAAAATTAAATCTATTCCTTGAAAAAAATTATTAGGGCATGGGTGAATCTGATTAGAGAAGACCGTTGGTGCCTATAAAATGGTTCCTCCAACTTCAACATTTTTCACACTTGTTATTTGAAGTATTATACTATATATTATCAATTTTTCTCACTTGGAAAATTGTACAAAATCTATTTTTCACACTTTACAGAGTTATTATATACTATGGCCACTCTCTCACCAAGGTTCATGTCTCTCAGTCCATTTTCCCTCCAAAATTGATTCTTTGCTAACAAAATTTCCTTTGCAGAAACCCTGCTAGTCCTTCCATTGCCTCTACCGAATGCCTCTACAACCCGGTACCCACTTCATCTTCAAAACCCTTACACTTTCCCACACTATGTTTACGTGCCTAAACCATGGCTTTGATTTTTTTGTTTTGTTTTGGATTGTTATTTGTGTGAAACAATGGTTGAATTAATGTGTTGATGAGGTTTGCAGATAATGGAAGCGATGAACGAAGAATACGAGGAGGACCTTCTTGACTATGAGGATGAAGAAGAAAAAGACCCTGAAGATGTAGGAAATAAAGTCAACGGTGAAACTCCAAAGAAGTGAGTTAGTTGGATATTGTTTCTAGTAGTACACTAGTTTGATTCTCTGATAATATCAGGAAATTGAATAAATGTGCTTTTGTGTCAAAATTTGAAATTTTTATTATATATGATATAAGATATATTGTTTACACATGATTTTTTCATTTTTTAAGGGGTAAGATTGCTTTGCTCTTTTATGGGGTTAAATTGTATGAGAGAAATTTTAAATGAAGTTAGAAGAATCAAGCTTTTGTGTTTCTTATTTTCTGGAAATAGGTGGAATGGAAGTAGGCATTGTGTTATTTCTTGTGATCTTCTGATGTTGAATGCTCTTTTTGATTTTTGGCAGGAGCTATGTTGGGATTCATAGTTCAGGATTTAGAGACATTTTGTTGAAGCCAGAGCTTCTTCAGGCTATAATGGACTCTGGATTCAAGCATCCATCTCAAGGCAAATTATCTGCATCCTTATTTATAATAATTGTTATTGGATTTTTTTTTTTTGGTAGGGATGATCATGGGTTGAGTTGACTCGAACCAATCGGGGTTAGGTATCAGGTTTTAAAATTGTGCACCCGATCCAACCCACCTAACCTGATCATAAAAAGCTTAATATTTAATTACTCTTGATTTTTGTTTTATTTATTTATTTATTCTTTTTTAAATCTAAATTTTGAGACTAAATATATATTTTCTTTCAATTTTTATCATTTTTAGTGTTTTTCCCTTTTTTGTGTTGTTTCTAATTTTTCCCCTTTTCCAATATTTATTTTTTTAATTGATGTAACCTAAACAATCAATCCAATCCAACCCAACTCAAAATGAACAAATATGATCTAACCTAACCAAATCATTCTGGATCCGTTTGGATCCAAAATTTTCCTAAACGTAACCCAATCCCCCACCTCTAACTTTTGGTCTAAAATAAAATTGTTTGACCTTTGAAGTACTTGAAATTATTACATGGTCCCAGCTCACCTTTGAAGTACAATCTTAGTTTTTTTTAAAAATCCCGTATTTCGTACCCCATATTGAACTTGTATTTATGCAGCATAGTTTTTTACACTTGTTTTCTTTTTTTTCTTTTTTTTTTCACCCTTCATTTTCACTTGTTTTTTAGCTTTAAAAGTTTGGTTTGGTGAACAACACACCTTTGTGAAACATTCCTTTCATTATTCCCTTCTCGGGTCCCCTAGTAGGGATCGCTTGTTCACCACTCTTGTGTGGTGCCTTCCTTAGGCGTTGGCAGGATCTAGTACCCCAATAAGTGTTTGTCTTTGGAACTTCCCAAGCTATTTTTCCTTTCCATCCTTGTCATGAGATTGGTTAATTTTCATGTCTTCTAGTTATCCATCTTATAGTGATATTTGTTTGATACTATTTTATAAAATTAATAATTTTGTTGATTTTGCAATTTTTATTTACAAGAAATATTTTATCACAATTTTGTTTTGGAGAATTATTATGCTTCAGTAACTTTATCAAATCAAATATAAATGCGCAAAAAGGTTTTGTTTTACTTACGACTGATTCCTTCGACCTCTGTTTATTTTTATTTTTTTTGTTCATCACCAGTGCAACATGAGTGCATACCTCAAGCAATCCTTGGAATCGATATCATTTGTCAGCTAAATCTGGATTGGGAAAAACTGCTGTATTTGTTCTCTCAACTTTGCAGCAGATTGACCCTGTTGCAGGGCAAGTTTCTACTCTTGTACTATGTCATACAAGGGAATTAGCATACCAGGTATTTATTTAGGCTTAGCATATGAAAGATTATGGAACTTTCTATTGTATTAGCTTTTGATTTAATATATATGTGCAATCTCTTTCATGTAGATATGCCATGAGTTTGAGAGGTTCACCACATACTTGACTGATCTTAAGGTTGTTGTCTTGAAAAGCAAAAAATCGCTAAATTGTAAGGACTAAAAAGGTATTTAAGCCAACAAATTTATTGATAAAACTTAAAGAAAAAAAAAAGAGTATCTAATCATACCCTATGCAAGTATGTATCTGCGGAATCAGGCATGTCATAGTTTATAACTACATTCACACGTTCAATATCAATACCCCTACCAACCAAATCTATTGCCACAAGAATTCTTGTATAACCCTCCTTAAAACCTTTATAATGCTTTAACCTATACAAAAGCCAATAATGAAGATTAGACATAATTTACCAGTGTACACAATTTTTCTTTTGCTACAAAAATCAGCATTAATAAGACAAAAAAGAAAACAACCTAATGATTAACCTACTTTAATGATACAATGAAAAACAAAAAGCTACCATCAATGAGCAATACAAGCAAAAGCATAATTGTAGGAAAACAAAATTATAGACTATTGAATCATCAATTATAAATCAATGAAGATAAATTTGTTCGCATCCATTCATACCACATAATACATACCTTTCTTCTTGAGACATTCGAGAATGAATGCATATAGTTGGAAAGTTGTTTTGTCTGAAAAGTTTGTGTAGCTCTGTTGCTCTACTAACACTTTTCACAAAGATAACAATTTGATTGAAGTCTAATGCATCAAGTAGGTCACTTAACTTCCTATTTTTCTCCTCCTCTTTCAATTTGATGTAGTGCTGCCATTTCAATAATCAACATAAGCCACATACCAAACAACTTACCAATTATTTAAGGAAACATGAATGAGTAAATAATGTAATTTGTAAAAGGCCTACATGTACTAGTCCATGAAGAGTCAACTTCGCTTCATCATCAACATAAATTTCGATTGGCTGAAAGGAACAATGACATAGTAAATCATATTAAGATCCTTCCTCATGATAATGGATTCCTAAATGAAATCAATGATGGATGTGAATCCTTGAAGCACAATTCTAGTCTATTTATTTTGTCTCCTTGCATATCCTTTTTTAAATCACACCATGTGACACTAACACTAAGAACACTAGCAACAAGATTCCCAGAATACACTAACAACGCTCCCCCCTCAAGTATGAAAAATAGAGAATAAGTTGTAAAAAAACATATTAGGCATGTCTACTTTTGAAGACCAAACTAATTTCCAATGTGAAGCCAAAAAAGGGAATGTATAGAATGAGAAAGCATGCAACCTTAATCAGGAACTATCCTAAAACATTCCCAATAAGATCTTCTATCCCTAGCTATAGCCACCCAACCACACTCCATCCCATAAGTTGTTTCCATAAAATTGGCTAAAAGGAACAAATACACTATCCAAACTGAACCCATATCATTAAAAGTAATTTTTGATGATACCATAACAATCTAAATACGTAAATGCTCTTAGGCAACGTGCACGTTAAGGAAAAAAAAAAGACTTCTAAATAGTAGTACACTGGCCATGGGACATTACATCTTTCATAAATTTTTTGTAGACTAGGCGAATTTCCTTGCTGATTGTTGCAGAAAACATCATAACTTGCTTATGATGAGGAGTCATCTTGAAAATTTGTTGCACATCTTTTCTCATGTCTATAGAATTCATGATGGAAACAACGAAAACCAAATTAAAATCATAGGAAGTCCAAAAGTATGATGTAAGTTATAAGAATGACTATTTTGAAATTGAAAGTACCCAGTGATTCCAACATCTTATCACATTCATCTAAAATGAAATGCCTAACATTCTTCAAAGAGAGGTCCTTATCCTTAGCCAATCCTAGTATTCTTCCAGGTGTACCAACAACAATATTAGGGCATTCATTTTTCAGGAGATTCTTGTGAACTTTAATGTTGATGCCACCATTCGTCCTTGCAAAAAAAAAATTGGTTTTAGTCCTTGCAAATTATGTTTCTTTTGTTTTTTGTCATTAAAGCAATTTAGATAGCGCTTTGAATAGTTAAAAAAGCGTTTTGAACAGTAAAAAATGCGCTATCTAAACCACTTTAAGGACAAAAAATAAAAGAAACATAATTTGCAAGGACTAAAATCAATTTTGTTTTTGCAAGGACGAAAAACGAAAAAGCGCTAAATTGCAAGGACTTAAAAGGTATTTAAACCAAATTTGTTTTTATGCCCCTCTATTCTAGTCTAGTACCATCTAATTGTTATTTCGTTTTGGTTGAAATTTCTGAACAGGTTGGTCGAGCTGGAAGATTTGGAACCAAAGGCCTTGCAATTGCATTTGTTTCATCTTCGACTGATGTTGATGTTCTCAACAACGTAAAAAACTTGAGCTTTTTTTTTGTCACTATTTATTCAATGCTTAACACTATTTTGAAAAAAGCAGCCACCATAGTGTTATGGTGTAGTGGAATTTACTCAAAACCACCATAAGAGACTTATGGCATTATTCTGAGTCAATGGTTGTGGTGCTATGACAGATGACTTCCCTCTTTAGTGGTATTTTAGAGTTTTGTTCAAAATTGTTTTGAAATTGAGTTTAACTAGACTGCTTTGTTAACTCTATTCCCTAATGACTTCTTCCTTGCTTTTAGTTATAAGCTTTGTGTCTCACCCTTTTTGTTTTCTTGTGAACAAAACAAAGGCTTCTGATGACCCATCACTCAACTTACCTAATACCAAGAAACCTCAAAGTCCCAAATAGCTTACTATCATATTTAATCATTAAAATGTCTGAAACCCCCATGGATACTCACTATTGAAATATCCACACTCTGCATTACCCATTAACCCACATCATTCCATTAGATCCCTAATTTACATTAGCATCACAACCTACTCAAGCATCTAGTGTACAACACCTAAAATTTATTTTCCTACTTGTAGTAGTGTGTGTATTGCTTGTATTCCTCACAAAAGTTGTAGCCACTTTTAGACGAAACACACTTCCTGAGGCGTGCAAGAGCACTGCCCTAAAGGACTTATCCGCGTATCACCGCGCAAGCCCCCCAGGATACAACAGGAACCTCTCAGAATTACTGAGGCAACAGAACTGGCAATCACAAACGTAACCCAGGAACAGAAGAGAAAAAAAAAACGAAGAGAGGGTGATTTCGGTACTGCTCAAACGTGTAGCACGAATGGGTATTTAAATGCGTAAAATAAAAACGTTAATAAAAAGTGAACGTTAATAAAAATGAACGTTAGACCAAATATACGATAATATCTTCAAACGGTAAAGAAAAAATACGATCGTAAATTTAAAACGGTCATAAACTGATACGATCGTACAGATAAAACGGTAAAAAACAGATACGATCGTATATATTAAAACGTTCATAAACGGATCTGAAAACGGTCACATAAAACGGTCACAAAATAAAATCCCTTATTTTCCGTAACCACATAACTCAATAAAACGGTAACATGAAAAACATGATTTTCGGATAAGCTTTAAATTGAAATAAACTTTAACCGAAAAAATAATTTTATTAAAACACAGTACAGAGCCCATTCTCGCACGCGCAGGGGGGGGGCAAATCGACGGATTTGCACTACGAAAGGCCCATGAGGCCCAAACTCATGCGCGCGAGGCTTCCACCTCTTACTAGCCTCTTTGAAAGCTATAAACACAAAAGGGTATATAAACTAGTGAGGCAAAGCTATCCTAGGCAATGTGGGACTTTGCCTTTTGTAATACTCTCCAAAACTCAAAAAATACAACAATCCCCCACATATTACAAAAGGCAAAATAAAACAATTTTAAAAGAAAGAAGAAAAGGATTCCTGGGTTATTACATGGGATGTAATGCGTCAGACCTGGTGTAGCAAGCTATATGAACCAGACATAGACTGATAAGACTTAACACACAGTGTAGTTGGTGTAGCAAGCTATATGAACCAAAAACACTTGACGTGTATTAGCGGTCTACCAATCACAGTACACCCCCACAATAGTTGCCGTTATCGCTGTGTTGCGCTACTAGGCCATGCGCGTGCCCGGTATTCATGAGTGCTCTAGAGATTTTGCCAGGATCTCATACAAGCGGCCCCACTTGACACTCATATAGGTGATTCCATCAAGTGTATGCTGCAAATCATACACCACCCATAAGGGATATGAAAGTCATTAAAAACTTTATAATTTGTTAAGCTTTCTCACAACCACGTAAAGCTTAACTATAAAGTTTAGCCTCTCAATAATGCAGTATCTAGCACTTTCTCACACCATAGGAAGGGACAGAAAATAAAAATTGATTAAAATCAATTTTAGTGCTAGCAGAACTGACAAGTGACTTGTTCTTACCCATATGAACCTTATTCATGGGATCTCCAATCACAAAGGTTGGGTTACCATCACTTGTTTGTTTTCAATTGGCTTAAGTCCCATTCCCCTCGATGTTTCTAATATCATGTTCCTCCCCAGGGGTTTTGTCAGAGGATCTGCTAAATTTCCTTCTGACTTCACATAGTCTATGGAAATTATTCCATCCTTTAGCAGCTGCTTTACTACATTATGTCTCAATTGTATATGTCTATTTTTCCCATTGAAGATTTTGTTTTTAGCTACAGCTATTGCTGATTGAGAGTCACAATGCATAGACACTGATGGGGTTGGTTTCATTCCCAAAGGAATATTAGCTAAGAAGTTTTTCAACCACTCAGCCTCACTACCAGCCATTTCTAGAGCAACAAACTCTGACTCCATTGTTGATCTAGCTATAATAGTTTGTCTGGCTGATCTCCATGCAATCGCACCACCACCAAGTGTAAATACATAACCACTAGTGGATTTTGTCTCATCTGAATCAGAGATCCAGTTAGCATCACTGTACCCTTCCAGTACAGCGGGAAATCCACTATATTCAATACCATAGTCCATGGTACCTCTCAAGTATCTCATGAGTCTCGCAAGTGCATCCCAGTGGTCCTGATTAGGACTATGAGTGTATCTACTCAATCTACCTACTGCATATGCAATGTCAGGTCTAGAAAAATTCATCAAATGCAGTAAGCTCCCAATGATTTGGGCGTATTGAGTTTGATCAATTGGTTCTCCTCTATTTTTCTTCAATTGAGAGTTAGCATCATAAGGGGTACTCACTGACTTAGAGTCATAATATCCAAACTTCCTTAGAAGTTTCTCAACATAATGTCCTTGGGATAGTAATATACTATCTCCCTTCCTTATGATTTTAACTCCCAAAATTACACTTGCTTCACCCATGTCTTTCATATCAAATTTAGATGCCAAAAAGGATTTAGTTCTCAAAACTATATCATTGCATGTACCAAAAATCAGCATGTCATCCACATACAGGCATATAATTACACAATCACCATTCTCAGATTTTGTATACACGCATCTATCAGCATCACTAGCAAAAAAGCCATAATCAAGTAAAGTCTCATTAAACTTTTCATGCCATTGTTTTGGTGCCTGTTTTAAACCGTATAGGGATTTCAAAAGTTTGCACACTTTGTTTTCATGACCATGAACCACACACCCTTCAGGTTGAGTCATATAAATCTCTTCCTCTAGATCACCATTCAAGAAAGCTGTCTTCACATCCATTTGGTGAATGACTAACTTATGAATTGCCGCTAAGGCTATCAAAACTCTAATAGAGGAAATCCTGGTAACAGGCGCAAAGGTATCAAAGAAATCTATGTTTTCCTTTTGAGTGAACCCTTTAGCTACCAATCTAGCCTTATACTTATCTATTGATCCATCAGGATTATACTTTTTCTTAAAGATCCACTTACATCCAATAGGCTTTGCTCCTTGTGGTAAATCTACTAGAGTCCAAGTATGATTTTTCACAATAGAATCAATCTCAGTCTTAATAGCTTGTTTCCAAAGGTTAGCATCAGAAGAAGTAACAGCTTCCGAAAAACTCAACGGGTCATCCTCAACAAGATATGTGTAGAAATCATCTCCAAACGATGTCTCTTTCCTTTGTCTCTTACTCCTCCTCAAATCCTCAATCATAGTTTCACTGGAAATTTCTATAGGTTGTTCAGAATCATAGGTAGACCTCAAGGGAAAAGAATCCTCAAAGAATTCAGCATTCTTAGTCTCTACTATGGTATTGCAATCAAGCACATTACTCTTGAGGACAAGAAACCTATAGGCAGCACTATGTTCCGCATAACCAATAAACATGCAATCAGAAGTCTTAGGTCCTATTTTCCTTTTCTTAGGATCTGGTAACATCACTTTAGCTAAGCACCCCCACACTCTCAAGTATTTCAGGTTTGGTGTATATCCTTTCCATAACTCATAAGGTGTTTTCCCTGTTTTCTTATGTGGAACCCTATTTTGCAAGAAACAAGCTGTCAAAAGGGCTTCTCCCCAAAGGTTATCAGGTGCAGAGGAACTAATAAGCAGAGCATTCATCATCTCCTTAAGGGTTCTATTTTTCCTCTCAGCTACTCCATTTGACTCAGGTGAATATGGTGGGGTTACCTCATGGATTATACCTTCCTTTTCACAAAAGTCATTAAACAAAGTGTACTCACCACCCCTATCGGATCTTATTCTTTTAATTTTTTTTATTTAATTGATTTTCCACTTCAGCTTTATAAGACAAAAACATGTTAAACGCTTCATCTTTATGTCTAATCAAATAAACTTTAGTATATCTAGAGAAATCATCTATAAAGGTTATAAAATAACTTTTACCTCCTCTAGTCATAGTTTGTTTCAAATCAGCAAGATCAGAATGAATTAAGCTAAGAGGTTCAGTTTCACGTTGCACAACAGAGCATGTTTTCTTTGTTAATTTAGATTCAACACATATATCGCATTTTCTACTTTGTTTATCATGCATGTTGATAAGGCCTAGTCGTTGCAATTTTATAACATACGAGGAATTCACATGTCCTAATCTAGCATGCCACATATCATAAGAATCAACCATATAAGCAGAAGTAGATGCAGTTTTATTCATAACTTCAGAAACATTGAGTACAAAGAGTCCCTGATCACAATACCCTTTACCCACAAACACATTGTTCTTTGTCATAACAATTTTGTCCGATTCAAAGGACACTTTCACCCCAACCTTTCCCAAAAGTGCTACAGAAACTAAATTGACTCTAATAGAGGGCACATGTAGTACATCAGTCAAAGCCAGAGTCTTCCCAGATGTGAGCTTGAGAAGAACTTTTCCTTTTCCTAGAACCGGAGTGGTCCTAGAATCACCAAGATACACATGTTCTTCTTCATCCCCCACAATATTGTAGGAGGTAAACGCATTTCTGTTTGCACAGATATGTCGGGTAGCCCCAGAATCTACCACCCATTTACTCACATCGGTCACCACATTCACTTGAGAAACAACCGCAGCTATAACATCATCCCCTTCAGCCAGGTTGACCCTAGGCTTAGGAGGGTTGTCGTTTCTCATGATGCGAAACCTGCACTGAGGTGCATAGTGACCTGGCTTTCCACAAACAAAACAGTTTCCCTTCTTCTTGAAGGTTGGGTTAGAAGAATGTGAGATATTATTTTTAAATTTATTTTTGTGATCAGGTTTCTGCTCGTACCTTTTCTTATTTGGTTTGTCCTGAACCACGTTTGCCTTGGCAGATAATGCTTTTGCCCTTGCTGCAGCACACTCCTTTCTGTTGGTGTCTTCAATAATGATATGCGTGATCAGCTCTGATAGTGACATTTGCTTGTGCTTGTGCTTCAACTGTTGCTTGTAGTCAGTCCAAGATGCAGGCAATTTTTCAATCAGCAAATCAGATACAAACTCATCTGGAAGGTTGATGTTTTCTGCTTTGAGATCTTCAATCAGCTTGTGGTATTCATTTATCTGAACCTTGATGTCCTTGCCTTCGATCATTTCCCAGCGGTAGTAGTTGCCAATAATGAACCTCTGTCTGACAACATCTTCGGCAGTGTACTTCAGGAGAATAGAATCCCATATCTCTTTGGCCTCCTTGTAGGAACAGTAGACATCGAACAAATCGTTAGATAGGGCACTGAGCAAAGTGTGACGACATACCTTATTGGCCTGAGTCCAGTCATCAATCTGTTTAGCAGTTGCAGTGGATTCTGGCTTCGGAGTGGTGAGAGCAAAAACTACTCCATGCATGTCCAACAAAGTGGAGACACGCTCCTGCCACCGGCGGAAGTTCTGTCCAGAGAACACTTCGATCTTTGAGACGTCCGGCAATGGCTTTGCATAGTTGGCGGGGATCGAACCAACATTGTTGTTGGCCGGAGAAGAAGGCTGTGACGTGTCAGCGGCTACGGATTTGTTTTTATCAGCCATAAGTCCTTTAGATTGTAGCCACTTTTAGACGAAACACACTTCCTGAGGCGTGCAAGAGCACTGCCCTAAAGGACTTATCCGCGTATCACCGCGCAAGCCCCCCAGGATACAACAGGAACCTCTCAGAATTACTGAGGCAACAGAACTGGCAATCACAAACGTAACCCAGGAACAGAAGAGAAAAAAAAAACGAAGAGAGGGTGATTTCGGTACTGCTCAAACGTGTAGCACGAATGGGTATTTAAATGCGTAAAATAAAAACGTTAATAAAAAGTGAACGTTAATAAAAATGAACGTTAGACCAAATATACGATAATATCTTCAAACGGTAAAGAAAAAATACGATCGTAAATTTAAAACGGTCATAAACTGATACGATCGTACAGATAAAACGGTAAAAAACAGATACGATCGTATATATTAAAACGTTCATAAACGGATCTGAAAACGGTCACATAAAACGGTCACAAAATAAAATCCCTTATTTTCCGTAACCACATAACTCAATAAAACGGTAACATGAAAAACATGATTTTCGGATAAGCTTTAAATTTAAATAAACTTTAACCGAAAAAATAATTTTATTAAAACACAGTGTAAAAACAGTACAGAGCCCATTCTCGCACGCGCAGGGGGGGGCAAATCGACGGATTTGCACTACGAAAGGCCCATGAGGCCCAAACTCATGCGCGCGAGGCTTCCACCTCTTACTAGCCTCTTTGAAAGCTATAAACACAAAAGGGTATATAAACTAGTGAGGCAAAGCTATCCTAGGCAATGTGGGACTTTGCCTTTTGTAATACTCTCCAAAACTCAAAAAATACAACAAAAGTATCATCCCAAGCCTCATCAAGAGCTGGAAATAAGTTAGTTTTTTTAATCATATTATGTGTGTCTTTGATATTTAGTAGCATTTTAACATATATAATGGTCATGTGTCCATAATTTACTAGAATACCTTCCATCCTCAACTTTTGGTTGCTATGATTGTTCATTCATAATGCTGATGTTGGGTCAATTATCATTATTCACTTTGTCATGTATTTCAGGTTCAATCCAAGTTTGAAGTGGATATAAAGCAGCTTCCTGAGCGGGTTGATTCACATACCTACAGTATGTTTTCCTTGTCCATAATTTCATTTATCTTAAGGATTTATAATTTGTATTAGTTTAATATCATACTTTGCTTAGATCCTTTCACTATGTTACTTTGTTAGGCATCATCTATGGTAGATTGATTTCTTTTATATAACTTAAAAAGACATTTGCAGGCTATGTCTTTAGGTGTGCCAAGCTACTTACTATTGTGGAAATTTCAAGTGAAAATTTATTTATTTATTGTTACTGGCAATAGTAACAATTTTTTATTTTGAATCTTACAAAAATTGCTTCTAATTTTGCTTTTGCTCTTAGCTTTTTTTTTTCTTTCCTCCTCGGGAATTATATATGTTTTGGTATTGGATTCCTTAGTTGTTACCATCCTATGCATTTTCTTCTTAGTTGCAACATACAATTTTTTTCGTGTCCATTAATAACTTTTCAAGTGGCAATATTTATTTTTATTTCTTTTTCTTCATATCCTCAATAATATTCATGTTTTATTAGATAGTGTTTTGATGTTTTTTTATTATATTCTATTACCTTTTATAGGGTAAAGCAAAATTGAAAGCATTTATTTTAAAATCCTACACATTGCAGGTTAGTCATTCAGCCCAAGCAAATGCCTCATGGGTTAGATCCATAATGTGACATTGTTGGTAATATTTTTGAAGTTCATAATAATTATTAGAAGTGAAAATGTTTTGCCACATGATTTACGATAGAATTTTATGACATTAATTATTCCATGTATAAACGTGGCACTGTCACTGTGGCTGAGAGAGTGGAGGAGACCATGGCAGTGGTGGAGAAAGAATATGGTGTGAAGGGTCCATCATAACGATGTGGAATTGAGATTATTCCAAAAGTTATAAATTGTGGTGTACTGTAGACCATCTATAAAGGTGGTCCATGTTAGCCTCCATCTTTTATTTATGCCTTTTAAAATGAACATTAAGAATCAATACCCTATGCTATGTAGTAAGGCCCTCAAACTCTTTTATCAGAACTTTTTCTAAAAAGAAAGCAATTTTTGACCTTAAGCTACCACTCTTAATTATAAGTGATTGGTTGTTCCTCTCGTTTTTTGAAACAAATGTTCATAATTTTTCACCTTTAGCTTTTTCTCCAACCCATTTAGTCTTTTGTAGGCAAATAATTTTAATCCTCCTCTGAATCATGGCGTCTACCACCTCCATAGACTTACTGATCAAAGAACCAATATTCCAAGTAACAAACCTAATCAAACACTTTTGAACTGGTTTGTTTTTTTCCCACATTTGTCTAGAAAAATGTGAGGACCTTTGATCATTTAACACTACGTTTGGGTGTTGATATGTAGAAATTTTAGCTCATTTGACATTGTACTAGATTCATATAGTACATTACTTCTAGGTATCAACTTAGCTTTAGCACACAAAATTTGATGGCAATGATCCCTGTTTGATATATTGATAAGTTTTATGTTGACTGTCGATGACCTAACACAACCCTCCTCTTATACCCGAACGTGGGAATGGTTATGAAACCATATACAAAGTTGGCAAGGAGTAGAATATTAGGTTTTTACTTTATAGATTAGATCGATGGAGCTGAATCAATTTTTTTTGTAAGTAAAATTAACTCATATATTTCACTCATTTGAAGAAGTTGATGAGAGAATTTTTATAGAAGTTATATATATACAAATTGATTTGAAATTATGAATAAAGTTTGATGCATTTTATTTTATTTTTCTTTTACATGTATTTACGAAGAAATGTACTTGAATTTAAGTGTCAAATTTAATAAAGTGGTATTTTAAATAAGTTTTGCATTAAAAGTAAATTTTATTAATTTAATGGTTGGTTTTAAATTTGAGTATAATTTTTATGCACTGACAAGGTAAAAAGATTTTTCATTATCAACCAATAAGAAATTACAATGAGTATGACCTTTAAAATAATTATTTTAAAAGTCAACATACTTAGCATACATAAAAGTTCGTGATTGAATGACAATGTAAATACTTTTCTTTACACTGTCTATGTACAGACTATTTTTTCTTTAAAGTTTTGGTTAAGTTTACAAATTTTATACAATTGAAAAGTGATATTCCATTGTCTTTTATTTTTGTTTTAATGTATGATGTATCATTTAAAATATAAAAAAAATTACTATTTGATTATATATTTATGAATATCTAAAATACACACACACACTTATGTGTGTGATCATTCTAATATTATTATATAATTTTTTAAATAAAATGATACAATTAACTTGTGATAAAAAGAGATATTAAAGGGAAAGAAGGAGTAGCTCCTTTAGGGAGGCTGCAAAGGATAGTGTGTTCCTCCACCAGAGCTACCTGATGGGGGTGGTGGGTTTCGGTTCCAAGAGTTTCTTTTCGTGATAAGTGCTAGGCCAACAAACTCCTCCTCCTAGGGTCGAAATAATGGACTTTATAGCAAATAAGTTGTTCAAGATTGAGCATGAGAATGGGGATCAATTGAAACTGGAATGTTATATGGAGGAGAGCATTCTGCAGCAATTACGGTTGCCTTAGAAGGATGTGATTATTATTAAGCTTTTGGGAAAGAATACTAATTTCTTTACCATGAGAGATAGAATGCATGCTACTATATCGAGGCCTTCTAGGGTTTTGGAATTAATAGATATGGATGAGAATGGTTTTTAAATGGTGAAGTTTTATTTAGGAGAAAACAGGGAAAAGATTATCAGTAGAGGTCCATGGATCATTTTTTACCATCATTTGGTAGTCACACCCTAGGTTCCAAATTTTGTGTCATCGAAAGTGGTTATTGATAGAACAATGGTATGTATCGATTTCCCAGTCTAGGCATGGAATACTAAGATGAAAGAGTTCTCCTGGCCTGAGTTGCATCAATAGGAAAACCTATGAAGGTGGACACTCAAACCATTGATGATTCTAAAGGTAAGTTTGCATGAGTTTGTGTGGAAATTGACTTCGACCAGCTTGTTGTGGGTAAGGTTTGGTTTCGAAATCACTAGTTTCACATAGAATATGAAGGCTTACATTTGATCTGTCAAAAATATGGGACATCAGGTGAGCATGATAATAATAACCCTAGCCATAATTCCCATAATTCAGATGCAATTATGAAAGAAATTACAATAATTATGGGAAAGAAAATCTGTATGGAGAATGAATTGTTGTTATAAAAGGTAAGAGAATAAATAAAGAAAGGAAACACGACATTGGGGAAATAAGGGATAATAATAATGCAGATAATGGGCACAAGATTAACAAGGTTGATAATGTAGGGACAAATAAATGTAAAGTATTGCAAATTTTTATGAAAAGAAATAAGGAGGTGGGACCCTTAAGACTAGTACGGAAAAGAAGGAGAATCAGGAGATGGCAAATTATGGTAAAAGGGCACAAAAGACTTATGACGAATTTTAGGCCAATTCAAAAAAACATTGTACCTCTTAAAGGTGAGAATGTGCACCCTAGTTTAATTAAAAAAACAAAAAAAGACTTGCAGGTGGGGAGATTGATGTGCTGCACGAACGAATTTGAATATGGTTAATGTCTGCAAAAAGTGTACATGGATCGAATTTAGCTTACATATGGAATTCAAACATCCATGCCAATGGATGTTATTTCCCTTAACTAGCTTAGGTTTCATAAGGAGGATAAACTGCCAGATCGAAACATTGGCATGGGGGATTGAAATGGAAGGAGAGAGCCCAATAGTTGAAGCTAACAGAGGGGAAGGGAATGATGTAATGGAGGAAATGGTCGGGGAGGCTCAATTTGGATAATACGGTTGAATTTGTTTCTCTTATTCTGATAACGATGATGGGGTGTAAAGAAATCTTAGTGTTATTTGAAATGTGTGTGGCTTTGCTAATAAGAAGAGTTTATCATATGCATGGGTTAGTGTGATACAACCAAATTTGGTTTTCCTACATGAGACACATACTCCTTTTGTTTCTTTTGTTTCTTTTTGGAATAAAGAAGGGTATGTTATGGAGGTTGGGCATGTTGGTGGTATCTAGATGGTACAAAGGTTGGAGGCTCTTATGCTTTCTACGTGTGTGATTCTATATATTGTAGTGCATAACTCTTAAGATTATGTCAAGGGGTAACTCGTGGATGTGTTCAAGAGTGTATATATGCTAGCCCTATCTTTTCTACAAGATGTATGCTTTAGAATTATTTAGTGTAAGTTCAGAGGAGAGTTTTCCTTTCCTAGGCCCTTTAGAAGACTTTAATGACTTTCTCCTCCCATCGGAGCAAATGGATGGTGTATTCTCAAGGTGTAGAGTAGATAGATTTGCTATGTGTTTGAATAATTATGACCTCATTGACATAAGTTTCTTTCCATTGAAATTCACTTGGCATAAAAGTTTGTGGGAGGCCTGATGATATGAAAAAGGTTGGTTAAAAGGGTGTGTGACTAACAATAGTGGTTGAGATTCCCAAAAGCTACTGTGGAACATCTAGTGAGAAGGAATTTTGATCATAATCCCTTACTTGTCAGATGTAGTTATGTATTCTAGAGTAGCAAGGCCATTTGGTTTACAGGTTCTATGATGTATGCATGAAGGGTATAATTGTTTACCATTTGGTTTACAAGCAAATAATTGTTTACCATTGGCGCTACAGAATGTAACACAAACATCTCCCACTTTTAATGAAGAGGTGTTTGGTAATATTTTTGCTAAGAAAAGGGAGATAGAGGCCTGACTCCGAGGTAGCCAAATGACTAGAAAAAATGTTGATTCTACTAATCTAAAATGATTGTAGAAAGAGCTTCTTCAAGAGAATGAGTGTAACACCCCTTTTTGGGGCTCACTTATCCATATATAATTAACTAATTAGACAAAAGGCTAATTAGACAAAAGGCGTTAAATGTCATTGCAGAAAACATCAATTTTTAAAACTTATTTTCGACGAATAAAAGCATAGTTAAAGACGTAGTTCATAGTAATAGAACGCATAAGAATTTTTTTTTCTTAGTTCAAAATGACACACATACATTTAACGCATAAGTCTAAAATTGCGTAGTCTTATTAATTCATATGGCGATACAAGTGTATATAAAATCAAACATAATGAAATTACAATATAATTAAACCATACACATAAATTTCTGAATAAACCTCGCATTAACATAAATAAAGCCAGTTCAAAGTATTGTTTCGGGATCCACTTTAGTTACCATATACAGCCCATGGGTATAAAGTAAAAGTATTTCAAAATGTGGAAATAGATAACGATAAGTACAAAATGTCTGAACTAAGCTACCCTCCCATGAATACATCAAGAAAGAAAAAACTAAGATAGAGCAGTTGCCTATTCCCTAGTATAACTTGGCTATACAGACAAAAAAACTACCCATCCTAACCCAAGAGGAATCCTTAGAAGTATCCTCCTCCTCAATATCCTCATCATCCTCAACAGTAGCAAGAGTCACACTCCAGTCAATGAGGCATCCTGACAACAAGAAGCCTATCATAGTAACAGGGTTGAAAGGAGGATAGGCAGAGTCAAGAAGAACCAATGTTGTGAAAATCGGACCGGTCATCGACCCAGTCGAGGCACTGGGTTGATGGGTCAGTGGTCGAACCGGTGGGTTACTAATTGACCCGGTTTGACCCGGTATATATTAAAAAATTAAAAATATATATAATATAGCAAAAAAAAATGCGATCAATCCATAATTCATACTCTAAAATTAAAATCAATCATGATCAAACTATAAATATTACATAATCATTTATTAATATAAATTATTTTGTTGGATATTATCATTAAATTACTAAAGAAGCTCGTTATTTTTCACGGCTAAGTATAAAAGTTGTTAAAGGATCATTAGCAAGTATGGTGAAGATGTATAAAATACATAAATATTAAATCATATCAAGATCAAGATAATAATAATTAGTTATTATATATTATTGTCAACATCAAAATAATATTATTGGAACATATTATTATATACTATTAAGCAATTAGCTATTAACAATTTAATTAAAATGTTATAGGAGCATATTATTATATTATACTATTTAGCAATTAACTTTTGCCATTGATTTCAAATGGTACTATGGAAAGAATTCCAAATAACTACATTGTTTACAAGAATTGTAAAAAAAAAAAAAAACTTAGCTGAACCGGGTCAACCGGGTTCGGGTCACCGAGTTTTTGCCAAACCCGGCAGAGTCAAACCGGGTCGATTGCATATCCAGTCCGATAGCTCAACCGGACCGGTCAGGTCACCGGTTCCCAATCGAATCGGTTCGACCGGCCGGTCTGGTCCATTTTTTATAACTATGGGAAGAACACTTTGTGGCGACAAAGTGTCAGAATGTTGCACTGTAGTCTCCATCTCCGCATCGGGTATAGTTGATCCAGATGATGGCAAAGAAGCTAAGGGAGGCATAGGAACTTTAACATACCCAGGAGCATAATCATGAGTCAAAATCACGTGTAGTTCCACTGGCACTAGTGGAGTAGCTGGTATAAAAAGAAACTACACCTCCCTATGGAAGGTATCCTCCTTATTAAGAGGATTATATGCCCAATAACCATTAAGCGTCTTGATCACTAGGTGAAACATCGGTTGCCTCCTTTGGTCCATCCTCATCTAAAAAAATGTAAATTTAAAAGGTGAATTTGTTGGGATTTCAAGGTCTATAATTTTAAAATTTTCTAAAAGCACCCTGAGTGGAAGAATCCCATCCCATGGACCACCCATTACAATAACTAAGGTTTAGAGATTACCTTTGTAGCGCGCTTTCAACCTGAATAGAGTTCCTTCTTGATCACCAAGCATAGAAGAGTACAACGCCTCTACTCAGTCCACACTAGTAACAATCAGAGCGGGGTCTCGGTGCTAGCCAATGGTAGACGCGTAGGGGATTTAGAGAGAGCTCACAAAAACGTGCTTTTCTCATGTGTCAATTGTGAGGTATGCACCTCTTTATATAGAAACATGAGCTCTATCTTAATCCCATAAAATATCTTATCAAATTTCATTTGATCTTATCAAATCTTATTTTATTAGATATATATCTCATCAAATCTTATTTGTTTAGATATATAGATAATTATCTTATCAAATCTTATTTGATTAGATAATTACCTTATCAAATCTCATTTGATTTAGATAATTAATTAAATCATATCTAATTAATTATCTTATCTTTTTGCGTCTTATTTAATTGAATCTCATTTAATTAAACATGTTGATTAATTAATTAAATCACATTTTATTAATTAATCATGAACTAAATTAAATCACATTTAATTTATTCATCTGCCCCAATTAATTACTCTATGCATGTGACCCTATAGGCTCCAACTAAACTGGCAATAACATTATCTCTATAATATTATAGACAGTGATTGGCATCTAGCAATGCATCGCTACCACCTAGCCTATGAGATAATCGATGATCCGATTTCAACCTTTATGACAACCATTTCCACCGTGTAGTCCTTGTCCCTTCATCTGAATGTCTCGATTGAACACGAGACATAAGAGTGTCATCCTTGTTAAGTCCAATCATTTATTTCTCAATACCCAAGTAGACGTTTAATTACAAATAGACCTTAATTCACCTTCAATAAGAACTAGATTGAATGGTTAGATAAGGAAATTAGTCCCATAAGGAACCATTGTGCAAACCTTTACTCCTAGAAGTTTTCTTATTATTGAATTTACCTAATTTTAATTGCTTATTTTTGTCTTAAATTGATTCTCAACTTCTTCTCCCCAAATCAATACTCAAATAAACTATTTCCTTTTTGTTTAATTTTGATTGAATTGTGATATTTGTGAAATCAAACATGTAGTCTCTGTGTAAGAATGATATTAAGCAAATTACACTCGCACCCCCTAAACTTTTTTCAAATTACACATAACACCACTCTTTTTTCTATTCCTACACTAACCCCTTTATGTTTGAAAACATTACACTAACACCCCCTACAAGGGAGGTTACTGTAATGGTTAAAAAATAGGGAGTGTTTGTGTAATTTCATGAAACCTTAGGGATGATTAGTGTAATTTACTCAATGATATTTTATTACTTGACGATATTGTATACTTGCAGGAAAGCATTAGGGCACCTTTTCACATGTCACCAGAATTAGTTATGAGTCTTGTAACACCCTGAATTTTCTTTTCTAATTATACAAATATTATTATTATTATTATTAGAAAAGAAAAATCGTGGTGTTACAAGTCTAATTGAAACACTATTAGATATATGGTCTCTTGGGTACATAGTAATTGAGATGATAATTGTATTCCATGCATGGGGAAACCTTCAAACCCAAATGGAAATAATGTTCAATTTTGCATTCCTTCAAGAAGAACTAGAAATACCAAACAAACTGAGTTATGATTGTAAAAATTTCCTTAGCAAGTGTTTCATGAAGGATCTTAACTAGAGATGATGCTTCTCAACCATCTTTTTTTTTATTCTACATATAACATGCATAGAGATTTTAGTTCATCTTTTTTTTTTCTCATATGAAACTTTTGATTATGTATCACATAAGGTATAACATTCTTATAGGATGAAGCAAATGCTTTATTATTTATAATAAATGCATAAGAAAGATGTTAAAAGAGATGTGTCAGTTGTTGAATTAGTTTGTTATTCAAGTTGGTTGGTTAGTTAATAATTAGTTGACTGTTAGTCAATATTTTGTATTATCATAATTTTTTATTGCCAATTTTATCAACTCTAAGCACAAGTAGTTTATCATAGAATTAACCTCACAAATGATATGATTGAATTACACCATCCATTACTTCTTTATGAGTTTTGGAACCTATGTAATATCTTTTGTATAAACATGAGCTCAACTACTTCAGAGGCAGGTATCTCAGAAAGAATAAGTCTATAACCTATATCTTTGGCAAAGTTTAGATCATGCTTGACGACAACAAGCTCAAACTAGTAAGTATATTCATAATCATTAAAAATTGAAGAAACTAATTAGCATTCTACATGACAAGTTCTATCAATTCTTCCAAACCCAATCCATAAAGAACTACCGACATAACTCCAATTAACATTGACCTTGATAAATTAGTGAAGGTGGGTACTGATAGACCAATTGATGGAGAAATACACTTGGTCTCTTAGACTTATGCAAGACAAATTCGTTATAAGGATTACACGTACAAGAAGTTACACATCCCATACCTCGATATCAAAGGTTATATTGTTTTGCCATATTTATAACCCTTTAAAGCACTTTTAGAGGCAAAGTAGTTTGGTTACTTTTGGCTAGGTTGTGACTCAAGATCTATATGTATAAAGAATTGAAGGTGATTGCAAACACCTAGTCTTAACTAAACTTTGCACGCATTTTTTTTTTTTTTTGCATGACCAACATAATGCTTGCATGCATGGAATTCATTATTTGACAAAAGGTCCTAACACAAGTTACAATAAGAATCACAAAAAGAAACTACTAGACATATTGTAAATAGAACCTTTATTGTGTGTCTTGCATAACTTAAATATGGTTTGTAGTATATAGATGAAATAACTACGTAAATATTTATGAGACATTGTTTGTACCAGGGCAAAATAATCGACAGAGGCCCTTTACCTACAAGTATTATAAACATAGATTCCGTAAAAAATCGACATGCAATTTCCTTAAAAATGATACGTTTTATTACATACAAAATATTTCCTCTACTCATGAATACATACAAATACAAAATACTACATGTGAATAGACATTTAATTTTTGGTAGAAATTAAAATTTTATTAGCTTTTTTTTCACCAAGAATATCTTTTAACCGATAGTTGGAGTTTAATTCTTTTCGATATATAAAGATCACCAAAGTAGGTTTTTCCTCTCCCAATAAAACAAATTTTATAATGATAATGCTTGGATAAGTTGAAATTTATGAATTGAATTAGTTTGGAAAAAGTCAATAAAATGCAATTGTTATAAAAAAAATGATTTTTTTTCTCCTCATATTAAAATTATTTGAATTTTTTTGGGCCCCTTCAACCATGGGCCTTGGGCGGTTGCACCTAAAATCAACCCCAAGGCCGGCATTGGTTTGTACCTATAATAGAAACCCTAAAATCTTTTATTCCTAATCCTTCAACAACATTAGTTTAAGTGATAACTTCCTAATCCACTAAATTATAAAGACAATATTGTCATTATTTGCCTAATTGGAGTTATGCTCCAAGGTACACCTATATAGTTTACATGGTGTAGATTGGGATAAAAACTACACTTGATTTCATAAGGTATAGTACGTCTTGTTTATTTAGAGGGAAAAAAAAAAGATTTGCCTTCCAAGAGACCTTATCTCTTCGATTTTGTTCACAATGATTGAAGATAGTTTTCTGCAACTTTCCTTAAACGAGTGAAAAGTCTAGATAGAAGTTTAAGTCATTAACAAATCTAAATGAAAAAAATAATACAAGGAAACCTCTCTTTATGTTTTTTGGTAACCTTATTTAAGCACATTACCTTAAGTTTTTGAGGTTTACCTTAATACCAAACCTTTCACAAAATTATTAATTAAGGAGTTGGAATAAGAAATTATATATGAAATTTTTGGCCTTACAAACACACATGCACATGCACATGCGCATTTGGAGTCCCTTTAGATATCAAGTGATAGATTTGCTTATCTATCTCCGTGATGCTTTGACTCACTAGTGTCTAAATAATTTTGAACCACCAAAATTCTCTACTATAATTTCATACTCTACTTAAACACATGCATAAGAAAATTCAAATACGTACAATCAATATAAGATTAAGATTACATTCCAATTTCAAAATTTGAAGTTTATATCATGTAAGCTTTTTAGATGCAAACAAATTCTGCATATAATTTAAATCATTACAATTATGCAATAATGTCAGAAAATCCTAAAATTAATAGGATTTGATTATATTATAGCTTAAACAATTATCACTCATTGTATCGTACTAATTGAAACAAATTCTGAAATAGGAATCTCACAATAAGAGCATCATTTAGTAGTCACTGAGCAACATCTTATTTTAATGTAAATTATCCAAATAAAATAAGGTAAATTTAGAACATCATAAAAACCTATTAGCCCATTATTAGTCATTTATTCATTTTGCTCTATGGAGGTTTCATTTAATCAAAGGAATCAATCGAGAGTATGTACAACTTTGGTACATTACTTATTTGTTCAATGATATTGGTTAGGTTTAGTTTGTTGATATTGTTACTTACATTCTAGTTATACAATAAAAAATTAACTTTGTAATTAAATATTGTTAATGAAAACTATATTATCAAAAATAGTATAATGGTATAGAAGTGTAATTTCAAATTTCAAGTGTTAATGCTTTCAATATTTTTTATACGCAAATTGTTTTATTTGCATTTAAATAAATAATAAAAGAAATAAAAATATCAATATCATAAACTTAAAAATAATACATACACCAACAATTTAAATTGGAGTAAAGATTGGTAACAACTTTGTGCTAGCAGTATTTTGACAACCAATAAGGCACCGAATTAACTACAATGTCAATTTCCCCAAAAATATTAGAGAAGTGATAACATTTTGCTTTGTTTGTGAAATAACCCACCACGATCATGTTTAATGACTATAAAATAGAAAAGTAATGCAATGCAATACCAATATTATATTGTACTTTTTAATTTTTAGATATTTATAAGCACATCAAAATTATTTAACATAGGAGAGGTAATCAAAGTCTATAATTGTCTTAGCATTGGACTTTTCAACTAATTTAAGTTTTCTTAAATTTTACCAAATGAAAATTTGCATGGAAAACCATGAAATTAACTTATTTCAAAATATTTTACCTTAACAATTTTAATATTTTATAACAATCTATAGTAAATTAAAATAAGAGTAAACTTGTAAACCCTGTATGGATTGAGAGGTGAAAATAAAATCATTATAAAACATTATCAAACAATTCCACCATGAATTCAAACTAAATTGAAATATCAACTATTATACAAATCCAATCTTATTAATATTATATTCTTAATTTTTTTTTCTATATTTAACAAAAAATTTCCACCTTCAATTCAAATGTGTATATTTGAAAAAGTCATATTATATATCAATTAGATGAAAATCATAATAATTTAATTCCTTAGAAAATTTTCCATTTCTATAGTTAATAGACTTTTCTATACATTGTATATATCAAATACAAAATAGTCAAATATTCTTATTCAATTTTTCTTATTTTATTGAATATATTTATGTATTAAAATTGAATATTTTTTTCTTATCATAACATATTATAAACAACTATAAATATATTACTTAGAGAATATTCCAAAGAATGGTCTAGCCAAATGAATCCTTTCATATTCTTGGCCTCTAAATTAAATTCATATTAGGTAATAAATAAATTAAAAGGTCAAAATGAATGAAAAAATTATTAGAGAACTTAATTAAAATTCAAATCAAATTTAAAGGAAAACACTATATTTTATTCATTTAAAGTAAAATATGATTTTTCAAACATAATTATTTTATTGAAAATAATCCATTCATATTCTTAGCCTCTAAGTTTTATTTATGTTAGGTAAAAAATAAATTATAACATTGAAAATGAATAAAAATATTAGAAAAAACCTAATTAAAATTCAAATCAACTTCAAAGAAAAACACTATTTTTTCATTTTAAGTAAAATATGACTTTTTAAACAAAAGTATTTTATTAAAAATAATCCTTCCTAAATTGATACTAAAATTAAATTTATTCCTTAAAAAAAATTTATTAGGGCATGAATGAATCTGATTAGAGAAGACCGTTGGTGCCTATAAAATGGTTCCTCCAACTTCAACATTTTTCACACTTGGCATTTGAAGTATTATACTATTATCAATTTTTCACACTTTACAGTATTATTATATACTATGGCCACTCTCTCACCAAGGTTCATCTCTCTCAGTCCATTTTCCCTCCAAAATTGATTCTTTGCTAACAAAATTTCCTTTGCAGAAACCCTGCTAGTCCTTCCATTGCCTCTATCGAATGCCTCTACAACCCGGTACCCACTTCATCTACAAAACCCTTACACTTTCCCACACTATGTTTACATGCCTAAACCATGGCTTTGATTTTTTTGTTTTGGTTTGTTTTGGATTGTTATTTGTGTGAAACAATGGTTGAATTAATGTGCTGATGTGGTTTGCAGATAATGGAAGCCATGAACGAAGAATATGACGAGGACCTTCTTGACTATGAGGATGAAGAAGAAAAAGACCCTGAAGATGTAGGAAATAAAGTCAATGGTGAAACTCCAAAGAAGTGAGTTAGTTGGATATTGTTTATAGTAGTACACTTGTTTGATTCTCTGATAATATCAGGAAATTGAATAAATGTGCTTTTGTGTTAAATTTTGAAAATTTTATTATATATGATATAAGATATATTGTTTACACATGATTTTTGCATTTTTTAAGGGGTAAGATTGCTTTGCTCTTTTATGGGGTTAACTGTATGAGAGAAATTTTAAATGAAGTTAGAAGAATCAAGCTTTTGTGTTTCTTATTTTCTGGAAATCGGTGGAATGGAAGTAGGTATTGTGTTATTTCTTGTGATCTTTTGATGTTGAATGCTCTTTTTGATTTTTGGCAGGAGCTATGTTGGGATTCACAGTTCAGGATTTAGAGACTTTTTGTTGAAGCCAGAGCTTCTTCGGGCTATAATGGACTCTGGATTTAAGCATCCATCTGAAGGCAAATTATTTGCATCCTTATTTACAATAATTGTTATTGGATTTTTTTTTTTGGTAGGGATGATCAAGGGTTGGGTTGACTCGAACCAATCAGGTTAGGTATCGGGTTTTAAAATTGTGCACCTGATCATAAAAAGCTTAATATTTAATTACTCTTGATTTTTGTTTTTATTTATTTATTTATTCTTTTTTAAATCTAACTTTTGAGACTAAATAAATATTTTCTTTCAATTTTTATCATTTTTAGTGTTTTTCCCTTTTTTGTTCCTAATTTTTCCCTTTTTCCAATTTTTATTTTTTTAATTGATGTCACCTAAACACTCAATCCAATCCAACCCAATTCAAAATGAACAAATATGATCTAACCTAACCAGATCATTCTTGATCAGTTTGGATCCAAAATTTTCCTAAACATAACCCAATCCAACTTGTGTTCACCTCTAATTTTTGGTCTAAAATAAAATTGTTTGACCTTTGAAGTACATGAAATTATTACATGGTCCCAGCTCACCTTTGAAGTACAATCTTAGTTTTTTTTAAAAATCCCGTATTTCGTACCCCATATTGAACTTGTATTTATGCAGCATAGTTTTTGACACTTGTTTTCTTTTTTTTTTTTTTTTCACCCTTCATTTTCACTTGTTTTTTAGCTTTAAAAGTTTGGTTTGGTGAAAAACACACCTTTGTGAAACATTCCTTTCTTTAATCCCTTCCCAGGTCCCCAAGTAGGGATCCCTTGTTCACCACTCTTGTGTGGTGCCTTCCTTAGGCCTTGGCAGGATCTAGTACCCCATTAAGTGTTTGTCTTTGGAACTTCCCAAGCCGTTTTCCCTTTCCATCCTTGTCATGAGATTGGTTAATTTTCATGTCTTCTAGTTATCCATCTTATAGTGGTATTTGTTTGATGCTATTTTATAAAATTCATAATTTTGTTGATTTTGCAATTTTTATTTTACAAGAAATATTTTATCACAATTTTGTTTTGGAGAACTATTATGCTTCAGTAACTTTATCAAATCAAATATAAAGTCACAAAAAGGTTTTGTTTTACTTACGACTGATTCCTTCAACCTCTGTTTATTTTTATTTTTTGTTCATCACCAGTGCAACATGAGTGCATACCTCAAGCAATCCTTGGAATCGATATCGTTTGTCAGGCTAAATCTGGATTGGGAAAAACTGCTATATTTGTTCTCTCAACTTTGCAGCAGATTGACCCTGTTGCAGGGCAAGTTTTTGCTCTTGTGCTATGTCATACAAGGGAATTAGCATACCAGGTATTTATTTAGGCTTAGCATATGAAAGATTATGGAACTTTCTATTGTATTAGCTTTTGATTTAAGATATATGTGCAATCTCTTTCATGTAGATATGCCATGAGTTTGAGAGGTTCACCAAATACTTGACTGATCTTAAGGTTGCTGTCTTTTATGGTGGCATCAACATTAAAGTTCACAAGAAACTCCTAAAAAATGAATGCCCTAATATTGTTGTTGGTACACCTGGAAGAATACTAGGATTGGCTAGGGATAAGGACCTCTCTTTGAAGAATGTTAGGCATTTCATTTTAGATGAATGTGATAAGATGTTGGAATCTCTGGGTACGTTCAATTTCAAAATAGTCATTCTTATAACTTACATCATACTTTTGGACTTCCTATGATTTTAATTTGGTTTTCGTTGTTTTCATCATGAATTCTACAGACATGAGAAAAGATGTGCAACAAATTTTCAAGATGACTCCTCATCATAAGCAAGTTATGATGTTTTCTGCAACAATCAGCAAGGAAATTCGCCTAGTCTGCAAAAAATTTATGAAAGATGTAATGTCCCATGGCCAGTGTACTACTAATTAGAAGTCTTTTTTTTCCTTAATATGCACGTTTCCTGAGAGCATTTACATATTTAGATTGTTGTGGTATCATCAAAAATTACTTTTAATGATATGGGTTCAGTTTGGATAGTGCCTTTGTTTTTTTTAGCCAATTTTATGGAAACAACTTATGGGAAGGAGTGTGGTTGGGTGGCTGTAGCTAGGGATAGAAGATCTTATTGGGAATGTTTTAGGATATTTCTTGGTTAAGGTTGTATGCTTTCTCATTCTATACATTCCCTTTTTTTGCTTCACATTGGAAATTAGTTTGGTCTTCAAACGCAGACATGTCTAATATGTTTTTTTACAACTTATTCTCTACTTTTCATAGTTGAAGGGGGAGGGTTGTTAGTGTATTTTGGGAATCTTGTTGCTAGTGTTCTTAGTGCTAGTGTCACATGGTGTGACTTAAAAAAGAATATGCAAGGAGACAAAATAAATTCACCAGAATTGTAATTCAAGGATCCACATCCATCATTGTTTTCATTTTGGATTCCATTATCATGAGGAAGGATCCTAATATTATTTACTATGTCGTTGTTCCTTTCAGCCAATCGAAATTTATGTTGACGATGAAGCGAAGTTGACTCTTCATGGACTAGTACAGGTAGGCCTTTTACAAATTACATTATTTACTCATTCATGTTTCCTTAAATAATTGGTAAGTTGTTTAGTATGTGGTTTATGTTGATTATTGAAATGGCAGCACTACATCAAATTGAAAGAGGAAGAGAAGAACAGGAAGTTGAGTGACCTTTTGGATGCATTGGACTTCAATCAAATTGTTATCTTTGTGAAAAGTGTTAGTAGAGCAAAAAAGCTACACAAACTTTTCAGACAAAACAACTTTCCAACTGTATGCATTCATTCTAGAATGTCTCAAGAAGAAAGGTATGTATTATGTGGTATGAATGTATGCGAACAAATTTATCTTCATTGATTTATAATTGATGATTCAATAGTCTATAATTTTGTTTTCCTACAATTATGCTTTTGTTTGTATTGCTCATTGATGGTAGCCTTTTGTTTTTCATTGTATCATTAAAGTAGGTTAATCATTAGGTTGTTTTCTTTTTTGTCTTGTTAATGTTGATTTTTGTAGCAAAAGAAAAATTGTGTACACTGGTAAATTGTCTGATCTTCATTACTGGCTTTTGTATAGGTTAAAGCATTATAAAGGTTTTAAGGAGGGTCATACAAGAATTCTTGTGGCAACAGATTTGGTTGGGAGGGGTATTGATATTGAACGTGTGAATATAGTTATAAACTATGACATGCCTGATTCCGCAAATACATACTTGCATAGGGTATGATTAGATACTCTTTTTTTTTTTTTTTTTTAAGTTTTAACAATAAAATTTGTTGGCTTAAATACATATTTAGTCATTGCAATTTAGAGATTTTTTGCTTTTTGTCCTTGCAAAAAAAAATTGGTTTTAGTCCTTGCAAATTATGTTTCTTTTATTTTCCGTCCTTAAAACAGTTTAGATAGCACTTTGAATAGTGAAAAAAGTGTTTTGAATAGTAACAAAAGTGCTATCTAAACCACTTTAAGGTCAAAAAATAAAAGAAACATAATTTGCAAGGACTAAAACCAAATTTTTTTTTGCAAGGACGAAAAACAAAAAACTCTAAATTGTAAGGACTAAAAAGGTATTTAAATCAATTTTGTTTTTATGCCCCTCTATTCTAGTCTAGTACCATCTAATTGTCATTTCTTTTTGGTTGAAATTTCTAAACAGGTTGGTCGAGCAGGAAGATTTGGAACCAAAGGCCTTGCAATTGCATTTGTTTCATCTTCGACTGATGTTGATGTTCTCAACAATGTAAGAAACTCGAGCTTTTTTTTTTGTCACTATTTATTCAATGCTTGACACTATTTTAAAAAAAAGTAGCCACCATAGTGCTATGGTGTAGTGGAATTTACTCAACACCACCATAAGAGATTTATGGAATTATTTTGAGTCAATGGTGGTGGTGCTATGGCAGATGACTTCCCTCTTTAGTGGTATTTTGAAGTTTTGTCCAAAATTGTTTTGAAATTGAGTTTAACTAGTCTGCTTTGTTAACTCTATTCCCTAATGACTTTTTCCTTGCTTTTAGTTATAGGCTTTGTGTCTCACCCTTTTTGTTTTCTTGTGAACAAAAATAGGCTTCTGATGACCCATCACTCAACTTACCTAATACCAAGAAACCTCAAAGTCCCAAATAGCTTACTATCATATTTAATCATAAAAAATGACTGAAACCCCCATGGATACTCACTATTGAAATATCCACACTCTGCATTACCCATTAACCCACATCATTCTTTTAGATCCCTAATTTACCTTAGCATCACAACCTACTCAAGCATCTAGTCTACAACACCTAAGATTTATTTTCCTACTTGCTTTACCTGATTTAAAGTGATCACAATTGAAGTAGTGTGTGTATTGCTAGTATTCCTCACAAAAGTATCATCCCAAGCTTCATCAAGAGCTGGAAATAAGTTAGCTTTTTTTTTAATCATATTATGTGTGTCTTGGATGTTTAGTAGGATGTTAATATATATAATGGTCATGTGTCCATAATTTACTGGAATACCTTCCATGCTCAACTTTTGGTTGCTATGATTGTTCATTTATAATGCTGATGTTGGGTCAATTATCATTATTCACTTTGTCATGTATTTCAGGTTCAATCCAAGTTTGAAGTGGATATAAAGCAGCTTCCCGAGCGGGTTGATTCACATACCTACAGTATGTTTTCCTTGTCCATAATTTCATTTATTGTAATGATTTATAATTTGTGTTAGTTTAATATCATACTTTGGTTAGATCCTTTCACTATGTTACTTTTTAAGGCATCATCTATGGTAGATTGATTTCTTTTATATATAACTTAAAAGGACATTTGCAGGCTACTTCTTTAGGTGTGCCAAGCTACTTACCTTTGTGGAAATTTCAAGTTAAAATTTATTTATTTTTCTTACTAGCAACAGTAACCATTTTTTATTTCAAATCTTACAAAAATTGCATCTAATTTTTCTTTTGCTCTTGGCTTTTTTTTTTTCTTTCCTCCTTGGGAATTATATATTTGTTGGTATTGGATTCCTTAGTTGTTACCATCCTATGCATTTTCTTCTTAGTTGCAACATACAATTTTTTTCGTGTCCATTAATAACTTGTTGTCAAGAGGCAATATTTATTTTTTATTTATTTTTCTTCATATCTTCAATAATATTCATGTTTTATTAGATAGTGTTTTGATGTTTTTTATTATATTGTGTTTTGCTACCTAGTTTTTTCTGTTCAAGATATATTCACATTTCTAGTGCCATTATTGTTTTACCTCTTCTTTGGGCCTTGTTTTATTTTATTTTATGTTGTTGCTTTCAAGTTTTTTTACATGATTTCCTCTAATTGGTTTTTTTTTTTTTTTTTGCAGTGCAACTGTAGGAAGGTTGGGGGACAATGCTTCAATTACTTGGATGGTTTAGGGGACAATACTTCAAATACTTCAACAACAAATTCATTATGCAATTGTCAAGTCCTTGTAGTTTTATAGATTGTTGAGGCCATTTTATTGCTAGAGTGGAATATCAGTATTATGATTTTGTGGTATGAAATGACTTATCGATTTATGGATATTTATTTATTGTATTATGGATTTATGATCTTGTTACAATTTAATAAATTGGGAGGTTAATATCATGGTTGGGTGAAATTGCTTCTTCTTCTTCTTCTTCTTCTTCTTTTTTTTGTGCCATGGTATCCACATTTCAATATTTGATATTTGCGCTATGGTATTTGTGGAGTGTAGTCAACTAGGGAATAGAGCACAATGGGATAACTTTTGCAATGCATATATTATATTGTATTACTCCTATTTAATCCTAAAACCAACAACAAACGATAACAGTCTTACCACTCCAAGTGAGGTCAGCTACATGGATCTCATGATGCCATTCGGTTTGATTAAAGACCAAAGTTTTAATGATGTTTATCATGAGATCTCTCTTGATCATTCCTCTAATGTTCTTCTTAGTTTCCTCTTTCTCTTTATAGGATAAAAATCATACAATTTACTCTTTTCATTGCACTTCTTGGGACTTTTTTTTAACATGTCCTAACTACCTTGATTAGTTTTCCATTATTTTTTCTTCAATCGGTTTTACATGAAACTATCCTCGTTTCATTTCACATCTTGTCTTGTCTTGTATGACCAATTTAACATTTTCATTTCTATTACTTTGACCTTTATCTCTTGTTTCTCTTTTAAAGCTAAACATTCACTACTATAGAGTATAGCTACTTATATATTAGTATGATAAAACTTGCCTTTGAGCTTTGAGTTTAGTAGGTATTTTGCAGAAAAAAATAATCCTTGGTGCCTTTTTTATTTTAGTCATATGACTTGTATCTTGTGTGTGATATCCTTATTAATTTTCCTATCATTTTATAGTATTAATTCTGGCATGCGCAACAATCTAGACATCAACAGCATGCGATTTCTTGAATCTACGATTCTTCATTCTTCAGATCTGGATCGAATTTTTTTCTTCCATTTGAGTGAACTTTCTACTTTCATTTAAAAAATACTCATTGCTTGGGAGTTGTCCTTGTTGATTTTCATTTTTCACTACATTCCTAGATGCATGCATCAATTTGCCAACCTACAATTTGTGATAATTTAGATTCGAGATTATTCTATTACCTTCTATAGGGTAAAGCAAAAATTGAAAGCATTTATTTTAAAATCCTACACATTCCAGGTTATTCATTCAGCCCGAGCAAATGCCTCATGGGTTAGATCCATAATGTGACATTGTTGGTAATATTTTTGAAGTTCATAATAATTATTAGAAGTGAAAATGTTTTGTCACATGATTTACGATAGAATATTATGACATTAATTAGTCCATGTATAGACGTGGCACTATCACTGTGGTTGAGATAGTGGAGGTTGTAGGCTGGCAAGAGTGTTGAATTGAGACCATGGCAGTGGAGGAGAAAAAATATGGTGTGGAGGGTCCATCATAACGATGTGGAATTGAGACTATTCCAAAAGTTATAAATTGTGGTGTACTGTGGACCACCTATGAAGGTGGTCCATGTTAACCTCTGTCTTTTATTTATGCCTTTTAAAATGAACATTAAGAATCAATACCCTATGATATGCAGTAAGGCTCTCAAACTCTTTTATCAGAACTTTTTCTAAAAAGAAAGCAATTTTTGACCTTAAGCTACCACTCTTATAAGTGATTGGTTGTTCCTCTCGTTTTTTGAAACAAATGTTCATAATCTTGAAACCATAAGTTATAGATAAATAAAAATAAAGAATAGATTGTCCTTCCTTATTTAGCTATCCAAAACCAAAACCAACATGAGTTCCTATAACTTGTCTTGCCTCACTACCAACATGTCCATTTATATCTATACCTCGGTGAATCTTTTCCTTTTGTGGAACGCATTGAACCAACTCCTCTTAATCTTTCAAATATTTTTCTTTCACAAGTGCTTTCAATCCTACTTGTGGTGCATAAGTATTTATGATATTGATGGTCTCCTGTGTAACCATTAATTTTAAGGTTAAAATTTTGTCCCTAATTCTTTTTACATTTGACACACTTTCTTTCCAATAATTGTCCACAACCATTCTTTCCTCTAACTCTCCATGACATAACTCTACTTGTATGTCAATGTTTAATCTTGTAGTGTCAAGCTCTTTAGCTTTTTCTCCAACCCATTTAGGCTTTTGTAGGGAAATAATATTAATCCTCCTTTGAATCATGGCATCTACCACCTCCATAGACTTACTGATCAAAGAACCAATATTCCAAGTAACAAACCTAATCAACACTTTTGAACTAGTTTGTTTTTTACCCACATCTGTCTAGAAAAATGTGAGGACCTTTGATCATTTAACACTACATTTGGGTGTTGATATGTAGCAACTTTAGCTCATTTGATATTGTACTAGATTCATATAGTACATTACTTCTAGGTAACAACTTAGCTTTAGCACACAAAATTTGATGTCAGTGATCCCTGTTCGATATATTGATAAGTTTTATGTTGACTGTCGATGACCTAACACAACCCTCCTCTTATACCCGAACGTGGGAATGACTATGAAACCATATACAAAGTTGGCGAGGAGTAGAATATTAGGTTTTTACTTTATAGATTAGATAGGTGGAGGTGAATCAATTCTTTTTGTAAGTTAAAATTAACTCATATTTCACTCATTTGAAGAAGTTGATGAGAGAATTTTTATAGAAGTTATATAAATACAAATTGATTTGAAATTATGAACAAAGTTTGATGCATTTTATTTTATTTTTCTTTTACATGTATTTACGAAGAAATGTACTTGAATTTAAGTGACAAATTTAATAAAGTGGTATTTTAAATAAGTTTTGCATTAAAAGTAAATTTTAGTAATTTAATGGTGGGTTTTAAATTTGAGTATAATTTTTATGCACTGACAAGGTAAAAAGATTTTTCATTATCAACCAATAAGAAATTACAATGAGTGTGACCTTTAAAATAATTATTTTAAAAGTCAACAAACTTAGCATACATGATAGTTCATGATTGAATGACAACGTAAATAATTTTTTTTTACACTGTCTATGTACAGATTATTTTTTCTTTAAAGTTTTGGTTAAGTTTACAAATTTTATACAATTGAAAAGTGATATTCCATTGTCTTTTATTTTTGTTTATTGTATGATATATCATTTAAAATATAAAAAATAATTACTATTTGATTATATATTTATGAATATCTAAAATACACACACCCACTTATATATATATAGAGAGAGAGAGAGGGAGAGAGGGGAGGGACCGGTGTAACTTATACCAATTGTTACACCATTCACTAGTTTTACATAGAATATGAAGGCTTACATTTAATCTATAAAAAATATGGGACATCAGGTGAGCATGATAATAATAACCCTAGCCATAATTCCCATAATTCAGATGCAATTATGAAAGAAATTACGATAATTATGGGAAAGAAAATCTGTATGGAGAATGAATTGTTGTTATAAAAGGTAAGAGAATAAATAAAGAAAGGAAACACGACATTAGGGAAATAAGGGAGATAATAATAATGCGGATAATGGGCACAAGATTAACAAGGTTGATAATGTAGGGACAAATAAATGTAAAGTATTGCAAATTTTTATGAAAAGAAATAATGAAGTGGGACCCTTAAGACTAGTGTGGAAAAGAAGGAGAATCGCGAGATGGCAAATTATGGTAAAAGGGCACAAAAGACTTATGACGAATTTTAGGCCAATTCAAAAAAACATTGTACCTCTTAAAGGTGAGAATGTGCGCCCTGGTTTAATTAAAAAAAAAAAAAACAGACTTGCAGGTAGGGAGATTGACGTGCTGCACCAACGAATTTGAATATGGTTAACATGTCTGCAAAAAGTGTACATGGATCGAATTTAGCAGCGGAAAATGAAGTCCAGTAATATGATGCTTACATATGGAATTCAAACATCCATGCCAATGGATGTTATTTCCCTTAACTGGCTTAGGTTTCATAAGGAGGATAAACTGCCAGATTGAAACATCGGCATGGGGGATTGAAATGGAAGGAGAGAGCCCAATAGTTGAAGCTAACAGAGGGGAAGGTAAAGATGTAATGGAGGAAAATAATACGGTTGAATTTGTTTCTCTTATTCTGATAATGGTGATGGGGTGTAAAGAATTCTTAGTGTTATTTGAAATGTGTGTGGCTTTGCTAATAAGAAGAGTTTATCATAAGCATGGGTTAGTGTGATACAACCAAATTTGGTTTTCCTACATGAGACACATACTCCTTTTGTTTCTTTTTGGAATAAAGAAGGGTATGTTATGGCGGCTCGGCATGTTGGTGGTATCTAGATGGTACAAAGGTTGGAGGCTCTTATGCTTTCTAGGTGTGTGATTCAATATTGTAGTGCATAACTCTTAAGATTATGTCAAGGGGTAACTCGTGGATGTGTTCAAGAGTGTATATATGCTAGCCCTATCTTCTCTACAAGATGTATGCTTTAGGATTATTTAGTGTAAGTTCAGAGGAGAGTTTTCCTTTCCTAGGCCCTTTAGAAGACTTTAATGACTTTCTCCTCCCGTCGGAGCAAATGGATGGTGTATTCTCAAGGTGTAGAGTAGATAGATTTGCTGTGTGTTTGAATAATTATGACCTCATTGACATAAGTTTCTTTCCATTGAAATTCACTTGGCATAAAAGTTTGTGGGAGGCCTGATGATATGAAAAAGGTTGGTTAAAAGGGTGTGTGACTAACAATAGTGGTTGAGATTCCCAAAAGCTACTGTGGAACATCTAGTGAGAAGGAATTTTGATCATTATCCCTTACTTGTCAGATGTAGTTATGTATTCTAGAGTAGCAAGGCCATTTGGTTTACAGGTTGTATGATGTATGCATGAAGGGTATAATTGTTTACCATTTGGTTTACAAGCAAATAATTGTTTACCATTGGCGCTACAGAATGTAACACAAACATCTCCCACTTTTAATGAAGAGGTGTTTGGTAATATTTTTGCTAAGAAAAGGGAGATAGAGGCCAGACTCCGAGGTAGCCAAATGACTATAAAAAATGTTGATTCTACTAATCTAATACGATTGTAGAAAGAGCTTCTTCAAGAGAATGAGCGTAACGCCCCTTTTTGGGGCTTACTTATCCATATATAATTAACTAATTAGACAAAAGGCGTTAAATGTCATTGCAGAAAACATCAATTTTTAAAACTTATTTTCGACGAATAAAAGCACAGTTAAAGACGTAGTTCATAGTAATAGAACGCATAAGAAATTTTTTTTTCTTAGTTCAAAATGACACACATACATTTAACGCATAAGTCTAAAATTGCGTAGTCTTATTAATTCATATGGCAATACAAGTGTATATAAAATCAAACATAATGAAATTACAATATAATTAAACCATACACATAAATTTCTGAATAAACCTCGCATTAACATAAATAAAGCCAGTTCAAAGTATTGTTTCGGGATCCACTTTAGTTACCATATACAGCCCATGGGTATAAAGTAAAAGTATTTCAAAATGTGGAAATAGATAACGATAAGTACAAAATGTCTGAACTAAGCTACCCTCCCATGAATACATCAAGAAAGAAAAAACTAAGATAGAGCAGTTGCCTATTCCCTAGTATACCTTGGCTATACAGACAAAAAAACTACCCATCCTAACCCAAGAGGAATCCTTAGAAGTATCCTCCTCCTCAATATCCTCATCATCCTCAACAGTAGCAAGAGTCACACTCCAGTCAATGAGGCATCCTGAAAACAAGAAGCCTATCATAGTAACAGGGTCGAAAGGAGGATAGGCAGAGTCAGGAAGAACCAATGTTGTGAAAACCGGACCGGTCATCGACCCAATTGAGGCACTGGGTTGATGGGTCAGTGGTCGAACCGGTGGGTTACTAATTGACCCGGTTTGACCTGGTATATATTAAAAAATTAAAAATATATATAATATAGCAAAAAAAATGCGATCAATCCATAATTCATACTCTAAAATTAAAATCAATCATGATCAAACTATAAATATTACATAATCATTTATTAATATAAATTATTTTGTTGGATATTATCATTAAATTACTAAAGAAACTCGTTATTTTTCACGGCTAAGTATAAAAGTTGTCAAAGGATCATTAGCAAGTATGGTGAAGATGTATAAAATACATAAATATTAAATCATATCAAGATCAAGATAATAATAATTAGTTATTATATATTATTGTCAACATCAAAATAATATTATAGGAACATATTATTATATACTATTAAGCAATTAGCTATTAACAATTTAATTAAAATGTTATAGGAGCATATTATTATATTATACTATTTAGCAATTAACTTTTGCCATTGATTTCAAATGGTACTATGGAAAGAATTCCAAATAACTACATTGTTTACAGGAATTGTAAAAAAAAAAAAACTTAGCTGAACCGGGTCAACCGGGTTCGGGTCACCGAGTTTTTGCCAAACCCGGCAGAGTCAAACCGGGTCGATTGCATATCCAGTCCGATAGCTCAACCGGACCGGTCAGGTCACCAGTTCCCAATCGAATCGGTCCGACCGGCCGGTCTGGTCCATTTTTTATAACTATGGGAAGAACACTTTGTGGCAACAAAGTGTCAGAATGTTGCACTGTAGTCTCCATCTCCGCATCGGGTATAGTTGATCCAGATGATGGCAAAGAAGCTAAGGGAGGCATAGGAACTTTAACATACCCAGGAGCATAATCATGAGTCAAAATCACGTGTAGTTCCACTGGCACTAGTGGAGTAGCTGGTATAAAAAGAAACTACACCTCCCTATGGAAGGTATCCTCCTTATTGAGAGGATTATATGCCCAATAACCATTAAGCGTCTTGATCACTAGGTGAAACATCGGTTGCCTCCTTTGGTCCATCCTCATCTAAAAAAATGTAAATTTAAAAGGTGAATTTGTTGGGATTTCAAGGTCTATAATTTTAAAATTTTCTAAAAGCACCCTGAGCGGAAGAATCCCATCCCATGGACCACCCATTACAATAACTAAGGTTTAGAGATTACCTTTGTAGCGCGCTTTCAACCTGAATAGAGTTCCTTCTTGATCACCAAGCATAGAAGAGTACAACGCCTCTACTCAGTCCACACTAGTAACAATCAGAGCGGGGTCTCGGTGCTAGCCAATGGTAGACGCGTAGGGGATTTAGAGAGAGCTCACAAAAACGTGCTTTTCTCATGTGTCAATTGTGAGGTATGCACCTCTTTATATAGAAACATGAGCTCTATCTTAATCCCATAAAATATCTTATCAAATTTCATTTGGTTTTATCAAATCTTATTTTATTAGATATATATCTCATCAAATCTTATTTGATTAGATATACAGATAATTATCTTATCAAATCTTATTTGATTAGATAATTACCTTATCAAATCTCATTTGATTTAGATAATTAATTAAATCATATCTAATTAATTATCTTATCTTTTTGCGTCTTATTTAATTGAATCTCATTTAATTAAACATGTTGATTAATTATTTAAATCACATTTTATTAATTAATCATGAACTAAATTAAATCACATTTAATTTATTCATCTGCCCCAATTAATTACTCTATGCGTGTGACCCTATAGGCTCCCACTAAACTGGCAATAACATTATCTCTATAATATTATAGACAGTGATTGGCATCTAGCAATGCATCGCTGCCACCTAGCCTATGAGATAATCAGTGATCCGATTTCAACCTTTATGACAACCATTTCCACCGTGTAGTCCTTGTCCCTTCATCTGAATGTCTCGATTGAACACGACCATAAGAGTGTCATCCTTGTTAAGTCCAATCGTTTATTTCTCGATACCCAAGTAGACGTTTAATTACAAATAGACCTTAATTCACCTTCAATAAGAACTAGATTGAATGGTTAGATAAGGAAATTAGCCCCATAAGGAACCATTGTGCAAACCTTTACTCCTAGAAGTTTTCTTATTATTGAATTTACCTAATTTTAATTGCTTATTTTTGTCTTAAATTGATTCTCAACTTCTTCTCCCCAAATCAATACTCAAATAAACTGTTTCCTTTTTGTTTAATTTTGATTGAATTGTGATATTTGTGAAATCAAACATGTAGTCTCTGTGTAAGAATGATATTAAGCAAATTACACTCGCACCCCCTAAACTTTTTTCAAATTACACATAACACCACTCTTTTTTCTATTCCTACACTAACCCCTTTATGTTTGAAAACATTACACTAACACCCCCTACAAGGGAGGTTACTGTAATGGTTAAAAAACAGGGAGTGTTTGTGTAATTTCATGAAACCTTAGGGATGATTAGTGTAATTTACTCAATGATATTTTATTACTTGACGATATTGTATACTTGCAGGAAAGCATTAGGGCACCTTTTCACATGTCACCAGAATTAGTTATGAGTCTTGAAACACCCTGAATTTTCTTTTCTAATTATACAAATATTATTATTATTATTATTATTATTATTAGAAAAGAAAAATCGTGTTGTTACAAGTCTAATTGAAACACTATTAGATATATGGTCTCTTGGGTACATAGTAATTGAGATGATAATTGTATTCCATGCATGGGGGAACCTTCAAACCCAAATGGAAATAATGTTCAATTTTGCATTCCTTCAAGAAGAACTAGAAATACCAAACAAACTGAGTTATCATTGTAAAAATTTCCTTAGCAAGTGTTTCATGAAGGATCTTAACTAGAGATGATGCTTCTCAACCATCTTTTTTTTTTATTCTACATATAACATGCATAGAGATTTTAGTTCATCTTTTTTTTTTCTCATATGAAATTTTTGATTATGTATCACATAAGGTATAACATTCTTATAGGATGAAGCAAATGCTTTGTTATTTATAATCAATGCATAAGAAAGATGTTAAAAGAGATGTGTCAGTTGTTGAATTAGTTTGTTATTCAAGTTGGTTGGTTAGTTAATAATTAGTTGACTGTTAGTCAAAGGTTATATTGTTTTGCCATATTTATAACCCTTTAAAGCACTTTTAGAGGCAAAGTAGTTTGGTTACTTTTGGCTAGGTTGTGACTCAAGATCTATATTGAAGGTGATTGCAAACACCTAGTCTTAACTAAACTTTGCACGCATTTTTTTTTTTTTGCATGACCAACATAATGCTTGCATGCATGGAATTCATTATTTGACAAAAGGTCCTAACACAAGTTACAATAAGAATCACAAAAAGAAACTACTAGACATATTGTAAATAGAACCTTTATTGTGTGTCTTGCATAACTTAAATATGGTTTGTAGTATATAGATGAAATAACTACGTAAATATTTATGAGACATTGTTTGTACCAGGGCAAAATAATCGACAGAGGCCCTTTACTTACAAGTATTATAAACATAGATTCCGTAAAAAATCGACATGCAATTTCCTTAAAAATGATACGTTTTATTACATACAAAATATTTCCTCTACTCATGAATACATACAAATACAAAATACTACATGTGAATAGACATTTAATTTTTGGTAGAAATTAAAATTTTATTAGCTTTTTTTTTCACCAAGAATATCTTTTAACCGATAGTTGGAGTTTAATTCTTTTTGATATATAAAGATCACCAAAGTAGGTTTTTCCTCTCCCAATAAAACAAATTTTATAATCGATAATGATTGGATAAGTTGAAATTTATGAATTGAATTAGTTTGGAAAAAGTCAATAAAATGCAATTGTTATAAAAAAAATGATTTTTTTCTCCTCATATTAAAATTATTTGAATTTTTTTGGGCCCCTTCAACCATGGGCCTTGGGCAGTTGCACCTAAAATCAACCCCAAGGCCGGCATTGGTTTGTACCTATAATAGAAACCCTAAAATCTTTTATTCCTAATCCTTCAACAACATTAGTTTAAGTGATAACTTCCTAATCCACTAAATTATAAAGACAATATTGTCATTATATGCCTAATTGGAGTTATGCTCCAAGGTACACCTATATAGTTTACATGGTGTAGATTGGGATAAAAACTACACTTGATTTCATAAGGTATAGTACGTCTTGTTTATTTAGAGGAAAAAAAAAGATTTGCCTTCCAAGAGACCTTATCTCTTCGATTTTGTTCACAATGATTGAAGATAGTTTTCTGCAACTTTCCTTAAACGAGTGAAAAGTCTAGATAGAAGTTTAAGTCATTAACAAATCTAAATGAAAAAAATAATACAAGGAAACCTCTCTTTATGTTTTTTGGTAACCTTATTTAAGCACATTACCTTAAGTTTTTGAGGTTTACCTTAATACCAAACCTTTCACAAAATTATTAATTAAGGAGTTGGAATAAGAAATTATATATGAAATTTTTGGCCTTACAAACACACATGCACATGCACATGCGCATTTGGAGTCCCTTTAGATATCAAGTGATAGATTTGCTTATCTATCTCCGTGATGCTTTGACTCACTAGTGTCTAAATAATTTTGAACCACCAAAATTCTCTACTATAATTTCATACTCTACTTAAACACATGCATAAGAAAATTCAAATACGTACAATCAATATAAGATTAAGATTACATTCCAATTTCAAAATTTGAAGTTTATATCATGTAAGCTTTTTAGATGCAAACAAATTCTGCATATAATTTAAATCATTACAATTATGAAATAATGTCAGAAAATCCTAAAATTAATAGGATTTGATTATATTATAGCTTAAACAATTATCACTCATTGTATCGTACTAATTGAAACAAATTCTGAAATAGGAATCTCACAATAAGAGCATCATTTAGTAGTCACTGAGCAACATCTTATTTTAATGTAAATTATCCAAATAAAATAAGGTAAATTTAGAACATCATAAAAACCTATTAGCCCATTATTAGTCATTTATTCATTTTGCTCTATGGAGGTTTCATTTAATCAAAGGAATCAATCGAGAGTATGTACAACTTTGGTACATTACTTATTTGTTCAATGATATTGGTTAGGTTTAGTTTGTTGATATTGTTACTTACATTCTAGTTATACAATAAAAAATTAACTTTGTAATTAAATATTGTTAATGAAAACTATATTATCAAAAATAGTATAATGGTATAGAAGTGTAATTTCAAATTTCAAGTGTTAATGCTTTCAATATTTTTTATACGCAAATTGTTTTATTTGCATTTAAATAAATAATAAAAGAAATAAAAATATCAATATCATAAACTTAAAAATAATACATACACCAACAATTTAAATTGGAGTAAAGATTGGTAACAACTTTGTGCTAGCAGTATTTTGACAACCAATAAGGCACCGAATTAACTACAATGTCAATTTCCCCAAAAATATTAGAGAAGTGATAACATTTTGCTTTGTTTGTGAAATAACCCACCACGATCATGTTTAATGACTATAAAATAGAAAAGTAATGCAATGCAATACCAATATTATATTGTACTTTTTAATTTTTAGATATTTATAAGCACATCAAAATTATTTAACATAGGAGAGGTAATCAAAGTCTATAATTGTCTTAGCATTGGACTTTTCAACTAATTTAAGTTTTCTTAAATTTTACCAAATGAAAATTTGCATGGAAAACCATGAAATTAACTTATTTCAAAATATTTTACCTTAACAATTTTAATATTTTATAACAATCTATAGTAAATTAAAATAAGAGTAAACTTGTAAACCCTGTATGGATTGAGAGGTGAAAATAAAATCATTACAAAACATTATCAAACAATTCCACCATGAATTCAAACTAAATTGAAATATCAACTATTATACAAATCCAATCTTATTAATATTATATTCTTAATTTTTTTTTCTCTATATTTAACAAAAAATTTCCACCTTCAATTCAAATGTGTATATTTGAAAAAGTCATATTATATATCAATTAGATGAAAATCATAATAATTTAATTCCTTAGAAAATTTTCCATTTCTATAGTTAATAGACTTTTCTATACATTGTATATATCAAATACAAAATAGTCAAATATTCTTATTCAATTTTTCTTATTTTATTGAATATATTTATGTATTAAAATTGAATATTTTTTCTTATCATAACATATTATAAACAACTATAAATATATTACTTAGAGAATATTCCAAAGAATGGTCTAGCCAAATGAATCCTTTCATATTCTTGGCCTCTAAATTAAATTCATATTAGGTAATAAATAAATTAAAAGGTCAAAATGAATGAAAAAATTATTAGAGAACTTAATTAAAATTCAAATCAAATTTAAAGGAAAACACTATATTTTATTCATTTAAAGTAAAATATGATTTTTCAAACATAATTATTTTATTGAAAATAATCCATTCATATTCTTAGCCTCTAAGTTTTATTTATGTTAGGTAAAAAATAAATTATAACATTGAAAATGAATAAAAATATTAGAAAAAACCTAATTAAAATTCAAATCAACTTCAAAGAAAAACACTATTTTTTCATTTTAAGTAAAATACGACTTTTTAAACAAAAATATTTTATTAAAAATAATTCTTCCTAAATTGATACTAAAATTAAATTTATTCCTTAAAAAAAATTTATTAGGGCATGAATGAATCTGATTAGAGAAGACCGTTGGTGCCTATAAAATGGTTCCTCCAACTTCAACATTTTTCACACTTGGCATTTGAAGTATTATACTATTATCAATTTTTCACACTTTACAGTATTATTATATACTATGGCCACTCTCTCACCAAGGTTCATCTCTCTCAGTCCATTTTCCCTCCAAAATTGATTCTTTGCTAACAAAATTTCCTTTGCAGAAACCCTGCTAGTCCTTCCATTGCCTCTATCGAATGCCTCTACAACCCGGTACCCACTTCATCTACAAAACCCTTACACTTTCCCACACTATGTTTACATGCCTAAACCATGGCTTTGATCTTTTTGTTTTGGTTTGTTTTGGATTGTTATTTGTGTGAAACAATGGTTGAATTAATGTGCTGATGTGGTTTACAGATAATGGAAGCCATGAACGAAGAATATGACGAGGACCTTCTTGACTATGAGGATGAAGAAGAAAAAGACCCTGAAGATGTAGGAAATAAAGTCAATGGTGAAACTCCAAAGAAGTGAGTTAGTTGGATATTGTTTATAGTAGTACACTTGTTTGATTCTCTGATAATATCAGGAAATTGAATAAATGTGCTTTTGTGTTAAAATTTGAAATTTTTATTATATATGATATAAGATATATTGTTTACACATGATTTTTGCATTTTTTAAGGGGTAAGATTGCTTTGCTCTTTTATGGGGTTAAATTGTATGAGAGAAATTTTAAATGAAGTTAGAAGAATCAAGCTTTTGTGTTTCTTATTTTCTGGAAATCGGTGGAATGGAAGTAGGTATTGTGTTATTTCTTGTGATCTTTTGATGTTGAATGCTCTTTTTGATTTTTGGCAGGAGCTATGTTGGGATTCACAGTTCAGGATTTAGAGACTTTTTGTTGAAGCCAGAGCTTCTTCGGGCTATAATGGACTCTGGATTTGAGCATCCATCTGAAGGCAAATTATTTGCATCCTTATTTATAATAATTGTTATTGGATTTTTTTTTTTTGGTAGGGATGATCAAGGGTTGGGTTGACTCGAACCAATCGGGTTAGGTATCGGGGTTTTAAAATTGTGCACCTGATCCAACCCACCTGACCTGATCATAAAAAGCTTAATATTTAATTACTCTTGATTTTTGTTTTTATTTATTTATTTATTCTTTTTTAAATCTAACTTTTGAGACTAAATAAATATTTTCTTTCAATTTTTATCATTTTTAGTGTTTTTCCCTTTTTTGTTCCTAATTTTTCCCTTTTTCCAATTTTTATTTTTTTAATTGGTGTCACCTAAACACTCAATCCAATCCAACCCAATTGAAAATGAACAAATATGATCTAACCTAACCAGATTATTCTTGATCTAACCTAAACATAACCCAATCCAACTTGTGTTCACCTCTAATTTTTGGTCTAAAATAAAATTGTTTGACCTTTGAAGTACATGAAATTATTACATGGTCCCAGCTCACCTTTGAAGTACAATCTTAGTTTTTTTTAAAAATCCCGTATTTCGTACCCCATATTGAACTTGTATTTATGCAGCATAGTTTTTGACACTTGTTTTTTTTTTTTTTTTCACCCTTCATTTTCACTTGTTTTTTAGCTTTGAAAGTTTGGTTTGGTGAAAAACACACCTTTGTGAAACATTCCTTTCTTTAATCCCTTCCCAGGTCCCCAAGTAGGGATCCCTTGTTCACCACTCTTGTGTGGTGCCTTCCTTAGGCCTTGGCAGGATCTAGTACCCCATTAAGTGTTTGTCTTTGGAACTTCCCAAGCCGTTTTTCCTTTCTATCCTTGTCATGAGATTGGTTAATTTTCATGTCTTCTAGTTATCCATCTTATAGTGGTATTTGTTTGATGCTATTTTATAAAATTAATAATTTTGTTGATTTTGCAATTTTTATTTTACAAGAAATATTTTATCACAATTTTGTTTTGGAGAACTATTATGCTTCAGTAACTTTATCAAATCAAATATAAAGTCACAAAAAGGTTTTGTTTCACTTACGACTGATTCCTTCAACCTCTGTTTATTTTTATTTTTTGTTCATCACCAGTGCAACATGAGTGCATACCTCAAGCAATCCTTGGAATCGATATCATTTGTCAGGCTAAATCTGGATTGGGAAAAACTGCTATATTTGTTCTCTCAACTTTGCAGCAGATTGACCCTGTTGCAGGGCAAGTTTTTGCTCTTGTGCTATGTCATACAAGGGAATTAGCATACCAAGTATTTATTTAGGCTTAGCATATGAAAGATTATGGAACTTTCTATTGTATTAGCTTTTGATTTAAGATATATGTGCAATCTCTTTCATGTAGATATGCCATGAGTTTGAGAGGTTCACCAAATACTTGACTGATCTTAAGGTTGCTGTCTTTTATGGTGGCATCAACATTAAAGTTCACAGGAATCTCCTAAAAAATGAATGCCCTAATTTTGTTGTTGGTACACCTGGAAGAATACTAGGATTGGCTAGGGATAAGGACCTCTCTTTGAAGAATGTTAGGCATTTCATTTTAGATGAATGTGATAAGATGTTGGAATCTCTGGGTACGTTCAATTTCAAAATAGTCATTCTTATAACTTACATCATACTTTTGGACTTCCTATGATTTTAATTTGGTTTTCGTTGTTTTCATCATGAATTCTACAGACATGAGAAAAGATGTGCAACAAATTTTCAAGATGACTCCTCATGATAAGCAAGTTATGATGTTTTCTACAACAATCAGCAAGGAAATTCGCCTAGTGTGCAAAAAATTTATGAAAGATGTAATGTCCCATGGCCAGTGTACTACTAATTAGAAGTCTTTTTTTTCCTTAATATGCATGTTGCCTGAGAGCATTTACATATTTAGATTGTTGTGGTATCATCAAAAATTACTTTTAATGATATGGGTTCAGTTTGGATAGTGCCTTTATTTTTTTTAGCCAATTTTATGGAAACAACTTATGGGAAGGAGTGTGGTTGGGTGGCTGTAGCTAGGGATAGAAGATCTTATTGGGAATGTTTTAGGATATTTCTTGGTTAAGGTGGTATGCTTTCTCATTCTATACATTCCCTTTTTTTGCTTCACATTGGAAATTAGTTTGGTCTTCAAAAGCAGACATGTCTAATATGTTTTTTAACAACTTATTCTCTATTTTTCATAGTTGAAGGGGGAGGGTTGTTAGTGTATTTTGGGAATCTTGTTGCTAGTGTTCTTAGTGTTAGTGTCACATGGTGTGACTTAAAAAAGTATATGCAAGGAGACAAAATAAATTCACCAGAATTGTAATTCAAGGATCCACATCCATCATTGATTTCATTTTGGATTCCATTATCATGAGGAAGGATCCTAATATTATTTACCATGTCATTGTTCCTTTCAGCCAATCGAAATTTATGTTGACGATGAAGCGAAGTTGACTCTTCATGGACTAGTACAGGTAGGTCTTTTACAAATTACATTATTTACTCATTCATGTTTCCTTAAATAATTGGTAAGTTGTTTGGTATGTGGCTTATGTTGATTATTGAAATGGCAGCACTACATCAAATTGAAAGAGGAAGAGAAGAACAGGAAGTTGAGTGACCTTTTGGATGCATTGGACTTCAATCAAATTGTTATCTTTGTGAAAAGTGTTAGTAGAGCAAAAAAGCTACACAAACTTTTCAGACAAAACAACTTTCCAACTGTATGCATTCATTCTAGAATGTCTCAAGAAGAAAGGTATGTATTATGTGGTATGAATGTATGCGAACAAATTTATCTTCATTGATTTATAATTGATGATTCAATAGTCTATAATTTTGTTTTCCTACAATTATGCTTTTGTTTGTATTGTTCATTGATGGTAGCCTTTTGTTTTTCATTGTATCATTAAAGTAGGTTAATCATTAGGTTGTTTTCTTTTTTGTCTTGTTAATGTTGATTTTTGTAGCAAAAGAAAAATTGTGTACACTGGTAAATTGTCTGATCTTCATTACTGGCTTTTGTATAGGTTAAAGCATTATAAAGGTTTTAAGGAGGGTCATACAAGAATTCTTGTGGCAACAGATTTGGTTGGGAGGGGTATTGATATTGAACGTGTGAATATAGTTATAAACTATGACATGCCTGATTCCGCAAATACATACTTGCATAGGGTATGATTAGATACTCTTTTTTTTTTTTTTTAAAGTTTTAACAATAAAATTTGTTGGCTTAAATACATTTTTAGTCATTGCAATTTAGAGATTTTTTGCTTTTTGTCCTTGCAAAAAAAATTTGGTTTTAGTCCTTGCAAATTATGTTTCTTTTATTTTTCGTCCATAAAACAGTTTAGATAGCACTTTGAATAGTGAAAAAAGTGTTTTGAATAGTAAAAAAAGTGCTATCTAAACCACTTTAAGGTCAAAAAATAAAAGAAACATAATTTGCAAGGACTAAAACCAAATTTTTTTTTGCAAGGACGAAAAACAAAAAACTCTAAATTGTAAGGACTAAAAAGGTATTTAAACCAATTTTGTTTTTATGCCCCTCTATTCTAGTCTAGTACCATCTAATTGTCATTTCTTTTTGGTTGAAATTTCTAAACAGGTTGGTCGAGCAGGAAGATTTGGAACCAAAGGCCTTGCAATTGCATTTGTTTCATCTTCGACTGATGTTGATGTTCTCAACAATGTAAGAAACACGAGCTTTTTTTTTTGTCACTATTTATTCAATGCTTGACACTATTTTAAAAAAAAAAGTAGCCACCATTGTGCTATGGTGTAGTGGAATTTACTCAACACCACCATAAGAGATTTATGGAATTATTTTGAGTCAATGGTGGTGGTGCTATGGCAGATGACTTCCCTCTTTAGTGGTATTTTGGAGTTTTGTCCAAAATTGTTTTGAAATTGAGTTTAACTAGTCTGCTTTGTTAACTCTATTCCCTAATGACTTTTTCCTTGCTTTTAGTTATAGGCTTTGTGTCTCACCCTTTTTGTTTTCTTGTGAACAAAAACAGGCTTCTGATGACCCATCACTCAACTTACCTAATACCAAGAAACCTCAAAGTCCCAAATAGCTTACTATCATATTTAATCATAAAAAATGACTGAAACCCCCATGGATACTCACTATTGAAATATCCACACTCTGCATTACCCATTAACCCACATCATTCTTTTAGATCCCTAATTTACCTTAGCATCACAACCTACTCAAGCATCTAGTCTACAACACCTAAGATTTATTTTCCTACTTGCTTTACCTGATTTAAAGTGATCACAATTGAAGTAGTGTGTGTATTGCTAGTATTCCTCACAAAAGTATCATCCCAAGCTTCATCAAGAGCTGGAAATAAGTTAGCTTTTTTTTTTAATCATATTATGTGTGTCTTGGATGTTTAGTAGGATGTTAATATATATAATGGTCATGTGTCCATAATTTACTGGAATACCTTCCATGCTCAACTTTTGGTTGCTATGATTGTTCATTCATAATGCTGATGTTGGGTCAATTATCATTATTCACTTTGTCATGTATTTCAGGTTCAATCCAAGTTTGAAGTGGATATAAAGCAGCTTCCCGAGCAGGTTGATTCACATACCTACAGTATGTTTTCCTTGTCCATAATTTCATTTATTGTAATGATTTATAATTTGTGTTAGTTTAATATCATACTTTGGTTAGATCCTTTCACTATGTTACTTTTTTAGGCATCATCTATGGTAGATTGATTTCTTTTATATATAACTTAAAAGGACATTTGCAGGCTACTTCTTTAGGTGTGCCAAGCTACTTACCATTGTGGAAATTTCAAGTTAAAATTTATTTATTTTTCTTACTAGCAACAGTAACCATTTTTTATTTCAAATCTTACAAAAATTGCGTTTAATTTTGCTTTTGCTCTTGGCTTTTTTTTTTCTTTCCTCCTCAGGAATTATATATTTGTTGGTATTGGATTCCTTAGTTGTTACCATCCTATGCATTTTCTTCTTAGTTGCAACATACAATTTTTTTCGTGTCCATTAATAACTTGTTGTCAAGAGGCAATATTTATTTTTTATTTATTTTTCTTCATATCTTCAATAATATTCATGTTTTATTAGATAGTGTTTTGATGTTTTTTTATTATATTGTGTTTTGCTACCTAGTTTTTTCTGTTCAAGATATATTCACATTTCTAGTGCCATTATTGTTTTACCTCTTCTTTGGGCCTTGTTTTATTTTATTTTATGTTGTTGCTTTCAAGTTTTTTTACATGATTTCCTCTAATTGGTTTTTTTTTTTTTTTTTTTTTTTTTTTTGCAGTGCAACTGTTGGAAGGTTGGGGGACAATGCTTCAATTACTTGGATGGTTTAGGGGACAATGCTTCAATTACTTGGATGGTTTAGGGGACAATACTTCAAATAGTACTTCAACAACAAATTCATTATGCAATTGTCAAGTCCTTGTAGTTTTATAGATTGTTGAGGCCATTTTATTGCTAGAGTGGTATATCAGTATTATGATTTTGTGGTATGAAATGACTTATCGATTTATGGATATTTATTTATTGTATTATGGATTTATGATCTTGTTACAATTTAATAAATTGGGAGGTTAATATCATGGTTGGGTGAAATTGCTTCTTCTTCTTCTTTTTGTGCCATGGTATCCACATTTCAATATTTGATATTTGCGCTATGGTATTTGTGGAGTGTAGTCAACTAGGGAATAGAGCACAATGGGATCTAACTTTTGCAATGCATATATTATATTGTATTACTCCTATTTAATCCTAAAACCAACAACAAACGATAACAGTCTTACCACTCCAAGTGAGGTCAGCTACATGGATCTCATGATGCCATTCGGTTTGATTAAAGACCAAAGTTTTAATGATGTTTATCATGAGATCTCTCTTGATCATTCCTCTAATGTTCTTCTTAGTTTCCTCTTTCTCTTTATAGGATAAAAATCATACAATTTACTCTTTTCATTGCACTTCTTGGGACTTTTTTTTAACATGTCCTAACTACCTTGATTAGTTTTCCATTATTTTTTCTTCAATCGGTTTTACATGAAACTATCCTCGTTTCATTTCACATCTTGTCTTGTCTTGTATGACCAATTTAACATTTTCATTTCTATTACTTTGACCTTTATCTCTTGTTTCTCTTTTAAAGCTAAACATTCACTACTATAGAGTATAGCTACTTATATATTAGTATGATAAAACTTGCCTTTGAGCTTTGAGTTTAGTAGGTATTTTGCAGAAAAAAATAATCCTTGGTGCCTTTTTCATTTTAGTCATCTGACTTGTATCTTATGTGTGATATCCTTATTAATTTTCCTATCATTTTATAGTATTAATTCTGGCATGCGCAACAATCTAGACATCAACAACATGCGATTTCTTGAATCTACGATTCTTCATTCTTCAGATCTGGATCAAATTTTTTTTCTTCCATTTGAGTGAACTTTCTACTTTCATTTAAAAAATACTCATTGCTTGGGAGTTGCCCTTGTTGATTTTCATTTTTCACTACATTCCTAGATGCATGCATCAATTTGCCAACCTACAATTTGTGATAATTTAGATTCAAGATTATTCTATTACCTTCTATAGGGTAAAGCAAAATTGAAAGCATTTATTTTAAAATCCTACACATTCCAGGTTATTCATTCAGCCCGAGCAAATGCCTCATGGGTTAGATCCATAATGTGACATTGTTGGTAATATTTTTGAAGTTCATAATAATTATTAGAAGTGAAAATGTTTTGTCACATGATTTACGATAGAATATTATGACATTAATTAGTCCATGTATAAACGTGGCACTATCACTGTGGTTGAGATAGTGGAGATTGTAGGGTGGCAAGAGTGTTGAATTGAGACCATGGCAGTGGAGGAGAAAAAATATGGTGTGGAGGGTCCATCATAACGATGTGGAATTGAGACTATTCCAAAAGTTATAAATTGTGGTGTACTGTGGACCACCTATGAAGGTGGTCCATGTTAACCTCTGTCTTTTATTTATGCCTTTTAAAATGAACATTAAGAATCAATACCCTATGATATGCAGTAAGGCTCTCAAACTCTTTTATCAGAACTTTTTCTAAAAAGAAAGCAATTTTTGACCTTAAGCTACCACTCTTATAAGTGATTGGTTGTTCCTCTCATTTTTTGAAACAAATGTTCATAATCTTGAAACCATAAGTTATAGATAAATAAAAATAAAGAATAGATTGTCCTTCCTTATTTAGCTATCCAAAACCAAAACCAACATGAGTTCCTATAACTTGTCTTGCCTCACTACCAACATGTCCATTTATATCTATACCTCGGTGAATCTTTTCCTTTTGTGGAACGCATTGAACCAACTCCTCTTAATCTTTCAAATACTTTTCTTTTACAAGTGCTTTCAATCCTACTTGTGGTGCATAAGTATTTATGATATTGATGGTCTCCTGTGTAACCATTAATTTTAAGGTTAAAATTTTGTCCCTAATTCTTTTTACATTTGCCACACTTTCTTTCCAATAATTGTCCACAACCATTCTTTCCTCTAACTCTCCATGACATAACTCTCCTTGTATGTCAATGTTTAATGTTGTAGTGTCAAGCTCTTTAGCTTTTTCTCCAACCCATTTAGGCTTTTGTAGGCAAATAATGTTAATCCTCCTTTGAATCATGGCATCTACCACCTCCATAGACTTACTGATCAAAGAACCAATATTCCAAGTAACAAACCTAATCAACACTTTTGAACTAGTTTGTTTTTTACCCACATCTGTCTAGAAAAATGTGAGGACCTTTGATCATTTAACACTACATTTGGGTGTTGATATGTAGCAACTTTAGCTTATTTGATATTGTACTAGATTCATATAGTACATTACTTCTAGGTAACAACTTAGCTTTAGCACACAAAATTTGATGTCAGTGATCCCTGTTCGATATATCGATAAGTTTTATGTTGACTGTCGATGACCTAACACAACCCTCCTCTTATACCCGAACGTGGGAATGATTATGAAACCATATACAAAGTTGGCGAGGAGTAGAATATTAGATTTTTACTTTATAGAATAGATAGGTGGAGGTGAATCAATTCCTTTTGTAAGTTAAAATTAACTCATATATTTCACTCATTTGAAGAAGTTGATGAGAGAATTTTTATAGAAGTTATATAAATACAAATTGATTTGAAATTATGAATAAAGTTTGATGCATTTTATTTTATTTTTCTTTTACATGTATTTACGAAGAAATGTACTTGAATTTAAGTGACAAATTTAATAAAGTGGTATTTTAAATAAGTTTTGCATTAAAAGTAAATTTTAGTAATTTAATGGTGGGTTTTAAATTTGAGTATAATTTTTATGCACTGACAAGGTAAAAAGATTTTTCATTATCAACCAATAAGAAATTACAATGAGTGTGACCTTTAAAATAATTATTTTAAAAGTCAACAAACTTAGCATACATGACAGTTCATGATTGAATGACAACGTAAATATTTTTTTTTACACTGTCTATGTACAAATTATTTTTTCTTTAAAGTTTTGGTTAAGTTTACAAATTTTATACAATTGAAAAGTGATATTCCATTGTCTTTTAGTTTTGTTTATTGTATGATATATCATTTAAAATATAAAAAATAATTACTATTTGATTATATATTTATGAATATCTAAAATACACACACCCACTTATATATATATATATATATATATATATATATATATATAGAGAGAGAGAGAGAGAGAGAGAGAGAGAGAGAGAGAGAGAGAGAGAGAGAGAGAGGGAGGGAGGGGAGGGACCGGTGTAACTTATACCAATTGTTACACCATTCACTAGTTTTACATAGAATATGAAGGCTTACATTTAATCTATAAAAAATATGGGACATCAGGTGAGCATGATAATAATAACCCTAGCCATAATTCCCATAATTCAGATGCAATTATGAAAGAAATTACGATAATTATGGGAAAGAAAATCTGTATGGAGAATGAATTGTTGTTATAAAAGGTAAGAGAATAAATAAAGGAAACACGACATTGGGGAAATAAGGGAGATAATAATAATGCGGATAATGGGCACAAGATTAACAAGGTTGATAATGTAGGGACAAATGAATGTAAAGTATTGCAAATTTTTATGAAAAGAAATAATGAGGTGGGACCCTTAAGACTAGTGTGGAAAAGAAGGAGAATCGCGAGATGGCAAATTATGGTAAAAGGGCACAAAAGACTTATGACGAATTTTAGGCCAATTCAAAAAAACATTGTACCTCTTAAAGGTGAGAATGTGCGCCCTGGTTTAATTAAAAAAAAAAACAGACTTGCAGGTAGGGAGATTGACGTGCTGCACCAACGAATTTGAATATGGTTAACATGTCTGCAAAAAGTGTACGTGGGTCGAATTTAGCAGCAGAAAATGAAGTCCAGTAATATGATGCTTAGATATGGAATTCAAACATCCATGCCAATGGATGTTATTTCCCTTAACTGGCTTAGGTTTCATAAGGAGGATAAACTGCCAGATTGAAACATCGGCATGGGGGATTGAAATGGAAGGAGAGAGCCCAATAGTTGAAGCTAACAGAGGGGAAGGTAAAGATGTAATGGAGGAAAATAATACGGTTGAATTTGTTTCTCTTATTCTGATAATGGTGATGGGTGTAAAGAATTCTTAGTGTTATTTGAAATGTGTGTGGCTTTGCTAATAAGAAGAGTTTATCATAAGCATGGGTTAGTGTGATACAACCAAATTTGGTTTTCCTACATGAGACACATACTCCTTTTGTTTCTTTTGTTTCTTTTTGGAATAAAGAAGGGTATGTTATGGAGGCTCGGCATGTTGGTAGTATCTAGATGGTACAAAGGTTGGAGGCTCTTATGCTTTCTAGGTGTGTGATTCTATATTGTAGTGCATAACTCTAAAGATTATGTCAAGGGGTAACTCGTGGATGTGTTCAAGAGTGTATATATGCTAGCCCTATCTTCTCTACAAGATGTATGCTTTAGGATTATTTAGTGTAAGTTCAGAGGAGAGTTTTCCTTTCCTAGGCCCTTTAGAAGACTTTAATGACTTTCTCCTCCCGTCGGAGAAAATGGATGGTGTATTCTCAAGGTGTAGAGTAGATAGATTTGTTGTGTGTTTGAATAATTATGACCTCATTGACATAAATTTCTTTCCATTGAAATTCACTTGGCATAAAAGTTTGTGGGAGGCCTGATGATATGAAAAAGGTTGGTTAAAAAGGTGTGTGACTAACAATAGTGGTTGAGATTCCCAAAAGCTACTGTGGAACATCTAGTGAGAAGGAATTTTGATCATTATCCCTTACTTGTCACATGTAGTTATGTATTCTAGAGTAGCAAGGCCATTTGGTTTACAGGTTGTATGATGTATGCATGAAGGGTATAATTGTTTATCATTTGGTTTACAAGGAAATAATTGTTTACCATTGGTGCTACAGAATGTAACACAAACATCTCCCACTTTTAATGAAGAGGTGTTTGGTAATATTTTTGCTAAGAAAAGGGAGATAGAGGCCAGACTCCGAGGTAGCCAAATGACTATAAAAAATGTTGATTCTACTATTCTAATACGATTGTAGAAAGAGCTTCTTCAAGAGAATGAGTGTAATGCCCCTTTTTGGGGCTCACTTATCCATATATAATTAACTAATTAGACAAAAGGCGTTAAATGTCATTGCATAAAACATCAATTTTTAAAACTTATTTTCGACGAATAAAAGCAAAGTTAAAGACGTAGTTCATAGTAATAGAACGCATAAGAATTTTTTTTTTCTTAGTTCAAAATGACACACATACATTTAACGCATAAGTCTAAAATTGCGTAGTCTTATTAATTCATATGGCGATCCAAGTGTATATAAAATCAAACATAATGAAATTACAATATAATTAAACCATACACATAAATTTCTGAATAAACCTCGCATTAACATAAATAAAGCCAGTTCAAAGTATTGTTTCGGGATCCACTTTAGTTACCATATACAGCCCATGGGTATAAAGTAAAAGTATTTCAAAATGTGGAAATAGATAACGATAAGTACAAAATGTCTGAACTAAGCTACCCTCCCATGAATACATCAAGAAAGAAAAAACTAAGATAGAGCAGTTGCCTATTCCCTAGTATACCTTGGCTATACAGACAAAAAAACTACCCATCCTAACCCAAGAGGAATCCTTAGAAGTATCCTCCTCCTCAATATCCTCATCATCCTCAACAGTAGCAAGAGTCACACTCCAGTCAATTAGGCATCCTGACAACAAGAAGCCTATCATAGTAACAGGGTCGAAAGGAGGATAGGCAGAGTCAGGAAGAACCAATGTTGTGAAAACCGGACCGGTCATCGACCCAGTCGAGGCACTGGGTTGATGGGTCAGTGGTCGAACCGGTGCGCTACTAATTGACCCGGTTTGACCCGGTATATATTAAAAAATTAAAAATATATATAATATAGCAAAAAAAATGCGATCAATCCATAATTCATACTCTAAAATTAAAATCAATCATGATCAAACTATAAATATTACATAATCATTTATTAATATAAATTATTTTGTTGGATATTATCATTAAATTACTAAAGAAACTCATTATTTTTCACGGCTAAGTATAAAAGTTGTCAAAGGATCATTAGCAAGTATGGTGAAGATGTATAAAATACATAAATATTAAATCATATCAAGATCAAGATAATAATAATTAGTTATTATATATTATTGTCAACATCAAAATAATATTATAGGAACATATTATTATATACTATTAAGCAATTAGCTATTAACAATTTAATTAAAATGTTATAGGAGCATATTATTATATTATACCATTTAGCAATTAACTTTTGCCATTGATTTCAAATGGTACTATCGAAAGAATTCCAAATAACTACATTGTTTACAAGAATTGTAAAAACATTTTATCTTATTAATTATCTTATCTTTTTGCGTCTTATTTAATTGAATCTCATTTAATTAAACATGTTGATTAATTAATTAAATCACATTTTATTAATTAATCATGAACCAAATTAAATCACATTTAATTTATTCATCTGCCCCAATTAATTACTCTATGTGTGTGACCCTATAGGCTCCCACTAAACTGGCAATAACATTATCTCTATAATATTATAGACAGTGATTGGCATCTAGCAATGCATCGCTGCCACCTAGCCTATGAGATAATCGGTGATCCGATTTCAACCTTTATGACAACCATTTCCACCGTGTAGTCCTTGTCCCTTCATCCGAATGTCTCGATTAAACACGAGGCATAAGAGTGTCATCCTTGTTAAGTCCAATCGTTTATTTCTCGATACCCAAGTAGAAGTTTAATTACAAATAGACCTTAATTCACCTTCAATAAGAACTAGATTGAATGGTTAGATAAGGAAATTAGTCCCATAAGGAACCATTGTGCAAACCTTTACTCCTAGAAGTTTTCTTATTATTGAATTTACCTAATTTTAATTGCTTATTTTTGTCTTAAATTGATTCTCAACTTCTTCTCCCCAAATCAATACTCAAATAAACTGTTTCCTTTTTGTTTAATTTTGATTGAATTGTGATATTTGTGAAATCAAACATGTAGTCTCTGTGTAAGAATGATATTAAGCAAATTACACTCGCACCCCCTAAACTTTTTTCAAATTACACATAACACCACTCTTTTTTCTATTCCTACACTAACCCCTTTATGTTTGAAAACATTACACTAACACCCCCTACAAGGGAGGTTACTGTAATGGTTAAAAAACAGGGAGTGTTTGTGTAATTTCATGAAACCTCAGGGATGATTAGTGTAATTTACTCAATGATATTTTATTACTTGACGATATTGTATACTTGCAGGAAAGCATTAGGGCACCTTTTCACATGTCACCAGAATTAGTTATGAGTCTTGTAACACCCTGAATTTTCTTTTCTAATTATACAAATATTATTATTATTATTATTATTATTATTAGAAAAGAAAAATCATGGTGTTACAAGTCTAATTGAAACACTATTAGATATATGGTCTCTTGGGTGCATAGTAATTGAGATGATAATTGTATTCCATGCATGGGGGAACCTTCAAACCCAAATGGAAATAATGTTCAATTTTGCATTCCTTCAAGAAGCACTAGAAATACCAAACAAACTGAGTTATGATTGTAAAAATTTCCTTAGCAAGTGTTTCATGAAGGATCTTAACTAGAGATGATGCTTCTCAGCCATTTTTTTTTTATTCTACATATAACATGCATAGAGATTTTAGTTCATCTTTTTTTTTTCTCATATGAAATTTTTGATTATGTATCACATAAGGTATAACATTCTTATAGGATGAAGCAAATGCTTTGTTATTTATAATCAATGCATAAGAAAGATGTTAAAAGAGATGTGTCAGTTGTTGAATTAGTTTGTTATTCAAGTTGGTTGGTTAGTTAATAATTAGTTGACTGTTAGTCAATATTTTGTATTATCATAATTTCTTATTGCCAATTTTATCAACTCTAAGCACAAGTAGTTTATCATAGAATTAACCTCACAAATGATATGATTGAATTACACCATCCATTACTTCTTTATGAGTTTTGGAACCTATGTAATATCTTTTGTATAAACATGAGCTCAGCTACTTCAGAGGCAGGTATCTCAGAAAGAATAAGTCTATAACCTATATCTTTGGCAAAGTTTAGATCATGCTTGACGACAACAAGCTCAAACTAGTAAGTATATTCATAATCATTAAAAATTGAAGAAACTAATTAGCATTCTACATGACAAGTTCTATCAATTCTTCCAAACCCAATCCATAAAGAACTACCGACATAACTCCAATTAACATTGACCTTGATAAATTAGTGAAGGTGGGTACTGATAGACCAATTGATGGAGAAATACACTTGGTCTCTTAGACTTATGCAAGACAAATTCGTTATAAGGATTACACGTACAAGAAGTTACACATCCCATACCTCGATATCAAAGGTTATATTGTTTTGCCATATTTATAACCCTTTAAAGCACTTTTAGAGGCAAAGTAGTTTGGTTACTTTTGGCTAGGTTGTGACTCAAGATCTATATTGAAGGTGATTGCAAACACCTAGTCTTAACTAAACTTTGCACGCATTTTTTTTTTTTGCATGACCAACATAATGCTTGCATGCATGGAATTCATTATTTGACAAAAGGTCCTAACACAAGTTACAATAAGAATCACAAAAAGAAACTACTAGACATATTGTAAAGAGAACCTTTATTGTGTGTCTTGCATAACTTAAATATGGTTTGTAGTATATAGATGAAATAACTACGTAAATATTTATGAGACATTGTTTGTACCAGGGTAAAATAATCGAAAGAGGCCCTTTACTTACAAGTATTATAAACATAGATTCCGTAAAAAATCGACATGCAATTTCCTTAAAAATGATACGTTTTATTACATACAAAATATTTCCTCTACTCATGAATACATACAAATACAAAATACTACATGTGAATAGACAATTAATTTTTGGTAGAAATTAAAATTTTATTACCTTTTTTTTCACCAAGAATATCTTTTAACCGATAGTTGGAGTTTAATTCTTTTCGATATATAAAGATCACCAAAGTAGGTTTTTCCTCTCCCAATAAAACAAATTTTATAATCGATAATGCTTGGATAAGTTGAAATTTATGAATTGAATTAGTTTGGAAAAAGTCAATAAAATGCAATTGTTATAAAAAAAATGATTTTTTTTCTCCTCATATTAAAATTATTTGAATTTTTTTGAGCCCCTTCAACCATGGGCCTTGGGCGATTGCACCTAAAATCAACCCCAAGGCCGGCAATGGTTTGTACCTATAATAGAAACCCTAAAATCTTTTATTCCTAATCCTTCAACAACATTAGTTTAAGTGATAACTTCCTAATCCACTAAATTATAACGACAATATTGTCATTATTTGCCTAATTGGAGTTATGCTCCAAGGTACACCTATATAGTTTACATGGTGTAGATTGGGATAAAAACTACACTTGATTTCATAAGGTATAGTACGTCTTGTTTATTTAGAGGGAAAAAAAAGATTTGCCTTCCAAGAGACCTTATCTCTTCGATTTTGTTCACAATGATTGAAGATAGTTTTCTGTAACTTTCCTTAAACGAGTGAAAAGTCTAGATAGAAGTTTAAGTCATTAACAAATCTAAATGAAAAAAATAATACAAGGAAACCTCTCTTTATGTTTTTTGGTAACCTTATTTAAGCACATTACCTTAAGTTTTTGAGGTTTACCTTAATACCAAACCTTTCACAAAATTATTAATTAAGGAGTTGGAATAAGAAATTATATATGAAATTTTTGGCCTTACAAACACACATGCACATGCACATGCGCATTTGGAGTCCCTTTATATATCAAGTGATAGATTTGCTTATCTATCTCCGTGATGCTTTGACTCACTAGTGTCTAAATAATTTTGAACCACCAAAATTCTCTACTATAATTTCATACTCTACTTAAACACATGCATAAGAAAATTCAAATACGTACAATCAATATAAGATTAAGATTACATTCCAATTTCAAAATTTGAAGTTTATATCATGTAAGCTTTTTAGATGCAAACAAATTCTGCATATAATTTAAATCATTACAATTATGCAATAATGTCAGAAAATCCTAAAATTAACAGGATTTGATTATATTATAGCTTAACCAATTATCACTCATTGTATCGTACTAATTGAAACAAATTCTGAAATAGGAATCTCACAATAAGAGCATCATTTAGTAGTCACTGAGCAACATCTTATTTTAATGTAAACTATCCAAATAAAATAAGGTAAATTTAGAACATCATAAAAACCTATTAGCCCATTATTAGTCATTTATTCATTTTGCTCTATGGAGGTTTCATTTAATCAAAGGAATCAATCAAGAGTATGTACAACTTTGGTACATTACTTATTTGTTCAATGATAGTGGTTAGGTTTAGTTTGTTGATATTGTTACTTACATTCTAGTTATACAATAAAAAATTAACTTTGTAATTAAATATTGTTAATGAAAACTATATTATCAAAAATAGTATAATGGTATAGAAGTGTAATTTCAAATTTCAAGTGTTAATGCTGTCAATATTTTTTATACGCAAATTGTTTTATTTGCATTTAAATAAATAATAAAAGAAATAAAAATATCAATATCATAAACTTAAAAATAATACATACACCAACAATTTAAATTGGAGTAAAGATTGGTGACAACTTTGTGCTAGCAGTATTTTGACAACCAATAAGGCACCAAATTAACTACAATGTCAATTTCCCCAAAAATATTAGAGAAGTGATAACATTTTGCTTTGTTTGTGAAATAACCCACCACGATCATGTTTAATGACTATAAAATAGAAAAGTAATGCAATGCAATACCAATATTATATTGTACTTTTTAATTTTTAGATATTTATAAGCACATCAAAATTATTTAACATAGGAGAGGTAATCAAAGTCTCTAATTGTCTTAGCATTGGACTTTTCAACTAATTTAAGTTTTCTTAAATTTTACCAAATGAAAATTTGCATGGAAAACCATGAAATTAACTTATTTCAAAATATTTTGCCTTAACAATTTTAATATTTTATAACAATCTATAGTAAATTAAAATAAGAGTAAACTTGTAAACCCTGTATGGATTGAGAGGTGAAAATAAAATCATTATAAAACATTATCAAACAATTCCACCATGAATTCAAACTAAATTGAAATATCAACTATTATACAAATCCAATCTTATTAATATTATATTCTTAATTTTTTTTCTATATTTAACAAAAAATTTCCACCTTCAATTCAAATGTGTATATTTGAAAAAGTCATATTATATATCAATTAGATGAAAATCATAATAATTTAATTCCTTAGAAAATTTTCCGTTTCTATAGTTAATAGACTTTTCTATACATTGTATATATCAAATACAAAATAGTCAAATATTCTTATTCAATTTTTCTTATTTTATTGAATATATTTATGTATTAAAATTGAATATTTTTTCTTATCATAACATATTATAAACAACTATAAATATATTACTTAGAGAATATTCCAAAGAATGGTCTAGCCAAATGAATCCTTTCATATTCTTGGCCTCTAAATTAAATTCATATTAGGTAATAAATAAATTAAAAGGTCAAAATGAATGAAAAAATTATTAGAGAACTTAATTAAAATTCAAATCAAATTTAAAGGAAAACACTATATTTTATTCATTTAAAGTAAAATATGATTTTTCAAACATAATTATTTTATTGAAAATAATCCATTCATATTCTTAGCCTCTAAGTTTTATTTATGTTAGGTAAAAAATAAATTATAACATTGAAAATGAATAAAAATATTAGAAAAAACCTAATTAAAATTCAAATCAACTTCAAAGAAAAACACTATTTTTTCATTTTAAGTAAAATATGACTTTTTAAACAAAAGTATTTTATTAAAAATAATCCTTCCTAAATTGATACTAAAATTAAAGTTATTCCTTAAAAAAAATTATTAGGGCATGAATGAATCTGATTAGAGAAGACCGTTGGTGCCTATAAATTTTTTTTTTTAATCAAAAGACGGTATGCAAAGCGATTGAAGCAAAAGATATCCCAACGAGGTTGGCACACCAAGAGCAAACAATCACAAACAGCACACCTAGGATATATTAAAAAAAAGAAGAAGGAACAAGAAAGCGGGGGGACATGAACCAAAACCCGTCAAAAACAGGATCATCTAAACCTATAAGAAGGCATCAAAATTCTGTTCCTATAGAACTCACGAGCTATGAAGATGGGGATAGTATCCCACCAACAAGTATCCTGTATAGAGGTTCCGTGCAAGGCTAGCCTATCTGCACAAGTATTACCTTCACGGAAAATATGACCCACTACAAAAGTCATGTTAGAAAGAAAGAGTTTGCAGTTTGCCCATCTGTTTCTAAGGCGCCAAGGAATGAAATTGTCATTGTTAAAAGCCTGAACCACTAACATAGAGTCCGTTTCTAGCCAGAGCTTATGCCAACCTCGGCTATGAGCAATCTCGATTGCAGTCATTGCACCTGATAATTCTGCAAAAAGGGTTGTCTGAATACCAATGTAAGAAGCAAAGCACCCAAGAGCAGCCGCATTGCTATCCTTAAAAATACCACCACAACCTGCAACACCAGGACAACCTTTGGCAGCACCATCGGTATTACACTTTACCCAACCACATTTAGGAGGGAACCAATCAACTTGCTTGACAGAAGGGGCTTTTGGAGGGTGAAAATTTACAGAAAAAGCTTTGACAACATTGAAATCATTAATAGAGGAAGACATGGTTCCTGATGAAAAGTTACCAGAGAGACACACTTTGGATTCAATGCGGGAGAAGATTGCTCGCTGGGACAATTTAGTGTTATCAAAACGCAGCTTGTTTCTTTGGAGCCAGATTGCATCGATGGAAAAAGTAATAGCAGCCAGCATAATGTCATGCACTTGAGAGGAGTTGGCTTTTGAGCAAGAATCAAGAACAGATAATATGGAGGCTGTATTGAATAGACATTTAAATTTAGCTTGTAGCCAGTCCCAGATTTTGGTAGCAAACGATCAATGAAGAAAAACGTGAGTGGAAGTCTCATAATTTGCTTCACATAAACTGCACATGGACACAACATGGCAACCTTTACTCACCAGATTTTCATCAGTTGGTAATTTGTTTAGAATTAGCCGCCAAAGAAGGAATGTTTTTGAGGGAGGAATACATGTAGCCCAGATTAGCTTGCCCCAAATGACATTGTTTTGAGTTGGCATAAATGCAAAAATGCCTTCTTGAAGGAAAGATTTCCAGTATCAGTGCCACTCCACATAAGGGTATCCTTTGTAGGCTATATCGGAATGATCACATTGTGAATATCATTCACAATATCAGGGGAGTGATTTACCAACTCAGGAGGAATGATCCAGTTACCATGAGAGATAAAGTCACTAACCATAGCTGAAAGCGAAGGTTGTAAATCTTGAGGCACTCCCAAATGGTTGGATAAATTATAAGATAGCCATTTATCATGCCAGAAGCTTATAGTGGTACCATCACCAACACACCAAACTGAATTTTCCATGACATTATTGAAATTTTGCTTTATACCAGGCCAAATGGAAGATGCAGAATAGTAAGACACCATTCTACTATTCTTAATGAATCTAGCTTTCATAAGCTGAGCCCAGTGAAGATCAGAGGTTATCATTTCCCATGTGAGTTTCAGCATAGCTGCCTTGTTGATAGCCTTGATAGAACGTAGGCCCAACCCCCCCTCAGTTGTTGGCTTACAAACCTTTCCCAAGCAACAGTGACAATCTTTCTTTTAAGAATATCTCCAGACCAAACAAAGTTTTTAATCCAACGATCCACATCATTTAAAAGCCCCACAGGCCAAGCATAAACCAAAAAACTATACAGCAACATTCCATGAATTATAGATTTCACAATTTGCACTCGTCCCATTATGGATAGAATAGCTCCCTTCCAAGCAGCCAATTTGATTTTGATCCTGTCAGCAATGGCTTGAAGATGGGATTTATTTGGTTTTCCTTTGAAAATAGGAACACCAAGATAGTTAAAAGGAAGAGAACCCATAGAAAACCCAAGGATAGTAGCTAAACCTTCAGTTCTAGCACGACTAATACCTTCACAGAAAAATCTGGATTTATCAAGACTAATAACTTGACCAGATATTTGCTCATAATCTCTGATAAGTTTTTCAAGTTGCTTTTTGTACCTCTGCAAAAGATGAGAACGTCATCAGCATAAAAAACATGGGTTGTGTTTTGGATGGACGATGGACTAGACATGGGAGTGAGGAGACCATCATTCAGCAGCTTGGTGATACCTCTACTTAAGACATCTTCAGCCAGGCAAAAGAGGAGAGGGGACAAAGGGTCACCCTGTCTGATCGCTCTTTTGCAAGAGAAAAACCCCACTGATTGGCCATTAATGGAGATAGATAATTTTGCAGAGAGTAGAATTGTTTCAATCCAACCACAGAAGACATTATTGAAACCAAATTGATGCAAAACTTTAATGATGAAACCCTAATCCATAGTGTCAAATGCTTTTCTGATATCAATTTTCAGAGCCACGTTGCCTCCAAACACCTTCCTATCCAACATATTAATGGACTCTGAGGCCACACACAAACAATCCTGAATATGACCCCCTTTGATGAAACCTCTCTGGTTTTCAAAGACCACTTTGGAAGCCACAGAAGATAATCTATCAGCAAGAACCTTGGTGATAATCTTGAAACTGAAGTTGGCCATGGCTATTGGTCTATAATGGTCTATTCTATCTGCATTAGGAGATTTAGGAATGAGGGCTACCGTGTTTGAATTGAGGTTTGGAAGTAGCCATCCTTGAGAGAAAAATTGCTGAGTAGCCTTCACTACATCGTGCCCGACTATATTCCAATATGTTGATAGAAGTACCCTCCGAATCCATCTGGACCAGGGGCACCATTGGCATTCATGGAGAAAACTGCCTGTTTTACTTCATCATTAGAAGGCAAATTGGTCAGCATGTTGTTGTCTTCTGCAGTAACAAGCTTTGGAATGACCTGCTCAATCAACAAATTGTGGGATGTTTGATTTTCAGAGGCAAACAAATCAGTAAAATAATTGAGAGCATGTTGTTGTATTTCTTCTCTTTTTTCAAGAATGAGATAATCTTTCTTGAGTAAATTAATACAATTCTTTGCTTGACGAATTTTGGTAACCTTGTGAAAAAAGGAAGTGTTTCTATCTCCCATCATATGCCAGTTCAGAGATGATTTTTCCTGCCAGAAAAGCTCTTGAAAATTCAGAGCTGTTTCCAGCTCTGTTTGGGCTTCTTTTTCTTGATCAATAAGGGAGTCGGAGTATCCCATCAGGTTTATCTCAGATTGGATTCGGTCAGTTTTCAGCATGGCCTCTTCCACTCTTTTGTGAACATTACCAAAATCATCTTTGTTCCAAAGACGGAGTCTATTCTTGAGTAATTTCAATTTCTGAGTTAGAATGTACATAGGACATCCCAGAATAGGAGATTCCCAAACTTCAAAAATTATTCTAGAGCAATCATGGTGATTGGACCACATCTTCATGAATTTGAACTAAGGCTTGAAAACACCCTCATCCTTCAAAAGGGATAAAAGGAGGGGGTGATGGTCTGACTTGTGCTTTGTTAGAGTGCAGCAAGATAAGTTATTCCAGAAAGAAAAGCCTAAGTCATTGCATAAAGCACGGTTCAGTCTCATATCTATCCGAGCTTTACCATGCCTCCCATTAGACCGGGTATAGGTCATGCCACGCGTCCTTAGATGAGTAAGATTACAAGAATTTGACCAATTCCTAAAATCATCACAAGAGATTTGGGATGGGAGACATCCTCCACGTTTTTCCTAAGCACCTAGAACAGCATTGAAATCACCAATGCAGAACCAAGGTCCCTTTTGAGAAAGTTGAAGGTTGGCTAGCTCAATCCAAAGCTGGCGGCGAAGGATGTGATTAGTGTAGGCATACACAGCTGATCCATTACAATTGAGTGATTATGAGAAAAGGAAAAACTGACTTGCTGATTTGAAGAAGCAATTACAGTTGGATTAATCGAGCACAGGCACCAGAGATTCGGGATATTATTCTGTCTGGAATTCACTGCAAAGGGTCTCAACCCAAGTTTGGACCAAAAGGAAGAAGGAATCTTATCTAGACGAATCCAAGGCTCTGCTATGAAAGCCAAGTTTGGATTGTAAAGGCCGCAAAGCTTTTTGAGTATCTGTCTTGTAGCAAGATTTCCGATGCCCCTAAGGTTCCAGTAAAGAACCTTCATTGAGCATAATTTGAAGATCCACCCCTTGAGCGGGGTCTGAGATTAATTTTTTCTTGGGGTTGCTTCCCTGCCTTTTTCAGTTTCTTTTTTTGGGACTTGGAGAGAACTAGGTGGAAATCTTGAGAATTGCCACCCTCCTCCTCCAAATTATCCGAGATTGACAGTTCATCCTCTGAATGATTAGAGTTCTCCTCAACTGTATCTGCCCAAAACTTGGACAAAGTTCTGATGTCCTTTTGGGCTTGTGGCTGCAAATCATGTTCTGAAAGTGAAACATCATTGGAAGGTCTAGCTGCTGCAACCGTATCAACTGCAGTGCCCTGTATATCTATAACAATAGTGCCAGGGTTTGTTAAAACAACTGTATCATTCGATTCTCCATTTACCTCAGGAAGGGGTTGTCGTTCTGGCTCAAAGATTTGCTCCTGATCAAAGTTAGCTTGAGTGGCATGTTCTGGGGACTTTTGACAAACATCTGTAGGGTCAGTTTGATCCTGCAGAACTTTTGGTCCACTTGCAGGAATAACATGTTCAGTTGAGTTCCCCGAAGTAGGAATTTGAATACCAAAGTGTACAAGATGCTTTCCAGAGTTTGGTTTTTGATTCTGATTTAGATTCTTTTTCTTACAATGCTCCAAATCATGTCCAACCGAACCACAGAAAGAGCAAAAAGGGGGAAGCTTCTCATATTGTACGCCCACAAAGAATGCAAATGATTCTCTCTCCACCAAAATCTCATAAGGAAGTTTCGCTGAGAGATCAAGGTCTACAAGGATTCTTGCAAAATGCCCCATTGTTCTGTTTTTGGTAGCCTCATCAAGAACAATTGGTGTTCCTACCCCATTGGCGATTTCAAACAAAATCTTTGGCCTCCAGTATTCTTGAGGGAGATTGAAGATTTTAATCCATATCTGGGCATGAGTGTGTCTCATATTGTGTGGGTTAAAGTCAGAACTCCATTGAGAGAAACGTAGCACACCTGGCTGAAGATTCCAGGAACCCACTGTCCAGACACTTCTCAAATCTTCCAAAGAGGAGAAGACGAATTCAAAGTAACCTTTCCCTAAAGGAATCAGCTTCCATTTACCAATTGGCTTCCATTGCTTCGACAGCTTCTCCCTTAGCTCAAGAGAAGTAACAGGCTTGGAACCTTTGGGCAAAATTAAGCGGCCATGAAGGTTGTTTTTGCAGCTCTGTAGCCCTTGCTGGTACTCATCCTCTGAAATTTTGATTGAGATGGCATCTCCTTTGACACAAGGTTTTGGGAGTTGGCTCAAAGGAATGTCACAAGAGTTGGATAAAGCTTGGACAAAGGATTTAGGAGTGGAGTCAGAGGGTTTAGGTGAGACAGTGGGCCTTGAGGGTTCTTCTATAGGAGAAAGGAAAGTCCATGGGCAAACAGCGGCAGAGGCCGCCATGAGGAGACAACGCAAGTACCGATTCTGCCGGTTCACTGCTGTTGGAATTAGTGCATATTTGGTGCCTATAAAATGGTTCCTCCAACTTCAACATTTTTCACACTTGGCATTTGAAGTATTATACTATTATCAATTTTTCACACTTTCCAGTATTATTATATACTATGGCCACTCTCTCACCAAGGTTCATCTCTCTCAGTCCATTTTCCCTCCAAAATTGATTCTTTGCTAACAAAATTTCCTTTGCAGAAACCCTGCTAGTCCTTCCATTGCCTCTATCGAATGCCTCTACAACTCGGTATCCACTTCATCTACAAAACCCTTACACTTTCCCACACTATGTTTACATGCCTAAACCATGGCTTTGTTTTTTTTGTTTTGGTTTGTTTTGGATTGTTATTTGTGTGAAACAATGGTTGAATTAATGTGCTGATGTGGTTTGCAGATAATGGAAGCCATGAACAAAGAATATGACGAGAACCGTCTTGACTATGAGGATGAAGAAGAAAAAGACCCTGAAGATGTAGGAAATAAAGTCAATGGTGAAACTCCAAAGAAGTGAGTTAGTTGGATATTGTTTATAGTAGTACACTTGTTTGATTCTCTGATAATATCAGGAAATTGAATAAATGTGCTTTTGTGTTAAAATTTGAAATTTTTATTATATATGATATAAGATATATTGTTTACACATGATTTTTGCATTTTTTAAGGGGTAAGATTGCTTTGCTCTTTTATGGGGTTAAATTGTATGAGAGAAATTTTAAATGAAGTTAGAAGAATCAAGCTTTTGTGTTTCTTATTTTCTGGAAATCGGTGGAATGGAAGTAGGTATTGTGTTATTTCTTGTGATCTTTTGATGTTGAATGCTCTTTTTGATTTTTGGCAGGAGCTATGTTGGGATTCACAGTTCAGGATTTAGAGACTTTTTGTTGAAGCCAGAGCTTCTTCGGGCTATAATGGACTCTGGATTTGAGCATCCATCTGAAGGCAAATTATTTGCATCCTTATTTATAATAATTGTTATTGGATTTTTTTTTTTTTGGTAGGGATGATCAAGGGTTGGGTTGACTCGAACCAATCGGGTTAGGTATCGGGGTTTTAAAATTGTGCACCTGATCCAACCCACCTGACCTGATCATAAAAAGCTTAATATTTAATTACTCTTGATTTTTGTTTTTATTTATTTATTTATTCTTTTTTAAATCTAACTTTTGAGACTAAATAAATATTTTCTTTCAATTTTTATCATTTTTAGTGTTTTTCCCTTTTTTGTTCCTAATTTTTCCCTTTTTCCAATTTTTATTTTTTTAATTGGTGTCACCTAAACACTCAATCCAATCCAACCCAATTGAAAATGAACAAATATGATCTAACCTAACCAGATCATTCTTGATCAGTTTGGATCCAAAATTTTCCTAAACATAACCCAATCCAACTTCTGTTCACCTCTAATTTTTTGTCTAAAATAAAATTGTTTGACCTTTGAAGTACATGAAATTATTACATGGTCCCAGCTCACCTTTGAAGTACAATCTTAGTTTTTTTTAAAAATCCCGTATTTCGTACCCCATATTGAACTTGTATTTATGCAGCATAGTTTTTGACACTTGTTTTTTTTTTTTTTTTTTCACCCTTCATTTTCACTTGTTTTTTAGCTTTAAAAGTTTGGTTTGGTGAAAAACACACCTTTGTGAAACATTCCTTTCTTTAATTCCTTCCCAGGTCCCCAAGTAGGGATCCCTTGTTCACCACTCTTGTGTGGTGCCTTCCTTAGGCCTTGGCAGGATCTAGTACCCCATTAAGTGTTTGTCTTTGGAACTTCCCAAGCCGTTTTTCCTTTCCATCCTTGTCATGAGATTGGTTAATTTTCATGTCTTCTAGTTATCCATCTTATAGTGGTATTTGTTTGATGCTATTTTATAAAATTCATAATTTTGTTGATTTTGCAATTTTTATTTTACAAGAAATATTTTATCACAATTTTGTTTTGGAGAACTATTATGCTTTAGTAACTTTATCAAATCAAATATAAAGTCACAAAAAGGTTTTGTTTTACTTACGACTGATTCCTTCAACCTCTGTTTATTTTTATTTTTTGTTCATCACCAGTGCAACATGAGTGCATACCTCAAGCAATCCTTGGAATCGATATCGTTTGTCAGGCTAAATCTGGATTGGGAAAAACTGCTATATATCTCAACTTTGCAGCAGATTGACCCTGTTGCAGGGCAAGTTTTTGCTCTTGTGCTATGTCATACAAGGGAATTAGCATACCAGGTATTTATTTAGGCTTAGCATATGAAAGATTATGGAACTTTCTATTGTATTAGCTTTTGATTTAAGATATATGTGCAATCTCTTTCATGTAGATATGCCATGAGTTTGAGAGGTTCACCAAATACTTGACTGATCTTAAGGTTGCTGTCTTTTATGGTGGCATCAACATTAAAGTTCACAAGAAACTCCTAAAAAATGAATGCCCTAATATTGTTGTTGGTACACCTGGAAGAATACTAGGATTGGCTAGGGATAAGGACCTTTCTTTGAAGAATGTTAGGCATTTCATTTTAGATGAATGTGATAAGATGTTGGAATCTCTGGGTACGTTCAATTTCAAAATAGTCATTCTTATAACTTACATCATACTTTTGGACTTCCTATGATTTTAATTTGGTTTTCGTTGTTTTCATCATGAATTCTACAGACATGAGAAAAGATGTGCAACAAATTTTCAAGATGACTCCTTATGATAAGCAAGTTATGATGTTTTTTGCAACAATCAGCAAGGAAATTCGCCTAGTCTACAAAAAATTTATGAAAGATGTAATGTCCCATGGCCAGTGTACTACTAATTAGAAGTCTTTTTTTTCCTTAATATGCGCGTTGCCTGAGAGCATTTACATATTTAGATTGTTGTGGTATCATCAAAAATTACTTTTAATGATATGGGTTCAGTTTGGATAGTGCCTTTGTTTTTTTTTTAGCCAATTTTATGGAAACAACTTATGGGAAGGAGTGTGGTTGGGTGGCTGTAGCTAGGGATAGAAGATTTTATTGGGAATGTTTTAGGATATTTCTTGGTTAAGGTTGTATGCTTTCTCATTCTATACATTCCCTTTTTTTGCTTCACATTGGAAATTAGTTTGGTCTTCAAAAGCAGACATGTCTAATATGTTTTTTTACAACTTATTCTCTATTTTTCATAGTTGAAGGGGGAGGGTTGTTAGTGTATTTTGGGAATCTTGTTGCTAGTGTTCTTAGTGTTAGTGTCACATGGTGTGACTTAAAAAAGTATATGCAAGGAGACAAAATTAATTCACCAGAATTGTAATTCAAGGATCCACATCCATCATTGATTTCATTTTGGATTCCATTATCATGAGGAAGGATCCTAATATTATTTACCATGTCATTGTTCCTTTCAGCCAATCGAAATTTATGTTGACGATGAAGCGAAGTTGACTCTTCATGGACTAGTACAGGTAGGCCTTTTACAAATTACATTATTTACTCATTCATGTTTCCTTAAATAATTGGTAAGTTGTTTGGTATGTGGCTTATGTTGATTATTGAAATGGGAGCACTACATCAAATTGAAAGAGGAAGAGAAGAACAGGAAGTTGAGTGACCTTTTGGATGCATTGGACTTCAATCAAATTGTTATCTTTGTGAAAAGTGTTAGTAGAGCAAAAAAGCTACACAAACCTTTCAGACAAAACAACTTTCCAACTGTATGCATTCATTCTAGAATGTCTCAAGAAGAAAGGTATGTATTATGTGGTATGAATGTATGCGAACAAATTTATCTTCATTGATTTATAATTGATGATTCAATAGTCTATAATTTTGTTTTCCTACAAATATGCTTTTGTTTGTATTGCTCATTGATGGTAGCCTTTTGTTTTTCATTGTATCATTAAAGTAGGTTAATCATTAGGTTGTTTTCTTTTTTGTCTTGTTAATGTTGATTTTTGTAGCAAAAGAAAAATTGTGTACACTGGTAAATTGTCTGGTCTTCATTACTGGCTTTTGTATAGGTTAAAGCATTATAAAGGTTTTAAGGAGGGTCATACAAGAATTCTTGTGGCAACAGATTTGGTTGGGAGGGGTATTGATATTGAACGTGTGAATATAGTTATAAACTATGACATGCCTGATTCCGCAAATACATACTTGCATAGGGTATGATTAGATACTCTTTTTTTTTTTTTTAAATTTTAACAATAAAATTTGTTGGCTTAAATACATTTTTAGCCATTGCAATTTAGAGATTTTTTGCTTTTTGTCCTTGCAAAAAAAATTTGGTTTTAGTCCTTGCAAATTATGTTTCTTTTATTTTTCGTCCTTAAAACAGTTTAGATAGCACTTTGAATAGTGAAAAAAGTGTTTTGAATAGTAAAAAAAGTGCTATCTAAACCACTTTAAGGTCAAAAAATAAAAGAAACATAATTTACAAGGACTAAAACCAAATTTTTTTTTGCAAGGACGAAAAACAAAAAACTCTAAATTGTAAGGACTAAAAAGGTATTTAAACCAATTTTGTTTTTATGCCCCTCTATTCTAGTCTAGTACCATCTAATTGTCATTTCTTTTTTGTTGAAATTTCTAAACAGGTTGGTCGAGCAGGAAGATTTGGAACCAAAGGCCTTGCAATTGCATTTGTTTCATCTTCGACTGATGTTGATGTTCTCAACAATGTAAGAAACTCGAGCTTTTTTTTATGTCACTATTTATTCAATGCTTGACACTATTTTAAAAAAAGTAGCCACCATAGTGCTATGGTGTAGTGGAATTTACTCAACACCACCATAAGAGATTTATGGAATTATTTTGAGTCAATGGTGGTGGTGCTATGGCAGATGACTTCCCTCTTTAGTGGTATTTTGGAGTTTTGTCCAAAATTATTTTGAAATTGAGTTTAACTAGTCTGCTTTGTTAACTCTATTCCCTAATGACTTTTTCCTTGCTTTTAGTTATAGGCTTTGTGTCTCACCCTTTTTGTTTTCTTGTGAACAAAAACAGGCTTCTGATGATCCATCACTCAACTTACCTAATACCAAGAAACCTCAAAGTCCCAAATAGCTTACTATCATATTTAATCATAAAAAATGACTGAAACCCCCATGGATACTCACTATTGAAATATCCACACTCTGCATTACCCATTAACCCACATCATTCTTTTAGATCCCTAATTTACCTTAGCATCACAACCTACTCAAGCATCTAGTCTACAACACCTAAGATTTATTTTCCTACTTGCTTTACCTGATTTAAAGTGATCACAATTGAAGTAGTGTGTGTATTGCTAGTATTCCTCACAAAAGTATCATCCCAAGCTTCATCAAGAGCTGGAAATAAGTTAGCTTTTTTTTTAATCATATTATGTGTGTCTTGGATGTTTAGTAGGATGTTAATATATATAATGGTCATGTGTCCATAATTTACTGGAATACCTTCCATGCTCAACTTTTGGTTGCTATGATTGTTCATTTATAATGCTGATGTTGGGTCAATTATCATTATTCACTTTGTCATGTATTTCAGGTTCAATCCAAGTTTGAAGTGGATATAAAGCAGCTTCCCGAGCGGGTTGATTCACATACCTACAGTATGTTTTCCTTGTCCATAATTTCATTTATTGTAATGATTTATAATTTGTGTTAGTTTAATATCATACTTTGGTTAGATCCTTTCACTATGTTACTTTTTTAGGCATCATCTATGGTAGATTGATTTCTTTTATATATAACTTAAAAGGACATTTGCAGGCTACTTCTTTAGGTGTGCCAAGCTACTTACCGTTGTGGAAATTTCAAGTTAAAATTTATTTATTTTTCTTACTAGCAACAGTAACCATTTTTTATTTCAAATCTTACAAAAATTGCGTCTAATTTTGCTTTTGCTCTTGGCTTTTTTTTTCTTTCCTCCTCAGGAATTATATATTTGTTGGTATTGGATTCCTTAGTTGTTACCATCCTATGCATTTTCTTCTTAGCTGCAACATACAATTTTTTTCGTGTCCATTAATAACTTGTTGTCAAGAGGCAATATTTATTTTTTATTTATTTTTCTTCATATCTTCAATAATATTCATGTGTTATTAGATAGTGTTTTGATGTTTTTTATTATATTGTGTTTTGCTACCTAGTTTTTTCTGTTCAAGATATATTCACATTTCCAGTGTCATTATTGTTTTACCTCTTTTTTGGGCCTTGTTTTATTTTATTTTATGTTGTTGCTTTCAAGTATTTTTACATGATTTCCTCTAATTGGTTTTTTTTTTTTTTTTTTGCAGTGCAACTGTAGGAAGGTTGGGGGACAATGCTTCAATTACTTGGATGGTTTAGGGGACAATACTTCAAATACTTCAACAACAAATTCATTATGCAATTGTCAAGTCCTTGTAGTTTTATAGATTGTTGAGGCCATTTTATTGCTAGAGTGGTATATCAGTATTATGATTTTGTGGTATGAAATGACTTATCAATTTATGGATATTTATTTATTGTATTATGGATTTATGATCTTGTTACAATTTAATAAATTGGGAGGTTAATATCATGGTTGGGTGAAATTGCTTCTTCTTCTTCTTCTCTTTTTTTTTTTTTGTGCCATGGTATCCACATTTCAATATTTGATATTTGCGCTATGGTATTTGTGGAGTGTAGTCAACTAGGGAATAGAGCACAATGGGATCTAACTTTTGCAATGCATATATTATATTGTATTACTCCTATTTAATCCTAAAACCAACAACAAACGAAACAGTCTTACCACTCCAAGTGAGGTCAGCTACATGGATCTCATGATGCCATTCGGTTTGATTAAAGACAAAAGTTTTAATGATGTTTATCATGAGATCTCTCTTGATCATTCCTCTAATGTTCTTCTTAGTTTCCTCTTTCTCTTTATAGGATAAAAATCATACAATTTACTCTTTTCATTGCACTTCTTGGGACTTTTTTTTAACATGTCCTAACTACCTTGATTAGTTTTCCATTATTTTTTCTTCAATCGGTTTTACATGAAACTATCTTCGTTTCATTTCACATCTTGTCTTGTCTTGTATGACCAATTTAACATTTTCATTTCTATTACTTTGACCTTTATCTCTTGTTTCTCTTTTAAAGCTAAACATTCACTACTATAGAGTATAGCTACTTATATATTAGTATGATAAAACTTGCCTTTGAGCTTTGAGTTTAGTAGGTATTTTGCAGAAAAAAATAATCCTTGGTGCCTTTTTCATTTTAGTCATCTGACTTGTATCTTGTGTGTGATATCCTTATTAATTTTCCTATCATTTTATAGTATTAATTCTGGCATGCGCAACAATCTAGACATCAACATCATGCGATTTCTTGAATCTACGATTCTTCATTCTTCAGATCTGGATGGAATTTTTTTCTTCCATTTGAGTGAACTTTCTACTTTCATTTCAAAAATACTCATTGCTTGGGAGTTGCCCTTGTTGATTTTCATTTTTCACTACATTCCTAGATGCATGCATCAATTTGCCAGCCTACAATTTGTGATAATTTAGATTCGAGATTATTCTATTACCTTCTATAAGGTAAAGCAAAATTGAAAGCATTTATTTTAAAATCCTACACATTCCAGGTTATTCATTCAGCCCGAGCAAATGCCTCATGGGTTAGATCCATAATGTGACATTGTTGGTAATATTTTTGAAGTTCATAATAATTATTAGAAGTGAAAATGTTTTGTCACATGATTTACGATAGAATATTATGACATTAATTAGTCCATGTATAAACGTGGCACTATCACTGTGGTTGAGATAGTGGAGGTTGTAGGCTGGCAAGAGTGTTGAATTGAGACCATGGCAGTGGAGGAGAAAAAATATGGTGTGGAGGGTCCATCATAACGATGTGGAATTGAGACTATTCCAAAAGTTATAAATTGTGGTGTACTGTGGACCACCTATGAAGGTGGTCCATGTTAACCTCTGTCTTTTATTTATGCCTTTTAAAATGAACATTAAGAATCAATACCCTATGATATGCAGTAAGGCTCTCAAACTCTTTTATCAGAACTTTTTCTAAAAAGAAAGCAATTTTTGACCTTAAGCTACCACTCTTATAAGTGATTGGTTGTTCCTCTCATTTTTTGAAACAAATGTTCATAATCTTGAAACCATAAGTTATAGATAAATAAAAATAAAGAATAGATTGTCCTTCCTTATTTAGCTATCCAAAACCAAAACCAACATGAGTTCCTATAACTTGTCTTGCCTCACTACCAACATGTCCATTTATATCTATACCTCGGTGAATCTTTTCCTTTTGTGGAACGCATTGAACCAACTCCTCTTAATCTTTCAAATACTTTTCTTTCACAAGTGCTTTCAATCCTACTTGTGGTGCATAAGTATTTATGATATTGATGGTCTCCTGTGTAACCATTAATTTTAAGGTTAAAATTTTGTCCCTAATTCTTTTTACATTTGCCACACTTTCTTTCCAATAATTGTCCACAACCATTCTTTCCTCTAACTCTCCATGACATAACTCTCCTTGTATGTCAATGTTTAATGATGTAGTCTCAAGCTCTTTAGCTTTTTCTCCAACCCATTTAGGCTTTTGTAGGCAAATAATGTTAAAAAATATGGGACATCAGGTGAGCATGATAATAATAACCCTAGCCATAATTCCCATAATTCAGATGCAACTATGAAAGAAATTACGATAATTATGGGAAAGAAAATATGTATGGAGAATGAATTGTTGTTATAAAAGGTAAGAGAATAAATAAAGGAAACACGACATTGGGGAAATAAGGGAGATAATAATAATACGGATAATGGGCACAAGATTAACAAGGTTGATAATGTAGGGACAAATAAATGTAAAGTATTGCAAATTTTTATGAAAAGAAATAATGAGGTGGGACCCTTAAGACTAGTATGGAAAAGAAGGAGAATCGCGAGATGGCAAATTATGGTAAAAGGGCACAAAAGACTTATGACGAATTTTAGGCCAATTCAAAAAAACATTGTACCTCTTAAAGGTGAGAATGTGCGCCCGGGTTTAATTAAAAAAAAAAAAAAAAAACAGACTTGCAGGTAGGGAGATTGACGTGCTGCACCAACGAATTTGAATATGGTTAACATGTCTGCAAAAAGTGTTCATGGATCGAATTTAGCAGCGGAAAATGAAGTCCAGTAATATGATGCTTACATATGGAATTCAAACATCCATGCCAATGGATGTTATTTCCCTTAACTGGCTTAGGTTTCATAAGGAGGATAAACTGCCAGATTGAAACATCGGCATAGGGGATTGAAATGGAAGGAGAGAGCCCAATAGTTGAAGCTAACAGAGGGGAAGGTAAAGATGTAATGGAGGAAAATAATACGGTTGAATTTGTTTCTCTAACTCTGATAATGGTGATGGGGTGTAAAGAATTCTTAGTGTTATTTGAAATGTGTGTGGCTTTGCTAATAAGAAGAGTTTATCATAAACATGGGTTAGTGTGATACAACCAAATTTGGTTTTCCTACATGAGACACATACTCCTTTTGTTTCTTTTTGGAATAAAGAAGGGTATGTTATGGAGGCTCGGCATGTTGGTGGTATCTAGATGGTACAAAGGTTGGAGGCTCTTATGCTTTCTAGGTGTGTGATTCTATATTGTAGTGCATAACTCTTAAGATTATGTCACGGGGTAACTCGTGGATGTGTTCAAGAGTGTATATATGCTAGCCCTATCTTCTCTACAAGATGTATGCTTTAGGATTATTTAGTGTAAGTTCAGAGGAGAGTTTTCCTTTCCTAGGCCCTTTAGAAGACTTTAATGACTTTCTCCTCCCGTCAGAGCAAATGGATGGTGTATTCTCAAGGTGTAGAGTAGATAGATTTGTTGTGTGTTTGAATAATTATGACCTCATTGACATAAGTTTCTTTCCATTGAAATTCACTTGGCATAAAAGTTTGTGGGAGGCCTGATGATATGAAAAAGGTTGGTTAAAAGGGTGTGTGACTAACAATAGTGGTTGAGATTCCCAAAAGCTACTGTGGAACATCTAGTGAGAAGGAATTTTGATCATTATCCCTTACTTGTCATATGTAGTTATGTATTCTAGAGTAGCAAGGCCATTTGGTTTACAGGTTGTATGATGTATGCATGAAGGGTATAATTGTTTACCATTTGGTTTACAAGCAAATAATTGTTTACCATTGTCGCTACAGAATGTAACAGAAACATCTCCCACTTTTAATGAAGAGGTGTTTGGTAATATTTTTGCTAAGAAAAGGGAGATAGAGGCCAGACTCCGAGGTAGCCAAATGACTATAAGAAATGTTGATTCTACTAATACGATTGTAGAAAGAGCTTCTTCAAGAGAATGAGTGTAACGCCCCTTTTTGGGGCTCACTTATCCATATATAATTAACTAATTAGACAAAAGGCGTTAAATGTCATTGCAGAAAACATCAATTTTTAAAACTTATTTTCGACGAATAAAAGCATAGTTAAAGACGTAGTTCATAGTAATAGAACGCATAAGAAATTTTTTTTTCTTAGTTCAAAATGACACACATACATTTAACGCATAAGTCTAAAATTGCGTAGTCTTATTAATTCATATGGCGATACAAGTGTATATAAAATCAAACATAATGAAATTACAATATAATTAAACCATACACATAAATTTCTGAATAAACCTCGCATTAACATAAATAAAGCCAGTTCAAAGTATTGTTTCGGGATCCACTTTAGTTACCATATACAGCCCATGGGTATAAAGTAAAAGTATTTCAAAATGTGGAAATAGATAACAATAAGTACAAAATGTCTGAACTAAGCTACCCTCCCATGAATACATCAAGAAAGAAAAAACTAATATAGAGCAGTTGCCTATTCCCTAGTATACCTTGGCTATACAGACAAAAAAACTACCCATCCTAACCCAAGAGGAATCCGTAGAAGTATTCTCCTCCTCAATATCCTCATCATCCTCAACAGTAGCAAGAGTCACACTCCAGTCAATGAGGCATCCTGACAACAAGAAGCCTATCATAGTAACAGGGTCGAAAGGAGGATAGGCAGACTCAGGAAGAACCAATGTTGTGAAAATCGGACCGGTCATCGACCCAGTCGAGGCACTGGGTTGATGGGTCAGTGATCGAACCGGTGGGTTACTAATTGACCCGATTTGACCGGGTATATATTAAAAAATTAAAAATATATATAATATAGCAAAAAAAATGCGATCAATCCATAATTCATACTCTAAAATTAAAATCAATCATGATCAAACTATAAATATTACATAATCATTTATTAATATAAATTATTTTGTTGGATATTATCATTAAATTACTAAAGAAACTCGTTATTTTTCACGGCTAAGTATAAAAGTTGTCAAAGGATCATTAGCAAGTATGGTGAAGATGTATAAAATACATAAATATTAAATCATATCAAGATCAAGATAATAATAATTAGTTATTATATATTATTGTCAACATCAAAATAATATTATAGGAACATATTATTATATACTATTAAGCAATTAGCTATTAACAATTTAATTAAAATGTTATAGGAGCATATTATTATATTATACTATTTAGCAATTAACTTTTGCCATTGATTTCAAATGGTACTATGGAAAGAATTCCAAATAACTACATTGTTTACAAGAATTGTAAAAAAAAAAAAAAAAAAACTTAGCTGAACCGGGTCAACCGGGTTTGGGTCACCGAGTTTTTGCCAAACCGGGCTGATCCGGGTCAAACCGAGTCGATTGCATATCCAGTCCGATAGCTCAACCAGACCGGTCAGGTCACCGGTTCCCAATCGAATCTGTCCGACCGGCCGGTCTGGTCCATTTTTTATAACTATGGGAAGAACACTTTGTGGTGACAAAGTGTCAGAATGTTGCACTGTAGTCTCCATCTCCGCATCGGGTATAGTTGATCCAGATGATGGCAAAGAAGCTAAGGGAGGCATAGGAACTTTAACATACCCAGGAGCATAATCATGAGTCAAAATCACGTGTAGTTCCGCTGGCACTAGTGGAGTAGCTGGTATAAAATGAAACTACACCTCCCTAGTGGAGTAGCTGGTATAAAAAGAAACTACACCTCCCTATGGAAGGTATCCTCCTTATTGAGAGGATTATATGCCCAATAACCATTAAGCGTCTTGATCACTAGGTGAAACATCGGTTGCCTCCTTTGGTCCATCCTCATCTAAAAAAATGTAAATTTAAAAGGTGAATTTGTTGGGATTTCAAGGTCTATAATTTTAAAATTTTCTAAAAGGACCCTGAGCGGAAGAATCCCATCCCGTGGACCACCCATTACAATAACTAAGGTTTAGAGATTACCTTTGTAGCGCGCTTTCAACCTGAATAGAGTTCCTTCTTGATCACCAAGCATAGAAGAGTACAACGCCTCTACTCAGTCCACACTAGTAACAATCAGAGCGGGGTCTCGGTGCTAGCCAATGGTAGACGCGTAGGGGATTTAGAGAGAGCTCACAAAAACGTGCTTTTCTCATGTGTCAATTGTGAGGTATGCACCTCTTTATATAGAAACATGAGCTCTATCTTAATCCCATAAAATATCTTATCAAATTTCATTTGATCTTATCAAATCTTATTTTATTAGATATATATCTCATCAAATCTTATTTGATTAGATATACAGATAATTATCTTATCAAATCTTATTTGATTAGATAATTACCTTATCAAATCTCATTTGATTTAGATAATTGATTAAATCATATCTAATTAATTATCTTATCTTTTTGCGTCTTATTTAATTGAATCTCATTTGATTAAACATGTTGATTAATTAATTAAATCACATTTTATTAATTAATCATGAACTAAATTAAATCACATTTAATTTATTCATCTGCCCCAATTAATTACTCTATGCGTGTGACCCTATAGGCTCCCACTAAACTAGCAATAACATTATCTCTATAATATTATAGACAGTGATTGGCATCTAGCAATGCATCGCTGCCACCTAGCCTATGAGATAATCGGTGATCCGATTTCAACCTTTATGACAACCATTTCCACCGTGTAGTCCTTGTCCCTTCATCCGAATGTCTCGATTGAACACGAGGCATAAGAGTGTCATCCTTGTTAAGTCCAATCGTTTATTTCTCGATACCCAAGTAGACGTTTAATTACAAATAGACTCAATATCTCATATCAGTCCATTTGCGCATGGCCATGCATATTGTACGTCTTACTCTATCAAGAGGCCTATAGACATAACTCCTGTTATGTAGGAGGGACGAATCCTATCTACATCACTCACATTCCTCAACATGATTCATTGCATGCCCAAGTACTACCTTTATAATCATCCTATTACGGATGACGTTTGATAGCATTAAAACATACAACTCCTACATGTAGGAATCGTAGTGACTTCAAGTCGAAGGACTACTATCACCTTATGGTTGCCATGCGAAGCGCTTATGACACTTATATAACTATTATGAAGCCTTCTCATAGTGCATCTGTCTAGTATAAATATTACTCCTAATATTTATACCTGTGGGCTAGCCTGATATTCCATATCCATGACCTGTGAGATGCAGTCATCAAGCTACTCACAGAATAGTCTTGATGCATCATTGTCATCCTGGTTAACAATGATACTCGACTACACACACTTTAAGAATCGCGTTCTATCATTCAATGAATCTTACATCATCGAATAGCCCGCCTATTCTAAGGATGTTACCATATTATATAACAAATAATATAGTAACTGAAATGCCTAATATATAAATCAAAGTCATAATACAAATATAGTCTAAAATGGATTGGCCAATAGGGCCAACTTCAACAATCTCCCACTAGCACTAGAGCCAATAGGTATACACCTAATTAGGGATGGCAAAGTGTACCCGGACCCTACAGGTACCCGCAAAAATATCCGCAAGCAGGTCGGGTAAATACCTGCTTATTGGGGCTGGGGCCGGGGCTGGGTATTTACCCGCAATTTTTTGCGAGGTGCGGGTACGGGTACGGGTACGGGTACTATAGTACCCGCCCCGCCCCACCCCGCACCTATCATATATATATAATTAAAATAACTTAAATAAATAATTATGTTATATATATACTTTTTTGTAAAAAAATAATTTTATATTTTCCATAAACTAACACTAATAGTAAAAGATTTATGTTATAACTTACAATAATTTTATATTTTATATTTTTAATATTATGTGTGAATGCTTTTAATGTTAATTTTGAATTATTTAAGCTTGAATTTTCAATTTATTTGTAATAATTTTTTAATTAATATTTTTATAGCTTAAATGCAATTTTGGTTCATCTATTTTGCATAATCCGCAATTTTGGTCCCCCTATTTTAAAATAGAGACGTTTAGTCTCCCAATTTTCTAAAATATGTAATTTTGGTTCTTCCATCAAATTGAAAGCGTTGACTGTTAAGAGATTAACGCTAACCTTAATGTGGTCCAAATATAATGACGTGACACGAGATTATTTATTTAGTTTTTAATTATTTTAAATACTGAGTAGAATAATTGATGAAAAATATATTTTATAAAAAGGTAATATCATTTATTTGACTACGATGTGTCATGTATTTCAACAATGTAGAACTAATTTAAAATAAATGATTAAGACTTGTGATTTCTATTTTAGGACTCACGATTACCCCAACCATTAAAATCGACGTAACATGTGTTTTAGTGACGTAGATAAACAAATAATTAGTACTCATTATTTAAAATAATTAAAAAATAAATAAATAATCTCGTGTCACATCACTATATTTGGGCCACGTCAAGGTCAACATTAATCTTTTAACTGTCAATGCTTTCAATTTGATGAAAGGACCAAAATTACGGATTTTACAAAATTGGGAGACTAAATATCTCTATAGAGGGACCAAGATTGTTGATTGTGCAAAATAGGAGGACTAAATGTCTCTATTTTAAAATAGGATGACTAAAATTGCGGATTGTGCAAAATAGGGAGATCAAAATTACATTTAAGCCTATTTTTTATTGATTTATTAACTTCATACATAAGTAAAGTGCGGGTAGTGGGTGCAGGTATGGGTATATAGGTACCCAGCGGGTACGGGGATGGGGATTAAAGTTGCTACCCGCGCGGGTATGGGGCCGGGTACGGGTATTTTTTTTAAACGCGGGTATGGGGACGGGTACTATAGGACCCTACCCAGACCCTACCCATTGCCATCCCTAAACCTAATACCCATTGATCTAGTGTGCACATTATGCTTCTGCTAAGCAAGGTGCCCAATAAGTGGGTCAACAACATTCTCTAATGTTGGCTCTCTGCATATCTCTCGAATGAGATGGAAATGTCTAAGTATAAGGGTTCGGATCGCTGGTGAGATCTAGGTTCCTTAGCCTGCGCGATTACTCCATTGTTATCACAATAGAGGTCAATCGGGTCTGCGATACTAGGAACGATGCCAAGTTTGTCAATGAACTTCCTGATCCAAACAACCTCCTCAGTTGTACCAAAGACAACTATATACTTAGTTTTTGTAGTAGAATCAATTATTGTCTCTCGCTTGGAACTCTTCCAACTTACAACGTCACCATTCAAGCAAAACACAAACCCTAACTGCAATCGAGAGTCATCCCTATTGGTTTGGAAGCTAGCATCGACGTAACTCTTTACAACGAGTTCTTCCTCATCTCTATATGTCAAGAATAAATCCTTAGTTCTTCGCAAGTACCTTAGGATATTCTTGACGGCAGTCCAGTGACCTTCACCAAGATCAAATTGGTATCTGCTCGTCATGCTCAAAGCATATGAGACATCCGGTTGAGTACACTCATGGCGTACATGACAGATCCTATTGTTGAAGCATATGGAATCTTACTCATGTGTTCCCTTTCATCTGATGTAGTAGGGTACTATCCCTTGGACAAGTATACACCATATGACATTTGCTAGAAACCCTTCTTGGAATCATACACATTAAAGCGCCTTAGCACTTTGTCCATATATGTACTCTGACTAAGGCCAAGCAGTCTCAGTGACCTATCTCTATAGATCCTGATTCCCAGTACATAGGACGTTTCGCCTAAGTCTTTCATCGAGAAACAACTCCTCAACCATGTCTTAACATGTTGCAGTGTCAGGATATCATTTCTGATTAGTAGTATGCCATCCACACAGAAGACCAAAAAAATGATTGCAGTCCCACTAACCTCCTTGTAGACACAAGGCTCATCATCATTCTTGATGAATCCAAATTGTCTCATAGTCTCATCAAAACGAAGATTCCAGGTTCTAGAAGTTTGCTTTAATCCCTAAATGGATCTTTGTAACTTGCATACCTTCTGAGCTTCCTTTGGATCAACAAAACCCTTAAGCTGTGTCATGTACACATCCTCGAGAAGATTCCCATTAAGGAATTGGTACGCAGCAATAGCAAGTAGAATCCGGACGAATTTAAGCCTCGCAACTAGTGAGAAGGTCTCTTCATAGTCTATACCATGAACTTGCTTGAAACCTTTTGCCACTAGTCATGCCTTAAAGGTACTCACCTTACCATCCATGTCAATCTTCTTCTTGAAGACCCACTTACACCCTATGGGTTTTACCCCTTTAGGTGGATCAACCAAGGTCCAAACCTGGTTAGTGTACATGGACTCTATCTCATATCCCATGGCTTCAAGCCACTTCTCAGATTCAGGCCCAATAATGGCCTCCTGGTAAGTCACGGGCTCATCTTGATCCATGAGCAACACATCATCTTCTTGGGTGAGCAAAAGCCTATACCTCTCAGGTTGGTGACGTGTCCTGCTTGACCTACGCAGTTCTTGTGCTACTTGAACCGAGGACTCACCCACAATGCTTTGTGGTCTCGGTTCTTGTTCCATTGCAGGGCCATCGGTACTTTGTGTTGCTTGGATTTCTCCAAGCTCTACATTCCTCCCACTAGCTCCATTAGAGATGTATTCCTTCTTAAGGAACACTCTAGTCCTAGCGACAAACACTTTGTCCTCATAGGTGTTGTAGAAGTAGTATCCTTTAGTTTCCTTAGGGTATCCTACAAAGACACATTTGTTTGACTTGGGTTCAAGTTAATTTGAAATCATACATTTCACATAAACATAACAATCCCATACCTTTAGAAAAGACATACTGAGCCTTCAGCCAGTCCATATCTCATATGGTGTCTTTTCAACTGCCTTAGACGGAACACAATTAAGTGTGAAAGCAGCTGTAAGTAACGCATATCCCCAGAAAGAGTCGTGGAGGTCTGAATGACTAATCATAGATCATACCATGTCTAATAGGGTTTGATTCCTCCTCTCAGACACACCGTTCCATTGTGGTGTTCCAGGTGAAGTGAGTTAAGATATAATCCCACACTATCTTAGATAGCCATCAAACTCTTGGCTTAAGTATTCGCCACCACGATCTGATCGTATGGCTTTAATACTTTTGCCCAGTTGGTTCTCCACTTCATTTTTGAACTCCTTGAACCTTTCAAAGGTCTCTAATTTGTGTTTCATAAGATACACAAATCCATATCTACTGAAATCATCAGTAAATGTGACGAAGTAAGGAAAATGGCCTCTAGCAAGCCGGTTCAAGGGTCCACATACATCACTATGTATTAGTTCCAAAAGATCACTTGCCCTCTCACCTTGATCGGTGAATGAGGTCTTAGTCATCTTTTCCAACAGACAAGATTTGCATACCTCGAATGATTCATAAACAAACGAGTCCAAGAGTCCATCTTTATGGAGTTTAGAAATGCGTCTCTTTCATAGATGGCCTAAACAGCAATGCCAAAGGTATGTAGGGTTCAAATCATTTGGTTTGACCCTTTTCACATTTATGTTAAAAACGGGCATATCGAGATCTAGAACATACAGTCCATCACTCATAGGTGCACTAGCATAGAAAACATCATTCATATAAATAGAACAACACTTGTCCTCTATTTAAAATATGAAAACCCTTATTGTCCAATAAGAAACATAAATGATGTTTCTGCTAATCGCTGGAACATAATAACAATTATTTAGTTCCAAAATAAGCCCAGATGGCAAAGTCAAAACAAAAGACCCTACGGCTAATGCAGCAACTTTTTGCTCCATTTCCCACTCGTAAGTCCACTTTGCCTTTGGTCAATTTCCTACTATCCTGTAGTCCCTCCACATTAAATGTGAGAATCACATCCGATATCCAATACCCATGATGTTGAAGTAGACAAATTGATCTAAATAACATAAATGTCTTAAGCAAAAGTCTCACTTCCCTTCTTCTTCTTGCACCCTTTCAAGTATATCGGGTAATTCCTCTTCCAATGTTTAGTCTCACCATATTAGAAGTAGGTCGCATCCTTAGCTACGCCATCGGCATCCTTCTAGCCAGAAGTGCTAGGCTGTGAACTTTTCTTGCCTATGCACTTCTATATAGAAGTGGGCCACTTCTTGCCCTTGCTTCCTCCAGATTGTACCATCATAATGGCTCTGATTGTGTCAAATTTCTCTTGCCTTGCTTGCTCCCAAAAGCAACTTGAGGTGTTCTATCATATCAAATGCCTCCATGTTCTCGTATTGCTTTTACAGCTTTGAGTTCATGGTAGCAAGCATGAGACATCCAACATCAATGGCATTCTCTAGGTGCTTCTGATAAGCATTCTTGTTAGCCCTTGAAGCATTTAGCCACATGTGGCTTATGAATTAGCTCGTCGAGCACATGCAGCTTACTCTTTCATGTTTGAGGACAATCCTCAAGTTTCTATACCAATCTAGAAAATTATTTCCAAACAACTTGTCCTTCTCAAGGACTAATCGCAGTGACAGTGCATACATGGTAATTCTAAAACATTTAAACATGCATAATTTAGTATTCTAATTTAATACACATTTAATAAGGATTTTTATTAAATATGCTCCCACTATTTTACTTAAATTAATAACTCTCTATTATTGACTCAGAAAATCCTGTTGGAAGATTTTCTAGTGGGCTAAGATCCATATTTCACTTCATCCTGAGTCAGCTTTGGCTAATCGCCCAGAACTTAGTTATTTAGGTAGGAAACTCCTTTCCAATTGCATCCCCATGCAACTCTTGGATCAGTTGGGTGAATAACTCCTTATTCCAATTTATCTTATAAATTGATGCCCAACTCATGCCTCCAAGCTCTCTCAATCCTATTGATTGGCTCGGTTAAGTCAAACCTAATGGTTGGCAATTGGATATTACTATTATCCCATCATGCCACACCAAGATTGATTAAGGTGCCCAGCTTTAGTATGACCCACACTTATACAATCCTATCCTTGACGAGTGTCACGCATCTAGAGGCATTAAACTTAATATTAATTGAGGGAATTTTTATTAAGCAATCTCACCGGCATTTGTATTAGCATACAAGGCGTTTCTCTCAACATGCATGACATATATCTTATACATCTCACATATAAGACATACAATCCATACATTTCATATATCACATATATAAAACACGTAACACATACATTTCATACATCACATATATAAAACATACAAGTCGCAGTGATATAGTTATGAGCCCTAAGAAATAAAATTAAATCACGACACACAGGTCGTATTTAAAATTATAACCAAATTACGACATGCAGGTCGCCCAAAATTAAACCACGACACACAGGCCGCATAAAGGAATAAAATAAATCATGGCACGCAGTTCGTATTTGAAATAAACCAAAATAAACTAAGGCCATAACCATACACCGCTAAAAGAATAAAACGTTACACACACCATCATGAAGCAAACTCAAGCACTTCCTTACAAACGCATACCCGCTCAATCATCTCCCAACCACTTCACCCTTCACACAATCCACTCATGCTCTCTCCACACTCTCCATTAGTGCTTAGCAGTAGCCATCACACCCAACATCATATCTCACTTAGTCTCCCTTCATAGCCATTAACCTCAAACCAATAAAATCACCCAAACCAAGGCTTCTGCCACCACCTTAACCTCCCACCAAAACCATCATTCCACACTAAAATCTACCGCCACAAGTCTCTCTTTTTCTTTATTTCTACACTTTTCTTTTAGAGTAAATTACAGCAACATCACATGAGCTTTTATCAAATTACATATAATCCCACCCTTTTTTATTTTCCTACTCTAACCCCTTTTAAGTTTTAAAACAGTACACTAATACCCCTTATATGTTTAAAAATATTACAATGACACTCCCTCAAACCTTACACTAACATCCCCTACATGGGAGGTGAAAGTAATGGTTAAAAAAGTAGGAGGTGTTTATGTAATTACACAAAATCTCAGAAAGTATTGTTGTAATTTGCTCTTTCTTTTATATACTTCACTTGTTTTTGTTCCACAAATGTTGTTTGGTCTGGTGGGTGCGGCAGCAGCATATTGATATGATGTTTACCGCTAAGAACCTTGCACCATTTGCTTTAGGGTCTTTTCTGTTTAGTTTTTATTCTGCCATTTTTTTTTTCTTCCTTTTTATTTTCTCATGTTCCGCTAATATGCCATTTTACATTACTTGTCATTTTCTCTTCTTTTAATATGTGATTACTTCAATGTGTTTTTATACGTATGGTTATTGTTGCTTACAGTGTATCAATGCGTCTTTGCATTAGAAAAAAGTTAGGCAAAAAAACGTTTCCCTTAACAAGTCGTGTGCAGGTTTGTCCTTTTTTTCTAACTTATAGTGATGATTATAGAATAATAGTAATAATAAATATAGTTAGATAAAATATTTCGAAGGCTTTTTTTTATATTAAAATTATGCTTTTATATATATTTAAATTTAAATATTATATAAAAACAGCCCTCTTCAACAAAACAAAAAAAGTAGATATAATAAATTTAAATAAATGAAATTGTCAAGGCGAAAAATAATGTTGATTGGAAGTAATATCTTTTTAACCTTTCCGAAATTTTGATGAAACAAGTTGTGACAACTTGGTATACTCAAATTTCTTCCTTGATTAATTTCATTTAATAAAAATAACAAAATCCTTATTGGAAGAAGGATTATGTGAATGTAAAATCTTCTTAATCCTAAAATTTTGAGACACAAGTTGTAATGACTTAATGTTATAAAACTTATTTCCAAATTGGCACTATTAAATCAAATTAAATTGCTACAAAAATAAAATTTTCAAAAATAAAAAAAACATAAAAACTAATAACAAAATTAAAAAACACCAACACAAATATTTTCCACAAAGATCTTTGTAACTCTTATTCTCCATTGCACTTGGGGAAACGTAGGAGCAGAGGACCACTCCTGTCGAGCTAAAAAGACAAAATATATAAATTGGAAAGATAAAAAAAATACAATAATAATTCTTTGTTTTCATAAAAATAAACAAGAAATTAAAAATAGATAGAAATATTATAAAAACTAAAACAAAAATTTTAAAATTTTATAAGGAAAAAAACATGTTTAACCCTTTATTTATTTTATACATGTAACCCAAATAGAATGGTTTGAATGGGAAGCAAAGCCATAATAAAAGATGGTATTTAATTAATTATACAAGTCCAAGTGGAGGGATGGTGATAGTGCAAGATGAATGTTAAACATATCGTTAGGAATGCTAGTGACTCTCTCTGACACTACTCTCTTTCTAACACTCATTACATGATTGACTAAAATTTATTAGAAGTGGGTGTTGGAACTAAAATAATTCCTTAGATGAAAATCATCATCTATCAGTTCCGAATCAATCATGTTAATCATTAAGAAATTGAAGCGGGAGCGTATCTGAATTCATAATGACCAATCGCTCTTCATAGTCTCGCGATTTGGCCTTCCAGATCAACATGTACTCTCTTGAGAGAACCCTACAGCTTTCTCTCTACCTCTCTTTGATGATGAGATATCATATCAGAAAAGATGAGAATGTTTTCGTACTCGTGACTTGAGGACCATAACCTATCTAATAGACAACCCTAGGATTATCTTTTGGATATCTCTGTCTTATCCCATCATAAAGATAGACTTACCCTCCAGTCTCTACATATTAAAGGCACATACCCTATTAAATATATTAAAACCCAAATTACCTAAACCTTATTAGATCCTTTTAATGGGGCTTAAACCTTAAATGACAGTCCACGATGCATAATTATTTACATATAAGGAGGACTAAAGATCCAACAATGGAACCCTCCAAAATTGATAATTTCTAATAAGTTTTAGTTAATTATAGAGAGTGTCAAAAAGGAGACCATCTCTAGCATTTCTCATGTAACAGTACTTCTAGTGGCTATATATGTTGAAGAAATGGATAATCCGTATATCCAAGCACAGGGTGATGTGTGGAAAAGGTGCTGGCATCGGGTTCATTTAACTGAGCATCGAGCTGAAATCTTGTGGGGAGATCTGGATTAGCCAAAAAAAGGCGCCCATAAGCGACCAAATCGGCAGCACCGCTGGATATGGCTTCATTTCCCTCACTCCTATCGTAGCCACCAGCCACAATAAAAGTCCCATTGAAGGCCTTCCTAATTGGTGCTAGGGACCATTTGGTGTGGAATTGTGTTACCATCGTCCTGGGCTCAATCAAGTGAACATAGAGAATGCCCAGTTGATTCAATGACTCAGCCATGTGAATGCCCAATGCTTGAGGGTCGCCAGAGTTGTCGTCGTCTCCGCAGTCAGCAAAAGGGGAGAGCCTAATCCCAACCTTGTCAGCTCCGATCTCATCAGCTACTGCCTTCACCACTTGCAGTGGGAACCGACAACGATTCTCTATGGTACCTCCGTACTCGTCATCTCTGTCATTCACTTTGTCCTTTAGGAACTGATCCAGCAAGTATCCGTTTGCTCCATGTAGCTCTATCCCATCAAAACCTGTACATAGCACATGACATGACACTCCTTAATTTATCTATCGTTAATTTTCCACTAGTAATAATTAAGATCAAATTATATCTTTTTTATCTATAGGAATCGAAGATAGGTATAAAGAGATTTATAACAACTCACAGGTCACAAATCCTTTTCAACTAACTGGTTAGACTAACAATTAACAACTAACATTTGTCGATCGAAAAAAAAAAAAAAAACTGGTTAGACCCCCTTGATTTTAAGATCAAATTATATGTTTATAGTATACCTGCTTCAATGGCATTTTTGGCCGCAATTACAAAGTCATTGACAAGCTTGGGGATTTCCTTGCGAAGTCGCTTGTCTGTGCTTGATATTGGGGCTTCACCATCTGATTGGGATTCTACACATGTACATGTACAGACAGATAAATAAATGAAGATCATTTGACACCCTTGTGTTGATTAGGAAAAGATAAAGTTACAGTTTATGTTTGTAAAGGTAGATTTGGAAAAATAGTTTTAGTTAAAAGTTATAAATTAAAAAAACTTGATACAATTAAGTGTATAATTACATTATAGATGTAAAATTACATAAAAATATAATTATATATGAAAATGCTAATATACATCCACTCAAAAATTAGAAGATGTATATTAAAGACCAATACCTTTTCATTTGAACTAAAAAATCATTCATCATTTATTTTACATCAGTATAAATTAAAGGCTACTAAGTAATTTTAATTTTATTTTATTTTAATCTAAAATTACAAATTATCGTTTTCTCTTATTTATGTTTCTCTCTCTTCATCCAAAAAAAAAAACTGTAAAAATCTAAAATTAAAAATAGTCTCATTTTATAAGAATAAAAACTTATTTAAGCCTAAAATTGTATTGGAAAGAATGTTGTTGTTGTAGGCACGAAAACGAAAGCAATACTTACCATAGTTGAAGACTTTCGCCGCATGCCATAGTTGACAAAAATAAATACCTCCCTTGTCATGAACAGCGCTCACAATTGGTTTCCAAGCTTCCACCTGATCTCTTGTCCAAATGCCAGGTGTATTAGGGTACCTTTGATCATCCAAACCAGACATACAAGAAAAGTAAATAAAGCATTAATTACCAGATAACTTTTGTGTGGCCAGAATCAGTCCGAATTGGGTTTTCATTTTGGGTAAAAAACTTTTTTTTTTCTGTAGATAAATTTAATTTTAGTTTATATAATTTCACATTAATAAATATATGAATTTAGTTCTTTGATTTCTCAATAAATTCATCTATTTTTTAAAATATAAAGATTAAATTAATCCATTTGAAACTACATACACTATCATCAAATCTAATCGAAAAGTATATGAATCAAAAAATGTTTTATTCTTTTATTTTTGTTTAAATAAAAAAGAACATTAATTAATGAAGATTACCCATGTACCGCCGTATCAGACACACCGGTGGCTTCCGCGATCAATAAGCCACCCTTAGTTGTTCTCTGAGAATAATATAGAGCAGCATGCGGCTGAGGAACGAAGTCGTAAGACCTCGATCGTGTCATCGGTGCCAACATAATCCTACACCGTATCAAACATCATAAATTAATTAACCACATGTCGCTTATAAGATAAACATGCACATCAAAAGTAAGTGAGCAATATATAGATCGAACAGCAGTTCTTAGATCAATATAATTTAGGATGATTTCAAGAATCACAAAAACAAGCAGATCGACCTTGCATGTTGATCAAGGGTATACCTGTGGGACAGATTAAAATTTCCCATCTTGTATGGGGTGAGCAGGGGTATCCCCTCTCTTTCATCCATTTTTTTGCTTCCTTCTTTGGTGTTGGTGTTTGCCATCCTTGTATTCGCCACTCAATTGACTCTCAATGAAGTGTCTCTGTGTCTGGTCAGTGGTCATATTATAATTGATTTTAAAAACCGTTGAACGCGCATATTGGATTTGTTTAAATTATATATTTTTTTTTATGTTTGTATTTAGTGATTTTTAAAATGTATGTACATAAATAAAATTATTAATTTTTAATTGAACCAGGGCGGATCCAAGAATGTATTAAAAGGAACCAATTTTTTTTTACACAGTTATTTAAATATCTAATTTCTAATAAATAATTATTTAATAAATAATAAGAAGAAAAAGAAAAATATTTATTATTATTTTGTGTAAAACTATAGATATGATCTACTACTAAAAGAAAATTAAACAAATATCAACTCAAAAATCTATTTTTCTTATACATTTTTCTTTATTAGTATTTTTTAATTTTAATTTTTCTTTTTTTTTCTCATATATACATAAAGGATTCTAAGGGAGGGGAGGGGGCCCCTACTTGTCCTCGGGATCCGTTCCTGAATTGAGATCTGATCTTTAAAAATAGTCCCTCTGTTCCTAAACTCTTGATGTTTAAGGTTAGTGCACACAGCTTAAGAAACATTTAATACTACTCACAAACAAGACATTTAATCTAAAATACCCTCATTTAATATGGGTAAACTACCTTTTTAGTCCCTGAAAGTGTCATGAGTGTGCATGGAATGTTATTAGGACACTAAATCTTCATTAACTAAGTAGAAATAATTAACAAAATCAATTTTTAACCATGATTTGACGAAAAGTCAACTCTAGTCAAAGCTGGTCAAAGAAAGAAATATTCTCATTAATGACATTTTTGTAATTATGAGATTTTAAGCTCAAAATATTAATTTGGACTTAGATAAAATTCTAATAATTATAATTAAGCAAGAAAATGATCTAAGATAAGCAAAAATAATTAAAATGAATTAATTATTAATTTTAACAATTTATTTAGTATTTTGGACCTAGAAAATTCATTTTAAGTCCAAATTGAGTGATTCCAAAGGCATTATCTTTAGAAAATTAAATACTATATTTTAATAACATTTTAGAGCTAAAAAAATCAAAACCTAGAGCAGCTAAACACCTAAACACAATTAGGTTAAGAAAAAAAATTTAATTTGTGGGACCTACCCTTAGGGTTTTGGGGTCCCCTATATAATCTAAGAGTGACTCCTTCCCCCACAAGTGCAGCTGCCAGTTTTGAAGAGAGAGAAGCGAGGGAGAGTTCAAAATCCCTCTTTTGGGTGAGCTCCTCCTTCTCTCTACATTTTCCCTCTTCCTCTCTCTAGTTTTCATGGACTAATTCTTTTCCTTTTTCCTTGCATTTTGGATATGTTGCAGAGCTCACCAAGCTCTAGCTTTGGGTGGTTGAAAATTTTGTTTCGAAAACTTGAGCTTAGGAAACCGAGGTATGGGAGGGATTTTCTATTCTCTTTTAGCCTAAAATTTGTTGCTTTGAGACCTAGAGTGTTGAGTCTATGTAGCTTGTTGATATATTTAATTTTTGAGCCTTGGAATTGTGTGTATTTGGTGAATCCCGTACTGCCTTGTGTTCTGTAGAAAATGGGTACCTCTTTTGGTGTTTTGGACCTTAAAAATGGGTTCATTGGGTCCAAGAACCTAGGGTTACATATTAAGTATGTGATTTTTGAGCACTTGAACTATTTATTATGAATTTCTTAAGTTTTGAGTCATTTATTTAAATTGTTATTCTGTTTTGGGGAAAATAAATGTTGTGGCTGTGCTGGACTGTTTTGACACTAAAAATGGTTTTTCCCATGTCCTAAAATATGGAGATGCATGTGTGGAATGTTTGGAAATAAATTGTGAATCTTTTAGAAAATTTTTGTCTAACGAAAATGTGAATTTTGGGCACTGTAGCTACTGTTTCGTCAACTAGGAATGAGGGGGGCTGGAATTGGCTGTAATGGACATCAAAATTAGCTTTCTCATTCCTTAAAACCTAGGGTTGCATATAAAATTCATCAAAATCTGATTCCTACATTAACGGGAATTTAAATTTTAACGTTTGGCATTATATTACTCTGTTTCGCCTCTGTTCTGTATACTGGGAATCATGTGGTTGGAATTGGCGGTAATGGACCTCAAAATTAGTTTTCTCATACCTTAAAACCTAGAGTTGCATATAAAATTCTTCAAAATCCAATTTCTACATCAACGGAAAATTAGTTTTTAAGATTTTATGCCATTTTCATTGAATTTGCCACTGTTTCGAAATTAATAATTTTTAGTGTTGGAATTAGCTGTTTTGGACCAGATAAACGGTTTCCTTACATCCTAAAACCTTGGGTTGGATATTTGATTCATCAAAATCCAATTTCTACATCATTGGAAATGAAATTTTTAAGTTTTAAACCCCTTTTATAGAGTTTTTGAACCCATTTCGGGTTGGGTGTTTAACCATCTAAAATCTAAGCTTTAAAAGCCTAAAATAAGTATTTTGTAGTGGAATATGATAGTTAACATGTACATAAGGGTTGGGATTTAAATTGTGAGTATTTGAAATCCAAAATAAGAAGTTATGATACTTGAAAATTGGGATTTTGTGTTGGCTGCGGGTTTGACAAAAAAATTTGTAAATTGTGATTAGTATAAATTGTATAAGTATATGAATGTATTCTCGTTGTGGAATTATTGGTTAAGACCGAGAGGGTGTGACCTTCGGCACATAATTGTTGAATTATATATGTATTAGTATGGCATAAATGCGGATGATCAATTATTTTTAAGACCAAGAGGATGTGACCTCCGGCGTTGATATAAATTGTTAGATATTTCCTGTGGATATATTGCTTGTTGAATTATATATGAAGAGTTTGACAGCTCTACAATCTCCACTGAGGTCGCACGCCGATAGTAAGGCGGCATAGGCTGAGTCCACCATAAGTAGAAGTCAAAAGTCTGAGGTGCAGTATATGGGTCGCCCACCCTCGTTGTGTGCAGACGCATGTGACCGATGAAGTGATCTTCATCCATCAGCAGTTCGTGTGTCCAACGACCCTCGATAGTGCTAACACAAAAGCGGATTGTGGGCATCTGCCACGCCATTGGTACCTGCAAAATGGTAAGCATGGGAGTGAATTCTCTCCCTCCTTGGTCACCACATACAAACAGACTCTCAGTCCTAAACAACCTATATGACCACTGCATATGGCACTCTAGCGCTGACGCTCACGATAATCCTATCACGAATATCTATCTCACAACATCTATTCCTATAGGCCCCACTGCCATTAAACCTCATAGGTTTTAATGGTCTTACACAATTTCGTGGATGACAAATTGGGAGCACTCAACTCATGTTAGGTACATAGCGACATGTCGATCTCACCATTGTGGATATAGCTCCGTCTTCGTTGAGAATGTCAAGCCGGTTACGTGAGTCCCCCGTACTAACCGGACTTATAACCTTAGTCGGGTTGTCACAACCTGACACCATTTCCCCAAGCCTCCTTTGAGACAACGAACTATCCCTAGTGTACCAATTGTAATCATCCACTCCTCATAACAATTCCTCACACGTTTTCCACGCCGCGAGATGTATTCCACTAGGTGAAACGATTTCAACGGTACTGCCAAGAGGATATTAGAGGACCCTCCCCACCGAGCATGGAGTCAAGCCCCATCTCTAATTAACAATATTGTCTCTCTAAATCCATCTTGTCTTTGCCACCGATGCCCTCTTTACATTATCCGTCTCCTCGTAGCGTGCTTCGTCCCGTGCAAGGCGAACGACACGCACGTTCATCGTTCCTCTTCATACAACAAGAGGAGAAAGGTCTCGTCCCTCCTCACCTCTTAACGTCATGAACAACATGACCTTACGAAGTGGATATATCCACTTGCACACACTTTAGTGCCTCGGGCACTCCAACTCATCTATCCTACTCATGCTCAAACAAGACCAACATGCATTGCTGAGGGACAATGCCCCTCAGACTCAGATCACAACAAGCAATATATCCACAGGAAATATCTAACAATTTATATCAACGCCGGAGGTCACATCCTCTCGGTCTTAAAAATAATTGATCATCCGCATTTATGCCATACTAATACATATATAATTAAACAATTATGTGCCAAAAGTCACGCCCTCTCGGTCTTAACCAATAATTCCACAACGAGAATACATTTATATATTTATACAATTTAAACTCATCATAATTTACAAATTTTTTGGTCAAACCCACAGCCAACACAAAATCCCAATTTTCAAGTATCATAACTTCTTATTTGGATTTCAAATACTCACAATTTAAATCCCAACCCTTATGTACATGTTAACTATCATATTCCACTACAAAATACTTATTTTAGGGTTTTAAAGCTTATATTTTAGATGGTTAAACACCCAACCCGAAATGGGTTCAAAAACTCTATAAAAGGGGTTTAAAACTTAAAAATTTCATTCCCAATGATGTAGAAATCGGATTTTGATGAATCAAATATGCAACCCTAGGTTTTAGGATGTAAGGAAACTGTTTTTCTGGTCCAAAACAGCTAATTCCAACTCTAAAAATTGTTAATTTCTAAACAGTAGCAAATTCAATGAAAATGGTATAAAAGCTTAAAAACTAATTTCCCATTGATGTAGAAATCGGATTTTGGTGAATTTTATATGCAACTCTAGGTTTTAAGGTATGAGAAAGCTAATTTGAGGTCCATTACCTCCAATTCCAACCACATGATTCCCAGTATACAGAACAGAGGCGAAACAGAGTAATATAATGCCAAACGTTAAAATTTAAATTCCCGTTAATGTAGGAATCGGATTTTGACGAATTTTATATGCAACCCTAGGTTTTAAGGAATGAGAAAGCTAATTTTGAGGTCCATTACAGCCAATTCCAGCCCCCCTCATTCCCAGTTGACGAAACAGTAGCTACAGTGCCCAAAATTCACATTTTCGTTAGACAAAAATTTTCTAAAAGATTCACAATTTATTTCCAAACATTCCACACATGCATCTCCATATTTTAGGACATGGGAAAAACCATTTTTAGTGTCAAAACAGTCCAGCACAGCCACAACATTTATTTTCCCCAAAACATAATAACAATTTAAATAAATGACTCAAAACTTAAGAAATTCATAATAAATAGTTCAAGTGCTCAAAAATCACATACTTAATATGTAACCCTAGGTTCTTGGACCCAATGAACCCATTTTTAAGGTCCAAAACACCAAAAGAGGTACCCATTTTCTACAGAACACAAGGCAGTACGGGATTCACCAAATACACACAATTCCAAGGCTCAAAAATTAAATATATCAACAAGCTACATAGACTCAACACTCTAGGTCTCAAAGCAACAAATTTTAGGCTAAAAGAGAATAGAAAATCCCTCCCATACCTCGGTTTCCTAAGCTCAAGTTTTCGAAACGAAATTTCCAACCACCCAAAGCTAGAGCTTGGTGAGTTCTGCAACATATCCAAAATGCAAGGAAAAAGGAAAAGAATTAGTCCATGAAAACTAGAGAGAGGAAGAGGGAAAATGTAGAGAGAAGGAGGAGCTCACCCAAAAGAGAGATTTTGAACTCTCCCTCTCTTCTCTCTCTTCAAAACTGGCAGCTGCACTTGTGGGGGAAGGGGTCCCTCTTAGCTTATATAGGGGACCCCAAAACCCTAAGGGTAGGTCCCACAAATTTTTAAAAAAAATTCTAAACCTAATTATGTTTAGGTGTTTAGCTGCTCTAGGTTTTGATTTTTTTTTTTAGCTCTAAAATGTTCTTAAAATATAGCATTTAATTTTCTAAAGATAATGTCTTTGGAATCACTCAATTTGGACTTAAAATGAATTTTCTAGGTCCAAAATACTAAATAAATTGTTAAAATTAATAATTAATTCATTTTAATTATTTTTGCTGAACTTAGATCATTTTCATGCTTAATTATAATTATTAGAATTTTATCTAAGTCCAAATTAATTTTTTGAGCTTAAAATCTCATAATTACGAAAATGTCATTAATGAGAATATTCCTTCCTATGACCAGCTTTGACCAGAGTTGATCACCTTTGACCAGAGTTGACTTTTGATCAAATCATAGTTAAAACTTTATTTTGTTAATTATTTCTACTTAGTTAATGAAAGTTTAGTGTCCTAATAACATTCCATGCACACTCATGACACTATACCATATATTGCACAAATAGAATAATTAAAATACAAGTTGCACGTTTTTTGGGGTGTTACAACTCTCCCACCCTTTTAGGAATTTTGTCCTCGAAATTTTTACTAACCTTGGAAAAGATGCGGATGCGACTCCTTCATCTTATCCTCAAGTTCCCATGTAGCATCTCCTTCATCCGTTGCACTCCATATAACTTTCAGCCAACGGAATAGTCTTGCCCCTCAGCTGCTTGATCCTTCGAAATTATCTCTTACTTGTATATGATCCAGTTCAATCACATGAGAAGGGTCAGGATTATACTGTCTGAGTTGAGACACATGAAACACAAGATGCAAATTTGACAAATTTGGGGGTAAGGCTATGTGATAAGCCACAGAGCCAATTCTTTTTAGAATTTGGTAAGGACTAATGAATTTTGGGGAGAGTTTTCGAGACTTAAGACCTCTGCCAACACCGGTCATAGGAGTGACTTTCAGGAACACGTGATCTCCAACTTGAAATTCAAGAGGCTTCCTCCTTCTATCATAGTAACTTTTCTGCATATCCTGAGTGGTCTTGATCTTTTCCCTTATGACATTTACTTGCTCAGTAGTTTTCTGTAACATATCTGGTCCTAGCAAAAGAGATTCACTCGTCTTATACCAACACAGGGGTTTTACATTAGTGGCAGTTATTTGCATATGAATGATGATACTAAATGATGCATGAGATGTTTTATCTTGACGTTATGTAATCTCGAAAATGGCGCTTTTAATTTAATAACTACGTACGAGATGACGTAGATGTTGTGAACGGAATTTCTATAAAGGAATGAATTATGGTTTTCTTGATTTAGAATTAAACCTTTTGTTAATCAAAGTGAGACCTTAAGCCATGAATCAAAAGTTTTAAATTTTCCACAAATTTTACCTATGTGGGTTCTTTTCAAATTAAGGGTTTTTCACAAAGTTAAATAATCAACTTGCATATTAAGAATTAAATAATTAATCGATGTATATTTATGTAAACCCCGAATTAGGGGTGTTACATCTGTTCCTATTTATAATACTCAAATTTGAAGTGGTGCATGTTCCTTTTTATAAGACTAATCCATCATGTCCTTTGCATTAATTATTTTTAGACTAAAATGCCCCTAATTAAATAAGAGAGAGGTTTATTGATTACAGTAAACATTTAGAAGAGAGAGAAACATTAATGACAATGGTATTTTTGAAAAAATATATAAATTTAGACAAATTTATTGCTATCAACTAAATTAACCACTTAATCATGGTGAATTAGGTAATTATATTTTATAAATAGGAAAAAAGGTAGTATAATTATATTAATATTGAGAAAAATAATTAATTATTTTTAATTGAACAGATCTGATCTTCAAAAATATTAAGCTTATTGAACTTTATTAAATTTATTCTTTCTTCAAGTAATAATAATGATACAATACTTATATATGAAAAGTATAAATTATTATTATTATTATTATTATTATTATTATTATTATTATTATTATTATTATTAATTTGTTGTTTGATTTTAATTTCATACTTTCTACTTGTAATGTTATTTATCTATAATTATTATTATTTATATGTGTTACTGTTTTTTTTTTTAATATTATTACATGCTATTTTCATATGTTACTATATTTTTTTTCTCATTCTAAGCAAAATTTAAAAACATGTTATTAATAATAATAACTACATTATTATTGAATACTATACAACTATTTTATATTTATGATGATGAATATTTATTATTCTTTAAGGTCTAAATTTATAAGAATAAAAAATCATAATGTTTTTTTTAGGGGGAAAATCATAATGTTTTATAATTGATTGTTATGAAAAAACTTTATTATTATTATTATTATTATTATTATTATTATTATTATTATTATTATTATTATTATTATTATTATTATTATTATTAATTTGTTGTTTGATTTTAATTTCATACTTTCTACTTGTAATGTTATTTATCTATAATTATTATTATTTATATGTGTTACTGTTTTTTTTTTTAATATTATTACATGCTATTTTTATATGTTACTAATTTTTTTTCTCATTCTAAGCAAAATTTAAAAACATGTTATTAATAATAATAACTACATTATTATTGAATACTATACAACTATTTTATATTTATGATGATGAATATTTATTATTCTTTAAGGTCTAAATTTATAAGAATAAAAAATCATAATGTTTTATAATTGATTGTTATGAAAAAACTTTATTATTATTATTATTATTATTATTATTATTATTATTATTATTATATATTAAATTTAATTAGTGTAATAAATGATGTACTATTTAACATATTTTTTCCACTAAAATATCTGTGAGGCTTTTACATAAATTTAATTGTCATTTTTTAAAGTGTTACATATATACAGAAAAAATCATTATAATACACACTTAAATAAACCTACTACTATTACTACTCTGAATATCATCTATAAGTTAATCTCTCTTCACAGTAAGATCGCTTCACGTCATGTTAAAAAAAGAATATTATAAGTTAAAGTTATTAAGTAAAAGTCAAATTAATTATTGATTTTTTTTTCTCAAAATGAGAAAGAGTAAAAATGTATACATTATTTATAATATAGCATAAAAGACAAAATATAAAAGCATATATGAAATACTTAAACAATAATAATCAAAACATAAAATAATATAATAGTAAAATGAGAAACGAAAAGAAAAAAAATGCAAAGAGTTACATATGTGGAGAGAATAGAAGAAATAATAAAAAAATATAGAGATTAATTGTTATGTGATGTTTGGTTTCTAATCCTCACAATTCTCATGCTTCGCTAAAGTCATGGGATGATGAACTTTCATCTCTTATCTATAAAAAAGTGTCACTGTTGCAAACTAATTATGTAAGACATGTTGAGAGAGATTCTCATTCTCTCAAACTACAATAGAAAAATGAATGGAAGAAAAATGCTAAGTCAAAAAAAGAAACATTGAGCAAATAAAAAGGCAAAGAATGGAAGAATACACCTATTAATTGACCCTTAAACCTTAGTGGAAGAATATATAAGAAAAGAGAACATAAATGAAGTTAATTAAGCTTTCAATCTCTCTACATGTTTGTTAAGGAAGTATGCAAAAGGAAGAAAGAATACCACAGTTGGTGCTTGTGTTAGTGAAAATCCTACAGGCGTAGGGACTGGACGTAGTCCAAGGTTGTGGGTGAACCAATATAATTTTTGTGTGTGTTTTATCCTTCTTTACTATTTCTCATTTATGTTTACATGGTGTTTTGGAAAACCAAGTTTTATAAAGGCATATATCTGATATATTTCACAAAAGGTTTTTACAAAACATTTTAAAGATCAGAAGTAGCATCTACTTTCTACAAAAAAGATAAATATCAGAATCTACACTAGCCAAAAGAGCTTTTATTAAACTTTTAATTTTATCCAAGTACTTTAGAAGGATAAGCTTTGCTCCTAACAAAGCTTATTATGAAATCCAAACTAGAAGCTTGAGAAGAAACTTCAAAAGCAACGTGTTTTCTGTAGAAAAGGCTATAGTCAATTATGTTTTCAAAGAATGGAACAAAATCAACCCTAAACATGTTTAAGCTTGGAACAAAATCAAAGAATGAGCAAGGTATACTATTAGTGTCAATCTTAACACACTTTGTGATCTTCATAAAATCAATTTGTACTCAGGTTTTCTACTCTTAAATTTTGGATTTGTTTCGGCCACCAATAATTTTTCAATAAAAATAAGCAAAACCTTCTTCTATAACACTTCATACTGTTCAATTAGACTTAATTTGACAGAAGCTTCAATTCAACCCATCTAAAATTAAGAATACAAATAAAAAAAAACAATGACATGAGATTTTTGAAGCAACCACTGAATGTTGTAAAGTGATTATGAGTTTAAAAAAAAATGAAGTCACGTTTTCATTAAGGAGTATCGGCTTAACAATTTTAATCTAGCTTGGATTATTGAATTTTGTTTGCCTCTATTTTCTCATAACTCGTACCTTTATTTTCCAATCCATCTTTCAAAGAATGATTTTATCGATCAATGCAAGTCTTAAGTGTCATTTTTGCTGAAAGATAACGATGAATACAAGAAATAAGTGATAATTTACAAAGTAACATCAAGTAGAAAAAGCATTCATAATAAACACACTTACATGAAGAAGAATATAGGCTGATAATGATGACAAAAAAGTGGATTGAAGTATTGGTTTATATAGATTGTAACTCATAAAATGTCGTTCATATTTTTCCCATTTAAATGATTATTCAACAACTTAATATAAATTTAATTTAAAAAAATAATTAAAATTTATAGGGTTGTCCAAAATATTATTCAATATTTTTATAATTTTGGATAAAAGCTAACCTTTTACTTTACTAATCCTTTAGAAGTCTTATGATTATCCTTAACTTAATATTACAACTATTTCATTATTACTTCATTTAATTCAATTGTCACAAATTTAAATTAATATATATGATAATCATAACTTTTAAAATCAAACAAATTATAATTCTTTAATTAGCATATATAATTTTAGTAACTTTTTTGCTGAATAAGATTAATTAATATATTATTTATAATTATCCTTTAGAAGTGTTACGATTATCCTTAAAATTAGATGATAATTATTTAATTAATATTTTTAATTTTAGTAACTTTTATCTGTTGAATAACATTAATATATGAATAGACAATTACTATAAATATAATTTATGAAAATAATTAATTTAGATTAATTTAAATTATTATTTGTTGGATAAAATCTTAATATATTAATAGACAATTAATATAAATTTATAATTAATCTGATTTGAAGGATAATTAATTATAAGGATATTTTTAACTTTAATTAATATGTTAATTAAAAATAATTAATGTTAAAAATATTTTTAACTTTAATTAATATATTAAATTTATTAGTAAAAGTTAAAATTATTTATAGTAATTGTCTATTAATATATTAATGTTATTTAATTATTTGTTGGATCAAATCTTATTTATTAATTAAAAATAATTAATATGTTAAAAATATATTAATTAAAGTTAAAAATATTTATAGTAATTGTCTATTAATATATTAATGTTATTTAATTATTTGTTGGATCAAATCTTAATATATTAATAGACAATTAATATAGAATTTTAATTATTCTGATTTTAAGGATAATTAATTAATTTATAATTTATCTTAATTTAGATTATAATATAATGGGTGAGACCGCGTTAATGATTATAAATAAATCAGATTATAATTTTTAATTAATATTTTTAATTTATCTTTGAAATCATAATTAAAAAGTATTATCTGTTGAATAACATTAATATAATAATAGACAATTACTATAAATATAAATTACAAAAATAATTAATTTTGATTCATTTAAATTATTATTTGTTGGATCAAATCTTAATATATTAATAGACAATTAATATAAATCTAATTTAAGGAAATAATTAATATAAATTATGGGTGAGACCGCGTTAATGAAAATTGATATTCAGACATCTTTAAGCAATTTGACTGGGTTATTTCCTTTAAGATCTTTCTTAATATTGTGCCTATTTTATTTTCAAATTATTTAATAGACGCATTTGAACTTTGAAAATAATTAAAGATTAAAACCCCTTAAATTTGTACACTTAAAATGTTATATTAATGATAATTGTCATTCAGAAATCTTTAAGCAATTTGACTGGGTTATTATAATTTTATTTCCTTTAATTTATTCAATTTTTTGACCTTCTATTTAATTAATTGTTGCAATAATTATGTTATTTTTATATATATTAAGATTAAGATTAGATGCATATGCATAAGCAAGTCTAGAGCACAGTAGTTTCCTTCATCTTTACAAATACATTATCTACTACTCTATGGTTAGTGAAAATGATAGTTGTCTGCATATTCCGTTGTTCAACTTTATCCTTCTAATTCGTATGTATATCTTTGTGACAGGACTTGTTTATAATTGCCCTTCTTTTCTTTTCCACTGTATTATGCAATTCGTGGGTTGGACATAATATGATGCCAAAGGAGATGGCCGCTCCGATGATACTAAGGTACATAAATACTCTTTTTACTATGTTGTCCACTCACAAAATATATACATAGTCATCACAACACATTTTTATTCGGTCATTTCATTTTATAATTTTGCTAATTAATTAGTTTTCTAAGGACTCTAATGTTAAAAAATTACATACCAACAAGAAAGTAGAGAAAAATTATAAATCTAAACATAACGATCCATAACCATAACTTGAAATTGTTATTATTTTCAAATTATTATTAAAACAAGTTTTTTAATGCAAGTAATTTTATGTAAATTTAATTAATTTCCACAATATTTTTTATATTATAAATATACTTTTTATTTAAATCAAATTACTAGTTTTAAATAAAATTAAAATTTTTGAAACATTCTATCAAACATTTTTTAATTTAAAAGGATCCTTCAAGCTAATAAATGAAAGTTTACAATCGGTCTATACTTTTTCTTTAAAACTTTTTTTATTTTAATTTTTAAAATATCTTTTATGTAGAAAAAAGCTGGACTTGACAAGAAATCATTTACATCACTTCAATTTTTGTGTTCCTTTTCTATGATTAAGTGTGTTTGGTTTTTCATTTCTAGGTCTCGAACAGACGTTCAACATGAATTTAATATTCATGTAGCATTGGTGTTCAGCAGAAAAATAAACACCCTAACTTGTTTACAATTATGAATGAGCACGTGCAAAGGAAAATAGAACCAAACCATTCAGTTAAGTTTAGATGTCAATTAGGAGAATGTTAGAAGTACTTTTACTTTCAAAGTGGTCATTTTTTCTTCTTTATTTTTTTGTCTTGAAATTGATGGATGTACATTCAAATTACCAAAAACATGTTATCCACTTTTATCCAAAACATAATGCTAGAGTCTTAAACGCTTTATGCATTGCAAAAATGGAGACAATAAGGAAAAAATTGAACGAAGATGGGTACATATTTATGTGCTATAGGTTAAAATTGACATAAAATGAAGATGGAACCCATCAAGCTTGTTCACAACAGGTCAAATAAATTTCTCACATAACGATCCATAACCATAACTCTCAAAGCATATAAAAAATTATTACATCAATAAATGAAAGAAATAGACATTCATGAGTCTATATAATACACGACATACAACATGTGTTGTATTGCCATCCAGGATTTGCAGCACCCCCATTGTTTTGGCTAAATTTCTTCATATTAACCAGGTGCTGTTTTCCATTCTTATGGCTTTGCAAGACAATTTTTGATCGAGTTCCAACCTAACAAAACACGCACCAAAACTTAAATGTCTTCCTTGTTGTTAGTGTGCATTTGTTTCCCCTGCTTCTTTGCTAGTAGTTGTTTCATTTTGGTTGTCCAAACAACCTAAACCTTTGCTTTTGTGGACATCTTGATCCTCTTCTTTGGATCCCAGTTTGCCTGTGTGTGCAGGGGTTAAGCAAGGATGAAGTGTCTGGCCTTCTGGTCTTGAATCTAGCCCTGAATACATGGTAACAATGGCTTTAATACATTTCACTCAAGGTTTACTTGTCTTTAATGACAATGACGTTTTGTTGCTCTTACCTATTATATGAGTTCTCTTGAGAGCTTTAGTCTTATGCTTTTTTCCTTGAATATGATCATTCAAGCCTTTCTCACTCGTTGCAGTAATCTGACACAACTGACAACTCCATTCCTGCTTAACTTTCTTTTGCAAACTCTCACTGTCACCAACTGCAAGTGTCACTGCTTTGCGCTTTCCACCACAGTGACCAGTATTTGGTCTAGCCTGCAATGGGCCAAACAAAATCGTTTATGCTCACCGGCCAATTAAGAGCTTCAACACAACAAAATATTCAACTGACATTCTCAAGCAAGGTGACATTTTTTAATCAAAAACTAAAAGTGAAAAACTTTTTTTTTTTACAATCCAAACAACACTAAAGAAGTAGGAAAATAATATCAAAATTGAAGAGAAAGATAAAGACATAAAGGAAGAGTAAATTAAACTCAAGATTGTACACTAACCAGATGGATCACTTTATTGTTCTTAATTTGCGTAGGAGCTGGTGCGTTATGAACTCGGAAATAGGAAGGTGAATGGAATTGTGTCCTACCAAACCCGTTATGGTTATCGAACGAGATCCCCTCCGATCTTTGCATGTGGTTTCCGAATGCTCTCTCCGATGCCATTTCTCTCCTCACTTCCTCTTCTAGCTCTTGCCGTCGTGCCAATGCCATCTCGCCGGCGATTATTTCTCTCCTGATCTTCGCTTTCTCCAGCTCCCGCCGTATTTGCTCGTTCTCCAACTCTTGTTGGAACACTTCCTCGGCATTGACCGGCACCGCTGTTGGGAAAACTCTGGGCTCCGAAACATTGCCGGAAAAACTACCTGGCACAAATTCATACCCTGGAAAGCGAATAGCGAATAAAATGAACTCATGTAACAAAAGTTTTGTATTTTTAAAACTGCAAAACAAATGGGTATATATCTTGAAACGAACGTGAAGAGAAGTGAGCATTACCTCGTAATGGGCATCTGGAGACGTAAGCTACATCAGAAAGAGGGCATGGTGGTGGCGATGTTGTCCTTCTGTTTTGGCCATTAGGTTACTTGAACTCCATGACAAAGTTTGGAACGTGAAACAAAGGGAAAGGCACTGAGAAAGAAAAACAAGTGCCAATGAAATTAGAGACAGTGTGAGTGTTGAGTTTGCAAGGGTGATTACATAGGGAAATTTCTCTCACTTTTTTGGTAAATTCTTCCAATAAATTTTGACTACAATAAAAAGAAAATTAATATGAAAAGATATTTAATGTGGTAAAAGTTTGAAATATTTATTAATTGTTTCAAATTTTAAGCATTAAATATTCATTGACTGCACACTTTGATATTATTAATAAATTAAGAAGTGGATGACTCATGACTGCAAATAATTTTCATGATTAATACAATTAATAAATATTTTTGAATATATCAGTTATATTATAATTAAAAATTATAATTTATATAAAAATATTTTGAATACATAAATTATATTTTATATCTATGATAAGTAGTTTAAATAATACTTGTAGGTAACTAAGTGATATTTCATTTGGGTATCTAAGGATTAAATAAAAATTAATAATAAAATATTTTATGAGAGAGACATAAATTGATTAACATTTTTTTTGTTTTCCATTTATTTTTTTACTCTTTAATCCGTCAACCTATTAGCATATCTTTTTTTTTTTTTTTATCTCTAATCAATTAAAGGAATTTTATTTTTCATTAATAATATTGAATATAAATATAGATAAATATATGACTGTAAGAAAAGGAAGTTAAAATCTTGAGTATTAAATGAGAGCATTCTTTAATGCATTCTCCTTATGTTTCATATCAATAATACCATTAATAGTTTCTAATGTTTGACGGACCTTTTTTTTTCTTCTGAAAAACATTTATCGAAATAATAATATGTAAGGGTGTATTGGTAAATTATTAAATATAATGTTTTTAATGAAAAATTAATTTTATTCTTTGACAATTATTTTTAAAGATATTAGTAAACAAAATCCTTAATAAAGTTTAAATATTTATATAAACTAAAGACATAAGTGAAATTAAAAAGTGATACTTTGTTCATCATTAGATTGAATTGAAGTATTGCTTAAATTGTCCTTGATTCTATCTTTAGTTTTTCATTCTACTAATTTTTTTACTTTAAATCATTTAAATTTAAAAATAAATTTATCATTTAATAAAATCTTTAAAATGTATTTAATAAATTTTTTACTTATTTGTATTTTCTAAATAAACATAAAGGTGAGAAAATTAGTTTTTATTTTTATTTTTTATGGTTCTCCATTTAATTTTTCGTTCTATATGGTCATATGCGATTTTCATTTTCCTTTTTTATTGACTAAATTCCAAATGTCTCATTCAAGAATCGTTAATATATATAAAATACACAAAAAGTTGAACCATAAATAAGTTAAAATATATTACATTGAAATAATACATTTAAAATAAATGTGTAAATACTTTAATTAGTACTATAATATTTAAAATATTACACATTTGCATTATTACATTTAAAAAAAAAATTGCAATATCAGATAATACATTACAATAATACTTTTCAAACATATGTGTAAATATTTTTATTGGCTTTATTTTTGCACATTTGCTCCGTGACACGAAAAAAGAACCAATCTTCTAGAAAAAGTGTGTACGTTTAATAACTTCGATTTGATTAACAAAGTGATTTTTGAAATTGTTATTATTTTCAAATTATTATTAAAACAAGTTTTTTAATGCAAGTAATTTTATGTAAATTTAATTAATTTCCACAATATTTTTTATATTATAAATATACTTTTTATTTAAATCAAATTACTAGTTTTAAATAAAATTAAAATTTTTGAAACATTCTATCAATCATTTTTTAATTTAAAAGGATCCTTCAAGCTAATAAATGAAAGTTTACAACCGGTCTATACTTTTTCTTTAAAACTTTTTTTATTTTAATTTTTAAAATATCTTTTATGTAGAAAAAAGCTGGACTTGACAAGAAATCATTTACATCACTTCAATTTTTGTGTTCCTTTTCTATGATTAAGTGTGTTTGGTTTTTCATTTCTAGGTCTCGAACAGACGTTCAACATGAATTTAATATTCATGTAGCATTGGTGTTCAGCAGACAAATAAACACCCTAACATGTTTACAATTATGAATGAGCACGTGCAAAGGAAAATAGAACCAAACCATTCAGTTAAGTTTAGATGTCAATTAGGAGAATGTTAGAAGTACTTTTACTTTCAAAGTGGTCATTTTTTCTTCTTTATTTTTTGTCTTGAAATTGATGGATGTACATTCAAATTACCAAAAACATGTTATCCACTTTTATCCAAAACATAATGCTAGAGTCTTAAACGTTTTATGCATTGCAAAAAAGGAGACAATAAGGAAAAAATTGAATGAAGATGGGTATATACTTATGTGCTATAGGTTAAAATTGACATAAAATGAAGATGGAACCCATCAAGCTTGTTCACAACAGGTCAAATAAATTTCTCACATAACGATCCATAACCATAACTCTCAAAGCATATAAAAAATATTACATTAATAAATGAAAGAAATAAACATTCATGAGTCTATATAATACACGACATACAACATGTGTTGTATTGCCATCCAGGATTTGCAGCACCACCATTGTTTTGGCTAAATTTCTTCATATTAGCCAGGTGCTGTTTTCCATTCTTATGGCTTTGCAAGACAATTTTCGATTGAGTTCCACTACAAAAAAACGTGTAAAAAATGACGGTTTTTTTTTGGAAAAAATGGCGGTTATAACTGCCATTTTTCGCATGAGTGGCAGTTCTCCATAGCGCCATAAATCCTTCCGCCACAATGTATAAAATGGCTGTTAACTGTGAACCACCATGCGCACCGCCATTTTATACCTTGTATAAAATGGCGGTTCATTGTCGTTAAAAATGGCGGTTTTAAACCGCCATAATTTGCATGAAATAAATAAGAAAAATTTGCAAATTATGACGGTTTTTAACCACCATAATTTGCATGTTGTAAATGAAAAAAATACTACAAATTATGGCAGCTTTAAACCACCATAATTTGCATAAATAAGATAAAAAAATATTACACTACCATTTAGAATCTTCAATTAACAAAATTCATTCCTGACAATCATTCTAACTAATAAACACCATTCTAACTAATAAATGCATTCAAAATCACTAATTTTCAATAACTCAAGCACCTGTATAGTTCAAACATCAATTGTAATTTCCAAAATACAAGATAAAATCCTTAATATCCTACAAAATTCAAGCACTTATAAGTGATCCATCTCTCGTTACAATTGGTCTTCCATGGTGCATGCCATATAGGACGTGGCCATTTACTACAAGTGGCAAGAAAACCTGTCACATGTAAATAAACATTAAAAAAACATAACACAATATTTATAAATAATTAGCCAATAACCATACTAGTAGATATTCAAAGCAAACAAATGACTTAACATGATAAGTATTAGGGGCACATCAAATATTACGAAATTGAAGACTTAACGTAATAAGAAGGCAAATATTTTTTCTTCCCTCCTAACATAATAACGAAATGGAAGGCTACATTTAAATCAACATATTTAAAAAAATCAAGAGTACTCACCTTTACAATTCAACACAGATAGAAGGCGGATACTTTTTCTCCCTCCATTTAAAATCCTAAAAATCCCAAAGAATCAGAGAAACCATACAATTTTCTTTGAAAAAAAAAACTAGTTGCACACAAAATATTAGTTACTAATATTTTCTTAATTATTAAATAAGGGTTGGGAATGACCAGCTCTATTTCCCTGGCTTCTATGATACATTCTGGTCTTGAGCACAATAGATGTGCACGTATTTTAATTGATCCAATCTAATTTAGCAATAAAACCATAATTTTAAATAACACATATTGCTAGACAGAGAAACATACTCCCAAAATTTTGTTTTAGCTGTTAAACCAAAAAATTTAACACAAATAATCTTATTTTTAAGTAAAGCTTATGTACCAAAAAGACAAAGGAATTGGGGATTTACTTGCATAGCAGAGTAGTTTTGTTGTGTTCACGACATGTTTGTCAGCTGCAAAAAATCATAGGAACAGTTCTTAGAGAGAATTAGACAAAGTGACAGGATGAGGAAGGAATTATGAAAAAAATAAGCCAGCAAAAAAGAGAGCATCCAAGATTGGTGACAAAGGTATGCAAAAATTAGTATTTTCTCTTCTAAGTCTTTTGTAATTGTTGGTTGTTGTCACTGTGATGTAATCCTTTCTCTCTTCTCTGTGAGTGCACATATTATTCCCTGCTCAAAATTAATGATCATCACGTCAAAATATAAGGACACCATGGTGAAGTGAAATTAAATGAAATGAGAAAATAATAACAAAAATAAGAGCAAGTGAAACTGTGATTATTATGAATGGAAGTAAATAAAAGTGCAGCATACACCCCTGTGCCTTCAACCATTTACGATGCTGAATGTCCAGTATGCCTGGAACAGAAACAAGACCCTCACCCACACAAGACCAAAATTCCAACACATGCCATCTAACCACAACACCACACACAAACACATGAACCAGACCGCTGTGGAGAATTATTTTGGAGATTTGTTGAAGTATTTATAAAGGAAATATAGATAAGCAGTGCACGAGGAAAATGATTGATATCAGAACAGAATGTACAAGTGAGATAAGAGAAATGCAAGAAATATTAAGTAGCAGAAATGAAAAAACAAAGAAATGAAATTACATCAGTAAAGAATGTATGGACAATGATCATATTAAGTTCAACTTTTAATACACTAGACAATCAACAATTAGAACGCTTGCTTATATAGTGATCATATTAATTTCAACTTTTAATACAATAAAAATATAGCACAGTAAGTAAAAACAGGGAGGAGATAAAAAAAAAAAAAAAAAACAAAGTCTCTAACCTCGTGCTTATTATACTCCTTTAAGACTGGTAATATCAATTCATCTGCTTTCTGGACAATCCACCCAAATTTCTCCTATCACAATCTGTGCTCAGGAAGTAACTCAGAATATCAGATAATATAGACATACATATTAAATTAAATACAAGTTAAAAAAAAAGGATCAAGTAAATTCTAAAAGGGAGATAAATTTAGTGTCTCAAAAGTTAAGATATACAATAATCATGTTCAGATTTATAACTTTAAAAGAAAAACATGGACCAATATTGGGGAAGACTGCAAGTTTATCAACCCATAGAGCTCACACATAGTACAAAGTATCAACTTTCAAACCCATCTAAAGAATGAAAACTGGCTTTGAAAGAAAAGCATTGACCAAATGGACAACCTTTTAATAAGAATAACAACAATTTTATCAAGATATCAGATTTGACATTCTTAAAATCTCAATACACAAGTTTGGTAATTATCAATCCTAGCATACAAGTTTGGAAATTATTACAAGTTTGGTAATCAAGCCATAGTGCTCACACTTAGCACAGACTATCGACTTTCAAACCCATCCAAAGAATCAAATCAAATTCAAGTATAGGGTAACTGTCCAAATAAGCACCAAAATACCTTAAAGGAAACTTAAAACTCTCAACTAATCCCAACCCCCTAAAAGGCCTAGAACTGCTTCAAGCAGGGGTCACTTTCCCAATGGAACAATAAGGAAATTTTTGGAGTGTTTGAATTAACTACATGAAAATAAATTAAATTATTAAACAATTATTATTTTAATTGATTGTATAAATAAGTTTTATATTTGGATATGTTTGGTGAAAAGTAATTTTAAAATAATCTGTTTCATTTGAATTATTAAAAATAATAGCTTATGTTTTTTTTTTAAATCGATAAATATATTACTATATTATAATTATAAATTAAATTTTAATGCAAAAAAAATTAAAAGTAGTTAAAGCTAAAATTTGAAGAAAGAAAAAAGAAGAAGAAGAAATAATAAATAAAAGGAATTTTTAAAATAATTCATATTTTATAATTTTCAAATATATAAAATAGGTATTAAATAATGGTGAACTTATTTGTCAAGGAAAAAAAAAAGAATAATAAGAAAAGTTCTCACGTTCAGAAATGAACTTTAAATTTATAATGTAAAAGTTTATTAAAGTAAAATTCATTTGACAAATATAAATGTATTAATTCCTTATTTATATTTGGTGTTATTTAGGTTTTTTAGTACAAAAATATTTCAACTATCATTTTCTTTTAAAAAAATGTTCCTTATCATTTTATCTATTACTTTGTAAATTATAGTTTGTTACAAATTGTATGGTATTTTGAATTTCTAATCAAATTTTCATGTTTTGTTTTTCTTAACATTATTTTTCTCTTTATTTTTGTTTTCAATTTTCCTCTTTTCTAACTAGAAAAAGAAATAAGATAAAACTTAATAGTTGTATTCGATTAAAAGAAGGAGAGTAGAAGGGAGGGGAAGATAGGAAAAAAAAAGCAAAAAAACAAAGGTCTCCTTGTTTGGCTCAAGAAAATGGGATCCCTTGTTTGGTTTACAAGGGAGAAGAGGAAAAATATGAATGACAAAGAGAAATATATTAAGTAGAAGCAAATTAAGATAACTACTATATACCAGAAATTAATAATTATGAAATTGAGAGATATCATTAATGCCACCATTCAATATTCATGGCGACTTAAAGGATATAGTGATTTTGCTGCTGAAATAAGCATCTTTAACTTAGCTTTCATTTAATTTGAGCCTGTTTGGTCACGTCGCCACAGTTGATAAACATTCTTACAGGTATCTATAAAGGTTGTGATCATGAATGAGAAGGAAGTTCTCTAACAAGGAGAAAGAAAAACAAAACTTTCTTTCTCATAGAAGATACCAGCATCCAGATTCAGGCGCTTTTAAGTGCCATAAATTATTGTACCCTCCAGTCTTCCCAGGATCGACCGATCCAATAAATAACTAACCCACTATTATATCTTTAGGGCAATCAATTATATCCATTGATCATATCTTAAGCTGCATATCTCAATCATATCCTGAAATAATTTATCATATCTTAACCATATATTTTAGCTATATCTTGATTATATGTTGATCATAATATGCCATATCTTATCCCTATGATTAAGGGAATAATATATCATTGAAAGCCTATATATAGAGAAGATAGAACCGTAATATATAGAATACACTTTATGCTTTGGTAGGCAACCTCTACCCAGGAGGAATCCTAGACCAGAACAATTATATTTGTGATGACCATTAAAATTAACAATATTCTTTGAAGTGTGTATTAAGTAGATTTAGCTTAGTTAGTTGAACAATATGCGAGTTATTGTAAATTTTTAGTACTTGAGTTTGATTTCTATGGATAAAAAAAATTAAAAAAAAGTGTACGAGTGATTATTGAACTATAAGACCCTTTGTTGAATCTTTTATTTAAGTTACCGGTTAACATTTTTGTGTATGTATATTTCGAATTTTTGTTTAGTTGCTAATATTCCTTATAATTTTCTATATTCCTATCAAATTATTTATCCCAAAACGTACTTATATATGACGTAAGTCTTGCACTTAAATTTAATAGTGGGAGAACCGTATTCGATTTCCTCTATGTGCAAAATTCCCTTGGGCTAGCGACAGTTACGCAGCGCGAGTGAGATTAGTCTCTAATCCAGTGGGTTGGGGGACACCCATGTCTCTGACCCAGGAAATAAAAAAGTCTTGGACATAAATTTAGTCATTGATTATCCCTGAAATTTATCTTATATTTCATAAATGCATAAACTTAGTCAGGCACGTATTAATTTCCTGAAATAAACTTTAGTTATTATCAATGGAACTATTCATTAGTCTTTGGCTTGCTTTTTCTTTACTCTTATGTGTAAAAGGTAATGTATATGAAAGCAATTCCACACGCTATATATACCCAAAAGTCCACCACACTTTGGAATTGTGGCCAAGAAAAATTCACTAAAGTCTGTGTCGTGAAGCTTAATGCAGGTTTAAATCTTGAAGAATTTGACAAGGTTGTCTTATATATGTGTCTAAGTATCATCTTACTGTCATCATTGTTTGGGGAGACAATGCCTGGGCCATGGATATGCGTGGACCTTGACCCTAGTTGATAGAGTTAAATGAATCTGAACAAATAATATAGCTAATTATAGTTATTTTTGTAAAACAAAACTTGATATTCCAAGCTTATATAGGTTGAAATTGTTGCATTATAAATGCAGTAAAAAGCTTATTTAAAATTCTGAAACTTTATTTTGTTTTTTACATATACATATACACATGGGAGGAGAAAAGATGTCCTCATGAATTAGACCTTTAACACAAACATAATTTGGTTTATATGGTCCAAAGCTTATTAAACAATTATTAATATAATTAATCAATTATTATTTTAAACGATTGTATAAATAAGTTTTATATTTGGATATGTTTGGTAAAACGTGATTTTTAAAATAATCTATTTCACTTGAATTATTTAAAAGAATATCTTATTGAATAAAAATAAAAATAAAAATATTTGATAAAAAACATTGCTATATTATAAATATAAAGGAAGTTTTGATATAAACAGTTCAAAAGTATTGTTGCACTGTGTTTGGTTCTGTTTTTTGTGTGCAGGTACTGTTTTGACCGTTCTTATGGCATCTCCAGATCCACCGAAGGCAGAGGCTCCTATTTCGAATCTTCCATTGTCTACGGGAAAGTTGGACGGTTCGAACTACCTTACTTGGGCCTCCGACATCACCCTATGGATAACCGGTCAGGGGTACCGTGAGCATCTCACCGCTACTGTCGAGTTTGTACCAGCAGCTGAACATGCTAAATGGAGAAAGATTGATGCACAATTATGCAGTGTCATCAAGTCTACTCTCCACCCCTCAATCAAACTGACTTTTCGTCCACATGAAATGTGTGAATCAATTTGGACTGAGGCATGTGCTCTATATACAAATGACACTCAAAGACTCTATGGTGTCTGCAAAGACTTGATGACTCTTCTTGCCTCCCAGCAATTTGATGGTCCTATGTCTGCCTACCTTGGACAAGTCCAAGCTGCCCTCCATGATTATAACAAGTTATTCCCTGTAGCAGCATCTATTCCGGCTGAGGCTAAGAAGGAACTTGAGAACCGGAGCACCTTCTTTATGTCGCTTGCCCTTTATGGATTGCCCCTGGAATACTCTACTACTCGTGACCAAATTCTTGGGTCACCCACGATCCCCACCATGACTAGTGCTTCATTTATCCTTCTCCGAATTCTGCCCAAGGCAACCATTGAGTTCGCTGCCTCCTAATCGGGTGATATTTCTGCACTTGCTTCACAGAACACTAATTCAACTCGCAACCATGGTGGAACATCTCATTTGAAGAATCGTCCCAAATGTGAGCATTATCACCGTCTTGGACATACTATTGATCATTGCTGGAAACTTCATGGAAGCCTTCTCGCCCAGCCAATGTGGCTCAGACTTCTCAGGTTGACTCTCCTCAGCCACCGGATCAACCATGAGCTACACCAGCAACCTATGAAGATTTTCTGCAGTGTTTGATACTTGCTAGACCCCGATGCCACAGCTTCGGTTGCACACACTGGTAATTCTTTTGCCTGCATCTCTCAGTCTCCTTCTCTAGGTCCTTGGGTACTTGATTCGGGTGCATCTAACCACATCTCTGGTAATCGCTCTCTTTTCTCTTCCCTTTCTATATCTGGTTATCTTCCTAGTATCACATCTGCCAATGGTTCCCAAACACAGGCCCAGGGGATTGGCACACCTACCCCTTCCTTCCCTGATTATGGATTCTGTCCTTTATGTCCCTGACTGCCCGTTTAACCTTCTTTCTATCCATTACCTTACCCAATCCCATACCTATTTGATTACCTTTACTAATAAAACTGTTACCTTGCAAGACCGGAGTTTGGGACGGACGATTGGCATCGGATGTGAATCTCATGGCCTTTACTATCTCTCTCCTACTCCACAGGCATGCCCTGCCACAGCCTCTCCTCTCACCATTCATGCTTAGTTAGCTCATCCCAGTCTTCCACAACTACAAAAGATGGTTCCTAGTCTTAATAAATTATCCACTTTAAATTGTGAGTTATGTCAACTTGGGAAACACATTCAAACACCGTTCCCTAATCAAGTCAATAAATAGGCTACGTCCCCTTTTGCTTTAGTACATTCTGATGTTTAGGGTTCTTCCCGCATTGTTAGCTCCTATGGTTTTAAGTATTTTGTTACGTTCATTGATGACTTTATGCGTTGCACTTGGTTATATTTAATGAAAAACCGGTCTGAATTATTTTCTCTGTTTGTGCAATTTTACAATGAAATTAAAACTCAGTTCGGTGTCCCAATCTGTTCTCTATGTAGTGACAATATTCAGGAGTATTTGTCTCATCAGTTCTACCAGTTTATGACAACCCATGGCATCCTTCATCAAACATCTTGCGCCTATACCCATCAACAAAACAGGGTTGCCGAACACAAAAATCGGCATCTAGTTGAGACGACTCAGACTCTTCTCCTTCACAGTCATGTTCCATCTTGCCTCTGGGGGGATACTATCTTGACGGCTTGCTACCTCATTAATCGCATGCCATCTTCTGTCCTTAATGACCAAGTTCATCACTCTATGTTGTTCCCTCATACACCTATCCATCCTCTTCCTCCGCGTATCTTTGGATCAACTTGCTTTGTCCACAATCTTTCTCCAAGGCTTGATAAGTTATTTGCCTGATCCCTCAAATGTGTCTTCTTGGGGTATCAATGGTCGCACAAAGGTTATCGTTGCTTCTCCCCTACCCTTAACCGTTACTTCATTTCAGCTAATGTTACTTTCTTTGAGTCTGTTCCATACTATGAGTCTGTGTCATCCACTCCTGAGCTACATTCACCCACTCAGTCAGTTGTTCCTTTACCACATGTCTCATGGGATGCTTCATCTGAGGATCCACCAGTTGTTCGACCATTTCAGTTTTATCAACGTCAACCACACCTTGCTATGATGCCTGCTCCAGATCCCGATAGTGAGGCCATGCCAGACTCTTCCTCGGCGCCAACTCCTATACCAGCTCCGGACCCACCCCCTGACCTTGACCTTCCCATTGCCCTGAGAAAAGGTACTCATTCTACTTGCAATCCTTCCCCCCATTATGTTACCTTGAGTTATCATCTTCTTTCTCCTTTACACTATACCTGTCTTCTTTGTCGTCTGTGTCTATTCCTAACACTCCAAGTCAAGCACTTTCGTACCTAGAATGGAGACAGGCAATGATTGAAGAGATGTGTACTCTCGAAATGAGTGAAACCTTGGAACTGGTCCCTCTCCCACCGGGGAAATCCACAGTTGGGTGTTGTTGGCTTTATACTCTCAAGGTTGGTCCAGTTGGCAAGATTGACCATTTTAAGGCTCGGTTGGTAGCAAAGGGTTACACTCAGGTGTTTAGGCAAGACACCACCAACACTTTTTCTCCGGTGGCAAAGATGACGTCTGTCAGACTACTGCTCTCTATTACAGCCATTCGCCATTGGCCCTTATTTCAACTGGATATCAAGAATGCTTTTCTTCATGGTGATCTTGAGGAGGAAGTATATATGGAGCAACCTCCTGGATTTGTTGCTCAGGGGGAGTCCTCCAATATGGTTTGTCGACTTTGTAGGTCTCTTTATGGACTTAAACAGTCACCTCGTGCCTGGTTTAGTCGATTTCGTACTGTTGTCCAACAGTTTGGTATGACCCGCAGTGAAGCTGACCACTCAGTATTCTATTGCCATTCACCACGAGGATGCATCTATCTCATTGTGTATATGGATGACATCATCATAACAGGTAGTGATCAGGTTGGAATAATCCAACTCAAGCAACACCTCTCCTGTCAGTTCCAGACTAAGGATCTTGGCAAACTCCGGTACTTCTTAAGCATCGAGGTAGCCCAATCTAAGGATGGGCTGGCGATCTCTAAGAGGAAATATGCTCTTGACATCCTTGAAGAAATTGGCCTTATGAATGCCAAACTTGTGGACACTCCTATGGATCCAAATGTCAAACTTCTACCCGGTCAGGGGGAGCCCTTATCAAATCCAAGGAGATATCGAAGGTTAGTTAGGAAATTAAACTACCTCACAATCACTCGTCCAGACATTGCTTTTGCAGTTAGTGTGGTAAGCCAGTTCTTGAACTCTCCCTGCCAGGATCATTGGGATGCAGTAATACGAATCCTGAAATATATCAAGAACGCTCTAGGCAAAGGCCTCATTTACAAAGACAGAGGATATACTCAGATAATTGGGTACTCATATGCTGACTGGGCTAGTTCACCCAGTGATAAGCGATCCACTTATGAGTATTGTGTAATGGTTGGAGGAAACTTGATATCCTAGAAGAGCAATAAGTAGTAAGTCATAGCTAAGTCCAGTGCTGAAGCTGAATATAGGGCCATGGCATTAGAAACATGTGAGCTCATTTGGTTGAAACAACTTCTTAGATAGCTCCAACTTGAAGAGAATATGTAGATGACACTGATATGTGATAATCAGGCAGCCTTGTATATTGCATCCAATCCTGTTTACCATGAGAGGACCAAACACATTGAAGTAGATTGTCACTTCATCAGGGAGAAGATCAAGTCAGGAGAAATCACCACCAGCTTTGTCAATTCTAGTGACCAACTGGCCGATGTCTTCACCAAATCCATGAGAGGTCCAAGAATTAGTTATATATGTACCAAGCTTAGTGCATATGATCTATATGCTCCAGCTTGAGGGGGAGTGTTGAGAATTAACAGAATATACATGTAAATCAGGACAGAATATCTGATGTAAATATGGATAGCATTTATTTTAGTTTATAGGCAACAAATATCTCATTTAGAGGAAACAATATATCCTCTAATCTTTTGTAATAAATGTAATAAGCCTATATAAAATTCTCTCCGTGTTGTCCAGAAACACACGGTTTCGATCTGAATATGCCTCTATTTCTTATTGTTTAACAAGTATAATAAAAGTTTGTAAAACTTTGCTCATGTGATATTTGCAATCATCCAAAAGTCTTCAGAAAAAAAAGAGTGGAGAGAGAGAAAAGAGAGTGGGTAACAACTTTTTATGTTTGTGTTATGTGCTGTACCATGTCTTTTGTTCTGTTCCATAACGATTTTTACAATCAAACATGGGACAAAATTTGTGTTGTGCTATCCTGTCCTTCATTTTTCAGCGATTCAAACTTTTTTTTTATTAATCGCGAATCAAACTTGAAGATATAGATTGGATAAAAGTATTTTTCTATCAATAACCATTCATTTTCTTTTTAAACATTTTTTTCATATCATTTTTCTATAACTTTTTAAATTATATTTTGTTACAAATTGTATGTTATTTTTAAATTTCTAATATTTTTTTCCATTTTTTCCTAACATATTTTGTCTTTTTCCTTCTTTTTTTTTTTTTTCATTTTTCCTCTTCTGTCTTTATCTAGAGAAGAAATAAGATAAAATTTAATAGTGTGTTCGATTCAGAGAAGGGGAACAAAGAAGAAGTAGGAAAAAAAAATCTACTTGGTTCAAGAAAACTTGAAGGGGGAAGAGGTCCCTTTTTTGGTTTATAAGGGAATGGGGAGGAAAAATATAAATAACAAAGGGAAATTGATCAAGTAAAGACAAAATGATAGCCACTATTGAGCATAAAACAATAATTATGAATTTGAAAGATGTTATTAATTTGGTTATGTCATCATTGAAATGTTCAAGGGAACTTAAAGGATGATGAATTCTCTGCTGAAATAAACATCTATAAACTGGGCTTTCATTTAATTTGAGGTGGTTAGGTCATGTGTCGTCATAGCGAAGAAACATTCTTGATTTCTTGCAAGTAGGGGTGGCAAAGCTATCCGTTTATTCATGATCCATCCGGTCCATCCATGTAAAATTCAATCCAATTCATCCAATTGTTAAAATCAAAGACTTGGATTGGATTGGATTATAAAATTAAATGATGGATAACAATCCATCCACTTTTATTTTAAAATCCAATGGATCATTTAACCAATACCTAATGGATCAAAATCAATCCAACATAATTTCTTTTTGAAAAAAAGGACCATGCACTGACAGTGTAAAATTATTTTACACAGTCATCCAATCACAAATCATTAAACTATTTTACACCGTCAGTGCATAATCATTAAACTCATTTTTTTCCATATTAATTTTTAATACTCTTTCTCTCTCCTCACTCTTTCCCCTCTCTTTTGTTTCTCTCCCCTTTCTGTTTCCTCTCTCTCCTCTCTCTTCCCTCTCTCTCTTCTCACTTGATTTGTCACTCATCGTCATTTTAATTGGCCACAACCTACCTTGCTGCTATGAGTGCAGGTTTATTCCTTGTTTATTCCAATTAATTTCCAATAAACCTCCAAATTAATCAAGTGTAGTATCCGTCATTCAGTCTATCAAACATTTTAATCCTGGACGTTTAAAAATTCTCTTGTAACTTCTTTAAGGGGTGTATTCAATTAGGATTTGGAAAGATTTTAATATATATATATATATATATATATATATATATATATATATATATATATATATATATATATATATATATATATATATATATATATATATTCTTAATTAGGATAAAGGATATTTTGGTAATTTTAAGTACATTAAAACAGTCACAAAAACTTAAAATAAAATTAAAAGGAAATTAAATAATAAATATATTCTTAATTATCCTTTATCCTTTATTACTTAAAGTAGTATACACTGCCCCTAAAAATTTTCCCCCAAATCTTTATGGACATTTTGGTAATTTTAAATACATTAAAACAGTCACAAAAATTTAAAATAAAATTAAAAGGAAATTAAATAATAAATATATGAGAAATGCTATGGTCACACTCTCAAACACACTTCCTTAAACACACTCCCTGCTATTGGTCCACTAATTTTTTAAATCCATTACTTGTTTACTGGTTGTGCAGGTTCATCCATTTTATAATCTTTTTTTTTATTATTATTATTAGGAGCCAAACCGTCGAGTGCACATTAGCCAAGCAAGGTAGGCACCCAGCCATGGAAAAAAAAAAAAAGCTGAATCCCTGCTCCTTAAGCAAATTCCCAAGACCTAGATGAAGTACTCTTGTTCTTCACAAGGTCAATTTGAAACCAATAACTAATTCAAACAGTTAAACACAAATCTTAGCAACAATCATGGTGCGTAGATGGTGGCAAAGGGATCAGTGTCGGTAAACAATCATTTTTGGTGTTGGCGTTGCCACTCTTGAGGCAGAACCCTCGACCACATGATGATGTTTCTATGTTCGTGGAATTGGGTGACTTCATCCCTATCTTCCAGTGATGTTGAATTTGCATTGGAGCAATTGATTTCACAATGAACCAACCAAAAACCTTGTTCTCTTCCTCCAAATTGAAGACCACAGTGGGTATTGTTTTGTGATGATTTAATAATAATAATAATTAATTAATTAATTAAAAAATCAAAATAAAAGCAAACAAGGAGAACCGGTAAACAAGTATTAGGTTTGAAACCTTAACTAACGTGGACCAATAGGAGGGAGTGTGTTTGAGAGTGTGACCATAGCATTCCTCTAAATATATTCTTAATTATCATTTATGTACAAATAGTAAATATATAAAAATAAAACAGCATGTTTTCAATCAATTAACATAACAATTGATTCCAAAATATTGTGCATTAATTAGCTAATTAAATTCAAATTTCAAATAATATTAATTAAATTTATATAAAAAAAGCCTTTATCTTTATAGACACAATTTCTGTAATATGAATGATTGCTTTTCATCTTTCAATCTACGATTTCTCTCTTCTAGACATTAATTAGCTAATCAAATTCAAATTTCAATATTTTGTTATAAATTCCCTTCCCTGATAACTTTTTACTTCTCTTTTGTTTCTCTTTTTTGTCTTTTCCTTCTTCTCTCTATCTTTTCTTCCTCATATAATAATTTCTCACTCTCAATCTTTTGTTGTTATTTCTTCTTTCCTCCATTACTCTTTGTCTTCTTCAACCTTGAGGTTTCCTTTTCCTCTTTTTGTGGTGAGTTTTTTTTTTCTTATTCATTCTCTCTCTTTTCGTTTGTTTTTTGTTTTGTTGTTTATAACATTGCAAATGAAAATGAGAAACCTATGTGGTAAAGTAAAGGGAAATTGGAAAATAGCAGAGCATGTTGTTTACTGGCTTGGAAGAAGAAGTTTTTTTTTTTCTTTTTAAATTTGTTGAGGCACCTCACCACCAACTTTGGTGAGAAAGATTTGGAAGGGTGCCTTTGAAAGCTATTGAGGCAAAAAAGGTGGAGAACATATGTGTGATCCATTTTTTCTATTTGATTTTTTACTATTTTTTCATTCCACTTTCTCTTGTGTTTTTTTTTCCTCCTGATGTTTACTCTTTAATCTTTGGTTGCAGGTGGTGGGCATAAAAGGCGATTGTCTCTTGGAAGGGAAAGAGAAGTGGTTGCATCTTGAGAACATCAATTTTGTCACTCTGCTCTTTAAGTGAGTAAAGATTTAGGAATTTTCTTAATATTCAACATTGTTTGTGAATAGAGATAAGTTCTCCATTATGATTATTGGGATTTTTTTAAAATAATAACCCCATTGTTTCTGAAACAAGCATTTGTCTAATAATAACTCCAACTTTTCCTTTCTTTTTTTACAGATTCTTTTTTTTTTTTTATATAGGTAAGTAATATGAAAAATCATCGTTTGAGAACACTGATTTTTTCACTTCCTTCCCTTATGGTGAGTAAAGGTTTAGGGATTCTCTTAATTGAGGGATTTTTTTTTTGTTTTCAAAGATTGGTGCTTTGTTTCTTGCAGGATATATTGACCTAAATAATTCTAAATCACATCCTTCTCGCTCGCATGAATGGCATTTCACTCAGGGCTTGATCGTTGTACATGGATAAGTGGAATGATTTTGCTTATTTTCATCCAACCGAATAGAAATTGTCTTATTTTCTTCATATGTACAAATTGCTTATGTTTCTCAGGGCTTGATCTCTACACATGATTTTGCTTATTTTCATTTATTATCATGCTAACATGCATTGCCTTATTTATAGTCATTGTCAATATTTGACATCATGTGAGTTGTACATGTTTTTAACTATTGTGTAGAAAATAACACTATTTATAATTTTTATTAATAAAAATTAAAGTCAATGACAAATATAGTAAATGAAATGCCTTATTACAAATATATTTTTTCCTTTCCAACCTAAATAAATCATATTCAAGTCGTTAAAAAATAAGCTTAATGACCTATATTTTTTAATTTAAGACACAATTAAAGAAAATAGTTTAAAAATTCATTTAAAATTTCAAATGATTCAAAAACCTACTTAATAATTTAACAACATAAGAGTAATTCAATATTACCAAAATTCACCAATCGGAAGTATCTCCTTAGTTCTCATTCTGAATATTTTTACATGAACATATACCTTCAAATTGTTAGAGTAATTTGTATAACATTGTTTAATAAATTATAATATAATAAATAACTAATATTAAAAATATAGTTATCTTTTTCTTTGAAGGGAAAAATATAGTTATCAAACTCTGCAAATATGTAAAATAAATTAAGAGATATTTTAAGTACGAAAATACCACTGTGACGAAAATTATGTTAAATAAATTATGAGATATAATAATGACAAAGTAGAGTATAAAGTAATTTATGAAGAAAAAAAGAGTATAAAGTAATTTCATAAACAGGGAAATAAATTATTAACTTATATATAAATAAGAATTTTTATTCTATAATTAATTAGCATTTAATTGCAACATCATGATAAAGAATTAAGTAATCAGAATATCAATTCAAATACTTATACGTGGGATGTATTTATATAGTAATTCAAATATTTTCACAATATCAATATCAATTCAAATATTAATGACAGAGTATAGAAAATTAAAATGGCACACCAATTAATAAGATATTTATATTTACTCATAATAAAATGATTTCATATGCTATATTATCCTTTATTTTATCAATCATAATAATTGATTATGATTGACAAAAGCACCAATAACTATAGAAACAAAGCACTAATAACGATAATCATCAACTTTATATATTGGTGCTTTGTTTTGATAATTACAGTTAATTATTTAACTTCGATTTAAAATTAAAAAAATGGGACTAAAAAATTCAAGTATATTAACTTATTTTATTTTTTTGGTCTAGATCACAGGTATCCTCCACTGGGCAGAACTACTATGGGCGACAAAACTATGTCTCCAAGTGATGACATATTAACTTATATATATATATATATATATATATATATATATATATATATATATATATATATATATTTTATGTCATAAACTATCAATATGTTTATTTAAAAAAATATGCTAAATTAAGAATTTATTCTTTGGTTACTATTGACTCCTTTTGATATTAGAATTCTTTTTAAATTTTAATGTAAACAATTTCCAATTGTTCTTTCTAATGCAATCATAATAGATAAGGGCAATCTCATAAACATGTTAGAGTTAGGGATTTTGTCAGATTTTGATGAAATCATAACTTAAAGGTTTTGACTAAGGCAAGCTAAAATAGATTTATTTTGTCATCACATATTAATTTTTATAAAAAAAAAATACAACTTAGAGGTTGTTTGACCATGGCAAGATAAAATATATTTATTTTTTTATTCTTTTCAAAATTTAAATTTATTTTTTAAAATAATAAAAAATATTACTCCTAATGAATAATTTGTCCCATGCATCGCATGGGAATATGCACTAGTGTGCGTGTGTGTGTGTGTATATATATATATAAGTCTTGTGGTATTCAATCAAGATTTTTAAAAAAGATAAAATAATCATATGCTATTCAATAAAGACTTTTAAGATTTTTTGTTCATGCCAACAAAATCCGGTGGTATTATTTTACAACTTAAAAAAAGTCATTTGGTATTTAAAATCATATAGATTTCAATAGATTTCTGCACAATTGTAGGTGGTTGCTCTAAAATCATAAAGTCACTCTCTAATTCATAAGCTAAATTGGCAAGGGCATCTGCACAACCATTATCCTGACAAAAAATATGGGAAAATTTAATAGAAGAAAACATAAGTTTAAGCCTTCTAATTTCCTGGATTAAGCTCCACCCATTAGCATGACCAAGTTTATTACTTGTAATTGACTTGACTACTGCATCCGAGTCAATCTGCACATCTACCAAATGGAAACCTTTCAAAAGAGCAAGTTTCAACACTTCTAGCACTCCCCATAATTCTGCCATGTAGGAAGATGTTTTGCAAATTTTTTTTAAAGAAACCACAGATCCAATATCCTCTACTTCCCCTTATAAGACCACCACAGGTAGCATCACCCCCCTTGACCTCTAGCCGAGCTATCTGTGTTGATAGCGACCCATCCCTCTTGTGGTGCATGCCAGTGAATGAAAACCTCTGTCTTAACCAAAGAATTTTGTAAGACAACATTTGAGATTGCCTTTTGGTAATCCTGACAATCCTTTAAAATAACATTCCATGGTTTAAAAGGTCGTAGGAAGTTATCATCGTGCTCCTGTTTATTTCACCATTGCCACATAAAATAACATGCTGTGGTCAAAGTTTCAAGCCAGTTACCCTCATCAAGCATACTCAAATCATTTTGAAAATTATATTTGACCCAATCAGAGAAATTTATGCCAAAAAAATTAGCTCTCACTGAGTGCTTTATTAGGTGTAGCCAAATAGAAGATGCCAAAGGGCAATCCCGAAGAACATGTAACATTGTTTCATCCGAGTTTCCACAATGCTGGCAGTAAGGACTCCCTAATGCCCATCTAGCTATCCTCCGTCGAGTACTGAGACGACCATGCATGACTTGTCAAGCAAAGACTCGTATCCTTTGAGTTACTTTGAGCTTCCATATTTTCTTCCAGGGGCCATTGTCTTGAAGAAGATGAAAACCATTTTATATTATTATATGATTGTTCAATTGCATTTGAGGTTGAGCATATGGAAATATGCGTTTGGGGCCATAAAAAATTGTTATGCAGTTAGCGTCTTTGTCAGTTAGAGTAATTGTGTAAAAAAGTTTCCTAACCTGTGTGTATAGTTTCTAGCTATCACAGAAAAAAATTAATACTGGTTAACAAAAATCATAATTTTGAACCTATTTTTCATAAGTAAGAGCATAAACAAGAAGATGCTAATGCATAGAGGGCTCTCATAGCTTAAGAAACTAGAATCAATTAGTTATTAAAAAATTGAAAAAAAATTGTATTGATTTTACTTTTCTTTATCCAAACTTTTATCATTTACTTGTTATCTTTTTCATCGACTCTGGTAATTTGGAATGTTTTCTAAAAATCTATAGAATTCTTTAAAATCTTGTAAATCCAAAAGTCCTTTCAAATCTTATGAATTCATGTTTTATAAATCCATGCATCAAAATCCAAACTACAAAATCCTAATCATAAAAGTCTTTTAAAAAAAATCTTTAAAATCATTACATTCCCACAAAATCTTTTAAAATCCACAAGACTTTTTTATGCAAAAAAAAGTCTTTTAAAATCCTAATTGAAATCTAGTTTACGCATTTACGATGGTAAGTAATAAATTAAACAAATTGAAATAAATGATTTTTTTAAGTTAAGAATTAATAATAAAAAAAAGGCCTTTGTATCTTCAAATAATTATTTTCTTATCCAATAGATGAGGGTTTAAGACCAATTTGGATTAAAAAATTATTTGTAAGTAAGATTCTGAAGCTGAAATAATAAGGAGAAAGAGAGGAGAGAGAAAATATTTTAAAAATAAAAAATAATTAGTTTTTAAAATATATTATTTTTGTGGATGGATTGGATATCCATCCCTGAAAATATTATTAATGGATGGATTGGATGGATTTTTATTAAATGGATCATGGATGGATAGAATATTTTAAATAAATTTTTAATGGATCAAAATGGGTTAATGGATTGTTTTGATCCGATCCATTATGATCCAGATTAAAGTTTATCAAATTCATACATTTTGTCTCCCCTGCTTGCAAATGTCCATTATGATTGTGATCATTGTGATCATTGAGAATAGAGCATAATAGTGAAATGATCAAGAATGAGAAGGGAAAAGGTGTTTTCTAAACGAGAAAGAAAATCAAAATTTTCTTTCCCATTGACGATGCTAATATCTAAAAGAGTCTTGCTAAGCAGTGTTGTAAGGGTTAGGACACTGGTTAAGAAATTAAAAGGAGAAAGTTTTTATTGAAAATCATATAAGAGTGCATTTAAAAGTTATAGAAAAGTGTATTTTTATGGATCTCAATAAAAATCTTTCTGCTTCCTTAACTAGTGTTTTAAGGGTACTTATTAGCATTTGTCTATCCAGAATCAAGCTTTAAAGTGTCATAAATTGTATTGATTGAACTATATATATAAGACCCCGAGTTAAAATTTTTAAGTTACCAGTTAACATTTGTATATTTCGAATTTTTGTAAATTTAATTGTTACTAATATTTCTTATACTTTCTATATGTATATCCATAAACGGAGACGTAGGTCTTGTACAGTGAGATTTAATCAATCACAAGTCTATTGGTGAGTTTACCTTTTTCTATAGTTTTTTTCTTCTTGTTCTTTCTTTTTTCACAAACGTAGAAAACAATTTAGATTATTACAAGTTCGTAGAAGACAATTTAGATTATTGCAGGTTGGTCCATACATTAATGTACCCAAAAGTCCACTACGCGTCTAGACTTATGGCAATGAGAAGACTTCCATTAATATCTATCTTGATAATTAAGCTTTATGCAGGAACAAATTATAATGAGTTTCACAAGATGTCTTATATAAACACCTGATGTGCAAAACAAAAAGTTCTGCTTTTCCTGGTATTATTGTTCCAATACCCAATAATAGAACTTCGTATGCAGCTAAAAGACAGTGTGTAGTTAGTAGTTATAAAATTTGAAATTATGTATATTTCATGCATAAGCTTATAAGTCATGCATGTATTTCTTGGAACAAACTTTAGTTATTGTCACAGATTCTATTCATTAGTCTCAGGCTAGACTTTTCTGTAGTATTATGTGTAAACGTAAAGGACAATGTAGATAGAAGCAATTCCACACACTATACCCAAAACTCCAGCATACCTTTGGACTCGTGACCTAGACAAAGTCACCAAAGTCAGTGCCGTGAAGCTTAATGCAGGTTTAAATTTCAAAGAATTTGATAAGGTTGTCTTGTATACGGTATATGTCTGAGTGTCACTCTCAATGTCATTGTTGTTTGGAGGAGACAATGCTATAGGACTTCATATGCGTTCACCTTGACCTTGAAAGAGTTAAATGAAGTTGAACAAATCATAGATAATTCTAGTTTTTATAAAATAGAAATTTATAATTGTTTCGAGCTTCGAGTTTGTTGGATTATAATTGCAGTAAAAATATATTTAATATTCTAAAACTTTATTTTGATTTTGACATACATATAGTTAGGGGAATAGATATATAAGAAAATGTGTAAATCTGAAGATTGTATCATTTTTATCACTGTTATAAATGCTTAAAGACTTAAATTTGTGGAAAGATCAAAGAAAGCATGCCGTCTGACATAGAAGAAGAAATATTACTTGAAAGTGATATATAGTGATATTGGTGAGGAAGTCCATCATTTGGATGAAGAACACAATGTTTATGATGGAGGTGCAGATAAACCAACCACAGATGAAGCAGTCTTGAATACAAATTTACGGGCTTCAGATGCTGTTGATATTGCCAACACATTTTATTTCGCATGATAGAATCTATTTGATTCAGTGAACTGAGTGCTTACAATAAATTGGTGGAGTCTCTATAAATTCAATAGCGTTGATAAGGCATTAATTTTGAATTCTTAAATGCTAAAAATGAATATGAAACTAAATATCACTGTTTATAAAGATATTGTAAGTTACTTTTGTAAAGATATTTTAAAAATAATTGTATTCAGGTATTCTACTCCACTTATTTCTTCAATATGTAAATTTCAGTGTCAAGACACAATTATTTAATGGAAAAATCATTCATTGAGTTCCTTGTAGAGATCAAATGCGTAATTATTTTTTTCTTATTTAATTATTTGTACGGATTTGTTTTTGTGAATATAAATTCATTACTTTTTATATGGAAATTACATTAAGGTTTGTCTTTGATATAGATGGTTCCATTCTCTGGTATATATGTTTTTCCTTTTAGTCTTAAAATGGTTATTATAAAGTGCAATATTAATAATGTCATTCATAGTTTTATTCCGTGAGAGCAAGAATTTATTGAACTATTAGACGAGCAAGGAGTTACAAACATTTGTGATTTGAAGGTTGCTAAATGAATAGTCAAAAATATAATTGTCTTGGTATTTTTTTTTTGGTTAAAATTTCTCTTCAAAGAATTAAAGAAGATGCATTATTTTTGTTCAAATTTGATCCAATCGATCTATTAGTTAGGATAAACAATTCCTAATTTAATTAATATTATAAATTAGAGTTGTTTTGAGAATTGTATACTGTTTCGAGATAACTTTATTTTGTTTTCTGACCATTTTTATATTTTCAAAGTGTTGAGCAATGGGTACTATTTTATGAATGGTGATTTGCTTCATTTGATTGTATGAATTTTCCTATTTAGTATGAAATTGTAATTCATTGTTATAAAAAACTTAGAATAAAAATATTTGGGTAAATAGCCATTTTGGTCCCTAAAAATGAGAGATGACACTTGAGTCCCTAAAATAACAAAAATTATGAAATAGTCCCTAAAAGTGTAAATAAAGTGTCAATTTAGTCCCGCCAATAAGTTAAGTCTATTACCGTTAACGTCCTTGCTTACGTGGCACATTTTATGCACACGTGGATGACATGTGACAGCTGATGGTTGCCACATGTCATCCATGTGACTGCCACGTGTTTGAAAGTTGACTTTTTCATTTAGTCTCTTAACCACTTACTGGCATTTTGGTCCCTGAACTTAACCACTTACTGTCATTTTGGTCCTTAAAAGTATTTTTGAATTTTTAATGAAGTCTTTTGTTGCATGTAAATTATTAGCATAGACGTACATCACCCTATCCCCTCACTTCTATTCTTTATCCCTCATATTTTGACCTTCCTTTCGCCAAGTCCACCATTTAAATAATACTATAACTATAAAACTAATTTATGAGTGATTACATAGTAGTAGTTAGTGTCTAAATCTAGGATATCACTAACAAGATTCTATAAAGTTCCAAACTAGATCTTCTACCCAAATCTAGCTATTAGCTTTATATGCTATTAATATGTGTAGAAGGTTAGATTAATTATTTAATTAATCTATTTTCTGGATTAACATTAATCATGAAAAAATAGTTAAAAAAAACTTGAGAATCACAAAAGGGAAAAAAAATGAAAGTTTTAAAACCATTTGCTTACCCTTTTGATGGCGCAAGTGTAGTACATCTTATACCCCAGTTGTTATTAGTCTTTGTGGTTTTCACTTTGTTATTCAAAGGTCTAGTATTAGAGGACTTGAGTGGACAGTAGTGCGTGGATCAGTTATCCTCTAGTGCCACTGAAGCACGTGTCATTTTTCATTCTTTTGATCATGTTTGGAGTGTATCAAGTAAAAGTTTCTGAGGATGAGAGAGGTGTAAGTGGGAGGGGTGGCACAGGATCCATGCAATCGTTAAGTATAGGATCGATGATCAAAGTAAGAGGATCAAGCAAAGCAGAAAATGTAAACAACGAAAGTTGTTGTTTTCATGAACTACTACCACAGGATATATGTAGACATGAAAATATTTTGAATATAGTGGTTACTTGAAAGTGCTGAAGAAGCTATCTAAAATTTTTTAAATGAATAAAATGTAACTTCTTAAAGAAGTTAGACAATGTTTTATTAAGGAAAAAAAATATTTTTTTAGGTATTTTTGTGTTGTTTTCCTATTAGAATTGATGTTTCAGTTGAATAAATGACGAACTTAGCATGCAAATGGTGGAGGTGAAAATCGAAATGGCCTACAAAGTGTGGAAGTGGAAGGTGAAAAATATGAGGGATAAAGAATGGAAGTAAAGGGATATGGGGATAACTATGCTAATAATTTCCATGTAATGTGAGACTTAATTGAAAATTCAAAAGTACTTTTAGAGACCAAAATGACAGTAAATAGTTAAGTTTTTTTTTAATAAGCGAAAAACATTGTATTAAGAGGATATGGGTACAAGGGTACCCACCCTTACACTCTTTATGTGTTGCAAAATAAAACACCATTCTAGTATCCTCTTACCCACATAGCAGTATAAAAATGCTATACCTTACATATATCAACTTAAAACACCAGTAAATCGAATGTTTCCCAAACCTAGGGGTGGCAAAACGGGTTGGACCCGTCGGGCCAACCCATTTTGGCCCCTTTTTTTGGCGGGCTGAGTTGAGGTTTTCAACCCGCCAACCCGTTTTGACCTGCTCCGTTTTGGCCCTCCAAAAAACGGGTTGAGGGTGAGTTGGGACGGGTCAACCCGCCAACCTGTTTTTTTATAAAAAAAATAATAAATTTAATATTTATTTTTATATTTTAAACATATATTATTAATATTTATTTAATATATTTTTTGTTTAAATAAATTATGATTCAAAATTTAAGGTAATACATTTAGTTTTTTAATAAGTATTTATTATTTAATATTTATAAAAGATAAAATTAATTAAAATATATATTTATTATATACAGCTGGACGGGCTTGAATTTTCGACCCACTTTCCTTATGCAGATCTGGGCAGGCCGGCTCGTTTTGCCATCCCTACCCAAACCCTATACAAAACAGAATCAACCCCCATGTTGAATCCAACATTGAATATTATAAAAGTTGAATCCGAAACATATAAAAGTTGTTCCCTCCATGTTGCAAATAATTGCAATGCCACATCATGCCATATGCTTCCAATTAATCTCAAATATTATAACATAACGGCGCACGGGCTAAAATTAAGTGACCGTTGAGTGAATGACTAATGGAAATTTGGAATATTAGCTTTGACCCAACACCACGATGTGTATTTGATATCTTCCAAGACAATGTTTTTTTCTTTACTGTTAAAAATAACCCGATTACGGTGTTTCCATATTTCCATACACCAGACCACAGAACTCCAAACCATTCTCCATATTTCTCTTTGTTTTTAGAACCAGACCATAATTGATGCTGCCTGAAATGCGCTTCCGGGTCTTCTGGTAGTACCTATAGAGAAGTAATTTGAATGAATGTATATCCTTATATATATAAACGTATAAGTCAATCTATCTGTGTTCCCATTGCTTCAGTCTCCCCACTCTCCCTCACATTCACTCTCATTTGATTACTCTTCTCTCGTGAAGTGGTGTACTTCACTCTCCTAACATGCATCTGGTATATCTTCTTCTACTTTTAATCTCAACCAAATAGTTTAAATGTAAAAACTTGATGTGAGATTTACCGCAAGCGCATGGTTGTCATCAAGTAATTAAATTATCATCTTCACGTGGACTGCGTTTTTTGCTTTGTAATTTTCACAATTTAATTAAAATTAAACAAAAGGAAAGATTTGATTAGATGATAAGAGATTTGAGAAATTTAAATTCAAGATAAAAAGCAAAATAAAGATAAGATAAAATACATATAAAAAAAAAAGATTTGAGATTTGAAAAGATTAAATTTAAGATAAAAGATAAGATAAAGAAATATAAAAGATAAGATAAGATAGAGCAAATATTTGAAAAGATTGAAATCAATAATAAGAAAACTTTTAGCATTGGGTTTCACACCAAGACCTCCTATTAACTTACTTTTTCTACCTCTGTGTTCTTATTATCATAAACTAATTTCAAATATATATATTTTATCTTCAAAATTCAAATACACTCTTAATATGTATCTAATATATCACTTTATACTTTTAATATCAACTGAATTATTTAAATTAACATTTTATCTTTTTTTTCTTTCAATTTATCATTTTTAATATCTTTTAATTCTACCTTTCAAAAAATATCTTTAGTTCTAACTTCAATTTCAATATTTTTTTTTAAAAATTATCAATAATTAAAAATAATAATATATCACAATATAAATTATTTATCATAAATCTAAAATATAATTTATAAGTACAAATATATTTATGAATTACATATTTTAATTATAATATATTTAAAAATGTTTTTTATTATAAATTTTAGTTGTAAACCTTTAGCATGTGCAATGCACGGACTAAAATACTAGTTTCATTAATCTGTGATGTGAAATACATTAGAATATATAGAAGAGACTGTATAACAGAATTGGATAACAACCTAATCTAAGTAACAACTATTTGAAATACAAATTGAAGATAGCATCAAGTAGATAACAATTATTTAAAATACAAATTGGAAATAACATCAGCTAACAACTAAGAGATAAATTCAAACTAAGAGATAACTCCAACATGCCCCCGCAAAATGGAGCCAGATTCAACGACTCCAATCTTGGACTTGAGAAAGTTGTCACATGCAGTAGACATTGGTTTGGTTAGCAAATCTGCCAGTTGATGACTTGAAGGAACATGGGAGACCTTGGGCTTGTTTTGAGAAACCAAGCCACGTACAAAATGATAATCAATTGCCAAATGTTTCATATGTGAGTGAAAAACTAGATTGGCACATAAATAGGTTGCACCAATGTTGTCAGAGTGAATTTGTGGGACTAAAGGTGGCATGCCTAGCTCATGGAGTAGTTGTTGTATCCATAGTAGCTCAACAATAGTTGTGGCAATGGTTCTATATTCTACCTTAGTAGATGAATGTGCAACAATGGATTGTTTCTTGCATGACCAATATAAATAATATATGCACCAGAAGACTTGTGGTCACCTTTGTCACCACCCCAATCAGCATCACAAAATGCTGTAAGGGACATGCTTCATGTTTGTGTGAGATGGAGACCATGATCAATAATGGACTTCAAGTAATGCAAAACGTGTTTCAAAGCTTGCATGTGAACAAAAGTTGGACTTTACATGTGTTGTGAGAGTTTGTTGACAGGGAATGCAACATCAGGCTTGGTTAAAGAAAGGTAGTGGAGAGATCCCACTAAGCTGTGATACAAGAAGGCATCACAACTTGAAGAGTCAGGTTGTGCAACAGATGAAAAGGATGTTGACATAGGAGTCGATACTGGCTTAGTATCAGCCATATTTGCACGTTCAAGGAGCTGTCTAATGTATTGGTGTTGCTTGAGAAATAATCCTTGAGTTGTTGGCAAGATTTCAACACCCAGAAAATGACTTGGAAATCCAAGGTCTTTTAGAAAGAATTTTCCAACAAGAGAAGTTTTTAACTTGCAGAGAAAGGAAGCATCATTTCCGGTGAGCAGAAATCATCTACATAGACCAAAAAGTAAGCAACAATTGAACCACATTGAATTGCAACAAAGGTAAATCTTATTTGTAGAGGGGTGCAGATGAAGGATCCTAAATGCCCATTTTGTTGGATTGAGGTTGAGAGTTCTAGTCATTTGTTCATCTAGAGTTCTATTTCTACATTGATATGCGATAAGTGCTATGAATGGCAGGCATTACAATTGTACTTTAGTGTAATCCTAAGGAGCATTTATTGCAACATAGGTTGCAAGGGTTTACCAGTAAGAGTAATAATGCATGGTTAGTTATGTGGGTAGCTATAGTGTGGGCTATATGCAACCAGAGGAATACAATGATTTTTCTGAATGAGACTGTTGACATTGAAGGGATTTTCAAATTGGCTAAGTTAAGAGCTTGGAGCTAGATTAGGGCTAAGATGAAAGGGGCAGCTTTCTCATATTATGATTAACATTCTAATCCAAGGGTCTGTGTAAATTATTTGAATACATAGTATAGGTTTTCGAATGCTTAAGTGTTGGGATACTAGCTGTTTAACAAGTTTAGTTTTTTGGGGTTGTGTCAATTCTATTAGTTTGGGATCAATTTTTGGGAATTTAATGCAAGGTTCTTATTATGGGTTCTGTAGTAGGATTTATTTTGGTGTACATAGTCAATTGATTGTCTGTGACGAGATTAGTAGCATTCTGGTGTGGGGGTGGGGGTGACACCCTTTACCCCGATAGCATAATTATTACAAATAATATATTGCAAAAAAGAAAGATGATCTTTTTTAAAAAATATTTTTTGCAAGTAAAGAACATCACATTCTTAAACCATAAACAAACCTCATAAATACTTATTTAAATCAAAACTAACTTACCACTCCAAAGGCCATACAAAAGGTTATTAAAATAAAATCAAATTGAAGAAATAATAACATTAATCCAGCCTCGATGTCACAATCTATCATAGCTTTACAATCCAATAATTAAAGACAATAAACGGAGGTCTATTCGTCTTCTCCAGCATCATCCTCTTAGTCCTACTGGATATCACCTGCCACCAATACATACACAAGAAAACACAAAACAAAGGGAGTGAGACACATCTCACTACATGTTCGTGATATGAAAATGGAGACAGGTAGCAACACAAACACTCATAACAATTATCTCTTAGCATACACATATGTCAAGCACAGTCATAATCAAGTATTCATGCAATGTAATGTGTTTCATGCTCTTAGCTTTATTTGCATGTGGTACCATTCAAAATAGCCTAGGAGTACGTGTAGTTGACGAATAGCCACACCATGGGCATCTGACACTAACAGTCTCAACCAGGATGATACCTCTAGAAGCTCGTTAGGGTTACCTAGTCTTTCAAGGATACTCCAACCCCATGGGATAAACATGAGTTTAACGGAGATTCCAAACCAGATAACACCCCCAAGGCCACAACTCAACGAGCTCTTCACAGCCTCCCCAGTTAGGTTCATAAACTACTTTCGAAAACACATATATATCATGTTATGATGCATGATTTACGCAGATGCTCATGGCTTCTTTTAACTTATCACATGGAGGATCCTACCTCACATAGGTTTGGTCCTCATTATTTCATATCAACAATACACCATAACATCTTAAGCATGCATACTTCACTCATACCAAACATATCATACATTCATAACAATGTTAAGGAAATACATCATACACATATTCATCCAATTAAATAATCGTATTTCCAAATTCTAACACAAGAATATTTTAACCGTTCATTCTATTATCATCCAACGTCTCTAATAAATTTACTAAAACTAATCACATGCCTATCATTAACAAATGCAACGTGACTAAATTTGCTGTATTGTCCACGAAAAGGTAGGTCACGTAAACTCCCTACCCCAAAACACATACCTCTGTTGCTCACACCTTTCCTTCATGAGTCAATTCCCAAACCCCAAAACACATCCTCAATTCTACACGAAAGCAACATTACGACTACTGCCTATGCTTTTTGCCAATCTTTATTAGTTCCTTTCCATTTGAATAAAGAACCATCTTTTTCCTTGATTTATACTATCAATTAGCGAATAGCTAATTCACCTGGGTAGATTAAAATTGCAGCACTGTTCACACAAATTCAGGTACTATTTATTTTTCTTTCTATTTTTTTTAATAAAAAACACATCTTTTACCTCCCTTCTTCCTTCAATTACCTAATACCCATTGTAGTGAATTAGAAGTCCAATGTAGTATTTCAAGATTTTGGTAACAATTGAAATCACAAGTTTCACACGCTAATTGCAGTGATGGATATTTTTTAGTATTCTATGATGTGAATTGATTTATGGTTGCTTGAAAAGTTATTTTGCAGGAATTCTACAGAATGGTGGAATTCCATATCCTGCTTTGGTCTTTCCGTAGGCCTGAAAAAATTGGGATTTGTGCTGCCATGACTGGGTTCATTGCATGAATTCTGCATAATTATATAACTCCTGATCCCGATCATCAAGACACTTGATTGAGATCATGGAAGAAATGAGTTTCATATTATGCTATTTGTACATAATCTTAGTTGTTCTTATAAGTTGTTATTCACATAGTTTCTATTAGGATATTATGATGGAGCCTAACTCTCACATTGGAACTGCGTATACAGGATATCATTATTGAGACAAATTGTCTTCAGCCCCACTCACATTTGGAACAGCAAAGAGGCTCGTCCTATAGAAGAAAAGTTTGCTAATGGACAAACAAGGTTGCCTAATTGTCACGAGCTTGTAACCCATTTGCCATCTAATCATGGCCAAATTAATATGAGCTCAAAGATTTGCCATTTCATGGATGAACGAGGTCAATGGAAACTTCAACCCATTTCAAATTTAATTCCAATGAATGTGCTAAATAGTAAATAGAATTCATGCTATACCTCCCGAGTGTGAATCAAGATGACAGGCTAGCACGGAGTCAAACCAATGATGGGGTCTTATCTGTTGCTTATTTATATCAAAGTCTGTGTGCTCACAATTTCAAGCCTAGAGCTAGCGAGTATTTACAATGCTATTTTGTCTCTATAAGGCTTTGTATAATGTAATAAGGAGATGACACAAACTTTGTGTAGGTAAAAATGAAAATGTATGTTGATTAATCTGGGGATTAAAATACATAATTGACATATTTTGGTACTCTAGTTGAATGTTAAAAAGTGTGTTATTTTTGAAGTTTTATGCGGTGAAAATGGTGGTGTAGTATCTCTCTCATTTAGACAGGTGGTACTTCCAAATTCTTACTGTGCATTCTTAGGCAGTGCAGTAATTTTTCTTTTTATTTCTTTTTGATTTAACAAATTAACCAACAGAAATGATGAGGTTGTTATTGTCTCTGTTCAGTATTTTTCAGAGAATTTTTAACAATTTTCAGTTCTGAGTTTAATTTTATTTATAGAATGTTGGTAAAAACAAAGTTGTATACTTCAGTCTCTTATAATTCTTCTCCTTTCCCTAAAATGTTTAATAGACGAAAGTGATGGGTACAAAAACTGTAATGCCGAAAAGATAAAAGACTTACACTACCATCATTTCAGCAATCGTATATTGGTAGAAAAGAAATAAGGAATTGTGCTCAAATTACAATTTGTTCCCCCACAAAGTGGGATGAACACACAAATTGCTTCAATATCTTGACAGACAAAGAAGAGTCTCATGTGAGCCATTCGGTGATCTATGCCAAGGTTCCATGTATTTCGCTTCCCCACCCTGCCAGCGTGCACATCATAAACCAAAACTGATAACCAACCAAAGGCATACAGCTATCATAAGGCACAACTCTTTAACCAACAGAAAAACATCCACAATATAAAGAATTTGTAGTAGCCACATCAAGCAATCTTCTGTAGCATTGTTGTTTCTTAATTAGTTATGTTAGGAGTTGATGAACATGAAGACATTATTTTTTATATCTACTTTTTTCTTGAAAGCTAAGACAGTTTCAGACTTTTCTACTATCTTGAATTTCACTTTCTCCTTACTCAAAGGCACCATGGTATGGCTTTCGCATATGAAAGGCATTTTACACCTAACATATCTATAAAGACCAAAGAAAGAATATAAAACTGCATAGTGCTTTTTGACCCAAATGGAGATGGTAAGCAGTAACCCTTTTTAACTCCACAATAAATTCGAGACCAAACTTATGAAAGTGATCATGATCACAACTTAAACTTACAACTTAAAGTGAACGTGGAGAGCTAAAATTGAATTACAATGTAGATCCATTTAGTTTGATAGAAAGTAATGTAATTAGGAGTGCACATATCAACAAAACAACAAAATTAGAGCAAAATATGCCTTTTTCTTAATGATTGACAGGTGGCAACTTTCCTAGCAATATATTCTAACTGGAGTTTCACAAGAATTTAGGGAATGGAACAGGGTTGGGCTAGAGTACTATAGCTCTATAGTTTAGTGACATATGTCCCTCTTGATATAATTTAGGCTGGAGTAATCTAGTTTCACAGAGATTTTTTAAATTGGTTCATAGGCTCAGGGAGCTTCATACTTTGAAAATTTTAATGGTTACCCCTTTATTCCATCTATGCTAGTAGCTGCCAAAATAGACAGTTTTCAATATGCTAGAAAGTCATATTGCAGAGACCAAAAATAGAGCAACCTTTTGTATTGACAGACCTTTTGTATTGATTTATATGAGAGTCTTTTGAAAAAAAATTGTAGCAAGAATTCATGATCATGTACTATAGTATTTTTTTTGTCTTACTAAATTAACATCCAAATAAGTCAAAAATTCATTTATGACAAAACATCACCAAAATATCCTAATAGAAACTATATGAATAACAACCTATATGAACAGCTAAGATTATCAGCAAATAGAATAATATAAAACTTGTTTCTTCCATCATCGCCATCAAGTATCAATGAGTCATTGCAACTGGCACTTTGTATAAAGACCTACAAAATAAAATACATAATGTTAGATCTATCTTGGTCAGACCAGCAATATTATATAATGGTGACTCAAACAAAAAATATAAGAACTTACTGGATGTGCATACTAAGTTGTCCTCTTTTGGCAAGTTGATTGATAGTGACCATATTCTCCACAAGATTTACATGCTCTTTTTTTAACTAATGTCTTGTCCAATGACAATTCAATACCACTTTTATATCTTCCCGCCACATATGCTTTTTCAGAATCTTTCCTTTTTCGACCTTTTGTTTGTGATACATGTGGGTCTTTGATATTGAAAGTTGAAGCATTATCAGATGTGTCACACATCCAATTTTGTTGGTTTGACTCTATAAGAGCTTCATTTTCTTCCGGCAACACAACAAATGTAGCAGCTTTGTTATATACATGATCAAGTTCTGTCATAATAAACTTGTATGCTTCACTTGATCTTTCAGCCAAATCAGAAAGTTTCTCTACTTTTTGTTGCACATGCATACTTCTCAAAACACCAGAATCTTGACTCTGAATATCCATATCATTAACTTCAATATCTCTATTGGCTTCTTTTGCCCAACGCTTCAAAATATACTGACTAGGAATTTGAATCACATTTTTAGCTTGAAAACTGACCAAAATGTGTCTACATAGTATTCCCATAAACTCAAAAAGTTGGCAACCACAATTAGCATCCTTTGACTCTAGATTTACATCAACTACAAATGTATCTCGAACATCAAAACAATTAGATACTCGATACTTACATTGTGAACCATTTTTCCCAATTTTCTCCTTGGTAAAGTGGCAAACAACAGCAAGCTCATTATGAAATTTACCAAACACATTTCTAGTATAGATGGATGCAGCATGTTCCTCCATTTTTGAACCGATACTCAAAATGCGTGATTTATGTATAGACTCAAAGTCCTCTCTTTTTTCTGCTTCATAACGGTTATTAACTGCCTTCTCAAATTTTACTACAAAATCCCGCAGTGTGGTGGTTGAATCAACAAATGAGTCAAAAAAGGAATTGATACTCTCACTTCTTTGTGTGGTGTTCATACCAGCAAAAAAAGTGCTTCTATTATAAACCGGTATCCATGACTCTCTAATTTCAAACAACCTCTGAAGCCATTCATTTTCTTGTAAGTTGTACACATTTATTATTTGTTGCCAATCATCCTCAAAATCCTTGATAGTTGGTGATTCTTGAATGCACCTCTTTAGCTCACACTTGAAAGTGGAATTTTTATGATATATGTGTGCAAGCTTTTCAGGAAACTTCTTTCTAATATGCCACTAGCATAGACGATGGCGAGTTTGAGGAAATACCTTGGCCACAGCAGCTCCTATAGCTAAATCTTGATCAGTTATTATAGATACCGGTCTTTTTCCATTCATAGCCTCAAGCCATGTTTCAAATAGCCATATAAAAGATGTCTCAGTTTCATCCTGTAACAACGCACAACCAAATAAAATTGATTGAAGATGATGGTTTAATCCGGTAAATGGGGCAAATGGCATGCTATATTTGTTGGTCTTATATGTGGTATCAAAAGTGACAACATCTCCAAATTTTTGATAAGCTAACCTTGATCTAGCATCAACCCAAAAAAAATTTACCATTCTAGCATCATCATCACATTGTATTGCATAGAAAAAATCTGAATTTTGAGCTTGCCTGTGTTTGCAATAATTGAAAACAGCTTGTGCATCTCCAACATCCAAAATTTTCATTCGAATGTTCCTCATATGATTCCAACAATCTCGATTAGAAAAAGCTAAACCACTATCATTAAACATTTCAGCAACCTTTCCCGTAGGTAAACCTTCTTCATTGAACTTTTCAACGAGCTTTTTTGCAGCAGCAGTCATTTTCTTATGACACTTCAAATAAGACACACTCTTGGGACTTGCCATGGCATGATTATGGTCATTGTTAAAAGAAGTTATAAACCATATGTCTTGATTCTTTTTCTTGGACACAACAAGTGATGCTTGACATCTCATCCGCATACTTGAACATCTCCTCTTTCCTTCTCTTTTGTTACCATCACCTTTATCACTTTTCACCTGGCATTCACCTTCCCTAATACATACCAAAATGCAATAATTGTCCTTTCTTGAGCGAATGCGGAACCCAAATCCTTTTGCCTTTGCAAATGATGTATAAAATTCTGTAACTTTTTCCAGGGAATTAAATTGCGTTCCAATATAAGGCTCGATATTGACTTCTTCACCAATAGCAATTTGTTCTTCACCAAGTACATTAGAGTGTACTATTGGTTCATCATCTGAAATGGGGTTATCCATCGTTGTCGAAGAACAATTGGTTAAGTCCAAATCCATTATTTAGTAACCTAAAAACATATTAAAATGCACATATTAATATAACATGTATCCTCTTAACAATATGATGCAGCATAATATTTAAAAAGGCAATTGATGAAAAGAAAGCAATTCCATGTAATTTATGAATGGAAGAGAATTATAAAAATAAAAATATAATATAAAAAAAATATAACAAGTCACATATTACACACCGTGACTAAATTCACAATTGTTTTCTTCACAATGCACCATTTAATATAGAGTAACAATCTATTTAATATTATCAGCAAGCATGATATTTATATTACTAAAATAATTAAAAATAAAAAATGATTGATTTTAATTGATATTTCAATTCCATTGGACTTCTAATTCACTACAATGGGTATTAGGTAATTGAAGGAAGAAGGGAGGTAAAAGATGTGTTTTTTAGTAAAAAAAATAGAAAGAAAAAGAAATAGTACCTGAATTTGTGTGAACAGCGCTGCAATTTTAATCTACCCAGGAGAATTGGCTATTCGCTAATTGATAGTATAAATCAAGGAAAAAGATGGTTCTTTATTCAAATGGAAAGGAACTAATAAAGATTGGCAAAAATTATAGGCAGTAGTCGTAATGTTGCTTTCGTGTAGAATTGAGGATGTGTTTTGGGGCTTGGGAATTGACTCATGAAGGAAAGGTGTGAGCAACAGAGGTACGTGTTTTGGGGTAGGGAGTTTACGTGACCTACCTTTTCGTGGACAATACAGGAAATTTAGTCACGTTGCATTTGTTAATGATAGGCATGTGATTAGTTTTAGTAAATTTATTAGAGACGTTGGATGATAATAGAATGAACGGTTAGGATTTGGTGTAACATTGTTAAAGTTACACTGGTGTAATTTGAACCCTCCTATATATATATATATATATATATAGGTCATATCAGGTGAAAAAAATGTTATTGTGAGAGATGAGAGGATTTAATAATAACTGTTGGATCCAGGGTTTTAAATATCGTTCTGAAATGGCAATATTGCCTGCAACAAAATGGTATCGGAGCTGGACGATACCGTTATTGACCAAAATCATGGTGTGACTGAAAATCGCAGATAACGGCCACAACTGAACGACGCTGCGGCCGCAACAGGCGTCACAACCCACCGTTATACCCTTCGTCATTCACCCTTCATTCATGCTTCCACCACAGTCGCCGACTTCTGCCACCGTCGTCGGCCACGCTTCACACCGCAAGGAAGGAAAACAGGAGAGGGAAATGTGAAGATGTAAACGGAAGGATGGGAGACGAGAGAGGGAAGAAGATAAGAAAGGTTCACGGGTAGAAAGGAGTCTGACGAAATTATGTGAGATGGGATGTTTTAGGTAGAAAGTTAAATGAGATAGGTCTGAAGGAATTTTAAAATGAAAATTGAGAGGAAAAAAAAAAGGAGCGTGGGAAATAGAAATTTGAGTCATGAGAGAGGAGGCAACGTGTTGGCAGGATGGGGTTCCAGTTCCACAAATACTAATTGGTATAGGGAATGGGATATTCCTCCAAATTGTTGTCTTAGGAGAATTGCTTAATTGCAAAAATTAATTAATAAATTTGGTAAGAGTTAATTAATTGTGTGAGAAATTATCGCAAATTAATTAATTGAGTAGGCAATTGATTAATTGGATGAGAAATGGAAAGAATTGCTTAGGCTCTATAATTTTAATTAAGATTTAAAATTAAATTAAAGATCAAAATTATATATTTTGAATTAATTTAAATTAGTTTAAAATCAATTTAAGGTATATTTTAAAATTGAAATTGAAATGAGTTAAAGAATAAAAAGATAGATAATAAGATAATTTGTCTAATATATAAAAAAAAATACTCTATATAATACTTAATAATGATGAAAACATATTAATTAAATGTTAATATGGATTGTTGTGCAAAGTTGTGAGTCATTAACACCGCAACGACCGTAATCTGCATCGCAGAATCCGTTATATCCGTAATCGTGAAAATCTTAACGCGACCGCAACCGTGACCGTGACCGCAATTTAAAACCTTGGTTGAATCTAATTTTACGGTTCAGATTAATCTTCTCATTAGAAAGGTCACGTGACCCTCTTCCTATTCAACCCATGCACGTCCCTTCCTCTCTCACGATTCTGACCCTCTTCTCCCCTCATCTCTCCCTTCCCTTCTTGTAGATGTTCAAAGGGGTTTCCAGAAACGGGGATTCTAGAAATGCGTCAGACTGAGCCCGGACGAATCGTGATGCACGACGACCTCGAGATTGGAAGCTTTACCGACGACATCAACTTGTGACCTTGTACCTTCCGTTCGATTCGGATCTAAGAGTTTGTCACAAGTTGTATCAAAATTCCAGAATTAAAAACATGACACGACCTGCAACATATCAGAATTAACCACTAAGAAACCCCATATCCCTGCACAAAGACCCGACCATGTTACCTAATCGAGATCTATATATACTTTGTAAAGTTTCCCTATAAGATTGCCAACAGAGCATGAAAATAATCTAAATGCAATTCCCTTCAGATTATGTAAATCAAATCAAATCTTGGAGCATTCTCAACCACCCCCACCAGTGCATCTTCAAGTAACAGCGATACACGCACCCCAAAACTTTGTTCCAAAGCCATTTAAGCCACATAAACCACTGTATACATATTCCACTTGCTGTGTGCTGTGCGCAGCTACGTACCCCATCACAATTGATTAAGACATTCCACAAACGATCTTAATATGAAACCAGTGAGCGCGCCAAGCAAGAATCGTGAGAGAGGAAAGGACGTGCGTGGGTTGAATAGGACAAGGGTCACGTGACATTTTTAATAAGAAGATTAATCTGAACCGTAAAATTAGATCTAATGATTATTATTAAACCCTCTTATCTTTTACAATAACATTTTTTCTCACCTGATATGAGCTCTATGTATATATAATATGTACACGTATGAATAAATAAATATATATTATATATAAAATTCTGATTCGTGAATCCCACATTGTTCCTAAAAGTATATGTAAGCAATTATATTATATATAAAATTGGAACCTAAACAAAATATACACTGCACACATATCAATAAGACAAAGCGGAATCTCATATATATAACGAAAGCATATGTATATAGCTAAATATGATTAAATGCAGCACAAGAAATTCGGAAACTATATATGAAATCAACGCACAAGTTTATTCAATTGAAATAAATCTTTGGCCAATTTCAATTAAAGGCAGCCACACATAGTTTTAAAAACCGAACCGGTAATCGATCCGGTCAAGGCACTGGGTCACTGGCTCAATGGTCGATCCAGTGGGTCACTTATTGAACCACATGACTTGGTCATTATTAACAAAATTAAAATTTTATACCCTATCTTAGAAAAAGCCAAAAAAAAATCACATCACAAATTAATACTAATATAATTTCACAAATTAATATAACATTTTATTATTATTGATAATATTTAGTTTAATATATAGTTTGTATGATATTAAATTAGTACTTTAAATAATTTTGTATGGTATATATATTTAATATGTCAAAGGTATAATAACTAGTTATGTTAGATTAGTGGTAAAACATGCTCTCATATTCCATAGGGTACTGAATTTGAATCCAGTTTAGGTAATTTAATTGTATTGACTATTTATTTGACTACTCCCTATGTATAATTGTACATATACTAAATTTCGCACATACTTGTTAAACAAACATTGCAGCTCAGATGGCAATTTTGTTTTCAACAGAGTCCAGGGACCACAGTTTGGTCCGGTTTTCAAAACTATGCAGCCACACATAAATGATTAGATATAATCCCTCAAAACTCTTAGTTAGCATAAAAGGGGGAAAATACAAAATCTAAAACCAAACACTCATGTAATCGAATCACGACAACAATTAATAAAATTAAAATTGCTTTGTAGTATTCATAACCCGTCCAATAGAATTAAAACATAAACTACAAATAAAAACTTAATCATACACAACTAATTGGGGGTTTAGGGCCAACCCCGCTACCCCCAACCATGATCATACCCATAAGCGAGATAATCTCACTCCCCCCTTACCTTAAACAATGCGGTTTCACGTCAAGGGTGCAAGCAATGGTGATCCTTTGCGGTTTCCCCTTAACTCCTACGTTTGCGGTTCTGACGACACGGTTTCCAAAGAGAGCGAAAAAAGACAAAGAGAAAGAAGACTAAGTTTTAGAGAACCCTAACAGTTTTTTTTTAGAGACAAGTTGGGCTTATAAAGCCTAAAGCCCAACACGTGATTTAAGAGACCCTCAGCTCAAAATCTTTTTATTTTCTAAAAACTTATTTTCTCACTTCCAAACGCAAAACATATTCCCATTTTATTTATTTTAATTAAAACTAACATAATAAATATTTAATAATAACTAATATATGTTTTTATAATTAGAAAAGAAAAACTGGGGTGTTACAGTGAGTCTGTGTCTACATCGTTATATAGATTTGGGCATGGGTTGTTTAATTTGTATATGGTCATGGTCCCAACTTTTGTTTCATTTACGTATAAGGGTTGGGGTACCCCTTGTGGCTGTATAGTTAAATGATTTTTTTGCTGATAAAAAAAGACACCATAGTCTCAGTTTTAGTAGAATTTTCTACTAAAACTTACACAGAAAATCTCAAATTATTTTCATAACTAAATTTAGGTTCTCACCTGTAATTATATTTCATCAAGTTTAAATCACAATTACAAAAAAATTAGGGTGTTACAATCACTATACACATTCAAGTAGAACAAGTTTATAATGTAATTACATATTGAGGAACTTTGAACAAAATTTTAAAATTGGTAACCCATTTTTTGAACTTTTGAAATATAAAACAATAAGAAATGATTTAGACAAAGTAAATATTATATATAGATGTACAAGAGTTCAAGACAATAAGGTGGATGCAAATAAATAGATATTGTGCATTGTCAAATATTATCATCAATTAGAGGATTAGTTGCAATTTCCATGGAATAACTAGAAGAACTAGCTAAGTCAATCGATATTGTTTGGCTAGAGTAGATTCTTTGATCATCTTCCATCGTTTCATGTGGATATAGAGAAGGCTTTGGAGGTATTTCTAAGCTTTCAATGTCTCCTTCAAGCATTTCGACTACTTTGTTCATTGAGGGACGATCGTTTGGTTTCAATTGTATACACCAAAGTGAAACTATGATAATCTTTTTTGCTATTTTCTTCTCTTCCTCTGTGACATCTTCCATTTCTATATCTGTCTCTTTTCCAAGTTGATTATAAATCCAAAACAGAAAATAAAGTTGGCTTGAACGATCAGCATGGGGATTTAGGTTTTTCCTCTTACTTGCCATCTCCATCAAAAGCATTCCAAAGCTATAGGCATCAGCCTTATTGGATATCCCCCCAATATTTTTATAAAACAATTCTGGAGCCATATACCCAATTGTCCCTGTTGCCGCTATCATAGTCACAATGCTATTATCTATTGGATATAGTTTTGCCAATCCAAAGTCTGAGACCTTTGGGGTGAATTTTTCATCAAGTAGAATGTTATGGGGTTTGATGTCAAAATGCAAAATCTGCATCGCACACCCATGGTGGAGATAAGCAATCCCACGAGCTACTCCAATTGCTATATTATATATTTTGTCATAGGTTAACTGTATACTTCCATCTTTGGAAAAAATAACTTTGTCAAGAGATCCATTGGGCATGAATTCATAAACAAGGGCACGTTTTGAGCCCTCAACACAATATCCAATTAATTGTACTACATTTTGATGATGTATTCTTCCAATTGTTGCAACTTCACTAATAAAGTCTTGGCCATTACCTTTTGATTTGCCTAACATTTTTATTGCCACACAAGGCCCACTATGCAACTTCCCCTTGAACACAGAACCATAGCCTCCTTCACCCAATTTGTCTTTGAAACCTCTAGCCATCTTCTTAATTTCCTTGTATGAGTATCCAATAGGCATCAAGTTATGTTGCTCTAGAAAATTTTCAATATTTTCACATATTGACAAATGTCTTTTTCTCCATTTGTATATCAAAAGAGCAATAAACAATGTCATCCCAAGCAAAAATTTTCCTGCCAAGTATGGTAGAACATAGTGTCCTAGGACAATCAATCCTGATTCATACGCAGTGTAATAACGTCGAAAATTTTGGCTTGGTCCTTGTATTGTTTCAACCAATCCTGTGAATTAATATCACAAATGTAATCACGCTGTAATAATAAATGAAAAAGAAAAAAAGATGACTATCATAACCTTGATGCGTAATTTCTTAATAGGCTTAATTGCAAATTTTACCACCAAACTTTCAACATTTTGCGAATTTTACCACCCAAGTTTTTTTCTTACAAATTTTACCACTCAAATTTTCAATTTTTGCATATTTTACCACCATTGGTGTGTCACATAAAAAAAGATAAAGAAAAAACAAAACGACATCGTTTTGATACTAATGTGATGGTAAAATGCGCAAAAATTGAAAACTTGGGTGGTAAATTTAAAATTTGCAAAATGATGAAAGTTTGGTGGTAAAGTTCGCAGAAAAAACTTGAATGGTAAAATTTGCAAAATGATGAAAGTTGAGTGGTAAAATTAGTGGGAAAAAAAACTTGAATGGTAAAATTAGTAAATTGATGAAAGTTGGATGGTAAAATCTGCAATTAAACCTTGTTAATATTAGAAGCTTGTTATTGGAAGAGTCGAATGATCAAAGTGGTACAGACCATCATATAATCATAAGTCAATAATAATGCCAAATTATTATAACACATTAATTCTAGTAAAAAGTTATTTATGGTTAACATTGTTTGTAGCATATACAACTAGAGGAGCTCACCTATCAAGACAGCAAAAATAGTATCTGAAAAAGAAAAGAAAATGAGTGAATAAATGGTGTGATAAATAATCGTTTGATTAAAATGTTAATATGAGAAGAAATAAATAAGGTATTTGTTAAAGTAGAAAATCAATTTGGTTCATAAAATTGATATTATCCATCAATTTAGCTTGTAATATTATAAGAAAAAAAAATGTACTTTTAACTTTGGCAAATATCAATCAATTTAGTTGTTGAGGATTGTGACGTGTCAGTCAGTTTTATCACTAATATTATGGTGCATCAAGGACCAAATTGATTAATGGTTATCATTTTTTTTGTTATATATAAAAGGGTCAAAATAAATAGTTATATCAAATCTAGCTAGGGATCAATTTGATGTTTTACTTATATTTGTTGAATTATGTTAATTATACTACAAAATCATATCAATCATTGTTTGATATGCAAGCCAATGGTTCTAAGGTGTCTAACTCAGTTGATTGAGAAGGTTACGTGAGTTATTGTAAACTCCCTGATACCTATCTTTGATTCCTATGGATTTAAAAAAAAATGCAAGCCAATGGTTCTACTCGTCTGTATGTATTAAATGATTTGCACATACATTTACATACATTTAAGGAGGAGTATTCATTGGATGAATTAATATTAGGGTATAATGGTTATACACTGATAATGTTAAACAATTTTATATAGTGAACTAATTAGAAATCACCATTGATATGACTTTTAAGATAATTATTATAAAAATCGACAAACTGATCATACATGAAAGTTTATGGCTGAATGACAGTGTAAAGTTATTATTTTACATGGTTACTGCATAATCTATATTCGCTTAATATTAACCATTTACATGTGTGTGTAGTGATGTTTTACTATATGATTAATGAATTTCAAATTGCATATATTTTTAGACTTAAAGATTAAGTAAACGTATATCATTGAATGAGATAGTCATAAAGCATCAAAAGTGTAAAAAAAAAAAAATCAAAATTAATTTTTGTTATTATGTACTAATTAAAACATAGGTAAATTAAGGTGATAAAATCCTTACCTTCTGCATATGCTAGCAGCTTGGACCATATCCCTATTCACCCAAAAAAAGAAAAAAAAAATTAACAAATTCAGAATTCATCACAACGAGACAAATAAGACTATTTGCATAATGTCACAAAGGTTATACCCATTATCAGTTTAAAAGCTTTTATTAAAACAAAAAATGTTTTATTTATACAATGGGTTCATATAAATACAGGTAAAATATAAAACTGATAAATTAATTTTTTGTTTAAAAAAATTATTTAATTAATAGAATGATATTTTATCAATATAATATATAAGAAATATAAATATAGACTTTTAAAACCGTGTTTTACCAAATGTCAAAATATGGTTTAATAGATAAAAGATGGTTTTATTGATGATTTGTAAATATCTAATTATTTATAATGTTAATTGAAGAAACTCGGGTATTGATTAAAGAAATTAATGGAGATAAATAAAAGTCCCCTTTAATTAATAATTAAAAAAGGTATCAATTTAATTTAACAAGAAAACTCTACAAAATTAATTAGAAAGAAAGACTATCCGCAAGGAATACAATAAACATTGGCATGTTCAAAGTTTTTAACAAATATTTAAATTTTGCAAATGATCACGAGAAACTCATAACAGTAACGAAATTAATTAATAATTTTTACATCCTTTACCACATTCAGTGCCCACTCCTCCCAGGAAAGCGCCGCAGTAGTGCGAGCATTGAAGCCTCTGACTGGAAGAGTCAAATGCGCAGGAGGTAGTATATCTTAGATGTCCACAATGTTCCTCACAGGCGAAATCCATCCATGAAATCTCAAATCCATAGAGTAGTGCCATGTGCATCAGAGTGTAGGAATATTTATTTGTATCCAAGCCCCACCAAGATGTGGGAGCAACCAGATTTTCATGACAACCAACTTCAAAGTCCTTTGCTTTTAAATCACCAGCAATAGCGTATGTGTACCCTTTGGAGTGCCAGTTGATGCAAGGAGCAGTTTCCACATACTTATCATTGTCAGTCACTGGATGGCTACAATTCAAGAAAACTATATGCTGGAAAACAAGCTCCTGAGAATAATTACGCAGAAACAATCGATCTTGAATGGCTTGGTATGGATCCATGGTGGCTTGGTAACTACAAGTATCACTGAAATTGGATCGAGACAAGAAATAGCGTGGAAGGGAGGAACAATTTGGCTGTTGAACTCCTGGATCCACCACTCGGATTGTGAAATTGTCATAGTTGATAGCCTGCACATGATATTTTCCAGAGTACAAATATAACACCGTTTCATTATTTTCACAAGCTAGCTCATACCTGTTGTCGCCACAACCTTTTAGGTGTCCTTTTAATCGAAATGGATAACTTATGTTGGTGATTTTGCCTCAGGAAGAAAGGGGGCAAGCATGCCCTTGCTCGTTGTTGGTAGCACAAATTTTCTGGACTAGAAAAATCAGGACCACCAATAACCCTCTCTCACTCCACATGACGCCCAAAGTGTTTCTCATTCAACTTGAAGTGCATATAGAATCAAAGTTGATATTTATAGGAAAAGTACACAAGGCTATATCCCAGCCTTTAATACACCTGGCACCCCTCCATTTTTGAACCCTACAAAAAATTCTCTAATTTTTTAACTTTCGTTCATAGGCATAAATCATTACACTGACCTCCCCTCTCAGGTTTAAAAAATATTACACTTACCCTCTCTTAGGGATGCTCAAAGTAATGTAAAAAAATAGAGAGGTGATAGGTGTAATAAGAGCAAACCTAGAGAGGGTCTTTGTAATTTACTCATATATATATATATATATATATATATATATATATATATATATATATATATATATATATATATATATATGAAGGAATCCACGTACTTCAAGAGTAACTCTAATAGAGTTACTCCTCATCCTTACCATTTATTTTCTTCAAATCTAATTATTATAATGAATAATTAATATTAATCATTAGATTTCAAGAAAATGAATGGAGAAGATAAGGAGTAATTCTCTTAAAGTTACTCTTGGAGTAAGTAGATAAAGAGAGAGTAAAAATGGGCGTACTTATACTTATTGATAATTAATACACGGACTTGAGCTTAGGGACCACATTAGATTGTAAGAAACAAAGGCAGCAAGTTTGGTTTGTTAAATAACATTACAGTTCTTTTCCCAAAAGAAAATACACCCCTGCATCGTGGGATGGCAAGCGTGGTTCCCCTCCAACGGGATTCCATATTGATCACGCTATTGCTAATGCTTATTCTTATCAAAAGTGGCAGCATTCAGAACGAGTGCGAGGAATCATCTTGTGGGCATGACCAACCGCTTATTATGTTTCCCTTCCAACTCGTCAAGGGATTGTATGAGGGATGTGGTTATCCCCGTATTTGTGTGTATTGCACTGAAAATGATGAGACCATGCTTGTGCTTCCTATAATTAAACTCCAAGTCGGTTACATAAACTACGAACGTCAAGAAATTAAGTTGACTGACCCAGAAAATTGCCTTTCGTAGAAGTTTCTACAAACCAACAATTTCGTTATTCAGCATTACCAATTTGAATCAGCATATGATGGACCTCAAAACAACTTGAGCTTCTTCGACTGTTCTTCAGTTGGGAATCGACACCTCAGAAACAGCTATCAGATATACTCAGAAGGTTCACAAGATATGATCTCCTGTCCGATTTACGTTAAATTGCAATGACTAAACATGTATTTAAGCCAACAAATTTTATTGATAAAACTTAAAAAAAAAAAAAAAAGAGTATCTAATCATACTCTATGCAAGTATGTATTTGCGGAATCAGGCATGTCATAGTTTATAACTATATTCACACGTTCAATATCAATACCCCTCCCAACCAAATCTGTTGCCACAAGAATTCTTGTATGACCCTCCTTAAAACCTTTATAATGCTTTAACCTATACAAAAGCCAGTAATGAAGATCAGACAATTTACCAATGTACACAATTTTTCTTTTGCTACAAAAATCAACATTAACAAGACAAAAAAGTAAACAATCTAATGATTAACCTACTTTAATGATACAATGAAAAACAAAAGGCTACCATCAATGAGCAATACAAAAAAAAGCATAATTGTAGGAAAACAAAATTATAGACTATTGAATCATCAATTATAAATCAATGAAGATAAATTTGTTCGCATACATTCATACCACATAATACATACCTTTCTTCTTGAGACATTCTAGAATGAATGCATATAGTTGGAAAGTTGTTTTGTCTGAAAAGTTTGTGTAGCTTTTTTGCTCTACTAGCACTTTTCACAAAGATAACAATTTGATTGTAGTCCAATGCATCCAAAAGGTCACTCAACTTCCTGTTCTTCTCTTCCTCTTTCAATTTGACGTAGTGCTGCCATTTCAATAATCAACATAAGCCACATACCAAACAACTTACCAATTATTTAAGGAAACATGAATGAGTAAATAATGTAATTTGTAAAAGGCCTACCTGTACCAGTCCATGAAGAGTCAACTTTGCTTCATCGTCAACATAAATTTCGATTGGCTGAAAGGAACAATGACATAGTAAATAATATTAGGATCCTTCCTCATGATAATGGAATCCAAAATGAAATCAATGATGGGTGTGGATCCTTGAATTACAATTCTGGTGAATTTATCTTGTCTCCTTGCATATACTTTTTTTAAGTCACACCATGTGACACTAACACTAAGAACACTAGCAACAAGATTCCCAAAATACACTAACAACCCTCCCCCTTCAACTATGAAAAATAGAGAATAAGTTGTCAAAAAACATATTAGACATGTCTGCCTTTGAAGACCAAACTAATTTCCAATGTGAAGCGAAAAAAGGAAATGTATAGAATGAGAAAGCATACAACCTTAATCAAGAACTATCCTAAAACATTCCCAATAAGATCTTCTATCCCTAGCTACAGCCACCCAACCACACTCCATCCCATAAGTTGTTTCCATAAAATTGGCTAAAAAAAGCAAAGGCACTATCCAAACTGAACCCATATCATTAAAAGTAATTTTTTATGATACCACAACAATCTAAATATGTAAATGCTCTCAGGCAACGTGCATATTTAGGGAAAAAAAGACTTCTAATTAGTAGTACACTGGCCATGGGACATTACATCTTTCATAAAATTTTTGCAGACTAGGCGAATTTCCTTGCTCATTGTTGCAGAAAACATCATAACTTGCTTATCATGAGGAGTCATCTTGAAAATTTGTTGCACATCTTTTCTCATATCTGTAGAATTCATGATGAAAACAACGAAAACCAAATTAAAATCATAGGAAGTCCAAAATTATGATGTAAGTTATAAGAATGACTATTCTGAGACTTAGGCAAAACGTCCTATGTACTGGGAATCAGGATCTATAGAGATAGGTCACTGAGACTGCTTGGCCTTAGTCAGAGTACATATATTGACAAAGTGCTAAGGCACTTTAATGTGCATGATTCCAAGAAGGGTTTCTTGCCTATGTCATATGGTGTATAATTGTCCAAGGGACAGTACCCTACTACATCAGATGAAGGGAACATATGAGTAAGATTCCATATGCTTCGACAATAGGATCTATCATGTACGCCATGATGTGTACTCAACCGGATGTCTCGTATGCTTTGAGCATGACGAGTAAATACCAATTTGATCTTGGTGAAGGTCACTGGACTGCCGTCAAGAATATCCTAAGATACTTGTGAAGAACTAAGGATTTATTCTTGACATATGGAGGTGAGGAAGAACTCGTTGTAAAGAGTTATGCCGACGCTAGCTTCCAAACCAATAGGGATGACTCTCGATTGCAGTTAGGGTTTGTGTTTTGCTTGAATGGTGACATTGTAAGTTGGAAGAGTTCCAAGCGAGAGACAGTCATTGATTCTACTACAAAAACTAGTATATAGTTGTCTTTGGTACAACTGAGGAGGTTGTTTGGATCAGGAAGTTCATTGACGAACTTGGTGTCGTTCCTAGTATCGCAGACCCGATTAACCTCTATTGTGATAACAATGGAGTAATCGCACAGGCTAAGGAACCTAGATCTCACCAATGATCCGAACCCTTATACTTAGACATTTCCATCTCATTTGAGAGATATGCAGAGAGCCAACATTAGAGAATGTTGTTGACCCACTTATGGAGCACCTTGCTTAGCAGAAGCATAATGTGCACACTAGATCAATGGGTATTAGGTTTATACCTATTGGCTCTAGTGCTAGTGGGAGATTGTTGAAGTTAGCCCTATTGGCCAATCCATTTTAGACTATATTTGTATTATAACTTTGATTTATATATTAGGCATTTCAGTTACTATATTATTTGTTATATAATATGGTAACGTCCTTAGAATAGGCGGGCTATTCGATGATGTAAGATTCATTGAATGATAGAACGCGATTCTTAAAGTGTCTGTAGTCGAGTATCATTGTTAACCAGGATGACAATGATGCATCGAGACTATTGTGTGAGTAGCTTGATGACTGCATCTCACAGGTCATGGATATGGAATATCAGGCTGGCACACAGGTATAAATATTAGGAGTAATATTTATACTAGACAGACGCACTATGAGAAGGCTTCATAATAGTTATATAAGTGTCATAAGCGCTTCTCATGGCAACCATAAGGTGGTGGTAGTCCTTCGACTTAAAGTCACTACGATTCCTACATGTAGGAGTTGTATGTTTTAATGCTATCAAACGTCATCCGTAACAGGATGATTATAAAGGTAGTACTTGGGCATGCAATGAATCATGTTGAGGAATGTGAGTGATGTAGATAGGATTCGTCCCTCCTACAAAACATGAGTTATGTCTATAGGCCTCTTGATAGAGTAAGACGTACAATATGCTTGGCCATGCGCAAATGGATTGATATGAGATATTGAGTCTATTTGTAATTAAACGTCTACTTGGGTATCGAGAAATAAATGATTGGACTTAACAAGGATGACACTCTTATGCCTCGTGTTCAATCGAGACATTCTGATGAAGGGACAAGGGCTACACGGTGGAAATGGTTGTCATAAAGGTTGAAATCGGATCACCGATTATCTCATAGGTTGGGTGGCAGCGATGCATTGCTAGATGCCAATCATTGTTTATAATATTATAGAGATAATGTTATTGTCAGGTTAGTGGGAGCCTATAGGGTCACACGCATAGAGTAATTAATTGGGGCAGATGAATAAATTAAATGTGATTTAAATTAGTTCATGATTAATTAATAAAATGTGATTTAATTAATTAATCAACATGTTTAATTAAATGAGATTCAATTAAATAAGACGCAAAAAGATAAGATAATTAATTAGATATGATTTAATTAATTATCTAAATCAAATGAGATTTGATAAGGTAATTATCTAATCAAATAAGATTTGATAAGATAATTATCTGTATATCTAATCAAATAAGATTTGATGAGATATATATCTAATAAAATAAGATTTGATAAGATCAAATGAAATTTGATAAGATATTTTATGAGATTAAGATAGAGCTCATGTTTCTATATAAAGAGGTGCATACCTCACAACTGACGCATGAGAAAAGCACGTTTTTGTGAGCTCTCTCTAAATCCCCTACGCGTCTACCATTGGCTAACACCGAGACCCCGCTCTGATTGTTACTAGTGTGGACTGAGTAGAGGCGTTGTACTCTTCTATGCTTGGTGATCAAGAAGGAACTCTATTCAGGTTGAAAGTGCGCTACAAAGGTAATCTCTAAACCTTAGTTATTGTAATGCGTGGTCCATGGGATGGGATTCTTCCGCTCAGGGTCCTTTTAGAAAAATTTTAAAATTATAGACCTTGAAATCCCAACAAATTCACCTTTTAAATTTACATTTTTTTAGATGAGGATGGACCAAAGGAGGCAACTGATGTTTCACCTAGTGATCAAGACGCTTAATGGTTGTTGGGCATACGATCCTCTCAATAAGGAGGATACCTTCCATAGGGAGGTGTAGTTTCTTTTTATACCAGCTACTCCACTAGCGGAATTACACGTGATTTTGACTCATGATTATGCTCCTGGGTATGTTAAAGTTCCTATGCCTCCCTTAGCTTCTTTGCCATCATCTGGATCAACTATACCCGATGCGGAGATGGAGACTACAGTGCAACATTCTGACACTTTGTCGCCACAAAGTGTTCTTCCCATAGTTATAAAAACTGGACTAGACCAGCCGGTCAGACCGGTTCGATCGGGAACCGGTGACCTGACCGGTCCGGTTGAGCTATCGGACCGGATATGCAATCGACCCGGTTTGACCCGGATCAGCCCGGTTTGACTCCGCCGGGTTTGGCAAAAAATCGGTGACCCGAACCCGGTTGACCCAATTCAGCTGAGTTTTTTTTTTTACAATTCTTGTAAACAATGTAGTTATTTGGAATTCTTTCCATAGTACCATTTGAAATCCATGGCAAAAGTTAATTGCTAAATAGTATAATATAATAATATGCTCCTATAACATTTTAATTAAATTGTTAATAGCTAATTGCTTAATATTATATAATAATATGTTCCTATAATATTATTTTGATGTTGACAATAATATATAATAACTAATTATTATTATCTTGATCTTGATATGATTTAATATTTATGTGTTTTATACATCTTCACCATACTTGCTAATGATCCTTTGACAACTTTTATACTTAGCCGTGAAAAATAACGAGTTTCTTTAGTTTTTTTTTTTGAGAAAAAGTAATTTATAGTTTGATGTTTTTTTGAAAAATAACGAGTTTCTTTAGTAATTTAATGATAATATCCAACAAAATAATTTATAGTAATAAATGATTATGTAATATTTATAGTTTGATCATGATTGATTTTAATTTTAGAGTATGAATTATGGATTGATCACATTTTTTTAGCTATATTATATATATTTTTAATTTTTTAATATATACCGGGTCAAACCGGGTCAATTAGTGACCTACCGGTTCGACCACTGACCCATCAACCCAGTGCCTCGACTGGGTCGATGACCGGTCCGGTTTTCACAACACTAGTTCTTCCTGACTCTGCCTATCCTCCTTTCGACCCTGTTACTATGATAGGCTTCTTGTTGTCAGAATGCCTCATTGACTGGAGTGCGACTCTTGCTACTGTTGAGGATGATGAGGATATTGAGAAGGAGGATACTTCTAAGGATTCCTCTTAGGTTAGGATGGGTAGTTTTTTTGTCTGTATAGCCAAGGTATACTAGGGAATAGGCAACTGCTCTATCTTAGTTTTTTCTTTCTTGATGTATTCATGGGAGGGTAGCTTAGTTCAAACATTTTGTACTTATCGTTATCTATTTCCACATTTTGAAATACTTTTACTTTATACCCATGGGCTGTATATGGTAACTAAAGTGGATCCCGAAACAATACTTTGAACTGGCTTTATTTATGTTAATGCGAGGTTTATTCAGAAATTTATGTGTATGGTTTAATTATATTGTAATTTCATTATGTTTGATTTTATATACACTTGTATCGCCATATGAATTAATAAGACTACGCAATTTTAGACTTATGTGTTAAATGTATGTGTGTCATTTTGAACTAAGATAGAAAAGTTTTCTTATGCGTTCTATTACTATGAACTATGTCTTTAACTATGCTTTTATTCGTCGAAAATAAGTTTTAAAAATTGATGTTTTCTGCAATGACATTTAACGCCTTTTGTCTAATTAGTTAATTATATATGGATAAGTGAGCCCCAAAAAGGGGCGTTACACTCATTCTCTTGAAGAAGCTCTTTCTACAATCGTTTTAGATTAGTAGAATCAACATTTTTTCTAGTCATTTGGCTACCTCGGAGTCAGGCCTCTATCTCCCTTTTCTTAGCAAAAATATTACCAAACACCTCTTCATTAAAAGTGGGAGATGTTTGTGTTACATTCTGTAGCGCCAATGGTAAACAATTATTTGCTTGTAAACCAAATGGTAAACAATTATACCCTTCATGCATACATCATACAATCTGTAAACCAAATGGCCTTGCTACTCTAGAATACATAACTACATCTGACAAGTAAGGGATTATGATCAAAATTCCTTCTCACTAGATGTTCCACAGTAGCTTTTGAGAATCTCAACCACTATTGTTAGTCACACACCCTTTTAACCAACCTTTTTCATATCATCAGGCCTCCCACAAACTTTTATGCCAAGTGAATTTCAATGGAAAGAAACTTATGTCAATGAGGTCATAATTATTCAAACACACAGCAAATCTATCTACTCTACACCTTGAGAATACACCATCCATTTGCTCCGACGGGAGGAGAAAGTCATTAAAGTCTTCTAAAGGGCCTAGGAAAGGAAAACTCTCCTCTGAACTTACACTAAATAATCCTAAAGCATACATCTTGTAGAGAAGATAGGACTAGCATATATACATTCTTGAACACATCCACGAGTTACCCCTTGACATAATCTTAAGAGTTATGCACTACAATATAGAATCACACACCTAGAAAGCATAAGAGCCTCCAACCTTTGTACCATCTAGATACCACCAACATGCCGAGCCTCCATAACATACCCTTCTTTATTCCAAAAAGAAACAAAAGGAGTATGTGTCTCATGTAGGAAAACCAAATTTGGTTGTATCACACTAACCCATGCTTATGATAAACTCTTCTTATTAGCAAAGCCACACACATTTCAAATAACACTAAGAATTCTTTACACCCCATCACCATTATCAGAATAAGAGAAAAAAATTCAACCGTATTATTTTCCTCCATTACATCTTTACCTTCCCCTCTGTTAGCTTCAACTATTGGGCTCTCTCCTTCCATTTCAATCCCCCATGCCGATGTTTCAATCTGGCAGTTTATCCTCCTTATGAAACCTAAGCCAGTTAAGGGAAATAACATCCATTGGCATGGATGTTTGAATTCCATATGTAAGCATCATATTACTGGACTTCATTTTCCGCTGCTAAATTCGGTCCATGTACACTTTTTTGCAGACATGTTAACCATATTCAAATTCGTTGGTGTAGCACGTCAATCTCCCTACCTGCAAGTCTGTTTTTTTTTTTAATTAAACCAGGGCGCACATTCTCACCTTTAAGAGGTACAATGTTTTTTTGAATTGGCCTAAAATTCGTCATAATCTTTTGTGCCCTTTTACCATAATTTGCCATCTCGCGATTCTCCTTCTTTTCCATACTAGTCTTAAGGGTCCCACCTCATTATTTCTTTTCATAAAAATTTGCAATACTTTACATTTATTTGTCCCTACATTATCAACCTTGTTAATCTTGTGCCCATTATCCGCATTATTATTATCTCTCTTATTTCCCCAATGTCGTGTTTCCTTTCTTTATTTATTCTCTTACCTTTTATAACAACAATTCATTCTCCATACAGATTTTCTTTCCCATAATTATCGTAATTTCTTTCATAATTGCATCTGAATTATGGGAATTATGGCTAGGGTTATTATTATCATGCTCACCTGATGTCCCATATTTTTTATAGATTAAATGTAAGTCTTCATATTCTATGTAAAACTAGTGAATGGTGTAACAATTGGTATAAGTTACACCGGTCCCTCCCCTCCCTCCCTCTCTCTCTCTCTGTATATATATAAGTGGGTGTGTGTATTTTAGATATTCATAAATATATAATCAAATAGTAATTATTTTTTATATTTTAAATGATATATCATACAATAAACAAAAGACAATGGAATATCACTTTTCAATTGTATAAAATTTGTAAACTTAACCAAAACTTTAAAGAAAAAATAATCTGTACATAGACAGTGTAAAAAAAAATATTTACGTTGTCATTCAATCATGAACTGTCATGTATGCTAAGTTTGTTGACTTTTAAAATAATTATTTTAAAGGTCACACTCATTGTAATTTCTTATTGGTTGATAATGAAAAATCTTTTTACCTTGTCAGTGCATAAAAATTATACTCAAATTTAAAACCCACCATTAAATTACTAAAATTTACTTTTAATGCAAAACTTATTTAAAATACCACTTTATTAAATTTGTCACTTAAATTCAAGTACATTTCTTCGTAAATACATGTAAAAGAAAAATAAAATAAAATGCATCAAACTTTATTCATAATTTCAAATCAATTTGTATTTATATAACTTCTATAAAAATTCTCTCATCAACTTCTTCAAATGAGTGAAATATATGAGTTAATTTTAACTTACAAAAAGAATTGATTCACCTCCACCTATCTAATCTATAAAGTAAAAACCTAATATTCTACTCCTCGCCAACTTTGTATATGGTTTCATAATCATTCCCACGTTCAGGTATAAGAGGAGGGTTGTGTTAGGTCATCGACAGTCAACATAAAACTTATCGATATATCGAACAGGGATCACTGACATCAAATTTTGTGTGCTAAAGCTAAGTTGTTACCTAGAAGTAATATACTATATGAATCTAGTACAATATCAAATAAGCTAAAGTTGCTACATATCAACACCCAAATGTAGTGTTAAATGATCAAAGGTCCTCACATTTTTCTAGACAGATGTGGGTAAAAAACAAACTACTTCAAAAGTGTTGATTAGGTTTGTTACTTGGAATATTGGTTCTTTGATCAGTAAGTCTATGGAGGTGGTAGATGCCATGATTCAAAGGAGGATTAACATTATTTGCCTACAAAAGCCTAAATGGGTTGGAGAAAAAGCTAAAGAGCTTGACACTACAAGATTAAACATTGACATACAAGGAGAGTTAGAGGAAAGAATGGTTGTGGACAATTATTGGAAAGAAAGTGTGGCAAATGTAAAAACATTCACTTCTAATAATTATTATGAACTTCAAAAATATTACCAACAATGTCACATTATGGATCTAACCCATGGGGCATTTGCTCGGACTGAACGAATAACCTGCAATGTGTAGGATTTTAAAATAAATGCTTTCAATTTTGCTTTACCCTATAGAAGGTAATAGAATAATCTCGAATCTAAATTATCACAAATTGTAGGCTGGCAAATTGATGCATGCATATAGGAATGTAGTGAAAAATGAAAATCAACAAGGGCAACTCCCAAGCAATGAGTATTTTTGAAATGAAAGTAGAAAGTTCACTCAAATGGAAGAAAAAAATTCGATCCAGATCTGAAGAATGAAGAATCGTAGATTCAAGAAATCGCATGCTGCTGATGTCTAGATTACTGTGCATGCTAGAATTAATACTATAAAATGATAGGAAAATTAATAAGGATATCACACATAAGATACACGTCAGATGACTAAAATGAAAAAGGCACCAAGGATTATTTTTTTCTTCAAAATACCTACTAAACTCAAAGCTCAAAGGCAAGTTTTATCATACTAATATATAAGTAGCTATACTCTATAGTAGTGAATGTTTAGCTTTAAAAGAGAAACAAGAGATAAAGGTCAAAGTAATAGAAATGAAAATGTTAAATTAGTCATACAAGACAAGACAAGATGTGAAATGAAACGAGGATAGTTTCATGTAAAACCAATTGAAGAAAAAATAATGGAAAACTAATCAAGGTAGTTAGGACATGTTAAAAAAAAGTCCCAAGAAGTGCAATGAAAAGAGTAAATTGTATGATTTTTATCCTATAAAGAGAAAGAGGAAACTAAGAAGAACATTAGAGGAATGATCAAGAGAGATCTCATGATAAACATCATTAAAACTTTGGTCTTTAATCAAACCGAATGGCATCATGAGATCCATGTAGTTGACCTCACTTGGAGTGGTAAGACTGTTATCGTTTGTTGTTGGTTTTAGGATTAAATAGGAGTAGTACAATATAATATATGCATTGCAAAAGTTAGATCCCATTGTGCTCTATTCCCTAGTTGACTACACTCCACAAATACCATAGCGCAAATATCAAATATTGAAATGTGGATACCATGGCACAAAAAAAGAAGAAGAAGAAGCAATTTCACCCAACCATGATATTAACCTCCCAATTTATTAAATTGTAACAAGATCATAAATCCATAATACAATAAATAAATATCCATAAATCGATAAGTCATTTCATACCACAAAATCATAATACTGATATACCACTCTAGCAATAAAATGGCCTCAACAATCTATAAAACTACAAGGACTTGACAATTGCATAATGAATTTGTTGTTGAAGTATTTGAAGTATTGTCCCCTAAACCATCCAAGTAATTGAAGCATTGTCCCCCAACCTTCCTACAGTTGCACTGCAAAAAAAAAAAAAAAAACCAATTAGAGGAAATCATGTAAAAAAACTTGAAAGCAACAACATAAAATAAAATAAAACAAGGCCCAAAGAAGAGGTAAAACAATAATGACACTAGAAATGTGAATATATCTTGAACAGAAAAAACTAGGTAGCAAAACACAATATAATAAAAAACATCAAAACACTATCTAATAAAACATGAATATTATTGAAGATATGAAGAAAAATAAATAAAAAATAAATATTGCCTCTTGACAACAAGTTATTAATGGACACGAAAAAAATTGTATGTTGCAACTAAGAAGAAAATGCATAGGATGGTAACAACTAAGGAATCCAATACCAACAAATATATAATTCCTGAGGAGGAAAGAAAAAAAAAAAGCCAAGAGCAAAAGCAAAATTAGACGCAATTTTTGTAAGATTTGAAATAAAAAATGGTTACTGTTGCTAGTAAGAAAAATAAATAAATTTTAACTTGAAATTTCCACAACGGTAAGTAGCTTGGCACACCTAAAGAAGTAGCCTGCAAATGTCCTTTTAAGTTATATATAAAAGAAATCAATCTACCATAGATGATGCCTAAAAAAGTAACATAGTGAAAGGATCTAACCAAAGTATGATATTAAACTAGCACAAATTATAAATCATTACAATAAATGAAATTATGGACAAGGAAAACATACTGTAGGTATGTGAATCAACCCGCTCGGGAAGCTGCTTTATATCCACTTCAAACTTGGATTGAACCTGAAATACATGACAAAGTGAATAATGATAATTGACCCAACATCAGCATTATGAATGAACAATCATAGCAACCAAAAGTTGAGCATGGAAGGTATTCTAGTAAATTATGGACACATGACCATTATATATGTTAACATCCTACTAAACATCCAAGACACACATAATATGATTAAAAAAAAAGCTAACTTATTTCCAACTCTTGATGAAGCTTGGGATGATACTTTTGTGAGGAATACTAGCAATACACACACTACTTCAATTGTGATCACTTTAAATCAGGTAAAGCAAGTAGGAAAATAAATCTTAGGTGTTGTAGATTAGATGCTTGAGTAGGTTGTGATGCTAAGGTAAATTAGGGATCTAAAAGAATGATGTGGGTTAATGGGTAATGCAGAGTGTGGATATTTCAATAGTGAGTATCCATGGGGGTTTCAGTCATTTTTTATGATTAAATATGATAGTAAGCTATTTGGGACTTTGAGGCTTCTTGGTATTAGGTAAGTTGAGTGATGGGTCATCAGAAGCCTGTTTTTGTTCACAAGAAAACAAAAAGGGTGAGACACAAAGCCTATAACTAAAAGCAAGGAAAAAGTCATTAGGAAATAGAGTTAACAAAGCAGACTAGTTAAACTCAATTTCAAAACAATTTTGGACAAAACTCCAAAATACCACTATAAAGAGGGAAGTCATCTAACATAGCACCACCACCATTGACTCAAAATAATTCCATAAATCTCTTATGGTGGTGTTGAGTAAATTCCACTACACCATAGCACTATGGTGGATACTTTTTTTAAAATAGTGTCAAGCATTGAATAAATAGTGACAAAAAAAAAGCTCGAGTTTCTTACATTGTTGAGAACATCAACATCAGTCGAAGATGAAACAAATGCAATTGCAAGGCCTTTGGTTCCAAATCTTCCTGCTCTACCAACCTGTTCAAAAATTTCAACGAAAAAGAAATGACAATTAGATGGTACTAGACTAGAATAGAGGGGCATAAAAACAAAATTGGTTTAAATACCTTTTTAGTCCTTACAATTTAGAGTTTTTTGTTTTTCGTCCTTGCAAAAAAAAAATTTGGTTTTAGTCCTTGCAAATTATGTTTCTTTTATTTTTTGACCTTAAAGTGGTTTAGATAGCACTTTTTTTACTATTCGAAACACTTTTTTCACTGTTCAAAGTGCTATCTAAACTGCTTTAAGGACGAAAAACAAAAGAAACATAATTTGCAAGGACTAAAACCAATTTTTTTTTTGCAAGGACAAAAAGCAAAAAATCTCTAAATTGCAATGACTAAAAATGTATTTAAGCCAACAAATTTTATTGATAAAACTTAAAAAAAAAAAAAAAAAAGTATCTAATCATACCCTATGCAAGTATGTATTTGCGGAATCAGGCATGTCATAGTTTATAACTATATTCACACGTTCAATATCAATACCCCTCCCAACCAAATCTGTTGCCACAAGAATTCTTGTATGACCCTCCTTAAAACCTTTATAATGCTTTAACCTATACAAAAGCCAGTAATGAAGATCAGACAATTTACCAGTGTACACAATTTTTCTTTTGCTACAAAAATCAACATTAACAAGATAAAAAAGAAAACAACCTAATGATTAACCTACTTTAATGATACAATGAAAAAGAAAAGGCTACCATTAATGAGAAATACAAACAAAAGCATAATTGTAGGAAAACAAAATTATAGACTATTGAATCATCAATTATAAATCAATGAAGATAAATTTGTTCGCATACATTCATACCACATAATACATACCTTTTTTCTTGAGACATTCTAGAATGAATGCATATAGTTGGAAAGTTGTTTTGTCTGAAAAGTTTGTGTAGCTTTTTTGCTCTACTAACACTTTTCACAAAGATAATAATTTGATTGAAGTCCAATGCATCCAAAAGGTCACTCAACTTCCTGTTCTTCTCTTCCTCTTTCAATTTGATGTAGTGCTGCCATGTCAATAATCAACATAAGCCACATACCAAAAAACTTACCAATTATTTAAGGAAACATGAATGAGTAAATAATGTAATTTGTAAAAGGCCTACCTGTACTAGTCCATGAAGAGTCAACTTCGCTTCATCGTCAACATAAATTTCGATTGGCTGAAAGGAACAATGACATAGTAAATAATATTAGGATCCTTCCTCATGATAATGGAATCCAAAATGAAATCAATGATGGATGTGGATCCTTGAATTACAATTCTGATGAATTTATCTTGTCTCCTTGCATATACTTTTTTAAGTCACACCATGTGACACTAACACTAAGAACACTAGCAACAAGATTCCCAAAATACACTAACAACCCTCCCCCTTCAACTATGAAAAATAGAGAATAAGTTGTCAAAAAACATATTAGACATGTCTGCCTTTGAAGACCAAACTAATTTCCAATGTGAAGCGAAAAAAGGAAATGTATAGAATGAGAAAGCATACAACCTTAATCAAGAAATATCCTAAAACATTTCCAATAAGATCTTCTATCCCTAGCTACAGCCACCCAACCACACTCCATCCCATAAGTTGTTTCCATAAAATTGGCTAAAAAAAACAAAGGCACTATCCAAACTGAACCCATTTCATTAAAAGTAATTTTTTATGATACCACAACAATCTAAATATGTAAATGCTCTCAGGCAACGTGCGTATTAAGGGAAAAAAAGACTTCTAATTAGTAGTACACTGGCCATGGGACATTACATCTTTCATAAATTTTTTGCAGACTAGGCGAATTTCCTTGCTGATTGTTGCAGAAAACATCATAACTTGCTTATCATGAGGAGTCATCTTGAAAATTTGTTGCACATCTTTTCTCATGTCTGTAGAATTCATGATGAAAACAACGAAAACCAAATTAAAATCATAGGAAGTCCAAAAGTATGATGTAAGTTATAAGAATGACTATTTTGAAATTGAACGTACCCAGAGATTCCAACATCTTATCACATTCATCTAAAATGAAATGCCTAACATTCTTCAAAGAGAGGTCCTTATCCCTAGCCAATCCTAGTATTCTTCCAGGTGTACCAACAACAATATTAGGGCATTCATTTTTTAGGAGATTCTTGTGAACTTTAATGTTGATGCCACCATAAAAGACAGCAACCTTAAGATCAGTCAAGTATTTGGTGAACCTCTCAAACTCATGGCATATCTACATGAAAGAGATTGCACATATATCTTAAATCAAAAGCTAATACAATAGAAAGTTCCATAATCTTTCATATGCTAAGCCTAAATAAATACCTGGTATGCTAATTCCCTTGTATGACATAGCACAAGAGCAAAAACTTGCCCTACAACAGGGTCAATCTGCTGCAAAGTTGAGAGAACAAATATAGCAGTTTTTCCCAATCCAGATTTAGCCTGACAAACGATATCGATTCCAAGGATTGCTTGAGGTATGCACTCATGTTGCACTGGTGATGAACAAAAGAAAAAATAAATAGAGGTCGAAGGAATCAGTCGTAAGTAAAACAAAACCTTTTTGTGACTTTATATTTGATTTGATAAAGTTACTGAAGCATAATAGTTCTCCAAAACAAAATTGTGATAAAATATTTCTTGTAAAATAAAAATTGCAAAATCAACAAAATTATGAATTTTATAAAATAGCATCAAACAAATATCACTATAAGATGGATAACTAGAAGACATGAAAATTAACCAATCTCATGACAAGGATGGAAAGGAAAAACGGCTTGGGAAGTTCCAAAGACAAACACTTAATGGGGTACTAGATCCTGCCAAGGCCTAAGGAAGGCACCACACAAGAGTGGTGAACAAGGGATCCCTACTTGGGGACCCAGGAAGGGAATAAAGAAAGGAATGTTTCACAAAGGTGTGTTGTTCACCAAACCAAACTTTTAAAGCTAAAAAAACAAGTGAAAATGAAGGGTGAAAAAAAAGAAAAGAAAACAAGTGTCAAAAACTATGCTGCATAAATACAAGTTCAATATGGGGTACGAAATACGGGATTTTTAAAAAAACTAAGATTGTACTTCAAAGGTGAGCTGGGACCATGTAATAATTTCATGTACTTCAAAGGTCAAACAATTTTATTTTAGACCAAAAATTAGAGGTGAACACAAGTTGGATTGGGTTATGTTTAGGAAAATTTTGGATCCAAACTGATCAAGAATGATCTTGTTAGGTTAGATCATATTTGTTCATTTTGAATTGGGTTGGATTGGATTGAGTGTTTAGGTGACATCAATTAAAAAAATAAAAATTGGAAAAAGGGAAAAATTAGGAACAAAAAAGGGAAAAACACTAAAAATGATAAAAATTGAAAGAAAATATTTATTTAGTCTCAAAAGTTAGATTTATAAAAGAATAAATAAATAAATAAAAACAAAAAATCAAGAGTAATTAAATATTAAGCTTTTTATGATCAGGTCAGGTGGGTTGGATCAGGTGCACAACTTTAAAACCCGATACCTAACCCGATTGGTTCAAGTCAACCCAACCCATGATCATCCCTGCCAAAAAAAAAATCCAATAACAATTATTATAAATAAGGATGCAAATAATTTGCCTTCAGATGGATGCTCAAATCCAGAGTCCATTATAGCCTGAAGAAGCTCTGGCTTCAACAAAAAGTCTCTAAATCCTGAACTGTCAATCCCAACATAGCTCCTGCCAAAAATTAAAAAGAGCATTCAACATCAGAAGATCACAAGAAATAACACAATGCCTACTTCCATTCCACCCATTTCCAGAAAATAAGAAACACAAAAGCTTGATTCTTCTAACTTCATTTAAAATTTCTCTCATATAGTTTAACCCCATAAAAGAGCAAAGCAATCTTACCCCTTAAAAAATGCAAAAATCATGTGTAAACAATATATCTTATATAATATATAATAAAAATTTAAAATTTTAACACAAAAGCACATTTATTCAATTTCCTGATATTATCAGAGAATCAAACAAGTGTACTACTATAAACAATATCCAACTAACTCACTTCTTTGGAGTTTCACCATTGACTTTATTTCCTACATCTTCAGGGTCTTTTTCTTCTTCATCCTCATAGTCAAGAAGGTCCTCCTCGTATTCTTCGTTCATCACTTCCATTATCTGCAAACCACATCAGCACATTAATTCAACCATTGTTTCACACAAATAACAATCCAAAACAAAAAAATCAAAGCCATGGTTTAGGCACGTAAACATAGTGTGGGAAAGTGTAAGGGTTTTGTAGATGAAGTGGGTACCGGGTTGTAGAGGCGTTCGATAGAGGCAATGGAAGGACTAGCAGGGTTTCTGCAAAGGAAATTTTGTTAGCAAAGAATCAATTTTGGAGGGAAAATGGACTGAGAGAGATGAACCTTGGTGAGAGAGTGGCCATTGTATATAACAATACGGTAAAGTGTGAAAAATTGATAATAGTATAATACGTCAAATGCCAAGTGTGAAAAATGTTGAAGTTGGAGGAACCATTTTATAGGCACCAACGGTCTTCTCTAATCAGATTCATTCATGCCCTAATAATTTTTTTTAAGGAATAGATTTAATTTTAGTATCAATTTAGGAAGGAATATTTTTAATAAAATACTTTTGTTTGAAAAGTCATATTTTACTTAAAATGAAAAAATAGTGTTTTTCTTTGAAGTTGATTTGAATTTTAATTAGGTTTTTTCTAATATTTTTATTCATTTTCAATGTTATAATTTATTTTTTACCTAACATAAATAAAACTTAGAGGCTAAGAATATGAATGGATTATTTTCAATAAAATAATTATGTTTGAAAAATCATATTTTACTTTAAATGAATAAAATATAGTGTTTTCCTTTAAATTTGATTTGAATTTTAATTAAGTTCTCTAATAATTTTTTCATTCATTTTGACCTTTTAATTCATTTATTACCTAATATGAATTTAATTTAGAGGCCAAGAATATGAAAGGATTCATTTGGCTAGACCATTTTTTGGAATATTCTCTAAGTAATATATTTATAATTGTTTATAATATGTTATGATAACAAAAAATATTCAATTTTAATACATAAATATATTCAATAAAATAAGAAAAATTGAATAAGAATATTTGACTATTTTGTATTTGATATATACAATGTATAGAAAAGTCTATTAACTATAGAAATGGAAAATTTTCTAAGGAATTAAATTATTAGGATTTTCATCTAATTGATATATAATATGACTTTTTCATATATACACATATTTGAATTGAAGGTGGAAAATTTTTGTTAAATATAGAAGAAAAAAAGTTAAGAATATAATATTAATAAGATTGGATTTGTATAATAGTTGATATTTCAATTTAGTTTGAATTCATGGTGGAATTGTTTGATAATGTTTTATAATGATTTTATTTTCACCTCTCAATCCATACAGGGTTTACGAGTTTACTCTTATTTTAATTTATTATAGATTGCTATAAAATATTAAAATTGTTAAGGTAAAATATTTTGAAATAAGTTAATTTCACGGTTTTCCATGCAAATTTTCATTTGGTAAAATTTAAGAAAACTTAAATTAGTTGAAAAGTCCAATGCTAAGACAATTAGAGACTTTGATTACCTCTCCTATGTTAAATAATTTTGATGTGCTTATAAATATCTAAAAATTAAAAAGTACAATATAATATTGGTATTGCATTGCATTACTTTTCTATTTTATAGTCATTAAACATGATCGTGGTGGGTTATTTCACAAACAAAGCAAAATGTTATCACTTCTCTAATATTTTTGGGGAAATTGACATTGTAGTTAATTTGGTGCCTTATCGGTTGTCAAAATACTGCTAGCACAAAGTTGTTACCAATCTTTACTCCAATTTAAATTGTTGGTGTATGTATTATTTTTAAGTTTATGATATTGATATTTTTATTTCTTTTATTATTTATTTAAATGCAAATAAAACTATTTGCGTATAAAAAATATTGAAAGCATTAACACTTGAAATTTGAAATTACACTTCTATACCATTATACTATTTTTGATAATATAGTTTTCATTAATAATATTTAATTACAAAGTTAATTTTTTATTGTATAACTAGAATGTAAGTAACAATATCAACAAACTAAACCTAACCAATATCATTGAACAAATAAGTAATGTACCAAAGTTGTACATACTCTCGATTGATTCCTTTGATTAAATGAAACCTCCATAGAGCAAAATGAATAAATGACTAATAATGGGCTAATAGGTTTTTATGATGTTCTAAATTTACCTTATTTTATTTGGATAATTTACATTAAAATAAGATGTTGCTCAGTGACTACTAAATGATGCTCTTATTGTGAGATTCCTATTTCAGAATTTGTTTCAATTAGTACGATACAATGAGTGATAATTGTTTAAGCTATAATATAATCAAATCCTATTAATTTTAGGATTTTCTGACATTATTGCATAATTGTAATGATTTAAATTATATGCAGAATTTGTTTGCATCTAAAAAGCTTACATGATATAAACTTCAAATTTTGAAATTGGAATGTAATCTTAATCTTATATTGATTGTACGTATTTGAATTTTCTTATGCATGTGTTTAAGTAGAGTATGAAATTATAGTAGAGAATTTTGGTGGTTCAAAATTATTTAGACACTAGTGAGTCAAAGCATCACGGAGATAGATAAGCAAATCTATCACTTGATATCTAAATGGACTCCAAATGCGCATGTGCATGTGCATGTGTGTTTGTAAGGCCAAAAATTTCATATATAATTTCTTATTCCAACTCCTTAATTAATAATTTTGTGAAAGGTTTGGTATTAAGGTAAACCTCAAAAACTTAAGGTAATGTGCTTAAATAAGGTTACCAAAAAACATAAAGAGAGGTTTCCTAGTATTATTTTTTTCATTTAGATTTGTTAATGACTTAAACTTCTATCTAGACTTTTCACTCGTTTAAGGAAAGTTGCAGAAAACTATCTTCAATCATTGTGAACAAAATCGAAGAGATAAGGTCTCTTGGAAGGCAATTTTTTTTTTCCTCTAAATAAACAAGACGTACTATACCTTATGAAATCAAGTGTAGTTTTTATCCCAATCTACACCATGTAAACTATATAGGTGTACCTTGGAGCATAACTCCAATTAGGCAAATAATGACAATATTGTCTTTATAATTTAGTGGATTAGGAAGTTATCACTTAAACTAATGTTGTTGAACGATTAGGAATAAAAGATTTTAGGGTTTCTATTATAGGTACAAACCAATGCCAGCCTTGGGGTTGATTTTAGGTGCAACCGCTCAAGGCCCATGGTTGAAGGAGACCAAAAAAATTCAAATAATTTTAATATGAGGGGAAAAAAATTCATTTTTTTTTATAACAATTGCATTTTATTGACTTTTTCCAAACTAATTCAATTCATAAATTTCAACTTATCCAAGCATTATCGAATATAAAATTTGTTTTGTTGGGAGAGGAAAAACCTACTTTGGTGATCTCTATATATCGAAAAGAATTAAACTCCAACTATCGGTTAAAAGATATTCTTGGTGGAAAAAAAAGCTAATAAAATTTTAAATTCTACCAAAAATTAAATGTCTATTCACATGTAGTATTTTGTATTTGTATGTATTCATGAGTAGAGAAAATATTTTGTATGTAATAAAATGTATCATTTTTAAGGAAATTGCATGTCGATTTTTTACGGAATCTATGTTTATAATACTTGTAAGTAAAGGGCCTCTGTCGATTATTTTGCCCTGGTACAAACAATGTCTCATAAATATTTACGTAGTTATTTCATCTATATACTACAAACCATATTTAAGTTATGCAAGACACACAATAAAGGTTCTATTTACGATATGTCTAGTAGTTTCTTTTTGTGATTCTTATTGTAACTTGTGTTAGGACCTTTTATCAAATAATGAATTCCATGCATGCAAGCATTATGTTGGTCATGCAAAAAAAAAAAAATGCGTGCAAAGTTTAGTTAAGACTAGGTGTTTGCAATCACCTTCAATTCTTTATACATATAGATCTTGAGTCACAACCTAGCCAAAAGTAACCAAACTACTTTGCCTCTAAAAGTGCTTTAAAGGGTTATAAATATGGCAAAACACTATAACCTTTGATATCGAGGTATGGGATGTGTAACTTCTTGTACGTGTAATCCTTATAACGAATTTGTCTTGCATAAGTCTAAGAGACCAAGTGTATTTCTCCATCAATTGGTCTATCAGTACCCACCTTCACTAATTTATCAAGGTCAATGTTAATTGGAGTTATGTCGGTAGTTCTTTATGGATTGGGTTTGGAAGAATTTATAGAACTTGTCATGTAGAATGCTAATTAGTTTCTTCAATTTTTAATGATTATGAATATCCTTACTAGTTTGAGCTTGTTGTCGTCAAGCATGATCTAAACTTTGCCAAAGATATAGGTTATAGACTTATTCTTTCTGAGATACATGCCTCTGAAGTAGTTGAGCTCATGTTTATACAAAAGATATTACATAGGTTCCAAAACTCATAAAGAAGTAATGGATGGTGTAATTCAATCATATCATTTGTGAGGTTAATTCTATGATAAACTACTTGTGCTTAGAGTTGATAAAATTGGCAATAAAAAATTATGATAATACAAAATATTGACTAACAGTCAACTAATTACTAACTAACCAACCAACTTGAATAACAAACTAATTCAACAACTGACACATCTCTTTTAACATCTTTCTTATGCATTGATTATAAATAACAAAGCATTTGCTTCATCCTATAAGAATGTTATACCTTATGTGATACATAATCAAAAATTTCATATGAGAAAAAAAAAAGATGAACTAAAATCTCTATGCATGTTATATGTAGAATAAAAAAAATGATGGTTGATAAGCATCATCTCTAGTTAAGATCCTTCATGAAACACTTGCTAAGGAAATTTTTTACAATCATAACTCAGTTTGTTTGGTATTTCTAGTGCTTCTTGAAGGAATGCAAAATTGAACATTATTTCCTTTTGGGTTTGAAGGTTCCCCCATGCATGGAATACAATTATCATCTCAATTACTATGCACCCAAGAGACCATATATCTAATAGTGTTTCAATTAGACTTGTAACACCACGATTTTTATTTTCTAATAATAATAATAATAATAATAATAATAATAATAATAATATTTGTATAATTAGAAAAGAAAATTCAGGGTGTTACAAGACTCGTAACTAATTCTGGTGACATGTGAAAAGGTGCCCTAATGCTTTCCTGCAAGTATACAATATTGTCAAGTAATAAAATATCATTGAGTAAATTACACTAACCATCTCTGAGGTTTCATGAAATTACACAAACACTCCCTATTTTTTTAACCATTACAGTAACCTTCCTTGTAGGGGGTGTTAGTGTAATGTTTTCAAACATAAAGGGGTTAGTGTAGGAATAGAAAAAAGAGTGGTGTTATATGTAATTTGAAAAAAGTTTAGGGGGTGCGAGTGTAATTTGCTTAATATCATTCTTACACAGAGACTACATGTTTGATTTCACAAATATCACAATTCGATCCAAATTAAACAAAAAGGAAACAATTTATTTGAGTATTGATTTGGGGAGAAGAAGTTGAGATCAATTTAAGACAAAAATAAGCAATTAAAATTAGGTAAATTCAATAATAAGAAAACTTCTAGGAGTAAAGGTTTGCACAATGGTTCCTTATGGGACTAATTTCCTTATCTAACCATTCAATCTAGTTCTTATTGAAGGTGAATTAAGGTAATCTCTATTTTCTTTCAAGATACAGAGATGTATCTAATTGAATTGACTCCTACCTTCATGATAATTATGTTCGATTAGACCATTTACATTATTTGTTGATTCATTTAATCCTCGAAGGATTAAACCTACTTTCATGATTTAAGGCCTAAGTTCTTTTCCTACAGTTCTAATGTTTAGGTTCACCTTTTAGTTATTCCTTAAACACCTAAGGTTATGCAAACGAATGGCCAATCAATTCACATAATAAAGTATAATAGGAAAGGAATCAAGAGAAGAACTCAAATGAACACAAATTTAATTCAATTAATTCCAATAGTCATCAAGGGCTAAGCCCAAATCCTAGAAACAAAATGACCACTCACATATAGTGATAGAAAGAAAACAAGAAGAAAGAAAACATCAAATTGGAAAAGAGAATAAGAAGAAACAATCCCAAACTCTCATCCTAAGTCGTCTAAACACAAAGGTTCAAAACCCTTTTTCCTAACCCTAAGACGTTTATTTATAATTTAAGTACAATTAGGGTCGAAGCTCATCTAAAATAAATTAGAAAATTCACAAAGTAAAAAGTTGTCAATGTGATGTCCAATCACATTGGCTTATTTCTTCTAAAATTAATAACTTTATTTATTTGTGTTCATTCATTATGTGAGAAATGTGGGTAAATTTTTCGCATTTGATACTTGATCAAATAAAGCACATAAGTAAAGTTAAACTTTCAACGTTGTATAAGTACCAAGTGTCAGTTTACTATTACATCATAATATTAAGGAAAGTATTAAGCATCCATACATATATATATGTTATTTCATACATAAATGTCCGCCATACAATCCATCACAAAGACAAAGTACAATCATCAAAATACCACCACATAATTAGATAGTACATATAATTGAAAGTCAACGATCCTCCCTCATACAACAAAAAGCTATGCCTAAGTCACATTCAAGGCTATACCTATTGGCGTGGTCAGCTGAGATTATTCAACAAACTTTCAAATTTGAATTTCTGCATTATTTGTGTGGTCAGCTGAGATTAATTAGATACCAAATTATCTGATACAACAAAGTTTCAAATTTGTATTTCTGCATTTATTTTTGCTGTTATCTCTATCCTTTATCTTTCGTATTTGCTGTTATTTCTATCTTTTATCTCTTGCCACTTTGGCTGTATATGTACCTTGCGTAACAGCTTGTTAATCAATGCAAATTATATTCGAACCACTATTTTTACATGGTATCAGTTTAGCCTAGCGCTTCACAGCATCTTTCTCGATCTTATCTATGGCTTCCCCTACCATCACCTCACTTGTGGAACTCACCACTGCTTCCACCCTCCCCATCAAACTCAGCTCCAATAACCACCACACTTGGCACACGCAAATCACTCACCTCCTCAAGGCTCACGATCTTTATGGGTATGTCACCGGCGATACCCCTTGCCCCTCCCCAACCATTGGGGAAGGAGATGCTGCCACGGTTAATCCTACCTATAGTCATTGGAAACGTCAGGATCATTATGTGTTCCTAGCCCTTCTAGGATCTTGCAGTTCTGATGCTCAAATTGTCATGACCTCTGCCACTTCTTCTGCTGCTGCATGGGCAAGGTTAAACAAACAATATGCAAACAGATCTCGCACTCGTGTAATGTCTCTAAAGGAGCATCTCTCCAACATCACAAAAGGCACTTCCAGTGTCAGTGATTATCTGTGTTCAATCTGAGTCATAGCGGATGAACTTGCCCTTATCGGGCACCCCATTGATGACCTTGATCTAGTTATTGCTGCCCTTAATGGACTTGGGCCTTCATTTCGCAAATTCTCAGCCTTAATTCGCACCAGAGACACTCCTCTACTATTTGATGAACTATTTGACAAATTAGTAGACTTTGAAATATTCATGCAATGTGATGAACGTCAACGACAGTCTTTTCCTGCTACTGCCAACTACACGGCTCATTCTCAAGGCTCAAACCGAGGAAAAAGATATCAATCTTCCTTTCAAACCTCATCATATCGCAACAGTTCCTCTTCCTCGGGAGACAACAGTCATGGCTCCAAACGCCCAATTCCTGTTTGCCAATATTGTGATCGCAAGGGTCACACTGCCAAAACTTGCTATCGTCTGCATGGCTTTCCGGCGGATCATCCGAAGCATCAAGCCAATCTGGCTCGTCATGAGGATTCCTCTGATCCATCTTGGCTACTAGATTTAGGAGCATCTCACCATGTGACCCACGATCTCAATCATCTCTCCCTCTCCAATGACTACACGGGTTCAGATCAACTTCACGTGGCAAACGGTAAGGGACTCCCTATCAAACACTATGGCACAGCAAAAATACCCATATTTGGGACTTCTCTTCATTTATCAAATGTCTTACATGTGCCTAATGTGACTCAGAATCTTATTTCAGTCTCACAATTGTGCCAAACTAACTCAGTTTCTGTTGAATTCTTTCCATGGCATTTTGAGGTCAAAAACTTGAAAACGGGAGCGGTGCTTCTGCGAGGAAAGACTGAAGACCAAGTGTACAAGTTGCAATCACCTTTGTCTGTTCCTCGCCTTCATCATGTCAGTAGTTCTCCTTCAATAAGTCTTTGGCATCAACGTCTCGGTCATCCTCATCTTCAAGTCCTTAAGCGTGTCATTCCTTCTAGTTTTGTCCCGTCGTCCTTCACATGTACAGATTGCCTAGCAAATAAAAGCCACAAGTTACCATTCTCAAAGTCAACTTTAGTTAGTCATAAGCCTCTTGAAATTGTCTTCACTGATGTATGGGGTCCTACCTCAATTGAATCAATAAATGGATGCTCATATTATGTTATTTTTATTGATCACTTCTCCAAATATGTGTGGTTATATCCAATTAAATTAAAATCTGATGTTTTTACCATTTTTCCCACCTTTAAGTCTTTGGTTGAAAATCAATTTGACTGCAAAATAAAAACTCTATACAGTGATAATGGTGGTGAATTCATTAAACTCAAAACCTTCCTCCAAAAAAACGGCATCTCACACTTCACCACTCCTCCATACACCCCGGAACACAACGGTCTATCCGAACGCAAACATAGACATCTTGTTGAAACTTCCCGTTGTCTCCTTCACCATGCTTCCCTTCCCCTAACATTTTGGTCATATGCTCTTCAAACAGCTGCGTACTTAATCAATCGTATGCCCACACCTATCCTTCACATGAAATCTCCATTTGAGGTCCTATTTAATTCTCTACCTAACTATTCCAAACTCTGCGTCTTTGGTTCCCTGTGTTTCCCATGGCTCAGTCCTTACACAACAAATAAGCTACAATCAAAATCTTGTCCGTGCATCTTTCTTGGTTATAGCCCAACACAAAGTGCATACTTATGCTTCCATCCAAATTCAGGTAAACTATACACCTCATGACATGTTCAGTTTGTTGAGAATTTGTTTCCTTTCTCCACAGAGTCAAATATCCTGCCAACTAACTCAACTTCCATTCAAATTTCAAACCCACATCTTATCCCACAACCTCTATCTCTCACTCACCCAACAAACTTTCCACCTATTCAAAATCTTGACATAACCTCTCCAACAAATTCAGATCTTCCCTCAAATCCACGCCATCAACCCCTCTCACCTCAAACTCAAACTCAAACTCTGTCTCTCCCTCACCTGTGTCAAATCGTCTTCCTTCCTCCTCTCCACCGTCAAACCAATGCAACTTGGACACCACCACCACCCCTCTCGCAGAAGTACCGCCACCTGTGCCCACTCACCCAATGATAACAAGGTCTAAGAATGGCATTTTCAAGCCTAAACAGGTTCATACTGCAACAAAGTTTCCAGCTCCAGAGCCTATTGAACCTTCTTGCCTCACACAGGCTCTCAAGGTCCATGAGTGGAAAGCTGCCATGTCAGAAGCGTTTACAGTGCTTATGGCGAATGGCACATGGACCCTTGTTCCCAAGCAAGATCACTTCAACATCATTGGGAACAAGTGGGTTTACCACATCAAAAGAAACACTGATGGCACGATTGCTCGCTATAAAGCACGCTTGGTGGCAAAGGGCTTTCATCAACGTCCAGTATTGATTATCATGATACGTTCAGTCCAGTGATCAAACCACAAACCATAAAGCTAATCCTCTGTGTGGCTCTCTCTAAGCATTGGTCCATGAGTCAAATGGACGTGAATAATGCATTCCTGCATGGCACCATCGAAGAAGATATTTATATGTCCCAACCACCTGGGTTCACTCACCCTCAGTATCCTGATCATGTTTGCAAGCTTCGGAAGGCTCTTTATGGTCTTAAGCAGGCCCCCCGAGCCTGGTTTCATGCTTTGAAGGAATTTCTCATCAGCTATTGTTTCAAAAACTCCAAGTCTGATACATCACTGTTTGTGTACAGTCAAGGTGCAACTCTTGCTTATTTCCTTGTTTACATTGATGATCTCTTTTTAACAAGCAATGACTCCACCTTTCTCAAGTCCTTCAAGTTGGCACTAGCACTAAAATTCTCACTAAAGGACCTAGGCTCACCAAGCCACTTTCTTGGCATTGAACTTGTACCAACCGCATCTGGTCTCTTCCTCACTCAACATCACTATGTGCGTGACCTGTTGCACAAGTCCAACACGATTGATGCCAAGCCGGTATCCACGCCCATGTCCACCTCAATTAATTTGGCAGCCCCTGGTGATACCCCTGCCTGCGATGCTCATTCCTATTGCCAACTTGTAGAGTCCTTCCAATATCTATGCCTAACAAGACCTGATGTTGCCTTCACTGTCAACAAGTTATCTCAATACATGCATGCTCCAACCATGATTCACATGCAGGCTGCCAAAAGATTGCTTCGGTATCTAAAAGGTACTCTTGATTACGGTCTCCACCTACGTGGCTCATCTTATCTCACCCTACGAGCATTTTGTGATTCTGATTGGGGAGGAGACTCTGCAGACATGAAGTCCACTGCTGCTTACATAATTTACTTGGGCCCTAATGCCATTTCTTGGTCTAGCAAGAAACAGAAAACTGTTGCAAAGTCATCGACAGATGCTGAATATCGCACCATAGGTTCCACCACTGCTGAACTTCTTTGGTTGCGTGAATTGTTTCATGAACTGCATCTTCCTTTTGCTGGACTGCCACTCATTTTGCGTTAAATGTATGTGTGTCATTTTGAACTAAGATAGAAAAGTTTTCTTATGCGTTCTATTACTATGAACTATGTCTTTAACTATGCTTTTATTCGTCGAAAATAAGTTTTAAAAATTGATGTTTTCTGCAATGACATTTAACGCCTTTTGTCTAATTAGTTAATTATATATGGATAAGTGAGCCCCAAAAAGGGGCGTTACACTCATTCTCTTGAAGAAGCTCTTTCTACAATCGTTTTAGATTAGTAGAATCAACATTTTTTCTAGTCATTTGGCTACCTCGGAGTCAGGCCTCTATCTCCCTTTTCTTAGCAAAAATATTACCAAACACCTCTTCATTAAAAGTGGGAGATGTTTGTGTTACATTCTGTAGCGCCAATGGTAAACAATTATTTGCTTGTAAACCAAATGGTAAACAATTATACCCTTCATGCATACATCATACAACCTGTAAACCAAATGGCCTTGCTACTCTAGAATACATAACTACATCTGACAAGTAAGGGATTATGATCAAAATTCCTTCTCACTAGATGTTCCACAGTAGCTTTTGAGAATCTCAACCACTATTGTTAGTCACACACCCTTTTAACCAACCTTTTTCATATCATCAGGCCTCCCACAAACTTTTTATGCCAAGTGAATTTCAATGGAAAGAAACTTATGTCAATGAGGTCATAATTATTCAAACACAAGCAAATCTATCTACTCTACACCTTGAGAATACACCATCCATTTGCTCCGACGGGAGGAGAAAGTCATTAAAGTCTTCTAAAGGGCCTAGGAAAGGAAAACTCTCCTCTGAACTTACACTAAATAATCCTAAAGCATACATCTTGTGGAGAAGATAGGGCTAGCATATATACATTCTTGAACACATCCACGAGTTACCCCTTGACATAATCTTAAGAGTTATGCACTACAATATAGAATCACACACCTAGAAAGCATAAGAGCCTCCAACCTTTGTACCATCTAGATACCACCAACATGCCGAGCCTCCATAACATACCCTTCTTTATTCCAAAAAGAAACAAAATGAGTATGTGTCTCATGTAGGAAAACCAAATTTGGTTGTATCACACTAACCCATGCTTATGATAAACTCTTCTTATTAGCAAAGCCACACACATTTCAAATAACACTAAGAATTCTTTACACCCCATCACCATTATCAGAATAAGAGAAACAAATTCAACCGTATTATTTTCCTCCATTACATCTTTACCTTCCCCTCTGTTAGCTTCAACTATTGGGCTCTCTCCTTCCATTTCAATCCCCCATGCCGATGTTTCAATCTGGCAGTTTATCCTCCTTATGAAACCTAAGCCAGTTAAGGGAAATAACATCCATTGGCATGGATGTTTGAATTCCATATGTAAGCATCATATTACTGGACTTCATTTTCCGCTGCTAAATTCGATCCATGTACACTTTTTTGCAGACATGTTAACCATATTCAAATTCGTTGGTGCAGCACGTCAATCTCCCTACCTGCAAGTCTGTTTTTTTTTTTTTAATTAAACCAGGGCGCACATTCTCACCTTTAAGAGGTACAATGTTTTTTTGAATTGGCCTAAAATTCGTCATAAGTCTTTTGTGCCCTTTTACCATAATTTGCCATCTCGCGATTCTCCTTCTTTTCCATACTAGTCTTAAGGGTCCCACCTCATTATTTCTTTTCATAAAAATTTGCAATACTTTACATTTATTTGTCCCTACATTATCAACCTTGTTAATCTTGTGCCCATTATCCGCATTATTATTATCTCTCTTATTTCCCCAATGTCGTGTTTCCTTTCTTTATTTATTCTCTTACCTTTTATAACAACAATTCATTCTCCATACAGATTTTCTTTCCCATAATTATCGTAATTTCTTTCATAATTGCATCTGAATTATGGGAATTATGGCTAGGGTTATTATTATCATGCTCACCTGATGTCCCATATTTTTTATAGATTAAATGTAAGCCTTCATATTCTATGTAAAACTAGTGAATGGTGTAACAATTGGTATAAGTTACACCGGTCCCTCCCCTCCCTCCCTCTCTCTCTCTATATATATATATATATATAAGTGGGTGTGTGTATTTTAGATATTCATAAATATATAATCAAATAGTAATTATTTTTTATATTTTAAATGATATATCATACAATAAACAAAAATAAAAGACAATGGAATATCACTTTTCAATTGTATAAAATTTGTAAACTTAACCAAAACTTTAAAGAAAAAATAATCTGTACATAGACAGTGTAAAAAAAAATATTTACGTTGTCATTCAATCATGAACTGTCATGTATGCTAAGTTTGTTGACTTTTAAAATAATTATTTTAAAGGTCACACTCATTGTAATTTCTTATTGGTTGATAATGAAAAATCTTTTTACCTTGTCAGTGCATAAAAATTATACTCAAATTTAAAACCCACCATTAAATTACTAAAATTTACTTTTAATGCAAAACTTATTTAAAATACCACTTTATTAAATTTGTCACTTAAATTCAAGTACATTTCTTCGTAAATACATGTAAAAGAAAAATAAAATAAAATGCATCAAACTTTATTCATAATTTCAAATCAATTTGTATTTATATAACTTCTATAAAAATTCTCTCATCAACTTCTTCAAATGAGTGAAATATATGAGTTAATTTTAACTTACAAAAAGAATTGATTCACCTCCACCTATCTAATCTATAAAGTAAAAACCTAATATTCTACTCCTCGCCAACTTTGTATATGGTTTCATAATCATTCCCACGTTCAGGTATAAGAGGAGGGTTGTGTTAGGTCATCGACAGTCAACATAAAACTTATCGATATATCGAACAGGGATCACTGACATCAAATTTTGTGTGCTAAAGCTAAGTTGTTACCTAGAAGTAATATACTATATGAATCTAGTACAATATCAAATAAGCTAAAGTTGCTACATATCAACACCCAAATGTAGTGTTAAATGATCAAAGGTCCTCACATTTTTCTAGACAGATGTGGGTAAAAAACAAACTACTTCAAAAGTGTTGATTAGGTTTGTTACTTGGAATATTGGTTCTTTGATCAGTAAGTCTATGGAGGTTGTAGATGCCATGATTCAAAGGAGGATTAACATTATTTGCCTACAAAAGCCTAAATGGGTTGGAGAAAAAGCTAAAGAGCTTGACACTACAAGATTAAACATTGACATACAAGGAGAGTTAGAGGAAAGAATGGTTGTGGACAATTATTGGAAAGAAAGTGTGGCAAATGTAAAAAGAATTAGGGACAAAATTTTAACCTAAAATTAATGGTTACACAGGAGACCATCAATATCATAAATACTTATGCACCACAAGTAGGATTGAAAGCACTTGTGAAAGAAAAGTATTTGAAAGATTAAGAGGAGTTGGTTCAATGCGTTCCACAAAAGGAAAAGATTCACCGAGGTATAGATATAAATGGACATGTTGGTAGTGAGGCAAGACAAGTTATGGGAACTCATGTTGGTTTTGGTTTTGGATAGCTAAATAAGGAAGGACAATCTATTCTTTATTTTTATTTATCTATAACTTATGGTTTCAAGATTATGAACATTTGTTTCAAAAAACGAGAGGAACAACCAACCACTTATAAGAGTGGTAGCTTAAGGTCAAAAATTGCTTTCTTTTTAGAAAAAGTTCTGATAAAAGAGTTTGAGAGCCTTACTGCATACCATAGGGTATTGATTCTTAATATTCATTTTAAAAGGCATAAATAAAAGACAGAGGTTAACATGGATCACCTTCATAGGTGGTCCACAGTACACCATAATTTATAACTTTTGGAATAGTCTCAATTCCACATCGTTATGATGGACCCTCCACACCATATTTTTTCTCCTCCACTGCCATGGTCTCAATTCAACACTCTTGCCAGCCTACAACCTCCACTATCTCAACCACAGTGATAGTGCCACATTTATACATGGACTAATTAATGTCATAATATTCTATCGTAAATCATGTGACAAAACATTTTCACTTCTAATAATTATTATGAACTTCAAAAATATTACCAACAATGTCACATTATGGATCTAACCCATGAGGCATTTGCTCGGACTGAACGAATAACCTGCAATGTGTAGGATTTTAAAATAAATGCTTTCAATTTTGCTTTACCCTATAGAAGGTAATAGAATAATCTCGAATCTAAATTATCACAAATTGTAGGCTGGCAAATTGATGCATGCATATAGGAATGTAGTGAAAAATGAAAATCAACAAGGGCAACTCCCAAGCAATGAGTATTTTTGAAATGAAAGTAGAAAGTTCACTCAAATGGAAGAAAAAAATTCGATCCACATCTGAAGAATGAAGAATCGTAGATTCAAGAAATCGCATGCTGCTGATGTCTAGATTACTGTGCATGCCAGAATTAATACTATAAAATGATAGGAAAATTAATAAGGATATCACACATAAGATACAAGTCAGATGACTAAAATGAAAAAGGCACCAAGGATTATTTTTTTCTGCAAAATACCTACTAAACTCAAAGCTCAAAGGCAAGTTTTATCATACTAATATATAAGTAGCTATACTCTATAGTAGTGAATGTTTAGCTTTAAAAGAGAAACAAGAGATAAAGGTCAAAGTAATAGAAATGAAAATGTTAAATTAGTCATACAAGACAAGACAAGATGTGAAATGAAACGAGGATAGTTTCATGTAAAACCAATTGAAGAAAAAATAATGGAAAACTAATCAAGGTAGTTAGGACATGTTAAAAAAAAGTCCCCAGAAGTGCAATGAAAAGAGTAAATTGTATGATTTTTATCCTATAAAGAGAAAGAGGAAACTAAGAAGAACATTAGAGGAATGATCAAGAGAGATCTCATGATAAACATCATTAAAACTTTGGTCTTTAATCAAACCGAATGGCATCATGAGATCCATGTAGTTGACCTCACTTGGAGTGGTAAGACTGTTATCGTTTGTTGTTGGTTTTAGGATTAAATAGGAGTAGTACAATATAATATATGCATTGCAAAAGTTAGATCCCATTGTGCTCTATTCCCTAGTTGACTACACTCCACAAATACCATAGCGCAAATATCAAATATTGAAATGTGGATACCATGGCACAAAAGAAGAAGAAGAAGAAGAAGAAGAAGAAGAAGAAGAAGAAGAAGAAGAAGCAATTTCACCCAACCATGATATTAACCTCCCAATTTATTAAATTGTAACAAGATCATAAATCCATAATACAATAAATAAATATCCATAAATCGATAAGTCATTTCATACCACAAAATCATAATACTGATATACCACTCTAGCAATAAAATGGCCTCAACAATCTATAAAACTACAAGGACTTGACAATTGCATAATGAATTTGTTGTTGAAGTATTTGAAGTATTGTCCCCTAAACCATCCAAGTAATTGAAGCATTGTCCCCCAACCTTCCTACAGTTGCACTACAAAAAAAAAAAAAAAAAAAAAACCAATTAGAGGAAATCATGTAAAAAAACTTGAAAGCAACAACATAAAATAAAATAAAACAAGGCCCAAAGAAGAGGTAAAACAATAATGACACTAGAAATGTGAATATATCTTGAACAGAAAAAACTAGGTAGCAAAACACAATATAATAAAAAACATCAAAACACTATCTAATAAAACATGAATATTATTGAAGATATGAAGAAAAATAAATAAAAAATAAATATTGCCTCTTGACAACAAGTTATTAATGGACACGAAAAAAATTGTATGTTGCAACTAAGAAGAAAATGCATAGGATGGTAACAACTAAGGAATCCAATACCAACAAATATATAATTCCTGAGGAGGAAAGAAAAAAAAAAGCCAAGAGCAAAAGCAAAATTAGACGCAATTTTTGTAAGATTTGAAATAAAAAATGGTTACTGTTGCTAGTAAGAAAAATAAATAAATTTTAACTTGAAATTTCCACAACGGTAAGTAGCTTGGCACACCTAAAGAAGTAGCCTGCAAATGTCCTTTTAAGTTATATATAAAAGAAATCAATCTACCATAGATGATGCCTAAAAAAGTAACATAGTGAAAGGATCTAACCAAAGTATGATATTAAACTAACACAAATTATAAATCATTACAATAAATGAAATTATGGACAAGGAAAACATACTGTAGGTATGTGAATCAACCCGCTCGGGAAGCTGCTTTATATCCACTTCAAACTTGGATTGAACCTGAAATACATGACAAAGTGAATAATGATAATTGACCCAACATCAGCATTATGAATGAACAATCATAGCAACCAAAAGTTGAGCATGGAAGGTATTCTAGTAAATTATGGACACATGACCATTATATATGTTAACATCCTACTAAACATCCAAGACACACATAATATGATTAAAAAAAAAGCTAACTTATTTCCAACTCTTGATGAAGCTTGGGATGATACTTTTGTGAGGAATACTAGCAATACACACACTACTTCAATTGTGATCACTTTAAATCAGGTAAAGCAAGTAGGAAAATAAATCTTAGGTGTTGTAGATTAGATGCTTGAGTAGGTTGTGATGCTAAGGTAAATTAGGGATCTAAAAGAATGATGTGGGTTAATGGGTAATGCAGAGTGTGGATATTTCAATAGTGAGTATCCATGGGGGTTTCAGTCATTTTTTATGATTAAATATGATAGTAAGCTATTTGGGACTTTGAGGCTTCTTGGTATTAGGTAAGTTGAGTGATGGGTCATCAGAAGCCTGTTTTTGTTCACAAGAAAACAAAAAGGGTGAGACACAAAGCCTATAACTAAAAGCAAGGAAAAAGTCATTAGGAAATAGAGTTAACAAAGCAGACTAGTTAAACTCAATTTCAAAACAATTTTGGACAAAACTCCAAAATACCACTATAAAGAGGGAAGTCATCTGACATAGCACCACCACCATTGACTCAAAATAATTCCATAAATCTCTTATGGTGGTGTTGAGTAAATTCCACTACACCATAGCACTATGGTGGATACTTTTTTTTAAAATAGTGTCAAGCATTGAATAAATAGTGACAAAAAAAAAAAGCTCGAGTTTCTTACATTGTTGAGAACATCAACATCAGTCGAAGATGAAACAAATGCAATTGCAAGGCCTTTGGTTCCAAATCTTCCTGCTCTACCAACCTGTTCAGAAATTTCAACGAAAAAGAAATGACAATTAGATGGTACTAGACTAGAATAGAGGGGCATAAAAACAAAATTGGTTTAAATACCTTTTTAGTCCTTACAATTTAGAGTTTTTTGTTTTTCGTCCTTGCAAAAAAAAAATTGGTTTTAGTCCTTGCAAATTATGTTTCTTTTATTTTTTGACCTTAAAGTGGTTTACATAGCACTTTTTTTTACTATTTGAAACACTTTTTTCACTGTTCAAAGTGCTATCTAAACTGCTTTAAGGACGAAAAACAAAAGAAACATAATTTGCAAGGACTAAAACCATTTTTTTTTTTGCAAGGACAAAAAGCAAAAAATCTCTAAATTGCAATGACTAAAAATGTATTTAAGCCAACAAATTTTATTGATAAAACTTAAAAAAAAAAAAAAGAGTATCTAATCATACCCTATGCAAGTATGTATTTGCGGAATCAGGCATGTCATAGTTTATAACTATATTCACACGTTCAATATCAATACCCCTCCCAACCAAATCTGTTGCCACAAGAATTCTTGTATGACCCTCCTTAAAACCTTTATAATGCTTTAACCTATACAAAAGCCAGTAATGAAGATCAGACAATTTACCAGTGTACACAATTTTTCTTTTGCTACAAAAATCAACATTAACAAGACAAAAAAGAAAACAACCTAATGATTAACCTACTTTAATGATACAATGAAAAACAAAAGGCTACCATTAATGAGAAATACAAACAAAAGCATAATTGTAGGAAAACAAAATTATAGACTATTGAATCATCAATTATAAATCAATGAAGATAAATTTGTTCGCATACATTCATACCACATAATACATACCTTTCTTCTTGAGACATTCTAGAATGAATGCATATAGTTGGAAAGTTGTTTTGTCTGAAAAGTTTGTGTAGCTTTTTTGCTCTACTAACACTTTTCACAAAGATAATAATTTGATTGAAGTCCAATGCATCCAAAAGGTCACTCAACTTCCTGTTCTTCTCTTCCTCTTTCAATTTGATGTAGTGCTGCCATGTCAATAATCAACATAAGCCACATACCAAAAAACTTACCAATTATTTAAGGAAACATGAATGAGTAAATAGTGTAATTTGTAAAAGGCCTACCTGTACTAGTCCATGAAGAGTCAACTTCGCTTCATCGTCAACATAAATTTCGATTGGCTGAAAGGAACAATGACATAGTAAATAATATTAGGATCCTTCCTCATGATAATGGAATCCAAAATGAAATCAATGATGGATGTGGATCCTTGAATTACAATTCTGGTGAATTTATCTTGTCTCCTTGCATATACTTTTTTAAGTCACACCATGTGACACTAACACTAAGAACACTAGCAACAAGATTCCCAAAATACACTAACAACCCTCCCCCTTCAACTATGAAAAATAGAGAATAAGTTGTCAAAAAACATATTAGACATGTCTGCCTTTGAAGACCAAACTAATTTCCAATGTGAAGCGAAAAAAGGAAATGTATAGAATGAGAAAGCATACAACCTTAATCAAGAAATATCCTAAAACATTTCCAATAAGATCTTCTATCCCTAGCTACAGCCACCCAACCACACTCCATCCCATAAGTTGTTTCCATAAAATTGGCTAAAAAAAACAAAGGCACTATCCAAACTGAACCCATTTCATTAAAAGTAATTTTTTATGATACCACAACAATCTAAATATGTAAATGCTCTCAGGCAACGTGCATATTAAGGAAAAAAAAGACTTCTAATTAGTAGTACACTGGCCATGGGACATTACATCTTTCATAAATTTTTTGCAGACTAGGCGAATTTCCTTGCTGATTGTTGCAGAAAACATCATAACTTGCTTATCATGAGGAGTCATCTTGAAAATTTGTTGCACATCTTTTCTCATGTCTGTAGAATTCATGATGAAAACAACGAAAACCAAATTAAAATCATAGGAAGTCCAAAAGTATGATGTAAGTTATAAGAATGACTATTTTGAAATTGAACGTACCCAGAGATTCCAACATCTTATCACATTCATCTAAAATGAAATGCCTAACATTCTTCAAAGAGAGGTCCTTATCCCTAGCCAATCCTAGTATTCTTCCAGGTGTACCAACAACAATATTAGGGCATTCATTTTTTAGGAGATTCTTGTGAACTTTAATGTTGATGCCACCATAAAAGACAGCAACCTTAAGATCAGTCAAGTATTTGGTGAACCTCTCAAACTCATGGCATATCTACATGAAAGAGATTGCACATATATCTTAAATCAAAAGCTAATACAATAGAAAGTTCCATAATCTTTCATATGCTAAGCCTAAATAAATACCTGGTATGCTAATTCCCTTGTATGACATAGCACAAGAGCAAAAACTTGCCCTACAACAGGGTCAATCTGCTGCAAAGTTGAGAGAACAAATATAGCAGTTTTTCCCAATCCAGATTTAGCCTGACAAACGATATCGATTCCAAGGATTGCTTGAGGTATGCACTCATGTTGCACTGGTGATGAACAAAAGAAAAAATAAATAGAGGTCGAAGGAATCAGTCGTAAGTAAAACAAAACCTTTTTGTGACTTTATATTTGATTTGATAAAGTTACTGAAGCATAATAGTTCTCCAAAACAAAATTGTGATAAAATATTTCTTGTAAAATAAAAATTGCAAAATCAACAAAATTATGAATTTTATAAAATAGCATCAAACAAATATCACTATAAGATGGATAACTAGAAGACATGAAAATTAACCAATCTCATGACAAGGATGGAAAGGAAAAACGGCTTGGGAAGTTCCAAAGACAAACACTTAATGGGGTACTAGATCCTGCCAAGGCCTAAGGAAGGCACCACACAAGAGTGGTGAACAAGGGATCCCTACTTGGGGACCCAGGAAGGGAATAAAGAAAGGAATGTTTCACAAAGGTGTGTTGTTCACCAAACCAAACTTTTAAAGCTAAAAAAACAAGTGAAAATGAAGGGTGAAAAAAAAGAAAAGAAAACAAGTGTCAAAAACTATGCTGCATAAATACAAGTTCAATATGGGGTACGAAATACGGGATTTTTAAAAAAACTAAGATTGTACTTCAAAGGTGAGCTGGGACCATGTAATAATTTCATGTACTTCAAAGGTCAAACAATTTTATTTTAGACCAAAAATTAGAGGTGAACACAAGTTGGATTGGGTTATGTTTAGGAAAATTTTGGATCCAAACTGATCAAGAATGATCTTGTTAGGTTAGATCATATTTGTTCATTTTGAATTGGGTTGGATTGGATTGAGTGTTTAGGTGACATCAATTAAAAAAATAAAAATTGGAAAAAGGGAAAAATTAGGAACAAAAAAGGGAAAAACACTAAAAATGATAAAAAATGAAAGAAAATATTTATTTAGTCTCAAAAGTTAGATTTATAAAAGAATAAATAAATAAATAAAAACAAAAAATCAAGAGTAATTAAATATTAAGCTTTTTATGATCAGGTCAGGTGGGTTGGATCAGGTGCACAACTTTAAAACCCGATACCTAACCCGATTGGTTCAAGTCAACCCAACCCATGATCATCCCTGCCAAAAAAAAAATCCAATAACAATTATTATAAATAAGGATGCAAATAATTTGCCTTCAGATGGATGCTCAAATCCAGAGTCCATTATAGCCTGAAGAAGCTCTGGCTTCAACAAAAAGTCTCTAAATCCTGAACTGTCAATCCCAACATAGCTCCTGCCAAAAATTAAAAAGAGCATTCAACATCAGAAGATCACAAGAAATAACACAATGCCTACTTCCATTCCACCCATTTCCAGAAAATAAGAAACACAAAAGCTTGATTCTTCTAACTTCATTTAAAATTTCTCTCATATAGTTTAACCCCATAAAAGAGCAAAGCAATCTTACCCCTAAAAAATGCAAAAATCATGTGTAAACAATATATCTTATATAATATATAATAAAAATTTAAAATTTTAACACAAAAGCACATTTATTCAATTTCCTGATATTATCAGAGAATCAAACAAGTGTACTACTATAAACAATATCCAACTAACTCACTTCTTTGGAGTTTCACCATTGACTTTATTTCCTACATCTTCAGGGTCTTTTTCTTCTTCATCCTCATAGTCAAGAAGGTCCTCCTCGTATTCTTCGTTCATCACTTCCATTATCTGCAAACCACATCAGCACATTAATTCAACCATTGTTTCACACAAATAACAATCCAAAACAAAAAAATCAAAGCCATGGTTTAGGCACGTAAACATAGTGTGGGAAAGTGTAAGGGTTTTGTAGATGAAGTGGGTACCGGGTTGTAGAGGCGTTCGATAGAGGCAATGGAAGGACTAGCAGGGTTTCTGCAAAGGAAATTTTGTTAGCAAAGAATCAATTTTGGAGGGAAAATGGACTGAGAGAGATGAACCTTGGTGAGAGAGTGGCCATTGTATATAACAATACGGTAAAGTGTGAAAAATTGATAATAGTATAATACGTCAAATGCCAAGTGTGAAAAATGTTGAAGTTGGAGGAACCATTTTATAGGCACCAACGGTCTTCTCTAATCAGATTCATTCATGCCCTAATAATTTTTTTTAAGGAATAGATTTAATTTTAGTATCAATTTAGGAAGGAATATTTTTAATAAAATACTTTTGTTTGAAAAGTCATATTTTACTTAAAATGAAAAAATAGTGTTTTTCTTTGAAGTTGATTTGAATTTTAATTAGGTTTTTTCTAATATTTTTATTCATTTTCAATGTTATAATTTATTTTTTACCTAACATAAATAAAACTTAGAGGCTAAGAATATGAATGGATTATTTTCAATAAAATAATTATGTTTGAAAAATCATATTTTACTTTAAATGAATAAAATATAGTGTTTTCCTTTAAATTTGATTTGAATTTTAATTAAGTTCTCTAATAATTTTTTCATTCATTTTGACCTTTTAATTCATTTATTACCTAATATGAATTTAATTTAGAGGCCAAGAATATGAAAGGATTCATTTGGCTAGACCATTTTTTGGAATATTCTCTAAGTAATATATTTATAATTGTTTATAATATGTTATGATAACAAAAAATATTCAATTTTAATACATAAATATATTCAATAAAATAAGAAAAATTGAATAAGAATATTTGACTATTTTGTATTTGATATATACAATGTATAGAAAAGTCTATTAACTATAGAAATGGAAAATTTTCTAAGGAATTAAATTATTAGGATTTTCATCTAATTGATATATAATATGACTTTTTCATATATACACATATTTGAATTGAAGGTGGAAAATTTTTGTTAAATATAGAAGAAAAAAAGTTAAGAATATAATATTAATAAGATTGGATTTGTATAATAGTTGATATTTCAATTTAGTTTGAATTCATGGTGGAATTGTTTGATAATGTTTTATAATGATTTTATTTTCACCTCTCAATCCATACAGGGTTTACGAGTTTACTCTTATTTTAATTTATTATAGATTGCTATAAAATATTAAAATTGTTAAGGTAAAATATTTTGAAATAAGTTAATTTCACGGTTTTCCATGCAAATTTTCATTTGGTAAAATTTAAGAAAACTTAAATTAGTTGAAAAGTCCAATGCTAAGACAATTAGAGACTTTGATTACCTCTCCTATGTTAAATAATTTTGATGTGCTTATAAATATCTAAAAATTAAAAAGTACAATATAATATTGGTATTGCATTGCATTACTTTTCTATTTTATAGTCATTAAACATGATCGTGGTGGGTTATTTCACAAACAAAGCAAAATGTTATCACTTCTCTAATATTTTTGGGGAAATTGACATTGTAGTTAATTTGGTGCCTTATTGGTTGTCAAAATACTGCTAGCACAAAGTTGTTACCAATCTTTACTCCAATTTAAATTGTTGGTGTATGTATTATTTTTAAGTTTATGATATTGATATTTTTATTTCTTTTATTATTTATTTAAATGCAAATAAAACTATTTGCGTATAAAAAATATTGAAAGCATTAACACTTGAAATTTGAAATTACACTTCTATACCATTATACTATTTTTGATAATATAGTTTTCATTAATAATATTTAATTACAAAGTTAATTTTTTATTGTATAACTAGAATGTAAGTAACAATATCAACAAACTAAACCTAACCAATATCATTGAACAAATAAGTAATGTACCAAAGTTGTACATACTCTCGATTGATTCCTTTGATTAAATGAAACCTCCATAGAGCAAAATGAATAAATGACTAATAATGGGCTAATAGGTTTTTATGATGTTCTAAATTTACCTTATTTTATTTGGATAATTTACATTAAAATAAGATGTTGCTCAGTGACTACTAAATGATGCTCTTATTGTGAGATTCCTATTTCAGAATTTGTTTCAATTAGTACGATACAATGAGTGATAATTGTTTAAGCTATAATATAATCAAATCCTATTAATTTTAGGATTTTCTGACATTATTGCATAATTGTAATGATTTAAATTATATGCAGAATTTGTTTGCATCTAAAAAGCTTACATGATATAAACTTCAAATTTTGAAATTGGAATGTAATCTTAATCTTATATTGATTGTACGTATTTGAATTTTCTTATGCATGTGTTTAAGTAGAGTATGAAATTATAGTAGAGAATTTTGGTGGTTCAAAATTATTTAGACACTAGTGAGTCAAAGCATCACGGAGATAGATAAGCAAATCTATCACTTGATATCTAAATGGACTCCAAATGCGCATGTGCATGTGCATGTGTGTTTGTAAGGCCAAAAATTTCATATATAATTTCTTATTCCAACTCCTTAATTAATAATTTTGTGAAAGGTTTGGTATTAAGGTAAACCTCAAAAACTTAAGGTAATGTGCTTAAATAAGGTTACCAAAAAACATAAAGAGAGGTTTCCTAGTATTATTTTTTTCATTTAGATTTGTTAATGACTTAAACTTCTATCTAGACTTTTCACTCGTTTAAGGAAAGTTGCAGAAAACTATCTTCAATCATTGTGAACAAAATCGAAGAGATAAGGTCTCTTGGAAGGCAATTTTTTTTTTCCTCTAAATAAACAAGACGTACTATACCTTATGAAATCAAGTGTAGTTTTTATCCCAATCTACACCATGTAAACTATATAGGTGTACCTTGGAGCATAACTCCAATTAGGCAAATAATGACAATATTGTCTTTATAATTTAGTGGATTAGGAAGTTATCACTTAAACTAATGTTGTTGAACGATTAGGAATAAAAGATTTTAGGGTTTCTATTATAGGTACAAACCAATGCCAGCCTTGGGGTTGATTTTAGGTGCAACCGCTCAAGGCCCATGGTTGAAGGAGACCAAAAAAATTCAAATAATTTTAATATGAGGGGAAAAAAATTCATTTTTTTTTATAACAATTGCATTTTATTGACTTTTTCCAAACTAATTCAATTCATAAATTTCAACTTATCCAAGCATTATCGAATATAAAATTTGTTTTGTTGGGAGAGGAAAAACCTACTTTGGTGATCTCTATATATCGAAAAGAATTAAACTCCAACTATCGGTTAAAAGATATTCTTGGTGGAAAAAAAAGCTAATAAAATTTTAAATTCTACCAAAAATTAAATGTCTATTCACATGTAGTATTTTGTATTTGTATGTATTCATGAGTAGAGAAAATATTTTGTATGTAATAAAATGTATCATTTTTAAGGAAATTGCATGTCGATTTTTTACGGAATCTATGTTTATAATACTTGTAAGTAAAGGGCCTCTGTCGATTATTTTGCCCTGGTACAAACAATGTCTCATAAATATTTACGTAGTTATTTCATCTATATACTACAAACCATATTTAAGTTATGCAAGACACACAATAAAGGTTCTATTTACGATATGTCTAGTAGTTTCTTTTTGTGATTCTTATTGTAACTTGTGTTAGGACCTTTTATCAAATAATGAATTCCATGCATGCAAGCATTATGTTGGTCATGCCAAAAAAAAAAAATGCGTGCAAAGTTTAGTTAAGACTAGGTGTTTGCAATCACCTTCAATTCTTTATACATATAGATCTTGAGTCACAACCTAGCCAAAAGTAACCAAACTACTTTGCCTCTAAAAGTGCTTTAAAGGGTTATAAATATGGCAAAACACTATAACCTTTGATATCGAGGTATGGGATGTGTAACTTCTTGTACGTGTAATCCTTATAACGAATTTGTCTTGCATAAGTCTAAGAGACCAAGTGTATTTCTCCATCAATTGGTCTATCAGTACCCACCTTCACTAATTTATCAAGGTCAATGTTAATTGGAGTTATGTCGGTAGTTCTTTATGGATTGGGTTTGGAAGAATTTATAGAACTTGTCATGTAGAATGCTAATTAGTTTCTTCAATTTTTAATGATTATGAATATCCTTACTAGTTTGAGCTTGTTGTCGTCAAGCATGATCTAAACTTTGCCAAAGATATAGGTTATAGACTTATTCTTTCTGAGATACCTGCCTCTGAAGTAGTTGAGCTCATGTTTATACAAAAGATATTACATAGGTTCCAAAACTCATAAAGAAGTAATGGATGGTGTAATTCAAACATATCATTTGTGAGGTTAATTCTATGATAAACTACTTGTGCTTGGAGTTGATAAAATTGGCAATAAAAAATTATGATAATACAAAATATTGACTAACAGTCAACTAATTACTAACTAACCAACCAACTTGAATAACAAACTAATTCAACAACTGACACATCTCTTTTAACATCTTTCTTATGCATTGATTATAAATAACAAAGCATTTGCTTCATCCTATAAGAATGTTATACCTTATGTGATACATAATCAAAAATTTCATATGAGAAAAAAAAAAGATGAACTAAAATCTCTATGCATGTTATATGTAGAATAAAAAAAATGATGGTTGATAAGCATCATCTCTAGTTAAGATCCTTCATGAAACACTTGCTAAGGAAATTTTTTACAATCATAACTCAGTTTGTTTGGTATTTCTAGTGCTTCTTGAAGGAATGCAAAATTGAACTTTATTTCCTTTTGGGTTTGAAGGTTCCCCCACGCATGGAATACAATTATCATCTCAATTACTATGCACCCAAGAGACCATATATCTAATAGTGTTTCAATTAGACTTGTAACACCACGATTTTTATTTTCTAATAATAATAATAATAATAATAATAATATTTGTATAATTAGAAAAGAAAATTCAGGGTGTTACAAGACTCATAACTAATTCTGGTGACATGTGAAAAGGTGCCCTAATGCTTTCCTGCAAGTATACAATATTGTCAAGTAATAAAATATCATTGAGTAAATTACACTAACCATCTCTGAGGTTTCATGAAATTACACAAACACTCCCTATTTTTTTAACCATTACAGTAACCTTCCTTGTAGGGGGTGTTAGTGTAATGTTTTCAAACATAAAGGGGTTAGTGTAGGAATAGAAAAAAGAGTGGTGTTATATGTAATTTGAAAAAAGTTTAGGGGGTGCGAGTGTAATTTGCTTAATATCATTCTTACACAGAGACTACATGTTTGATTTCACAAATATCACAATTCGATCCAAATTAAACAAAAAGGAAACAATTTATTTGAGTATTGATTTGGGGAGAAGAAGTTGAGATCAATTTAAGACAAAAATAAGCAATTAAAATTAGGTAAATTCAATAATAAGAAAACTTCTAGGAGTAAAGGTTTGCACAATGGTTCCTTATGGGACTAATTTCCTTATCTAACCATTCAATCTAGTTCTTATTGAAGGTGAATTAAGGTAATCTCTATTTTCTTTCAAGATACAGAGATGTATCTAATTGAATTGACTCCTACCTTCATGATAATTATGTTCGATTAGACCATTTACATTATTTGTTGATTCATTTAATCCTCGAAGGATTAAACCTACTTTCATGATTTAAGGCCTAAGTTCTTTTCCTACAGTTCTAATGTTTAGGTTCACCTTTTAGTTATTCCTTAAACACCTAAGGTTATGCAAACGAATGGCCAATCAATTCACATAATAAAGTATAATAGGAAAGGAATCAAGAGAAGAACTCAAATGAACACAAATTTAATTCAATTAATTCCAATAGTCATCAAGGGCTAAGCCCAAATCCTAGAAACAAAATGACCACTCACATATAGTGATAGAAAGAAAACAAGAAGAAAGAAAACATCAAATTGGAAAAGAGAATAAGAAGAAACAATCCCAAACTCTCATCCTAAGTCGTCTAAACACAAAGGTTCAAAACCCTTTTTCCTAACCCTAAGACGTTTATTTATAATTTAAGTACAATTAGGGTCGAAGCTCATCTAAAATAAATTAGAAAATTCACAAAGTAAAAAGTTGTCAATGTGATGTCCAATCACATTGGCTTATTTCTTCTAAAATTAATAACTTTATTTATTTGTGTTCATTCATTATGTGAGAAATGTGGGTAAATTTTTCGCATTTGATACTTGATCAAATAAAGCACATAAGTAAAGTTAAACTTTCAACGTTGTATAAGTACCAAGTGTCAGTTTACTATTACATCATAATATTAAGGAAAGTATTAAGCATCCATACATATATATATGTTATTTCATACATAAATGTCCGCCATACAATCCATCACAAAGACAAAGTACAATCATCAAAATACCACCACATAATTAGATAGTACATATAATTGAAAGTCAACGATCCTCCCTCATACAACAAAAAGCTATGCCTAAGTCACATTCAAGGCTATACCTATTGGCGTGGTCAGCTGAGATTATTCAACAAACTTTCAAATTTGAATTTCTGCATTATTTGTGTGGTCAACTGAGATTAATTAGATACCAAATTATCTGATACAACAAAGTTTCAAATTTGTATTTCTGCATTTATTTTTGCTGTTATCTCTATCCTTTATCTTTCGTATTTGCTGTTATTTCTATCTTTTATCTCTTGCCACTTTGGCTGTATATGTACCTTGCGTAACAGCTTGTTAATCAATGCAAATTATATTCGAACCACTATTTTTACATGGTATCAGTTTAGCCTAGCGCTTCACAGCATCTTTCTCGATCTTATCTATGGCTTCCCCTACCATCACCTCACTTGTGGAACTCACCACTGCTTCCACCCTCCCCATCAAACTCAGCTCCAATAACCACCACACTTGGCACACGCAAATCACTCACCTCCTCAAGGCTCACGATCTTTATGGGTATGTCACCGGCGATACCCCTTGCCCCTCCCCAACCATTGGGGAAGGAGATGCTGCCACGGTTAATCCTACCTATAGTCATTGGAAACGTCAGGATCATTATGTGTTCCTAGCCCTTCTAGGATCTTGCAGTTCTGATGCTCAAATTGTCATGACCTCTGCCACTTCTTCTGCTGCTGCATGGGCAAGGTTAAACAAACAATATGCAAACAGATCTCGCACTCGTGTAATGTCTCTAAAGGAGCATTTCTCCAACATCACAAAAGGCACTTCTAGTGTCAGTGATTATCTGTGTTCAATCCGAGTCATAGCGGATGAACTTGCCCTTATCGGGCACCCCATTGATGACCTTGATCTAGTTATTGCTGCCCTTAATGGACTTGGGCCTTCATTTCGCAAATTCTCAGCCTTAATTCGCACCAGAGACACTCCTCTACTATTTGATGAACTATTTGACAAATTAGTAGACTTTGAAATATTCATGCAATGTGATGAACGTCAACGACAGTCTTTTCCTGCTACTGCCAACTACACGGCTCATTCTCAAGGCTCAAACCGAGGAAAAAGATATCAATCTTCCTTTCAAACCTCATCATATCGCAACAGTTCCTCTTCCTCGGGAGACAACAGTCATGGCTCCAAACGCCCAATTCCTGTTTGCCAATATTGTGATCGCAAGGGTCACACTGCCAAAACTTGCTATCGTCTGCATGGCTTTCCGGCGGATCATCCGAAGCATCAAGCCAATCTGGCTCGTCATGAGGATTCCTCTGATCCATCTTGGCTACTAGATTTAGGAGCATCTCACCATGTGACCCACGATCTCAATCATCTCTCCCTCTCCAATGACTACACGGGTTCAGATCAACTTCACGTGGCAAACGGTAAGGGACTCCCTATCAAACACTATGGCACAGCAAAAATACCCATATTTGGGACTTCTCTTCATTTATCAAATGTCTTACATGTGCCTAATGTGACTCAGAATCTTATTTCAGTCTCACAATTGTGCCAAACTAACTCAGTTTCTGTTGAATTCTTTCCATGGCATTTTGAGGTCAAAAACTTGAAAACGGGAGCGGTGCTTCTGCGAGGAAAGACTGAAGACCAAGTGTACAAGTTGCAATCACCTTTGTCTATTCCTCGCCTTCATCATGTCAGTAGTTCTCCTTCAATAAGTCTTTGGCATCAACGTCTCGGTCATCCTCATCTTCAAGTCCTTAAGCGTGTCATTCCTTCTAGTTTTGTCCCGTCGTCCTTCACATGTACAGATTGCCTAGCAAATAAAAGCCACAAGTTACCATTCTCAAAGTCAACTTTAGTTAGTCATAAGCCTCTTGAAATTGTCTTCACTGATGTATGGGGTCCTACCTCAATTGAATCAATAAATGGATGCTCATATTATGTTATTTTTATTGATCACTTCTCCAAATATGTGTGGTTATATCCAATTAAATTAAAATCTGATGTTTTTACCATTTTTCCCACCTTTAAGTCTTTGGTTGAAAATCAATTTGACTGCAAAATAAAAACTCTATACAGTGATAATGGTGGTGAATTCATTAAACTCAAAACCTTCCTCCAAAAAAATGGCATCTCACACTTCACCACTCCTCCATACACCCCGGAACACAACGGTCTATCCGAACGCAAACATAGACATCTTGTTGAAACTTCCCGTTGTCTCCTTCACCATGCTTCCCTTCCCCTAACATTTTGGTCATATGCTCTTCAAACAGCTGCGTACTTAATCAATCGTATGCCCACACCTATCCTTCACATGAAATCTCCATTTGAGGTCCTATTTAATTCTCTACCTAACTATTCCAAACTCTGCGTCTTTGGTTCCCTGTGTTTCCCATGGCTCAGTCCTTACACAACAAATAAGCTACAATCAAAATCTTGTCCGTGCATCTTTCTTGGTTATAGCCCAACACAAAGTGCATACTTATGCTTCCATCCAAATTCAGGTAAACTATACACCTCATGACATGTTCAGTTTGTTGAGAATTTGTTTCCTTTCTCCACAGAGTCAAATATCCTGCCAACTAACTCAACTTCCATTCAAATTTCAAACCCACATCTTATCCCACAACCTCTATCTCTCACTCACCCAACAAACTTTCCACCTATTCAAAATCTTGACATAACCTCTCCAACAAATTCAGATCTTCCCTCAAATCCACGCCATCAACCCCTCTCACCTCAAACTCAAACTCAAACTCTGTCTCTCCCTCACCTGTGTCAAATCGTCTTCCTTCCTCCTCTCCACCGTCAAACCAATGCAACTTGGACACCACCACCACCCCTCTCGCAGAAGTACCGCCACCTGTGCCCACTCACCCAATGATAACAAGGTCTAAGAATGGCATTTTCAAACCTAAACAGGTTCATACTGCAACAAAGTTTCCAGCTCCAGAGCCTATTGAACCTTCTTGCCTCACACAGGCTCTCAAGGTCCATGAGTGGAAAGCTGCCATGTCAGAAGCGTTTACAGTGCTTATGGCGAATGGCACATGGACCCTTGTTCCCAAGCAAGATCACTTCAACATCATTGGGAACAAGTGGGTTTACCACATCAAAAGAAACACTGATGGCACGATTGCTCGCTATAAAGCACGCTTGGTGGCAAAGGGCTTTCATCAACGTCCAGTATTGATTATCATGATACGTTCAGTCCAGTGATCAAACCACAAACCATAAAGCTAATCCTCTGTGTGGCTCTCTCTAAGCATTGGTCCATGAGTCAAATGGACGTGAATAATGCATTCCTGCATGGCACCATCGAAGAAGATATTTATATGTCCCAACCACCTGGGTTCACTCACCCTCAGTATCCTGATCATGTTTGCAAGCTTCGGAAGGCTCTTTATGGTCTTAAGCAGGCCCCCCGAGCCTGGTTTCATGCTTTGAAGGAATTTCTCATCAGCTATTGTTTCAAAAACTCCAAGTCTGATACATCACTGTTTGTGTACAGTCAAGGTGCAACTCTTGCTTATTTCCTTGTTTACATTGATGATCTCTTTTTAACAAGCAATGACTCCACCTTTCTCAAGTCCTTCAAGTTGGCACTAGCACTAAAATTCTCACTAAAGGACCTAGGCTCACCAAGCCACTTTCTTGGCATTGAACTTGTACCAACCGCATCTGGTCTCTTCCTCACTCAACATCACTATGTGCGTGACCTGTTGCACAAGTCCAACACGATTGATGCCAAGCCGGTATCCACGCCCATGTCCACCTCAATTAATTTGGCAGCCCCTGGTGATACCCTTGCCTGCGATGCTCATTCCTATTGCCAACTTGTAGAGTCCCTCCAATATCTATGCCTAACAAGACCTGATGTTGCCTTCACTGTCAACAAGTTATCTCAATACATGCATGCTCCAACCATGATTCACATGCAGGCTGCCAAAAGATTGCTTCGGTATCTAAAAGGTACTCTTGATTACGGTCTCCACCTACGTGGCTCATCTTATCTCACCCTACGAGCATTTTGTGATTCTGATTGGGGAGGAGACTCTGCAGACATGAAGTCCACTGCTGCCTACATAATTTACTTGGGCCCTAATGCCATTTCTTGGTCTAGCAAGAAACAGAAAACTGTTGCAAAGTCATCGACAGATGCTGAATATCGCACCATAGGTTCCACCACTGCTGAACTTCTTTGGTTGCGTGAATTGTTTCATGAACTGCATCTTCCTTTTACTGGACTGCCACTCATTTTGCGTTAAATGTATGTGTGTCATTTTGAACTAAGATAGAAAAGTTTTCTTATGCGTTCTATTACTATGAACTATGTCTTTAACTATGCTTTTATTCGTCGAAAATAAGTTTTAAAAATTGATGTTTTCTGCAATGACATTTAACGCCTTTTGTCTAATTAGTTAATTATATATGGATAAGTGAGCCCCAAAAAGGGGCGTTACACTCATTCTCTTGAAGAAGCTCTTTCTACAATCGTTTTAGATTAGTAGAATCAACATTTTTTCTAGTCATTTGGCTACCTCGGAGTCAGGCCTCTATCTCCCTTTTCTTAGCAAAAATATTACCAAACACCTCTTCATTAAAAGTGGGAGATGTTTGTGTTACATTCTGTAGCGCCAATGGTAAACAATTATTTGCTTGTAAACCAAATGGTAAACAATTATACCCTTCATGCATACATCATACAACCTGTAAACCAAATGGCCTTGCTACTCTAGAATACATAACTACATCTGACAAGTAAGGGATTATGATCAAAATTCCTTCTCACTAGATGTTCCACAGTAGCTTTTGAGAATCTCAACCACTATTGTTAGTCACACACCCTTTTAACCAACCTTTTTCATATCATCAGGCCTCCCACAAACTTTTTATGCCAAGTGAATTTCAATGGAAAGAAACTTATGTCAATGAGGTCATAATTATTCAAACACAAGCAAATCTATCTACTCTACACCTTGAGAATACACCATCCATTTGCTCCGATGGGAGGAGAAAGTCATTAAAGTCTTCTAAAGGGCCTAGGAAAGGAAAACTCTCCTCTGAACTTACACTAAATAATCCTAAAGCATACATCTTGTAGAGAAGATAGGGCTAGCATATATACATTCTTGAACACATCCACGAGTTACCCCTTGACATAATCTTAAGAGTTATGCACTACAATATAGAATCACACACCTAGAAAGCATAAGAGCCTCCAACCTTTGTACCATCTAGATACCACCAACATGCCGAGCCTCCATAACATACCCTTCTTTATTCCAAAAAGAAACAAAATGAGTATGTGTCTCATGTAGGAAAACCAAATTTGGTTGTATCACACTAACCCATGCTTATGATAAACTCTTCTTATTAGCAAAGCCACACACATTTCAAATAACACTAAGAATTCTTTACACCCCATCACCATTATCAGAATAAGAGAAACAAATTCAACCGTATTATTTTCCTCCATTACATCTTTACCTTCCCCTCTGTTAGCTTCAACTATTGGGCTCTCTCCTTCCATTTCAATCCCCCATGCCGATGTTTCAATCTGGCAGTTTATCCTCCTTATGAAACCTAAGCCAGTTAAGGGAAATAACATCCATTGGCATGGATGTTTGAATTCCATATGTAAGCATCATATTACTGGACTTCATTTTCCGCTGCTAAATTCGATCCATGTACACTTTTTTGCAGACATGTTAACCATATTCAAATTCGTTGGTGCAGCATGTCAATCTCCCTACCTGCAAGTCTGTTTTTTTTTTTTTTAATTAAACCAGGGCGCACATTCTCACCTTTAAGAGGTACAATGTTTTTTTGAATTGGCCTAAAATTCGTCATAAGTCTTTTGTGCCCTTTTACCATAATTTGCCATCTCGCGATTCTCCTTCTTTTCCATACTAGTCTTAAGGGTCCCACCTCATTATTTCTTTTCATAAAAATTTGCAATACTTTACATTTATTTGTCCCTACATTATCAACCTTGTTAATCTTGTGCCCATTATCCACATTATTATTATCTCTCTTATTTCCCCAATGTCGTGTTTCCTTTCTTTATTTATTCTCTTACCTTTTATAACAACAATTCATTCTCCATACAGATTTTCTTTCCCATAATTATCGTAATTTCTTTCATAATTGCATCTGAATTATGGGAATTATGGCTAGGGTTATTATTATCATGCTCACCTGATGTCCCATATTTTTTATAGATTAAATGTAAGCCTTCATATTCTATGTAAAACTAGTGAATGGTGTAACAATTGGTATAAGTTACACCGGTCCCTCCCCTCCCTCCCTCTCTCTCTCTCTATATATATATATATATAAGTGGGTGTGTGTATTTTAGATATTCATAAATATATAATCAAATAGTAATTATTTTTTATATTTTAAATGATATATCATACAATAAACAAAAATAAAAGACAATGGAATATCACTTTTCAATTGTATAAAATTTGTAAACTTAACCAAAACTTTAAAGAAAAAATAATCTGTACATAGACAGTGTAAAAAAAAATATTTACGTTGTCATTCAATCATGAACTGTCATGTATGCTAAGTTTGTTGACTTTTAAAATAATTATTTTAAAGGTCACACTCATTGTAATTTCTTATTGGTTGATAATGAAAAATCTTTTTACCTTGTCAGTGCATAAAAATTATACTCAAATTTAAAACCCACCATTAAATTACTAAAATTTACTTTTAATGCAAAACTTATTTAAAATACCACTTTATTAAATTTGTCACTTAAATTCAAGTACATTTCTTCGTAAATACATGTAAAAGAAAAATAAAATAAAATGCATCAAACTTTATTCATAATTTCAAATCAATTTGTATTTATATAACTTCTATAAAAATTCTCTCATCAACTTCTTCAAATGAGTGAAATATATGAGTTAATTTTAACTTACAAAAAGAATTGATTCACCTCCACCTATCTAATCTATAAAGTAAAAACCTAATATTCTACTCCTCGCCAACTTTGTATATGGTTTCATAATCATTCCCACGTTCAGGTATAAGAGGAGGGTTGTGTTAGGTCATCGACAGTCAACATAAAACTTATCGATATATCGAACAGGGATCACTGACATCAAATTTTGTGTGCTAAAGCTAAGTTGTTACCTAGAAGTAATATACTATATGAATCTAGTACAATATCAAATAAGCTAAAGTTGCTACATATCAACACCCAAATGTAGTGTTAAATGATCAAAGGTCCTCACATTTTTCTAGACAGATGTGGGTAAAAAACAAACTACTTCAAAAGTGTTGATTAGGTTTGTTACTTGGAATATTGGTTCTTTGATCAGTAAGTCTATGGAGGTTGTAGATGCCATGATTCAAAGGAGGATTAACATTATTTGCCTACAAAAGCCTAAATGGGTTGGAGAAAAAGCTAAAGAGCTTGACACTACAAGATTAAACATTGACATACAAGGAGAGTTAGAGGAAAGAATGGTTGTGGACAATTATTGGAAAGAAAGTGTGGCAAATGTAAAAAGAATTAGGGACAAAATTTTAACCTAAAATTAATGGTTACACAGGAGACCATCAATATCATAAATACTTATGCACCACAAGTAGGATTGAAAGCACTTGTGAAAGAAAAGTATTTGAAAGATTAAGAGGAGTTGGTTCAATGCGTTCCACAAAAGGAAAAGATTCACCGAGGTATAGATATAAATGGACATGTTGGTAGTGAGGCAAGACAAGTTATGGGAACTCATGTTGGTTTTGGTTTTGGATAGCTAAATAAGGAAGGACAATCTATTCTTTATTTTTATTTATCTATAACTTATGGTTTCAAGATTATGAACATTTGTTTCAAAAAACGAGAGGAACAACCAACCACTTATAAGAGTGGTAGCTTAAGGTCAAAAATTGCTTTCTTTTTAGAAAAAGTTCTGATAAAAGAGTTTGAGAGCCTTACTGCATACCATAGGGTATTGATTCTTAATATTCATTTTAAAAGGCATAAATAAAAGACAGAGGTTAACATGGATCACCTTCATAGGTGGTCCACAGTACACCATAATTTATAACTTTTGGAATAGTCTCAATTCCACATCGTTATGATGGACCCTCCACACCATATTTTTTCTCCTCCACTGCCATGGTCTCAATTCAACACTCTTGCCAGCCTACAACCTCCACTATCTCAACCACAGTGATAGTGCCACATTTATACATGGACTAATTAATGTCATAATATTCTATCGTAAATCATGTGACAAAACATTTTCACTTCTAATAATTATTATGAACTTCAAAAATATTACCAACAATGTCACATTATGGATCTAACCCATGAGGCATTTGCTCGGACTGAACGAATAACCTGCAATGTGTAGGATTTTAAAATAAATGCTTTCAATTTTGCTTTACCCTATAGAAGGTAATAGAATAATCTCGAATCTAAATTATCACAAATTGTAGGCTGGCAAATTGATGCATGCATATAGGAATGTAGTGAAAAATGAAAATCAACAAGGGCAACTCCCAAGCAATGAGTATTTTTGAAATGAAAGTAGAAAGTTCACTCAAATGGAAGAAAAAAATTCGATCCACATCTGAAGAATGAAGAATCGTAGATTCAAGAAATCGCATGCTGCTGATGTCTAGATTACTGTGCATGCCAGAATTAATACTATAAAATGATAGGAAAATTAATAAGGATATCACACATAAGATACAAGTCAGATGACTAAAATGAAAAAGGCACCAAGGATTATTTTTTTCTGCAAAATACCTACTAAACTCAAAGCTCAAAGGCAAGTTTTATCATACTAATATATAAGTAGCTATACTCTATAGTAGTGAATGTTTAGCTTTAAAAGAGAAACAAGAGATAAAGGTCAAAGTAATAGAAATGAAAATGTTAAATTAGTCATACAAGACAAGACAAGATGTGAAATGAAACGAGGATAGTTTCATGTAAAACCAATTGAAGAAAAAATAATGGAAAACTAATCAAGGTAGTTAGGACATGTTAAAAAAAAGTCCCCAGAAGTGCAATGAAAAGAGTAAATTGTATGATTTTTATCCTATAAAGAGAAAGAGGAAACTAAGAAGAACATTAGAGGAATGATCAAGAGAGATCTCATGATAAACATCATTAAAACTTTGGTCTTTAATCAAACCGAATGGCATCATGAGATCCATGTAGTTGACCTCACTTGGAGTGGTAAGACTGTTATCGTTTGTTGTTGGTTTTAGGATTAAATAGGAGTAGTACAATATAATATATGCATTGCAAAAGTTAGATCCCATTGTGCTCTATTCCCTAGTTGACTACACTCCACAAATACCATAGCGCAAATATCAAATATTGAAATGTGGATACCATGGCACAAAAGAAGAAGAAGAAGAAGAAGAAGAAGAAGAAGAAGAAGAAGAAGAAGAAGAAGAAGAAGCAATTTCACCCAACCATGATATTAACCTCCCAATTTATTAAATTGTAACAAGATCATAAATCCATAATACAATAAATAAATATCCATAAATCGATAAGTCATTTCATACCACAAAATCATAATACTGATATACCACTCTAGCAATAAAATGGCCTCAACAATCTATAAAACTACAAGGACTTGACAATTGCATAATGAATTTGTTGTTGAAGTATTTGAAGTATTGTCCCCTAAACCATCCAAGTAATTGAAGCATTGTCCCCCAACCTTCCTACAGTTGCACTGCAAAAAAAAAAAAAAAAAAAAAAAAAAAACCAATTAGAGGAAATCATGTAAAAAAACTTGAAAGCAACAACATAAAATAAAATAAAACAAGGCCCAAAGAAGAGGTAAAACAATAATGACACTAGAAATGTGAATATATCTTGAACAGAAAAAACTAGGTAGCAAAACACAATATAATAAAAAACATCAAAACACTATCTAATAAAACATGAATATTATTGAAGATATGAAGAAAAATAAATAAAAAATAAATATTGCCTCTTGACAACAAGTTATTAATGGACACGAAAAAAATTGTATGTTGCAACTAAGAAGAAAATGCATAGGATGGTAACAACTAAGGAATCCAATACCAACAAATATATAATTCCTGAGGAGGAAAGAAAAAAAAAGCCAAGAGCAAAAGCAAAATTAGACGCAATTTTTGTAAGATTTGAAATAAAAAATGGTTACTGTTGCTAGTAAGAAAAATAAATAAATTTTAACTTGAAATTTCCACAACGGTAAGTAGCTTGGCACACCTAAAGAAGTAGCCTGCAAATGTCCTTTTAAGTTATATATAAAAGAAATCAATCTACCATAGATGATGCCTAAAAAAGTAACATAGTGAAAGGATCTAACCAAAGTATGATATTAAACTAACACAAATTATAAATCATTACAATAAATGAAATTATGGACAAGGAAAACATACTGTAGGTATGTGAATCAACCCGCTCGGGAAGCTGCTTTATATCCACTTCAAACTTGGATTGAACCTGAAATACATGACAAAGTGAATAATGATAATTGACCCAACATCAGCATTATGAATGAACAATCATAGCAACCAAAAGTTGAGCATGGAAGGTATTCTAGTAAATTATGGACACATGACCATTATATATGTTAACATCCTACTAAACATCCAAGACACACATAATATGATTAAAAAAAAAGCTAACTTATTTCCAACTCTTGATGAAGCTTGGGATGATACTTTTGTGAGGAATACTAGCAATACACACACTACTTCAATTGTGATCACTTTAAATCAGGTAAAGCAAGTAGGAAAATAAATCTTAGGTGTTGTAGATTAGATGCTTGAGTAGGTTGTGATGCTAAGGTAAATTAGGGATCTAAAAGAATGATGTGGGTTAATGGGTAATGCATAGTGTGGATATTTCAATAGTGAGTATCCATGGGGGTTTCAGTCATTTTTTATGATTAAATATGATAGTAAGCTATTTGGGACTTTGAGGCTTCTTGGTATTAGGTAAGTTGAGTGATGGGTGATCAGAAGCCTGTTTTTGTTCACAAGAAAACAAAAAGGGTGAGACACAAAGCCTATAACTAAAAGCAAGGAAAAAGTCATTAGGAAATAGAGTTAACAAAGCAGACTAGTTAAACTCAATTTCAAAACAATTTTGGACAAAACTCCAAAATACCACTATAAAGAGGGAAGTCATCTGACATAGCACCACCACCATTGACTCAAAATAATTCCATAAATCTCTTATGGTGGTGTTGAGTAAATTCCACTACACCATAGCACTATGGTGGATACTTTTTTTTAAAATAGTGTCAAGCATTGAATAAATAGTGACAAAAAAAAAAAGCTCGAGTTTCTTACATTGTTGAGAACATCAACATCAGTCGAAGATGAAACAAATGCAATTGCAAGGCCTTTGGTTCCAAATCTTCCTGCTCTACCAACCTGTTCAGAAATTTCAACGAAAAAGAAATGACAATTAGATGGTACTAGACTAGAATAGAGGGGCATAAAAACAAAATTGGTTTAAATACCTTTTTAGTCCTTACAATTTAGAGTTTTTTGTTTTTCGTCCTTGCAAAAAAAAAAATTGGTTTTAGTCCTTGCAAATTATGTTTCTTTTATTTTTTGACCTTAAAGTGGTTTACATAGCACTTTTTTTTACTATTCGAAACACTTTTTTCACTGTTCAAAGTGTTATCTAAACTGCTTTAAGGACGAAAAACAAAAGAAACATAATTTGCAAGGACTAAAACCAATTTTTTTTTTTGCAAGGACAAAAAGCAAAAAATCTCTAAATTGCAATGACTAAAAATGTATTTAAGCCAACAAATTTTATTGATAAAACTTAAAAAAAAAAAAAAAGAGTATCTAATCATACCCTATGCAAGTATGTATTTGCGGAATCAGGCATGTCATAGTTTATAACTATATTCACACGTTCAATATCAATACCCCTCCCAACCAAATCTGTTGCCACAAGAATTCTTGTATGACCCTCCTTAAAACCTTTATAATGCTTTAACCTATACAAAGGCCAGTAATGAAGATCAGACAATTTACCAGTGTACACAATTTTTCTTTTGCTACAAAAATCAACATTAACAAGACAAAAAAGAAAACAACCTAATGATTAACCTACTTTAATGATACAATGAAAAACAAAAGGCTACCATTAATGAGCAATACAAACAAAAGCATAATTGTAGGAAAACAAAATTATAGACTATTGAATCATCAATTATAAATCAATGAAGATAAATTTGTTCGCATACATTCATACCACATAATACATACCTTTCTTCTTGAGACATTCTAGAATGAATGCATATAGTTGGAAAGTTGTTTTGTCTGAAAAGTTTGTGTAGCTTTTTTGCTCTACTAACACTTTTCACAAAGATAATAATTTGATTGAAGTCCAATGCATCCAAAAGGTCACTCAACTTCCTGTTCTTCTCTTCCTCTTTCAATTTGATGTAGTGCTGCCATGTCAATAATCAACATAAGCCACATACCAAAAAACTTACCAATTATTTAAGGAAACATGAATGAGTAAATAATGTAATTTGTAAAAGGCCTACCTGTACTAGTCCATGAAGAGTCAACTTCGCTTCATCGTCAACATAAATTTCGATTGGCTGAAAGGAACAATGACATAGTAAATAATATTAGGATCCTTCCTCATGATAATGGAATCCAAAATGAAATCAATGATGGATGTGGATCCTTGAATTACAATTCTGGTGAATTTATCTTGTCTCCTTGCATATACTTTTTTAAGTCACACCATGTGACACTAACACTAAGAACACTAGCAACAAGATTCCCAAAATACACTAACAACCCTCCCCCTTCAACTATGAAAAATAGAGAATAAGTTGTCAAAAAACATATTAGACATGTCTGCCTTTGAAGACCAAACTAATTTCCAATGTGAAGCGAAAAAAGGAAATGTATAGAATGAGAAAGCATACAACCTTAATCAAGAAATATCCTAAAACATTTCCAATAAGATCTTCTATCCCTAGCTACAGCCACCCAACCACACTCCATCCCATAAGTTGTTTCCATAAAATTGGCTAAAAAAAACAAAGGCACTATCCAAACTGAACCCATTTCATTAAAAGTATTTTTTTATGATACCACAACAATCTAAATATGTAAATGCTCTCAGGCAACGTGCATATTAAGGAAAAAAAAAAGACTTCTAATTAGTAGTACACTGGCCATGGGACATTACATCTTTCATAAATTTTTTGCAAACTAGGCGAATTTCCTTGCTGATTGTTGCAGAAAACATCATAACTTGCTTATCATGAGGAGTCATCTTGAAAATTTGTTGCACATCTTTTCTCATGTCTGTAGAATTCATGATGAAAACAACGAAAACCAAATTAAAATCATAGGAAGTCCAAAAGTATGATGTAAGTTATAAGAATGACTATTTTGAAATTGAACGTACCCAGAGATTCCAACATCTTATCACATTCATCTAAAATGAAATGCCTAATCTTCAAAGAGAGGTCCTTATCCCTAGCCAATCCTAGTATTCTTCCAGGTGTACCAACAACAATATTAGGGCATTCATTTTTTAGGAGATTCTTGTGAACTTTAATGTTGATGCCACCATAAAAGACAGCAACCTTAAGATCAGTCAAGTATTTGGTGAACCTCTCAAACTCATGGCATATCTACATGAAAGAGATTGCACATATATCTTAAATCAAAAGCTAATACAATAGAAAGTTCCATAATCTTTCATATGCTAAGCCTAAATAAATACCTGGTATGCTAATTCCCTTGTATGACATAGCACAAGAGCAAAAACTTGCCCTACAACAGGGTCAATCTGCTGCAAAGTTGAGAGAACAAATATAGCAGTTTTTTCCAATCCAGATTTAGCCTGACAAACGATATCGATTCCAAGGATTGCTTGAGGTATGCACTCATGTTGCACTGGTGATGAACAAAAGAAAAAATAAATAGAGGTCGAAGGAATCAGTCATAAGTAAAACAAAACCTTTTTGTGACTTTATATTTGATTTGATAAAGTTACTGAAGCATAATAGTTCTCCAAAACAAAATTGTGATAAAATATTTCTTGTAAAATAAAAATTGCAAAATCAACAAAATTATGAATTTTATAAAATAGCATCAAACAAATATCACTATAAGATGGATAACTAGAAGACATGAAAATTAACCAATCTCATGACAAGGATGGAAAGGAAAAACGGCTTGGGAAGTTCCAAAGACAAACACTTAATGGGGTACTAGATCCTGCCAAGGCCTAAGGAAGGCACCACACAAGAGTGGTGAACAAGGGATCCCTACTTGGGGACCCAGGAAGGGAATAAAGAAAGGAATGTTTCACAAAGGTGTGTTGTTCACCAAACCAAACTTTTAAAGCTAAAAAAACAAGTGAAAATGAAGGGTGAAAAAAAAGAAAAGAAAACAAGTGTCAAAAACTATGCTGCATAAATACAAGTTCAATATGGGGTACGAAATACGGGATTTTTAAAAAAACTAAGATTGTACTTCAAAGGTGAGCTGGGACCATGTAATAATTTCATGTACTTCAAAGGTCAAACAATTTTATTTTAGACCAAAAATTAGAGGTGAACACAAGTTGGATTGGGTTATGTTTAGGAAAATTTTGGATCCAAACTGATCAAGAATGATCTTGTTAGGTTAGATCATATTTGTTCATTTTGAATTGGGTTGGATTGGATTGAGTGTTTAGGTGACATCAATTAAAAAAATAAAAATTGGAAAAAGGGAAAAATTAGGAACAAAAAAGGGAAAAACACTAAAAATGATAAAAAATGAAAGAAAATATTTATTTAGTCTCAAAAGTTAGATTTATAAAAGAATAAATAAATAAATAAAAACAAAAAATCAAGAGTAATTAAATATTAAGCTTTTTATGATCAGGTCAGGTGGGTTGGATCAGGTGCACAACTTTAAAACCCGATACCTAACCCGATTGGTTCAAGTCAACCCAACCCATGATCATCCCTGCCAAAAAAAAAAATCCAATAACAATTATTATAAATAAGGATGCAAATAATTTGCCTTCAGATGGATGCTCAAATCCAGAGTCCATTATAGCCTGAAGAAGCTCTGGCTTCAACAAAAAGTCTCTAAATCCTGAACTGTGAATCCCAACATAGCTCCTGCCAAAAATTAAAAAGAGCATTCAACATCAGAAGATCACAAGAAATAACACAATGCCTACTTCCATTCCACCCATTTCCAGAAAATAAGAAACACAAAAGCTTGATTCTTCTAACTTCATTTAAAATTTCTCTCATACAGTTTAACCCCATAAAAGAGCAAAGCAATCTTACCCCTTAAAAAAATGCAAAAATCATGTGTAAACAATATATCTTATATAATATATAATAAAAATTTAAAATTTTAACACAAAAGCACATTTATTCAATTTCCTGATATTATCAGAGAATCAAACAAGTGTACTACTATAAACAATATCCAACTAACTCACTTCTTTGGAGTTTCACCATTGACTTTATTTCCTACATCTTCAGGGTCTTTTTCTTCTTCATCCTCATAGTCAAGAAGGTCCTCCTCGTATTCTTCGTTCATCACTTCCATTATCTGCAAACCACATCAGCACATTAATTCAACCATTGTTTCACACAAATAACAATCCAAAACAAAAAAAAATCAAAGCCATGGTTTAGGCACGTAAACATAGTGTGGGAAAGTGTAAGGGTTTTGTAGATGAAGTGGGTACCGGGTTGTAGAGGCGTTCGATAGAGGCAATGGAAGGACTAGCAGGGTTTCTGCAAAGGAAATTTTGTTAGCAAAGAATCAATTTTGGAGGGAAAATGGACTGAGAGAGATGAACCTTGGTGAGAGAGTGGCCATAGTATATAACAATACTGTAAAGTGTGAAAAATTGATAAAAGTATAATACGTCAAATGCCAAGTGTGAAAAATGTTGAAGTTGGAGGAACCATTTTATAGGCACCAACGGTCTTCTCTAATCAGATTCATTCATGCCCTAATAATTTTTTTTAAGGAATAGATTTAATTTTAGTATCAATTTAGGAAGGAATATTTTTAATAAAATACTTTTGTTTGAAAAGTCATATTTTACTTAAAATGAAAAAATAGTGTTTTTCTTTGAAGTTGATTTGAATTTTAATTAGGTTTTTTCTAATATTTTTATTCATTTTCAATGTTATAATTTATTTTTTACCTAACATAAATAAAACTTAGAGGCTAAGAATATGAATGGATTATTTTCAATAAAATAATTATGTTTGAAAAATCATATTTTACTTTAAATGAATAAAATATAGTGCTTTCCTTTAAATTTGATTTGAATTTTAATTAAGTTCTCTAATAATTTTTTCATTCATTTTGACCTTTTAATTCATTTATTACCTAATATGAATTTAATTTAGAGGCCAAGAATATGAAAGGATTCATTTGGCTAGACCATTTTTTGGAATATTCTCTAAGTAATATATTTATAATTGTTTATAATATGTTATGATAACAAAAAATATTCAATTTTAATACATAAATATATTCAATAAAATAAGAAAAATGGAATAAGAATATTTGACTATTTTGTATTTGATATATACAATGTATAGAAAAGTCTATTAACTATAGAAATGGAAAATTTTCTAAGGAATTAAATTATTAGGATTTTCATCTAATTGATATATAATATGACTTTTTCATATATACACATATTTGAATTGAAGGTGGAAAATTTTTGTTAAATATAGAAGAAAAAAAATTAAGAATATAATATTAATAAGATTGGATTTGTATAATAGTTGATATTTCAATTTAGTTTGAATTCATGGTGGAATTGTTTGATAATGTTTTATAATGATTTTATTTTCACCTCTCAATCCTTACAGGGTTTACGAGTTTACTCTTATTTTAATTTATTATAGATTGTTATAAAATATTAAAATTGTTAAGGTAAAATATTTTGAAATAAGTTAATTTCATGGTTTTCCATGCAAATTTTCATTTGGTAAAATTTAAGAAAACTTAAATTAGTTGAAAAGTCCAATGCTAAGACAATTAGAGACTTTGATTACCTCTCCTATGTTAAATAATTTTGATGTGCTTATAAATATCTAAAAATTAAAAAGTACAATATAATATTGGTATTGCATTGCATTACTTTTCTATTTTATAGTCATTAAACATGATCGTGGTGGGTTATTTCACAAACAAAGCAAAATGTTATCACTTCTCTAATATTTTTGGGGAAATTGACATTGTAGTTAATTTGGTGCCTTATTGGTTGTCAAAATACTGCTAGCACAAAGTTGTTACCAATCTTTACTCCAATTTAAATTGTTGGTGTATGTATTATTTTTAAGTTTATGATATTGATATTTTTATTTCTTTTATTATTTATTTAAATGCAAATAAAACTATTTGCGTATAAAAAATATTGAAAGCATTAACACTTGAAATTTGAAATTACACTTCTATACCATTATACTATTTTTGATAATATAGTGTTCATTAATAATATTTAATTACAAAGTTAATTTTTTATTGTATAACTAGAATGTAAGTAACAATATCAACAAACTAAACCTAACCAATATCATTGAACAAATAAGTAATGTACCAAAGTTGTACATACTCTCGATTGATTCCTTTGATTAAATGAAACCTCCATAGAGAAAAATGAATAAATGACTAATAATGGGCTAATAGGTTTTTATGATGTTCTAAATTTACCTTATTTTATTTGGATAATTTACATTAAAATAAGATGTTGCTCAGTGACTACTAAATGATGCTCTTATTGTGAGATTCCTATTTCAGAATTTGTTTCAATTAGTACGATACAATGAGTGATAATTGTTTAAGCTATAATATAATCAAATCCTATTAATTTTAGGATTTTCTGACATTATTGCATAATTGTAATGATTTAAATTATATGCAGAATTTGTTTGCATCTAAAAAGCTTACATGATATAAACTTCAAATTTTGAAATTGGAATGTAATCTTAATCTTATATTGATTGTACGTATTTGAATTTTCTTATGCATGTGTTTAAGTAGAGTATGAAATTATAGTAGAGAATTTTGGTGGTTCAAAATTATTTAGACACTAGTGAGTCAAAGCATCACGGAGATAGATAAGCAAATCTATCACTTGATATCTAAAGGGACTCCAAATGCGCATGTGCATGTGCATGTGTGTTTGTAAGGCCAAAAATTTCATATATAATTTCTTATTCCAACTCCTTAATTAATAATTTTGTGAAAGGTTTGGTATTAAGGTAAACCTCAAAAACTTAAGGTAATGTGCTTAAATAAGGTTACCAAAAAACATAAAGAGAGGTTTCCTAGTATTATTTTTTTCATTTAGATTTGTTAATGACTTAAACTTCTATCTAGACTTTTCACTCGTTTAAGGAAAGTTGCAGAAAACTATCTTCAATCATTGTGAACAAAATCGAAGAGATAAGGTCTCTTGGAAGGCAATTTTTTTTTTCCTCTAAATAAACAAGACGTACTATACCTTATGAAATCAAGTGTAGTTTTTATCCCAATCTACACCATGTAAACTATATAGGTGTACCTTGGAGCATAACTCCAATTAGGCAAATAATGACAATATTGTCTTTATAATTTAGTGGATTAGGAAGTTATCACTTAAACTAATGTTGTTGAACGATTAGGAATAAAAGATTTTAGGGTTTCTATTATAGGTACAAACCAATGCCAGCCTTGGGGTTGATTTTAGGTGCAACCGCTCAAGGCCCATGGTTGAAGGAGACCAAAAAAATTCAAATAATTTTAATATGAGGGGAAAAAAATTCATTTTTTTTTATAACAATTGCATTTTATTGACTTTTTCCAAACTAATTCAATTCATAAATTTCAACTTATCCAAGCATTATCGAATATAAAATTTGTTTTGTTGGGAGAGGAAAAACCTACTTTGGTGATCTCTATATATCGAAAAGAATTAAACTCCAACTATCGGTTAAAAGATATTCTTGGTGGAAAAAAAAGCTAATAAAATTTTAAATTCTACCAAAAATTAAATGTCTATTCACATGTAGTATTTTGTATTTGTATGAGTAGAGAAAATATTTTGTATGTAATAAAATGTATCATTTTTAAGGAAATTGCATGTCGATTTTTTACGGAATCTATGTTTATAATACTTGTAAGTAAAGGGCCTCTGTCGATTATTTTTTCCTGGTACAAACAATGTCTCATAAATATTTACGTAGTTATTTCATCTATATACTACAAACCATATTTAAGTTATGCAAGACACACAATAAAGGTTCTATTTACGATATGTATAGTAGTTTCTTTTTGTGATTCTTATTGTAACTTGTGTTAGGACCTTTTATCAAATAATGAATTCCATGCATGCAAGCATTATGTTGGTCATGCAAAAAAAAAAAAAATGCGTGCAAAGTTTAGTTAAGACTAGGTGTTTGCAATCACCTTCAATTCTTTATACATATAGATCTTGAGTCACAACCTAGCCAAAAGTAACCAAACTACTTTGCCTCTAAAAGTGCTTTAAAGGGTTATAAATATGGCAAAACACTATAACCTTTGATATCGAGGTATGGGATGTGTAACTTCTTGTACGTGTAATCCTTATAACGAATTTGTCTTGCATAAGTCTAAGAGACCAAGTGTATTTCTCCATCAATTGGTCTATCAGTACCCACCTTCACTAATTTATCAAGGTCAATGTTAATTGGAGTTATGTCGGTAGTTCTTTATGGATTGGGTTTGGAAGAATTGATAGAACTTGTCATGTAGAATGCTAATTAGTTTCTTCAATTTTTAATGATTATGAATATACTTACTAGTTTGAGCTTGTTGTCGTCAAGCATGATCTAAACTTTGCCAAAGATATAGGTTATAGACTTATTCTTTCTGAGATACCTGCCTCTGAAGTAGTTGAGCTCATGTTTATACAAAAGATATTACATAGGTTCCAAAACTCATAAAGAAGTAATGGATGGTGTAATTCAATCATATCATTTGTGAGGTTAATTCTATGATAAACTACTTGTGCTTAGAGTTGATAAAATTGGCAATAAAAAATTATGATAATAGAAAATATTGACTAACAGTCGACTAATTACTAACTAACCAACCAACTTGAATAACAAACTAATTCAACAACTGACACATCTCTTTTAACATCTTTCTTATGCATTGATTATAAATAACAAAGCATTTGCTTCATCCTATAAGAATGTTATACCTTATGTGATACATAATCAAAAATTTCATATGAGAAAAAAAAAAAAGATGAACTAAAATCTCTATGCATGTTATATGTAGAATAAAAAAAATGATGGTTGATAAGCATCATCTCTAGTTAAGATCCTTCATGAAACACTTGCTAAGGAAATTTTTACAATCATAACTCAGTTTGTTTGGTATTTCTAGTGCTTCTTGAAGGAATGCAAAATTGAACATTATTTCCTTTTGGGTTTGAAGGTTCCCCCATGCATGGAATACAATTATCATCTCAATTACTATGCACCCAAGAGACCATATATCTAATAGTGTTTCAATTAGACTTGTAACACCATGATTTTTATTTTCTAATAATAATAATAATAATAATAATAATAATAATAATAATAATAATATTTGTATAATTAGAAAAGAAAATTCAGGGTGTTACAAGACTCATAACTAATTCTGGTGACATGTGAAAAGGTGCCCTAATGCTTTCCTGCAAGTATACAATATTGTCAAGTAATAAAATATCATTGAGTAAATTACACTAACCATCTCTGAGGTTTCATGAAATTACACAAACACTCCCTATTTTTTTAACCATTACAGTAACCTTCCTTGTAGGGGGTGTTAGTGTAATGTTTTCAAACATAAAGGGGTTAGTGTAGGAATAGAAAAAAGAGTGGTGTTATATGTAATTTGAAAAAAGTTTAGGGGGTGCGAGTGTAATTTGCTTAATATCATTCTTACACAGAGACTACATGTTTGATTTCACAAATATCACAATTCGATCCAAATTAAACAAAAAGGAAACAATTTATTTGAGTATTGATTTGGGGAGAAGAAGTTGAGATCAATTTAAGACAAAAATAAGCAATTAAAATTAGGTAAATTCAATAATAAGAAAACTTCTAGGAGTAAAGGTTTTCACAATGGTTCCTTATGGGACTAATTTCCTTATCTAACCATTCAATCTAGTTCTTATTGAAGGTGAATTAAGGTAATCTCTATTTTCTTTCAAGATACAGAGATGTATCTAATTGAATTGACTCCTACCTTCATGATAATTATGTTCGATTAGACCATTTACATTATTTGTTGATTCATTTAATCCTCGAAGGATTAAACCTACTTTCATGATTTAAGGCCTAAGTTCTTTTCCTACAGTTCTAATGTTTAGGTTCACCTTTTAGTTATTCCTTAAACACCTAAGGTTATGCAAACGAATGGCCAATCAATTCACATAATAAAGTATAATAGGAAAGGAATCAAGAGAAGAACTCAAATGAACACAAATTTAATTCAATTAATTCTAATAGTCATCAAGGGCTAAGCCCAAATCCTAGAAACAAAATGACCACTCACATATAGTGATAGAAAGAAAACAAGAAGAAAGAAAACATCAAATTGGAAAAGAGAATAAGAAGAAACAATCCCAAACTCTCATCCTAAGTCATCTAAACACAAAGGTTCAAAACCCTTTTTCCTAACCCTAAGACGTTTGTTTATAATTTAAGTACAATTAGGGTCGAAGCTCATCTAAAATAAATTAGAAAATTCACAAAGTAAAAAGTTGTCAATGTGATGTCCAATCACATTGGCTTATTTCTTCTAAAATTAATAACTTTATTTATTTGTGTTCATTCATTATGTGAGAAATGTGGGTAAATTTTTCGCATTTGATACTTGATCAAATAAAGCACATAAGTAAAGTTAAACTTTCAACGTTGTATAAGTACCAAGTGTCAGTTTACTATTACATCATAATATTAAGGAAAGTATTAAGCATCCATACATATATATATGTTATTTCATACATAAATGTCCGCCATACAATCCATCACAAAGACAAAGTACAATCATCAAAATACCACCACATAATTAGATAGTACATATAATTGAAAGTCAACGATCCTCCCTCATACAACAAAAAGCTATGCCTAAGTCACATTCAAGGCTATACCTATTGGCGTGGTCAGCTGAGATTATTCAACAAACTTTCAAATTTGAATTTCTGCATTATTTGTGTGGTCAGCTGAGATTAATTAGATACCAAATTATCTGATACAACAAAGTTTCAAATTTGTATTTCTGCATTTATTTTTGCTGTTATCTCTATCCTTTATCTTTTGTATTTGCTGTTATTTCTATCTTTTATCTCTTGCCACTTTGGCTGTATATGTACCTTGCGTAACAGCTTGTTAATCAATGCAAATTATATTCGAACCACTATTTTTACATGGTATCAGTTTAGCCTAGCGCTTCACAGCATCTTTCTCGATCTTATCTATGGCTTCCCCTACCATCACCTCACTTGTGGAACTCACCACTGCTTCCACCCTCCCCATCAAACTCAGCTCCAATAACCACCACACTTGGCACATGCAAATCACTCACCTCCTCAAGGCTCACGATCTTTATGGGTATGTCACCGGCGATACCCCTTGCCCCTCCCCAACCATTGGGGAAGGAGATGCTGCCACGGTTAATCCTACCTATAGTCATTGGAAACGTCAGGATCATTATGTGTTCCTAGCCCTTCTAGGATCTTGCAGTTCTGATGCTCAAATTGTCATGACCTCTGCCACTTCTTCTGCTGCTGCATGGGCAAGGTTAAACAAACAATATGCAAACAGATCTCGCACTCGTGTAATGTCTCTAAAGGAGCATCTCTCCAACATCACAAAAGGCACTTCCAGTGTCAGTGATTATCTGTGTTCAATCCGAGTCATAGCGGATGAACTTGCCCTTATCGGGCACCCCATTGATGACCTTGATCTAGTTATTGCTGCCCTTAATGGACTTGGGCCTTCATTTCGCAAATTCTCAGCCTTAATTCGCACCAGAGACACTCCTCTACTATTTGATGAACTATTTGACAAATTAGTAGACTTTGAAATATTCATGCAATGTGATGAACGTCAACGACAGTCTTTTCCTGCTACTGCCAACTACACGGCTCATTCTCAAGGCTCAAACCGAGGAAAAAGATATCAATCTTCCTTTCAAACCTCATCATATCGCAACAGTTCCTCTTCCTCTGGAGACAACAGTCATGGCTCCAAACGCCCAATTCCTGTTTGCCAATATTGTGATCGCAAGGGTCACACTGCCAAAACTTGCTATCGTCTGCATGGCTTTCCGGCGGATCATCCGAAGCATCAAGCCAATCTGGCTCGTCATGAGGATTCCTCTGATCCATCTTGGCTACTAGATTTAGGAGCATCTCACCATGTGACCCACGATCTCAATCATCTCTCCCTCTCCAATGACTACACGGGTTCAGATCAACTTCACGTGGCAAACGGTAAGGGACTCCCTATCAAACACTATGGCACAGCAAAAATACCCATATTTGGGACTTCTCTTCATTTATCAAATGTCTTACATGTGCCTAATGTGACTCAGAATCTTATTTCAGTCTCACAATTGTGCCAAACTAACTCAGTTTCTGTTGAATTCTTTCCATGGCATTTTGAGGTCAAAAACTTGAAAACGGGAGCGGTGCTTCTGCGAGGAAAGACTGAAGACCAAGTGTACAAGTTGCAATCACCTTTGTCTGTTCCTCGCCTTCATCATGTCAGTAGTTCTCCTTCAATAAGTCTTTGGCATCAACGTCTCGGTCATCCTCATCTTCAAGTCCTTAAGCGTGTCATTCCTTCTAGTTTTGTCCCGTCGTCCTTCACATGTACAGATTGCCTAGCAAATAAAAGCCACAAGTTACCATTCTCAAAGTCAACTTTAGTTAGTCATAAGCCTCTTGAAATTGTCTTCACTGATGTATGGGGTCCTACCTCAATTGAATCAATAAATGGATGCTCATATTATGTTATTTTTATTGATCACTTCTCCAAATATGTGTGGTTATATCCAATTAAATTAAAATCTGATGTTTTTACCATTTTTCCCACCTTTAAGTCTTTGGTTGAAAATCAATTTGACTGCAAAATAAAAACTCTATACAGTGATAATGGTGGTGAATTCATTAAACTCAAAACCTTCCTCCAAAAAAATGGCATCTCACACTTCACCACTCCTCCATACACCCCGGAACACAACGGTCTATCCGAACGCAAACATAGACATCTTGTTGAAACTTCCCGTTGTCTCCTTCACCATGCTTCCCTTCCCCTAACATTTTGGTCATATGCTCTTCAAACAGCTGCGTACTTAATCAATCGTATGCCCACACCTATCCTTCACATGAAATCTCCATTTGAGGTCCTATTTAATTCTCTACCTAACTATTCCAAACTCTGTGTCTTTGGTTCCCTGTGTTTCCCATGGCTCAGTCCTTACACAACAAATAAGCTACAATCAAAATCTTGTCCGTGCATCTTTCTTGGTTATAGCCCAACACAAAGTGCATACTTATGCTTCCATCCAAATTCAGGTAAACTATACACCTCATGACATGTTCAGTTTGTTGAGAATTTGTTTCCTTTCTCCACAGAGTCGAATATCCTGCCAACTAACTCAACTTCCATTCAAATTTCAAACCCACATCTTATCCCACAACCTCTATCTCTCACTCACCCAACAAACTTTCCACCTATTCAAAATCTTGACATAACCTCTCCAACAAATTCAGATCTTCCCTCAAATCCACGCCATCAACCCCTCTCACCTCAAACTCAAACTCAAACTCTGTCTCTCCCTCACCTGTGTCAAATCGTCTTCCTTCCTCCTCTCCACCGTCAAACCAATGCAACTTGGACACCACCACCACCCCTCTCGCAGAAGTACCACCACCTGTGCCCACTCACCCAATGATAACAAGGTCTAAGAATGGCATTTTCAAGCCTAAACAGGTTCATACTGCAACAAAGTTTCCAGCTCCAGAGCCTATTGAACCTTCTTGCCTCACACAGGCTCTCAAGGTCCCTGAGTGGAAAGCTGCCATGTCAGAAGAGTTTACAGTGCTTATGGCGAATGGCACATGGACCCTTGTTCCCAAGCAAGATCACTTCAACGTCATTGGGAACAAGTGGGTTTACCACATCAAAAGAAACACTGATGGCACGATTGCTCGCTATAAAGCACGCTTGGTGGCAAAGGGCTTTCATCAATGTCCAGGTATTGATTATCATGATACGTTCAGTCCAGTGATCAAACCACAAACCATAAAGCTAATCCTCTGTGTGGCTCTCTCTAAGCATTGGTCCATGAGTCAAATGGACGTGAATAATGCATTCCTGCATGGCACCATCGAAGAAGATATTTATATGTCCCAACCACCTGGGTTCACTCACCCTCAGTATCCTGATCATGTTTGCAAGCCTCGGAAGGCTCTTTATGGTCTTAAGCAGGCCCCCCGAGCCTGGTTTCATGCTTTGAAGGAATTTCTCATCAGCTATGGTTTCAAAAACTCCAAGTCTGATACATCACTGTTTGTGTACAGTCAAGGTGCAACTCTTGCTTATTTCCTTGTTTACATTGATGATCTCTTTTTAACAAGCAATGACTCCACCTTTCTCAAGTCCTTCAAGTTGGCACTAGCACTAAAATTCTCACTAAAGGACCTAGGCTCACCAAGCCACTTTCTTGGCATTGAACTTGTACCAACCGCATCTGGTCTCTTCCTCACTCAACATCACTATGTGCGTGACCTGTTGCACAAGTCCAACACGATTGATGCCAAGCCGGTATCCACGCCCATGTCCACCTCAATTAATTTGGCAGCCCCTGGTGATACCCCTGCCTGCGATGCTCATTCCTATTGCCAACTTGTAGAGTCCTTCCAATATCTATGCCTAACAAGACCTGATGTTGCCTTCACTGTCAACAAGTTATCTCAATACATGCATGCTCCAACCATGATTCACATGCAGGCTGCCAAAAGATTGCTTCGGTATCTAAAAGGTACTCTTGATTACGGTCTCCACCTACGTGGCTCATCTTATCTCACCCTACGAGCATTTTGTGATTCTGATTGGGGAGGAGACTCTGCAGACATGAAGTCCACTGCTGCCTACATAATTTACTTGGGCCCTAATGCCATTTCTTGATCTAGCAAGAAACAGAAAACTGTTGCAAAGTCATCGACAGATGCTGAATATCGCACCATAGGTTCCACCACTGCTGAACTTCTTTGGTTGCGTGAATTGTTTCATGAACTGCATCTTCCTTTTGCTGGACTGCCACTCATTTTGCGTTAAATGTATGTGTGTCATTTTGAACTAAGATAGAAAAGTTTTCTTATGCGTTCTATTACTATGAACTATGTCTTTAACTATGCTTTTATTCGTCGAAAATAAGTTTTAAAAATTGATGTTTTCTGCAATGACATTTAACGCCTTTTGTCTAATTAGTTAATTATATATGGATAAGTGAGCCCCAAAAAGGGGTGTTACACTCATTCTCTTGAAGAAGCTCTTTCTACAATCGTTTTAGATTAGTAGAATCAACATTTTTTCTAGTCATTTGGCTACCTCGGAGTCAGGCCTCTATCTCCCTTTTCTTAGCAAAAATATTACCAAACACCTCTTCATTAAAAGTGGGAGATGTTTGTGTTACATTCTGTAGCGCCAATGGTAAACAATTATTTGCTTGTAAACCAAATGGTAAACAATTATACCCTTCATGCATACATCATACAACCTGTAAACCAAATGGCCTTGCTACTCTAGAATACATAACTACATCTGACAAGTAAGGGATTATGATCAAAATTCCTTCTCACTAGATGTTCCACAGTAGCTTTTGAGAATCTCAACCACTATTGTTAGTCACACACCCTTTTAACCAACCTTTTTCATATCATCAGGCCTCCCACAAACTTTTTATGCCAAGTGAATTTCAATGGAAAGAAACTTATGTCAATGAGGTCATAATTATTCAAACACAAGCAAATCTATCTACTCTACACCTTGAGAATACACCATCCATTTGCTCCGACGGGAGGAGAAAGTCATTAAAGTCTTCTAAAGGGCCTAGGAAAGGAAAACTCTCCTCTGAACTTACACTAAATAATCCTAAAGCATACATCTTGTAGAGAAGATAGGGCTAGCATATATACATTCTTGAACACATCCACGAGTTACCCCTTGACATAATCTTAAGAGTTATGCACTACAATATAGAATCACACACCTAGAAAGCATAAGAGCCTCCAACCTTTGTACCATCTAGATACCACCAACATGCCGAGCCTCCATAACATACCCTTCTTTATTCCAAAAAGAAACAAAATGAGTATGTGTCTCATGTAGGAAAACCAAATTTGGTTGTATCACACTAACCCATGCTTATGATAAACTCTTCTTATTAGCAAAGCCACACACATTTCAAATAACACTAAGAATTCTTTACACCCCATCACCATTATCAGAATAAGAGAAACAAATTCAACCGTATTATTTTCCTCCATTACATCTTTACCTTCCCCTCTGTTAGCTTCAACTATTGGGCTCTCTCCTTCCATTTCAATCCCCCATGCCGATGTTTCAATCTGGCAGTTTATCCTCCTTATGAAACCTAAGCCAGTTAAGGGAAATAACATCCATTGGCATGGATGTTTGAATTCCATATGTAAGCATCATATTACTGGACTTCATTTTCCGCTGCTAAATTCGATCCATGTACACTTTTTTGCAGACATGTTAACCATATTCAAATTCGTTGGTGCAGCACGTCAATCTCCCTACCTGCAAGTCTGTTTTTTTTTTTTTAATTAAACCAGGGCGCACATTCTCACCTTTAAGAGGTACAATGTTTTTTTGAATTGGCCTAAAATTCGTCATAAGTCTTTTGTGCCCTTTTACCATAATTTGCCATCTCGCGATTCTCCTTCTTTTCCATACTAGTCTTAAGGGTCCCACCTCATTATTTCTTTTCATAAAAATTTGCAATACTTTACATTTATTTGTCCCTACATTATCAACCTTGTTAATCTTGTGCCCATTATCCACATTATTATTATCTCTCTTATTTCCCCAATGTCGTGTTTCCTTTCTTTATTTATTCTCTTACCTTTTATAACAACAATTCATTCTCCATACAGATTTTCTTTCCCATAATTATCGTAATTTCTTTCATAATTGCATCTGAATTATGGGAATTATGGCTAGGGTTATTATTATCATGCTCACCTGATGTCCCATATTTTTTATAGATTAAATGTAAGCCTTCATATTCTATGTAAAACTAGTGAATGGTGTAACAATTGGTATAAGTTACACCGGTCCCTCCCCTCCCTCCCTCTCTCTTTCTATATATATATATATATATAAGTGGGTGTGTGTATTTTAGATATTCATAAATATATAATCAAATAGTAATTATTTTTTATATTTTAAATGATATATCATACAATAAACAAAAATAAAAGACAATGGAATATCACTTTTCAATTGTATAAAATTTGTAAACTTAACCAAAACTTTAAAGAAAAAATAATCTGTACATAGACAATGTAAAAAAAAATATTTACGTTGTCATTCAATCATGAACTGTCATGTATGCTAAGTTTGTTGACTTTTAAAATAATTATTTTAAAGGTCACACTCATTGTAATTTCTTATTGGTTGATGATGAAAAATCTTTTTACCTTGTCAGTGCATAAAAATTATACTCAAATTTAAAACCCACCATTAAATTACTAAAATTTACTTTTAATGCAAAACTTATTTAAAATACCACTTTATTAAATTTGTCACTTAAATTCAAGTACATTTCTTCGTAAATACATGTAAAAGAAAAATAAAATAAAATGCATCAAACTTTATTCATAATTTCAAATCAATTTGTATTTATATAACTTCTATAAAAATTCTCTCATCAACTTCTTCAAATGAGTGAAATATATGAGTTAATTTTAACTTACAAAAAGAATTGATTCACCTCCACCTATCTAATCTATAAAGTAAAAACCTAATATTCTACTCCTCGCCAACTTTGTATATGGTTTCATAATCATTCCCACGTTCAGGTATAAGAGGAGGGTTGTGTTAGGTCATCGACAGTCAACATAAAACTTATCGATATATCGAACAGGGATCACTGACATCAAATTTTGTGTGCTAAAGCTAAGTTGTTACCTAGAAGTAATATACTATATGAATCTAGTACAATATCAAATAAGCTAAAGTTGCTACATATCAACACCCAAATGTAGTGTTAAATGATCAAAGGTCCTCACATTTTTCTAGACAGATGTGGGTAAAAAACAAACTACTTCAAAAGTGTTGATTAGGTTTGTTACTTGGAATATTGGTTCTTTGATCAGTAAGTCTATGGAGGTTGTAGATGCCATGATTCAAAGGAGGATTAACATTATTTGCCTACAAAAGCCTAAATGGGTTGGAGAAAAAGCTAAAGAGCTTGACACTACAAGATTAAACATTGACATACAAGGAGAGTTAGAGGAAAGAATGGTTGTGGACAATTATTGGAAAGAAAGTGTGGCAAATGTAAAAAGAATTAGGGACAAAATTTTAACCTAAAATTAATGGTTACACAGGAGACCATCAATATCATAAATACTTATGCACCACAAGTAGGATTGAAAGCACTTGTGAAAGAAAAGTATTTGAAAGATTAAGAGGAGTTGGTTCAATGCGTTCCACAAAAGGAAAAGATTCACCGAGGTATAGATATAAATGGACATGTTGGTAGTGAGGCAAGACAAGTTATGGGAACTCATGTTGGTTTTGGTTTTGGATAGCTAAATAAGGAAGGACAATCTATTCTTTATTTTTATTTATCTATAACTTATGGTTTCAAGATTATGAACATTTGTTTCAAAAAACGAGAGGAACAACCAACCACTTATAAGAGTGGTAGCTTAAGGTCAAAAATTGCTTTCTTTTTAGAAAAAGTTCTGATAAAAGAGTTTGAGAGCCTTACTGCATACCATAGGGTATTGATTCTTAATATTCATTTTAAAAGGCATAAATAAAAGACAGAGGTTAACATGGATCACCTTCATAGGTGGTCCACAGTACACCATAATTTATAACTTTTGGAATAGTCTCAATTCCACATCGTTATGATGGACCCTCCACACCATATTTTTTCTCCTCCACTGCCATGGTCTCAATTCAACACTCTTGCCAGCCTACAACCTCCACTATCTCAACCACAGTGATAGTGCCACATTTATACATGGACTAATTAATGTCATAATATTCTATCGTAAATCATGTGACAAAACATTTTCACTTCTAATAATTATTATGAACTTCAAAAATATTACCAACAATGTCACATTATGGATCTAACCCATGAGGCATTTGCTCGGACTGAACGAATAACCTGCAATGTGTAGGATTTTAAAATAAATGCTTTCAATTTTGCTTTACCCTATAGAAGGTAATAGAATAATCTCGAATCTAAATTATCACAAATTGTAGGCTGGCAAATTGATGCATGCATATAGGAATGTAGTGAAAAATGAAAATCAACAAGGGCAACTCCCAAGCAATGAGTATTTTTGAAATGAAAGTAGAAAGTTCACTCAAATGGAAGAAAAAAATTCGATCCACATCTGAAGAATGAAGAATCGTAGATTCAAGAAATCGCATGCTGCTGATGTCTAGATTACTGTGCATGCCAGAATTAATACTATAAAATGATAGGAAAATTAATAAGGATATCACACATAAGATACAAGTCAGATGACTAAAATGAAAAAGGCACCAAGGATTATTTTTTTCTGCAAAATACCTACTAAACTCAAAGCTCAAAGGCAAGTTTTATCATACTAATATATAAGTAGCTATACTCTATAGTAGTGAATGTTTAGCTTTAAAAGAGAAACAAGAGATAAAGGTCAAAGTAATAGAAATGAAAATGTTAAATTAGTCATACAAGACAAGACAAGATGTGAAATGAAACGAGGATAGTTTCATGTAAAACCAATTGAAGAAAAAATAATGGAAAACTAATCAAGGTAGTTAGGACATGTTAAAAAAAAGTCCCAAGAAGTGCAATGAAAAGAGTAAATTGTATGATTTTTATCCTATAAAGAGAAAGAGGAAACTAAGAAGAACATTAGAGGAATGATCAAGAGAGATCTCATGATAAACATCATTAAAACTTTGGTCTTTAATCAAACCGAATGGCATCATGAGATCCATGTAGTTGACCTCACTTGGAGTGGTAAGACTGTTATCGTTTGTTGTTGGTTTTAGGATTAAATAGGAGTAGTACAATATAATATATGCATTGCAAAAGTTAGATCCCATTGTGCTCTATTCCCTAGTTGACTACACTCCACAAATACCATAGCGCAAATATCAAATATTGAAATGTGGATACCATGGCACAAAAGAAGAAGAAGAAGAAGAAGAAGAAGAAGAAGAAGAAGAAGAAGAAGAAGAAGCAATTTCACCCAACCATGATATTAACCTCCCAATTTATTAAATTGTAACAAGATCATAAATCCATAATACAATAAATAAATATCCATAAATCGATAAGTCATTTCATACCACAAAATCATAATACTGATATACCACTCTAGCAATAAAATGGCCTCAACAATCTATAAAACTACAAGGACTTGACAATTGCATAATGAATTTGTTGTTGAAGTATTTGAAGTATTGTCCCCTAAACCATCCAAGTAATTGAAGCATTGTCCCCCAACCTTCCTATAGTTGCACTGCAAAAAAAAAAAAAAAAAAAAAAAACCAATTAGAGGAAATCATGTAAAAAAACTTGAAAGCAACAACATAAAATAAAATAAAACAAGGCCCAAAGAAGAGGTAAAACAATAATGACACTAGAAATGTGAATATATCTTGAACAGAAAAAACTAGGTAGCAAAACACAATATAATAAAAAACATCAAAACACTATCTAATAAAACATGAATATTATTGAAGATATGAAGAAAAATAAATAAAAAATAAATATTGCCTCTTGACAACAAGTTATTAATGGACACGAAAAAAATTGTATGTTGCAACTAAGAAGAAAATGCATAGGATGGTAACAACTAAGGAATCCAATACCAACAAATATATAATTCCTGAGGAGGAAAGAAAAAAAAAGCCAAGAGCAAAAGCAAAATTAGACGCAATTTTTGTAAGATTTGAAATAAAAAATGGTTACTGTTGCTAGTAAGAAAAATAAATAAATTTTAACTTGAAATTTCCACAACGGTAAGTAGCTTGGCACACCTAAAGAAGTAGCCTGCAAATGTCCTTTTAAGTTATATATAAAAGAAATCAATCTACCATAGATGATGCCTAAAAAGTAACCTAGTGAAAGGATCTAACCAAAGTATGATATTAAACTAACACAAATTATAAATCATTACAATAAATGAAATTATGGACAAGGAAAACATACTGTAGGTATGTGAATCAACCCGCTCGGGAAGCTGCTTTATATCCACTTCAAACTTGGATTGAACCTGAAATACATGACAAAGTGAATAATGATAATTGACCCAACATCAGCATTATGAATGAACAATCATAGCAACCAAAAGTTGAGCATGGAAGGTATTCTAGTAAATTATGGACACATGACCATTATATATGTTAACATCCTACTAAACATCCAAGACACACATAATATGATTAAAAAAAAGCTAACTTATTTCCAACTCTTGATGAAGCTTGGGATGATACTTTTGTGAGGAATACTAGCAATACACACACTACTTCAATTGTGATCACTTTAAATCAGGTAAAGCAAGTAGGAAAATAAATCTTAGGTGTTGTAGATTAGATGCTTGAGTAGGTTGTGATGCTAAGGTAAATTAGGGATCTAAAAGAATGATGTGGGTTAATGGGTAATGCATAGTGTGGATATTTCAATAGTGAGTATCCATGGGGGTTTCAGTCATTTTTTATGATTAAATATGATAGTAAGCTATTTGGGACTTTGAGGCTTCTTGGTATTAGGTAAGTTGAGTGATGGGTGATCAGAAGCCTGTTTTTGTTCACAAGAAAACAAAAAGGGTGAGACACAAAGCCTATAACTAAAAGCAAGGAAAAAGTCATTAGGAAATAGAGTTAACAAAGCAGACTAGTTAAACTCAATTTCAAAACAATTTTGGACAAAACTCCAAAATACCACTATAAAGAGGGAAGTCATCTGACATAGCACCACCACCATTGACTCAAAATAATTCCATAAATCTCTTATGGTGGTGTTGAGTAAATTCCACTACACCATAGCACTATGGTGGATACTTTTTTTTAAAATAGTGTCAAGCATTGAATAAATAGTGACAAAAAAAAAAGCTCGAGTTTCTTACATTGTTGAGAACATCAACATCAGTCGAAGATGAAACAAATGCAATTGCAAGGCCTTTGGTTCCAAATCTTCCTGCTCTACCAACCTGTTCAGAAATTTCAACGAAAAAGAAATGACAATTAGATGGTACTAGACTAGAATAGAGGGGCATAAAAACAAAATTGGTTTAAATACATTTTTAGTCCTTACAATTTAGAGTTTTTTGTTTTTCGTCCTTGCAAAAAAAAAAATTGGTTTTAGTCCTTGCAAATTATGTTTCTTTTATTTTTTGACCTTAAAGTGGTTTACATAGCACTTTTTTTTACTATTCGAAACACTTTTTTCACTGTTCAAAGTGCTATCTAAACTGCTTTAAGGACGAAAAACAAAAGAAACATAATTTGCAAGGACTAAAACCAATTTTTTTTTTGCAAGGACAAAAAGCAAAAAATCTCTAAATTGCAATGACTAAAAATGTATTTAAGCCAACAAATTTTATTGATAAAACTTAAAAAAAAAAAAAAAAGAGTATCTAATCATACCCTATGCAAGTATGTATTTGCGGAATCAGGCATGTCATAGTTTATAACTATATTCACACGTTCAATATCAATACCCCTCCCAACCAAATCTGTTGCCACAAGAATTCTTGTATGACCCTCCTTAAAACCTTTATAATGCTTTAACCTATACAAAGGCCAGTAATGAAGATCAGACAATTTACCAGTGTACACAATTTTTCTTTTGCTACAAAAATCAACATTAACAAGACAAAAAAGAAAACAACCTAATGATTAACCTACTTTAATGATACAATGAAAAACAAAAGGCTACCATTAATGAGCAATACAAACAAAAGCATAATTGTAGGAAAACAAAATTATAGACTATTGAATCATCAATTATAAATCAATGAAGATAAATTTGTTCGCATACATTCATACCACATAATACATACCTTTCTTCTTGAGACATTCTAGAATGAATGCATATAGTTGGAAAGTTGTTTTGTCTGAAAAGTTTGTGTAGCTTTTTTGCTCTACTAACACTTTTCACAAAGATAATAATTTGATTGAAGTCCAATGCATCCAAAAGGTCACTCAACTTCCTGTTCTTCTCTTCCTCTTTCAATTTGATGTAGTGCTGCCATGTCAATAATCAACATAAGCCACATACCAAAAAACTTACCAATTATTTAAGGAAACATGAATGAGTAAATAGTGTAATTTGTAAAAGGCCTACCTGTACTAGTCCATGAAGAGTCAACTTCGCTTCATCGTCAACATAAATTTCGATTGGCTGAAAGGAACAATGACATAGTAAATAATATTAGGATCCTTCCTCATGATAATGGAATCCAAAATGAAATCAATGATGGATGTGGATCCTTGAATTACAATTCTGGTGAATTTATCTTGTCTCCTTGCATATACTTTTTTAAGTCACACCATGTGACACTAACACTAAGAACACTAGCAACAAGATTCCCAAAATACACTAACAACCCTCCCCCTTCAACTATGAAAAATAGAGAATAAGTTGTCAAAAAACATATTAGACATGTCTGCCTTTGAAGACCAAACTAATTTCCAATGTGAAGCGAAAAAAGGAAATGTATAGAATGAGAAAGCATACAACCTTAATCAAGAAATATCCTAAAACATTTCCAATAAGATCTTCTATCCCTAGCTACAGCCACCCAACCACACTCCATCCCATAAGTTGTTTCCATAAAATTGGCTAAAAAAAACAAAGGCACTATCCAAACTGAACCCATTTCATTAAAAGTAATTTTTTATGATACCACAACAATCTAAATATGTAAATGCTCTCAGGCAACGTGCATATTAAGGAAAAAAAAGACTTCTAATTAGTAGTACACTGGCCATGGGACATTACATCTTTCATAAATTTTTTGCAGACTAGGCGAATTTCCTTGCTGATTGTTGCAGAAAACATCATAACTTGCTTATCATGAGGAGTCATCTTGAAAATTTGTTGCACATCTTTTCTCATGTCTGTAGAATTCATGATGAAAACAACAAAAACCAAATTAAAATCATAGGAAGTCCAAAAGTATGATGTAAGTTATAAGAATGACTATTTTGAAATTGAACGTACCCAGAGATTCCAACATCTTATCACATTCATCTAAAATGAAATGCCTAACATTCTTCAAAGAGAGGTCCTTATCCCTAGCCAATCCTAGTATTCTTCCAGGTGTACCAACAACAATATTAGGGCACTCATTTTTTAGGAGATTCTTGTGAACTTTAATGTTGATGCCACCATAAAAGACAGCAACCTTAAGATCAGTCAAGTATTTGGTGAACCTCTCAAACTCATGGCATATCTACATGAAAGAGATTGCACATATATCTTAAATCAAAAGCTAATACAATAGAAAGTTCCATAATCTTTCATATGCTAAGCCTAAATAAATACCTGGTATGCTAATTCCCTTGTATGACATAGCACAAGAGCAAAAACTTGCCCTACAACAGGGTCAATCTGCTGCAAAGTTGAGAGAACAAATATAGCAGTTTTTCCCAATCCAGATTTAGCCTGACAAACGATATCGATTCCAAGGATTGCTTGAGGTATGCACTCATGTTGCACTGGTGATGAACAAAAGAAAAAATAAATAGAGGTCGAAGGAATCAGTCGTAAGTAAAACAAAACCTTTTTGTGACTTTATATTTGATTTGATAAAGTTACTGAAGCATAATAGTTCTCCAAAACAAAATTGTGATAAAATATTTCTTGTAAAATAAAAATTGCAAAATCAACAAAATTATGAATTTTATAAAATATCATCAAACAAATATCACTATAAGATGGATAACTAGAAGACATGAAAATTAACCAATCTCATGACAAGGATGGAAAGGAAAAATGGCTTGGGAAGTTCCAAAGACAAACACTTAATGGGGTACTAGATCCTGCCAAGGCCTAAGGAAGGCACCACACAAGAGTGGTGAACAAGGGATCCCTACTTGGGGACCCAGGAAGGGAATAAAGAAAGGAATGTTTCACAAAGGTGTGTTGTTCACCAAACCAAACTTTTAAAGCTAAAAAAACAAGTGAAAATGAAGGGTGAAAAAAAAGAAAAGAAAACAAGTGTCAAAAACTATGCTGCATAAATACAAGTTCAATATGGGGTACGAAATACGGGATTTTTAAAAAAACTAAGATTGTACTTCAAAGGTGAGCTGGGACCATGTAATAATTTCATGTACTTCAAAGGTCAAACAATTTTATTTTAGACCAAAAATTAGAGGTGAACACAAGTTGGATTGGGTTATGTTTAGGAAAATTTTGGATCCAAACTGATCAAGAATGATCTTGTTAGGTTAGATCATATTTGTTCATTTTGAATTGGCTTGGATTGGATTGAGTGTTTAGGTGACATCAATTAAAAAAATAAAAATTGGAAAAAGGGAAAAATTAGGAACAAAAAAGGGAAAAACACTAAAAATGATAAAAATTGAAAGAAAATATTTATTTAGTCTCAAAAGTTAGATTTATAAAAGAATAAATAAATAAATAAAAACAAAAAATCAAGAGTAATTAAATATTAAGCTTTTTATGATCAGGTCAGGTGGGTTGGATCAGGTGCACAACTTTAAAACCCGATACCTAACCCGATTGGTTCAAGTCAACCCAACCCATGATCATCCCTGCCAAAAAAAAAATCCAATAACAATTATTATAAATAAGGATGCAAATAATTTGCCTTCAGATGGATGCTCAAATCCAGAGTCCATTATAGCCTGAAGAAGCTCTGGCTTCAACAAAAAGTCTCTAAATCATGAACTGTGAATCCCAACATAGCTCCTGCCAAAAATTAAAAAGAGCATTCAACATCAGAAGATCACAAGAAATAACACAATGCCTACTTCCATTCCACCCATTTCCAGAAAATAAGAAACACAAAAGCTTGATTCTTCTAACTTCATTTAAAATTTCTCTCATACAGTTTAACCCCATAAAAGAGCAAAGCAATCTTACCCCTTAAAAAAATGCAAAAATCATGTGTAAACAATATATCTTATATAATATATAATAAAAATTTAAAATTTTAACACAAAAGCACATTTATTCAATTTCCTGATATTATCAGAGAATCAAACAAGTGTACTACTATAAACAATATCCAACTAACTCACTTCTTTGGAGTTTCACCATTGACTTTATTTCCTACATCTTCAGGGTCTTTTTCTTCTTCATCCTCATAGTCAAGAAGGTCCTCCTCGTATTCTTCGTTCATCACTTCCATTATCTGCAAACCACATCAGCACATTAATTCAACCATTGTTTCACACAAATAACAATCCAAAACAAAAAAAAATCAAAGCCATGGTTTAGGCACGTAAACATAGTGTGGGAAAGTGTAAGGGTTTTGTAGATGAAGTGGGTACCGGGTTGTAGAGGCGTTCGATAGAGGCAATGGAAGGACTAGCAGGGTTTCTGCAAAGGAAATTTTGTTAGCAAAGAATCAATTTTGGAGGGAAAATGGACTGAGAGAGATGAACCTTGGTGAGAGAGTGGCCATAGTATATAACAATACTGTAAAGTGTGAAAAATTGATAAAAGTATAATACGTCAAATGCCAAGTGTGAAAAATGTTGAAGTTGGAGGAACCATTTTATAGGCACCAACGGTCTTCTCTAATCAGATTCATTCATGCCCTAATAATTTTTTTTAAGGAATAGATTTAATTTTAGTATCAATTTAGGAAGGAATATTTTTAATAAAATACTTTTGTTTGAAAAGTCATATTTTACTTAAAATGAAAAAATAGTGTTTTTCTTTGAAGTTGATTTGAATTTTAATTAGGTTTTTTCTAATATTTTTATTCATTTTCAATGTTATAATTTATTTTTTACCTAACATAAATAAAACTTAGAGGCTAAGAATATGAATGGATTATTTTCAATAAAATAATTATGTTTGAAAAATCATATTTTACTTTAAATGAATAAAATATAGTGCTTTCCTTTAAATTTGATTTGAATTTTAATTAAGTTCTCTAATAATTTTTTCATTCATTTTGACCTTTTAATTCATTTATTACCTAATATGAATTTAATTTAGAGGCCAAGAATATGAAAGGATTCATTTGGCTAGACCATTTTTTGGAATATTCTCTAAGTAATATATTTATAATTGTTTATAATATGTTATGATAACAAAAAATATTCAATTTTAATACATAAATATATTCAATAAAATAAGAAAAATGGAATAAGAATATTTGACTATTTTGTATTTGATATATACAATGTATAGAAAAGTCTATTAACTATAGAAATGGAAAATTTTCTAAGGAATTAAATTATTAGGATTTTCATCTAATTGATATATAATATGACTTTTTCATATATACACATATTTGAATTGAAGGTGGAAAATTTTTGTTAAATATAGAAGAAAAAAAATTAAGAATATAATATTAATAAGATTGGATTTGTATAATAGTTGATATTTCAATTTAGTTTGAATTCATGGTGGAATTGTTTGATAATGTTTTATAATGATTTTATTTTCACCTCTCAATCCATACAGGGTTTACGAGTTTACTCTTATTTTAATTTATTATAGATTGTTATAAAATATTAAAATTGTTAAGGTAAAATATTTTGAAATAAGTTAATTTCATGGTTTTCCATGCAAATTTTCATTTGGTAAAATTTAAGAAAACTTAAATTAGTTGAAAAGTCCAATGCTAAGACAATTAGAGACTTTGATTACCTCTCCTATGTTAAATAATTTTGATGTGCTTATAAATATCTAAAAATTAAAAAGTACAATATAATATTGGTATTGCATTGCATTACTTTTCTATTTTATAGTCATTAAACATGATCGTGGTGGGTTATTTCACAAACAAAGCAAAATGTTATCACTTCTCTAATATTTTTGGGGAAATTGACATTGTAGTTAATTTGGTGCCTTATTGGTTGTCAAAATACTGCTAGCACAAAGTTGTTACCAATCTTTACTCCAATTTAAATTGTTGGTGTATGTATTATTTTTAAGTTTATGATATTGATATTTTTATTTCTTTTATTATTTATTTAAATGCAAATAAAACTATTTGCGTATAAAAAATATTGAAAGCATTAACACTTGAAATTTGAAATTACACTTCTATACCATTATACTATTTTTGATAATATAGTTTTCATTAATAATATTTAATTACAAAGTTAATTTTTTATTGTATAACTAGAATGTAAGTAACAATATCAACAAACTAAACCTAACCAATATCATTGAACAAATAAGTAATGTACCAAAGTTGTACATACTCTCGATTGATTCCTTTGATTAAATGAAACCTCCATAGAGAAAAATGAATAAATGACTAATAATGGGCTAATAGGTTTTTATGATGTTCTAAATTTACCTTATTTTATTTGGATAATTTACATTAAAATAAGATGTTGCTCAGTGACTACTAAATGATGCTCTTATTGTGAGATTCCTATTTCAGAATTTGTTTCAATTAGTACGATACAATGAGTGATAATTGTTTAAGCTATAATATAATCAAATCCTATTAATTTTAGGATTTTCTGACATTATTGCATAATTGTAATGATTTAAATTATATGCAGAATTTGTTTGCATCTAAAAAGCTTACATGATATAAACTTCAAATTTTGAAATTGGAATGTAATCTTAATCTTATATTGATTGTACGTATTTGAATTTTCTTATGCATGTGTTTAAGTAGAGTATGAAATTATAGTAGAGAATTTTGGTGGTTCAAAATTATTTAGACACTAGTGAGTCAAAGCATCACGGAGATAGATAAGCAAATCTATCACTTGATATCTAAAGGGACTCCAAATGCGCATGTGCATGTGCATGTGTGTTTGTAAGGCCAAAAATTTCATATATAATTTCTTATTCCAACTCCTTAATTAATAATTTTGTGAAACGTTTGGTATTAAGGTAAACCTCAAAAACTTAAGGTAATGTGCTTAAATACGGTTACCAAAAAACATAAAGAGAGGTTTCCTAGTATTATTTTTTTCATTTAGATTTGTTAATGACTTAAACTTCTATCTAGACTTTTCACTCGTTTAAGGAAAGTTGCAGAAAACTATCTTCAATCATTGTGAACAAAATCGAAGAGATAAGGTCTCTTGGAAGGCAATTTTTTTTTTCCTCTAAATAAACAAGACGTACTATACCTTATGAAATCAAGTGTAGTTTTTATCCCAATCTACACCATGTAAGCTATATAGGTGTACCTTGGAGCATAACTCCAATTAGGCAAATAATGACAATATTGTCTTTATAATTTAGTGGATTAGGAAGTTATCACTTAAACTAATGTTGTTGAACGATTAGGAATAAAAGATTTTAGGGTTTCTATTATAGGTACAAACCAATGCCAGCCTTGGGGTTGATTTTAGGTGCAACCGCTCAAGGCCCATGGTTGAAGGAGCCCAAAAAAATTCAAATAATTTTAATATGAGGGGAAAAAAATTCATTTTTTTTATAACAATTGCATTTTATTGACTTTTTCCAAACTAATTCAATTCATAAATTTCAACTTATCCTAGCATTATCGAATATAAAATTTGTTTTGTTGGGAGAGGAAAAACCTACTTTGGTGATCTCTATATATCGAAAAGAATTAAACTCCAACTATCGGTTAAAAGATATTCTTGGTGGAAAAAAAAGCTAATAAAATTTTAAATTCTACCAAAAATTAAATGTCTATTCACATGTAGTATTTTGTATTTGTATGTATTCATGAGTAGAGAAAATATTTTGTATGTAATAAAATGTATCATTTTTAAGGAAATTGCATGTCGATTTTTTACGGAATCTATGTTTATAATACTTGTAAGTAAAGGGCCTCTGTCGATTATTTTGCCCTGGTACAAACAATGTCTCATAAATATTTACGTAGTTATTTCATCTATATACTACAAACCATATTTAAGTTATGCAAGACACACAATAAAGGTTCTATTTACGATATGTCTAGTAGTTTCTTTTTGTGATTCTTATTGTAACTTGTGTTAGGACCTTTTATCAAATAATGAATTCCATGCATGCAAGCATTATGTTGGTCATGCAAAAAAAAAAAAAATGCGTGCAAAGTTTAGTTAAGACTAGGTGTTTGCAATCACCTTCAATTCTTTATACATATAGATCTTGAGTCACAACCTAGCCAAAAGTAACCAAACTACTTTGCCTCTAAAAGTGCTTTAAAGGGTTATAAATATGGCAAAACACTATAACCTTTGATATCGAGGTATGGGATGTGTAACTTCTTGTACGTGTAATCCTTATAACGAATTTGTCTTGCATAAGTCTAAGAGACCAAGTGTATTTCTCCATCAATTGGTCTATCAGTACCCACCTTCACTAATTTATCAAGGTCAATGTTAATTGGAGTTATGTCGATAGTTCTTTATGGATTGGGTTTGGAAGAATTGATAGAACTTGTCATGTAGAATGCTAATTAGTTTCTTCAATTTTTAATGATTATGAATATACTTACTAGTTTGAGCTTGTTGTCGTCAAGCATGATCTAAACTTTGCCAAAGATATAGGTTATAGACTTATTCTTTCTGAGATACCTGCCTCTGAAGTAGTTGAGCTCATGTTTATACAAAAGATATTACATAGGTTCCAAAACTCATAAAGAAGTAATGGATGGTGTAATTCAATCATATCATTTGTGAGGTTAATTCTATGATAAACTACTTGTGCTTAGAGTTGATAAAATTGGCAATAAAAAATTATGATAATACAAAATATTGACTAACAGTCAACTAATTACTAACTAACCAACCAACTTGAATAACAAACTAATTCAACAACTGACACATCTCTTTTAACATCTTTCTTATGCATTGATTATAAATAACAAAGCATTTGCTTCATCCTATAAGAATGTTATACCTTATGTGATACATAATCAAAAATTTCATATGAGAAAAAAAAAAGATGAACTAAAATCTCTATGCATGTTATATGTAGAATAAAAAAAATGATGGTTGATAAGCATCATCTCTAGTTAAGATCCTTCATGAAACACTTGCTAAGGAAATTTTTACAATCATAACTCAGTTTGTTTGGTATTTCTAGTGCTTCTTGAAGGAATGCAAAATTGAACATTATTTCCTTTTGGGTTTGAAGGTTCCCCCATGCATGGAATACAATTATCATCTCAATTACTATGCACCCAAGAGACCATATATCTAATAGTGTTTCAATTAGACTTGTAACACCACGATTTTTATTTTCTAATAATAATAATAATAATAATAATAATAATAATAATAATAATAATAATAATAATAATATTTGTATAATTAGAAAAGAAAATTCAGGGTGTTACAAGACTCATAACTAATTCTGGTGACATGTGAAAAGGTGCCCTAATGCTTTCCTGCAAGTATACAATATTGTCAAGTAATAAAATATCATTGAGTAAATTACACTCACCATCTCTGAGGTTTCATGAAATTACACAAACACTCCCTATTTTTTTAACCATTACAGTAACCTTCCTTGTAGGGGGTGTTAGTGTAATGTTTTCAAACATAAAGGGGTTAGTGTAGGAATAGAAAAAAGAGTGGTGTTATATGTAATTTGAAAAAAGTTTAGGGGGTGCGAGTGTAATTTGCTTAATATCATTCTTACACAGAGACTACATGTTTGATTTCACAAATATCACAATTCGATCCAAATTAAACAAAAAGGAAACAATTTATTTGAGTATTGATTTGGGGAGAAGAAGTTGAGATCAATTTAAGACAAAAATAAGCAATTAAAATTAGGTAAATTCAATAATAAGAAAACTTCTAGGAGTAAAGGTTTGCACAATGGTTCCTTATGGGACTAATTTCCTTATCTAACCATTCAATCTAGTTCTTATTGAAGGTGAATTAATGTAATCTCTATTTTCTTTCAAGATACAGAGATGTATCTAATTGAATTGACTCCTACCTTCATGATAATTATGTTCGATTAAACCATTTACATTATTTGTTGATTCATTTAATCCTCGAAGGATTAAACCTACTTTCATGATTTAAGGCCTAAGTTCTTTTCCTACAGTTCTAATGTTTAGGTTCACCGTTTAGTTATTCCTTAAACACCTAAGGTTATGCAAACGAATGGCCAATCAATTCACATAATAAAGTATAATAGGAAAGGAATCAAGAGAAGAACTCAAATGAACACAAATTTAATTCAATTAATTCCAATAGTCATCAAGGGCTAAGCCCAAATCCTAGAAACAAAATGACCACTCACATATAGTGATAGAAAGAAAACAAGAAGAAAGAAAACATCAAATTGGAAAAGAGAATAAGAAGAAACAATCCCAAACTCTCATCCTAAGTCGTCTAAACACAAAGGTTCAAAACCCTTTTTCCTAACCCTAAGATGTTTATTTATAATTTAAGTACAATTAGGGTCGAAGCTCATCTAAAATAAATTAGAAAATTCACAAAGTAAAAAGTTGTCAATGTGATGTCCAATCACATTGGCTTATTTCTTCTAAAATTAATAACTTTATTTATTTGTGTTCATTCATTATGTGAGAAATTTGGGTAAATTTTTCATATTTGATACTTGATCAAATAAAGCACATAAGTAAAGTTAAACTTTCAACGTTGTATAAGTACCAAGTGTCAGTTTACTATTACATCATAATATTAAGGAAAGTATTAAGCATCCATACATATATATATGTTATTTCATACATAAATGTCCGCCATACAATCCATCACAAAGACAAAGTACAATCATCAAAATACCACCACATAATTAGATAGTACATATAATTGAAAGTCAACGATCCTCCCTCATACAACAAAAAGCTATGCCTAAGTCACATTCAAGGCTATACCTATTGGCGTGGTCAGCTGAGATTATTCAACAAACTTTCAAATTTGAATTTCTGCATTATTTGTGTGGTCAGCTGAGATTAATTAGATACCAAATTATCTGATACAACAAAGTTTCAAATTTGTATTTCTGCATTTATTTTTGCTGTTATCTCTATCCTTTATCTTTTGTATTTGCTGTTATTTCTATCTTTTATCTCTTGCCACTTTGGCTGTATATGTACCTTGCGTAACAGCTTGTTAATCAATGCAAATTATATTCGAACCACTATTTTTACATGGTATCAGTTTAGCCTAGCGCTTCACAGCATCTTTCTCGATCTTATCTATGGCTTCCCCTACCATCACCTCACTTGTGGAACTCACCACTGCTTCCACCCTCCCCATCAAACTCAGCTCCAATAACCACCACACTTGGCACACGCAAATCACTCACCTCCTCAAGGCTCACGATCTTTATGGGTATGTCACCGGCGATACCCCTTGCCCCTCCCCAACCATTGGGGAAGGAGATGCTGCCACGGTTAATCCTACCTATAGTCATTGGAAACGTCAGGATCATTATGTGTTCCTAGCCCTTCTAGGATCTTGCAGTTCTGATGCTCAAATTGTCATGACCTCTGCCACTTCTTCTGCTGCTGCATGGGCAAGGTTAAACAAACAATATGCGAACAGATCTCGCACTCGTGTAATGTCTCTAAAGGAGCATCTCTCCAACATCACAAAAGGCACTTCCAGTGTCAGTGATTATCTGTGTTCAATCCGAGTCATAGCGGATGAACTTGCCCTTATCGGGCACCCCATTGATGACCTTGATCTAGTTATTGCTGCCCTTAATGGACTTGGGCCTTCATTTCGCAAATTCTCAGCCTTAATTCGCACCAGAGACACTCCTCTACTATTTGATGAACTATTTGACAAATTAGTAGACTTTGAAATATTCATGCAATGTGATGAACGTCAACGACAGTCTTTTCCTGCTACTGCCAACTACACGGCTCATTCTCAAGGCTCAAACCGAGGAAAAAGATATCAATCTTCCTTTCAAACCTCATCATATCGCAACAGTTCCTCTTCCTCTGGAGACAACAGTCATGGCTCCAAACGCCCAATTCCTGTTTGCCAATATTGTGATCGCAAGGGTCACACTGCCAAAACTTGCTATCGTCTGCATGGCTTTCCGGCGGATCATCCGAAGCATCAAGCCAATCTGGCTCGTCATGAGGATTCCTCTGATCCATCTTGGCTACTAGATTTAGGAGCATCTCACCATGTGACCCACGATCTCAATCATCTCTCCCTCTCCAATGACTACACGAGTTCAGATCAACTTCACGTGGCAAACGGTAAGGGACTCCCTATCAAACACTATGGCACAGCAAAAATACCCATATTTGGGACTTCTCTTCATTTATCAAATGTCTTACATGTGCCTAATGTGACTCAGAATCTTATTTCAGTCTCACAATTGTGCCAAACTAACTCAGTTTCTGTTGAATTCTTTCCATGGCATTTTGAGGTCAAAAACTTGAAAACGGGAGCGGTGCTTCTGCGAGGAAAGACTGAAGACCAAGTGTACAAGTTGCAATCACCTTTGTCTGTTCCTCGCCTTCATCATGTCAGTAGTTCTCCTTCAATAAGTCTTTGGCATCAACGTCTCGGTCATCCTCATCTTCAAGTCCTTAAGTGTGTCATTCCTTCTAGTTTTGTCCCGTCGTCCTTCACATGTACAGATTGCCTAGCAAATAAAAGCCACAAGTTACCATTCTCAAAGTCAACTTTAGTTAGTCATAAGCCTCTTCAAATTGTCTTCACTGATGTATGGGGTCCTACCTCAATTGAATCAATAAATGGATGCTCATATTATGTTATTTTTATTGATCACTTCTCCAAATATGTGTGGTTATATCCAATTAAATTAAAATCTGATGTTTTTACCATTTTTCCCACCTTTAAGTCTTTGGTTGAAAATCAATTTGACTGCAAAATAAAAACTCTATACAGTGATAATGGTGGTGAATTCATTAAACTCAAAACCTTCCTCCAAAAAAATGGCATCTCACACTTCACCACTCCTCCATACACCCCGGAACACAACGGTCTATCCGAACGCAAACATAGACATCTTGTTGAAACTTCCCGTTGTCTCCTTCACCATGCTTCCCTTCCCCTAACATTTTGGTCATATGCTCTTCAAACAGCTGCGTACTTAATCAATCGTATGCCCACACCTATCCTTCACATGAAATCTCCATTTGAGGTCCTATTTAATTCTCTACCTAACTATTCCAAACTCTGCGTCTTTGGTTCCCTGTGTTTCCCATGGCTCAGTCCTTACACAACAAATAAGCTACAATCAAAATCTTGTCTGTGCATCTTTCTTGGTTATAGCCCAACACAAAGTGCATACTTATGCTTCCATCCAAATTCAGGTAAACTATACACCCCATGACATGTTCAGTTTGTTGAGAATTTGTTTCCTTTCTCCACAGAGTCGAATATCCTGCCAACTAACTCAACTTCCATTCAAATTTCAAACCCACATCTTATCCCACAACCTCTATCTCTCACTCACCCAACAAACTTTCCACCTATTCAAAATCTTGACATAACCTCTCCAACAAATTCAGATCTTCCCTCAAATCCACGCCATCAACCCCTCTCACCTCAAACTCAAACTCAAACTCTGTCTCTCCCTCACCTGTGTCAAATCGTCTTCCTTCCTCCTCTCCACCGTCAAACCAATGCAACTTGGACACCACCACCACCCCTCTCGCAGAAGTACCGCCACCTGTGCCCACTCACCCAATGATAACAAGGTCTAAGAATGGCATTTTCAAGCCTAAACAGGTTCATACTGCAACAAAGTTTCCAGCTCCAGAGCCTATCGAACCTTCTTGCCTCACACAGGCTCTCAAGGTCCCTGAGTGGAAAGATGCCATGTCAGAAGAGTTTACAGTGCTTGTGGCGAATGGCACATGGACCCTTGTTCCCAAGCAAGATCACTTCAACATCATTGGGAACAAGTGGGTTTACCACATCAAAAGAAACACTGATGGCACGATTGCTCGCTATAAAGCACGCTTGGTGGCAAAGGGCTTTCATCAACGTCCAGGTATTGATTAGCATGATACATTCAGTCCAGTGATCAAACCACAAACCATAAAGCTAATCCTCTGTGTGGCTCTCTCTAAGCATTGGTCCATGAGTCAAATGGACGTGAATAATGCATTCCTGCATGACACCATCGAAGAAGATATTTATATGTCCTAACCACCTGGGTTCACTCACCCTCAGTATCCTGATCATGTTTGCAAGCTTCGGAAGGCTCTTTATGGTCTTAAGCAGGCCCCCCGACCCTGGTTTCATGCTTTGAAGGAATTTCTCATCAGCTATGGTTTCAAAAACTCCAAGTCTGATACATCACTGTTTGTGTACAGTCAAGGTGCAACTCTTTCTTATTTCCTTGTTTACGTTGATGATCTCTTGTTAACAAGCAATGACTCCACCTTTCTCAAGTCCTTCAAGTTGGCACTAGCACTAAAATTCTCACTAAAGGACCTAGGCTCACCAAGCCACTTTCTTGGCATTGAACTTGTACCAACCGCATCTGGTCTCTTCCTCACTCAACATCACTATGTGCGAGACCTGTTGCACAAGTCCAACATGATTGATGCCAAGCCGGTATCCACGCCCATGTCCACCTCAATTAATTTGGCAGCCCCTGGTGATACCCCTGCCTGCGATGCTCATTCCTATTGCCAACTTGTAGAGTCCTTCCAATATCTATGCCTAACAAGACCTGATGTTGCCTTCACTGTCAACAAGTTATCTCAATACATGCATGCTCCAACCATGATTCACATGCAGGCTGCCAAAAGATTGCTTCGGTATCTAAAAGGTACTCTTGATTACGGTCTCCACCTATGTGGCTCATCTTATCTCACCCTACGAGCATTTTGTGATTCTGATTGGGGAGGAGACTCTGCAGACATGAAGTCCACTGCTGCCTACATAATTTACTTGGGCCCTAATGCCATTTCTTGGTCTAGCAAGAAACAGAAAACTGTTGCAAAGTCATCGACAGATGCTGAATATCGCACCATAGGTTCCACCACTGCTGAACTTCTTTGGTTGCGTGAATTGTTTCATGAACTGCATCTTCCTTTTGCTGGACTGCCACTCATTTTGCGTTAAATGTATGTGTGTCATTTTGAACTAAGATAGAAAAGTTTTCTTATGCGTTCTATTACTATGAACTATGTCTTTAACTATGCTTTTATTCGTCGAAAATAAGTTTTAAAAATTGATGTTTTCTGCAATGACATTTAACGCCTTTTGTCTAATTAGCCTTTTGTCTAATTAGTTAATTATATATGGATAAGTGAGCCCCAAAAAGGGGCGTTACACTCATTCTCTTGAAGAAGCTCTTTCTACAATCGTTTTAGATTAGTAGAATCAACATTTTTTCTAGTCATTTGGCTACCTCGGAGTCAGGCCTCTATCTCCCTTTTCTTAGCAAAAATATTACCAAACACCTCTTCATTAAAAGTGGGAGATGTTTGTGTTACATTCTGTAGCGCCAATGGTAAACAATTATTTGCTTGTAAACCAAATGGTAAACAATTATACCCTTCATGCATACATCATACAACCTGTAAACCAAATGGCCTTGCTACTCTAGAATACATAACTACATCTGACAAGTAAGGGATTATGATCAAAATTCCTTCTCACTAGATGTTCCACAGTAGCTTTTGAGAATCTCAACCACTATTGTTAGTCACACACCCTTTTAACCAACCTTTTTCATATCATCAGGCCTCCCACAAACTTTTTATGCCAAGTGAATTTCAATGGAAAGAAACTTATGTCAATGAGGTCATAATTATTCAAACACAAGCAAATCTATCTACTCTACACCTTGAGAATACACCATCCATTTGCTCCGACGGGAGGAGAAAGTCATTAAAGTCTTCTAAAGGGCCTAGGAAAGGAAAACTCTCCTCTGAACTTACACTAAATAATCCTAAAGCATACATCTTGTAGAGAAGATAGGGCTAGCATATATACATTCTTGAACACATCCACGAGTTACCCCTTGACATAATCTTAAGAGTTATGCACTACAATATAGAATCACACACCTAGAAAGCATAAGAGCCTCCAACCTTTGTACCATCTAGATACCACCAACATGCCGAGCCTCCATAACATACCCTTCTTTATTCCAAAAAGAAACAAAATGAGTATGTGTCTCATGTAGGAAAACCAAATTTGGTTGTATCACACTAACCCATGCTTATGATAAACTCTTCTTATTAGCAAAGCCACACACATTTCAAATAACACTAAGAATTCTTTACACCCCATCACCATTATCAGAATAAGAGAAACAAATTCAACCGTATTATTTTCCTCCATTACATCTTTACCTTCCCCTCTGTTAGCTTCAACTATTGGGCTCTCTCCTTCCATTTCAATCCCCCATGCCAATGTTTCAATCTGGCAGTTTATCCTCCTTATGAAACCTAAGCCAGTTAAGGGAAATAACATCCATTGGCATGGATGTTTAAATTCCATATGTAAGCATCATATTACTGGACTTCATTTTCCGCTGCTAAATTCGATCCATGTACACTTTTTTGCAGACATGTTAACCATATTCAAATTCGTTGGTGCAGCACGTCAATCTCCCTACCTGCAAGTCTGTTTTTTTTTTTTTTTAATTAAACCAGGGCGCACATTCTCACCTTTAAGAGGTACAATGTTTTTTTGAATTGGCCTAAAATTCGTCATAAGTCTTTTGTGCCCTTTTACCATAATTTGCCATCTCGCGATTCTCCTTCTTTTCCATACTAGTCTTAAGGGTCCCACCTCATTATTTCTTTTCATAAAAATTTGCAATACTTTACATTTATTTGTCCCTACATTATCAACCTTGTTAATCTTGTGCCCATTATCCGCATTATTATTATCTCTCTTATTTCCCCAATGTCGTGTTTCCTTTCTTTATTTATTCTCTTACCTTTTATAACAACAATTCATTCTCCATACAGATTTTCTTTCCCATAATTATCGTAATTTCTTTCATAATTGCATCTGAATTATGGGAATTATGGCTAGGGTTATTATTATCATGCTCACCTGATGTCCCATATTTTTTATAGATTAAATGTAAGCCTTCATATTCTATGTAAAACTAGTGAATGGTGTAACAATTGGTATAAGTTACACCGGTCCCTCCCCTCCCTCCCTCTCTCTCTCTCTCTCTCTCTCTCTCTCTCTCTCTCTCTCTCTCTCTCTCTCTCTCTATATATATATATATAAGTGGGTGTGTGTATTTTAGATATTCATAAATATATAATCAAATAGTAATTATTTTTTATATTTTAAATGATATATCATACAATAAACAAAAATAAAAGACAATGGAATATCACTTTTCAATTGTATAAAATTTGTAAACTTAACCAAAACTTTAAAGAAAAAATAATCTGTACATAGACAGTGTAAAAAAAAATATTTACGTTGTCATTCAATCATGAACTGTCATGTATGCTAAGTTTGTTGACTTTTAAAATAATTATTTTAAAGGTCACACTCATTGTAATTTCTTATTGGTTGATAATGAAAAATCTTTTTACCTTGTCAGTGCATAAAAATTATACTCAAATTTAAAACCCACCATTAAATTACTAAAATTTACTTTTAATGCAAAACTTATTTAAAATACCACTTTATTAAATTTGTCACTTAAATTCAAGTACATTTCTTCGTAAACACATGTAAAAGAAAAATAAAATAAAATGCATCAAACTTTATTCATAATTTCAAATCAATTTGTATTTATATAACTTCTATAAAAATTCTCTCATCAACTTCTTCAAATGAGTGAAATATATGAGTTAATTTTAACTTACAAAAAGAATTGATTCACCTCCACCTATCTAATCTATAAAGTAAAAACCTAATATTCTACTCCTCGCCAACTTTGTATATGGTTTCATAATCATTCCCACGTTCAGGTATAAGAGGAGGGTTGTGTTAGGTCATCGACAGTCAACATAAAACTTATCGATATATCGAACAGGGATCACTGACATCAAATTTTGTGTGCTAAAGCTAAGTTGTTACCTAGAAGTAATATACTATATGAATCTAGTACAATATCAAATAAGCTAAAGTTGCTACATATCAACACCCAAATGTAGTGTTAAATGATCAAAGGTCCTCACATTTTTCTAGACAGATGTGGGTAAAAAACAAACTACTTCAAAAGTGTTGATTAGGTTTGTTACTTGGAATATTGGTTCTTTGATCAGTAAGTCTATGGAGGTGGTAGATGCCATGATTCAAAGGAGGATTAACATTATTTGCCTACAAAAGCCTAAATGGGTTGGAGAAAAAGCTAAAGAGCTTGACGCTACAAGATTAAACATTGACATACAAGGAGAGTTAGAGGAAAGAATGGTTGTGGACAATTATTGGAAAGAAAGTGTGGCAAATGTAAAAAGAATTAGGGACAAAATTTTAACCTAAAATTAATGGTTACACAGGAGACCATCAATATCATAAATACTTATGCACCACAAGTAGGATTGAAAGCACTTGTGAAAGAAAAGTATTTGAAAGATTAAGAGGAGTTGGTTCAATGCGTTCCACAAAAGGAAAAGATTCACCGAGGTATAGATATAAATGGACATGTTGGTAGTGAGGCAAGACAAGTTATGGGAACTCATGTTGGTTTTGGTTTTGGATAGCTAAATAAGGAAGGACAATCTATTCTTTATTTTTATTTATCTATAACTTATGGTTTCAAGATTATGAACATTTGTTTCAAAAAACGAGAGGAACAACCAACCACTTATAAGAGTGGTAGCTTAAGGTCAAAAATTGCTTTCTTTTTAGAAAAAGTTCTGATAAAAGAGTTTGAGAGCCTTACTGCATATCATAGGGTATTGATTCTTAATATTCATTTTAAAAGGCATAAATAAAAGACAGAGGTTAACATGGATCACCTTCATAGGTGGTCCACAGTACACCATAATTTATAACTTTTGGAATAGTCTCAATTCCACATCGTTATGATGGACCCTCCACACCATATTTTTTCTCCTCCACTGCCATGGTCTCAATTCAACACTCTTGCCAGCCTACAACCTCCACTATCTCAACCACAGTGATAGTTCCACATTTATACATGGACTAATTAATGTCATAATATTCTATCGTAAATCATGTGACAAAACATTTTCACTTCTAATAATTATTATGAACTTCAAAAATATTACCAACAATGTCACATTATGGATCTAACCCATGAGGCATTTGCTCGGACTGAACGAATAACCTACAATGTGTAGGATTTTAAAATAAATGCTTTCAATTTTGCTTTACCCTATAGAAGGTAATAGAATAATCTCGAATCTAAATTATCACAAATTGTAGGCTGGCAAATTGATGCATGCATATAGGAATGTAGTGAAAAATGAAAATCAACAAGGGCAACTCCCAAGCAATGAGTATTTTTGAAATGAAAGTAGAAAGTTCACTCAAATGGAAGAAAAAAATTCGATCCAGATCTGAAGAATGAAGAATCGTAGATTCAAGAAATCGCATGCTGCTGATGTCTAGATTACTGTGCATGCCAGAATTAATACTATAAAATGATAGGAAAATTAATAAGGATATCACACATAAGATACAAGTCAGATGACTAAAATGAAAAAGGCACCAAGGATTATTTTTTTCTGCAAAATACCTACTACACTCAAAGCTCAAAGGCAAGTTTTATCATACTAATATATAAGTAGCTATACTCTATAGTAGTGAATGTTTAGCTTTAAAAGAGAAACAAGAGATAAAGGTCAAAGTAATAGAAATGAAAATGTTAAATTAGTCATACAAGACAAGACAAGATGTGAAATGAAACGAGGATAGTTTCATGTAAAACCAATTGAAGAAAAAATAATGGAAAACTAATCAAGGTAGTTAGGACATGTTAAAAAAAAGTCCCAAGAAGTGCAATGAAAAGAGTAAATTGTATGATTTTTATCCTATAAAGAGAAAGAGGAAACTAAGAAGAACATTAGAGGAATGATCAAGAGAGATCTCATGATAAACATCATTAAAACTTTGGTCTTTAATCAAACCGAATGGCATCATGAGATCCATGTAGTTGACCTCACTTGGAGTGGTAAGACTGTTATCGTTTGTTGTTGGTTTTAGGATTAAATAGGAGTAGTACAATATAATATATGCACTGCAAAAGTTAGATCCCATTGTGCTCTATTCCCTAGTTGACTACACTCCACAAATACCATAGCGCAAATATCAAATATTGAAATGTGGATACCATGGCACAAAAGAAGAAGAAGAAGAAGAAGAAGAAGAAGAAGAATAAGAAGAAGCAATTTCACCCAACCATGATATTAACCTCCCAATTTATTAAATTGTAACAAGATCATAAATCCATAATACAATAAATAAATATCCATAAATCGATAAGTCATTTCATACCACAAAATCATAATACTGATATACCACTCTAGCAATAAAATGGCCTCAACAATCTATAAAACTACAAGGACTTGACAATTGCATAATGAATTTGTTGTTGAAGTATTTGAAGTATTGTCCCCTAAACCATCCAAGTAATTGAAGCATTGTCCCCCAACCTTCCTACAGTTGCACTGCAAAAAAAAAAAAAAACAATTAGAGGAAATCATGTAAAAAAACTTGAAAGCAACAACATAAAATAAAATAAAACAAGGCCCAAAGAAGAGGTAAAACAATAATGACACTAGAAATGTGAATATATCTTGAACAGAAAAAACTAGGTAGCAAACCACAATATAATAAAAAACATCAAAAACACTATCTAATAAAACATGAATATTATTGAAGATATGAAGAAAAATAAATAAAAAATAAATATTGCCTCTTGACAACAAGTTATTAATGGACACGAAAAAAATTGTATGTTGCAACTAAGAAGAAAATGCATAGGATGGTAACAACTAAGGAATCCAATACCAACAAATATATAATTCCTGAGGAGGAAAGAAAAAAAAAAGCCAAGAGCAAAAGCAAAATTAGACGCAATTTTTGTAAGATTTGAAATAAAAAATGGTTACTGTTGCTAGTAAGAAAAATAAATAAATTTTAACTTGAAATTTCCACAACGGTAAGTAGCTTGGCACACCTAAAGAAGTAGCCTGCAAATGTCCTTTTAAGTTATATATAAAAGAAATCAATCTACCATAGATGATGCCTAAAAAAGTAACATAGTGAAAGGATCTAACCAAAGTATGATATTAAACTAACACAAATTATAAATCATTACAATAAATGAAATTATGGACAAGGAAAACATACTGTAGGTATGTGAATCAACCCGCTCGGGAAGCTGCTTTATATCGACTTCAAACTTGGATTGAACCTGAAATACATGACAAAGTGAATAATGATAATTGACCCAACATCAGCATTATGAATGAACAATCATAGCAACCAAAAGTTGAGCATGGAAGGTATTCTAGTAAATTATGGACACATGACCATTATATATGTTAACATCCTACTAAACATCCAAGACACACATAATATGATTAAAAAAAAAGCTAACTTATTTCCAACTCTTGATGAAGCTTGGGATGATACTTTTGTGAGGAATACTAGCAATACACACACTACTTCAATTGTGATCACTTTAAATCAGGTAAAGCAAGTAGGAAAATAAATCTTAGGTGTTGTAGATTAGATGCTTGAGTAGGTTGTGATGCTAAGGTAAATTAGGGATCTAAAAGAATGATGTGGGTTAATGGGTAATGCAGAGTGTGGATATTTCAATAGTGAGTATCCATGGGGGTTTCAGTCATTTTTTATGATTAAATATGATAGTAAGCTATTTGGGACTTTGAGGCTTCTTGGTATTAGGTAAGTTGAGTGATGGGTCATCAGAAGCCTGTTTTTGTTCACAAGAAAACAAAAAGGGTGAGACACAAAGCCTATAACTAAAAGCAAGGAAAAAGTCATTAGGAAATAGAGTTAACAAAGCAGACTAGTTAAACTCAATTTCAAAACAATTTTGGACAAAACTCCAAAATACCACTATAAAGAGGGAAGTCATCTGACATAGCACCACCACCATTGACTCAAAATAATTCCATAAATCTCTTATGGTGGTGTTGAGTAAATTCCACTACATCATAGCACTATGGTGGATACTTTTTGTAAAATAGTGTCAAGCATTGAATAAATAGTGACAAAAAAAAAAGCTCGAGTTTCTTACATTGTTGAGAACATTAACATCAGTCGAAGATGAAACAAATGCAATTGCAAGGCCTTTGGTTCCAAATCTTCCTGCTCTACCAACCTGTTCAGAAATTTCAACGAAAAAGAAATGACAATTAGATGGTACTAGACTAGAATAGAGGGGCATAAAAACAAAATTGGTTTAAATACCTTTTTAGTCCTTACAATTTAGAGTTTTTTGTTTTTCGTCCTTGCAAAAAAAAAATTGGTTTTAGTCCTTGCAAATTATGTTTCTTTTATTTTTTGACCTTAAAGTGGTTTACATAGCACTTTTTTTACTATTCGAAACACTTTTTTCACTGTTCAAAGTGCTATCTAAACTGCTTTAAGGACGAAAAACAAAAGAAACATAATTTGCAAGGACTAAAACCAATTTATTTTTTGCAAGGACAAAAAGCAAAAAATCTCTAAATTGCAATGACTAAAAATGTATTTAAGCCAACAAATTTTATTGATAAAACTTAAAAAAAAAAAAAAAAAAAAAAAAAGAGTATCTAATCATACCCTATGCAAGTATGTATTTGCGGAATCAGGCATGTCATAGTTTATAACTATATTCACTCGTTCAATATCAATACCCCTCCCAACCAAATCTGTTGCCACAAGAATTCTTGTATGACCCTCCTTAAAACCTTTATAATGCTTTAACCTATACAAAAGCCAGTAATGAAGATCAGACAATTTACCAGTGTACACAATTTTTCTTTTGCTACAAAAATCAACATTAACAAGACAAAAAAGAAAACAACCTAATGATTAACCTACTTTAATGATACAATGAAAAACAAAAGGCTACCATTAATGAGAAATACAAACAAAAGCATAATTGTAGGAAAACAAAATTATAGACTATTGAATCATCAATTATAAATCAATGAAGATAAATTTGTTCGCATACATTCATACCACATAATACATACCTTTCTTCTTGAGACATTCTAGAATGAATGCATATAGTTGGAAAGTTGTTTTGTCTGAAAAGTTTGTGTAGCTTTTTTGCTCTACTAACACTTTTCACAAAGATAATAATTTGATTGAAGTCCAATGCATCCAAAAGGTCACTCAACTTCCTGTTCTTCTCTTCCTCTTTCAATTTGATGTAGTGCTGCCATGTCAATAATCAACATAAGCCACATACCAAAAAACTTACCAATTATTTAAGGAAACATGAATGAGTAAATAGTGTAATTTGTAAAAGGCCTACCTGTACTAGTCCATGAAGAGTCAACTTCGCTTCATCGTCAACATAAATTTCGATTGGCTGAAAGGAACAATGACATAGTAAATAATATTAGGATCCTTCCTCATGATAATGGAATCCAAAATGAAATCAATGATGGATGTGGATCCTTGAATTACAATTCTGGTGAATTTATCTTGTCTCCTTGCATATACTTTTTTAAGTCACACCATGTGACACTAACACTAAGAACACTAGCAACAAGATTCCCAAAATACACTAACAACCCTCCCCCTTCAACTATGAAAAATAGAGAATAAGTTGTCAAAAAACATATTAGACATGTCTGCCTTTGAAGACCAAACTAATTTCCAATGTGAAGCGAAAAAAGGAAATGTATAGAATGAGAAAGCATACAACCTTAATCAAGAAATATCCTAAAACATTTCCAATAAGATCTTCTATCCCTAGCTACAGCCACCCAACCACACTCCATCCCATAAGTTGTTTCCATAAAATTGGCTAAAAAAAACAAAGGCACTATCCAAACTGAACCCATTTCATTAAAAGTAATTTTTTATGATACCACAACAATCTAAATATGTAAATGCTCTCAGGCAACGTGCATATTAAGGAAAAAAAAGACTTCTAATTAGTAGTACACTGGCCATGGGACATTACATCTTTCATAAATTTTTTGCAGACTAGGCGAATTTCCTTGCTGATTGTTGCAGAAAACATCATAACTTGCTTATCATGAGGAGTCATCTTGAAAATTTGTTGCACATCTTTTCTCATGTCTGTAGAATTCATGATGAAAACAACAAAAACCAAATTAAAATCATAGGAAGTCCAAAAGTATGATGTAAGTTATAAGAATGACTATTTTGAAATTGAACGTACCCAGAGATTCCAACATCTTATCACATTCATCTAAAATGAAATGCCTAACATTCTTCAAAGAGAGGTCCTTATCCCTAGCCAATCCTAGTATTCTTCCAGGTGTACCAACAACAATATTAGGGCACTCATTTTTTAGGAGATTCTTGTGAACTTTAATGTTGATGCCACCATAAAAGACAGCAACCTTAAGATCAGTCAAGTATTTGGTGAACCTCTCAAACTCATGGCATATCTACATGAAAGAGATTGCACATATATCTTAAATCAAAAGCTAATACAATAGAAAGTTCCATAATCTTTTTGTGACTTTATATCGATTCCAAGGATTGCTTGAGGTATGCACTCATGTTGCACTGGTGATGAACAAAAGAAAAAATAAATAGAGGTTGAAGGAATCAGTCGTAAGTAAAACAAAACCTTTTTGTGACTTTATATTTGATTTGATAAAGTTACTGAAGCATAATAGTTCTCCAAAACAAAATTGTGATAAAATATTTCTTGTAAAATAAAAATTGCAAAATCAACAAAATTATGAATTTTATAAAATAGCATCAAACAAATATCACTATAAGATGGATAACTAGAAGACATGAAAATTAACCAATCTCATGACAAGGATGGAAAGGAAAAACGGCTTGGGAAGTTCCAAAGACAAACACTTAATGGGGTACTAGATCCTGCCAAGGCCTAAGGAAGGCACCACACAAGAGTGGTGAACAAGGGATCCCTACTTGGGGACCCAGGAAGGGAATAAAGAAAGGAATGTTTCACAAAGGTGTGTTGTTCACCAAACCAAACTTTTAAAGCTAAAAAAACAAGTGAAAATGAAGGGTGAAAAAAAAGAAAAGAAAACAAGTGTCAAAAACTATGCTGCATAAATACAAGTTCAATATGGGGTACGAAATACGGGATTTTTAAAAAAACTAAGATTGTACTTCAAAGGTGAGCTGGGACCATGTAATAATTTCATGTACTTCAAAGGTCAAACAATTTTATTTTAGACCAAAAATTAGAGGTGAACACAAGTTGGATTGGGTTATGTTTAGGAAAATTTTGGATCCAAACTGATCAAGAATGATCTTGTTAGGTTAGATCATATTTGTTCATTTTGAATTGGGTTGGATTGGATTGAGTGTTTAGGTGACATCAATTAAAAAAATAAAAATTGGAAAAAGGGAAAAATTAGGAACAAAAAAGGGAAAAACACTAAAAATGATAAAAATTGAAAGAAAATATTTATTTAGTCTCAAAAGTTAGATTTATAAAAGAATAAATAAATAAATAAAAACAAAAAATCAAGAGTAATTAAATATTAAGCTTTTTATGATCAGGTCAGGTGGGTTGGATCAGGTGCACAACTTTAAAACCCGATACCTAACCCGATTGGTTCAAGTCAACCCAACCCATGATCATCCCTGCCAAAAAAAAAAATCCAATAACAATTATTATAAATAAGGATGCAAATAATTTGCCTTCAGATGAATGCTCAAATCCAGAGTCCATTATAGCCTGAAGAAGCTCTGGCTTCAACAAAAAGTCTCTAAATCCTGAACTGTGAATCCCAACATAGCTCCTGCCAAAAATCAAAAAGAGCATTCAACATCAGAAGATCACAAGATATAACACAATGCCTACTTCCATTCCACCCATTTCCAGAAAATAAGAAACACAAAAGCTTGATTCTTCTAACTTCATTTAAAATTTCTCTCATACAGTTTAACCCCATAAAAGAGCAAAGCAATCTTACCCCTTAAAAAATGCAAAAATCATGTGTAAACAATATATCTTATATCATATATAATAAAAATTTCAAATTTTAACACAAAAGCACATTTATTCAATTTCCTGATATTATCAGAGAATCAAACAAGTGTACTACTATAAACAATATCCAACTAACTCACTTCTTTGGAGTTTCACCATTGACTTTATTTCCTACATCTTCAGGATCTTTTTCTTCTTCATCCTCATAGTCAAGAAGGTCCTCCTCGTATTCTTCGTTCATCACTTCCATTATCTGCAAACCACATCAGCACATTAATTCAACCATTGTTTCACACAAATAACAATCCAAAACAAAAAAATCAAAGCCATGGTTTAGGCACGTAAACATAGTGTGGGAAAGTGTAAGGGTTTTGTAGATGAAGTGGGTACCGGGTTGTAGAGGCGTTCGATAGAGGCAATGGAAGGACTAGCAGGGTTTCTGCAAAGGAAATTTTGTTAGCAAAGAATCAATTTTGGAGGGAAAATGGACTGAGAGAGATGAACCTTGGTGAGAGAGTGGCCATAGTATATAACAATACTGTAAAGTGTGAAAAATTGATAATAGTATAATACGTCAAATGCCAAGTGTGAAAAATGTTGAAGTTGGAGGAACCATTTTATAGGCACCAACGGTCTTCTCTAATCAGATTCATTCATGCCCTAATAATTTTTTTTAAGGAATAGATTTAATTTTAGTATCAATTTAGGAAGGAATATTTTTAATAAAAATACTTTTGTTTGAAAAGTCATATTTTACTTAAAATGAAAAAATAGTGTTTTTCTTTGAAGTTGATTTGAATTTTAATTAGGTTTTTTCTAATATTTTTATTCATTTTCAATGTTATAATTTATTTTTTACCTAACATAAATAAAACTTAGAGGCTAAGAATATGAATGGATTATTTTCAATAAAATAATTATGTTTGAAAAATCATATTTTACTTTAAATGAATAAAATATAGTGTTTTCCTTTAAATTTGATTTGAATTTTAATTAAGTTCTCTAATAATTTTTTCATTCATTTTGACCTTTTAATTTATTTATTACCTAATATGAATTTAATTTAGAGGGCAAGAATATGAAAGGATTCATTTGGCTAGACCATTTTTTGGAATATTCTCTAAGTAATATATTTATAATTGTTTATAATATGTTATGATAACAAAAAATATTCAATTTTAATACATAAATATATTCAATAAAATAAGAAAAATTGAATAAGAATATTTGACTATTTTGTATTTGATATATACAATGTATAGAAAAGTCTATTAACTATAGAAATGGAAAATTTTCTAAGGAATTAAATTATTAGGATTTTCATCTAATTGATATATAATATGACTTTTTCATATATACACATATTTGAATTGAAGGTGGAAAATTTTTGTTAAATATAGAAGAAAAAAATTAAGAATATAATATTAATAAGATTGGATTTGTATAATAGTTGATATTTCAATTTAGTTTGAATTCATGGTGGAATTGTTTGATAATGTTTTATAATGATTTTATTTTCACCTCTCAATCCATACAGGGTTTACGAGTTTACTCTTATTTTAATTTATTATAGATTGTTATAAAATATTAAAATTGTTAAGGTAAAATATTTTGAAATAAGTTAATTTCATGGTTTTCCATGCAAATTTTCATTTGGTAAAATTTAAGAAAACTTAAATTAGTTGAAAAGTCCAATGCTAAGACAATTAGAGACTTTGATTACCTCTCCTATGTTAAATAATTTTGATGTGCTTATAAATATCTAAAAATTAAAAAGTACAATATAATATTGGTATTGCATTGCATTACTTTTCTATTTTATAGTCATTAAACATGATCGTGGTGGGTTATTTCACAAACAAAGCAAAATGTTATCACTTCTCTAATATTTTTGGGGAAATTGACATTGTAGTTAATTTGGTGCCTTATTGGTTGTCAAAATACTGCTAGCACAAAGTTGTTACCAATCTTTACTCCAATTTAAATTGTTGGTGTATGTATTATTTTTAAGTTTATGATATTGATATTTTTATTTCTTTTATTATTTATTTAAATGCAAATAAAACTATTTGCGTATAAAAAATATTGAAAGCATTAACACTTGAAATTTGAAATTACACTTCTATACCATTATACTATTTTTGATAATATAGTTTTCATTAATAATATTTAATTACAAAGTTAATTTTTTATTGTATAACTAGAATGTAAGTAACAATATCAACAAACTAAACCTAACCAATATCATTGAACAAATAAGTAATGTACCAAAGTTGCACATACTCTAGATTGATTCCTTTGATTAAATGAAACCTCCATAGAGCAAAATGAATAAATGACTAATAATGGGCTAATAGGTTTTTATGATGTTCTAAATTTACCTTATTTTATTTGGATAATTTACATTAAAATAAGATGTTGCTCAGTGACTACTAAATGATGCTCTTATTGTGAGATTCCTATTTCAGAATTTGTTTCAATTAGTACGATACAATGAGTGATAATTGTTTAAGCTATAATATAATCAAATCCTATTAATTTTAGGATTTTCTGACATTATTGCATAATTGTAATGATTTAAATTATATGCAGAATTTGTTTGCATCTAAAAAGCTTACATGATATAAACTTCAAATTTTGAAATTGGAATGTAATCTTAATCTTATATTGATTGTACATATTTGATTTTTCTTATGCATGTGTTTAAGTAGAGTATGAAATTATAGTAGAGAATTTTGGTGGTTCAAAATTATTTAGACACTAGTGAGTCAAAGCATCACGGAGATAGATAAGCAAATCTATCACTTGATATCTAAAGGGACTCCAAATGCGCATGTGCATGTGCATGTGTGTTTGTAAGGCCAAAAATTTCATATATAATTTCTTATTCCAACTCCTTAATTAATAATTTTGTGAAAGGTTTGGTATTAAGGTAAACCTCAAAAACTTAAGGTAATGTGCTTAAATAAGGTTACCAAAAAACATAAAGAGAGGTTTCCTAGTATTATTTTTTTCATTTAGATTTGTTAATGACTTAAACTTCTATCTAGACTTTTCACTCGTTTAAGGAAAGTTGCAGAAAACTATCTTCAATCATTGTGAACAAAATCGAAGAGATAAGGTCTCTTGGAAGGCAATTTTTTTTTCCTCTACATAAACAAGACGTACTATACCTTATGAAATCAAGTGTAGTTTTTATCCCAATCTACACCATGTAAACTATATAGGTGTACCTTGGAGCATAACTCCAATTAGGCAAATAATGACAATATTGTCTTTATAATTTAGTGGATTAGGAAGTTATCACTTAAACTAATGTTGTTGAACGATTATAGGTACAAACCAATGCCAGCCTTGGGGTTGATTTTAGGTGCAACCGCTCAAGGCCCATGGTTGAAGGAGCCCAAAAAAATTCAAATAATTTTAATATGAGGGGAAAAAAATTCATTTTTTTTTATAACAATTGCATTTTATTGACTTTTTCCAAACTAATTCAATTCATAAATTTCAACTTATCCAAGCATTATCGAATATAAAATTTGTTTTGTTGGGAGAGGAAAAACCTACTTTGGTGATCTCTATATATCGAAAAGAATTAAACTCCAACTATCGGTTAAAAGATATTCTTGGTGGAAAAAAAAGCTAATAAAATTTTAAATTCTACCAAAAATTAAATGTCTATTCACATGTAGTATTTTGTATTTGTATGTATTCATGAGTAGAGAAAATATTTTGTATGTAATAAAATGTATCATTTTTAAGGAAATTGCATGTCGATTTTTTACGGAATCTATGTTTATAATACTTGTAAGTAAAGGGCCTCTGTCGATTATTTTGCCCTGGTACAAACAATGTCTCATAAATATTTACGTAGTTATTTCATCTATATACTACAAACCATATTTAAGTTATGCAAGACACACAATAAAGGTTCTATTTACGATATGTCTAGTAGTTTCTTTTTGTGATTCTTATTGTAACTTGTGTTAGGACCTTTTATCAAATAATGAATTCCATGCATGCAAGCATTATGTTGGTCATGCAAAAAAAAAAAAATGCGTGCAAACTTCAATTCTTTATACATATAGATCTTGAGTCACAACCTAGCCAAAAGTAACCAAACTACTTTGCCTCTAAAAGTGCTTTAAAGGGTTATAAATATGGCAAAACACTATAACCTTTGATATCGAGGTATGGGATGTGTAACTTCTTGTACGTGTAATCCTTATAACGAATTTGTCTTGCATAAGTCTAAGGGACCAAGTGTATTTCTCCATCAATTGGTCTATCAGTACCCACCTTCACTAATTTATCAAGGTCAATGTTAATTGGAGTTATGTCGGTAGTTCTTTATGGATTGGGTTTGGAAGAATTGATAGAACTTGTCATGTAGAATGCTAATTAGTTTCTTCAATTTTTAATGATTATGAATATACTTACTAGTTTCAGCTTGTTGTCGTCAAGCATGATCTAAACTTTGCCAAAGATATAGGTTATAGACTTATTCTTTCTGAGATACCTGCCTCTGAAGTAGTTGAGCTCATGTTTATACAAAAGATATTACATAGGTTCCAAAACTCATAAAGAAGTAATGGATGGTGTAATTCAATCATATCATTTGTGAGGTTAATTCTATGATAAACTACTTGTTCTTAGAGTTGATAAAATTGGCAATAAAAAATTATGATAATACAAAATATTGACTAACAGTCAACTAATTACTAACTAACCAACCAACTTGAATAACAAACTAATTCAACAACTGACACATCTCTTTTAACATCTTTCTTATGCATTGATTATAAATAACAAAGCATTTGCTTCATCCTATAAGAATGTTATACCTTATGTGATACATAATCAAAAATTTCATATGAGAAAAAAAAAAGATGAACTAAAATCTCTATGCATGTTATATGTAGAATAAAAAAAATGATGGTTGATAAGCATCATCTCTAGTTAAGATCCTTCATGAAACACTTGCTAAGGAAATTTTTACAATCATAACTCAGTTTGTTTGGTATTTCTAGTGCTTCTTGAAGGAATGCAAAATTGAACATTATTTCCTTTTGGGTTTGAAGGTTCCCCCATGCATGGAATACAATTATCATCTCAATTACTATGCACCCAAGAGACCATATATCTAATAGTGTTTCAATTAGACTTGTAACACCACGATTTTTATTTTCTAATAATAATAATAATAATAATAATAATAATAATAATAATAATAATATTTGTATAATTAGAAAAGAAAATTCAGGGTGTTACAAGACTCATAACTAATTCTGGTGACATGTGAAAAGGTGCCCTAATGCTTTCCTGCAAGTATACAATATTGTCAAGTAATAAAATATCATTGAGTAAATTACACTAACCATCTCTGAGGTTTCATGAAATTACACAAACACTCCCTATTTTTTTAACCATTACAGTAACCTTCCTTGTAGGGGGTGTTAGTGTAATGTTTTCAAACATAAAGGGGTTAGTGTAGGAATAGAAAAAAGAGTGGTGTTATGTGTAATTTGAAAAAAGTTTAGGGGGTGCGAGTGTAATTTGCTTAATATCATTCTTACACAGAGACTACATGTTTGATTTCACAAATATCACAATTCGATCCAAATTAAACAAAAAGGAAACAATTTATTTGAGTATTGATTTGGGGAGAAGAAGTTGAGATCAATTTAAGACAAAAATAAGCAATTAAAACTAGGTAAATTCAATAATAAGAAAACTTCTAGGAGTAAAGGTTTGCACAATGGTTCCTTATGGGACTAATTTCCTTATCTAACCATTCAATCTAGTTCTTATTGAAGGTGAATTAAGGTAATCTCTATTTTCTTTCAAGATACAGAGATGTATCTAATTGAATTGACTCCTACCTTCATGATAATTATGTTCGATTAGACCATTTACATTATTTGTTGATTCATTTATTCCTCGAAGGATTAAACCTACTTTCATGATTTAAGGCCTAAGTTCTTTTCCTACAGTTCTAATGTTTAGGTTCACCTTTTAGCTATTCCTTAAACACCTAAGGTTATGCAAACGAATGGCCAATCAATTCACATAATAAAGTATAATAGGAAAGGAATCAAGAGAAGAACTCAAATGAACACAAATTTAATTCAATTAATTCCAATAGTCATCAAGGGCTAAGCCCAAATCCTAGAAACAAAATGACCACTCACATATAGTGATAGAAAGAAAACAAGAAGAAAGAAAACATCAAATTGGAAAAGAGAATAAGAAGAAACAATCCCAAACTCTCATCCTAAGTCGTCTAAACACAAAGGTTCAAAACCCTTTTTCCTAACCCTAAGACGTTTATTTATAATTTAAGTACAATTAGGGTCGAAGCTCATCTAAAATAAATTAGAAAATTCACAAAGTAAAAAGTTGTCAATGTGATGTCCAATCACATTGGCTTATTTCTTCTAAAATTAATAACTTTATTTATTTGTGTTCATTCATTATGTGAGAAATGTGGGTAAATTTTTCGCATTTGATACTTGATCAAATAAAGCACATAAGTAAAGTTAAACTTTCAACGTTGTATAAGTACCAAGTGTCAGTTTACTATTACATCATAATATTAAGGAAAGTATTAAGCATCCATACATATATATATGTTATTTCATACATAAATGTCCGCCATACAATCCATCACAAAGACAAAGTACAATCATCAAAATACCACCACATAATTAGATAGTACATATAATTGAAAGTCAACGATCCTCCATCATACAACAAAAAGCTATGCCTAAGTCACATTCAAGGCTATACCTATTGGCGTGGTCAGCTGAGATTATTCAACAAACTTTCAAATTTGAATTTCTGCATTATTTGTGTGGTCAGCTGAGATTAATTAGATACCAAATTATCTGATACATCAAAGTTTCAAATTTGTATTTCTGCATTTATTTTTGTTGTTATCTCTATCCTTTATCTTTTGTATTTGCTGTTATTTCTATCTTTTATCTCTTGCCACTTTGGCTGTATATGTACCTTGCGTAACAGCTTGTTAATCAATGCAAATTATATTCGAACCACTATTTTTACATGGTATCAGTTTAGCCTAGCGCTTCACAGCATCTTTCTCGATCTTATCTATGGCTTCCCCTACCATCACCTCACTTGTGGAACTCACCACTGCTTCCACCCTCCCCATCAAACTCAGCTCCAATAACCACCACACTTGGCACACGCAAATCACTCACCTCCTCAAGGCTCACGATCTTTATGGGTATGTCACCGGCGATACCCCTTGCCCCTCCCCAACCATTGGGGAAGGAGATGCTGCCACGGTTAATCCTACCTATAGTCATTGGAAACGTCAGGATCATTATGTGTTCCTAGCCCTTCTAGGATCTTGCAGTTCTGATGCTCAAATTGTCATGACCTCTGCCACTTCTTCTGCTGCTGCATGGGCAAGGTTAAACAAACAATATGCGAACAGATCTCGCACTCGTGTAATGTCTCTAAAGGAGCATCTCTCCAACATCACAAAAGGCACTTCCAGTGTCAGTGATTATCTGTGTTCAATCCGAGTCATAGCGGATGAACTTGCCCTTATCGGGCACCCCATTGATGACCTTGATCTAGTTATTGCTGCCCTTAATGGACTTGGGCCTTCATTTCGCAAATTCTCAGCCTTAATTCGCACCAGAGACACTCCTCTACTATTTGATGAACTATTTGACAAATTAGTAGACTTTGAAATATTCATGCAATGTGATGAACGTCAACGACAGTCTTTTCCTGCTACTGCCAACTACACGGCTCATTCTCAAGGCTCAAACCGAGGAAAAAGATATCAATCTTCCTTTCAAACCTCATCATATCGCAACAGTTCCTCTTCCTCTGGAGACAACAGTCATGGCTCCAAACGCCCAATTCCTGTTTGCCAATATTGTGATCGCAAGGGTCACACTGCCAAAACTTGCTATCATTTGCATGGCTTTCCGGCGGATCATTCGAAGCATCAAGCCAATCTGGCTCGTCATGAGGATTCCTCTGATCCATCTTGGCTACTAGATTTAGGAGCATCTCACCATGTGACCCACGATCTCAATCATCTCTCCCTCTCCAATGACTACACGGGTTCAGATCAACTTCACGTGGCAAACGGTAAGGGACTCCCTATCAAACACTATGGCACAGCAAAAATACCCATATTTGGGACTTCTCTTCATTTATCAAATGTCTTACATGTGCCTAATGTGACTCAGAATCTTATTTCAGTCTCACAATTGTGCCAAACTAACTCAGTTTCTGTTGAATTCTTTCCATGGCATTTTGAGGTCAAAAACTTTAAAACGGGAGCGGTGCTTCTGCGAGGAATGACTGAAGACCAAGTGTACAAGTTGCAATCACCTTTGTATGTTCCTCGCCTTCATCATGTCAGTAGTTCTCCTTCAATAAGTCTTTGGCATCAACGTCTCGATCATCCTCATCTTCAAGTCCTTAAGCGTGTCATTCCTTCTAGTTTTGTCCCGTCGTCCTTCACATGTACAGATTGCCTAGCAAATAAAAGCCACAAGTTACCATTCTCAAAGTCAACTTTAGTTAGTCATAAGCCTCTTGAAATTTTCTTCACTGATGTATGGGGTCCTACCTCAATTGAATCAATAAATGGATGCTCATATTATGTTATTTTTATTGATCACTTCTCCAAATATGTGTGGTTATATCCAATTAAATTAAAATCTGATGTTTTTACCATTTTTCCCACCTTTAAGTCTTTGGTTGAAAATCAATTTGACTGCAAAATCAAAACTCTATACAATGATAATGGTGGTGAATTCATTAAACTCAAAACCTTCCTCCAAAAAAATGGCATCTCACACTTCACCACTCCTCCATACACCCCGGAACACAACGGTCTATCCGAACGCAAACATAGACATCTTGTTGAAACTGCCCGTTGTCTCCTTCACCATGCTTCCCTTCCCCTAACATTTTGGTCATATGCTCTTCAAACAGCTGCGTACTTAATCAATCGTATGCCCACACCTATCCTTCACATGAAATCTCCATTTGAAGTCCTATTTAATTCTCTACCTAACTATTCCAAACTCCGCGTCTTTGGTTCCCTGTGTTTCCCATGGCTCAGTCCTTACACAACAAATAAGCTACAATCAAAATCTTGTCTGTGCATCTTTCTTGGTTATAGCCCAACACAAAGTGCATACCTATGCTTCCATCCAAATTCAGGTAAACTATACACCTCATGACATGTTCAGTTTGTTCATAATTTGTTTCCTTTCTCCACAGAGTCGAATATCCTGCCAACTAACTCAACTTCCATTCAAATTTCAAACCCACATCTTATCCCACAACCTCTATCTCTCACTCACCCAACAAACTTTCCACCTATTCAAAATCTTGACATAACCTCTCCAACAAATTCAGATCTTCCCTCAAATTCCACGCCATCAACCCCTCTCACCTCAAACTCAAACTCTAACTCTGTCTCTCCCTCACCTGTGTCAAATCGTCTTCCTTCCTCCTCTCCACCGTCAAACCAATGCAACTTGGACACCACCACCACCCCTCTCGCAGAAGTACCGCCACCTGTGCCCACTCACCCAATGATAACAAGGTCTAAGAATGGCATTTTCAAGCCTAAACAGGTTCATACTACAACAAAGTTTCCAGCTCCAGAGCCTATTGAACCTTCTTGCCTCACACAGGCTCTCAAGGTCCCTGAGTGGAAAGCTGCCATGTCAGAAGAGTTTACAGCGCTTATGGCGAATGGCACATGGACCCTTGTTCCCAAGCAAGATCACTTCAACATCATTGGGAACAAGTGGGTTTACCACATCAAAAGAAACATTGATGGCACGATTGCTCGCTATAAAGCACGCTTGGTGGCAAAGGGCTTTCATCAACTTCCAGGTATTGATTATCATGATACGTTCAGTCCAGTGATCAAACCACAAACCATAAAGCTAGTCCTCTGTGTGGCTCTCTCTAAGCATTGGTCCATGAGTCAAATGGACGTGAATAATGCATTCCTGCATGGCACCATCGAAGAAGATATTTATATGTCCCAACCACCTGGGTTCACTCACCCTCAGTATCCTGATCATGTTTGCAAGCTTCGGAAGGCTCTTTATGGTCTTAAGCAGGCCCCCCGAGCCTGGTTTCATGCTTTGAAGGAATTTCTCATCAGCTATGGTTTCAAAAACTCCAAGTCTGATACATCACTATTTGTGTACAGTCAAGGTGCAACTCTTGCTTATTTCCTTGTTTACGTTGATGATCTCTTGTTAACAGGCAATGACTCCACCTTTCTCAAGTCCTTCAAGTTGGCACTAGCACTAAAATTCTCACTAAAGGACCTAGGCTCACCAAGCCACTTTCTTGGCATTGAACTTGTACCAACCGCATCTGGTCTCTTCCTCACTCAACATCACTATGTGCGTGACCTGTTGCACAAGTCCAACACGATTGATGCCAAGCCGGTATCCACGCCCATGTCCACCTCAATTAATTTGGCAGCCCCTGGTGATACCCCTGCCTGCGATGCTCATTCCTACTGCCAACTTGTAGAGTCCTTCCAATATCTATGCCTAACAAGACCTGATGTTGCCTTCACTGTCAACAAGTTATCTCAATACATGCATGCTCCAACCATGATGCACATGCAGGTTGCCAAAAGATTGCTTCGGTATCTAAAAGGTACTCTTGATTACGGTCTCCACCTACGTGGCTCATCTGATCTCACCCTACGAGCATTTTGTGATTCTGATTGGGGAGGAGACTCTGCAGACATGAAGTCCACTGCTGCCTACATAATTTACTTGGGCCCTAATGCCATTTCTTGGTCTAGCAAGAAACAGAAAACTGTTGCAAAGTCATCAACAAATGCTGAATATCGCACCATAGGTTCCACCACTGCTGAACTTCTTTGGTTGCGTGAATTGTTTCATGAACTGCATCTTCCTTTTGCTGGACTGCCACTCATTTATTTTGATAACATTGGTGCCACCTACCTGTGTGCGAACCCAGTGTTCCATTCTAGAATAAAACATCTATCCATTGACTACCACTTTGTCCGAGACTTGGTCACTAAAAGAGAGCTCACAGTGTCCCATATTCCCTCTAGCCATCAACTTGCAGACTTACTCACAAAGCCTCTTGGATCCTCAAGACATCAGTGGCTGCTATCCAAGATTGGTGTGGCTCCCTCCACCACCATCTTGCGGGGGCGTATTGGCGTGGTCAGCTGAGACTATTCAACAAACTTTCAAATTTGAATTTATGCATTATTTGCGTGGTCAGCTGAGATTAATTAGATAGCAAATTATCTGATACAACAAAGTTTCAAATTTGTATTTCTGCATTTATTTTTGCTGTTATCTCTATCCTTTATCTTTTGTATTTGCTGTTATTTCTATCTTTTATCTCTTGCCACTTTGGCTATATATGTACCTTGCGTAATAGCTTGTTAATCAATGCAAATTATATTCGAGCCACTGTTTTTACAATACCCATACTATCCTTAACTATAAAAAGTGATACTAAATCCTCCATCAATCTAGACAGAGCCCTCGCCATTGTTAGTCTTCGCATCCTCGGTGTCTTTTCCAACCTTAGTAATGTAGTAAGAATATCTATTAGGCACAGCAGATGTAACAAAGGTAGTGGTGTCGGTGAAAGTGGGAGAAGGAGGAACAGGAGGAAAGACCCATATAAGGTACGAAAGGAGTGGTGATGAAATAGAAACAGGCATAGTAAATGTGACAACTAGTATATACAACTCCATGCATCGTACTAGCTATATTGTGCGTAGATGTTTAGCAACACTCCGTCATCACGCATAAAATCATGAACGAAAACATGCACATAAATAAAAATATAGGAGTGGGATGATTTATTCTCAAATCACTAAAATTTAAGCAAAGTTAAAATACAGTAGACTTAAAAATGGACCTATGGTTCGTTCTAGGTTATTCTATTGAGCCCACAATGTCGTATGAAACCATACCCCACGGATGAACATCATTCACATCCTTAGGAAAGTGATTCAGAGTCTGTATACCTCTTCACCCCATGGTACAAAATCATCATCATCAATCTTGAGAATAACGAGCCATCTTTCAGCTTTGAACTATTGTAAATCTAAAATAGAGGTATACACACTACATCAACCTTAGTGATGTTAAGCAAGTATCAGAGTGCTCAAGCTGGGCCAATGAGTGTCCCAGTTCAAGGACACTACCCTTGAGTTCTTGACCATTAGGATACTCTCTTACACGGTACCATACCCCTTAGACCTTATTAGTGGTCCCTACCTTTCATCCCATAGTGTACCTAACCGTAACTTCCCTCAATGTACAAAGGATTTTCTAAATGATACTTTTCTTCAGCATCACTAGCAAGATATCTCTACCTTTACTTGCAGAGATCTCAAGGCTTTTCGTATAGCTCAAATTTATTCCTAATATTATAAAATTTGAAGGAAAACATTCTTTTTCTATTAAAGTTGGCTGAGAGCCATGCTATAAGAAAATAGTTAATTTTTTTTATGCTACCAACTTACTATATATCCTTAATATTTATTTATTTTCCTATACAAAAGCTGAATGTTTATAATTCCCACTTATAAAATTATTTAAATTCTTTTCAACATTTTCAAGTTTCCCTAATACTTTAAATAAATTCTTTATATTTTTTTTTTTTTGGTTGAGTACTACATAAATGGTACCAAGTTCAATTAATTAAATTTTAGTTAAAAAAATTCATTGTAAAATAATTTCAATTAATTAATATATCAATAAGATGTTTGAAAGAATTTTTTTTCTTTTTAGCAGTAACTTCCTAGTGTTGGCCAAATATGCTTGGCTATTGTTATATGATAGTTTGAGCAGCAAGAAGTTTTGTTTTTCATAAAGAAAACTTATATTTAAGTTTTATTTTAAAAATGAAGAGAATTTACTCAACTTAATTCATATAGTGAGTCTCAGATATAGCTATTGTTGCAGTCATTATTTGTAAGATTAATCATCTAACAACATAACATTTAAACTTGCAGCTAAATGGAACTAGAGGATGCAAAGGAATACCTACGGTTAGAAACTCTATTCCCATTTAGTATTGAGTGGATTTTATGCTCTTTTATTCAAGATTATCCAACATATATCACTTAGAGTATGAATAAATTCCGATAATAATAATAAAGTTTATATGTGCACCGATGAGTTTGCAGGCTCTTCTTTTCGAAAGATGTGATGACCTTCAAATAAGTGGACTCACTCACATCAACGGGCCAGGATCACACATCTATGTAGTCCATAGCCAAGACGTAACCATCTCAAATGTTAGCATTTACTCGCCACTAGGAAGTCACAACACCGATGGAATTGATCTTGCAAATTCAGTTAGGGTTAACATTCGTGACTCTATAATAGGAAGTGGTAATATATACAACATTTCAACCTTCATTAATTAATTATCGTTTTCCTTACTCTTATTAGTATGTTTTTCCACTCTATGTGTTGACTCTACGACTTTGATCTATGATGGGGTTTGCACTTATAATTTTATGATATAGGTGACGACTGCATTGCTATTAAAGGTGGCTCACAACTCATCAACGTTAACAATGTTACATGTGGACCCGGTCATGGCATTAGGTATTCTTCAAAATACTCTTGGAATGTAAATTATATATAGAGTGAATTACACATATCCTCCATGAGGTTTGTCCTTATTCCACCCGATACCCCTCCGTTTTTTAACCCTACAAAAAACTCCTTAATTTTTGGGCTGTCGTTACACGGACCCCCCCTCTTAAGTGTAAATTGTTACACCGACCCCCCTCTTAGGTTTGAAAAATCTTACACTAACCCTTCCTTAGGGTACTCAAAGTAATGTAAAAAAATGAAGGGATACCAGGTATAATAAGAGTAAACCTCAGGGGTCCGTGTAATTAACTCTTATATATATGTATAGTCAATAGTCATTAAGGAATGCTAGCGACACTCTCACTTCTAAATTAAGATAGAAAATCATTAAATGAAAAGTGAAACCCAACAAAATTGGTGATTTTCAACAAATTTCAACCAATCAAAGAGAGATTGTTAGGAAGAGAGTGTCAGTGGGAGTGTTGCTAACATTACTCATAGTCATTTTACCTTGTTCAAAATTTAGATTTGAATTCCATCTAGTTCGTCACCAATATGATGTTAGTTAACTAGTCCCTCCTAAAGCGTGCACATCTTGAGTCAGACCTTCCATATCTATAACCTAAATGCGTGAAAGAGAAATGTAGATTTTTTAAGAGATACAGACATTATTTGTATAATTTTAGTTTTCACCTAAATTTAAAGTTTTATGAATTAATAATTCTTCTCCTCAAATTTTCATGCAGTGTGGGGAGTCTAGGGGAAGGTGGGGAAGAAGAATTTGTAGAACATTTGAACGTCGACAATTGCATATTCAATGGAGCTGATAGTGCAGCTAAAATCAAGACATGGCCAGTAAGTAATATATGCTTCAATTTGGGAAATGAAAAAACAAAACTTAGATACAATTTGTAAATACTATATTCTTCTATTAGAATAGGAGTTTTACAATAGTATTTTTCATATTAAAAGATTGCATTAAAAATTATACAAATTAGTAAAGCTCCAATTTTAATTGAAAATCAACACAAACAACACCTATAAAATTGTATATAAGTTTTATCCTTCTATGAATACCTTTTAGTGTTATTTTTCAATTAAAATTAGAGTTTTACCTCGATATTCTATATTGGCATTTAATACAAACTTTTGTTTTGTGAATTACCAAAGTGAAACTTCAAATTTGATTAAAAATCAACACTAAAAGAACCTAAGAAACTGCATCTAAGTTGTGTAAAATGAAAAAACTTACATTAGACATATATTTGTATCTTAATTTTAATGAGTTTAATAGTGATGCATTGACAGTGTAAAACAGTTTTATACTGTCATCTAATCACAAATAATGATATTATGACTTTTAAAATAATTTTGTAAAAGTCAACAAACTTACCATACATGGTGATTTGTGATTAAATGACAGTGTAAAACTATTTTATACTGTCAGTTCATAATTTTTTTCTCAATTTTAATTAACAAAAATTCTATCTATTTTTTCAAGGGTGGAAAAGGATATGCCAAGAATATCACCTTCCAGAATATCAGCGTCAATCGAACAGATTACCCAATATATATTACCCAGCGTTACATGCTCACCCCAGAAAAGGTTAATGATATTCTTTCTCACCAATTACTTGTGTTGATTTGATTATGGACAATATGCATCATTTTCGTTTTCAATTTTTCATTTTGGTTGCAGATGGACGCAGTAAAAGTGAGTGACATCACATTTAGTAATATCCATGGAACATGTATTAGTGGGAATGCAGTTGGGCTGGATTGTGCCAAGATCGGGTGTGACAATATTACCCTGAAACAAATCAACATAACCTCAATCGATCCAAAGAAGCCAGCTTCTGCAATGTGCTATAATGTTCATGGGAAAGCCACTGATATAGTTTCTCCTCGTGTCCCTTTTCTACATCGCTAAAGAGACATGTCTACCTTTATTAGATAATAAAGAGGATGACAGTTCTTAATTTGTTATAGCATATTTGGATTCACATCCACATAACTCAAATGTGGATCACAGAAGCAATTTTTAGTTGCATTTGGTGCATCTTGACATGAACATTTGACAAAACGCGGATCATGAATGTTAATTCAAATACGCGGTTAGCTTTGTACCAATGTATTAATGAAAAGAGAGTTTATAAAAGCAAATGAACAATAGAAAATTGTTATTAGTGTATCACATTAGTAGAATGAGAAATACTACTTTCACGTAAACTTCCCTTAAAAAAAAAAAAAAAAAACCTTAGATTTAGTGTCTTAGGTGCTTTTATTACTATCCTTTATTATACAGATTATTGACATGAAGCTTAAATTCTTATTGAAGAACAAAATCAAAATTACCTAAACTAAAGAACTTAAATACGTTTTGTTCTATATAATATAATTCACATACTGATGAGAGAAAAAAGCGTACTGTCATTGTATAAGTTTCCACTAGTTTTCAAACAGGATTTAACACATGATCAAAAACTTTTGAAGCTTTTCAGGCTTCAACAAATGAATAGAAAAACTTTGATGCCTCTTTGCCAATTTGTTACCAGAAGTCTCCACAGGAGCACGAACCATTCTTGAAATGGTGGAAGCGGTTGCGGTCCCTCACCACAATCTCTCGGTTATAAACCTTAGATATGAACTTAGTAGCAGAGTGACAATCTTCACAAACGCGCAAGTTCTTCACAATTCTAATTGGTGTTCCAGGGGGCGTACTCAGAAGAGCAAAAGCTATAGCAAGCTTTTCACTGTGTCTATACAAAGCATCTTCTTTGTCTTCTTCATCAATGTCAAGCAACACCTGTGATGTTGTAGGCACATACCCTGCTCTCTTTATCTCCCTTCCCATCTCATCCACCATTTCATATATCTCCTTGTACTGATCATGTGACTTATCCCCTGCAACAAACTCGTATATTTCATTATTCATCTCAATCATGGTGCTCCCTGGAATCTTCCTCATCCCCTTCACATCCATCATCTCCCTCACCTTGGTCTTCTTCTCCCATCGCAGCAATTTCGCGTAAATGTTCGACAGCAGCACGTAGTTAGACTCGTGCAACGGCTCACGCCTGATCAGCTCCTTTGCCACGCTCTCACCGAGCTTGAGCTCCCCGCGTGCATGGCAGGCAGTGACTATGCTTCTCCATATGACCTGGTTTGGCTCAACCGGCATGGCTCGAACAAACTCCAAAGCCTCATTCACAAGCCCTGCTCTACTCAACATATCAACCATGCATCCATAGTGTTCAATCTTTGGCACAATGCTGAACCTACTCTCCATGGTATCGAAATAGTAACGCCCCTTATCAACTAGCCCTGAGTGACTACACGCAGAAAGCACCCCAATGAAAGCAACATCATCAGGCTCCACCCCTTGTTCCACCATCTCATCAAACAGCGAAACAGCCTCCAATCCGCGACCGTGCATCGCCAAACCAACAATCACTGAAGTCCACGAAACAATGGTCCTCACTTTCATTTCCCTGAACACTTTCACAGCTCTATCAACATCACCACACTTTGCAAACATGTCTATCAGCGCGTTACACAACTCCACAGACTTCGTTATGTTCTTCCTCTCAACATAAGACTCCAACCACTTCCCCAACTCAACCGCACCCAAATCAGCACATGCAGACAAAACCGAAACCATGGTGACCTCGTCAGGACACACCCCTGAAACCTGCAAGGTTATCAAATCGAGATTCAGATTGTGAATTGTTAAGCTAATTTTTGAATCATAAATCATAATTTGTATCGAATCGTGAGATTCAGAGACATGAAAAATAACTTCAAATATTCATATAGATTTTATATAGTATTCAATGTAATAATTTTAAACTATTAATAGATGAAACTACTTAACCATAAGTCTCAAAACAAAATTATTAGTTATAAATAAATTTCTGAAGCCTCTAATTTAGAAAATTGGAAAGTAACTAACGAAATAGCCAAATAGAGTTCATGCAACTAGTGAGTGACAAATAAAATAGTGAAATAATAGAAAGGATAAGTTTAGAAGAGAAGTGCTTGCAACACAATATACAAAATTACAAGAGATTTATTAAATAAGATGCAGGACTCACAAAATTTGTAATTTTAAGTCCAACAAATTTATTTTCATTTACCAATTTAAGCATTTATAACTTTTCAATTTCTTTTATCAGAATTGGTGAAAAAAAATGTAAAAAATAAATAAATAAATAAAAATAACGATCATTGAATTGTGTGAAAATTAAGCCCATTTATTCATGCATCCTAAGAATTAAGATTCACTGTCATTTGAGATTCATCTTATGATATCAACAGATAGATATTCGAATTTAATAAGTAATAACTATGACCTGCATCTCTCTAAACAACGTAACCGCACGTGCAGAATTCCCCGCACGTGCGTACCCTCCAATCATGGCGCTCCACGTGACCGAATCCTTCTCAGGACTTTCATCAAACACCTTCTTAGCAGATTCAGGCTCAGACCCATCCTCGCAGCAACAATACATATGAACCATAGTGTTCCGCACGTGAGGATCCTCTTCGAAGCCAAACTTCACCACCGAGGCATGCACCGTCTTCCCCAGCTTCAAACTCGCGATTCCGGCGCATGCCTTGAGCACGAACGGGAAGGTGAACTTGTTGGGCAAAACGGCGTGTCGGAGCATGGTTCGGTAGAAACGCAGGGCGTCGGGCTTGGAGTGTGTCGTTTGGGCGAAGGCCCTGATGAGGGTGTTGAAGAGGAAGGTGTCGTGGAAGGGGAGAGGGAGAGGGGGAGGGGCAGTTTCGTCATTATTGGGGAAAACGACGCAGGAGGCGTAGTGAACGGCGTTGAAGAGGGAGGAGGTGGCGGCGAACTTGGTGAGGACGAGAGGGTTGTGTTGGAGACCGAGCTTGAGGATGAGCGCGTGGATTTGTGTGAGGGTGGTGAGCGCGTCGCAGGTGTTGAGGAGGGCCAAGCAGGTTTGCTCTGCGACGCGTCGTTTTGTGGTGTGTGGAGGGAGTTGGACTTGGAACAGTGAGGTGGTGGTGAGTGCGGTTGCAGCAGATGATGATAGCTTTGTTAATTGCATTGCTTCATTTTCTTCCTTCAAGCGGAATCAGCGGACCAGCACGAACCGCAGAAACAGAACCGCACTCGCGTTCAGTTCATTTCCCTCTTTTCTTAGTTTTCTTCCTTTCCGACTCTATCTTGCGCTGTCTCAACTCACTTTCTCTGTTTTCTACCGTTCTTATTTGCTGAGAAAATATAAATTATGTAGGCTGAATGTGAGTCTTATTTTTGATGGGTTCTATTTTAAACTATTTTCAAATTAATAAAGGTTATGTTTTGTATGGATTAGAAGTGAAATAAAAAGGAAACAAATAAGAAGAAAAAACATAATAAGGATAAAATAAATGATAAGAAGGTGTTAGTATAATGTATAAAAAGTATAGATATAATGGTTTTTTAGACAATTAAAAAAGTCAACATAAAAATCAAGAAATGCAAGATATCGTGTGCAATATAAAAAAATTTCAAGAAGTGTCACGAGAATTTACTTTAAATATAAACATGCAATCACTTTTCTCTTCTCATCTTTCTATTTTTTTTTTTTCCACTACATCACTTATAATATATTAAAATAATATTAAAAAATTGATTGTGTTTATACTTATAGTATGAAAAAATTTACTAAATAAAAAATTATATAATCTATTTACTAAAAAATTTATATTTGTTTATGTTATATATATTTATTCTTTTTAAACTAGATTTCATGTTGAATAAGTATTTTAGAAAAATATTTATTTTTATTATGTATAATACAATGTTTATATTATGACTCATAGAAGTTAAGTGATTTGATGATTTAAGTGGTGAAAGAAAAGGAAAAGGGTAGATTTTTTAAATCATAAATTTTATTGAAGGACTAAAATTGTGTAATTAAAAAAAGGGAAGGAGGGACAAAATCGCAAAAATTGTAGATTAAAAAATTATACGGGATAAAAAAATGTAATTTAACAAAAAAAAAAACAAAGAATTTCACTTTGCTAAAGTGAGAGAATATACTTTAAAAAATAAAGTACATTTTGATTAAAAATTAATTATAATTTTTTTTATAAAATCAATATATATATATATATATATATAAACAAATCTAAAATTAATTAGAGTATCAATTATTAATTTTATAATTAATAATTATTAGGCTTAATTGTAAATTTTACCACTCAATTTTCATAATTTTGCGAATTTTATCACCCAAGTTTTATTTTTGCAAATTTTACCACCTAAGTTTTCAATTTTTGCGCATTTTACCACTATGATATTTCACAACAAAAAAAAAGTAAAAGAATTCAAAACTTTTTTTTTTGTGAAACATCATGATGGTAAAATGCGTAAAAATTGAAAACTTAGGTGGTAAAACTCGCAAAATGATGAAAGTTGGATGGTAAAATTTGCGAAAAAATAACTTGAATGGTAAAATTAGCAAAATGATAAAAGTTGGGTGGTAAAATTCGTAAAAAAAAACTTGGATGATAAAATTCGCAAAATAATAAAAGTTAGATGATAAAATCTGCAATTAAGCCTAATTATTACTGCACTTTACTTACATTTCCCTTGTCTTACTACCTAATGGTGTGTTTGGTTCCGATGAAAGACAACGAAAAAAAATGAAATGAATAATAAAAATAAGTGAGATCCACACTTTTACTATACTTTAATTCAAAACTTTTATTTAAATTCACATTTATTTCATTTCATTTCACTTTACTAAATACTATATTAGGAATTAATAGCTAGCTGTAGAACTACTAAACCTGTGAAACGACAGCGCGGCGAGAACCATATTAATGTGCACGGGCAAGTATAACGTCCGTTTTCAATTTTGTTTCATCTGGTGGTCAGGGAAGCAGCCACGTCACTCACCATCCACCTTTCTTTCTTTCTTCTCCATTCCCCTCTGTTATATTACACAAGCATTCTAACCAGCCAAGAAATAGAAATGCGAGTGAAGAAGTTCATTGAGTTTTGAATAGGCACACACAAAAATGAGAAGAATCTCGAATCTTCTCTCTAAATCGAAACAACTCGCTGCATTCACAAACCCAGCCTCCAAATTTCGCGTCAATGCGCTTCGCTCTTATTGCGATCAATCGCAACTTCGCCGTCAGAACCGTCCAGGTTCATCCCTATTCACAATTTTTCCAATTTCAATTTCATTTGGGGATCATAATACTCCACGTTCTGTTACTTAATTTTATCAATTAGCCGTTAATTATCTATAATTTTTCAAATTTTTTTAATGTAAATTGAGTTTTGTTAATTTCTTTGCGGAAATTGTGGTGTTCCAGGGCCGCTTGTGCAGTATAGAAGTCTAGTTGATCAAGGGAAGTTGCAGCACGATCCTTACCAAGAGAGTGTTGCTTCGGAGCTTGAGAATTTGCTTGCAAGGTTGGAGCAGTATGAGAAAGATATGGAAGAGTATCATGTATAATTGGAATGGGATATTCTATTAGTTTTTCATCTGTTGCACTAACTAAAATGTGTTTTTTTTTTAGTTGTGTTTGCACTGCTTGGATTGTGTTTGTGTATGTGGCTTTTGAATTTGTCCTCACTGTTGGTAGGTGAATCTAGCTAATTGGGAGAAGCAGCGGGAGGATGAGCGGCGGAGGCTTCTCATGGAGGAAGTTGAGCTGCACCAGAAGGATGAGGACTGGTGGAAGCGGTTGAACAATAAGCTTACCGAAAGATGGGCATCCCGGTAAGGTTTGAGTTAATTTAACATGGTTTTTTATTCAACTGAAGGCTTTTAAACCAATGTGATTTCACTGACACTAGCAACTTCAAATTCAGCTTCTGTTTGCTTATTGCAAATTTTGTTTCATTTTTCCGTCTCGGGTAGGATGTTTGAAGCTACATGTCCTTTTTTTGTGATTCAGGAAAAGACCAAAAAGTATGGAGCCAAGGGTAGGGAAATGGGTATCATATCTCAAACGTGAGAAGAAGTTGGATTCGCTAGTTGGTCACCGTCCAACTGCTCCTCCAGCTCCTAAAGGACTTTACATATATGGCAATGTCGGCAGTGGTATTTACCTTCTTGTACTGCTTTTTCTTTTTGGATGTTTATGCTCACCTATAAACCTATAATGCAAACTTATATTATCCTGATCAAATTTCTAAATATGAAATACGGACTTTGACACAAACATTAGGGTACGACTAATGTCTAAAATATAGGACATCAGAACACTATATACACATTCAACATGCACTCACACACACACACACATTAAATGTGACCAACGTGACAAAAATCTAAATTGAGAGTTAAGATTCATATATTCACCTCAAAACAAGTTGTTAAGCTTTAGTATTTCTATATGATAATGAGTCTCACAAAAAGAATACCAAGAGACATCATTTCACAATGCATGAACTTTGAAAAATCCAAAAAAAACAACTTGCTAAGCCCTTTGATAATGAGCCTCACCAATAAAATACTAAGAGGCATCATCATTAAAAAGAAAAATCCAACAGAACAACTTGCTAATCTATCTATAAGGCCTTTTCCCACCTTCTTGATCATTATCATTGAAAAATATAATTCATCAAGGGATAAATTAGCAACTTCTACAATTCCATACTTATCAAGTGGTCCAAATTCATATCCTTATATGTCTGACATTTTTGTTTCCTCTTGATGATATTGTGGAGAATTTCTGGAAAGATGAAAATTGCTATGAACAAATGCTAGATCTTTTGCCCTATAAGGTATTATCTTGTTTCTTTTTGTAGAATGGATAAAATATTATTTGCTCCAATTCTTTCACATTAAGATGAACATGGTTGCCCAATTAGCATAAGGGCAGCCTTTTGAAGTATTGATGCATGAGCACCATGAGCAAGCCACCAAGATTTGCATCCATTTTACCTCTATCACTTAAAAGGTCAATATCATTAAAGACTTCCATGTCATAGGAGAAGTTTGCAAACTTCACATTCACTTGTCTCCTTATATCTACATTAACAAAGTACCTTACGAAGAATTTCATCCTTTCATGAGTAAGTTCATGTTTTGATGAGGAGGAACTCTACTGAAATCTTCATTTAGCCATTCATGACTATAATATCTACAATATAAAAGATATATGGTTATAATTTATGGCTTAATTACCAAATTGGTCCTCAAATTATTTGAAATGCTTCAATTTGGTCCTCAAATTTTCAAACACGTCAATTTGGTCCCCAAATTTTTAAAAATGCATCAATTAGGTCATTTCCATCAAATTGAACTAACACCGTTAAGATGAAAATCTTGGCAGTTTTTATTTACAAATAGTGGCGGCTAAAAACCGTCACTATATTTTATTATGATTTTAAAAATAAAAATTTCCTTTTCCCCCTTTTCTGAAATCAAATGACAAGTTGGAAAATTATTTTAACAAATTGGTTTTGGGAACAGAGGATAATATGACGAGGGAGTTGATGCGGTGCGTTTTGGGGTCGCACTCGACGCAGTACCACTTGCAGCAATCGGTGTCTTGGTTCCACGAGGCTAGCAGGTAAGGGTCGTTGAAGTCCTTCTTGATTTGCAGCAACACTTTCCAAGAGGGAGTATGTTGTGGGTTTCTGATATAATTTCAAATTTGTGCGCTTCTTGTTGTGTTGTGGTCTCAAATTTGATTTGAGATTTGTGTATTTCTTGTGGGTTTCTTATTTGATTTCGGAAAGGGGGAAAAGGTAATTTTTATTTTTAAAATAATAGTAAATATAGTGGCGGCTAAAAACTGCCACTATTTGTAAATAAAAACTGCCAAAATTCTCATTTTAACGGTGTCAATTCAATTTGACGGAAATGACCTAATTGATGCATTTTTAAAAATTTGGGGACCAAATTGAAGCATTTTAAATAATTTGAGGACCAATTTGGTAATTAAGCCTAAATTTATATAACCTATAGAATGAAAATTAATAAATTATATTTAGGGATATAATCTATCACCTTAGGTTTAAAAAATGAGCTAAACATTGAAGAGATGCAATACTTTTAGTCTAATGATCGATTAATATGGATACACTACTTCATAAAAGGTTGATTCTTCACTTTCCACCTTTCTTTCACACTATATGGCCATGCTAACCTTTTGAATTATTAAATCCCACATTTCATATGCTAATTGAACAAAAGAAGCTTCCATTTTTGTTATTCTAAGAACACAATAGATGGGACTAGTGAACGGAAATATATAATCAACTGTGTCCCACCATATATCATTCAACAATGTCTCGTTCGTGAATTTAGCCTTTCCAATATCTTCTTCCTTGTACATTGTCTGTTCCCAAACTCCTTCACAAGTCTCATGAGCATGAAATATCTGCTTCAGAGAGGGTTGAATGGGGGATTTTAGAAGACTACACACTTGGGCATCAAAATTGTTCCAACCAGAATGATCAGCCTTTGGGATAGAATTAACCTTCATGGTATCAACATGACCTTGACCCTTAAGCCATAGTTTTATTTCAGAAACCCAAATGTCATAGTTGGTCCAATCCAACTTGTCAGTAGAGAGTGGAATAGGAGGATCAGCCTTGGGATGGATATAAGATGCCATGGGTCAGCCCACAAGAGAGAGAAACAAACTATAAAGCAAGAAAAAAAAGGAAAAACAGAACATAAGGGGTTCCGGAATGGGCTGTGAAAGCAGAAAACAAGGTAGAGCACACCAGGGAAGGCACAATGACATTGATGGCAGCCGGAAAGAGAGGTGGACAATGGCGCAGCAGTAGGACCAAAATGGAGGGAAAACAGTGCCAAAAAAGAGCAGGACAGTGGCACTACCCAGAAACCAGAGAGACACGGTTTCCAACAAAAATAAAGCAACTATGGATAATGGGTCCACCAGGAAGGCACAAAATAGGGTTGTCTCTGTTAGGCTCTAGATATCATGTTGAGAAGAAAATAAAGCAAGAGACATAACTGAATCTGTGTGTCAATGTACACAACGGAGTATATTATTATATTGCGTGGGTAATAATTATAGAGAAAATAGTTGCTAATTACGATAATTATGTAAATTCTAGAATTGCCTAATTACCATAATTAAGGATACCTAACAATATCCAACAATTTCCTAATTATCATAAATAAAGATATCTACAATATCTAACACTTCTCTGACTATCTGGTTGCGTTTCTAATGCTGAAGGGAAGACAATGCTGATGGACATGTTTTATAGTGCCACTGAAGGAATTGTCAAACATCGAAGAAGGTATCACTTTCATGAGGTGAGTCTTTTACTGTGCTTTTGAGCTTTTGGTCATATTGGTGTAGATGTCATCTATGTTGTTTTCTCGAATATATGCACCATATTTAGTCAGAGCATTGATAATTATTATGATCATGGTGCTGAAAGCAATTCCTCCACTAATATGCAGGCCATGCTTAGAATTAATGAACATATGCACAAGATATGGAAGAACCAAATAGAAGAGAAGCCTTTGCAATCGACCATTGCTGGTTGGATTATGAGTCTTCCATTTGACACGAAAGCTAAGGAGTGGTTGGCTGCTGAAGAAAGATACAAGCAAGAGGTACAGATGAAAAACATTCTTCCTGCTGTAGCAGATAAGTTTTTCCTGGATGGAGAAGAGAATGAAAAGGGAGCTAGCATTTTGTGCTTCGATGAGATACAGGTAAAGGAAAATTCGTACATTGTGTTATAATGAATTCCCCAAGTTTGTATCTCAAAGTATAGTATTCATACCACTATCCATCAATATTTATTTGATCACTTGGGGAGAGTATGATGAATTTAATGGATTACTTTCTTATTTAATAATAGGCTTATTTGCAAATTTTACCACCAAACTTTCATTATTTTGCGAATTTTACCACTCAAGTTTTATTTTTGCAAATTTTACCACCCAAGTTTTCAATTTTTGCGCATTTTACCACCGTTGATGTGTCACAAAAAAAAGTTAAAAAAACTACAAAACGGCGTCGTTTTGTTACAAATGTGATAGTAAAATGCGCAAAAATTGAAAACTTAAGTGGTAAAATTTGCAAAATAACGAAAGTTGGGTGGTAAAATTCGCGAAAAAAAAACTTGGATGGTAAAATTTGCAAAATGATGAAATTTTGGTGGTAAAATTCGTGAAAAAAAAAAACTTGAGTGGTAAAATTTACAAAACAATGAAAGTTGGGTGGTAAAATCTGTAATTAAGCCTTAATAATAAGTTTGGGATTTTTTGGTGAACACTAGGAATGTCCTTCTCTCATGGAGTAGTCTTTCATGATCCATTGAAAGGATTTTATGGCAGTGTGAAGTTTATGTAGTTTTCTACTTCCCTGGTCTATTTTCTTATGTGTAATCTGTTTGGGTTACTTGGCTAGAAATATTTCCCCTACCTATATGTATACTTCAATTCCAGATCATAGTATCTAGTGAAATCTTTATGAAGGCATTGAAGCACCACTGTTTTTAGATCAAGTTGCACCTGTTTTTTCGTTCCTCCTTTACTCATTTGTTAGCATGATTGCTGAGCTACCTCTGTACTGCATCACTTCTTTTCTTCATTCTATATCTTGTAGTGTATAATATGACTAAGTTTTGATACTCTCTATTTCAGACTGTTGATGTATTTGCTATTGTGGCTTTATCTGGAATTCTAAGCAGATTGCTGAGTAGTGGAACTATAATTGTGGCTACCAGTAATAGAGCACCAAAGGACTTAAACGAGGTGTGTTCTTTACTAACCAATCTTTCATAGAATATATTATCAATTTTACCCATTTTTCAGTTATGTGTTTGGGGTCAATAATTACACCAATGACATCCCTGATAATTTTCTGTTTTGGAGGAATCAAATCCCCTGATTCCCCTCTCAACCTAGACCAATTGGAAACAAGGCTTCATACTTTTTTTTTTTGCAGGCTGGTATGCAAAAAGAAATATTCCAGAAACTTGTCTCCAAATTGGAAGAACATTGTGAGAAGGTATTGATAGGGAGTGAAATTGACTACCGTCGTTTTATAGCACAAAAATCAGAAAACCAGGTGAGAATACTTGTTGTTTTCCAAACCTTTGTCTCAACTATTCCTAAATAGTTTGGATTATGACTAGTATCAATACGGTTAGTCTTTTAGGTTTTATGAACAAATACATCAATATATTACATTATACATTACATTGTAATACATCTCAAATAATATAAATCTAGTGCTTCATTCTATTTTATCTTTCTTCCTCCCTCTATACATAAATTCCTACAATTTTAACAAACGCCACGTGTAAGTTTTTTTAATTCATCATATATCGCTCAATCCAACATTGTAGCTATGTATGGTCAACCTACCCAGCATAAAACCAAACTGACTTTTAGTAAACCAAAACAATGCATATAACTTTATCAATTTAATGAAATTTCAATGTTAATGTGTTTTCTTCGTCAACTTAAAAACTGGGATGCCACCCTTACAAACTTTGCTTTTCTACTATCAAACATATTATGGGTAGGAAAGTCACCAACTAAGGACGCTTCCATGTTTGACATCACCAAGAAACTCATGTTTCTATTGTATAATTTTTTGTTTTCAAACAATATTCATTTCATGAAACTTGTGCTAACAGTCATCCACCTATTATAGTTTTTCTGCCGACCCAAGGTGTATTCTTATAGTTACATGCTAACATGGCATCATATTATGCATTTTGAAATTGGAACATATTGGAATTTCAACTGGTCTAGATGTGTAGGTGCACTATTTCTGGCCTATTGAAAAGGAAGCGATCAATGAATTTGAGAAAAAGTGGCATGATGTAACAGGCAGATTGGGAGGACGAATAATTTCCAACACCATCTCAGTGATGTTTGGAAGGTATCCTATTTATATTTAATTCTGTCAAACGATTATGCATAATAAACATGGACAGTATAATTTCTTTCTGTGCCAGGACACTTGTGGTTCCTGAAAGCTTTGATGGAGTTGCACGCTTCACATTTGAGTATCTCTGCGGCCATCCGGTACATTATTTCTTTTAGTTTGGTTGTTGTCTAAAGTATTTTTCCAGCTAATATAATTATTAAATCTTATTGTTTGATTTACTTTTATTTTTTACTTAAATAGCAATGTTGATATTATGTGTTTCATTAAACTGTTCAATGGATAAGAACAACTTCCAAGAGTAAGTTCATACTTCATAGATATGATGGTACATTTGATGATTAAACTCTTTGCTTTGTGTGGTTTATTCTTGTTTTGGTGACCTTGTAGAAACTATTATTGCCTTGAGGTAGAGGGAATGGAGGTCTTGGAGTACATATTTTTAATAATTTAAAACTTATTTTACTAATGATGTAGGACATAAAAGCCAAAAGTATTTAGAAGTGCTTGAAAATAACCCTCTCAACCCTCATTGATGATGTTGAAAATATTTCAAAATTAAATCCCACAATTTTAGGGATTTCTTAAACTATACAAATCCATGAATTTACAGCATATTCCTACCCTGATTGCAGCATACAATAAGTGATATTTACAGCAATAAACAATAGGAATTATTCTATAATTCTATAATAAGAAACAAATTGAGCTTCTAAGTTTGAGTTTAAGAATGTTTAAGCTGAAGTAGGAAAGGAGGGACAAGGCCAGGTTGAGTAAAAATCTAGTAAGAGAAAGGGTACCCAGAAGACCACCATGGGTCCATGTTTAGGTGGTTGGTTGTGAAGACCTTAAGGATGGTACAAATGCTATGCTTTGTCATTATTCCATTGTTGTTTCATCATTATTTGGCTTGCATTTAAATCATCATGGCTTTAAATTTTCTTCTGTGTGATTGTTCACATGCAAGCAGGTGCGCATGATATGTACTCTCTAATTATTTTGATTTTCAGTTGGGTGCAGCAGATTATATTGCAGTAGCTGAAAATTTTCACACTGTTTTCATATCTGATATTCCAGTAATGAGTATGCGCATCCGTGACAAGGTATTTACTAGTAAAAATAAGTTGAGTTGGCCCCATATGTAGTGATAACTGCCTAATTTTTCGTTGCAAAATATTGTCAGAAACTTGCTTTCTTACTCTGCATCTGTATGATTTTTTAAGATATTCCTCAAATACAATGCTGAATATTTTTATGCATTAACCTTGGCATTTCTATATAGTACACTTGTATCTGCTTTCCCTACCCGGTTTTGAGTAAAAACATTTTCTACACTTCAGGCACGGAGATTTATCACCCTTATTGATGAGTTATACAATCATCATTGCTGCCTGTGTTGTTTGGCATCCTCTTCAATAGATGAATTATTTCAAGGAACTGAAGAGGGCACACTTTTTGACTTGGAAAGGTGATTTTGTCTGTCTTATAAGCTATATGATGCATGAAGAGCTTTGTATTACATAGTATAATTGTTTTAGACCTGCCCTAATAAAAAAACTAAACTAATGTACCCTGGTGAGCCAGAGGCTCCTCCATTTGCGAAGGCATGGAGGAAGGTAATTGGATGCTGTCTTCCCCTTGCATATGCAAAGAGGTTGTTCTGAATTCAAACTCATGACCAACTGGTCACCAAGGTGCAACTTTATCGTTGTGCCAAGGCTCCCCCTCAGTTGGTGATAATTTTATATACCATTTTGGTCATTTCACCTTCAATGCATTTTATAGTAATTGATTCTGATGCTTGTTATGCCTTGTAGCTGGAAACAAATGGGTTTGTGTAGCAAACTTTCCTGTTAAATTCCCAAATCATTTTCCTGTTAATGATCTTTTATTATATCCAATTTACCAAGCACATTGAGATAGTAACACCAACATCTTTTTGGTATCAATCAGATTATAATTTTGAAAAACAATTTTTATATTGACCACCATCTACCCTGATATCCAAGGTTCACTTCCCATGTATTTCCAAACATGGCATAGAAGGCGGGCAGACTTAAAAATCATGAAATTGTCAAATTCCTCGTCTATTAGATTATCTTGTGACAATTTGTAATTTTAATTAGTATCTACTAATACTATTTACACATGTTCTGTTCTTGGGGTCTGCATTCCTTTTGAATAAAGCAATGCTGACATGAGGCTCATCAGCTTTGCTTTTGATAGTAGTGGTCCTAATTAAATAATGCATTGTTAACTGAACCTTCCCACTCCTGTTTTGGTTCCAGTTTCCAGTTCGAAACAGAGACTGAAGGTGGGAAACTTCGCCGCAATGTCTTGGCAGAAGGCAGGGTGAGCTCAGGAGGTGCCCCTTCTGGTATCACATCCATACTATCTGGTCAAGAAGAGATGTTTGCTTTTCAAAGAGCTGTAAGTAGTGACTCTTCCCTGCTTTTAGTTGCAAGTTGTGACATAATCATAATTTAACACTATACTGAAATGGTTCCCTCTAGCATTTCTTGTTCCTGACTACAACTGTTGTAGTGGCATTTCATACATAATGAAATTCTCGTACATGTTTGCTACTTGGCTGGTGAGTGTAAGTTATACTAGTTTCTCATATGTTGCGACAAAGGGTGCTAAATTATAGTCTGATTTTGTAAGAAATTCAAGGAAACATGGAAGTAACTCATGAAATACAATCCACTTTTATCTGGTTTCTAATAGAAATCTGAAAATGTTAAAAAATGTAGTTTATATTCATTCACAGTCAAGAGTAACTAAATAGTGAAGCATAATTTGTGTTAAGAGTTGAAGTAATGCAATCCGAAGAAAGGTAAAGAATTATAACTTTGCAAGCTGACCATAAAGTATAAACTTTAAATGATTTGGTAATTGGAATCGTTTGCGGTCACAAGATCACTTTCAAGGTATGATTCGCCTCCCTTAGGATTTGCAAAAGAATTATCTTCTTTGAGGATTTTCAGACATTTGAAATTGTCATCTTGACCACCATCTACCCTGTCAAATATAGAGTAATGATGCTTGTGCAAACTTTATCCTCACAGACCTCTGAAGACTCTAAGGGCCTTTGATATAAGGGAAGTTTTTTCATGCTCAAGAATCATGATTCTTGAGAATCATGAATCCTGGTAAACATATTCTTAGAAATGACAAAAACTATTTGGTTGGTCAAAAATATTTCTGGGAATATCTATGTAAGTTTTCTGGGAATAAAAGAATAAGTGGTATTTTCCCTAGAAACTTTACTTATTTACCACATTAAATTATCTAATTAAAGAGTAATGTGATATTTTTACCGCAGTAAAACTTTTTTTTTAACTTGAAAAAGTTAGATTCTCACTTCCTCCGTGGGAACAATTTTTAAGAAATATAGCTAAAAAAGCATTTCCAGAAAACATTGTTTTCTAACAATTTATTATTTTTTAAAGGGTAAACTACCTTTTTAGTACCTGAGAGTGTAATCCACTGTCACTTAAGTCCCTGAAAGTATGAAACTGTCACTTTAGTCCCTGAAAGTGCAATTTGTCTGTCACTTTAGTCTTTTTGATAAAAAAATTTCTTTAAAATTAACGTTCGTGCTTACGTGATATGCTATTTACCTACGTGACATGTTATTCATGTAGTTAGATAACGTGTAATGTAGGCACAAACGTTAATTTTAAAGAATTTTTTTTATCAAAAGGACTAAAGTGACAAACAAATTGCACTTTCAGGGACTAAAGTGACATTTTCATACTTTCAGGGACTTAAGTGACAGTGGATTACACTTTCGGGGACCAGAGTGACAGTTCACCCTTTTTTAAAAAGTAAACCAAACATAGGAAACATAGTTTCCCAACTTTAGATTTCCAGGAAACTAAAAATTTCCCTTGTATCAAATGTCTCCAAAAGTATTCTCTTTCCAGAAGAGTTACTAAGGTGTTATCCAATGGCTTTGCTCGAGAGTTTATAAAAGGATTTGTGAGGATAATTTTTTTGCAGATATCATTAATATTAGAACATATGCAGATGCATAACTTGTCAGCATGCTTTGCCCATAGATTCTGTTGTAATTAAACTCTGACAGACTAGTCAGTCACAGTGCTGAATGTTACTTGGTTGTGTTTTCATGCAACCAGTTAGTTACTCCCAACGTCCCATTTTGTTTGAAGTTTTAGCAAAAAATTGTTGTTCCATTTTGATTGTCATTTTACAATATCAATGAATCATTATTAAATATTTTTTTCCTCATATATCCTTAACTATTTATTATGGAGTGAGAAAATAAAAAAGTATAGATAAGAGAGAATTTAATTAATATAAAAGGCAAGGGATATATTAAGAAAGTACATAGTAATTTTTATGAAATCTAAAATATTAAAGATCAACAAGAAGAAAGTATTAACATTGAATCTTCCTTTGTAGGTCTCACGCCTGATTGAAATGCAGACGCCATTATACTTGGATGGAATCAGTAATTTTCACCCATATTTTCAGAGGCAACATAAAAAGTTACAACAATTGTGACAGCTGATATTCTGAGCCATCAACCTGAAAACATTTTTTTTTTTTAATTTACTTGTACTAAAATTGTTATCTGATGCCAAATTGATTTTGTATACTATGTGTAGATAATTGGTCAACATTCGTGTCAATGATAAGCACCATAGACTTGACAAGTGATCAATTAGTGACGGTATTGATTCTTTATTAAAGTTAAATCATTAATCCACTTGGAATAAAAACAAAATGGTTGCAGCCATCTAAAGTTTCTATAAGGTCTCTCACAGATGTTGGTTCCTAAACCCACCGAAATTTCAGCTGAAAATTTCTTACACCCCTTCGTCCAGGTACGGATTTAGAAACCTATTCAAATGGATTGGATTTTTTTTTTCTTCCTTTATAATTGTTTAAATTTTTAACTTTTAATAAATAATCATTTTTAAAAATATTTATTATTTTTACACCTAAAATTAAAATTAATTTTAAATGATAATAACCTTAACTGTTACCATAATAACAACAAACACATAACTAGTTTTGCATAATTTTACATTAGTTATCATCTTAATTATTACAATAATAACAACAAACACAATTAGTTTTACATAATTTTACATTAATTAACCTTAACTAGTATTGTAATAAGAATATCCATAATAATTAATTTAATATATATATATATATACACACACACACACGAAAAATCTCGAGGGAGGGGCGGGCAGGGCCTACCCGCCCCCTCTGTATCCGTCCCTGCCTTCATTTGTGACGAAAAGAAAAATTACAAAACTTTGTTAAAATACTTGCTCATTTCAGTTGAGTAGATACACAAAACATTAATGACTCTCAAAATTATGAGTGTTTAATTGCTATTTATCATGTCATTCTTTTAATGTTGCATGTAAATTATTTTTTTAAAAAAAAATCATATAAAGCACCACAATTTAGTAGTTAGTCCCTTTCGAAGAGGCTAGTTTCTAGTATCGTGCATCTAAACAATTTATGTGAGAGATGAGATGTGACTTTTCGTTAAAAGACATGAGATGTGACTCTTAGGGTCATGAGATGTAACACTTTACCAAGGTCATGAGATATGTTTATTTAAAAGGTTAAATCTCTTCACTAAAATACATAAAATTGTTTATAAATAGAATCAATCTACATATAGAAAAATAGAGCAAAACCACGTAGAAATCATCATATTCTTTGTATCCAAATCATTTCATTTCTTCCATTGTGCGTAGAAATAAATAAGGAACTATTATTTTATAAATTACCGTTGACAATACGCTTAATTGTAAGTGTGTGAACCATATCAAGAAATTTCATTGTATCCTGAAACGGATTTGCCAAGATACTCGGGAAATGAATCAAACATAAAAGGTTGGTGTTTTACCCACGCCTTAGATAATTACGTCTTCTCTTTGTCACTTTTTTTCTTGCAGGACCATCATCGTCAATAGTTTCTTTTTTTTGTATTTCTTCATTATTGTGGAGTCATCACCATCAATGTTTGTGCAAATTGATGGTGATGAAACCATTGACGGTTATACACATTTGGCTAAATAGAAATTATCTTTAATATAACTTTTAAAATATTTATTATAAAAATAAATAAATTTATTATATATAATAGTTTATGATTGAATAATATTATAAAATTATTTTATCCTAACACTACATAGTTTATTTTCTCTTATGTTAAAATGTCTAACTGTCACGCATACAATCACAACTTGGTGACCAAATTCTTTGGGCCAGCGTAATAAAAAGCAGCCTATTAACGTGTTATTCCTTAGTCAGTTTGAGTTGGCAGTTCAATAGGGGAAAACATGAGTTCCTTATGTGTAGTTAGACAACATGCAACAATCTGTTGACCTTGACCAGACTATGTCGACCAATTCTTCCCAATTGAGTGTTGACTTAATTACATGGCATTTAAATAAACTTTGAATATGATCAACTAATGGTAGTATTGGCGATAAGACTGGTTTAATATTTTTTTAATATATTTGTCATCTATACTTATATAAAATCTGTCCAGCCAACCTTTTTTATATGTACAGTGTCAACATTTTATATAATATGGTCCATTGTTTTTCTTTTTCATTTTTATTCACTCATTGTTTTTTCTCTCTCCTGTCTGAGCTGTGCACAGGTACTGTTCTAATTATTAATTAAAATTTATTAAAAATTATAAAATTACCAGAGATAAATTAAATAAAAAGCAAAATTTATAAAATTTTGTAATTTTTCTTATAAATTTTAATTAATAGTAAATATTATATTTAAAAGAGTGTTTTTGAAAGATATGTTAGCTTATATTTTCTAATTTTATAAATTATTGATATTTAATAAGATTTAGACCGTTGAATTGCCCGTTGAGTAAAAATTAAGACCCAAACTCCATGCGCATAAAGGAACCTTGGACAAACTCTAAAATGCATATGGCATTAAAATATAGGAGAGAAAATTAAAAGAGTTTTTCATCATTTTCGTATATGTTATTTTCGTACTAAATAGTATGGCTCAATTTTTTTTATCATTATGCAAGATATATAGAATTTCGATGTATATGATATTTGTAATAATTATATATTAATAATTTTTTAAATACTATCAAACTTGTGAACTTCAAATCATTATATATAATTAATTAAGCAATAATTACATGCTAATACCTTTATTTTATTTTTAAATCTTATATTTTTATTTTTAATAATTAAAACTTACAAATATAATAAATGAATGCATAATCACTAATTAATAAATGCATGAATTCAAATACTCATTAATGACACTATTAAAATTCATTATCCTTCCCACAATTTTTTTTTTATATGTAGGAATTGATGAAAGTATCGAGGGTTTACAATAACTCATACACTATACTCAACCAATTGAGCTAAACTCCTCAATTATCTTTCCCACAATAAATAATACTCCCTCCATCCCTAAGCTATGGGGGCATTTGTTTCACGGATTTAATTATATTCCTAGGAATGCTATTAATGGGAATGGTATTCCCATCAAAGATGTTTGGTAAATACTTTTAATTCCTGTGAATGTTTTTAAATTTATTTTAATTTAAAAACAAAAATATTAAATAAATAAGGTAAAATAAGAGGGAAGTGAGAAATTATTTTAAACATTCTTGTGAAAATATAAGATTCCCACCCTTTTACATGGGAATGGGAAGATGGAGAAACATGTGTAATAATTTTCAAAATTATGTCTAGGAATATTTTTTTATTACCTTCTAACAAACATGAGAATATATATTCTCATATTCACATTCCTGGAAATCCAATAACATCTCGTGAAACAAACGCCCCTAGATGTTTAAGGTTAGTGCATTGGATAGTAATAAAAATTAAATGCATTAATAATTGTAAACAAGGGTATAGTTGGAAAAGGTTATAAATTTAGTATTGAATTTATAAAACATCAATAGTTTTGTAACAAAACTAAAATGCTAAAACATCTATAGTTTAGAAATGAAGGAAGTAATAATTGTGTATTTAAAACTCACTTTCTATTAAATGTTCCACTAATTAATATAATTTATTAAATAAATAAAAAATAAAATATAATAACTAAAAAAGAATTGTCTGAAGTGCCTTTACTTTAGGCGGAAAAAAAGTGTCAAAATTTCTTTACTTTATATTATAAAAGATTTTTTTTTACAGCTCATCACTCTTATTATTATTATTATTATTATTATTATTATTATTATTATTATTATTATTATTATTATTATTATTTGAAGTGTGCTCATCACTCTTATTATTATGTACCTTAATTAATTACTTTTAATGATAGACTTGCATTGAATTTTTTATTGTTGACGAAAATCTAATTAAACTAAGTAACATATATATTTAGATTAATAGAAGAAAAGCAGTGTTTCATTATCATTCAATTACAAATTACTTTCTCTCATTCAAAATGATTGTAATTTTGGTTTTTGAAAAAACATTCCAAATTGACTGATGTTCTCAATTTTGAATGAGATATTTAAATATTTATTCTAATTTTGCCCTCTAATAAATATTGGTACCTTGAAAAACTTAATATTAAGAAAGAGAATAAGGATATTTTAGTAAAATTATCCCCTAATAAATATTATTATCTTTGAATATTTGTTTTTTTAATCTGTGTGTAAAAACGTTAAACATCATTCATTTTGGAACGGAGGGAGTACTACAAACGTAAGTTTGTTGACTTTTATAATGACTACTTTAAAAAGTTATACTCCTTACGGATCCAAACTCTTGATTTTTTTTTCTTGTTTTTGTTCCAAAACTCTTGATGTTTTATAAATTTCAATGTAGAGGCAAGCAAACTTATCCACCAAACCAAGTGAGCTAGTTGTTGTAATCCATAACAAATTCTATATATATAATATGCAATATTTTTAAAATCGGACCGGTGATCGAACCGGTGAAAACACTGGTTCAAGGTTCAATGTTCTAACCGTATTTGAATCGTGGTTGAACCGGTTTTATATTTTTTTAATATTATATAATATTTTAAGTAATAAAATAATATAGAGTTATAAAAAATCATGATCTAAACAATTATAAATTTATATAAATGGCTAAATTATATGTTTTATAAGATAAAAATTAATAATAGTTGGCAAAATAATTGATACCTATGTGAAATATTTAAATATGTATTTTTATTTATCATAAAAAATATTTTAGATTAAATTAAAAAATAAAAAAATATTAAAAATGTAAAAAAATTAAAAATGACCGGTTCAGTGCACCGGTTTAACACCGATTTTGAGCCGGTTCTTTACCGGTTTTCAAAACAATGATAATATGTACACTATATATTTTTCGGAAAAAAAAAAACTGGAAATGCTACTGACAAGACTAGAACCCAGCACCTCTATGAGGGAATAAGCAAAATTAACCATTAAACTAAGTCAGCTAGATAATTTTTTAATTAACAAATTTAATATATATAATATGCATACTATATATAATATAAAATTTTCAAAATTTTTAATAGAGACCGGGTCATGCTGTTCAATTAGTGACCCACTTGTTCGACCATTGATCTAGTGACCCAGTGCCTTAACTAGGTCGATCACCGATTCGATTTTTAAAACTATGGTACGAAGTATTCACCACCTAAAACAGTGACTAATCTTCATCGGGGACTGTGAGTACACACAAGGTAGATATTTTCCTCCTAACATGGTCTATTCTATACCCAAGGTCAGGATTCGAATCATGAACAACTTGATTAAGAGGCATAAGCCGCTACTACTTGTGTCAACCAGTGTTGGTATTAGCATGACCTAAATTTTCGCAACTACTTCAATCATAGATATAAAATAAGAGTATTTTATATTAAATGTATTATTTATTAGTAATATTAAATAGGTTTTAAATACTTTTTTAGTTCTTACAATTTAGTGTTTTTGCAAGTACTAAAATCCAAAATTTGCTTCTGCAAGTGCTAAATTGCAAGAACTAAAAAGATATTTAAACCTATTAAATATTTCTTAAGTTACATATATATGTTAATCTCAGACATCAAGAATTTTGGTCCAAAAAGAATACTAACAATCACTAGTTTTTTTTATTGATTGATAGTAGAAAGACTTTTACACTAATAATGCATAGTAGTATTCATTAAACTTTATCAGAAAACCTTGTAGTATTATTTTGTCTTTGGTTCATATCAACCCTGATCCTAATTTTAGCCTGCTGTTCCCGCACACATTAATTTATGTTTATTAATTTCCTCTTTCTATGTCACTATAATCAAACCTAATAAATGCACACTAATATGTTAAAAGCTGCATTATTTTTTTTTTCCTCTTAGCGTATCAAATCAGATTTCATATGGAATCAAATATGATGCAAATTGCATCCATATTTCACTATTCAATAGAATAAGAAAAAATCGGAAAACGCAATAAAAAAGAAATTCCAAAGACAACCAACTAATTATCAATGAATGGAATAAAAACCTAATAAGATTACGTATTTAGTGAGAGTGATTTTTTTACATGAGAGAGAAAGAAGTGAATTTGAATCATACAGTTATATATTCTGTCAAAAAAATCATACAGTTATATATAAATAGTCAAAATTTAATCTTATTTTCTGTCTTTAGTATTAGGTCTAAATTAAAAATATGACTTAATCTTTTTTATAAGGTCTAAATTTGATAATCGTTAATCCGAGTGATATTGGGCTCGGTTTCCAATCCCATTAAAGGTGGCCAGCTAAGATTTTCGGCGAAGATTAATCATCAGCAAAACTGGTAGATACTCTGCACCAATGTCATGGGTAAAAAAAAAAAAAGATCGGATTTAAAATGTCCTTTGCATTATTATTATTATTGTTTTTTTACAAAAATGTCTTTCATTAAAGTCAATCCTATAATGACATGAAAGTGAAAATAAACATAAACTTTAATGTTTGTTAGTTTTTTCTTCAAAAAAAAATGTTTGTTAGTTTTGTTCAAGGGATAATTTTGGAGAAAAAAAAATAATTTAGAACAAATTTAATGCGTTCAACTAAACTAACAAAATTTCTTAATTATGTTGAAGTAGTAGTTAATTGGATCTTATGGCGAAGCTTGAGAAAAAAGTTTGGAAGGACCAAAATAATTAAGTATAATATTATGAATTAAATATAATTTTTTAGGTGAATCCGATAAAAAGGTTATTTACTAATTATGTCACACTATGTTGGTATGAATTAAATATAATTTAATAATATTATTTTTTATGGTTTGTTTTAAACATTTAATAATATTATTTAAATATTAATTATTTTCTTAATTAATTATCTTTTATGATATTAATTTTTTTACTTTATTAATAACGCTACTCAAGTTTTTTTTTCTTATGACTTTTATACATGCATTTGCTACTGAATAAAAAAATTGGAAAATTTATCTTTAATTTTTTTGTAAAAAAAATGCAAAAAAAACATTATTTTTAATAGCACAATGCAGTCTAATTAAATTCATATATATATATATATATATATATATATATATATATATATATATATATATGTCCCCTTGTGCTTTTAATATCAACTAAACCGTTTAACAAGTTATAACTAAATATCAGAACTAATTTCAAATATATAATGTATCTTCAAAATTCAAACACACTATTATCTAATATATTCTTTTATATTTTTAATATCAACTGAATTATTAAATAATATTTTATCTTTTTTCAATCTATCATTTTTAATATCTTTAGTTTGAACTTGAATTTCAATATTTTTAAAAGAAATTATCAATAATTAAAAATAATAATATATCACAATATAAATTATTTATCATAAATTTCAAAAATAAATTATAAGTACAAATATTTTAATTATAATATAATTTATATATTTAAAAATATATTTTATTATAAATTTTAGTTGTATAAAATAAACATTTAACCTATATAATGCACAAACTAAAATACTAGTTATATAAAATAAACATATGCACTATGCAGGCTTAAAATACTAGTTATTTTGAAAAGAAACTGATATATTCTCACAATTAGTCGATTTCTCATTTCTCATGAATTTGATGCCCCATTAGCGTCAAAATTGTAACAGGACCAACTTTTTCTCACACATGTGCATAGTATATATTATTATCACCCAAGTGCAGTTTCTGTTGAGTGTGCTGAGAGACAGGAACGCTAACAGTAACACAGATTCATTCACCTACCGTCCTACCCTTCTTCCTCTCTATAGCCGCCTCTTCTTCTTTCTCTCGCATACTCCGTCCATCTTCACTTTTCTCTCAAACCAACCAATCAATCAATCAACCCTTCTTCTCAATACCCCTCAAATTTGAATCTTCTTATTCATCACAAAAAACCAAAAAAAAAGGGGTCTTTAGACGGTTCTGATTGATGGGTAGGAGAGGGATCAAGCTATTCGACGAAGAAAGGAACGGTCTTTTCTCAATTTCCAATTTTGGGTCTCAATGGGGTGGTGGCGGTGGCGGTGGCGGTGGAGGTGGAGGTGGTGGTGTTCTTGACCCTGTGAACAATTTGGCTGTGATTGCAAGTATTAGTCAAATGGGAATGGGGTTTGGTGTGCAAGAACCGAACCCTTCTTCTTCTTCCGGTGATTCCCAACACAACGGTGGCATGAGCATGAGCATGAGGATTCCCTGCACGGAGTTGTACGTGAGGTACGTGCAATCGGAGGGGAAGGTGAAGATTCTGGGGGTTCCTGACGAGGAAGAGGTGGTGGAGGGGGTGAAGGGGAAGAAAAAAAGGGGTGTCTTTAAAGGGTTGAGGATTAAGGTGAAGAACCCTTCTCTTAGGAGGTTGGTTAGTGGTGCCTTAGCTGGGGCAGTTTCACGCACCACTGTGGCTCCCTTGGAGACCATAAGGACTCATTTGATGGTTGGAAGTAGTGGCAATTCCACTGGTGAGGTCTTCAGGAATATCATAAAGACTGATGGGTGGAAGGGCTTGTTTAGGGGTAATTTCGTTAATGTCATTCGGGTCGCACCTAGCAAGGCCATTGAGGTAATTATATATATGTGTCTGTACATCATTTGTTATATGTGTGTATATCATTTTGTATGGTTGTTTAGGGGTAATTTCGTTAATTTGATTCGATATACATATGTGTGTACATCATTTTGTATGGTTATGTTTTACAGTTTTATGTTTTTACTTGGTGAATGATTTTTTGTTTGGTTGATTTGATTGCGTTGTTTGAACGTTAGTTTTTTGGTTCTTTGTTTTATTTTATTGGATTCTTTGTTGGTTTGTGTGTTTTATTGTGTCCAGGGACTTGCTACCTTTGGCATGATTTGTTTTTAGGAGGACCATTTATACATTGGGAGATTCTTGAGTCTAGATTTCATCACCTAGGCTGATGAATTTTTTTATGTTGTTTCTATCACAATGGAAATATCTTGTTTGGTATCTAATTAGCTGTATTGCTGGCAGAATTTGTTCTGTTACATCTGCCAGAATTTGTTTTGTTACATCTGCCAAGGGTTTCTTAAATTCTTTAGCAGTTTTTAGTGTTTAATTTTGTTGTCTTTAGGTTGATCAAGAAACTTTCATGTGGTTGTTCCTGTTTTGGGTGGGTGGTAGACCGGTAGGTGTTAAATATATAAAATGATCCTTCAGTTAGGTCAATGTGCAACTTGCCTCTAATGTAACTCCTAAAATCATCTTCTATTATGACAAGACAAATTGCAATCGAATGAACTTCATTATATCTTCTCTATGAAGTGGCTTGTTTTCTACATTGATGTCTTTTTCATTAGGTTACCTTTCCCTGTAGAAGATCAGTTGAGATGTTTATACAGTTTTGTAAGTCACTGTTACGGTTGTCTTGTGGAAATTTTGACTTTAAGGCAAGTCAACTGTATCTAAGCTAACCTAATTTCATGAGCTTCCTTAATTTTATTTAGTGATATAATATAATATTAAACCACATACATGATATCTTATAGCCCTTTTCTTCAGACTGAAGAGAGCATTAGTTGTTTTCACTTTTCAGACAAGCATAAAATCTCTCTCAAAACTTCTAACTCCCCAGCAATAAAAATTTGCACTTGTTTCTCTGATCACTTTTTATGCAAAGAGGATACAGTCATGGATGCAATTTAATTTTGCGACGATAGAGAAAAGCAGCCTTTTGTTCTTATTAATGTTTTGTTGGAAATTCATACTTCAAATTTTGAACAGAGCTAAGTTAACTGTCTGACAGTGATCCAATGTAGTCTTAAGTGATATGTTTTTTATGCATCTGAATACATTTCACTTGTTTCTGCAGCTATTTGCTTATGATACTGTAAACAAGAACCTCTCACCAAAGCCAGGGGAGCAGCCAAAACTCCCTATTCCAGCATCATTGATAGCAGGTGCTTGTGCTGGAGTTAGTTCAACTATATGCACATATCCTCTAGAGTTACTAAAGACTCGACTAACTATCCAGGTGTGTACATATAAAAGCAAACAAGCTCATGTTTTCCCGTATGAGTTTAATTTTTATGTATTGTCAGTGTAAAAATGTTTACATTGTAAACCAATCAAAAATCATGTTAAATATGACTTTTAATATATTTTAAAAGCATACTATGCATGGTGATTTCTGATTGGTTGACAATTTAAAAATTCTTTACTGTGTCAGTGCGTAGACTATATTTACTCTTCCCTTGTTTATCTTTTAGTATCACATAAAAAATAAAAGCAAAATTTAATCTGAATTAGTAATTTTGCAGAGGGGTGTTTATGATGGTCTGCTAGATGCATTCCTGAAAATAGTTAGAGAAGAGGGTGCTGGAGAACTTTACAGAGGCCTTACTCCCAGTCTGATTGGAGTAATTCCATATTCTGCCACCAATTACTTTGCCTATGACACCTTGAGGAAAGCATACAGAAAAATTTTCAAAAAAGAGAAGATTGGCAACATTGAAACCCTTTTGATAGGATCAGCAGCTGGAGCTATTTCAAGTAGTGCTACCTTTCCACTCGAAGTGGCTCGCAAACACATGCAAGTGGGAGCCCTCAGTGGAAGGCAAGTATACAAAAATGTGATTCATGCCCTTGCAAGCATTCTTGAGCAAGAAGGGATCCAAGGACTGTATAAAGGGTTGGGACCTAGCTGCATGAAGTTGGTGCCAGCTGCAGGAATTTCATTCATGTGCTATGAAGCATGCAAGAGGATACTGGTAGAGGATGATGATGAGGAGTAGGATGAGGTAGAATAGTATTGGAGCTAAGAGGAAGAACTGCAATACTGCATTCTTCATTTTTGCATATTTGGTTAAATTATTTTGGATTTCTTTTTTGTTACTGGAATTTTTTTTATCCCATTGGAACTTTTGATAAGCAATTGGAAATGGAATAATGATTTTTTGGTTCTTCTTGATCTCTTGCCTATTGGCACTTACTAATCTTCCGTGGCTTTCTCGTGGTTTAACTGTCCATTTTAGGTGAAAACAGGCCATTATATATAAACGTGCTCATCTCTTAACTTCTATCAAGGCTAATTCACTTTTCTTAACTTCCAGGTTCCTATTATACAATTGGTTTTTTATGTATCGTAATTATGTGATTTTTGGTCTCTAATGGTCTTTGTTAAAATTTTAATAGATTTTATTGATGTAATATTGGATGATGCAATGTTGATGACATGGCAGCTGACATGTTTCCTGACAATATTAATGTGATTTAATTACACTTCGTCTTTGAGGTATTGCAATTGTGATGAACCATAAGTGCAATTAAGCTATGTCAGTATATGTGTCGAACATGTTAGTTGCCACTGCCACATGACCATTTAGTGTCATGTCAATAAATATGTTAAATGGAATATTGATGAGAGATCAAAATCACATAATTATAATACTTGAATGATCAAAAATACAATTAAGTCAAATTTTACATATTTAAATTCTTAAGTTATCCTTTAAGCAGCACATTACCTACGTTATTTTGCTCATATCTATGTGAAATTTATAACAATTTCAAACCTGACACTTAAAACGATCAAAGTTTTTAATGTTGTTTTAATTTACTAATTCCAAATTGATTCAATTCATTTTCAATCCTATTCATCATGTCTAGAAAAATTAGTAAGTAAAAAAAATGAAATTAGTTGGAGACTCAATTCAAAAATTAGTTTGAACTACCAAGCACGTAGATCAATGATGCAAGATTGTGTAGAAGACCACAAGTAAAATGAGGATGCTTGCTACTTAGTTCTTCAAGAGGGATTGAAGACTTTACTTAGATTAGCTTAATTTTGATGATTCCTTCTCTTTTGTCCCCTTTCTTAGTAGTGGTCTCTTTATATTTGTTTCTTTCATTCATATCCATTTGTAATATTGTAGAACATTGAGAGATATTGGGTGACCATTAAGGGTAGTCTTTTACTTAGTTTTTGATATGTTGCATGTATGAGTGCATGAATACTTAGTATGTGGTATCCCCTAGCCATAAAACCTTTTTGGAAGCCCAAAAATATGATAACTTTCATTTAATGAGGCAAGTATTCAAATACCTCAAAGAAGTATTTGAATACTTAGTTAACAAAATCCATTTTTGTCATTTCTGACACAAGTATTTGGATACTTGTTGGAGTATTCAAATATCCCAAAAAGTATTCAAATACTTCTTGCTCGGACACAAAAATATAAATTTGTTTTATGGCTTTGAAAATGAGCATGAAAATCATTTTATAAGATTTTGAAAATTGGGAAAATCACAGACTTAGCAAATTCTGTCTGGTCTCTATTGTTTTCTTCAAGTTTGATTGGATTTGCTCATTACTGTGAGTGGGTTGTTGATCTTGTGAACAAGGCTTGCAAGATTGAAAGTCATAAAGAGGAATTCAAGCATACTTGGGTGAGGCTAACCCTTGAAATTGTAGATTAGGGTTTTGGGTGAGGAATCCCAATTTGTACAAGTGAGGTATCTTGTGTACAAATGTTGATTAGAGGAATCTCAATCTTAGGATTGAGAAACTGGATGTAGTTCTTTGCAAAAAGAGTGAACCAATATAAAAATTCCTTTGTGCACTCTTCTAAACTCTTTCTCTTTACTTTTCTTAATTGAATATTGTGTAATTGACCTTGATGAAGAATGGGTAATTGAAATTGAATTTGACCTAATTGTTATCTTTTTGTAATTGTTGTATATTGATTAGTGCAATATTCTTCCTTGTATCATATTAGGTTCATAATTGCATTTTGCATTATTGCATTAGTTGTCATATCCATGAAAAATCACCTCAATTGAAAAAGGAATTTTTGTGAAAAATCATTTTCTTTCATCTTTTATTTTAATGATTTTTGTAGAAGAAAAATGTCCAACTGTTAGTATTCTCTATAATTTAAAAGTAAACTGAATTACACATGAATATTAATAAACAAAGAAAAGATAAAGTTATGTACTCAAATAGATGGCATAATTTTTTTTTTTTTGGATGAACCCAAGATATCCCTTTGCTAGGAGCCAAGGACTAACCCCTTGAGATTAATATGACTCCTCATCTATTTCTAAGGTATGACTCCTCAACTATTTCTTAGCATAACATGTTGAATTTAAGTCCTAACTAAGACGAAGAACAATATTCTGCTTCTCATGCAAGTGTGAAACTGGGCAAAAATATGATGGAGTCATGAAAGAACATTAGTTAGGCCATCTTCATTCTAGCAATTTATTTATTATTTTTTGGGTTCATAAATGGAACTCACATCTTCAACTTAACAACTCTAAAAACTTTATTAAATGAATCCCACAAATAATCTCAGTCCCTTACATTTTATTAACATTAATTACTACTCATTTGTTTAGCACCTGGTGGTTGATAAGGTTTTATTAAGAACCAACCCTAAAATCTGGTAGGGAAAAGTTTTTTCATGCTCGGGAATCATGAATCCTATGAATCATAAATCCTAGGAATCATGATTGCTTTTTTTTTTTGACTGAAAGGAATCATGATTGCTAAGAATCATGAATCCTAGGAATCATGATTGCCAGGAATCATGAATCCTAGGAATCATGATTCTCGGAAATAAATAAAATCTGTTTGGTTGGTCATAAATATTATTGGGAATATTTATATAAGTTACCTGAGAATCAAAGAGTTATGTGGTATTTTTACCAGTTACTTTAATTATTTACCACATTAAATAATCTAATAAGAGTAACACGTGATATTTTTACTGCCGTAAAAAAAATTAACTCGGGAAAATTAGATTCGGCCTCCCATGAGAAAGTTTTTGTGGGAAATCTATCTAAAAACATTTTTGGGAAACATTCTTTTCCAGGACTGTTATTTTTTTTTAAAATGAATAACAAACAAGATTCCCAATCTAAGATTTCCAAAAAATAAAAAACGCCTCTCGTACCAAACGTCCTGTAAAGAGAGTTCTTATTAAGCACGATTCTTAATTAACTAGAAAAGAGAAAATAGGCACCTCCCGTTAGTGATGGCCTTATGAGTTCTCAATTATGTTGTGGAAGATAATGATGGGGAAAAGGAGAATTCAAAGGGGTTGAATTGATGGAAGTGATAAATTCAAATGCTGATTTGCAATAGACAATGTCCTTATTTCAACCTTCAGGACAAGGCTACTTTTGTATTGGGAGGCATTAATAGGCTAAAATCTTATTTAGGTCTGCTTTAGGTAGTTATAATTTTGTATTAGGAAGTTGTTTTTATATAATAGTAATTTTGGATTAGGCAGATATAGGTTATATATAACAATTATAGCTGGGATGGAACTAGGTAGAGCAAAATAAGGGCAGTCACCCCTTAAAAGAACAAAACCTTAATATTTACAGTTGAAAAAAAGCATTTGCCCCCGCAACAGAAGCATTTTACCTTTAATATAGTATGACTAGTGCGTGCTCCCATGCGATGCATAGGGCAAATTATTAATAGAAAAGTAATATTTTTTATTTCAAAAAATTAATTTAAAACTTGAAAAGAATGAAAAGAAATATATATATATATATATATATATATATATATATATATATATAAATTAATATGACATGATAATATAAATCTATTTTAACTTGTCATAGTCAAGCAACTTTTAAGTTATCATTTCATCGAGAAATTTGACAAAATTCTTAAGTTGAACATGTTCAAGAGATTGCCCTTGTTTATTATCATCGCAAAAGGAAGAGCAATTAAAAATTATTTATGCTAAAATTTAAAAGGAATTCTAATATCAGAATGTCTCAATAGTAACCTTAGAATAAACTCTTAAATATTTTAAAAATATTTAAATATTTTCAGTCAAAATACAAATTTATAATCAACTTATTAGATATAAAATACTTAACTGTAAATGAATTTTTTATAACCATTTTTAATTTTAAAACGAAGTAAATAATTAACTGTAATTATAAAAACAAAAAACCAATATATATAAAGTTTTTTTTTTGCTGACCATGGTATTGGTACAAATTATTCATCGCCGGAAATAATGACTAAACACCGTTTCACTAGAATTCAAATCCTGGACCACTTGGTCAAGGGACACAAGTCGCTACCACTTATGCCAACCAATGTTGGTCCAATATATATAAAGTTTCTATAATTATTGGTGCTTTGTCAATCATAATAATCAATTATTATGATTGAGAAAATAAAGGATAATTTAGCATCTTAAGATATGAAATCATCTTATGGTGAGTCAATATAAATATCTTATTAATTGGTGAGTCATATTAATTTTCTATTCTCTCATTAATATGACACACCCATTAAGTAGGTTTTTGAACCATTTGAAAAAAAAAAATTAATGAATTTTTAAACTATTTTCTTTAATTGTGTCTCTAAATTAAAAAGTGGGTCATTAAGGTTAGTTATTAATTACTTGAAAGACAAAATATTATTTATTTACGTCGGAAAAGAAAAATATGTTTGTAATAACACACATAATTTAGTATATTATTCATCAACTTCAATTTTTATCAATAATTAATAAAAATAATAATAATTTCTAAAAATTAAAATAATGAAAGCAATAATAAGGGTTAAATATGTTTTTGGTCCCTAGAAAAACTTGGTTTTAGTCCTGTACTTTCAAATCAATCATTTTAGTCCTCAAACTTTGAACAACATTTGCTTTTAGTCCCTCCATTCTAATAGTGTTAATACTGTTAACGGAAATACAGTTTCCGGCGACTATAAATCGCTACAAAATACACATTCCTCATATATTTAAACTCAACATCATTGGCGGCTAAAAATCGCCACAAATTATTAAAAAAAAAATTAATTTAAATGTGTAATCATAATGAAATAAATTAATAGCATTTTGATGAAAAAATAAATTTTGAAAAATATTATTTCAAATTAGATTTTATTTAGGACAATAATTAATTTGTCCCAAGGAAGGCAAGCTTAGGTGATTTAAATGAAAAACTAATCATGAATGTTGCAATGCCTTTATTACAAGGATTCTCTCGATCTCTATATGTATATATACCTAGTTAACTATTGAAACTTCAATGTGATGCGCGTCAAGGTTGGCTAAATAAGTTGTTAAACCAAAAAAAAAGAATCACTGGTTTTTTTTTTAGTTCAATATAACAAACATAAGAGTGTAGAGAAAGAAAGTAAAAAACAATAAGAAAAAAGAAGAAAATAAAATAAAAGTTATATAAGAACATAATAGAAAAAGAAAAAACCTTTGTGCATACCTAGTTCCACGTCTAATCCATAAAAAAATAAAGAAGCTAACGATTAAAATGCATAAGGTAATCCGTAACTGTTGAAACAGAAAGAAGAAAAAAAAAGAAAAAAAATAAAAAATGCAGAATAAAAACCAAGAAAAGGAAAGAAAAAATATAGGAGAAAAGAAGAAAAGAAAAAACCTTGATCCAATCGGTGGTAGCATGGAGGGAGAAATAATGAATATATAGGCGACAGAGGAGTGGAAGATGTTCACTTGGAAACAATTAGAGGTTTAAATGGAAATTCAAAATTCAAATGTGGATAGTAACTTGAAGTGGGTAGTGGGTAGTTCATAAAGGAAAGTAATAATATTTTCCAAAAAATTGTGGATTTTAGGTGCCTAAACCTATCATGTAATTATTTGGCAATTAATTTGATTATAGATTTTTTCGAAAACATGATACTATTTTGGCAACTAATTTTGATACCACATTATTATGGTTTTATACAATAAAAATCACATAATTATCTTTGACATTTTTACTAATTTCACGTTTCCTGATTGATTTTAAACCCAGATTGATTATCATTGAATATGCTACTTTTGGTGTAATATTTTTTTGCTGAATCAATCCACAATCATAATTAATATAGAATATAGAATAATAAAAATATATATTATTTTATCAAATATATACGTTTTATATGAATATTTCTAAAAAAAGTAGCATATTTATTCGCTTTAAATTTTATAGATGTATTTCAAATTTTAAATAAAATTTTACACTAAAAAAAGGCAAACTGATCATTATTTATAAATAAAAATTATATCGTGTATTCCAATTTATATATATTCCTTTTAAGTAATAAAGGATTAGAAGTTTTGGGGGGAAAATTATTGTTTGATATATATTCCTTTATTAAGAAATAAAGGATTCTTTCAATCAAACATTTATTTCCATTTTAATTTGTTTAAAGGTCCAGTTTTAATTCAAGCATGAATTATCCCTGTAGCATGAATTATTCCTGTAAATTTGAGGATCAAGCAATAATTATTCTCTTATAAATTTGAGGATGTATTTCAAAATTTCATTAATAATAACTTTACCAATTTAATACCATTTTAAAGGTAACGTTAATTTGAAATTAATATAGCATAATCTGTTGATCATTAATCCTCTAATCTTTAAAAAATAAATTTATGTGAAGTTGTTTTATGCATATGAAATTACTTGCTTGTTGTCCTTAGAAGTTTTGGGAGGAAAAATTGTTGCTTGATGTATATTCCTTTTAAGTAATAAAGGATTAAGCGTATGATATTTTATTTTTCATTAGACTAAATTTTATGTGCTAAATTTTTGCCTCCCGAAACAAATTTTCTAAATTCCGTCCCTAAATTATAGTGATATATAAGTTGTGTTACACACTTATAAAAAGGAATTACTGGCATTTCTGGTCTTTGTGGTTTTGAGTGAAAATTGTATCCACAAGGGATCAGGTTCGAATGTCACTAAGAGAGAGATTTAGACAAGAACCAATTCCCTACGTGATTTAGTCCCCAAGTTATTCAAAAGCTACAACTGATAAGATTTTGCAGATTAACCTCCATCCTAAGCATGCCTTGTCGTCATAACTATCAACTAGCACTACATTACCTTGTCCATAACATATACAACTTTATTCCTGCCAACACTCCTTCGATTCCTTTCACGTACCCCCCCCCCCCAGAGTGAACATCACTACCACCTGTGTATACCTTGCGCTGACACAGACATTGTAACGGGTCCAAATTCCATACATTCAAGGATGCATCAAAATCATTCCCAATATTACGCAGCCATTTCCATGCTCTGATCTTGACTCCATCAAAAACCAAGTCTGAATCACACTGTTGTTGACGAAATACAATTGCATTTCGGTGTAGCCATAAGCCCCAGATGACTACCATCCACACTGCCCACCACGCTAAGCCGGATTTGCTCCCTTTGATGTTTCCTATGTGTTGCCAAAAGTGGCCTTCACAATTTGCTGGCAAAACTCTTTCCTCCCCTCCACACACATAGAGCATCTTCTCCACACTTCCATTGCAAAAAGACATTCAAACATAATATGTGTAGCAGATTCTAGTACCAACCTGCAAAAGGGGCAATTTAAGCTCACTCCATGTGGGATGATGTTCCTGTTATTGAAGTTATCCAAGGTCTACACTCTATTATATGCCAATTTCCACACGAAGCCTTTGACTTTGGAGGGTACAGGAACTTTCCAGATCTTTTTAAAAAACTGGTTTTGCTCCACCTGTCCAGCACATAACAAGAAGTCGTATACTTGCCTTACTACATAACCATCCCCACTATGGTTATTCCATATCCACTCATCCACCCTGCCCTTTTTTGGTGTTTTCCCTCCGATATCTTTCCATAATTTTTGTAACAACTCCCCTTCCCAAGTAAACCACTCCCTCCTCCACCTAAGCTTCCATCTCCATTCTTCCCCTTCCCACTCACCCATATCCTCCACACAACATTGTTTTTGCTCCGAATTTCATAGTCGTCTTCTATGATCTCCTAGAGATCTACAACTTTAAGATAGACCGATATTTTAACAATCCAAACATGATAGTTTTCAATTTCACCTTAAAAAATGGGTAATGCAATGAAAACATTTTATTTTCATGTTTACAGGTCCCTCGAGAAAAAAGCTCTGGTGTCAATTTGTTATTATCCAAAAGCACAAAGCAAAAGGCAAACTAAGAAAATATAGGCAAACAAAGAAACTGACCTAGTGGTTTAGTGCAAGGTTTAACCAACATGTCGTCTGTGAGAGATTTTCAAAATTAATGAAAGGTTGTATTCTTTCATGAAGTTATGTGTCTATTCATATAAAGATGTAAATATGAATAGATACGACTCTTCTTCAAGAGACATGAGATGAGACTCTTTGTCAAGAGTCATGAGATGTGACTCTTCACCAAGGGTCATGAGATGTGACTCTTCACCAAGAGTCATGAGATGTGTCTCTTTGAAAGGTCAAATCTATTCACCAAAAGACATGAGATGGTCTATAAATAGAACCAATCTACATGCAGAAAAATATAACAACAAACATAGAAATCACCAGATTCTCTGTATCCAAATCATTTCCTTTCTTCCCTTGTGCGCAGAGAGAATTAAGGAAACTATTATTCTGTAAACTGCCATTGACGATACGCTTGTTTGTGGGTGTGCAAACCATATCAAGGGCTCCATTGTATCCTGAAGGGGATTCGCCAAGACACCCTATTGCATCCAATTTCTATAGAGGTTGGTGGGGGCGAATCGAACCTAAAGGTTAGTGTTTACACACGCCTTGGAGATTTGCGCCTTCTCTCTTCTTTGTTGCAGAACCATCAAGACAACCAACAATCTTTAGGTTCGATTTCATTCTAACAACAATGGCTGCAACTTTGAAAGAGCTGACTTCTGATTTTGTCAAACTTGAGAAATTTGATGGAGGAAACTTCATTCGTTGGCAAAAGAAAATGCACTTCCTTCTTACTACTTTGAAGGTGGTGTATGTCTTGAACACTCCAAGACCACCAGATAGGGAAGATGAGACCATGGCTGAAACCCGTGAGAAAAACAAGTGGGATAATGATGATTACATCTGTATGGGACACATTCTAAATGGGATGAGCGACACTTTGTTCGATATGTATCAGAATTCTGGATCTGCTAAGGAACTTTGGGAAAAACTTGAAGCAAGATACATGATGGAGGACGCAACAAGTAAGAAATTTCTTGTTAGTCGTTTTAATAATTATAAGATGATTGATAGTAGGCCTGTCATGGAACAAATGCATGAAATTGAACGTATTTTGAATAACTACAAACAACACAATATGCATATGGATGAAAGAATCATTGTCTCCTCAATCATTGACAAACTTCCTCCCTCATGGAAAGACTTTAAAAGAAGTCTAAAACATCGTAAAGATGATATTTCTCTTGAACAATTGGGCAATCACCTTCGTTTAGAAGAAGAGTATCGTAAACAAGATGATACTATGGATCTATCTGTTCAAGAAAAAGTGCATCTAACGGAGGAAGGGACATCGGGTAAGTCCTTTAAGAAAAGGAATCGAGATTTTGGAAAATCTCATGAGAACAACAGTGGAAATGGAAATGGTAACAAGCAAAGAAAAAGGAAAGGAAGTTTTTATCATTATGGCAAACCAGGACACTTCAAAAATGAATGTAGGTTCCTGAAGAAGAAAAACAAAGAGAAGGAATCTAGAGCAACAAAAGACAACCTTGTTGCAGTCATTTCCGAAATCAACATGATTGAAGATGTTGGTTCATGGTGGATTGACTCCGGAGCAACCCACCATGTGTGTAAGAACAAAGATCTCTTCAAAACAATTAAGGAAGAAGATGAAACTGTTCTATATATGGGAAATGCTTCAACTGTCCAAGTCAAAGGCAAAAGGACGGTGAAACTAGAATTCACTTCAGGAAAAATATTAACTCTCACTGATGTATACTATGTACCTGATGTTAGAAAGAATTTAGTTTCTGTACCATTACTTAACAAGTATGGGTTCAAGTCTGTATTTGAGGGAAATAAGTTTATCCTCTCAAAAGGGGGAATGTTTGTAGGGAAGGGATACCTTTGTGAGAATATGTTCAAACTAAATGTGATTAATAATAATAAGTCTATTTCTACTTATATTGTTGAGTCTTGTGAATTATGGCATATTCGTTTGGGACATGTTAATTTTAAGAAAATAGAATATATGATGAATTCATTTTTTATTCCTAAAATAAATAGAATTTCAAATGAATGCACAACTTGTATGTTAACTAAAATTACTAGACTCCCTTTTAAAAGAGTTGAAAGAAGTTCTAAAGTATTAGATTTAATTCATTCAGATGTTTGTGATTTGCATGGTTAGCCTACCATAGGCGGTAAAAGATACTTTGTGACTTTCATAGATGATTGTACTAGATATTGTTATGTATATTTAATGCATTCAAAGGATGAAGTTTTAGATAAATTTAAGATATTTAAGTCACAAGAAGAACTTCAACATGAAACTTTTATCAAATGCCTTAGGAGTGATAGAGGAGGAGAGTTCTATAATCCTAGTTTCTTTGAGTCTACTAGTATAATTCATCAAACAACTGCACCTTATTCCCCACAACAAAATGGTATAGCTGAAAGGAAAAATAGGGTATTAGAAGAAATGGTAAATGTCATGTTATCCTATTCTGGTGTAGCAAAAGGATATTGGGGAGAAGCAATGTTGACAGCATGTCACATATTAAATAGAGTTCCAAACAAAAGGAACAAGATAACCCCATATGAACTTTGGAAAAATAAAAAGCCTAATCTCAACTACTTGAAAGTGTGGGGTTGTAGAGCAATAGTAAAGGTTCCTGAACCAAAAAGAAAGAAATTAGGTGAAAGAGGAATTGAATGTGTATTTCTAGGCTATGCTGAAAATAGCAAAGCTTATAGATTCATGATTATAGAATCTAATGACTCATATGTTGTAAATACAGTAATTGAGTCTAAAGATGCAATTTTCAAGATGAAAGATTTAACTCAATGCCAAGGCCCAAGGATAATGTTCATACTAATGCACATGATCCAGAAAATAATGTATCTAATAAAGATGCATTGGAAAAGTTAGAACCTAGAAGAAGTAAGAGGGCTAGGAAAGAGAAAACTTATGGACCAGACTTTTTCATGTTTCTTGTTGAAGGAACAAAAGAGTCCATAGATAGTTATGGACCAATTTGCTATAATACTGAAAGTGATCCAGAAACATTTGAAGAGGCAACAAAGTCTCAAGATGCTGCTTTCTGGAAAGAAGCTATACAAGAGGAAATGGATTCTATAATGGGGAATAAAACATGGAAACTAGTAGACCTCCCACCAGGTTCCAAACCAATAGGATGTAAATGGATTTTCAAAAGGAAAATGAAGGTAGATGGAACTATTGATAAGTTTAAGGCAAGATTAGTAGCTAAAGGGTTTACACAAAAAGAAGGTATTGACTATTTTGATACATATGCACCTGTAGCAAGGATAACTTTCATTAGAATGCTTTTGGCACTAGCTTCCATCTACAAGTTTATCATTCATCAAATGGATGTAAAAACTGCATTTCTAAATGGAGAATTAGATGAAGAGGTGTATATGACACAACCAGAAGGGTTTGTGGTAAAAGGTCAAGAGGAAAAAGTGTGTAAATTGAAAAAGTCTTTGTATGGGCTAAAGCAAGCTCCTAAACAATGGCATCAAAAGTTTGATCAAGTTATGCTAGCTAATGGATTTAAATTAAATGAATCTGACAAATGTGTGTATAGTAAACTCTATAATGGGAAAGGTGTCATGATTTGCTTATATGTAGATGATATGTTGATTTTTGGTACTGATATAAATGAAGTGGAAAACACTAAGAGCTTTTTGTCTAGAAATTTTGACATGAAAGATTTAGGAGTAGCAGAAGTGATTCTAGGAATTAGAATAACTAGAGATGGTAATAACATAGGTTTATCTCAATCACATTATATAGAGAAAGTTTTAAAGAAATTTGGTTACTTTGATTGTCAATCTATTTCTACTCCTTTCAACCAAAACATTGGTTTAGTACCAAATAAAGGAAATCCAGTGGCACAACTTGAGTATTCAAAAGTAATTGGGTGTTTGATGTATGCAATGACATGTACTCGACCAGACATAGCATATGTTGTGGGAAGATTGAGTAGGTATACTTGTAACCCAAGTAAATACCATTGGCATGCTGTTCAAAGAGTATTGAAATACTTGAAAGGGACGATGAACTATAGTTTGAACTATAATGGGTATCCTTTAGTGTTAGAAGGTTATACAGATGTCAGTTGGGTAACTCATACAGAAGACCACTCCTCAACTAGTGGGTGGATCTTCACTCTTGGTGGAGGTGCTATATCTTGGGATTCCAAGAAACAAACTTGCATTGCTGACTCCACCATGGCTGCAGAATTCATAGCATTGGCTGCAGGTAGCAAAGAGGCGGAATGGCTAAGAAATTTGTTGTATGAGATGCCAATTTGGCCAAAGCCAATGGCACCAATATCCATACATTGTGACAGTCAATCGACACTATCAAAGGCATATAGTCAAGTATATAATGGAAAGTCTAGACACATTGGACTTAGACATAGCTATGTGAAAGATCTAATTTCAAATGGAGTAATATCCATAATATTTATAAGAACTGAAAGAAATCTTGCAGATCCTTTGACGAAAGGATTGACAAGGGATATGGTGTATAAAACATCATTAGGGATGGGACTCAAGCCCATATCTAATTAATCACCAATAATGGAAACCCAACTCACACTTGAGTAGCATCCAGTCTTGAGTTCAATGGTGAAAGTACATTATTAGAGTGATTGCAAGTACTTAACAATAATAGATACATCCCAAAGGTTTTAAAAGTACTTGGACCATAAAGTATATAAAAGGGGAAGGTTGAACATTTATTCTTAATGGACTTATAGCATGTATGTGCTGGAGTGTTTATTTATGGGGCACTTCTAATAAAGTCTACCTATATGGAAGTGAAGTGTGGCTGCTACTTGGAGTTAAGGGCTTGACTCTTAAAGCTCTCATGAAAAGGATACATGACACAAGGCCTTATCAAATGTGTCACTTTAACAATTCGTTCAATGGTACTGAGATTGCATGTGTAAGTTATGCACGCTTGTTCTAATGATTATTTGGTTCAAAGCTTGTCTACCACAATATTCGGGATGAGTGAAACCCATAACTTACTAAGTAAAGGTTCAAATCGCGAGATACCTTTATCTGAAACCATGTGATTTCCGGAATAATTGGATTTGGATATATTTTGAAAATGGTGGGGGATTGTGAGAGATTTTCAAAATTAATGAAAGGTTGTTTTCTTTCATGAAGTTATGTGTCTATTCATATAAGGTGTAAATATGAATAGATACGACTCTTCTTCAAGAGACATGAGATGAGACTCTTTGTCAAGAGTCATGAGATGTGACTCTTCACCAAGAGTCATGAGATGTGTCTCTTTGAAAGGTCAAATCTCTTCACCAAAAGACATGAGATGGTCTATAAATAGAACCAATCTACATGCAGAAAAATATAACAACAAACATAGAAATCACCAGATTCTCTGTATCCAAATCATTTCCTTTCTTCCCTTGTGCGCAGAGAGAATTAAGGAAACTATTATTCTGTAAACTACCATTGACGATACGCTTGTTTGTGGGTGTGCAAACCATATCAAGGGCTCCATTGTATCCTGAAGGGGATTCGCCAAGACACCCTATTGCATCCAATTTCTATAGAGGTTGGTGGGGGCGAATCGAACCTAAAGGTTAGTGTTTACACACGCCTTGGAGATTTGCGCCTTCTCTCTTCTTTGTTGCAGAACCATCAAGATAACCAACATCGTCTGGGCTTGAATTTCTCAAACAAGGTCTCGGGTTTGAGTCTTATAGATAGAAAAATCACTGTTAGGAGGAGAGACCTCATTATAGGTAGCTAGCTAGGTTCTTTAACAGAAATTAATCATTAGCAAAGCCGGTAGATAGTTCATGATGACCCAAAAAAACAAAGAAAATATATGAATGACAAAGAAACATAAGACTGAAATTTATAACTGGAAGCACACTCATTAATTACAAGGTGCTCTTTATATAGAGCTAAAGCATAACTGAACAATGAAAAAGAAATTCCACAACTTAATGCTCTTAAAAACAAAACATGACACAAAACATCACAATAACATCTCTTAAAAGACTTGGTCTACTGACAAATTATTCATTATTCAACAACTGAAACACTGAGGCATTTTTCAACAAAGACGTGTCATCAACGATAGGGACTTTTTGTTCCTGGCTCTGAATCCTACTCAGTCTTCTTTGCCTGCACTGCTTACTTCCCTACTCTCTGCACCAGTTCCCTGAAAAAAAACGTGAACAACTTTTCAGTTAATCTTCTAATAGAAAATTTTAGATAATGGTAATCTACTAATTCTCAAAGTTTTCACTATCAGTAGAAACACGGGATGGTGCAGTTTTTTTTATATTAATGTAAATATCATGAACCAGTTGGTTCCCCATTTCAGATCTCAATGCTACATGGCAATTTGTTGCAACTAAATTTCCCTTGTTAGAAAGGAAGTTCTTAATATTCTTGTCACGGACTTTAAATGCATTACAAAATGTCAAAATCTTCAGTTCTACTAAAATCAATCAAGATACAAAGTTTGTTTTAGTAGTAAATGGGTAATAATAAATTCAAAGGTTATATAGCTTGTTCTTGTATAGTTTATCTTACCAGGAAAGGACTATAAGTGACAGGTATCACGTATAGATCATCTTTTCTTGCAACAGTCACTCCAAATTTCTCAGTCATGTCCAAGTCCTCATTTTTCATTCCATTTGGAAGCTTCCAATCAAAGTGATACAACAAAAATGCAAGTGCCAGCTCAACATCTACCAAACCAAAGGTGCTGCCTGGACATATTCTTCTTCCAGCACCAATTGGAATGTACTCAAAATTACTCCCTTTGAAGTCAATAGAACTATCAATGAATCTCTCTGGATAAAACCTCTCTGGTTCAGTCCAGTAGTTTGGATCTCTTCCAATTGCCCAAACATTGATAAATACCTTGGTTTTGACTGGTATATGATACCCATGAATCTCACATGTCTCTCCACATTCTCTTGGAAGTAAAAGAGGAGCTGGTGGGTGTAACCTTAGGGTCTCTTTGACAACTGATTTCAAATATTTGAGTTCATTGATGCAAATTTCATCAACCCTTCCTTTCATATTGAATATCTCTCTCACCTCAATTTGTACTTTCTTCATTACTCTTGGATCCCTTACTATCTCTGCGATTGCCCAATTTAAGGCAGTTGCTACTGCATCAATTCCGCCAGCAATGATGTCCTGCAAGGATATGCAAAGAGAGTAAGTTATGGATTTGATTTTTCTGAAGTGAGGAGTATACTGTAGAGTATAAAGTGCAATTACAACTTATAACTGCTGATTGGAAGATCAGTTGTTTAGATTGTGAAAAATTACATACTCACGTATAACAAACTATGAAGTTGTTAAAGATATCTCAACAATTGATTTTATCATTATTAGGTATAAACTTAGAATTAACTAAGCACTAATCCTCTAAAATGCACCATTCACTTTCATGGAGTCGAATTCAAAAGGTCTATGCAGAAGGCATCCAATAATACAACACGGAAATTGCTACACAGTAGATAACTTTGAAGAGCTCATGTGTGATATATTCTGGTGTAAGTATTAAACATTTGTCTAAGATCTGTTAAGCATTTATAGGAGAAGAAACTAAAAAGATAAAATATATTAAGCTTCTCCATAAGCTATAATCAACTTATGTACCTTAGCTTTTAGAGAAGTTAAACAAAAAGAGCTTTTATAAAAGTTTAGTGCATAAGTTGATTTTAGTTTTATGAGAAAAGTTCAACTAATTTTACCTTATGCTTATAAAGAAATTTATTCTAACATGACCTACGTTCTATAGAAATGATTGAGATTATGTTCATAAAAGAAAGGATTAACAAGATGTGGTTATTATCCTTACCGAGATAACTGCCTTGATATTGTTAATAGTTAAGCAAAAGCCCTGGTTACTATCGTTACCCTCCTCGAATTTTAGGAGAACATCTAACAGATCTTCCTCTGCTTCGCCGTTGACTTCTTTGGCTTTTGACTTTGCCTCTTTGTGATCATTGATGATGTCTCCCAGTATCCGATCAATTTGTCGATGCAGCTTCTCAAGCTTAGGCCTCAAACCAGTAACATGTTGAAGCCATTTAGCAGAAGGAAACAAATCTCCTATGTTAAAACCTGATGCAACTAGTACACCTTCTTTTACCACTGATATGAATTCTTCTTGGTATTTGCACTTCTTGCCAAACGCAGCTCTTGAAATGATATTATACAATGATGAGTGCACCGCTTCAGAGAGGTTGATGGAAGACCCTTCATGTGATCCAACCATTTTAACGAGATTGGTGAACTCTTCTTCTCTAATTGGCTGGAATGAGTTGACACGTTTTTGGGAGAGAAGCTCCATGGCGCATATTTTTCGTACCTGTCTCCAATAATTTCCATAAGGTGAAAAAGCAATAGTTGTGTGTTCATAGGACGTTATTTCTGAAGCTAGAAAGTTAGGCCTTGATGCAAAGATGACATCATGGGTTTTCAGTATCTCCTCAGCATACTCTGGTGAGGAAACAATGATTGTGAAGATCTCCCCAAGTTGGAGATGCATCAAGGGTCCATATATTTTGGCCAAGTCTCTTAATTTTCGGTGTGGTGTAGACGTAACAAGTTGGTGTATATTTCCTATAATAGGCAGTTTCCATGGTCCTGGGGGTATGTTTAAAGATGGCTCAGTTTTCTTGAGTTTTCTCCGTAGTTTCAGCACCACAATCATGAAGAGGAAAAAGGGCAAGATAACTGGTAATGAATTAAGTAGATGAGAATCCATGGTGACAAAAGTGACCAGTAAGATGTTCTAAAACTCCCGATATATAAAGATGATTAATTAATGCTGAACATGGAGGGAGAATCCGAGACTTTAGATTTTGGTTGCTGTTTGTTATTCCCAACCTTTTTATCAATGTTTTTAAAATTAAAATGATGATTGAATCGGTGAAAATATTAGTTCAAGATTTACGTTGAACTGGTATTAATTAAATAATATTTTTTATAGAAAATAATGTAATTACACCATAATGTTGCATCATAATAATATATAAAATATAAATTATTATTATGTTTTTTTTGTGAAGTTCTTTTTTGTGTGCGAAGAATTATTGTTATTATGGTTTAAAAACATTAGAAATCATTTTAATTTATTAATTATTATAGAAAGCAAACACGTGAAATCACTGCAGCAAGTAACCATACGTGCTTGGTTGCACGGTTGCACCACTCATATATATATATATAATAGCATGGTACCCGTGTTATTGCACGGGGTCATACTGGTTTTTATATATATTTTAAAATTATTTATATATATAGTTTCAAAGGAATATTATTACATTATTATACATGTTTTGAAATAATTTGTTAACTTAACATGATCCTATATATAATAAAAAAAATAGAATAGTGTTAATATAAGATATTGGGTAGTGTTAATGTTAAAGACTGGAGTGAAAAAAATTAAAAGATTTTCAAGATAAAATACATGTTCAAGATAAATATTAATTTCTCTTTAGACATATTTAACAGGAAAAATACAATTAGATTTCAATGTAAGCAAATTCTGATTCACCTATAATAGTCTTCGTGTGTGTGTGTGTGTATAGATGAAATCACTCTCAAAATTAGTTGTGCATATTTTTATATCATTTTTCATTAAGTTTTACTTCAACCTTTTTAAGTAAATTAGGAGTGAAAAGTGTGTTTAACCCGTAGAATCAATATGCTAGAAATGGTGGGATAGACTAAACCCAACAATTCTCCTTGCCAACTTGCAAGTTGAAGGCCAATAATGTTTTTGCAATGAATGAAGCAATTAAAAACTATTTTATTTAGACTAAATGTCCCTTTTGGTTCTTTATCTTTTTTTCTTTTGTTTAATTTGATACCTCGTCTTTTAAAAAATTCACTTTAGTCCTTTTATCTTATTTAAAAGGTTCAAAATGGTTCTTACCATCATAAGAGTGTGACATCCGTTAATGGAGAAAACGGAATTAGATGATGTGGGTTCAACATGATCCTTCAACTATTTAATTAGGTTCAAATTGATCTTTAACTTTTAAAATTGGTTCAAAATGGTTCTTCAACTTTTTAAATATATTCAACTTAGTCCTTCAAATAACACTCAATATTTAAATAGTTGAAGAACCCATTCACCAAAATAAATAAAAAATAGTTGAAGAACCATTTTGAATATATTTTAAAAGTTGAAGGACCAATCTAAACCTAATTAAAGTTGTAGATATTTTTTTTTTAAATGATAAACAATAGATGTGTTTGAATTTAAAAAATTCTTAAAATAAAGAAATTTTAATAAAATATATATTAAATGTTTTTATTATATTATTTGCCAAATGGTTTCTAATTGTAATAGAAGCGGACTACTTTATATGAAATTTACATTAGGAATTATTAGTCTGAAAATGGCTTCACTTGACTATTATCCCTAACTTAAGAATTAGTTTCTTAATTATGTCTATAAGGATACCTTATAAAATATGAAAAAATATTATCTTGAAAATTTTCTCCTTTGATATGTAAATATGAAAATATTGTCCAGGAGTATTTATTCTATGAATGAAGAGTTTAGAGAACATTTTATTTATGATATTATTGAAGAAATAATTTAAAATTATTTTCCAATAAATATATATTTAATAACTTATATTTAAATATATTTATTATGCATTTATGTAATTTTTTTTCAAAACTGTCATATAAATATTAATCAATAAAATTATTTTATATTAAATTACTAAAAATATAGTCAAAATATTATTTTTGTGATAAATATATTAGCTAATTAGCAGGATTTTTATTTATGAATTTTTTTGAAAAAATGGTGGTATTTAAATTCACAATACATGTGTATTTAAATAAGATATTATTCACTGAATATAAATAATAATATATTTCACTCACTACATGCATGTTAGTATATTAAATATTTCAAACAAAATTTACGTATTGCATAAGTAATGTTTTTTTTAGTTTTATTATTATATATGCGTTTATAAATTATAAGTATAGATTAATGTGCATATAAAGGCAATATTATAAAATATTATTCTGTAGTATAAATGACCAGCACTGACGCATTATATATAATTGCTTAGTAGGTTAAAAAAAACTATCATGAAACTGATATGTTAGCACATAGTAGTAAATAGATATGGAATATAAGAATATTAGTAACAGTTGTTATTAATTTATATAAAAAATATAATATTAATAACAGTTGTTGGAATATAAGAATATAAAAATTAGGCTGAAAGGGGTTTAAGCTCTGTGTGCGAAGGTTTTTTTTTATCATTGGGAATTAAAAAACACAGAAAACGGACTACAGTCTCTTGATCCCGAGAGCATCAGCTAATAATAAGAGCAAATTACAGTACTAACACTTCCTGAGGTTTCGTGTAATTACACATGCACCTCCTATTTTTTTAACCATTATTTTGGCACCTCCTGTAGGAGGTATTAGTGTAACGTTTGAGAGGATACCACTGTAATGTTTACAAACATATCAAGGGGTGTTAGTGTAATATTTTTAAACTTAAAGATGTGCTAGTGTAGGAAAATAAAAAAGAATAAAATTAAGTATAATTACATAAAATCTCAAGAATGTTGCTATAATTTACTCAATAATAAATGTCTGCGGAGGTTATAAATGTCATCATACTGTTACACAAATAGTAGAAAGTGTTTTGTTACCATGGATTGACACCTGTTAAATATAAAAGCCTGAAATATTATATATATATATGTATATATATACATATATATATATATATATATATATATGACATGTAAAATTGCACCTAAAAACTAAAGGCAAATGCTAATCAGTGTCTCTAAGGACACTGGTTAAGAAACTAAAAGGAGAAAGGATTTTATTGGGAGACAAAAAATTTCGCTGTCCATAATTTTTTTTGCGCTCTCTTATAAATTTCACAATAAATATTTTTTCTTTTTAATTCTTTAACCAGTGTTCTTAAGACACTGGTTAGCAAGACCAAAAACTAAAATCAAATAAAAAAGTAATAAGATGCAGCATGATTTGATGAAACGTCTTTGCCTTGGGAATTGAGATACAACCATAGTTGTGAAACTCGGCTCGGACCGGCCGGTCGAACCGGTCCGACCGGGAATCGGACACTCTACCGGACCGAGCTGCACTTCAGACCGGACGTGCACTTGACCCGTTCGTGACGTCATCGAACCGGCTTCAAACCGGGTTAAACCGGTGAAATTCGGTCCGGGCGGACCGGGCCCAATTAGTTGCTGCAGCGCTAGGCCCAATTAGTTGCTGCAGCGCCAGGCCCAACGTGGGTTGTGACTGGTTCCTGCTCTGCAGCGCGTGGCCCAATGTGCATGACTGGTTCCTGTGCAGTGCGCGTGGCCCAATGCTTGTTGTTGCTGTTTCCTTTGTTTTAACAAAAAAGAAAGGAAGTTTGGCGCATTACAGGATCGAACCTGTGACCTCAGGGTCAGCCACACTATCATTAACCACTGAGCTGTTATCTTTAATTGGTATATATAAGTGCAAAAACTAATATATATATATATATATATATATTTTAACATATACCGGGTCAACCGGTTTAATAAGCGACCCACCGGTTCGACCACTGACCCATCAATCCAGTGTCTCGACCGGGTCGATGACCGGTCCGGTTTTCACAACACTGGATACAACTGTAACTCACTAAACATTTCCTCTCTCTATGTAATAAATTTTTATATTTTTATATGCGTTTCATTTTTTCTTATCCTTTAACAAACTTTCTTCTTCGTTCTCACAGGTTTCTATCTCTGTCACTCTTTCTCCAAGTGCAGAAACGAGAGATGTAAATTAGTGTTGCTGTGGAAGGAAGAACTTGGATCGACGAAGGCTTCAATTTAAACTAGAGCTTCAGAGTTGAGATCTCAGTTGTAGGCCACCAAACAGCCAACATAGTAATGTTGAAAGTGCGTCGGAGGAGAAGCAAACGACCTCGTGTGTTGGGATTGCAAGCATTCTTTTAGAACCACTGAAAACTAACCATAAACCACCGGTTTTAGACCGATTTAATGGTTTTCTAGCCAGTTTTTCCACGTCCGGTTTTAAGGGTCTATCGGGCCGGATAATAGACCGGTTTTTGACGGTTGAATCGGCCAGTGTGATTTGGTTCCGACAACCATGCGTTTTATACTATATAAATTAGGACAAAACTTAGATACAGTATCATAGATACTGTTGGTGTTATTCTCCAATCAGACTTGGAGTTTCACTTCAGTAATATACGAAACAAAGAAATCTATTAAATGTCATCGTATAATACTGCGATAAAATTTTAAATATGATTGGAGAACAATACCAAAGATTTTTCCTAAAAATTAATATTAATTTACAAATTAATTTACGCTTATGTGAATTTTTTAAATATGTATTTTTGTTTATCTTAGAAATATTTTTTTTATTAGATTAAAAATTATAAAAAAAAAGTTTAAAATGTTAAAAAGATTAAAATTAAAAAAAATGAAAAATTCAAAAAGACTTGTTCAAACTGGTTTGATGCATATATTTTTTACTAGTTTCACCGATTTTGGACCAATTTGATTGATTCTTGATCAGTTCTCACCAATTCTAAATTGTTTTGATTTTTTGTAGTTTTTGATTTGGTAAGTTCCTAGTTGGACAAGTTGAATCACTTGGTTCAGTTTGATTTTTCAAACAATGGTTATTTCTACTTTAAGGAAAAGATTTAAAAAAAAAAAAAAAACAAATAGGTAACGTGGAACAGATCAACTAGTGGGAGATTGCTTTAGCTTAATAAGTGGTTGAGTTTAAGTCCTAGATATGCAATTAGCTTTAAATACTCATAAAGAGAGCTTTTTCTTCCATGATAACATCAGTAGCTCAAGAAAAATTGCCTCTAGTAGAAGATTCTTATATTCTCAAACAAAAAAAGATTGCTAAAGATAAAAATTGAGGTGTAAGAAAAGATTAAAGTTTAATAAAATTTTATAGGTGTTGAGTTTGCCATATACAATTTTTATATTATTATGATTTTTAATATGTTTCTTAATTATTTTTAAATTTTATATAAGTATATATTAGTAAATATAAATATGTAAAAAAATATATAAAAATAAGGCTAAAATATAATTTTAGTACCTATAAAATGAACGAGTTTTAATTTTGGTCCTATTAAAAAAACTTTCTTTGATTCTCATTCCTCAAAAATCATAAATTGTTGTTTTTGGTATCTATCTATGTTAGCCATTGATTAAAGATTCAATTTTATAATAGCCGTTAGATCATTTTTTGTTTGTTTGTAACAATTGTATTTAATGAAAAAATAAATTACTCACATTAATGCTATTAAATATACAATTTTAATAATTAAAAATTAATTTTAATATTTTTATATTAAGTAATAACATGATATTTATTATACAATTTTAATAATTGAATATTAATTTTGATATTAAGTAGTAAATTTAAATATTATATTGTTACCTATGCATATTTTTTAAATTAGTTACTTTAAAGTATATTTAAAAATAAAAAATAAAAGTAATAGATAAATTATACACACACACACACACACACACACATATATATAAATAATAATAAATAGAGTTCTTTTAAATTCATATATAAAGATCAATTTTAACATTATAATTTTTTACTTTTATAAATTCAGACCTTAATAATAATAATAATAATAATAATTTGTTTTTTAAAAAAATTACATGTCTCATAGTTATCATAATTAATTCAAGTTAGAATATATATATATATATATATATATATATATATATATATATATATATATATATATATATTGTGTGGATTGATGGAATTAAAATAAAAGTTGATTTATTTTCTATTGTTAAGTAAAAATAAATAAATTAGCACAATTCTCAAATTTTTAGATATATCAAAATAATTACCTCAGTATAATATAATTCATTAATTTATAATATAATTAAATTTCTTAGATGCATTTTCCTAAGGGGGTGTTTGTTCACGGACTGAATTATATTCCTGAAACTGACATTCCTGGAAATACTATTGCTGGGAATATTATTCCCATCAATTATATTTGGTAACTACTTAACATTCCTTTGGATATTTTAAATTTTATTTCAATTAAAAAACAAAAAAATAAAACAATAAAGTAGAATAAAGAGAAAGTGGGAATTTATTTTAGAAAATAACTTCCATTCCCATAAGAATGTAAGATTCCCATCCTTTTACATGAAAATAGAAAAAGGAGAAACCATGTACAATGTAGATTCCTGGGAATAGATCATGTTTGGAAATATCTTTTTATAACTTGTATCAAACATGAGAATGATGCATTTCCAAGCTTACATTTCCGGGAATAAATTTATATGACTTTAAACAAACACACTCTAAAATAAATTCAATGAGTATTTTTAATTTAAATTTAAATTTGCTATAAATTTGTATATTAGATTACTAATTAATTTGAATTGAAAATTATAATATGAATTACCTCAGTATAATATAATTCATTAATTGATAATATAAATCATTAATTAACAATTTTTAGATATATGAGAATAATTACCTCAGTATAATATAATTCATTAATTCAATTGATATTAAATTTCTTAGATGCATTTTCCTAAAATAAATTCAATGATTATTTTTACTTTAAATTTGCTATATATTTCTATATTAGATTATTAATTAATTTGAATTGAATATATAATTATAATATAAATTAGCTGTTCAAATAATGATTGATTCCCTAATTAAATAGTCACCTTTATTATTATGTCTATAAAATTAAAAATAAATTAATAAAGTCAGTGACATTTTAGCGGAATTGATAATTTTATAATGATTGTATTTGTATAATGATTATATTTTTTTTAACAAGAAGTATAAGAAATTGATTATAATATTATATAGAATCAAAATATCATAAGTTTTAACGATTTAGTTGGTTGATTGAATCAAAATATATATTCACTATAATCACCTTAATTACTATAATTATATATTCTTATAAATTAAAAAATAAAATAAAAAATTAATGGCATTTTGGCAAAAAAAAAAAAAAATAAATGCAGTGTTGTCACGTGACATTTATTTATGTGATAAAACTTTCTTTTATAATATAGCTAAATAGTACCTGTGGGATGTATGGATAAATTTGAAGGGAGAAATTTTTTGGATTATATAAAAAAAAATTATATTAACAATTTTATTAATTTCTTATATTATTGAAAAATCTATAATAAATATTTTATTCTATTTACAATTATAATAGTATTTAATAATATATTATGAAAAATGATCGATCAATTTTTTCATTCCTCTTTTAGTTTTTTTTTTTAAAATAAATTTCAGTTAATAATATCATTTTTAGGTGATATGTATATCGTGTTTTTTAATTATTTTGATCAATCGCTAAAAAATAAAAATCAGAATTTAAATAATTTTGATATTAGTTGCAAATATTACAATTGCTATAATTAAAAAATAACAACAAATCACAATTTAAACAATTAAATTTTTTTGATATTAATTATAAATATTACAATTTCTATTGCTATAGGATTGTATGTTTAGGAGATGTGTATATAATGTTTCTTAATTATTTTAATCAATAACTAAAAAAAATCATAATTTATACATTCTGAAACACTTGTATATATTACAATTGCAATACAATTATATGGTTTTATTAATTGTAAATATCACAATTCTATTAGTATTTAGTAATAAATATTTTATTCACAAATATATTAATATTTACTAATAAATATTTTATTCTATTAGCATATAAATAGAATAAACCTAAATATTGTTTTCATAATTATATTAGCATTTAATAATAAATATTTTATTCTATTGACACATATTCAGTGGCAGATCTAGGACTCGAGGTCAACGGGGGCAATCTATTTAGAAAAATAAATCTAATAATAATTATCATATAAGAAGAGTGAGAAAATGAGTTCAAACACATAAACGTAGGAGGTGTAAATATAAAATTTTAACATAAATACTTATAATTTTATTAAAATAAAGGGATTCATTTATTTGTCCTCGCTTAAAAATAAGTCAGGAGGTTCAAATATACAAAATTAGAAGGTGCAAAATATAAATTTTAAGATAAATACATGTGATTTTATTAAAATAAGGGGGTGCATTTGCCCACCCTCAATTATATATAGGTCCGCCTATGCACATATTCATAAAGTAAAGCTGAGATTTATTATTTTTATTTTTTAATTCATTAAAAATATAATTATAGTAATTTAGATTATTACATTGAGTATATATTCTAATTTATTATTTATTATATATTATAAAAGAGGATTTTACTATATAGACAGATGTCACGTCGTAGTACTATATTAATTTTTTTCTCCCCAAAATTAAAGCCGAGATTTATTATTTATTTTCAATTCATAAAAAATAAAATTATAGTAATTAAATTATTAAATTTTATATAGATTTTAATTCTATATAATATGATACCGAATTTAATAAATATTATAAAATATTTTTTCTATTTACGGTAATCAATTATCAAGTGATCAATTTTTTCATTTTAATTATTTACAAATACATAATTATATTAATTAAGGTAATTATAATCATATATAATTTTCATGATTTGAATATTCAAACTTATATAACATAAAAGATTACCATATATTGCAACATATAATTCACGATTACCATATATTGCACATATAATTGAATATATAATATAAAATCAATCAAATATAAAATAATAATAATAATAATTTTAAAATTAAATAAAAATGACTTTAATTAAAATATTAAAATATATATTATGCAGGTTATGAAACATTCAAAATATAATTTTAAATTTTCTATTTAAATCTGGAAAGAAAATTAATAATATATTAAATAAAATATCTTACAAATATTAAGATTATGATTTTGCTAATCAATAATTAAATATTAATTAATTGATTATATTGATACTAAAATTAGAAATGTCACCAGAATGTGACATGTGGACAACCAATCCTAGTCAGCAACTGTGTTTTATATAATATAATATGGATAGATATATATATAGATAGATAGATAGATTGATATTGATAGATAGATAGATAGATAGATATAAATAAATAGATATAATTGATAATTTGTTGATTATGCATATTTTTTACATTGTACCGTTGGATTTCACATTTCCTTTTAATAACAATATTTATATTTATTTCTTGCTCAAAACATAATTCTAGATTCATGTTTCCATGGTAATAACATTGATTATTTCTTGTTTATAGAATAAATCATGTTTGAATCCTGGCCTTAGGTATGGAATAAACAATATTGCGTTTACGGTCCTTGACAGAAATTAGTCATTGTTTTCGACGGTGAATACTCCGTATCAATACCATAGTCAGAAAAAAAAAAACATAGATTATTTCTTGTTTAAATGCAAAATATTCTCAATTGTTAATTTAGTATTTTTTATTATTTGCTCTTTGATTTTTATTTTGGTAAGGATCAATGGAGAGAAATTATCCCAAATTCTCTAGAATGTGTCGAAATTAGAATACTTTCAATATTATACAACAAACACTAATTTGTAAGGAATTATTTTTGAATTTGGGCAGGTAGTTGTGTATAGTTGGAAGAGAATAACATTAAACTTGTATTAAACCTTATGTAGGAAAACATTAAAAAAAAGAAAGGAGTTGAAATAGTTTAATATTTTTTATTTTTTATATTTTGTATTAGTATTTTTTATATTTTTATAACACTATTAGTTTTATTTTTAGAGAAAAAAGAGCTATGCACTATGATTTGTTAACTTTTATAAAATATCTTAAAAGTCATGCAAACAGTGATTTATGATTGTATGACAATATAAAACTATTTTATACTGTGAGTGTGTATTACCATTAAACTCTTATTTTTATTCATTTTACATTTTCTGAAAGTTATAATATATATATATATATATATATATATATATATATTAATCAACATTTTATTATTGTTTTAAATATATTTATGATATTTTAAATTTTTTATTATAATCTTATTTTAATGTGACATATGCTACAGCATAAACTACTTTGTTGTAGTTACTCCTGCTGCAACTTGTAGTAGACGTGTCTGCACAATATTTTTTCTGATTAATTTGTTTTCGTAATTTTTTTTTTTTGGCAAAGATTTGCTGAGACATCACAATAGAACCTTATCATCCCAATTATGTTGCCACCATAAGGACTATCATTCATCTACCAGCAAATCTATTACTTTTTTTTTCTCCTTAATTTATTTTCGTAAATATTAATAAATAGGTTATATTACTTTTTTTTCTCCTTAATTTATTTAGTAGATTTAATTTGGTCCCTTTATTTTTAAATTGTTCAATTAGGTTCTTTATTTTTTTAAATAGGTTTAATTTGATTCCTTTATTTTTAAAAAGTTCAATTGAGTTCCTTATTTTTTTAAAATGAATTCAATTTGATTATATTTTCTTTGTGTTAGCTTTGAACATTTAAAAAAAAAGAGTCTAAATTTGGTTAAAAATGAAATCAAATTGAACCCATTTTAAAAAATAAGAGATATAATTGAAACTATTAAAAATAAAAGGACTAAATTAAATCTATTTTAAAAAAAATAAGAGATCTAGTTAAAAATTTTAAAAATAAATAAATCAAATTAAACTTAATAAATAAATTAAGAGAGATTAACACATGGCTACCTGCAATCATTCCGTCTGGTAGTATCTACTTAAACACAACCACCGACAGCTTGTCCTTTTCTTTTCTGGTAGTATCTTATATGAAAATTGGTGAATATCTCCCCTCTAATGGATATTCAGAAAGATAAAGAAAAAAATTAAAAATATAAATAAAAATTAGTCAATATTTCCCGAATATTCTGAGAGATAAAAAGAAAAATATAAATATAATAGATAATTTAATATTATAAGAAAAAATAGAGATAAGAAAATAATAATAAGTATTAATAATATATTTAGAATTATAAAATGTTCATATATCTCTATTAATCTCATTTAGATTTGTCAACTTTTATACTTTTATACTGATTTGACACGTGGCAATCCACATCCATGACCAGTAAATTTGATTTAATTGGAGACAAAATGGTGGATGTAATTTAATATAGAACCATATCTGGCTTTAATTATTAATTAGTATACATATCTGTAAATCATGTGTATTTATTACTAATAAATTTGTTTGGTACAAAACGGATAAAACGAAAAATGCCAACACAAAAACAAAGGCAAAGCTAACTAAGTACAGACAAAGATTTATGACTATTAGCTTTGATTTATGACATGTACTATATTCTTGATACTTTCTCCATCCTAAAATAAAAGTCGCATTCAAAAATAAATTTTGTCCTAAAATAAGTGTCATATTTTTTTTTTTTTTTACAAAAAATAAGTGTCATGTTAAATTTTCAATGCAATATTAATTATTTTTTTCCACTATTTTACTACTCCCTTCAGACTGAAATATAAGCAAAAAAAAAAAAAAAACTGAATCACACCCTTTAAGAAAATTAGTAGCATCATTTAATTTTGGTAGTTTCAATAAAAAGATTAACTCATTTCCTAAAGTACCCTTTACATGTAATTACATAGGACAAAAAAAGAGAAGATGATTGAAAATAAAACTCTAATTAAACTAAGAGTATGTTGGAGATGATATCACTAAATAGGAGAGAATTAGTTAAAATTTGCTTATATTTTAGTCTATCATACATGGAATTTTTTTTGGCTTATATTTCAGTCATAAGGGAGTATCATTAACAATTAATTAATGATGCTAATAATGTAGTTGATAGTTAATGTGACATTTTTGTTTTATCCATGAGAATCAAAATTAGATACTAAAGAATTTGGTAGTTAATGTGACATATTTTTGTTTTATTCATGGAAATCGAAATTAGATACTAAAGAATTTATAATAATTTACACACATTGTTCAACCAACTCAAATAGACTTCGTTGATATATAGTTTAATGTAACACATGCTACAATATAAATTGCACCAAATTTAATATAACAATATATCATAGTTACTCTACTTATTTTGTAAAACCGCACTAAATTTAATATAAAAAGTTAACGAAACACTAATATTGTTAACAGAAAATGGAACCAAAATGAAATTTTCAAAAATATAAAGGATCAAAATAAAACTTTTAAAATTTAATATATCAAAACAAAAAAAATAATAAAACATAAAGGATCAAAAGTAACATTTAGGCTTAATATAACAATAGGTCATAGTTACTCTACTTTTCTGTTGTTTTTTCTGCTGCAATTTGTAGTAGATATGTCTGTACAAAAATATTTTTTTATTATTTTGTTTTCGTAAATATTACTCCCTCCATCCTAAAATGAGTGTCGCATTTGAAAAAAAAAATTATTCCAAAATGAAAGTCATGTTAGATTTTTAATATAATATTAATTGCTTTTTTTCTACTAATACACCTAATAAATATCACTTTATTTTTTCAATATAATATTAATACTAAGATTAATTTTATAAAATTATTATTTTCTCTAATCTATTTATTAACTTTTTTTTGCCTATATAAAATAATTTAGGACCATACTATTTTGGTAGTGAGGGAGTAATAATTATATCAACATGGCCACCTGTTTAATCACAGTCTGCAAAGTCAGACTAAAACTTCTACTCAAACACAACCAACAGCTTTTCATTTACTAGATCCTAATTTACTAATCACAACCACCAGCGACTGTTGTCCTTTTCTTTCCTGATATAGCAAATTTTATAATACTTTTCTACTGATTTGACACGTGGCAATCCACATCCATGACTAGTAAATTTGACTTATTTGAAAACAAAATCAAAGTAGGACTGTATATGGCATTAATTATCATACATGCTTGTAAATCATTTGTGTATATATATTAATAAAAAATTGGTACAACTGTACAAGATGGAAAAAAAAAAAAAAAAAAGGCCAAAACAAAAGTAAAGGCAATGAATGCTAACTAACCACGTAATGAGAAAGATTCATGACTATTAAATTTGATTTAACTATAGAGACCAGAGACAACATGGTAGATGTAATTTAAAGTACAAAACATGTTTGCAAATTATTTGTGTATATATTATTATTATTATTATTATTATTTTGGTACTACAGAAAAAATGAAAAAGAACAAAACAAAAACAAAGGCAAAACTAGGTACTTGCAAACAAAGAGAACTCTCATGACTCAAAGATAAGGAGAAAGAACCAAAGGATAAGAAGTTCAAGCTGTGGATTATTGGTCTTGTCAAGCACCCTTCTTAGCTAGAACATCCACACAAAAATTTCCTTCTCAAAAGGTATGAATAAGGCGAGCATCCCAGGCAATATTTAGAAGGTTATTCGATTTTCCTTATGAGCACCACATATTTATGACAAAAATTGCTCTTAGTAATTAAGGAAATAGCATAGGATGAATAAGAATAAGTTGTCACATTTCTATAGCCTAAATCTCATACTAGTAACTCTCTAAAAATTGTCATAAGCTCAATAAAAGTAATATATGTAACATCCCCAATTTTAAATAATAGGAATAATAATGTATTAATGGTTTAGAATATCCTTAAGTATTATTAATAATAATCACCTCTATATTAAGAGTTATAGGAACAAGGTAATAGGACCTAATGAGACTTTGAGACCCAAGACGGGCTAAAGGCCCACCAAAGCCCACACACACAGCTATATGAGGGAAGGGAGAGAGAGAAAGAAGAGAAAGAAGAAGACAAGGAGAAGGGGGGAAGATGTGGAATGTGGAAAAGAGATAGAGAAGAGATCTCCATGCCTCAAGCCTTGATATGTACTTGCTCTAAGGTGAGAGCTTCCTCATGTCCACCCCTACCACTTTATGGTATGATCTTTCTTCTTCCTTCCATTTCTCCCTTTTAAACCTTAGGTTTAGAGACTTTTGGTATATATTAATTTGCAATTGGATGACTGTTTAGAAACCAATTGCATTGTCATTGTATGGACTTTTTAATCCTTATTCAAATTCCTTAATCAAAATTAATATGATGCATGAATGCACTAAAATAAAACTTGTACTTCTATTTTACATTTATATTAATTACAAAAAAGACATGAAAGAGAATGGCTTATGTAAAAGACAACTCATGCAAAAACATAGAGCAAGTTTGTATTACCCTTGTAACTTCCAGCATTTATTTCAATGCAATATTAAAGTTGAAGTAAATAATGGTTTAAAAGTAATTGGAGTAAATTTTCTTAACTTCCAAGGATTTAAAAGTACTTGGACCATAAGTAAATAAAGGTGGAAGGTTAAACATTTTGTTCTTAATGGACTTATGCATGAGGTTGGAATAGTATGCATGAGGTCAAAGGTTTAAACTTGTGACCATATTGTACACAAAAAACTAAAAAAATATATAGTAAAGACACATAAACATAAGACTGAAATTTATAACTCACGATAAAAAAATAGGTAAAGAATTGAAAACATTTTTTTCCTATTTATTGGTCCATCAAGTAAAAAACTCGTGTCAATTTGACGTTATACAAAAGTACAAATTAAGCAAAAGACAAACTAAGAAAATATAACCTACTAGGATTGCCTCAATGATGGGATTGAAAAAGTATGCATAAGGTCATAGGCTTAAACTTCAGTGTAACCATTATACATAAAAAAAAAAGTAAAAAAATATAAATTTATAACTGCAAGCACACTCATTAATTACAAGATGCTTTTTATATATATAGCGATAAAGCATAACTGAAAAATGTAATGTTGTGTTTGTTATGAGAGAAATGGAGGGGAGGGAGGAGAGAAATTTACCTTTTTAGGGTGGGTCTTACACCTTCTACACTCTACTTTAATTTAAATTTATCTCTTCTATTTCTATCCTCTCTATTTCCATCTTCTATACCAAACAGAGCCTAAAAGAAACTCACAACTTGATGCTCTTAAAACCAAAACATAACACAAAACATCACAATAACATCTCTTAAAGACTTGGTCTAATGACAAATTATTCACTATTCAACAACTGAAACAGTGATGCATTTTTCAACAAAGATGTGTCATCAACGTCAGGGACTTCTTGATCCTGGCACTGAATCCTACTCAGCCTTCTTTGCCTGCACTGCTTACTTCCCTACACCAGCTCCCTGCAAAAAACGTGGACAACTTTTCTGTTAATTAATTTTCTAATACAAAATTTTTAGAGAATGGTAATCTATACTAATTCTCAAAGTTTTCCATTATCAGTAGAAACGTAGGGAATGGTGAAGTTTTTTTTTATTAATATAAATATCATAAACAATTTTGGTTCCCCATTAATTTCAGCTCTCAGTGCTACATGGCAATTTGTTGCAACTAAATTTCCCTTGTTAGAAGAGATAGAAAATTGAGAGGGTAATCGATATTCATTGATTTAATAGTACATGAATATATATATATATATAGTAGGTAATGACAAAAAAAGATATGCAGGAGATTAATTAGGGATATGATTGTACAATCATAATTATAGACAGGATTCCTAATTAAATAAAAATCAAATAATGAGATTTGATTTTTATTTACTGTTGCTGATATCACGGACTTGATAGGCTCCTTCCTTAACTCCCCCCCTCAAGTTAGAGGGTAGTTTGACTACACCTAGTTTGTCTCTCAACTGGTTAAATCGACTAGAAGTCAATGCCTTGGTGAGACAATCTTCTGTCTGATCAAAGGTTGGTACATATGCCACAACAACTCGATTGCTTAGTACTTGATCTCTAATATAATGCACATCCACCTCTATATGTTTGGACCTTGAATGATACACTGGATTAGATGCTAGAGCCTTAGCACTAAGATTGTCACACCACAATACTGGTGTTCTTGGTATTTTCATTTTTATCTCTTGAAGTAAAGATTTGATCCAAGCTACTTCAGCTGCAAGATCTGCTAAGGCCCTGTACTCTGATTCTGTATTGGATCTGGACACAGCTCTTTGCTTCCTAGATGACCAAGTTACCAAGCTTTCTCCCAAGAATACACAATATCCAGTAACTGACTTTCTGTCATCTGTGTTGGTGGCCCAATCTGCATCAGAGAAGCCTGAGATGTCTAGATCTGGAGATGACTTTATGTGGAGGCAGTAATAAATTGTTCCTTTTAAATACCTGAAGACTCGTTTGACACATTGCCAGTGTAATATAGTTGGGGCCTGCATATATTGACTAAGCCGGTTTACTGAATAAGATATGTCAGGTCTGGTGTTTGTCAGATATTGTAGTGCTCCAATTGCCCTTCTATAAATTGTTGGGTTCTTCATCAGTTCAGCTTCCTCAGATAAGGATTTGCCTGTCACCATAGGAGTAGGACAAGATGAGACATTCTCCATGCTGAATTTCTTTAAAAGATCAATGATATATTTAGTTTGTTTCAGATATAGACTCCCTGCATCTCTGCACACTTCTACCCCAAGGAAATAATGCAAGTTCCCAAGATCCTTAAGAGCAAACAAGACATTTAATTGTTTAATGAATGACCCAAGAAAGTTGTTGTTGCTGCCAGTTATAATTATGTCATCGACATATATCAACAAGAAGGTAATGTGCTGCTTGGTCATGAGAACAAATAAGGAAGAATCACTTTTAGTAGTCTTGAATCCCCACCTGAGTAAGGTCTTTCTCAATCTTTCGTACAATGCTCTTGGTGCTTGTTTCAAGCCATAAATGGCCTTGGTTAACTTGCAAATATGTTGAGGTCTTGCATTGTCAATGAATCCTTCAGGTTGTCTCATCAAGACTGTCTCCTTCAATTCTCCATTCAAAAAGGCATTATTTATATCCATTTGTCTAATTTCCCAATTAAAATGCACTGCTATGGACAAAATAATTCTTACTGTACTTGCCTTAACTACTGGACTGAAAGTTTCATCATAGTCAAGTCCAGGAGTTTGTTGAAACCTTTTGGCCACAAGTCTTGCCTTCCTCCTTTCTATGGTGCCATCAGTTTTGTACTTTGTTTTGAAAACCCATTTAGAGTCTATGATGTTTTTCTGTCCTTGATAAGGCACTAGTGTCCAAGTCTTGTTTGCTATTAGTGCCTTGAATTCTACTTCCATGGCTTCTCTCCATTTAGGCTTTTCCAACGCCTCACTAGCAGTCTCAGGTTCTTGCTCCTCTTGTTCCTCTTGTTTCCTTTCAACTGTTCCTATGTAAGGACGCTTTGGTTTAAATACTCCAACCTTAGTCCTAGTCATCATTTGATGAGGATTGGTGGTCTCTGTTGTCTCTTCAGGTCTGTTATTGTGAGGGTTCTGAATTGAGGTGGTTGCTTCTTGAGTCTCCATTTGTAATTCATTGCTAGATTTGCTACTGCTAGAGGTGTTGTTGCTATGTCTGCTGCTGGATTCTTCTGCTACTGCATCATTAAAGTTGTTGTTGTGTCTACTGCTGAATTCTTCTACTGTTGTATCATTAACAGTTCTTTGCCTCTCAATTGTAACATCATTACCTGCAGTAACAAGGGGAAACAAGAAATTGATGGAATCAGTGATAACTTCTTCTGATTTCCTCGTGTTGAGAAAGCCATCATGAAAAGGGAAATGTTGTTCATTGAACACTACATGCCGAGACACAAAAATTCTCCCTGTTGAGCTCAAGCATTTGTATCCTTTATGAGAGCCACTATATCCCAGAAAAACACACTTTATGGTGTGAAACTGAAGTTTATGCTGATTATATGGTTTTAAGCATGGATAACAAGCGCAACCAAAAGATTTCATTGCATTATAATCTGGCATTTTGTTATATAACTGTTGGTATGGTGACTTATTACCTAACACTTGAGTAGGCAACCTGTTAATAAGAAAGACAGTAGTTGAAAAGGCCTCCCACCAATAGTGGAGTGGCATTTTGGCCTGAGCCAGTAGTGTTAAACCAGATTCTACCACATGTCTGTGTTTCCTTTCAGCTCTTCCATTTTGAGCTGATGTATAGTGGCATGATTCTCTCAACTGAATACCATATTCATGTATTAATTTGCTTAGGGCCTTAAACTCTCCTCCCCCATCACATTGCAGTGCCTTAATTCTTTTATTGAATTGATTTTCAACAAGATTCTTAAACTGAACAAAAGCTTGAAACACTTCTGATTTCTATTTTAAAGGATAAATCCAAGTAAACCTACTCCAATCATCAAGAAAATGAACATAATATTTGAAACCAGACACGGAACTTATTGGTGCAGGACCCCATACATCAGAATGCACTAAGTCAAGAGGTTCCATGGCACGTGATACAGAATTTTTAAAAGGTAAATTACGAGCCTTTCCAAATGACAGGCTTCACAGAACTCAAACTTCTCTTGTGCGGAGGTCTTGACGTTGCAGCTCTTCATCACTTCACTTAGTACCTTGCTGTTTGGATGCCCAAGTTTTTTGTGCCAGGTCTCCATTATTGAAAACAATGCATAAGACCCTTTATTTGCTGAATCTATGCTACTGGGCAATTGGTAAAGTCCATCCTTAACTCTCCCTTCTAACAGAATCCTCCCTGTTGATTTGTCCTTCACAAAGCAAGCAGAGTCATGAAATTCCACATATATATTATTATCAGAAGTTAACCAAGATACGCTCAACAGGTTTTTAGTAATTTTGGGCACATATAAAACATCCTTAAGATTCAAGGATCTCTGATGAGTGTTGATTGCGGTATTACCAGAAGCAACTATATTAAGATTTGCACCATTACCAACAGTTAAGAAATTCTTACCATCAGACTCATTTAACTCTTGAAAATTGTTGCCATCATGTGTGATATGATTAGTGGCCCCACTATCAAAGTACCAATTTGGATCATGTACTACGTTTGGTGAAGCTAGATACGCATTGTAGTTTCATCCTTCATTCTTATCTGGTTTTTGTTCTACTTTTTGTTCATCTGCGGCTTGGCCCATGTAATTTTTATCAAACCTATAATAGCAGAGACTTGCAGCATGACCTGGCTTGCAGCACACTTGACATATGATTCTGTCTCTAGTTGATCTACCACGGCCTCTTCCTCCTCTTGCACTTCTTTGGTTGGTTCCTGCTCTCCATTCTCCACGGGCACTACCTCTGCCCCCTCTGCCATCTCCTCTAGTGGCCACATTTGCTGATGGATTCAAGGTTAGGTTGGACAAATTGTTGATCTGCTCCAATCTATTCTCATAAGTGAGAAGTTGGGCCTGCATTTCAACCCAGGGAAGTCCTTCTTTGTCAGATAGTTGGACCACAATTGCATTATATTCATTGTCAAGGCCTGAAAGAGTTTGTGTGATCAGATCCATTGTCGAAACTGGACTTCCAGCAAGGGCTAGGTTGTCTGCTATTTCTTTCATTTTGGTCAAATACTCTTCCATCTTCAGTCCTCCATTTCTGGTTCTATGAAATTCAGTCTTGAGAAATGTGATCTTGGATCTCGAGTGTGTTCCAGCTAAACTTTGAGCCTCTTCCCAAAGTTGTTGTGAAGTTTCACAATGGAGTAATTGTGTTGCAATTTCAGAAGTCATGGAGTTCAATAGCCATCAGAGCAGTCCTTGATCAATCGCTGTCCATTCGTCAAACTCTGGATTTGGATTCTTGCTGCCTCCACTGGTGATAAATTCTTCGGGGCATTTCTTGGTACTGAGGATGTAGCCAGCCAATTTTTGGCCTTTAAGCAGCGGTAGCACTAAGGATTTCCACAACCTGTAGTTATCTCTGTCCAGCTTGACAGAGCAAAAGGTAGAAAAAGCATTTTTGAGGGTGGATGAATCTGGGTTTGCCATGGTAGGTGAAAAAAAAAGGCTCTATGATACCAAGATAGAAAATTGAGAGGGTAATCGATATTCATTGATTTAATAGTACATGAATATATATAAGTAGGTAATGACAGAAAAAGATATGCAGGAGATTAATTAGGGATATGATTGTACAATCATAATTATAGACAGGATTCTTAATTAAATAAAAATCAAATGATGGGATTTGATTTTTATTTACTGTTGCTGATATCACGGACTTGATAGGCTCCTTCCTTAACTAGAAGAAGGTTCTAAATATAATTCTCACGGACTTTAAATGCATTACAAAATCTTCAGTTATACTAAAATCAACAAAGATACAAATTAAGTTTGCTTCAGTTGTAAATGGGTAATAACAGATTCAAAAGTTATATAGCTTTATCTTTTATAGTATATCACTTTATCATACCAGGAAAGGACGAGAAGGGACAGGTATTAAGTATAGGTCATCTTTTCTTGCAACAGTCACTCCAAATTCCTCAGTCATGTCAAAGTCCTCATTTTTCATTTCATTTGGAAGCTTCCAATCAAAGTGATACAACAAAAATGCAAGGGCTAGCTCAACATTTACTAAACCAAAGGTGATGCCTGGGCATATTCTTCTTCCAGCACCAAATGGAATGTACTCAAAATTACTCCCTTTGTGGTCAATAGAGTTATCAATGAATCTCTCTGGATAAAACCTCTCTGGTTCAATCCAGTAGTTTGGATCTCTTCCAATTGCCCAAACATTGATAAATACCTTGGTTTTGACTGGTATATGATACCCATTAATCTCACATGTCTCTCCACATTCTCTTGGAAGTATAAGAGGAGCTGGTGGGTGTAATCTTAGGGTCTCTTTGACAACTGATTTCAAATATTTGAGTTCATTGATGCAAATTTCATCAACCCTTCCTTTCATGTGGAACACCTCTCTCACCTCAACTTGTGCTTTCTTCATTACTCTTGGATCCCTTATCATCTCTGCCATTGCCCAATTTATGGTAGTAGCTATTGGCTCCACTCTGCCAACAAAGATGTCCTGCAAGGATATCCATAGAGAGAGTTAGTTATGGATTTGACTTTACTAAAGTGAGGAGTGTACTATAGAGTATAAAGTGCAGTTGTTGAAACTGTTGATTGGAAGATCAGTTGTTTAGATTGCGAAAAATTACTTACACGTGTGTTAAAATATCTCAGATTTTTCTCATTAGTAGTTATAACTTTGGACTAATCCTCTAAAATGCACCCTTCACTTTGATGGAGTCAAATTCAAAAGGAATATGCAGAAGGCATCCAATCCAAATAATACAACATGGAAATTGCTATACAGTAGATAATTTTGAAGAGCTCATGTGTGAGATATTCTAGTGTAAGTAATAAACATTTGTCTAAGAGCCAATTTAGGCAAACTTCTCTAGAAGCACTTATAGGAGAAGAAGATAAGGTAAAATGCATTTAGCTTCTCCATAAGTTAAAATCAACTTATGCACCTTAACTTATGGAGAAGTTATAATTGAAAAGAGATTTTATAAAAGTGAAGTACATAATTGATTTTAGCTTATGCAAGAAGCTCAACTTATTTTTCCTTCTTATTTTTTTCTCCTATAAATCTTATAAAGAAGTTTACCTAAACAGAACTTATGTTTTATAGAAAGGAGCCAGATTATGTTCATAAAAGAAAGGATTTACAAGATGTGGTTATTATCCTTACCGAGATTACTGCCTTGATATTGTTAATAGTTAAGCTAATGCCCTGGTTACTATCATTACCCTCCTCGAATTTTAGGAGAACATCTACCAAATCTTCCTCTGCTTCACCGTGGCCATCTTTGGCCTTTGACTTTGCCTCTTTGTGTTCATTGATGATGCCTTCTAGTATCCGATCAATTTGTCGAAACAGCTTCTCAAGGGTAGGCCTCAAACCAGTAACAAGTTGAAGCCATTTAGCAGAAGGAAACAAATCTCCTATGTTAAAACCTCCTCCAACTAGTACACCTTCTTTTACCGTCGCTATGAATTCTTCTTCGTCTTTGCACTTCATGCCAAACGCAGCTCTTGAAATGATATTATACATTGATGAGAGCACTGCTTCAGTGAGGTTGATGGAAGACCCTTCATGTGAACCAACCATTTTAACGAGATTGGTGAGCTCTTCTTCTCTAATTGGCTGGAATGAGTTGACACGTTTTTGGGAGAGAAGCTCCATGGTGCATATTTTTCTTACCTGTCTCCAATAATTTCCGTAAGGTGAAAAAGCAATATTTGTGCTTTCATAGGACGCGATTTCTGTAGCTAGAAAGTGAGGCCTTGATGCAAAGATGATATCATGGGTTTTCATTATCTCCTTAGCATACTCTGCTGAGGAAACAACGATTGTGAAGATCTCTCCAAGTTGGAGATGCATCAAGGGTCCATATATTTTGGCCAAGTCTCTTAATTTTTGGTGTGGCGGTGCAGATGTAACAAGTTGGTGTAAATTTCCTATAATAGGCAGCTTCCATGGTCCTGGTGGTATGTTTAGAGATGACTCAGTTTTCTTGAGACTTCTCCCTAGTTTCAGCACCACAATCATGAAGAAGAAAAAGGGTAAGACAAAGGCTAATGAGTTGAGTATTTGAGAATCCATGGTGACAAAAGTGACTAGTAAGAGATCCTGAAAATCCTGATATAAAGATGATTAATGCTATAGGAGGGAAAATCCAAGACTTGGGATGTTGGTTTCTGTTTGTTGCTTGTTATGGGAAAAGATTTTTTATTTGTTTTTAAGTGAAGAAACATATTGGTAAAGATAAACCACCTAGCATCAACTAGTGTGGGACTATGTCAGCTTAACAAGTAATTGAGTTTGAGTTCTAAATATACAGTAACCTTAAATAATCAAAGAGATAGCTTTATGACGTCCCATAATTGTCATCGAGGTGGAAAAAAAAATTCTCCCGTAGATGATACTGTCTCAAACCAAAAAAGATTGCTAAAGATAAAAATTGCAGTGTAAGAAAAGATTAAAGCTTAATTATAATTTTATAGGTGTTGAGTTTACCATATACAATGTTTTAATATTATTACAATATTTAATATGTTTCTTAATTATTTAAAAATTTTATATAATTATATATTAGTAGATATAAATATGTAAAATATATAGGCTAAATGTTATTTTTGATCATTTAAAAGTTTCGTTCTGGTCATTTATGTTTTTGAAAAGTATCATTTTAGTATTTTCTTCAATTTTACGTTTGAAACGTTAGTTAAGGATGACAATGCGGGGCGGGCTGGCCTATTTAACCCGCCTCAAAATGGCAGGGCGGGGTAGATACTTCAGCCCACCAGCCCGCTGCAGCCCGCCCCGCCTAACCCGTCAACCCGGCGGGCCACAGACGGGACGGGGCGGGTTGGCCTGCCAGCCCGTTGATTATTTTTTAATTTTTTTAATAATATTATATTACTAATTTTATGTATGTTAAGGTTTGCAAAATGAAAAATCTATTGCCAAACATAAATATTTTGTATATATTTTATCACTGCACCTAAAAATGACCGGATAAAAGGACGAATTTGCCAAATCCAATTAGATCCTTCAAAATATTTCACACTGAAAGTTGTGTTTGTGCTTTGCGCATAGGGGAGGTTGGGGTGACATCGTGAATGCACTTTTGGAATGCAATAGAAATTTTAAGAGTAAATTTTTTATTAGAAAGTGTGTTTTATCAAGCTTTACTGTTATACAGCATATAACTCTCTTTTAAAACTTACCAAATTTCAGGATAAAATTAAAATAATTATATATATATATATATATATATATATATATATATATATATATATATATATATATATATATATATATATATATATAGGAGGATCAAATTACACCGGTGTAACTTAAACAACTATTACACCATTCAATAACTTTCAACTGGATGATGTTTTCTTAAAATCCACTGTTGGATTGAAAGTTTCTTTCATATAGATCATGTATACAAAATTTCAAATTAATCCAAAATTATTTGCTACCTCATTCATATAGATTAAAATCGACGTAATATAAAATTTTCAAAATATACTAAAATATGTATCATTTGATTACCTTATTCATATTGTTGTTCAATTTTGACAAAATTTGACACAAACAATCTTAGTAATATGTAGATATAATTCAACGGTTGGATCGATAAAAATTTCATTCTATATCAAATTATTAAAATGGTGTAGCTCTTTTAGAGTTACAGTGTAATTTGATCCATCTTCATATATATATATATATATATATATATATATATATATATATATATTCTCAAAGCTTTGTTAATGTGCATGTCTCTACGTTTGTGAAGCCTCATTGTTTCCTTGGCCGCCAACGTGCCATGTTCTTTTCATTTATATTTTGTTTTTAATAGAGTGATATATGTTATTTTATCTTCTTATGTAATGTTTTATTATATTTGTTTCAAATAAAATAGATGAAACTGAAAGTGTGTTTTGAAGGTTATAAACTTAGTATAATTAAAATATATATATTTTTTAAATAAAATAAAAGGCATACATTAAAAAAACTTTAATTTTTTTTTTCCAAATTTGGCGGCCAGTCCGTCGGCCCGCCAACCCACCTCTTAGCGGGACGGATCAAGATGTCCAGTCCGTCCTAAATATGGCGGGCCAGCACGGTCCGACCCCGTCGATGCCGTCGGACTTGAGCTTGAAAGGAGCCTCGACACCGTTGCGTAGCATTCTTGCTCACAGGAAGCCTCAACGGTGCCATCGCGTTCGCACTTCCTCATTGTGTCAATCACGAGGAACAATGAAGCTCCTCCATAGCTCCGCCGCCGCTGCAACATGAATTAAGAAATTAGGGTTACCATGAGAATTGGGAAAGGGTGGGGGTAGAAAGGGAAACTGAAAAGGAAAAAAAATGAAAAATAAAAAAACCTAACCGTTAATTAAAAAAATACTATATTTAAGAGTGTAAAATCCTAATAAGAAAGAATGTGGCGGCCAAAAACCGCCGTTATGTGTAAATTAATTACATTAATTAATTTAAATATTATAGTAGTTTTTAACCGTCATTATGTTAAAATTAATTATTTTAAAATATAAAGGTTAACGTTGTTAGTGGAAAATGAAAAAAAATGACCAAAATGAAATTTTCGAAAATATAAAGGATCAAAATAAAAATTTTAAAACGTTATGTAACAAAACGAAAAAACGCTAAAACATAAAAGACCAAAAGTAACATTTAACCAAAAATATATTAGAAATAATTATGAATATTGATATACATTCAAATAATTTTATATTCACATTATCTTATATAATTGTAATTTATATAATTTTTTTAAAAAAACTATTCTTTTATAAATATATTTGTATTTGTATACAACTTAAATATATACATAAATTTTATAATTAATATTAACAATAAAAAATGTTTTATTTTATATTTTATAATTATTAGTTTTTTCTTTTAGAATAAAATATTTCCATCATAAAAGAAAGAAATGACTTATATAAAAAAAAGAGATTTGTAGATATTTAAAATACTAGATTACAATAAAAAAATTAATGATGAATACATCTATAAGATAATGTTTATATATATTGTTTTTCTTATTTTATTTTAACTAGTGAAGAATTGGAGGAGAAGAAAATGTAAAATAATAATATTTCTTAGCCCTCCTGATAAAAATATACAACTTTTAGTCCCTCAAATTCAAAAAATGCACTTTTTAATCCTCTCATCAGAATTTGAAGGACTATAAAAATACAAATTTTCATTTGAGGAGAGGGACTAAAAAGAATTTGAAGTATTGAAGATGCAAATTTTTATTTGGGAGATAAAAAAATCAGACCTCCTAATTTGAAAGTCTAAAAACATAATTAAGCCTACTAGAAAAAATATGTAAAAAAAATTCAAAATTGTGATTCTTACTTGTATTTTCCTCTCCCTTGAGATTGAATAAATAGAATAAAAAAAATGTAAGTAATTAACTATTTTAGAAAACACAGTGAAAATGAAAAACAACAATGTATATAGCTTTTTATTTCGTGAATTGCTATGAATTTAAATCAAGATATTTATTTTTATAATAATTATATTCTTAATATATATATATATATATATATATATATATGTATAATATAATATTTCTCTTTAGAGACAATCTGTTAGTAAAATGTTAAAAATAAATTATAAACACCCAATGTTATCCTTATTTAAAATATAATTACAAAATTATAAATATACAAGGAAATATAAATTTTTAAAATATACAAAATTTACTTACAAATAATCAAAAGTATATTAATTATCTTTATTTAAAATATTCTTAATTCTCATGTAATAATTTTATGATTACAAAAATTCTTAAGTAAAACATGTGTGTGTGTGTGTGAGAAAAACAACAACAAATTTTTAACAATGTTAATTGCATAATTTTAACATTTTAAATATATCACAATAAATTAAATAAATTGTTTTATTTGTTATACCGGAGGGGTATTCGACTATATAATTAGCCGAATACCCTCCACAACAGATAAGTATTCGGCAAGAAGTTAGCCGAATACTCTTCATGCTGGACAAGTAATAAGCTTGTGGAATAGCCGAAGAACCTTCATACTAGAGGGGTATTCGGCACTGAAGATAAACACACAAGACAAATAATAAGCTAAATTGCCGAATATGCACAACCAAGTATTTGACGTCGCAATAATCGGGTACTACGAAAAGTACTCGGACAAGATGAATCCTACTAAAAAGATATTACTAAGACAATCAAAGATTAAAAGGTAATTAAGCAACCTTAATTAAAACTGATAAATCATCAAGTGATAATCAGGGCCCATAAAAGTCCAAGGCCCAATAAGGTAGGTATAAAAAGGAGTACGATCCTCGAAGTACGGTAACTTTTGATCCTCATTTATTACCCCTTATTAAATGCTCTGAGCCGAAAGTTGACTTGGGCGTTGGAGTGCCTTTTGCAGGTACCCACCCCTGGTTCGCATAGAAGGATTCGGACACTAGCAGGAGATCTCGGACCCAAAACATCAGCAAAAGAACATTTATTATTTTCATCACTTGGTAATCAATCAACGTAATTATAAAAGTCATTCGAAAAAATTTAGTAAAATGATTACCATATTATATAAAATCAAAATTCTATTTTAATTATAAATAATATAAAAATATTTATAATGCTACAAATAAATTGTTTCCTTAAAAGAACTAGATTTGGTACTTATGCAATGCATGGGTATACAAAATTAATTTTAGTAATATTTGAAAAAATATTTTAATAATATCATTTTATTATTTTTTATTATTATAATAACAATTTATTATCTTTATTTTTCTTTTAATATCATTGTTTTTTCTTATTATAATATAAATTTATGGTCTTTATTTTGATTTCATTATACTAATTTTATGCTATTTTATATTTTAGGCTATTATATTATTATTAAAGTGGTATTTTTTTCTTAAGATTATAGAATTAGTTTAATATTATTTTTTATATTTATTAGTATTGCTTAAATTCATTATTAGTGTTATTTGATGACGAAGGCTAGGGAGGACAACTAGATAATGAGGTTTATGGTGGACAAATATATAAGGACTGTATATCAATTGAATTGAATGATGCAAATGAGATGGTGGCAACCATTTGTACCAGTTATGAAGAATTAAATTTTTTTCATAACAATAATTTTTTATTATTTATTATAATTGTTTAAATTCACTATTAGTGTTATTTTTATTTACATTACATTTGTTAGAATAATATAATAAAGAGAAACAACTCTGAAGGGAGTTCTTATTATGCACGGTTCTTCAATATTAACCAGAAAAGAGAAAATTAGGCACCTTCCGTAAATGATGGCCACATGAGTGCTTAATTATTTTGGGTAAGATAATGATGGGGAAAAGGAGAATTCAAAGGGGTTGAATTGATGGAAGTAAATTCAAATGCTGATTTGCAATAGACAATCTCCTTATTTCAACCTTCAAGACAAGGCTACTTTAGTATTGGGAGGCATTTATAGGCTAAAATCTTACTTAGGTCAAATTTAGGTAGTTATAATTTTGTATTAGAAAATTGTTTTTATATTATAGGCTTAAATATGATTTTTAGCTATATAATTTAGTGTTTTTTCATTTTTAGTGCTTATAATTTTTTTTTTCCAATTTTAGTTCTAATATTTGTAAATGTTTCATTTTTTGACTCTGCCATTGAGATCTGTTACAAAAAAAATGTTAAAAAATGGAATCATCATGTGTCACATTAACAAAATATGATGTCATCATGTGCCACGTTAGTAGTGCCATATCATCACCACGTCAGAGGGACTAAAAATGTAAAAAGAATTTATAGAGACTAAAAATTAATAAAAATTATAGGGATAAAAAATAAAGAAACTATATGGTCTAAAAGACAAATAAATGACACATTTGTAGACAAAAACAAATATTTAAGCATTAAATATAATGTATAAATTAGGTAAATTCAACTTGCCCCTAAGGAAAAACGCTCTAATGAATCCTGGAACCAAATCCCACCATAGGAATCCCTCCTCTTGCAAACCATAATTTGCTAGCCGCCTATCAACTCAATAATTCCCTTCCCGAAAGATATGGGAAATTCAAAAGGAAATCTCTTTGGTGATTGAAACACAATTACACCATCTAGCATGAAATTTTCAAGGTACGAAAACATGAGAATTATACACATGCACCACCGCCATGGAATCACATTCTAACCACAATTTATCCCATCCCTTTCTCTACGCTATTTCGATAGCTAAAATCACGGCTTGAAGTTCTGCATGAAAAGCATTAGAAAATGGTAAAGATTGAGAGAAGCATCCTAAGATATCCCCCAAATGATTACGATAAATTCCACCACATGCTACTGGGCTTGGGCAACCATTCGCTGCACCATCTGCATTACACTTAATCCACCCTAAAAGTGGCGATGACCAAGAGATTTGAATAAATTTATGCTTTTTATTTTATATTAATTTTAAATTAAATTAATCAATTTTAATTACAATTTATATATACATTATATTTAAGGCTTAAATATTTGTTTGTACCTATAGTATGTCACTATTTTCTTTTAGTCAAAGATTTTTTTTTTTTTCATTTATAGTCCCTCTAACGTATGATGATCTAACATTGGTGACGTGATATTTTTGCTAACATGATACTTTTTACTAACGTAATACTAATGATGTGACACTATGCTACCATGGCACATGACGATGTCTTCTTGACATGATCCTTTGCTGATGTGATGCATGCTAATGTCATGATGACATCATCTTTTTATGTTTTTTTAACAGACCTTGACATAGAAACAAAAAAAAAAAGTTTGGAAATGTTAAGTAGGGACAAAATTAAAAAAAATACAAAGACTAAAAATAAAAAATTGCTAAATTACAGGTCAAAAATCATATTTATATGCCTTTTACACACACACACACACACACACACACACACACACACATATATATATATATATATATATATATAATATTTAATATATGAATCATATTTTAAGAAATTGTTTGTTAATAATAAGATTTTATAATTATTAATTTAACTTCAACTATTTCCAGTTTCAAAATATATTTATAATAATTTTAAAGTTTAAAATTTCAAGAAATCAGTTATAAATTTTTTTAAATAATTTTATAAAAAAAATTAAATAATTAAAATTAGTAAATATGAATTTAATTATTTAATCCCAACTATTATTAGTCTCAAAAAAGCATTTACAACATTCTTTTAAACTTTTAAGAATGCATATATTATTAGTCTCAAAAAAGCATTTATGATTTTTTTAAAAATAAAATTAATAAATTTGAAATTATTCATTTAACCCAAAAAAATCATTTATAATTTCTTTTGAATTGTTTAAAATATCAAGAAAACATTTCTAAAAATTTCAAATAATTAAAATTAATACATTTGAGTTTAGTTATTTAATTCAAATATTCATAGTTTCAATAAAACATTTATAACATTTTTTAAAGTTTAGACTCTTTTAAAAATTATACTAACAACTTTTAAATAATTAAAGTTATCAAGTTTTAATTTAACTATTTAATTTCAACAATTTCCAGTTTCAATAAAGCATTTGTAATGTATTTTAAAAATTTACAATTTTGAAAAAGCATTTTATCAATTTTCAAATTATTAAAATTAAGAAATTTGAATTTGATTTTATAATCTCAATTATTTAGTTACAATAAGGCTTAATATCCAATTTGGCCCCTTAATTTATTAAATATGTTTAATTAGGTCCTCTTATTTTTCGACTATGCAATTAGGTCATTTTATTTTCAAAATTGATTCAATTGGATTCTTTCCGTCTAATTCAGACTGACATCGTTAATTTGCAATTTCCGGCGGTTTTAATTTACCACTAGTGGCGGTTTTAGTCGCTACTATATTTATTATTATTTTTAGTTAAAAATATAATAAAATAAAAATAATTTTAAAATAAAAAAAAATTTCACATAAAGTGGCGGTTCAAAACGAAACAGCTTCAATGTAAAATTCGAAACAGCTTAACATCTTCACGGCTTTACCCTTTCTCCTTCCACCTTATTAACTTCCCGAGGAAACAATGATTGTGGAGATCTCCCCAAGTTGGAGATGCATCAAGGGTCCATATATTTTGGCCAAGTCTCTTAATTTTTGGTGTGACGGTGTAGATGTAACAAGTCAGGTAGATTTCCTATATTAGGCAGCTTCCATGGTCCTGGGATATGTTTAGGGATGACTCAGTTTTCTTGAGATTTCTCCCTAATTTCAGCACCACGATCATGAAGAGGAAAAAGGGCAAGATAAGCGCTAATGAGTTGAGTATTTGAGAATCCATGGTAACAAAGTGACTAGTAAGAGGTTTTGAAACTCCTTATATAAAGAAATCAACAAGTGGTTGAGTTTCAGTGTTAAATATACAGTGCATTAAATAATAGGGTTAATTATGTTTTTAGTCCCACAACTTTTCCAAGTTTTTTGAACAAAATTTTGACTGGTCTTAGTCCCTAATATTTATGTCCGTTCATGCTTTTAGTCTCTACCGTCAAGTGTTCTGTTAAACGATGATGTGGCAACCACAGAGAGCGACACGTTTTAAACAATTGTGGTGGCTAATTTTCTGGCGGTTCAAAACCACCAAAAAATGCTTAGCTAACTTGTTTAAAAGATGTTAAATGATTATGGCGGCTTAAATTGCTTCTTCTCATTATAACTTCCAAGTCCATGATTTATCATCCAACGCACAATTCCTTCTTATTACCATTAAAACCCATACACTGTATTATTTGATTCCTCCTTGCATTTCGTTTTTAAAACATTATTCCACACATCTGCCATAAAAACTCGAACCAAAACTTAACGCACCAACCTCCATCAATTTTCAAAACTTTATTCTAAAATAATTTGGAGTTGAAGCACCAACCACCTGGAGTTGAAGCGCGCACCACTTTGAAATTAAATACCAAAATAACAATTCAAATCAACAAACTTTATTCCAAAACACCACACATGTTAGAAGCCCAAAAAAAAAATCAAAATCATAAACTTTATTCACGAACTTACATTCCCAAAATTTTCAAAACCATAGATTTTTCAAAAGACCGTGTCTAGGGTGAACCACCATCTTAAGTGGTCCATCATACACCATTTTAAGAGTCATTAGATTAATTTAAGGCGCACATTCTTATTGTAGACCCTCCACACCATAACTTTATTCTCTCCTCCATTGTCATCGCAGCCAATCACCACTCACCACCCATCACTGCCATTCCCCTTCAGTCACCGCCCACCACCGTCACAAACGCCGCTGTTACTCACCAACCCTCTTCCACTCCCCTTTCCCCCTTCTTCCCCAAATCCCTTCTCCATTCTCAGGAATTATAAATCTGACCTTAACAACAAGAAACTAGACAATCATCAACTAAGTTGGATAACATCCATTAAAAATCATATGCTATGGAAACCAAACAAAGAACAATTCATCAAATTAATAATAATAATAAAAAAACAAATCTGAATATGCAAAATCACTCAAATCACCAACATCAAACTCTAACGAACATCTTATATATCAAATAAGGGATGGGTTTGGGCAATTTCACGACATCGACGAGGAACTGCAACAATTGCCTGCGAGAGTCTATTGGTGAGGTGGGTGAGGGAGGAGCACTTGGTGCAGGAGACGAAACGGTGCGCGGAGGCGGAGGTGTTGGAGGAGGTGCCCCTCAGTTTTCGCATTCGCCCTTCAGGAAAATGGACCCGCACGCCAGCGAGCAGATGGCGGCAATGGCATCTTGGCTGCTATGAGCGACGACACGGAATCCATCGGGGAGCGCGATAGCCTAGTCGTCGTGGCTCATCCAAACGACCTGTTACTTTTTTGTGTGGTCGAAGAGTGCAAAGGGTTTGTCGACGCAGATTTCCATGTGGCCATACTCCTATTTATCTCCGACGTGGATGTTGCCGTCAAGGAGCGGGAGGCTGTAGCAGATACCGAGGACAGCAACGCTGTTAGATTGGGCCCACTGGAGAAGCCATTGGGGAAAGAGGGGGAGTCGGCGGTGTGGACGGCTCGCCAGAGAGAATGACGAGGGAGGGGTTGAGGTCGACAATGGTAGGAAGAGAGAAGGTGCCGGAGATGCAAAGTGAGAAGACGGGAGGGAGAAGGAATTCTGTGTGGAGGGTGCACCATACAAATAAAAGGATGAGATTAATCCAACAGTTATGAATTGTGGTCCACCAAAGATCACTTGTCTTCATGGTCCATACTAGACACAGTTTTTTCAAAAACCAAGCAATTATACCTTATATTCCTTAGAAATCTGAAAAATTGAAGAACTCACCCAACCCTAATGGAAAAAGGGGGTGGCTGCGGCAAACGAATTCAGATCTAAAGGTGCTGCTCTCAAAGACCTAAAAGCCGATTCAGAGCAAGTCAAAAACGCAATTGAATTTGGATCTGAAGGTAACTCTCTCGAAGTCGGAAACAAGGTTGAAGTAGGAAAGAGCCTCATAGATCAAAACTCGTATGTATTCTAAAAGAGGAAAAAAGGGTGCGAAGGGATTCCTCGGTTCCTATTCTCTCAACCCCACTGCCTTCTCCCTCGAAACCAGAAACCGCTTCCCGCAACAGACCCACCATCCAAGACTCGTCAGTGATGCTCCCTCGATTCCCACCGCGGAAGTTTCCGACTTTGGACGATTTATGGGTCAAAAGCCTTTCTTTGTGAGAAGGGTTTTAAAAGAAGTGCCTGTAAACAACGTTATTGATTTCAAGTTATTAGTGTTTGCAATTCATGATGTTGTTCCTGAATCTGAGTTTGTTCGAACAAATTGCCCGAGATTCTGGCTAATGGGACGTCTCATAGTTTGAATTTGAAATTTCAAACATTGGGGCATTTTATGAATGTTTGTGGGTCATTGTCTTATGATGTTGGGTTAAGGTTTCATTGACTTTGGAGTGTCTTTCCTGTGTTGATTTGGCCAAAGTGACTTGCACTCGTTCGAAGAAGGGACTCTTCAAGGATTTGTTTGTTGTATCGATTTCAGATCAGGAGTTGAGGGGGAATCAAAGGAAGTAATTTTTGGCTGTTTTTGACTGCCAAAAAATGGATTAATACATTTTAAAAGCTTCCTCCAAGTAATTTTATGGTGGTTTTGGATTGTCAGAAAATAAACCACCGCAAATATTTAAAAATAATTAAAAATTAATTGCTACCTTAGCACATAACGGAAATTTTAAATGGCGGGGACCAAAATCGAAAATTGAGATAAAGATTAGGGACCAAAATCAATCAAAATTTTGTTCAGGGACTGGAAAAATTTAGGAACTAAAAACATAATTAACCCTAAATAACAATCAAAGAGAGAGTTTTATGGCCTATAATAGTCCCATTAGCCGGAACAAAATTTTCTCACGTAAATGATACTTATGGTCCGGTCTCAAACCAAAAAATATTGCTAAAGATAAAAATTGAGGTGTAAGAAAAGATCAAGGGGACGTTTGGTATAAGAAATTTTTTTTCAGGCATACTGGGAATCATATTCCTGGTAATGACTAAATTTGATTGGTAGGTCATAAATATTCTCATATAACCCACAAATTTTAATTATAACCCACATTAAATCATTTAATAAGAGTAACGTAATATTTTTACTATAATAAAACTTGTTTTTAACTTGGAAAAGTTAGATTTCCACCTTTCCATAGGAATATTTTCGTGGGAAACATGACAAAAAAATTCCCAGAAACATTGTTCCTGGGAATGTTAATTTTTAAAAAACAAACCAAACACGGAAACAAACATTTTCAACTTACTAAAAAAATTTCTTGTACCAAATGTCCCCTAATGCTTAATTATAATTTTCTAGGTGTTGAGTTTACCATATAAATTGGTTAAAAATCAATATATAAGTTATCTATACATATCTGTAGATGTTTTTTTTATTTAAATAATATTTTTTCATCAAGCTAAATTTTTTTATATCTTTAGCAAAACTTTTAATATTATGTTACTATTTTTATTATTTCAATAACAATTTATTATTCCGTGTATTTTTTTATTGTGTTTGTGTTCCTTTTTATGATATTATTTTTCTACTATTTTAGATTTTAGACTTATATTTTTACTATTATGAAACATTATAATATTAGTTGACTATTATTTTTATTATTTTATTTATTTTACTATTATTTTTATTTTATTTTATACATTTTATTAGTATTGTCTATATTCATTATTAGTGTTTTTTGTATTTTATATTAGTATTTTAAATTTTTATAACATTATTAGTGTTATTTTTTATTTATGTTAAATTTGTTTGAAAGTTATATATATATATATATATATATATATATATATATATATATATATATATATATTTGATGTTATTTAATAGATATTAATTAAATTTTTTTATTATTATTTCAAATATATTTATGATATTTGAAGTTTTTATTATAATATTATTTTACTATTATTAACAATTAATTAATGATGCTGTAAAAAAATTAATTAATGATACTAATGGTGCAGTTTGTACTGTAATTTGATGACATATGGTACAGTACAAACTTCACCAGATTTAATAAATAAGACTATATAGAGGTATATAGACTATAGATCAGAGTTACTCTATTTTCCTATAGTTTATCCTGCTGCAACTTGTAGCAGATGTGTCCGTACATTTTTCCCCCTTATTATTTCATTTTAAAAAATATTACTCCTGTTTTTATTTGGTACATAATAACATGGCTACCTGTTTAATTTTAAGGTATGCGAAGACGAAGACTAAACCTTTTACTTAAACACAACCAACAGCTTTACTTTTACCTAACACAACCACCATGCTGCTTTTGTCCTTTTCTTTTCTGCTATCTTATTCTTATATGAATAAAAATGGGTGAATATCTCCTCTCTAATTGATATTTAGAGAGATAAAGAGAGAGGAGAGAAAAGATAAAAATGGGTCGTTATATCCACCATTATTGTCTCTAGATAAATCAAATTTAATAGTCATGAATCTTTTCCAGTACTTAGTTAGCTTTGCCCTTTTGTTTTTGGCTTTTTTCGTTTTTACAGTCTTGTACCAAAAACTTTTTATTATTAAATATTTTAGAAATATAAATAATGAAGACATTCTGTATAAAAAAAAAAATCAAGACATGTCTAGTAATGAGTTACATTATAAATTTTAGAAAGTCAAAACTGCTCAAATGATGTCTAGATGTACTAGGAATAAAAATAATATTGTATTAGTCTTTTACCATTTTTTATTATGATAATTATCATATTATAATTTATATTTTTTTAATGTGTAATACAGATGAATAAAATAAAACAAATTATACTGTACTTAGAATTCATAAATTAAGATTTTGAAGTGCACTATAGTCATTTTCATGTCTTTATGGCTAATATTTAAATTAATGTTAAATACTATAACATACTCCCTCCGGCCCTTATTATAAGATTCAAACTAAAAGTATGATTTGGTTCTTTTTATAAGGTCCAATCTAAAATTTCTCATACATTAGTTACTTTTTCACAAAAATATCCTTCATTAAAGTCAGGTCTAGAATGATGTAATAGAAAGAGAAACATAACTTATTAATATTTGTTAGTTTTGTTTATAGTTTTGGAAAAAATATCAATTTAAGACAAATTCAATACTATCAACTAAATTAACCAAATTTCTTAATCCTAGTGAATTAGTTAATTAGACCTTATAAGTATGTTTGTTTATTAATGCAATAATATTTAATTAAGAGTATACTTGGATACTTCTAGAATTTCTGTTTCAGTCCTAGTTTCGTGGTATATATCACCCATGAAGGTTTGAATAGTGGAATATGTCAAAAATAAGTACGTCTAGATTTATTATATTTCTCTGTATTTGAATTAAAGCAAAAATTACCATGCATACAATGAATAGTGAATGCACCACCACCTTGCAATGCAATCATTAGCTTTGTTAAGAAAATACTCGATCGACAAAATCCTTTTTTTTTTCTTCTTCTAATGAGATATTTTACTCATATCTTCCTGGCACAAAAATTATAATTTTTTCCACAATTTTTTCACCCAAAAAAAGTCCTTACCAAGTAATTGTGAGAGATTTTCAAAATGAAAGGTTGTGACTTTTCACAAAGGGTCATGAGATGTGACTCTTCACCAAGGATAATGAGATGTGACTCTTCACCAAGGGTCATGAGATGTGTCTCTTTGAAAGGTCAAATCTCTTCACCAAAAGACATGAGATGATCTATAAATAGAACCAATCTACATGCAGAAAAATAGAACAACAAACATAGAAATCACCATATTATCTGTATCCAAATCATTTCCTTTCTTCCCTTGTGCGCAGAGAGAATTAAGGAAACTATTATTCTGTAAACTGCCATTGACGATACGGTTGATGTGGGTGTGCAAACCATGTCAACGGACTCCATTGTATCTTGAAGGGAATTCGCTAAGACACCCTATTGCATCCAATTCTATAGAGATTGGTGGGGGCGAATCGAACCTAAAGGTTAGTGTTTTACACACGCCTTGGAGAATTGCGCCTTTCTTTGTTGTTTCTTCTTTCTTGCAGGATCATTACCGTCAATGGTTTCTTCTTTGACACTTCTTCATTGTTGCGGAACCATTACCACCAATTTGCACCAACAATCTTTAGGTTGGTGTACTAGCCTATGAAGATTGTTCCAACAATCTTTAGGTTGGAGTACCAGCCTACAAAGATGTTGGAACAATCTTTATAGGCTGGTACTCCAACCTAAAGATTGTTGGAACAAATTGGTGGTAATGGCTCCGCAACAATGAAGAAGTACCAAAGAAGAAACCATTGACGGTAATGATCCTGCAAGATAGAAGAAACAACAAAGAAAGGCGCAATTCTCCAAGGCGTGTGTAAAACACTAACCTTTAGGTTCGATTCGCCCCCACCAATCTCTATAGAATTGGATGCAATAAGGTGTCTTGGCGAATCCCCTTCAGGATACAATGGAGTCCGTTGACATGGTTTGCACACCCACATCAACCGTATCGTCAATGACAATTTACAGAATAATAGTTTCCTTAATTCTCTCTGCGCATAAGAGAAGAAAGGAAATGATTTGGATACAAAGAATCTGGTGATTTCTCTGTTTCTGTTGTTCTATTTTTTGTCTTCTTTTTCTGCATGTAGATTGGTTCTATTTATAGACCATCTCATGTCTTTTAGTGAAGAGATTTAACCTTTCAAAGAGACACATCTCATGACCCTTGGTGAATAGTCGCATCTCATGATCCTTAGTGAAGAGTCACATCTCGTGACTCTTGACGAAGAGTCTCATCTCATGTCTCTTGAAGAAGAGTCGTATCTATTCATACTTACACATTTATATGAATAGACACATAACTTCATGAAAGGGTACAACCTTTCATTGATTTTGAAAAATGAATAGACACATAACTTCATGAAAGGGTACAACCTTTCATTGATTTTGAAAATCTCTCACAATCCCCCACCATTTTCAAAATATATCCAAATCCAATTATTCCAGAAATCACATGGTTTCAGATAAAGGTATCTCGCGATTTGAACCTTTACTTAGTAAGTCATGGGTTTCACTCATCCTGAATATTATGGTAGACAAGCTTTGAACCAAATAATCATTAGAACAAGCGTGCATAACTTACACATGCAATCTCGGTACCATTGATCGAATTATTAAAGTGACACATTTGATAAGGCCTTGTGTCATGCATCCTTTTCATGAGAGCTTTAAGAGTCAAGCCCTTAACTCCAAGAAGCGGCCACACTTCACTCCCATATGGGTAGACTTTATCAGAAGTGCCCCATAAATAAACACTCCAGCACATACATGCTATAAGTCCATTAAGAAAAAATGTTCAACCTTCCCCTTTTTATTTACTTTATGGTCCAAGTACTTTTAAAACCTTTGGGATGTATCTATTATTGTTAAGTACTTGCAATCACTCTAATAATGTACTTTCACCATTGAACTCAAGACTTGATGCTACTCAAGTGTGAGTTGGGTTTCCATCATTGGTGATCAATTAGATATGGGCTTGCATATCATCCCTAATGGTGTTTTACACACCATATCCCTTGTCAATCCTTTCGTCAAAGGATTTTCAAGATTTCTTTATGCTTTCATAAAGACTATGGATATCATTCCATTTGCAATTAGATCCTTCACATAGCTATGTTTAAGTCCAATGTCTTTGGACTTTCCATTATTATCAAAATAGAAGTACAAAAGAGTCTCAAGTAAGTGCACAAATCATGTTCATCGGTTAACCAAACAACTAAAACAACAAACATACAAATAGAGAATCAAGAAGATGAAAGGATCAAAAATTTCATACACAGTACGTACTGAATATCTCTTACCACGGGCAACCAATCAACGATCTAACCGTTCAGATTTAAGAATCATGTATCCTGAACTGGATCACAAAATTTCAACCCAATCCAACGGTTAACAAAATTGTTAATGCAATTTTACTGTGACTGCCCTGTGAAACTTCGAGAATAACAAAATCTCGCTTCCTTTTCTTAGAGAAATTACCCCCCATGTACTTTCCTCGATTACATACACCTTTTCTTGAACATATAAATCCTTAGTACCATTTTATTATGATACTCTTCTTCAAAACGAAGGTGATTGCCTCAATTGTTCAAGAAAAGAATCATCTTTTAGATTTAGATGTTTTAGACTTTTTAAAGTCTTTCCATGAGGAAGGAACTTTGTCAATGGTTGAAGATACAATCATATACTTTCATCTATACGCATATTATGTGTGTTTGTAGATATTAATAATACATTCAATATCATGCATTTGTTTCAAGAGAGACCTACTATCAATCATCTTATAATTATAAAAACAATTAACAAGAAACTTCTTACTTGTTATGTCTCCCATCATGTACCTTAATCTAGAGTTTTGACATATATCAAACAAAGTGTCACCTACCATTTTGTGTCTCATGCAAATATAGTTATCATTGTCCCTCTTGTTTTCTAACAGGTTTTAGCAATGATCTCATCTTCCTTATTTGTTAGTCTTAGGGTGTTCAAGACATACATCACCTTTAAAGTAGTACAAAGGAACTCTATCTTCGTTTGCAAATGAACAAACTTTTCACCATCAAATCTCTCAAGTTTGACAATATTAGAAACCATCTTCTTCAAAGTTGCAACCATTGTTGTCATAAGCAAAATCGAACCTAAAGATTGTTAGAACAATCTTTGTTGGCGGGTAATCGAACCTAAAGATTGTTGGAATATAGGCTGATAGTTTCCTTAATTCTCTCTGCGCATAAGAGAAGAAAGGAAATGATTTGGATACAAAGAATCTGGTGATTTCTCTGTTTCTGTTGTTCTATTTTTTGTCTTTTTTTTCTACATGTAGATTGGTTCTATTTATAGACCATCTCATGTCTTTTTGTGAAGAGATTTAACCTTTCAAAGAAACACATCTCATGACCCTTGGTGAATAGTCGCATCTCATGACCCTTAGTGAAGAGTCACATCTCGTGACTCTTGACGAAGAGTCTCATCTCATGTCTCTTGAAGAAGAGTCGTATCTATTCATACTTACACATTTATATGAATAGACACATAACTTCATGAAAGGGTACAACCTTTCATTAATTTTGAAAATTTCTCACAAAAGATTGTTCCAAACAGTAATATCATCTTGTTAACACAATAACTTGTTTAAGCACTCTTTAATAGTTTCAACCTATTTCATTTGAGCGAATGTAAGATATTCAGACAATGACACTTCATAGTCTTCTTCTATAATTTCCTTCTTCCGAGAGGTCTACAACTTTAAGACAGAATGACATTTTAACAGCTCATGTATGATAGTTTTCACCGTAAAAGATGAGTAATGCAATGGGAAACAAATTTTTTTTCTTTCTATTTACAGGTCTCTCGAGAAAAAAAGGTCTGGTGTCAATTTGTTGTTTGCTATATAGAAGCACAAAGTAAAGGACAAACTTAGAAAATATATGAAAGACAAAGAAACATAAAATTGTAACTTATAACTGCAAGCACACCCATTAATTACAAGATGCTCTTTATATAGAGCTAAAACATAACTGACAAATGAAAAAGAAACACCGCAATTCAATGCTCTTAAAAACAAAACATAACAGTAAACATCACACTAACATCTCTTAAAAACTTGGTCTATTGGCAAATTATTCATTATTGAACAACTGAAACACTGAGGCATTTTTCAACAAAGATGTGTCATCAACGTTAGGGACTTCTTGATCCTGGCACTGAATCCTACTCAACCTTCTTTGCTTGCACTGCTTACTTCCCTACTGTCTGCACCATTTCCCTACAAAAACGTGAACAATTTCTCTGTTAATCTTCTAATAGAAAATTTTAGATAATGGTAATCTACTAATTGTCCCATTATCAGTAGAAACACTGGGAATGGTGCAGTTTATATATATATATATATATATATACATCATGAACCTGTTGGTTCCCCATTTCAGATCTCAGTGCTACATGGCAATTTGTTGCACCTAAATTTCCTTTGTAAGATGGAGGTTCTTTATATACTTATCACGGACTTTAAATGCATTAAAAAACTTCAGTTCTACTAAAATCAACAGAGATACAAAGTGTGTTTCTGTAGTAAATGGGTAATAACAAATTTGCTTAAATATATTTTTATTTCTTCAAATATGAAATACTTTTGGTTTTGATTCTAGATAAGAATCTCTCTCAAATTCGTGGAATGCAACTTTTAATCCCCAAAGTGAAATTGATGGACTAAAGAGCATATTCATAATTTCCCAAAGTGAAATTGAGAGACTAAAAATAATATTTCACAAATTTGAGAGACTAAAAAGAATATATATTTTTAATTAAGGATCAAAGTCAAAAGTGTCTCAAATTTAAAGAATTAAAAATATATTTAAACCTAATAAATTCAAAGGTTATAGTTTTTCCTTGTATCGTATATCTTACCATGAAAGGACGAGAAGAGATAGGTATCAAGTACAGGTCATCTTTTCTTGCAACAGTCACTCCAAATTCCTCAGTCATGTCAAAGTCCTCACTTTTCATTCCATTTGGAAGCTTCCAATCAAAGTGATACAACAAAAATGCAAGTGCTAGCTCAACATTTACTAAACCAAAGGTGCTGCCTGGGCATATTCTTCTTCCAGCACCAAATGGAATGTACTCAAAATTACTCCCTTTGTGATCAATAGAGCTATCAATGAATCTCTCTGGATAAAACCTCTCTGGTTCAGTCCAGTAGTTTGGATCTCTTCCAATTGCCCAAACATTGATAAATACCTTGGTTTTGACTGGTATATGATACCCATTAATCTCACATGCCTGTCCACATTCTCTTGGAAGTATAAGAGGAGCTGGTGGATGTAACCTTAGGGTCTCTTTGACAACTGATTTCAAATATTTGAGTTCACTCATGGAAACTTCATCAACCCTTCCTTTCATATTGAATACCTCTCTCACCTCACCTTGTGCTGTCTTCATTACTCTTGGATCCCTTATCATCTCTGCCATTGCCCAATTTATGGTAGTTGCTATTAGTTCAACTCCACCACCGAAGATGTCCTGCAAGCAGTCCCAGGACCCTAAGTTAATGGAGGCAATTTATTTAAAAAGATAAGAAAATAGTAATTATTATGATACATATTAAAATAAAATGTGAGATGGAATGAAATGTCAAGTTGAATAAAGCATAAAAATACTTAGTAAGCTACAAAAAAAAATATATATGAAAAAAGAAAGCCAATAAAAGACAAAAGTTGACAATGATTGAAAAATTAGGAGTAACAAGTTCAAAGGCTTAAATATGTTTTAGGTCCCTCATAAATTAGCAAATTTTGTTGAGTCCCCAATAAAATTTTGTTTTGCGTTGAGTCCCTAATAAAATAAAAATTTTTTTTGGGTTCTTGTCATTTTGTCTTAGTCCTTTTAATATATCAATTTTTTCATTTGAGTCCCTAAATATGTAGATAATTTGTTATTAGTCCCTATCAAATATTTTTCAAAGGGACTAATACAAAATGAACAAAATATTATAAGGACTCAAATGAAAAAATTGATATATTAGAAGGACTAAGACAAAATAACAAAGATGCAAAACAAATTTTTTGTTTTATTAGAGATTCAACATAAAGAAAAAATTTATTAGGGACCTATAACAAAATTCGCTAATTTATCAGGGACCCAAAACATATTTAAGCCCAAGTTCAAATGATAAAAATAGATAGGACTAAAAGATAACAATATTAAATATATATTTCTATTTTTCTCCAAGTTAGGAGGTGCATTTGCACCCCTCAAACCTATGTAGGCCGCCAATGCCTGCAAGGATATTGAAAGAGAGTTAGTTATGGATTTGATTTTTCTATAGTGAAGAGTGTATACATACACGGGTATAACAAACTATGAAATTGTTAAAATATCACAGGTTTTCTCATTAGTAGTTATAACTTTGCACTAATCCTCTAAAATGCACCCTTCACTTTGATTAAGTTGAATTCAAAAGGTATATGCAGAAGGCATCCACTAATACAAAATGGAAATTGCTACACAGTAGATAATTTTAAAAGCTCATGTGTGAGATATTCTGGTGTAAGTAATTAATTAACATTTGTCTAAGATCTTATTTGAACAAACTTCTCTCTAAGCCTTTATAGGAGAAGAAAATAAAGTAAAATGTATTTAGTTTTTCGACAAGTTAAAATCAATTTATGCACCTTAACTTGCGGAGAAGTTAAATGAAAAGAGCTTTTATAATAGTTAAGTGTATAAATTGATTTTAGCTTAGGCGAGAAGCTAAACTTATTTTACCTTCATATTTTTTTCTCCTAGAAATGTTTATAAAAAAGTTTATCCAAATATAACCTAAGTTTTACGGAAAGGAGCCAGATTATGTTCATAGAAGTAAGGATTTACAAGACGTGGTTATTATCCTTACCGAGATTACTGCTTTGATATTGTTAATAGTTAAGCGAATGCCCTGGTTACTATCATTACCCTCCTCGAATTTTAGGAGAACATCTACCAAATCTTCCTCTGCTTCACCGTGGCCATCTTTGGCTTTTGACTTTGCCTCTTTGTGTTCATTGATGATGCCTTCTAGTATCTGATCAATTTGTCGAAACAGCTTCTCAAGGGTAGGCCTCAAACCAGTAACAAGTTGAAGCCATTTCGCAGAAGGAAACAAATCTGCTATGTTAAAACCTGCTGCAATTAGTACACCATGTTTTAAGGTTGATATGAATTCTTCTCGGTCTTTGCACTTCATGCCAAACGCAGCTCTCGTAATGATATTATACATTGATGAGAGCACTGCTTCAGTGAGGTTGATGGAAGACCCTTCATGTGAACCAACCATTTTAACTAGATTGGTGAGCTCTTCTTCTCTAATCGGTCGGAATGAGTTGACACGTTTTTGGGAGAGAAGCTCCATGGTGCATATTTTCCGTACCTGTCTCCAATAATTTCCATAAGGTGAAAAAGCAATATTTGTGCCTTGGTAGGACGCTATTTCTGAAACTAGAAAGTGAGGCCTTGATGCAAAGGTGATATCATGGGTTTTCAGTATCTCCTTAGCATACTCTGGGGAGGAAACAACGATTGTGAAGATCTCCCCAAGTTGGAGATGCATCAAGGGTCCATATATTTTGGCCAAGTCTCTAAATTTTTGGTGTGGTAGTGCAGATGTAGCAAGTTGGTGTAAATTTCCTATAATAGGCAGCTTCCATGGTCCTGGGGTAATATTTAGAGATGGCTCAGTTTTCTTGAGATTTCTTCCTAGTTTCAGCACCACAATCATGAAGAGGAAAAAGGGCAAGATAAGGGGTAATGAGTTGAGTATTTGAGAATCCATGGTGAGAAAAGCAATTAGTAAGAGATTCTAAAACTCCTGATATATAAAGATGATTAATGCTGAACATGGAGGGAGAATCCAAGACTTGGGATTTTGGTTGCGGTTTTTTGCTTGTTATTTCTACTTTCGGGAAAAGATTTTTATTTTTATTTTTAAATATGTAGAAACAGATAGATAAAGATAAACGCGGTGCAGATCAACTAGTGTAGGGCTATTTTCGCTTAATAAATGGCCGAGTTTAAGTCCTGAATATGCAATTAGTTTTAAATACTCGGAGGGAAAAAGGTTTATTACCCTTAGTAATCTTGCTAGCTCAAGGAAAATTGCCTCCTGCAGAATATGCTTAGTCTCAAACAAAAAAAAAAATGCTAAAGATAAAAATTGAGGTGTAAGATAAGATTAAAGCTTAATTATATTTTTATAGGTTTTGAGTTTACCATATACAATGTTTTTATATTATTATGATTTTTAATAAAATCATTTTTAAATTTTATATTAAGAAATTATTAGTAGAAAAAAATGTAAAAAATATATATAAAAAATTATGAATATTGACATATATTCAAATAATTTTATATTCATATATGTCTTATATCATTTTAACTTATATAAATGTTTGTTTTAAAAACTATTATATATATATATATATATATATATATATATATATATATATACCTTAAATCTATATATAATTTTTAAATGAAATATTATGACAACAAATATTTATATTCTATGATATGAACCTGCCAAGGTCCAATTATTTCAAATATCCTTTGCACTGGATGGAAGGCTACTTGACAAAAGTGAAAGCTAAAACAAGCAAAAAGGCTTTTCAAAGCTTAATCATGGAAATGCAAGCTAAAGAAGGTTTAGCTAAACTAAAGCCCAATCCAAGAAATGTCTCATATCTACAATTTGAAGATTTATTTCAGCAAACTTGAAGACAAAAATTTGGAAAGCAAAATGAGTCCAACAGATAATACTCAAGATGCATATGTGGGTTGAAATTTATTTGGGTGAATTACTTAGTTTTTGGGCTTAGTGAGTTCAGCCCAATTTTCCTATTTTTCATGTAATTTTCGTATTTATTGGGGGAATAAGTTCAGATGTCTTTTCATCTTTTCTAGGACAAATTTTAGTGTTTTTAGACTTCCTTAACCATTATGATGGTTAGTGGGACTTAATGAACCACTGTGATGGTTGGTGGGACTTCATGAACCATTGTGATGGTTAGTGAACCATTGTGATGGTTAATGAACCATTGTGATGGTTGGTGAACCATTGTGATGATTAATGAACCATTATGATACTTCATGAACCATTGTGATACTTCATGAACCATTGTGATGGTTAGTGGGAAGCATAGTGGGAAGTAAATGTTAGTGGGTAATTAATGCCTAGTGGGATTGTTAGTGGAATTTTACTTCTTTTAAGGGTTGCCTAGTATGACCTATAAATAGGAACCTCTTGTAAGCTTCCAAGGCAGAATTTACATATTAATCAAATTGAGTGTTTCTCATTTGTGAGAGCTTCCCATTTGTTCTTGGGTTAAGAACTTTATAGTGTTGGTTCTACTGGTAGGTCGCGGTTAGGGTCACGCTTTCTTGATAACTTTGGTTCTACCGGTAGGTCGCGGTTAGGGTCAAGTTCCTCTTTCTATCCTTTACCTGTTTTCAAGACGATCCGTTAAGTAGATTCGTATCATTTGGTATCAGATAGAAAGAGGAACTTGACCCTAACTGCGACCTGCCTGTAGAACCAAAGCTATCAAGAAAGCGTGACCCTAACCACGACCTGCCGGTGGAACCAACACTATAAAGTTCTTAACCCAAGAACGAAGGGGAAGCTATCACAAATGAGAAACACTCAATTTGATTAATATGCAAATTCTTCCTTGGAAGCTTACAAGAGGTTCCTATTTATAGGTCATGCTAGGCAGCCCTTAAAAGAAGTAAAATTCCACTAACAATCCCACTAGGCATTAATTACCCACTAACATTTACTTCCCACTATGCTTCCCACTAACCATCACAATGGTTCATGAAGTATCACAATGGTTCATGAAGTATCATAATGGTTCATGAAGTATCATAATGATTCATTAATCATCACAATGGTTCATTAACCATCACAATGGTTCACTAACCATCACAATGGTTCATGAAGTCCCACCAACCATGACAGTGGTTCATTAAGTCCCACTAACCATCATAATGGTTCAGGAAGCCTAAAAACACTAAAATTTGTCCTAGAAAAGATGAAAAGACATCTGAACTTATTCCCCCAAAAATAAATACGAAAATTACATGAAAAATAGGAAAATTGAGCTTAACTCACTAAGCCCAAAAACTAAGTAATCCACCCAAATAAATTCCAGCCCACAGATGCATCTTGAGTATTATCTGTTTGACTCATTTTGCTTTCCAAATTTTTGTCTTCAAGTTTGCTGAAATAATCTTCAAATTGTAGATATGAGACATTTCTTGGATTGGGCTTTAGTTTAGCTAAACCTTCTTGAGCTTGCATTTCCATGATTAAGTTTTGAAAAGCCTTTTTGCTTGTTTTAGCTTTTGCTTTTGTCAAGTAGCCTTCCATCCAGTGCAAAGGATATTTGAAATAATTGGACCTTGGCAGGTTCATATCATTCTATTTTATAATTATTAGTTTTTCTTTTAAAAAATATTTCTATCATGAAATTATTAACATTAGTTATATATAAAAAAAAGAGATTTATAGATATTTGAACTTATAGATTACAATAAAAATATTGATTATGAATATAAGATAATGCTTATATAATAATATTTTCAGTCTTATTTTATTTTAGCTAGTGAAGAATTGAAAGCGAAGAAACTAATGTTTTAAAAATTAAATAGTAGTGTTATTGACTCGGTTGAGATACTGGATTATTAGGTCATTGGTCGAACCTGAGAGTCACTAATTGAACCACATGAACCAGAATGGGTGATATAATAATTGAAGTTATATATAATGGTTAAGATTAATTACTCATTACATAAGCTACAACACAAATTGCACCAAATTTAATGGAACAATAGATCGGAGTTACTCTACTTTATTGTAAATTAAAGTGCACCAAATTTAATTTAGGTTAAATTAATCTGCAGGTCCCTATACTTTTACCAAATTTTCAATTAGGTCCCTGGACTTTTTTTTCTTTTAATTGGGTCCCTAAACTTTTATTTTTTTTCAATTAGGTCCCTCGTCTAATTGTCTTTCCAAGGATTAGGTTGAGATTAAAAATCTGAAATGTTGTTGGAATGGATTGAAGCACTTGGGTTCAGAACAAAGTTTAGAAGTCTGATGTAGGAGAAACAAAGGAACCTTGAAGAGGCAGGAGAAGTTAGAGTCATGGTGCCACTTTGAGCGTTGAGATTGGTGAGGTTTCCAAGGTCTGCACTGATCACCATCATGGAGAGAGAAACAATTTTTTAAAAAAAAAAATAAAGTATTCAAATTACTATATTATCCTTAGAATAGATGAATTACAACAAAAGAAATGAATGGGTTTTTTGTCTTAAAATTACACATATATATATATATATATATATATATATATATATATATATATATATATATAATACAGAAAAAATTAAAAAAGACAAACCAAAAACAAAGGCAAAACTAGGTACTTGGAAGGAGGAACTCTCATGGCTTAAAGATATAAGAAGAAAGAACCAAAGGATGAGAAGTCCAAGTAGTGGATTCTTGGTCTTGTCAAGCACCCTTCTTAGCTAGAAGATCCACACAAAATTTCCTTCTCAAAAGGTATGAATAAGGCGAGCAACCCACGCAATATTTAGAAGGTCTTCAATTTTCCTTATGAGCACCACATATTTATGACAAAAATTGCTCCCGGTGATTAAGGAAATAGCATAGGACGAATAAGAATAAGTTGTCACATTTCTATAACCTAAATCTCAGACTACTTGTAACTCTCTAAAAATTGTCATAAGCTCAATAAAAGTAATATATGTACGTAACATCCCCAACTTTGGAAAATAGGAATAATAATTTATTAATAGTTTAGAATGTCCTTAAGTATTATTGATAATAATCACCTGTATTAGGAGTTATTTACATGGGCAGGGTAATAGGACCTAATGGGACACAAGGTTTTGTTTACACATTACACTGTGAGTTCATATAAAGAGGCTCTACTGTCACATGGCTAACCTTTTATAACCAAACTAATAAACCAACCTAACTAACTAACTAATGAAATAACCAACTCAACCAATTAATTAATATATACACTTATTAAGAGCATCTCAAATGGTGTAACCATGATGAAGTTGCTTAAAATCACTTTTAGTTCGCCTTATAATACGACATAGGATTTAAGAATCTCAACAATTTTTTTTTTCTGTAACAGTGCAGTCCTTGAAAAGTGAAAACTTAAATGTGTCCAATAATATTGTTTCAATTCTGAAGAACTATTAAGAAGACGTTGTTCTTCTACAAAAACTGTTAGTGAAACTGAATAACAATTGGTTTTTAAGTTTAAGAACCAGACAAGCATCTCCCATTGAAGATTCGCCACCCTTACAAATATCTGCTCGAGCTAGGTAAAACAAAACTAATGTAGACTCTAAACCTATACCTAATTAAGTTAATAGATTAATTTTTATAATTATTCTAACAGTCTATCAATACAAAATTATAATATATTTGAGTGATAGTGAAAAAAATAGTAGAATCTAATTAAATCAATTCAGTTAATTGATTTTTTTTTTGTCAGCCAAAAGACAATAATATATTGGATAAGGGGTACATGGTACCCAACCCTTTTACCAAAAACATTAATTAAGTTAATTGATTGTTGTAACAAGTCAGGAATTTCAATTCATGAACTGATGCGGAACTAAACTAATCAATTTTGGTTGAATTGACTTGTGAAAATATAAAACAGAACCATTGATGTCTCAGGAATTCCAATTCATGAAACCGGTATGGATCGAACTAACATAATCAATGTTGGTTGACTCGTGTGAACATATACTCCTTCTGTTTCTATATATAAGATCTTTTTCATTTTATTGTTTATATTTTTTTTAAGACTCTCTTGTAATTGTCTGAAGCATTAATTTTTTTTATGATACCCTTAATTAATTACATAATTCTTTCTCCAAACATTAATTATTCCTATATGAAAAGCAATTAAGTAAAGAGAGAAATGAAGGGTAATTATGGAAGAATAATACAAATAATATTGACAAATTTAATGCGATTAATTAAATGAATTACTTTTCTTAAGAAATGTGAATTAATTGAAAGAGCCTTATAAAAAGAGACGGATGGAGTAAAACTGAACCAAACTGAACCAGCTTAATTGATGTAAGAAGTATTGAATTCCAATTCATGAAACAAATATAGAACTAAAATAATCATTTTGGTTGAGTTGACTTGTGAACATATAAACATGATATTACTTTGAACTAAAAACATGAAAACAAGAAAACATTTACTTTCACCATTTTGTATACCTGTAAGAAAAAAAAATTAACTAGTTCGGACTTAAATAATTATCACTATTAGTAAAACCTGATTGTTGTACCATAATTTAAGTGTATTTTGGGTATGAGATTACAAATTATATATGTTCGAATTGGATAAGACTACTGTAAACTCTTAACCTATACCTATTAATTAATGACTTGCTTGGAAGGGCCTTCACGGGTTGGAGTCGGATGTAGGTCACTGCTGCAGATACGAATGCTTCAAGCTGGGGAGAGAGAGACAAGTGGGTGCACCAGTTTGGGATTCAAACATTTATTTGCATACCGTTGAAGAATTAATGAGGAAAGGGTGCTAGAGTTGGCCTGGTCTCAACTCAAAATCATACCCTACCATCCTGAAGGGATAAGAAATATGGAGGATTTCATTTATCCCATTGGGGCACCTGTTATTTCAGCCATTCTTCATTTTCTGAAACAATATCGGTGACCCCAATTACTTTCATTTTCCGTGAAATTGTCAAAGTGCATATATGGTTTTAGTTAATGATTTTGCTAGATAATGGTTATTTTGGTCCATGAAATCACTGCAAGGAAAACTAAAATACCGACAATTGACAATTTTAAAAGGGAAGTGTAGATGCATATAATCTTTTATACGTTTTAGCAATATTATCCTATCACAATTACAATTCGACTATTTGAAAATTTCTCTGATTAAGATTTTACTTAAAATTAATCTACATCATTAAGGTAAAACGCTAATTGTAACAGTAGAACAGCCCAAAGCACTCATGCTGAGAAATAGCTAGGGTAAATAGAAATAGAAAAGAAAGAAATAGGTGAGAGATAGGGTAAATGTAAAAGTGTTTGGTCTTGGATTTTCCTTATGAGCACAACATATCTATGACAAAAATTGCTCTCAGTGATTAAGGAAATAGCATAGGACGAATCAGAATAAGTTGTCACATTTCTATAGCCTAAATCTCAAGTTGCTTGTAAGTTGTAACCGTCTAAAAATCGTCATAAGCTCGATAATAGTAATATCTGTTTGGCCTTAAATAGCCACAGAAACCCAAACAACCATGACTGTCCGAATCTAGCCACCAAAACCAGTTCGATGGGGATTTCAAATGGTGCAACCATGATTAAGTTGCTTAAATCACTTTTAGTTAAGAACCTCAACAAGTCTTTTTTTTTTTTTTTTTTTCTGTAACAGTGCAATCCTTGAAAATTAACTTAAAATGTGTCCAATAATATTGTTTCAATTCTGAAGAACTATTAAGAACACATTGTTCTTCTGCCAAAACTGTCACGTCTTTTGCTCTGACAGTGAAACTGTATAAGAATTGATTTTTATGTTTATGAAGCCCACAAGCAACTCCCATTGAAGCCCTTACAAATATCTGCTCGAGCTGACTAAAGCCAATGTAGACTCTAAACCTATACCTATTTAAGCTAAGATTAATTTTTATCTTATATTTTTCGCACTATCAATTAATAAAAATATGTAATTAAAATAATTAAAATAATTGAGTTAATTGATTGTTTTAGCAAAGTCAGGAATTTCAATTCGTGAAACTGATGCAAAAATAAAGTACTTCATCCATTCCAAAATAAGTGTCGTCTTAGATTTTTTTACACAGACTAAGAAAAGCTATTAAATAGATAAAAGAGAGAGGCAATTTTACAAAACTAACCTTATTATTAATATTGTATTGAAAAGCTAAAATGACACTTATTAGGGATATTAGTGGAAAAAAATAATTAATATTATATTGAAAAGTCAAATGCGACATTCATTTTGGAACAATTTTTTTTTCAAATGCGACACTCATTTTGGGACGGAGGGAGTAATAAATTTTATTTGACTTGACTTGTGAACATATAAAACTTAACCATTGATGTAACAAGTGATGAATTCCAATTCATGAAACCGGTATGGAACTAAAATGATCAATGTTTGGTTGACTTGTGTAAACATATAAAAACTTATCCTTAATTGATGTAACAAGTCTTGAATTCCAATTCATGAAACCGATATAGAACTAAAATAATCAATGTTGGTTGACTTGTGTGAACATATAAAACTGAACCTTAATTAATGTAACAAGTCTTGAATTCCAATTCATGAAACCGATACTAAAATAATCAATTTTGGCTGAGTTTACTTAGAACATATAAACATAATTCGAACTAAAAAAGGAAAAACATGAAAGTATTGCTTTCACCATTTTGTATACCTGTGAGAAAAAAATTAAATTAACTAAAGTAATAAATTTTATTTGACTTGACTTGTGAACATATAAAACTTAACCATTGATGTAACAAGTGATGAATTCCAATTCATGAAACCGGTATGGAACTAAAATGATCAAATGTTGGTTGACTTGTGTAAAACTTATCCTTAATTGATGTAACAAGTCTTGAATTCCAATTCATGAAACAGATATATAGAACTAAAATAATCAATGTTGGTTGACTTGTGTGAACATATAAAACTGAACCTTAATTAATGTAACAAGTCTTGAATTCCAATTCATGAAACCGATACTAAAATAATCAATTTTGGCTGAGTTGACTTGTGAACATATAAACATAATTTGAACTAAAAACAGGAAAAACATGAAAGTATTGCTTTCACCATTTTGTATACCTGTGAGAAAAAAAATTAAATTGAATAAAGTAATAAATTTTATTTGACTTGACTTGTGAACATATAAAACTTAACCATTGATGTAACAAGTGATGAATTCCAATTCATGAAACCGGTATGGAACTAAAATGATCAATGTTGGTTGACTTGTGTAAAACTTATCCTTAATTGATGTAACAAGTCTTAAATTCCAATTCATGAAACTGATATAGAACATAATCAATTTTTGGCTGAGTTGACTTGTGAACATATAAACATGATATTACTTACCAAGGAGTATAGCTCAGTTGGTTGAATAAGGTGTGTGAGTTGTTGTAAACTTCTAGTACCTGTCTTCGATTCCTACAAATCAAAAAACATTATATTACTTTGAACTAAAAACAGTAAAAACATGAAATTATTACTTTCACCATTTTGAATACCTGTAAGAAAATATATAAAATTAACTAGTTCGAACTTAAATAATTATCACTATTAACCTTATCGCTGTACCATAATTTAAGTGTTTTTTTTTTCAGACTACAAATATCTGTTTAAGTCGGATAAGACTACTATTTACACTTAGGATGTGTTTGGGAACCAGTTGCGTTTAACGTAACGGTCGTTCAAAAAAAAGTTACTCTCACATTACTTTTGCTTTTGTGTCTTGGAACGCATGTTTTTCCGTTGAACATGGGTTTAAACGGTTAACCAAACACACATCTAGTAGGGGCACCAGTTTGGGATTCAAACATTTCTTTGCATACCGTTGAAGAATTAATGAGGAAAGGATGCTGAAGTTGGCCTCCACCGAAATGATACCCTACCACCCTGAAGGGATAAAAGATATATGGAGAATTTCATTTATCCCATTGGGGCACCTATTATTTCGGCCATGCTTCATTTTCTGAGACAATATCACTAACCCCAGTTCCTTTCGTTTTCAGTGAAATACTATTATAATAATAATGTTATCTTAGAAAAATTATCAAAGTGCATGATTTTTATTTTTTTTATATAAATCAAAGTGCATGATTTTAGTTATTGATTTACTAGATAATGGATATTTTAATTGGTCCTTGAAATGACTGCAAGGAAAATAAAATACCGAATATGCAATTTTAAAAAGGAAAGATTTTAGTGTAGATGTAATCTTTTATTTATGTTTTGGGCAATATTATCCTATCACAATTACAATTTCACTTTTTGATAATTTGCCTGATAAAGACTTTAATTAAAACTAATCTATATTATTAAGGTAAAACACTAATTCTAACTGGTGAATAGAAAAAAACTCTTATGCTTTGTTTGGCACAAGAGAGTGAAATAGAGTGGATGTAAATAAATAAAAAAAAGAGACATAGGAGAGAGATAGGATTGATTTAAAAGTGTTTGGTTAGACAAAATTAAGAAAGAGAGAAATGAGAAGAAAAAAAATTATTGTTAATGATGAAGATTTTTTTTTTCTTTTGGTGATCACAATCAACTATTTACAATGAAAATCAATTTCCTTCCTTCATTATATACACTGACAATCAATTATGTAGAAAAATAATTGATTAGTTTGAGTGGGAAACGTTGATAAAAAGATGTTGGGACCACAGTTTTTTCCTCTTCTGGTCTCATCTATTTCTACACAACCAAACAAGGAAAATTCACTTTCTCCAATCTATTTTTTGCCCTCTTCCCTCCTCCCTCCATTTCCACATTAACAAACATACACACTCTTTGGTAGAGCTGAAATAGAGTGGATGCAGTTAAAATTCACATTGTTTGGTACTGATGAAATATCAAGGAAAGAAATAAAAAACTTGTGGGTCTCACGTAAAAATATTTCATTGCATAAGAGAGGGGAAATGGCGTAGAAATTGAGAGAGGTGAGGAGGGAGAGTAGCTTGTATTATTAGTTTCCAATAGTAACCCAATACATGTAAGTTTCCAATAATCAAATGTGCAAAGAAGGGAAATCAATTTTTGCTTTTTTTTTTATATGTAGAAATTGAAGACAGGAGGTTTACACAAATCAATTTTTGCATTTGCATAAGTATGCAATAATATGTAGATAATATTTTTAATTATATCAATAAATTAAGCCCTTATGGAACTTATTGAAATGTAGAGAAAAACACTAGAAGGGGGGTTGAATAGTGTATTTAAATTTTCTTTTGAAAACTTTAGCCAATGTGAAGATAATGTATCTTTACGTTTTACAGAAACTTAGTAAAACAGAAAGAACGGACTATCGTCCAGCCGATTAAAACAACAGACCAAAGAAACTACTCTTCTTTTTTTTTCGTTTAAATACACGTAATAGATAAACTTAGATAAAAAGGTGTATAGAAACTTTTTCGTAGTATGTTGAAGAGATAGCTTAAAAGAAATGCAAGTGAGCTAGAAGGCGAGAGAATAGAATACGTAGTTTTATACTGGTTCACTCAACTGAGCTACGTCTAGTTCTCCTTCAAAAACTTTTGAAGGGTTCTACTAATCAAAATCTGATTACACTTAAGTATTCTAACTTTGCCACTTCTGGCTACAAGTATTCTCTAGGCCACTTCTGGCACACCCTTAATCTCTCCTTGAGATTAAACACAAAACTTAAGTATTCTTTAACACTAAGCCACTTCTGGCTTTCCAAACAGAATTGTTTGATATTGTAAGTAAAGTATAACTCTCACTGAGAGGATATTACAATAAGAATGAGTATATAGACTCGCTTAGCAAAGCTAAGATGAATGCTCTTTTCGCTTATGATCGTCCAGTCGTTTTGACAGGGATTCAGCTCTTTTTGAAAAATCGTTGTTATAGATACTTGAGCTCATTCTTCTATATATAGGAAGTTTGTTGAAAGATATCCGTTGAGGGATCTGTTCCTTTTCCAAGAGCGATTCTTTCTGTAGCATATGGCCGTTGTCACATTTTGACTTAGAGTGAAGTGATGGAAGTGACAGCCGTACTCGTAGCGCCTCTCTCCTACTTGTACTTTCTCTGCAGAGAGAAGCTTCTTCTTTCCCTGTTCAGTACTATTCAAAAAGATCGAAATAGAATGGCATGTTAAAATATGAGAGAGTGAACGTTGCCTTATATTAAAGAAAGCGTATTTTAAAGTTAGTAACAATCAGTGAGTGTTACTCAAGCGTTGGACGCTTGCTCTCACAGGAGCATTGGACGCTGCCTGTAGGTTTCTTATAAAGCACAATTGGACGCTCATTTTATTAAAACATAGAGTCCAGGTTTGAGAGATACAATACCATTGCGGGATTGGACGACGTAATTCCTATAGCACTCAAACTAGATCATTAGATACTTCAAAACTTATCCTTTAGTTATTATCATCAAAACCGAAATAGGAGTGGTTGGACATCGTCCAAGGTCTTAGAACCTAACAATCTCCCCCTTTTTGATGATGACAAATAATGGTAAATTTTGATGTTAACAGACACATAATCATAAAAAAAATACAATGAGTCAAGTCAGAAATGATTATGTTATGCCAGAGTATCAAAGTGAAATGAAGTACTCCCCCTGAGTTCAACATTTCTTATGCATCTAATAACAGATATCAGAGTGAAAACATATCAATGATATGGATGCGGAATATATGAAAATAAACACCTCATGTTTTGATAAAGGAGCCAATTTATATATGCCAAAAAGAATTTTGAATACAGATTGTTTTAGCTATATATACTCATCGAAAATTCCAATTTCTCCCCCTTTGTCATTAACAAAAAGGTTTGAAAGATGGAAAAAAAATTTAGCCATCATGGTCACCTTATGGCTGTGGAGGTGGTTGTTCTGGTGGTGGAGGTGGTTGTTCTGGTGGTGCTTGAATTGGTGGAGCTAGTTGTGGAGGTTGAGGTTGGACTTGTGGAACTGCATGAGCAACTTGGCCAAGTAAGGTGGCTGCTGTGTGTTGAATCTGATTCACAAGCGTCTGTGAGAGACTCATGAACTGCTCAGTGATTGCATTTTGCAGCATTAGACGATGTTGTTCAGCTTCAGCCTGTTGTCTTTGCTGAAAAGCTTGAAACGCGGCCTCAGTCTCCAGCTGTTGCTGCCTCAGAGCCTGTTGCACAATTTCGTGAACACGATCTTCTGAGACTCCTTGTGGTTCAGCAAATCGCAGGGGATTGATGCCCCTTGGACTTGAAGATCCAGTTGGAACCAGTTGATGTGTGCCTGAATGTGCTTCAGCAGAAGCCTCAACAATGGGGAGGCTTGTGACATCTTCAGCAATAGGCTGTGCTGCAGAGGCTTCCATTTGCTTGGACGCTTCAACAACGAGCTCTCTATCATCCTCGGATCTATCAGACTGGACGGTAGCTTCTTCATGTGACGTGACAAAGTGTTCTACGTCCACTCGTACTGATGGGTCCAGGTCAAGATGAGCTAGCACCTTTGTCACTTTGGCAGATGCTTCATCCAGTTCTGCCTGTGTAGCCTTTGACTTAGCAACCATATCTTCCTTTTCCGTGGTTGCTGTCTCAGCTTCCTCAAAAGCCAGCTGCTCAACACGAGCTTGTTCCACTGCTACGACGGCTTCTTCTGCTTGGTATTCCTCATGGAGAGTTTGGAGTTCCTCCACAAACTCCGTGCGATCCAGTGTTCTGAGGTCAAACACTTTGTTGCTTCTGATTGTTGGCAGAGTCTTCATCAACTCCAGATAATCATCTGAATCCTTCAGAAAGCAGGTAAATGTGTCTGAGAAATGGTAAGTCTTGACTGGACGCAGCACTTCTATACCATGAGGGGGATGAACAAAGTCATCCTTGGAACAGCCTGAGGATGAGGCTTGCTGGGAATCGTTCCATAGTATCTGGCGCCAAAAGGTTATGGAATCAGAGGTTCCAAGTTCACGCGTGAGCTTACCAGACTTATCAAATAAATGACCCCAGGTGTAAGAAGATTTTTGCAGGGTTCCAACTTTCTCCTCCCTGCTGGGCATCTCAATGCCGTAGAATTTGAAGCCTTTCTTGCGACCAGCATCATAGACAGGCAGTCTAGGACATACTCTGTCTGGTACAAACTTTATTTCCGTCGCTCGGCTTATGTGCATGTTTGGTGGGTAGGCAATTGCTTGGTTTGGAATGTACATCTGTTGCAGAAGCTTTCCAAGATCATCAAAGTCGCCAGGCTGGAAGTTTAGCATTGGAGTTCCAGCTGGTAGAGGCAGGAACTTTGTGATTGGAGTCCAGATTTGAACATCCCTGACCCACTCTGCGTCTGGACGCTGCTGCGTTACTGACTGGTCCAGACTTTCTTTAATTGCTAATTGCAATTCTGCATCCAGCTCACTATCTTTGTTAGCAGAAGACTTCTTGGACGGTGCCTTCTTTTTCTTTGGAGCCTTCCCTTTCTGCTCCGCAACCGTCTTGGTGAAATGAGAGGCAATTTCAACCTCTGGCTTCTGCAGATTTACTGCTGCTGGACGCACTCTCTGCTGAGTTCCAGTTGGACAGATGTAAGGATAAGGCATGCGTACTAAGTGTGGGTACACTTCTGTCGTCCAACTGGGCAGAGGATTGCTGATGATCGTTCCTTTGGGCATAGCATAGTAAGCAGCTGACAAAGATTCAGTGCAAACATACCTCGTCCACTCAGGTGCTGAGGCAGTTGTATAATGCCACTTCAGAGGCTCTTGCAGAGGCCTCTGGATCACATCACCTTCTTTACAGAAATTCTGCTCATTGCATGTGAGGAATGCAACCGGAAAGCATTCCCTGTCTTTCTTTTCTTTGGTTTTCTGCTTGGGGGGAATAGTCCATGGGGACCATGTATCCCTCCATGCATCTCTTGGACGCACAAACTTGGACAGGTCCAAGCGAAGAGGTGGTTGCTGGCTTGCTGATGTGGAAGGAGCACCTGATGTTGCTGGTAGAAGGGTGCTGGTGGACGCTTTGTCGGTGTCTTGAGAGGAGGATGGTAGCACTGCAGTCCTTTTTGCCCTTTTTGCCTGAGTCTTCACTCTTCTTCGTGGCACATTGGCAAGAAAAGGAGGTGTTTTAGCAGGTTGTGCCTTTTGCTTCTTTTGCTGAGGACCCTCTATCTCCTTCATGATCTGACCAATTGGGATCTGGTCATCATCATCATCAGAGTCGTCCAGTAATTGAAGCTTTCGTACCTTTTGCTTTTCTGGGGCAACCTTTACTGAAGCTACCTTTGGACGCCTCTCCTCTTGAACAGGTTTGGACGTTTCAGTCTTTGGACGCTTCCCTGCTGGTGACTGAGCAATAGATGTCTCAGCATGCCTCTTCTTGGTTCTTCTTTCCTTCTCAGCGTCTTCCTCATGCATCTGAGTTGCTTGGCGTGTGATCTTTCTGCCCTGCTGTTCTTTCATCAGCCTTTTGATTTTTCTACCAATGCCCAGTAGATCAATCTCTTCTTCTTCATCATTAGAGATGATCTTGCTCTGCTCATGCCTTTGCTTGTTGATGGTGTCCTCGTCCAGGTCCCTTAAGACCTTGGCTGTTAGCTTGATCTTCATTGGCCTTATGTTGGGCTCACCAAACAACTGTTGTGTCGCCACTATTGGCCCTTTCTTCACTATGGCTTCATGATCTTCTTCCTCCAATTCATCAAAGAAGCGTTGATAAAGCTTCTGATCCCAGAAGATCCTGTTCAACAGAGCGGCGTAGAAAATGTCATCATTCCCACCCACGGACTTCATCATCCTCACGATATTGATGTAGATGATGTGAGGCAGATTGAAGGGAATGCCTTCCATCAGATGGAATATCACAAACTTGTGTAAGTCTGTGACTGAGTCCTTAGACCCAGCTTTGTGCAGGATGCTCTTGTTGCACACCTGCTGCCATATTTTAGCTTCCTCGCACAGATTCTTGTATTCAATCTTCACCGACTCAGGGGTTTTGGACTTGCAAAGCACAGTCGCAACGAGATCGCCGTACTGCTCTGCCCAGTTGGTTTTGTACTGGTTCCGCTCCCTGATGCAACCAGTTACCTTTGCTATGGCCTCGGTGGACAGCGTCACTTCTCGTCCAAGAATCTTGGCCACGAGCTCCCTTGGGCTCTGAAACTTGGCATTCCTCCAGAACATTCTGATCAACTCGGGATAAATTTTCTGGTTCTCATTGAAGTAGCCTCTGATTCCACACTTCAGTAGGCTCTCTTCCAGGTTTAGTCCCACCTTTTCAAGCGCTTCAATGTCAAAGAAGTGCTCAATGTGCACCGTAGTGGCTCCTTGGCACACAACCGTAGTCTCAGGGTAGGTCAGGACGTCGAGTTCTGAGTTGCTTGAGTTTGTAGAGATTGCCATTCTTGTAAAGTTTGGATTTTTAGGTTTTTTGAGAGGGTTTTTGGGGTTTCTGAGAGAGAGAGAGAGTGTTTAGGTTTGTTGAGTGTTTAGGTTTTCTCCGGTGAGGATTTGATAAGGTGGTGTTTGGGCTTTGTTTGGAGAATATGAAGCGGTTTTGTTTTTATTTTTTTTTGAATATTTGAAAAAAGGTAACTGACGCCATAAAACCCGCCATGATGAGACGTGCTAAGGATATGGGTAACTGTGTACGGTTACCGCCGTTTTGGTGACTTAGCATAGAGTATTAGCTCATACTTATCCTTAAAACGATTCGTTTTGTTAATTTGAATCAGAAGAAGAAACTAAGATAAAAAGACATCGTCCATATATTTGACTTTAAGTGAAATGTATGTAATGCATATGCATGACTCTAGTGTTCCTTTGGACGATATGTCCTTTGGACGCTATAAAGTTATTGGACGCATCATGTAGATGTTAATCATTCCTTTACAGAGTTCATGCCAAGTTTGTCCCTTAGAAGGATTAACTTGTCTTCAGTAAGGGGTTTGGTGAATATATCAGCAAGCTGATCATCTGTGGTTACAAAGTGTAATTCCACAGTTCCCTTTTGAACATGGTCTCTTATAAAGTGATGTTTAATTTCTATGTGTTTGGCCCTTGAATGCAATATGGGATTTTTAGAAAGATTTATGGCAGCTTTACTATCACAGAAGATAGGAATGTTACTCTCATATATGTTGTAGTCCTCAAGTTGATGCTTGATCCACAAGATTTGAGAGCAGCATTTTGCAGCTGAGATATACTCTGCTTCAGCAGTGGACAGAGCAATTGTTCCTTGCTTCTTGCATATCCAGGAGACTAGGTTACCACCGATGAAGTGACATCCTCCACTGGTGCTTTTTCTTTCAATGCGATCTCCAGCATAATCAGCATCACAATATCCTATTAGCCTGAAATCTTTCTCCCTTTTGAAATATAACCCAAGGTTAGTGGTTCCAGCAAGATATCGAAAGATTCTTTTAACAGCAGTTAAGTGAACTTCCCTTGGGTCAGACTGAAATCTGCCACATAAACATACGCTGAACATGGTGTCAGGTCTGGACGCTGTGAGGTACAGGAGTAATCCTATCATACCTCTGTATAGAGTATTATCTACTTTCTTTGAGTTGTCGTCCAGTCCAAGAATTGTTGTTGGATGCATAGGAGTTTTCATTGGTTTTGCATCGTCCAACTTGTACTTCTTTAGTAGCTCTTTGACATACTTAGTCTGATGTATATATATTCCCTTTTCAGTTTGTTTGATTTGGAGTCCAAGGAAGAATTTCAGCTCACCCATCATGCTCATCTCGAACTCTGTTTGCATTAATTTGGCAAAATCTTCATAGAGAGATTCATTAGTGGCACCAAATATGATATCATCAACATATACTTGTGCAATAATAAAATCAGATGAGTAGTCTTTGCGAAATAACGTAGTGTCTACTTTTCCTCTTGAAAAACCATTTTCTGACAGAAATGTGCTGAGTTTTTCATACCAAGCTCTAGAGGCTTGTTTCAACCCATATAGTGCTTTGTTGAGTTTAAAAACATGGTTTGGAAAAGCATCACTTTCAAATCCTGGGGGTTGTTCCACATAGACTTCTTCTTTTATGAGTCCATTGAGGAATGCACTTTTTACGTCCATTTGGTATAGCTTCATATTGCTATGAGCTGCAAATGACAGTAAAATGCGGATTGCCTCCAGACGTGCAACAAGAGCATAAGTTTCAGTATAATCTATACCTTCTTGTTGTGAGTAACCTTTTGCTACCAACCTTGCTTTGTTTCTCACAACATTACCTTCTTCGTCCAGCTTGTTTCTGAACACCCACTTTGCTCCTACAGCTTCTTTGTCGTTGGGAAGTTCTACTAGCTTCCAGACATTGTTCTTTTGAAATTGGTCAAGTTCTTCTTGCATTGCTTTGACCCATCCTTCATCTTCTAAGGCATCGTCCACAGTCTTAGGTTCTATTTGAGATATGAATGCTGCGTGACTTTGCTGTCGTTGAAGTGAAGATCTGGTTTTGACTCTGTCTTCTGGATCCCCAATGATTTGCTCCTGTGGATGATGTTTCTTCATTTACCAGTTGCGTCCAGTTGGTTCTCTTTGTTCTTTGACTGGACGGTCCAGTAGTGCATTTGATTCTTCAACTGAGACATCATGTTTGGACGAATCTGATGACGTACTTGCATCGTCCAGTCTGATATCTGTAAATGATTTGTCTAGCTCTGATAATTCCTTATCAGGCTTGTTGTCATTAAACTTCACATGGATAGCTTCTTCAACAACTAAGGTTCTAGAGTTATAGACTCTGTACGCCTTTGAAGTTTCAGAATATCCAAGCAATGTTCCTTCATCACACTTAGAATCAAATTTTCCCAGGTTATCCTTAGTGTTCAGAATGAAACATTGACATCCAAATGGATGGAAGTAGGATATGTTGGGTCTTCTACCCTTCCACAATTCATATGGACTCTTTTTCAATATCGGCCTTATATAGATTCTATTTTGTAAATAACAGGCAATATTCACTACTTCAGCCTAGAAGTGTTTAGGGGTTGAATTATCATTTAACATGGTTCTGGCCATCTCCTGAAGTGACCTATTTTTCCTCTCAACTACACCATTCTGTTGTGGTGTTCTAGGTGTTGAGAAGTTGTGAAGGATACCATTATCCTCACAGAACCTTTGAAAACTTTCGTTTTCGAATTCACCCCCGTGATCACTTCTGATTGAAGCAATGCATACTCCTTTTTCATTTTGAACTCTTTTGCAGAGATTATAAAAGGCCTTAAAGGACTCATCTTTGTGGGATAGGAATAAGACCCATGTCCATCTAGTATAGTCGTCCACTATAACTAACCCATATCTTTTACCACTTACCGAGGCTGTTCTTGTGGGTCCAAACAGATCAATATGTAATAGCTCTAGTGGTCTAGAAGTGGAAACAATGTTTTTACTTTGAAAAGAACTTTTCACTTGTTTCCCTTTCTGACAAGCTTCACAAAGAAGATCATCTTTATATGACATACTTGGTAGTCCTCTTACGAGGTTGTGCCTGTTCAGCTTTGAGATTAACCTCAAGCTTGCATGACCAAGTCTTTTATGCCATAACCAATGATTTTCTTGTACAGAAACTAGGCATGATACATTTTGACTTGATAATTCCCCAAGTTTAATCTTATACAGATTGCCTTGCCTCTTTGCAGTAAAGAAAAGGGATCCATCAGAGTTTTTGACTGTACATTCACCTTTGTTAAAGGCAACATCATATCCACTGTCACATAATTGACTTATGCTAAGTAGATTATGTTTAAGACCTTTAACATAAAGAACGTTATCAATACAGGGATAGGGTGGTATACCAATCTTACCTACGCCAGCTATCATCCCTTTCTGATTCCCTCCAAAAGTGACTGTCCCACCAGTCTTGGGTAGGAGGCTTTGGAACATACAACTTTCTCCCGTCATGTGATGTGAGCACCCACTGTCCAGGTACCATGATTGGAGTTTCTTTCCTGCTGTTAAGCATGTCTGCAACAGGAACAATTTTATCCTTAGGTACCCAGATTGACTTGGGTCCTTTTTTGTTAGCTCGAAGGGTATTGAATGCTCCCCTCTTAGGCAGGTGTCTGCATTTGGACGTTATATGTCCAGGTTTCCCACAGAAGTAGCAAACATCTGTTTCTTCATCATGAATATATTTCTTTCCCTTGTATCCATGTCCTGACCTGTCATTTGGTCTCTTACAACCTTCATATTTTAAAAGTTTTTTGAGGTTGTCAGAGCCCTTGACAAAGTTTGACAGATCCTTCTTTAGGCTGTCAATTTCCTCATGAAGTTTTACAACATCATGTGGTTGACCTCTTAAGGAAGTATCTGCTTCAACTTTCACAAGCTTCTCAACTAGCCTTTTGTTTTCTGCGTTGAGATTTCGAATCTCTATGGAAAGATTGCTTTCTCTATCCCTTGAATCCTTATAGGATTTATAGGCTTGAGCAACATCATTCCAGAGAGTTCGCCTCTCCATATTTGTAATCTCATTTTGCCTTGAAAGCTCTGCAAACTTTTTCTGTAAATCCTCCTTTTCACTTTCTAGTTGTCTAACGTTTTCTTCTAAAGCTTCTTTTTCTTTTGAAAGTGATTTGGATGATTTCTTTAAAGTTCTGTAGGCCTTTGACAAGATAGAAGAGCTTGAAAGTAATTCATGATAAGCTTCTTGAATTGAATCTAAGTCATTAAAATCTACCTCATCTTCTTCTTCTGGCTCAGAGGAATCAGTTGAGGTGTCCGCCATCAGACATATGTGTGCTTCTTCCTCTTCTCCTTCGTCCGATGATGAGTCATCGTCCAGGTCTTCCCAGGTGGACATCAGAACTTTCTTGCCCTTTCCTTTGCTGAAGAATTTCTTCTTCTTGTCTTTGCTTTTGTCAAGGTCTGGGCACTCTGATTTGAAGTGTCCTGGCTTTTTGCATTCGTAGCATATAATTGGACTCTTCTCCTTCTTTTCTTTGAAGTCTTTCCTCTTCATGTTTCTCCATCTGGATCCACCTTTCTTTTTCCACATAGAATGTATCCTTTTGGATATAAAGGATAGTTCATCATTCTCGTTTGAGTCATCATCTTCATATTGTTCGTCTGATGATGTTTCAGCTTGCATGGCTTTGGACGATGATGCTTTCCTTGACTTCTGGACGCTGAGCGCCAGAGACTTATTTTTCTTACCATCACTGTCTTGATGCAGTTCTAGTTCATGCACCTTGAGGGTTCCCACGAGTTCTTCTAAGGACATATCGTCCAGTTCCTTCGTTGTTCTCAAAGCTGTAACCTGTGGTCTCCATTTCCTAGGTAAACTTCTTAGGATTTTGTCAATATGTTCATAGTTATTATAATCTTTACCATGTGCTCTAAGTTCATTTAGTATGGTTTGAAACCGTCCAAACATACTTTGTATGTCCTCGTTTTCTTCCATACTAAACAACTAATATTGACGAGTAAGGAGACTGAGTTTGTTACGTTTTACCTGAGTGGAACCCTCATATGTTAATGCAAGAGTGTCCCATATTTGTTTTGCGCTTTTGAGACTGTGCACCTTATTGTATTCTTGTTCGCTTAGTGCACACATGATGATGTTTCTGGCTCTAGAGTTGAGATAAAATCTTTGTTTTTGCTCTTCCGTCCATCTAGCCTTTGGGATTTCGTTGAGGCTTGCATCAAGCGGAATATAGTCGCCCATCTCCACAACTTCCCACATGTCAATATGGCTAGATTCAAAGAATGCTATCATTCTTTGTTTCCAGTAGTCATATTTGACACCTTTGAAGAGTGGTGGTCTGTTCACAACTTGTCCTTCGTTTTCCATCTTTCTCAGGATCTTTCCTCTGTTTTGTTAAGAACTCAACCCAAGAGGTCGAGCTCTGATACCAACTGAAATGTAGAGAAAAACACTAGAAGGGGGGTTGAATAGTGTATTTAAATTTTCTTTTGAAAACTTTAGCCAATGTGAAGATAATGTATCTTTACGTTTTACAGAAACTTAGTAAAACAGAAAGAACGGACTATCGTCCAGCCGATTAAAACAACAGACCAAAGAAACTACTCTTCTTTTTTTTTTTCGTTTAAATACACGTAATAGATAAACTTAGATAAAAAGGTGTATAGAAACTTTTTCGTAGTATGTTGAAGAGATAGCTTAAAAGAAATGCAAGTGAGCTAGAAGGCGAGAGAATAGAATACGTAGTTTTATACTGGTTCACTCAACTGAGCTATGTCCAGTTCTCCTTCAAAAACTTTTGAAGGGTTCTACTAATCAAAATCTGATTACACTTAAGTATTCTAACTTTGCCACTTCTGGCTACAAGTATTCTCTAGGCCACTTCTGGCACACCCTTAATCTCTCCTTGAGATTAAACACAAAACTTAAGTATTCTTTAACACTAAGCCACTTCTGGCTTTCCAAACAGAATTGTTTGATATTGTAAGTAAAGTATAACTCTCACTGAGAGGATATTACAATAAGAATGAGTATATAGACTCGCTTAGCAAAGCTAAGATGAATGCTCTTTTCGCTTATGATCGTCCAGTCGTTTTGACAGGGATTCAGCTCTTTTTGAAAAATCGTTGTTATAGATACTTGAGCTCATTCTTCTATATATAGGAAGTTTGTTGAAAGATATCCGTTGAGGGATCTGTTCCTTTTCCAAGAGCGATTCTTTCTGTAGCATATGGCCGTTGTCATATTTTGACTTAGAGTGAAGTGATGGAAGTGACAGCCGTACTCGTAGCGCCTCTCTCCTACTTATACTTTCTCTGCAGAGAGAAGCTTCTTCTTTCCCTGTTCAGTACTATTCGAAAAGATCGAAATAGAATGGCATGTTAAAATATGAGAGAGTGAATGTTGCCTTATATTAAAGAAAGCGTATTTTAAAGTTAGTAACAATCAGTGAGTGTTACTCAAGCGTTGGACGCTTGCTCTCACAGGAGCATTGGACGCTGCCTGTAGGTTTCTTATAAAGCACAATTGGACGCTCATTTTATTAAAACATAGAGTCCAGGTTTGAGAGATACAATACCATTGCGGGATTGGACGACGTAATTCCTATAGCACTCAAACTAGATCATTAGATACTTCAAAACTTATCCTTTAGTTATTATCATCAAAACCGAAATAGGAGTGGTTGGACATCGTCCAAGGTCTTAGAACCTAACACTTATCGTGGAAATAATGACATATAAGTGCTGATTATTTCTTTCTCCCCGTTGACATATTTTGTTACCGTTGGTATATTTTATGTAACAAAATTTTAATCCAATGATTTTATTAGCTATTATTCATACCCATATGTTTCTTTCTAGTATTAAAAGCTATTCTTAAGCCTTTACTAATGGACTAACCGCATGTACACTAAACAAAGGAGTGACAACATGACTCTTAAGACACTAACAACATTCCTCTCTCTCTCTCTCTCTCTCTCTCATTTCTCTATATTTTTCTTCTACTGTGTGTTGTTTTGGGAATTGTTTGTGAGGTTCCAACATATTTTAGCCTAGAGTGCATGGATTCAAACACACCACTGTGAAAATCTTGGGGGGGAAACAAGATAGAAAATTGCACCAAAAGTCTGCCAAAATTTGCTTTCAATGCATCAACTATTTCCATGACACAGTATTTCTTTCCATCTTCTTTCTAATAATATTTCTAACACTTATTAGGTTCAAACCTATTTTGAATCATTCATCCAATATATGTCATAACATTATGAACAATAAATAATCAGACATATTTAGTAATGAGTTACATTATAAATTTTAGAAAGTCAAAACGAATAAAAAAAATATTGTATCAGTCTTCTACCATTTTTTTTATTACGATAATTATCATATTATAATTGATATTTTTTAATGTTCAACACACATTAATAAAATAAAACAAATTATACTGTAATTAGAATTCATAAATTAAGATTTTAAAGTACATTATAGTCATTTTCATGTCATTATGGGTAATATTTAAATTAATGTTAAATATTATAACCTATCTTTGTTTATTAATGTAATGATATTTAATTAAGAGTGTACTTGGATACTTCCAGCATTTAATTAAGTCCTAGTTTCACTTTCATGGCATATATCACCCATGAAGGTTTGATAGTGGAATATGTGCCAAAAAAATAAGTACGTCTAGATTTATTATATTTCTCTATATTTCAATTAAAGCAATAATTACCATGCTTACAATGAATAGTGAATGCCCCACTACATTGCAATGCAATCATTAGCTTTGTTAAGAAAATACTCGACAAAGTCTTTTTTTTTTTTCTTCTAATGAGAAATTATTTTTACTCATATACTTTTGGCACAAAAATCAGAATTTTTTTCCACAATTCTTGCACCAAAAAAAGTCCTTACAAGCAATCTCAGCCTTTTTTTTTTTTTTTTTTTGAAGGAAACAAGCAATCTCAGCTTGTTAACACAATAACTTGTTTAAGAATTAAGCACTCTTTGATAGTTTCAACCTACTTCATTTGAGCAAATGTGAGATATTTAGGAAATGACACTTCATAGTCTCCTTCTATATTTTCCTACTTACTAGAGGTCTACAACTTTAAGATAGTATACATTTTGTCAGCTCAAGAAGGATAGTTTTCACCATAAAAGATGAGTAATGCAATGGAAGCATTTTTCTTTTCTATTTACTGGTCCCTCAAGAAAAAAAGGTCTGGTGTCAATTTGTTGTTTGTTATATAGAAGAACAAAGTAAAAGACAAACTTTTTTTTTTAATGAGCAAAAGACAAACTTAATTAGAAAATATATAAAAGACAAAGAAACATAAAATTGCAATTTATAACTGCAAGCACACGCATTAATTACAAAATGCTCTTTATATAGAGCTAAAACATAACTGACAAGAAACTCCACAATTCAAAGCTCTTAAAAACAAAACAAAACAGTAAACACCACAATAACATCTCTTAAAATTTTGATCTACTGACAAATTATTCATTATTAAACAACTGAAACACTGCGGCATTTTTCAACAAAGACGTGTCTTCAACGTTAGGAACTTCTTGATCCTGGCACTGAATCCTACTCAGCCTTCTTTGCTTGCACTGCTTACTTCGCTAATGTCTGCACCATTTCCCTAAAAAAATGTGAAGAATTTCTCTGTTAATCTTCTAATAGAAAATATCAATTACTGGTAATCTACTAGTTGTCGTAGTTTTCCATTATCAGTAGAAACACAGGGAGTGGTGCAGTTTTTTTTTTTTTTATAATATTAATATAAATATCATGAACCAGTTGGTTCCCCATTTCAGATGTCAGTGCTACATAGCAATTTGTTGCAACTAAATTTCCCTTGTTAGATAGAGTTTCTTAATATAATTACTTGTCACGGACTTTAAATCCATAACAAAATCTTCAGTTCTACTAAAATCAACAAAGATACAAAGTTATTTTCAGTAGTAAAAAATGGGTAATAACAAATTCAAAGGTTATAGCTTTTTCTAGTAGTTTATCTTACCAGGAAAGGAACAGGTACCAAGTATAGGTCATCTTTTCTTGCAACAGTCACTCCAAATTCCTCAGTCATTTCAAAGTCCTCATTTTTCATTCCATTTGGAAGCTTCCAATCAAAGTGATACAACAAAAATGCAAGGGCCAGCTCAACATTTACTAAACCAAAGGTGATGCCTGGGCATATTCTTCTTCCAGCACCAAATGGAATGTACTCAAAATTACTCCCTTTGTGGTCAATAGAGCTATCAATGAATCTCTCTGGATAAAACCTCTTTAGTTCAGTCCAGTAGTTTGGATATCTTCCAATTGCCCAAGCATTGATAAATACCTTGGTTTTGACTGGTATATGATACCCATTAATCTCACATGTCTCTCCAAATTCTCTTGGAAGTATAAGAGGAGCTGGTGGGTGTAATCTTAGGGTCTCTTTGACAACTGATTTCAAATATTTGAGTTCATTGATGCAAATTTCATCAACCCTTCCTTTCATGTGGAACACCTCTCTCACCTCAACTTGTGCTTTCTTCATTACTCTTGGATCCCTTATCATCTCTGCCATTGCCCAATTTATGGTAGTAGCTATTGGCTCCACTCCGCCAACAAAGATGTCCTGCAAGGATATCCGTAGAGAGAGTTAGTTATGGATTTGACTTTACTAAAGTGAGGAGTGTACTATAGAGTATAAAGTGCAGTTTCAACAACTGTTGATTGGAAGATCAGTTGTTTAGATTGTGAAAAATTACTTACACGTGTGACGTGTATAACAAACTATGAAGTTGTTAAAATATCTCAGATTTTTCTCATTAGTAGTTATAACTTTGGACTAATCCTCTAAAATGCACCCTTCACTTTGATGGAGTCGAATTCAAAAGGAATATGCAGAAGGCATCCAATCCAAATAATACAACATGGAAATTGCTATACAGTAGATAATTTTGAAGAGCTCATGTGTGAGATATTCTAGTGTAAGTAATAAACATTTGTCTAAGAGCCAATTTAGGCAAACTTCTCTAGAAGCACTTATAGGAGAAGAAGATAAGGTAAAATGCATTTAGCTTCTCCATAAGTTAAAATCAACTTATGCACCTTAACTTGTGGAGAAGTTATAATTGAAAAGAGCTTTTATAAAAGTGAAGTACATAATTGATTTTAGCTTATGCAAGAAGCTCAACTTATTTTTCCTTCTTATTTTTTTCTCCTATAAATGTTACAAAGAAGTTTACCTAAACAGGACTTATGTTTTATAGAAATGATTGAGATTATATTCTTAAAAGAAAGGATTTACAAGATGTGGTTATTATCCTTACCGAGATTACTGCCTTGATATTGTTAATAGTTAAGCTAATGCCCTGGTTACTATCATTACCCTCCTCAAATTTTAGGAGAACATCTACCAAATCTTCCTCTGCTTCACCGTGGCCATCTTTGGCTTTTGACTTTGCCTCTTTGTGTTCCTTGATGATGCCTTCTAGTATCTGATCAATTTGTCGAAACAGCTTCTCAAGGGTAGGCCTCAAACCAGTAACAAGTTGAAGCCATTTAGCAGAAGGAAACAAATCTCCTATGTTAAAACCTCCTCCAACTAGTACACCTTCTTTTACCGTTGCTATGAATTCTTCTTCGTCTTTGCACTTCATGCCAAATGCAGCTCTTGAAATGATATTATACATTGATGAGAGCACTGCTTCAGAGAGGTTGACGGAAGACCCTTCATGTGAACCAACCATTTTAACAACATTGGTGAGCTCTTCTTCTCTAATTGGCCAGAATGAGTTGACGCGCTTTTGGGAGAGAAGCTCCATGGTGCATATTTTACGTACCTGTCTCCAATAATTTCCATAAGGTGAGAAAGCAATATTTGTGCTTTCATAGGAAGCTATTTCTGTAGCTAGAAAGTGAGGCCTTTATGCAAAGATGATATCATGGTTTTTCATTATCTCCTTAGCATACTCTGCTGAGGAAACAACGATTGTGAAGATCTCCCCAAGTTGGAGATGCATCATGGGTCCATATATTTTGGCCAGGTCTCTTAATTTTTGGTGTGGCGGTGTAGATGTAACAAGTTGGTGTAAATTTCCTATAATAGGCAGCTTCCATGGTCCTGGTGGTATGTTTAGAGATGACTCAGTTTTCTTGAGATTTCTCCCTAGTTTCAGCACCACAATCATGAAGAAGAAAAAGGGTAAGACAAAGGCTAATGAGTTGAGTATTTGAGAATCCATGGTGACAAAAGTGACTAGTAAGAGATTCTGAAACTCCTGATATAAAGATAATTAATGCTGTAGGAGGGAAAATCCAAGACTTGGGATTTTGGTTTCTGTTTGTTGCTTGTTATGGGAAAAGATTTTTTTTTTTTTTTATGTGAAGAAATAGATTGGTAAAGATAAACTACCTAGCGGATCAACTAGTGTGAGACTATTTTAGCTTAACAAGTGGTTGAGTTTGAGTTCTAAATATACAGTAACCTTGAATAATTGAAGAGACAGCTTTGTGACGTACCATAATAGTCATCTAGGTGGAACAAAATTTTCTCCGGTAGATGATACTTACCGTCTCAAACCAAAACAGATTGCTAAAGATAAAAATTGCGGTGTAAGAAAAGATTAAAGCTTAATTATAATTTTATAGGTGTTGAGTTTACCATATACAATGTTTTAATGTTATTACAATTTTTAATATGTTTCTTAATTATTTTAAAATTATATATAATTATATATTAGTAGATATAAATATGTAAGAAATATATAGAAATAACTATGAATATTGATATACATTCAAATAATTTTATATTCACATTGACTTATATAATTGTAATTTATATAAAAATTTGTTTTAAAAACCATTTTTTATGAATATACTACGTTAAAAATAAATTATATAAGTTGAAAAACTATTTTAACTTGATTTCTACGTATTTTTTAGATGATTTACATATATCACAACTTGCTTAAAAATAAATATTTTATTTTATATTGCTTAAAAATAAACATTAGATATACATTTATTGTTCAACGGTAATAAGAAACCTAAATATGAATGTTTAATAAGAATGATAGAGCAAAAATAGTTGACCTAGTTAATGTTATATAAATTGGATTAAAATAGTAACTTGAAACATATTAAAAAATTTATTCTCACAATAACAAATGTATTTGAAAGTGTTAATAAAAAAAAACACCATAAAAAATAGCACAGGATTTCATGCATTTGCACGGGTCACTCATTTTCATGCATGTTTGAAATTCACATGTTTATAAAATAAATTTTTATATTGAGACAAATGTAATTAGCTGTTTAAATTCTCCAAAAATGCAAAAAGAGTTAGAGTATCCATGCAAAGAAAATATATTTAGTTATAATCTCATAGATATTTCTTATTTTATTTAAAATATTTATAAAATTGTATGAAAAATTTATGTTTAAAAATTTAGAAAGGATTTAACTTATATTTAATTAAAATATTTTTGTAATTTTAAAGTGTGAAATGATAAAATAATCCAATTATTTTACAACTATATTGCGAATAAAAAATTACTAATTTTATAATACTTATAGTTTATAAAAAATACTTTAAATAATTTAAATTTTAAGAATTAATTAAATTGAATGCAAAACTTTGAAATCAAATATTACTTACCAACATGTCGTTGATTCGAGTGGAATTAAAATCAGATCTCTTAAGTAAAGTCTTAGGTTTGAAACTTGTTGTTAAAAGAGATCTTGCTAAAGTCAATGGATACTAATAAATTATTATTTTATTCTCTAATAGATAAATTATATTTCATTAGTAAGTACTCGTGTAAGAATAATATTTTTGTCTAAATATTTCAATTAGTTTTTCATGAAGGATTTATAATGATATTATATGTCGTAACTCGTAAGCATACTAAAAATATATTTAATAAATTCATTATAATATATTTATTATATATTTATGTAAAAAAGTTAACATTGTTATAAAATATTAATCAAGAAAATTTCCGTAACTGAAATTATTAAACATAGAGTCAAAATATTATTTTGTAATAAATATATTAACTAATTATTTTTAAATTAACTTTTAATATAAACAGTTTAACCTCATAAAATAAATATTATTCAACAAAATATTTATTTATAAAATTATTTAAAATTATTTTATACAATTTCTAAGTAAAAATGATTTTATAGGATTTAAGAGTAAAAAAAAAAATTTGTTGAGTCGTGAGTATGGAATTGTGTTACATACCAGAGAAATGCATTTGTCTCCCATAATAGTCTTACATGACTTGAGCAAGATTGTCTCCCGTGAATGGTATATGTGACTATAACATAAGAAAATAAAAAATATTTAATTTATGATATTATGATGAAGTAATTTAAAACAATTTTTTGTAATAAAAATATATTTAATAAATTAATATTTTTGACCCGTGAAGAGAAAATGTATTAAGTTAAAAAAAGAATAATATTCTTGTCTAAATATTTTAATCAGATTTTCTTGAAGGATTTATGACAATATTATATGTTGTAACTTGTAACCATGTTAAAAATATATTTAATAAATTCATTATTATATATTTATGTAAAAAAGTTACATTATTATAAAAATATTAATCAAGAAAATTTCTGTAACTGGAGTTATTAAACATAGAGTCAAAATATTATTTTTTAATAAATATATTAACTAATTAGATTTAAATTAATTTTTAATATAAACAGTTTAACCTCATAAAATAAATATTATTCAGCAAAATATTTATTTATGAAATTATTTATAATTATTTTATACGTTTTCTAAGTAAAAATGATTTTATAGGATTTAAGAGTAAAAAAATAAAATTGTTGAGTCTTGAGTATGAAATTGTGTTACATACTCAAAGAAATACATTTGTCGCCCATAATGATCTTACATGACTCGAGCAAGATTGTCTCCCGTGAATGGTATATATGACTCTACCATAAAAAATATTTAATTTATAATATTATTGATGAAGTAATTTAAAACAATTTTTTGAAATAAAAATATATTTAGTAAATTTATATATATATATATATATATATATATATTTAACATTATTATATAGATATGAATCAACAATATTTTCGTATACGGAGTTATTAAATATAGAGTCAAAATATTATTTTGTAATAAATACATTAACTAATTAGATTTAAATTATTTTTTTAGTATAGAAAATTCAACCTCATAAAACAAATATCATTCAAAAAGATATTTATTTATAAAATTCTTTAAAATTATTTTACATGATTTCTAAGTAAAAATGATTTTGTAGAATTTAAAAGTGTGTGTGTGTATATATATATATATATATATATATATATATATATATATATATATATATATATATATATATATATATATATATATATTGTTAAGTATTAGGTATGAAGTTGTGTTAAATACTTGGAGAAATTGATTTGTCACCTATAATTGTTCCACCTAACTTGAGCAGGATTGTCTATCGTGAATTATACCTAAGATTGTCTCTCGTAAATGTTATTTGTGGTCTCTATCAATAGAAAATTAAAACTAATATAATTTATGATATTATTAATGAAGTAATTTAAAACTAATTTGTAATTAAAATATATTTAATAAATTTGCTATAATATATTCATTATATATTTATGTACAAAAAGTTAATATTATTATAAAAATATTAATCAAGAAAATTTTTGTATCTGAAGTTATTAAACATAAAGTCAAAATATTATTTTGTAATAAATATATTAACTAATTAGATTTAGATTATTTTTTAGCATAAACAGTTTAACCTCATAAAATAAATATTATTCACAAAATATTTATTTATGAAATTATTTAAAATTATTTTATATGATTTCTAAGTAAAAATGATTTTATAGGATTGAGGAGTAAAAAAAAGAATTGTTGAGTCTGGAGTATGCAATTGTGTTAAATACCCAAAGAAATAAAATTTTCAATCATAATGGTCTTACCTGATTTGAGCAGGATTGTCTCTCATGAATGATAAATGTAGACTCTAACTAATTCGAAGAAATATATTTGTCGCCCATAATGGTTTTACCTAACTTGGGTAAGAGTGTCTCCCGTGAATGATATTTGTAGTCTCTACCATTTAAAAATTCAAACTAATTCAATTTATGATATTATTAATGAATTTTTTTTTAAATGCCAAATGACCATTTTAATCTTTTATCTTTTTTTTTTGTTTAGTTTGGTCCTTTATCTTTTTAAAAGTTCACTTTGGTATCTTATCTTATTTAAAAGGTTCAAAATGGTCCTACAAATATTTAAATACATTCAAAATGATCATTTATCTAATTGTTATTCATAGGTCAAAGTTGAATATATTTAAATGGTTGAAGGACCATTTTGAATCTTTTAAATAATATAAGGTACCAAAGTGAACTTTTTAAAAAATAAATGATTATTTTGAACAAAATAAATAAGATAAAGGAAAATACCAAAAAAGACTAAAACATCCCCCAATAATGGACAACTGTCAAAAATTAATAAAGACTAAAATTGTATTTTTCCTAGCCTAAACAATTCTTATATAGAAAGTAATTATTTTTATTATATATTTATGTATACAAATTTAACAATATTATATAAAGATTAATCAAAAAAAATTTGTACATGAAGTTGTTAAACAGAGTTAAAACACAAATATTTATATTTATAATATTATAAACAAATAAATATATGTATCATTTATGTCAAAAATTAAGAAAGGCTAAAATTGTATTTTTGCTATCCTAAACAATTTTTATATAGAAAGTAGATATTTCAAGAATATAATTTTTTATAAATAAAAGATATAATAATAATAATGATAATAATAATAATAATAATAATAATAATAATAATATAATATAATATAAAAAGTTTAAAACTGTAAAAACAAAAAAACAAAGAAAAAAATGTAAAAAGGAAAAAAAAAGAAAAAACATAAAAAGAAAAAAAAAACGTAAATAAATAAAAGGAAAAAAACGTAAACCAAAAAGAGAGAGAGAGAGAGAAGAAAACGGAAAAAGGAAAAAAAAGTAAGATAGAAAGAACATATTAAAAGAAAAAAGAAAGAAAAAATTTAAAGGAAAAAATAAATAATAGACAAAAAAAAGTAGGTAGAAGACAAAAAAAACCAAAAAAAGAGGACATGTGTCACAAAATGAATAGAGGTCAATATAGTCTTTTTCCTAGCCTAAAAAATGCATATATAGATAGTAGATTTGTATTTGTATATAACTTAAATATATACATAAATTTTATAATTAATATTAATATTAAAAAAAATTATTTGTATTTTACAATTATTAGTTTTTCTTTTAGAATAAAATATTTCCATCATAAAAGAAAGAAATGACTTATATAAAAAAAGAAATTTGTAGATATTTAAAATACTAGATTACAATAAAAAAAATTAATGATGAATACATCTATAAGATAATGTTTATATATATTGTTTTTCTTATTTTATTTTAACTAGTGAAGAATTGGAAGAGAAGAAAATGTAAAATAATAATATTTTTTAGCCCTCCTAATAAAAATATATAACTTTTAGTCCCTTAAATTCAAAAAATGCCCTTTTTATTCCTTCCGTAAGAATTTGAAGGACTAAAAAATACAAATTTTCATTTGAGAGGAGGGACTAAAAAGAATTTGAAGTATTGAAGATGCAAATTTTTATTTGGGAGATAAAAAAATCAGACCTCCTAATTTGAAAGTCTAAAAACATAATTAAGCGTACTAAATATTAGAAAAAATATGTAAAAAAAAAATTCAAAATTGTGATTCTTACTTGTATTTTCCTCTCCCATGAGATTGAATAAATAGAATAAAAAATGTTAGTAATTAACTATTTTAGAAAACACAGTGAAAATGAAAAATAACAATGTATATAGCTTTTTATTTCGTGAATCTGCTATGAATTTAAATCAAGATATTTATTTTTATAATAATTATATTCTTTAAAGAATAAAAATATATAATATTTCTCTTTAAAGACAATCTGTTAGTAAAATGTTAAAAATATATTATAAACACCCAATGTTATCCTTATTTAAAATATAATTACAAAATTATAAATATATATACAAGGAAATATAAATTTTTAAAACATACAAAATTTACTTACAGATAATCAAAAGTATATTAATTATCTTTATTTAAAATGTTCTTAATTCTCATGTAATAATTTTATGATTACAAAAATTCATAAGTAAAACATGTGTGTGTGTGTGTGTGTGTGTGTGTGTGTGAAAAACAACAACAAATTTTTAACAATGTTAATTGCATAATTTTAACATTTTAAATATATCACAATAAATTAAATAAATTGTTTTAATTGTTATTTTCATCACTTGGTAATCGATCAACGCAATTATAAAAGTCATTCCAAAAAATTTAATAAAATGATTACCATATTATATAAAATCAAAATTCTATTTTAATTATAAATAATATAAAAATATTTATAATGCTACAGATAAATTGTTTCCTTATAAGAACTAGGTTTGGTACTTATGCAATGCATGGGTATAAAAATTTTATTTTTGTAATATTTGAAAAAATATTTTAATAATATCATTTTATTATTTTTTATTATTATAATAACAATTTATTATCTTTATTTTTCTTTTAATATTATTGTTTTTTCTTATTATAATATAAATTTATGATCTTTATTTTGATTTCATTATATTATTTTTGTACTATTTTATATTTCAGGCTATTATATTATTATTAAAGTGGTATTTTTTTTCTTAAGATTATAGAATTAGTTTAATATTATTTTTTATATTTATTAGTATTGCTTAAATTCATTATTAGTGTTATTTGATGACGAAGGCTAGGGAGGACAACTAGATAATGAGGTTTACGGTGGACAACTATATAAGGACTGTATATCAATTGAATTGAATGGTACAAATGAGATGGTTGCAACCATTTGTACCAGTTATGAAGAATTTAATTTTTTTCATAACAATAATTTTATTATTATTTATTATAATTGTTTAAATTCACTATTAGTGTTATTTTTATTTACATTACATTTGTTTGAATAATATAATAAAGAGAAACAACTCTGAAGGGGAGTTCTTATTATGCACGGTTCTTAAATATTAACCAGAAAAGAGAAAATTAGGCAACTCCCGTTAATGATAGCCATATGAGTGCTTAATTATTTTGGGTAAGATAATGATGGGGATCAAAAGGAGAGTTCAAAGGGGTTGAATTGATGGAAGTAAATTCAAATGCTGATTTGCAATAGACAATCTCCTTATTTAAACCTTCAGGACAAGGCTACTTTAGTATTGGGAGGCATTTATAGGCTAAAATCTTACTTAGGTCAAATTTAGGTAGTTATAATTTTGTATTAGGAAATTGTTTTTATATTATAGGCTTAAATATGATTTTTACCTCTATAATTTAGTGTTTTTTCATTTTTAGTGCTTATAATTTTTTTTTTCCAATTTTAATTCTAATATTTGTAAATGTTTCATTTTTTGACTTTGCCATCAAGATTTGTTACAAAAAAAATGTTAAAAAATGACATCATTGTGTGTCACATTAGCAAAATATGATGCTATCATGTGCCACGTCAGTAATGCCATATCATCACCACGTCAAAGGGACTAAAAATGAAAAAAAGAAAAAAAAGAATTTATAGAGACTAAAAATTAATAAAAATTATAGGGATAAAAAATGAAGAAAATACATGGACTAAAAGAAAAACAAATGACACATTTGTAGACAAAAACAAATATTTAAGCCTTAAATATAATGTATAAATTAGGTAAATTCAATTTGTCCCTAAGGAAAAACTCTCTAATGAATCCTGGAACCAAATCTCACCATAGGAATCCCTCCTCTTGCAAACCATAATTTGCTAGCCGCCTATCAACACAATAATTCCCTTCCCAAAAGATACGAGAAATTCGAAAGGAAATCTCTTTGGCGAATGAAACACAATTACACCATCTAGCACAAAATTTTCTAGGTACGAAAACCTAAGAATTATACACATGCACCACCACGATGGAATCACATTCCACCACAATTTATTCCATCTCTTTCTCTATGCTATTTCGATAGCTAAAAACGCGGCTTGAAGTTCTACATGAAAAGCATTAGAAATTGGTAAAGATTAAGAGAAGCATCCTAAGATATCCCTCAAATGATTACGATAAATTCCACCACACACTACTGGGCTTGGGCAACCATTCGCTGCACCATCTGCATTACACTTAATCCACCCTTAAAGTGGCGGTGACCAAGAGATTTGAATAAATTTAAGCTTTTTATTTTATATTAATTTTAAATTAAATTAATCAATTTTAATTGAAATTTACATATACATTATATTTACGGCTTAAATATTTGTTTGTACCTACAGTATGTCACTATTTTCTTTTAGTCAAAGATTTTTTTTTCATTTATAGTCCCTCTGACGTATGATGATCTGACATTGATGACGTGACATTGTTACTAACATAACACTTTTTACTAACGTGACACTAATGATGTGGCACTATGCACCATGGCACGTGATGATGTCATCTTGACATGATCCTTTGCTGACGTGATGCAAGCTGATGTCATGATTACATCATCTTTTTATGTTTTTTTAACAGACCTTGACATAGAAACAAAAAAAAAATGTTTGGAAATGTTAAGTAGGGACAAAATTAAAAAGAAATTACAGAGACTAAAAAAAAAAAAGTTGCTAAATTACAAGTCGAAAATTATATTTATGCCTTTTACACACACACACACACACACACACACACACACACACACACATATATATATATATATATATATATATATATATATAATATTAGTGCGTGTATCCTGTGTGATGCACGGGTTGATTTATTTATTTATTTATTTTTGAGTGGCAAAGTTATTTTTTAAAATTGTTTGTAAAAATATATAAACAAATTTATATATCCATATCCAATTTAAAAATATTTAATATATGAATCATATTTTAAGAAATTGTTTGTTAATAATAAGATTTTATAATTATTAATTTAACTTCAACTATTTCTAGTTTCAAAATATATTTATAATAATTTTCAAGTTTAAAATTTCAAGAAATTAGTTATAAATTTTTTTAAATAATTTTATAAAAAAAAATTAAATAATTAAAATTAGTAAATATGAATTTAATTATTTAATCCCAACTATTATTAGTCTCAAAAAAGCATTTATAACATTTTTTAAACATTTAAGAATGCATTTATAATGAGTTTTTTAAAAATAAAATTAATAAATTTGAAATTATTCATTTAACCCAAAAAAATCATTTATAATTTCTTTTGAATTTTTTAAAATATCAAGAAAACATTTCTAACAATTTCAAATAATTAAAATTAATACATTTTAGTTTAGTTATTTAATTCAAATATTCATAGTTTCAATAAAGCATTTATAACATTTTTTAAAGTTTAGACTTTTTTAAAAATTATACTAACAACTTTTAAATAATTAAAGTTATCAAGTTTTAATTTAACTATTTAATTTCAACAATATCTTGTTTCAATAAAACATTTGTAATGTTTTTTAAAAGTTTAAAATTTTGAAAAAGCATTTTAGCAATTTTCAAATTATTAAAATTAAGAAATTTGAATTTAATTTTTTAATATCGATTATTTAGTTACAATAAGACTAAAAACCCAATTTGGTCCCTTAATTTATTAAATATGTTCAATTAGGTCCTCTTATTTTTCAACTATGCAATTAGGTCCTTTTATTTTCAACATCAATTCAATTGGATCATTTCCGTCTAATTCAGACTGACGTCGATAATCTGCAAATTCCGGTGGTTTTAATTTACCGCTAGTGGCGGTTTTAGCCGCTACTATATTTATTATTATTTTTTAATTAAAAATATAATAAAATAAATATAATTTAAAAATAAAATAAAAATTTCAAATAAAGTGGCGGTTCAGAACGAAACAGCTTCAATGTAAAATTCGAATCAGCTTAACATCTTCACGGCTTCACCCTTACTCCTTCGGACCCGGATTCCCTGCAGTCATAAAACAACTGCAGGCTCCTGCAGTCATCATTCAAGGATTTAAATTTTTTTTGACTTAATTATTTAAAATATATAATTTATTTTGGAAGGCTGAGATTTGCTGCAGTCACTGCTGTGACTGCAGGCAATCCGCTTCCTTCTCCTTCCACCTTATTAACTTCCCGAGGAAACAATGATTGTGGGGATCTCCCTGAGTTGGAGATGCATCAAGAGTCCATATATTTTGGCCAAGTCTCTTAATTTTTGGTGTGACGGTGTAGATGTAACAAGTCGGTGTAGATTTCCTATATTAGGCAACTTCCATGGTCCTGGGGTATGTTTAGGGATGACTCAGTTTTCTTGAGATTTCTCCCTAATTTCAGCACCACAATCATGAAGAGGAAAAAGGGCAAGATAAGGGCTAATGAGTTGAGTATTTGAGAATCCATGGTAACAAAGTGTCTAGTAAGAGGTTTTGAAACTCCTTATATAAAGATGATTAATGATCAACAAGTGGTTGAGTTTCAGTGTTAAATATACAGTGCGTTAAATAATAGGGTTAATTATGTTTTTAATCCCTGAATTTTTCCAAGTTTTCACTTTTAGTCCTGAACAAAATTTTGACTGGTCTTAGTCCCTGATGTTTATGTCCGTTCATGTTTTTAGTCCCTACTGTTAAGTATTCCGTTAAACAATGGTGTGGTAATCACAGAGAGCGACACGCGTTAAAAAGTTGTGGCGGTTAATTTTTTGGCGATTCATCATCCAATGCACAATTCCTTCTCATTACCATTAAAACCCATACATTGCGTCTCCGATTCCTCCTTGCATTTGGTTTTTAAAACTTTATTCCACACATCTGCCATGAAAACTCGAACCAAAACTTAATGCACCAACCTCCATCAATTTTCAAAACTTTATTCTAAAATAATTTGGAGTTGAAGCACCAACCACCTGGAGTTGAAGCACACACCACTTTGAAATTAATTACCAAAATAACAATTCAAATCAACAAACTTTATTCCAAAACACTGCACATGTTAGAAGCCCAAAAAAAAATCAAAACCATAACTTTATTCACGAACTTACATTCCCAAAATTTTCAAAACCATACATTTTTCAAAAACCAAGCAATTATACCTTATTTTCCTTAGAAATCTGAAAATTTGAAGAACTCACCCAACCCTGATGGAAAAAGGGGGCGGCTGCGGCAAACGAATTCAGATCTAAAGGTGACGCTCTCAAAGACCCATAAGTCGATTAAGAGCAAGTCAAAAACGCAATTGAATTTGGATCTGAAGGTAACTCTCTTGAAGTCGGAAACACAGTCGAAGTAGGAAAGAGCCCGCAATGGACCCACCATCCAAGACTCGCCAGTGACGCTCCCTCGATTCCCGCCGCAGAAGTCTCTGACTTTGGACAATTGATGGGTCCAAAGCCTTTTTTTGTGAGAAGGGTTTTAAAAGAAGCACTTTTAAACAACGTTATTGATTTCAAGTTATTAGTGTTTGCAGTTCATGATTGTGTTCCTGAATCTGAGTTTGTTCGAACAAATTGCCTGAGATTTTGGCTAATGGGACGTCTCATAGTTTGAATTTGAAATTTCAAACATTGGGGCATTTTGTGAATGTTTGTGGGTCATTGTCTGATGATGTTGGGTCAAGGTTTCATTGATTTTGGAGTGTCTTTCCTGTGTTGATTTGGCCAAAGTGGCTTGCACTCGTTTGAAGAAGGGACTCTTCAAGGATTTGTTTGTTGTATCGATTTCAGATCAGGAGTTGAGGGTGAATCAAAGGAAGCAATTTCTAATAGTTTTTGACCGTCAGAAAATGGATTAATACATTTTAAAAGCTTCCTCCAATCAATTTTATTGTGGTTTTGGATTGCCAGAAAATAAACCGCCACAAATATTTAAAAATAATTAAAATTAATTGCTACCTTAGCACATAACGGAAACTTTAAACGGCGGGGACCAAAATCGAAAACAGAGATAGAGATTATGGACCAAAATCAATCAAAATTTTGTTCAGGGACTAAAAGTGAAAACCTAAAAAAGTTTAGGGATTTATGGTGTCACGTAAATTTTCTCACGTAAATGATACTTATGGTCTCAAACCAAAAAATATTGCTAAAGATAAAAATTGAGGTGTAAGAAAATTAGATCAAGGGGACGTTTGGTATAAGAAAAGGTTTTTCAGACATGAGGATCATCCTGAGAATCATATTCCTGGTAATGACTAAATTTGATTGGTTGGTCATAAATATTCTCATATAACCCCACAAATTTTTGCCACAAGTTTTAATTATAATCCACATTAAATCATTTAATAAGAATAACGTGATATTTTTACTATAATAAAACTTGTTTTTTAACTTGAGAAAGTTAGATTTCCACCTTCCCATAGGAATATTTTCATGGGAAACATGGCAAAAAAATTCCCAGAAACATTGTTCGTGGGGAATGTTAGTTTTTAAAAAACAAACCAAACATGGAAACAAACATTTTCAACTTACTAAAAAAATTTATTGTACCAAATGCCCCCTAATGCTTAATTATAATTTTATAGGTGTTGAGTTTACCATATAAATTGTTTAAAAATCAATATATAAGTTATCTATACATATCTGTAGATGTTTTTTTATTTAAATAATATTTTTTCATGAAGCTAAATTTTTTTATATCTTTAGCAAAACTTTTTAATATTATGTTACTATTTTTATTATTTCAATAACAATTTATTATTCCGTGTATTTTTTTATTGTATTTGTGTTCCTTTTTATGATATTATTTTTCTACTATTTTAGATTTTAGACTTATATTTTTACTATTATGAAACATTATAATATTAGTTGACTATTATTTTTATTATTTACCTATTTATTATTATTTTATTTATTAGATTTTAGACTTATATTTTTACTATTATGAAACATTATAATATTAGTTGACTATTATTTTTATTATTTACCTATTTATTATTATTTTATTTATTTTACTATTATTTTTATTTTATTTTTACATTTTATTAGTATTGACTATATTCATTATTAGTGTTTTTTGTATTTTATATTAGTATTTTAAATTTTTATAACATTATTAGTGTTATTTTTTATTTATGTTAAATTTGTTTGAAAGTTATAATATATATATATATATATATATATATATATATATATATATATTTAATGTTATTTCATAGATATTAATTAACTTTTTTTATTATTATTTCAAATATATTTATGATATTTGAAGTTTTTATTATAATATTATTTTACTATTATTAACAATTAATTAATGACGCTGTAAAAAAAATAATTAATGATACTAATGGTGAAGTTTGTACTGTAATTTGATGACATATGGTACAGTACAAACTTCACCAGATTTAATAAATAAGACTATATAGAGGTATATTGACTATAGATCAGAGTTACTCTATTTTCCTATAGTTTATCCTGCTGCAACTTGTAGCAGATGTGTCCGTACATTTTTTCCCCCTGATTATTTCATTTTCATAAATATTACTCCTGTTTTTATTTGGTACATAATAATAACATGGCCACCTGTTTAATCTTAAGGTATGCGAAGACGAAGACTAAAACTTTTACTTAAACACAACCAAGTTAGCTTTGCCCTTTTGTTTTTGGCTTTTTTCGTTTTTACAGTCTTGTACAAAAAACTTTTTATTATTAAACGATTTACAAACATGTATAATAATTAATGCTAGATGTACTTTAAATTACATCCACAAATTTATCTCCAATTAAGTCAAATTTACTAGTCATGGATGTCCACAGTGGCAGATCCAGGACATTGGGTCAGGGAGTAAAATAAGAACATGATAAGATAAGAAAAAAATAAATTTTAATTCTATTTAATATTTAATATTTGATGTAAATCAGATAACAAACCAGATAATGATAGGATATTTTTTTATTAGTAGATAATGATAAAATATTATATAACTTTCTAAAAATTAGATAATGATAAAATATTATATAACTTTCTAAAAATTAGATAATGATAAAATATGATATAATTCTCTTCTTAAGATAAGAAATAAGATAATGTTATTAATTATATCCTATTGACGCAACAAATAATATATTGGAAAAAAAGACAAAATTAAACTTTTAAACTAAATATTTAAATAAAAATAATAAATATATGAAAGGAGAAAAAAAATTAGAAGTAGGGGGTTCAAATACATAATATTAAGGAGAATAAAATATACATATTTAAGATATATATATATATATATATATAACTCAAATGTATGTGGATCCTCCAGTGGATGTCCATTGGCACGTGTCAAATCAGTAGAAAAGTATAAAATTTAACAAATTTACATGAGAAGAATAGAGATATGTGAACATTTTATAAATCTAAACACATTATTAATATATATTATTTTTTCTCATCTTTGTTTTTTTTACATTACATCATATTATTTATTATATTTATCCCCAAACCATCCATCGTGATAATTTTAAAAAGATGTGCAATACAAAAACTTTTCAGGAATGTTGCACTTTTTATAAAAATAATCATGATGATTTAGTAGATAAATATAATAAATAATATGTTATTCGATCTTTTAATTAAGAATATTGTGTGTATATTTTTTTAAACAAATATTCTTTTAATTAAAAGAATGTGGTATACACACAATTTTACTAAATTGTGTGTATATCACATTCTTTTAAAATTTTTTATTAAGAAAAATTTAGTAAAAAAATAGAGACTTTAAGAATTATTGGAAATTATGGTTGTATACTTTTTGGGTGGGGTATATATCTATCAAGAGTGGTAAGAGAGAGAGAGAGAGAGGGTGAGAGAGAGATGTAATAAAAGATGTGATGAAAAAGAAAATGAAAGAATTATAAAATCACTACAAAATTATATATACATATTGTGAGTGTGTGTGTGTGTCTCTCTCTCTCTCTATATATTCCTTTTAGGGGGTTACCTATTTATGTGAATGTAATTGTATAAAATCATTACAAAGTAATACTTAAGTCTTTACCAATGGACTAACTGCATGTACACTAAAGGAGTGACACCATGACTCATTAAGACACTAATAACATTCCTCTCTTTCTTTTCTCTATATTTTTCTTCTACTATGTGTTATTTTAGGCATTGTTTGTAAGGTTCCAACGTATTTTGGTCTCAAGTGCATGAGTTCATATACTCCACTGGAAAATCATGGGGGGCAAAAATAAGATATCAAGTTGCTCCAAAAGTATGCCTGAATTTACTTCCAAGACAACAACTATTTTCGTGATGCAGTACTTCTTTGTTCTTTCATCTTATTTCTAATGATATTTCTAAACACTCATTAGGTTCAAACCTATTTTGAATCATTCATCCAATATATGTCATAATATTACGAAATATAAATAATGAAGACATTCTGTAAAAAAAAATAAAAAAAAAATCAAGACATGTCTAGTAACGAGTTACATTATAAATTTTAGAAAGTCAAAACTTCTCAAATGATGTCTAGATGTACTAGGAATAAAAATAATATTGTATTAGTCTTTTACCATTTTTTATTATGATAATTATCATATTATGATTTATATTTGTTTAATGTGTAATACAGATGAATAAAATAAAACAAATTATACTGTACTTAGAATTCATAAATTAAGATTTTGAAGTGCACTATAGTCATTTTCATGTCTTTATGGCTAATATTTAAATTAATGTTAAATACTATAACATACTCCCTCCGGCCCTTATTATAAGATTCAAACTAAAAGTATGATTTGGTCCTTTTTATAAGGTCCAATCTAAAATTTCTCATACATTAGTTACTTCTTCACAAAAATATCCTTTATTAAAGTTAGGTCTAGAATGATGTAATAGAAAGAGAAACATAACTTATTAATATTTGTTAGTTTTGTTTGTAGTTTTGGAAAAAAAATATCAATTTAAGGCAAATTCAATACTATCAACTAAATTAACCAAATTTCTTAATCTTAGTGAATTAGTTAATTAGACCTTATAATAAGGACTGGAAGGAGTATGTTTGTTTATTAATGCAATAATATTTAATTAAGAGTATACTTGGATACTTCTAGAAATTCTGTTTCAGTCCTAGTTTCGTGGTATATATCACCCATGAAGGTTTGAATAGTGGAATATGTCAAAAATAAGTACGTCTAGATTTATTATATTTCTCTGTATTTGAATTAAAGCAAAAATTACCATGCATACAATGAATAGTGAATGCACCACCACCTTGCAATGCAATCATTAGCTTTGTTAAGAAAATACTCGATCGACAAAATCCTTTTTTTTTTTTTTTCTTCTAATGAGATATTTTACTCATATCTTCCTGGCACAAAAATTATAATTTTTTCCACAATTTTTTCACCCAAAAAAAGTCCTTACCAAGTAATTGTGAGAGATTTTCAAAATGAAAGGTTGTGACTCTTCACCAAGGATCATGAGATGTGACTCTTCACCAAGGGTCATGAGATGTCTCTTTGAAAGGTCAAATCTCTTCACCAAAAGACATAAGATGATCTATAAATAGAACCAATCTACATGCAGAAAAATAGAACAACAAACATAGAAATAACCAGATTCTCTGTATCCAAATCATTTTCTTTCTTCCCTTGTGCGCAGAGAGAATTAAGGAAACTATTATTCTGTAAACTGCCATTGACGATACGGTTGATGTAGGTGTGCAAACCATGTCAACGGACTCTATTGTATCTTGAAGGGGATTCGCCAAGACACCCTATTGCATCCAATTCTATAGAGATTGGTGGGTGCGAATGGAACCTAAAGGTTAGCGTTTTACACACGCCTTGCAGAATTGCGCCTTTCTTTGTTGTTTCTTCTTTCTTGCAGGATCATTACCGTCAATGGTTTCTTCTTTGGTACTTCTTCATTGTTGTGGAACCATTACCACCAATTTGCACAAACAATCTTTAGGTTGGAGTACTAGCCTATGAAGATTGTTCCAACAATCTTTAGGTTGGAGTACCAGCCTACAAAGATTGTTCCAACAGTGATATCATCTTGTTAACACAATAACTTGTTTAAGCACTCTTTAATAGTTTCAACCTATTTCATTTGAGCGAATGTAAGATATTCAGACAATGACACTTCATAGTCTTCTTCTATAATTTCCTTCTTCCGAGAGGTCTACAACTTTAAGACAGAATGACATTTTAACAGCTCATGTATGATAGTTTTCACCGTAAAAGATGAGTAATGCAATGGGAAACAAATTTTTTTTCTTTCTATTTACAGGTCTCTCGAGAAAAAAAGGTCTGGTGTCAATTTGTTGTTTGCTATATAGAAGCACAAAGTAAAGGACAAACTTAGAAAATATATGAAAGACAAAGAAACATAAAATTGTAACTTATAACTGCAAGCACACCCATTAATTACAAGATGCTCTTTATATAGAGCTAAAACATAACTGACAAATGAAAAAGAAACACCGCAATTCAATGCTCTTAAAAACAAAACATAACAGTAAACATCACACTAACATCTCTTAAAAACTTGGTCTATTGGCAAATTATTCATTATTGAACAACTGAAACACTGAGGCATTTTTCAACAAAGATGTGTCATCAACGTTAGGGACTTCTTGATCCTGGCACTGAATCCTACTCAACCTTCTTTGCTTGCACTGCTTACTTCCCTACTGTCTGCACCATTTCCCTACAAAAACGTGAACAATTTCTCTGTTAATCTTCTAATAGAAAATTTTAGATAATGGTAATCTACTAATTGTCCCATTATCAGTAGAAACACTGGGAATGGTGCAGTTTATATATATATATATATATATATATACATCATGAACCTGTTGGTTCCCCATTTCAGATCTCAGTGCTACATGGCAATTTGTTGCACCTAAATTTCCTTTGTAAGATGGAGGTTCTTTATATACTTATCACGGACTTTAAATGCATTAAAAAACTTCAGTTCTACTAAAATCAACAGAGATACAAAGTGTGTTTCTGTAGTAAATGGGTAATAACAAATTAGCTTAAATATATTTTTATTTCCTCAAATATGAAATACTTTTGGTTTTGATTCTAGATAAAAATCTCTCTCAAATTCGTGGAATGCAACTTTTAATCCCCAAAGTGAAATTGATGGACTAAAGAGCATATTCATAATTCCCCAAAGTGAAATTGAGAGACTAAAAATAATATTTTACAAATTTGAGAGACTAAAAAGAATATATTTTTAATTAAGGATCAAAACCAAAAGTGTCTCAAATTTAAAGGATTAAAAATATATTTAAACCTAATAAATTCAAAGGTTATAGTTTTTCCTTGTATCGTATATCTTACCATGAAAGGACGAGAAGAGATAGGTATCAAGTACAGGTCATCTTTTCTTGCAACAGTCACTCCAAATTCCTCAGTCATGTCAAAGTCCTCACTTTTCATTCCATTTGGAAGCTTCCAATCAAAGTGATACAACAAAAATGCAAGTGCTAGCTCAACATTTACTAAACCAAAGGTGATGCCTGGGCATATTCTTCTTCCAGCACCAAATGGAATGTACTCAAAATTACTCCCTTTGTGATCAATAGAGCTATCAATGAATCTCTCTGGATAAAACCTCTCTGGTTCAGTCCAGTAGTTTGGATCTCTTCCAATTGCCCAAACATTGATAAATACCTTGGTTTTGACTGGTATATGATACCCATTAATCTCACATGTCTCTCCACATTCTCTTGGAAGTATAAGAGGAGCTGGTGGGTGTAACCTTAGGGTCTCTTTGACAACTGATTTCAAATATTTGAGTTCACTCATGGAAATTTCATCAACCCTTCCTTTCATATTGAATACCTCTCTCACCTCACCTTGTGCTGTCTTCATTACTCTTGGATCCCTTATCATCTCTGCCATTGCCCAATTTATGGTAGTTGCTATTGGTTCAACTCCACCACCGAAGATGTCCTGCAAGCAGTCCCAGGACCCTAAGTTAATGGAGGCAATTTATTTAAAAAAATAAAATAGTAATTATTATGATACATATTAAAATAAAATGTGAGATGGAATGAAATGTCAAGTTGAATAAAGCATAAAAATACTTAGTAAGCTAAAAAAAAAAAAACATATGAAAAAAGAAAGCCAATAAAAGACAAAAGTTGACAATGGTTGAAAAATTAGGAGTAATAAGTTCAAAGGCTTAAATATGTTTCAGGTCCCTCATAAATTAGCAAATTTTGTTGAGTCCCTAATAAAATTTTGCTTTGCGTTGAGTCCCTAATAAAATAAAAAATTTGTTTTGGGTTCTTGTCATTTTGTCTTAGTCCTTCTAATATATCAATTTTTTCATTTGAGTCCCTAAATATGTAGATAATTTGTTATTAGTCCCTATCAAATATTTTTCAAAGGAACTAATACAAAATGAACAAAATATTATAAAGACTCAAATGAAAAAATTGATATATTAGAAGGACTCAGACAAAATAACAAAGATGCAAAACAATTTTTTTGTTTTATTAGAGATTCAACACAAGGAAAAAATTTATTAGGGACCTATAACAAAATTCGCTAATTTATCAGGAACCCAAAACATATTTAAGCCCAAGTTCAAATGATAAAAATAGATAGGACTAAATGATAACAATATTAAATATATATTCCTATTTTTCTCCAAGTTAGGAGGTGCATTTGCACCCCTCAAACCTATGTAGGTCCGCCAATGCCTGCAAGGATATTGAAAGAGAGTTAGTTATGGATTTGATTTTTCTATAGTGAAGAGTGTATACATACACGGGTATAACAAACTATGAAATTGTTAAAATATCACAGGTTTTCTCATTAGTAGTTATAACTTTGCACTAATCCTCTAAAATGCACCCTTCACTTTGATTAAGTTGAATTCAAAAGGTATATGCAGAAGGCATCCACTAATACAAAATGGAAATTGCTACACAGTAGATAATTTTAAAAGCTCATGTGTGAGATATTCTGGTGTAAGTAATTAATTAACATTTGTCTAAGATCTTATTTGAACAAACTTCTCTATAAGCCTTTATAGGAGAAGAAAATAAAGTAAAATGCATTTAGTTTTTCCACAAGTTAAAATCAACTTATGCACCTTAACTTGCTGAGAAGTTAAATGAAAAGAGCTTTTATAGTAATTAAGTGTATAAATTGATTTTAGCATAGGCGAGAAGCTAAACTTATTTTACCTTCATATTTTTTTCTCTTATAAATGTTTATAAAAAAGTTTATCCAAATAGAACCTAAGTTTTATGGAAAGGAGCCAGATCATGCTCATAGAAGTAAGGATTTACAAGACGTGGTTATTATCCTTACCGAGATAACTGCCTTGATATTGTTAATAGTTAAGCTAATGCCCTGGTTACTATCATTACCCTCCTCGAATTTTAGGAGAACATCTACCAAATCTTCCTCTGCTTCAGCGTGGCCATCTTTGGCTTTTGACTTTGCCTCTTTGTGTTCATTCATGATGCCTTCTAGTATCCGATCAAGTTGTCGAAACAGCTTCTCAAGGGTAGGCCTCAAACCAGTAACAAGTTGAAGCCATTTAGCAGATGGAAACAAATCTGCTATGTTAAAACCTGCTGCAATTAGTACCCCATGTTTTAAGGTTGATATGAATTCTTCTCGGTCTTTGCACTTCATGCCAAACGCAGCTCTCGTAATGATATTATACATTGATGAGAGCACTGCTTCAGTGAGGTTGATGGAAGACCCTTCATGTGAATCAACTTTTTTAACTAGATTGGTGAGCTCTTCTTCTCTAATCGGTTGGAATGAGTTGACACGTTTTTGGGAGAGAAGCTCCATGGTGCATATTTTCCGTACCTGTCTCCAATAATTTCCATAAGGTGAAAAAGCAATATTTGTGCCTTGGTAGGACGCTATTTCTGAAACTAGAAAGTGAGGCCTTGATGCAAAGGTGATATCATGGGTTTTCAGTATCTCCTTAGCATACTCTGGGGAGGAAACAACGATTGTGAAGATCTCCCCAAGTTGGAGATGCATCAAGGGTCCATATATTTTGGCCAGGTCTCTAAATTTTCGGTGTGGTAGTGTAGATGTAACAAGTTGGTGTAAATTTCCTATAATAGGCAGCTTCCATGGTCCTGGGGGTATATTTAGAGATGGCTCAGTTTTCTTGAGATTTCTTCCTAGTTTCAGCACCACAATCATGAAGAGGAAAAGGGGCAAGATAAGGGGTAATGAGTTGAGTATTTGAGAATCCATGGTGAGAAAAGCAATTAGTAAGAGGTTCTAAAACTCCTGATATATAAAGATGATTAATATGCTGAACATGGAGGGAGAATCCAAGACTTGGGATTTTGGTTGTAGTTTGTTGCTTGTTATTTCTACTTTCGGGAAAAGATTTTTATTTTTATTTTTTAAATAGGAAGAAAAGATAGATAAAGATAAACGTGGTGCAGATGAACTAGTGTAGGACTATTTTAGCTTAAGAAATGGCTGAGTTTAAGTCCTGATTATGCAATTAGTTTTAAATACTCGGAGGGAAGAAGGTTTATTACCCTTAGTAATCTCGCTAGCTCAAGGAAAATTGCCTCATGCATAATATGCTTAGTATCAAACAAACAAAATGCTAGAGATAAAAATTGAGGTGTAAGATAAGATAAAAGCTTAATTATATTTTTATAGGTTTTGAGTTTACCATATACAATGTTTTTATATTATTATGATTTTTAATAAAATTATTTTTAAATTTTATATTAAGAAATTATTGGTAGATAAAAATGTAAAAAATATATATAAAAATTATGAATATTGACATATATTCAAATAATTTTATATTCATATATGTCTTATATCATTTTAACTTATATAAATGTTTGTTTTAAAAACTATTATTATATATATATATATATATATATATATATATATATATATATATATGCATTTGTGTATACCTTAAATCTATATATAATTTTAAATGAAAATTATGACAAAAAATATGTATATTCTATCTTATAATTATTATTTTTTTCTTTTAAAAAATATTTCTATCATGAAAAAAAATGATTAACATAAGTTATATATATAAAAAAAGAGATTTATAGATATTTGAACTTATAGATTACAATAAAAATATTGATTATGAATATAAGATACTGCTTATATAATAATATTGTCAGTCTTATTTTATTTTAGCTAGTGAAGAATTGAAAGTGAAGAAACTAATGTTTTAAAAATTAAATAGTAGTGTTATTGACTCGGTTGAGGTACTGGATTATTAGATCACTGGTCGAACCTGAGTCACTAATTGAACCACATGAACCAGAATAGGTGATATAATAATTGAAGTTATATATAATGGTTAAGATTAGTTACTTATTACATAAGCTACAACACAAATTACACCAAATTTAATGGAACAATAGATCATAGTTACTCTACTTTTTTGTAAATTAAAGTGCACCAAATTTAATTTAGGTTAAATTAATTTGCAGGTCCCTATACTTTTACCAAATTTTTAATTAAGTCCCTGAACTTTTTTTTCTTTTAATTGGATCCCGGAACTTTTTTTTTCCAATTAGGTCCCTCGTCTAATTATCATTATGAAAAATCAACCACAGACACTTAATTAGAGGTGCATACAACAAATTGGTACTTTTGGACTTGTGTTGTAAGCACAACTGAATCAATTATGAGAGATTTCTGCAAAATTTCAACCTCTATAGATCAATTTAACCTAAGTATTCTTTCATAATTATTTGGTTCTGTAAGAGGTTGAAACTTTACAGAAAATTCTCACAATTAACTCAGTTATACTTACAACACACTTCTGAAGCACCAATCCATTGTTTGCACCTCTAATTAGGTGCCTGTGGTTAATTTTTCATAACAATAATTAGACGGAAGGACCCAATTTAAAAACAAATAAAAGTTTAGGGACCTAATTGAAAAAAAAAAAAGTTTAGGGACTCAATTAAAAGAGAAAAAAAAGTTCAGGAACCTAATTAAAAATTTGATAAAAATATAGGGACCTCCAGAGTAATTAAACCTTTAATTTAATGCAACTATAGACTTCAGATCATAGTGACTCTACTTTTCTGTAGTTTTTCATACTGCATTTTCTAGTAGACATGTTTGTACAAAAATATTTTTGATTATTTTGTTTTCGTAAATATTAATAATTATATCAACATGGCCACCTGTTTAATCATACAGTTTGCCAAGTCAAAGACTAAAACTTCTACATAAACACAACCAACAACTTTCATTTACTTTACACAACCATCAACGGCTTTTGTCCTATTCTTTCCGGATATAGCAAATTTTATTTCTTTTCTACTGATTTGACACGTGGCAATTTTGACTTAATTGGAAACAAATTTAAAGTAGGACTGTATATGGCATTAATTAGTTATCATACATGCTTGTACTTGTATATCATTTGTGTATATATTAATAAAAAAAATTGGTACAACTGTACAAGATAGAAAAAACGAAAAAAGCCAAAACAAAAATAAAGGCAATGCTAACTAAGTACTGGGAAAATTCATGACTATTAAATTTGATTTAACTAGAGACTAGAGACAACATGGTAGATGTAATTTAAAGCACAAAACATGTTTGCGAATTATTTGTGTATATATTATTATTATTATTTTGGTACAATACAGAAAAAATGAAAAAAGACAAAACAAAAACAAAGGCAAAACTAGGTACTTGGAAGGAGAACTCTCATGGCTTAAAGATATAAGAAGAAAGAACCAAAGGATGAGAAGTCCAAGTAGTGGATTCTTGGTCATGTCAAGCACCCTTCTTAGCTAGAAGATCCACACAAAATTTCCTTCTCAAAACGTATGAAAAATGCGAGCAACCCACGCAATATTTAGAAGGTCTTCGATGTTCCTTATGAGCACCACATATTTATGACAAAAATTGCTCCCGGTGATTAAGGAAATAGCATAGGACGAATAACAATAAGTTGTCACATTTCTATAGCCTAAATCTCAGACTACTTGTAACTCTCTAAAAATTGTCATAAGCTCAATAAAAGTAATATATTTAACATCCCCAACTTTGGATAATAGGAATAATAATTTATTAATAGTTTAGAATGTCCTTAAGCATTATTAATAATAATCACCTCTGTATTAGGAGCTAATTACATGGGCAGGGTAATAGGACCTAATGGGACATAAGGTTTTGTTTACACATTACACTGTGAGTTCATATAAAGAGGCTCTACTGTCACATGGTTAGCTTTTTATAACCAAACTAATAAACCAACCTAACTAACTAACTAATAAAATAACCAACTCAACCAATTGATTAATATATACACTTATTAAGAGCATCTCAAATGGTGTAACCATGATGAAGTTGCTTAAAATCACTTTTAGTTGGCCTTATAATACCACATAGGAGTTAAGAATCTCAACAATTTTTTTTCTGTAACAGTGCAGTCCTTGAAAACTTAAATATGTGTCAAATAATATTGTGTTTCAATTCTGAAGAACTATTAAGAAGACGTTGTTCTTCTACAAAAACTGTCAGTGAAACTGCATAACAATTGATTTTCGAGTTTAAGAACCAGACAACACTACAAGAATGTCCGGAAATAGCTGCCACATATTTGTGTAGGGTACATAGCGGACGCAAATAGACTCGGCCTAGCCGACTCTTAACCGACACTACAGTGATTTTTATTTATTTGTTATTTAATTTTCAAAATTTTTACATTTGCGTTGGCTCAGCCGACACTCCATATTATATTCTTAATTCTCTAAAATATTTTAATTGTTTGTGTCGGATTTAAACTGACGCTTGGAATTAATTTATTTTAATTTAAAAATGTTTTTAATTATATTTGTCGGGTTAGCCGTTGCAATGTAAAAATAAAATTTTTAATATTATTTTAATTAGTGCTAACGTCAGACAAGCTGACGCTTAACTTATATAATTGTAACTTATATAATTTTTTTTAAAAAACTATTATTTTATAAATATATTTGTATTTGTATATAACTTAAATATATACATAAATTTTATAATTAATATTAATAATAAAAAATGTTTTATTTTATATTTTATAATTATTAGTTTTTTCTTTTAGAATATAATATTTCCATCATAAAAGAAAGAAATGACTTATATAAAAAAAGAGATTTGTAGATATTTAAAATACTAGATTAAAATAAAAAAAATTAATGATGAATACATCTATAAGATAATGTTTATATATATTGTTTTTCTTATTTTATTTTAACTGGTGAAGAATTGGAGGAGAAGAAAATGTAAAATAATAATATTTTTTTAGCCCTCCTGATAAAAATATACAACTTTTAGTCCCTCAAATTCAAAAAATGCACTTTTTAACCCTTTTGTCAGAATTTGAAGGACTATAAAAATACAAATTTTCATTTGAGGGGAGGGACTAAAAAGAATTTGAAGTATTGAAGATGCAAATTTTTATTTCAGAGATAAAAAAATCAGACCTCCTAATTTGAAAGTCTAAAAACATAATTAAGCCTACTGGAAAAAATATGTAAAAAAAAAATTCAAAATTGTGATTCTTACTTGTATTTTCCTCTCCCTTGAGATTGAATAAATAGAATAAAAAAATGTTAGTAATTAACTATTTTAGAAAACACAGTGAAAATGAAAAACAGCAATCTATATAGCTTTTTATTTCGTGAATTGCTATGAATTTAAATCAAGATATTTATTTTTATAATAATTATATTCTTTAATATATATATATATATATATATATATATATATATATATATATATATATATATAATATTTCTCTTTAGAGACAATCTGTTTGTAAAATGTTAAAAATAAATTATAAACACCCAATGTTATCCTTATTTAAAATATAATTATAAATATACAAGGAAATATAAATTTTTAAATCATACAAAATTTACTTACAAATAATCAAAAGTATATTAATTATCTTTATTTAAAATATTCTTAATTCTCATGTAATAATTTTATGATTACAAAAATTCTTAAGTAAAACATGTGTGTGTGTGAGAGAGAGAGAAAAACAACAACAAATTTTTAACAATATTAATTGCATAATTTTAACATTTTAAATATATCACAATAAATTAAATAAATTGTTTTATTTGTTATACCGGAGGGGTATTCAACTATATAATTAGCCGAATACCCTCCACAATAGATAAGTATTTGGCAAGAAGTTAGCCGAATACTCTTCATGCTGGACAAGTAATAAGCTTGTGGAATAGCCGAAGAACCTTCATACTAGAGGGGTATTTGGCAGTGAAGATAAACACACGAGACAAATAATAAGCTAAATTGCCGAATATGCACAACCAAGTATTTGACATCACAATAACCAGGTACTACGGAAAGTACTCGGACAAGATGAATCCGACTAAAAAGATATTACTAAGACAATAAAAGATTAGAAGGTAATTAAGCAACCTTAATTAACACTGATAATCAGGGCCATAAAAGTCCAAGGCCCAATAAGGTAGGTACAAAAAGGATTACGATTCTCGAAGTATAGTAACTTTTGATCCTCATGTATTACCTATTTTTAAATGCTCTGAGCCGAAAGCTTACTAGAGCGTTGGAGTGCCTTTTGCAGATATTCACCCCTCGTTCGCATAGAAGGATTCAGACACTAGCAGGAGATCTCGGACCGAAAACATCATCAAAAGATTACCTTGTTACCCTCAGGCAAGAACATTTATTATTTTCATCACTTGGTAATCAATCAACGTAATTATAAAAGTCATTCCAAAAAAATTTAATAAAATGATTACTATATTATATAAAATCAAAATTCTATTTTAATTATAAATAATATAAAAATATTTATAATGCTACAAATAAATTGTTTCCTTAAAAGAACTAGATTTGGTACTTATGCAATGCATGGGTATAAAAAATTTATTTTTGTAATATTTGAAAAAATATTTTAATAATATCATTTTATTATTTTTTATTATTATAATAACAATTTTTTATCTTTATTTTTCTTTTAATATCATTGTTTTTTCTTATTATAATATAAATTTATGATCTTTATTTTGATTTCATTATATTAATTTTATATTTTAGGCTATTATATTATTATTAAAGTGGTATTTTTTTCTTAAGATTATAGAATTAGTTTAATTATTATTTTATATTTATTAGTATTGCTTAAATTCATTATTAGTGTTATTTGATGACGAAGGCTAGGGAGGACAACTAGATAATGAGGTTTATGGTGGACAAATATATAAGGACTGTATATCAATAGACTTGAATGGTATAAATGAGATGGTTGCAGCCATTTGTACCAGTTATGAAGAATTAAATTTTTTTCATAACAATTATTTTTTATTATTTATTATAATTGTTTAAATTCACTATTAGTGTTATTTTTATTTACATTACATTTGTTAGAATAATATAATAAAGAGAAACAACTCTGAAGGGAGTTCTTATTATGCACGGTTCTTAATTATTTTGGGTAAGATAATGATGGGGAAAAGGAGAATTCAAAGTGGTTGAATTGATGGAAGTAAATTCAAATGCTGATTCGCAATAGACAATCTCCTTATTTCAACCTCCAGGACAAGGCTACTTTAGTATCGGGAGGCATTTATAGGCTAAAATCTTACTTAGGCCAAAATTAGGTAGTTATAATTTTGTATTAGGAAATTGTTTTTATATTATAGGCTTAAATATGATTTTTACCTCTATAATTTAGTGTTTTTTCATTTTTAGTGCTTATAATTTTTTTTTTCCAATTTTAGTTCTAATATTTGTAAATGTTCCATTTTTTGACTCTGCCATCAAGATCTGTTACAAAAAAAATGTTAAAAAATGGCATCTTCATGTGTCACATTAACAAAATATGATGTCATCATGTGCCACGTTAGTAGTGCCATATCATCACCAAGTCAGAGGGACTACAAATGAAAAAAGAATTTATAGAGACTAAAAATTAATAAAAATTATAAGGATACAAAATGAAGAAAATACATGGACTAATAGACAAATAAATGACACATTTGTAGGCAAAATCAAATATTTAAGCCTTAAATATAATGTATAAATTAGGTAAATTCAACTTGTCCCTAAGGAAAAACTCTAATGAATCCTGGAACCAAATCCCACCATAGGAATCCCTCTTCTTGCAAATCATAATTTGCTAGCCGCCTATCAACACAATAATTCCCTTCCCGAAAGATATGAGAAATTCGAAAGGAAATCTCTTTGGTGAATGAAACACAATTACACCATCTAGCACAAAATTTTCAAGGTAACGAAAACCTGAGAATTATACACATGCACCACCGCCATGGAATCACATTCCAACCACAATTTATCCCATCCCTTTCTCTACGCTATTTCAATAGCTAAAATCATGGCTTGAAGTTCTACATGAAAAGCATTAGAATTTGGTAAAGATTGAGAGAAGCATCCTAAGATATCCCCCAAATGATTACGATAAATTCCACCACATGTTGCTGGGCTTGGGCAACCATTTGCTGCACCATCTGCATTACACTTAATCCACCCTGAAAGTGGCAGTGACCAAGAGATTTGAATAAATTTATGTTTTTTATTTTATATTAATTTTAAATTAAATTAATCAATTTAAAATTTATATATACATTATATTTAAGGCTTAAATATTTGTTTGTACCTACAGTATGTCACTATTTTCTTTTAGTCAAAGATTTTTTTTTTCATTTGTAGTCCCTCTGACGTATGATGATCTGACATTGGTGACGTGAAATTGTTGCTAACATTACACTTTTTACTAACATGACACTAATGATGTGGCACTATGCTACCATGGCACGTGACGATGTCATCTTGACATGATCCTTTGCTGACGTGATGCATGCTAATGTTATGATGACATCATCTTTTTATGTTTTTTTAACAGACCTTGACATAGAAACAAAAAAAAAATGTTTGGAAATGTTAAGTAGGGACAAAATTAAAAAAAAATTACAGAAACTAAAAATAAAATTTAAGTTGCTAAATTACAGGTCTAAAATCATATTTATGCCTTTCACACACACACACACACACACACACACACACACACACACACACACACACACACACACACATATATATATATATATATATATATATATATATATATATATATATATATATATATATATATATATATATATAATACCAGTGCGTGTATCTTGTGCGATGCACTAGATAATTTATTTATTTATTTTTGAGTGGCAGAGTTATTTTTTAAAATTTTTTGTAAAAATATATAAACAAATTTATATATCCATATCCAATTAAACAATATTTAATATATGAATCATGTTTTAAGAAATTGTTTGTTAATAATAAGATTTTATAATTATTAATTTAACTTCAACTATTTCCATTTTCAAATTATATTTATAATAACTTTAAAGTTTAAAATTTCAAGAAATCAGTTATAAATTTTTTTAAATAATTTTATAAAAAAATTAAATAATTAAAATTAGTAAATATGAATTTAATTATTTAATCCCAACTATTATTAGTCTCAAATATAATTTTTTTTTTAACTTTTAAGAATGCATTTATAATGAGTTTTTAAAAAATAAAATTAATAAATTTGAAATTATTCATTTAACCCAAAAAAATCATTTATAATTTCTTTTGAATTGTTTAAAATATCAGGAAAACATTTCTAACAATTTCAAATAATTAAAATTAATACATTTGAGTTTAGTTATTTAATTCAAATATTCATAGTTTCAATAAAGCATTTATAACATTTTTTAAAGTTTAGACTTTGAGAAAAGGACTATGCACTGACAATGTAAAACTATTTTACACCGTCATCCAATTACAACCCACCATTTATGGTAAATTTGTTGGCTTTCACAAAATTATCTTAAAAGTCATGCAAACAGTGATTTGTGATTGAATAACAATGTAAAACTATTTTACATTGTCAGTGCATCACCATTAAACTTTTAGACTTTTTTTTTTTTAAAATTATACTAAAAACTTTTAAATAATTAAAGTTATCAAGTTTTAATTTAACTATTTAATTTCAACAATTTCCAGTTTCAATGAAACATTTGTAATGTTTTTTAAAAGTTTAAAATTTTGAAAAAGCATTTTAGGAATTTTCAAATTATTAAAATTAAGAAATTTGAATTTAATTTTATAATCTCAATTATTTAGTTACAATAAGGCTTAATACCCAATTTGGTCCCTTAATTTATTAATTATGTTCAATTAGGTCATCTTATTTTTCGACTATGCAATTCCTTTTATTTTCAAAATTGATTCAATTAGATCCTTTCCGTCTAATTCAGACTGACATCGTTAATTTGCAAATTTCGGCAGTTTTTATTTACCACTAGTGGCAATTTTTAGCCTCTACTATATTTATTATTATTTTTTAATTAAAAATATAACAAAATAAATATAATTTAAAAATAAAATAAAATTTTCACATAAAGTGGCGATTCAAAACGAAACAACTTCAACTTAAAATTCAAAACAGCTTAACATCTTCACGGCTTCACCCTTTCTCCTTCCACCTTATTAACCTCCCGAGGAAACAATGATTGTGGAGATCTCCCCAAGTTGGAGATGCATCAAGGGTCCATATATTTTGGCTAAGTCTCTTAATTTTTGGTGTGACGGTGTAGATGTAACAAGTCGGTGTAGATTTCCTAAATTAGGCAACTTCCATGGTCCTGGGGTATGTTTAGGGATGACTCAGTTTTCTTGAGATTTCTCCCTAATTTCAGCACCACGATCATGAAGAGGAAAAAGGGCAAGATAAGGGCTAATGAGTTGAGTATTTGAGAATCCATGGTAACAAAGTGACTAGTAAGAGGTTTTGAAAACACCGCACATGTTAGAAGCAAAAAAAAAATCAAAATCAAAATCATAACTTTATTCATGAACTTACATTCCCAAAATTTTAAAACCATACATTTTTCAAAAGACCATGTCTAGGGTGAACCACCACCTTAAGTGATCCATCATACACAATTTTAAGAGTCATTAGATTAATCTAAGGCGTACATTCTTATTGTAGACCCTCCACACCATAACTTTATTCTCTCCTCCATTGTCACCGTAGCTAATCACCACTCACCACCCATCACCACCATTCCCCTTCAGTCACCGCCCACCACCGTCACAAACGCCGTTGTTACTCACCAACCCTCTTTCACTCCCCTCTCCCCCTTCTTCCCCAAATTCCTTCTCCATTCTTAGGAATTAGAAATCTGACCTTAAAAGCAAGAAACTAGACAATCATCAACTAAGTTGGATAACATCCATTAAAAATCATATGCTATGGAAACCAAACAAAGAACAATTCATCAAATTAATAATAATAAAAAAAACAATTTTGAAAATGTAAAATCACTCAAATCATGAACATCAAACTCTAACGAACATCTTATATATCAAATGAGGGATGGGTTTGGGCAATTTCATGACATCGATGAGGAACTACAACAATTGCCGAAGAGAGTCTATTGGTGAGGTGGGTGAGGGAGGAGCACTTGGTGCAGGAGACGAAACGGTGCGTGGAGGCGGAGGTGTTAAAGGGGTGCCCCTCAGTTGTTGCATTCGCCCTTCAGGATAATGGACGCGCACGCAGACGAGCAGATGGTGGCAACGGTGTCTTGGCCACTATGAGCGATGACATGGAATCCATCAGGGAGTGCGATAGCCTAGTCGTCGTGGCTCATCCAAGTGCAAAGGGTTTGTCGACGCAGATTTCCATGTGGCCATACTCCTATTTGTCTCCAACGTGGACGTTGCCGTCAAGGAGCGGGAGGCTATAGCAGATGCTGAGCATGGCAACGCCGTTAGATTAGGCCCACTGGAGAAGCCATTGGGGAAGGAGGGGGAGTCAGGGGTGTGGACTGAGATGGGCTTGCCAGAAAGAATAATGAGGGAGGGGTTGAGGTCGACAATTGTGGGAAGAGAGAAGGTGCCGAAGATGAAAAGTGAGAAGACAGGAGGGAGAAGGAATTCTGTGTGGAGGGTGCACCATACAAATAAAAGGATGAGATTAATCCAACAGTTATGAATTGTGGTCCAACAAAGATCACTTGTCTTCATGGTCCATACCAGACACTGTCTTTTCAAAAACCAAGCAATTATACCTTATTTTCCTTAGAAATCTGAAAAATTGAAGAACTCACCTAACCCTAATGGAAAAAGGGGGTGGCTGTGGCAAATGAATTTAGATCTAAAGGTGACGCTCTCAAAGAGCCAAAAGCCAATTCAGAGAAAGTCAAAAGCGAAATTGAATTTGGATATGAAGGTAACTCTCTTGATGTTAGAAACAAGGTTGAAGTAGGAAAGAGCCTTATAGATCAAAACTTGCATGTATTCTCAAAGAGGAAAAAAGGGTGTGAAGGGATTCATCGGTTCTTGTTCTCCCAACCCCACAGCCTTCTCCCTCGAAACCAGAAATCGCTTTCCACAACGGACCCACCATCCAAGACTCGCCGGTGATGCTCCCTCGATTACCATCGCGGAAGTCTCTGACTTTGGACGATTGATGGGTCCAAAGCCTTTCTTTGTGAGAAGGGTTTGTAAACAAGGTTACTGATTTCAAGTTATTAGTGTTTGCAATTCATGATGTTGTTCCTGAATCTGAGTTTGTTCGAACAAATTGCCGGAGATTCTGGCTAATGGGACGTCTCATAGTTTGAATTTGAAATTTCAAACATTGGGGCATTTTGTGAATGTTTGTGGGTCATTGTCTGATGATGTTGGGTTAAGGTTTCATTGATTTTGGAGTGTCTTTCCTGTGTTGATTTGGCCAAAGTGGCTTGGGACTCTTCAAGGATTTGTTTGTTGTATCGATTTCAGATCAGTAGTTGAGGGGGAATCAAAGGCAACAATTTCTAGCGATTTTTGACTGCCAGAAAACGGATTAATACATTTTAAAATCTTCCTCCAAGTAATTTTATGGTGGTTTTGGATTTTCAGAAAATAAACCACCACAAATATTTAAAAATAATTAAAAATTAATTGCTACCTCAGCACATAATGAAAATTTTAAATGGCGAGGACCAAAATCGAAAACGGAGATAAAGATTAGGGACCAAAATCAATCAAAATTTTGTTCAGGGACTAGAAGTGAAAACCTGAAAAAATTTAGGAACTAGAAACATAATTAACCCTAAATAACAATCAAAGAGAGAGTTTTATGGCCTATAATAGTCCCATTAGCCGGAACAAAATTTTCTTATGTAAATGATACTTATGGTCCGGTCTCAAACAAAAAAATATTGCTAGAGATAAAAATTGAGGTGTAAGGAAAGATCAAGGGGACGTTTGGTATAAGAAAAGTTTTTTCAGGCATCTTGGGAATCATATTCCTGGTAATGACTAAATTTGATTGGTAGGTCATAAATATTCTCATATAATCCACAAATTTTAATTATAACCCACATTAAATCATTTAATAAGAGTAACGTGATATTTTTATTATAATAAAACTTTTTTTGACTTGGAAAACTTAGATTTCCACCTTCCCATAGGAATATTTTTGTGGGAAACATGGAAAAAAAATTCCCAGAAATAGTGTTCCAGGGAATGTTAATTTTTAAAAACAAACCAAACACGGAAACAAACATTTTCAACATACTAAAAAAATTTCTTGTACCAAATGTCCCCTAATGCTTAATTATAATTTTCTAGGTGTTTAGTTTACCATATAAATTGGTTAAAAATCAATATATAAGTTATCTATACATATCTGCAGATGTTTTTTTATTTAAATAATATTTTTTCATCAAGCTAATTTTTTTTTATATCTTTAGCAAAACTTTTAATATTATGTTACTATTTTTATTATTTCAATAACAATTTATTTTTCTGTGTATTTTTTTATTGTGTTTGTGTTCCTTTTTATGATATTATTTTTCTACTATTTTAGATTTTAGACTTATATTTTCACTATTATGAAACATTATAATATTGGTTGACTATTATTTTTATTATTTACCTATTTATTATTATTTTATTTATTTTACTATTATTTTTTACATTTTATTAGTGTTGTCTATATTCATTATTAGTGTTTTTTGTATTTTATATTAGTATTTTAAATTTTTATAACATTATTAGTGTTATTTTTTATTTATGTTAAATTTGTTTGAAAGTTATAATATATATATATATATTTAATGTTATTTCATAGATATTAATTAACTTTTTTATTATTATTTCAAATATATTTATGATATTTGAAGATTTTATTATAATATTATTTACTATTATTAACAATTAATTAATGATGCTGTAAAAAAATTAATTAATGATACTAATGGTTTAGTTTGTACTGTAATTTGATGACATATGGTACAGTACAAACTTCACCAGATTTAATAAATAAGACTATATAGAGGTATATAGACTATAGATCAGAGTTACTCTATTTTCCTATAGTTTATCCTGCTGCAACTTGTAGCAGATGTGTCCGTACCTTTTTTCCCCATGATTATTTCATTTTAAAAAATATTACTCCTGTTTTTATTGGGTACATAAAAACATGGCCACCTGTTTAATTTTAAGGTATGCAAAGACGAAGACTAAACCTTTTACTTAAACACAACCAACAGCTTTACTTTTACTTAACACAACCACCATGCTGCTTTTGTCCTTTTCTTTTCTGCTATCTTATTCTTATATGAATAAAAATGGGTGAATATCTCCTCTCTAATTGATATTTAGAGAGATAAAGAGAGAGGAGAGAAAAGATAAAAATGGGTCGTTATATCCACCATTATTGTCTCTAGATAAATCTAATTTAATAGTCATGAATCTTTTCCAGTACTTAGTTAGCTTTGCCCTTTTGTTTTTGGCTTTTTTCGTTTTTACAGTCTTGTACCCAAAACTTTTTATTATTAAACGATTTACAAACATGTATAATAATTAATGCTAGATGTACTTTAAATTACATCCACAACTTTATCTCCAATTAAGTCAAATTTACTACTCATGGATGTCCATTGGCACGTGTTGAATCAGGAGAAAAGTATAAAATTTAATAAATTTACATGAGAAGAATAGAGATACGGGAACATTTTATAAATCTAAACACATTATTAATATATATTATTTGTCTCATCTTTGTTTTTTATATCACATCATATTATTTATTATATTTATCCCCAAACCACCCATCGTGATAATTTTAAAATGACGTGCAATACAAGAACTTTTCAGGAATGTTGCACCTTTTTTTTTAAAAATAATCATGATGATTTAGTAGATAAATATAATAAATAATATGTTATTCTATCTTTTAATTAAGAATATTGTGTGTATATTTTTTTTAAACAAATATTCTTTTAATTAAAAGAATGTGATATACACACAAATTTTACTAAATTGTGTGTATATCACATTCTTTTAATTTTTTTTATTAAGAAAAATTTAGTAAAAAAATAGAGACTTTAAGAATTATTAGAAATTATGGTTGTATACTTTTCGGGTGGGGTATATATCTATCAAGAGTGGTGTGAGAGAGAGAGAGAGAGAGAGAGAGAGAGAGAGAGAGAGAGAGAGAGAGAGAGAGAGAGAGAGAGAGAGAGAGAGAGAGAGAGAGAGAGAGAGAGATGTAATAAAAGATGTGATAAAAAAGAAAATGAAGGAATTATAAAATCATTGCAAAATTATATATACATATTGTCTCTCTCTCTTTCTCTCTCTCTCTCTCTCCCTCTATATATATATATATATATATATATATATATATATATATATATATTCCTTTTACGGGGTTACCTATTTATGTGAATGTAATTGTATAAAATCATTACAAAGTTATTCTTAAGCCTTTACCAATGGACTAACTGCATGTACACTAAACAAGGAGAGACACCGTGACTCTTTAAGACACTAATAACATTCCTCTCTTTCTTTTCTCTATATTTTTCTTCTACAATGTGTTGTATTGGGCATTGTTTGTAAGGTTCCAATGTATTTTGGTCTCAAGTGTATGAGTTCATATACGCCACTGGAAAATCATGGGGGAAAAATAAGATATCAATTTGCTCCAAAAGTATGCCAGAATTTACTTTCAAGACAACAACTATTTTTGAGAAGCAGTACTTCTTTCCATCTTATTTCTAATGATATTTCTAAACACTTATTAGGTTCAAACCTATTTTGAATCATTCATCCAATATATGTCATAATACTACGAAATATAAATAATGAAGACATTCTGTAAAAAATAAAAAATCAAGACATATATAGTAATGAGTTACATTATAAATTTTAGAAAGTCAAAACTTCTCAAATGATGTCTAGATGTACTAGGAATAAAAATAATATTGTATTAGTCTTTTACCATTTTTTATTATGATAATTATCAAATTATAATTTATATTTTTTTAATGTGTAATACAGATGAATAAAATAAAACAAATTATACTGTAATTAGAATTCATGAATTAATATTTGAAGTGCATTATAGTCATTTTCATGTCATTATGGCTAATATTTAAATTAATGTTAAATATTATAACGTACTCCCTCTGATCCTTATTATAATGTCCAAACTAAAGCTGTAGTTTGATCTTTTTAATAAGGTCCAATCTAAAATGTCTCGTGCATTAATTACTCTTTCACAAAAATACCCTTAATTAAAGTCAAGTCTAAAATGACGTAATAGAGAAAGAAACATAACTTATTAATGTTTGTTAGTTGTGTTTACAGGGATAGTTTTGCAAAAAATATATCAATTTAAGACAAATTTAATGTTCTCAACTAAATTAACCAAATTTCTTAATCCTAGTGAATTAGTTAATTAGACGTTATAATAAGGACACTGACTGGAGGGAGTAAATATGTTTGTTTAATGTAATAATATTTAATTAAGAGTATACTTGGATACTTCCAGCATTTCTGTTTCAGTCCTAGCTAGTTTCGTGGTATATATCACCCATGAAGGTTTGAATAGTGGAATATGTCAAAAAATAAGTACGTCTAGATTTATTATATTTCTCTGTATTTGAATTAAAGCAAAAATTACCATGCATACAATGAATAGTGAATGCACCACTACCTTGCATTGCAATCATTAGCTTTGTTAAGAAAATACTCGACAAAATCTTTTTTTTCTTCTTCTAATGATATATTTTACTCATATCTTCCTGGCACAAAAATTAGAATTTTTTCCACAATTCTTTCACCAAAAAAAGACCTTAGCAAGTAATCTCATCTTGTTAACATAATAACTAGTTTTTTTTGTCCTGTGTTAGAAACCGCGGGTGTCCCCCAATCCACTGGGTCAAGGACCAATTCTACTCGTGATGTGTGGCTACCGTTAGTCCAAGAAAATTTTACACACAGAGGCAATCGAACACGGATTCTCCTGCTAAATAAATCGTTCCCCACATTTGAACGCAGCGGGACCTTACACCACTGTGCTAATCCTATAAGTTACACAATAACTAGTTTAAACCTGTTTCATTTGATCAAATGTGAGATATTCAGGCAATGACACTTTGTAGTCTTCTTCTATAATTTCCTTCTTCCGAGAGGTCTACAACATTAAGACAGAATGACATTTTAACAGCTCAAGTATGATAGTTTTAACCATAAAAAGATGAGTAATGCAATGGAAACAATTTTTTTTTTCTTTCTATTTACAGGTCTCTCGAGAAAAAAAGGTCTGGTGTCAATTTGTTGTTTGTTATATAGAAGCACAAAGTAAAGGACAAACTTAGAAAATATATGAAAGACCAAGAAACATAAAATTGTAATTTATAACTGCAAGCACACCCATTAATTACAAGATGCTCTTTATATAGAGCTAAAACATAACTGACAAATGAAAAAGAAACACCACAATTCAATGCTCTTAAAAACAAAACATAACAGTAAACATTGCAATAACATCTCTTAAAAACTTAGTCTATTGACAAATTATTCATTATTAAACAACTGAAACACTGAGGCATTTTTCAACAAAGATGTGTCATCAACCTTAGGGACTTCTTGATCCTGGCACTGAATCCTACTCAACCTTCTTTGCTTGCACTGCTTACTTCCCTACTGTCTGCACCATTTCCCTACAAAAACGTGAACAATTTCTCTTTTAATCTTCTAATAGAAAATTTTAGATAATGGTAATCTACTAATTGTCCCATTATCATTAGAAACACAGGGAATGGTGCAGTTTATATATATATATATATATATATCATGAACCAGTAGGTTCCCCATTTCAGATCTCAGTGCTACATGCCAATTTGTTGCAACTAAATTTCCCTTGTTAGATGGAGGTTCTTTATATACTTATCACGGACTTTAAATGCATAAAAAAAACTTCAGTTCTACTAAAATCAACAGAGATACAAAGTTTGTTTCTGTAGTAAGTGGGTAATAACAAATTGACTTAGATATATTTTTATTCTCTCAAATTTAAAGTACTTTTGGTTTTGATTCCCATATAAAAATCTCTCAAATTCGTGGATTGCAACTTTTAATCCCCATAGTAAAACTGATGGACTAAAGAGCATATTTTTAGTCCTCAAAGCAAAGTTGAGAGACTAAAAACAATATTTCGCAAATTTGAGATTAAAAAGAGTATATTTTTAATTGGGAGACCGAAACCAAAAGTGTCCAAAATTTAAAAGACTAAAAATATATTTAAATCTAATAAATTCAAAGGTTATAGCTTTTCCTTGTATCGTATATCTCACCATGAAAGGACTAGAAGTGACAGGAATCAAGTACAGGTCATCTTTTCTTGCAACAGTCACTCCAAATTCCTCAGTCATGTCAAAGTCCTCACTTTTCATTCCATTTTGAAGCTTCCAATCAAAGTGATACAACAAAAATGCAAGTGCCAGCTCAACATTTACTAAACCAAAGGTGCTGCCTGGGCATATTCTTCTTCCAGCACCAAATGGAATGTACTCAAAATTACTCCCTTTGTGGTCAATAGAGATATCAATGAATCTCTCTGGATAAAACCTCTCTGGTTCAGTCCAATAGTTTGGATCTCTTCCAATTGCCCAAACATTGATAAATACCTTGGTTTTGACTGGTATATGATACCCATTAATCTCACATGCCTGTCCACATTCTCTTGGAAGTAAAAGAGGAGCTGGTGGGTGTAACCTTAGGGTCTCTTTGACAATTGATTTCAAATATTTGTGTTCACTGATGGAAATTTCATCAACCCTTCCTTTCATATTGAATACCTCTCTCACCTCAACTTGTGCTGTCTTCATTACTCTTGGATCCCTTATCATCTCTGCCATTGCCCAATTTATGGTAGTTGCTATTGGATCAACTCCGCCACCGAAGATGTCCTACAAGCAGTCCCAGGACCCTAAGTTAATGGAGGCAATTTATTTAAAAGATAAGAAAAATAGTAATTATTATGATACATATTAAAATAAAATGTGAGATATGGAATGAAATGTCAAGTTGAATAAAGCATAAAAATACCTAGTAAGCTAGAAAAAAAAAACATATGAAAAAAGGAAGCCGATAAAAGATAAAAATTGACAATGGTTGAAAAATTAGGAGTAACAAGTTCAAATGATAAAAATAGACAGGACAAAAAGATAACAATATTAAATATATATTTATATTTTTCTACAAGTTAGGAGGTGCATTTGCACCCCTCAAACCTATGTAGGTCCGCCAATGCCCGCAAGGATATTGAAAGAGAGTTAGTTATCGATTTGATTTTTCTATAGTGAAGAGTGTATACATACACGGGTATAACAAACTGTGAAATTGCTAAAATATCACAGGTTTTCTCATTAGTTGTTATAAATAACTTTGCACTAATCCTCTAAAATGCACCCTTCACTTTGATTAAGTTGAATTCAAAAGGTATATGCAGAAGGCATCCACTAATACAACATGGAAATTGCTACACAGTAGATAATTTTAAAAGCTCATGTGTGAGATATTCTGGTGTAAGTAATTAATAAACATTTGTCTAAGATCTTATTTGAACAAACTTCTCTATAAGCCTTTATAGGAGAAGAAAATAAAGAAAAATGCATTTAGCTTTTCCATAAGTTAAAATCAACTTATGCACCTTAACTTGCAAAGAAGTTAAATGAAAAGAGCTTTGATAATAGTTAAGTGTATAAATTGATTTTAGCTTAGGCGAGAAGCTAAACTTATTTTACCTTCATATTTTTTTCTCCTATAAATGTTTATAAATTTTTTTATCCAAATAGAACCTAAGTTTTATGGAAAGGAGCCAGATTATGTTCATAGAAGTAAGGATTTACAAGACGTGGTTATTATCCTTACCAAGATAACTGCCTTGATATTGTTAATAGTTAAGCTAATGCCCTGGTTACTATCATTACCCTCCTCGAATTTTAGGAGAACATCTACCAAATCTTCCTCTGCTTCAGCGTGGCCATGTTTGGCTTTTGACTTTGCCACTTTTTGTTCCTTGATGATGCCTTCTAGTATCCGATCAAGTTGTCGAAACAGCTTCTCAAGGGTAGGCCTCAAACCAGTAACAAGTTGAAGCCATTTAGCAGATGGAAACAAATCTCCTATGTTAAAACCTGCTGCAATTAGTACACCATGTTTTAAGGTTGATATGAATTCTTCTCGGTCTTTGCACTTCATGCCAAATGCAGCTCTCGTAATGATATTATACATTGATGAGAGCACTGCTTCAGTGAGGTTGATGGAAGACCCTTCATGTGAACCAACCATTTTAACTAGATTGGTGAGCTCTTCTTCTCTAATCGGTCGGAATGAGTTGACACGTTTTTGGGAGAGAAGCTCCATGGTGCATATTTTCCGTAGTACAAGAAATAATTGAAATCGCAGTGACTTTTTTCCAGCGACAATCAAGTTGTTGGCAAAGATAAACATTTGGCAGCGACATTTAATTGTTGTTGGATAAGATTTTCTTTTGTCAACAAGGCCAATATCGTAGGGAAAACTATACTTATCCCAATGACAAAACTTGTCGCTGCCAATGTTGCTGCAAAAAGTGCTTTTCTATGCTAGCGTGTTTGTTGTCACTGGGAAAAGTACTACTTAATGCCAACAACATTCACAGTCGTGGCAAAAAGTTACTTTTCCATGTCAATGCACCTGTTGTCACTGGGAAAAGTATTACTTAATGCCAATAACGTTCACAGTCGTTGCGAAAAGTTGCTTTTTTATGCCATGCAATTGTTGTTGCTGGGAAAAAGTGTTTTTCTATGCTAACAGATCTAATGTCGCTAGGAAAATGTGATTTTCTATGCCAACAACATTTAATGTCACTGCGAAATGCTAATTTTTTTTCTTTTTTTATTTCTTTGGGACAATATTAATTTATTCAAAATATATCCCAATAACATTATTTATTGTAGGAAAAACTAAAATACATTGTTACCAAGAGTCAACTTAATCAAGTGTTTTCTTACCACTTATATGTGAAAATTAATATTCCATTTACTAATTTATTAAATTAACAAGTATTTTCAAATTTAAATATTTTTTTATAAAAAATAAAGGAGCATTGTATATAGTTGCTTTTAATTTAAATAAAAATGAGAATAAGCAAAGAGATCAAATTTAATGAGAGAATTATGGAAAAAAATTAAAATTAGGATACATCACTTTTATTGATAAAGTGTCAAAATTTGAAAATTAAATTTAAATTAGACTAAATTATAATTTTGGTTCCCTTATAATTTCTAATTCGCAATTTCAGTCCCTACATCCATTCACCATTAGAAAAAAATTGGCAAAGTAATTTATAATTTAGAAATATTGCAAAAAATGGTAAAGATAGGACTAGAACCAAGTCCCATTCTTCTTTCTCTCACACCAAGTAAACTACTAAAGCGTTGTACTTGCTTGAATTATATTGTAAATACTATATTATATATACATTACTATATGAGTTAACTATTTTTTTAAAGAATTTATTTAATGTTAAATCTAGTTTATAAAAAATAAATTCATTCAGTAAATATAAAAATAAAATTCTTCAATAAATAAATTATATATTTATCATTTAATATATTTTTCATATTATTTTGTTAACTTATTCGATGATTGAAAATCTAATCATTTAGTCAATTTGATTACTTTAATAATTCAGTGAAATCTTTTATGCTTAAATTAAATAATTGTGACATAATTCACGCTAACAAAATTGTTTCATATATAACATGATAAATAAAATGGATAATATATTGCTAAGTGTTATATTAATTTTTGTGTGGAATTTTACATTAATAATTATTTTATTTAATTTCTATTCTTATCTAATTTAAACATAAAAGAATTCACTGAATTATCAAAGTAATGAAATTGATTAAATAATTAAATTTACAATCACCGAATAATTTTCAGAAATATGTATATTAGAACTAGTGTTTTAGCCTGTGCATTGCACAAACTTATTCAAATTTTCATTACCTTATTTATATAGTCAATGAAAAGAAATAAACAAAAAAACAAAGGATTATATAGAATATCGAAAGAAGTTTTAAAAAAGAGATAATTATAAAAGAAATTAGAAACTATAATTTTTTTTAAAAAAAGATAAGGGAATATGTAACGATGTGACTTTAATATTTTTTAATATTAACCAATGTTTTTAAAACCGGACCGGTCATTGAACCGGTGAAGGCACTGGTTTAAGGTTCAATGGTTCAACTGCGGTTGAACCGGTATTAATAAAGATATTTTTAAATTTTTTAATACAATATATATAACACAATATTAAATAAAAAATAACATAATATTCATAACTTCATAACATAAAAGTTTAATGCAGTAAAAAAAAAAAACATAATAGTTTAACTTTACTTAAAAACGTTACTAGTCATAACATATACTAAGTATAATTACATACTTGTATCAAGCAATACCCTTAATTATTTTTTTATAGAACCCTTAATTAATTATTAAGTCATAATTGTACTAGCTAATTAAAAAAATTAAAAAAAAAAAGTCTACTTATGAAGGTCCAAAACTCCTAAATTAGCTTATCAAAGTATATTTAATCAATTAGTTATTTATGCTATATAATATATAATGAGCAAAACCACAAAAAAGTGAAGGAAATTAAAGAATCACATTAAGACTTAATAATGTAATGCACTAGTTTATATATAAATGTCTACCCATTAGTAGGTCACGCACTAAATAAGATTTGACAAATTAATATGCTTATATTTAATTTTACATCCATGTCCAAATAATCCATTGCATTCATCCTAAATTTCAAACAAGGAAGCATACAGGTTATTCTATAGAGTCGTGAATGAGTGAATCAATCACAAACAAAAGTTACAAAATATAGACAATGTAGTAAGTCAGAAGCACATTAAAAAAATAAAATAGAATTACAAAAAGAAAAGGAATAAGAAACGTAAACCATACCTGGTCTTCACTTACTAAAATAAGAAATGCAAAAAAGAATAATACTACTAAATGAATCACTAAAATCGAACCATTACACACATACACACGAATAAGTAAATCACACTACTGGGCCTTAATTATGAGTCCATCAATTAAGAAATATAGCCATACAATTGATAATTGCAAAATAGAATAACAATTTGATACAGATACGTGATCAGGGTCTTCACTGGAAACAAAAAAAGCTGTAAAATGAAGAAGGAAAGACGTGAAGACATGAAGCCGTCGGAGATGGAATAGAAAAACCTTCAAAGATGGGATCGGAAAGTCATCAGAGATGGAAAGAAATATCCCTGGAGAGAAAAGGGAAATTCCCGTGACTAATTCAGGGCTCACTGGAGTGACGCGAGTGCAAATCGTGACCCAGAAAAAAGTTTGAAACGTTACTTTCTGTAAACCGTGTCAACCGGTCAAACCGCCGGTTTTGACCGGTTTTGCCGGTTTTATACCATTTTCAGTGGTTTTTTACCGGTTCTAAAGCAACACGGTTTTGCACCACAGTTGGACCGGACATATGACCGATTCCCGGTTGAACCGGCCGGTCCGGTCCGGTTCTGAAAACCATGATATTAACTTTGAAAATTGAAAAGTAAATTAAATTAAGGATTTGAAATTATTGATAAAAGAGAGAAATCTTTGGAATTAAAAAATAGAGTTAGAAAAATTGATAAAAGAAATATAAAAAAAAACAAAAAGATTAGAGGCTATAAAATTTGAAAAAAAAAAGAAGATTATATAGCACATCAATTTTTTTTTTAAAAAAAGAGATAATTATAAAAGAAATTAAAAACTATAATTTAAAAAAAAAAAGATAAGGGAAGATGTAACAATGTAACGTTAATTTTTTTAAAATGAACTTTGAAAATTGAAAGTAAATTGAATTAAGGATTTGAAATTATTGATGAAAGAGAGAAATCTTGGAAATTAAAAAATAGAGTTAGAAAAAATGAAAAAGAAATATTAAAAAAAAGCATCAAATAAAGAAATAAAGTGAACATAGGTAGTTATGGAAATATTGTGAATGTGGGTAGTTATAGAAATTGATAAGAGAAATTTTAGGAAAAGTGGAAGAACCAGATGCAAGTTAGGAGAGTGAAATACACCACTTCATAAGAGCAGAATATTCAAATGAGAGTGGATGTGAGGGAGAGTGGGGAGAGTAGAGCAATAAGAGCACATATAGACTTTTTCATTTATATATACTAGAGTGGGTGACCCGTGCCATGCACGGGTAAATATTGTTAATGAACATTTTTATAAAATATTTTAAAAATATAAATATTTTCTTAAATTTATGTTAAGAATTATTTATAATAAAAGTAATGAAAATATTTGTTTTTATGAAATGACATTTTTAACTATATTTTTTTAAATTAAAACCTAAATTCAAGCAATGTGTGTCATGCACGATATATATACTGATAAGGATGGCAATAAGTAGGTCTAGGTAGGGTATTATAATACCCATCCCTATACCTAGACTTTTATAAACTCTCCATATTCAGACCCATACCCACTATGTAATAACTTTAATACCCTTGTCCTTTCTCGTTGGTATCTAAATGCTCATATCCATACATGTTACCTATACTTTAATTAATGTAAAATTGATAAATAAATAATATTGATTAAAATATTATAATAATTAAATTGAAATCCATTCAAAGATCTTTTATAAAACATAATCATAATCATAAAACATTACAAAAATTAAAATTGTATTCAAAAAATTAAATTCATATAAAAGTATGTATAAAATTTTAATTTCAAAGTAGTATTACTTTTGTGACATAATTAACTTCTTGAAAAGATATATGATTCTAATATTTAGATATTTACCATTAACACATCAACATTTTAAGAAATAAACTACATTTCTAAAAAATATATAATGATGGAGAAAATATGAAAATTACTTATAAAAATAATAGCATGTTGATGGCTAAAATAAAACTTTGAAAAATAAAATCATAATAGAATTAAAATTATATTTTATTTACAACAATAATTAAATTGCATTTTAATGGACCTAAATTTATTTATGAAAAAAACTTTTTGTTGTATTTATTTTGGTCTATGAATTAAAAACAAATTTTATTCAAAACAATAAATTATTTAACATGAATTAAAATAAATTTTTGTTGTATTTATTTTGGTCTATGACATGAATTGTTGCCCTAAATAAATTATTTACAAAAATTAATTAACAAGAAAATTATTTTTAAATATAATTTTATTTAAATGATAAATAGTAACACCACAAAATGCTTATAATCAATTATTTAACTTCGAAAAAATTCTCTTTTGTATATATTATTATTATTATTATTATTATTATTATTATTATTATTATTATTATTATTATTATTATTATTATTATTACACAAAATGCTTATAATCGGTTATCTAACTTTGAAAAAGTTTTCTTTTGTAAATAATAATCGCTTTCCTATGAAGAAATCACAGTGAGAGAATTAGGAATAATAATAAACATAACAATTTAATACATGAAACAAAATACAATTAATGAAATTAATCAAATCAATCAGTTATTGATAAATGATAGAAAAATAAATTTGTATGGATATCTTGCTAAAAATAATTGTTAAATAAAAAATCTTCTAAAATAATTTAGTATTTTATAAATTAATATTTTTTTGTTATATATTTTGTATAATATAGAAATTTAATCAAGTTAATTTTTTTAATTATAACATATCTATTCAAAATACTAACTAAATTCAATAATCAACGTACTAAGATAATTTACCTAGTTTTTTCCCCAATGTAATAAAATATGTAGATGAATAGTTTACCTAGTTTTTATTAAATAAATATATTGATCTTGACTATTAAAATATGTGTTCCAATTAATTTTTACTAAATTTGATAATCTTAAATTATTTTATAATTTAAAAATATTATATGTATTCTTTTATTTAAAATAATATATAAAACAATAATTTAGTAATGTAGCTAAAATTATTACTTGATTTTTTTCCATTAACAAATACAAAAGAAACAAACATACAACTAAAGATCAATTCTTATTATATCAACAAAATTGTAACCTAAACTGCTAAAAAATATAATTGTCTTTAAAATCATTGATGGTTGTAAATTTTTTCTATCCCTTGCTTATTGTAAGGTCCCTTCTTAACTTTCTTAGCTTTGACTTGTATCTAACAATGTGTGTATTTTTCCTTGTCATAAATGGGAGTCTACCAACTCATTGTAGAACTCCTAATTGAAGTTGGTGTCCACCTCACCAAAACACTGTGAAAGGAGAAATTTCAAAACGAAAATAAAACAAACTTACGAACAAAAAAAGATGGACACACGAATTTGCACTACCTCATCTTTGATGTTGATGATCATAAATTTTCCCTTAGAATTCCTCCTAAAAATATGTTGATTGTTTTCCATGGGCACTTAGTTATCTTTAAAGTGAATCCGGAAAGAATGACTTTGCAAAAAATGCATAAAACCAATATGTAGAAGACATTGCAAAGAGGGGGAAAAAAACTGAAATGATCACATTTGGGACAAAAATTTTATAGCGGAAGAAAGAGAGTAAAGTAATAAATGTGGTATTGCAAAGGAGAATTAAGCTAATTAAGAAATTTTCAATTAGAGATTTTTGATAAAAATAATCGAATTCAATGCACGATAAGAAAATGTGAAAAGCTACCATTATTAAAAAATTCTACAAAAGAAAATTTAAATTGCATGATAAATCAAATCAAATCAAGTATTAAATTCACAGAACAATTAGAAAATGTGAATAGCTATCTCTGTTATTTTATAATATTATTATGATAAATCAAATTAAATTTAAAGTTAAAGCAAATTCATATCATCATTATAAATGCATTTATTAAATATAATTTTTCCCGTTACATCTGTAATTGAATCTAATTTTAAAAATTATTGAGTAAATATAATAAATTTAATTCAATGCAAATTTGATGAGGTTCAATTAAATGTTTTTTTTCGGTTAAATTTGACAATGAATCTGATTTTAAATAATATTTTAAATTTGTGCCTAAATTGTTTTTATTATAATTAGTGGGTTTATAAAAAAATTAAATATTTATTCATAATATTTTTTAAAAATTATTCACAAATTTAAAATTTTGAATACATTTTATTCAGAAATTTATATTATTATTATTATTATTATTATTATTATTATTATTATTATTATTATTGTGTATAAGTGGGTCTTAAAATATTATGAATGGATTCATTAATTTATTATTATTATTATTATAATAATTATAATTAATATATTATAGATCCGTAAATTTATTAATAATAATAATAATTTCTTAAAATATATTTCATATTAAAATATTTCTGAAAATGATTTTATGCTTAAATTATTTTTGTACACAATTATCTATTTTTTATTTGATTGATCCTTTTAAATTAATGGTCGCTTAATTGTTGGACTAATTATAATAAATAATTTAATGGACATGCATATAATAAGGAGAAGATGACATATAAGCCTTTTAGGTTAAATGCTCTAATATAATGACATGTGACAGCATATAGAGACTATAGAAAGGGATTGCTTTGTATGTAGTCAGTATACATAATTTCTTTTATAATTATCTCTTTTTTAAAATTTATTTCGATGTGTTATATAATCTTTTTTTTTTCAAATTTTATAGTCTCTAATCTTTTGGAATTTTTTTAATATTTCTTTTATCAATTTTTATAATTCTATTTTTTAATTCTGAAGATTTCTCTCTTTCATCAATAATTCAAATCCTTAATTTAATTTACTTTCAATTTTCAAAGTTAATATTAAAAAAATTAAAGTATACCTCAATATTTGTTTAGTTCTTAATAAACTAACATTTTGTAGGAATAAATAAAAAGAAAATTATTGTAGTTGAATAAATAAGAACAAAAAACTTTTAAAAAATGTAGGTAGAAATAATTACTTTCGACTGACATTTACGACGTGCTTACATTTACCACAATAGTACATTCAGAGTCTGGAAATCATTATATATAGCATTTACAATAATCGTATTATGGGATGAAAATATTTTTTTTAAATTGATTGAAAAATATGAGTAAAACTTGATTGGATTCAAAAAAAAAAATCTCTAAATATCCCAAAATAATTTTACCATTAACACGTAACTTATCATAATTCAAAATTTCAAATTGTTACCAAAATAAATTTACCATTTACACGTTAACTTATCATAATTCAAAATTTATAATTGTTACCAAAATATTTTTTTTCAAATCTAATCATATAATTATTAATCTGGTGCATATGCATAAGTTGAAAACAAAAGTAATAATTATTAATTAAGATAACTATTCAGTTTTGAGGAATAAAAAGTAATATATCTAATATATATTTTTAATTTTTAATATAAAAAATAGTAAATCTAAATTTTATCAGTAATATCATAATATCATCATTCGTTTTAAAAGAGTCTTATTTTTTACTTATTTTAAAAAAAATATTTATAACAGAAAATTAAATTAAATAATTTAAAAGTTTAGTAACAAAATAAATTTATATTAAAAAATTAGCTTACTTTCAATACAGTATCTCTATTCAATCAATCAATAACTAAAATAATTGTTGAACCAAAAAAGTATCCCTAAAACAATATCCCTAATTATCTGTGTCGTGATTTATTCAATAAATGATCACAATTCAAAATTTTAAATTGTTACCAAAATAATTTTACCATTAACACATAACTTATTTGAATTCAAAATTTGTAATTGTTACCAAAATATTTTTATTTGAAATCTAATAATATAAAATAAAATAATTGTTATGAAAATATTGTTACCATTTACTTTTATTGTGGGTGAGTGATATTAATCTAAACTTGTTGAACCAAATATTGGCACCCAAACCAAATATTTACAAATCATTATATCATGACACATGTCATCCGAACATCTATGTAGCCGACACATGTATTCCAAACCTTGAAAGTTTCTCTTGAAGTGCCATGTGGATTCCAAACCTGTGAAAGAATTCACAAATTTTATATTATTAGATAAGGAGAAAAGGAGATTACCAATAAGTTTAAAAAAAATATTGTTAAGTAGAAAATTTAGACATTGATAAATTAAGATTAAGATAAATATTAATCCAATAAGTAATTATTTAATTATACATTTGTAAAGGTAATATTTGATTGATTAATAATTTAATTAATTTAGTAATGAATAATTAGATTTTCAATCACCGAGTAAGTTAATATAATAATATGAAAAAATATAAAATAATAAAGTATATAATTCATTTGTTAATTTTTTATTTTTATATTTATTGAATAAATTTATTGTTTATGAACCAGATTTAACATTGAATTAATATTTATTTTTAAAAATTAATTCGTATAGTAATTTATATATAATAGTGTATACAATATATCTCAAATGAGTAAAATATTTAGTGGTTTAGTTGGTGTGGTAAAAAGTATGAGACTTGGGTTCTAGTCCCAATGATCTTGATCATTTTTGCAATATTTTCTAAATTATAAACCATTTTGTCACATCATTAATCCACATAAGTTCCACGTCACTATTGAAATGCCACATCATTCATCTACATCAGCATGAAAAGGTCAACGGATGCAAATTTACAAATTTTACAGTAAATATATAAATATATAATATGTTATGCACTTACTTAACGTAAAGTTGTATTAGCTTAGTGGTAAATTTTCTTGTAGTATAATGCCTTGAGTCAAGGGTTCAATCCTTGATGGAAACATTTTTTTAAACCTTTAATATATTCCTTCCATTCCAAAATGATTGATGTTCTAGCATTAAAAAAAACATGTTTTTTTAGAAGCTAAAAAAAATCCATATTAACTGATATTTTCAGTTTTCAATGAGATATTGAAACTTTTATTCCAAATTTTGCCTATAGAGTAGCAACTGTCACATCAAATGGGAACCTGTATTCAGTAGGTAGCACAGGTACATTGGGAGGCATCGATCGAGTTGAATAATCAGTTTAATAGCGGATTAATCAGTTTTTACCGGGCCAAATGCATAAATAAACGATCCGAATCATCAACCAAACCAACCATAGGTCTAGTTTCTAGTTCAACCTTTCTAACCGATAGGGTCGGTCCAATTTTAATAACACTCGTTCAAATTCTAACTTAACAGAACAAAACATAGGATGTGTAAGTTCTTGTTATTTAGATGATTTTATCTTCACATATTGTTATATAAAAGACAAATAAAAAAGTTATAAAAGATGAAAGAAGATTGGATACACAACTTGAAAAATTATATAAAGGATGAAGAGAGTTTGAAAAGATAGACAAGTTATGCTTGGTACATATAGTACTCATTTTTTTAAGATATTGCATATTGTTTTTTTATATACAAATGACATATTTTCAATCAATTGGCTTTGATTATATGGATGTACAGGAAGTTGAAGACTCTTTATATTCTGAGACCTTAGAAGACTCTATGAATATAGAAAAAGTTGAAGACTCTTTAAATTCAATGACAATAGAAGGCTATATGAATGTAGAAAGAGTTGAAGACTTCTTAGACCCAAAGAGAGTAAAGATTTTATGGATTTAGAAAATGTTGCAGATCTATGCATTTAGAAGAAGTTGCAGATTCTTTATCTACAACTTTTAGAAAAAGTTGCTGCCAATCCCTTAATTTATGCACACTAAAGAAACACAAACTGTTTGTTATACAAAAGATAAAAGAGATAAAAAAAAATATAATAAAAAATTAGTTAAGTATTTTTTAAATTAATTAATTTGATATTTCAAATAGAATTAAAAATCTTGAAAAAATAAGAAAAAATATTTAAAAATTTAATTAATATGATTAAATTATTAAAAGATAAATAATCTAAAAAGAAAGTATATATGATATCAGCCATCAGGTACCAAGGGGTTTAAAGTAAGTATATAAGATATGAGATAAGTTAAAAAAAAAATTAAAGATTAACTTATGATTAGATATTTAAAAATATTATATGTATGAAATATTTATTAGTATTTAGAACATCCAAATATATTGTAAGTAAGAGATTTTTTTTTTAAATAATACTTGTATTTTGTCTATGCATTGCGCAAAGTAAATGTTTCTTTTATATAATCAAATTTATAATAAATAAATAATTTTTAAATTATAAATTATATTATAATTAAAATTTGTAATAAATAAATATTTTTATCATATAAATTATATTTTAGATTTATATTAAATAATTTATATTGTGATACATTGTTATTTTTAATTATTGATAATTTCTTATAAAAAAATATATTGAAATTCAAGTTAGAATTAAATATACTAAAAACGATAGATTGAAGGAAATAAAATATTAAGAAAATTTTCTAAAAAACGCTATTGTCGAAGAAAAATAGCTAAAAGCATTTTCATTGAAAAATGGTATATATATATATATATATATATATATATATATATATATATATATATATATATAACTAAAAAACTGAGAAAAAATAAATGATATAAAATATAAGTAATTATTGATTTTAAATTATTAACTTTATTTATTTCTTTAATTTTTTAAATATTATAAAGATTAAATACTCAACAGCCTTTGCGGAATAGTTTGGCGCCAAAATTTCAATATTTATCTGGCACCCAATTTTGGGACTACTCAAACTCTACTATTATCTAGTTTACAAATATTTCGCTTCTCTTTCTCAGTTCGTGTAGAAGGGGGTTGGGCAGTTACAATGAGTGTGTTGTTGTGCGTGTATTTGTAAAGCAAAGCAAGAATCACAGTCCTTACTCCAGTTGAACCCTGTCACAGAGTAAACCTCCTTCTTCACAAACATCGATTGGTATCCAAATTTCTGATCTGGCAACAGAATTGGTTCATCACATTGCATTTCGTTATGGCCTTACCCTCTTCCTTTTCCTCACTCTCAGATTCTCACATCGTTCCTTCTTCTGAAGGTGTCAATGCTTCACCTTTTTTTCTTTTTCATTTCAGGGTTAGGGATATATAAATTTTCATCATTGTATGGTCATTTCTTGTACATGTGTAGATTATTTATGGTACAGTTCTGAAAGTTATCCACGAAAATACCAAATTACGGTCGCATTCTGGTAGTGGACAACAATCGGTTACAGATTTCCCCAATGTCGATGATTCCAATAGGTACTGAGTACGCTCCTTACTCATTCTTTTTATTATATAAATTGTTTTCTACGAATAAAAAAGCCTAATGTAATGTTTACGTAACGATGAAAGAGCCAAGTTTGCAGCATTACATGTGTGCTTTAAAAAATATTTCTAATTGGCATTTGGTCTTTGTCATTTGTCATGAGTTTAGATGCGTGCCTTGTTTTGCGGAATGTTAGACCTCAGCCAAGAACTTCATTTTAACAAGGTGACTTTGTGGGTTTTAATTATTCTTTAATCAAGGTGTCCTTTAATTGTTACGTAATTCCTTTGGTAGCTTTATGGGATTTTATACTGCTATTTATTTATTACTAATGAGGCAAAACTTGGAGGCCTGGTTCAATATCAAGAGCCTTCTAGACCTTACCCACTGTAGTATGTAGCATTTGGAGTGTTTTCGTCTTTCATAGTTGTTTTGTTGTTGACAAGGTAAGCTTTCTTTCCTCTTGATTGGTTTTTTCATTTTCCTGAATTTGGTTCAACGATTCTGTCTCTTGTGCTTGCAATATGATGTAGTAAGGAGAACTTGGTGGGATTACTCAGTTTTTTCTATTTTTGGGGTGACTTTGCATTTGGATATGTTTGTGGATAGGTTCCCCACCTGTGTAGTCTTACAAGTTGATTTTTTATAGAAGGTCATATGAAGCTACATAAATTTTGTAGAATTTAGATACATAATAAAACACTACAAGTAAGAAAAAGTTCACGTTCCATGTCATAGCTTTGCGTATAAGTAGTTAAGCCAGCAATTGTTAACAATAATGAGCCATTATAGTTCTTATGGAATTTGTTAAACAAGATATACAAATACTATTTCAATTACAGAGACTACTGTAACTTATGCATGCATCTATATGTTTTGAACCTCTTAGCGTTATTACTAATTTAGAGGATAGCAATGGAAACATTGGATAGAGTAATAATTGTATAACTACTCAAGTTTTTAACAAAGCTTGGATATCATCGGCTATCAATTATGTCATTTTCTCGTTAGATCATTTGAATCTATATGTTAACTTCTTATTTATTGTTATATCTTGCTATGTGAATTCTCAACGTGTGCCGTCAAGTGTTAATATCTTATAATTCTGATTAGTTGCTAGAATGACCATCAAGTGTTAATAGCTTATAATTTTGATTAATCTCTAAAATGGATTATGGTTGTTAAAAGACTTATGCCACTGTCCTGTAATACAACTTAAGATTCATGCTATAAAACTTTGATAGTCACTCACTGCTGAAATTAAACGCGTAAGTGATAAATATGACCAAGTGGACCCAACCTTTATAGTTGTTAGTTCTCGCCTATATTGATCTTTATTTTTGAAACCTCTAATAGTTTAATTAGTACTAGAAGACATCAAATCATTTTTATATATTGTTATGTTTGTGGATTTGTATAGCCTTAGTGACTTGTGATCACACAAAGCCATTCATGTTAATGGGCATAAAAGAATTTTGACCTTGGTTCCATCCACTACCCATGAAGCACAATTGAGGTACTCACTTAACTCCTTTTTTTACCAATATATATATGCTGCATCAAATTTATTATTCTTCATTTTTCATATAGTGGGCGTGGATACAAACTAGAAGAAACATGAAGCAACTACTCCTCAAGACCACATAAACTCATTTTGGAATCACAAGATGTGGGCAGGGGAGAGCATGATGAGTGGAGGCAAAATTATGGGGAAAACCCAAATTTTCTGTTTATAGAATAGATTTGGTGAAATTGTTGTAAAAATTAGGAAAAATTTATGTTTGTGGTGCTTATTAAATGATGCTGGAAATTTCAGCCAACAATTCGTCTATCTTTTGATAGATTGACTATGTACTATGATGTTTTGATAATTAATTAATACCATGTGACATGATTGTTAGTAAATTTTAATATCTCTTTCAATTTATTGTTTTTATTAATTATTAGCTATTCTTGTGTATTTTTACACTATTTTGACATTAATAATTAAAAAACATAGTTATTATATGAATTATTAATAAAAGCATCTTTGAGTTGTAACCACTTTAGTTGTTTAGAAAAGGTATCATATCACAGCGATATTAATTGTTAAGAAAAGTTATCTTATTGCAACAGCTTTGGTTGATGAGAAATTAAGTTTTTTAGCAGCGACAATAATCATTAAGATATGTAAAATACGACAACGACTTTAGTGGTTACTACAAGTTATTTATGGCAACAACAAATGTGTGAAAATGACAATAACAATTATCGTTGTTAAAACATAAGTAGTGGCAGTGACATTTATTGTCGTTGCAAGACTTTTCTCAACTGTCGTTTAGGCAGCGACTTGCAGCAACAATTTTTTTTGCTAGTGAAAGTTGCTTTCGCAGCGACATTTTAGATTTGCCAATGATAAATGTTGCTGCGAATAGTCTTATTTCTTGTGGTGGTTGTCTCCGATAATTTCCATAAGGTGAAAAAGCAATATTTGTGCCTTGGTAGGATGCTATTGTTGAAACTAGAATGTGAGGCCTTGATGCAAAGGTGATATCATTGGTTTTCAGTATCTCCTTAGCATACTCTGGGGAGGAAACAACAATTGTGAAGATCTCCCCAACTTGGAGATGCATCAAGGGTCCATATATTTTGGCCAAGTCTCTAAATTTTTGGTGTGGTAGTGTAGATGTAACAAGTTGGTGTAAATTTCCTATAATAGGCAACTTCCATGGTCCTCGGGGTATATTTAGAGATGGCTCAGTTTTCTTGAGATTTCTTCCTAGTTTCAGCACCACAATCATGAAGAGGAAAAAGGGCAAGATAAGGGGTAATGAGTTGAGTATTTGAGAATCCATGGTGAGAAAAACAATTAGTAAGAGGTTCTAAAACTCCTGATATATAAAGATGATTAATGCTGAACATGGAGGGAGAATCCAAGACTTGGGATTTTGGTTGCGGTTTGTTTCTTGTTATTTCTACTTTCGGGAAAAGATTTTTATTTTTTAAATATGAAGAAACAAATAGATAAAGATAAACGTGGTGCAGATCAACTAGTGTAGGACTATTTTAGCTTAATAAATGGTTAAGTTTAAGTCTTGAGTATGCAATTAGCTTTAAATACTCGGAGGGAGAAAGTTTATTACCCTTAGTAATCTCGCTAGCTCAAGGAAAATTGCCTCCCAAAATATGCTTAGTCTCAAACAAAACAAAAAAAATGCTAAAGATAAAAATTGAGGTGTAAGATAAGATTAAAGCTTAATTATATTTTTATAGGTTTTGAGTTTACCATATACAATGTTTTTATATTATTTTGAGTTTTAATAAAATTATTTTTAAATTTTATATTAATTATTAGTAGATAAAAATGTAAAAGATATATATAAAAAATTATGAATATTGATATATATTCAAATAATTTTATATTCATATATGTCTTATATCATTTTAACTTATATAAATGTTTTTTTAAAAACTATTTTTTTTATAAATATATATATATATATATATATATATATATATATAATTTTTATATGAGATATTATAACAAAAAATATTTATATTCTATTTTATAATTATTAGTTTTTCTTTTAAAAAATATTTCTATCAGGAAGAAAAATGATTAACATTAGTTATATATATATATATATATATATATATATATATATATAATATTTATAGACATTTGAACTTATAGATTACAGTAAAAATATTGATTATGAATATAAGATAATGCTTATATAATAATATTGCCAATCTTATTTTATTTTAGCTAGTGAAGAATTGAAAGTGAAGAAACTAATGTTTTAAAAATTAAATAGTAGTGTTATTGACTCAGCTGAGGTACTGGATTATTAGGTCACTGGTTGAACATGAGAGTAGTGTTTTAAGAACCGGACCGGACCGGACCGGCCGGTCCGACCAGTTTGACCGGAACCCGGTGACTTAACCGGTTCGATTCGATAAAAGAATCGGTTATGCATCTGACCCGGTACGACCCGGGTTGAACCGGCCGATATTTGAAAAAAACCGGTGACCCGGGTTGAACCGGGTTGTGATATGATTTTTTTTTTTGAAAAAAAAGTGTTGAAATGACGTGTTTCAATTTTTTTTTTGTGTGTGTATGAAACTTATTTATGAACTTGTATTGTCATGATTATTGGTTGTTATTTCTTATTTGGAATATTAAGTACTTTATAATGACAATAATTTAAAATTTGAAGTGTTAAATGATTAAATTATGTTAGCTATATTATATTTTTTTTATTTTTTAATATATATCGAGTCAAACCGGTCCGACCAGTGACCCACCGGTCCGACCAATGACCCATTAAGCCAGTACCTCGACCGGTTTGATGACCGGTCCGATTCTTAAAACACTGCCTGAGAGTCACTAATTGAACCACATGAATCATAATAGGTGATATAATAATTGAAGTTATATATAATAGTTAAGATTAGTTACTCATTACATAATCTACAACACAAATTGCATCAAATTTAATGGAACAATAGATCAGAGTTACTCTACTTTTTTGTAAATTAAAGTGCACCAAATTTAATTTAATATAACTATAGACTTGAGATCATAGTTACTCTATTTTTTTTGTAGTTTTTCCTACTGCATTTTCTAGTAGACAAGTATTTAAACTGCATAATCTGTGCAAAAATATTTTTGATTATTTTGTTTTCGTAAATATTACACTACAACATTTTTAGCTTTAGGTCACACTTTTGATTCCACGGTCAAAAAACCGTGATTGGAAGTTAAAAAAGACCACAGTTTTTATCCATAGACAATATGCGTGACCTATTCATATTATGCCACGGTTTTAAAATTGTTGATTTCAAATAGACTACAGTTTTTTCACCGTGAGTACATTAGACCACAATTAACTAACTATAGCTTATAAAATCTATAGTTTATTCAAATTAATCAAACCATTGATACAAAATAGACTAGGATATTAAACCGTGAATATATCAGACCACGGGTAAATAAGCCTGGCTTTTTTTTTGGACTAAAAATGGTATTCATTCATTCAAATAAGTAGCATACATCGAGAATAATAAAGATTCAATCTCGTTAAAACCTGAAAAGGATAAAGTTCTGAACAAACTCAGATAATCTAGGTTAATAGCATAATACGACAAAATGCCTACAAGTGTGACAAAATCAAAAGTGACCGAAATACCCATGCTTCCCGATCTGTAGCGTTGACAACCCAAATCTTGACCAAATCTGTAAGTGATCGAAGCAGATCTGCCAATCTGAACTGAACAAACACTCCACAAAGACGGGAAAGCAAACACCATTGCACCAAGATGGGAAATCATACAACACCCACCAAGACGGAAATCAACACCGTCGCACATAAATGATGAAAACTTGAAAAAACAAGAAAAGAAAAACCAGATCTATGCAGAAACACCACTTATTTATGTGAAAGAAGAGAAAAAAAATGTTTTAGAGGGGTGATTCCAGATAAAAAATGACCCAAAATCACCCCCTCCGGTGGAGGAGAAGCTGCCGAAACGAAGAGAGCAAAGAGAGAGAGAGCAGACAGACACCAGTTAGAAATTATCAAAACCTGGCTTTAAAAAACTATAATAGAACCGTGGTCATAGTGGGATTAGAAAACTATAACAATTAAGATTAAAAAAAACTTACAAAAATTAAAAGCTAAACTGGAAACACAGCGGGGATTAAAAATTAAAAACTGCTTAACTATCCTCATCCCCCTCGTCTAACAGAAACAGAACCCGGTCTCCTCCATGACTCTCTCTCCCTCCACCGCCATGGACCCCTCCTGGTCCTCTACTCCACCTCAAACGACTACACTCTCTGCACGACTTCAGCATTGAAAGCAACCAGTGGGTTCTTTCGTTCCCATTCTTTTCTTTCTCTTCACACTCCCATCTCTCATCTTCTATTTATTCATTCTAGAGTCCCAAGATGTTGAAGGATATATCTCAAGGGTGGATTTCGTGAAGACCAGGCCACTCTCTTCGATCTCATTCTGGATAGTTATCTTCTTTTATTTTCGTTTTTGATGTTTTGATTTCTGGATTGGGGGTTAGGCTTTTCGCAATTGGGGGGTTTTGTCATGGTTGATTTCACACGTGTTCTGCCTCAAAGACTACAAGCAGGCCAACCTAAAAGGCTCAGTGTTGTTTATCTGGCAGGTAATTTTCTGCTCCTTATTCCAAATTTTATGCAATGTTCACCATCGGATTCTCTGGTTGTCCAACCTATTATTTATGTCACAAGTGTTGCTGTTGTAGCGTTGATTTGTGCTCGTGAAGGAGGTTAGCAGATTATTGATTCAGTTGTTGTAACATGTGGTTTAAGCCTGGGAGAAGATACTTCTCTAGCATTTGCTAAGGATTTCAGGTGATGTTACATTAGCTTTTCTATTTTTTTTCCCTTTTATTCCTTCATTTATTTTTCTTATAGTTTCGAAACCTTTACTTTGAGGTTGGAAATGGCATTAAAGAACCTACTGGACAGTGTATGAGTGACCTAACCATGGGTTTTCTAAATGTGAATGAATTACTGTTTGTTGTTTGCTTCAAATCCCATGAGTACCTTGTAAATGAAATGATTGTTTATAACCTATGGGCAAAGTGTCCATCTACAATTTTAGAACCATTCTTTCTCAACTTGCAGCATATGGGGAAATTATTAATTATCTGACCTCTGTAATTTTGCACACTAGTGGTGTTACTAAAATTTCCTTTGAGTGGTTTTGTTTGAGGTTCAACTTTCTCTTGATTGACATGCCGATGACCCCATGTATTTAATTTGACTTTTAAGCTTTGAGGATGGACTCAAGTTGGTCAAACTGAGGGGAGAGGGCATGCAAGTAAGCAATATGGAATAATTTGTATATCTCACAAAATAACTTGTTTATTTTTCAGGATGTTGCTGATGTTGCTAAAAGTGCTATGGTTAGTGTGATAGGACTGGACTCAGAGAAGTTATAACAATTGTGTGATGCCAGCCAATCAGGATGTTCCTGACTACAAATTACCTATGTCTTGTCAGGGTCAGATTGCCAAATTACCTTTGTCCTGTTAGGTTCTTGTGATTCTACATTTTTACAAACTTTGGCAAAAATATGTTTCTAGATTTTATAACCAATAGCTTCTTTGGAAAATGTTGTGTTTTGGTAGGAAACTATGCTGTCTTTGGAGGATTAAAAGGAGTAGAAGTGGAGGAAGCCAAGGCAAAGTCTTTCAAGGCTCGAATGATAGTATGACTTTTCCGCTAATTTTCTCTTTCCAATGCCACCTTTTCTCAAAGAAATAATGCCTTTGCCTCTCTATGGCAGGTGCGAATAGCTGTTGCAAGTGTTTTCCACACTAGTTATATGGAACCAGCTATGACAAGATGGAAGCAGCATTGGCTACAACAAAATGGTTTGTCTACTTTTCATTCTAAATCCAGTGTGTGTATATCTTTTCCATTTAGCATATAATAATGGATGAAATAAAGAGGAAAAGAAATAGGGAAGATATTTAAGTGAGTTTCTTTCTATTTCACTTTATATCCTGAAATTCTTATGTACACATATAGGAACCAGTCCATGAGGGACCACTCTATAATCAGACATCATTACAGCTTTACAACAATGTGATTTGAATCCTAAACATGAGGGAGCAGGCTAACGTTAAGTTCTAAACGGTTGTGGCACCGGTGAGAAAGTGTGGTATACCTGCTGCAGCAGGTTAACCAATATGTTTTTTACCTGCTGTAGCGGGTAAACAGCTAGTAAAAAAATTTTATTTAAAAAATAAAATTATATAAAATTATTATAATAAAAATTAAAACAAAAATTTTCTTTTTTTTAAAAAAGTGGGAATCATCGGTAGTACTTGAACAAATTATCTACTATAATATGTTGGTTAATCAGGAAAAAAAATCATTTTTTTATTAAATGAAATTATATAAAAAAAATTTGAGCAAAATTATTTCTCTTATGCTCCCACCGGGAGAAAAAAAATATTTTTTAATAATTTTTATATGATTTCATCTAATGAAAAATGATTTTTTTCTTCCAGTTAACTAATCTATTATAGTAGGTAATTTGTTCAATAAAAAAAATGATTTTTTTCTCTCGGTTAACCAACCTATTATAATAGGTAATTTGTTCAAGCACCACCAGTGGTTTCCACTTTTTTAAAAAAAGAGAAAATTTTTATTTTAATTTTTGTTATAATAATTTTACATAGTAGGTAATTTGTTTAAGTACCACCGGTGGTTTTTACTTTTTTAAAAAAAGAGAAAAATTTTATTATAATAATTTTATATAATTTTATTTTTTAAATAAAATATTTTTTTTCTCCTAATGGCTAACCTACTACAGCAAGTTAAAAATTGGTGACTAACCTGCTGTAGCAGGTAAAGATACACATTTCCACCGGTGTCTCACCAAATCCAACTCCACTTTAGCCAAACCCAAACATGAGATATTGAAACAGAAACGAATGATGAATAAAAGAAACTACCAATCTTAAATGTCTATAGATGTTGAGACAGGACATAAAAGCTAGCCTACGTCATATGGAATTGTCACTGTCAACATAAAAGAATTACCAAGCTAAATAATAATTAATGAGAATGAGAAAGTTCTCTCTCTCCTGCTAGTACTAGTGAATCTATATGTTTCTTATTGCTTGAACTAAGTTATGGTGCTTATCTTTTAGTATTTATTTTTCATCAGCAATGGATGGTGCTTGTCTAAACCAATCATATATTATCCAATAATTATTAAATTAAAGTTCACATATACAGTGCATCAAACATCACGTTTTTATTTTGCAGCCCTTATTTGGCATTCTATGCATTAAATAACCAAATAATAAATTTTACTTTTATCTTCTCATTATATATTTCTTTTTAAATTCAACTAAAAATAAATAAAACTAGTAGTTTAACTAAACATGGGAAGATAAGAATTAATGACATAGGAGGAAATCGATTAGTTCATGCTTAAGTAAATTATATATATATATATATATATATATATATATATTTGAACTTGTAACTAATTTTTATGGTTTGATATGTTTGCTAGGTTCAAGATTTTTATGAGCTATCACTTGAGTACGAAGGGGAGCATCAAACTGAAAAGTTGGAGGAACATGGACATCCACTTATTGATCTCGATGCTAAGGATTCAATTATTAGTTATTGCTAAATTATTTGATTATACACTTAATTTGGCCAACTACTTTTTTTTAGTGATTTGTATATTATTAATGTGGGTTATAATTTGTATGTTGATTTTTTTTGTATTCTATTCAACATCTATAAAAAAATTCATATTAAATTTAATTATTTTATGAGTTAAATGTTTTTCTATACAATTTCATATATACACACACACACACACACTTAAATAATTAAGTATTTATTACCAAAAAATAAGTATTGTCACTAATAAATAATAAAAAATAATTATATAATTGTGACTTAAACATCAATCTATTATATCTACTATCACCTAAATATTAATTGTTACTTAATTATATTGCTTGGTTACGATTAAATAAATGAGGCCTATAATAAAATGATAACTAAAAAAGTGTGGCCTAAACATGGTTTATGTTATTTGTTTACACGATAAAACACATTTAAAATATATCACCACACTTTCATAACTGCGGGTTAAAAATATAACATGTATGACAACATTTAGAAAATCATGGCCTAAACGTTTAGTCAACTGTTATGTAAATATTGCTTAAGCTCTATTCTATTTGTCCACATTGAGAAATTTATGGTCTAAAATATATAGCAACACTTATAAAACTGGTCTTTTTTGTTATTTTAGACAGCCGTTATTTCTATGCCGTGGTGGAAAGTAAGAAAACCGTGGTCTATTAGTTAATACCACGATCACTTAAAACGCAACTGAAAAATCATAACTTAAATTTTAGCTCACGATTTTTTCACATTTGAGCACGATTTTTTGTTGTGATCTAAAACTAAAAATGTTGTAGTGTTAATAATTATATCAACATGGCCACCTATTTAATCATGCAGTCTGCCAAGTCAAAGACAAAAATTCTACTTAAACACAACCAACAACTTTCATTTACTTTACACAACCACCAACGGCTTTTGTCCTATTCTTTCCGGATATAGCAAATTTTATACTTTTCTACTGATTTGAAATGTGGCAATCCACATCCATGACTAGTAAATTTGACTTAATTGGAAACAAATTTAAAGTAGGACTGCATATGGCATTAATTAGTTATCATACATGCTTGTATTTGTACTGATTTAACACGTGGCAATCCACATCCATGACTAGTAAATTTGACTCAATTGGTAACAAATTTAAAATAGGACTGTATATTGCATTAGTTATCATACATGCTTGTATTTGTAAATCGTTTGTGTATATATTAATAAAAAAAATTGGTACAACTGTACAAGATGGAAAAAACGAAAAAAGCCAAAACAAAAATAAAGGCAATGCTAAGTAAGTACTGGAAAATTCATGACTTTTAAATTTGATTTAACTAGAGACTAGAGACAACATGGTAGATATAATTTAAAGTACAAAACATGTTTGCAAATTATTTGTGTGTGTGTGTGTGTGTCTATATATATATATTTTGTACAATACAGAAAAAATGAAAAAAGATAACAAAAACAAAGGCAAATTTAGGTACTTGGAAGGAGAACTCTCATGGCTTAAAGATATAAGATAAAAGAACCAAAGGATGAGAAGTCCAAGTAGGCATGGCAAAAAAACCCGTACCCGCGGGTACCCGACCAAACCCATCCCGACTTTGATGGGGAATACCCACTCTGATCGGGCACGGGTACGGGTACGGGTAATACCCGACTTTTCTAACCGGGTATGGGGACGGGGATGGGTATGTATCTATACCCGTACCCGTACCCGTCCCCGAAATAATAACTACTACTATTATTTTAGCCTATTCATTTTATGTATATTATGAAAATGGCACCATCCTTTTTAACCTTATTTTTTATTCTTGGCTTGCCTTAACCGAATAATTGTACAATTTTCTTAAAACGGAAAAAGAAAAATAGTTTTATTTGTTTTGTGACTATTCCTAAATTGGTTTTCATACATATTCTGATACTTGTGGACGAGTACGGGGATGGGACGGGTATACCCGACCCCGAACGGGGACGGGGATGGGCAAAAAAAATTATCCCCGTCGGAGATCGGAGACGGGGACAGGTACGTGTGGGGAGCGGGGACGGGGATGGGCAAAAAAAATTATCACCTCTGTATTAAGAGTTAATTACATGGGCAGGGTAATAGGACCTAATGGGACATAGGGTTTTGTTTACACATTACACTGTGAGTTCATATAAAGAGGTCACATGGTTAGCTTTTTATAACCAAACTAATAAACCAACCTAACTAACTAACTAATAAAATAACCAACTCAACCAATTGATTAATATATACACTTATTAAGAGCATCTCAAATGGTGTAACCATGATGAAGTTGCTTAAAATCACTTTTAGTTGGCCTTATAATACCACATAGGAGTTAAGAATCTCAACAATTTTTTTTCTGTAACAGTGCAGTCCTTGAAAACTTAAATATGTGTCCAATAATATTGTGTTTCAATTCTGAAGAACTATTAAGAACACGTTGTTCTTCTACAAAAAGTCAAAACTGTCAGTGAAACTGCATAAGAATTGATTTTTAAGTTTAAGAACTAGACAACTCCCATTGAAGATTCGCCACCCTTACAAATATCTGCTTGAGCTGTGTAAAACTAATGTAGACTCTAAACCTATACCTAATTAAGTTAATAGATTCATTTTTATAATTATTTTAACTGTCAATAATAAAAAAATTATAATATATTTGAGTGATAGTGAAAAAACATAGTAGAATCTAATTAAATTAATTCAATTGATTTTTTTTGTCAGCCAAAAGACAATCACATATTAGATAAGGGGTGAAAGGTACCCAACCCTTTTACCAAAAACATTAATTAAGTTAATTGATTGTTGTAACAAGTCAGGAATTTCAATTTATGAACTGATGCGGACTAAAGTAATCAATTTAGTTGACTTGACTTATGAACAAATAAAACTGAACCATTGATGTCCCAGGAATTCCAAATCGTGAAACCGATATGGAACTAAAATAATCAATGTTGGTTGACTTGTGTGAACATATAAAACTGAACCAGCTTAATTGATGTAACAAGTATTGAATTCCAATTCATGAAACAAACATAAAACTAATTAAAATGATCATTTTGGTTTAGTTGACTTGTGAACATATAAACATGATATTTTGAATTAAAACCATGTAAGTATTTACTTTCACCATTTTGTATACCTGTAAGAAAGGGGAAAAAAATTAACTAGTTCGGACATAAATAATTATCACTATTAGTAACACCTGATTGTTGTACCATAATTTAAGTGTTTTTTTGGTATGAGACTACAAATATATGTTTGAGTCGGATAAAATTTCTGTAGATTCTTAACCTGTACCTATTACTGACTTGCCAGGAAGGGCTTTCACGGGTTGGAGTCCGATGTGGGTCACTGCTGCAGATGCGAATGCTTCAAGATGGGGAGAGAGGGACAAGTGAGGGAAGTGGGAGAGGGTCAAGTTTGGGATTCAAACATTTCTTTGCATACCCAGGGAATCTAGCTCAGTTGGTTGAACAGGGTACGTGAGTTATTGTAAATCCTCGATATTTGTTTTTTATTTGTACGGATAAAAAAAAAAAACATTTCTTTGCATGCCTTTGAAGAATTAATGAGGAAAGGGTGCTGGAGTTGGCAGCAACTCAAATCATACCCTACCATCTTGTTATTTCGGCCATGCTTCATTTTCTGAAACAATATCAGTGACCCCAATTACTTTCATTTTCCGTGAAATTGTCAAAGTGCATGATTATAGTTATCGATTTTGCTAGATAATGGATATATTGGTTCATGAAATCACTGCAAGGAAAACTAAAATACTGACAATTGACAATTTTAAGAGGTACAGATTTTAGTGTAGATGTAATCTTTTATATGTTTTAGTATCACAATTACAATTTGACAATTTGAAAATTTGCTTGATAAAGATTTTACTTAAAATTAATCTACATCATTAAGGTAAAACGCTAATTGTAACAGGAGAACAGCCCAAAACACTCATGCTGAGAAATAGCTAGGGTAAATAGAAATAGAAAAGAAAGAAATAGGTGAGAGATAGGGTAAATGTAAAAGTGTTTGGTCTTGGATTTTCCTTATGAGCACAACATGTTATGACAAAATTGCTGTCGGTGATTAAGGAAATAGCATAGGACGAATCAGAATAAGTTGTCACATTTATATAGCCTAAATCTCAAGTTGCTTGTAACCGTCTAAAAATCGGCATAAGCTCGATAATAATATCTGTTTGGCCTTAAATAGCCACAGAAACCAGAAACCCAAACAACCATGATTGTCCGAATCTAGCCACCAAAACTAGCTCGATGGGGATTTCAAATGGTGCAACCATGATGAAGTTGCTTAAATCACTTTTAGTTAAGAACTTCAGCAAGTTTTTTTTTTTTTTTTTTTCTGTAACAGTGCAATCATTGAAAATTAACTTAAAAAATGTGCTATAAAATTGTTTCAATTCTGAAGAACTATTAAGAACACATTGTTCTTCTTCCAAAACTGTCACGTCTTTTTCTCTGACAGTGAAACTTTATAAGAATTGATTTTTATGTTTAAGAAGCCCACAAGCAACTCCCATTGAAGATTGGCCACCCTTACAAATATCTATGCTCGAGCTGACTAAAGCCAATGTAGACACTAAACCTATACCTATTTAAGCTAAGAGATTAATTTTTATCTTATATTTTTCACACTATCAATTAATAAAAAATTATAATATATTAGAGTGATAGTGGAAAAATAGTAGAATCTAATTAAAATAATTGAGTAAATTGATTGTTGTAGCAAAGTCAGGAATTTCAATTCATGAAACTGAAGTAAAGTAATAAATTTTGTTTGACTTGACTTGTGAACATATAAACTTAACCATTGATGTAACAAGTGATGAATTCCAATTCATGAAACCGGTATTGAACTAAAATGATCAATGCTTAGTTGACTTGTGTGGACATATAAAAACTTATCCTTAATTGATGTAACAAGTCTTGGATTCCAATTCAGGAAACTGATATTGAACTAAAATAATCAATTTTTGGTTGAGTTGACTTGTGAACATAAAAACATGCTATTACTTTGAACAAAACAATGGAAATTGATAAAACAACATATATAGATACAAACTATAGTATGTGTTTATAGCGATAAAACTTAAGAAGGTTATCAAATACTAACTTGAATTTGCATTCATCTCCATGGTAATACTCGACGTAGTAGAAATCCTTAATTGACTTCTTGAGTGGATTACTATCCACTTTCTAGGGAACTTTCTAAGAGAATGTAAGTGTGTAAATTTGCTTAATGGGATAGCAAATTTATAATCCCCTAGCAGTAGGTAGGGACCTCTCAATGGACTATCTACTAAATTATTGACCCAACCCATCACAAGGTCAATCTTATCATAATCCAATCCAAAATATCCATAATATACATAAGATAATTATTTTATCTTTAACTGTCGATTGATGATACTAAAAGATAATATAATAATTATTAATTGATACTAATCCACAACAAATATTTTAACATACCATGCATAATTGTATAACAAACATATAAATTCACATCACTATACCCACGATAGGCGAGTTATAATAATGTAAATTAAGAGAAAATTATGCCTATCCCAAAATTGGTAATTTATACCATGCATAATTGTATAACAAACATATAAATTCACATCACTATACCCACAATAGGCAAGTTATAGTAATGCAAATTAAGAGAAAATTATGCATATAGGGGAGAATCATAATATTATCATGCATAATTATAAAATAATAAAATGACCTCAAATTAATTCCTCAATGGTGACAAAATATTAGAGAGTATCCCATACTAGAAAATCACTAAAATAGTAGGAAATTGTCACATAAAAATTGAAGTCCAAAATCCGAGAGTACGATATCTAAAAATATTGATTTAAGTCTCAAATTAATCAAATAAATATTTTTTGATGCCCAAAAAAATTCCAGAAAAAATACTAACAATCTCAAAATATTAAATAAATAATTTTTGGAATAAAATAGAACAAAATTGGGCCTGGCAGGTGGGCCCACGCGCCCCACACGCTAGGCCCGCGAGTGGGCTTCGCAAAAGTCATCTTCCTCACCCAGAAGCAATAGAAACAGGTCACTTTTGACCCGCGACAGAGATCCGACGAGATCTCCTTCTTTCGGCAGCCAAATAGGATGCTTGAGGATATATTTTGATTGTCCAGATTTGAGGAAGAAAACTCCTCAAGAAATTTTGAATTTCGTTGAAAAACAAAAGATAAATTGAGGAAAAACGGAGATAGAGCAAATCACGTTTGGCAAACAATTTCCTGAATCGTGTTTTTGCAATTACTCTCTTGTGTTTGAACTAAAATGCACGTTCCAGCATGTGTTTTGCTTGAAATTGACGGATCTACAAAAGCCCTCATCCAATTTTGCAAATTGTTGAAGAATTGAAGAGAAATTGGGGCAAAACAAAACACGTCTTTGCGGACAAAAAAAAAACCCGAAATTAATTTTGTAGAATTCTCTCAAATTCTTGAATGAAAAACTGTTTTCTATAATGGTTTTTGACCTAAATCTCCCGGTCTACAAAAGCCCTCGTTCAATTTCACAAAAACAAGTCAATAATAGGGCAAAATTGAAAATGCAAAAGGGGAAAACGGGTCGTAACCGTTTGTGCATTTTAAATCACTAAATTCTCTAAATTTACTCAACGAAATTTTGTGATTCTTGACATGTTTCCATCGTAATATTATGTCAAACAAAAGCCCTCAATCAATTTTAGATTTCATGCATAAAATATAAAAGTTTTTGTTTGATGAAATTCAAAGAGAAAGGGGCACAAATTATTTTATCGCATAATAAATTTAAATAAATTAAATCAATAGAACCACTAATTTTAATTTCAAGAATAAGAACGAAGAAATCAAAATTATAGGGTTCACACAACAAACAACTATAAAATGTATCTAAGTTGGCTCTGATACCAATTGATGAAAAATTATATAACAACATATATAGATACAAACTATAGCATGTGTTTATAGCGATAAAACTTAAGAAGGTTATCAAATACTAACCTGAATTTGTGTTCATCTCTATGATAATACTCGACGTAGTAGAAATCCTTAATTGGCTTCTTGAGTGGATTACTGCCTACTTTCTAGGGAACTTTCTAAGAGAATGTAAGTGTGTAAATTCGCTTAATGGGATAGCAAATTTATAATCCCCTTACAGTAGGTAGGGACCTCTCAATAAGATATTTACTAAATGATTGACCCAATCCATCACAGGAAAAATCTTATCATAATCCCATCCAAGTTATTCTTAATTTTCATAGGATTGTTATTGTACTACTCGGACTCGGCACTCCACCGAGTAGCCCAGTTGTCCGAGTAGAAACTCCCACTCGAACTCGGAGGATAATAACAGAAAGAACAGTTTTTACTATATGATAAGATAGAGAAAGATCAGATCATAAGATAAGGATAGAAGATAGAATTATCTCTATCTTCATCACGAGATTTGAGGAGATTTGATAGGAAAATAACCCTATCAAATCTATCTCCTTACACTCTATAAAAACAGAGCAACCCATTCCAATCAAGGTACGAAATTCTAATCTCAATTGTGATACCTGTCTCCTACCTCTGCGCCTCTAACTTGAGCATCGGAGTGTCTTTGCAGGTACACCCCCCACCAGTCACGGAGGAGATCCCGACGGAGTCACCGCACCGGAAGACTTACCAAAATTTGGTAAGAACATTTGGCTCCCACCGTGGGACCCGGTTAAACTATTCCCAGCCACACCAATCAAGACGATATTATTCCAATGGCGGCAACCTAAAGTAAAACAGCGAACCACGAAAAGCGACCACAGGGGGGGAACCCAAATCCTGGGTGTACTACCTCCAGGGGATACCCACTAAGGTAACCCCAACAACGTGGCGCCCTTCCCACGACAGGTGCTTGAGAATCACCCGTTGATCCAAGCCCTGCAAAGGGAAGTCAACATGCTAAAGCAAGACAACGCTAAGGAGATAGAAAACCTCCGCAAGGAGAACGCTACCCTTCGAGAGCAGTATCAAAAATTGCAAGAGGACCGCAACGGACTCTCGGCAGCCCACGCTGAGACCAACGGACTATCGACGACCCACGCAGTCGCCAATAGACATCCTGACTGAACAGAGCAAGAAGATACCACCAGCAGCGAGGCAGGCCAAGCAACAACCCATCTAGAGTCCAGACTCGACTCAGGGTCGCGGGCACCCTCAAGACGAAGAGCAATACCCGAGGCAACGAGGCGACACCCGTTCGTAGATGGAATCATGGAGACCCCACTACCGGCCGGGTGGAAGCCCTTGTCCATGGACCGGTACGACGGGCTAACCGACCCTGATGAACACATCGACGCATTCGTCACGCAGGTGAACCTGTACACAAACGACGACGCCATCATGTGCCGGGTGTTCCCAACAACCTTGAAGGGAGCAGCGTTGAACTGGTACACACGACTCCCACCCCACTCGATCGACTCTTTTGCCACGTTAGTCGCTCGCTTCGGCGCTCAATACGCTACGAGTCGACCCCACCACCTGATGGCAGTAGCGCTAGCCAACATCCGGCAGGAGGACAACGAGTCTCTCAGGCAATTCATGGAGAGATTCGCAGAGATCTCCGTCAAGATCTGAGACTTAAATCCACAGGTCGCACTAACCGCCATGCTTATGGCGCTAAAGTCCGGGCCTTTTTCGGACAGCCTCTACAAGAAGCCACCACATGACATGGATGAACTCAGAGCTAGAGCGACAGGATACATTCAGATGGAAGAAATGACTAAGTTCAGGGAGCGAATTAGGGGCGAGTCTTATAAAAAACAGGAAGAACGAGAGAAACCAGGAACAAGCCGAGAGCGGAATAGCAAATCTAGAGGCGACAGACGACCCCGTGCAAGGTTTATCCATTATACCCCTCTAACAAATAGCAGAGCACGGGTTCTGGAAGAAGCCTGCAGCGCCGAGCTGATAAGCCTGCCTACTCGGAATCGCTCCCCGGAGAAAGCAGATAGGTCTAAATTCTGCAGATACCATCGAGTGCACGGACACCCCACAGAAGATTGCACCACCCTGAAAGATAAGATCGAAAAACTTATTCAACAGGGCAAATTACGACGTTTCGTTCGAGACGACAGCCGAAAGTCCGAGCGAGAATGAACCCGAGACAGGGAAGACGATCGCGATAGAAAAACCAGACGCACGGAAGAGCCCCGCCGAGAGCAACAAACTAAACCTCCCGAAGGTCGACTCCGAGGTGTTATCAACACAATAGCAGGAGGATTCGCAGGAGGAGGAAGCTCGAGCTCGGCAAGAAAGAGGCATCTACGCAGCCTCCGGTCAATCAACTCGGCTTCAACAAGCCCTAGAATACATAGGAAATTTCCCCCCATAACTTTCACGGACGCAGATTTCGAAGGTATAGAACCCAATCATGATGACCCGGTGGTGATCAAAGTTGAGGTCGCAAACTGGTTGGTGTGCAAAGTTTTGATCGACCAAGGCAGCTCGGTGGATATCCTGTACTGGTCCACTTTCCAACAGCTAGATATCCCCGAAAGTAAGATACAATCGTACACCGAGCAGTTAGTCGGCTTTGCAAGAGAAAAGGTCGATACCAGAGGTTACGTTGACCTCCTCACTACTTTTGGAGACGAGACGGGATCCAAGACCATCACAGTCAGGTACCTTTTGGTCAACGCCCTCACCTCATACAACATTCTCATAGGTAGGCCGACACTCAACAAACTAGGAGCAATAATCTCAACTCCTCATCTGGCAATGAAATCCCCAAATTCAGAAGGGAAGATAGTAACAGTCAAAGCAGATCAAGAGGCAGCCCGCGAATGCTACTTAGAAAGTCTAAAGATAGCCAGCGGCAAAAAGGTCCCAAAACCGGCAATAAAACACGTAGCATGCGCCTCACTCGCAACACCAATAGAGGAGGCCGATCTCAACCCCAGGGAGGCTGAACCGAGAGCAGAGCCTACAGAAGAGGTAAAATCCTTCCAGATAGGAAGAGAACGAAGGCAATGCACAAAACTCGGGACTCAACTAGCAAACGAGACCGAAGAAGCAATTGCCAGAGTCCTGTTAGACAACGCCGACTTGTTCGCATGGTCAGCCGTCGACATGCCCGGAATCGACCTGAGCTTCCATTGCCACAAGCTTGCCATATATCCAGAGGCTAAGCCAATATCCCAAAAGAAGAGAAAACTTGGGGCCGAAAGAGGAAAAGCAGTCAAGGAGGAAACTGAAAAGCTACTCAGCGCCAGCTTTATACGGGAAGTACAATACACCACATGGCTTGCAAATGTGGTAATGGTAAAGAAGGCAAACGAAAAATGGAGGATGTGTACTGACTACACAGACCTTAACAAAGCATGTCCAAAAGACTCATACCCGCTGCCAAGCATAGACAAGTTAGTAGACGGAGCAGCCGGCTATCCTATCCTAAGTTTTTTGGATGCATACTCCGGATACAACCAGATACCAATGTACCCGTCGGATGAAGAAAAGACGGCGTTCATAACTGACACGGCCAATTACTATTACACGGTAATGCCTTTCGGGTTGAAGAATGCAGGAGCAACATACCAGCGTCTGATGGACAAGATCTTCACAGACCAACTCGGCCGAAACTTGGAAGTCTACGTCGATGACATGGTGGTTAAAAGCAGAGAACCAAAATCACACTCAGGAGACTTGGCCGAAATTTTTGGCGAGATCAGAAAACATAATATAAGGCTAAATCCTGAGAAATGTGTGTTCGGAGTGCATGGCGGAAAATTCTTAGGATTCATGCTCACCCACAGAAAATAACTGGAAGACTGGCATCCCTGTCTCGTTTCTTGCCAAAAGCGACAGAAGTAGCCAGACCCTTTTTTCAACTGCTCAAGAAACAAGAAGTTTTTGGATGGAATGAAGAGTGTGAAGCAAACTTTCTAAAGATAAAAACGCTACTCTCATCACCACCAATTCTAACGTAACCTGAACCCGGAAAAGATTTAGTACTATACCTAGCCGTCTCGGGAGAAGCAATCAGTTCGGTCATTATTCAAGAAGAAAATCAAGCGCAAAAGCCAGTCTACTACATAAGCCGAGTGTTGAAAGATGCAGAAACCAGATATCAGATGATAGAAAAGCTAGCACTAGCCTTGGTCACCTCAGCACAACGCCTAAGACCATACTTCCAAAGCCACCAAATAGTGGTACGAACAGACCACCCAATACGACAAATACTGCGAAAGCCAGAACTAGCCGGAAGAATGATAGCATGGTCGGTTGAATTATCCGAGTTCGACATCAAGTATGAACCAAGAGGACCCATCAAAGCACAATGCCTAGCCGACTTCATTGCTGAGCTAGCACCAGTAGAAGCACCACCCTTCCCCTGGTGGACCCTTTACATGGATGGCTCCTCGAACGAAAAAGGCAGCGGAGCAGGAGTCATAATTGAAAGCCCTGAAGGGATTATCCTAGAACAATCACTCATATTCGACTTTGATACATCCAACAACCAAGCCGAGTATGAAGCCCTACTAGCAGGACTGAAACTCGCTAAGGAAGTGGGGGCGAAACACCTCAGATGCTGGAGCGATTCAAAATTAGTCACTGGGCAAATGAATGGATCCTATCAAACAAAGGACCCCCAAATGACAAGATATTACCACCTGGCCTCCCAGTTGAAGAACGAGTTCGTTAGCTTCGAACTCAACCACATTTTGAGAGAACATAATGAAAGGGCCGACCTGTTATCAAAATTGGCAAGCACAAAGAAGAAAGGCCAACACCGAACTGTCATACAAGAAACAATATCCGCTCCGAGCATTGAAAAAATTGTCTCTAGTGTTAACCCGACAGACAGAGAATGGATGACCGAGATATGAAACTTCCTGAAGAAGGGAACCCTCCCAGAAAACCGAGAAGAAGCTAGAAAAATCAGAAGAAGGGCCAGTTATTATGTCATAGAGGGAGAAGACCTTTATAGGAGGGGCTTCACTGCACCACTGTTGAAATGCGTAACGAAGATTCAAGCCGAGTACGTAGTAAACGAGATGTATAAAGGAATATGTTGAATGCACTCAGGAGGAAAGGCTATGGCTACCCGAGTCCTGAGAGCCGGATACTACTGGCCAACGATGCGCCACGACTGCACCGAATATGTTAAAAAATGCGAAGAGTGCCAAAAGTATGGCAACATATCCCACTTACCAGCAGAAGAGTTGCACAATATCACAGCACCATGGCCCTTTGACATATGGGGAGTGGACATATTAGGCCCTTTTCCACTTGCTAAAGGACAAGTAAAGTTCCTCCTCGTCAGAATCGACTACTTCACAAAATGGATCGAAGCTGAACCCTTGGCAACCATCACCGCCCACAATGTACAAAAATTCGTATGGAAGAATATCATATGCCGATTCGGCATCCCTCACTCGGTAATATCCGATAACGGCAGACAATTCACAGAAAAGAATCTGGACGAGTTTTTCAAAAACCTAGAGATTCGGCATCGAGTGACCTCAGTAGAACATCCACAGACCAACGGACAAACTGAAGCCGCAAATAAAGTGATACTCGGTGAACTGAAGAAGCGAGTAGGCGACGCCAAAGGAAGTTGGACCGAAGAACTCCCCGCGATCCTTTGGGCATATCGCTGCACACCACAATCAACAACGGGGGAAACCCCTTTCAGACTCTCATATGGATCGGATGCCATGATACCAGTAGAAGTCGGGGAACCTTCCCTACGAAGAACAAATTTCGTCCAGGTAAACAATGATCAATTACTAAGGCATGCACTTGACATGACCGAAGATACCCTTAACGAGGTCCGAGTCAGAATAGAAGCCTGTAAAAGAAGAGCCGAGAAGAGGTATAACACCAAGGTCAAACCAAGAAACTTCGAAATTGGAGATCTGGTGTGGAGAAAGTGCGGAGAAGTAAGAAAAGCTACAAAAGAGGGTAAATTGGCAGCTAACTGGGAAGGCCCCTTCAGAGTAACTGAGTCGCTGGGAAATGGAGCCTACCGATTGGAGCATCCATCCGGAAAAATCATCCCCCGTACCTGGAACGTGACACACCTAAAGTTTTACTACAGTTAGAAAAAATTGTAAGTGGTGATGTACTCTTTTTCCTACTTTGACATTTTTTCCCAAGAGGTTTTTTGTCAAAGAGATTTTAATGAGGCACACCCAGTTTCTCTTATTAATAGAACTCTTTTATTCAAATTATCTGTTTATAATCGACCGAGTAGACAGATCGGATACCGGCACTAAAAAACAAAGCAATACTCGGCATTCCGAAAGGAGAATTGCCAAACTGCAATACAATATACTTAAACCGCATAGACCTTTTATAAAGGATACAAAAAGCGAGTTGCACTTAACCGCGTAGACCTTTTATAAAGGATACAAAAAGCGAGTTATACTTAAACCGCGTAGACCTTTCACAAAGGATACAAAAAGCGAGTTATACTTAACCACGTAGACCTTTTATAGAGGATACAAAAAGCGAGTTACACTTAACCGAGTGGACCTTTATTAAGGATATAAAAAGCTGAGTTATACTTAACCGCGTAGACCTTTTATAAAGGATACAAAAAGCGAGTTAGTCTTAACTGAGTAGACCTTTCATAAGGATACAAAAAGTGAATAAGCAAAAAAAAAAAAACCCCGCGTAAACTTTCACAAACAAATTCATTAAACACCCTGTTCGATAGGCTGGGTACGAGCCTTACAATAAAAGAAAAAAAATCGAAGACTAGGTAGTAGCCTAAAGGCCGCCTGGAGCATCTCCCCCCTCCTGAGTAGCGCACCCGGGAGCATCCTCACCCTCGAGAGCAGACTCCTCCACCAACCGTCCCTCTTTATTGACATCTTTATCAACGTCAAAAAGAAAAGTGTCGGCATCCTTGAAGAAATAGCGAACTTGACGAAGTGCCTTGCGGAACCCGACCTCATGGGTCGAAACAATTTCATCTAAGGCCTCGCCCAAATCGGCTTTAAGCTGAGCTTCAGACCTGGCAGCCTCCGTCTTCGCCTGAGCAAGCTCGAGAACAAGCTTATCCACCTCAGCCTGCAACTCCCGGGTCGATTCTCAGATGCAGCTAAGGAAAGCTTTAAAGTTTCCTCACGACCCTCAGCTTCCCTTAACCTAGCCTCCACCTCCTCCTGGGATCTTCGAGACTCTTCAGCAGATTGAAGAAGAGTCTCGTTGGCCCGGGTACTCTTCACCAGGGCTTTAGCGACAGCCTCTTTCACCATGGCTAGCTCCCGGTTGCCGCGGTCGAACTCCTCGGCCCAATATTGAGTAATGGCCCATGAACGAGCCTGGAAGCGATAGACAGCCTCCATAGAGAGCAGTGGCCCAGCATCCCTCAACATATCCCGGTCAGCTTGACCGAGATTGTCGGCGCAGATGAGATCCCCGGGGTTGAAGTCCTTCCTCCAAAGCGAAGTCCGCCCATCTTTCATAGACAGAAAAGCCGGATCTCTCTCAATAGAAGAACCCGCTGCTTGAGCACCAGGCAGACTCGGCTTCGATTTCTTGGAAGGACCATCCCCTCCCAGAACCACCTCTCGTTGATCCCTCTTCAGAGGAGGCGGAGGAGGAGAAGGAGGAGAAGGAATGGATGGAGCAACTCGGGTGGTCTCAACGGTAGGCTCCTTACTCTTCAATTTCTCTAGCCTTTGCCTCTTTGCCGTCTTGTAATCGAATTTCCCCATCACAGCTGCAAAAGAAGCAAACATCAGTGAAAAACAAAGTAAAAGAAGGAAGGCCGAATAAAAAGAAGATGCTCACCGTCCTAGTCCTCTCTTGGAGTCCGAGAAGTAAGGATCCCCACAATCACCTTACAGGATAGAGAACGCGGCAGCTTGCACAGTGTAACCATGTCATCCTGATCTTCAGAATACATGTCCACAACCTGCCAAGACAACCGTTTGTTTGGGGAACGGGTCCAATAGAGAGGGAACCTCGGCTCTCCACGACTATCAAAAAACTCGACCTCCCCTTCCGGACCCGGTCGGACACGAAAAAACCCACTCTTGAAATTTTTCAAGAGGAAGTATAGGGACTAAGAATGGACCGACCAGGAATTATGGTCAGGGAAACCCAGCCACCCTTCTGATTCTCTTTAACCTTATAATGATACAAAAATTTGGGAGCAGTAGGAGTAATGAAAAATTTACTACAGAGCACCCGGAAAGCCTGTAGCGAAGCCCAGGAATTCAGATGCAACTACGTAGGAGCGACGTTCAACGCCCGAAGAACGTCAGCTTCGAACTGATCAAACGGCACTGTGATGCCGAGAACCGAGAATAAAGCCTCATATACAAAGGTAAAATGAGGTTGGTGGGGGACAACAGATATAAAGACTCGGTCATCAGGCCCACAAGGCTCGGCATGGACCATACCCGGCCTTTCCGAATGACACAAATAAATAGTGTCAAGAAGGGCAGACAAAGCCTCCTCGGTCTGATACCGAGAGGCATACGCACCCACCTCCCTAGAGACCCAAGAATAACCGGAAGCAGTAACAAGAGGATAAGCCTTTTTGTTACCCCTAGGCTCTGCAGGCTGGGGGCGAGGGGGAAGAAAAGGAAGTCGACCACGCCGAGTCTGAAGAGGACGATCCTCAGTAGCCTCGGAGTCGTCTAGAACCACCACCCCCCTTACAGGAGAGACCAAAGGCACTTGTGTAGGGTCGACGGATGGACGAACCACCCCGACACCCACAACAGCTACATTCGCTGCTGACGCACCATCACTAATCCCACCAGAACTAGAGCGGTGCGATGAAGAACCGCCATCGGAATCGCTCCGATGAGGCGAACATCCGGCGCGAGCATACGACCCCCGCCGGAACGCCCAGAATCCCCGGAAAAAGAAGACATTATGGAATCACATAAGAGAAATGGAAAGGAGAAGGGCGTACCTGAACAAAGAAAAAGAAAAACCTAAAAGAGGGAGGACAAAATGGCAGAAGGAAGATAAATCTCGTAGGAGGATAAAATACGCAGAAGTGAAAATGAACACCAGTGTCAACAGTACCCTTTATATAGGGCCCTAAGCGTCGCGAATACGAAACGGCGAAACGGCCCGAACCGTTGGATCAAGACCCCTCACTAAGCCAATCAACGGCTAGGAAGGCTTGAGACCTTTGGGAATCCCTAGAACCGTTTCAAAATTCAAAAACAATCATTATCGCCACCCTTGGGAAGCGTTACGACTTCAATAAGTCTGAAACGACATCATCACCAAATGACACGACGTTTCAAGAACCAAACTTGGACCTGTCCAAAAGGAACGAATAAACTCGTCTCGGCCAAGTAAAATCCGGAATTGGTATAACCATACTTAAGCTCCTACATTACTTCAGAGCTTGGGGGGCATATGTACTACTCGGACTCGGCACTCCACCGAGTAGCCCAGTTGTCCGAGTAGAAACTCCCACTCGGACTCGGAGGATAATAACGGAAAGAACAGTTTTTACTATATGATAAGATAGAGAAAGATCAGATCATAAGATAAGGATAGAAGATATAATTATCTCTATCTTCATCACGAGATTTGAGGAGATTTGATAGGAAAATAACCCTATCAAATCTATCTCCTTACACTCTATAAAAACAGAGCAACCCATTCCAATGAAGGTACGAAATTCTAATCTCAATTGTGATACCTGTCTCCTACCTCTGCGCCTCTAACTTGAGCGTCGGAGTGTCTTTGCAGGTACACCCCCACCAGTCACGGAGGAGATCCCGGCGGAGCCACCGCACCGGAAGACTTACCAAAATTTGGTAAGAACAGTTACCATATCTTTAATTGTGTAATTGATGATATTAAAAGATATAATATAATGATCATTGATTGATACTAATCCATAATAAATATTTTTAACATTGATTAATTGGGCATTTTAGATAAAGATCTTGTGTCAACACAATCAATTTACAAGACATTACTTTCAAAATGCTAGATAAAAAACAGTAAAAACACGAAATTATTACTTTCACCATTTTGTATACATGTGAGAAAAAATATTAAATTAACTAGTTCGAAGTTAAATAATTATCACTATTAGTAAAATTAACCTTGTCGCTGTACCATAATTTAAGTTTTTTTCATGAGACTATAAACATTTGTTCCAGTCGGATAAGACTATTCTATTAATGACTTTCCTGGAAGCACTTTCACGGGGTTGGAGTCCAGTACTGTGGGGTCACTGCTGCAGATACGAATGCTTCAAGCGGGAAGAGAGGGCCAAGTAGGGACACCAGTTTGGGATTCAAACATTTCTTTGCATACCGTTGAAGAATTAACGAGGAAAGGAAGCTGAAGTTGGCCTCAACTGAAGTCATTCCCTACCACCCTGAAGGGATAACAGATATATATGGGGGATATTATTTGTCCCACTGGGGCACCTATTATCACTAATCCCAGTTACTTTCGTTTTCAGTGAAATACTATTAATTATAATAATGTTATCTTAGTAAAATAATCAAAGTGCATGATTTTAGTTGTTGATTTTACTAGATAATGGATATTTTGGTCATGAAATGACTGCAAGGAAAACTAAAATACCGACAATTGGCAATTTTAAAAAGGAAAGATTTTAGTGTAAATGTAATCTTTTATATGTTTTAAGGCAATATTTTCCCATCACAATTACAATTTCACTATTTGATAATTTGCCTGATAAAGATTTTAATTAAAACTAATCTAAATTATTAAGGTAAAACACTAATTCTAATCGGGAAATAAAACAAAACACTTGTGCTTTGTTTGGCACAAGAGAGAGAAATAGAGTGGATGTAAATAAAAAAGAGAGTTGCATAAAAAGGTGAGAGATATGATTGATTGATTTAAAAGTGTGTGGTTAAACAAAAATAGGAAAGAGAGAAATAAGAAAAAAAAAAATTGTTAATAATGAATATCGGTTTTTTTCTTCCTTCAGGTGACAATCAACTATTTACAATGAAAATCAATTTCTTCCTTCATTACATACACTGACAATCGATTACGTAGAGAAATAACCGATTATTTTGAGTGGAAAACATTGATAAAAAGATGTTGGGACCACAGTTTTTTTTTTTTTTTTTTTGCTCTCTTCTAGTCATATCTATTTCTATACAACCAAACAAAGGAAATTCACTTTCTTGCTCTATTTTATCCCCTCTTCCCTCTTCCCTCCGTTTCTACATAAACAAACATACGCAATCTTTGGTAGAGCTGAAATACTGTGGAAACAGAGAAGGCTGTGAGGAAATAAAGTGGATGCAGTTAAAACTCACATTGTTTGCTACTGATGAAATATCAAGGAAACAAATAAAAAGCTTGTGGGCCTCACGTAAAAATAATTCATCGCTGAAGAGAGGGGAAATGGTGCAGAAATTGGGAGAGGTGAGGAGGGAGAGTTGCTTATGTTATTAGTTTCGAATAGTATCCCAATACATGTAAGTTTCCAATAATCAATTGCGAAAGAAGGAAGATCGATTTTTGCATTTGCATAAGTATGCAGTAATATGTAGATAATATTGTTATATCAATAAATTAAGCCCTTATGGAACTTATCATGGAAATAATGACATATAACTGCTAATTATTTCTTTCTCACCGTTGACATATTAATTATTTTGTTACCGTTGGTTTTATTAGTTATTATCTGTTTCTTTCTAATATTAAAAACTAGGGTAAACTACCTTTTTAATACCTGAAAGTGTAATCCACTGTCACTTAAGTCCCTGAAAGAATGAAACTGTCACTTTAGTCATTTTGATAAAAAAATTTCTTTAAAATTAACGTTTGTACTTATGTGATATGCTATTTACCTACATGACATGTTATTCATGTAGTTAGATAACGTATAATGTAGGCACAAATGTTAATTTTAAAGAAATTTTTTTATCAAAAGGACTAAAGTGACAGACAAATTGCACTTTCAGGAACTAAAGTGACAGTTTCATACTTTCAGGGACTTAAGTGACAGTGGATTACACTTTCGGGGACCAAAGTGACAGTTCACCCTAAAAACTATTCTTAAGCCTTTACTAATGGACTAACCGCATGTACACTAAACAGAGGAGTGACAACATGACTCTTAAGACACTAACAACATTCCTCTCTCTCTCTCTCTCTCTCTCTCTCTCTCTCTCTCTCTATTTTTCTTCTACTATGTGTTGTTCTAAGCATTATTTGTGAGGTTCCAACGTATTTTGGCCTAGAGTGTATGAGTTCAAACACACCACTGTGAAAATCTTGGGGGAGAAACAATATATCAAATTGCACCTGAAGTCTGCCAGAATTTGCTTTCAAGGCAACAACTATTTCCATGACACAGTATTTTCTTTCTAATAATATTTCTAACACTTATTAGGTTCAAACCTATTTTGAATCATTCATCCAATATATGTCATAACATTATGAACAATAAATAATCAGACATATCTAGTAATGAGTTACATTATAAATTTTAGAAAGTCAAAACTTCTCAAATGATGTCTAGATGTACTAGGAATAAAATAATAATATTGTATTAGTCTTTTACCATTTTTTTATTACGATAATTATCATATTATAATTGATATTTTTTTAATGTGTAATACACATGAATAAAATAAAACAAATTATACTGTAATTAGAATTCATAAAAATTAAGATTTTGAAGTACATTATAGTCATTTTCATGTCATTACGGCTAATTTTAAATTAATGCTAAATATTATAACATATCTTTGTTTATTAATGTAATAATATTTAATGAAGAGTACACTTGGATACTTCCAGCATTTATGTTTAAGTCCTAGTTTCACTTTCATGGCATATATCTCCCATGAAGGTTTGAATAGTGGAATATGTGTCAAAATATAAGTATGTCTAGATTTATTATATTTCTCCATATTTCCATTAAAGCAATTTTTTTCTAATAAAAAAATAAAGCAAAATTACCATGCTTACACTGAATAGTGAATGCACCACTACATTGCAATGCAATCATTAGCTTTGTTAAGAAAATACTCAACAAAATCCTTTTTTTTTCTTATAATAATGAGAAATTATTTTTACTCATATATATCCTTCTGACACAAAAATCAGATTTTTTTCCACAATTCTTTCAACAAAAAAAAGTCCTTACCAAGCAATCTCACCTTGTTAACACAATAAGTTGTTTAAGCACTCTTTGATAGTTTCAACCTATTTCATTTGAGCAAATGTGAGATATTCAGGCAATGACACTTCGTAGTCTTCTTCTATAGTTTCCTACTTACTAGAGGTCTACAACTTTAAGATAGTATGACATTTTAACAGCTCAAGAATAATAGTTTTCACCATAAAAGATGAGCAATGCAATGGAAACATTTTTTTTTTTCTATTTGCAGGTCCCTCAAGAAAAAAAAGGTCTGGTGTCAATTTGTTGTTTGTTATATAGAAGCACAAAGTAAAAGACAAACTTAGAAAATACATGAAAGACAAAGAAACATAAAATTGCAATTTATATATAACTGCAAGTTATATAGAGCTAAAACATAACTGACAAGAAACTCCACAATTCAACGCTCTTAAAAACAAAACATAACAGTAAACATCACAATAACATCTCTTAAAAACTTGGTCTATTGACAAATTATTCATTATTACACAACTGAAACACTGAGGCATTTTTCAACAAAGATGTGTCTTCAACGTTAGGAACTTCTTGATCCTGGCACTGGATCCTACTCAGCCTTCTTTGCTAGCATTGCTTACTTCCCTAATGTCTGCACCATTTCCCTACAAAAATGTGAACAATTTCTCTGTTAATCTTCTAATAGTAAATTTTAGATAATGGTAATAATCTACTAATTGTCGAAGTTTTCCATTATCAGTAGAAACACAGGGAATGGTACAGTATTTTTTATATTAATATAAATATCATGAACCAGTTGGTCCCCTATTTCTGATCTCAGTTCTACATGGCAATTTGTTGCAACTAAATTTCCCTTGTTAGAAGGAGGTTCTTAATATACTTGTCACGGACTTTAAATGCATTACAAAATGTCAAAATCTTCAGTTCTACTAAATCAATAAAGATACAATGTTTGTTTCAGTAGTAAATGCGTAATAACAAATTCAAAGGTTATAGCTTTTTCTTGTATAGTTTATCTTACCAGGAAAGGACTATAAGTGACAGGTATCAAGTATAGATCATCTTTTCTTGCAACAGTCACTCCAAATTCCTCAGTCATGTCAAAGTCCTCATTTTTCATTCCATTTGGAAGCTTCCAATCAAAGTGATACAACAAAAATGCAAGTACCAGCTCAACATTTGCTAAACCAAAGGTGCTGCCTGGGCAGATTCTTCTTCCAGCACCAAATGGAATGTACTCAAAATTACACCCTTTGAAGTCAATAGAGCTATCAATGAATCTCTCTGGATAAAACCTCTCTGGTTCAGTCCAGTAGTTTGGATCTCTTCCAATTGCCCAAACATTAATAAATACCTTGGTTTTGACTGGTATATGATACCCATTAATCTCACATGCCTGTGCACATTCTCTTGGAAGTAAAAGAGGAGCTGGTGGGTGTAACCTTAGGGTCTCTTTGACAACTGATTTCAAATATTTGAGTTCATTGATGCAAATTTCATCAACCCTTCCTTTCATATTGAATATCCCTCTCACCTCAATTTGTGCTTTCTTCATTACTCTTGGATTCCTTATCATCTCTGCCATTGCCCAATTTATGGCAGTTGCTACTGCATCAATTCCACCACCAAAGATGTCCTTCAAGGATATCCAAAGCGACAGTTAGTTATGGATTTGATTTTTCTAAAGTGAGGAGTGTACTATAGAGTATAAAGTGCAGTTACAACTTATAACTGTTGATGGGAAGATCAGTTGTTTAGATTGTGAAAAATTACGTACATGTGTATAACAAACTCTGAAGTTGTTAAAATATCTGAACTATTGATTCTCATTAGTAGTTATAACTTTGCACTAATCATCTAAAATGCACCCTTCACTTTGATGGAGTCGAATTCAAAAGGTATATGCAGAGGTATCCAATATACAACACGGAAATTGCTACACACTCGATAACTTAGAAGAGCTCATGTGTGATATAAATGGTGTAAGTATTAAACATTTGCCTAAGATATATATATATATATATATATATATATATATATATATATATATATATATATATATATTTTAATAGGCAAAAGGTATTTCATTAAAATATGTAAAACTGAACTGTAGCACAAGAAATGCCACTATCCAATTAAAAGAGTCTGATACAAAGAATATACCAAACTAAACCAAATAAAAACAAAGACCTCCAACTGAAGGACAAATACAACAAGAGTCAAGACATAGATCTGTTAAGCATTTATAGGAGAAGAAAACAAGAAGATAAAATATATTTAGCTTCTCCATAAGCTAAAATCAACTTATGTACCTTAGCTTTTAGAGAAGTTAAACAAAAAGAGCTTTTATAAAAGTTTAGTGCCTAAGTTGATTTTAGCTATGAGAAAAGTTAAACTAATTTTACCTCTTTTTTTTTTTTTTTGTGCTTATAAAGAAATTTATTCTAACAAGACCTAAGATCTATAGAAATGATTGAGATTATGTTCATAAAAGAAAGGATTAACAAGATGTGGTTATCCTTACCGAGACAACTGCCTTGATATTGTTAATAGTTAAGAAAAAGCCCTGGTTACTATCATTACCCTCCTCGAATTTTAGGAGAATATCTACCAGATCTTCCTCTGCTTCGCGGTTGCCTTCTTTGGCTTTTGACTTTGCCTCTTTGTGTTCATTGATGATGTCTCCTACTATCTGATCAAGTTGTCGATACAGCTTCTCAAGGGCAGGCCTCAAACCAGTAACATTTTGAAGCCATTTAGCAGAAGGAAACAAATCTCCTATGTTAAAACCTGATGCAATTTTTACACCTTCTTTTACTATTGATATGAATTCTTCTCGGTCTTTGCACTTCATGCCAAACGCAGCTCTTGAAATGATATTACAGATTGATGAGTGCACTGCTTCAGTGAGGTTGATGGAAGACCCTTCATGTGAACCAACCATTTTAACGAGATTGGTGAACTCTTCTTCTCTAATTGGCCGGAATGAGTTGACACGGTTTTGGGAGAGAAGCTCCATGGTGCATATTTTTCGTACCTGTCTCCAATAATTTCCATAAGGTGCAAAAGCAATATTTGTGTGTTCGTAGGACGTTATTTCTGCAGCTAGAAAGTTAGGCCTTGATGCAAAGAGGACATCATGGGTTTTCAGTATCTCCTCAGCATACTCTGCTGAGGAAACAACTATTGTGAAGATCTCCCCAAGTTGGAGATGCATCAAGGGTCCATATATTTTGGCCAGGTCTCTAAATTTTTTGTGTGGTGTAGATGTAACAAGTTGGTGTAAATTTCCTATAATAGGCAGCTTCCATGGTCCTGGTGGTATGTTTAGAGATGACTCAGTTTTCTTGAGATTTCTCCTTAGTTTCAGCAGCACAATCATGAAGAGGAAAAAGGGCAAGATAAGGGCTAACGAGTTGTGTATTTGAGAATCCATGGTGACAAAAGTGAGTAGTAAGAGGTTCTAAAACTCCTGATATATAACGATGATTAATGCTGCACATGGTTGCGATGAAAGAGAGTAAAATTGGAAGTGAAATGAACACTAAAATGAGGTGTGATCCATATTTTTACACTCTACTTTAATTCAAAACTTTCATCTCAATTCACTTTTATTCTTTTTCACACCTTTCTACCAAACATTAGCTTAGGAAGTAGTTGCTGTTTGTTGCTTGTTATTTCTACTTTCAGGAAAATATTTTTTTATTTTTTAAATGAAGAAACAAATAGGTAAAGATATGCATCAACTTAGTAAGTGTTTGAGTTTGAGTATTGAATATGCATCTTAGAGAGTGTTTTATTGCACATAATATGTAAGCATAATTTTAATTCTCATGTGTAATTTTCAAATTAATAAGAAATTACACTATAGGATCTTGGATAACATGTTTCTCACATCTATAATACTCTGTTAATATTATATGAGAAAGTTTAGAAAACTTACCTGAATCCATCATGTGTTCTTGAACAGTACTTTGATCTTTACAACAAGTTTCTCGCCTCTCTGCCTTCCTCTTAGTGTATCTCTAATGATGAAGATACAGTTTCTATATATAATAATGGTTTTCCTTCAGAGCAGTAAAGTAAAAAAAGAAAACGTACATAAAAGTGTCTTTTTGTTTTCTTTACAATCAGTTTTTATTTTAAAATAAAAACTGACTCCTTAACTGCTCATTACTTCTCATTACCATCTTTCACAAAGGGAGAGGAGAAGGATAATTTTAATAACTCTAAAATTAACCCCACTGATTTAATTATCCTTTCATATTTAACAATCATCACATTAAATATCTCTTATATAAATCAGCACTTTAAAATTACATGGACCATTATAGATTAAAACCAACAATCTCCCACTTGGTCCATGTGATGACTTGAAGATTCAACACTAAACTGTAAGTGCGCACCATACGTTGAAATTAAAAATCACCATCCTTAATTGAATTAAAATGATTGGATCATGGCGGTTGCAAGTTATCCAAACAACTTGTTTCCTTCCATGTATCACAAATCATCCAATTCAACTATACTTTAATTAACACTTTAATATGTGTCTTTAATGTCCTTTCTAAGACACATCATGTCATCTCACTAAAACAATAATGTATACCATATAATGTGAATGACATAACAAACAGAAACACATCTGTAATTGAATTCACAAGTGTCATACAATACGAGCATTACAACTGAAATGTATATATATACGTCACATTATATCGTTAACAAGGACTTATCCATAACACCCATTCTTTCAACATGGCCAATGAATGTCTTGGGTGGTAAACCTTTAGTCAACGGATCTGCTATCATTAAGTTTGTACCAATATGCTCAATTGACACTTTATGTTTCTGCACTCCCTCTTTAACTGACAAATACTTCAAATCCATGTGTTTTGCTCCTTTCGAGTATTTGTCATTCTTAGAGAAGAAGATAGTTGCAGAGTTATCACAATAAATCCTCAGTGGTCTGGCTATACTGTCGACAATGCCAAACCCTGAAGTAAAGTTCCGCAACCACAATGCTTGAATTGTGGCCTCAAAGCATGCCACAAACTCAGCCTCCATGGTAGAAGTGGCAATCACATATTGTTTTGCACTTTTCCATGATACCGCTCCTCCGTTAAAAGAAAGATGTACCCAAATGTAGACTTCCTTGAGTCCACGCATCCATCATAATCTGAATCCGAGTAGCCAATCACTTCAAGGTGATCTGACCTCCTATATGTGAGCATGTAATCTTTGGAGCCTTGTAAACACCTAAGAACTTTCTTTGCAGCTTTCCAGTGTTCTATTCTAGGATTGCTTTGATATTGGCCCAACATTCCTACGACAAAGCTAATATCCGACCGTGTATATGTCTGGGCATACATCAAGCTCCCAACCACTTATGCATAGGGGATAGACTCCATTTCCTTTCGTTCCAACTCATTTATAGGACATTGCATTTGGCTAAATTTGTCCCCTTTCTAAATTGGAACAATCCCTGCAAAGCACTTTTCCATTCTGAATCTCTCTAATACCTTATTGATATATCCTTTCTGAGACAATCCCAACAATCCTTGTGACCTATCACAGAATATTTCTATTCCTATCACATAGGATGCCTCACCCATATCTTTCATTTCAAAGTTATTAGAGAGATACTTCTTTACATCATGTAACATAGTAACATCATTAGCAGTAAGCAAAATGTCATCAACATATAAGACTAAAATTACAAATCTGCTCCCACTAACCTTCATGTAGATACACCGATCAACGGTGTTCTCTACAAAACCATACGACGTGATGGTATCATTAAACTTAAGATACCATTGTCTGGAAGCCTGTTTTAGTCCATATATTGACTTCTTTAATTTACACACCATATTTTCCTTTCTTGTAGAAACAAATCCTTCAGGTTGGTCCATATAAACTTCTTCCTCTAAGTCACCATTCAGAAAGGCGGTCTTTACATCCATTTGGTAAAGCTCTAAATCATAATGAGCCACCAAAGCCAACACAATCCTCAAAGAGTCCTTCTTAGAAACTGGAGAAAAAGTCTCTTTGTAATCAATGCCATCCTTTTGAGTGAAACCTTTGGCAACGAGTCTAGCTTTGTACCTTTCGATATTGCCCTTCGAGTCACGTTTAGTTTAAAGACCCATTTACAACCGACTCGTTTTGAACCTTCAGGCAACTCAACTAGATCCCATACTTTATTGTCATCCATTGATTTCAACTCTTCTTTCATTGCATTGAGCCACTTTTCATAATTGTCACTTTCTATGGCTTGTCTAAAAGAGACTGAATCTTCATCAATGCTCAAGTCACATTCATGTTCAAGTGAATACACAACATAGTCGCTTGAAATAGCCGATCTTCTTTGTCTTTCAGACCTTCTTGGTGCTATTTCTTGTGCTTCTTCTATCACTTGTTCATTTGTGACTTGCACATTGTCTACTGGTTCATCATTTATTTGTTCATCCTGTGGGTTTTGAATATTATCATGTTGCCTCTGATTGTTGTTTGAGTAATACAACTAGAGGAACAACATCTTGAGGAGGGACTTTAGGTGAAGAAGATTCACCATGAGTCTCTACAATATCCACCTTTCGTGATTTCTCACTCCCACTGAATTGACCATTTTCAATGAATCGAGCATTATCAGACTCAATTATTCTTGTACTATGGTTAGGACAATAGAATATGTAACCTTTAGACTTTTCAGGATACCCAATGAAGAATCCACTAATGGTTCTTTCATCAAGCTTCTTTTCATGTGGATTATACACCTTTACTTCTGCCGGACAACCCCAAACATGGAGATGTCTCAAACTGGGTTTCCTTCCCGCCCACAGTTCATAAGGGGTCTTAGGAACTGCATTATTAGGAACCCTGTTAAGCAGATATGCAGCAGTCCTTAATGTGTGCATCCACAAAGATAAAGGTACGGTACTATAATTCAACATAGACCTAACCATATCCATTAGAGTACGATTCCACCTTTCAGCCACACCATTCTATTCCGGTGTGCCAGGCATAGTATACTGTGCACATATGCCTCTACTTTCAAGGAACTTTGCAAATGGACTTGGACATTGTCCACTCTCATTATATTTTCCATAAAATTCACCACCTCTATCAGACCTTACAACTTCACTTTTTGGTCCAATTGTCTTTCTACCTCATCAATGAACACCTTTAAGGCATCCACTGATTGAGATTTTTCATGCAGAAGATACAAATAACAATAACGTGAAAAGTCATCAATAAAGGTGATAAAATACTTTTCACCGCCCCAAGATGGAACGTCAAAGGGTCCACAAATATCAGTGTGTATCAATCCTAGAAGTTCATTATTTCTTGTAGCAGAATTCTTTGATATTTGTTTGGTTTGCTTTCCTTTAATGCAATCCAAACATATATCCTAGTCACCAAAATTCAATTGAAGCAAAATTTCATTTTTCATTAACCTCATTATCCTTTTTTTGGATATGTGACCTAATCTTTGATGCCACAAATAAGCAGAACTATCATCATGCACATTACGCTTACTACCAACAACACATTCCACATTAAACAAGGATTCCGCAAACTTTAGATCAAGATTGAAACAATACAAACCATCTATTAAAGTACCAGATCCATAATAGTACATATCCTTAAACAAAGAAAATACATTGTTTCCAATCTTGAAACTAAAACCTAATTCATCCAACTTTGCAACATAAACTAAATTCCTGGCACATTCAGGTACATAGAGACATCCTTCCAAATCTATATGACAACCAGTGTCCAAGATTAATCTGTATGTCCCAATGCCCTCTATTCTTGCCTTCATTCTGTTTCCCATATAGAGAAACTTTTCAGTTCCTCTTATGGTTTGGATTGAAAGGAATCCCTACAAAATATGTGACACATGAGTAGTTGCTCCAGAATCAAGCCACTAGGTATTATTAGGTACCTCAACAAGATTTGATTGGAAATTTACAGATATATAAAATATACCTTTCTTTTCAAACCATTTCTTTCTTTTCGGGCAGTCCTTCTTGAAGTGACCACTCTGCTTGCAGAAGTAGCACTTCTTCTCTTTACGGACTCCTCCCTCTTTAACCTTTAATTGGGCATTGCCCTTGTCCTTCTTACCTGGCTTGCTCCTACTGCTACTGGCTCCATCATGAGTCATGAGATGAACTGAGTTGTCCTTCGTTTTCTTTAATCTCCCTTCCTCCTAAATTAACATGGCCTTAATTTATTGAAAATTCCATTTTTCCTTAAGAGTGTTATAGTTCACTTGAAATTGGCCAAATTCAGTAGGAAGAGAGTTCAAAATGAACTATACTAGAAATGACTCACTCACTTCCATTCCCATGGAATTCAACTTTGCTGCCAGATTAGCCATTTCTGTCACATGATCATGAATTGGTTGAGACCAATCAAACTTCTTGTTTGTTAGCTCACTTGATAGGTTCCCCACAATTGACTTGTCAGTAATGTCAGATTGTGAATAATCCTTGACCAATCTCATGAACTCCCTTGCATTATCTATTTTGGGCAAGATGGCTTAACTTTTTCAGCCATAGTCAATCTCATCAATTTCAATGACAATCTGTTAGACCGCTCCCAAGCCTCATAGAGAGACTTGTCAGCATCTGTACTGGTCTCTGTAATGATTGGAAGGCTTTCATCCATTACCAATGCCAAGTCTAAGTCCATTACACCCAGTGGAAACTGGATCATTTCAGACCAATCAGCATAGTTTAGCCCATTGAACTTGATCATTAAGTTGTCCAAAGCAAACATGTTAGACATAGCCGGATCCATTCAAACAAACTCACACTTTAATACTTTGAGTAAATATAATGAATTCAAACTATATAGACTTTAATCATACATCTAAGTTCACCTTTGGGTGATAAATAAACACATATCCATATCAATAATGATGCCAAACAAACATACTTTAATGGGCAATAAATCATACTATTCTTGACATGCACGATATCTTTGGATATACACACACTCAACAAGCATGAAAACAAATCTTTAATATCATTAATCATAAGCAATGATTCACCTTTGGGCAATCCATATATGCCTTATAATTCACAATTTCATTCAACCCAAACATAAAAATTTCATAGCATCATTATATCAATCAACCATACAATTTGGAATTACAAAACTTTATAGATTTGACCACTTTGGTGATTAACAAATCTCTCTTTAATATATAATTCCAAATAATTCCTTTCTGTAAAACAATTTTCAGAAAATATTGCAATTCCATTCTCTGAAAATTAAACAATTTTACAAATAATTTTTCGAAAGAAACTTCAAAGCATGACCGAAGTCACCGAAAACAAATAAACTTGCAGGTGCAGTATTCATGGAACAGAAGAAAAATTGCTTTCCATCATATAAATATATATACTTTCATGTGCAGACCATAACCAAAGGCTAATAACATATATACATACTATAAAAGCCATTTCAATTCTTTGCCAATCATAATACAACCACTGTTACTATTTGATAGATATAAAAAGCCATATAACTTTCTATCTCATGGCAACCGAGTATCATACATGGCCAATAAAAACATTCGGTGAAATCAATTTGCATATACATTCCAGTACATCGCACGTTTCGCAACAGAAAATAACAACAGAGTAATTACCTTAATGGAGAAAAACGATATCCGTAACCTTGCTCTGATACCAACTGTAAGCATAATTTTAATTCTCATGTGTAATTTTCAAATTAATAAGAAATTACACTATAGGATCTTGGATAACATGTTTCTCACATCTATAATACTCTGTTAATATTATATGAGAAAGTTTAGAAAACTTACCTGAATCCATCATGTGTTCTTGAACAGTACTTTGATCTTTACAACAAGTTTCTCGCCTCTCTGCCTTCCTCTTAGTGTATCTCTAATGATGAAGATACAGTTTCTATATATAATAATGGTTTTCCTTCAGAGCAGTAAAGTAAAAAAAGAAAACGTACATAAAAGTGTCTTTTTGTTTTCTTTACAATCAGTTTTTATTTTAAAATAAAAACTGACTCCTTAACTGCTCATTACTTCTCATTACCATCTTTCACAAAGGGAGAGGAGAAGGATAATTTTAATAACTCTAAAATTAACCCCACTGATTTAATTATCCTTTCATATTTAACAATCATCACATTAAATATCTCTTATATAAATCAGCACTTTAAAATTACATGGACCATTATAGATTAAAACCAACATAATAATCTCACTAGCTCAAGCAACATTGTCTTCCACAGAAATATTAATAACAAAAAAAATTGTATTATATATATTAATTATAAGTTTTTCTTTTCAAAAATATTTTCAACATAAAAGAAAGAAATGATTAACATTAATTGTATAAAAAAGAGATTTATAGATATTTGAACTTATAGATTACAGTAAAAAGTTAATTATGAATACAAATATAGCATAATGATATATTACTAATATTTTAGTCTCATGTTATTTTAGCTAGTGAAGAAACTGTAAAATAACGTTAGCAAACAAACTTTCAATATTAGACAAAATATGTGAAAAGCATTCAAAATTATGTTGCTTTCTTGTATTTATCACTCCATTGAAACTAAATAAAAAGAATAAAAAAAGATGTTAACAATTGACTATATTAGAAAGAAACATTAAAAATGAAAACAACAATGTACACGTAGATATTTATAACTGAGTTAATTATATATCTTTTTTTTCTTTTTTTTTCATGAAACTGCTATAGATTTGAATCAAAAAATATATTTGTATAATAAATTATTTTAAAATAAAAATATATAATATTTCTCTTTAGAGACAAATTTTTTTTGTAATATATTAAAAATTAATTATAAATGTATAATGTTATCTTTATTTAAAATGTAATTACAAAATTATAAACGTAAAAAGAAAAAACATAATTTTTTAAAACATACAAAATTTCCTTACAAACATTCAAAAGTATATATTAATTAAATTTTCTTAAAATAATTATTAACTCTTATGTAATTTTATGGTTTTAAAAATGCTTAATTTATATACTTACATCTTTAAGTAAGATTTTTAAATTTTTATTTTTACAATATTATTTTATTACTTGTTATTGTTATAGTGACAATTATTATTATATGTGAATTTTATTGTTTCTAATTTTCTTTTTATAATATTATTTTCTATTATTTTTTATTTTAGACTATTATATTACATTATTACCATAGTTATTCTTTTTGTTTTTCTTATTATTACAGTATTAGTTTGTTATTATTTTTTATTTTATTAGTATTGTTTACATTCATTGTTAGCATTATTTTTATTTGTTTTTCATTTATTTTGTTTATTATAATATTAAAATATATAAATTTTATATTATAAATATTAATTAACAATTTTATTATTATTTTAAATATATATATATATATATATATATATATATGGTATCTTAAATATTTATTATAACAAATTTTACTCTCTTTTTTTTATAAATGGGTATGCAAAGGCAGCTACTAAATGTGATCCCAACTATGTTGGCACCACAACTAATAACCATCTACTGCACCAAAATGTAATTTACTATTATGAAGAAATAATTATTTTTCTATTCTAGATAATATTAATTCTAATTTTCACACATTATACAATAAAGTTTATGTATTTTGATTTAAATAATTTTCGTATAATTTTCTCGTTAATTAAAAAAAATTATATGTTTAAGGAATATTTTAAATTTTTCATTTTGATAATATTATTTTATTATTTTTTATTAAAATCACAGATCATTGTGTATTTTTATTATGTTTCTGTAACTTTTTATAATATTATTTTTTATTTTTTATGTTTCTTAAGATTATAGCATGAGTTTACTAATATTTCTATTGTTAATTATATTTATTATTAGTTTTTTTTATAATCTAATTTTAGTTTTCTATTATTTTTTTTATATTTTATAACAGTGTTGTTAATAGGATAAATGACCAATTTCGTCTCCAAACACGACCACCAACAGCTTTTGCCCTTGTCTTATATAAGAATAAAAATTGGTGATATTTAGAAAGGATTAAGGGAGATGAAAGAAAAAAATATAAATATGATAAATGATATGATATGATAAGCAGAAATAAAAAAAAAGAAAATAATAAGTGTTAATAATGGGTTTAGAATTATAAAATGTTCATATATCTCTATTCTTCTTTCTTTTTTTTTTTTTTTTTTTTTTATAGAAATCTCTATTCTTCTTATGTAGAGCAAATTTTATACTTTCCTACTGATTTGACACGTGGCAATCCACATCCATGACCAGTAAATTTGACTTAATTGGAAACAAAATGGTGGATGTAATTTAAAGTACGAATATATATATATATATATATATATATATATATATTTTGGCCAAGTCTCTAAATTTTCGGTGTGGTAGTGTAGATGTAACAAGTTGATGTAAATTTCCTATAATAGGCAGCTTCCATGGTCCTGGGGGTATATTTAGAGATGGCTCAGTTTTCTTGAGATTTCTTCCTAGTTTGAGCAGCACAATCATGAAGATGAAAAAGGGCAAGATAAGGGCTAATGAGTTGAGTATTTGAGAATCCATGGTGAGAAAAGCGATTAGTAAGAGGTTCTAAAACTCCTGATATATAAAGATGATTAATGCTGAACAGGGAGAGAGAATCCAAGACTTGGGATTTGGTTGCGGTTTGTTGCTTGTTATTTCTACTTTCGGGAAAAGATTTTTATTTTTATTTTTAAATATGAAGAAACAAATAGATAAAGATAAACGTGGTGCAAATCAACTAGTGTAGGACTATTTTAGCTTAATAAATGGTTCAGTTTAAGTCCTGAGTAAGCAATTAACTTTAAATACTCGGAGGAAGAAAGGTTTATTACCCTTAGTAATCTCACTAGCTCAAGGAAAATTGCCTCCTGCAGAATATGGTTAGTCTCAAAAAAAAAAATTGCTAAACATAAAAATTGAGGTGTAAGATAAGATTAAAGCTTAATTATATTTTTATAGGTTTTGAGTTTACCATATACAATGTTTTTATATTATTAGGATTTTTAATATAATTATTTTTAAATTTTAAATTAAGTAATTATTAGTAGATAAAAATGTAAAAAATATATATAAAAAATTATGAATATTGATATATATTCAAATAATTTTATATTCATATATGTCTTATATCATTTTAACTTATATAAGTGTTTTTTTTAAAAACTATTATTATTATTATATATATATATATATATATATATATATATATATATATGCATTTGTATATACCTTAAATCTATATATAATTTTTATAGGAAATATTATAACAAAAAATATTTCTATCATGAAAAAAGAAATGATTAACATTAGTTATATATAAAAAAAGAGATTTATAGATATTTGAACTTATAGATTACAGTAAAAATATTGATTATGAATATAAGATAATGCTTATATAATAATATTGTCAATCTTATTTTATAATAGCTAGTGAAGAATTGGAAGCGAAGAAACTAATGTTTTAAAATTTAAATAGTAATTATCGACTCAGTTGAGGTACTGGATTATTAGGTCACTGGTTGAACCTACCTGAGAGTCACTAATTGAACCGCATGAACCAGAAAAGGTGATATAATAATTGAAATTATATATATATATATATATATATATATATATATATATATATATATATATATATATATATATATATATATATATATATATATATATATAGTGTTGTGAAAATCGGACTGGTCATCGACCCGGTCAAGGCACTGAGTTGATGGGTCGATGGTCAAACCGGTGGGTCACTAATTGACCCGGTGTATATTAATTTTTTTTTTTAAATATAATATATTTAACAAAATGTGATCAATCCATAATTCATACTCTAAAAAATTAAAATCAATCATGATCAAACTATAAATTTTACATAATCATTTATTACTATAAATTATTTTGTTGGATGTTATAATTAAATTATTAAGGAAACTCTTGTTATTTTTCACTGCTAAATATAAAAGTTGTCGAATGACTATAGCATATCAAGATTAAAATAATAATAATTAGCTATTATATATTATTGTCAACATCAAAATACTATTATAGGAGCATATTATTATATACTATTCAATAATTAACTATTAACAATTTAATCAAAATGTTATAGGAGTATATTATTATATTATATATTATTTTTTCCTTAAAAAAATATTATATATTATTTAGAAAATAGTTTTTGTTATGGTTTCAAATTTTAAATGGTACTATAAAAAGAATTCCAAATAACATTTGTTACAAGAAATGTAAAAAAAAAAATGAAAGAAAAAAAAAACGAGTCGACCAACCGGTCCAGGTGGGTTTTGACCAAAACCGGCCGGGTCAAACCGGGTCGATGACATTTTCGGTCTGATGGCTAAACCGGACCGGACAGGGCTCCGGTTCCCAGCCGAACCGGTTCGACCGGCCGGTCCGGTCCGATTTTTATAACTATGTATACACACACACACACACACACACACACACACACACACACATTCTTATAACTAAAATATCATTTTGGTCCTTAATGTTTGCAAATGGACACAAAATGGTCATGAATGATGATGTGACGTTAATTTTATTATTATTTTATTATGTTTTCTAGCAGTTTATTTTCTGACTGTTTAGAACCACAAGAAATTGCTTGTGTGAAGCATTTTATTGTGTTTGATCTTTTGTTTGTTTGATTTTGTTCTTTGATTGAATTTGTGCATTTTTATGTGTTCTCTTGGGTTAAAAATTGCTAGAAATGAACCGTAAAAAATTTAACAAAATATTACTAAAATTAACATCACATCATCATTATGGACGAAATGGTCATTTTGGGTCCATTTGCAAACATAAATGACCAAAATGGAGATTTTAAAACATACATGGGAAATGCAAGAATATAATGGACCAAAATAATATTTTAGCCTATTATTATTATTACATATTTACCAAATAGTTGTTGTGGTATAGTGGTAAGTAATTATTTTACTGAAACAAGAAACACAAGTTTGATTCCTCAAAAGAGTCCTAAAGCAACAAAGTGATTACTGCAATCCCAACTAGGTTTGATTCCCATATTGACCAATTTTTACATTTTCACTAATTCTAAATCAGCCAGTTTGGTAAATATGATCATATTAGACAGCTTTCACTATTAGACAACTTTCACTGATAGTTACAACTTTGAAAATGATAATATTAATATATGTATATATATTTTTATATGTTAAACTTTCATCAATATTTTCATTATTATTTTAAATATATTTATGATAATTTAAACTTTTATTTTTATACTATTTTACTATTATTAACAATTAATTAATGATACTAATTAATGATGTATACGTAGTTGGTACTATAGTTTAATGTGACATACTTTTTTTTTTATCCATAAAAATTAAAATCGGGTAACAAGAAATTTATAACAACTCAAATAACCAACTAAAATAGACCCGTTGATAGATTAATGTAACATAAGCCACAACACAAATTGCACAAAATTTAATATAACAATAGATCGGAGTTACCCTACTTTTCTGAAGTTTTTCCTACTTCATTTTCTTGTAGACATGTCTGTACAAAAATATTTTTGATTATTTTGTTTTCGTAAATATTAATAATTATATCAACATGATCACCTGTTTAATCATACAGTCTGCCAAGTCAAAGACTAAAACTTGTACTTAAACACAACCAACAACTTTCATTTACTTTACACAACCACCAACGGCTTTTGTCCTATTCTTTCCGGATATAGCAAATTTTATATTATCTATATTCGTGATTATAAACAACAAAGTGACAATCACTAGTTTTTAAAGTAAATTTTTTTTGTATTTTTATTTTATTGTTTATTCTATACCTTATGTACTATGACAACCACTTAATAAATGATGTTTTTGGAATAAAAATTGAACTTTTGACAGAATTAATTAAAAAAAATTATAATAATTATTTTCTTTTATATTGATGATTTGTCGTATGTTGCTTATAATTAAGATTAGAGGTAGTACTTTTCTACTGATTTGACACGTGGCAATCCACATCCATGACTAGTAAATTTGACTTAACTGGAAACAAATTTAAAGTAGGACTGTATATGGCATTAGTTATCATACATGCTTGTATTTGTAAATCATTTGTGTATATATTAATAAAAAAAAATTGGTACAACCTGTACAAGATGGAAAAAACCAAAAAAGCCAAAACAAAAATAAAGGCAATGCTAACTAAGTACTGGGAATTTTTTTTTTTATGACTATTAAATTTGATTTAACTAGAGACTAGAGACAACATGGTAGATATAATTTAAAGTACAAAACATGTTTGCAAATTATTTGTGTATATATTATTATTATTATTATTATTATTATTATTATTATTATTATTATTATTATTTTGGTACAATACAGGAAAAAAATGAAAAAAGACAAAACTAAAAACAAAGGCAAAACTAGATACTTGGAAGGAGATCTCGTGGCTTAAAGATATAAGAATAAATTAAGAACCAAAGGATGAGAAGTCCAAGTAGTGGATTCTTGGTCTTGTCAAGCACCCTTCTTAGCTAGAAGATCCACACAACAATTTCCTTCTCAAAAGGTATGAATAAGGCGAGCAACCCACGCAATATTTAGAAGGTCTTCGATTTTCCTTATCAGCACCACATACTTATGACAAAAATTGCTCCCGGTGATCAAGGAAATAGCATAGGACGAATTAGAATATGTTGTCACATTTCTATAGCCTAAATCTCAGACTACTTGTAACTCTCTAAAAATTGTCACAAGCTCAATAAAAGTAATATATGTAACATCCCCAACTTTGGATAATAGGAATAATAATTTATTAATAGTTTAGAATGTCCTTAAGTATTATTAATAATAATCACCTGTATTAGGAGTTAATTACATGGGCATGCAGGGTAATAGAACCTAATGGGACATAAGGTTTTGTTCACACATTACACTGAGTTCATAGAAAGAGGCTCTACTGTCACATGGCTAACCAAACTAATAAACCAACCCAACTAACTAACTAATGAAATAACCAACTCAACCAATTAATTAATATATACACTTATTAAGAGCATCTCAAATGGTGTAACCATGATGAAGTTGCTTAAAATCAGTTTTAGTTGGCCTTATAATACCACATAGGAGTTAAGAATCTCAACAATTTTTTTTCTGTAACAGTGCAGTCCTTGAAAACTTAAATTTGTGTCCAATAATATTGTGTTTCAATTCTGAAGAACTATTAAGAACACGTTGTTCTTCTACAAAAAGTCAAAACTGTCAGTGAAACTGCATAAGAATTGATTTTTAAGTTTAAGAACTAGACAAGCATCTCCCATTGAAGATTCGCCACCCTTACAAATATCTGCTCGAGCTGTGTAAAACTAATGTAGACTCTAAACCTAAACCTAATTAAGTTAATAGATTAACTTTTATAATTATATGTTAAGTGTCAATCGATTAAAAATTATAATATATTTGAGTGATAGTGAAAAAAAAAATAGTAGAATCTAATTAAATTAATTCAGTTGATTGAATTTTTTTTTTGTCAGCCAAAAGACAATAATATATTGGATAAGGGGTGCAAGGTACCCAACCCTTTTACCAAAAACATTAATTAAGTTAATTGATTGTTGTAACAAGTCAGGAATTTCAATTCATGAACTGATGCGAACTAAAGTAATCAATTTATGTTGACTTGACTTATGAACAAATAAAACAGAACCATTGATGTCTGAATTCCAAATCGTGAAACCGATATGGAACTAAAATAAATGTTGGTTGACTTGTGTAGCTTAATTGATGTAACAAGTATTGAATTCCAATTCAAGAAACAAATATAGAACTAATTAAAATGATCATTTTGGTTTAGTTGACTTGTGAACATATAAACATGATATTTTGAACTAAAACCATGTAAATATTTTCTTTCACCATTTTGTATACCTGTAAGAAAGGGGGGAAAAATTAACTAGTTCGGACATAAATAATTATCACTATTAGTAAAATCTAATTGTTGTACCATAATTTAAGTGTTTTTTTGGTATGAGACTACAAATATATGTTCGAGTAGTCCGATGTGGGTCACTGCTGCAGATACGAATGCTTCAAGATGGGGAGAGAGGGACGAGTGAGGGAAGTGGGAGAGGGTCAAGTTTGGGATTCAAACATTTCTTTGCATACCCAGGGGGATCTACCTTAGAAAGTGGGTTATGAGTCTAATTCAATCTTACAAAATTAACTTATAAGATGAGGGTTGCCTCCCACTTATATACACTATTTTGGCCTTATCACTAGTCGATGTGGAATCTCCAACAGTTGGTTGAGTATGGTACGTGAGTTATTGTAAATCCCAAATACCTGTCTTCGATTCCTACGGATAAAAAGAAAAAAAAACATTTCTTTGCATACTGTTGAAGAATTAATGAGGAAAGGGTGCTGGAGTTGGCCTCAACTCAAATCATACCCTACCATCTTGTTATTTCGGCCATGCTTCATTTTCTGAAACAATATCAGTAACCCCAATTACTTTCATTTTCCGTGAAATTGTCAAAGTGCATGATTATAGTTACTGATTTTGCTAGATAATGGATATATTGGTTCATGAAATCACTGCAAGGAAAACTAAAATACCGACAATTGACAATTTTAAGAGGGACAGATTTTAGTGTAGATGTAATCTTTTATATATTTTTTTTTGGGTCCATGGACATGGTCCACGCAGTATCCCAAAGCTGACAATCAATGACTAATCTGGACTCGCGGGACGTGATTTCCGCTGGCCAAGCATTATTTTAACACTGCAGGAAGCGATCCTAGGAGCACCAAGTCGACTCCCCGTGTCCCAGGACAGGCCTTACAACCACTGGGCCAAGAGGCTTGGTTAGATGTAATCTTTTATATGTTTTAGTATCACAATTACAATTTGACAATTTGAAAAATTGCCTGATAAAATTTTTACTTAAAATTAATCTACATCATTAAGGTAAAACGCTAATTGTAACAGGAGAACAGCCCAAAACACTCATGCTGAGAAATAGCTAGGGTACATAGAAATAGAAAAGAAAGAAATAGGTGAGAGATAAGGTAAATGTATAAGTGTTTGTTCTTGGATTTTCCTTATGAGCACAACATATCTATGACAAAAATTGCTCTCAGTGATTAAGGAAATAGCATAGGACGAATCAGAATAATTTGTCACATTTCTATAGCCTAAATCTCAAGTTGCTTGTAACCGTCTAAAAGTCGTCATAAGCTCGATAATAGTAATATATGTTTGGCCTTAAATAGCCACAGAAACCCAAACAGCCATGACTGTCCGAATCTAGCCACCAAAACCAGCTCGATAGGGATTTCAAATGGTGCAACCATGATGAAGTTACTTAAATCACTTTTAGTTAAGAACCTCAACAAGTTCTTTTTTTTTTTTTTCTTTTTCTGTAACAGTGCAATCCTTGAAAATTAACTTAAAATGTGTGCTATAATATTGTTTCAATTCTGAAGAACTATTAAGAACACATTGTTCTTCTGCCAAAACTGTCACGTCTTTTTCTCTGACAGTGAAACTGTATAAGAATTGATTTTTATGTTTAAGAAGCCCACAAGCAACTCCCATTGAAGATTGGCCACCCTTACAAATATCTGCTCGAGCTGACTAAGGCCAATGTAGACTCTAAACCTATACCTATTTAAGCTAAGAGATTAATTTTTATATTATATTTTTCACGCTATCAATTAATAAAAAATTATAATACATTAGAGTGATAGTGAAAAAAATAGTAGAATCTAATTAAAATAATTGAGTTAATTGATTGTTGTAGCAAGTCAGGAATTTCAATTCATGAAACTGATGCAGAACTAAAGTAATAAATTTTGTTTGACTTGACTTGTGAACATATAAAACTTAACCATTGATGTAACAAGTGATGAATTCCAATATTCATGAAACGGGTATGGAACTAAAATGATCAATGCTGGTTGACTTGTGTGAACATGTAAAACTTATCCTTAATTGATGTAACAAGTCTTGAATTCCTATTCATGAAACCGATATAGAACTAAAATAATCAATGTTGGTTGACTTGTGTGAACATATATAAAACTGATCCTTAATTAATGTAACAAGTCTTGAATTCCAATTCATGAAACCGATACTAAAATAATCAATTTTGGCTGAGTTGACTTGTGAACATATAAACATAATTTGAACTAAAAACATGAAAGTATTGCTTTCACCATTTTGTATACCTGTGAGAAAAAAAATTAAATTAAATAAAGTAATAAATTTTATTTGACTTAACTTGTGAGCATATAAAACTTAACCATTGATGTAACAAGTGATGAATTCCAATTCTTGAAACCGGTATGGAACTAAAATGATCAATGTTGGTTGACTTGTGTAAAACTTATCCTTAATTGATGTAACAAGTCTTGAATTCCAATTCATGAAACTGATATAGAACTAAAATAATCAATTTTTGGTTGAGTTGACTTGTGAACATATAAACATGATATTACTTACCAAGGAGTCTAGTTCAGTTGGTTGAACAATGTATATAGTTGTTATAAACCTCCGGTACCTATCTTCGATTCCTACGAATCAAAAAACATGATATTACTTCGAACTAAAAAGAGTAAAAACATGATATTATTACTTTCACCATTTTGAATACCTGTATGAAAAAATATAAAATCAACTAGTTCGAACTTAAATAATTATCACTATTAACCTTATCGCTGTACCATAATTTAAGTGTTTTTTTTCAGACTACGAATATCTGTTCAAGTCGGATAAGACTACTATTTACACTTAGGGTGTGTTTGAGAACCCGTTGCGTTCAACGTAACTGTGGTTAAAAAAAAGAACTACTCTCACATTACTTTTGTTTTTGTGTCTTGGAACGCATGTTTTTCCGTTGAACGTGGATTCAAATGATTAACCAAACACACACTTAATCTATACCTATTAATGAATTGCCTGGAAGCGCTTTCACTGGTTGGAGTCCGGTGTGGGTCACTGCTGCAGATACTAATGCTTCAAGCCGGGGAGAGAGGGACAAGTGGGGGAAGTAGGAGAGGACAAATAAGTAGGGGCACTAGTTTGGGATTCAAACACTTCTTTGCATACCGTTGAAGAATTAATGAGGAAAGGATGCTGAAGTTGGCCTCAACCGAAATGATACCCTACCAACCTGAAGGGATAAAAGATATATGGAGAATTTCATTTATCCCATTGGGGCACCTATATATTATTTCGGCCATGCTTCATTTTCTGAGACAATATCACTAGCCCCCGTTCCTTTCGTTTTCAGTGAAATACTATTATAATAATAATGTTATCTTAGAAAAATTATCAAAGTGCATGATTTTTTTTTTTTATATAAATCAAAGTGCATGATTTTAGTTATTGATTTACTAGATAATGGATATTTTATTTGGTTATTGAAATGACTGCAAGGAAAATAAAATACCGAATATGCAATTTTAAAAAGGAAATATTTTAGTGTAGATGTAATCTTTTATTTATGTTTTGGGCAATATTATCCTATCACAATTACAATTTCACTTTTTGATAATTTGCCTGATAAAGACTTTAATTAAAACTAATGTATATTATTAAGGTAAAACACTAATTCTAACTAGTGAATAGAACAAAACACTTATGCTTTGTTTGGCACAAGAGAGTGAAATAGAGTGGATGTAAATAAAAAAAAAGAGACAGGTGAGAGATAGGGTTGATTTAAAAGTGCTTGGTTAGACAAAAATAAGAAAGAGAGAAATAAGAAGAAAAAAAAATTATTGTTAATGATGAAGATTTTTTTTTATGGTGACAATCAACTATTTACAATGAAAATCAGTTTGCTTCCTTCATTATATACACTGACAATCAATTATGTAGAAAAATAATCGATTATTTTGAGTGAAAAATATTGATAAAAAGATGTTGGGAGTGCAGTTTTTTTTTTCTCTTCTCGTCCCATCTATTTCTACACAACCAAACAAGGAAAATTCACTTTCTCCGCTCTATTTTTTGCCCTCTTCCCTCCTCCCTCCATTTCCACATTAACAAACATACACACTCTTTGGTAGAGCTGAAATAGAGTGGATGCAGTTAAAATTCACATTGTTTGGTACTGATGAAATATCAAGGAAAGAAATAAAATACTTGTTGGTCTCCTGTAAAAATATTTCATTGCATAAGAGAGGGGAAATGGCGTAGAAATTGAGAGAGGTGAGGAGGGAGAGTAGCTTGTATTATTAGTTTCCAATAGTATCCCAATACATGTAAGTTTCCAATAATCAAATGTGCAAAGAAGGGAAATCAATTTTTGCTTTTTTTTTTATATGTAGAAATTGAAGACAGGAGGTTTACACAAATCAATTTTTGCATTTGCATAAGCATGCAATAATATGTAGATAATATTGTTAATTATATCAATAAATTAAGCCCTTATGGAACTTATCGTGGAAATAATGACATATAAGTGCTAATTATTTCTTTCTCACCGTTGACATATTTTGTTACCGTTGGTATATTTAATGTAACAAAATTTTAATCCAATGATTTTATTAGCTATTATTCATACCCATCTGTTTCTTTCTAGTATTAAAAGCTATTCTTAAGCCTTTACTAATGGACTAACCGAATGTACACTAAACAAAGGAGTGACAACATGACTCTTAAGACACTAACAACATTCCTCTCTCTCTCTCTCTCTCTCTCTCTCTCTCTCTCTCTCTCTCTCTCTTTTCTCTATATTTTTCTTCTACTGTGTGTTGTTTTTGGAATTGTTTGTGAGGTTCCAACGCTTTTTAGCCTAGAGTGCATGGATTCAAACAAACCACTGTGAAAATCTTGGGGGGAAAACAAGATAGCAAATTGCACCAGAAGTCTGCCAAAATTTGCTTTCAAGGCATCAACTATTTCCATGACACAGTATCTCTTTCCATCTTCTTTCTAATAATATTTCTAACACTTATAAGGTTCAAACCTATTTTGAATCATTCATCCAATATATGTCATAACATTATGAACAATAAATAATCAGACATATTTAGTAATGAGTTACATTATAAATTTTAGAAAGTCAAAACGAATAAAAAAAATATTGTATTAGTCTTCTACCATTTTTTTTTTACAATAATTATCATATTATAATTGATATTTTTTAATGTGTAATACACATTAATAAAATAAAACAAATTATACTGTAATTAGAATTCATAAATTAAGATTTTAAAGTACAGTCATTTTCATGTCATTATGGCTAATATTTAAATTAATGTTAAATATTATAACATATCTTTGTTTATTAATGTAATAATATTTAATTAAGAGTGTACTTGGATACTTCCAGCATTTAATTAAGTCCTAGTTTCACTTTCATGGCATATATCACCCATGAAGGTTTGAATAGTGGAATATGTGCCAAAAAAATAAGTACGTCTTGATTTATTATATTTCTCTACATTTCAATTAAAGCAAAAATTACCATGCTTACAATGAATAGTGAATGGCCCACTACATTGCAATGCAATCATTAGCTTTGTTAAGAAAATACTCGACAAAGTCCTTTTTTTTTTTCTTCTTCTAATGAGAAATTATTTTTACTCATACTTCTGGCACAGAAATCAGAGTTTTTTTCCACAACTCTTGCACCAAAAAAAGTCCTTACAAGCAATCTCAGCTCGTTAACACAATACCTTGTTTAAGAATTAAGCACTCTTTGATAGTTTCAACCTATTTCATTTGAGCAAATGTGAGATATTCAGGCAATGACACTTCATAGTCTTCTTCTATAGTTTCCGACTTACTAGAGGTCTACAACTTTAAGATAGTATGACATTTTATCAGCTCAAGAATGATAGTTTTCACCATAAAAGATGAGTAATGCAATGGAAACAATTTTTTTTTTCTATTTACAGGTCCCTCAAGCAAAAAAGGTCTGGTGTCAATTTGTTGTTTGTTATATAGAAGAACAAAGCAAAAGACAAACTTTTTTTTTTTATTTAAAGAGCAAAAGACAAACTTAATTTGAAAATATATGAAAGACATTTCCAAAAAAAAAAGAAAATATATGAAAGACAAAGAAACATAAAATTGCAATTTATAACTGCAAGCACACCCATTAATTACTAGATGCTCTTTATATAGAGCTAATTAAAACATAACTGACAAGAAACTCCACAATTCAACCCTCTTAAAAACAAAACATAACAGTAAACATCACAATAACATCTCTTAAAAACTTGGTCTATTGACAAATTATTCACTATAAACAACTGAAACACTGAGGCATTTTTCAACAAAGATGTGTCTTCAACGTTAGGAACTTCTTGATCCTGGCACTGAATCCTACTCAGCCTTCTTTGCTTGCATTGCTTACTTCCCTAATGTCTGCACCATTTCCCTACAAAAATGTGAACAATTTCATTGTTAATCTTCTAATAGAAAATATCAGTTAATGGTAATCTACTAGTTGTCGTAGTTTTCCATTATCAGTAGAAACACAGGGAATGGTGCAGTTTTTTTTTTTATAATATTAATATAAATATCATGAACCAGTTGGTTCCCCATTTCAGATCTCAGTGCTACATAGCAATTTGTTGCAACTAAATTTCCCTTGTTAGATAGAGTTTCTTAATATACTTACTTGTCACGGACTTTAAATCCATAACAAAATCTTCAGTTCTACTAAAATCAACAAAGATACAAAGTTTGTTTCAGTAGTAAAAAATGGGTAATAACAAATTCAAAGGTTATAGATTTTTCTAGTAGTTTATCTTACCAGGAAAGGAACAGGTATCAAGTATAGGTCATCTTTTCTTGCAACAGTCACTCCAAATTCCTCAGTCATGTCAAAGTCCTCATTTTTCATTCCATTTGGAAGCTTCCAATCAAAGTGATACAACAAAAATGCAAGGGCCAGCTCAACATTTACTAAACCAAAGGTGATGCCTGGGCATATTCTTCTTCCAGCACCAAATGGAATGTACTCAAAATTACTCCCTTTGTGGTCAACAGAGCTATCAATGAATCTCTCTGGATAAAACCTCTCTGGTTCAGTCCAGTAGTTTGGATCTCTTCCAATTGCCCAAGCATTGATAAATACCTTGGTTTTGACTGGTATATGATACCCATTAATCTCACATGTCTCTCCACATTCTCTTGGAAGTATAAGAGGAGCTGGTGGGTGTAACCTTAGGGTCTCTTTGATAACTGATTTCAAATATTTGAGTTCATTGATGCAAATTTCATCAACCTTTCCTTTCATATGGAACACCTCTCTCACCTCAACTTGTGCTTTCTTCATTACTCTTGGATCCCTTATCATCTCTGCCATTGCCCAGTTTATGGTAGTAGCTATTGGCTCCACTCCGCCAACAAAGATGTCCTGCAAGGATATCCAAAGAGAGAGTTAGTTATGGATTTGACTTTACTAAAGTGAGGGGTGTACTATAAGTATAAAGTGCAGTTTCAACATCTGTTGATTGGAAGATCAGTTATTTAGATTGTGAAAAATTACGTACATGTGTATAACAAACTATCAAGTCGTTAAAATTAAAGTCTCAGATTTTCTCATAAGTGGTTATAATTAAGTTATAACTTTGCACTAGTCCTCTAAAATGCACCATCAATTTGGTGGAGTCGAATTCAAAAGGTATATGTAGAAGTCATCCAATCCAATAATACAACATGGAAATTGCTACAGTAGATAATTTTGAAGAGCTTCTGTGTGAGATATATCCTGGTGTAAGTAATAATAAACATATGACTAAGATCGTATTTGGACAAACTTCTCTATAAGCACTTGAGACGAAAATAGACTAATTGTAAATTTTATCACCCAACTTTCATTATTTTGCGAATTTTACCACTTAAGTTTTATTATCAACGTGATAGTAAAATGCACAAAAATCGAAAACTTGGATGGTAAAATTCCCCCCAAAAAAATCTTAAGTGGTAAAATTAGTGAAACGATGAAAGTTAGATGGTAAAATTCGTGAAAAAAACTTGGTGGTAAAATTTGCGAAATGATAAAAGTTAGGTGGTGAAATTTGTTATTAAGCCAAGAAAATAAGGTTAAATTCATTTAACTTCATCATTAGTTAAAATCAACTTATGCATCTTTAACTTGTGGAGAAGTTAAATAAAAAGAGTTTTTATTAAAGTTAAGTGAGTAAATTGATTTTAGCTTATGCAAAAAGCTCAACTTGTTTTACCTTCTTATTTTTTTTTCTCTTACAAATGCTTATAAGGAAGTTTATCCAAACAACAGGAAGGAGGAGCGAGATTATGTTCATAAAAGGAAAGGAAGGATATACAAGATGTGGTTATTATCCTTACCGAGATTACTGCCTTGATATTGTTAGTAGTTAAGCAAAAGCCCTGGTTACTATCATTACCCTCCTCGAATTTAAGGAGAACATCTACCAAATCTTCCTCTGCTTCACCGTGGCTATCTTTGGCTTTTGACTTTGCCTCTTTGTGTTCATTGATGATGCCTTCTAGTATCCGATCAATTTGTCGAAACAGCTTCTCAAGGGTAGGCCTCAAACCAGTAACAAGTTGAAGCCATTTCGCAGAAGGAAACAAATCTCCTATGTTAAAACCTCCTCCAACTAGTACACCTTCTTTTACCGTCGCTATGAATTCTTCTTCGTCTTTGCATTTCATGCCAAACGCAGCTCTTGAAATGATATTATACATTGATGAGAGCACTGCTTCAGTGAGGTTGATGGAAGACCCTTCATGTGAACCAACCATTTTAACGAGATTGGTGAGCTCTTCTTCTCTAATTGGCCGGAATGAGTTGACACGTTTTTGGGAGAGAAGCTCCATGGTGCATATTTTTCGCACCTGTCTCCAATAATTTCTGTAAGGTGAAAAAGCAATATTTGTGCTTTCATAGGACGCTATTTCTGTAGCTAGAAAGTGAGGCCTTGATGCAAAGATGACATCATGGGTTTTCAGTATCTCCTTTGCATACTCTGGTGAGGAAACAATGACTGAGAAGATCTCTCCAAGTTGGAGATGCATCAAGGGTCCATATATTTTGGCCAAGTCTCTTAATTTTCGGTGTGGCGCAGATGTAGCAAGTTGGTGTAAATTTCCTATAATAGGCAGCTTCCATGGTCCTGGTGGTATGTTTAGAGATGACTCAGTTTTCTTGAGATTTCTCCCTAGTTTCAGCACCACAATCATGAAGAGGAAAAAGGGCAAGATAAGGGCTAATGAGTTGTGTATTTGAGAATCCATGGTGACAAAAGTGAGTAGAGTAAGAGGTTCTAAAACTCCTGATATATAAAGATGATTAATGCTGAACATGGAGGCAGAATCCAAGACTTAGGAAGTTGCTGTTTGTTGCTTGTTATTTCTGCTTTCGGGAAAAGATTTTTTTTTTTTTTTTTTTAAATGAAGAAACAAATAGGTAAAGTTATGCATCAACTTAATAAGTGTTTGAGTTTGAGTATTGGAGATGCATATTAGAGAGCTTTATCGCACATAATAATCTCACTAGCTTAAGCAACATTGTCTTCTGCAGAAATATTAATAACAAAAAAAATTATATTATATTTTATAATTATAAGTTTTTCTTTTCAAAAATATTTTCATCATAAAAGAAAGAAATGATTAACATTAATTGTATAAAAAGAGATTTATAGATACTTGAACTTATAGATTACAGTAAAAAAATAATTATGAATACAAATATAGCATAATGCCTATATAATAATATTTTAGTCTTATTTTATTTTAGTTAGTGAAAAATAGGAAGTGAAGAAACTGTAAAATAACGTTAGCAAACAAACTTTAAATACTAAATATTAGACAAAATATGTGAAAAACATTCAAAATTTTGTTTCTTGCTTGTATTTATCACTCCATTAAAACTAAATAAAAAGAATAAAAAAAGATGTTAGCAATTGACAATATTAGAAAGAAACAGTAAAAATGAAAAACAATAATGTATACGTAGGTATTTATAATTGAGTTAATTATATAGCTTTTTTTTTTTCATGAAACTGCTATAGATTTGAATGAGAAATTTTATAATATTTCTCAATAGAGACAAAATTTGTTCACAATATATTAAAAATAAATTATAAACATATAATGTAATCTTTATTTAAAATATAATTACAAAATTATAAACGTAAAAAGAAAAACACAATTTTTTAAAACATACAAAATTTCCTTACAAACATTACAAAGTATATTAATTAATTTTTTTAAATAATTATTAACCCTTATGTAATTTTCTGATTTTAAAAAAGCTTAATTTATATACTTAAATCTTTAAGTAATATTTTTTATTTTTACAATATTATTTTATTACTTGTTATTGTTATAGTAACAATTATTATTATGTGTGAATTTTATTATTTCTAATTTCCTTTTTATAATATTATTTTCTATTATTTTTTATTTTAGACTATTATATTATTACTATTGTTATTCTTTTTGTTTTTCTTATGATTACAGTATTAGTTTATTATTTTTATTTTATTTTATTAGTATTGTTTATATTCATTATTAGCATTATTGTTATTTGTTTTTCATTTATTTTGTTTATTATAATATTAATATATATAATTTTTATATTATAAATATTAATTAACAATTTTATTATTATTTTAAATATATATATATATATATATATATAAATGGTATCTTAAATATTTGTTATAACAAAATTTTACTTTTTTTTTTTTTATAAATGGGTATGCAAAGGCAGCTACTAAATGTGATTACAACTATGTTGGCACCACAACTAATAACCATCTACTGCACCAAAATTTTACAATTATGAAGAAATAATTATTTTTCTATGCTAGATAATATTAATTCTAATTTTCACACATTATACAATACAGTTTATGTATTTTGATTTAAATAATTTTTCGTATACTTTTCTCGTTAATTTTAAAAAAAATATGTTTAAGGAATATTTTAAAATTTTCATTTTGATAATATTATTTTATTATTTTTATTAAAATCACAGATTATTGTGTGTTTTTTATATGTTTCTGCAACTTTTTATAATATTATTTTTATTTTTTTTATGTTCCTTTCTATTTTTCTGAAGATTATAGCATTAGTTTACTAATATTTCTATTGTTAATTATATTTATTATTAGTGTTTTTTTATAAACTAATTTTAGTTTTCTATTTCTTTTATATTTTATATTAGTATTGTTAATAGGATAAATGACTAATTTCGTCTCTTAACACGACCACCAACAGCTTTTGCCCTTGTCTTTCCTGCTATCTTATATATGAATAAAAATTGGTGAATATCTACCCTCTAGTTGATATTTAGAAAGGATAAAGCGAGATGAAAGAAAAACATAAATATGATCAATAATATGATGTGATAAGAAAAAATAGAGATAAAAAAAACAATAAGTATAAATAATGGGTTTAGAATTATAAAATGTTCACATATCTCTATTCTTGTGATGTAGAGCAAATTTTATACTTTTCCTACTGATTTGATACGTGGCAATCCACATCCATGACCAGTAAATTTGACTTAATTGGAAACAAAATGGTGGATGTAATTTAAAGTATGACTGTATATGTCATTAATTAAGGGGAGTCTAGCTCTTGATTGAGCAGGGTACATGAAATGTTGTAAACCTCTTGATACCTATTTTTGATTCCTGCGGATAAAAAAAATGTCATTAATTATCATACATGCTTATTAATTAATCATTTGTGTATATATATATATATATTACTAGTAATAAAAGAATTTTGGTACAAGATGGAAAAATGGAAAAAGTCAAAACAAAAATAAAGGCAAAGCTAACTAAGTGCTGGGAAAGATTCATGACTATTAAATTTGATTTAACTAGCTAGAGACAAAATGGTGGATGTAATTTAAAGTGCAAAACAAGTTGGCAAATTATTTGTGTATATATTAATAATTTTTTTTTGGTACAAGACAGAAAACCAAAAAAAGACAAAACAAAAGCAAAGGCAAAGCTAATTAAGCACTCGGAAAGAGACTCTCATAGCATGCATCAGCTCAAAGATAAGGAGAAAGAACCAAAGGAGGAGTTCAAGCAGTGGATTCTTGGTCTTGTCAACCACCCTTCTTAATTAACTATTAGAAGATCCCGACAAAACTAGATATATTACAATACTAAAAAAAATTATTAGGACCAAAAAAAAAATTTACAAGAACAATTTTGAAAAGAAATAATTTTGTAAGGACCAAAACTAAAAGAACAATATATTATAGGGACTAAAAACATATTTAAGTCTTTATATTTCTTATTAAGTGAACAACACCATGCTTATTTAAGAATTTAATTTCTATGCACTATCAGGCTAAAAAGTTTTATATTGTCAACTAATTAAAAATCATGGTAGATATGACTTTTGATAATTATTGTAAAAGTCAACAAACTTATCATATATGTTGATTTGTAATTTGATAACTGTGTAAAAATAATTTGCATTGTTAATGTATGAACTACATACTTGTTATTTAAACTCCTTAATCAAAATATATGTGACACATAAATGCAATGGAAACAAATAAATCACAATTTCTTTGTATCCAAATTTCTTCCTTTCTTTCCCTTTGCATAAAGAGAATAAAGGAAACTTTTATTTTGTAAATTGTTATTGACGTGATTATAAATTTGATTGTGACAATGCAAACAATGTCATGAGACTCCATTATCTTGAAGGGGAGTTGCCAATACACCTTATTGCATCTAATTTTTGTAAAGATTGGTCGGCCAAATTGAACTTAAAGGTTAATATTTATATAGGCCTTGGAGATTAATTTGTGCCTTCTCTTCATTATATTGCACAACCACCACCACCAGTTAAACCCACATATATCACCAACAAGATACTTTTTACACTTGATAAAGCAAAGCATATTAGAAGATGCAAAACAAAGAAAAGTGATTCTTCTAGACAACTACTCCATATATTTTCTTAAGGATCTCAACATTAGTTGCAAAGATATATATATATATATGCTAAAATCTCGTACAAAATATATATTTTGCCTGAATAATATTAATGGTGATAGGTAATTGTTGCAGTGCACCACTTAAGCAAATAATCTAAAGGATGAAACTATTATTTTTCTTCAAGATCATTCAGCAAAATGACATATAAATAAATATTTGATGAATTTATAGAGCAAACTAGGTAAAAGCATACATGAAGTGGCAAACATTATAGTTTCCCGTGTATATATATATATATATATATATATATATATATATATATATATATATATATATATATATATATATATATATATATATGAAATTGAGCCTTTTTGTTTCATTGGGCATCTGTTAATTTTCCATTTTAAATTTCAATGATGTCAAATAAAGGTTCAATGCTTTACCTAACATGCAGAATGCATGGCCTGTAAATTTTACTTAACTATTGCAGTTTTGCAGCATTTTGAGTTCTGGCAAATTCCTATTTCAGATTGAAAATATCAAATTTTAATCCAACAAATAGATGTTGGAAAACATAAGGTTGTGTTTACACATTACATTGTGAGTTCATATAAAGAAGCTCTACTATTACATAGCTAACTTTTTCAACGAAAATAATAAATCAACCCAACTAACTAACTAATGAAATTAACCAACTCAACAAGTTAATTAATAATAGAGCTGTCAAAACAGTCCTAGGCCCGCGGGCCAATTCCAACCCTCAACAAAAATGACCCCCGTCTTTTTTGACCCACCTAACAAGGGGGCTTAAAAAGGCCCCAATTCAAGAGATCCTCGATTGTGGGGGTAGGGACAAGGCCATCTAGCGGCCAGCCCCACAATGAATCCTGAATATATATATATAGCATCTCCCAATGGGCAATTACTTAAGGCACTCCATTTTTTGCTTGGTGCACCCCCAAGACTTGTAAAGTTCTCATCTTACCCTTCTCATGCTCACTCTCTTCTTCTCTCCATCTTCCTCTTCACTGCATCGCACCGGAGCTTGGCAGAAGTCCAGCAGGCGACGATGGGAGAGAAGCAGCGAAAGGGAGACGCACAACAGTGAAGGAGTCGAAAAGCATGGCCATGGTGAAATGAAAGCAGAGATCAAATTCGGGAGTTATTATTACGGATTGAGGAAACTGTAATACAAATGTGTTACGGATTGTGCAATCTGTAATATAATGTATTACGGATTGCACAATCCGTAACACATTTGTATTATGGATTGTGCAATCCGTAATACATTTTTATGCATTAAGGATTGAGGATTCTGTAATGCATAAAAATGCATTACGGATTGCACAATCCATAATACATTGTATTACAGATTGTTCAATCCTTAATAATCATGCCATAATTTTGAATTTTGTATTTGAAGGGTGAAAAGGTTGTGCCGGCAACGTAGAGACGCAAGTGAAAGGATTAGTGGCGACGGTGAGAAGGTGCGATGCGGTGAAGAAGAAGATGGAGAGAAGAAGATAGTGAACGTGGGAAGAAGGGTAAGATGGGAACTTTATAAGTCTTGGGGAGGCACCAAGCAAAAAATGGGGTGCCTTAAGTAATTGCCCTTCAAATGATGCAACCATGATGAAGTTGCTTAACTCACTTGCTGAAAGCCTTATACAATACCACATGATTTAAGAACCTCAACATTTTTTTCCTCTATCAGTGCAATCATCGAAAACATAAAATGTGTCCAATAATATTGTTTCAATTCTGAAGAACTATAAAGAACATGTTGTTCTTGTATAAAAATTGTCACGTTAATTGCTCTAAGTGAAAGTGCTTATATAAGAATTTATTTTGAAGTTTAAGAACGACCCCACAAGCATTTGCCACCCTAAGTAGAATAAATGGATCAGAAGGCAAGTTTAAATAGAACAATCTCTCTCTCTCTCTCTCTCTCTCTCTCTCTCTCTCTCTCTCTCTCTCTCTCTCTCTCTCTCTCTCTCTCTCTCTCTCTCACACACACACACACACACACACACAAATCAAATTAATGAGTTCCATCTTAAATAATTATCACTATATTGTAAAGCGTGACCACTGTACCATAATTTAAGTGTTTTTTATACGAGACTACAAATATTTATATAAGTTAATCCTATATCTATATAAGTTAAGAGATTAATTTTTATATACTATTTTTTACACTATCAATTAATAAAAATATATATTGCATTTGAGTGATAGTGAAAAATGTAGTAGAATCTAATTAAATTGTTTGGGTTAATTGATTGTTGTAACAAGTTGTTTTTTATTTTTATTTTTATGGAATTGTTGTAACAAGTCCGGAATTCCATTTCATTAAGTCGATATGGAACTAAAGTAATCAATTTTGGTTGACTTGACTTGTGAACATATACTAAAACTGAACCATTAATGTAACAAGTGGGGAATTTCAATTCATGCATGAAACCGATATGGAACTACTCAATAATCAATGTTGGAAGCGCTTTCATGGGTCGCAGCTGAAGATAGATACGAATGCTTCAACTTTGAGCTGGGGAGAGAGAGAGGTAAAAGTGGGGCAAGTGGAAGAGGGAGGGCTAAGTGGGGCCCACACACTTTGGGGTTCAAACATTTCTTTCTATAACGTGGAAAAGGTGCTGGAATTGGCCTCAACTGAAATTAATCATACCCTACCACAGTCTCTGATTAATGGATAACAGATATGGAGGATTTCATTAATTTATCCCATTGAGACACCTATTATTTTGGCCATGCTTCATTTTTTTTTATTTTTTTTTTATTAAGTGGATGCATGGAAACATTACAATCTCACACTTCTGGGATATAAAGTCCCAATAAAATCGAGCCACAAGATGTTTTTACAATATTTCTCTGGTGAGCTAAGGAGGCTAAAGAATCAGCAACCCTATTGCCAGGCTTCATTTTCTGAAACAATATCACTAACCCCAATTACTTTCGTTTTCAGTGAAATACTATTACTATTAGTATAATAATGTCATGTTAGTAAAATTATCAACGTGCATGACTTTAGTTATTGACTTTACTAGATAAAAGATATTTTGGTCCTTGAAAACACTGCAACAAAAACTAAAATACCGCGCGACAATAGAAACTTTTAAAAGGACAGATGTTAGTGTAGATGTAATCTCTGTTATATATTTTAGGCAATATTATCCCATCACAATTAAAATCTGACTATTTGCATAATTATGAAATTATGATGTAACTTTAAAAGAGTTACTCATCATCTTAACTATTCATTTTCTTAAAATCTAATGGTTATTGCATTGATAACTATTCAGAATATGTAAACATTACTTAAATACTGCAGTTTTGCAGCATTTTGAGATTTGGCAAATTCCTCTTTCAGTTTGAAATAATCAAATTTTAATCCAACAACGAATATAAATGTTGGAAAACGTAAGGTTGTGTTTACACATTACACTGTGAGTTCATATAAAGAAACCGATGCAGTCAACTTTTTATAACCAACTCAACCAATTAATTAATTAATTAATTAATATATATATACACACACACACACTTATTAAGAGCATCTCAAATGGTGCAGTCATAGTAAGGTTGCTTAAATCACTTATAGTATGCCTTATAATACCACATAGCCATAGGATTTAAGAACCTCGATAAGTTTTTTTTTCTTTCCTTTTTTGACAGTGCAAGCCTTGAAAACTTAAAATGTATCCAATATTATTGTTTTAATTCTAGCTTAGGAACTATTAAGAACAATAACACGTTCATCTTCTATAAAAACTATCATGCCAATAGTGAAACTGCATTAGAATGGATTTTTAAGTTTAAGAACCCCACAAGCAACTCCCATTGAGGATTCGCCACCCTAAGTAGAACAATGGATCAAAAGACAAGTTTAAATGGAACAAATAAATTAGTTTGAGCTTAAATAATGATCATTATTGGTAAAACCTGACTGCTGTACCATAATTTAGTGTTTTTTTTTTTGCTACAAATATATGCTTGAGCTGAGTAAAATTAATGTAGACTCCAAACCTATACCTATTTAAGTTAGGCTAAATTGCAATTTTGATCCCCCTATAATTTTTAATTCGTGATTTTGGTCACCCTGTTATTTTTCTCTCGATTTTGGCCCCCCTGCTTTAAAAATTTTGTAATTTTGATCCAGTCCTCAATTTTGCATATGCTTTTTTTTTTTTATATATTTTGGCCCAATTGAATCATAAACCTAACATATTCACTTAAGAAATTATAAAAAAAATAATTTATTTAATTAAAATATAAAAAATAAAATAAATAAATGTATGCGAAATTGAATATTGAACCAAAATTATGAATTTTTTAAAACAGGGAACTAAATCGTGAGAAAAAAACAGGAGGACCAAAATTGTGAAGAATTATAGAGGGACCAAAATTATAATTTAGCCTTCAAGTTAAGAGATTATTTTTTATATATTATTTGTTACACTATCAATTAATAAAAAAAAGTATGTTGTAATTGAGGATAGTGAATAAAAAATAGTGAAATCCAATTAAATTGTTTAAGTTAATTGATTGTTGTAACAAGTCAGGAATTCCAATTCATTAAACCGATATGGAACAAAAATAATCAATTTTGGTTGACTTCTGAACATATAAAACTGAAACTTAGTTAATTGATGTGACAAGTCAGGAATTCCAAATCCTGAAACCGATACATTAAAATTGGATAAAATAGATAATAAAAATATTAAATTAACATACATCAAACTTAAATGTATCTAAATTAAAAAAGTACAAATAAGAATGTCCAACTACCCTACTTTTTCTAGTTTGACAATAAATGAAAACCAAAAATGCACCTTTGCTCACAACAATAAATTTGAAACAGCTTATGGGTATACTATTTAATATCATTCTATTTATTATACTATTTAATAAGTTTGAAACAAAAGAGGATAAACAGTATTTTTTTCTTTTTTTTTTAATATCATTTATTATACTATTTAGAGTATGAGTGTGAGGGTAAATTAGATAAAATGTATTTAAAATTAAATAAATATAGCAAGACTTTTAATTATATTTTTAAATCAATAAATAATAAACAGTATTTTCTTTTTTTTAATATGATTTATCATACTATTTAGGGTATGAGTGTGAGGGTAAATTAGACAAAATGCATTCAAAATTAAATAAATATAGCAAGACTTTGAATGAGGGTATTGAAGTGAGGGTAAATTAGACAAAATCCAATTAGAATTGATTTTGGTAGAAGTAAAAGCTACTCCTACTTGCTTCAACTCCACCATGATTTTTTTCACTAAAATTGATTCTACTAAGATAACCAAACATGCAAAATTTTGGTCAAAATCAAGTTTGACCCACTTCACCATGTTCCACCATGATTTTAGAGGGTTTCCAAACACACACTAAGTGTGTGTTTGGATTGGTGGTGGCAAAATTGATTTTAAATAAAATTAATTTTACATAATTGATTATGATTAGAATTGATTATAAAGTAACGTGATTTTTGTTTGGATAACATATATCAGAAAAGTAATTTTTTAAGAGAATGTTGTTTTGATACTTTGAATCAAAATTGATTTTGAAGGTGTAATGACCAAAATGAGTTTTAATGTCTATGTACACTTTTAAAATCAATTTGATGTGAGGATAAATTAGACAAAATCTAACTAGAATTGATTTTGGTAGAAGTAGAAGCTACTCCTACTTGCTTCAACTCCACCATGATTTTTTCCATCAAAATTGATTCTAATAAGATAATAAAACATGCAAAATTTTGGTCAAAATCAAGTTTGACCCATCTCACTATGCTCTACCATGATTTTAAAGATAATCCAAACACACACTGAAATAATCAAATGTTGGTTGAGTTGTCTGAACATATAAATCTGAACTTCAATTTTTCTTTTTTCTGCTTGAGAAAGGTAAAAAGACTAATTCCAACGAGTAAAAAGGATGCCTATAGCATCCGCTATAGAATTTTCTCCTGCAGCCCATATGGGGAGGGCTATTATACGAAACAAAAGGTAAACTCTCAAGGTAAACTATCAAAAGATAAACTGAACCTTAATTGATTTAACAAGTCTTGAATTCCAATTCATGAATCTGATATAGAACCAAAATAATCAATTTTGGTTGAGTTGACTTGTGAATATATAAACAATTTGAACTAAAAGCTGTAAAATTAAACAAGAAAATATTACTTTCACCATTTTGTATACCTGTGAGAAAAACAAAATTAACTAGTTTGGACTTAATAATCACTATTAGTAAAACATGATCATTAATTGTACCATAATTTTTTTTTTATGAGACTACAAATATTTGTTCGGATAAGACTAATGTAGACTCTTAACCATTATCTATTAATTACTTGTCTAGAAGCGCTTTCATGATTTGGAGTCCACTGTGGGTCACCGCTGCAGATACGAATGCTTCAACTTTGAGCTGGGAAGTTTGAGATTCAAACATTTCTTTATTGCATAGCGTTGAAGAATGAGGAAAGGGTGCTGGAGTTGGAGTTGGAGTTGGAGTTGGCCTCAACTGAAATCATACCCTACCCACTATGAAGGGATAACAGATATTGAGGATTTCATTTAATCCATTGGGACCCCTGTTATTTCGGCCATGCTTCATTAATTTTATGAAACAATATCGCTAATTCCAATTACTTTCATTTTCAGTGAAACACTATTATAATAATTATATTTATATCTTGACAAAATCATTAAAGTGCATGATTTTAGTTATTGATTTTCGTACATAATTAATGGATATTTTGGTCCCTGATGAAATCACCGCAAGGAAACTAAAATACTGACAATTGACAATTTTAATAAAAAGGACATATTATAGTGTAGCTAGATGTACAATGTGTTTGGAGACACGTTTTTTTACTCATGTCTTGATATTTTTCACGTCAAATTTAGAAGCAAAAGCCACTGAGAGTAGCTTCTGCCTTAGACGTGGTGAGAGTCTGAGAGAGAGATTGTGAATCCACGTTGAGAAATGATTTCCAAACACCCACATAACCTTTTATATGTTTTAGGCAATATTATCCTATCACATCTAGGAATGATGATAAAGTGTACCCGGACTCTACGAGTACCTGCAAAAATATCCTCAAACAAGTAGGATAAATACTCGCTTGTTGGGGATAGGTTTAGGACGGTATTTATCCACAAAATTTTAACGGGGATGTATGTGAGTATGGGTGCTATAGTATCCATCCTGTCCTACGGCGCACATGTTATATATACATATTAATTTAATTAAAATAATATATATATATATATATATATATATTTTTTTTTTTTTTTTTTATTTTCTGTACCAAAAATAAATAAATAAATATTTTACAAATTTTAACTTAATGACTAACACGGTAACACATCTTTTAGCTACTGAACAAATAAATCTTAAATTAGTTCCAACAAACATTTTTTTTTTATAATTAATCCCATTGTTTTAAGCAGGTGAGAAATCTATAGGTAATATTAATAATTCGTTCATTCACCTTGGCTACTAGCATAACAAGCAGAGTCTAGTGGTTTTTTTTAGGCAAACACGTATTTAAAAGGCTCTATTGTGGGTATGGTTACGGTAATAGTGGTAGGCTCTTTATTGAGATACTCTGTTATAACTAGATACAAATGGCTCCGATTAGTAGATAATTTTTGTGATAGGTATACAATACAAAGCAAATAGTTGATGGTGTTGTACATGGAGCTTTTGGTGGTGGGGGTTTTTTTTATTTGGTTGCTTTGGTCATGTTTGTAAATCCATCATACTTTGTATTAGGGAGGGTACCCTTGTAGCCAGCATTCATATAATTATACTTACTTTGCTGATAAAAAAACAAAAAAAGATCAATTATGTTAAACAATTTGTGGAAGACAAATTTATTATCGAAGAATATTGTCATCACTTGATGTTCAAGTTTTTAATGATTTTGTTAAACAATTAGAACGTTAAGTTTAAAAATGATTATGTTTATAATGTTGTTTAGTTTATGACTTAAGCTTGAATGACTCAAGGTTATGTTTGGTTATTTTTAATTTTATGTTTGAATTATTTAAAAGTGAATTTTCAATTACTTGTAGTAATTTTTTATCGATTTATTAACTCTATACCAGGGCCATGTACTGTGCAAGGCGAACTAGGCAGTCGCCTTAGGCCTCAGATTTTTCTCGACTATTACTATACAGATTATATCATTATAATTGGCTATTAATTATTATAAGTGGTAGCTTTCCTTAGCCTGAGTGTTGTATATGTGAGCGGACATTGGACCAAAGCTATTATAATTGGCTATAATATATTAGTTTAGATAGTACTTGACTATTTTTTTTTTTTTTTGGTGGATTAGTACTTGACTATTTTAATGCTAGCGGAAAGGATAAAATTAATTGAGAAAAATCAAAAGCTAAAGATCAGTTGTTGCTTCTTTTTTTATTTTTATATAACAGTGATACTGGATTAAAACTTATGATCTCATGCATATTATTCAAAATCAGTTGTTTTTAACGTGTCTATAAAATTGCAAGGGGACATATAGAATTAATTGTATTTGTATCTTAGATACTGAAACTATTTTTTATTTGAATCCAAAAATATTAAAATTTTAGATGAGGATGAATTGCAAAAAAATTATCTTAATATTGAATAAGTTTTAGTGAACATTCTAATTTTTGAAGGTCTTTATTTATTTTCAGAATTATTAAGAGAAGAAATTAACATTCCAATAGAAATATTAGACTATATCAAAATACTGTAATAGATTCTTTTTCAAATGTATGTATTGCTTATGGAATATGATTGACAATACTTGTAATTATTGATACCGCTGAAAGAAGTTTTTCAAAATTAAAATGATTTAAATCTTATCTAAAATTAATGATGTTACAATATAGATTGAATGGATTAGCCATTTTATTCATTGAGAGTGAAATGTTAGAATTGCTTGATTATAAAACTGATAAATAACTTAATTTGTAGCTCAAAAAACTAAAAAATTAATATAAAAAAATGATAATTTATAATATTATATTAAGTCTCTATAAAAGTTTTGTCTAAGGCCCCAAAATGTCTAGACATGACCATGCTTTATACATAAGTAAAGTGCGGGTAGCAAGTGCATGTATGGGTATATAAGTACCCAATAGGTACAGGGATGTGATTAAAGTTGCTACCCACATGGATATAGGAATGGGTATGAGTATTTTTTTTAAAACGAGAGTATGGGAAAGGGTACTATAGTACTTACCCATTGTCATCCATAATCACGTCACAATTATAATTTTACTTTTCAATAAATTTCCTGGTAAAAATTTTAATTAAAATTAATCTAAATTATTAAGGTAAAACACTAATTCTAACAAGAGAATAGCACAAAACACTTATGTTCTATTTGACACGAGAGAAATAGGGTGGATAAAAATAAGAAACAGAGAAATATGTGAGAGATATGGTGGATTTAAAAGTATTTGGTTTGAGAGAAATACGAAATAGAAATAAGAAAAATAAAAAAAAAATCGATTGTTAATAATGAAAATCAATCTTTCTCTTGTGACAATAAACTATTTATAACGAAAATCAATTTCCTTCCCTCATTATATACACTGACAAATGATTATACATAGAAATAATCAATTATTTTGAGTTAGCAACGTCGATTTGTGACCACAAATTTTTTTCTTCTCTTTCCTTCTATTTCTACACAACCAAACAAGGGACACGCTCCTCCCTCCATCTCTACATTAACAAGCGTTTGCTCTATTTGGTAGAGCTGAAATGTTGTGGAAACAAAGAAGATAGTGAGGAAATAGAGTGGATGGTTAAACTCAAGTTGTTTGGTACTAATCAAATATAAATGAAAGAAATAAAAAGGTTGTGGGTTTCACAAAAAATATTTCATCGCTAGAGAGAGGGGAAATGACGTAGAAATTGGGAGAGGTTGTCAAGGCTCAGTGATGCTTACAAAATATATCTATTATCAAATTTAAAAACTCTTTTCAGCAAGCGCACTGGTTTCGTTGATTGAGTAGTAAACTTGGTGAGTAAAGTAGTGTATTGTTCTTCCTAGAGATTGATATAATTAACTTCAGTTTTACTCACAATTGATATTAAAAATTGTTTAAATATGAATTTAGTCCATGTAAGTTCGTAATTTTTCAATTTTTGTTCCTACAAGTTTTTTGTTTATTTTTAGTTCCTGTAAATTTGCGTTTTTTCAATTTTGGTCCCTAAAGTGCGAGCTTACAGGAACTAAAAATTGAAAAAATTACAATTTTCAATAGACTAAAATTGAAAAAACACAAACTTACAAAGACTGAAAATGAACAAAAAAAAACTTATCATGACCAAAATTGAAAAAACACAAACTTACAAAGGAATTAAAATGAACAAAAAAACTTACCGGAGCCAAAATTGGAAAAACGCGAATTTACAAGGACTAAATTCATATTTAAGTCTTAAAAGAAAGCAAATATGATGTCATGGTCATAAGTGTTTTAAAACATAAAAATGCAATAAAATAATTATTGCTATGTTTATAGATTTTCAAAAGATTTTTATGATGGTAAGAGTAGTTAGGAATTAGAGTCTTTTTTGTCATCCTCTGCATTTCCCTTTGGTTCAACATAATTCAAATATGCTTTGAAAGTTCATACCTCAATATTATAGATTCCACCAAATTCCTTAGTATAAAACCCCTTTGATCCCTCAACGCACTTACTTTCACAGTCACATGAGAGTCCATCAGGCATTTATGTTGAGATCTATAAGAAAACGTGTATTACAATTTCGGGTATATCAAGGTAAGACACAATGATTTAATACTCAAATCAAAGCATAAATATATGATTCCTCATCATGCTCTTAGAAGAATGTAGAAGAAAGCTCTTAGAGCATATAGACAACATGCTACAGACTCGCAGCGCGAGCTTTAAAACCTAATGAAATTTGGGGCACAATGAGAGATAGTAAAAAAATAAATGTTTCTTTTCGGGCTAAAGTACAAAAAATTTACCTTCCTCAAAGGGAAGTTAAATATTTCTCCAAAATTAAGGGAAATGGCTATTTCAATAATTATTTTTTTGACTTCTTTTACCTACAAAGCAAACATGTTGCTTTTTATAAACATTTATTCTCTTAAAATTTCAACCTATATTGTCCCTTTGGAATTGTTATTCTAAATTATTTTGTTTAATTTCTTCATATTCAGTTAACAAACAGATTTTTTATATTTTGACATTAGATTAACAGGGTTGACTTAATTAAATAGCATGTAGGCTTTATTGGCGCCATTTTTTTTATTTTTATATTTATTCTAAAATACATTGTCACAGGATTAAAAAATGGTTGTGTGGAAGTGTAGATACTGAGACGCAGAATCGTGGAAACAACAACTTATCTAAGAAATCCCGATGCAAAGAGAAGATAAGTGATTCAAAAATGTCATGGCCCTTGTTATCAGAAAGTTCTGACAGAGAAACTGATAGAGCATTTTTATATTCACACGACTATTATATGGCCCCTCATGAATTTATCATGTGTAATTTCTATTAATAAATATAGTAAATGTATCAAAATTGTTTCAAGCTAAGTAGCCAAATATATTTCATTTTGATAGGATTGCGATCAAAAGAAAGATTTGAAAATAAGAAGAATTAAGATCATAGATGTCATCAATAGTGCATAATCAAGATCATAAAGCTATCAACAATGATGATTGGTGGAAGTTATATTAAGATTAGTTATTAGAAATTGCCTCTAGTTAGGATCTTTTATCTATAAATACCATAATGTACAATGTAATAAAAGTTATAATTTGATCATTAAATTTTGTACAAAGTTGTACATATCTACCACTCATCAAAGGTTAAACAAGTACTCTTCAAAAAAAAAAAAGGGTCAAACAAGTAAGTTTTCAACTACTTTGCTATCAACCACCATTTTAATTTTAATTATATCAATTTAATTTTATTATTTTATTATTTTTTAATTCTTTTCATTTTTTTAATCCGTAAGAATTAAAAAAGGCAGGTACCAAAGGGTTATAACAATTCAGACATCCTGCTCAATCAACTGAGTTAGATCCTTTTACTCAACCCATTTCATTTGCTTAACAATTTGTTCTCTTGATCAATCACAAATATTGATGTCTTTTTAACCAATGTAACATCCCAAAATATTAAAGTATTTAATTAGGATGAATGAATTAATTAAATTAATAAGTGATTAATTTGACTTTACTGGGAAATAGAGCTAAAGCAAGTGAACGAAAATTAAATACAAGAAAACACCTTTAATATATGAAGGGCACCTCAAATTAATTAAAACCGGTGGATAACTTATACAAATGTTATGATGACCTAAAAAACAAAAAACAAATATATGAAAGACAACGAAACATAAAACTGAATTTTATAACTGCAAGCACACTCATTAACTACAAGGTGCTCTTCAAATAGAGCTAAAGCAAAACTGAAAAATGAAAAAGAAACTCCACAATTCAATACTCTTAAAAACAAAACATAACAGAAAACATCACGATAACATCTCTTTAACACTTGGTCTAATGACAAATTCTTTATTATTCAACGACTCAAAAAAAAAAAAAAACAGAAAACATCACAATAACATCTCTTTAACACTTAGTCCATTGACAAATTATTCATTATTCAATGACTGAAACACTGAGGCATGCATTTTTTCAATAAAGACGTGTCATCAACATTAGGGACTTCTTGATCCACTGAATCCTACTCAGCCTTCTTTGCTTGCACTGCTTCCCTGCTCTCTGCACCATTTCCCTGCAAAAACATGAACAACCCAGAATCACATTTCTAGGAATATTATGCCAAGAAATATTGTTCCCATGAACATGTTTGTTTGATAATGGGAATTTCAGAAAATAAAATAAAATTTATTTAATTAAAAATAAAAGTAGAAAAAGAAACGTATATAGAAGAATGAAGTGGGGATAGATAGTTATTTTAGAAAATAACTTCTATTCTTATGGGAATCCAATATATCCACCATTCTCCATGGGAATAAGAAGTTAGTCAGTTGTGAGTATTTTATATTTCTGGGAATCAAACGGGAATATTTTTACAAAACTTGCACCAAATATGAGAATGTGATATTTCCAAGTCCTCGTTCCCGGAAATCTTGCTTGATACCTTGAAACAAACGCCTCCTAATAGAAAATTATAGATAATTGTAATCTACTAATTCTCACAGTCTTCCATTATCAGTAGAAACACAGGGAATGGTACAACTTTTCCTTTTATTAATATAAATATCATGAACCAGTTGGTTCCCCATTTCAGATCTCAGTGCTGCATGGCAATTTGTTGCAACTAAATTTCCCATGTTAGAAGGAGGTTCTTTATATACTTGTCATGGACTTTAATTAAATGCATTAAAAATTCTTCAATTCTACTAAAATCAACAAAGGTACAAAGTTTGTTTCAGTAGTAAATGGGTAATAACAAATTCAAAGGTTGTAGTTTTTTCTTGTAGGGTTTATATCTTACCAGGAAAGGACGAGAAGTGGCAGGTATCAAGTACAGGTCATCTTTTCTTGCAACAGTCACCCCAAATTCCTCAGTCATGTCAAAGTCCTCATTTTTCATTCCATTTGGAAGCTTCCAATCAAAGTGATACAACAAAAATGCAAGTGCCAGCTCAACATTTACCAAACCAAAGGTGCTGCCTGGGCATATTCTTCTTCCAACACCAAATGGAATGTACTCAAAATTACTCCCTTTGTGGTCAATAGAGTTATCAATGAATCTCTCTGGATAAAACTTCTCTGGTTCAGTCTAGAAGTCTGGATCTCTTCCAATTGCCCAAACATTGATAAATACCTTGGTTTTGACTGGTATATGATATCCATGAATCTCACATGTCTATCCACATTCTCTTGGAAGTATAAGAGGAGCTGGTGGGTGTAACCTTAGGGTCTCTTTGACAACTGATTTCAAATATTTGAGTTCATTGATGCAAATTTCATCAACCCTTCCTTTCATATTGAATACCTCTCTGACCTCAACTTGTGCTCTCTTCATTAGTCTTGGATCCCTTATCATCTCTGCCATTGCCCAATTTATGGTAGTTGCTACAGGCTCAACTCCGCCAGCAAAGATGTCCTGCAAGGATATCCAAAGAGAGAGAGTTAGTTATAAGGTGTGAGAGATTTTCAAAATTAATGAAAGGTTGTATTCTTTCATGAAGTTATGTGTCTATTCATATAAAGGTGTAAATATGAATAGATACGACTCTTCTTCAAGAGACATGAGATGAGACTCTTCGTCAAGAGTCACGAGATGTGACTCTTCACTAAGGGTCATGAGATGCGACTCTTCACCAAGGGTCATGAGATGTGTCTCTTTGAAAGGTTAAATCTCTTCACTAAAAGACATGAGATGGTCTATAAATAGAACCAATCTACATGTAGAAAAATAGAATACTAGATGACAAAAATAGAACAACAAACATAGAAATCACCAGATTCTATGTATCCAAATCATTTCATTTCTTCCCTTGTGCGCAGAGAGAATTAAGGAAACTATTATTCTGTAAACTGTCATTGACGATACGGTTGATGTGGGTGTGCAAACCATGTCAACGGACTCCATTGTATCCTGAAGGAGATTCGTCAAGACACCCTATTGCATCCAATTCTATAGAGATTGGTGGGGGCGAATCGAACCTAAAGGTTAGTGTTTTACACACGCCTTGGAGAATTGCGCCTTTCTTTGTTGTTTCTTCTTTCTTGCAGGATCATTACCGTCAATGGTTTCTTCTTTGGTACTTCTTCATTGTTGCGGAGCCATTACCACCAATTTGTACCAACAATCTTTAGGTTAGAGTACCAGCCTATAAAGATTATTCCAACAATCTTTAGGTTCGAGTACTAGCCATTAAAGATTGTTCCAACATAAGGAGTGTACTATAGAGTATAAATTATAACTGTTGATGGGAAAATAAGATCAGTTGTTGAGATTGTGAAAAATTATAGACACGTGCATAACAAACTATGAAATTATTAAAACATCTCAACAATTGATTTTCCCATTAGAACTTGTGACTTTGTACTAATCCTCTAAAATGCACCCCCTCACTTTGATGGTATCGAATTCTAAAGGTATATGCAGAAGGCATGTAATAATACAATAAGGACATTTCCATACAGTAGATAATTTCGAAGAGCTCATGTGTGAGATATTCTGGTGTAAGTATTAAACATTTGTCTAAAATCCCTATTTAGACAAACTTCTCTATAAGCATTTAGGAGGAAAAAAAAAGATAAAATGTATTGAGATTCTCCATGAGTGAAAATCAACTTATGCACCTTAACTTGTGGGAAAGTTAAATGAAGAGAGTTTTTATAAAAGTGCATACTGCATAAGTTGATTTTAACTTATGCAAGAAGCTTGACTTATTTTACTTTCTTATTTTTTTATTCTATAGGTGTTCATAAAGATGTTTATTCAAACAGCACCTTAGTTTTATAGAAAGGAGTGAGATTATGTTCATAAAAGAAAGGATTTACAAGATGCAGTTATTATCCTTACTATGATTACTGCCTTGATATTGTTAATAGTTAAGCAAAAGCCCTGGTTACTATCATTACCATCCTCAAATTTTAGGAGAACATCTACCAAATCTTCCTCTGCGATTTGACACGTAGCAATCCACTTCCATGACTAATGACTAGTAAATTTGACTTAATTGGAAACAAATTCAAAGTAGGACTGTATATGGCATTAATTATCATACATGCTAGTAAATCATTTGTGTATATATTAATAAAAAAAAATTGGTACAACTGTACAAGATGGAAAAAACGAAAAAAGCCAAAACAAAAATAAAGGCAATGCTAACTAAACTAAGTACTGGGGAAGATTCATGACTATTAAATTTGATTTAACTAGAGACTAGAGACAAACATGGTAGATGTAATTTAAAGTACAAAACATGTTTGCAAATTATTTGTGTATATATTATTATTAAAAAAATATTATCTAAACCGCTTTAAGGACGAAAAACAAAACAAACATAATTTGTCATGACTAAAATAAAAACAAAAAAATTTCCAATGATGAAAAATAAAAAAACGCTAAATTACAAGGACTAAAAAAGTATTTAAACCATTTAATAGTTATTGCATTGATAACTATGCAGAATATGTAAACATTACTTAACTACTGCAGTTTTGCAGCATTTTGAGATTTGGCAAATTCCTCTTTCAGATTGAAACAATCAAATTTTAATCCAACAACAAATATATATATATATATATATATATATATATATATATATATATATATATATGTTGGAAAACGAAAGGTTGTGTTTACACATTACACTGTGAGTTCATATAAAGAAACTGATCCACTGTCACATGGCTAACTTTTTATAACAAAACTAATAAACCAGCCTAACTAACTAACTAATGAAATTAACCAACTCAACCAATTAATTAATATATATACTTATTAAGAGCATCTCAAATGGTGCTGTCATAGTAAGGTTGCTTAAATCACTTGTATGCTTATAATACCACATAGGATTTAAGAACCTCGATAAGTTTTTTTTTTATTTTTTATAACAGTGCAATCCTTCAAAACTTAAAATGTGTCCAATATTATTGTTAAGAACTATTAAGAACAAGAACACGTAAAAAATATCACGCCAATAGTGAAACTGCATTAGAATGGATTTTTAAGTTTAATTAAGAACCCAACAAGCAACTCCCATTGAGGATTCGCCACCCTAAGTAGAACAAATGGTTCAAAAGACAAGTTTAAATAATAGAACAAATTAATTAGTTTGAGCTTAAATAATCAACATATTATTGGTAAAACCTGACTGCTGTACCATAATTTAGTGTTTTTTTAGCTACAAATATATGCTCGGCTGGGTAAAGTTAATGTAGACTCCAAATGTATACCTATTTAAGTTACGAGATTATTTTTTATATATTATTTTTTACACTATCAATTAATAAAAAATTATGTTGTAATTGAGGATAGTGAAAAAACATAGTGAAATCCAATTAAATTGTTTAAGTTAATTGATTGTTGTAACAAGTCAGGAATTCCAATTCATTAAACTGATATGGAACAAAAATAATCAATTTTGGTTGACTTCTGAACATATAAAACTGAAACTTAGTTAATTGATGTAACAAGTCAGGAATTCCAAATCCTGAAACCGATATGGAACTAAAATAATCAAATGTTGGTTGAGTTGTCTGAACATATAAATCTGAACTTCAATTTTTCTTTTTTCTGCTTGAGAAAGGTAAAAAGACTAATTCCAACGAGTAAAAAGGATGCCTATAGCATCCGCTATAGAATTTTCTCCTGCAGCCCATATGGGGAGGGCTATTATACGAAACAAAAGGTAAACTCTCAAGGTAAACTATCAAAAGGTAAACTGAACCTTAATTGATTTAACAAGTCTTGAATTCCAATTCATGAATCCGATATAGAACCAAAATAATCAATTTTGGTTGAGTTGACTTGTGAATATATAAACAATTTGAACTAAAAGCTGTAAAATTAAACAAGAAAATATTACTTTCACCATTTTGTATACCTGTGAGAAAAACAAAATTAACTAGTTTGGACTTAATAATCACTATTAGTAAAACATGATCATTAATTGTACCATAATTTTTTTTATGAGATTACAAATATTTGTTCGGATAAGACTAATGTAGACTCTTAACCTATATCTATTAATTACTTGTCTGGAAGAGCTTATTTCATGATTTATAGTCTGCTGTGGGTCACCGCTGCAGATACGAATGCTTCAACTTGGGAAGTTTGGGATTCAAACATTTCTTTAATGCATAGCGTTGAAGAATGAGGAAAGGGTGCTGGAGTTGGAGTTGGAGTTGACCTCAACTGAAATCATACCCTACCCACCATGAAGGGATAACAGATATTGAGGTTTTCATTTAATCCATTGGGACCCCTGTTATTTCGGCCATGCTTCATTAATTTTATGAAACAATATCGCTAATGCCAATTACTTTCATTTAATTTTATTATAATAATTATATCTTGACAAAATTATTAAAGTGCATGATTTTAGTTATTGATTTTCGTAGATAATGGATATTTTGGTCCTGAAATCACTCACAACTAGAAAAGTGTGATTTTCTTGCGGAATTTTCTACGGAAAAATTCCACAGGAAATATTTGCGAATTTTGCTGCCATTTGTTAATAATAAGAGTATTTGTTGCGAATTAAAGTCGGCAGAAAAATTCCCAAGAATTTTTTATGGTTTCTGTGAATTTTCTTGCAGAAAAATTTCCGCAGGAATATTTAATATTATTTTAAGAAAATCGTAGGAAAAATAGCAAGTAAATTAACTTAAAATTTTCCGCGGGAAACTTTCTTGCATATTTAAATCCCCGGGAAAAATAAGTTGGCTTTGCTCTCTCTGATTCGGTCCTTCTAAGTCCGACTCGTTGCCATTTCCACTCAGCTCGATGGATAAAAAAGGTTTTCTTTTTTCTTCTCTCTTCTGTCTTTGACTCTGTTAGAAATCCAAAAACCACCAAATCGCAGTGCCAAATTTAAGTTTCAGCTTCATTTCTTACTTTTCCTCATTTCAGTTGTTCATCAGCAATGCAAATTTAAGTTTTGCGAGAAAGATTTTCTTGATTGCGTGTTCGCACCGTGCGAGAGGTGCTGGTGAATGCGAAGCAAACACTGGAGATGGTGCCGGCATGGAATCGCATATTGTAATCGTGCGAGAGGTGGATGGCGTGTTCGTACCATTCGAGAGGTGCTTGCGAATGCGAAGCGAACATTGGAGATCGTGCCGGCGTGGAATCGAATATTGTAATCGTGCAAGAGGTGTTTGCAGGATCTGAAATCTTCACTGTTCAAGTAGTTTTTCCCTCAATCGGAAGATTCACCAGGTTGGTTGAGCCTGAATTCGATTTTGGAAACTCTAATTTGGATGGTGTCACTTACGATGTAGAACAATGGATTACAATTTGTCAAGAGAAGAACCGTTGAGTGGAACCCTAAGCATGGTAATTTGGTATATCACATGCATTAATTATTCTTTAGCTTTCATGTATCTGATCTTTGATTTTGCAGAGGCAACTACGAAAATAATCATGTATCATCTTTTTAGTAACATCGATTTGGTTCTCTCAGAAGCATTACTTTGTCCTCAACGGTAACCTCCTTTTTGGTTCTCTCAGAAGCATTACTTTGTCCTCAACGGTAACCTCCTTCGCAGCTTCAAATTGTTCCTTTTTGTAATAATCAGGTTCGTGACTATGCCTTTTTTTAGTGCATTCTCTCTATTTCTGTTTTGAATTCAAATTGCATGGATTCGGTTTTGAATGGAGGTAGAGAAATTGCTGAATTAAGCGTTGGCTTTGTTTTTGTATTCTTTTTTTATTACGTTTTCATTCTTCTGCTTGATTGAGTGTGACGATGTGAAACTTAATTTTTTCTTGAACTTTCTTCTCAGGATCCTGTTAGAAGTGCAATTGTAGATTCCTGCATTCGAGTTATGGAGGGAGAGCATTAACAGGAAAGTATCTGCACTCTTTCCATTTTTTTGTCTTTGATACTATGTTCAAAGAGATAGCAGAATTTATGTATATATTCTACAGTTTCCATATATTAAAATGTTTGTACAATAATTAGTCTAACTTGTGGGGAAAATAAAAATAGTGTTCCTTGAAGCAGTATGTTGTTGTTGTTTCTCGTGCATTTGGTTCCTGAAGCATTATGTTATTGCTGATCCAGAAATTCAGGTGTGTAGACGTGCTAAAATCAAAGATGGGGATGTGTTGGCGGCATTAAGTTATCTTCAAGGCAAGGCTGATAGTGATCCCTTTTTTTTTTCAAGATATGTTCACTTTCAGGATGGCAAATTGAATAATTTGTTTTGGGCTGATGGTACTTGCAGAACTGATTTTCAAGCTTTTGATGATGTACTTGCTTTTGATAGTACATATAAAAAAAACAAGTACAACAAGCCGCTTGTAGTTTTTTCTGGAAAGAATCTTCATTCACAAACTGTCATATTCGGTTGTGCACTTGTTTCAGATGAAACATTGGAAACATATAAGTGGGTCTTAGAATCATTCTTGTGTGTAATGTCAAACAAGCATCCGAAAGTTGTGATTACTGATGGTGATGTGGCAATTAGAGAGGCAATCAAACATGTTTTTCCAAACTCAGTTCATAGACTTTGTGCTTGGCACTTGCACAAGAATGCGAATGAGAATGTGAAGAATGTTGATTTTCTAAAGGATTTCAAGAAGGCATTGTATGCTAATTTTCCTCCTAAAAGATTTGAAGAATTTTGGAAGGCGATGGTTGCTAAACACCACCTTGAAGGCAACAGTTGGGTTGACCAAGTTTATGAGAAGAGATTTTTGTGGGCAAATGCATATCTATGAGACAAATTCTTTGGTGGCCTAAGGACTACTTCGTTGTGCGAAGGTGTAAATTCTTGTTTAAAGATTTATTTGAAAAGAAAAAATACAATTGTGGAGTTATTGAACAACTTTAAGAGACTTTAGGTACAATGAGTTGTTGTCTGATTTTAATTCGTTTTACACATCACTTGTACCTTTAAGTTCTCTTAAGTCGCTTGAGGGTCATGCTGCAAAAATTTATACCCGTGGTGTTTTAAGTTGGTTAGGTGTTGCGAATTTGGCAAGTGTACCAAATCGTTCAAGTAACAAAGGGTAAGTAAAGTATCGTATCCACAGGGACTTGTACGATAATTGGGTAATTAAAAGTAAATTTTAATGGACTACGAAAATTGAGAATTTAGTAACCAAATTTAAAGACAAGTGCATAAAAATTAAAGAGTAAAAAGGAAGAATTTGGGTTGTAGAAAATTAGCAAACACTTGGTGTGCGCAGAAAATGTGTTTAAATCAATTAAAATAAATCGTCGGGGTTTAACTTCGTTGGACTTCCTAACATGCAATCACAACTCAATATTATTCAATTAAATTTTAGTTATCATCAACCCACAAAATTACTCAAATCTTAATTCCTTAAGCAAAAGAGCCTAAATCCCTTGATTCCACTATCAATCCCTTGAATTAGTGTAACCAAGGTATTTGCATTAAGAAAAAGGGTTCAGTGATGACCAATCCTCTTTACCCTATCCCTAGGCATAAAAACGATTGGTTGTCTTCTTCAGTTCGCAATTCAAAAGAATTTCCCAATTACAATTGAAATCATAGAATCATGCAATTGGTTGATCAGGCCAAACACAAGCATTAAGAGTAGAAGAAGAACAATAACAATACTAAAATTGAATAAAGAGAAGAGTGTAATTACATGAAATTAGGTCCAACTACATTAAACCCCAACGAAAAGAGAACTTAGCTACGCATAGTCATAGGGGAAGAAGCAAGAGATGGAGAAAGAATGGAGAAAGCCAAACGCATTAAGCTCCCGTCTCGGACCTCTTGTTTCTTTCACGTACAAAGTATTTTTTGATGCCTAGGCTAGAACAGAAAAACCCTATTTAAAGCTATGGGCCAACAAGGGTTTAAGCCCAAAAGAGATCAAAACAGAAAAATAGAGATAAATCTCGCAGAGCTCGATGCACAGGTGTGCACTCTGAGTGCACGGGTGTGCAACGCTCTCAGACACTTTAAAAACTTGCACAGGCACTTGCACAGGCATGTGATTTGGTTTGCACAGGTGTGCAAAGCTCCCAGGACTTCCAAAAATGCTATTTTGCTTCCGCAAGACTTCCAAAGCTCTAAACTTTAGCCCAAATGATCTTCAACGCATCAAATCTCTCATGGAACATCCTCATTGCTTACTCTAAGCTTCACATAAGTTCCTAAAAACACAAGAAAACAACCCAAGATCAAGCATAAAAGGGTAAAAACAAGAAATTTCTAACTAAACTAAACTTTTATTAAAACTCAACTAAAATGAAGATAAACAAAGCTTCAAAGCATGAAAATATCAACTAATTGTCCACAAAATCACTACAAAATATAGTAATATTAGGCAATTATCATTAGGGATGAAATCATAGCTGCTAGATCTTTGAATGTTATTGAAAGAACTGACTTTGATGATAAGGTGGTGTTTAAAGTTGACAAATTTTGCCAAAGGCGGTCTCATCGTGAAGTTGTGTTTCATAAAGAAGAAAAAAAGTTTGCATGTGATTGTATGTTGTTTGAATCTGTTGGCAGACCATGTAGTCACATCATTTGTGCGATGAGGTATGATCATGTGAATCAGTTTCCTGCTTCGTTGATTTGCAAAAGATGGCAGAAGGATGCTAAGAGCTCATTACTTGCATCGTATGACGCAAGCGATAATGACAATGAAATGGTTATTATGGCTAGGTTTGGTGTGTTGGCTGCCTCATTCAACCGATTGTGTCGTCATGCTGCCAAGAATCTTGATACATTTAATCTCTTGCGAAATGAGATATTGAGGTTGAATAGTATGTTATCTTTAGACCCAGGAATGGGTGTTACTGCAAATTGTGATTCCACTGTTATGAGGACAAAGGGTGCTCCTAAAAAGAGAACATACAAAAACAAGAAGAGAAAATGCTCTCAATGTAATAAAAGTGGTCACACAGTTAAGACATTCCCAATTATGCTTAGTGTGGATGAGGATTTCAGTGACATTGAAGAACAAGTGGGTACAGCGGGTGATGATTGCAGATCAAGTTCAGAAATTCCTGTAAGTAATGGCTATAATTGTTGAACCATTAATTTTATAATTGTGATATACTTATAATGATATGAACATATGTTCACTTTACTTTCATTCAATGCAGGTTACAGAAACAATGACAAGAGCTAACAGTAACGAGCAGCGAACACCTGATGAACATGGCATCAGCCAACCTCATAACGAGATCCTTACACCTGTAAGTGTTGTTGTTATAATATAAATAACATTTTAAATATGGATCAATTTTGTTGGTTTTACTGTCACTTATAATTGTAATAATGATTATATTGTGTTCATGTAGGAAAAACATGTCCCAGAAGTTGGCAGTTCTGCTATAAATCAATTGAAAGACAACAGTATTACAGCTGAAATCAGAGGTCATAAAAAACTGTCAACCAAAAAGAGGTCAAAAACTACCAAAGTCAGCCACTGTGATAAAAACAAAAGTGACAATATAAGACAGAAGCATAATGGTCACGGTGAACTTGTGAGTTTACTACTATACATTGTATAAATTTTCTAATTTATTAATATTAATGTTAGCACATTTGTGAGATTAGTCATATAAGCTCGATATTATTTGATACGCTGGTTTGTGGCATAGAAAATGAAAGAGAAAGTAGTGGAAAGTAAGAAAGAAGTTGAAGAAAAAAGACAAAGAAGTGACTATAATATGCCTACTGTATATGTAAGTTCTTGTGTAGAACCAATTGTATTTTAAATTCCATTAAAACAATGGTTGACCAAGTTACTTTTCGTAATGGTACATTGGAATGTATATTATGCTATGTAGACGATTTCTGATGAAGCAAACCAACAAAGGGGTCATATGGTACAAGCAAACACTTTTGCAGCGACTCATGTACCTCCTTTGCCAGTGACTCCCATGTATGGGCTAGTTCCCATGTATGGTCAAGTTCCTCAGGTCCCTGTCTATCCATTTCAAAATTCAGTCAACTGGCAACTTCCTCAAGTACCTGTTTATCCGCTCCAACATTCAATGTCATTGACACCAGTGAGTATTACCACCTTGATGTTGTACAATTTTCCTTAACCTTAGCATGTGAACCACAATTGATGCTGCACATTTGACCCGTTGTGTTGCCAAAAGCACAGGCTAACATCAGAAGCATAAATCAGACAACATAGACACTTTTTGAATACTTTTTTAAAACTTTTTCTTGGTCAGGTACAACATATAATAAAAAATTTCCATATAATTTTATCGATTATATGCATCTCATGCTTACCATTTTGATATTAATGAAAAGTTGCAGTAGTCAAATAAGAAAAACTTAAACAAGCAAAGACCCAAAAATCGAAAGTTCATTCGTCTCTCACCACCTTCTACCTTCCCCTTTGTGTCTTACCTCCTTCTCCCTGCAGGATCATTTTGTGGACAACCAAGCACATATTTGTCCATCGTATTTAAGCCAATCATGTGTCCAAGCTACAGTGTTGGGAAAACATCGAAACAAAACCAACAACAATTCCAACAATGGTTTCACAAACGAAGAGGAAGGGCAAGGGAAGCAACACTCCAGATTTAGCCCCAACGAAAGCATCCTCGCGTACCAAAAGATCACCTAAGTCGAAAGAAGTGGTTGAGCTCGCTTCTAGGTTTGTTATCAAATGAAACTCAATATTTTGTTTTACTCACAATAATCATGTACGAAAGCTGATTTCATAAAACTTTTCTAATCCAATTTTTAACTGTTTTGTCTACAAATATGTTCTTTCGTACAACCATCAAACCACATTAAAGGTCACATTATTTGAATTAAAGTGTTTGTTGTTAACACCATTTTTTGTTAACGGTTTCTTTTCTCTGATTTTTTATTTGAATGTGTTTCAGTAATGTTGTGGCACTGTTAAACCAGGATAAGAATGATAACGACTCATTTAAGTCTCCAACTACTCAACCTCTCCCGACAAAGAATGAGGTCAGTGTGTATGAAACTACTTAATGACTCCATAAATAATTAAGATCTCACACCACAAATATGTAACTGTCATTCGCTGATATTTTCTTACTGAAAATGTAGGTTCCGATTGAAGACAAAATGACTCGGTTCATGGAGGTAATACTTGAAGGGATCAACAACCTCACCAACATTGTAGCAACTCAGACTGCTATGATTAGCCCTGCATCCATCCGTGTGGAAGGAAATAAGTATCAAACTCCGACACAATCCACGCAAGCAATACCATTGAACACAGATGAAATACTTTCCAAGTTGAAAAAACCTATTCAAGGACCATCATCAAGGAAAAAAAACCATTAAACAGTCCAAAAAAATCACTGGATTGAATGACGAGTCTCGGAGGAAAACTTTGTTCTCCCAAACAATCACGGGCAAAGGCAATGGAATTATGATTTATTTGGACCCTCTTCATAATGTCATATTTGATGGCATGAACAAGTCTGTTGAAATCCCAAAGGTTTGATTCAAATTTGTTAAAACACACATTATATGATTATTTTATTACTTATACAAAATAAATCATGTATATCATGTATATACTAACATTTTGTTGTAAACGTTTGTTATTTTAGTGGATACCCATGCTGTTTAGGCCTCCTGAAGGCATGATTCTTGACCAAATTCAAGCTATGGTTGCGGCATATGTTTTTGGCACCAACAAGGACGACAACATGAACGGGTATATTTATTAATATTTATTAATGTCCAATCGGCTAAATGTTTTTTCATAAAACTATTTATTCTGAATTTACATTTATTTTTTTATATAAGAAAGAACCAATTGTATCAACCATTGCAGACCAAGTTGTGGACAGGAACATTTTGAAAACCCTTTTACCAAAGGGTCTCGTGGACCAAGAGGTAAAACTTGTTCATGTTAAAACTTTATAATATCTTAAAAAATTATTTTTATTCCATTGTCTTAGTTGAAACCAAAACCATTTATTATTTTTGCATTCATTTGTTCAAATAGGTGCTTTGTCTAATGGCCACCATGCTTACTGTCAAAAATTCTGAATTTACAACAATTCGTAGTTGTTTCTATCTACCAACAACATTTGCGGTATTAAACTTGTCATCCAACTTAATATTTCGAATATTATTCCTCACATGACTATCTTTTTCGCTAATGAATAACTTTACTATTCAGCAATATTGTATTGGATGGTCCATTACTCCTGAAGTTGTCTTGACTTACTATGAGAAGAACTTTCTGGGAAAAATGGATTTTGTTTCTAAGGTTAAGTATCAATTATGCTCATTTTTTATAATCATTAAATACAACTAGTGTAAAACTAATCAATTATTGCTGAAAACTTCATACATTTTACTTCTGGACATTTCTGTATAGATATTTGTTCCTATCAATGACATGAAGCACCATTGGTATTTGCTTGTTGTGGCCTTTATGGAAAGAAAAAAAACTTGTCATGTTGGACTCAAAACCTGACCCAGAAAAAAATGCTGCAAGGAGGAGATATGTTAGGAAATTGGTAAATAAAAATAACATTACTTTATTACTAATAATTTACATTAATTTTTAATGATAATAACTCATGTTGTTTTAGGCAATTTTTTTGGAGGAGATGTTGCTAGATAAGTCATTGTACGATTATGAGACACAAACAACTGCAGAGATATCAGGATTTGAACTGGTCATACCAGACGTTGGAGAGCAAAAATTCCTTTCATAATACACTTATTCAGTGCTAACAAATTACATTTAATCTTTAACAGTTTAAAACTCCTTATTTTAACGACTTGCTTTTGTTTACATTATTCCTTTCAAAGCAATGACTGTGGTGTTTGGGTTGCACTCTGGATGATGAAATGTGCCAGCTGTGATGACTACAAAATTAATGTATGCATCATTTTTTCTTAACATTACAATTTTTAATACAAAATGGTTTCGAGGTGTAATTGATATTGTCTACACCTATTTACATTTAATGTGGCAGGTGGATGAAAAAACAAGGATGCACATTGCCTTGGACTTGGTTTTGGGTACACAGAACCTCTTGAAGGATAAGGTTGTCCAACTAGCTGCTGCAAATTGGAAGCATTTGGAGGATAAGAAGAAACAACTTGTTGTTTCTACCTGACCAGCCCTAATGCAACCTTATTGACCAATTTTTTGTTTCGGACCAATTGTCATACGGCCCGAAAGTTGACACATTTTTTGTGAGACATTATACCCATCATGTTAGCCTTTTTTTTGTTATTTGACAAGCTAATTTCAAAAACTTGTATGGGTTGTGGATGACAATATGACCACTTTAATGTTTTCATTAATTCGATTTCTTGCTTTCACTTTGCATGGTATTTGTGTTAGTTTTATTATTTAAAGTGCGACACGCATTGTTACTATCATTGACCAACAAAACACGTACTGTCACATTTTTTTCCTCCTCACAAGGGCATTGTTTTTGTAAAAAAAATTCTTATTGTCATTATACGATTTGAATTTTTAGTCAATGCATATGAACAAATAAATATGGGATATAAATTTTCCAGTATCTAATTTTTTTTCAATCAATATGAACAATTTCACTATTTTTTATGGCCGTTAGTTTTCATAAATACAAAATTTACATTCATTCACAAAATTTGATAATAATTTTATGACCATGAACTTCGAAATAATATATGAAGCATTATTTAAAGTCCATGGAATTGGAAATCATATGTCCTCAACGAATAATGAATGGACCATTACTTCCTGCTCGCCCTTTTTTGCTTCCTGCACCCCCTAAAAACCCAAAAGAAACAAATATACCCTTTGCCTCTCCCAAGCCCCACCTCCACCCAATACCCCCGCCGACCCAAACGCCACCATCGCAGCCACCCAAAACCATCGTCGCAACCATCCAACATCACGGAAGCAACCTCAAAAAGCTGTAATCGAAGAAAAAACCACTTCCGGAAAGGCTTTTTCGGAATGGATTTTGTTTTCCAGAAAAGCCTTTCCGAAAACAAATTCATTCCAGAACCCCCATTCCGGGAAAAAAAAATTCATTCCAGAACACCCTTTCCGGAAAAAAAAATCATTCCGAAACCCCCATTCTGAAAAAGAAAAATTCATTCCGGAACCCCCTTTCTGGAAAAAAAATTTTCATTCCGAAAAGGAGTTTCCAGAAAAAAAAAGTGGTGTATATAACAAAATGGGAGTGCAGGAAGTAAAATACAAATTTTAAGTCTTGCGTCCAGGAAGTAATGGCCTAATGAATGTTTAAGTTGGGCCACTTTATTGGGGACTTTTTGTTCACTTATTGGCCCTTCGGCCCGATTTATATTCATATGTTGACAAAAAAAAATGTCAACATAACCATTATGGGTTTCGAGACTCTTTATCAATCACCAAACCTTAATTCCATCCAATGTATGAAAAAGTAAATTTTATCAATCACAAAACCTTAATTCCATCCATTCTTAAAATAATAAAAAATGTTTATTCGTTTTAATTCTCACAAATGGTTTAATAAATATCTTTTAAATAACTACCCATGATTTACAATTCTTATCTATACACCACAATAATACTTTCTTCTCTAACAATATAAATTGATATAACAAACATACAAAAAAATAAAATAAAATTCCATAAAAAAAAAACTCAAAATAAATACTACATTACTCCAAAAATATAGAAGCCAATATTTAAAACAAATTAAAACAAAATTAAACTGACAAATTGTCTTTGTGGACACAAACAACACAACAAACAAAAGCTACCCAAAATACAAACATTCAACCCTAAACATAAAGGATGACACTTCAACAACAGAAAAAACCTAAAGACTAAGTTCACTAACACAACTACTTAAAGAAGTCGTGAAACCAAAAATAAAAAACATCATTAAGCATAAAACTAGCCTTAATTTCCTACACTCCCCAACATTTTCGTCCACCCTACTACTCACAGACACCACCACTTCATTCAAAGCTTCAACCTTCCTATTTGCCTCATTCAACTCATTGTTCATTTTCACAATTTTATCATGTAATTCCATTATGTCAGCAGATTGAGCTGCGACTATCGCAATCAGCTCCTCCTTCTCATCTACTCCATGAACTCTATCACACCAGGCAAAATAATGGCAATACTTAGTGTAACCATCATATCTTCCACAGCTAAAAAACCTCCTGCCAAGGTTCCTTGTAGTTCTGGATGTATGAATCTTACAGGGAACGCCACAAAAACAAACTTTCCTGTTTCTGTTTGATGTCATTGTCACCCTACTGGATTGTGAAGACGAAGAATTATCCATTTTCTAAGCTGTTACAAATGAATCAACAAAATGCATCAATAGAAAACTAAACAAATTCTCAAATACTACCCAGAAAAATACTACCCCACTTGGTAGAATCTTCCACACAACGAGAATGGCAAAAAAGAAAAGGCTACCTTTGGCTCAAAAAACAAAAGAGAGAAGAAAAGTATCGGAGGAAACAAACAAACGGTTCAAAACCTAAACACCAACAATCAAATAAACAAATACACATACATACCAAACACTTAACAAATTTAACCTTGCAACTGATATAAATAAAACATTGTTCACTAAATTGAAGACGAACTAGTAACGACATTATCGGAAATACCTTAAACGTTAACAAATGGGGGATGACGACAAACTTCAACGAAAGTAACGAATATGGTCAAAACCAAACACTATTCCTTTCACACAACACCATACAACCTTGCAATGGAAATAAAATACCTGGAAATGGAGACAAAGTGCTAATTATTCACCACACTCTATATCGATCAACTAAAGAAAAAGCCTAGGGGAACTGGAAACGGATTTTAACGAAACAAGGGGAAACCATGATTAACTACACGCAAAGCTGGTGACAGACGAAGGCCTTGGTTTTCTCCGATGTACACAAACAGTAATGAAAAGGGGGCAAGGAGGAATGTTACATAGTAGTAGATTTGAGTGTTGAACTAAAAAGTAAAGGAAAGCAAAGTTACTTTTAATAAAAAATGATATAATAATATAGACTTTTGAAAAATTGCAAACAAGTCCTTCTATAATGGTAAAAAATGCTTAACGGTGATGTCAACAGATGGCGTGGAACATACTAAAACGTGGGCCAATAAAATGATGCCAAGTCACGGACTGCACCAATACATTCTATGCACAAATTGCGCAGAAGGAAAAACCGCCAAGTATATGCAAGTTTATATTGATGTAGATACTCCAGAACAATTATGATGAATTGATGATGTAGCTGAATGATCCTAATTATGGTTAGCACTTTATATTGTTGTAGAGGGCCAAATTAGAAAAAATAAGCAATTATCTTCAGGAAGCAGGGTTACTTAATGACCAATATCAAGAGAAATGGGCATTACATTTATCTCAAAATCGGAAGATTGAAACAGTCTGTCAAGAGGTTGAGATGGAGACAACTAGTACAATTCTTCATTTACATGGAAGAGGTTGCCCATCTTCAGTCAGAGTTTGAAGAGAGGTTATCCACCATTGCTTAAGAAATTACATAGCTAAGAAATATGATTGCAGGAAAAAAAAAAAAAAAAAAGAGGAAACAATTCCTTTTTGGGCTATTTGATTTGTATCAATTGAATCAATATTTTTTTTCTTAAGGAGGTCTATGTTTTTTAATCCCTAAATAAAAATTTATATTTTTTAGTCCTTCAAATTCAAAAATATTCTTTTTAATTATTCTTCCCAAATAAAATTTTGTATTTTTTGAATTTTGGGTGAGGAACTAAAAATTTGTATTAATCCCTCAAAATTTGGTGGAGGAACTAAAAAAAATATTTCTCAAATTTGAAGAACTAAAAATTATAAATTTTTATTTAAAAGAACATGTTTCTTAATTTGATGGACTAAAAACATAATTAAGTTTTTGTATATATAAATGTATTTCCTTTGTTCCAACATAAGTATCGTATTTAAAAAAAAATTGTTTCCAAAATAAGTATCGCATTTAACTTTTTAATGTAATATTAATTATCTTTTTTCACTAATATTTCTAATAAGTGTCATTTTAACTTTTTAATATAATATTAATATTAAGATTAATTTTATAAAATTATTATTTTTTATCATCTATTTATTATTTTTTTATTTGAATAAAATAATCTAGAACGATACTGGTTTTGTGACATGACGGAGGGAGTAAATTCCAATTCTTGAAACTGATAATAATGAATTTGGGTTGACTTGACTTGTGAACAAATAAAACTGAACCTGTATTCAGGGTTACGCTATTTTTCTTACACGACTGCTGGAAACGGATCAAAACAGCCTGCATCCATTCTATAAGAGAGGTTAGAAGTATGCCTGAAGGAGTTAACGATGATATTGATCTCAAAGAGCACCTTAAGAATCTGATCGAGGGCTCCCCGACGAACTGGACCTATGCTATCTTGTGGAATCTGATCGAGGTTAGAAGTATGTATGAAGAAGAAGTTAACGATGATATTGATCTCAAAGAGCACCTTAAGAATCTGATCGAGGGCTCCCCGACGAACTGGACCTATGCTATCTTGTGGGAATTTTCCCCACCCCAGCGGGTGTTCGAGTTCCGTAGCGGGTACTACAGCGGCACGGGAAAGGCCAAAGAAGTTTGCATTCTGGGATCGTGTGTGACCGTCACGGAAGAAGTGAACCACGCTGAGAGTGAGTGGTTCTTTAAAATCTCTGCGGGTCAGTCCTTCAGGTTCGACAAGGACTTGCTTGGATACGCTTACAGTCGTACGGAGCTGGTGTGGGTCAACGCCACAGACATAGATACTACGAATGCTTCGACTTTGCGGTGGGGGGAGAGGCACGAGTGGTGGAGGTGGGAGAGGACCAAGTGGGGCCACCAGTTTGGGATTCAAACATTCCTTTGCATACCGTTAGGAGGGATAAGGGTGCTGGAGTTGGCTTCAACTCAAATCATACCGTACGACCCTGAATGGCTAAAACAGATGATGTCTTTCATTAATCCCTTTGGGATACCTTTCTTGCTTCTAGATCCGAATGAAATCTGGTAACCCCAATTTCTTTCATTTTCATTGAAACACTTTTACAAAAATGTTGTTTTAGTTAGTCAAATTATTAAACTGCATCATTTTAGTTATTCATTGCTATTTGATGGATATTTTGCTCCTGAAAATTACAGCACTAAAACAACTCAAATATGGAATCCGGTCATCTCAATTACTTTCATTTTTAGTCAAATGTTATTTTAGTTACTCAAATTATTAAACTGCATCATTTTTGTTATGGATATTTTGATCCTGAAAATTACAGCAGTAAAAACTAAAATATGGAATCCGTTAACCCCAATTACTTTCATTTTTAGTAAAATACTACTATTCTAAATATGTTGTTTTAGTTACTCAAATTATTCAAGTGCATCATTCTAGTAAAATTATTATTGTTGCATTAAATTCTATAATTGTCGGCTTATAAATGCTCAAAGTTAAACTCAAATCGGACCCTTGATGCAGGGGTCGTGAAAGAGTAGATAATGAGATGCAGAATCGTGGAAACAACAACTTATGTAAGCCATCCCGAGGCAAAGAGAAGATAAGTGATTCAAAATGCTCATGGTCCCTATTAACAGAAAGTTCTGACAGAGTCACCTTTTCATGTTCACACGACTACTCCGGCCCCTCATGAATTTATCATGTATGGTTTCCATTAATAACCATAATAAGCTCATGAATTTTGGTTTTTGACTTCTATACTCACGATGACCAAAATTATCAATTAGAGGAAGCATAAAACTAGCTTTAATATTGGGAATGTAGAGTGTTTAACTATGTTTTGCAGCTAGAGGAGAAAATTTTAATTGATTTGTGAGGCCATGCTTATGAAATAGAAGGTTCTTTTTCTGGACTTCTGGAAAGAAAGTCAGTAGAGTAGTAGCAGCTGAAGAAAGAATTGGTTCACATATGTTTGATTTGACCTAGCTGACTGATCCCCCTACCCCTTCCACCTTTTGTGTCTGGCTTCTCTTTTCGGTTTGTTAAATCTCTTGGTTGATATGTTTTGGTGGGCATTTCATGTGAAGTTGCAGTGTTGTCAATGCTTTGGAGTTCTAAAGTTCAGTCTACTGTTATGCATATGAATTATACAGATAGGATATCATGCTAGTGTGTTGCTACCCTTATGTCTATATATATATATATATATATATATATATAAGCCAAAGAATTTAACTCATAGGAGTGGACCCTGGACTTTGGCACAAGATGTGCACAAAACCAGTCCCAAAACAGAGAAGTATGGTGCACTCTGATAGACCTGCATTATATTAGATACTGCAGAAAATATACATCACAGAACCGTGTGCCCGGTTCCCACCTTATACAAATTCCTAACCAATAATAAAGCTTAAATAAGGATAGCAAGACACATGTCCCTCCAAAATGACAGCACTCCCAAACAAATATAGAATAACCTTGAGTGCGCCCTATTGAAATCGAGCATAACTTTGAAATTGGATACTTGTATGTCGGACTTTGGTTCAAAATCTCAAACTGACACAAAATTTCACAATTGCTTCCAAAAACGTATTCTTTTTTGTAAGTTGTTGACATCCTCTTGGCTACAAAGTAAACCCTCTATAACCCATGACAACTTCTCAACCAGCCAAAAAGACCTAACATGAAATTCCTTCACCTCACGCTGCAATAATACAACATAAATTTCAGCTTCAAACCCTGTCCCTGAATTGTGCTCGCATTTGACAATTACAAAACACCATTAAGTCTCACGCATTGAAAGCCTAAAGTCCTTTGCTAGGCTAGTCACCATAGTACCATCCAAGCTTTTCACAGATCTACCAGAAATTCATTCAAACCACCTTTCAAAATCTCCAAGCTAAGGATCACATTATGAATAAGAGTTCTACATTTGAGAAAGACTCTGTTTGCAGGACTAATCAAATCATAAACGAAAACAGAAATTCACTTTATAGTTGATATTATTAGCTTTTCTTTTGACTTAATTCTTTACATAACAATCACGAATACAAACTAGGGCATTCCTTCGGTGTAAGTTGTGAATAACATGCACCAATGCCCCTGGTACCTCATCCACTCATGTGTTAACATGTGGATTAATTTGCCATGTTGAGTTTTATTTTTCCTTTTTATATTTAAAGTCCAAGGTTTATTTTGCAACTTTTTTTGTTTTGTTTTCTATTTTCATTTTAGTTTATTTAGAGAAGACAGCCTAATCCCTAAATCGTGTTGCCTGTGCTTGACCGCGCCACCTCTGCACCGTGCCCCCCACCTCACCAGCGATCGTGGCAGTCACCGCTGCGCCTGTGCTTTATATTTTAATTGAAATTGATTTTAATTAAATGTTAATTAACTTTCTTAGTTAGTGTGAAATAAATTTTTTTCTTATATTTAAATTCGGAGGAAGTACATAATATATATTTTAACTTAAAAAAATCAAATATTATTATTATTATTATAGTCATAATAGTGGCTAGTGAAAGCTTTTAAATGAATGTTGTAACTTGTAATTAAAATAAATGTAGAAATAAAAAATAACTTGATATAGAATTTGATTTTTATCTATCCATTAGAATGTAATCATATATTATGAACATTATTTTAAAATATTAAAATTTAATTTAGAAATAAAAATAAAAAAAAACAAATTAAAAAGAATAAATAGTTACGATCCTTGAGAGAAATTTTTTATTATGATTATTATTAGCTACAAAAGTGTGTGAAATATGTTTCTATATGAAAAAAATATATATATACAGTATTAAAATGGCTAAATGGCCATTTTGATTATTTATCTTATTTATTTTATTTATTTTGATCCTTTATCTTTTAAAAAGTTTATTTTGATCTTTTATTTTTTTTATTTTGTTTAAAATTGTCATTTATTTTTTAAAATGTTCACTTTGATCCTTTATCTTATTTAAAAGGTTCAAAATGGTCATTCAATTATTTAAATATATTCAAAATGGTCATTTGTCTAAGTGTTAATCGAAGGATAAAATTGAATATATTTTAATATTTGAATGACCATTTTGAATCTTTTAAATAATATTAGGTACCAAAGAGAATTTTTTAAAAGATAAAGAATCATTTTAAATCTTTTAAATAAGATAAAGAATCAATGTGAACTTTTTAAAAGATAAAAAATTATTTTAAACAAAATAAATAAGATAAATGATCAAAATAACCATTTAGCCGTAATAAAACTAATTAATTGAAAGAGAAGAGAGAACAAAAACATCGGATTGATCGGAGTAAATTGATTGGCGAAAATTCCAATTCAGGAAACTGATATATGGAACTAAAATAATGAATTTGGCTGAATTGGCTTGTGAACATATAAAACCGAACCTTTATTCAGGCAATGCTATTCTTCTTAGGTTCACGGTTGCTGGAAACCGATCAAAAGCAGCGAAACCCCAGCTTGCATCCCTTGTATAAGAGAGAGTAGAAGTATGCCTGAAGAAGTTAATGATGATATTGATCTCCAAGATTACCTTAAGAATCTGATCGAGGGCTCCCCGATGAACTGGACCTATGCTATCTTGTGGCAATCTTCCCCACCCCAGTGGGTGTCGAAGTTCTACGGCGGCTACTACAGAGGCACGGGAAAGCCCAAAGAAGTTCGCATTACGGGATCGTGTGCGACCGTCACTGAAGAAGTCACCAACGCGGAGCCGGAGAGTGAGTGGTTCTTTAAAATCTCCAGGGCTCAGTCCTTCAGGATCAACGAGGACTTGCCTGGATACGCTTGCCTTAGTTCGGATCCGGTGTGGGTCAACGCCACAGATACGACTGCTTCGACTTGGTGGTGGGGGACGTGGAAGAGGCCCAAGTGGGGCCACCAGTTTGGGATTCAAACATTAGAATTAGAGGGGATAAGGGTGCTGCCGTACCACCCTCAATGGACGAAAGAGATGATGGATGATCTGAAACTGCCAAACTGCTAACCCCAATATCTCTAGGTGCATTCTAGGGTGGGAAAGTTTAACAAGTCTCCCACCATGGGAAACAAACCTGATCCGTAGGATTGGAATCTTTTTCAAGATGAGAATAACATTATCATAGACATACATGTACTGGATTAAAACCCACCAAAATATATATTAAATTTAGTATTGCTATTCGCACCACCAAAATTGCTATTCACATCCCTACGTATTTAATTTTATTACTGTAGCAATATATATATATATATATATATATATATATATATATATATATATATATATATATATATTAATTTAATGGGTTATTTTTTTTATTTTAAAGCAGTGAAATTACGTCCAAGCCCTTGGTAATTTACTGTAGCAAAAAATATATATTTAATTTAATGGGTTACTATTTTTATTTTAAAGCAGCAAAATTACGTCCAAACCCTAGTAGTGCTCTGAATTATTTTTATTTCTAAAAATATTCTTTCCACGGAATCGTGATTCCATGGCAAAATACACTACGGAATCATGATTCCGTTGTGTATTTTATCAACTAAAAGACTATTCTGTTTCGTATTTTGTCAACGGAATCATGATTCCATTTCATTTTTTTTTGCATCCCTAGATACACAATGGAATCTTGATTCCGTTGTACATTTTATAGAATAGAATCATGATTACGTGGAAATGGTATGTTTGGTAAAAAAAAATTAAGCACATGGGAATGTGAATAGCAATTTTGGAGGTGCGAATAACAATGCTAATTAAGCACATGTGCTTAATTTTTTTTTTTACCAAACATACCCTTTCCACGTAATCATGATTCTATTGTATAAAATGTACAACGGAATCAAGATTCCATTGTATATCTAGGGATGCAAATAAAATATGAAATGGAATCATGATTCCGTGGACAAAATACGAAACGGAATAGTCTTTTAGTTGATAAAATACACAACGGAATCATGATTCCGTAGTGTATTTTGCCATGGAATCACGATTCCGTGGAAAGGATATTTTTGGAAATAAAAATAATTCAGAACACTACTAGGGCTTGGACGTAATTTTGCTGCTTTAAAATAAAAATAGTAACCCATTAAATTAAATATATATTTTTTTGCTACAGTAAATTACCAAGGGCTTGGACGTAATTTCACTGCTTTAAAATAAAAAAAATAACCCATTAAATTAATATATATATATATATATATATATATATATATATATATATATATATATTGCTACAGTAATAAAATTAAATACGTGGGGATGTGAATAGCAATTTTGGTGGTGCGAATAGCAATACTAAATTAAATATATATTTTGGTGGGTTTTAATCCAGTACATGTATGTCTATGATAATGTTATTCTCATATTGAAAAAGATTCCAATCCGACGGATCAGGTTTGTTTCCCATGGTGGGAGACTTGTTAAACTTTCCCACCCTAGAATGCACCATATCTCTATGTTCCACGAACCAATTTATGTTAGTTTCCAGTTATTTTTGAAACCTTGCTTAAAAGTAGTAATTTTAAAAACTGTTAGCTTTTAACTTTTTTATTTTTTTATCTTTAAAATATTTATTAAATTTTCTTACTAATCTTTTAAATAAATCCTGGTTTTATTATTTATTTATTTTATTTTATTTTTGTTATTATATTTTACATTTTTTTATATTACACTATTTATTTTAACCATTATACTATCATTTATAATATTTAATTTATTATTTCAACATTATACTTCACAAAATTGATAATAATAATTATTAAACTTATTTCATTTTTCTTTTATTTTTTGAATAATTTTATATTAAATTTATATTAACTATTACCCTAATTAACGTAATAAAAGTATAATGTTTAGATAATTGTATGTTTTTTTTTACTTTATTTTAAACTTCATTAAAAATATTTTAAGATTAATAGTAGAATACATAATATGAAAAAAATATAATAATTGAAACTAAAAATGCAATTACAATAATTTATCTAAAAATAAAAAAATTACAAGAGTTTAAAATTAATTAAAAAACTAAAATTATAACACCTCAAAAAATATTTTTTTATCCATAAAATAAAATTAAAATTTATATAAAAATATCATATAAATATGTTCATGTTTATCATTTTACATTTTCATCTATTTTAACATATAGTTTTACCAATCACTTATGATTTAATGAACTAGTTTAAAAGCTTTCCACTTCTAACTAGCTTTTCAAGTAATCATGTCAAAGATAGCCTTTATTTTCAGTGAAACGCAATTAAAAAATGTTATTTTAGTTAGTCAAATTATTAAAGTGCATAATTTTAGTTACTGATTGCTCTAGATGATGGATATTTTGATCCTGAAAATTACAGCAGTAAAACAATTAAAATAAAGAATCCGGTAATCTCAATTACTTTCATTTTTAGTGAAATACTGTTATAAAAATGCTATTTTAGTTACTCAAATTAAATTATTAAACTGCATGATTTTTTGTTATGGATATTTTGATCCTGAAAATTACAGCAGTAAAAACTAAAATATGGAATCCGGTAACCCCAATTACTTTCATTTTTAGTAAAATACTATTCTAAATATGTTGTTTAGTTACTAAAATTATTCAAGTGCATCATTTTAGTTATACTGATTTTAGTAAAATTATTATTGTTTTATTAAATTCTATAATTGTCAGCCTATAAATGCTCAAAGTTTAACACAAATCGGACCCTTGATACAGGGATAACATAAGGTTTCGTGAAATAGCAGATAATGAGATGCAGAATGGTGGAAACAACAACTTATCTAAGCCATCCCGAGGCAAAGAGAAGATAAGTGATTCAAAATGCTCATGGCCATTATTAACAGAAAGTTCTGACAGAGGCACCAATACAACGTTTTCATGTTCACACGACTACTCCGGCCCCTCATAAATTTATCATGTATAGTTTCCATTAATAACTATAATAAGTTAATGAATTGAATAATTCTAAATCCTTCTACTCCATCCTTCTATTCAAGACATTGATTTTTTACTTTTCATTCAATACTTACCATAAAAGATAGTAGAAAAATTTGTAGAAGGATGGAGTAGAAAGATATAGCATTACTCTAAAGAATTTTGGTTTTTCACTTCTATACTCATGATAACCGAAATTATCAATGAGAGGAAGCATAAAACTAGCTTTAACGTTGGGAATGTAGAGTATTATTTAACTATGTTGTGGAGCTTAAGGAGAAAATTATAATTGATTTGGGAAGGCCATGCTTATGAAATAGAAGGTTCTCTTTTCTGGACTTCTGGAAAGAAACTCAGTAGAGTAGTAGCAGCTGAAGAAAGAATTGGTTCCCATATGTTTGATTTGACCTAGCTTACTGATCCCCCTACCCCCTCCACCTTTTGTGACTGGCTTCTCTTTTCGGTTTGTTAAATCTCTTGGTTGATATGTTTTGGTGGGCATTTCATGTGAAGTTGCAGTGTTGTCATTGCTTTGGAGTTCTAAAGTTCCAACTACTCCCTACTGTTATGCATATGAATTATACAGATAGGATATCATGCTAGTGTGTTGCTACCCTTATGTCTATTTTTTTTTTTTTTTTTTAATAAGCCAAAGAATTTAACTCAGAGAAGTGGACCCTGGACTTTGGCACAAGATGTGCACAAAACCAGTCCCAAAACAGAGAAGTATGGTGCACTCTGATAGACCTGCATCATATTAGATACTGCAGAAAATATACATCACAGAACCGTGTACCCGGTTCCCACGTTATACAAATTCCTAACCAATAATAAAGCTTAAACAAGGATATCAAGACACATGTCCCTCCAAAATGACAGCACTCCCAAACAAATACTTGTACGTTGGACTTTGGTTCAAAATCTCAAACTGACACAAAATTTCACAATTGCTTCCAAAAACGTAGTCTTTTTTGTAAGTTGTTGACATCCTCTTGGCTACAAAGTAAACCCTCTATAACCCATGACAACTTCTCAACCAGCCAAAAAGACCTAACATGAAATTCCTTCACCTCACACTGCAATAATACAACATAAATTTCAGCTTCAAACCATTAACTCTGAATTGTGCTCGCAGGGTGACAATTACAAAACACCATTAACTCTCACGCATTGAAAGCCTAAAGTTCTTTGCTAGGCTAGTCACCATATTACCATCCAAGCTTTTCACAGGTCTACCAGAAATTCATTCAAACCACCTTTCAAAATCTCCAAGCTAAGGATCACATTATGAATAAGAGTTCTACATTTGAGAAAGACTGTGTGTGCAGGACTAATCAAATCAGATGTGCCTTTCGTAGTCTAGTAGAAAGTGATGATTTTGTAGATTAAATTGCAACAGGCAAATGATCTGTAGTCTTGCATTTTAGTAGGATGTTTAATTTTTGTTATGAATGTCACAACTGTGTCGTTGATCTAGGATAGATTGCAACTTGTTTTGAACTGAGGGTATTACATTTCCTCCAATGATTCCCTAACGAATTTTGTAGAAAAGGCAACTATTCAATTATGTAAGGCATCATTATTCAAGCCCACAGAATCCATATCTCTAGAAAACACAATTAAGTCATCCTCAAAACAGAGATGGTTAAGTTTCACCCTGTGACACATGGGATGAAACCTAAACCCCAGTTGTGTAGACGTTACTTGTAGTGAAGGACTGAAGTATTCCATAGCAATCACAAACAAATAAAGGGAGATGGGGTCATCTTGTCTCCTTTACACCAGCAAAACAACTTCCGAGTGACCCATTAAGTTCGAGTATCTGGGAGTCTTAACACAAGTCATAACCAAATGAAAACAAAGGTGCCATGAAAGTTTATACCAATCAAAACATTCCGCAATAAACCCAAATTGAACAAATCATAAGCTTTGTCAATATCAAATTTAAAAGCACATCTAGGGTGTACCCTTTCAAAATCTCCAAGCTAAGGATCGCATTATGAACAAGAGATCTACATTTGACAGAGGCTCTGTGCAGGACTAATTTAATAAGAAGACCCTCTTGTAGTGTAGTAGAAAGGGTTTTAGTGATGATTTTGTAGATTACATTGTGACCGGCAATTGGTCTGTAGACTTGGATTTTAGTAGGATGTTCAACTTCGGGTATGAATATTACAGCTGTATGGTTGATCTAGGATAAAATGCAACTTGTTTTGCAGTATTCTTGAACTGCGGCTATTACACATACACTTTTAATCAAGTTCCAAATTTTAATTAGTTTTGATGTTACACTTTACAGAAATACCATGGCACATGTTAACTAGAACAAATAGACCAAAAGACGGGTTTAATCAACTCAGACCAATTAATTAATATATACTTACTAAGAGTGTATTTGACCAGCATTATGTTCATCCTAATAAAATTGGGCTTAAATTTCTTGGATAAGGTTTCGAGTTCAAGTTTTATAGATAGGAAAAATGTGGTTGGAAAGAAATATTCTATTAAAGACTATTAGATATTGACAAAATTAGTGTGTAATAGTCAGGTTTCCAACAGATATTAGATATTAACAAAATTAGTAAATATTTCGCGTTTATTAAATGGCTAAAAAAAAGTGTGCATTTTACACCCTAAGTAGACCAAAAGGCAGGATTAAATAGAATAACTATCAAATGCACTCGTAAACTTCTTTTTGAAATTTATATACCTCTTGACTTAATATGAATGCTCTTCTTTGTGTAACAAAATATATCTATTTATATACCTCTTCACTTGAAATGAGAACAGGTTCGAAAAATGATTTTAAAGTGTTTCAAGTACTACCTCCGTTCCAAATTATATGACGTTTAAGGTTTTGGCACAGGTATTAAGGAATGCAATTAATTTGTTAAATTTCCTAGAAAATATTAGGTAACTTCATAATATATCCTTTATCTCTCTAATTAATTACTCATAGTACACTACTCCCACTAAGTATTAATTAAGGGTAGTCCTGGAAAAAGACATTTAATGCAGCATTGGTTTTGTAAAACGACATCTATTTTGGAACAAATTTTTTTCTCTAAAACGTCATATAATTTGGAACGGAGGTAGTATTAGTCAAGAAGGTTTCTTAATGACACAAAAAATTGGCCCCATATAATTTTTTATAATTAAAATTTTTTTTGTACTATCCTCTCTGCTTTTTAATTTATAAATTTAACACAAATTATATAATGAATTTACATTCTATTCAATTTTTTTATTTCTTGTTTGATCTACTTAGAAATGTTAGGAGAGAAAATGATCACATTTTACAACATATTAATATTTTAGTTTGTGCATTGTACAATATAAATATTTTTTATATAATTAAAATTCATAATAAATAAATATTTTTAATATATAAATTATGTTATAATTAATATTTAATAATAAACATCTTTAAATATATAATTTATATTTAGATTTATAACAAACTAGCAATGGTACCGTGCTTTGCACGGTGAGTACCAAATATTTCCAATAAAAGATTATAGAAAACAAAGGAGGAGAGAGAAAAGTACATAATAAAAAAATTGACAAAAAAATGTTACAAAGTGACACCTCTCTGGACAATTTTTATATATATATAGATAACTTAAATTGTGGTATAAAGTTATTTTTATAAGAAAAATAATGTAAGGAATTTTTACATTGTCAACCAATTAAAAATTGTCATGTATGATTATTGTGTTGATTTTTGTAATTATTATCTTAAAAGTCATTCTTAATATGATTTGTGATTTGTTAATAGAGTTAGTATATAGATTTTAAACTTTATTTTTGATTACTAACATTATTTGAAAAAAAAATATTAAAATTTAATTTAAAAATAGAAATAAAAGAGTATAAATTGAAAGGAATAAATGGTCAAGATCCTTAAGAGAGTTTTTATTTTTTTTAATTACAACAGTGTGTGAGATATGTTTCTATATGAATGAAAAAAAATATTAAAAATAATAAATTGAAAGAGGAGAGAGAAGAAAAATATTAAGTAATTTCCAAGTTTTGAATTTTAATTCCTAATATAATTCAAGAAAAAGGGTTATCCACCAACGGTGATGCAAAATAGTTTTACAATCCAATCACAATCTATCATGTATGGTAAATTTATTTATTAATTTTTATAAAATTATCTTAAAAATCATATCAATAATAATTTATAATTAAATAACTATATAAAATTATTTTATATTTTATGTGTATCACCATTAAACCCATCCAATTAATGAAACTGATGATATGGAACTAAAATAATGAATTTTGGTTGACTTGACTTGTGAACATATAACCTGTATTCAGGGTTATGCTATTCTACACGGTTGGTGGAAACCGATCAAAACAGGGAAACCCGAACCTGCATCCCTTCTATTAGAGAGAGAGATTAGCGTATGGACGCTGGCTAAAATGGGAGATATTATAATGTCTCCAACGGTGAAAAACTAATGTGTATCATTAGATTTTAAGATCAATGTGAGACTATCGTACAACCGTTCACACTAGATTTGTTTTTTTTTTTAAAAAGGGATTTTTTTTTCTGTTTAAGGTTTTTTTTTTTTAAAAAAAATGACAATTCTTCTCCGTTGTTGCTTTGTTTCTGTCTCTCTTTCCATTTTTTTGTCCGTCATTTTATCTTGATTTTTATTTTTAGTCCCTCATAATTTTTTTTTATTATTTTTAGTCTCTCATAAATTGTTTTGTTCTGTTCTATTTTTAGTCCATCATAAATTATTTTGTTCTATTTTTAGTCCTTAACATTAATTTCAACTGTTAAGTGATAATATAAACTGTGTGTGTGAAAATTTCCTAATTAAGTTTCTAGTGACTTTTAATCGCTGCAAATTTTTTGGTGGTCATAAATGTTTATTTTTGTAACATTTTTTGTGATTTTAGAAAATCTAGTGTTCGAGATTTTGATTTTTGATTTTATTTTTAACATTTCTGACAGTTTTAGTTTGCCAAAAAATTTGCGGTAGTTAAAAACCACTAGAAACTTTAAATAGAAGAAGAAAGATCTTTTTTTAAAAAAAAATCTAGTATAAACAATTGTATGGTAGTCCCACATCAATAAGCAACAATGGAGAAAAATAGTCATTTTAAAAATAAAAAAAAACTTAAACAGAAAAAAAAATTCCTTTTTTAAAAAAAAATAAAATCTAGTGTGGACGATTGTACGGTAGTCCCACATTGATCTCAAAATCCAACGGTGCACATTAGTTTCCTACAAAGTTAGCGATAATATTGGTCTCAAAGAGCACCTTAAGAATCTGATCGAGGGTTCCCCGACGAACTGGACCTATGCTATCTTGTGGCAATTTTCCCGATCCCAGTGGGTGTTGAAGTTCGAGAGCGGGTACTACAGAGGCACGGGAAAGGCCAAAGAAGTTCGCATTCTGGGATCGTGTGTCACCGTCACCGAAGAAGTCACCCACGCTCAGAGTGAGTGGTTCTTTCAAATCTCCGCGGCTCAGTCCTTCGGGTTCCGCGAGGACTTGCCTGGATATTCTTTCAATAGTTCGGAGCTGGTGTGGGTCGATGCCACAGATACAAATGTTACGACTACGAGCTGGCTGGAGAAGCACTGGTGGGGGAGGTGGGAGAGGACCAAGTGGAGCCACCAGTTTGGGATTCAAACATTCCTTTGCATACCGTTAGAGGGGCAAAGGGTGCTGGAGTTGGCTTCAACTCAAATCATACCGTACCACCCTGAAGGGCTAAAACAGATGGAGCCTTTCATTAATCCCATTGGGACACCTGTCAGGCCTCGATGGTAACCCCAATTTCTTTCATTATTCAATGAAACACTTCCATAAAAATGTTGTTTTAGTTGGTCAAATTTTATTAAAGTGCATGATTTTAGTTATTGATTGCTATATGATGGATATTTTGCTCCTGAAAATTTACAGCACTAAAACAACTCAAATATGGAATCCGGTCATCTCAATTACTTTCATTTTTAGTCAAATGTTATTTTAGTTACTCAAATTATTTAACTGCATCATTTTAGTCATGGATTGCTAGTTGATGGATATTTTGATCGTGAAAATTACAGCAGTAAAAACTAAAATATGGAATCCGGTAACCCCAACTACTTTCATTTTTAGTAAAATACTACTATTCTAAATATGTTGTTTTAGTTACTCAAATTATTCAAGTGCATCATTTTAGTTAAATTATTATCGTTGTGTACTAGTTGGGGTATTCGGCAACGCATATAAACCGAATACCCCCGACAGTAGGAACAAGTGTTCGGTATCCGAAGTATAGCCGAACACCCCAACGCCTATGATCCGTTCGGCAGACAGAGTATTCGACATCTATAAATCCGAAGACCTCTCACCTCGGGCCTAAATGATAGTATTCGGCACAAGTAGGCCGAACACTGGTAAAGATATATGCACCATTAGTAACTAAGGACAACGTAAACATAAGGCTAAAAGGTAATTAAGTACTCTTAATTACCACATACATATGATTAAGAAAAGGGCCAAGACCCATGAGGGCCAAGGCCCATGAAGGCCCAAGCCCAATAAGAATATGTATAAAAAGGGGATCCGCTCCCCAAGGTAAGCTCTCAGAATTCTCATTTATTACACACATTAAATGCTCTGCGCCGAACCCTAACTTGAACGTTGGAGTGTTTATTGCAGGTACCCCACCTTTCGGACAAGTTACAAAGATCTTAGAACACAAAGAGACGACCGAAGGCCTCCCCCTTATCCCACGACAGGAACATTTTGGCGCCCACCGTGGGGCCCGGTAAAACTTTCCACGCAGCCTCACAAAGAATGGTTACTACTCGAAGTCACGCGCACATGGAAGAACGTCTCGTCGACGAAAACCTGGTGGAAGATCAGACAAATCTTTCGTCAGACTTGAGGCAGTTACGAACCGACATCTCGGCAATAAGGCAACAGCACGCTTAGGAGTTGTCGGCCCTTCGCCAAGAAAATGCCGAGTTGAGGGACTTGAACCAATCCAGGAGACAAGAAAATCAGAAACCAGACAAAAATCATGAAGAGGAGTCGATCATCAACCTTAGCATGCAGGGTACGACGAATCGGCCTTCCTTTTCTACCTTTAACAATCAGTCACGTCCCTGTAGGCACCCTTTTGTCTCAGGGATTACGGAAACTCCCCTTCCTCCAAACTGGAAGAACCTTAGTCTGGACCGATACGATGGTAGCACGGATCCAGATGAACATGTAGATGTGTATGTAACCCAAATCAGTTTATACACCTCTGAAGATGCCGTTCTATGTAGGGTGTTCCCCACCTCCCTCAAGGGACACGCCCTCAGTTGGTTTACTCGCCTACCACCGAACTCCATTGACAGCTTCGAGACGTTAGTCACCAGATTCGGCAATCAATTTGCAATTAGCAGACCCCATCATCTAACTTCAGTAGCACTAGTCAATATTCGGCAGGAAAAAGGGGAATCTCTAAGAGGGTTCATGGAAAGGTTCGGTAGGACTGCTTTAAACATCCGAAACCTAGACTCGGCAGTGGCCATGCACCAGTTAGTGACGGCTCTTAAGCCAGGAGCCTTCGTCAACAGTCTCTGCAAAAAGCCGGCTCTTGACATGGATGACCTCCGACGACGAGCAGCAAGATACATGCAAATGGAAGAATTATTCGAATACAGAAGCCAGGTCCAAGCAGAGTCCAACCCAAGGAAGAGGGAACAAGAAAAGGATTATCAAGGAAAGGGAAAAGACAAGATCAGCAAGGAGAAGGAGTACCGTGGCTCCAGGTATACGACTTATACGCCGCTTAACACTAGTCGATCCCGAATACTCGAACAGGCTCTGGCCACAGAAATTTTGGCCATGCCGAAGAGGGCCAACACTCCCCTTAAGGCCGATTACAGCAAGCAATGCCGATACCACCGCAACAAGGGTCACTCCACTGAAGAATGCGCCGCCCTTAAAGACAAAATAGAAGACCTCATCAAAATGGGACACCTTAAAGATTTCGTCCATGATCCGAGGACTGAAAGGTCTCATTTTTGGAGATATAAAGACAATAACAGAACCTATAGGACGGACTTTAGCCATGCCAGAAGGGACGAAAGACAAAGGAGCAGGTCCAGGGAACGACAAGACATAAAACCCTCTAATCCTAGGAGGGTCATCAACACGATTGCCGGAGGATTTGCGGGAGGAGGAAGTACTTCTTCGGCCCGAAAAAAGCACCTCCGGCTAGTCCGGTCAGTCAACATGACTTCAACTACAAACAAACTCAAAATGCCACCCATCACCTTCACAGATGCAGATTTTCAGGGGTCCGACCTAATGCAAGATGATCCAATGGTCATCAGTGTAGATGTGGCCGAGTGCACAGTCCGGAAGACCCTAGTAGATCAAGGAAGCTCGGCCGACATCCTATACTGGAACACCTTCAAACAACTGGACATACCAGAGAAAAAGCTCATGCCGTATGACGAACCCTTAGTCGGATTCTCCGGCGAGAGGGTTAACACCAGAGGATGTATAGAGTTGGACACGACCTTCGGGTATGAGGGAAAGGAGTATAAGACCATAAGAGTGAGATACATTGTGGTGCACGCCAACACCTCGTACAACATACTACTCGGACGACCGTCGTTGAACACTCTTGGAGCCGTAGTCTCCACTCCACATCTAGCCATGAAATTTCCATCAAACCGAGGCACGGTCGTCACGATCCACGCGGACCAAAAGGCGGCCAGAGAATGTTACTTAGCCAGTCTAAAGGTTACTCAACTGAGGGAAGACGACAGCAAGTCAGTACATATGGTCTCGACGGCTGAACCCTCGCACCAAACTTTGGATCTCGATCCCAGAATCGAGGACCAGCGAGTAAAGCCGAATGAGGAAGTCCATCCATTTCAAATTGGGCAAGAAAAAACTCAAATTACATACCTCGGAAACAATCTATCTGAAGATGGCAGGTTTCGGATTCAAAGAGTAGTAGAACAAAACGCCGATCTCTTTGCCTGGAAAGCCGCCGACATGCCCGGCATTGACCCAAAATTCCATTGCCACAAGTTGGCAATATGCCGAGAAGCAAGACCAATTTCGCAAAAGAAAAGGAAGATGGGGGAGGATAGGAGGAGAGCAGTAGAAGAAGAAGTGTCCAAATTGTTAGTCGCCAATTTTATCCGAGAGGTTAAGTATTCCACTTGGTTAGCCAATGTGGTCATGGTAAAGAAGGCAAATGGAAGATGGAGGATGTGCACAGACTACACGGATCTGAATAAAGCTTGCCCAAAAGACGCTTACCCGCTACCAAACATTGACAGATTGGTCGATGGGGCAGCTGGACATCTTTGTCTTAGCTTTTTGGATGCTTATTCAGGGTACAACCAAATCCGAATGCACCCTCCAGATGAAGACAAGACAGCTTTCATAACCGAATCAGCCAAAAGTAATGCCCTTCGGCCTGAAAAACGCAGGAGCCACTTATCAAAGATTGATGGACAAAGTTTACCAAAAATAGCTAGGACGAAACCTAGAGGTGTATGTCGACGACATGGTTGTTAAATCTTCCATGCCTGACGAACACGCAAAGGACCTCGAAGAGATCTTCGAGGAACTCAGGAAACATAACATGCGCCTAAACCCTGAAAAATGTGTCTTCGGCGTCCAAGGGGGAAAATTCTTGGGCTTTATGTTAACATGCCGAGGCATAGAAGCCAACCCAGATAAATGCGAAGCGGTTATTCGTATCAAAAGCCCGAGAACCCCAAAGGATGTCCAGAGACTCACAGGGAGAATTGCCTCTCTATCACGATTCCTGCCTAGAATTGCCGAGAAGGTAAAACCCATTATGCGTTTGCTGAAAACAGCTAAGAACTTTTCATGGAACCAACAGTGTGAAGAGGCTTTTCAAGAACTAACAAAGACCCTCTCGGCCCCTCCCATACTCCAAAAGCCGGAACCTACAAAAGATCTAGTGCTTTACATCTCGGTTTCCCAAACAGCCATAAGTGCGGTTTTAGTACAGGAACAGGAAGGTGGTCAGGCACCCATATACTTCACTAGCCGAGTACTACAGGAAGCCGAGACCAGGTACCAAACGATTGAGAAGGCTGCCCTAGCATTAGTAAATGCTGCAAGACGCCTGAGACAATACTTTCAAGGACATCGGGTGATTGTAAAAACCGATTGCCCAATTGCAAAGGTATTAAGGAAACTAGAATTAGCAGGGAGAATGATAGCATGGTCAGTAGAACTCTCAGAGTTCGACTTAAAGTACGAATCGAGGGGCCCAGTCAAGGCACAATGTCTGGCAGATTTTATCAATGAACTACACCCTGCTGAAACCTTTGAAGAAGAATGGTGGACAGTACATGTAGATGGATCGTCAAACCAAAGGGGAAGTGGTGCAGGCATCATACTGGAAGGACCCAACCAAATACGGTTGGAACAGTCATTACGATTCGGTTTTAAAGCATCCAACAATCAGGCCGAGTACGAGGCCTTATTAGCTGGGCTCAGACTGGCCAGAGAGATGGGAGCCTGAAAGGTACAATGTTGGAGTGATTCGCAAGTAGCAGCCGAACAGATCAACGGTGGTTTCCAAGTCAAAGACCCTCAATTGCTGAAGTATTATCATACTTTCATACAGCTGAAACAAGAGTTCGAGGAAATAAGGGTAAATCATTTAGCCCGAGAACACAATGATAGGGCAGATCGGCTCGCTAAATTAGCTACTACCCAAAAACCCGGACAGTTGAGAACCTTCATCCAGGAGACGTTGCCCGAACCAAGTATAACAGCTGGAGAATGCATGCAGCTTTCGGCAGCCAAAAGTACGTGGATAACCGAAATACAACAGTACTTGACACAAGGAATCCTTCCGGAGAATAAAGAAAAAGCCAAAAGATTGCGAATCAATGCTTCAAGATACGTTATGATAGCCGAAGAGTTGTACAGAAGGGGATTTTCCATGCCCTTGTTAAAGTGTCTTGAGAAAGAACAAGCAGAATACGTGATGAAGGAGCTGCATGAGGGAATCTGTGGCATGCACTCTGGAGCACGAACGATGGCAACACGAGTTCTCCGAGTAGGATATTACTGGCTGACCCTCAAAACTGACTGCGCCGAGCACGTAAAAAGGTGTAGCCAGTGCCAAAAACATGCTAACCTTATCCACCAACCAGCGGATAAGTTGCACTCCATATCGTCACCTTGGCCTTTTGCTGTATGGGGAACCGACATCTTAGGTCCTTTCCCTGTAGCCACAGGACAGCGCAAGTTCTTAATAGTGGCTGTTGATTACTTCATAAAATGGATAGAAGCCGAGCCTTTGGCAATCATCTCGGCTCAGAACGTACAGAAATTTTTGTGGAAAAATGTCATCACTCGCTTCGGCATTCCGTATGCAATCGTCACGGATAACGGCCTACAGTTCATGGACAAGAAGTTAAACGCTTTCCTTGAAGGCTTGGGAATAAAGCATAAAGTTACCTCAGTCGAGCACCCCCAAACAAACGGACAAGCAGAAGCCGCGAACAAAGTCATCCTGGAAGAATTGAAAAGAAGGTTGGGAACCGCCAAAGGGGCTTGGGCCGAGGAGATACCCGAAATACTGTGGGCATACAGGTGCACCCCACAATCAACTATCAAAGAAACACCTTTCAGAATGGCTTATGGGACCGAAGCAATGATCCCAGTCGAAGTAGGAGAACCCTCATTCCGAAGACAAAACCTCGAGACTTCCGAAAACGAAAGTTCCATGAGGTGCGAACTAGACTTGGTTGAAGAAATACGTGACCGAGCACGTCTCAATGTCGAAGCATGCAGACAGAGAATGACTCGAAGATTCAACTCAAAGCTGAAGCCACGAGACTTTAAAGAAGGAGACCTAGTCCTTAGGGTGCAAGGCGACGCCCGAAGAGACTCCAAGGAAGGAAAATTGGCAGCCAATTGGGACGGCCCATTCAGAGTTCGGCAAAACCTCAACAATGGGGCGTACAGGTTGGAAGAACTGTCAGGAAAAGCAATACCAAGAACCTGGAATTCCACTCATCTTAAATATTACTTCAGTTGATGTATTTTCATTATATATTTAAAATGTGGTACTTTCTTCTTTATTTTATAATCCCTACAAAAATGTAGAAGGGTGTTTTCCGGTAGGGCATTTATGAGGCATACCTTCAAAAGAATTCTAAAAGAACGGCTTACACTTTGCCAATATCATTTGAGCGAACCATTCGGATTTTCTTCAAAATGGTTTTCCTCCCGAGTGCTCCCACTCGGCTAAGGATGCACCATTCGGATTTTCTTCAAAATGGTTTCCCTCCCGAGTGCTCCCACTCAGCTAAAGATGAACCATTCGGATTTTCTTCAAAATGGTTTCCCTCCCGAGTGCTCCCACTCGGCTAAGGATGCACCATTCGAATTTTCTTCAAAATGGTTTCCCTCCCGAGTGCTCCCACTCGGCTAAAGATGAACCATTCGGATTTTCTTCAAAATGGTTTCCCTCCCGAGTGCTCCCACTCGGCTAAGGATGCACCATTCAGATTTTCTTCAAAATGGTTTCCCTCCCGAGTGCTCCCACTCGGCTAAAGATGAACCATTCGAATTTTCTTCAATATGGTTTCCCTCCCGAGTGCTCCCACTCGGCTAAGGATGCACCATTCGGATTTTCTTCAAAATGGTTTCCCTCCCGAGTGCTCCCACTCGGCTAAGGATGCACCATTCGGATTTTCTTCAACCATTTTTATGACAAACGTCAATGTAGGAACCGCTTCCTCGAAAAACACTTACAGTTCTACTTCGCCCAAAAATAAAAACGCAAGTATTACAAGACAAGTAAAAAAGCGAAATAAGCTAAATAAATACCGAAAGGAAGAATACATTTTTCATTAGATTATCATAAAAAAGGGCCGAGTCCATATATACAAAATGTCAAAAGGCTCTAACGGCCTAAAAACTACAAAAAAATCATTCTATTTTTGCCTAGTCCTCATGAACATCGGCGTCAGCGGTTTCCTCATCACCCCCCTCATCAGCGGCCCCAGGATCTGCACCATCATCAGCAGCCGAACCATATAGAGGATTCTCGAGAATGGCATCATCCGGAATGTCATCAATGGGCACCAGCTGCCCTTGATAAACATCCTTCTCCATGTCAAAGATGCTGCGGTCACAAACATTATAGAAATGTGTTATTTGCCGCATTCCCTGGAGGAAACCAGCCTCGTGTTCGGCTAGAATCTTTTCTTCAGCCGAAGAGCGAAACCTCTCCCTGGCAACACGCTCCACATCCCTTTCTTCCCGAGCCTCGGCCAACAGAGCCCTTAGCCGCTCGATCTCATCAAATTGAAGTTTAGCATCCTTCTCGGCCATTATTACTTTGGTGTCTAATTCATGCACTTTGACCGAGAGGTCCTTAACTTCATCCTTCAAACGCCCATTCTCGTCAGCCAGAACCAAGTTGGCCTCCAACACCTGTCTATTTGACGCCTGGGCCTCCTCCAAATCCTCCTTCAACTTATCGGCCTCCTTCAAAGGATTCCCAAACAAATGATATGCGACGGCTGTGGCCCTTGCCTGAAATTCACAAAAGGCCGACCAGTTGGCAGCAGCATCGGCTTTGTTGAGGATGGCCTTCCCAGTATCCGAAATATCGTTGGAGCTCACCATCTTCTTGGGCCGAAAGTCTTTAGCAAAAAAGCCTTCGGCGGTCAAGGCATTAATAGAAGATAAAGAAGCTGAAGCAGGAAAACCCAAGGTCTGTTGCTTCAGCTTCTTAACCCTTTCTTCTTCCGAAGCCTCACGACTCCGGTGCCTTTTCTTGTGCTCTCTCTCTTTGCTTTTCTTTTCTCCTGCTGGAGGAGGCACAGTATCTACTGGAGTTGGTCGGGGGGTCGGTTGTTTGGGAATGGGGGGCACGGAAGCAATTCCAGACTTGTTCCCCGCAGCTTGAGCCCGATTCCTCCGGGCATTCCGGAATGAAAATACATCCCCTCCGGCATCGGCCATAATACCTACACAAAAAACACTTAGTCAGTGACAAAAGCTAAAACTTTTAAACACTAGTAAAGAAAGAACAAAAATCTTACCACACATATCTGCTAAAACAGTGGAAGAATTTAACAGGGCCACAAGCTGCCTAGCAGGGAGCTTTCGGGGGAGAGACTATAGAAAAAGGAGATCCTCGCGTTCCGTTTCGGTCATCATGGATTTTGGAAACTTGTCATAACGCCGAGGGTTTTGCTCCCAATAGAACGGAAATAGGGACTTTCCACTCGTATCATAAAGATGGTGAGTCCCTATGTTCGGCCTAACAACTACCTTGAAGAAACCAGTTTTGAAATTCTTATAAGAGGTAGTGAATGACTGGAAGAGAGGCCTTTTCGGTTTTCTTATCAAGGAAACCCATAAACCATCTTTAGGCCGAGAACAAAAGTAATATAGAAACACGCTTACCGAAGGCTCTATAAAATTAAAAATACAGAGAGCTCGGAATGCCTGGATAGCAGCCCACCCATTCGGATGCAACTGCGAGGGTGCCACGTTTAAAACCCGAAGCACCCCCATAGTGAAGTCGTCGAAAGGAACCTTCACATGTAGATCACGAAATACGCAATCATACATATAAAAGAAATCCCTTTTCGAGTTGCCTTTCCCCATGAAAACAAATTCAGGGTCCGGCTCTCGCCGACAACACTGTAACCCTACGGGACAAAATTCATCTTCGGCAATGGAAGACACATCTACATAGTTTACAAAATTACAGACGCTATTCCTATCGTCATACCGAGACCAATAGGCCCCAACTTCTCCAGCAACCCAGGTATACCCTGGAAGGGTAATGGGTGGAAAAACCCTTTTCACATGAGCAACCCGGGGTCTACGTTTCGGTTTTGCTCCAGAGGCCTCCTCCGCCGAAGAGGAGGCAGAAGAGACTGCAGGACCCATAACATTCTCACCCATCCCCTCTCGGTTTGGAGACGAAGAAGGAGAAGCCGAAGAAGAAGAAACGGACTCAGAAGACGAGGCAGTCGAAGACCCCTCGCTAGAATCTCCACTACTAGAGGAAGCGGACGGAATGTCAACTACCTCGGTTCCCCCAGAAAGCTCAAGGCCAACCGAACTCATAACAACAAAAAGAAAAAAGAAAAAGCCGAACTCTCGTACCTTAATTAAGACGAGAAGAATGAAGCTAGAAGAACTATTCGGCCGAGAGCAAGAGAAGAAGATTTTAGTGAAATCGTAAATATGGGGAACGAGAACGACATCCTTCCCCCTATTTATAGGGCCCAGGCCCATAACGGTCCAAAACCCCCCAACCGTTAGATCTGTCAAGATCTAACGGTTCACGTAACGCAACGCTCGATCCCTCCAACCCAACGGCTTTATTCTGCCATAAATGGCAGTGATTTCAAACGACACAACCTTAAAACGCCAGTATCAACAATAAACCTCTTCGCTATCTTCCTTCGCTTGAGGCTGGGGGGCATGTGTACTAGTTGGGGTATTCGGCAACGCATATAATCCGAATACCCCAAACAGTAGGAACAGGTGTTCGGTACCCGAAGCATAGCCGAACACCCCAACGCCGTATAATCCGTTCGGCAGACAGAGTATTCGACATCTATAAATCCGAAGACCCCTCACCTCGGGCCTAAATGATAGTATTCGGCACAAGTAGGCCGAACACTGGTAAAGATATATGCACCATTAGTAACTAAGGACAACGTAAACATAAGGCTAAAAGGTAATTAAGTACTCTTAATTACCACATACATATGATTAAGAAAAGGGCCAAGGCCCATGAGGGCCAAGGCCCATGAGGGCCAAGGCCCATGAAGGCCCAAGCCCAATAAGAATATGTATAAAAAGGGGATCCGCTCCCCAAGGTAAGCTCTCAGAATTCTCATTTATTACACACATTAAATGCTCTGCGCCGAACTCTAACTTGAACGTTGGAGTGTTTATTGTAGGTACCCCACCTTTCGGACAAGTTACAAAGATCTTAGAACACAAAGAGACGACCGAAGGCCTCCCCCTTATCCCACGACAGGAACACGTTGCATTAAATTCTATAATTGTCAGCCTATAAATGCTCAAAGTTAAACTCAAATCGGACCCTTGATCCAGGGATCGTGCAAGAGAACATAATGAGGTGCAGAGTGGTGGAAACAACAACTTATCTAAGCCATCAAGAGGCAAAGAGAAGATAAGTGATTCAAAATGCTCATGGTCCTTATTAACACAAAGTTCTGACAGAGTCACCTTTTCATGTTCACACGACTACTCCGGCCCCTCATGAATTTATCATGTATAGTTTCCATTAATAACTATAATAAGTTAATCAATTTTGGTTTTTGACTTCTATATTCATGAGTCATGATAACCAAAATTATCAATGAGAGGAAGCATAAAACTATATTTAATAGCGTATTTAACTATGTTGTTGAGCTTAAGTAGATAACTTTACTTGTTTTGGGAAGGCCATGCTTATCAAATAAAAGGTTCTCTTTTCTGGACTTATTACAAGAAACTCAGTAGAGTAGTAGCAGCTGAAGGCAGAATTAGATAATGCAGAAAATATATGAAAGAACCGTTTATCCAGTTCCCACCTCATACAAACTCCTCACCATTAATAAAGCTTAAACAAGGATAGCAAGACACATGTCCCTTCAAAACCACAGCACTCCCAACAGGGACGGATCTGCATTAGCAGAACTGCCCCCACAAGATTTTTTCTTTTTCTTAATATAGCATATATAAATTATTGCCATAATTTAAAATGTACCATGTTATATCCAATATTATTTGCTTGTCTCTCTTCATATGTGTAAACATTTTTCATATAAAAGCTAATATGTTTGTTGCCTAACAAAATTTTAAAAGGTCGTAAATTGTTATTGTTGTGTTTGGTTGACGGCCAAGCAAACCTACTCTGTCTTCCACTCTGCCTTTCCTGTGACTGCTTCAACCATTTCCTAATTCCTAAAATTCTTGTTGATCTCAACCACACAGCACCATTGCTACACTTCTGCACACACGCACCAACAAGTATACTCTATTGTCTAAACTTTGCCATCTATTCTTGCATTAAATTCTATAATTATCAATCTACAAATGCTCAAAGTTAAACTCAAATAGGACCCTTGATTCAGATTCATATAAGGAATAGTTGACACGCTCGCATCACATTCTAATACAAATTTACTTTATATTTGATATTATTTAGCTTTCTTTTTGACTTGACTATTCGCTTGATAATCACAAATACAAACTATTACATGATGATAATACTCTTTTACAACCCTCACCAAATCTTAAAATATTAAATGCATATGATGGCTAAATACGTACGTACGTTATTCGTGAATTTATGTCAATATTTAAATAATAAATAATTAAATAAATACATCAAGTTTAAATTTACAATGACATGATTGAAAATCCAGCAAAGAAAGTTTTGAGAGCATATAGACAGCAAGCTACAAAGCCAGTTCTAGAAACTAATGAAGTTTGGGGAACGAGGCGACATAGCAAAAAATAGATGTTCACTTTCGGAAGAGGGGTTAAGTAATACTCAAAAAATAAAGAGAAAAGTTTACTTTGATAATATCTCTTCATTTCCTTTTACTTGCCAGCTAAATAGGTTATTTTTCAAAAACATTTATCCTCTTAACATTTTTACCTATTGTTAGGGGTGTGAGTAAAATTTTCTAAGTAAGGAGGTTATGTGTTATACTTAGAAATTTATGTGGTTCGATTCGCAAAACGTAATATTGCTTTCGATTGGTGATTCGATGAATGATATAATTATGATTGAGTCGAAAGCTTTTATATATGATGATTTCTTGATGATTGAAGTGATTTGGTTGTCAATTGAGAAAAATGTTTATTATTCAAGGATTTGCTTTGAATGGCTAATCGAAGCCATAAAATCGAATAAGTTTCTGCAAGGAAAGAATACTTAGGAAATTTCCAAGTATTAGTGAAGGTTTCGACTTGTGGATCGAATACACAGAGCATTCGAAGACGGTTACTAGCAGTTATTGACGATTTTCAAACAGAATCGAAGTGGACGTTCGATGCTGTAATCAAAGACAGATACTGACAGTTACTGACGATTTTTAGACAAAATTGACGTGGACACTCGAGATTGCAATCAAAGACGATTATTAATGGTTTTCAGACAGAATCAATGCAGAAGACAGTTGTCAAATCTTAGTTAGTTTAGTTTGAATAATTGTACATGTGTAATCATCTTGTAAATCGACCATTATGTCGATAAACCTATAAATAGGCACATCGATAGTCATTTTTCCTTGGTTAGAACATATGCACAAGTTCTGTACACCATCACACCGCATTGGGAAATGGCTACTGATTCTAGGAACAACGTGTATGTTCAAACCCATATTCTTATGCAGTTTATCTTTTCTGCCATTTATTTTTCTTTTGTTCGATTTACTTTACTGCAACTCTCTTCTTCTACATTTCTTCTCCAAACTTAAACTTTTTTCAATCACCATTTCTTCTCCAAACTTAAACTCTTTCCAATCACCATTTCTGAAGATATATACTTCGCATAGTTTTCTTAGTGCGATTGTATTCAAAGGTTTTATGTTTCGATTATATCTTCTGAAGATATTTAACTTTACATAGAATTCTGATTGCATCGATTACTTGATTGAGGAAATTCTGTCTCGATTTGATATATGATCGAATTGCAAGTACTGATACTTGTTGATTTCAGTTTAGATTTAACAGACATTCGAATTATCATTTCGATTAGCAATACAACAACGTAAATTTGCATTGATTCGAATGTGCATTTTAAATGATATATTTTCGAGTAATCTCATTGTTCTCCTAGTTGAAAGTTATAACACTGCTAGTTTAACCAAAAAGAACTCATAATCGCGATTCTCAGTCCCACTTTTAAAATAAGATGTTTGTGGTTGACTGGAATCAAAGTGGAAACTGAGTAAAATTGAAATCAAACACTCGACGAATTTCCACCATAAATGTAACGACCCTCAGATCCAGCATCTTAGTGGCTCCACTCCACGACACTTCACATGGTGACACTTCACTCAACTCCTCGTTGGTCAAAACCCTTCACCGGTCAGAACCCTTCATGGGTAACCCTTTTTGAGACATCCGACCGCTTTCAGGATCATTGAGTGCCCCCACAAACACGAGACTTCTCAGCATGCTTTGTCCTCACTTGCACACTTCCTGGGAAACTTCCCAGGAGGTCACTCATCCCATAATTGCTCCAAGCCAAACACGCTTAACTATGGAGTTCTTAAGTGATGAGCTATCAAAAAGTAGATGCATCTTGTTGGTATAGGTAGTACCAATTATTTCCTTTAAGTCATCATCAATTGTATAGTCCCACACCTATACAGCCTCTAGATCTCTCTCATTCCGGTGTGATTCGTCTGGGTGTTACAATAAACACCTATATATTGCCCCTCAATTGGAATTGTTATTCTAAATTATTTTGTTTAATCTCTTGATATTGAATTAACAAAGACTTTTTATATTTTGACATTAAATTAACATGTTGATTTAAACAGCATGTAGGCTTTGGAGCCAATTTTTTTTCCTATATTTAATCTATAACACATGATCACAGTGATGAATCACATGAAAGCACAGTTAATGAGATGCAGAATCATGGGAAAGAGAAGATAAGTGATTCAAAATTCTCACTACCATTATTAACAGAAAGTTCTGATAGAGGCACTGATAGAACGTTTTCATATTCACACGACTATTCAGGCCCCTCATGAATTTATCATGTATAATTTCCATTAATAACTATAGTAAGTTGATGAATTTTGTTTTTTGACTTCTATATACTCATGATAACCGAAATTATCATTGAGAGGAAGCATAAAACTAGCTTGATATTGAAACTGTAGAGTATTTATTTAACAGTGTTGTATCAAAAGAAAAGAAAATTTCGTTGACATTTCACCATGTAAATAGTGGTGGAGCTGGAGGAGAAATGTTTAATTGATTTGAGAAGGCCAAAGGGTCTCTTCTCTCGACTTATGAGAAGAAACTCAGTAGACTAGTACCTTGCGAAGGCAAAATTGGTTCACACATCTATGATTAGACTTGTATCATTGTATGTAAGACCCATTCCACCCTCCTCTCCATTTGTGGCTGGGTTTCATTGACAAAGCTTTATTTATTTTTTGGGTTTGTTGAGATCTCTTGTTTGATACGTTTGGTGGGCACTTCATATGAAGTTGCAGTGTTGTCAATGCTTTTGGAGTTCTAAAGTTCTAACTACTCCTTACTCTTATGCAAATGAATTATACAGATCGAATATGATGATGGTGCATTGCTACCCATCTATCTAATTTTGTTTTAATAAACAAAGAATTTAGTTTAAAGAAGTGGACCCCAAACTTTAGCACAAGATGTGCTCAAGACCAGGCCCAAAACATAGAAGCCTGGTGCACTCTGTAACCAAATAGATTCATACTGTAGAATTCATACCTTGCAGAACTGTTTACCTGCTACAAATTTCTAAGCAAAAATAAAGCTTAAACAAAGATAGCAAGACAGATGTCCCTCAAAATGACAGCACTCCCAAACACTCTGAAACAAAAAGAGGATAACCTTGAGCACACCTTGTTGAAATCGAACATAACTTTGAAATTTGTTACTTGATGTACGTTGGACTTCAGTTCCAAATCTCAAACTACAATTACTTCCAAAATCATTGTCTTGTAAGCAGCTTTTGACATACTCTTGGCTTCAAAGTAAATCATCTGTATTGAATAAACACACCAAGACATCTTCTCAACCTGCCAAAATGACCTATCTTGGAATTCTTTGGCTTCACATAGCAACACAGCACATATTTCAGCTTCAGAATTGCAATCAAAGCCTTGTCCCTGAATTGTGGTGGCAGGGTGACAATTACAAAACACCATTAACACTCATTCATTGGAAGCCTATATATGGCCTTTGCGAGTCTAGTCACCAACTCACCATAATTCTATCCAAGCTTGGCACGGATCTTTCAGAAATTCATGAAACACCTTCTATAATCTGATCAGAGCACCACTTATCTGAAAATTTAAATTTAAATTGCATCCCTTTCTGCCTACATAATTTCCCCCGTGATGTTGTCGCCTACCTCATTGCAAAATACAAACAACTCAAACATGTTTTTTGAACCAAAACAGCTGAAATCAATGATTTTAAGCTGTCCCAAACAAACATGCTCTAAGTATCAGCAAACATCCAGAATCTTCACACTACCATCACACCATATGTTAGCACCCCCTGCATTACCATCCTTATCATACAATTTACAATTTTACATCAATCAATTTACTCCGATTTTATGAATTAAAATTCACAATTTGGATAATGATAGATTGTTTAATCTATCCTTTCTATTAATTATTTTTAATATTCTTTATTTTTCTTTCCTATTGAGTCATTTTCACGCGTTATCTCTGTGTCTAGTACCAAAAAAATCTCTTAAGAATGTTAGCTATTTATTCCTCTCAATTTATTCTCTTCTGTCTTTATTTCTGAGTTGAATTTCAATAACTTTTGTAAATATTATTAATATTTAAACATAATTAGTTTTTGCTTGACTTTACTCGTGATCATATAAAACTGACTTGTGAACAAGACTTGGTATACAAGGGATGCAGGCTGTGGTTCTTTTATTGGTAAGAATCAATTAAGCAACTGTTGTTTATCTAATCAACTCACTTAAGCAGCAACTCATTATCATGCATCTGCTCCAATAAAAAAATTTGTTAAACTAGGGGTGTTCACAGGTACGGATAACCCGTGAACCCAATCCGACCCAACCCGATTAGTTTGGATCGAATTTTTTGAGAGTTCGGGTCAAACCCGAAGCCAATCCGTTAGTGTACGGGTCGGGTAACAGGTTTTGCATTTTAAACCCGTGACTCAACCTGACCCTACCCGACTCGTACTATAAAATTAATTTTTTTTTATATATATATTATTAAATTAAGAAATACAAAACACCATATATTTTTGCTAATTTTTAACCACACATGAATTATATTTCTCTTTTTTAATTATTTTTATTTTTTGTCTTGATTTTGTTTATGTTTTCTCATGCTAATATCTATTTAAAATAAAATATTTGTATTAGCATTGAAACCATTTATTTTATTAATCAAATATTGTCACAATTTAGTCTTTTTGGAGGACGTGTAGAAATTATATATTTGCAAAGCTCTAGGCAAAAACAAATTGTTGTTCTAAAAAATTCTAATTTTTACAAAATAAAAAATATTTTTTAAATGTTTTGACCCGATCAATCCAACCCGACCCAACCCGTTTTTGAACGGGTTGGATCGGATCGGATTTTACAATAAAATTGCACAAACCCGATCCAATCCAACCCGTAAAATTTTGATCGGGTCGGGTAACGGATTTAGCCAAACCCGACCCAACCCGACCCGTGAACACCCCTATGTTAAACAGTTACTTAACCTTAAGCAACTCATGTAAACATATGCATTGGAGATGCTCAAAAGTGCATGATTTTTAGTTATTATTGTTGGATAATGGATATTTTGGTCCTGAAAATTACAGCAGTAAAACAACTCAAATATGGAATCCGGTAACCCAATTACTTTCATTTTTAGTGAAATACTATTGTAAACATGTTATTTTAGTTACTCTAATTATTCAAATGCATGATTTTAGTTACGGATTTTAGTAAAACTATTATTGTTGATGCTCAAAGTTAACCCTTGATCCAAATTCATATGAAAAATAGTTGACACACTCACAGAAATTCACTTTATATTTAATATTATTAGCTTTCCTTTTGACTTCATTCTTGGCTAAATAATCACAGATACAAACTATTACATGATGATGATACTCTTTTACAACCCTTACCAAATATTAAAATATTAACTGCATATAATAACTAAATACATACATTGATAATTACTTAGAACAAATTCATGAATATATGTCAATATTTAAACTAATTAATTAAATAAATGGATCAAGTTTAAGTTTAAATTTACAATAACATGAAGCACAAGTTCATAGAGAGCTCTAATTAAAAGAAGTAGAAAGCTTTGAAAGCATATGGATAGCGTGCTACAGAGTGAACTCTACAACGTAATGAAGTTGGGGGATCAATGTGAGATAGCAAAACTTAGGTGTTTACTTATGGGCAAAATTTCAGAAATTTTACCTTACCCAGGCGTTAAATATTACTCCAAAATTAAGGGAAAATGTAGTCCTCATTTCTTCTTACCTGCAGACCAAACATTATTTTTCAGAATTTATTCTCTTAAAATTTCAATTTATATTGCTCCTCAATTGGAATTGTTTTTCTAAATTCTTTTGTTTATTATCTTGATATTGAATTAACAAATAGACCTTTTATATTTTGACATTAAATTAACAGCAGGTTGATATGATCAACAGCATGTAGTCTTTAGAGTCATTTATTATTTCTATATTTAATATATAACACATGATCACAGGAATGATGAAAGGTTGCATGAAATAGCAGATAATGAGATGCAGAATCGTGGGAAAGAGAAGATAAGTGACTCAAAATGCTCATGGTCCTTGCTAACAGAAAGTTCTGATAGAAGCACCGATAGAACGATTTCATATTCACATGACTATTCTGTACCCTCATGAATTTATCATGTATAGTTTCCATTAATAACTGTTCCTGTTGTGGGATAAGGGGAGGCCTTCGGTCGTATCTTTGTGTTCTAAGATCTTTTTGTAACTTGTCCGAAAGGTGGGGTACCTGCAAGAAACACTCCAACGTTCAAGTTAGGGTTCGGCGCAGAGCATTTAATGTGTGTAATAAAATGAGAATTCAGAGAGTTTACCTTGGGGAGCGGATCCCCTTTTTATACGTATTCTTATTGGGCTTGGGCCCTCATGGGCCTTGGCCCTTTTCTTAATCATATGTCTGTGGTAATTAAGAGTACTTAATTACCTTTTAGCCTTATGTTTACGTTGTCATGAGTTACTAATGGTGCGTATACCTCTACCAGTGTTCGGCCTACTTGTGCCGAATACTACGATTTAGGCCCGAGGTGAGGGGTTAGGGGTCTTCGGCTTTAATAGATGTTGAATACTCCTGTCTGCCAAACGGACCGTACGGCGTTGGGGTGTTCGGCTATGCTTCGGACACCGAACACCTGTTCATACTGTCGGGGGGTATTCGGTTTATATGTGTTGCCGAATACCCCAACTAGTACACATGCCCCCCAGCCTCAAGCGAAGGAGGATAGCGAAGAGGTTTATTGTTGATACTGGTGTTTCATGGTTGTGTCGTTTGAAATTACTGCCATTTATGGCATAATAAAGCCGTTGGGTTGGAGGGATCGAAGCGTTGCGTTATATGAACCGTCAGATCTTAGTAGATCTAACGGTTGGGGGGTTTTGGGTCGTTTTGGACCGTTATGGACCTGGGCCCTATAAATAGGGTGAAGGATGTCGTCCTCGTTCCCCATATTTACGATTTCACTAAAATCTTCTTCTCTTGCTCTCGGCCGAATAGTCACTTCTAGCTTCATTCTTCTCGTCTTAATTAAGGTACGAGAGTTCGGCTTTTTCTTTTTTCTTTTTGTTGTTATGAGTTCGGTTGGCCTTGAGCTTTCTGGGGGAACCGAGGTAGTTGACATTCCGTCCGCTTCCTCTAGTAGTGGAGATTCTAGCGAGGGGTCTTCGACTGCCTCGTCTTCTGAGTCCGTTTCTTCTTCTTCAGCTTCTCCTTCTTCGTCTCCAAACCGAGAAGGGATGGGTGAGAATGTTATGGGTCCTGCAGCCTCTTCTGCCTCTTCGGCGAAGGAGGCCTCTGGAGCAAAACCGAAGCGTAGACCCCGGGTTGCTCATGTGAAAAGGGTTTTTCCTCCCATTACCTTGGAAGGGTATACTTGGGTTGCTGGAGAAGTTGGGGCCTATTGATCTCGGTATGACGATAAGCGTAGCGTCTGTAATTTTGTAAACTATGTAGATGTGTCTTCCATTGCCGAAGATGAATTTTGTCCCATAGGGTTACAGTGTTGTCGGCGAGAGCCGGATCCTGAATTTGTTTTCATGGGGAAATGCAACTCGAAAGGGACTTCTTTTATATGTATGATTGCGTATTTCGTGATCTACATGTGAAGGTTCCTTTTGACGACTTCACTATGGGGGTGCTTCAGGTTTTAAACGTGGCACCCTCGCAGTTGCATCCAAATGGGTGGGCTGCTATCCAGGCATTCCGAGCTCTCTGTATTTTTAATTTTATAGAGCCTTCGGTAAGCGTGTTTCTATATTACTTTTGTACTCGGCCTAAAGACGATTTATGGGTTTCCTTGATAAGAAAACCGGAAAGGCCTCTCTTCCAGTCATTTACTACCTCTTATAAAAATTTCAAAACCGGTTTCTTTAAGGTAGTTGTTAGGTCGAACATAGGGACTCATCATCTTTATGATACGAGTGGAAAGTCCCTATTTCCGTTCTATTGGGAGCAAAACCATCGGCGTTATGACAAGTTTCCAAAATCCATGATGACCGAAACGGAACGCGAGGATCTCCTTTTTCTTGAGTCTCTCCCCCGAAAGCTCCCTGCTAGGCAGCTTGTGGCCTTGTTAAATTCTTCCACTGTTTTAGCAGACATGTGTGGTAAGATTTTTGTTCTTTCTTGACTAGTGTTTAAAAGTTTAGCTTTTGTCACTAACTAAGTCTTTTTTGTGTAGGTATTATGGCCGATGCCGGAGGAGATGTATTTTCATTTCGGAATGCCCGGAGGAATCGGGCTTAAGCTGCGGGGAATAAATCTGGAATTGCTTCCGTGCCCCCCATTCCCAAGCAGCCGACCCCTCGGCCAACCCCGGTTGATACTGTGCCTCCTCCAGCGGGAGAAAAGAAAAGCAAGGATAGGGATCACAAGAAAAGGCACCGGAGTCGTGAGGCTTCGGAAGAAGAAAGGGTTAAAAAACTGAAGCAACAGACCTTGGGTTTTCCTGCTTCAGCTTCTTTATCTTCTATAAATGCCTTGACCGCCGAAGGCTTTTTTACCAAAGACTTTCGGCCAAAGAAGATGGTGAGCTCCAACGATATTTCGGATACGGGAAAGGCCATCCTTAAGAAAGCCGATGCTGCTGCCAACTGGTCGGCCTTTTGCGAATTTCAGGCAAGGGCCACAGCCGTCGCATATCATATGTTTGCAAATCCTTTGAAGGAGGCCGATAAGTTGAAGGAAAATTTGGAGGAGGCTCAGGCGTCTAATAGACAAGTGTTGGAGGCCAACTTGGCTCTGGCCGACGAGAATGGGCGTTTGAAGGATGAAGTTAAGGACCTCTCGGTCAAAGTGCATGATTTAGATATCAAAGTACTAATGGCCGAGAAGGATGCTAAGCTTCAATCTGATGAGATGGAGCGGCTAAGGGCTCTACTGGCCGAGGCTCGGGAAGAACGGGATGCGGAGCGTGCTGCCAGGGAGAGGTTTCGCTCCTCCGCCGAAGAAAAGATTCTAGCCAAACACGAGGCTGGTTTTCTCCATGGAATGCGGCAAATAACACATTTCTATAATGTTCGTGACCGTAGCATTTTTGATATGGAGAAGGATGTTTATCAAGGGCAGTTGGTGCCTCTTGATGACATTCCGGAGGATGCCATCTTAGAGAATCCTCTGTATGGTTCGGCTGCTGATGGTGGTGCGGATCCTGAGGCCGCTGACGAGGGGGGTGATGAGGAAACTGCTGACGCCGATGTTCGTGAGGACTAGGCAAAATAGAATGTTTTTTTTTTTTTTGTAGTTTTAGGCCGTTAGAGCCTTTTGATATTTTGTATATGGACTCGGCCTTTTTTTTTATGATAATCAAATGAAAAATACATTCTTCCTTTCGGTATTTGTTTAGTTTATTTCGCGTCTTTACTCTTGTCTCGTAATACTTGTGAAAATCCGAATGGTGCATCCTTAACCGAGTGGGGGCACTCGGGAGGGAAACCATTTTGAAGAAAATCCGAATGGTGCATCCTTAGCCGAGTGGGATGCACTCGGGAGGGAAACCATTTTGAAGAAAATCCGAATGGTGCATCCTTAGCCGAGTGGGAGCACTCGGGAGGGAAACCATTTTGAAGAAAATCCGAATGGTGCATCCTTAGCCGAGTGGGAGCACTCGGGAGGGAAACCATTTTGAAGAAAATCCGAATGGTGCGCTCAAATGATATTGGCAAAGTGTAAGCCGTACTTTTAGAATTCTTTTTAAGGTATGCCTCATAAATGCCCTACCGGAAAACACCCTTCTACATTTTTGTAGGAATTATAAAATAAAGAAGAAAGTACCACATTTTAAATATATAGTGAAAATACATCAACTGAAGTAATATTTAAGATGAGTGGAATTCCAGGTTCTTGGTATTGCTTTTCCTGACAGTTCTTCCAACCTGTACGCCCCATTGTTGAGGTTTTGCCAAACTCTGAATGGGCCGTCCTAATTGGCTGCCAATTTTCCTTCCTTGGAGTCTCTTCGGGCGTCGCCTTGCACCCTAAGGACTAGGTCTCCTTCTTTAAAGTCTCGTGGCTTCAGCTTTGAGTTGAATCTTCGAGTCATTCTCTGTCTGCATGCTTCGGCATTGAGACGTGCTCGGTCACGTATTACTTCAACCAAGTCTAGTTCGCACCTCATGGAACTTTCGTTTTCGGAAGTCTCGAAGTTTTGTCTTCGGCATGAGGGTTCTCCTACTTCGACTGGGATCATTGCTTCGGTCCCATAAACCATTCTAAAAGGTGTTTCTTTGATGGTTGATTGTGGGGTGCACCTGTATGCCCACAGTATTTCGGGTATCTCCTCGGCCCAAGCCCCTTTGGCTGTTCCCAACCTTCTTTTCAGTTCTCCCAGGATGACTTTGTTTGCGGCTTCTGCTTGTCCGTTTGTTTGGGGGTGCTCGACCGAGGTAACTTTATGCTTTATTCCCAAACCTTCAAGGAAAGCGTTTAACTTCTTGTCCGTGAATTGTAGGCTGTTATCTGTGACGACTGCATATGGAATGCCGAAGCGAGTGATGACATTTTTCCACAAAAATTTATGTACGTTCTGAGCCGAGATGATTGCCAAAGGCTCGGCTTCTATCCATTTTGTGAAGTAGTCGACAGCTACTATCAAGAATTTGCGCTGTCCTGTGGCTATAGGGAAAGGACCTAAGATGTCGGTTCCCCATACAGCAAAAGGCCATGGTGACGAGATGGAGTGCAATTTATCCACTGGTTGGTGGATAAGGTTGGCATGTTTTTGGCACTGGCCACACCTTTTTACGTGCTCGGCGCAGTCAGTTTTGAGGGTCGGCCAGTAATATCCTGCTCTCAGAACCCGTGTTGCCATCATTCGTGCTCCAGAGTGCATGCCACAGATTCCTTCATGCAGTTCTTTCATTACGTATTCTGCTTGCTCTTTCTCAAGACACTTTAATAAGGGCGTGGAAAATCCCCTTATGTACAACTCTTCGGCTATCATAATGTACCTTGAAGCATTGATTCGTAATCTTTTGGCTTTTTCTTTATTTTCTGGAAGGATTCCTTGTGCCAAGTACTGTTGTATTTCGGTTGTCCACGTACTTCTGGCTGCCGAAAGCTGCATGCATTCTTCGGCGGTTACGCTTGGTTCGGGCAATGTCTCCTGGATGAAGGTTCTCAACTGTCCGGGTTTTTGGGTAGTAGCTAATTTAGCGAGCCGATCTACCCTGTCGTTGTGTTCTCGGGCTAAATGATTTACCCTTATTTCCTCGAACTCTTGTTTCAACTGTATGAAAGTATGATAATACTTCAGCAATTGAGGGTCTTTGACTTGGAAACCACCGTTGATTTGTTCGGCTGCTACTTGCGAATCACTCCAACATTGTACCTTTCGGGCTCCCATCTCTCTGGCCAGTCTGAGCCCAGCTAATAAGGCTTCGTACTCGGCCTGATTGTTGGATACTTTAAAACCGAATCGTAATGACTGTTCCAACCGTATTTGGTTGGGTCCTTCCAGTATGATACCTGCACCACTTCCCCTTCGGTTTGACGATCCATCCACATGTACTACCCACCACTCTTCTTCAAAGGTTTCAGCAGGGTGTAGTTCATTGATAAAATCTGCCATACATTGTGCCTTGACTGGGCCCCTCGATTCGTATTTTAAGTCGAACTCGGAGAGTTCTACTGACCATGCCATCATTCTTCCTGCTAACTCTGGTTTCCTTAATACCTTTGCAATTGGGCAATCGATTTTGACAATCACCCGATGTCCTTGAAAGTATTGTCTTAGGCGCCTTGCAGCATTCACTAATGCTAGGGCGGCCTTCTCTATCGTCTGGTACCTGGTCTCGGTTTCCTGTAGTACTCGGCTAGTGAAGTATATGGGTGCCTGGCCTTCTTCATGTTCCTACACTAAAACCGCACTTATGGCTGCTTGGGAAACCGAGATGTAAAGCACTAGATCTTTTGTAGGTTCCGGTTTTTTGAGTATGGGCGGGGCCGAGAGGGTCTTTTTTAGCTCTTGAAAAGCCTCTTCACATTGTTGGTTCCATGAAAAGTTCTTGGCTGTTTTTAGCAAACGCATGATGGGTTTTACCTTCTCGGCGATTCTAGGCAGGAATCGTGATAGAGAGGCAATTCTCCCTGTGAGTCTTTGGACATCCTTTGGGGTTCTTGGGCTTTTCATACAAATAACCGCTTCGCATTTATCAGGGTTGGCTTCTATGCCTCGGCATGTTAACATGAAGCCCAAGAATTTTCCCCCTTGGACGTCGAAGACACATTTTTCGGGGTTTAGGCACATGTTATGTTTCCTGAGTTCGGCGAAGATCTCTTCGAGGTCCCTTGGGTGTTCGTCGGGCATGGAAGACTTAACAATCATGTCGTCTACATACACCTCTAGGTTTTGTCCTAGCTGTTTTTGAAAAACTTTGTCCATCAATCTTTGATAAATGGCTCCTGCGTTTTTCAGGCCGAAGGGCATTACTTGGTAGCAAAAATTGGCTGATTCGGTTATGAAAGCGGTCTTGTCTTCATCGGGAGGATGCATTCGGATTTGGTTCTACCCTGAATAAGCATCCAAAAAACTAAGACAAAGATGTCCAGCTGCCCCATCGACCAATCTGTCAATGTTTGGTAGCGGGTAGGCTTCTTTTGGGCAAGCTTTATTCAAATCCGTGTAGTCTGTACACATCCTCCATCTTCCGTTTGCCTTCTTTACCATGACCACATTGGCTAACCAAGTGGAATACTTAACCTCTCGGATAAAATTGGCGACTAACAACTTGGACACTTCTTCTTCTACTGCTCTCCTCTTATCCTCCCCCATCTTCCTTTTCTTTTGCGAAATTGGTCTTGCTTCTCGGCATATTGCCAATTTGTGGCAATGGAATTTTGGGTCAATGCCAGGCATGTCGGCGGCCTTCCAGGCAAAGAGATCGGCGTTTCGTTCTACTACTCTTTGAATCCGAAACTTGCCCTCTTCAGACAGATTGTTTCCGAGGTATGTAATTTGAGTTTTTTCTTGCCCAATTTGAAATGCATGGACTTCCTCATTCGGTTTTACCCGCTTGTCCTCGATTCTGGGATCGAGGTCCAAAGTTTGGTGCGAGGGTTCAGCCGCCGAGACCATGTGTACTGACTTGCAATCGTCTTCCTTTAGCTGAGTAACCTTGAGACTGGCTAAGTAGCATTCTCTGGCCGCCTTTTGGTCCGCGTGGACCGTAACGACAATGCCTCGGTTTGATGGAAATTTCATGGCTAGATGCGGAGTGGAGACTACGGCTCCAAGAGTGTTCAACGACGGTCGTCCGAGTAGTATGTTGTATGAGGTGTTGGCGTGCACCACAATGTATCTCACTCTTATGGTCTTGTACTCATTTCCCTCATACCCGAAGGTCGTGTCCAACTCTATACATCCTCTGGTGTTAACCCTCTCGCCAGAGAATCCGACTAAGGGTTCGTCATACGACATGAGCTTCTTCTCTGGTATGTCCAGTTGTTTGAAGGTGTTCCAGTATATGATGTCGACCGAGCTTCCTTGATCTATTAGGGTCTTCCGGACTGTGCAATCGGCCACATCTACACTGATGACCATTGGATCATCTTGCATTGGGTCGGACCCCTGAAAGTCCGCATCTGTGAAAGTGATGGGTGGCATTTTGAGTTTGTTTGTAGTTGAAGTCATGTTGACTGATCGGACTAGCCGGAGGTGCTTTTTTCGGGCCGAAGAAGTACTTCCTCCTCCCGCAAATCCTCCGGCAATCGTGTTGATGACCCTCCTAGGATTAGAGGGTTTTATGTCTTGTCGTTCCCTGGACCTGCTCCTTTGCCTTTCGTCCCTCCTGACATGGCTAAAGTCTATTCTATAGGTTCTGTCATTATCTTTATATCTCCAAAAATGAGACCTTTCGGTCCTCGGATCGTGGACGAAGTCTTTAAGGTGCCCCATTTTGATGAGGTCTTCTATTTTGTCTTTAAGGGCGGCACATTCTTCAGTGGAGTGACCCTTGTTGCGATGGTATCGACATTGTTTGCTGTAGTCGGCCTTAGGGGGAGTGTTGGCCCTCTTCGGCATGGCCAAAATTTCTGTGGCCAGGGCCTGTTCGAGTATTCGGGATCGACTAGTGTTGAGTGGCGTGTAAGTCGTATACCTGGAGCCACGGTACTCATTTTCCTTGCTGATCTTGTCTTTTCCCTTTCCTTGGTAATCCTTTTCTTGTTCCCTCTTCCTTGGGTTGGCGTCTGCTTGGACCTGGTTTCTGTATTCGGATAATTCTTCCATTTGCATGTACCTTGCTGCTCGTCGTCGGAGGTCATCCATGTCAAGAGCCGGCTTTTTGCAGAGACTGTTGACGAAGGCTCCTGGCCTAAGAGCCGTCACTAACTGGTGCATGGCCACCGCCGAGTCTAGGTTTCGGATGTTTAAAGCAGTCCTACCAAACCTTTCCATGAACACTCTTAGAGATTCCCCTTTTTCCTGCCGAATATTGACTAGTGCCACTGAAGTTAGATGATGAGGCCTGCTAGTTGCAAATTGATTGCCGAATCTTGTTACCAACGTCTCGAAATTGTCGATGGAGTTAGGTGATAGGCGGGTAAACCAACTGAGGTCGTGTCCTTTAAGGGAGGTGGGGAACGCCCTACATAGAACGGCATCTTCGGCGGTGTATAAACTGATTTGGGTTACATACACATCCACATGTTAGTCTGGATCTGTGCTACCATCGTATCGGTCCAGACTAAGGTTCTTCCAGTTTGGAGGAAGGGGAGTTTCCATAATCCCTGAGACAAAAGGGTGCCTACAGGGGCGTGACTGAGTGTTGAAGGTAGAAAAGGAAGGCCGATTCGTCGCACCCTGCATGCTAAGGTTGATGATCGACTCGTCTTCGTGATGTTTGTCTGGTTGCTGATTTTCAGGTCTTCTGGATCGGTTCAAGTCCCTCAAATCGGCATTTTCTTGGCGAAGGGCCGACAACTCCTGAGCGTGCTGTTGCCTTATTGTCGAAATGTCGGCTCGCAACTGCCTTAACTCTGACGAAAGATTTGTCTGATCTTCCACCAGGTTTTCGTCGACGAGATCTTCTTCCATGTGCGCGTGACTTCGAGTAGTAACCATTCTTTGTGAGGCTGCGGGGAAAGTTTTACCGGGCCCCACGGTGGGCGCCAAAATGTTCATGTCGTGGGATAAGGGGAGGCCTTCGGTCGTATCTTTGTGTTCTAAGATCTTTTTGTAACTTGTCCGAAAGGTGGGGTACCTGCAAGAAACACTCTAACGTTCAAGTTAGGGTTCGGTGCAAAGCATTTAATGTGTGTAATAAAATGAGAATTCAGAGAGTTTACCTTGGGGAGCGGATCCCCTTTTTATACGTATTCTTATTGGGCTTGGGCCCTCATGGGCCTTGGCCCTTTTCTTAATCATATGTCTGTGGTAATTAAGAGTACTTAATTACCTTTTAGCCTTATGTTTACGTTGTCATGAGTTACTAATGGTGCGTATACCTCTACCAGTGTTCGGCCTACTTGTGCCGAATACTACGATTTAGGCCCGAGGTGAGGGGTTAGGGGTCTTCGGCTTTAATAGATGTTGAATACTCCTGTCTGCCAAACGGATCGTACGGCGTTGGGGTGTTCGGCTATGCTTCGGACACCGAACACCTGTTCATACTGTCGGGGGGTATTCGGTTTATATGTGTTGCTGAATACCCCAACTAGTACAATAACAATAATAAGTTTAATGAATTTGGTTTTTGACTTCTATACTCATGGTAACCGTAATTATCAATGAGAGTAAGCATACAACTAGCTCAATATTGAGAATGTAGAGTATTTAACTACAATGTTGCATAAATATATAAGAAAATAAAATTTTGTTGACATTTCATAACGTAAGTAGTGGTGGAGCTAGGGTAGAAAATTTTAATCGACTTCGGAAGGACAACGAACTTATAATGTGTTTGGATTAGTTTCATAATGAAAAATAATCAATTAATTTTTCATGATGAAAATAAAACAACAAATAATTATTTCTATTTTTTCATTATATCACCATAATTTTGTGGAATAAAATTGATTCTCATGTATTATTTAAACACTCTATTAGTAGACCAGTGTTTCGTTGATACAGCTTTATTTATTTTTTGGGTTTGTTGAGATCTCTTTTTTTTTCTTTTCTTTTTTTTTTTAAGATCTCTTGGTTGATATGTTTTGTGGCCATTTCATATGAAGTTGCAGTGTTGTCAATGCTTCGGAGTCTAAAGTTCTACTTCCTACTCTCATGCAAATGAATTAATCGGATAGGACATGATGTTGGCGCATTGCTACCCATTTGTCTTATTTTTTATTTATAAAAAGACAGAATTTAATTCAAAGAAGTAGACCCTGAACTTACCACAAAATCAGGCAAAATGAAAAAGATATGTTTGGGTAAGCTTATTAAAGATATTTTTAAGAAAAGAAAATAAGAAGAAAAAATTAAATGAGTCTATCTAAAAGTTAAAATGAGCATATATATATATATATAAGTTAATTTATAAAAATTCTCTTGTATAATTTTTCTTATCATTGCAGGTGTCGGTAGTGAGCAGTTCCTCAGAAGGCATGACAACGATGCTCTTGAGATGTTGTTCTACAGAGAAGAAGGTGTGGTGCAATTTATAAAAGATTAAAAATCCCAAAATGGGTAAATCAAAAAGGGACCTGAAAATAAGAAAGGGAGTTTCGTGGAAGCAACGATGCTTTTGGAGCTTCGTGGGACAACTTACCTGCTCATGGAGAAAAAGAATGAGACGAGATCAAATTACAAAACTACCCATCACTTTAAACTGTTTCTATTTCTACGATGTCCAGTAGGTATCGTATCGTGCGTAACTGAATACGAACCGTCAGATATTCTATGTCAAAATTGTGTCGTTATAGTTTCAATAAATAAAGTGGATGCAAAATCACTGAATAATAACTCTGCCTTTTCATAAAAAAAATCACTGCACCCAATTTACTACTTTAAGATTTGCCTACGCTTGTTACCTTTGGGGGGTGGGTTACGTGCACTAAATTTCATATAAGTGATATGTATTATATTTTTTTAAATCAATTTTTTTCAATGAACTTATATTTTTTAAATAAAAAATTTTCTTTTTTTTAAAAGAAAGTATAATTTAACTTAATAAATTTATATTTTTTAAAATTAATTTTAATATTTAAATAATTTTCTAATAATATTGTTTTAAAACCAAAAAAAAATATTTTTTATAATTTTCTTTTTTTTATCAACTTTTTTTTACTGACTAAATATTTTAATTAAAAATAAAAATAAATAGTTTAATAATTAATGGTGTAATGAAAGTAAAAAAGTATGTTAAGGAATAATACGGTAGTAACAAACAAAGTAAGAGGATAAAAAGGAATTTGAATTAAATTATTGAGAATAAAATTAAAAAAAATACAAAAAGCTAGTAGTTTGCCTAGAGGTGTCAAAATGAACCTAGCTTGATGGGTCGACTTGATTAACTCGACAAATGGACTGGGCTGAGCTGTAAAAATTCAAGTATGAGTTCATTTTGACCCAACCCAACTCAACTTGGATTTTTGCTGGCCCAAAGTTGGCTAGGGTGGATCGTGGGCTAATTTACTTGCTTTTATTTTTATAATTGGTAAAATCATAAATGATAAATTTAATATTACATGTGTTGTTATGTTCATTTTAAGGTTAATAATATATACATATTATGTTTTATTTTTACTTTTAGTATTTGTTTATTGTTACAAATGATACATTTTATTTTTACTTTACTTGTAGTTGAAGGTTGTTAAGCTAACTTATTGAATCATAAATATTTGATAAAATTATTTGTTGAAATAGCTGAAAATATAAAATGACAGAAATTGGCATATTTATGTGATATTTTCATATAAATTTCAATTTTATTTTATTAATAAAATATATTTTGGAGTATTTTTAATTTAGTTTTTTTTTATTAAATTTAATTAAACACTTGTATTTTTTTATTTATAGATCAATTATTTTAATTATATTTTTTTACAAATTGTGTTTTTTACTATTCATCTTATACTATATCCTAAAATATTTTCAATCAAATCTAAAATAAAGTTAAAAAAATACTTTTAAGCAAACATCACACTTTCATTAACTTAATTAGTGTAATGGTTAAAATATCCTAAAGTATAATATTAAAAATAATAGGAAATAATGTGAATAGAGTAATGATTAAAAAAATAATTTAATATTAAAATAAAAAAATAAAATAAACTTTCATCTATCAATATTAATATCTTGAAGCATATTGTCGGAATAATCATTGGTCCGAGTTAAACTAGGTTCAGTTCCCTTAAGCAAAGTCTTAAATTCGAACCTTGCAGATGAATATAAGCAAGTAGTTGGAAGGGAATACCTCACTAAAGGTGTCAATTAGGTTCAAAAAGAGAATAAAATATAAAAAGTTACAAACTATAAGCTAGTGTTTTAAAAAAGCCACTTGAAATAATGCTTTGAAAAACTCTAAAAGCTACTAGAAAAAAGTTGTTTACCAAATGCTACTAATAAAGTCAAACAAGCTTTCAGCTAGTAAAAAAAAAGCTAGAAGATAATAAGTTTATTTTTTATTATTTTAGATATTTTTTTATTACATTTTTTTAACTATTATACTATTTATTTTATTATTTCAACATTATATTTCATGATGTTGATATTGATTTTTTTTTTGTTTGTCTTGGATTAGAGACCACGAGTGTCCCCAACTCACTAGGTCAAAAACTAATTCCGCTAGCGATACTTGACTACCGCTAGTCCAAGGGAGTTTTGCACATTGAGGGAATCGAATCGAATGCGGATTCTCTCGCTAAATAGATCGTTCCCCCCACATGTGAAAGCAACATGGGTTGATGTTGATATTGATATATGATAGATTTATTTATTTTTATTTTTTTAGAATAGTTTTTATATTACAATATTTATTTTAACCGTTGCACTATTTACATTATCTTTCTATTATTTTTAACATTATACTTTAAAATATTTTAACTATTACAATGATTAACTTAATGAAAATATGATGTCTGCTTAGAGGTATATATTTTTACTTTATTTTCGATTTGATTGAAAATATTTTAGAATATAATATAAGATGAATAGTAAAAAACATAATATGTAAAAATATAATTAAAATAATTAATTTATAAATAAAAAATTACAAGTGTTTAATTAAAAACTAAATTATAAATATATCCCAAAATATATTTTTATTGAGCTAATCAAGTCGACCTATCAGGCTAGGCTCATTTTGACACCTCTAGCTAAACTACTAGCTTTTTGTATTTTTTTCAATTTTATTCTCACTAATTTAATTTAAATTCCTTTTTGTCATTTTTTTTCAATTTAGAAATTATTTACGTATTTTACTCACACATATATGACAATCAACTTGTCATTTGTCACTGTTACTCCATTCGTTACTACTGTGTTATCCCTTAACATAATTTTTTACTTGCATTACATAATTGATTATTACATTTTTTATTTTTATTTTTAAATAAAATATTTAATCAGTACACAAAAGTTGATAAAAAAATGAAAATTATAAAAAAAATTGTTTTAAAACAATATTATTAGCAAATTAATTAAATATTAAAAATTGATTTTAAACAACATAAATTTATTTAATTGAATTATACTTTCTTTTAAAAAAATAAAAATTTGATTTAAAAATATAAGTTCATTAAAAAAATTGATTTTAAAAAATATATTACATATCACTTATATAAAATAGTTCACGTAACCCACCCTCCAATTGGCGAACCTAGAAGTAGTAAATTGGGTAGCAGGGTCATTATTCAGTGGTTCTACAACGACTTTATTGATTGAAACTGTAACTGCACAATTTTGACATAGAATATCTGACGGTCCATATTCAGTTACGCACGATGTGAGACCTATTGAACTTCCGCACCCTAGCCTCCATCGTTATACAATGTTAAAAAGTGGAAGTATATGTCTCGTGACGAGTTCTAGGGTGGAAAACATTAATAGGTTTCTTACTAGACAGCATCTACGGTGGACTAATAATGTAACTGGTCTATCATGGACCATTATTTATTACCTTTAGATTGATCTAAGATGTAAAATTTTATTATACATCCTACACAGCAAATTCCTCCCCCAACCTTCCACAACCTCTCTCTCCGTCATGTGCTGTCGCCCGAGGCGATTTTCGACGGCGGCACCTTTTTTTTTTTTTCATTTTTTTCTTTTTGTCTACTTCTTCTCCGATAGTCCGACACCACACAACACTAGATTCAAATGCCATCGAACACAAAAACTGCACCTTTACCATTATCGAACCAAATTAGTGGATCAACCATGCACCTTCTTGCAAAACCAAACCAACCCAGGATCGCTTTTTTTTTTTCCCCCCTCTTCTTCTTCCCTCCTCTATCTCCAATTCCTTCTTTTCATAGCCACAAGCAACCACAAGCTCTCTTCAGTAATCTCAAGAATTTTATTTTTGTTATTTTTTTTCCCCTTCTTTGAGTTTGAATTATGATATTTTAGGATTATTACATCTGTGAACAAGATCAAGCGCATGCATAGGTTCCCTGGGTACCCAATTGAGAAAAGTTGAGATTTGATATTGTATTGAGAAGTGGGTAGATTCGATACTCACAAGTTCAGTTCTGTACCTCCATCACAATGCTTACTTATTTGGAGTTTTATTGTTAAGTGGTAATATGACTGTAAATTGTAATTGTATTGTCTGCGTTGAGCAACAGGTTGAGCCGATTTGGTTCGACTGCGGCGCATGGGGTTTCGTCTAGATTGAATGACGTGTTCCCCAATCTTAATGGTGGAGTCGTGGTGGAGGGTGAAGGGGGCATGGGGAGGGGTCTTGGAACAGTCCAAAACGGTGACGTTTGAGGAGTCGAGGTTTCGAAGGAGAGAGTTTGAGGAGGAATAATCCGATAGGAAGGATGCAGGGTATGGCTTTTGAGATGAGATTAATCTAATAGCTAATAATTGTGGTTCACCATGAACCACTTATTAAAGTGGTCCATTCTAGATGCAGTCTTCTTAACAACGTGGAAAAGAAATTTTCCATAGATAGATCTAATATTTTTTTAATTGGAGGGTTGAGATTGTTATTTTATTTTATCTTTTTCTTTTCATTTTTATTTTTGTGTTTCCGAACTTGTCCACGTCATTTTATCTATCACTTCAGATCGAGAGACTTTTGCCACCGTGACACCTCTGCCTCCACCGCAACCAGCCTACTTTTCCATTTCCGATGCCGGTGTTCTTCCTTCACCTCAAAACCAAGAACTCATTTTTTTTTCCAAAAACGTGTGAGTTAAAACAAGATAAAAAAAAAGGAGACATATAATTTGAAGCCATTGATGCTCAGTCTCTTCACTCCTCTGCAACCTACAGCGCGTCTCACCTCTCTCGCCGTGGTTACAGCACGGAACCGGTGCCAAAGCGCAAGGTGGCGGTTCTCGGTGCCACCAACAAGATTGCGCAAACCCTCTTTTAATCTCGCACCGATGGAGAAGATACAACACATAGAGGAGCTAGTGAGGTAGTTTCTGGTGTTCCGTGGATTCACCAACACCCTCGAATTATATGAGGCCGAATTGGCTTCGTGGTCAACAAGATTCTATCTTCTCCGTCTACACTCCCAAGTTTCACGCCAATTCAATGGTTAATTGGGTCTTGATGTTGTTAATGTGGTTCGACTTCGACTGTCAGAGGATTGAAGCTTTTGCTTCTTGATTTTCAACTTGGACGGTCAATTCGCGATTCATCACCAATTGTAGCACGAGTGTCCAAATTGTTCTTCTACAACAATGAGAATGGCTATATTCAATATGTGGTTGCTTTGACTATTATTGATATTGAGATTCTGCTATAACGTAGCATTTGTTGTGGATGCTATAATATTAAGGATAATATTTTGAAGGAGGTTTATGCCATGGCAGTGAGGATTAGGGTCTCGGAGGTAAGAGGGTCGCAGAGGAGGGGGACAAATCGGGAAAAGCAGAAAATAAAACAGAAAAGAAAAAAGAGAAACATGAAAAATTTTAGCCTTTGATTAAAAAAGTAGTATATCGAATGGTTACAATTTCTTTCCCGGAAACCTATTAACATTTCCCATCCTAGAATTCGTCTATGTTTTGTCTCGCGTCTTGCTTCAGAATTAATTATAAGTTAAAACAATTTTAATAACTTTTGCTTTGAATAAAAAAATTTATACTAAATTTTATTTATAATTTATTTTTATAATAAAAATGTTTAAACATAAATTACATCACTTTGCAATTAATTTTAACCAAAATCATTTTTACAAAATCAATTTCATTCAAAATCAATTTTACCAACGTTCATCTAAACACGCATTGCATTAATGTGTCTCCTACACGTAATTAATGTTCTTCGCCCATTTCCTTTTCTAATCTTTTGTTTTCCTTTTAGTTTTACTATTTTTTTCCTAATTTTTTTTGAGATTTCTACTTTTTAATCTCTAATATAAATTTTGATCAGTCAAAATTTCTAATTTTTTTTATGACGGCTACTTTTAGTTTTTGCTGTCAAGTAATAATATTAAGTGATGACGTAATAACGACCTTGACAATCCAATAACTTACCACATCATCAAGCAGTTTGTTAGGATTGTCATGTATTTTTTATTTTTGGGTAAATTGTGGTTTTATCCCTCATATGTTCAAATCAGTTAATGATGTCAAATTAGTTGATGAGGTATTAAAAACATATTGTACCCAAAAAAAATTACACGTGGTTATCTCGTTTTACTCCTGTTGACGTGACAAGTCACTGAATTGTTAACTTTGTTGTTACTTCATAACAGGAACTAAGTCGAAATGGAAAAAAAGTTCAAAGACTTTAAACAATTATAATTTAGGTTAAGGACTAAAAACAAAAATTCGAAAAAGTTTAGCGATAAAAAAATAGTAAACCTTTTTTTTTATTTACTTCAACTACAATCAATATTGGCACAAACCATTTTATTACATTATTAAATATTATATTAGTACAAAAAGAGAAAAAATTAAAAATATAGAAGTACTAATATATTAACTATAAGTGATATATATATATATAGGATGGATCAAGTTAATCTAAGGATAAGTAAATATAAAAGAGGTACTTCCCATCTTCATTATTTATTTTCTTGAAATTTAATGGTTAAGGGGGGTTTTAACGAGTAACTAATCTTAACCATTAGATTTCAAGAAAATAAATAGTGAAGATCAGTAGGAAGTACTCCCTCCGTTCCAAAATAATGGTATTTTAAGGTTGTGGCACACTGATTAAGAAACATTCAATTGATACAAGTTTAGACAAAAATACCCTTACTTTTTCAACTACTCTTGTCATAAATTATATCACTATCCACCAATAACAATGACAGATGTCTCTTTCCAATGCAAGTATTAATTGATTTTCTTAATTATGTTTAGGGGCATTATTGAAAAAAAAATAGCTTAAAAAAACTAAAAAGACTATTATTTTGGAACAAAAACAAAAAAGTTAAAAAAACTTTTATTTTGGAACGAAAGGAGTAACTCTTTTAGAATTATTTTTTGAATAACTTAATTCCTCCTAATACACACACACACACACACACAAATTATATATTTATTTTAGAATATAGATTAAAATTTATATATATACTAAAGTAATAATATTTTTTGGGTTTCGTTTTCATTGTTACCTTTTTTTTTCTCTATAAATTTCAAAATTAAATTAAGATGTATTTTTGTCATTGAAATTGTATTTCTATATAAAAAAAACTTTAAATTATCAAAAATTCATGTATTGAAGTTTTTAGTTTTTAGTTTTTAAAAATAAATAATTTATTTATTTGATAAAAAATATTTTAATGATAATATGCATAATATTTTTTATATTTTCTTTTGTCTTAAAGATATTTCATTTAATTATTATAAAACTATATTAACGACAATTTATATCACATTTTATTTCTATTTTATATTCGTTTTCTATATTCTTTTTGCATGAACTTTGAAATAAAATTGATAAATATTTTTTTTATTGTAACATGGTTAATTTTATGCAATATAAAAATATTAAAATTTAAAATATTAAGAAAATTGAAATTCTTTATCCTTAAACTTGTGAAATTTAATCTAATTAATAAAAACTATTTTAGCAATGATTTATTTTGTGTATTTTTTACATGCATTTCAATTTTTTCCTCTTTGAATTTTTATCTGAAAATAATAAATATATTTTTCTTTGAAATGGTAATTTTTAAAAATATATAAATTATGATTAAAAACTTAGAAAACTAGATTAATTTATAAAAAGTATTTCGATCATTTTAAACATTATAACAAAGATATAGATATCAAATATTTATTTTTAAAATTTATAAATATTAATTTAATTAATCCATAATTTTAAATTAGACTTAACCCATTTAAATAATCAAGCCAAATCTCAATCTTATTTAGATTTAACTCATTTTAAGTTTTTTTATTTAATTAAATTGATGAACTTAATTAAACATTTAACATGTTGAGCTTTGAGTAACTCAACTAATTTACACTCCTATATATAACTAGCTTCACTTGATAAAAAAATTAATGACCAAGTTGTTATAAAGATAAATATTTATAGAATTAATATATATATATATATATATATATATATATATATATATAAGAGAAAGAAAAAATCTATCTTACCTTATAACTGAAAAATAAATAAATAAATCAAATTAATTAGTACGGACTTAATAAATAATTATCACTAGTAGTTCCTAATTTGTTAACATGAATCAATTAACTTAAATTATCTTACAGTGGTCAATTTTTTATTTTTTTTTGGTACGAGCATGGATGGTACGTGTGGAAATTTGACTTTATTGATTAATGTAACACAAGTTGGGAATTTGCAGAAACCGTGTGGGACTAACCACCTGTTTGGTTCGGCGTTCAAAAGAGAAAAACTCGCCACGTAATGGGATACCTCTTATTGAACCACTTTATAGAGAAGAGAGCTATGAGTGGAGACCGTGGAGTTAACAATGAGATCCTCCATCAGCACCTCAAGAATCTGATCGAGGGATCCCCGATGAGGTGGACCTACGCAATCTTGTGGCAATGCTCCTCTTCCCCCAAGTCGGTGTTGAGGTTCCACGAGGGCTACTACAGAGGCACGGGAAAGGGCAAAGAAGTCCGCATCATGGGAACGTGTGTGAACGTCGCGGAAGAGGTCATCGACGCCGAGTGGTTCTTCAAAATCTCCATGAGCCAGTCGTTCGCGACGAACGAGGACTTGCCCGGACTCACTTTCTGCGGTTGGGGTCCGGTGTGGGTCAACGCCACAGACACGAATTCGATTTCGAGGCAGCACAAGTGGGGGACGTGGGAGAGGGCCAAGTGGGGGCAGCAGAATGGGATTCGAACTTTTCTTTGCATACCCTTCAAGGAGCCAAGGGTGCTGGAGTTGGCTTCAACTGAAATCATACCCTACCACCCTCAATGGATAAATGATATGGCAGATTTCTTTTATCCCATTGGGACACCTGCTCTGTTGGTGCACGACCATCTCGCTCTGCAACGACTGCTTCGGTAACCTCAATTACTTTCTTTTTTAGTGAAATAGTAGTACTATTTTAGTTCCTCAAATTATTAAACCGCGAGATTTTAGTTATTGATTTTACTAGACGATGCGTATTTTGGTCACTTTTTTTTTTTTTTCGATAAAAGGGGAGATTTTGGTCCTTGCAACGAAAAGTATTGAAATACCATGTTATATCATTTGTACAAGGAGTGTTTGTGGATTGGATTGGTTTTGAAGAAAAAAAGTTATCTGATTTAATCATTTTGATTTTTCTAATTCATCATCCAATCGATTTTCTTCAAGATTTTAATCCGATCCGATCTAATCCAATTTAAAACGATTTGGATTGGATCGACTTTCGATTTTGATCTTAATTTTATTTTTTTAAAAAAATATTAAATAAATGGTAAGATATATAATACATATAATAAAAAATAATTCAAAATATCAAATATTTCATTTATACGTCATTATATAACCATATCAAAAATAAATTTTATACAACTTGATAATTATATTTATGCATCTTAACTCAAATAGTTAATAAAAACATACCTTTAATTAAATATTTTTATGAATAGATATAAATTATGTGATAATTTTACAAATATATAAAAAATAAAAATATAAACATGAGTGATATTATCAATTTATGAATAAAAATATATACATATATAAAAGTTCGGTTTGAATTGGATTGGATCGGTTTTGAAAATCAAATCCGAAATCTGATCCAATCCAATAAAAAAATTTGGTTTTTCAAATTTTTTATTCAGTTTTGATTTATTCGATTTTCAATTTTTTGGATCGTTTTTTTCGATTTTTATTGGATTGGATTGATTTATGAACACCCCTAATTTGTACTCTTTGTCCTTCTTCTAAAAAAAAATCATTTGTACTCTTTGCTTATCTCTCTTTATATGTGGCAACCTTTTTTTTATATAAAAGAAAGACAGGCATGCATGAAGAATATTTTATATATAAAAATTAGAATAATTATTTCGAATGAAAATATTTTTAGGAGTAATTTTTTAACAAGAGTAATTTTAGAATTTTCTTCTCTAGCAATAATGTTTTGAGAGGTTTTTCTTAATATTTTAAAACTTCCTTTTCATATTTATTTCTAAATTGAATTTTAATATCTTTTTGAAATTATTAATAGTTAAAATAGCCTTGTATTATAATATAAAATGTTTGTTCATATAAACATAAAATGTAATTTATATATTAAAAATATTTATTTATTATGAATTTTAACTATTATATAATATTTATATATTATAAATTTTAGTTATATAAAATATTAAGAGATGAATTTCAAATTCTTGGCAGCATTTCCAAAATTAAGGAAGGAAAATTTCAAAGCTAACATGTCCCATGACAAAATTTTAGAGGATTACAAGCTGTTCTTGTTGTGTTTGGTTGATGGCCAAAGTAATTTAAGTAAACCTCCTCAGTCTGCCATTCCTGCCAAGGCTTCAACCATTTCCTTGCTAATTCCTGAAATTCTTGTTGATCTCAACCACACAACACCACCGACAAGTAAATTCTATATTGTCCCAACTTTGCCATCTATTCTAGCATTAAATTCTATAATTATCCGTCTATAAGTGCTCAATGTTGAACTCAAATCGGACCCTTTGTCCAGATTCATATATGATGAATAATTGACACACACTCACATTATGATAGAAATTCACTTTATAGTTGATATTATTAGCTTTCATTTTGATTTAATTAGATTTTGGCTTAACAATCACAAATACAAATTATTACATGATGTTGATACTCTTTTACAACCTTTACCAAATCCTAAAATATTTTTTTACAAATATACATACATTAATAAATACTTAATACTTAATTTGAACAAATTCATGAATATATGTCAATATTTAAATAATAATTAATTAAATAAATACGTCAATTAAGTTTGAGTTTAAATTTAATAACATGACTGAAAAAGAATTTGTATAGAGAGCTCTGTAATTAGAATAATGTAGATATAGGTAGCATGTTATAGAGTGAGCTCTAGAACCTAATGAATTTGGGGAGCGAGGCAAGATAGCAAAAATTAGATGTTTACATTTTGGAAAATTTTCATACAGTTTACCCTCCTCAAGAGGAGTTGAATATTACATCAAAATTAAGAGAAAAGTTTACTTCAATAATATTTTTTTAAATTCTTTTTACCTGAAAATCTATCATATATTAATTATTTTTTATAAGCATTTATTTTCTTAAAATTTCAGCCTATATATAATGCTTCTCAATTGGAATTGTTGTTCTAAATTATTTTGTTTTATCTCTTGATATTGAATTAACAAGTAGACCTTTTATATTTTGACATTAAATTAACATGTTGACTTAAATAGCATGTAGGCTTTCCATTTTATTTTACTTTTTCATTTCTATATTTAATCTATTACACATGAACACAGGAATGATGAAAGGTCGCATGAAAGAGTAGATAATGAGATGCAAAATCGTGGGAAAGAGAAGATAAGTGATTCAAGATGTTCATGGCCCTTATTAACACAAAGTTCTGACAGAGGCACCGATAGAACATTTTCATATTCACACGACTATTCTGGCCCCTCATGAATTTATCATGTATAGTTTCCATTAATAACTAAAATAAGTTATTAAATTTTGGCTTTGGACTTCTACACTCGTGATAACTGAAATTATCAATGAGAGGAAGCATAAAACTAGCTTAATATATTGTTGGGTATGTGAAGTATTTAACTATGTTACATCAAACGAAAAGATAATTTGTTGACATTTCATCCTGTTAGTAGTGGTGGAGCTAGAGGAGAAAATTTTAATTTATTTGGGAAGGCCATGCTTCTGAAAAATAGAAGGGTCTCTCTGACTTCTGACAAGAAACTCTGTAAACTAGTAGCTGTTAGAAGGAGAATTGGTTCACACATCTATGATTAGCCTGAATGAAGACCGATCACCCTCCCCTCCTTTTGTGACTGGGGGTTTCATTGACACAACTTCATCTAGTTTTTGGAGTATTTTGAGATTTATTGGTAGATATGTTTGGTGGGCATTTCATATGAAGTTGCAGTGTTGTCAGTGTTTTGAAATTCTAAAGTTCTAACTACTCGTTCCTATGCAAATTAATGAATTACAAAGATAGGATATGATGAGTATGTTTAAGTGTCCGTTTGTAAGTTACAGAACAGTGTTTACGAACGGATTAGGAGAGTAACTTTTGTATTTGTTCATTGGATGTGTCTCAAAACGTGTGCCATCACATATTGGATGAAAATCCAAACATGCACGATGTTGGTGTGTTGCTACCCGTATGTCTAATTTTTCTCTTTTTAATAAGTTGAAGAATTTAATTCAAAGAAGTGGACCCTGGCTTTTAGCATGAGACGTGCACAAAAATAAGCCCAAAACAGAAAAGTCTGCTACACTCTGAGAGATGCACTCAAATAAAGGCATACTTTGTGGCAACTTTTAGCTATTTAAATTATTACACTTTGTGGCAGTTTTTAGCTGTCTGCAATGGAAGTTGCAAATCAATTAAAAGTGTAGTAAGTGGTGGTTTCTAGCCGCCGGTGAATGTCGAGGAAATTCTGACAATTTTTTTTGAAGGCAATACCAACGGCTATTTTGAATCAGTCAAAAGCAATTTCTGATGTGCATAGTTGTGACAGCTATTGTAGCTGCCCAACAGATATACTTGTTGGACAATGACAAACTGCAGGTTTTTGTTTTCTGTTATTGCCCCACATTGGTGGGAAGAAGATTAAAATTGGTTGTTTTATTCTATTTTATTTTATTTCTTTTTTCTGAACTGTTTTTAATAGTTTAGATTAGGTGGTTAATTAGTTTTGGTCTATCCTTTTCTATAGCTGTTTTTTAAGAACGTTAGAAACTGATAAGAGGTTAGTGCTATTTTTTAGGAGATATTGGTTAAGAAGATAGATCTATTCTGTTTTGAGACCTTTTATAAAAGGGGTTCTGAGGGTATCGATAAAGGGAGAGAAAAACTTTCTTCTCATCTTTTATGCATAGACAATTATGATTTGCTCCTCCTTTTCTTTATTTTTCTACTCAATTTCTGGGCAATTGATCTGTGATTTTCATAGCCTAAGGCCACGAGTGCACGTGTTCATAGGCTCGTTGTGTTAACCTTGGGAAGTGATCAACATTTCAGAATTGCATCAAGGTTCAGCCAAATTTCGCTTTCAAGGCAGTGGTTTCCACGACACAACAACACATTTGATAAGTTTTCCTCTTTTGTTTGTACTACTCCTCTTTATTTTCTTACAATTTGAAAGCGAAATTATTGTCGTACTAAACATAAATGACTTTGAATGTGCCAAAGATCATTCCTGATTTGTCAAAATTAGAACCTCTTGATGGAAAGAACTATCAGAGATGGTCACAGAAACTGTTGATTCTGTTTAAAGCCTTAGAGGTTGATTACGTGTTGTTTGATGATCCTCCTGGTGATGAAAATAATGACGTTGATGCACCCGTAACACCAACACCTACTGGAACCGAGAAAGCATCTGCAACATCAACACCTACTGGAATAGAGAAAGCATCTGCAACATCAACACCTGTTGGAATCAAGAAAGCTTGTGAAGAGGCCAAGATAAAATATGGAAATGACAACAAAACTATCAGGGGTCATTTACTAACTCATATGACAGATAATTTATTTGATCTGTTCATTAATCAGAAGTCTGCGAAGGTGATCTGGGACACCCTGTTGAAACGTTATGGTGCTGATGATGCTGGAAAGAAGAAATATGTGGTGGGGAGCTGTTGCTTTTTCAAATGTTGGTGACAAACCAATCATGGAGTAGGTTCATGAATATGAGAATTTGGTTGGTGATGTGCTAAATGAAGGAATGAAGATGTGCGAGATATTGCAGGCTAACGTGCAATTGGAGAAACTCCCACCATCCTGGAGTGACTACTGCAACCAACTGAAACACAAGAAGAGAGATTTGTCACTTTAAGAATTGATCAACCATATGAAGACTGAGGAGGCCAACAAACTTAAAGATAAGAATGCTTCTATGAATTCATTTAATGCTAATGTTGTTGAGTTTGCTGATCAAAACAGGTCCAAAGGCAAAGGGAAAAAATTCCAGAAATAAGGACAACAGAAAAAATAGTTTAACTTCAACAAAGGTGACAACAGGATTCAGAAAAAGAAGGTCACTTGCTATGTTTGTGGCAAAATGCAACCTGAGACAGGGACAACAAAATCAGAAGCCTGTTGCACCACCTGCACCTCAAGCGAACTTGGCAGAAAATGAATAAGTGATAGTTGTTGTGGTAGTGGAGGCAAACTTGGTAGTTAACAAAGTAGACTGGATTCCAGATATTGAAGCTTCCAAACACTTGTGTGCCAACAAAGAGCTCTTCCACCAATTTGAGGATGTTGCTGATGGAGAATGCGTCTTTATGGGAAATTCTACTACGACTGGAGTGCTTAATAAAGGAAAGATTCTCCTCAAACTTACTTCTGGAAAAATCTTATCTTTGAGTGATGTCTTGTATGTTCCCTTTCTGCGTAGGTCTGGTAGCTTACTTAATAGAGTTGGACTAAAATTGGTATTCGAAGCTGATAAAGTCATAATAACTAAGAATGGGGACTTTGTGGGGGGAAAGGATATCTTGCTGATGGATTGTTTGTGCTAAACATTATTTCTGTTGCATCTAATGATAATTCTTTTGTTGGTTGTGCTTATATTGCTGAATCTGTTGATCTATGGCATTACAGGTTGGGGCATGTGAACGTGGGTTCCATTAAGAAACTTAGAAATATGCATTTAATTAATGTGTTGGATGCAAATAACTTATCTAAGTGTCCTGTATGTGTGGAAGCTAAATATGTTAAGAAGCCTTTTAAACCTATCATGAATAGAGCTACTAAATTACTTTAATTAATTCACACAGATTTGGCTGACTTTAAAAACACAATCAGCAAAGGAGGTAAAAGGTACTATGTGACATTTATAGATGATTTTTCAAGATACACCAAATTTTACCTTCTAAGTTCAAAAGATGAGATTGGAAAGATGTTTTTAAAATACAAGACGGAAGTTTAACATCAATTGGACCGTAAAATAAATAGGTTTAGATCTGATAGGGGTGGTGAATATGGCACTACTTTTCTTAAGGAATTTTGTGAAAAGAATGGTATTGTCCATGAAACTAGTGCCCCTTATTCTCCTCAACAAAATGGCATAGCTGAAAGAAAAAATTGAACACTAAAAGAAATGATGAATGCTATGCTTTTAAGTTCTGGAATGTCTAACCAAATGTGGGGGGAAGCGGTACCGTCTGCATGTTTTATACTAAATAGAGTCCCTTATGAACGGCTAGAAAAGACTCCCTACGAGTTATGGAAGGGATTTGGACCTAACTTGAATTTTTTGAAAGTGTGGGGGTGTCTAGCTAAGGTGGGTATACCAGATTTCAAGAGGACTAATATTGGAACAAAAAATTTTGACTGTGTGTTTATTGGATATGCTGAAAATAGTGCTGCATATAGATTCTTATGTTTAAGTGATAATTCTATTTGTGAATCTAGAAAGGCAGAATTTTTTGAGCAAGTGTTTCCATTAAAGAAATGTGTTAGTGATGTGGTTGGTTCATCTAATACTACTCCAGTGCCTTTTTCTTTACCTGCTTCTTCCTCCTTTTTAAATAAATCAGTTGATGAACCTAGGAGTAGCAAAAGGCAAAAAGTAGAAAGTAGTTTTGGACCAGACTTTGTTACTACATTCTTGGTTGAAAACAGTGATGTTAATAAAATAAATGAAACTTTTGTGTCTACTTTCTTGATTTAGGAAGATCCTAAAACCTATAATGAGGCAGTAACTTGTATTGATGTTAACTTTTGGAAAGAAGCAATTAAAAGTGAATTAGATTATATCATGTCTAATCATTCATAGGATTTGGTTGACTTGCCTAAGGGATGTAAACCAATTAAACGCAAATAGGTCTTTAGGAAGAAATTAAGGATTGATGGAACCATTGATGAATTCAAGGCCAGACTAGTATTTGTGGGTTACACACAAAAGAAAGACATTGACTTATTGGATACATACTCTCATGTTACCAAAATTTCCACAATACATTCTCTAGTTGCCTTAGCTGCTATTCATGATCTAGTAGTGCATCAAATGGACGTAAAAACAACTTTTCTTAATGGTGACTTGAAAGAAGAAATATATGTGGAACAACTAGAGGGCTATTGATAGATGCCTTATATGCTTACATATCTTAACATTTATCTTACATTTTTCATGACTTAGAACTTTGTTTTAATCAATTTTAGGCTAATCTAACTATTATTTAGAAGTAGTGTTAATATTGCTAATCCTTTAGGAGTTTTACTAGCTTTTGATATTTTGTTGTAGGAATAGAAGAAGAATTAAAGAATTTGGAGCATGAGTCTTGGAAGTTCAAGCCAACATCTTTGGAAGCATATTTTGAAAGCCAAAAGCCAACATCTTCCTTTTATCTTGCTAAGGCCAGGCTTGAGAGATTTGAGGCTGGGCCTGAGAATGAAGAAATCTCCCTTTGCTTGCTATCAACCTGAGGCTGAGCGTGAGAATGTTGAGGCTGGGCGTAAGGACCTTCGAGTTGCACCCCTGATGCCTTTTTTGAAGCTGAGCGTGGAAAGACTTAAGGCTGGGCGTGAGGGTGCTGATGTGGCTTAAGTGGTGCGAAAACAAAGATATTTACGAGGGAAAAATGGTCATTTGGCAGTAGTTCACGTTGCAGACCCTCTCTTGGCTTGGAGTGACACTTGGAGAGCTTCCTTTGGGTTCCCATGACTTCTACTTCAAGTTTCTTCCTTTCTTCTTCATTTTTGCTGCTGCACATGTCTATGTGTAGCTAATTTCACCCTTGTTGGGGTTTGATGTAGTTGACCCAATACTCATGTATACTCTCTAAGTTTTTAATTAAAGTTTATTATTCATGTTATGTGCTTTCTCCTTCTCTTAATGCTTGCTTTGGCTTGATCACCCTTTGCTTGATTTTGTGGTTTGAATTCGATTGGAAAATGTTGTTAAACCCAGAAATGGAGAAGAACACCTAATAGGGTTTGTTGTTAGGAATAGAGTAAAACCCATTAGTCATCTTTAAACTCTTGTTCTTCTCTCAAGTATCTTGGTTGATTTATGCAAGGAATTGATAGGTTGGTCAAGAGACTTAGGTTTTTACTCTAAGGAATTAGGGTTTAAACATTTTTGTGAGTTGATGATAACATTTGGATAATGAACTTGATTAGTGGCTTTTGTATGCATGGGTGAGTGGTTAACGAAGTCAAACCCCAACATCTCGTATTATTGTCGTGAACTCTCTATTTTCTGCAATTTACTTGCTTGAGAAAATTCCAAAAATAGTTTCTAGTTGATTTAATTGTCAAGCTTAGATTTTTAGTGCTTTATTCCAACTTTAAATCCATTCCATTGCATATTTATTACTTATTTGTTGTTCTAGTAAGTGTCTTATGCAAATAGTCAAATATTGAACAAGTCTATGTGGATACGATACTTGGACTTATCAAGATATTACTTGTACGGCTTGGTTCACTGGCCAAGGAGTTAACAAGTTTCTGGCGCCGTTGCCGGGGACTTGTGTCTCAATATTTGGCAATTTTGCATTTTCTATTTACATAGGCTTCATTCTTTTATTCTTTTATGTTAATTTTGTTTTAGTTTGTTATTTTTTGTTAACTTTTGTACTCTAGTTCCTTGTGTTTCTTTGGAGTCTATTTATGCATAATAAAATCTTTGAAGAACTCTTCATTGATCCATGGGGGACTATTGGACTACTCTACTCACACAACAAGGGCGTCTTAGTAACCAACTAGAGATGTTGTCTGAGCATCTTGAAATCATGCAGCTGAGGGTCAATCACCCACAACCTATCAATTGTGATTTTTGTGGAGAAGAGCATTTAAATGGTGATTGTCATCTTTACTCCATGGAAAATTCTTGGTGGGAGCAACAGTCACACCCTCATAATCAACTTGAAGAAAATAGACTCTCAAATCTTGAGAATGTGCTTATGCAATTCATGGAAGCTTCCCAAGCTAGCTTCGAAGCCAATCAAAATTCAATTCAAAATCTTGAGATTCAAGTTGGTGAGCTAGCAAAGCAAATGGTTGAAATGTCTTCTATGGCCATAAGGGAAGAAAATTCACTAGAAGTTAAAGCACATGAGGAGAGTCTTGTAGAAGAGCATGATTCGAGAGAAAGAGATGAAGAAGAAGAAAAAGATGAGGAGAGAACACTAAAAGAGAAGGAGAAGTTCTCACAAGTAGAAATTCAACAAGAAAGCCTTCCTCAAATCAATATCTCTCTCCACCAACAAATTGACAAGGAAGAAAGGCATGAAGAACATGATAAATCCTTATATGCCTTCTTTGCCTTGTTCACCAACACTTCCCCTGCAATGATTTAGAAGCCACTTCATGGATATATGATTTTCATGGAGTTCCTAACTAAGAAGCGGAAGAGTAAGGGTGATGTGTTCTTTTTGACATTCATGCCACCTTAAACAACACCATCTCGTCAAGCTAGTGACGTTAAACAAGCGCTTACTGGGAGGCAACCCAGCATTTGTAACCCTTTTGCTTTTTAATTTTCTGTCATTTGAGTTAGTTTAGCTGTTAATTGCTTTGTGTTACTTGAATTTTCTGTTATGTGTTTGTTTTGAAGTGTTAATTGCTTATGTTTACTTGGCATCATTGGTGCACATGTTGAGAGAATGTCAAACAAGCTTTTCCTTAGTAGTTCTTGCTCATTTTGTTAAAAGAAAATTCTGCAGAAAAATAAAATTATGCAGCTGAGTTTTTATAGCTTGAACTAATTTGGAAAAGCTTGATTTGTCTCAACAAGTGACATCATTGATGCAAAGTGTGTGAGTGTTGATTTAGCAAGTTGTTTTCTATCTATTTTAATTGTTTCTGCTGAGAAGGATTTGAGAAAGTTGGTTGATTTAAGTTTGGGGTGTTCAAGGCTTGACTCATGTGAAAAATAATTTAAAAAGCTGCATCTTTTTGTTATTAACTGAGTCAAAATTTATCTGTCATTTTCAAGCTAAGTGTGGAAATGTTTCATAATTGCTGCCATTTAGATACTTAGCTTTGTCCATTCTCAAGCCTAATGTGGCAAATTCAAGATCCTAGAGCCATTAATTTGTGTGAGCTTATTGCCAAATTGATGTCATGCGTCACATGTTAGGCAGCCAGGCGTGGCTTTTATATTTGATCCAGGGATCATTCAATTGAATTGTAATTTTTACAATTGGCCACTGCCATATTGACGCCCGGCATCAATAGTCCCAAGCCCAGCGTGAGCAATTGGAATTGAAGTGCAAATTTTGCAATTATTCTCTGCCAATTTGAGGCCAGGCCTCAATTTTACCAAGCTGGGCTTGAGCTTTGCTTATGCACCTGAAATTTTTTTTTTACACTTCATTTCACTCTCTCCAACTTAACTCTTTCTCCAGCTTTCTTCTTTTTCTTTCGAACCACACCCACAGCACATATTCCTCACGTCATTTTCTTCATTTCTCTTTAATCTCATTTCAAGCTTCCTTCTTTGTGAGTTTATATTCCTTTCTCTAATTTGTTTCATTCTCATGCATTTCTCTTGCTTTTACTTTGTTCTTAGGTTGTAACATGTTATTCTTTCTTTATTTATTTGAATGTTGTTACTTGTGTTTTTCTTTAAGTGTGTTATTAGTTGCTTTTCTTAGTGTTTCTTGTTGATTTCTGCTATTGGATTGGTCTCTTTCTTTGTTTTCCAAATTTGTGGTTTTACATATGTTCTAGTTCTTCTTTTTCCTTTTATTTTTAAGTGTGCCTTTTAAGTGTTTGGTGAAATGCCTAAGTGAAAATTTCTTGTGATTTCTCACTTGTTCTATGATCCTTAGGCTTAACTTCACTTTCTCTTGACTTAGTGTGTTTAGGGTTAGTTTTATTTTGTTGATTCTTGTTGTGTTTTGCTACTTTCTTTCTTAGTTATGTTTTTCTTTCTTTATTTCATTTGTGTTCTTAGTTGTTTCCTTTTTTTGTAGTTACTTTTTCTTCTTTAATGTTAGCTTGTGTTGATGTTAGAACTTGTTTCTTGTCATTTAAATTAAGCTTAGGGTTTCTTATTTTTCAGTTGTTGAGTTTTCTTATTGTTGTGTTCTTTTGTCTATTTGCTTTAGGATGGCTACTCCTCAAACCAAGGTTTACAAGAGCAAAAAATCCACTGAGACCCAATGCTCCCACCTTTCTAGGAAAGCACTACCTCTGGATTTTGATGATGAAACTTTTGTTTCTAAATCTCATGAAGATATCTATCCTGGCGGTTGTTGAATTCTCTTCCCATGTGGATTGGTCACAATATCCTAGGGACCAGGATAATCCCCAGGGAGGAGGAGGGTTTGCTGCTGCTACTGATGGGGATGTTGATGCACGCTTGGAAGAGGAAGGAGTGGAGGAAGGCTAATCTCTTAGCCTGATGTTGAAGGAGTCATATTGTGTTTTATGTTTTTTTTTTATGTTTTTTGTCTTCTGATTATGTTGTGTTTAGTTGTTATTGTTTAACTTGTGTGATGTGCTAGATTTTAATTTCCAGTTAATGTGTTTTTAGATTGAACATGTGTTAAGTGTGTGGTTTGAGATTTTGGCACAATTTCAGTTCATCCATTGCATGAGTTCTTGATGATGTTAAATTCCATTGTGATATGATTGTATGCTTGTGGTATTCCGTGCGATTAATAAGTTTGGCATGATGTTAACTCCGATATTCATAATTGGATGCTTTGTAGTATTCCATGCGATTAATAAGTTTGACATGATGTTGTTAAAAATCATTGAGTACTTATTTTAACCGTGTGAGTATTTGAGCTTCCATTGATTTATTTGATTGAGTGCCACCATTGGAATGTATACAATTGGTTTTGCTTAAATCTCTGTTACCTTGAATTGCATATGCTTGTTAAGAAGTGATCAAGGTATGTTCTTGTGTAAATTTTAGCCACTGGACCAAATAGCTAACCTAACAATTTGTTATCCTTTGCATGACCCACTTTGAGCTAAACACATTTTTTATTCTTGAATCCTTGAGCATAAAAGAAAGACAATTGCTTCCCACACCTTAGAGATAGGAGAGCAAGTCATTTTTTATAGTGGATTGCAAGAGTTTAAGTTTGGGATTTTCTGTGTGATTACCAAGAAAGGATAGCAATGTTGGGAATCTTTATGTGGTTTCTTGTTTTCAAGCCACCCTTGTGTCATGTAAATAATAATAATAATAATAATAAAAATAAAAAATAAAAAAATTCAAATTTTAGAAAAATGAAAAAAAAAGAGAAAAGAAAAAAAAAAGTTTGAAAAGTAAACAAGGTGGCTCAATAATTCTTGTTTTGATGTTGGTCAAGGTTGCTTCTAGCATTGGGATGTATTGAACGAAGGTTTTCATTGAACTTGAGAAGTTGGAATTGTTGAATGAATTGTGATCATAGAATATGCTCTCCTATTCTCTTGTGGTGTAATTTTGCTTATCATTAAAAACCAATATTCTTTGTAGCCCAACCAAGATTCAACCTAATAAAAGACCTTTGTGATCTTTGCATGCATAAGTGGTTTTATGGTTTCTTTTGAGATGAAAAGCAAAACTAAATTGTGTGGTTTCAATGTGTGTGATTGAGAGATACACTTGCCCAGATACACTTGTGTGCTTGAGAGAAACACCTTTTCTGTGAGGGAACAAGTGCTATTTGGTTTTTCAATTTCAGTCATTGCCATGCTTGTTAGTCTCTTAAGGAATTATTTGCATTTGTATCTTGCTATGAAATTTTGTGTGGGCACCACAGGGTATGGTTATTCATTTTGGAAATTCTTGCTCAAAAACTTGAGTTGAAAGCATGTGTGGATGGATGTGATGTGGTGCTCGATTTTCAAACCATGTTGTTTGTGCATAATTTCATGTTTATGTTGATGTTAGCTAGGTTATTTGTTTAGTTGTGTAGCTTAGTTTTATTTTGCTTGAGGACAAGCAAAGCTCTAAGTTTGGGGTGCTTGATAGATGCCTTATATGCTTACATATCTTAGCATTTATCTTACATTTTTCATGACTTAGAACTTTGTTTTAATCAATTTTAGGCTAATCTAACTATTATTTAGAAGTAGTGTTAATATTGCTAATCATTTAAGAGTTTTACTAGCTTTTAATATTTTGTTGTAGGAATAGAAGAAGAATTAAAGAATTTGGAGCATGAGTCATTGGAAGTTCAAGCCAACATCTTTGGAAGCATATTTTGAAAGCCAAAAGCCAACATCTTCCTTTTATCTTGCTGAGGTCGGGCTTGAGAGATTTGAGGTTGGGCCTGAGAATGAAGAAATCTCCCTTTGCTTGCTGCCAACCTGAGGCTGGGCGTGAGAATGCTGAGGCTAGGCGTGAGGACCTTCGAGTTGCACCCCTGATGCATTTTCTGAAGCTAAGCATGGAAAGACTTGAGGCTTGGCGTGAGGGTGCTGATGTGGCTTAAGTGGTGCAAAAACAAAGATATTTACGAGGGAAAAATGGTCATTTGGCAGTAGTTCATGTTGCAAACCCTCTCTTGGCTTGGAGTGACACTTGGAGAGCTTCCTTTGGGTTCCCATGATTCTACTTCAAGTTTCTTCCTTTCTTCTTCATTTTTGCTGCTGCATATGTCTATGTGTAGCTAATTTCACCCTTGTTGGGGTTTGATGTAGTTGACCCAATACTCATGTATACTCTCTAAGTTTTTAATTAAAGTTTATTATTCATGTTATGTGCTTTCTCCTTCTCTTAATGCTTGTTTTGGCTTGATCACCCTTTGCTTGATTCTGTGGTTTGAATCCGATTGGAAAATATTGTTAAACCCAGAAATGGAGAAGAACACCTAATGGGGTTTGTTGTTAGGAATAGAGTAAAATCCATTAGTCATCTTTAAACTCTTGTTCTTCTCTCAAGTATCTTGGTTGATTTATGCAAGGAATTGATAGGTTGGTCAAGAGACTTAGGTTTTTACTCTAAGGAATTAGGGTTTAAACATTTTGTGAGTTGATGATAACATTTGGATAATGAACTTGATTAGTGGCTTTTGTATGCATAGGTGAGTGGTTAACGAAGTCAAACCCCAACATCTCGTATTATTGTTGTGAACTCTCTATTTTCTACATTTTACTTGCTTGAGAAAATTCCAAAAATAGTTTCTAGTTGATTTAATTGTCAAGCTTAGATTTTTAGTGCTTTATTCCAACTTTAAATCCATTCCATTGCATATTTATTACTTATTTGTTGTTCTAGTAAGTGTCTTATGCAAATAGTCAAATATTGAACAAGTCTATGTGGATACGATACTTAGACTTACCAAGATATTACTTGTACGACTTGGTTCACTTGCCAAGAAGTTAACAATGTAGTTGAGGGTCAGAAGAGCAAAGTGTGTAAATTAAGAAAATCTTTGTATGGCCTTAAACAAGCTCCTAAACAATGGTATGAAAAGTTTGACCAGATTTTAGTGAGTGATGGTTATGTTGTGAATTTGTTTGATTCTTGTGTATACTCTAAATTGATTAGACAATAATGTGTGATAATATGTTTATATGTTGATGACATGTTAATTTTTGGGACAACTGTGACTGTGGTAAATGAGACCAAATTGTTTCTATCCTCTCATTTTGATATGAAAGATTTAGGAGAGGTTGATGTTATTCTTGGAGTTAAAATGAGAAAAACTGAAAAAGGATTTTCCTTGTGTCGGTCACAATATATTGAAAAGATACTAAAAAAATTCAACTGTTATGATGAATTGCCTGTGAGAACTCCCTATGATTCTAGTGTACATCTTAAGAAGAACAAAAGTCTTGGTGTTTCACAAGCTGAATATGCTAAAATCATAGGAAGTGTTATGTACCTCATGAATTGTACTAGACCTGACATAGCATATGTTGTGAGTAGGCTAAGTAGATATACACATAATCCAAGCAACGAGCATTGGACTGCACTTCGTCGTTTACTAAGATACCTTAAGGGCATTATGGATTGGTGTTTGTATTTTTGCAAATTTCTTGTTGTGTTAGAAGGATTTTGTGATGCAAATTGCGTTACTGATAATGATGAGGTTAGTTCCACTAATGGGTATGTTTTTACTTTGGGTGGAGGTGTTGTATCATGGAAATCTACCAAGAAAACTTGTATAGCACGTTCCACTATGGAATCAGAATTCATTGCTCTTGATTTAGCAGGTCAAGAAGTAGAGTGGTTAAGGAACTCGTTGGCAGATGTGCCATTGTGGGGGAGACGGTCTATACCAGTTTCTCTTCATTGTGATTCACAGGCAGCAATTGGAATTGCCATGAATAATGTGTATAATGGAAAGAGGAGATACATACGCATTAGACACAGTTCAGTTAAGGAATTGTTGAAGAACGGTGTAATCTCCTTAGAGTTTGTAAGATATGAGAGGAACTTAGCAGACCCTTTCACTAAAGGTTTGACAAGGAGATTAGTCCTTGAAACATTAAAAGGGATGGGACTTAAGCCTTTGTGTTGAGGAAAGTATGGTGGAGACCATCTTTGGTCAAACGAAGATATGAATACTCTATTGCACTACACTTCCCATCTCTATGATACGTGGTAGTGCATTGAGCTTTTAGATCTTAATGAGTTCATAGCCCTAGTTATTAGGTGGTCCTTATGAGATGGACTTGATGGACTCATTGCTTGATATATTTAAGGTTAAGCATTCTTATGCTCTTAATGATTCCATACCCTTTTTGTGGTGGTGCTTTTGAAATGCACTTGATGGATTCACCTACGTGAGTGTGAAGATGGGTCGCCTTCTATGAAAGACTTGAGTTGTCTTTCTAGAGCACTTATAAGTACCCAAGGTGTGTGCATAGCCATTAAAAGCACTTGGTTGAATTATCGTGAAAATCACAAATATTAAGGTAAAAACATGTGTGGTGAGGGTCTCAATTGGAGTCTTAGTAGTTCGAGAGTAATTCACTACCTAGACACAATTGTTGCCTTACTTCACTATGTATCAATGCAATCATTATCATATTGATGCTTTATTCCTTTTTTTGCCCAGATTTTATCCTATTTTCCTTTGCTTTGCCATTGGTGGGGGATTGTTGGACAATGGCAAACTGCATGTTTTTGTTTTCTGTTACTGTTTTTCTGTTATTGCCCCTCATCGGTGGGAAGAAGATTAAAATTGGCTATTTTTTTTTTCTGGACTATTTTTAATAGTTTAGATTAGGTGGTTAATCAATTTTGGTCTATCCTTTTCTACTACTATTTTTTTAGAACGTTAGAAACTGATAAATAGGAGATATTGGTTGAGAAGATAGATATGTTCTGTTTTGAGACCTTTTATAAAAGGGGTTCTGAAGGTATCAATAAAGGGGCAGAAAAACTTTCTTCTCATCTTTTATGCACAGACAAATATGATTTGCTCCTCTTTTTCTTTATTTTTCTACTCAATTTTTGGGCAATTGATCTGTAATTTTCATAGCCTAAGGCCACGAGTGCACGTGTTCATAGGCTGGTTGTGTTAACCTTGGGAAGCGATCAACATTTCAGAATTGCACTGAGGTCTTTCAAGGCAGTGGTTTCCACGGCACAACGACACATTTGATAAGTTTTCCTCTTCTATTTGTACTACTCCTCTTTATTTCTTACAACTAACTAGTTAAAGGATCTTTGTCCTTAAATTGCACCAAAGACTACCACCGAGAATCCCCAAGTTTGGCTTGAATAGACCAAATGAAGGCACGTTCAAAGAGTACAAATCCACATTAGCACCTTCAAAGAGTAGTTTATTCCAAGACAATAACTCTTTGAAACCCAACCCTCTATTTTCTTTTGGCTGACAAACTGAGTCTCAAGTTATAGGAATTCTCTAGCATTGATCCCTTGGAGGGCAAAGGAATCCTCTTTACATAGTTTGAACTCTATCCATAGCTGCATAGCTTTGACTCCAAAACCTATGAATACTTATTAGCAAAACTGAAGATATAATTTGAACTCCTCCTACATAACATAGCTTAGCTACTTAGATGTCCAATGTGTAATTATCTGAGTCATCTTGGTGATTAAAGGTTCATAATCAATACTTAAAGCTTTGGACTCCTAAGGGAACTCCAAGGTATTTAATAGAAAGATCTTCATCTGTGAATCCAAAGCAAATTTTTTTTTATACTTTGCTTAAAAAATAAAATATATTTACAAACACACACTTAAATGTTAGAAATTACATTTGATTATTTGAATAAACCAACTTACCTTTTTTTTTATAACAATAATGCTAAATGGTAAAAAAAAATGGGGGAAAAACACAGTTCAAAAAGTACAAATTCAAAATCCACAAATCAAGAGAAAAGAGAGAGTGACATAGAAAGTTTTTTTTGGTCAATGTGACTGAAAGTTTGAAACGGTCAAAATAAGGGTGTTGCTATTCTCACCACCCACGTGGGTGGCTTTTTATTAATTTCTAAAAATGCCCTTCCCATGAAAACATGATTTTGTTATATACTTGTTCAACGGAATCGTGTTTCCGTTGCAATGAATGTCAAACAAAAATGCACAACGGAATCACAATTCTGTTGTAGAAGTGTACAACAGAATTATGTTTTCGTTGTATAATGTACAATAGAATCGTGTTTCCGTTGCAATATATGGGGTGAAAAAAATTAATTCAACGGAAGCATGATTCCATTGTACATTTGTACAATGAAATTGTGTTTCCATTGTAGTTAATGTGGCGAAAAAAAAATTAAACAATGGAATTATATTTCCGTTACAATAAAGGGGTAAAAATAATTGTGACGGAAACACAATTCCGTTTTATTAAATATTCAATATTCAACGGAAATTCATTTCTATTACAATTTTTTTTTACACCGATTGCATTGTAGAAACTTATATTGTATAGTTTTTTTTTTCTATTTGAACATCCTATTTCTTTCTTTGTCATCTGTTTCTTTATGTTTTTGAAATTTATTTTTAATAAATATGAATATTAAAAATTTTAAATTTCAATAACCATGTTAATACTTAAAAATTCATATATATAAAATATCAAAAATTTAAATTAACAAAAAATATAAATGGCTTAAATACAATTTCGGTCCCTCTATTTTTTAAAATCCATAATTTTGGTCCTTCTATTTTAAAATAAAGATATTTAGTGCTCATATTTTTCAAAACCCACAATTTTAGTCCTCCTATTTTAAATTTAGTCCTTCAATTTTGTAAAATTCGCGATTTTTGGTCATTCCATCAACTTTAAAACATTGACTAGTAAGAGAATAACCTGATGTGACCCAAATTTATTGACATGGCACAAGATTATTTGTTTAATATCCACACCGTAGTCAACATTAATTTCTTAACAGTTAACAGAAGGACCAAAATCGTAAATTTTATAAAATTGGGGATTAAATGTCTTTATTTTAAAATAGGGAGACCAAAATTGCAGATTTTGAAATATATAGGGACTAAATGCTTTATTTTAAAATAGAGGAATCAAAATTACAAATTTTAAAAAATAAGGAGACGAAAATTGTATTTATTAATTTTATAACATAAAATATATATATATAACATAAAAATCTAAATAACTTACATAATGAATACATATAATATATACATATATCACACAATTTTAAAACAATTTAAATTAAAATATATCTATACAATTTTTTTTTATAAAATTTAAAGTTAAAAAAACAAGAAAAACATGAAGTATTATGTGGGGGTGTGAAGAAAAAATGAGAAGGAGAGGGGGAAAGAAGTGCAACAGAAAGAGGAGGGGATAAGGGGTGTGAAGAAATGTGAAGAAAAAATGAGAAGGAGAGAGAGTAAAGAGTGTAGTGGAAAGAGAAGAAGGAGGGGAGGAGGGGTGTGAAGAAATGCTGGCAGGGGTAGGTATGTCTTTTCAAATGATTGTTAAAAAGTAGGAGGTGAAAATAGAAATTAAGGGGGAGAATAGCAATCCCCTCAAAATAATTGAAGAATGAATTTTGTTCGGCCCAATCTCTAAATAGACCATCTCGGCCCAAAAGTGATGGGTGGTCCAATCTACCAGTCCAAGCATTGAACAAAGTCAACTACGTATAATCAATTTTGCTTGACTTAATTCAACTTATGGACACATAAAACTGAACCTTAATGGAGGGTTATGGTATTTTCTTAGGTTCATCGTTCTCGAAGCGAACTAAACCCCAGCCTGCATCCCCTAACTACTACTACCTAACATAGCTGAAGCCTAAAAAGAGAAGTATGGACTGTATGGGTGAAGTTGATGATCTCCATGAGCACCTCAAGAATCTGATCGAGGACTGCCGGATTAGGTGGACATACGCTATCTTGTGGTGATGCCCCTATGGCTAGTCGATGCTCTACAACCACCCTGGTAATCCAATTACTTTAATTTTTACTGAAACTCTGTATTCAAGTGCATGACTAGGCATGACAAGGGAACCACTCAGAAGCGAGTTTGCCTCTTTTTATTTATGTCCCGATGGGTTCGGATTTAAAAAAAAATTATATTTGAAAACTCGTGAAGTGTAGACATCTTGAAAGAGACGAAAAAGAGAAGAAATAAATATTTATGATTGATAATATGATGTGATAAGAAGAGAGAAATAGAGAAAAATTAAGAATGTCAATAGGGTGTTAGTACTGTTGGATGTCTAAATATCATAACTCTTAAAAAAATAGGTTTAAAATTTTAATTCATCTCTATTGGATCTTATTAGATTTGGGAAACTTGCGATAAACCCATCACCCATTTTTTACAATTTTAATATATATATATATATTTAGTCCCCTGGTGTTAACTATTAATAGATTAACGTTGAATTTGATATCTTATTTATCAATGTTTTGAATTTGATGAAATGATCAAAACTGTCGATTTTACAAAGATTAAGGACTAAAATGTCTCTATTTTAAAATAGAGGACTAAAATTGAAGATTTTAAAAAATATGGGGACTAAATGTCTCTATTTTAAAATAGAGGGATGAAAATTACAAATTTTAAAAAAATAAAGGGGTCAAAATTACATTTAAACCTAAAAAAAGTGTTAGAAAGAGAATGATAGAGAGCTTGTAAATCAATTTTGCTTGACTTTACTTGATTCCTTAAAAAAGAAAGGCTTAATACCCAATTTGGTCCCTTAGTTTTTTAAATATATTCAATTAGGTCCTCTTGTTTTTCGACTATGCAATTAGGTCATTTTATTTTCAAAATTGATTTAATTGGGTCATTTCCGTTAAATTGGGACTGACGTCGTTAGGTTGTGTTTTATGACGGTTTTAATTTACAACTAATGACGATTTTTAACTGTCACTATCTTATTATTAAAATTTTAAAAAAAAATTTATAAATACGTAGCCTCTCACCGGACCAACTGGACCAGGTTGCAGATCCCTACACAAACCACGAAAATTGTCCCCTCCTAAACCATGTTATCCACCGGAACAATGTTCCTCGCAAACACAAGCAAAAAGGCAGCAACGAACTCAATTCATAGATTCTCATCCTCTTTCGATGCTCCATCCACTCCTCAATCTTTCTCGTATAATCCCCCTCGCACCATCGTTCCAAATCAATCACCACCACCCCTATGTTGAAGTAACAACCTTTTCTGTCCACGAACGTTAGGGACAGAGAAGGGTTCGACCAGAACGTGGGAGTGAAGTACGAGGTGAAGTTCGGGTTGCAATATTCCGGCGCCGCCAACACGTTGTTGTGTCTCGACGAGGTTGTCACGAGTTTCGTGATGTCGTCGACCAGGACGAGGTCGGAGTCGAGGAGCAGAGAATGCAGATCTACAAGCTCGGGGTACTGCCGTCGCAGGTTGTTGGTTAGATGTCGCTGGCGCCGCCATTGTTTTGGCCTCCACCTTCCTCTTCGATTTGATTCCCACCCCATAAAACGAGTTCGTCGTTTTGTTCGTCCCAAATCCAAGCCCCCCATTTCACCTTCCTTGTTAATCAACAAAGATTGGGTCGGAGAGGAGTTGGTGAGCCCTTTTGGAAGAGAGGGATTTGGTGAGCCAGGGAGCGGAGGGGTTGAGTAATTTTTATTATATTTTTTTAATTTAAAAATAAGAATATATATAGTGACCGATAAAAATCGTAACTATTTGTAAATTTAATGTCATCAAACTTAATTGAACGGAAAGGATCAGATGAATCAATTTTAAAAATAAGAGGACTTAATTGCATAGTCAAAAATAAAAAGATTTAATTAAGCATATTTAAAAAATTAAGGGATCAAATTAGGTATTAAGTCATAAATAAATACTTAACTTGTGATCATATTATTCAGGTTAAGCTATTCTTCTTAAGGTTCTTGGTTGCTCGAAACCTATCAAAAGAGCGAAAACCCCAGCCTGCGTCCGTTCCATGACTAAGAGAGAGTAGAAGTATGCCTGAAGAAGGTAGTAACCTCAAGAATCTGATCGAGGCCTCCCCGTTGAAGTGGACCTATGCTATCTTGTGGCAATATTCCCCACCCCAGGGGGTCTCGAAGTTCCACAGCGGCTACTACAGTGGCACGGGAAAGCCCAAACAAATTCGCATTACGGGATCGTGTGTCACCGTCACAGAAGAAGTCACCGACGCGGAGACTGAGTGGTTCTTTAGAATCTCTGAGGGTCAGTCGTTCAGGTTCGGAGAGGACTTGCCCGGATACACTTGCGTTAGTCCGGATCCGGTGTGGGTCAACGCCACAGATACGAATGCTTCGACTACGAGGTTGGGGGTGAGGCACAAGTGGGGGTCGTGGGAGAGGACCAACTGTGGCCACCAGTTTGGGATTCAAACATTCCTTTGCATACCCTTAGAGGGGCTAAGGGTGCTGGAGTTGGCTTCAACTAAAATCATACCATACCACCCTGAATGGCTAAAACAGATGGCGAATTTCATTAATCCCATTGGGCTACATCGCCCTCACCCTGCAATCACTCGCGATATGGAACGATTCAGGTAACCCCAAACTCTTTCATTTTCAGTGAAACACTGTTATCAAAATGTTACTTTAATTAGTATAATTATTAGTGCATGATTTTAGTTATTCATTGCTAGAGATGTTTTGGTCCTCAAAATTACAGCAGTAACAACTAAAATATGGAATCCGGTAATCCCAATTACTTTCATTTTTAGTGAAATACTAATATAAAAATGTTATTTTAGTTGCTCAAATTATTCAAGTGCATCATTTTAGTTATGACTTGCTGGATGATGGATATTTTGATCGTAAAAATTACAGCAGTAAAAACTAAAATATGGAATCCAGTAACCCCAATTACTTTCATTTTTAGTAAAATACTATTCTAAATATGTTGTTTTAGTTACTCAAATTATTCAAGTGCATCATTTTAGTTACTGATTTTAGTAAAATTATTATTGCTGCATTAAATTCTATAATTGTCAGCCTATAAATGCTCAATGTTAAACTCAAATCGGACCCTTGATCCAGGGAAAAGAAAAGGAAAAGGCTTCTTGAAAGAGCAGATAATGAGATGCATAATCGTGGAAATGATAACTTATCTAAGCCATCTCGAGGCAAAGAGAAGATAAGTGATTCAAAATGCTCATGGCCCTTATTAACAGAAAGTTCTGACAGAGGCACCGATAGAACGTTTTCATGTTCACACGACTACTCTGGCCCCTCATGAATCGCCTTTCGTGTCTTGGTGGTGATATATGCTTTTCTTAGGATGTTTAATTTTGGTTATGAATGTCACAACTGTATGTTGATCTAGGATAGATTGCAACTTGTTTTGAACTGTGGCTATTACATTTCCATTTCCTCCAATGACTCCCCAACCAATTTTGTAGAAAAGGCAACTATTCAATTATGTTTAATAGTTCAAGCTCAAGTTCTAACTCAACCCTTTTTAATCAACACTACTAGAAAAGTGTTAGTTTTAGTTTTGATGTTACCCTTTACACAAATACCACGACACATGTTATCTTGAGCACATATCTATGACACTTACATTTTGTGGCAGATTAGCACATGCGAGTTTTACAATAGGGAGCCAAGAATAACCAACTTTGAGGACATGAATCGTGGGTAGTAAAGCTGACTATTCCACTCCAAAAGGATTTGTTCCACAATTAACAGAAAGAATCTATGAGCTAAAATCCAAAACAAAAGTATCCTTGATTATTTTATGCCCATCATAATCAAAGGCATCTTCAGCACTCCAGTCACCGACTCATGAAAGATACTTGTTAATTATAATGACAAACTAAAAAGGCTGAAACAGATGGTATAAAATGATGAATTCTTATATGATCTTGGAGGAAGAACATATCTCATTCATTGATTTAAGGAATTATCCTGGAGTAAATTCTTACTCAGAGGATGACGTAAGAGTTTCTTGTATAAAATTGATACCTTGAAGGTAATTTTTTTTTCGAATTACACACAGTACCGTTTTTTTATCCTATTCTTACACTAACTTTCTTTAATATTTGAAAATATTATAGTGTCACTCTTTATATATTACATTAATCTCCCTTAAATAATTATTATAATATCATATCACATCTTATCCATAAATTCAAAAATTCATACAACAAATATTCCATTAATGATTAACAATCTAACGCCAACCCTGTGATATGATTCTGTGAAGTATAACTAATCGCCAAGAATTAGGACTACCATGACTGCAACAACAAATGTTTGCACGGCTTGGAAGACAACTGCAAACACAGCACCACCCATTTGAATACACAGTACGAATTGGCCTTTATGAAAGTGCAAATCATGAGTTGTGAACTTGTCGCTACACCAATAGCAAGTCCGCGTAGGAACTTTCTATTGATTAAAGAAAAGACATAAGGCCTTCCCTTTTGCATAAAAAAATAGAGACTGGTCAAAGAAGAGAAACCTATGAGTGTGGAAGATAAGAGAAATGAAGGAACAACACGGAGGGAGCAGATAGTGGGGAAATAAGAGAAAAGGGAGAATTAGGAACCGGCGTGTGGGGGAGAAAAAAAAAAGAGTAAACACGGTTTTAACAAGAAATTGCATCTAGACCAACTATTTTGATTTATGAGTCATCATTTAATTTTGGTTAAATTAATCTACATGTCTTTGAACTATTTTTTTTTTTTGCAATTGATTTCCTAAACTTTTTATTTCTTTGTTAACTACCGTAAACATACATTAATAATAGTAGAGACCTAATTAAAAAACAAATAGAAGTTTATACATCCAATTGAAAAAATTGTTTAATAATCTAATTAAAAAATTTCAAATAGTTTAGGTATCTACTAGGGGTGGCAATACGGGTTGGACCCGTCAGGTCAACCCGTTTTGACTCTTTTTTGGCGGGTCTGGTTGGGATTTTCAACCCGCCAATCCGCTTTGACCCGTCCTGTTTTGACTTGCCAAAGAATGGGTTGAGGGCAGGTCGGGGCAGGTCAACCCGTCAATCCGTTTTTATAAAAAATAAATAAATTTATTATTTATTTTTATATTTTATACATATATTATTAAAATTTATTTAATTTATTTTTGTATAAATAAATTATTATTCCAAATTTAAGGTAATATATTTAATTTTTTAATAAATATTTATTATTTAATATTTTTAAAAGATAAAAATAATTAAAATCAATTAAAATATATTTATTATTATTTTTTAAAATTTTTGGTTTTTGGCGGGCCAACCCGAGTAAAACGGGACAGGCTTGGTTTTGCAATCCACTTTTCTTATGCGGGGCGGGGGCAGGCCAACCTGTTTTTGGCAGGTCAATGACGAGGCGAGTCGACCCATTTTGCCATCCCCAGTATCTACTGAATAATTTAAAAGTAAATTAAAAATCATAAAAAAAATCACTTGATTAAAAAGTGTATTCAAAAGGAGTGCATTAAGTTTGTCAAAATAGAACTTGTATGGGGAAACTACAAGCAAAATCAAATGTTTCTGGAGTTTAAGAATATTATTAAAGAACTTGTGGAGGTTGAGAATACTACTAAGTTTAGAACCTGCAAAAATAAGAATATTGGCTTGAAAATGTGAGAATACTGATCTAGAGAAATAAGAATACTTAGTGCAGACTTGGAAAGGATGAAAATACTGAATTCAAAAGCAGCCTATAGAGGCTTGAGAAGAATAGTATGAAAGCCTAATGAGAATTCGAGAACCACTAAAGTCGATCCTTGAACAATTTGAAAATTTTTAATTAAGTCCCTAAACAATTTTTTTCAATTGGGTCATTGAACTTTTATTTATTTTTTAATTAGGTTCCTATCATTAATGAAGCTAACAATTAACTGGTGCTAATTATAAAAGAAATAGAAATTCAGAGACATAATTTAAAAAAAATAAGTCAGAGACCAAATTAAAAAATTTTAAATAATTCAAGATTTGCATATTAATTTAACTTTAATTTTCTTATCTTTTGTGATAAAACACTCTTATCACAAAAGCACGTTGTCATTTGAGACGGCTCGAATTGACTTCTTGATACATTTGGTAAATATAAATGTGTCCTCATGTTATATTTTATTTACAAAAGACATATTTTTGGTAAAGACGTATAAAATGCCTTTTGGCTAAACAGTATCACTTAATAGTGGGAATTTAGGTCATATGTAAGAAGTTTTAGATTCAAACTTCATTATGATTATTACTTCTTCTTTTTTTTTATATTGCGTAGAAATCGGTCATTATGATTGTTATTGTTACCATATATAAAAAAAATAGATTTGTAATTGTCGTAACTAGGGATGATAATTCTACCCAAATCCTATGTGTACCTACAAAAATTACCTACGATGGATAGAGTAATTATCCACTTAATGGGTATGGACTCGGGTACAGGTAATTACCCACAAATTTTAATGGGTATGGGTACCTTAGTACCCAACTCTACCCAGACCAATAATAATAATAATAATAATAATAATAATAATAATAATAATAATAATCCATCAAAATTATATAAAAAAAAATAACATTTTTTATTTGCTAAGAGATAGATTACGTTATTTAAATCACAAAAAAAAGATTATGTTTCTTATAGAGATAGACCATGATCTTTATATATATATATATATATATATATATATATATATATATATATATATATATATATATATATATATATATATATATCGTGTTCCTTAATTCGAAAAAAAATCACCTTCCTTATTTGCTACTTTTCTCAAATTTTCCTATTTATTATAATAAGATCTTTGAATGAGATTTTAATTTAATTACTAAATTACTAATTTTAATCAATATTTTATTTATTAATTTTTTATAATTGATTAAAGTACGGGTAACGGGTATGGGCATTTAGATACCCAACAGAAAAGGACACGGGTATTAAAATTACTACCCACGTAAGTATGGATATGGATACAGGGATTTTTTTAAAGTGCAGGTATAGAAACAAATACTATAGTACCCTACCCAAACCCTAGGAATCAACATCCCTAGTCGTAACTATTGACAAAATTTGGAATAGAATAGTTAACCAATGCTGATATTATAGATTTAAGCATTATTAAAATTTAAAAAAAGATAGGCAAAGTTACTTGCTTTGCATGGTTTAGTGAGTGTACCCGGGGACACAAAGAACCAAACCCAACTGGGTCCAAGAATCTGTCAAAGGTGGGAGACCTTCCGATGTCTCCCACCGTGGAAAAATCATTTTAGACCATTGGATCTTTTTATTTTCTAATCCATGGATGAGATTTTTTGTATTTTTCATTTTTTATGTTTTCTTTTTTTCTTCTTCTTTCCGGATTTGTCCCTTCTCTTTCACCGATCTCCCTCCTCCCCTGACCCACCCTCTTCCTCTTCCCCTCAAGCTCCTGGAACACCTGCGTCTACATCTCAAACACCACCGCTAACCGCTCTTCCTCCGCAACCACCAAAAGCCATGCCGAACTCCGTGGAATCCTCCCCACGCTGCCGCAACACCGACTCCTGGAATGAGCCCTTCGCGCCGGCGTCGACCAAGCTCTGTCTCATGTGAGCTACGGCGGCCACATCGCCCCGCGCCCCCACGACAAGTCCTGCTACGTCGGCGGTGACACGCGCATCGTCGTGGCCGAACGCGCCACGTCATTCGCGGACCTCTCCACGCGCCTCTCGAAGACGTTCCTGAACGGAAGACCCTTCACGCTCAAGTACCAGTTCCCGAACGAGGACCTCGATTCCCTCATCTCCGTCACCACCGACGAAGACCTCGAGAACATGATCGGCGAGTACGACCTCACCACCGCCGCCGTCAAACCCTCCCGCATCCGCCTCTTCCTCTTTCCCACCAAACCCGATTCCGCTCACTCCATCCCTCCGCAGATTCTTAACACGTCAGCGAAGTCGGACGATTGGTTCTTGAATGCCAGTCTCTCAATGGACATTAATGGACCCTACACGAGCAGAGCTCTGCCGCCGCCCCCAATCCCAATCTCTCGGCAACCTACAACAGCGGTTGCAGACGCTACTCGAAGGTGCTAGATAGAGAGAGTTGGACCCACGCAATCTTCTGGCAGTCTTCTTATGACTCTTCTAGCGCTTCCATTCTCTATTGGGGCGACGGGTATTACAAGGGCGAGGATGACGAAAGAAAAGGCAAAGCCCCCAAAACGACGTCGTCATCCGTAGAGCATGCCCACCGCGAGACAGAGTTGTTCTTTCTGGTGTCTATGACTCAGTCCTTTGTCAACGACATCGGCCTTCCGGGCCAGGCTTTCTTTAATTCCAGCCCGGTTTGGGTCGCCGGACCGGATCGGCTATCCGAATTGGCCTGCGAACGTGCTCGGCAGGGGCTGGTGTATGGGCTTCAGACTCTGGTTTGCATACCGTGTGCAAACGGCGTCGTTGAGCTGGGTTCCACGGAGGTGATTTTACCCAACCCTGATCTGATGAACAGAGTGCGGCTTTTGTTCAACCCCGACTTTTGGATTTCCCCGAACAACCCGGTGCAAGAGCCTCCTCCTATAAAACTTCTCCGGTAACTCCAATTACTTTCATTTTTAGTGCAATATTATTATTAGGATAAAATATGTTTCAATTTCAAAGGAACCAAATTAATACATAAAATTTTTGGATGATGAAATTAATATTTTATATATTTTATAAGAACCCAAATCATATTTTACCCCTATTATTATTATTATTATTATTATTATTATTATTATTATTATTATTATTATTATTATTATTATTATGTTATTTTAGTTACTCAAATGATTAAACTTCATGAATTTAGTTACTGATTTTACTAGATAGTGATTGATGGATATTTTGGTACTTCATATTACACCGGTGAAAACAATAATTTGGCTGCATCTAAGGTGGACCACCTTTACAAGTGGTCTACTATACACTATTTTTTACAACCCTTAGATTTATCAAGGTGTAAAATATTATCATACACCCTCCCATATCAAAACATCTCCTCCTTCCGCTCCAACTTCCCTCCTTCCTTCACTGCCACACTTCCACCGTCGTTGCAACCATGCTCCCTCCGCCATCGAACCAGTGCTCTGGCAAGCATTGTAGCCACAACGTGCACTTATCTTTAAGTCCCCACTCTGCGTTCCTAAAGTAAGCACTCCCCCTCACGCTCTAATTAAGACGCGGTCACCAAAAACAAGCGGCGCAATCCCGCCGACGAGGACACCGTCTTCCACTACCTCTACCTTGTCTGCAAGATCGGAAGCATCATTGGTTGGATCATCGACTGCAGTGAGGACATTATGAAGCAGCTCCGTCAACCATGATATTTCTAGCAGTGGAGTCTGACTGGAAGGTGGTAGTGAATCGGAGCCCGAACTGCCATTTTTGACATTTCATACTTGGTTAAAATAATTCTTATGTAGTGCATCTGATTCATGTTGATTCGATGTTGATTACCCATAGTTGTATATGAAATTTCCCACAACCACAATGTTTTACCCATAGTTGTATACTCTATCTTTTTCTATGTTGATTCGATGGAATTTTCCCCTATGATGCCGAAATGATTGTGGGAAATTTCATGAATCTTAAAATTACCCATTGTTGGCATAAAACTTTCAGGGGGGAAGGGTTGGCAGCAGTGGTGCTTGCCGAAGCATTGATTCCGCGCAGCAGAAGCGTAGCAGGGTAGCAGGTACAACGATGGTTAAGGAAGGAGGAAAGTTTAAGGGGAAGGAAATGTTTAGATGAGGGAAAGCCTATGATAACATCATACATCTTGATTAATCTGAGGGTTGTTAAAAGTGGTCCATGATAAATCACATACAAAATGGTCCACCATAGCCACAATCATAATTTCGAGTATGTAGAAGGGAAATACGCCATTGATTTCTGTTAGAAGTTTTTATTTTAAATTCCTAATTTAAATTCCTAATTTAAATTCAACCAATTGGATTTCAATATTTATTTTCGTAGTGCGATTGATTGTTGATTATCAAATTCAAACTTCGATTCTAGAAACAACAATGAGTACTCCATGCATTATGGTGTTTTATGCATAAGAATGTGCCAGGAATCACGTGACACCAAAACTCAAAAGTCTTATTTAGGTACAAAAATTGGATCGTCAAAAATCTACCAGTATTAAAATACTATATATCCTATGTGATTTGCTTATCTCTCTTCATATGTGTAAACATTTTTGGTATAAAAGAAGAGCATAGGCATGAAGATTTAAGAATTATTGGAGAGTAAATAGACGGTTTATCAAAAGATTCAACTTTGGCAGAATTTTAAAAATTCATATGTCCCATGACAAAATTTTAAAAGGTTACAAATTTTAAAAGGATTCACTTTGGACAAGGGTGATCATAGCAAGGTATGGTGAGATTAAGAGGGATCTATATGAATGCAAGATAGGTTCTCGGTGGTGGAGGGATGTAATGAAGTTGACTGAAGGAGGGGTTGAGGAACAGCTGATTTGAAAATAATTGGATAAAATATGTTTTTGGTCTCGGCCACTAAAAATTAGTTTTAGTCTCTGTATTTTTAAAACCACTATTTTGGTCCCCGAACTTGAAAAAAGATGTGGATTTAGTCCCTTAACATCTATAAAAGAAAGGGACTAAATCCACATGTTTTTCAAAGTTTGGGAACTAAAATGGTTTATTTAAAAGTACAGGGACTAAAACTAATTTTTTAGTGAAAGTACAATGACTAAAAACATATTTTACCCAAAATAATTTTAAAAGTGTGTTGGGGGATGGAAGGCAAGTTCTTTTTTGGGAAGATTTTTTGTTAGGCGACCAGACCTTGAAGGAAAGGTTTGCAAGATTATACTCCTTTTCTACTCAGAAACAGCAATATATATGGGATATGGGATCATGGGAGGGGGACATCTGGAGCTGGAATCTAGAGTGGAGACGTCCATGTATGGAGTGGGAGAAACCGCGAATAATGGAAGAATTTATGCAACTTGCTCAGCAGAATTTACCAAGGAAGGACGCTGTGGATGGATGGTGTTGGCGGGGAGACACAAATGAGAGCTATTCTGTTAGAAATGCATATAAATTGTTATTAGGACAGCAACCAAATAACGATTCTGATTTGTTTAAGCTATTATGGAAGATAAAAGCACCGTCCAAGATTATTGCCTTTGGGTGGAGATTGCTTCTTGATAGATTACTGACGAAGGAAAACCTGCGGAGAAGAAATATTAGTACTGTTAGGCAAGCAGAAAAACTGATGTGTCCTTTTTGTGGGCAACAAACAGAAAGCGCAGCACATTCTTTTCTCGTACAAGCTGTGGCAAACTTGCTATGAGTGGATTGGTATGCAGCAGATCCTACCACATACAGCGAAAGCACACTTTTGGCAGCACTATGGCAGTGTCAGAGGGAACAACCAGAGAAAATTATGGCTAATTGTTTGGTTAGCAGCAACCTGATCTCTCTGGTTACATAGGAATGACATCATATTCAACAATGCACAATCTTGTGTTCAACAGGTGATCGATTCCGTGGTTTTCAGTTGAGTTGGATGAAAGCAAAGGTGAACAATGCTCATTTCTCTTTCTATGACTGGTTGGATGAATATGGTGTGTACAGTGATAACATGACTGGAGTATGGAATTCTGGTTCTGTTTAGCTATAGCAGGGTTACAGGGACAAAAGAATGATCTTGATCTTAGAAGGCAATGGGTTAATAAATACTCAGAACAAATTCATAAATATATGTCAAAATTTAATTAAATAATTGCATCCAAGTTTAAGTTTAAATTTACAATAACTGAAAAAGCACAATTAGGTTGTTGTAATTTTAATTATACACAGCATGCTACAGTGCGAGTTATAAAACCTAATGAAATTTGGGGATCAGAGCAACGTGAGATAGTAAAAAATAAATGTTTATTTTTGGGCAAAATTTCAGAAATTTTACCCTACTCGAGGAGAGTTATACTCTAAATTAAGGGAAAAGGATACTTTGATATTATTTCTTTACTTCTTTTACCTGCAAACCAAACATGTTATTGTTCATAAACATTTATTCTCTTAAAATTTCAACCTATATTGCCCCACAATTGGAATTGATATTCTAGATTATTTTTTTAACTCTTGATATTGAATTAACAAATTGACTTAATATTTTGACATTTGACTTAATCAGAACGTAGGTTTCAGAGCCTTTGTTTTCGTTTTTATATTTAATCTAACACATGATCACAGGAAAGATATAAGGTTGCGTGAAAGAGAAGATACTGAGACTCAGAATTGTGGTAACAACATTTTATCTATGCAATCTCGAGGCAAAGAAAAGATAAGTGATTCAAAATGCTCATGGTCCTTGTTATCAGAAAGTTCTGACGGAGACACTGATAGCACATTTTCACGCTCAGATGTCTATTCTGGCCCCTCATGAATTTATCATGTATACTTTCCATTAATGAAATTTGGTTTTTAACTTCCGTACTCATGATAACCGAAATTATCAATGATGAAGCATAAAACTAGCTTAATATTGTTCGGAATGTGAAGTATTTAACTATGTTGCATCAAAAGAAAATAAAATTTTGTTGACATTTCATCTTGTAAGGAGTGGTGGATCTAGAGGAGAAAATTTTAATTGACTTGGAAAGGCCATGCTCATGAAATAGAAATGTCTTTTCTCTTGACTTTTAACAAGAAATTGAGTAGACTAGTACCTGCTGGAGGTTGGTGTAGTCACTGAGCACGAAAACACACTTCCTGAGACGTGCAAACCCTGAACACAGATCATCTGCTGCCTCTGCAGCAACATGTTCTCTACAGCAAAAATCTAAACCCTTGATTGGTTACTGTAACAGTAATTATAAAAGAGAGAGAATGTGATCAATGGTTGAGATTTTTGCTATAGAGAAAATGATGTTGTAGAGGCTGCAGAGGATCCGTGTCCGCAAACCCCTCAGGATACAACAGGAACCTCCCAGAATGAGGCAACAGAACTGGCAAGCATTAAAATCCATATTCAAATAAATTTAAACTGAAAAATAATAAATATTTGTGTAAATTACACCAATCTCCCTTGAGGTATGCCTAAATTACACCTGACATCCCTCTCTTTTTTTAGATTACCTTTACCCCCGACCTAATGGTATCAATCCTTTGTTATTTATTTTAATAAAAGAAAAATTTAATTAATTTTAATAATTTGATAATCCTATTTTGCCCTTTCTCTCATTTCCAGAACACCCTTTTTCAACTTTGTCGTTCTCATGTACGGCGGCGCCATCGTTTACAACAAAAACCAGACAAAAAAAATCAATAAAACCCAACCAAAAAATCAGAACCCAACCATCGTTTGCAGCTTCCATGAGATCTCCTGCAAAAAAAAATCCCAAAATTTCAAAACCAGGAACGAAGGAGAACGAAGGCTCCAAATTTCAGATCTAGGGTGGGTTTCGTCGGATCTTGTGAGTTTCATCTGATCTGGAGGTGGGTTTCGTTAGATCTTGCGAATGGGTGTCGTGGGTGCTTGAGGGCGAGGGAGACGCGAGTGCCGAAGAAGCCAACGGCACCGGTGACGAGAAAGACGAGGCTGAGGTGGAGGAGCGATGAGCGGATTTGGTGAAAAAGGTGAAGAAGATTATGGTATCCAATTGATTTCATGTACTCTTAAAACAAAAATCTTAAAAAACTGACAAAAATTAATTTGTCAAATAGAAGGAAACGCGCACTAATCAAAATACTTGCGACCTCGTTGACTAATTGGAATCACAACACATCCAACAACAAATATCCTTTTTCTTTCTTTCCATTTTTTTATTCTTGTTTTAATTTTTTCCCTCGTAACTATATTAGAAAGAAGGCAAAGTAAATAAAGACCTCTTTAGTAGTTACCCTCTTTTAGCATAAATGCCAAATTTCCTTCGGGAATTAAAAATCAAAATGGAAATGAGAAGAAAGGTTGTGGCGGTGGTGTGGAGGAGTGAGAATTGGAAAGTTAAGAAGAAAACAAGGACATGAGAAAGGAGGGGAAAAAAGGGGATGAGGGAATTTTAAGAAAGAAAAAACATTAAAAGGCATGTGCAACTCACACAACCTTTAAACTTAACATTTTCTAACGTAAAAAATGACTAGGGGGCACACTGTAATGAAACCCTAACAACTAGGGGGGTTTTGTAGGGATAAAAAAGAAAGGAGTGTCGATATAATTAAAAGGCATGCGCAACTCACATAACCTTTAAACTTAACATTTTCTAACGTAAAAAATGACTAGGGGGCACAGTATAATGAAACCCTAACAACTAGGGGGTTTTTGTAGGGATAAAAAAGAAAGGAGTGTCGATATAATTAAAAGGCATGTGCAACTCACATAACCTTTAAACTTAACAATTTCTAACGTAAAAAATGACTAGGGGGCACAGTGTAATGAAACCCCAACAACTAGGGAGTTTTTGTAGGGATAAAAAAGAAAGGAGTGTCGATAAAATTAATACATACTTTAGGGGGGATCGTTATAATTTATTCTAAATATTTTATTAAATCACAATGTAAAATATTGTACAAAACCCATTAATACAAAAGGATATATAAATTAGTAAGACAAAGTTATTCTAGATAATGTGAAACTTTGTCTTTTATAATACTCTCCAAAAATACAACAGTTGCTTCACAAATCTATGATTAGACCTGGATGAAAGACTGATCCCCTCTCTCCTCCTTTTGTGACTGGGTTTCATTGACACATCTTTATCTATTTTTTGGGTTTGTTGAGATCTCCTAGTTGATGGTTTGAGGGCTTTTCATATGAAGTTGCAGTGTTGTCAGTGCTTTGGAGTTCTAAAATTCTAACTACTCCCTTCTCTTGTGCAGATGATTTATACAGATAGGATATGATACTGGCCCGTTACTGCCCATCTGTCTATTTTTTTTTTTTAATAAGCCAGAGAATTTCATTCAAATAAATTGAATAAACACACCCAAGACAACTTCTCAACCAGCCAAAAAGACCAAAATTGGAATTCCTTCATTTCACAAAGCAATACAAGATATATTTTAGCTTTAGAATTGCATTCAAAACTGCGTCCTTGAATTGTGCTAGCAGTGTGACAATTACAAAACAACATTAATTCTCGCACATTGAAGACTAAATACAGCCTTTACGAGGCCAGTCACCACAGTCCCATCCAAACTTGTCATGGATCTAGCAGAAATTCATTCAAACCACCACCTATAATCCGATCAGAACACAGGAATTTAAATTGCACTCCTATGTGGTTACAGAATTTCCCCCTGGTGCTATCGTGTGCCACATTGCAAAATGCAAACAACTCCTAGTATCAGCATTTATTAATTACCTTTTTCCACTAATACCCCTAATAAGTGTCACTTTAGCCTTTCAATGAAATATTAATACTAAAGTTAGTTTTATAAAATTACTATTCTCTCTCATCTATTTATTAATTTTTCTTTGTTTGTGTAAAATAACCTAGGACACACTCATCTTCGGTTGACTTGACTTGACTTGTGAACAAATAAAACTGAACCTGTATTCAGGGTTATGCTATTTTTCTTATACGGTTGCTGGAAACGGATCAAAACAGCGAAACCCCAGCCTGCATCCATTTTCCTTCTTTGCATACCCTTAGAGGGGTTCAGGGTGCTGGAGTTGGCTTCAACTCAAATCATACCGTACCACCCTCAATGCCTAAAAGAGATGGAGCCTTTCATTTATCACATTGGGACACCTGACCATCGGATCAAGCCTCAAGATCCGAAAGAATTCTGGTAACCTCAATTTCTTTCATTTTCAGTGAAACACTTTTACAAAAATGTTGTTTTAGTTATTCATTGCTATATGATGGATATTTTGCTCCTGAAAATTACAGCACTAAAACAACTCAAATATGGAATCCGGTCATCTCAATTACTTTCATTTTTAGTCAAATGTTATTTTAGTTACTCAAATTATTAAACTGCATCATTTTTGCTATGCATATTTTGATCTTGAAAATTACAGCAGTAAAAACTAAAATATGGAATCTGGTAACCCAATTACTTTCATTTTTAGTAAAATACTATACTAAATATGTTGTTTTAGTTACTCAAACTCAAAGTCAAATTATTTATTCAAGTGCAGTTACTGATTTTAGTAAAATTATTTTTGTTGCATTAAATTCTATAATTGTCAGACTATACATGCTCAAAGTTAAACTCAAATCGGACCCTTGATCCAGGGATAGCTTATTGTTGCTTCGTGGACACAACAACTTATCTAAGCCATCCCGAGGCAAAGAGAAGATAAGTGATTCAAAATGCTCATGGTCCTTATTAACAGAAAGTTCTGACAGAGGCACCAATACAACTTTTTTTTTTTTTGGTTCAAAATCTCAAACTGACACAATTTCACAATTGCTTCCAAAAACGTAGTCTTTTTTGTAATTTGTTGACATCCTCTTGGCTACAAAGTAAACCCTCTATAACCCATGACAACTTCTCAACCAGCCAAAAAGACCTAACATGAAATTCCTTCACCTCACGCTGCAATAATACAACATAAATTTCAGCTTCAAACCCTGTCCCTGAATTGTGCTCGCAGGGTGACAATTACAAAACACCATTAACTCTCACGCATTGAAAGCCTAAAGTCCTTTGCTAGGCTAGTCACCATATTACCATCCAAGCTTTTCACAGGTCTACCAGAAATTCATTCAAACCACCTTTCAAAATCTCTAAGCTAAGGATCACAATATGAATAAGAGTTCTACATTTGAGAAAGACTCTGCGCGGGACCAATCAAATTAGAAGTGCCTTTCGTAGTCTAGTAGAAAGTGATGATTTTGTAGATTAAATTGCAATAGGCAAATGATCTGTAGTCTTGGGTTGGCTTGGTGGTAAAGGGAGAAATGAGGGAGGGATAGGTTGTGGGTTCGAATCCCCCCGCTAATAAAAACTAACATATTAACAACTAATATTTGGCCAATAAAAAAAAATGATCTGTAGTCTTGGATTTTAGTAGGATGTTTAATTTTGGTTATGAATGTCACAACTGTGTCGTTGATCTAGGGTAGATTGCAACTTTTTTGAATTGAGGGTATTACATTTCCTCCAATGATTCCTTAACTAATTTTGTAGAAAAGGCAACTATTCAATTATGTAAGGCATCATTATTCAAGCCCACAGAATCCATATCTCTAGAAAACACCATTAAGCCATCCTCAAAACAGAGATGGTTAAGTTTCACCCTGTGACACATGGGATGAAACCTAAACCCCGGTTGTGTAGAAGTTACTTGTAGTGAAGGACTTGAGTATTCCATAGCAATCACAAACAAATAAAGGGACATGGGGTCATCTTGTCCCCATTTACACCAGCAAAATAACTTCCAAGTGACCCATTAATATTAATCGAGTATCTAGGAGTCTTAACAAAAGTCATAACCAAATGAAAACAAAGGTGCCATGAAAGTTTATACGAATCAAAACATTCCGCAATAAACTCAAATTGAACGAATCATAAGCTTTGTGGATATCAAATTTAAAAGGACTTCTAGGGTATATAATTTTTCTAGAGTACCCTTTCAAAATCTCCAAGCCAAGGATCACATTATGAATAAGAGATCTACATTTGACGAAGGCTCTGTGCAGAACTAATTTAATCAAAAGAGCCTCTCGTTTTGTTTTTTTTATTTCTATTGGTAAATGTTAATTTGTTAGTTTTGTTAGAAATGTCGGTAGGAGGGAGGGATTCGAACCCGCAACCTCTCCCTCCCTCCTTCTCCCTTCACCCTTAGCCCCCATTCCTGACCATCAAGCCAACCTTATATCTCCCGGAAGAGCCTAGCCTCTCGTAATCCATTAGAAAGGGTTTTAGTCAATTAGTGATGATTTTGTAGATTACATTGTGACCGACAATTGATCTGTAGTCTTGGATTTTAGTAGGATGTTGAACTTCGGGTATGAATATCACGACTGTATAGTTGATCTACGATAGAATGCAACTTGTTTTGAAGTATTTTCTTGAACTGCGGCTATTACACTTTGTTCAATGTTTCCCCAACTCATTTTGTAGAAAAGGCAACTATTCAATTATGTTTAGAAGTTTTAGTTCAAGTTCTAAATTTTAATCATTAATTTTTTTCTTGATGTTACACTCCACAGAAATACCACGGCACATGTTAAGTAGAACAAATAGACCAAAAATAGACCAAATGCCACCAAGTGATTTGGAAGAGTGGCATGGAAACAGCCCCAATACAAAAGACATCGGGGTCAGCTCCCAATTGTTAGCAATTACAATTACAATTGTCAATAGTATAAAATGTCCAGCCATATATATTGAAATAGGATCTTACACCTGATTTATAACATGCTGACTGATGGATATTTACTGTACTTTTTTTCACTATGAGCAGGATATGGTTCAGCGGACTAAAAAATTTAGGCCATGTGCTAAAGCTTTGTACATTTTGTTGTTTGAAACTAATAATCAAGTAGGTGAAAGTTTATATTATTGTAGATACTCCAGAACAATTATGATGAATTGATGATGTAGCTGAATGATCCTAATTCTGGTTAGCAATTTATATTGTTGTAGAGGCCTAATTAGAAAAAAATAAGCTAGTATCTTCTGGAAGCATGGTTACTTAATGACCAATATCAAGAGAAATGGGCATTACATTAATTTATCTCAAAATCGGAAGATTGAAACAGTCTGTCAAGAGGTTGAGATGGAGACAACTAGTACAATTCTTCATTTACATGGAAGAGGTTGCCCATCTTCAGTCAGAATTTGAAGAGAGGTTATCTACCATTGCTTAAGAAAATACATAGCTAAGAAATATGATTGCAGAAAAAAAGGAAACAATTCCTTTCTGGGCTATTTGATTTGTACCGATTGAATCAATATTTTTTTTTCTTCAAATTAGGAGGTCTATTCTTTTAGTCCCTAAATAAAAATTTATATTTTTTTATTCCCTCAAATTCGAAAAATGTTTTTTTTAATCACTCTTTTCAAATAAAAACTAGCTTAATAACACGTGTCTTGCATGTGTGTTGAGTTTATAATTTATAATTTTTAATGTATTTTTTAATTTTTAATTTTTAATTTTTTTATATATGTATGTGTTAGTATGTATATGTAAAAGATATATAAAAATAATTATGAATATTGATATGTATTTAAATAATTTTATATTTACACATATCTTATATCATTTTAATTTATATAAACATTTGTTTTAGAAAACTATTATCTTTATAAAGATATTTGCATTTATATATAATTTAAATATATACATAATTTTAATAAAAAAAATATTAATGATAACAAAATTTAAAATATATTTTGTAATTATTAATTTTTCTTTACAAAAATATATTTTCATCATAAAGAAGATAAATGTCTAATATTAATTATTAAAAAAATTGTGGTCAATTGAACTTATAGATTAGTATATTACAATAAAAATATTAATGATCAATACAAAAATAAGATAATGCATATAATGATATTTTAATCATATTTTATTTAGGCTAATAACTTAGAGACTGTAAAATTTTCTTTAGTAATTTTAAGTAGGCATAAGAGCCCTGAACCCGTGGTACCGACCTGAATCCAACACAACTTTGACGGGAATACCCACTTTGATCCGGTATAGATACAGGTACATGTATTATCCGAATCTTTTTAATGGAGATGGGCGTGGATATCTTTTTTTTTGCTGAATATGGGGGTGGATATCTAACTATCCCCGTACCCATACCCGCCACCGTTATATTTTTTTTACAATTTTTTTGTCACAACATATATATATACATTTAACTATAATTTTATTTTTATAATAATAATTAAATAACAAATTTAAAATTATACATTTAACTAAAAATATAATTTAATTCTTCATTCTTTATTTTTAATTTTCTTGTTATTCAATATTTTTTTATAAATTTTTTACATTAAAATATAATTAATAACTTAATATATAATTCATTTAAAAATATATAAGTAAATTAAAATTATAAAATGGTGTAGCGTGCAGATTACTCGCGGGTATCCTTGAACCCGATAAAATCCAACGGAGATGGGATGGATACTAAAATTTTAAATCTGTCTCTTTTATACTCTAACCAACCCCGCCTTTTGTGAGGATGGGGACGAGGAGCGTCAAACCTGTCCACAACCCATCCCGTTACCATGCCTAATTCCAATTTGATTTAGTTCATTTTTAGTTATCTTTGATGTAACTTATTATCCTTATTTATAGAAAATAATTAGGTTATTGAAGTTCGTTAATTATAACTCAATTCATGATCATATGCATGAAAGTAAAACTTGATAAATACCTACTCAATGTATCATTATGGACATAACCAACAATGAACTATAACACATTATTAAATGGTACATGTATACATTTGAATCAAAATATATGTTTATGTAGTAATTATATTTCTTATATAGTATAATATTTCTATTTAAAGATAATATGTTCCTAATATATTAAAAATAAATTAAAAATGTGTAATGTTATCTTTATTTAAATTATTTAAAATATAATTACAAAGTAATAATTGTAAATATTAAAATATAACATTTTAAAACATATAAAATAGATTTTTTGTGTCTAAATAAATTAACATATTAGATATATATTTTAAGATTTATTTAATTAAATTATTGTGCCTAAATAAAAAAAATATTCATATTAATTATATGATGTTGATTATTTAGGAAAATTTGATCTATTTTGATCGGTGAGTTTTGAGGAGAAGAATATTTAAAACAATTTAATCGACTCAATTATGTAGACATTAGATAAAAATGAGAAGTTTAAATAAAAGAAAATTGGTGGAGAAAAATCAAATTTACTTAATGTTCACAAATAAAAGGACTCAATTAACTTGGAAAAAATTGAAAGATTAAAATTGTACCTAGAGATATAAAATAGACTATAAGGATAAAAGGTCAAAATAAACCTATTTTTAATTTTAAATTTTGAATATTCCTCAATACATTCTAACATGAATCTTAACATTTGTCTCACATCCACATGTATATAATAAAAACATAAGATATGAGAGAAGAGTTTATATTCATAAATATTGTAACAAATTAATGGTAAAGATTGATCTACTTAAATTTAATTTAAATTATTCATTTTAATGACATGATTATAATATTGTAACAAAATAATGGTAAAGATTGATCTAATAAAATAAATCTCACAATATTTTTAAATTTAAATTTAATTTAAATTTGAAACAAAATATATATGTTGTTAATTAATATGAACCAAAATATATATTTACATTACAAAATAAAAATAAATCTAATTGCAAGATTTGAATAAGAATATAATTGTGTTATCAATTTCAGTTTTTAAATTATAAAAATTATATTGATTAGAATTACCTTAATTAATATAATTATGTATTTTTTATGAATTAAAAATGAAAAACAAATATTTGTATTTTAAGTAGAAATTTTTTTCGAGATGCATCTGCCTAAAATGAATCTCACGAGATTTTTAAATTTAAATTTAATTTAAATTTAAATCAAAATATATATTAGTGATATTAATTAATTTGAATTAGAATATATAATTGTATTATTAATTAGAATGTTTAAATCATGAATGATTAATTAAATAATCACCTTAATTACTATAATTGGTGTATTTTTATGAATTAAAAATAGAAAAAAAAATTGTATTTTAGGTAGAAAATTTTTGATATGTATTTGTCTAAAATAAATTTTGCAAGATTTCTAAATTTAAATTTAAATTTGCTTTCAATTTGAATCAAAATATATATTAGTGCTATTAATTAATTTGAATCAGATTATATAATTATATTACTAATTAATTAGAATATTCTAGTCATGATTGATTAATGTAATTAAGTATTTCATAATTAAATAATCATCTTAATTACCATAAATATATATTTATGAATTAAAAATAAAATAAAATATTTAATGGCATTTTGGAGGTGAAAAATGAATGTGGTGTTGTCATGTTGCATCTATCTACGTGATAAAACATTCTTTTATGATAATAATAATAATAATAATAATAATTAATTACTGAATTATATAAAATTAAACGGTAAATCATGTAGCATCTATCTACGTGTTTTATTTATTATTATTATTATTATTATTATTATTATTATTATTATTATTATTATTATTATTATCATCATCATCATTTATGGTAAATCATAAAATCACGATAATAAAAATATTTCATAATTATAAATAAAATCCATAAAACTTAATAATTAATTACTGAATTATATAAAATTAAATAATCTATTTAAGATTTAATTATTTAATTGATTAATTTAATCATAATATCAAATTATATATATAATCATTGTAATGATTTTAATTACTATATTTAATATAATTAAGTGAATATATGAATTAAAAGATAGGAAAAAAATATACTTCATCAATTGTCTTGTAGGTGGATATATTTAAAATGTCATCTCTCAATGAATATGCTTGCTTTTTAAGTAAGAGAGGCATTGAACCAGATTCCACCTTATCATTTGAATTTAAATAACTGCCAATCTAAAAGCATCATCCTCTCATAGAGTGCATCTCAATTTGAATTTACATAAAGGTTAAAAAATTATACTTTTTAAATATAAAAAAAAAATTGTAACAACAAAGAACTCACCCAACATTGTCTAATTCGACAACAATATAAGAAGCACTTTTTTCATCACGCTTGAACTCAATTAGCTCTCCCTTAGCAGCAACCACTTCAATAACTGCTAATTGCAATTTTTTTTTAAAAAAATCAAAGAAAATTGCTAATTAAAATTAAAAAATTAAATGAATAATATTACCGACTAAACATGCATCCTCTAAACTTGCTTCAAACATATCCGTATAAGGTGTGAAGGTAAATCCAAAAAAAGGGATAGAGTCCAAATGGTACACTGAATCTTGTCAAACTGCATAAAAGAAAATCAATAGTTATGAATACAATGAGTACATAAATAAATAAAAAATTAACAGATACCTTGTCATCCATGACGACCATTTTGATAAAATCATTTAGATGTGGTTGTTTGAAGTTTGAGTTGAGACTCTCCAAAGACGAAGAACTCTAACTTGTAATCTCCATGTCTTTCGCTCATTTTGGACGTCAATACTTGCAATTGAGTCAAAAATGGGAGACATTGTATAATTCGACAGAGTTAGTGCAAATTAGAATTGAAATTAGAATTGAATGGTTTAGATGTGTGTGCTTAATATTTATAATAATAGTTTATATTTTAAAATGGAAATTTGAATTTAAATTAGTGTTATCAATTAATATGAATTAAACAATTTCAAATTTCAAATCATAAATATCTTAAAATATTGATAATGTTCAAATTTTATTATCATCCACACATGTATATATGGGAGTATATCCTCTGCAGTGACATTTCCACTGCATAGGATCCTGACCCTTCATTAAACTTTTTTAATATAATATTTTTTTATTATAAAATAAAAATTTTAAAAACTCAATGGTGAGATTTAACACTGCAGAGGATCATAGTGTTTTTTACACATTAGAGGATCTACTCCTATGTATATATAGATATTGTTTAAAGGGGGCTGCTAATATCCACCCTAGTTGGTGTGCATTAGCAAGCTCCATCAAATTTTAAGGCAAAAATATCTAATTGTCTTTTCTTTTAATTAATTTTTTTATGCTTATTATAGTAATTAAATATTTAATGTTTTTAAAAAATAAAAAAAGTATTTCTCTCTCCTCCTCATCTCTTTCACGTAGCTGGGTGAATAAAGCAACTGATAGAATGCTACGTGAGAGAGATGCGGAGGAGAGAGAAATACTTTTTTATTTTTAAAAAACATTAAATATTTAATTACTATAATAGGCATAAAAAATTAGAAGAAGAGACAATTGGATTTTTTTTCTTAAAATTTTGGTGGAGCTTGCTAATGCACACCAACTAGGGTTAGGGATGACAATTGGTAGGGTCAAAGTAGGGTACTACAGTACCCGTCCCAACCCGCACTTTTAAAAAATCCCCGTAGCCAGACAATACCCGTGTGGGTAGTAACTTTAATACGCGTACCCTTCCCTGTTGGGTACCTAAATGTCTGTACCCGTACCCATTACCCACACTTTAATTAATTATGAAAAATTGATAAATAAAATATTGATGAAAAATACAATAGTAATTAAATTAATTAAAATTTCGTTCAAATATCTTAATATAATAAATAGGAAAACTTGAAAAAAGAAGCAAATATGGAAAGTGATTTTCCTTATTTGCTTCTTTTTTCAAGTTTTCCTATTTATTATATTAAGATATTTGAACGAAATTTTAATTAATTTAATTACTATTGTATTTTTAATCAATATTTTATTTATCAAACCCCTGAGGTTTGCTCTTAATACACCTGATACCCTTCCATTGGGTCGATATAATGTTTTTTAATGAGTAAATTACACAAACCCCTGAGGTTTGCTCTTAATACACTTGATACCCTTCCATTGGGTCGATATAATGTTTTTTACGCCTAAGAGGGGGTCAGTGTAACGAAAGTCCAAAAATTAAGAGGTTTTTGTAGAGTTCAAAAATAGAGGGGTATCCGGTATAATAAGGGCAAACCTCACGGGGTGCATGTAATTTACTCTTTAAGTAAACAAAGATCATGATCTATCTCTATAAAAGAACATAATCCTTTTTTTTTAATTAAATTATGTGATTTATCTCTTAGTAAATAAAGAACATGATTTTTTTTATGGATTAAAGAACGTGATTATCTCTTAGGTATTATTATTATTATTATTATTATTATTATTATTATTATTATTATTATTATTATTATGGGTCTGGGCAGGGTTGAGTACTAAGGTACTCATACCCACACTCGTACCCGTTAAAATTTGTGGGTAGTTACCCGTACCCGAGCTCATACTCATTAAGTGGGTAATTATCCTACCTGTCATGGGTAATTTTTGTGGGTATCCATAGGGTCTGGGTAGAATTGTCATCTCCAATTAGGGTGGATATTAGTAGCCCCTTGTTTAAATTATCAATTATATATTTGCATTATAAAATTATGAGATAAAAAATCTAATTGCACGATTTTTTTATTTTAATTTGTTATAATTTTGAATTTGAATATAAATTTGAATTTAAATAAGTGTTATCAATTAATATGAATTATACAATTTAAAATTTCAAATCATAAATATCTTAAAATATTGATTACGTTCAAATTTGAATATGAATATGAATTTAAATTAGTGTTATCAATTAATATGAATTAAACAATTTAAAATTTAGAATTACCATAAAAATAAAACTGTCTTCGGTAGGAAAAGAATGTTGTCATGTGGCATCAACCTATGTGACAAAATCTTCTTTTATATAATAATAATAATAATAATAATAATAATAATAATAATAATAATAATAATAATAATAATTGATGATTGATTGGTAATTGATGATTTGTATTTTTTAGTCCCTCAAAATTTGACAGAGGAAATAAAAAACTTATTTTTAAATTTGAAAAACTAAAAATTACAAATTTTTATTTAAAAGATTAAAAAAAAACATGTGACTAAAAACATAATTAAGTTTTTTTATAATTACAAATGTACCTTTTTGGCCGTTTAATTTGTATGGGAGTAAATTGATTGATGTAAATTCCAATTCATGAAACTGATACATGGAACTAAAAAATAATGAATATCTCAAAAAAAGAAAACTAAAAAATAATGAGTTTGGGTTTACTTGAATTGTGAACATATAAAACTGAACCTGAATTCAGGGTTATGCTATTGGACTTTTTTACGTCTGCACCCTCTTTCTAAAATTTATGCACCTGGATACCCCTTCTCAGATTAATCACGTGAATACAGAAGGAGTCTAGCGTAGTTGGTTGAGCAGGGTGCATAAGTTATGATAAATTACCATATACCCATCTTCAATTCCTACGAATAAAAAAAATTAATCACGTGAATGCTCCCTTTTTGTGTCCTAAGAATTATTAACGGATTTTTTTTATTTTTGTTTGTTTTTTTATTTTGTTTTATTAAAAATTGTTTAAAAATATTTTTAATCAGTTTAATTATTTTTCATTTTTTTTACTATTTATTTTTGGTCTTACACATTTTAAAACATTCATTTTGATTCCTTAAATGTGAAATTTGATTTAGTAAAGTTATTTAAATTTCAGTTTTGATGTTGTTTGTGGGATGACTTTTGCGTGATTTTCTTTTTATGTCTATGATGTTTTTTGGTTCTAAAATTAGTCAAGTTTGATGGTTTTCATGTAGATGTATCTAATGATATAAGTTTCACATCTTGAATCGGTTTAAAAAGGCTTAAAAAGTGTTCCAAAACGCAAAAAATCACTTTTTGTACTTTAACAATTTCCTGATAATCAATTTTTGCATTCTTCTGTTTATGAATATGAAATTATTTTGTATGAACAATAATTCATTCGCATTGTTTTTATGTTGATGAATGCAACAGTACAACTTTCACAACTTGAATAAGTAAAAAAAAAAAAAAGGCTTCAAAACTATGCCAAAAAACATAAAAGAAAAAATCATTTTTGCACTTTAACAGTTTTCTAAGAGTCACTTTTTGTATTGTTGGCCATTCCAAAACGCTTCAAGCCAACACCAATAATTTTTCTTGTATTGTTATGTTGTGTGTTTCTTATTTATCTAATTTGAATAGTGATTTTTAAATATATTTTGGGGGTGCAATAATACAAATAATTATGAAAATAAATTACAAATAAATAAAGAATATTAAAATTATAAATTAACAAAAAAAAAAGGTATTTTCTTGTATTGTTGTATTGTATATTTGTTATTTAATGAAGTGTGTTTTTTAAATATATATTGGGATGCAATCATACAAATAATTATGAAAATAAAATATAAATAAATTAAAAATATTAAAATTATAAATTAAAAAAAACAAAATCAACCAAAAAAACGAAAAACAAAAAAAAAAAATTAAAAATTCCATTAAACGTGTATCACAAAAAAAATTCGAAAAATACAGGTGAATTTGGTGTGCCCAAAAAGAATCCACCATATAGTAGAGCTGTCAAATGGGCCGGGCCAGCCTAGCCTAACGGGCCAAAGAGAAAAAATGGGTTGGCCCGGCCTGACCCGTATCTCTCACGGGCTGCATTTTTCTTGGTCCGGCCTGGCCCGTTTGGCCCGTCGGGCGGGGCCAAATTAGCCTTTTTTTTTTAAAAAAATTGTACTAATTTTAAAAGAAAAAAAATAAAAAATAAAAAAATAATTTCGAGCCAAATAGGCCCAATACTATTTAGGCCACAAATTTTTAGGCCCGATCTGGCCTGTTTGGCCCGTTAGGCCGGGCCAAAATGGCCCGATTTTTTTAAGCAAGCTTTTTAGTGGCCCAGCCTAGCTTGGCCTGATGGGCCATCGGGCCAGGCCATTTTTGACACCTCTACCATATAGAGCCTTTGGTCTAAAAGAACTTGATACAAGGAGAAAAATTGATTTGTCTGAAACAGCGAATCTAAAGGCTCAGAGCCATCAAAGGAGGCCAGTTGTAATTTGGGAGGACGCATGGAAAGGTTAGTATTGGGAGGTAGCATGTGGGAAAAAGGTAAGGGAAATTGTGGAAAGAAAGGAGTGTGAATGGGTGACGTGACCATAGTGACGTGAGGGGGGTTTGTGGAAGGCCGTATGTAAGCTATAAAAGAGGATGTTTGGGGGAAAAAGTTTGGGAAGTGTTAAATGAAGGAAAACCATACGGAAAAACTGGTTGAGGAAATGTTTGGGGGCATGCTAAGTGTAGTGGTCACGAGTGAGACATACCCAAAGTGTGGGTGAGACCAAGGGTTTGAGGTTGGCTACTATATTTCATATTTCATTACCCTAATTCTTCAAGTTTCAGTATACATATACTAGGCCCAACTAAGGTTCGAAACTACAATAAAACAGAGGCTGTTGCTATATCCACTCCTCCTTTATACTGATCCATTCCCCATTCTTTTTTTTCCCCCAAACTATCCCACTAAAATACACTCCCTCCATCTCCTTCTCCCTCTCCCGTATATAACTCTCTTCCGGAAAAAGAAAACACACTCCTCCTCAATGTCTCTGCACATATAGCAACACATTTGACAAATATCAATAACACCATTAACAATTCTCTCGGGACCACAAAAGGTAATATAAACCTTGAATTAGCTTAGTTATATAAATCGTGGTACTTTGGAGGAACATAATTATGGAGAAAATCTTGTATGCACACAAACGTAACATGTCAGTTTTGCACACATCCAATTGAAAAATGACACTCATCAAAGTTAAAAACTAAAAACACAAAGGAAAAATTTAGTCGGTGAACTCTTCCTCTTTCTCTCAACCCTTTCCAGACCCAAACAAACCCCAACCTCTTCCATTGCAGACCCTCCATTTATGGCCACGTCTGTTTAGTCTAAGACTCTAAGGTCTTGGTTGGAAGCTTGTCGCAAATATCGCATGCCCGTTCATCTGCTCCACGAATCATTGCATCGTGTCTTTTCATTTATTGAGTAAATCGTGTCGTCTCTCCAAGGCTGTCATAGCAACTAGCAACTTCCTTAAAGGTCGTCGCCGTGGACATCTACTAGAGCCGCCATCGACACCTCTTGCCACAGCTAGAACTAGAAACATAACTAAAATATAGTGGTTTTGGATAAATGAACTCATCTTGTAATTGTAGCTATTTGGTTTTGGCTATCCAAAATAGTTACCATCTTGTTTTTAAATTATTTGGTTTCTGGGGTTCTACTTTGCCCAATTTGCTGTTGAATTTTTTGGTTTCTATTGCAACTTGTTTAAATTTTTTTTTGTTCCTGTTAAATTGAACTTATAATAATAAGGATAACATTTTATTTTTGTTTCTGTTACCTCCCAATGGCAATTCCTAGAACAAGCAATGAACAGGGGTAAAACATTTTTGCTTTTAAAAAGTTTTTTGCACTAGGCTTGATAAAAAAAAAAAAAAAAAAAGTATAACTTGCGACCTTGCTGGCCTGCTCTATTCACAACCTTTAATTAATCACAATCTGAAATTTATGCTAAAATACGAAAATTTCTGCACACAACCTTTAATTAATCACAATCTGAAATTTATGAAGATGAAATAGAAGATTGAAGGGTGAATTAATCTCTATCAAAATATTTTAGTCCCTTTATCTTCTATTTTGATATTTTAGTCTGCAACGGAGATGGCCATAATGGAGGAACCGGTAAAAGGATCTGCAATCGAAGAGGTTGGTTTGTTTGGGTCTGGAAAGGGGTGAGAGAAAGAGGAAGAGTTCACGTGACTAAATTTTACCTTTGTGTTTTTAATTTTTAACTTTGATGAGTTGTTATTTTTTAATTGGACGTGTGCAAAACTGACGTGTTACGTTTGTGTGCATACAAGATTTTCTCCATAATTATGTTACGCTGATTGGATGATCCACTTCTAAACTATCATTGCAATCATCAACAACATACTCATTCAACAATGTTTATAACCTCCTTCTTAATTGCTTCAAATCGCAGTCTTTTGAATGATTTGAGGAATTTGTCACTGAAATTTATCTGCAGATGTGTACATTGGCAACAATGTTGAGAATAGATCCTGCATATACAGAGGATATCAATAACAAATTGGTGAGAACATAAAGTGACTTCAACTTAGACCAAAATATCAAAGAATTGTCAAATATGTTGCTATATGTGTAGAGGTATTGAGGAGAAGTGTGTTTTCTTTTTTCGAAAGGGAATTATATACCGGAGAGGGAGAAGGAGATGGGGAGAGTGTGTTTTAGTTGGGTAATTTGAAAAAAAAAAAAAAAACTGAATAGAGAGTAGATTAATATAAAAGAAGAGTGGATATAGGAACAGCCTAAAACAGATTGATATAAAACTCCTTTGCATACCCTTAGAGGGGTTCAAGGTGCTGGAGTTGGCTTCAACTCAAATCATACCCTACCACCCTGAATGGATAGAAGAGATGAAGGATTTCATTTATCCCATTGGGAGACCTTACCGTACGATCACGACTTACGCTATCTGAAACAGCTAAACTGGTAACCCAATTTTCTTTCATTTTCAGTGAAACACTACTATAAAAAATGTTATTTTAGTTAGTAAAATTATTAAAGTGTATCATTTTAGTTATGGATTGCTAGATGATTGATATTTTGATCCTGAAAATTAGAGCAGTAAAAACTAAAATATGGAATCGGGTAACCCCAATTACTTTCAATTTTTAGTAAAATACTATTCTAAATATGCTGTTTTAGTTACTCAAACTATTCAAGTGCATCATTTTAGTAAAATTATTATTGTTGCATTAAATTCTATAATTGTCAGCCTATAAATGCTCAAAGTTAAACTCAAATCGGACCCTTGATCCAGGGATAAGAGAAAGAAAAGGCTTCGGGAAAGAGCAGATAATGAGATGCAGAATCGTGGAAACAACAACTTATCTAAGCCATCCCGAGGCAAAGAGATGATAAGTGATTCAAAATGTTCATGGTCCTTATTAACAGAAAGTTCTGACAGTGGCTCCAATACAACGTTGTCATGTTCACACGACTACTCCGGCCCCTCATGAAGCGCCTTTCGTGTCTTGGTTGTGATATATGCTTTTCGTAAGATGTTTAATTTTGGTTATGAATGTCACAACTGTATCGTTGATCTAGGATAAATTTTGTTTTGATGTATTCTTGAACTGCGGCTATTACATTTCCATTTCCTCCAATGACTCCCCATAGAAAAGGCAACTATTCAATTATGTTTAAGAGTTATAGTTCAAGTTCTAACTCAACCCTTTTTAATCAAGTTCTAAATTTTAATTTTAGTTTTGATGTTACCCTTTACACAAATACCACGACACATGTTATCTTGAGCATATCTATGACACTTAAAAATTTCGTGGCATATTAACACATGCGAGTTTTACAATAGGGAGCCAAGACTAACCAACTTTGAAGACATGAATCGTGGGTAGTAAAGCTGACTATTCCACTCCAAAAAGGATTTGTTCCACAATTAACAGAAAGAATCTATGAGCTAAAATCCAAAACAAATGTATCCTTGATTATTTTATGCCCATCATAATCAAAGGCATCTTCAGCACTACAGTCATCGACTCATGAAAGATACTTGTTAATTATAATGACAAACTAAAAAGGCTGAAACAGATGGTATAAAATGATGAATTCTTATATGATCTTGAAGGGAGAACATATCTCATTCATAGATTTAAGGAATTATCCTGGAGTAAATTCTTACTCAGAGGATGACGTAAGAGTTTCTTGTATAAATTGATACCTTGAAGCAGGGGCGGATGCACTTACAACACTATGGGCCAATTGCCCCCGCAAGTAATTTTTTTTTTTTACTTAAAAGATCTTTAATTAAAAAGAAAATTTTGCCTCCATAAAAAAATAAGTATTGTCCCTATAAGATAATTTTTTTTTCAAAAAATGAAGGAAAAAAGTTATAAGAGATAAAAGAAAGAATAAATTAATGTGTAGAAAGTAGTTGTAATTTATAGAAACTTAATCATTTTGGAATTTTTTGTCAAGAGATTATGTATTTTGTAAAAATTTATAGTATTTTTCTATGAAAATATTATGAACTCTTTTTTTGCTTCTACTAAACAATTTTTTTGGATCCGCCCCTGTCTTTAGGGATGACAATGGGTAGGATACTATAGTACCCGTCCTCATACCCGCGTTTAAAAAAATACTCGTCCATACCCACACGGGTAACAACTTTAATCCCCGTCCTTGTACCCGCTGGGTACCTATATACTCATACCTGTACCCGCTACCTGCATTTTACTTATGTATAAAGTCAATAAATCAATAAAAAATATTAATTAAAAAATTACTACAAGTAAATTGAAAATTCACTCTTAAACTACTACTTTTTTATATTGTTGCCTTAAATTTTATAGTCAAAATTTTAGACTATGGAGTGAGGATTCATTCATCCTAACACTATTGCAAAGATTGCTACTCTACAGATATATTTTAGGCTAGAAGTTATTGTTTGACACAAATTCGACCATCCAAATCTCACAAAAATAAAAACCCAATGTCACAAAAATAACTTTATATATTTATTTTTGTAATATTTAAAAAATATATTTTTAAAATCTTCATAATATACACACTATTTGTAAACTTATGCAAAATATTTGTATAATTTTTATTATCTGTATAATTTTTTATGTTAATATTGATAATCTATACTATATATAAATAAAAATTTATTTTTATGTTAATATTAACAATATATAGTATGGTAAAATTATTAATTTTTATAATACTTATCTTTATTATTATTTTAAACTTGTAAAATTATTTGATTGTTGAATGGGACTGTCTGATGAATGTTATGTGGTGACGTCTATCATCCGCTAATTGAACATGTGTTGAGATGAATTTGTTTTATTTTTTAATTTTATAAAAAAAATTAAAATATTTTATGAAATAATTCTAAATTTTTTTAATCTCTTGAAATATTTTTTTAGCCGTGTACATAACATATACTTTTTAACTGGTAAGTTATTTATTAATACTTATTTGAAATATAATTCAATATATAAATGAGATAAAAAAATATAAATAAAATTAACTAATACTACTAATATTTGTTATGGCAATCAAAATTGTTACTTATAGACGGATAATTTTTTTTTGTTACTGATAGTTTAAGAATAATGGCTTTAGGCTTCGGCATTCGAAATTGCAATTCAATTTAAAAAAGAAAAAACCTGAATTCATAGCAGAGGCGTTTGAAAGGAATTAAGGGTTCCACTTTCACATTAAATGTTATTAAATTAACAATTAGTAAAATATATAATTATTTATAAATGTGATGTATTTTAATTAAATTAAATTAATATATATAGATTAGAGGTGAGGTGAGTAAAGGTGTCAAAAAAGGCCAACCCGGCCCACACCGGTTGGCCCACCACGGATTGAGCGATAAATGGGCCGAGCCAACCCGGCTCACTTTTTGGTGAGCCATGAAAATACCAACCCGGCCCGACACAACACGGGTTGGTGGGTTAAGTGGGTAGGCTCACCAAATTTCTAAAAATAAAAAGAAAATCAAAATTAAAAAAATAAAAGTGTTATTATGATTTTTTTTATAAAAAAAGTGACATTTTTTTTCCATCAAAGACATTTATCAATTCAAATGATTGAAATACAAATACAAATAATAGGTAAATGTCTCAAATATCCATTCAAGCATCTAATATCAATCAAGTAACTATTCAAATGTCTCAAATACATAAATACCATTTAAAACAAAAGTCTTAAAATAAAACTCAACCATCCAAGTCATAGTTCAACAACATTAAAGTCTTAAAAGTACCAAATTGTCAAGCCAACCTACATAATTAAGTTATATTTTTAATATTTTTTAATTTAAGTGGGTTAGTGGGTCAATCCGGCTCAAACCTGTTTGGCCTGTGGGTTAAGTGAGTCGGGTTATAATTTAGCCAATATCACAAAAATTTTCATTTTTTTGACCCGGCCCGACCCAACCAGTGGTGAGTCGGTTGGCTCACCGAGTTCGGGCCCGTTTTGACACCTCTAGAGGTGGGGTGGGGAGGGTACTATAGTACCAGTATCCGCACCCATCCCCATTAAAATTTGCGGGTAAATACCTGCCCCATCCCCATTCCCAAATAAGCAGATATTTACCTTACACATTTACGGATTTTTTTGCAGGTACTCGTAGGCCTGGGTACACTTTGCTATCCCTACCTGTCTTGAAGGTAAATTTTTTTTCAAATTACACACGATACCACTTTTTTTTTCCTATTCCTACACTAACTTCTTTTAATATTTAAAAATATTACACTGACACTCCTTATATATTATATTAATCTCCCTTAAATAATTATTATCATATCACATCTTATCCATAAATTCAAAAATTCATACAACAAATATTCCATTAATGATTAACAATCTAACGCCAAACCTGTGATATGATTCTGTGAAGTATAACTAATCGCCAAGAATTAGGACTACCATGACTGCAACAACAAATGTTTGCACGGCTTGGAAGACAACAGCAAACACAGCACCACCCATTTGAATACTCAGTATGAATTGACCTTTATGAAAGTGCAAATCATGAGTTGTGAACTTGTCCCTACACCAATAGCAAGTCCGCGTAGGAACTTTCTATTGATTAAAGAAAAGACATAAGGCCTTCCCTTTTGCATAAAAAACAGAGACTGGTCAAGAAGAGAAACATATGCGTGTGGAAGATAAGAGAAATGAAGGAACAACACGGAGGAGCAGGTAGTGGGGAAATAAGAGAAAAGGGAGAATTAGGAGCCGGCATGCGGGGGAGGAAAAAAAAAAACAAGAAATTGCATGGAAACCATCTATTTTGATTTATGAGTCATCATTTAATTTTGGTTAAATTAATTTGCATGTCTTTGAACTGTTTGATGATTTTTAATTAAGTCTTTAAACTAATTTTCTTTGCAATTGAGTTTCTAAACTTCTATTTCTTTGTTAACTGTCGTAAATAAACATTAATGGTATCTACTGAATAATTTAAAAGTAAATTAAAAATCATACAAAAATATCACTTAATTAAAAAGTGTATTCAAAAGAAATGCATTAGGTTTGTCCAAATAGAACTTGTAAGGAAAACTACAAGCAAAATCAAATGCTTCTAGAGTTTGAAAGTACTAGTTGAAGAATTTGTGGAGATTAAAAATACTAAGTTTAAAACATGTAAAAATAAGAATATTGGCTTAAAGATGCAAGAATACTGACCTAGAGAAATACTTAATGCAGACTTGGGAAGGGTGAAAATACTGAATCCAGAAGCAGCCTATAGAGGCTTGAGAAGAATAGTATGAAAGCCTAATGAGAATTCGAGAATTAGTGAAGTCGATCCTTGAACAATTTGAAAATTTTTAATTAGGTTCCTAAACAATTTTTTTAATTAGGTTCCTGAACCTTTTTTTTTTTAATTAGGTGTCTACCATTAACAGAGCTAATAATAATTAACGACAGGGGCCTAATTAAAAAAGAAATAGAAGTTCAGGAACACAATTAAAAAAATAGTTCGGAGATCAAATTAAATTTTTTTAAATAATTTAGAATTTGCATATTAATTTAACCTTTAATTTTCTTATCTTTTGTGATAAGACACTATTCTCATCTCATATTGCAAAAAAAAAAAAACAAAAATATAGAATAAACAAATGTTTTGAATTATCCTCTCTAATTTTTAATTATAAATTTCATACAAATTGCATTCTATTTATTTATTTGAATAAATTATATTGTCCTTTTATGAGAGATATTAATATTACACTGCTCTCATCTCTTATGTTGAACTATATAATTAGTCCATTTAACTTCACGTCATTAAAGAAAAACGGAGACTGGTCAAAGAAAAGAAACCTATGAGTGTGGAAGATAAGAGAAATGAAGGAACAACACGGAGGGAGCAGATAGTGGGGAAATAAGAGAAAAGGGAGAATTAGGAACCGGCGTGTGGGGGAGAAAAAAAAAAAAAAAAAAGAGTAAACACGGTTTTAACAAGAAATTGCATCTAGACCAACTATTTTGATTTATGAGTCATCATTTAATTTTGGTTAAATTAATCTACATGTCTTTGAACTATTTTTTTTTTTTCAATTGATTTCCTAAACTTTTTATTTCTTTGTTAACTACCGTAAACATACATTAATAATAGTAAAGACCTAATTAAAAAATAAATAGAAGTTTATACATCCAATTGAAAAAATTGTTTAATAATCTAATTAAAAATTTTCAAATAGTTTAGGTATCTACTAGGGGTGGCAATACGGGTTGGACCCATCGGGTCAACCCGTTTTGACTCTTTTTTTTGGCGGGTCTGGTTGGGATTTTCAACCCGTCAATCCGCTTTGACCCGTCCTGTTTTGACTTGCCAAAAAATGGGTTGAGGGCAGGTCGGGGCAGGTCAACCCGCCAACCCGTTTTTATAAAAAATAAATAAATTTAATATTTATTTTTATATTTTATACATATATTATTAAAATTTATTTAATTTATTTTTGTCTAAATAAATTATTATTCCAAATTTAAGGTAATATATTTAATTTTTTAATAAATATTTATTATTTAATATTTTTAAAAGATAAAAATAATTAAAATCAATTAAAATATATTTATTATTATTTTTTAAACTTTTTGGTTTTTGGCAGGCCAACCCGAGTAAAACGGGACAGGCTTGATTTTGCAATCCACTTTTCTTATGCGGGACGGGGGCAGGCCAACCTGTTTTTGGCAGGTCAACGACAGGGCGGGTCGACCCATTTTGCCATCCCCAGTATCTACTGAATAATTTAAAAGTAAATTAAAAATCATAAAAAAAAATCACTTGATTAAAAAGTGTATTCAAAAGGAGTGCATTAAGTTTGTCAAAATAGAACTTGTATGGGGAAACTACAAGCAAAATCAAATGTTTCTGGAGTTTAAGAATATTATTGAAGAACTTGTGGAGGTTGAGAATACTACTAAGTTTAGAACCTGCAAAAATAAGAATATTGGCTTGAAAATGTGAGAATACTGATCTAGAGAAATAAGAATACTCAGTGCAGACTTGGAAAGGGTGAAAATACTGAATTCAAAAGCAGCCTATAGAGGCTTGAGAAGAATAGTATGAAAGCCTAATGAGAATTCGAGAACTACTGAAGTCGATCCTTGAACAATTTGAAAATTTTTAATTAAGTCTCTAAACAATTTTTTTCAATTGGGTCATTAAACTTTTATTTATTTTTTAATTAGATTCCTATCATTAATGAAGCTAACAATTAACTGGTGCTAATTATAAAAGAAATAGAAATTCAGAGACACAATTAAAAAAAAAAAATCAGAAATCAAATTAAAAAATTTTAAATAATTCAAGATTTGCAGATTAATTTAACTTTAATTTTCTTATCTTTTGTGATAAGACACTCTTATCACAAAAGCACGTTGTCATTTGAGAGGCTCGAATTGACTTCTTGATACATTTGGTAAATATAAATGTGTCCTCATGTTAGTTTATTTTATTTACAAAAGACATATTTTTGGTAAAGACGTATAAAATGTCTTTTGGCTAAACAGTATCACTTAATAGTGGGAATTTAGGTCATATGTAAGAAGTTTTAGATTCAAACTTCATTATGATTATTACTTCTTTTTTTTTTATATTCCGTAGAAATCGGTCATTATGATTGTTATTGTTACCATATATAAAAAAAATAGATTTGTAATTGTCGTAACTAGGGATGGTAATTCTATCCAAATCCTATGGATACCTACAAAAATTACCTACGATGGATGGGTAGAGTAATTATCCACTTAATGGGTATGGACTCGGGTACGGATAATTACCCACAAACTTTAACGAGTATGAGTGCGGATATGGGTACCTTAGTACCCAACTCTACCCAGACCAATAATAATAATAATAATAATAATAATCCATCAAAATTATAAAAAAAATAACATTTTTTATTTGCTAAGAGATAGATTACGTTATTTAAATCACAAAAAAAAGATTATGTTTCTTATAGAGATAGACCATGATCTTTATATATATATATATATATATATATATATATATATATATATATATATATATATATATATATATATATATATATTGTGTTCCTTAATTCGAAAAAAAATCACCTTCCTTATTTGTTACTTTTCTCAAATTTTCCTATTTATTATAATAAAATCTTTGAATGAGATTTTAATTTAATTACTAAATTACTAATTTTAATCAATATTTTATTTATTAATTTTTTATAATTGATTAAAGTACGGGTAACGGGTATGGGCATTTAGGTACCCAACGGAAAAGGACACGGGTATTAAAATTACTATCCACGTAAGTATGGATCTGGATACGAGAATTTTTTTAAAGTGCGGGTATAGAAACAAATACTATAGTACCCTATCCAAATCTTAGGAATCAACATCCCTAGTCGTAACTATTGACAAAATTTGGAATAGAATAGTTAACCAATGCTGATATTATAGATTTAAGCATTATTAAAGAATCAGCATCCCTAGTCGTAACTATTGAAAAAATTTGGAATAGAATAGTTAACCAATGCTGATATTATAGATTTAAGCATTATTAAAATTTAAAAAAAGATAGGCAAAGTTACTTGATTTGCATGGTTTAGTGAGTGTACCCAGGGACACAAAGAACCAAACCCAACTGGGTCCAAGAATCTGTCTAAGGTGGGAGACCTTCCGATGTCTCCCACCGTAGAAAAATCATTTTAGACCATTAGATCTTTTTATTTTCTAATCCATGGATGAGATTTTTTGTATTTTTCATTTTTTATGTTTTCTTTTTTTCTTCTTCTTTCCGGATTAGTCCCTTCTCTTTCACCGATCTCCCTCCTCCCCTGACCCACCCTCTTCCTCTTCCCCTCAAGCTCCTGGAACACCTGCGTCTACATCTCAAACACCACCGCTAACCGCTCTTCCTCCGCCACCACCGCCACTGCCACCAAAAGCCATGCCGAACTCCGTGGAATCCTCCCCGCGCTCCTGCAACACCGACTCCTGGGACGAGCCCTTCGCGCCGGCGTCGACCAAGCTCCGTCTCATGTGCAGCTACGGCGGCCACATCGCCCCGCGCCCCCACGACAAGTCCTACTACGACGGCGGCGACACGCGCATCATCGTGGCCGAGCGCGCCACGTCATTCGCGGAACTCTCCACGCGCCTCTCGAAGACGTTCCTGAACGGAAGACCCTTCACGCTCAAGTACCAGCTCCCGAACGAGGACCTCGATTCCCTCATCTCCGTCACCACCGATGAAGACCTCGAGAACATGATCGGCGAGTACGACCTCACCATCGCCGCCGTCAAACCCTCCCGCATCCGCCTCTTCCTCTTCCCCACCAAACCTGATTCCACTCACTCCATCCCTCCGCAGATTCTTAACACGTCAGCGAAGTCGGACGATTGGTTCTTGAATGCCAGTCTCTCAATGGACATTAATGGACCCTACACGAGCAGAGCTCTGCCGCCGCCCCAATCCCAGTCTCTCGACAACCTACAACAGCGATTGCAGACGCTACTCGAAGGTGCTAGAGAAAGTTGGACCCACGCAATCTTCTGGCAGTCTTCTAGCGCTTCCATTCTCTATTGGGGCGACGGGTATTACAAGGGCGAGGATGACGAAAGAAAAGGCAAAGCCCCCAAAACGACGTCGTCATCCGTAGAGCATGCCCACCGCGACACAGAGTTGTTCTTTCTGGTGTCTATGACTCAGTCCTTTGTCAACGGCATCGGCCTGCCGGGCCAGGCTTTCTTTAATTCCAGCCCGGTTTGGGTCGCCGGACCGGATCGGCTATCCGAATTGGCCTGCGAACGTGCCCGGCAGGGGCTGGTGTATGGGCTTCAGACTCTGGTTTGCATACCGTGTGCAAACGGCGTCGTTGAGCTGGGTTCCACGGAGGTGATTTTACCCAACCCTGATCTGATGAACAGAGTGCGGCTTTTGTTCAACCTCGACTTTTGGATTTCCCCGAACAACCCGGTGCACGAGCCTCCTCCTATAAAACTTCTCCGGTAACTCCAATTACTTTCATTTTTAGTGCAATATTATTATTAGGGTAAAATATGTTTCAATTTTGGAAAGGATCAAATTAATACAAAAAATTTTTGAACGATGAAATTAATATTTTGCATATTTTATAGAGATCCAAAGCATATTTTACCATTATTATTATTATTATTATGTTATTTTAGTTACTCAAATGATTAAACTTAATGAATTTAGTTACTGATTTTACTAGATGATGATTGATGGATATTTTGGTCCTTCATATTACACCGGTGAAAACAATAATTTCGAGTATGTAGAAGGGAAATACGCCATTGATTTCTGTTAGAAGTTTTGATTTTAAATTCCTAATTTAAATTCAACCAATTGGATTTCAATATTTATTTTCGTAGTGCGATCGATTGTTGATTATCAAATTCAAACTTCAATTCTAGAAACAACAATGCTACCAGTATTAAAATAGTATATATCCTATGTGATTTGCTTATCTCTCTTCATATGTGTAAACATTTTTCATATAAAAGAAGAGCAGAGGCATGAAGATTTAAGAATTATTGGAGAGTAAATAGACGGTTTATCAAAAGATTTAATTTTGGCAGAATTTTAAAAATTCAAAGCTGTTATGTCCCATGACAAAATTTTAAAAGGATTCACTTTGGGCAAGGGTGATCACAGCAAGTTATGGTGAGATTAAGAGGGATCTATCTGAACTGCAATGCAAGATAGGTTCTCGGTGGTGGAGGGATGTAGTGAAGTTGACTGAGGGAGGGGTGAGGAACAGCTGGTTTGAAAATAATTTTAGAAGTGTGTTGGGGGATGGAAGGCAAGTTCTTTTTTGGGAAGATTTTTAGTTAGGCGACCAGACCTTGAAGGAAAGATTTGCAAAATTATACACCCCTTTTCTACTCAAAAACAGCAATATATATGGGATATGGGATCATGGGAGGGGGACATCTGGAGCTGGAATCTAGAGTGGAGACGTCCATGTATGGAGTATTAAATTCTATAATTATCAGCCTTTAAATGCTCAAACTTAAATTCAAATCAGACCCTTGATCCATATTCATATGAGGAATAGTTGATACACTCACACACTAATAGAAATTCATTTTATAGTTGATATTATTAGCTTTCCTTTTGACTTATTGGCTTAACAATCATGTATTCAAACAACTATTACATTATAAGGGATGATCCTCTTTTACAGCCCTTGCCATGAACTTAGTGTATGTTTGATGAAGATTACATTTGGAGAATTAATTCTTATATTTTAAAACTTCTCTAATAAAGCTGATAAATATAAGTAATTATTCCTTTAAAATAAGATACTTAATCTTAAAATATTAAATGCATATAATAACTAAACACTTACATTAATAAATACTCAGAACAAATTCATAAATATATGTCAAATTTTAATTAAATAATTGCATCCAAGTTTAAGTTTAAATTTACAATAACTGAAAAAGCATAATTAGGTTGAGAACTCTGTTGTAATTGTAATTATAGACAGCATGCTACAGAGCGAGTTCTAAAACCTAATGAAATTTGGGGATCAGAGCAACGTGAGATAGTAAAAAATAAATGTTTATTTTTGGGCAAAATTTCAGAAATGTTACCCTACTCGAGGAGAGTTGTACTCTAAATTAAGGGAAAAGGATACTTTGATATTATTTCTTCACTTCTTTTACCTGCAAACCAAACATGTTATTGTTCATAAACCTTTATTCTCTTAAAATTTCAACCTATATTGCCCCACAATTGGAATTGATATTCTAAAATAGACTTAATATTTTGACATTGAATTAACAGGTTGACTTTATCAGAACGTAGGTTTCAGAGCCTTTGTTTTCGTTTTTATATTTAATCTGACACATGATCACAGGAAAGATATAAGGTTGCGTGAAAGAGAAGATACTGAGATTCAGAATTGTGGTAACAACATTTTATCTATGCAATCTCGAGGCAAAGAAAAGATAAGTGATTCAAAATGCTCATGGTCCTTGTTATCAGGAAGTTCTGACGGAGACACTGATAGCACATTTTCACGCTCAGATGTCTATTCTGGCCCCTCATGTATTGAAGGAATATCTAATTAAGGCACACTGATTGAGCTGTATTAGTTATCAGGAAACAAAATATTCTGCTATATTAGGAAACTAAAATCTGTTGTTAGTTCCTATGAATTAGGCAATTAGTGAGTGATATCTCTGTATAACGTGCATATCTCCTAATTGTTAGGCTCACATTTATTTTCTTTTTAGCAATTTCCTCTATATAATAAAGTTGTAATATGTATTGTAAATATGAAATACAGAAGTTTTTTTGCTCTCTTTTTTCTATATGGTATCAAGAGCGGTTGTTCCATTTGTTTGATTTTTTTTTTCTTGCCAGACTATGGCAGAAAATTATTCTTCTCCTTCTAGTGAGTCGTCTACTACAGGAAATAGAAGCACTACTGTCGTGACTACTGGGATAGAATTTGAATCTAATCCTAATCAACGTTTGAGCTCTGTTATTCTAAATGAGTTCAATTACCTTCCTTGGTCAAGAGCCATAACTCTTGCTCTTGGTGGAAGATCTAAACTCAGTTTCATCGATGATAAAACTTCTCCTCCCAATGAGAATTCTCCAGAATATGCATATTGGTTATCCAAAGACCAACTGGTGCGATCATGGATTCTTAATTCCATGGATCCACATCTTGCTGAGATCTTCAGCTATTCAGATTCCGCTGTGCAATTATGGACAACAGTTCGTGATATGTATGGTCAATAGAATAACTCTGCTCGCATCTTTGAACTCCAACGAGACATTGTGAACCTGCAACAATCTGGTAAACCTTTTGTTCAATTACTTGGTAGTCTGAAAAGTATGTGGAATGAACTTGAGGTGTATCGTCCACACACTGTCGATGCTGCTATACTTCATAAACGAGTTGAGGAGGACAAAATTTTCCAGTTGTTGGCAAGTCTTGGCTCTGATTATGAAGATCTTCACAGTCATATTCAGAATTCTAACTACTCCCTACTCTTGTGCAGATGATTTATACAGATAGGATATGATGCTGGCCCGTTGCTGCCCATCTGTCTATTTTTTTTTTTTTTTAATAAGCCAGAGAATATCGTTCAAATAAAATTGAATAAAACACACCCAAGACAACTTCTCAACCAGCCAAACAGACCTAAATTGAAATTCCTTCACTTCACGCAGCAATACAACGTATATTCAGCTTTAGAATTGCATTCAAAACTGCGTCCCTGAATTTTGCTAGCAGGGTGACAATTACAAAACAATATTAACTCTCACACATTGAAGGTTAGTCACCATAGTCCCATCCAAGCTTGTCATGGATCTAGCAGAAATTCATTCAAACCACCACCTATAATCTGATCAGAACACCAGTTATCTGAGAATTTAAATTACACTCCAATGTGGTTACAGAATTTCCCCCTGGCACTATCGCATGCCACATTGCAAAATACAGACAACTCATAGTATCAGCAAACATCTTCAATCTTCATATCACCATCCACCAGATATTCGCACCCTTATCATACACACCCTCTGCTATACAATCTGAAAACCGATACACCCTGTGAATATCAAATTTGAAAGATAGGGGATATACTTTTCCTATAGTACCCTTTCAAAACCTATGATCTAAGGATAGCATTATGAATAAGAGATCCACATTTGACAAAGGCTCTGTGTGCAAGACTAATCAAATCAGAAGAGCCTCTCATAGTCTGGTAGAAAGGATTTTAGTGATGATTTTGTAGATTACATTGTGACATGCAATTGGTCTGTAGTCTGGGATTTTAGTAAGATGAAAGTCACAACTGTATCGTTGATTTAGGATAGATTGCAACTTGTTTTGATGTATACTTGAACTACATGTATTACATTTCCTCCAATAGTTCTAATGCAACCTTTTTAATCAAGTTCTAAATTTTAATTATTTTAGTTTTGATGTTACCCTTTAGAGAAACTCCACAGAACATGTTAATTTGTGCGTATCTATGACACTTAAATTTAGTCACAGATCAACACATGCGAGTTTTACAATAGGGAGCCAAGACTAACCAATCTTGAACACATGAATCGTGGGTAGTAAAGTTGACTATTCCACTCTAAAAGGATTTGTTACAAAATTAACAGAGATAATCGATGAGCTAAGATCCAAAACAAAGGCCTCCTTGATTATGTTCATCATAATCAAAGATGTCTTCAGCACCATAGTCATCGACTCATGAAAGATGATAGTTATAATGACAAACTAAAAAGGCTGGAACAGATGGTAACAAATGAAGAATTCTTGTATGATCTTGGAGGAAGAACATATCTCATTCATTGGTTTAAGGATTTATGAGGGAGAAACAAAAGGAGTAGAGGGAAATTAATGGCCTGGAGTAAATTCCTACTCAGAGGATGATGGAAGAATTTCTTGTATAAATTGATTTCTATAAGTGGGCAATCTTTCCTTGGCCTTCTGAACAAGTATCAGTCTTGGTTCTCTTGTCAAGTGTAAAGTATCGATGGTTAAAATCAATGATCCCATATATCACCTATCACCATGACACTTTTTATACTTGATAAAGCAAAGCATATTGGAAGATGAAAAATAAAGAAGAATGATTCTTCTAGACAACCACTGATTAGAAAATTGGAATCGATGAAGGACTCAATTACAAATTTGTATAATTTAAGGACCAAATTAAAGATTGAGTAAAAGTTCCTACTCATGTTTGCACGGTCTGGAAGACAAGAACACAACACCACCCATTTGAATACACAATATGAATTAGCCTTTACCAAAGTGCCAAATCAAACTTGTGAAAATGTCCCTACACCAATAGCAAGTCTGAGTAGAAACTTTTTTATTGATTAAACAAAAGACAAAAATACTTCCATTTGGCATAAAAAAACAGAGACTGGTCAAAGAAGAGAAACACATGCGAGTGGAAGCGAAGAGAAATAGAGAGTAAACACAGTTTAACAAGTGATTACATCTAGACCATCTATTTTGATCTAACAGTCATCATTTAATTCTCTTATCTGACCAACAAGAAGAAGTTATCACATTATATTATTTCATCATAATCGTATGTTAAAGATTAGTTAAGAATATACATAAATTATTGTAAAAATTTATAATTTTTTATATAAACTACAGGTATTTTTACTAAAAGCAATAATATTGATCGATCCAGATAGAATTATTATAGACGGCAAAACTCTTTAGTTAAATATTTAACATATTTATGTATTTAGAACTCAAACTCGATACTTAAATATGAAATTACTTGAAATAAAAAAATATATATATAATCATTATCATATTATACAATCATATTTCTTGATTGGTGCTCTGACTCTGACCGAGGACAACTCTTCCATGATGGAGGCCTGCCTGAGCTCCCCCGACCTCTCCTCCCGGTGGCTGTCAACGCAATCCGCGTCAACCGCCACTCCGGGACTCGACACGAGCAGAGCTCCGCCGCCGCCGCCGCCGCAATCCCAGTCTCCCCTACAAAAGCGGTTGCAGACGCTACTGGAAGGCGCTAGAGAGAGCTGGACCTACGCAATTTTCTGGGAGTCTTCTCACGACAACTTCTCCGGCGGTTCCCTTCTCCGTTGGGGCGACGGCTACTACCAGGGCGAGGAGGACAACGACAAAGCCAACGGCAAAGCCCCCAAAACGACGTCGTCGTATTCCGCAGAGCAGGCTCGTCGCAAGAAGGTTCTTCTGGAACTCAACTCCTTGATTTCGGGGCCCTCGTTCTCCGTCGATGACGTGGACGAAGAGGTCACCGACACAGTGTGGTTCTTTCTGCTGTCCATGACTCAGTCCTTTGCCAATGGCACCACCCTCCCGGGCCAAGCTTTCTTCAATTCGACCCCGGTATGGGTCACCGGGCCCGATCGGTTATCTGAATTGGCCTGCGAACGGGCCCGGCAGGGGCAGGTGTATGGGCTTCGGACTATGGTTTGCATACCATCTGCAAACGGCGTCGTTGAGCTGGCCTCCACGGAGGTGATTTTCCAGAACCCTGATCTGATGAACAAAGTGTTGGATTTGTTCAACTTCAACGCAGTCGACGGCCATCCCACTCTACCACCACGACAACGGTAACTAACCCAATTCATTACTTTCACTTTTACTGAAATAATAATAAATACTATTATTAATATGTTTTTTTTTTTAGTTAATTACATTGACCCCCCCTAAGGTTTACTCTTATTACACCTAGTACCCCTCCATTTTTGAACATTACTTTGAGTACCCCTAAGGGGGGGTCAGTGTAAGATTTTTCAAACCTAAGAGGGGGGATCCGTGTAACAATTTAAACTTAAGAGGGGGGTCGGTGTAATGAAAGTCCAAAAAGTAGGGGGGGTTTCTGTAGGATTCAAAAATGGAGGGGTATCGGGTGTAATTAAGGCAAACCTCAGGGGGGGTCAATGTAATTAACTCTTTTTTTTTTTAAGGAAAATGATTAATATGTTATTTAGTTACTAAAATTATTAAACTGCATTACTTTAGTTACTGATTATACTGGATGATGGATATTTCGGTCCTGAAAACTACACCAATAAAAAGTAAAATCCAGAGTATTTTTCAATCGGAATTAAAGTTTGAATTTAATAATTTGCATAATAAAAATTTTAATTAAAGGTTAGTATAGATTACTAGATAATAGACTCGTGGGATGCATGGGATAGAAATTTATTAGAATATAATATAATGTTGTACTTTTATGAAATAATATTGTTTTTAAAATTAAAAATTGTAAGATGATACATTTGAGGCCTAAAGTTATTTTGGAATAAGACTAAACAAATTAGGAGTTTTTTTTTTTTAAATTCACCAAAAAAAAAAAACAGGAATTTTTCCATAAATTTTTTTAAAAAGCAATAAAGATCATTTATGTGAAGACAATGAAATGGAATGACACAATATTGGATTTACAAAGTTACTTTTTATTTTCTTACACTTTTTTTTATCATACTTGATGTAGAACTTACACCTACCTAGCATCATTAAGGACTTATGATTGTCATCCTATATGATAAAAATGTCGTAAGAATCAAGAGTTTAAATATAACCTGGTTGTATGTTTAAATATGATAGTAATTTCATTGTAAATTATCCTAGTTGAACGGAAAATGTTAGTTTCAATTACTATTTGGTCGTCATCTTAATTAGATATGACAATTGGAGAAGAAGCTTGACCAAGTTTAAATCTCTTCTCATGCAATGGGTATTCAACCTCTTTCATCAAATGATGTTGGACATTGATTATAAATTCATTCTCTTCTAAATAATACAACATTAGCCAGCCACCATATTTGAGATTGTAATATTTCCTAATTTGATGACAACCATCAATAAAGTAGATTTGTCCCCTTTCTTTGTGAAGTTGGATCTCAAACTCATTGTAGAATTCATCACAAAATAGAACTTCTTTAGGAATCATTTCATATAATTCATTTGAAATGAGGCAAGACATCTTTTCATATGGCTACAAAGTATTAAAAAAAATTTAACATATTATAAACATTCCATAAGTAAATATCAAAAATAATCTTCAGTTTTGTATAAGAACTTACAAAATTGGAGTCGTACTAACATATATACCATTTCTATCCGTTTGATATATCAGCCATCTAAAAAAAACCAACATAAAAAATAAATTAAATTATATACAATAACAAACCAAGCAGAAGATTCTTTATTTATTTATCAAGTTTGGTGCTTTTAGAATAAGACACTAAGACTCTTTTGAATCAATAAAAATAATTTATCAAATTATTAAAAATTTATTTAAAATTTATCTTTTAATAAGAGAAAAAGTTATAATAACATTTGGCCTAATTTTTTAATCTTGTACAATTTTATTTCTTCCTTATATCCGATTATAATTTATACAATTTAATTTATTTTTTCTCTTGATTCTCCTACTAAAATTATATCATATTAAAAAAGCGAAAATAATATATATTTTGAGACATGTATCTTAATATCCTCATATTGGTACATATCCCTAAAGTTTAAGGTATAACCATGTTTTAATGTTACCATATCTTTTTATGAATAAAAATAACTAAGTGTAAATTCCCTTTTATAAAAAAAATGTTCATTACCATAACTTTTATATTGTTTTTTCTAAATAAATGTACATATAGATATAAATTTATAAAAGAGAATTTAAATTTATACAGGCAAAAGAAATTATTCAATAAATCAATAAGAAGATAATAAATAAGAAATGAATTATAATTTATCTAAAACTTAATTTTAGACACAAATTATACTCATATTTAAAATGTTAGATAAAATAAAATATTGAATCAGATAAAAATAATTTACTTTAATTTATTATATTTAATAAATTAAATTTTTATATTTTTATTTTTTCAACAAAGTCATATAGATATTAAACAGTTTATCTTTTATATAGAAATTTTGTTAAAGATAGTCAAAATATTATTTTATAATAAATATATTAACTAACTAAGTTTATCCTAATTTTTCATGTAAAAAATTCAATCTCTTAATTTAAATATTAATCATCGGAACTTTTAGTCTAAGTAAAGATTCAATGTGATTGTTAAGAAAAATGATCAAAAATAGTCTCTTAAACTTGTTTCCACGAGACATGATAGTTTTTTTTAATAATGTTTCATTTAATTTAACAATAGTGTTTACTATATATATATATATATATATATATATATATATATATATATATATATATATATATAACTTTTTAAGACAGCACACAATAATTTTTTACCGTGTAAATTTTCAAATCCCATAAAATAACATCGTAATTTGTCCTGTGGAAAAATCATTCTTTGCAATTTGATTAGTTAAAAAATGCTTAAACATCCTATTTCATCAGAACCAACCTCAATCAACCCAGCCTTGTGCATGATGCTATGTCGACTGTCGTTAGTCGTTAGAAAGTGAAAAGTTCAAGGAGAAAACAAATGCAGTAAAAAAATGCAGTACTACTTTGAAAGTTTCAGCTTTATATACTATTTTTTTGAAAGATAAAAGTTAAGAGTCTCACAATTGTTTGAACTTATGCAGCCAGCAATAATCATTCATTCCGAAAACTTGAAATAAGGCAGAACAATCATCGTGGCTTGATATAATTTTAGACTTCTGGAAAGTTTTAAAAGCTTAAGACAATTATATTTGCTAATAATTGGTATCGAAGATGCTGTTGTGGATTCCAGCAAGATACTCACAACTCCATTGAGGGATGCAAAATGTCTTGTGGAGATTCAGATGGCAAACATATGCTCCAAACCAATCTGCACTTGTAAGCAGACATGAACCAAGTGACCAAATACAACTTGGTAATTAACATCATTTGAAAAATAGGCACAAAATATCAAATTCCAAACCAAAATGATATACAAAACAGTAACAACAAAAGCTATCAGTTGGTAGAAACTGTGAACGCCTTATGGACAATGTTTTTCAAAGCATGTGACCAGCTTCACTTTCATAATAGATGTCACTGCATAAAGTGAGCCGAATAGACTAAAATGGTATCCAATATGGTTTGCTCTTGACTTTCTTATTCTGTTTCTTGATGTCAGCAGGGGAGTTCGAACCTTTTCCCCCCTTTCCTTTCACAGCTTTAACTTCAGGTGATTTACCAATTTTACAAATCGTTGAATTTTCTTCCAATTTTGGAGACTCAGGCTTGTCGCTATGGGCAGCTTCACTCAACAGACACTGTAGATATGTGTGCTGTTTAGTGGTCCTGTAGTTTGTTATCTTCGCTATTATTTCTTCATTCCTCTTTCTCCCTTAAGACTCATTAGAAACTCTTGTTAGAGTGGGAAACGAATCAGCCTAGGAAGAGGTAGAACTGGGATGTTTTTGGTTCATCCCCTTCTGGACTTCAGATACAGCAACCGCATGTCCAGGTTCAACCAATGTCATGAAAGATGGCGAATCAAACATATCTGTTTTTTCACATTGCTGTCTCTAAGATGCAGCCTTTGGGTCCTTCAAGTTGGAAGGTAAACCTAATCAAATTACATGGAGATAATTGTTATTAGATAGAGCTTAAAATGAAAATCAAATGAAAGCAAAGACAACCCTTGCAAAGACATGAAATTATCCAATCATCCTGAACCCCAATATATTCATCTAGGTAAATCTCCTTCCATGCATATATAATACATCTAGGTAAATCTGTGTAACAGAAATTTGCCAACATTAAATACTTAAACCTAAGCAATACTTCTAATTCCTCCAAGCCTTTTGAACAGTACCAAAATAGCAATGAGAATCAACCAATTCATTGAAGATTTGTTGGTTTAAGTATCAAGGAAGATATGAAATGGAATTATATAAATGAAAATCTTGTTATAACTCTAAAACATGTGTATCAAGTATCATGTGAAAACAAAATAACCAAAGCGAAACAATTATGCTAGTAAAAACATGTACCTTCTAATTATACATAAATCCAAGAGGGCGGGGTAGCCTCCATCCGGGAAAATGTGCCTTAGAACATTAACTTTTGACCCTACAATATTTTCTCCAAAGTCTCCTGCTGATACAGAAGTAAATACCTAAAAACATTAATACATTTCAGGTATGCATAAAAAGGAAGAATTTGAAATTTTCTTTAACAAAGACTTCAAAAATTTCCTTCTTTAAATACAAAGGACATGTTTTAAATTTCAGAGCTTGTGTATTTAGAAAAAACAGCCTGCAAAATTATCAGGTATTTCTTTCCTATTACTCAGCTATAAACCAGTAACAAATATTAAACAAATTAGAATTAGAATGTGCTACAAACAAGAGTGACAAATATTCCGAAGTGTTAGGATTCTTATTCTCACTACCTAAGACTTCAGGGCTCTTACCAGCAACCATATTACGGACTTGTAAATTGAGCATCATGGCCTTTTATTTTCACTATGAATTTTATGCTTGAACAGACAATTTATATGGAAAATCAATGAAAAATAGTCAAATATTTAACTGTTTTATTATTAATGTTCAACACCTTTTTTTTTTTTCCAAGTCTTTTGCCTTTCGGTGACTCTCCATTTAAAGCATTAAACTCTGCCTTAAGGGCACCTTTCACCTTTAACTACATTGATGACATTGACAACACATACCTGAAATAGCAGAAAATTTGTTTCCCTTATACGAAATATTTTATCAGTTCCAATGTTGGTTTGATCACCAGTAATCTTTTCCATATTGTTGATTAGATTCCCATTTTAATCATTAGGCAAATTTGGTGTTGTTGTTGCGGTCTTCATTTTCCCCTTGTTATTGATAGATCCTGCCAAATGAGAGTTCTGTAGGATTGAGAAAATGATTCAAAAAAAAAAAAGTGACCAGAAAGATACTAATTCAAACTCATTAGTCACAATTAAATATTTAACTAATTATGAAAGAATATGTATTTCTTTGTCCTTTGATAAGGTTTATTTGAACCCAAAAAACTACTGTAAGCCTCCTTTCCATGCATCTATACACTTACCAATATTATCTTCATAGGCTTTACACTACCTTGACAACTGAATCACCTGTTGAATGCATAGTAGGAGCATTTGCTTCAGAATGAACGGTAGAAGATAGAATGAAAAAAAAAAAAAAATAGAGAATGAAGATAAAAAAATTGAATTTCAAAGTTCAAATCCTAATACCTAAAGATCAGTGCGGTTGGAGCTCTGTTTTATTCTCTCAATCTTTTGCTATCTCTTCCCCTTGCCTATTGCTGCAATCTCTTCCCCTTCCCCAGAAGTATCTAGTTTTCAAATTCATCCCAATAAAATGATAGGTGGTTGCTATATATTAATGCAATCTCTTCCTTTTATCGAGAAGTATCTGGTGGGTGATGTTAGTAAATTTTCCATTTTGAAATTGAGGCTTTGTGGGATGCGAAAAAATCAATAAAATTGGACTCAAAGTAGATAGATAAGAAGGTGAAGAGGCAGAAATTTGTGGAGTTGTAGATGCCAGTTCTTTCTGGTAACTGTCATGAGTATAACGAAGCAGCTTACACGCTCAATAGACTCATGCCAAATTAAATGGCAATCAATGGGTGTGTTTCTTGATACAAATGGGTAATTCCATTAAAGGGTTACATATGAGCAATTAACGGTATACCAACCGTTTTGCATTTGGGATTTGGAATTCGCTCCATATCTGGCGCATTTATTACGTTGATAATTTGTTGCTTTTTTTTAATTACTAATACTCTTTAATTAGTAATTAATAATTATTATACAGCTAGGTATTCTTTAATGTAATATTACAATTGTATCCTCATTTTGGACGGGAAAATGATTACCCCATACTTCCTTTCTTTTATAAATTAAGATTACTAACACCTCCCAACAGATATTTTTCTATACACACGTAATAGGGATCGAACTCCTGATCACATGCTTAAGGAACAAGGTTATCTACCTACTATGTCACATCATATTGGTTGGTTAGTATAAATTATGAGAAAAATGGTTATGCACTGTCAATGTAAAATAGTTTTACGCTGTCATCATTTTACAACCCATCATATATGGTAATTTTGTTTATTTTTATAAAATTATCTTAAAAGTCATACAAACGGTGATTTGTGATTGGATGACGGTGTAAAACTATTTTACACTATCAATGCATCACAATTAAACTCATAGATTATTAGAGAATAATACAAGAAAATATTTAAATAATTGCATTTATCTTTTTTTTCCTCTTAAATATTGAATAATAATTTACAGAAAAATATTAACCAATACAATGGTGGTATAGTATAGTAATTTCATAAACTAATTTGAAATATTACTCTTCATTTTTATCCTTAAAGTTAGGTTTTATTCACAGCCATTTCTTATTATTCTTTATTAATTCTTTATATTCTTCCTACCAGTGTTGAAATATTAATATTATGTTATATCCTATGTTTTTTTTTTTTTTTGTGATTTGCTTATCTCTCTTCATATGTGTTAACATTTTTCATATAAAATAAAAGCAGAGGCATTAAGAATTATTGGAGAGTAAATATACTATTCACTCAATTTTAAAAGGTCATAACTTGTTTTTGTTATGTTTGGTTGATGGCCAAATAAACCTCAATCTGTTTCCTGTCGTCATCCCTGCCACTTTCAACCTTTTCCTACTTCTTGAAATTCTTGTTGATCTCAACCACACAAAACCATTGCTACACTTCAGCACACCCGCACCAAGTATACTATATTGTCTGCACCTTGACATCTATTCTGCATTAAATTCTATAATTATCAGCCTATAAATACTCAAAGTTAAACTCAAATCAGACCTTAATCAAGATTGGTATGAGGAATAGTTGACACACTGATGGAAATTACTTTATTGTTCATATTATTAGCTTTCCTTTTTTACTTAATTATTGGCTTGACAATCATATATACAAACAACTATTACATTACGAGGGATGATCCTCTTTTACAACCCTTACCATGAACTCTGTATGTTTGATAAAGATTAATAATTGTTATATTTTAAAAGTTATCTAAAAAAAGCTCATGAAGTCAAGTAATTATTTCTTTAAGGGAAAAAGGCTACTTTGATCATATTTCTTCACTTCTTTTACCTACAAACCAAACATGTTATTCTTCATATATTCTCTTAAAATTTCAACCTATATTTGCCCTCCAATTGGAATTGTTGTTCTAAATTATTGTTTTTAATTTCTTGATATTGAATTAACAAATAGACTTTTTATATTTTGATATTAAATTAACAGGTTGACTTAAATAACATGTAGGCTTGACAGCCATTTGTATTTAATCTGTAACACATGATCACAGGAAAGATAAAAGGTTGTGTGAAAGAGCAGATACTGGGATGCAGAACCGTGAGAACAACAACTTAACTGAGCAATCTCGAGGCAAAGAGAAGATAAGTGATTCAAAATGCCCATGGCCCATGTTATCAGAAAGTTCTGACGGAGGCAGTGATAGCCCATTTTCACATTCAGACGACTATTCTGGCCCCTCATGAATTTATCATGATAATTTCCATTAATTAAATTTGGTTTTTAACTTCTATACTCATGATAACTGAAATTATCATTGAGGAAGCATAAAAACCAACTTAATATTGTTGGAAATGTGAAGCATTTAACTATGTTGCATCAAAAGAAAATATATATTTTTTTTAACATTTCATCCTGTAAGTAGTGGTGGAGCTAAAGGAGAAAATTTTAGTCTATTTGGAAAGGCCATGCTTATGAAATAGAAACTCAGTAGACCAGTACCTGCTGGAGGCAGGATTGGTTCACATATATAGTTAGTCCTGGATGAAAAACTGATTCCCACTCTCCTTTTGTGACTGGGTTTCATTGACACAACTTTATGTAACTTTTGGGTTTGTTGAGATCTCTTGGTTGATATGTTTGGTGGGCTTTTCATATGAAGTTGCAGTGTTGTCAATGCTTAGGAGTCCTAAAGTTCTAACTACTCCCTACTCTTGTGCAGATGATTTATACAGATAGGATATGATGCTGGCGCGTTGCTACCCATCTGTCATTTTTTTTAATAAGCCAAATAATTTCATTCAAATAAGTGGAACCTACACTTTAGCACAAGATGTGCACAAAACCAGGCCCAAAACAGAAAAGTCTGATGCACTCTGAGAAACCTGCACCCACATAGATGCATACTGCAGAGAACATACATCACAGAACCTTGGTCTCCTTATACAAATTCCTAACCAAAAATAAAGATTAAACAAAGATAGCAAGACACATGTCCCTCAAAATCCCAACAAACAAAGGAAATCTAACACTCAAAACAAAATGACTTGAGCACAAATTGTTGAAATCGAACATGACTTTGAAATGAGATACTAGATGTACTTCGGTTTCAAGTCTCAAACTGACCCAAACAATCACAATTGCTTCCAAAACATTGCCTTGTAAGCTGTTGACATCCTCTTGGCTCCAAAGCAAACCATCAGTACTGAATAAACACAACTCAACCAGCCAAAAAACCAAGGGAGTCTATCTCAGTTAGTTGAACATTATGCGTGAATTATTATAAACTCCCTGATACTTAAATTCAATTCCCACAAATAAAAAAAACACAGCCAAAAAGACCTAACCTAGAATTCCTTCACTTCAGGCAGTAATACAACATATATTTCAGCTTTAAAATTTCATTCAGAACCGTGTCCCTTAATTGTGCTCACATGGTAGCAATTACAAAACACCATTAACTCTCACACATAGAAAGCCTTGTTGCAGCCTTTGCAAGGCTAGTCACCAAGTCCCATCCAATCTTGTCACGGATTGCAATTCAATTCAGTCATCTTTTCTTCTTTAACATTGACTCCTTCGAATTTCTTGTTATTCCTCAGCCTTCCCTGAACAAATTTCAATTCGGATAAGTCCTCTGACTTTAAATATCTAGCAATCAAAACTCAAATTTGAAGAACATTTAGCAAACTTTTCTTGATGACACCGACAACAGCAGAGGTCAATGATCCCATATATCACCAAGAAGACACTTTCCAAACTAGGTAAACCAAAGCATATTAGAGTATGGAAAACCAAGGAAGAGTCACTTTTTTCTTTTGATGAAGGAAGAGTCATTTTTCTAGACAGCTACTCCATATTTTCTTAAGGATTTCAGCATTATTGTAGCACTACCTGTAAATATATATAATAAATAAAAGTGCTAAAATCTCAAAGGGAGGAGAGAATATTTTGCATGAATATTAACGATGATAGGTAACTGTTGCAGCTGCACCACTTAAGCAAATATCCTAAGACATGGCATTGTTATTTTTCTTCAAGATTATTCAGCAACAATGACCTATAAATAAATATATTTAATAAGTTTATAGAGCCAACAAGGCAAAAGCATACATGAAGAGGCAAATAAATTTAGCCTTTTTGTTTTCTTGGGTATCTGTTTTCCATTTCAAACTGCAATTATGTCAAACAAAAGTTCAATGCATTACCTAACATGCAGAAAGGCCGGTACTTTTTTACTTAACTACAATTTTGTAGCTCCTTAAGATTTCGTGAATTCTATTTCAGATTGAAATAATCAATTTTTAATCCAGCAATGGGTATATGTCGGAAAGCATAAGGTTGTGTTTACACATTACATTGTGAGTTTATATAAAGAATCTTAGAGTCACTTGGCTAGCTAACTTTTCTTTTTAACCAAACTAACTAATATAGCAACCTAACTAACTAATGAAATGAACAAACTCAACCAACTACTAAATTCTCGAGAATGTGAGCATGGGAATGTAACATTATCATGTTCAGTGAAAGATATAAGAAATTATTCTCAGGCATTATCTATTCCTAGGAATCTATATTACATAAGGTTTCTTCTTTCTATTCTCATGTAAAAGAGTGAGAGTCCTATATTCAGGGGCGGACCCAAACTTTAATTTTAGGGGGGGGGCCAACTATGAAAACTAAATTCATATATGCATATTAAATTTTATATGAAATATTCATATGTTCTAAAATACTAATTATATCAATAATTTATTATAATATTAAGAGAAAATATATTTAAACAAAAAACAAACTCTCAAGATTACATAATTCAATCATTAATATGTCACAAAGAAATTTCATGAATTTATAATAAAAATTAGTGTTTACATTAATCGCATTTTTAAGAAAATTAGAAAAATAATAATTTGTCATGACAATAATTAGTGCCCTACAATTTAATTTTGATATTTCTCTAGTACAACTCAATATTTGGTATGTTTTCTAAGATTTATTCAACGGCATGTTTGGATCCATATACTAATAATGCCCAAATAAACAAAAATAAGAGGAGAAAAGGAAGAAAAAAAATATACAAAGTGATTGAAAAGAGGAAATATTTAATAGTGTGTCTTAAACCTCAATCTGTCAATAGCCTATATAGTGTTTGTAATTAAGTTTACCCTATTACAAATGTTAATAAATAACTCTTAATTACCAAATCATTTATAATCAAATTCATATAAAGAGAAATGCTAATAAAGTCTTGTAAATGTAATTATTTATAGTCTTTAAAATAATAGATGATAAAAAAATACTATTGAAAAGAAAAATAAATAGTATTTGAATATTGTGACTAAAAAGAAAAAAAATACAATTATCTTCACAATAAATTTTATATAAGAAACGTAAATTATTTACCTAAAAAGATAAAATATTTTATTTTAATAATAAATACTATAAAAAGATAAATAAAATGTCATTATCTTTGCAATACAAAAGTATAAAAGGAGATTATATATTTGATAAAAAAAAAATAAGAGAATGAAATAACATTTTAATAACCACTGTAATAATCACCGTGAGATAGAAGTTAGCACTCCCCCTTCTTGCAATAGCCATAGACTAGTGCGTGAGCTACATTCGGCCTTTGAATCCCAGCTTCAAACTTATCCTCATTTAAAACCTCGACTTCTTATTTTATTCTAATCATCACTATAATATTTTTTTTCTGGGTCAGAGATCACGAGTGTCTTCCAACCCACCTTTTTTGTTCTGGATAAGAGATCACGGGTGTCCTTCAACCCACTGGATTAGATACTAATCCCGCTTGCGGTGCGTGGTTGCCGCTGGCCCAAGGAAATTTTGCACACGGAGGGAATCGAACACGGGTTCTCCTGCTAAATAGATTATTCCCCTTCATGTGAATGCAGCGAGACCTTACACCACTACGTCAACCCGTTGGATTATCATCACTGTAATATTAAAATATATATATTTTATATAAAAATATTCAAATTAAAAAAAAAAGTCGAGGGAGGGGGCCATGCCCCCCCCCCCCCCCCATACTCACAACGTAAGTCCGCCATGCCTATATTCCCACGAGAATGGAAGTTATTTTCAAATTTTTAAATATTTTTAATCTCAATTGTCTATTATTTTTATATCGTGTTCTCAGTAGAGTCATACTCTTTCCCTCTCTCTCTTTATATATTCAAATCTATCATTTTTTATATCTTTAGTTTTAACCTAAATTTGATTTTTTTTTTAAAGAAATCAATAATTAAAAATAACAATATATCATAACAAATTATTATAACAAATCTTAAATATAATTTATATCTTAAAAATTATTTATTACATATTTTAATTATAATATAATTTATATATTTAGAAATATTTATTTACTATAAATTATAAATTTTAATTGTATAAAATAAACATTTATTCTATACAATACAAAGGCTAAAATACCTGTTCAAATAAAAGATGAAAGAGAATATATGTAGCAGTTCTTCACAAAAAAATAATATATATAGCAGTGTAATTTAGAGTGAAAGGAAAGTAGAGTCTCAAAGTAGAATTAACTAACAAACCAGACCAAATTAAATTCAAATATAGCCTAATCTTATCTACATACTCACAAGAGAACTGTGTAACAACTTCATATTTCCTAACTTTTGGGAGCATGGTATCATCTCATCTTTTATTAATTATAGTTAAAATTAAGTCCAAATAATAATAAGAGGACTGCTATATAGTACGAAGTAATGTTAAACTAATTGCACGACTGGTATAAAGTGACTGTTTTATAGAATAACAGATAATTTTAAGTTGGTTTTTGACGGAAAACATGGGTGGATGAATTTTTTTTTTTTAAGTTAGTCTCCCAAGCACGTTTTTTTTTTCATTCATAAGGTTCGAACTCGAGACCTTACTTAAGAAAACATAGTCCAATATCACTCAAACCAAGGACTTGTTGATAACATGGTTGGATGAATATAATTATGAACCAATCAGGTTTATTTGTATCTTTCGTGTAACTAACTTTCGTATCATTTAGCATTTTCCTAATAATAAGAAGAAAATAACGGAGAGTATTATTGGAAAACTGTTTAAAACGTGGAATAGACACTTGAATATGTAAATAACTTTCGTAACCCTAACAAAGCTTGATTGATTGTGTTTGGCTGTGCGTTCTCGTTCGTAACCTCATTGTCAGATGGAGAAATACGTTGCCGTGGCTGCAACAAATGAAAAGGAAAAGGTAAGCACCCAACAAGGTATACCCAGTTATCTCTTCTTCTCCATTCTGTCAGAACTGCCTCTAAAATCTTTGAAGCGATTCGGATGTGTATGCAAATCATGGGGTCTCTTGTTTGAAGACCCCTATTTCATGAGCATGTACCGCAACAATTTCATATCTAACCATCGTTCTTCTCGCGGTGACACGTCTGTCTTCCTACAACACATTGCACCGTGGCCAGCTAAGAAACATTCTGCATTGTATTTGCTTTCTTATGAGAATGAGAGTTTTGAGCACAGTGTCAAATTAGATTGGCCACCTCCGTTACGAGATAATGACCTTGGTGTCCACGGAGGTGATTTTCCAGAACCCTGATCTGATGAACAAAGTGTTGGATTTGTTCAACTTCAACGCAGTCGACGGTCATCCCACTCTACCACCACGACAACGGTAACTAACCCAGTTCATTACTTTCATTTTTACTGAAATAATAATAAATGCTATTATTAATATGTTACTTATTACTAAAATTATTAAACTGCATGATTTTCGTTACTGATTATACTAGATGATGGATATTTCGGTCCTGAAAATTACACCAACAAAAACTGAAATTCAGAGTATTTTTTAATTAGAATTTAAGTTTGAATTTAATAAGCTGTCAAAAAAAAAAGTTTGAATTTAATAATTTGCATAACAAAAAAATTAATCAAAGATTAGTATAGATTATTGAGATAAAATACTAATCTGAATAGAGAATAACACGAGAAAATATTTAAATAATTGCATTTATCTTTTGTCCTCTTAAATATTAAAATAATAATTTGAAGAAAAATATTAACCAATACAATGGTGGTATAGTAATTTCAAAAACTAATTCGAAATATTACTCTTCATTTTTAGAGTTTGACAGTGTAAAATAGTTTTACACTAACATAAACTAATTTGAAATATTACTCTTCATTTGTAGAGTTTAATGGTAATTCACTGACAGTGTAAATCCTAAAATAGTTTTACACTGCCATCTAATACTCCCTCCGTTCCAAAATAATGGTCTTTTAAGGTTGTGGCTCACTGATTAAGAAACATTCAATTGATATAAGTTTAGACAAAAATACCCTTACTTTTTCAACTACTCTTATCATTAATTATACCACTATCCACCAATAACAAAAACATCATGCTATCCACTAACTTATTTTTATGACAGATGTTTCTTTCCAATGCAAGTATTAATTGATCTTCTTAATTATGTCTAGGGATATTATTGGAAAAAATAGCTTAAAAAAGCTAAAATGACCATTATTTTGGAACAAAAACAAAAAGTTAAAAAGACCATTATTTTGGAACGGAGGGAGTAATAAATCACCATTTGGATGACTTTCAAGGTAATTTTATAAAAGTCAACAAACTTACCATAAATGGTGATTTGTGATTGAATGACAGTGTAAAACAGTTTTACACTGTCAGTGCATAGTCGTCTTTTTTCTCTCATTTTTATCCGTAAAGTTAGGTTTTAGTCACAACGATTTTTTTATTTTTCTTCATTAATTCTTTATACTCTTCCTACCAGTATTGAAATATTAATACCATGTTATATCTTATGGAGTGTTTATTTCACATAATCATCTTGTATTCCCGAGAATATGAAGGTAAAATGTTTATTCTCATGTTTGTTAGGAGGTTATTAGAAAATATTCTCGGATATCTTCTATTCCTAGGAAACTTGCATTCTCATGTCATGTCTACACAACTTTTATTCTCATACTAATGGAGGTGGAAAAGTTACGTATTCCCGTGGGAATGTGAAAAGTTATTTTCTAACTCTACTATAACTTTCATTTTTTACTTTTATTTTTCATTATTATTTTAAAACTTTAAAAATATTCCTAGAAATGTTAAAAGTTAACCGAACACATTTTTATATATGCTAAGGAATAACATTCTTAACTACAATATTTCTAGGGATATGATTCCCAATAATACAAGATGGTTCCTTGAAACAAACAGCCCTAGGTGATTTGCTTATCTCTCTTCATATATGTGAACATTTTTCATATAAAAGAAAAGCAGAAGTATTAAGAATTATTGGAGAGTAAATAGACCATTCACTCAAAAATTTTCACAACTTGTTTTTGTTATGTTTGGTTGACGGCCAAGTAAACCCTGTCATCCCTTACCACTTTCAACCTTTTCCTAATTCCTAAAATTCTTGTTGATCTCAGCCACACTACACGTTGCTACACTTCAGCGCACCCGCACCAACAAGTATACTCTCCACCTTGCCATCTATTCTGCATTAAATTATATAATTATCAGCCTATAAATGCTCAAAGTTAAACTCAAATTAGACCCTTAATCAAGATTGGTATGAGGAATAGTTGACACACTAATAGAAATTACTTTATAGTTCATATTTTTAGCTTTCCTTTTGACTTAATTATTGGCTTGACAATCATATATACAAACAACTATTACATTACGAGGGATGATCCTCTTTTACAACCCTTACCATGAACTCTGTATGTTTGATAAAGATTACATTTGGAGAAATAATTGTTATATTTTAAAAGTTTTCTAAAAAAGCTGATAAAAATAAGTAATTATTTCTTTCAGGGAAAAGGCTACTTTGATAATATTTCTTCACTTCTTTTACCCGCAAACCAAACATGTTATTCTCTTAAAATTTCAACCTATATTGTCCTACAATTGGAATTGTTATTCTAGATTATTTTGTTTAATCTCTTGATATTCAATTAACAAATAGACTTTTTATATTTTGACATTAAATTAACAAGTTGACTTAACATGTAGGCTTGAGAGCCATTTTTTTCGTTTGGTAAATGTTAACTAATGTCCTAAGGATACTACTGGTTAAAGAAGTAAAAGGGAGAATGTTTTTATTGGAATGCAGGAAAATGCACCCCCTTATAACTTTTAAATGCGTTTTTATATGATTTCTAATAAAAAAAATTACTCTTTTTATTCTTTAACCTTTTTTGTTTTTATATTTAATCTATAACACATGATCACAGGAAAGATAAAAGGTTGTGTGAAAGAGCAGATACTGGGATGCAGAACCGTGAGAACAACAACTTACCTGAGCAATCTCGAGGCAAATAGAAGATAAGGGATTTAAAATGCCCATGGTCCATGTTATCAGAAAGTTCTGACGGAGGCAGTGATAGCCCATTTTCACATTCAGACGACTATTCTGGCCCCTCATGAATTTATCATGATAATTTCCATTAATTAAATTTGGTTTTTAACTTTTATACTCATGATAACCGAAACTATCATTGAGGAGGCATAAAAACCAACTTAACATTGTTGGAAATGTGAAGTATTTAACTATGCTGTATCAAAAGAAAAAGATTTTTTTTTTTTTTTTTTTTGACTTTTCATCCAGTAAGTAGTCGTTGAACTAAAGGAGAAAATTTTGGTTGATTTGGAAAGGCCATGCTTATGAAATAGAAACTCAGTATACTAGTACCTGCTGGAGGCAGAATTGTTTCACACACATATAGTTAGACCTGGATGAAAGACTGAGGATGCGTTTGGAAAAGCGTCTAAACCAAGTTGAACAGAAAAAACACACGATCCGAGACAAAAAGGCCAAAGTAACTGCCTAATTGCTTCTCCACTGCGTCAAACCGGATGCCCACGCAAACACACACTGATTCCCCATCTCTTGGTGGGCATTTCATACGAAGTTGCAGTGTTGTCAATGCTTTGGGGTCCTAAAGTTCTAACTACTCCCTACTCTTGTGCAGATGATTTATACAGATAGGATATGATGCTGGCGCGTTGCTACCTATTTGTCATTTTATTTTAATACGCCAAAGAATTTCATTCAAATAAGTGGACCCTGGACTTTAGCACAAGATGTGCACAAAACCAGGTCCAAAACAGAAAAGTTTGATGCACTCTGAGAGACCTGCACCCATGTAGATGCATACTGCAGAAAACATACATCACAGAACCCTGGTCTCCTTGTGCAAATTCCTAACCAAAAATAAAGATTAAACAAAGATAGCAAGACACGTGTCCCTCAAAATGACAGCACTCCCAAACAAATAAAGATGTTGTATATTTTGTTGATATTTCAAAAGGTTAACTTTTCTATTTAATTAAATATAGAAATTTTTTTTTAAATTATTTTATTATTTATTAAAAAGAGTTTCTTTTGTTTGACTTAGTCTTATTGACTTAGTCTTGGGTGATTTTAGAAACATACTAGGTCTTACCTTATCTTTGACTTGGTCTTGGGTAGTTTGAGAAATCCTATCTTTTCTTTATAAATATCTATATATTTCAGATGGTTAGATAGAGTTCTAAAAAAAAAAACATCTTTTTCTCTCTACCATTTCACTGTAAATCCTGGGTTATTTTCATGAGAGAACTTGCTAGTTCTGATGCCCCAAATTATTATTGGGAAGAGCCTATTAAATCCTGGGAGACTTGCGCATCACGCGGATAAGTCCTTGAGGGCAGTGTGTCTAACACACGTCTCAGGCATAATTTTGTTCATGATCATTTTTGTTCGTAGATTGTGGTTCGTGAATAGTTCGTGATTGATCGTGGTTTTGAGTGTTAGGGACAACAATCTCAAGGACTTAGTTGTCCGAGGAAATCTTTTCCGCAATATTATGTTCTACTAATTTTCTGTTTTTCTCCAAAAATTTGCCAATCAGAGTCCTAAAAACCACGCAAATGCGCGGCAGAATCGTGGAGCAGTATGGGCTTCAACGTGCAGCAGAATCGCTGAGTGATCACTAATTAGGTTTCACGTGCTTCATTCGGGTCCCGCAGGGAACGTGTGTCAATTTTGATCGCAGGGGAAATCGATTGGTGCAACGGCAACCGCTAATTTTTTTGCTTCGTTTGCATCATGGAATGGAATGAGCTAAGCATGGGTCTCGATGCCGCAATTGTTTACCGCTACATCCTGGCCATATACGAACAGGATGTTTGAAACCCACGACACGAGCAACAGTTTTTCCCAAAGTTGTCGCGTTTCGTTTGTGGGATCAACATGAGAAGGCAACTTAAAATATAAAATAGATACTTGGGAATAGTTCATGGAGCGGTTAAATGCGATGCCGTAAAGTAGCCAATGAGAGAAACAATAGGATTCTTCAAACTGAGATAAATACATAAGCAGGTATGTCTTTCCTTTCAAATCATTTTCGGTGCTGTGTATAATATTGAGAGGTATACGCTTAGCTTTCGTTGATAATAATGTTTCTATTTCGTGTTCTGCCATCGTGGCACGGAAACTCTCGAGGGGGCCACTACATCAGTAACCTACGACTTCACTGAGAGAGGCTGGCTCCTCCCTGGGTTAGATTGAGCCACTCTCGCCTCTATTCTGAATCGTAAAAAGCGTCAAGCTCGTGCTCTCCACCGACCTCGAGTTCAAGGCTGAATGTGACAACGATATGTGTGTGAGACCTGTGAGGTCGCTCGAAGCTGATGACGAGGTCTGCACCATTGTCGCCGTTATCACTAGTAGAAGGTCGATCCATCACCCGAGCATTATGATATCCATTCTCAATCTGTTGGTAATCTTCTTTTCCAGATACATATAAAATAAAACTAAACCGATCTTACTATCTATCTATGACATTGCAAATTTCCTCTAAAACTAAATCGATCTTACTATTTATCTATGACTCTGTATATTTCTCCTTTTTTGTTATTATATTTTTCAATTGATGTTTATTTAAGAGTCTTGGATAAGACTATTGGAGAGAAAGTAATATCACAAAAGCAGGAAAATCTCGAGTCAATCAAATCCGACGGAAATATGATTTAGATAAATCAATTTGGTGAACTCGAATGTTACCTTATTATGGGATTGGCAGAAGAATAAATTAGCTCGGTAATTTGAATTACCGTATCTACTTGTCATGTGAGAAAACAAGAGATTCTGTCCCAAAAGCAATGTCAAAATTGATTGAGAAAGAGCAGGTTTGTGGCTATTTGATTTAATTAATGCATTTAAATGTTTGCACATCACATGTTCGGTGAAAAGTTTGAGCAAATATTTGCTCCATGATTATTTCACATGTTTGAAACTGTTGCGTTAGCTTATATAATACATATAAATTTTGCTGGTTGAGTCTGAGATCCCCCAACCTTTTTTGTTTTGTAGTTGCATACTTTTATTTTTTTTTTCTTTAACATTGAATATTGAATGATTTGAAGTTGTTATTAAATTGCATTTGAATATTATATTTGAACGTTTGAGTTATTCAATTGCAATTGCCATTCATTTGTTACATTAATTTGTTAATTGATATTAATTGCTGTAACGTTTTTCATTCAAGAATATGTTATGAGTTGAATTGTGCTTCTGGATTGTTATTTGCTATTGTCATGCTGACAATTTTATTTTGGAGTTTTCATGTTATGAAGAGAAAAAAAAATTGATTTGATGCTGGTACATTATTCTTATGGATTGGTTTTGAATCTGAAAAATTTGGTGAAATAATTATGTTGAGATAGAGTAAATCTTTATTTCATTATGAGAAGATACCTCTGTGGAATATTTGTGATGTGAGTTCTCAGAGTTTAGCTTTTTAAAAGCAATTGTCATTTGTGACATAAGTTAGCAGGAACTGTGTGAACTATTAACAATATTATGAGTATTTTACTTGGCTGTAGTCAAGTGTGAGTTCTCCATATTACATAATTTGCATAATATGAGATACTTGAGAGGTACCATAAATTATTGTATTCACATGGTGGATTTTCCATTGTATTAGAAAATATAATGATGTTAAATGAATTTTTGATCCATATGAGACAAAATCCACCAGAGATTGTATCACTACACACTTGGTTGTAGTGTGTTACTTAGAGATCAACCAAACAAATAAGAATTGAGTGAGAATTTATTACTCTAGAGATGATTGATTGAGGCTCGGTGGTTGAAAAAATCACTTAAGCGATTATTCCTTTGGAATATAAATTGAGAAATAATGTGATAAAGCAATTGCTTAAAAGATAAAAATCTTTTGATTATGTGAAGTCATTAATGGATTCGGCCGATCCTCAGACTTAAACCCCTAGGAAAAAGATTATTGCATGAAACATCGAGGGAAATGGGACTTTATTAAGTCACTTGAAAACAAACAAGTGATGGTAACCCAACCTTTATGATTGGAGATCCCATGAAGAAGGTTTATATGGGTAAGAACAAGTCACTTGTCAGTTCTGCTAGCACTAAATTGATTTTAATCAAAAAAATTTGTCCCTTCCTATGGTGTGAGAAAGTGCACCCATGTAGATGCATACTGCAGAAAACATACATCACAGAACCCTGGTCTCCTTATACAAATTCCTAACCAAAAATAAAGATTAAACAAAGATAGCAAGACACGTGTCCCTCAAAATGACAGCACTCCCAAACAAATAAACGAAATCGAAACACCCAAACAAAATGACTTGAGCACACCTTGTTGAAATCGAACATGACTTTGAAATTAGATACTTGATGTACGTCGAACTTCAGTTCCAAATCTTAAACTGACCCAAACAACAACAATTGCTTCCAAAACAAAAGATGGTGGGCTGAGATCTTAGTCATCAAAATAAGAACAGTGATACACAAACACCTTTTAATTATAAACATTTCCATTAACATCCATTTTTCTCTTTATCTCTCTCTTCCTATTACATCATGTATAATACCAATCATACTTACACTACACTTCTCTCTCTTCTATTTCTTTAAATAACACTTAGGTGTCCATTAATCATTTTTCTTAAAATAACTATTTAACTGATACAGTTCAACAAACAACAAATATATTAACCGTATAATTTATTAAAATTTCTATCTTGTTCTCGTATTCTATTACTATTATCTTAATTATATTTTGACCACCAAATCGTTAGATAAGAAATACATTCAATAGATATCATAACTTATCAATAGTTAGCCACAAATTGTAAACTTAACAGTTAACACAACAAATATTCCATTAATGATTAACAAATCTAACGTAAATCCTCTATATTCTATAGTATAACTATTTGCAAGAATTAGGACTAGCATGACTTCAACAAATGTTTGATGTTTGATGTTTGCACGGTCTGGAAGACAAGAACACAGCACCAACCCATTTGAATACACAATATGAATTAGCCTTTACGAAGGTGCCAAATCAAACTTGGGAACATGTCCCTACACCAATAACAAGTCTGAGTAGAAACTTTTTTATTGATTAAAGAAAAGACAAAACGACTTCCATTTGGCATAAAAAGTCAAAGAAGAGAAGCATATGCGTGTGGAAGACGAGAAAAAAGAGTAAACACAGTTTAACAAGAGATTGCATCTAGACCATCTATTTTGATCTAACACTTTTATCTGACCGACAAGAGGAAGTTTCACATTATATTATATAATCATAATCATATATCAAGGACTAGTCGAATTAGTTTATCAATATACGAAAGTTATTATAAATTTTCTGGTAATTTCTCTGGTAGTTGAGTTTGATTGGGATGAATAAAGAAAAATATAATTATAATCATATTATACTATCATATTTCTTGATTGGTACTGTGAGTTTGCAACTCTTCCGTTGTGATCCTTGTGCTTGTGGATGCCAGTATGAGCTCCCCGACCTCTCCTCCCTGTGGCTGTCAACACTGCAAGCCGCCGCGTCAACGGCAAAACCGGGACACGACAAGAGCAGAGCTCCGCCGCCGCCGCCACAATCCCAGTCACCCCTAAAAAAGCGGTTGCAGAGGCTACTGGAAGGTGCTAGAGAGAGCTGGACCTACGCAATTTTCTGGGAGTCTTCTTATGACAACTTCTCTGGCGCTTCCCTTCTCCGTTGGGGCGACGGCTATTACCAAGGCGAGGAGGACGAAGCCAAAGTCAAAGCTCCCAAAACGACGTCGTCGTCGTCGTCGTCCGCAGAGCAGGCTCACCGCAAGGAGGTTCTTCTGGAACTCAACTCCTTGATTTCGGGCCCCTCGGTCTCCGCTGATGACGTGGACGAAGAGGTCAGCGACACAGGATGGTTCTTTCTGCTTTCCATGACTCAGTCCTTTGCTAATGACACCACCCTCCCGGGCCAGGCTTTCTTCAACTCGACCCCGGTCTGGGTCACCTGGCCCGATCGATTATCTGAATTGGGCTGCGAACGGGCCCGCCAGGGGTGGCTGTATGGGCTTCGGACTCTGGTTTGCATACCGTTTGCAAACGGCGTCGTTGAGCTGGCCTCCACGGAGGTGATTTTCCAGAACCCCGATCTGATGAACAAAGTGTTGGATTTGTTCAACTTCAACGCAGTGGACGGCCATCCCACTCTAGTACCACCACGACAACGGTAACTAACCCAATTAACTACTTTCATTTTTACTGAAATAATAAATACTATTATTAATATGTTTTTTAGTTACTAAAATTATTAAACTGCATTATTTTAGTTACTGATTTTACTGGATGATGGATGGATATTTCGGTCCTGAAAATTACACCAATAAAAACTAAAATTCGGAGTATTTTTCAATCGGAATTTAAGTTTGAATTTTATAATTTGCATAATAAAATTTTTAATTAAAGGTTAGTTTAGGTTATTGAGATAAAATACTATTTCTGAATAGAGAATAACACGAGAAAATATTTAAATAATTGCATTGATCTTTTGTCTTGTCAAATACTCCCTCCGGTCTTTTATATAAAAAATAAATAACTAAATTATCAAGACCAATAAAAATAGTTAAGTTAATTAGTTATAATTAATAATGTCATAAATTTTAATTTTATTTCAAAAGTATCCCTTAAATTAATTGGTTTAAGTAGTAATTACATTAATGACACTGCACCTCCACCAATAAGTGTAACTTGTATTGTTAATAAACCAATAAATACATGAGAAATGAGTAGATGTCTCATTAATGGATTTACAAGATAAATGATAAAAAAAAAAAAACCAGCAATTAATACAACTTAAAGTGAATCTATGTTTCTTATAATTATGACAAAAAAAAACACCCTTTTATTTCTTATAAAAAGGATCGGATGGAGTATTAAAATAATAATTTGAAGAGAAATATTAACCAATACAATGGTGGTATAGTAATTTCAGAAACTAATTTAAAATATTACTCTTCATTTTTACACGTAAAGTTAGGTTTTATTCACAACCATTTTTCATTTTTCTTCATTAATTCATTATAGAGTTTAATGGTCATGGTGTAAAATAATTTTACACTGTCATTCTATCATAAATTACCGTTGGTATAACTTTTAAAGTAATTATTATAAAAATTAATAAACTTATCATACATAATGAATTATTGTGATTGAACGACAGTATAAAACATTAACACTACGTAACTTTTTTTTTTCTTCTTTATATTCCTGCTACCAGTATTGAAATATTAATACCATGTTATATCCTATGTGATTTGCTTGTCTCTCTTCATATGTGGTAACATTTTTCATATAAAAGAAAAGCAGAGGCATTAAGAATTATTGGAGAGCAAATTGTTTGTGATGTTTCGTTGACCGCCAAGTAAACCTCTGTCTGTCATCCCTGCCACTTTCAACCTTTTCCTAATTCCTAAAATTCTTGTTGATCTCGGCCACACAACACCATTGCCATCTATTCTGCATTAAATTCTATAATTATCAGCCTGTAAATGTTCAAAGTTAAACTCAAAATCAGACCCTTAATCAAGATTGGTATGAAGAATAGTTGACACACTAATAGAAATTACTTTATAGTTCATATTATTAGCCTCCTTTTGACTTAATTATTGGCTTGACAGTCATATATACAAACAACTATTACATTACGAGGGATGATACTCTTCTACAAACCTTACCATGAATATATTGCCCTACCACTGGAATTGTTATCCCAAATTATTTTGTTTAATCTCTTGATATTGAATTAACAAAATAGACTTTTTATATTTTGACATTAAATTAACAAGTTGACTTAAATAACATGTAGGCTTGAGAGCCATTTTTTCGTTTTTATATTTACTCTATAACACATGATCACAGGAAAGATAAAAGGTCGTGTGAAAGAGCAGGTACTGGGATGCAGAACAGTGAGAACAACAACTTATCTGAGCAATCTCGAGGCAAAGAGAAGATAAGTGATTTAAAATGCTCATGGCCCTTGCTATCAGAAAGTTCTAATGGAGGCAGTGATAGCACATTTTCACATTCAGACGACTATTCTGGCCCCTCGTGAATTTATCATGTATAATTTCCATTAATGAAATTTGGTTTTTAACTTCCATACTCGTGATAACCGAAATTATCATTGAAAATGTAAAATATTGTTGGAAATGTAAAATATTTAACTATGTTGCATCAAAAGAAAAGAAATTTTTTTTTTGGCATTTCATCCTGTAAGTAGTGGTAGAGCTAAAGGAGAAAATTTTAGTCCATTTGGAAAGGCAGGCTTATGAAATAGAAACTCTGTAGACTAGTACCTGCTGGCTGCTGGAGGCAGAATTGGTTCACACATATATAATTAGACCTGGATGAAAGATTGATTTCCCCTCCTCTTTTGTGACTGGGTTTCATTGACACAGCTCTATCTAATTTTTGGGTTTGTTGAACTCTCTTGGTTGATATGATTGGTGGGCTTTTCATATGAAGTTGCAGTGTTGCCAATGCTTTGGAGTCCTAAAGTTCTAACTACTCCCTACTCTTGTGCAGATGATTTATAGGGATTGGATATGAAGTAAAAATAAAGATTAAAGAAAGATAGCAAGACACATGTCCCTCAAAATGACAGCACACCCAAACAAATAATGGAAATTTAACAGTCAAACAAAATGACTTGAGCACACCTTGTTGAAATCGAACATGACTTTGAAATTAGATACGATGTATGCCAGACTTGGGTTCCAAATCTCAAACTGACCCAAACAATCACAATTGCTTCCATAACATTGCCTTGTAAGTTGTTGACATCCTCTTGGCTCCAAAGCAAACCATCTGTACTGAATAAACACACTCAAAGACAACTCAGCCAGCCAAAAAGACCTAAACTGGAATTCCTTCACTTCAGGCAGTACTACAGCATATATTTCAGCTTTAAAATTTCATTCAGAACCGCGTCCCTTAATTGTGCTCACAGGGTAACAATTACATAACACCATTAACACATTGAAAGCCTTGTTGCAGCCTTTGCAAGGCTAGTCACCATAGTCCCATCCAATCTTTCAATTCAGTCATCTTTTCTTCTTTAACTTTGACTCCTTCGAATTTCTTCTTATTCCTCAGCCTTCCCGGAACAAATTTCAATTCGGATAAGTCCTCTGACTTTAAATTTCTAGTAATCGAAACTCACTGTGAACAGTGTTGGGATCATTTGTGTATATAATTGGGGGAGGGGGTTAATTGGGTAAATAAATAAATAAAAACTGAATATTAGGGTAAAAAAAAAACTTCGTCTCACTCTGGATTGCGTTTACGCAACGTGTTTGGTACTGCGTGGTGTATCATTGGACGCGCTTATGACCTGAAGCAACGAGGATCAGCTTCTGCGTAATTGGGATGTTAGACGCGGAGAGAGAGTACAGGATCCACGTTAAATAATTCATTCCAACACCTGGGGTGCTCAAATTAATTAGTTATGAAACTAGTTAATGATAATTGTAACTAACTAGTTATAAAATATTTAGTTAGCTAAAATTAGTTATAAAAATATAATTGTTTTATTGATTAAATTAAAATGTAGTTATTTAGTATATTTAACTAGTTAAAAATAGTTATAGTTATAGTTAATAACCAGTAATAACTGGTTATTAAAGTTAATAATAGCTTTAAATCTCATTATCATTTCATTAAATTATGCAGTTTATACTCTCTTAATTTATTCTTTTTTCTCCTCGCATATCATTAACTGGAATTTTTTCATGTATAGTATTGATATGAGGTAAATAATTTTTTCATATTTACAGTGGTTAACAAATAAATTCATAATATAATCCTTAAATGTTAATGTTTGTTATTGCTTCTTTAAATACATATAGTAATGATAGAAGGTGAGAAAGACAAACCTTCCGACGTTGATGAAGGGTATATCAGACCTACGCTTGTTTTTGCTTGTCATCGTTCTGCGCATATGAAATCCTCTTACTGGGGCTATAAAACTAGTAAATAGGAAAAATCCTCATGTGATTATATAACTAGTTTAGGTTATAAAACTAGTTTTAAATATAATTGGTTATATAACTGGTTATATATTCATAACCGATTATATAACTAGTTTTTAAAAATAATAACTAGTTATCCAAATCATAACTAGTTATATAAAACTAATTATAATTATAATAACTATTTATAATTTAATTATTTGGTAGTTATAGTTATAGTTATTGGAAAAACTAAATTATGAGCACCCCTACCAACACCTACTTTACGCACCTAGGTCTTGCCCTCTCGCCTCATGAAGTCAGAATCACCTCTTGCCCTCACCGGCGCGGCCTCCAAACGGCGCAACGTCACCAGCAATTACACACAGATCGCGCGGCGGCGGCGGTCTCCCTCATCGGCGCGGCCTCCGTCACTGCTTGTCGAGTCGAAAACAAACACCTCTGATTCGCGTTCTCAAAGTCGCAGATTGAGTGGCGCCGTCCCTCACCGGCGGCAACGCGACCGGCGTCTAGTGGCGCACAGTGCACCATACTTGCACAAAGCCAGAACTCCCTTTGAACCCAGGCGTTCCCGGTGGTGTGCTTACTGTTAACTTTCATTTTCTCAGTTTCTATACATGCTTTCTTTTCTTTTCTTTTCTTTTCTTTTCTTTTTTTGACTGAATATACATGCTTTCTTATTTCCTTATTTCTGGTGGTTGATTATAGGTTAAATTAATATGTTAAAAATAAATAGAAATTCAAGGACCCACTTAAAAAAATTGTTTAGGAACCTAATTAAAATTTTTTAAATAGTTCAGGGACGTATTGAATAAATTAAAAGTAAATTAAAAATCATACAAAAAAATATCACTTAATTGAATAATGTACTCAGGTGCATTAGTTCTGTCTGAATCTTAGAATGTGAGTTTGGACCTAACTCATTCTTACAAAACTGATTTTTAAGGTGAGGGTTGCCCCCTATTTATATACACTAACTTGGCCTCATCACTAGTCGATGTGGGATCTCCAACACACACCCCTCACACCGAGGACTGGATATCTCGAAAGTGAAGTTTGTAGGATTGAACATCTGCGGGTGGTCTGATAGCGGCCCGATAGTGGGTGGCATGATAGACTCAATAACATATCATTATGATAGGTTCTGTTACCATCTTAGAAATGTGAGTTATGGGTCTAACTCAACCCTACAAAAAATTCTACCCAGGTTGTCACACTATGCTTCCCAAGCATTTGTAGACTACTACTTCTAAATTTAGTATTGTCCATTCTACGTATATGCACTGAGTATTCTTGGCTCTCTAGGTCAGTATTTCTCACATCTCCAGTCCAGTATTCTCACCTTTGAGGATTCTAAACTCAGTATTCTCAAACTCTGAAAATATCAATTAGGGATGGCAATGGGTCGGGTCTGGGTAGGGTCCTATAGTACCCGTCCCCATACCCGCGTTTAAAAAAAATACCCATACCCGGCCCCGTACCAACGTGGGTAGCAACTTTAATCTCCATCTCGTACCCGTTGGGTACCTATATACCGATACCCGCACCCGCTACCCGCACTTTTCTTATGTATGAAGTTAATAAATCAATATAAAATAGGCTTAAATGTAATTTTGGTCTCTCTTTTTTGCACAATCCGCAATTTTAGTCATTCTATTTTAAAATAGAGACATTTAGTCCTCCTATTTTGCACAATCAGCAATTTTGGTCCCTCTATAGAGACATTTAGCCTCCTAATTTTGTAAAATATGTAATTTTGGTCCTTCCATCAAATTTTGAAAGGTTGACTGTTAAGATATTAACGTTAACCTTAACGTGGTCCAAATATAGTGACGTGACACGAGATTATTTATTTAGTTTTTAATCTTGCTTCTTAGTGATGAACCAACCACATCAAATTTCATCAGTACTTCATTTTTTATTTAAGTTGGTAAGAAGTTGTCATACTTTCTAAGTGATTACATGATCCCATCAAATTTCACAGTTGCTTGGCTCATTTAGAGTTGTAGGCTTGTAGCACCAACAACATGAATCCTCTAACCAATTCTTATCAAATAAAGAACATTTTGAGCGCAATTAGTTAGAACAAAACATGCAGCAGGCACATAAAGGCCATTAATTGAGAGTTATTCCATTTTTCTAGTGCTATGATTCTATTTCCAGAACTAAAAGAAGCATTAGAAGAAATGTTAAGTGGCAGAAACACTATGGAATCACTACCAGTGGTAAAAACAAATAACAATGTTCGGATGCACTATCATCAGCCTCAGAAGAACACAGACTGGTAGAACTGCTTAAATCATCAATTCCTTTCGTATTGATATTGTGGCTGTCTTCTTTCCTCTCTGGGTCATAATCATCATCTTCATAATCATCCGATGGCCATTCTTCTTCAGGATTCAGTAATGTAGTCTCACCATCAGGTATAGCAGCCTCTTCTTTGAATACATCCTTAAATTATGGCAGAAAGGAATATATATATATATATATATATATATATATATATATATATAGAGAGAGAGAGAGAGAGAGAGAGAGAGATGAAAACAGAAAAAACAAATGGTGTAGGAGATTATTTGGTTAAAAACCTGCCAAGTACTGTGCAAGGAGAAGTGAGTCCAAGATGAGCATTCATTGCCTCCAGTATTTCCATCTTACATTCACAAAATTTACAAAACCAGCCCTGCTCTCCAGGAGGAACTGCAATTTTATTTAATGAAGTCAATGCACAGGAAGTTGCATCTTAACAGAAACCTTGAAAAGCATCTAAGGGAACTCACTATCTTCGATGTCCAAAGGAGGGTCTAGACATTTTTGGTGAAAAACACGCTTGCATGTACCATTGCATGTATCATTATATGGAAGTTCTTCATGCAACTTGCACTTTACACAGAATATCTAGATGTAGAAAATAGAAAAGTGAATATACAGTTTCTAATATGTTGAGCCTTGTCACTCCATACAACTTAACTTCAGAAAATGAATGACAAATGGCTAGCAAAATTTTTTGTTAAGGTGTGAAGCAGGCTCACAAGTATTAAAATGGAGAGAGTACAGAAAACGTTTAAATGCAATGAAGTATTCAAAATGTTGATACTTGCTCACATGTTCATGGTAAATAGATCCATCCGGAGTAATGGCAGAATCTTCAATGCTACTCAATGAACCAAGAGAATCTAACTGGCAAATGGCATCACGAATACCAAGTCTACATTTTAAAATCTGCTTCCTTGCTCTTTGTAGCTCCTTTTCTGGCCTAATCTTTTCTCGACTGTGAAAGAAATTTCCATCAATGCAAAAAATAAAAAAGAAAGAATAATGATGAGTCGCGGTGTTATTTGTCAAGGGCTAGTGTTGGGTAAAAATAGCTAATAATTGTTTTCAAATAACATCGCACTGCATTGCCACAAGCTGTGTTTTCCTTGAAAAATGTTTGGAGAAACAAAACCATTCTAGTTTATAATCAACCGTATATCATATCCATACTAAGTTTTTGATGGAAAACATAAATTCAACTTAAAAGAGTACATGAAAATTCCTGCTATCATCAAATTCAATTGAAGTATTACTCAATAAACCAGCCATTTATACTTGTATTTCCTTTAAATATTATAGTCCCCTAAGTTTTTTATTTGATAAATTTCAAGTGACAGAGCATACACTTCTTATAATAACAATAACAAAAATCAATTAAAAAGTATCCCATACCTCTGACCTTTCCAACCTTCTCCAAAGTAAGCATCAATAAGCTTCTGCTCTAGCTTCATTTTGATTAAAAGATACCTTGTTCTCCTCTGCAGGCGGGAAGGATCGTCAAGATCCACATTATTCCTTTGCCTTTTATTCTTTCTCTTCCTCTTCATTTTTTGAAGCTTTACCTCCCCATCAGCAAAATCAACATTAGTTTATACAATGTTCTTTTTTAAGATCTCCATTCAGAATGACAGGAACACCAACCACCTGTAGAATCCAACTACCAGGAGATTGTCTCCCACAAAAGACAACTCCTACCCTGCAGCAACAACAACAACACAATTTGTATCGTGAGATTCAAAACATAAACAAATTCACAACAATGCAATAGAACATTAAGATGATAACCATACACAGACCTAATAGAAGGATGCTCAGTTATGATTTGAGCATCAGGGACTTTGGCAGTGGCCATGAGAAAGTGAACTAGAGGGTGTCCATAGGTGGGAGAAAAAGCCCTGCTGATAGAGAGGATTAAACAACAGAAATCAAATTTGGGACCATTATCAAAAATTGAAACACAGAAAAATGGTGAAACAAACATCAAAGAATCACATGTAAATCCTGAAATTGGAAATCACAAATAAATAAATAAAGAAACCCATAACCCCAACTGAAGCAGAAATCAAAGAACCTCATAGTCACTGTCCCTTTTCAATCCTCACTCCACCACCCAACCATGGAAGAAATATTTGAGGATCATCACTTTGCAAATTCTCGATTTGCTTGGTTAAATCTTCTCGTTGGATTTGGCTGAAGCATTGGAGTCAAAAATAGAGAGCCAAAGGAAGACTCTTGCGTGAAGAAGAAAGAAGAATCAATCATAAGAAGGAGAAGAAAAATATATAGATGAAGAAGCTTCTTGTTGAAGATGAATGAGTGGGACTGCGGGAGGAAGAATAAGTCGTACCAAAGATGCTTCTGATGAAAACGGCGCTGACTAAAAAGATGCCTTTTGAAGCTTATAGATCAAGACTAACAAATAAAAAAGATGCTGCGTGGAGTGTTTTGGATTCCACTCGAGATTTGAGTCTTAAAAAATTATTAGAATCTTCACATAATTTTTTGTCTCTTATGATACATACCCAGTTAACAACATGGTTAAAAATTTTAAACACGACTTCCCAAAACATATGGAATATATTCCATTTAACAGCAAAGCAAGAATAAATTGAGATTCCCAAACATAGATTGATATAACAAAACAATGACGCGGAAAACACATAACAATGACAATGAAAACTCATCAATGATGCTGAAAATAGAGTGATTAAAATCAAAACAATGAGCATAAACACAGTTGAAGGATTAAACCGGAAATCCATTGCTAATTCTACAGTGTTAGAGGCTCTGATAGTCCACCTGAATTGTAGTGTTATAGATAAACACACCAATGACAACTTCTCAACCAGCCAAAATGACCTAATTTGGAATTCCTTCACTTCACACAGCAATACAACAGACAGAATTGCATTCAAATCCTGTCCCTGAATTGTGCTCGCAGGGTGACAACTACAAAACACCGTTAACTCTCACACATTGAAAGACTATATACAGCCTTAGTGAGTCTAGTCACCATAATCCAGCAGAAATTCATTCAAACCACCACCTATAATCTGATCAGAACACCAGTTATCTGAGAATTTAAATTGCACTCTTATGTGGTTACAGAATTTCCCCCTGGCGCTACCGTGTGCCACATTGCAAAATACAAACAACTCCTAGTATCAGCAAACAACCACAATCTTCATACCACCATCACACCATATGTTAGCACCCCCTGTATTAGCTAACACCTTTATCATACACACCCTATGCTATACAATCTGAAAAACTCTGAATATCAAATTTGAAAGATAGGGGATATATTTTTCATTTAGTACCCTTTGAAAACCTCCATAAGGGATCTACATCTGACAAAGGCTGTGTGCAAGACTAATCAAATCAGAAGAGTCTCTCATAGTCTAGTAGAAAGGATTTTAGTGATGATTTTGTAGATTACATTGTGACAGGCAATTGGTTTATAGTCTGGGATTTTAGTAGGATGAAAGTCACAACTGTATCGTTGATTTAGGATAGATTGCAACTTGTTTTGAAGTACACTTGAACTTCGGGTATTACATTTCCTCCAATGATTCCCCAACTCATTTTGTAGAAAAGGCAACTACTCAATTATGTTTAGAAGTTATAGTTCAAGTTCTAACGCAACCTTTTTAATCAAGTTCCAAATTTTAATTATTTTAGTTTTGATGTTACCATGTACTGAAACACCACAGAACATGTTAATTTGTGAATATCTATGACACTTAAATTTCGTCACAGATCAACACATGCGAGTTTTACAATAGGGAGCCAAGACTAACCAATCTTGAACACATGAATCGTGGATAGTAAAGTTGACTATTCCACTCTAAAAGGATTTGTTACAAAAATAACAGAAAGAATCGATGAGCTAAAATCCAAAACAAAGGTTTACTTGACTATGTTCATCATAAATTCATAATCAAAGATGTCTTCAACACCATAGTCATCGACTCATGAAAGATGGTTGTTATAATGACAAACTAAAAACGCTGGAATATATGGTATAAAATGAAGAATTCTTAACAGTGGCGGATCTAGGACCCCGAATCAGCAGGAACAATCTATTTAGAAAAATAAATTTAATAGTAATTATCATATATATGAAAATAAAGACATATATAAAGATAGAAGAAGAGTTAGATAATGAGATAGTGGATTCAAACACATAAAAATAAGATGTGCAAAATATAAAATTTTAAGATAAATATTTGTGATTTTATTAAAATAAGATGGTGCATTTATTTACCTTCATATAAGAATAGTTCAGGAGATTCAAACACATAAAATTAGGAGGATGCAAAATATAGAATTTTAAGACAAATACTTGCGATTTTATTAAAATGAGAGGGTGCATCTGCCCATCCTCACTTAAACATAGATCCGCCACTGATTCTTAAGGATTTATGAGGGAGAGACAAAAGGAGTAGAGGAGAATTAATGGCCAAAATCTATCCTGGAGTAAATTCTTACTCAGGATGATGTAAGAATTTCTTGTATAAACTGATTTCTTTAAGTGGACAATCTTTCCTTGGCCTTCTGAACAAGTATCAGTCTTGATTCTCTTGTCGAGCGTTAAGTATTGATGGTTAAGGTCAATGATCCCATATATCACCATGATACTTGATAAGGCAAAGCATATTAGAAGATGAAAAACAAAGAAAAATGATTCTTCTTGACAACCACTGATTACAAAAATCGAAAAAGATGAAGGATCCAATTACAATATTTTTGAATTTAAGGACCTAATTAAAATTTGAGTAAAAGTTCCTACTCATGTTTGCACGGCCTGGAAAACAAGAACACAACACCACCCATTTGAATACACAATATGAATTAGCCTTTACCAAAGTGCCAAATCAAACTTGTGGAAATGTCCCTACACCAATAGCAAGTGAGTAGAAACTTTTTTATTTATTGATTAAACAAAAGACAAAAATACTTCCATTTGGCATAAAAAAACAGAGACTGGTCAAAGAAGAGAAACACATGCGAGTGGAAGCGAAGAGAAATAGAGAGTAAACACAGTTTAACAAGTGATTACATCTAGACCATCTATTTTGATCTAAGACATCATTTAATTCTCTTATCCGACCAACAAGAAGTTATCACATTATATTATTTAATCATAATCCTATGTTTTTTGTTTATTTTTTTCAACAACGAGGAGTTTTTCACCGTCTGCACGAGACGGGGACTAGTTTCTCGCAAAAGTTTATTCGGCACCTCGATGAGTGACATCCTTTCCAGCTGAGATTTTTTCCATATCTAAAGTTCGAACCTGAGACCTTGGTTAGGGACGAGAGACCTTTAACCACTCACGCTAACATTAGTTAGTATCATAATCGTATGTTAAAAGACTAGTTTATTTAGTTGAGCAATATACATTAATTATTATTACAATTTATAATTTTTTATATAAATTACAGGTATCTTTTACTAAAACAATAATATTGATCGATTCGGATAAGATAGATAAGATTATTATAGACGGTAATCATATTTCTTGATTGGTGCTCTGACTCTGACCGAGGACAACTCTTCCATGATGGAGGCCTGCATGAGCTCCCCCGACCTCTCCTCCGGGTGGCTGTCAACGCAATCCGCGTCAACCGCCACTCCGGGACTCGACATGAGCAGAGCTCCGCCGCCGCCGCAATCCCAGTCTCCCCTATAAAAGCGGTTGCAGACGCTACTGGAAGGCGCTAGAGAGAGCTGGACCTACGCAATTTTCTGGGAGTCTTCTCACGACAACTTCTCCGGCGGTTCCCTTCTCCGTTGGGGCGACGGCTACTACCAGGGCGAGGAGGACAACGACAAAGCCAACGGCAAAGCCCCCAAAACGACGTCGTCGTATTCCGCAGAGCAGGCTCGTCGCAAGAAGGTTCTTCTGGAACTCAACTCCTTGATTTCGGGGCCCTCGTTCTCCGTCGATGACGTGGACGAAGAGGTCACCGACACAGTGTGGTTCTTTCTGCTGTCCATGACTCAGTCCTTTGCCAATGGCACCACCCTCCCGGGCCAAGCTTTCTTCAATTCGACCCCGGTGTGGGTCACCGGGCCCGATCGGTTATCTGAATTGGCCTGCGAACGGGCCCGGCAGGGGCAGGTGTATAGGCTTCGGACTATGGTTTGCATACCATCTGCAAACGGCGTCGTTGAGCTGGCCTCCACGGAGGTGATTTTCCAGAACCCTGATCTGATGAACAAAGTGTTGGATTTGTTCAACATCAACGCAGTCGACGGCCATCCCACTCTACCACCACGACAACGGTAACTAACCCAATTCATTACTTTCACTTTTACTGAAATAATAATAAATACTATTATTAATATGTTTTTTTTTTTATGGAAAATGATTAATATGTTATTTAGTTACTAAAATTATTAAACTGCATTACTTTAGTTACTGATTATACTGGATGATGGATATTTCGGTCTTGAAAACTACACCAATAAAAAGTAAAATCCAGAGTATTTTTCAATCGGAATTAAAGTTTGAATTTAATAATTTGCATAATAAAATTTATAATTAAAGGTTAGTATAGATTACTAGATAATTGACCCGTGGGATGCATGGGATAGAAATTTATTAGAATATAATATAATGTTGTACTTTTATGAAATAATATTGTTTTTAAAATTAAAAATTGTAAGATGATACATTTGAGGCCTAAAGTTATTTTGGAATAAGACTAAACAAATTAGGAGTTTTTTTTTTTTTAAATTCACCAAAAAAAAAACAGGAATTTTTCCATAAATTTTTTTAAAAAGCAATAAAGATCATTTATGTGAAGACAATGAAATGGAATGACACAATATTGGATTTACAAAGTTACTTTTTATTTTCTTACACTTTTTTTTATCATACTTGATGTAGAACTTACACCTACCTAGCATCATTAAGGACTTATGATTGTCATCCTATATGATAAAAATGTCGTAAGAATCAAGAGTTTAAATATAACCTGGTTGTATGTTTAAATATGATAGTAATTTCATTGTAAATTATCCTAGTTGAACGGAAAATGTTAGTTTCAATTACTATTTGGTCGTCATCTTAATTAGATATGACAATTGGAGAAGAAGCTTGACCAAGTTTAAATCTCTTCTCATGCAATGGGTATTCAACCTCTTTCATCAAATGATGTTGGACATTGATTATAAATTCATTCTCTTCTAAATAATACAACATTAGCCAGCCACCATATTTGAGATTGTAATATTTCCTAATTTGATGACAACCATCAATAAAGTAGATTTGTCCCCTTTCTTTGTGAAGTTGGATCTCAAACTCATTGTAGAATTCATCACAAAATAGAACTTCTTTAGGAATCATTTCATATAATTCATTTGAAATGAGGCAAGACATCTTTTCATATGGCTACAAAGTATTAAAAAAAATTTAACATATTATAAACATTCCATAAGTAAATATCAAAAATAATCTTCAGTTTTGTATAAGAACTTACAAAATTGGAGTCGTACTAACATATATACCATTTCTATCCGTTTGATATATCAGCCATCTAAAAAAAACCAACATAAAAAATAAATTAAATTATATACAATAACAAACCAAGCAGAAGATTCTTTATTTATTTATCAAGTTTGGTGCTTTTAGAATAAGACACTAAGACTCTTTTGAATCAATAAAAATAATTTATCAAATTATTAAAAATTTATTTAAAATTTATCTTTTAATAAGAGAAAAAGTTATAATAACATTTGGCCTAATTTTTTAATCTTATACAATTTTATTTCTTCCTTATATCCGATTATAATTTATACAATTTAATTTATTTTTTCTCTTGATTCTCCTACTAAAATTATATCATATTAAAAAAGCGAAAATAATATATATTTTGAGACATGTATCTTAATATCCTCATATTGGTACATATCCCTAAAGTTTAAGGTATAACCATGTTTTAATGTTACCATATCTTTTTATGAATAAAAATAACTAAGTGTAAATTCCCTTTTATAAAAAAAATGTTCATTACCATAACTTTTATATTGTTTTTTCTAAATAAATGTACATATAGATATAAATTTATAAAAGAGAATTTAAATTTATACAGGCAAAAGAAATTATTCAATAAATCAATAAGAAGATAATAAATAAGAAATGAATTATAATTTATCTAAAACTTAATTTTAGACACAAATTATACTCATTTAAAATGTTAGATAAAATAAAATATTGAATCAGATAAAAATAATTTACTTTAATTTATTATATTTAATAAATTAAATTTTTATATTTTTATTTTTTCAACAAAGTCATATAGATATTAAACAGTTTATCTTTTATATAGAAATTTTGTTAAAGATAGTCAAAATATTATTTTATAATAAATATATTAACTAACTAAGTTTATCCTAATTTTTCATGTAAAAAATTCAATCTCTTAATTTAAATATTAATCATCGGAACTTTTAGTCTAAGTAAAGATTCAATGTGATTGTTAAGAAAAATTATCAAAAATAGTCTCTTAAACTTGTTTCCACGAGACATGATAGTTTTTTTTAATAATGTTTCATTTAATTTAACAATAGTGTTTACTATATATATATATATATATATATATATATATATATATATATTAACTTTTTAAGACAGCACACAATAATTTTTTACCGTGTAAATTTTCAAATCCCATAAAATAACATCGTAATTTGTCCTGTGGAAAAATCATTCTTTGCAATTTGATTAGTTAAAAAATGCTTAAACATCCTATTTCATCAGAACCAACCTCAATCAACCCAGCCTTGTGCATGATGCTATGTCGACTGTCGTTAGTCGTTAGAAAGTGAAAAGTTCAAGGAGAAAACAAATGCAGTAAAAAAATGCAGTACTACTTTGAAAGTTTCAGCTTTATATACTATTTTTTTGAAAGATAAAAGTTAAGAGTCTCACAATTGTTTGAACTTATGCAGCCAGCAATAATCATTCATTCCGAAAACTTGAAATAAGGCAGAATCATCGTGGCTTGATATAATTTTAGACTTCTGGAAAGTTTTAAAAGCTTAAGACAATTATATTTGCTAATAATTGGTATCGAAGATGCTGTTGTGGATTCCAGCTAGATACTCACAACTCCATTGAGGGATGCAAAATGTCTTGTGGAGATTCAGATGGCAAACATATGCTCCAAACCAATCTGCACTTGTAAGTAGACATGAACCAAGTGACCAAATACAACTTGATAATTAACATCATTTGAAAAATAGGCACAAAATATCAAATTCCAAACCAAAATGATATACAAAACAGTAACAACAAAAGCTATCAGTTGGTAGAAACTGTGAATGCCTTATGGACAATGTTTTTCAAAGCATGTGACCAGCTTCACTTTCATAATAGATGTCACTGCATAAAGTGAGCCAAATAGACTAAAATGGTATCCAATATGGTTTGCTCTTGACTTTCTTATTCTGTTTCTTGATATCAGCAGGGGAGTTCGAACCTTTTCCCCCCTTTCCTTTCACAGCTTTAACTGCAGGTGATTTACCAATTTTACAAAACATTGAATTTTCTTCCAATTTTGGAGACTCAGGCTTGTCGCTATGGGCAGCTTCACTCAACAGACACTGTAGATATGTGTGCTGTTTAGTGGTCCTGTAGTTTGTTATCTTCGCTATTATTTCTTCATTCCTCTGTCTCCCTTAAGACTCATTAGAAACTTGAGTTAGAGTGGGAAACGAATCAGCCTAGGAAGAGGTAGAACTGGGATGTTTTGGTTCATCCCCTTCTGGACTTCAGATACAGCAACCGCATGTCCAGGTTCAACCAATGTCATGAAAGATGGCGAATCAAACATATCTGTTTTTTCACATTGCTGTCTCTAAGATGCAGCCTTTGGGTCCTTCAAGTTGGAAGGTAAACCTAATCAAATTACATGGAGATAATTGTTATTAGATAGAGCTTAAAATGAAAATCAAATGAAAACAAAGACAACCCTTGCAAAGACATGAAATTATCCAATCATCCTGAACCCCAATATATTCATCTAGGTAAATCTCCTTCCATGCATATATAATACATCTAGGTAAATCTGTGTAACAGAAATTTGTCAACATTAAATACTTAAACCTAAGCAATACTTCTAATTCCTCCAAGCCTTTTGAACAGTACCAAAATAGCAATGAGAATCAACCAATTCATTGAAGATTTGTTGGTTTAAGTATCAAGGAAGATATGAAATGGAATTATATAAATGAAAATCTTGTTATAACTCTAAAACATGTGTATCAAGTATCATGTGAAAACAAAATAACCAAAGCGAAACAATTATGCTAGTAAAAACATGTACCTTCTAATTATACATAAATCCAAGAGGGCGGGGTAGCCTCCATCCGGGAAAATGTGCCTTAGAACATTAACTTTTGACCCTACAATATTTTCTCCAAAGTCTCCTGTTGATACAGAAGTAAATACCTAAAAACATTAATACATTTCAGGTATGCATAAAAAGGAAGAATTTGAAATTTTCTTTAACAAAGACTTCAAAAATTTCCTTCTTTAAATACAAAGGACATGTTTTAAATTTCAGAGGTTGTGTATTTAGAAAAAACAGCCTGCAAAATTATCAGGTATTTCTTTCCTATTACTCAGCTATAAACCAGTAACAAATATTAAACAAATTAGAATTAGAATGTGCTACAAACAAGAGTGACAAATATTCCGAAGTGTTAGGATTCTTATTCTCACTACCTAAGACTTCAGGGCTCTTACCAGCAACCATATTACGGACTTGTAAATTGAGCATCATGGCCTTTTATTTTCACTATGAATTTTATGCTTGAACAGACAATTTATATGGAAAATCAATGAAAAATAGTCAAATATTTAACTGTTTTATTATTAATGTTCAACACCTTTTTTTTTTCTAAGTCTTTTGCCTTTCGGTGACTCTCCATTTAAAGCATTAAACTCTGCCTTAAGGGCACCTTTCACCTTTAACTACATTGATGACATTGACAACACATACCTGAAATAGCAGAAAATTTGTTTCCCTTATACGAAATATTTTATCAGTTCCAATGTTGGTTTGATCACCAGTAATCTTTTCCATATTGTTGATTAGATTCCCATTTTAATCATTAGGCAAATTTGGTGTTGTTGTTGCGGTCTTCATTTGCCCCTTGTTATTGATAGATCCTGCCAAATGAGAGTTCTGTAGGATTGAGAAAATGATTCAAGAAAAAAAAGTGACCAGAAAAATACTAATTCAAACTCATTAGTCACAATTAAATATTTAACTAATTATGAAAGAAGATGTATTTCTTTGTCCTTTGATAAGGTTTATTTGAACCCAAAAAACTACTGTAAGCCTCCTTTCCATGCATCTATACACTTACCAATATTATCTTCATAGGCTTTACACTACCTTGACAACTGAATCACCTGTTGAATGCATAGTAGGAGCATTTGCTTCAGAATGAACGGTAGAAGATAGAATGAAAAAAAAAATAGAGAAAGAAGATAAAAAAATTGAATTTCAAAGTTCAAATCCTAATACCTAAAGATCAGTGCGGTTGGAGCTCTGTTTTATTCTCTCAATCTTTTGCTATCTCTTCCCCTTGCCTATTGCTGCAATCTCTTCCCCTTCCCCAGAAGTATCTAGTTTTCAAATTCATCCCAATAAAATGATAGGTGGTTGCTATATATTAATGCAATCTCTTCCTTTTATCGAGAAGTATCTGGTGGGTGATGTTAGTAAATTTTCCATTTTGAAATTGAGGCTTTGTGGGATGAGTAAAAATCAATAAAATTGGGCTCAAAGTAGATAGATAAGAAGGTGAAGAGGCAGAAATTTGTGGAGTTGTAGATGCCAGTTCTTTCTAGTAACTGTCATGAGTATAACGAAGTAGTTTACACGCTCAATAGACTCATGCCAAATTAAATGGCAATCAATGGGCGTGTTTCTTGATACAAATGAGTGGAGTAATTCCATTAAAGGGTTACATATGAGCAATTAACGGTATACCAACCGTTTTGCATTTGGGATTTGGAATTCGCTCCATATCTGGCGCATTTATTACATTGATAATTTGTTGCTTTTTTTTTAATTACTAATTAATTAGTAATTAATAATTATTATACAGCTAGGTATTCTTTAATGTAATATTACAATTGTATCCTCATTTTGGACGGGAAAATGATTACCCCATTCTTCCTTCCTTTTATAAATTAAGATTACTAACATCTCCCAACAGATATTTTTCTATACGCACGTAATAGGAATCGAACTCCTGATCACATGTTTAAGAAACAAGGTTATCTACCTACTATGTCACATCATATTGGTTGGTTAGTATAAATTATGAGAAAAATGGTTATGCACTGCCAGTGTAAAACAATTTTACGCTGTCATCATTTTACAACCCACCGTGTATGGTAATTTTGTTTATTTTTATAAAATTATCTTAAAAGTCATACAAATGGTGATTTGTGATTGGATGACGGTATAAAACTATTTTACACTGTCAATGTATCACAATTAAACTCATAGATTATTAGAGAATAATACAAGAAAATATTTAAATAATTGCATTTATCTTTTTTTCCTCTTAAATATTGAATAATAATTTACAGAAAAATATTAACCAATACAATGGTGGTATAGTAATTTCAGAAACTAATTTGAAATATTACTCTTCATTTTTATCCTTAAAGTTAGGTTTTATTCACAGCCATTTCTTATTATTCTTTATTAATTCTTTATATTCTTCCTACCAGTATTGACATATTAATATTATGTTATATCCTATGTTTTTTTTTTTTTTATTTGCTTATCTCTCTTCATATGTGTTAACATTTTTCATATAAAAGAAAAGCAGAGGCATTAAGAATTATTGGAGAGTAAATAAATAGACTATTCACTCAATTTTAAAAGGTCACAACTTGTTTTTGTTATGTTTGGTTGATGGCCAAATAAACCTCAATCTGTTTCCTGTCGTCATCCCTGCCACTTTCAACCTTTTCCTACTTCTTAAAATTCTTGTTGATCTCAACCACACAACACCATTGCTACACTTCAGCACACCCGCACCACCAAGTATACTATATTGTCTCCACCTTGACATCTATTCTGCATTAAATTCTATAATTATCAGCCTATAAATACTCAAAGTTAAACTCAAATCAGACCTTAATCAAGATTGGTATGAGGAATAGTTGACACACTAATGGAAATTACTTTATTGTTCATATTATTAGCTTTCCTTTTGACTTAATTATTGGCTTGACAATCATATATACAAACAACTATTACATTACGAGGGATGATCCTCTTTTACAACCCTTACGATGAACTCTATATGTTTGATAAAGATTAATACTAGTAATTGTTAGAGAAATGCTAGCAACACACTCTTTATCATACTCTTTTGATCACAGTGTGTGTTGGGAGGAGTGTGTTAGAGAGTGTGTTACTAGCACTCCTCTAATTGTTATATTTTAAAAGTTATCTAAAAAAGCTCATGAAGTCAAGTAATTATTTCTTTAAGGGAAAAAAGCTACTTTGATCATATTTCTTCACTTCTTTTACCTACAAACCAAACATGTTATTCTTCATAAACATTTATTCTCTTAAAATTTCAACCTATATTTGCCCTCCAATTGGAATTGTTGTTCTAAATTATTGTTTTTAATTTATTGATATTGAATTAACAAATAGACTTTTTATATTTTGATATTAAATTAACAAGTTGACTTAAATAACATGTAGGCTTGAGAGCCATTTGTATTTAATCTGTAACACATGATCACAGGAAAGATAAAAGGTTGTGTGAAAGAGCAGATACTGGGATGCAGAACCGTGAGAACAACAACTTAGCTGAGCACTCTCGAGGCAAAGAGAAGATAAGTGATTCAAAATGCCCATGGCCCATGTTATCAGAAAGTTCTGACGGAGGCAGTGATAGCCCATTTTCACATTCAGACGACTATTCTGGCCCCTCATGAATTTATCATGATAATTTCCATTAATTAAATTTGGTTTTTAACTTCTATGCTCATGATAACTGAAATTATCATTGAGGAAGCATAAAAACCAACTTAATATTGTTGGAAATGTGAAGCATTTAACTATGTTGCATCAAAAGAAAATATATATTTTTTTTAACATTTCATCCTGTAAGTAGTGGTGGAGCTAAAGGAGAAAATTTTAGTCTATTTGGAAAGGCCATGCTTATGAAATAGAAACTCAGTAGACCAGTACCTGCTGGAGGCAGGATTGGTTCACATATATAGTTAGTCCTGGATGAAAAACTGATTCCCACTCTCCTTTTGTGACTGGGTTTCATTGACACAACTTTATGTAATTTTTGGGTTTGTTGAGATCTCTTGGTTGATATGTTTGGTGGGCTTTACATATGAAGTTGCAGTGTTGTCAATGCTTAGGAGTCCTAAAGTTCTAACTACTCCCTACTCTTGTGCAGATGATTTATACAGATAGGATATGATGCTGGCGCGTTGCTACCCATCTGTCATTTTTTTTAATAAGCCAAATAATTTCATTCAAATAAGTGGAACCTACACTTTAGCACAAGATGTGCACAAAACCAGGCCCAAAACAGAAAAGTCTGATGCACTCTGAGAAACCTGCACCCACATAGATGCATACTGCAGAGAACATACATCACAGAACCTTGGTCTCCTTATACAAATTCCTAACCAAAAATAAAGATTAAACAAAGATAGCAAGACACATGTCCCTCAAAATCCCAACAAACAAAGGAAATCTAACACTCAAAACAAAATGACTTGAGCACAAATTGTTGAAATCGAACGTGACTTTGAAATGAGATACTAGATGTACTTCGGTTTCAAGTCTCAAACTGACCCAAACAATCACAATTGCTTCCAAAACATTGCCTTGTAAGCTGTTGACATCCTCTTGGCTCCAAAGCAAACCATCAGTACTGAATAAACACAACTCAACCAGCCAAAAAACCAAGGGAGTCTATCTCAGTTAGTTGAACATTATGCGTGAATTATTATAAACTCCCTGATACTTAAATTCAATTCCTACAAATAAAAAATACACAGCCAAAAAGACCTAACCTAGAATTCCTTCACTTCAGGCAGTAATACAACATATATTTCAGCTTTAAAATTTCATTCAGAACCGAGTCCCTTAATTGTGCTCACATGGTAGCAATTACATAACACCATTAACTCTCACACATTGAAAGCCTTGTTGCAGCCTTTGCAAGGCTAGTCACCATAGTCCCATCCAATCTTGTCACGGATTGCAATTCAATTCAGTCATCTTTTCTTCTTTAACTTTGACTCCTTCGAATTTCTTGTTATTCCTCAGCCTTCCCTGAACAAATTTCAATTCTGATAAGTCCTCTGACTTTAAATATCTAGCAATCAAAACTCAAATTTGAAGAACATTTAGCAAACTTTTCTTGATGACACCGACAACAGCAGAGGTCAATGATCCCATATATCACCAAGAAGACACTTTCCAAACTAGGTAAACCAAAGCATATTAGAGTATGGAAAACCAAGGAAGAGTCACTTTTTTCTTTTGATGAAGGAAGAGTCATTTTTCTAGACAGCTACTCCATATTTTCTTAAGGATTTCAGCATTATTGTAGCACTACCTGTAAATATATATAATAAATAAAAGTGCTAAAATCTCAAAGGGAGGAGAGAATATTTTGCATGAATATTAACGATGATAGGTAACTGTTGCAGCTGCACCACTTAAGCAAATATCCTAAGACATGGCATTGTTATTTTTCTTCAAGATTATTCAGCAACAATGACCTATAAATAAATATATTTAATAAGTTTATAGAGCCAACAAGGCAAAATCATACATGAAGAGGCAAATAAATTTAGCCTTTTTGTTTTCTTGGGTATCTGTTTTCCATTTCAAACTGCAATTATGTCAAACAAAAGTTCAATGCATTACCTAACATGCAGAAAGGCCGGTAATTTTTTACTTAGCTACAATTTTGTAGCTCCTTAAGATTTGGTGAATTCTATTTCAGATTGAAATAATCAAATTTTAATCCAACAATGGGTATATGTCGGAAAGCATAAGGTTGTGTTTACACATTACATTGTGAGTTTATATAAAGAATCTTAGAGTCACTTGGCTAGCTAACTTTTCTTTTTAACCAAACTAACTAATATAGCAACCTAACTAACTAATGAAATGAACAAACTCAACCAACTACTAAATTCTCGAGAATGTGAGCATGGGAATGTAACATTATCATGTTCAGTGCAAGATATAAGAAATTATTCTCAGGCATTATCTATTCCTAGGAATCTATATTACATAAGGTTTCTTCTTTCTATTCTCATGTAAAAGGGTGAGAGTCCTATATTCAGGGGCGGACCCAGACTTTAATTTTAGGGGGGGCCAACTATGAAAACTAAATTCATATATGCATATTAAATTTTATATGAAATATTCATATGTTCTAAAATACTAATTATATCAATAATTTATTATAATATTAAGAGAAAATATATTTAAACAAAAAACAAACTCTCAAGATTACATAATTCAATCATTAATATGTCACAAAGAAATTTCATGAATTTATAATAAAAATTAGTGTTTACATTAATCGCATTTTTAAGAAAATTAGAAAAATAATAATTTATGTCATGACAATAATTAGTGCCCTACAATTTAATTTTGATATTTCTCTAGTACAACTCAATATTTGGTATGTTTTCTACGATTTATTCAGCAGCATGTTTGGATCCATATACTAATAATGCCCAAATAAACAAAAATAAGAGGAGAAAAGGAAGAAAAAAATATACAAAGTGATTGAAAAGAGGAAATATTTAATAGTGTGTCTTAAACCTCAATATGTCAATAGCCTATATAGTGTTTGTAATTAAGTTTACCCTATTACAAATGTTAATAAATAACTTTTAATTACCAAATCATTTATAATCAAATTCATATAGAGAGAAATGCTAATAAAGTCTTGTAAATGTAATTATTTATAGTCTTTAAAATAATAGATGATAAAAAAATACTATTGAAAAGAAAAATAAATAGTATTTGAATATTGTGTCTAAAAAGAAAAAAAATACAATTATCTTCACAATAAATATTATATAAGAAACGTAAATTATTTACCTAAAAAGATACAATATTTTATTTTAATAATAAATACTATAAAAAGATAAATAAAATGTCATTATCTTCGCAATACAAAAGTATAAAAGGAGATTATATATTTGATAAAAAAAAATAAGAGAATGAAATAACATTTTAATAACCACTGTAATAATCACCGTGAGATAGAAGTTAGCACTCCCCCTTCTTGCAATAGCCATAGACTAGTGCGTGAGCTACATTCGGCCTTTGAATCCCAGCTTCAAACTTATCCTCATTTAAAACCTCGACTTCTTATTTTATTCTAATCATCACTGTAATATTTTTTTTCTGGGTCAGAGACCACGGGTGTCCTCCAACCCACCTTTTTTATTCTGGGTAAGAGATTACGGGTGTCCTTCAACCCACTGGATTAGATACTAATCCCGCTTGCGGTGCGTGGTTGCCGCTGGCCCAAGGAAATTTTGCACACGGAGGGAATCGAACACGGGTTCTCCTGCTAAATAGATTGTTCCCATTCATGTGAATGCAGCGAGGCCTTACACCACTACGTCAACCCGTTGGATTATCATCACTGTAATATTAAAATATATATATTTTATATAAAAATATTCAAATTAAAAAAAAAGTCGAGGGAGGGGGCCATGCCCCCCCCCCCCCCCCCATACTCACAACGTAAGTCCGCCCTGCCTATATTCCCATGAGAATGGAAGTTATTTTCAAATTTTTAAGTATTTTTAATCTCAACTGTCTATTATTATTATATCGTGTTCTCAGTAGATTCATACTCTTTCCCTCTGTCTCTTTATATATTCAAATCTATCATTTTTTATATCTTTAGTTTTAACTTAAAATTGATTTTTTTTAAAAGAAATCAATAATTAAAAATAACAATATATCATAACAAATCTTAAATATAATTTATATCTTAAAAATTATTTATTACATATTTTAATTATAATATAATTTATATATTTAAAAATATTTATGTACTATAAATTATAAATTTTAATTGTATAAAATAAACATTTATTCTATACAATACAAAGGCTAAAATACCTGTTCAAATAAAAGATGAAAGAGAATATATGTAGCAGTTCTTCACAAAAAAAGAATATATGTAGCAGTGTAATTTAGAGTGAAAGGAAAGTAGAGTCTCAAAGTAGAATTAACTAACAAACCAGACCAAATTAAATTCAAATATAGCCTAATCTTATCTACATACTCACAAGAGAACTGTGTAACAACTTCATATTTCCTAACTTTTGGGAGCATGGTATCATCTCATCTTTTATTAATTATAGTTAAAATTAAGTCCAAATAATAATAAGAGGACTGCTATATAGTACGAAGTAATGTTAAACTAATTGCACGACTGGTATAAAGTGACTGTTTTATAGAATAACAGAGAATTTTAAGTTGGTGTTTGACGAAAAACATGGGTGGATGAATATATTTTTTTTTAAGTTAGTCTCCCAAACACGTTTTTTTTTCATCCACAAGGTTCGAACTCGAGACCTTACTTAAGGAAACATAGTCTAATATCACTCAAACCAAGGACTTGTTGATAACATGGTTGGATGAATATAATTATGAACCAATCAGGTTTATTCGTATCTTTCGTGTAATTAACTTTCGTATCATTTAGCATTTTCCTAATAATAATAAGAAAATAACGGAGAGTATTATTGGAAAACTGTTTAAAACGTGGAATAGACACTTGAATATGTAAATAACTTTCATAACCCTAACAAAGCTTGATTGATTGTGTTTGGCTGTGCGTTCTCGTTCGTAACCTCATTGTCAGATGGAGAAATACGTTGCCGTGGCTGCAACAAATGAAAAGGAAAAGGTAAGCACCCAACAAGGTATACCCAGTTATCTCTTCTTCTCCATTCTGTCAGAACTGCCTCTAAAATCTTTGAAGCGATTCGGATGTGTATGCAAATCATGGGGTCTCTTGTTTGAAGACCCCTATTTCATGAGCATGTACCGCAACAATTTCATATCTAACCATCGTTCTTCTCGCGGTGACACGTCTGTCTTCCTACAACACATTGCACCGTGGCCAGCTAAGAAACATTCTGCATTGTATTTGCTTTCTTATGAGAATGAGAGTTTTGAGCACAGTGTCAAATTAGATTGGCCACCTCCGTTACGAGATAATGACCTTGGTGTCCACGGAGGTGATTTTCCAGAACCCTGATCTGATGAACAAAGTGTTGGATTTGTTCAACTTCAACGAAGTGGACGGCCATCCCACTCTACCACCACGACAACGGTAACTAACCCAATTCATTACTTTCATTTTTACTGAAATAATAATAAATGTTATTATTAATATGTTACTTATTACTAAAATTATTAAACTGCATGATTTTCGTTACTGATTATACTAGATGATGGATATTTCGGTCCTGAAAATTACACCAACAAAAACTGAAATTCAGAGTATTTTTTAATTAGAATTTAAGTTTGAATTTAATAAGCTGTCAAAAAAAAAAGTTTGAATTTAATAATTTGCATAACAAAAAAATTAATCAAAGATTAGTATAGATTATTGAGATAAAATACTAATCTGAATAGAGAATAACACGAGAAAATATTTAAATAATTGCATTTATCTTTTGTCCTCTTAAATATTAAAATAATAATTTGAAGAAAAATATTAACCAATACAATGGTGGTATAGTAATTTCAAAAACTAATTCGAAATATTACTCTTCATTTTTAGAGTTTGACAGTATAAAATAGTTTTACACTAACATAAACTAATTTGAAATATTACTTTTCATTTGTAGAGTTTAATGGTAATTCACTGACAGTGTAAATCCTAAAATAGTTTTACACTGCCATCCAATACTCCCTCCGTTCCAAAATAATGGTCTTTTAAGGTTGTGGCTCACTGATTAAGAAACATTCAATTGATATAAGTTTAGACAAAAATACCCTTACTTTTTCAACTACTCTTGTCATTAATTATACCACTATCCACCAATAACAAAAATATCATGCTATCCACTAACTTATTTTTATGACAGATGTTTCTTTCCAATGCAAGTATTAATTGATCTTCTTAATTATGTCTAGGGGTATTATTGGAAAAAATAGCTTAAAAAAGCTAAAAGGACCATTATTTTGGAACAAAAACAAAAAGTTAAAAAGACCATTATTTTGGAACGAAGGGAGTAATAAATTACCATTTGGATGACTTTCAAGGTAATTTTATAAAAGTCAACAAACTTACCATAAATGGTGATTTGTGATTGAATGACAGTGTAAAACAGTTTTACACTGTCAGTGCATAGTCGTCTTTTTTCTCTCATTTTTATCCGTAAAGTTAGGTTTTAGTCACAACCATTTTTTTATTTTTCTTCATTAATTCTTTATACTCTTCCTACCATTATTGAAATATTAATACCATGTTATATCTTATGGAGTGTTTATTTCACATAATCATCTTGTATTCCCGAGAATATGAAGGTAAAATGTTTATTCTCATGTTTGTTAGGAGGTTATTAGAAAATATTCTCGGATATCTTCTATTCCTAGGAAACTTGCATTCTCATGTCATGTCTACACAACTTCTATTCTCATACTAATGGAGGTGGAAAAGTTACATATTCCCGTGGGAATGTGAAAAGTTATTTTCTAACTCTACTATAACTTTCATTTTTTACTTTTATTTTTCATTATTATTTTAAAACTTTAAAAATATTCCTAAAAATGTTAAAAGTTAACCGAATACATTTTTATATATGCTAAGGAATAACATTCTTAACTACAATATTTCTAGGGATATGATTCCCAATAATACAAGATGGTTCCTTGAAACAAACAGCCCTAGGTGATTTGCTTATCTCTCTTCATATATGTGAACATTTTTCATATAAAAGAAAAGCAGAAGTATTAAGAATTATTGGAGAGTAAATAGACCATTCACTCAAAAATTTTCACAACTTGTTTTTGTTATGTTTGGTTGACGGCCAAGTAAACCTCTGTCTGTCATCCCTTACCACTTTCAACCTTTTCCTAATTCCTAAAATTCTTGTTGATCTCAGCCACACTACACGTTGCTACACTTCAGCGCACCCGCACCAACAAGTATACTCTCCACCTTGCCATCTATTCTGCATTAAATTATATAATTATCAGCCTATAAATGCTCAAAGTTAAACACAAATTAGACCCTTAATCAAGATTGGTATGAGGAATAGTTGACACACTAATAGAAATTACTTTATAGTTCATATTTTTAGCTTTCCTTTTGACTTAATTATTGGCTTGACAATCATATATACAAACAACTATTACATTACGAGGGATGATCCTCTTTTACAACCCTTACCATGAACTCTGTATGTTTGATAAAGATTACATTTGGAGAAATAATTGTTATATTTTAAAAGTTTTCTAAAAAAGCTGATAAAAATAAGTAATTATTTCTTTCAGGGAAAAGGCTACTTTGATAATATTTCTTCACTTCTTTTACCCGCAAACCAAACATGTTATTCTCTTAAAATTTCAACCTATATTGTCCTACAATTGGAATTGTTATTCTAGATTATTTTGTTTAATCTCTTGATATTCAATTAACAGATAGACTTTTTATATTTTGACATTAAATTAACAAGTTGACTTAAATAACATGTAGGCTTGAGAGCCATTTTTTTCGTTTGGTAAATGTTAACTAATGTCCTAAGGGTACTACTGGTTAATTAAAGAAGTAAAAGAGAAAATGTTTTTATTGGGACGCAGGAAAATGCACTCCCTTATAACTTTTAAATGCGTTTTTATATGATTTCTAATAAAAAAATTACTCTTTTTATTCTTTAACCTTTTTTGTTTTTATATTTAATCTATAACACATAATCACAGGAAAGATAAAAGGTTGTGTGAAAGAGCAAATACTGGGATGCAGAACCGTGAGAACAACAACTTACCTGAGCAATCTCGAGGCAAATAGAAGATAAGGGATTTAAAATGCCCATGGTCCATGTTATCAGAAAGTTCTGACGGTGGCAGTGATAGCCCATTTTCACATTCAGACGACTATTCTGGCCCCTCATGAATTTATCATGATAATTTCCATTAATGAAATTTGGTTTTTAACTTTTATACTCATGATAACCGAAATTATCATTGAGGAAGCATAAAAACCAACTTAACATTGTTGGAAATGTGAAGTATTTAACTATGTTGTATCAAAAGAAAAAGATTTTTTTTTTTTTTTTTGACTTTTCATCCAGTAAGTAGTCGTTGAACTAAAGGAGAAAATTTTAGTTGATTTGGAAAGGCCATGCTTATGAAATAGAAACTCAGTATACTAGTACCTGCTGGAGGCAGAATTGTTTCACACACATATAGTTAGACCTGGATGAAAGACTGAGGATGCATTTGGAAAAGCGTCTAAACCAAGTTGAACAGAAAAAACACACGATCCGAGACAAAAAGGCCAAAGTAACTGCCTAATTGCTTCTCCACTGCGTCAAACCGGATGCCCACGCAAACACACACTGATTCCCCATCTCTTGGTTGATATGTTTGGTGGGCATTTCATACGAAGTTGCAGTGTTGTCAATGCTTTGGAGTCCTAAAGTTCTAACTACTCCCTACTCTTGTGCAGATGATTTATACAGATAGGATATGATGCTGGCGCGTTGCTACCTATCTGTCATTTTATTTTAATATGCCAAAGAATTTCATTCAAATAAGTGGACCCTGGACTTTAGCACAAGATGTGCACAAAACCAGGTCCAAAACAGAAAAGTTTGATGCACTCTGAGAGACCTGCACCCATGTAGATGCATACTGCAGAAAACATACATCACAGAACCCTGGTCTCCTTGTGCAAATTCCTAACCAAAAATAAAGATTAAACAAAGATAGCAAGACACGTGTCCCTCAAAATGACAGCACTCCCAAACAAATAAACGAAATCGAAACACCCAAACAAAATGACTTGAGCTCACCTTGTTGAAATCGAACATGACTTTGAAATTAGATACTTGATGTACGTCGAACTTCAGTTCCAAATCTTAAACTGACCCAAACAACAACAATTGCTTCCAAAACAAAAGATGGTGGGCTGAGATCTTAGTCATTAAAATAAGAGTAGTGATACACAAACACCTTTTAATTATAAACATTCCATTAACATCAATTTTTCTCTTTATCTCTCTCTTCCTATTACATCATATATAATACCAATCATACTTACACTACACTTCTCTCCTATTTCTTTATCTCTCCAAGTGTTAAATAACACTTAGGTGTCCATTAATCATTTTTCTTAAAATAACTATTTAACTGATACAGTTCAACAAACAACAAATATATTAACCGTATAATTTATTAAAATTTCTATCTTGTTCTCGTATTCTATTACTATTATCTTAATTATATTTTGACCACCAAATCATTAGATAAGAAATACATTCAATAGATATCATAACTTATCAATAGTTAGCCACAAATTGTAAACTTAACAGTTAACACAACAAATATTCCATTAATGATTAACAAATCTAACGTAAATCCTCTATATTCTATAGTATAACTATTTGCAAGAATTAGGACTAGCATGACTTCAACAAATGTTTGATGTTTGATGTTTGCACGGTCTGGAAGACAAGAACACAGCACCAACCCATTTGATTACACAATATGAATTAGCCTTTACGAAGGTGCCAAATCAAAGTTGGGAACATGTCCCTACACCAATAACAAGTCTGAGTAGAAACTTTTTTATTGATTAAAGAAAAGACAAAACGACTTCCATTTGGCATAAAAAGTCAAAGAAGAGAAGCATATGCGTGTGGAAGACGAGAAAAAAGAGTAAACACAGTTTAACAAGAGATTGCATCTAGACCATCTATTTTGATCTAACACTTTTATCTGACCGACAAGAGGAAGTTTCACATTATATTATATAATCATAATCATATATCAAGGACTAGTCGAATTAGTTGATCAATATACGAAAGTTATTATAAATTTTCTGGTAATTTCTCTGGTAGTTGAGTTTGATTGGGATGAATAAAGAAAAATATAATTATAATCATATTATACTATCATATTTCTTGATTGGTACTGTGAGTTTGCAACTCTTCCGTTGTGATCCTTGTGCTTGTGGATGCCAGTATGAGCTCCCCGACCTCTCCTCCCTGTGGCTGTCAACACTGCAAGCCGCCGCGTCAACGGCAAAACCGGGACACGACAAGAGCAGAGCTCCGCCGCCGCCGCCACAATCCCAGTCACCCCTAAAAAAGCGGTTGCAGAGGCTACTGGAAGGTGCTAGAGAGAGCTGGACCTACGCAATTTTCTGGGAGTCTTCTTATGACAACTTCTCTGGCGCTTCCCTTCTCCGTTGGGGCGACGGCTATTACCAAGGCGAGGAGGACGAAGCCAAAGTCAAAGCTCCCAAAACGACGTCGTCGTCGTCGTCCGCAGAGCAGGCTCACCGCAAGGAGGTTCTTCTGGAACTCAACTCCTTGATTTCGGGCCCCTCGGTCTCCGCTGATGACGTGGACGAAGAGGTCAGCGACACAGGATGGTTCTTTCTGCTTTCCATGACTCAGTCCTTTGCTAATGACACCACCCTCCCGGGCCAGGCTTTCTTCAACTCGACCCCGGTCTGGGTCACCTGGCCCGATCGATTATCTGAATTGGGCTGCGAACGGGCCCGCCAGGGGTGGCTGTATGGGCTTCGGACTCTGGTTTGCATACCGTTTGCAAACGGCGTCGTTGAGCTGGCCTCCACGGAGGTGATTTTCCAGAACCCCGATCTGATGAACAAAGTGTTGGATTTGTTCAACTTCAACGCAGTGGATCCCACTCTAGTACCACCACGACAACGGTAACTAACCCAATTAACTACTTTCATTTTTACTGAAATAATAAATACTATTATTAATATGTTTTTTAGTTACTAAAATTATTAAACTGCATTATTTTAGTTACTGATTTTACTGGATGGTGGATGGATATTTCGGTCCTGAAAATTACACCAATAAAAACTAAAATTCGAAGTATTTTTCAATCGGAATTTAAGTTTGAATTTTATAATTTGCATAATAAAAATTTTAATTAAAGGTTAGTTTAGGTTATTGAGATAAAATACTATTTCTGAATAGAGAATAACACGAGAAAATATTTAAATAATTGCATTGATCTTTTGTCTTGTTAAATACTCCCTCCGTTCTTTTATATAAGAAACAAATAACTAAATTATCAAGACCAATAAAAATAGTTAAGTTAGTTAGTTATAATTAATAATGTCATAAATTTTAATTTTTTTTCAAAAGTACCCCTTAAATTAATTGGTTTAAGTAGTAGTTACATTAATGACACTGCGCCTCCACCAATAAGTGTAACTTATATTGTTAATAAACCAATAAATGCATGAGAAATGAGTAGATGTCTCATTAATGGATTTACAAGATAAATGATAAAAAAGAAAACCAGCAATTAATACAACTTAAAGTGAGTCTATATTTCTTATAATTAGGACAAAAAAAAACACCCTTTTATTTCTTATAAAAAGGACCGGAGGGAGTATTAAAATAATAATTTGAAGAGAAATATTAACCAATACAATGGTGGTATAGTAATTTCATAAACTAATTTAAAATATTACTCTTCATTTTTACACGTAAAGTTAGGTTTTATTCACAACCATTTTTCATTTTTCTTCATTAATTCATTATAGAGTTTAATGGTCATGGTGTAAAATAATTTTACACTGTCATTCTATCATAAATTACCGTTGGTATAACTTTTAAAGTAATTATTATAAAAGCTAATAAACTTATCATACATAATGAATTATTGTGATTGAACGACAGTATAAAACATTAACACCACGTAACTTTTTTTTTTCTTCTTTATATTCCTGCTACCAGTATTGAAATATTAATACCATGTTATATCCTATGTGATTTGCTTGTCTCTCTTCATATTTGGTAACATTTTTCATATAAAAGAAAAGCAGAGGCATTAAGAATTATTGGACAGCAAATTGTTTGTGATGTTTCGTTGACCGCCAAGTAAACCTCTGTCTGTCATCCCTGCCACTTTCAACCTTTTCCTAATTCCTAAAATTCTTGTTGATCTCGGCCACACAACACCATTGCCATCTATTCTGCATTAAATTCTATAATTATCAGCCTGTAAATGTTCAAAGTTAAACTCAAAATCAGACCCTTAATCAAGATTGGTATGAAGAATAGTTGACACACTAATAGAAATTACTTTATAGTTCATATTATTAGCCTCCTTTTGACTTAATTATTGGCTTGACAGTCATATATACAAACAACTATTACATTACGAGGGATGATACTCTTCTACAAACCTTACCATGAATATATTGCCCTACCACTGGAATTGTTATCCCAAATTATTTTGTTTAATCTCTTGATATTGAATTAACAAAATAGACTTTTTATATTTTGACATTAAATTAACAAGTTGACTTAAATAACATGTAGGCTTGAGAGCCATTTTTTCGTTTTTATATTTACTCTATAGCACATGATCACAGGAAAGATAAAAGGTCGTGTGAAAGAGCAGGTACTGGGATGCAGAACAGTGAGAACAACAACTTATCTGAGCAATCTCGAGGCAAAGAGAAGATAAGTGATTTAAAATGCTCATGGCCCTTGCTATCAGAAAGTTCTAATGGAGGCAGTGATAGCACATTTTCACATTCAGACGACTATTCTGGCCCCTCATGAATTTATCATGTATAATTTCCATTAATGAAATTTGGTTTTTAACTTCGATACTCGTGATAACCGAAATTATCATTGAGGAAGCATAAAAGCCAACTTAATATTGTTGGAAATGTAAAATATTTAACTATGTTGCATCAAAAGAAAAGAAATTTTTTTTTGGCATTTCATCCTGTAAGTAGTGGTAGAGCTAAAGGAGAAAATTTTAGTCCATTTGGAAAGGCCAGGCTTATGAAATAGAAACTCTGTAGACTAGTACCTGCTGGCTGCTGGAGGCAGAATTGGTTCACACATATATAATTAGACCTGGATGAAAGATTGATTTCCCCTCCTCTTTTGTGACTGGGTTTCATTGACACAGCTTTATCTAATTTTTGGGTTTGTTGAACTCTCTTGGTTGATATGATTGGTGGGCTTTTCATATGAAGTTGCAGTGTTGCCAATGCTTTGGAGTCCTAAAGTTCTAACTACTCCCTACTCTTGTGCAGATGATTTATAGGGATTGGATATGAAGTAAAAATAAAGATTAAAGAAAGATAGCAAGACACATGTCCCTCAAAATGACAGCACACCCAAACAAATAATGGAAATTTAACACTCAAACAAAATGACTTGAGCACACCTTGTTGAAATCGAACATGACTTTGAAATTAGATACGATGTATGCCAGACTTGGGTTCCAAATCTCAAACTGACCCAAACAATCACAATTGCTTCCATAACATTGCCTTGTAAGTTGTTGACATCCTCTTGGCTCCAAAGCAAACCATCTGTACTGAATAAACACACTCAAAGACAACTCAGCCAGCCAAAAAGACCTAAACTGGAATTCCTTCACTTCAGGCAGTACTACAGCATATATTTCAGCTTTAAAATTTCATTCAGAACCGCGTCCCTTAATTGTGCTCACAGGGTAACAATTACATAACACCATTAACACATTGAAAGCCTTGTTGCAGCCTTTGCAAGGCTAGTCACCATAGTCCCATCCAATCTTTCAATTCAGTCATCTTTTCTTCTTTAACTTTGACTCCTTCGAATTTCTTCTTATTCCTCAGCCTTCCCGGAACAAATTTCAATTCGGATAAGTCCTCTGACTTTAAATTTCTAGTAATCGAAACTCACTGTGAACAGTGTTGGGATCATTTGTGTATATAATTGGGGGAGGGGGTTAATTGGGTAAATAAATAAATAAAAACTGAATATTAGGGTAAAAAAAAAACTTCGTCTCACTCTGGATTGCGTTTACGCAACGTGTTTGGTACTGCGTGGTGTATCATTGGACGCGCTTATGACCTGAAGCAACGAGGATCAGCTTCTGCGTAATTGGGATGTTAGACGCGGAGAGAGAGTACAGGATCCACGTTAAATAATTCATTCCAACACCTGGGGGTGCTCAAATTAATTAGTTATGAAACTAGTTAATGATAATTGTAACTAACTAGTTATAAAATATTTAGTTAGCTAAAATTAGTTATAAAAATATAATTGTTTTATTGATTAAATTAAAATGTAGTTATTTAGTATATTTAACTAGTTAAAAATAGTTATAGTTATAGTTAATAACCAGTAATAACTGGTTATTAAAGTTAATAATAGCTTTAAATCTCATTATCATTTCATTAAATTATGCAGTTTATACTCTCTTAATTTATTCTTTTTTCTCCTCGCATATCATTAACTGGAATTTTTTCATGTATAGTATTGATATGAGGTAAATAATTTTTTCATATTTACAGTGGTTAACAAATAAATTCATAATATAATCCTTAAATGTTAATGTTTGTTATTGCTTCTTTAAATACATATAGTAATGATAGAAGGTGAGAAAGACAAACCTTCCGACGTTGATGAAGGGTATATCAGACCTACGCTTGTTTTTGCTTGTCATCGTTCTGCGCATATGAAATCCTCTTACTGGGGCTATAAAACTAGTAAATAGGAAAAATCCTCATGTGATTATATAACTAGTTTAGGTTATAAAACTAGTTTTAAATATAATTGGTTATATAACTGGTTATATATTCATAACCGATTATATAACTAGTTTTTAAAAATAATAACTAGTTATCCAAATCATAACTAGTTATATAAAACTAATTATAATTATAATAACTATTTATAATTTAATTATTTGGTAGTTATAGTTATAGTTATTGGAAAAACTAAATTATGAGCACCCCTACCAACACCTACTTTACGCACCTAGGTCTTGCCCTCTCGCCTCATGAAGTCAGAATCACCTCTTGCCCTCACCGGCGCGGCCTCCAAACGGCGCAACGTCACCAGCAATTACACACAGATCGCGCGGCGGCGGCGGTCTCCCTCATCGGCGCGGCCTCCGTCACTGCTTGTCGAGTCGAAAACAAACACCTCTGATTCGCGTTCTCAAAGTCGCAGATTGAGTGGCGCCGTCCCTCACCGGCGGCAACGCGACCGGCGTCTAGTGGCGCACAGTGCACCATACTTGCACAAAGCCAGAACTCCCTTTGAACCCAGGCGTTCCCGGTGGTGTGCTTACTGTTAACTTTCATTTTCTCAGTTTCTATACATGCTTTCTTTTCTTTTCTTTTCTTTTTTTGACTGAATATACATGCTTTCTTATTTCCTTATTTCTGGTGGTTGATTATAGGTTAAATTAATATGTTAAAAATAAATAGAAATTCAATGACCCACTTAAAAAAATTGTTTAGGAACCTAATTAAAATTTTTTAAATAGTTCAGGGACGTATTGAATAAATTAAAAGTAAATTAAAAATCATACAAAAAAATATCACTTAATTGAATAATGTACTCAGGTGCATTAGTTCTGTCTGAATCTTAGAATGTGAGTTTGGACCTAACTCATTCTTACAAAACTGATTTTTAAGGTGAGGGTTGCCCCCTATTTATATACACTAACTTGGCCTCATCACTAGTCGATGTGGGATCTCCAACACACACCCCTCACACCGAGGACTGGATATCTCGAAAGTGAAGTTTGTAGGATTGAACATCTGCGGGTGGTCTGATAGCGGCCCGATAGTGGGTGGCATGATAGACTCAATAACATATCATTATGATAGGTTCTGTTACCATCTTAGAAATGTGAGTTATGGGTCTAACTCAACCCTACAAAAAATTCTACCCAGGTTGTCACACTATGCTTCCCAAGCATTTGTAGACTACTACTTCTAAATTTAGTATTGTCCATTCTACGTATATGCACTGAGTATTCTTGGCTCTCTAGGTCAGTATTTCTCACATCTCCAGTCCAGTATTCTCACCTTTGAGGATTCTAAACTCAGTATTCTCAAACTCTGAAAATATCAATTAGGGATGGCAATGGGTCGGGTCTGGGTAGGGTCCTATAGTACCCGTCCCCATACCCGCGTTTAAAAAAAATACCCATACCCGGCCCCGTACCAACGTGGGTAGCAACTTTAATCTCCATCTCGTACCCGTTGGGTACCTATATACCGATACCCGCACCCGCTACCCGCACTTTTCTTATGTATGAAGTTAATAAATCAATATAAAATAGGCTTAAATGTAATTTTGGTCTCTCTTTTTTGCACAATCCGCAATTTTAGTCATTCTATTTTAAAATAGAGACATTTAGTCCTCCTATTTTGCACAATCAGCAATTTTGGTCCCTCTATAGAGACATTTAGCCTCCTAATTTTGTAAAATATGTAATTTTGGTCCTTCCATCAAATTTTGAAAGGTTGACTGTTAAGATATTAACGTTAACCTTAACGTGGTCCAAATATAGTGACGTGACACGAGATTATTTATTTAGTTTTTAATCTTGCTTCTTAGTGATGAACCAACCACATCAAATTTCATCAGTACTTCATTTTTTATTTAAGTTGGTAAGAAGTTGTCATACTTTCTAAGTGATTACATGATCCCATCAAATTTCACAGTTGCTTGGCTCATTTAGAGTTGTAGGCTTGTAGCACCAACAACATGAATCCTCTAACCAATTCTTATCAAATAAAGAACATTTTGAGCGCAATTAGTTAGAACAAAACATGCAGCAGGCACATAAAGGCCATTAATTGAGAGTTATTCCATTTTTCTAGTGCTATGATTCTATTTCCAGAACTAAAAGAAGCATTAGAAGAAATGTTAAGTGGCAGAAACACTATGGAATCACTACCAGTGGTAAAAACAAATAACAATGTTCGGATGCACTATCATCAGCCTCAGAAGAACACAGACTGGTAGAACTGCTTAAATCATCAATTCCTTTCGTATTGATATTGTGGCTGTCTTCTTTCCTCTCTGGGTCATAATCATCATCTTCATAATCATCCGATGGCCATTCTTCTTCAGGATTCAGTAATGTAGTCTCACCATCAGGTATAGCAGCCTCTTCTTTGAATACATCCTTAAATTATGGCAGAAAGGAATATATATATATATATATATATATATATATATATATATATATATATATATAGAGAGAGAGAGAGAGAGAGAGAGAGAGAGAGAGAGAGAGAGAGAGAGAGAGAGAGATGAAAACAGAAAAAACAAATGGTGTAGGAGATTATTTGGTTAAAAACCTGCCAAGTACTGTGCAAGGAGAAGTGAGTCCAAGATGAGCATTCATTGCCTCCAGTATTACCATCTTACATTCACAAAATTTACAAAACCAGCCCTGCTCTCCAGGAGGAACTGCAATTTTATTTAATGAAGTCAATGCACAGGAAGTTGCATCTTAACAGAAACCTTGAAAAGCATCTAAGGGAACTCACTATCTTCGATGTCCAAAGGAGGGTCTAGACATTTTTGGTGAAAAACACGCTTGCATGTACCATTGCATGTATCATTATATGGAAGTTCTTCATGCAACTTGCACTTTACACAGAATATCTAGATGTAGAAAATAGAAAAGTGAATATACAGTTTCTAATATGTTGAGCCTTGTCACTCCATACAACTTAACTTCAGAAAATGAATGACAAATGGCTAGCAAAATTTTTTGTTAAGGTGTGAAGCAGGCTCACAAGTATTAAAATGGAGAGAGTACAGAAAACGTTTAAATGCAATGAAGTATTCAAAATGTTGATACTTGCTCACATGTTCATGGTAAATAGATCCATCCGGAGTAATGGCAGAATCTTCAATGCTACTCAATGAACCAAGAGAATCTAACTGGCAAATGGCATCACGAATACCAAGTCTACATTTTAAAATCTGCTTCCTTGCTCTTTGTAGCTCCTTTTCTGGCCTAATCTTTTCTCGACTGTGAAAGAAATTTCCATCAATGCAAAAAATAAAAAAGAAAGAATAATGATGAGTCGCGGTGTTATTTGTCAAGGGCTAGTGTTGGGTAAAAATAGCTAATAATTGTTTTCAAATAACATCGCACTGCATTGCCACAAGCTGTGTTTTCCTTGAAAAATGTTTGGAGAAACAAAACCATTCTGGTTTATAATCAACCGTATATCATATCCATACTAAGTTTTTGATGGAAAACATAAATTCAACTTAAAAGAGTACATGAAAATTCCTGCTATCATCAAATTCAATTGAAGTATTACTCAATAAACCAGCCATTTATACTTGTATTTCCTTTAAATATTATAGTCCCTAAGTTTTTTATTTGATAAATTTCAAGTGACAGAGCATACACTTCTTATAATAACAATAACAAAAATCAATTAAAAAGTATCCCATACCTCTGACCTTTCCAACCTTCTCCAAAGTAAGCATCAATAAGCTTCTGCTCTAGCTTCATTTTGATTAAAAGATACCTTGTTCTCCTCTGCAGGCGGGAAGGATCGTCAAGATCCACATTATTCCTTTGCCTTTTATTCTTTCTCTTCCTCTTCATTTTTTGAAGCTTTACCTCCCCATCAGCAAAATCAACATTAGTTTATACAATGTTCTTTTTTAAGATCTCCATTCAGAATGACAGGAACACCAACCACCTGTAGAATCCAACTACCAGGAGATTGTCTCCCACAAAAGACAACTCCTACCCTGCAGCAACAACAACAACACAATTTGTATCGTGAGATTCAAAACATAAACAAATTCACAACAATGCAATAGAACATTAAGATGATAACCATACACAGACCTAATAGAAGGATGCTCAGTTATGATTTGAGCATCAGGGACTTTGGCAGTGGCTATGAGAAAGTGAACTAGAGGGTGTCCATAGGTGGGAGAAAAAGCCCTGCTGATAGAGAGGATTAAACAACAGAAATCAAATTTGGGACCATTATCAAAAATTGAAACACAGAAAAATGGTGAAACAAACATCAAAGAATCACATGTAAATCCTGAAATTGGAAATCACAAATAAATAAATAAAGAAACCCATAACCCCAACTGAAGCAGAAATCAAAGAACCTCATAGTCACTGTCCCTTTTCAATCCTCACTCCACCACCCAACCATGGAAGAAATATTTGAGGATCATCACTTTGCAAATTCTCGATTTGCTTGGTTAAATCTTCTCGTTGGATTTGGCTGAAGCATTGGAGTCAAAAATAGAGAGCCAAAGGAAGACTCTTGCGTGAAGAAGAAAGAAGAATCAATCATAAGAAGGAGAAGAAAAATATATAGATGAAGAAGCTTCTTGTTGAAGATGAATGAGTGGGACTGCGGGAGGAAGAATAAGTCGTACCAAAGATGCTTCTGATGAAAACGGCGCTGACTAAAAAGATGCCTTTTGAAGCTTATAGATCAAGACTAACAAATAAAAAAGATGCTGCGTGGAGTGTTTTGGATTCCACTCGAGATTTGAGTCTTAAAAAATTATTAGAATCTTCACATAATTTTTTGTCTCTTATGATACATACCCAGTTAACAACATGGTTAAAAATTTTAAACACGACTTCCCAAAACATATGGAATATATTCCATTTAACAGCAAAGCAAGAATAAATTGAGATTCCCAAACATAGATTGATATAACAAAACAATGACGCGGAAAACACATAACAATGACAATGAAAACTCATCAATGATGCTGAAAATAGAGTGATTAAAATCAAAACAATGAGCATAAACACAGTTGAAGGATTAAACCGGAAATCCATTGCTAATTCTACAGTGTTAGAGGCTCTGATAGTCCACCTGAATTGTAGTGTTATAGATAAACACACCAATGACAACTTCTCAACCAGCCAAAATGACCTAATTTGGAATTCCTTCACTTCACACAGCAATACAACAGACAGAATTGCATTCAAATCCTGTCCCTGAATTGTGCTCGCAGGGTGACAACTACAAAACACCGTTAACTCTCACACATTGAAAGACTATATACAGCCTTAGTGAGTCTAGTCACCATAATCCAGCAGAAATTCATTCAAACCACCACCTATAATCTGATCAGAACACCAGTTATCTGAGAATTTAAATTGCACTCTTATGTGGTTACAGAATTTCCCCCTGGCGCTACCGTGTGCCACATTGCAAAATACAAACAACTCCTAGTATCAGCAAACAACCACAATCTTCATACCACCATCACACCATATGTTAGCACCCCCTGTATTAGCTAACACCTTTATCATACACACCCTATGCTATACAATCTGAAAAACTCTGAATATCAAATTTGAAAGATAGGGGATATATTTTTCATTTAGTACCCTTTGAAAACCTCCATAAGGGATCTACATCTGACAAAGGCTGTGTGCAAGACTAATCAAATCAGAAGAGTCTCTCATAGTCTAGTAGAAAGGATTTTAGTGATGATTTTGTAGATTACATTGTGACAGGCAATTGGTTTATAGTCTGGGATTTTAGTAGGATGAAAGTCACAACTGTATCGTTGATTTAGGATAGATTGCAACTTGTTTTGAAGTACACTTGAACTTCGGGTATTACATTTCCTCCAATGATTCCCCAACTCATTTTGTAGAAAAGGCAACTACTCAATTATGTTTAGAAGTTATAGTTCAAGTTCTAACGCAACCTTTTTAATCAAGTTCCAAATTTTAATTATTTTAGTTTTGATGTTACCATGTACTGAAACACCACAGAACATGTTAATTTGTGAATATCTATGACACTTAAATTTCGTCACAGATCAACACATGCGAGTTTTACAATAGGGAGCCAAGACTAACCAATCTTGAACACATGAATCGTGGATAGTAAAGTTGACTATTCCACTCTAAAAGGATTTGTTACAAAAATAACAGAAAGAATCGATGAGCTAAAATCCAAAACAAAGGTTTACTTGACTATGTTCATCATAAATTCATAATCAAAGATGTCTTCAACACCATAGTCATCGACTCATGAAAGATGGTTGTTATAATGACAAACTAAAAACGCTGGAATATATGGTATAAAATGAAGAATTCTTAACAGTGGCGGATCTAGGACCCCGAATCAGCAGGAACAATCTATTTAGAAAAATAAATTTAATAGTAATTATCATATATATGAAAATAAAGACATATATAAAGATAGAAGAAGAGTTAGATAATGAGATAGTGGATTCAAACACATAAAAATAAGATGTGCAAAATATAAAATTTTAAGATAAATATTTGTGATTTTATTAAAATAAGATGGTGCATTTATTTACCTTCATATAAGAATAGTTCAGGAGATTCAAACACATAAAATTAGGAGGATGCAAAATATAGAATTTTAAGACAAATACTTACGATTTTATTAAAATGAGAGGGTGCATCTGCCCATCCTCACTTAAACATAGATCCGCCACTGATTCTTAAGGATTTATGAGGGAGAGACAAAAGGAGTAGAGGAGAATTAATGGCCAAAATCTATCCTGGAGTAAATTCTTACTCAGGATGATGTAAGAATTTCTTGTATAAACTGATTTCTTTAAGTGGACAATCTTTCCTTGGCCTTCTGAACAAGTATCAGTCTTGATTCTCTTGTCGAGCGTTAAGTATTGATGGTTAAGGTCAATGATCCCATATATCACCATGATACTTGATAAGGCAAAGCATATTAGAAGATGAAAAACAAAGAAAAATGATTCTTCTTGACAACCACTGATTACAAAAATCGAAAAAGATGAAGGATCCAATTACAATATTTTTGAATTTAAGGACCTAATTAAAATTTGAGTAAAAGTTCCTACTCATGTTTGCACGGCCTGGAAAACAAGAACACAACACCACCCATTTGAATACACAATATGAATTAGCCTTTACCAAAGTGCCAAATCAAACTTGTGGAAATGTCCCTACACCAATAGCAAGTCTGAGTAGAAACTTTTTTATTTATTGATTAAACAAAAGACAAAAATACTTCCATTTGGCATAAAAAAACAGAGACTGGTCAAAGAAGAGAAACACATGCGAGTGGAAGCGAAGAGAAATAGAGAGTAAACACAGTTTAACAAGTGATTACATCTAGACCATCTATTTTGATCTAAGACATCATTTAATTCTCTTATCCGACCAACAAGAAGTTATCACATTATATTATTTAATCATAATCCTATGTTTTTTGTTTATTTTTTTCAACAACGAGGAGTTTTTCACCGTCTGCACGAGACGGGGACTAGTTTCTCGCAAAAGTTTATTCGGCACCTCGATGAGTGACATCCTTTCCAGCTGAGATTTTTTCCATACCCAAAGTTCGAACCTGAGACCTTGGTTAGGGACGAGAGACCTTTAACCACTCACGCTAACATTAGTTAGTATCATAATCGTATGTTAAAAGACTAGTTCATTTAGTTGAGCAATATACATTAATTATTATTACAATTTATAATTTTTTATATAAATTACAGGTATCTTTTACTAAAACAATAATATTGATCGATTCGGATAAGATAGATAAGATTATTATAGACGGTAATCATATTTCTTGATTGGTGCTCTGACTCTGACCGAGGACAACTCTTCCATGATGGAGGCCTGCATGAGCTCCCCCGACCTCTCCTCCGGGTGGCTGTCAACGCAATCCGCGCCAACCGCCACTCCGGGACTCGACATGAGCAGAGCTCCGCCGCCGCCGCAATCCCAGTCTCCCCTATAAAAGCGGTTGCAGACGCTACTGGAAGGCGCTAGAGAGAGCTGGACCTACGCAATTTTCTGGGAGTCTTCTCACGACAACTTCTCCGGCGGTTCCCTTCTCCGTTGGGGCGACGGCTACTACCAGGGCGAGGAGGACAACGACAAAGCCAACGGCAAAGCCCCCAAAACGACGTCGTCGTATTCCGCAGAGCAGGCTCGTCGCAAGAAGGTTCTTCTGGAACTCAACTCCTTGATTTCGGGGCCCTCGTTCTCCGTCGATGACGTGGACGAAGAGGTCACCGACACAGTGTGGTTCTTTCTTCTGTCCATGACTCAGTCCTTTGCCAATGGCACCACCCTCCCGGGCCAAGCTTTCTTCAATTCGACCCCGGTATGGGTCACCGGGCCCGATCGGTTATCTGAATTGGCCTGCGAACGGGCCCGGCAGGGGCAGGTGTATAGGCTTCGGACTATGGTTTGCATACCATCTGCAAACGGCGTCGTTGAGCTGGCCTCCACGGAGGTGATTTTCCAGAACCCTGATCTGATGAACAAAGTGTTGGATTTGTTCAACTTCAACGCAGTCGACGGCCATCCCACTCTACCACCACGACAACGGTAACTAACCCAATTCATTACTTTCACTTTTACTGAAATAATAATAAATACTATTATTAATATGTTTTTTTTTTTAAGGAAAATGATTAATATGTTATTTAGTTACTAAAATTATTAAACTGCATTACTTTAGTTACTGATTATACTGGATGATGGATATTTCGGTCCTGAAAACTACACCAATAAAAAGTAAAATCCAGAGTATTTTTCAATCGGAATTAAAGTTTGAATTTAATAATTTGCATAATAAAATTTTTAATTAAAGGTTAGTATAGATTACTAGATAATAAACCCGTGGGATGCATGGGATAGAAATTTATTAGAATATAATATAATGTTGTACTTTTATGAAATAATATTGTTTTTAAAATTAAAACTTGTAAGATGATACATTTGACGCCTAAGGTTATTTTGGAATAAGACTAAACAAATTAGGAGTTTTTTTTATTTTAAATTCACCAAAAAAAAAAAACAGGAATTTTTCCATAAATTTTTTTAAAAAGCAATAAAGATCATTTATGTGAAGATAATGAAATGGAATGACACAATATTGGATTTAGAAAGTTATTTTTTATTTTCTTACACTTTTTTTTTATCATACTCGATGTAGAACTTACACCTTACCTACCTAGCATCATTAAGGACTTATGATTGTCATCCTATATGACAAAAATGTCGTAAGAATCAAGAGTTTAAATATAACCTGGTTGTATGTTTAAATATGATAGTAATTTCATTGTAAATTATCCTAGTTGAACGAAAAATGTTAGTTTCAATTACTATTTGGTCGTCATCTTAATTAGATATGACAATTGGAGAAGAAGCTTGACCAGGTTTAAATCTCTTCTCATGCAATGGGTATTCAACCTCTTTCATCAAATGATGTTGGACATTGATTATAAATTCATTCTCTTCTAAATAATACAACATTAGCCAGCCACCATATTTGAGATTGTAATATTTCCTAATTTGATGACAACCATCAATAAAGTAGATTTGTCCCCTTTCTTTGTGAAGTTGGATCTCAAACTCATTGTAGAATTCATCACAAAATAGAACTTCTTTAGGAATCATTTCATATAATTCATTTGAAATGAGGCAAGACATCTTTTCATATGGCTACAAAGTATTAAAAAAAATTTAACATATTATAAACATTCCATAAGTAAATATCAAAAATAATCTTCAGTTTTGTATAAGAACTTACAAAATTGGAGTCGTACTAACATATATACCATTTCTATCCGTTTGATATATCAGCCATCTAAAAAAAACCAACATAAAAAATAAATTAAATTATATACAATAACAAACCAAGCAGAAGATTCTTTATTTATTTATCAAGTTTGGTGCTTTTAGAATAAGACACTAAGACTCTTTTGAATCAATAAAAATAATTTATCAAATTATTAAAAAATTATTTAAAATTTATCTTTTAATAAGAGAAAAAGTTATAATAACATTTGGCCTAATTTTTTAATCTTATACAATTTTATTTCTTCCTTATATCCGATTATAATTTATACAATTTAATTTATTTTTTCTCTTGATTCTCCTACTAAAATTATATCATATTAAAAAAACGAAAATAATATATATTTTGAGACATGTATCTTAATATCCTCATATTGGTACATATCCCTAAAGTTTAAGGTATAACCATGTTTTAATGTTACCATATCTTTTTATGAATAAAAATAACTAAGTGTAAATTCCCTTTTATAAAAAAAATGTCCATTACCATAACTTTTATATTGTTTTTTCTAAATAAATGTACATATAGATATAAATTTATAAAAGAGAATTTAAATTTATACAGGCAAGAGAAATTATTCAATAAATCAATAAGAAGATAATAAATAAGAAATGAATTATAATTTATCTAAAACTTAATTTTAGGCACAAATTATACTCATATTTAAAATGTTAGATAAAATAAAATATTGAATCAGATAAAAATAATTTACTTTAATTTATTATATTTAATAAATTAAATTTTTATATTTTTATTTTTTCAACAAAGTCATATAGATATTAAACAGTTTATCTTTTATATAGAAATTTTGTTAAAGATAGTCAAAATATTATTTTATAATAAATATATTAACTAACTAAGTTTATCCTAATTTTTCATGTAAAAAATTCAATCTCTTAATTTAAATATTAATCATCGGAACTTTTAGTCTAAGTAAAGATTCAATGTGATTGTTAAGAAAAATTATCAAAAATAGTCTCTTAAACTTGTTTCCACGAGACATGATAGTTTTTTTTAATAATGTTTCATTTAATTTAACAATAGTGTTTACTATATATATATATATATATATATATATATATATATTAACTTTTTAAGACAGCACACAATAATTTTTTACCGTGTAAATTTTCAAATCCCATAAAATAACATCGTAATTTGTCCTGTGGAAAAATCATTCTTTGCAATTTGATTAGTTAAAAAATGCTTAAACATCCTATTTCATCAGAACCAACCTCAATCAACCCAGCCTTGTGCATGATGCTATGTCGACTGTCGTTAGTCGTTAGAAAGTGAAAAGTTCAAGGAGAAAACAAATGCAGTAAAAAAATGCAGTACTACTTTGAAAGTTTCAGCTTTATATACTATTTTTTTGAAAGATAAAAGTTAAGAGTCTCACAATTGTTTGAACTTATGCAGCCAGCAATAATCATTCATTCCGAAAACTTGAAATAAGGCAGAATCATCGTGGCTTGATATAATTTTAGACTTCTGGAAAGTTTTAAAAGCTTAAGACAATTATATTTGCTAATAATTGGTATCGAAGATGCTGTTGTGGATTCCAGCTAGATACTCACAACTCCATTGAGGGATGCAAAATGTCTTGTGGAGATTCAGATGGCAAACATATGCTCCAAACCAATCTGCACTTGTAAGTAGACATGAACCAAGTGACCAAATACAACTTGATAATTAACATCATTTGAAAAATAGGCACAAAATATCAAATTCCAAACCAAAATGATATACAAAACAGTAACAACAAAAGCTATCAGTTGGTAGAAACTGTGAATGCCTTATGGACAATGTTTTTCAAAGCATGTGACCAGCTTCACTTTCATAATAGATGTCACTGCATAAAGTGAGCCAAATAGACTAAAATGGTATCCAATATGGTTTGCTCTTGACTTTCTTATTCTGTTTCTTGATATCAGCAGGGGAGTTCGAACCTTTTCCCCCCTTTCCTTTCACAGCTTTAACTGCAGGTGATTTACCAATTTTACAAAACATTGAATTTTCTTCCAATTTTGGAGACTCAGGCTTGTCGCTATGGGCAGCTTCACTCAACAGACACTGTAGATATGTGTGCTGTTTAGTGGTCCTGTAGTTTGTTATCTTCGCTATTATTTCTTCATTCCTCTGTCTCCCTTAAGACTCATTAGAAACTTGAGTTAGAGTGGGAAACGAATCAGCCTAGGAAGAGGTAGAACTGGGATGTTTTGGTTCATCCCCTTCTGGACTTCAGATACAGCAACCGCATGTCCAGGTTCAACCAATGTCATGAAAGATGGCGAATCAAACATATCTGTTTTTTCACATTGCTGTCTCTAAGATGCAGCCTTTGGGTCCTTCAAGTTGGAAGGTAAACCTAATCAAATTACATGGAGATAATTGTTATTAGATAGAGCTTAAAATGAAAATCAAATGAAAGCAAAGACAACCCTTGCAAAGACATGAAATTATCCAATCATCCTGAACCCCAATATATTCATCTAGGTAAATCTCCTTCCATGCATATATAATACATCTAGGTAAATCTGTGTAACAGAAATTTGTCAACATTAAATACTTAAACCTAAGCAATACTTCTAATTCCTCCAAGCCTTTTGAACAGTACCAAAATAACAATGAGAATCAACCAATTCATTGAAGATTTGTTGGTTTAAGTATCAAGGAAGATATGAAATGGAATTATATAAATGAAAATCTTGTTATAACTCTAAAACATGTGTATCAAGTATCATGTGAAAACAAAATAACCAAAGCGAAACAATTATGCTAGTAAAAACATGTACCTTCTAATTATACATAAATCCAAGAGGGCGGGGTAGCCTCCATCCGGGAAAATGTGCCTTAGAACATTAACTTTTGACCCTACAATATTTTCTCCAAAGTCTCCTGCTGATACAGAAGTAAATACCTAAAAACATTAATACATTTCAGGTATGCATAAAAAGGAAGAATTTGAAATTTTCTTTAACAAAGACTTCAAAAATTTCCTTCTTTAAATACAAAGGACATGTTTTAAATTTCAGAGCTTGTGTATTTAGAAAAAACAGCCTGCAAAATTATCAGGTATGTCTTTCCTATTACTCAGCTATAAACCAGTAACAAATATTAAACAAATTAGAATTAGAATGTGCTACAAACAAGAGTGACAAATATTCCGAAGTGTTAGGATTCTTATTCTCACTACCTAAGACTTCAGGGCTCTTACCAGCAACCATATTACGGACTTGTAAATTGAGCATCATGGCCTTTTATTTTCACTATGAATTTTATGCTTGAACAGACAATTTATATGGAAAATCAATGAAAAATAGTCAAATATTTAACTGTTTTATTATTAATGTTCAACACCTTTTTTTTTTTCCCTCAGTCTTTTGCCTTTCGGTGACTCTCCATTAAAGCATTAAACTCTGCCTTAAGGGCACCTTTCACCTTTAACTACATTGATGACATTGACAACACATACCTGAAATAGCAGAAAATTTGTTTCCCTTATACGAAATATTTTATCAGTTCCAATGTTGGCTTGATCACCAGTAATCTTTTCCATATTGTTGATTAGATTCCCATTTTAATCATTAGGCAAATTTGGTGTTGTTGTTGCGGTCTTCATTTGCCCCTTGTTATTGATAGATCCTGCCAAATGAGAGTTCTGTAGGATTGAGAAAATGATTCAAGAAAAAAAAAGTGACCAGAAAGATACTAATTCAAACTCATTAGTCACAATTAAATATTTAACTAATTATGAAAGAAGATGTATTTCTTTGTCCTTTGATAAGGTTTATTTGAACCCAAAAAACTACTGTAAGCCTCCTTTCCATGCATCTATACACTTACCAATATTATCTTCATAGGCTTTACACTACCTTGACAACTGAATCACCTGTTGAATGCATAGTAGGAGCATTTGCTTCAGAATGAATGGTAGAAGATAGAATGAAAAAAAAAAATAGAGAAAGAAGATAAAAAAATTGAATTTCAAAGTTCAAATCCTAATACCTAAAGATCAGTGCGGTTGGAGCTCTGTTTTATTCTCTCAATCTTTTGCCATCTCTTCCCCTTGCCTATTGCTGCAATCTCTTCCCCTTCCCCAGAAGTATCTAGTTTTCAAATTCATCCCAATAAAATGATAGGTGGTTGCTATATATTAATGCAATCTCTTCCTTTTATCGAGAAGTATCTGGTGGGTGATGTTAGTAAATTTTCCATTTTGAAATTGAGGCTTTGTGGGATGCGTAAAAATCAATAAAATTGGGCTCAAAGTAGATAGATAAGAAGGTGAAGAGGCAGAAATTTGTGGAGTTGTAGATGCCAGTTCTTTCTGGTAACTGTCATGAGTATAACGAAGTAGTTTACACGCTCAATAGACTCATGCCAAATTAAATGGCAATCAATGGGCGTGTTTCTTGATACAAATGAGTAATTCCATTAAAGGGTTACATATGAGCAATTAACGGTATACCAACCGTTTTGCATTTGGGATTTGGAATTCGCTCCATATCTGGCGCATTTATTACGTTGATAATTTGTTGCTTTTTTTTAATTACTAATAATAATTAATTAGTAATTAATAATTATTATACAGCTAGGTATTTTTTAATGTAATATTACAATTGTATCCTCATTTTGGAGGGGAAAATGATTACCCCATTCTTCCTTCCTTTTATAAATTAAGATTACTAACATCTCCCAACAGATATTTTTTTATATGCACGTAATAGGAATCGAACTCCTGATCACATGTTTAAGGAACAAGGTTATCTATCTACTATGTAACATCATATTGGTTGGTTAGTATAAATTATGAGAAAAATGGTTATGCACTGCCAGTGTAAAACAATTTTACGCTGTCATCATTTTACAACCCACCATGTATGGTAATTTTGTTTATTTTTATAAAATTATCTTAAAAGTCATACAAACGGTGATTTATGATTGGATGACGGTGTAAAACTATTTTACATTGTCATTGTATCACAATTAAACTCATAGATTATTAGAGAATAATACAAGAAAATATTTAAATAATTGCATTTATCTTTTTTTCCTCTTAAATATTGAATAATAATTTACAGAAAAATATTAACCAATACAATGGTGGTATAGTAATTTCAGAAACTAATTTGAAATATTACTCTTCATTTTTATCCTTAAAGTTAGGTTTTATTCACAGCCATTTCTTATTATTCTTTATATTCTTCCTACCAGTATTGAAATATTAATATTATGTTATATCCTATGTTTTTTTTTTTGTGATTTGCTTATCTCTCTTCATATGTGTTAACATTTTTCATATAAAAGAAAAGCAGAGGCATTAAGAATTATTGGAGAGTAAATAAATAGACTATTCACTCAATTTTAAAAGGTCACAACTTGTTTTTGTTATGTTTGGTTGATGGCCAAATAAACCTCAATCTGTTTCCTGTCATCATCCCTGCCACTTTCAACCTTTTCCTACTTCTTAAAATTCTTGTTGATCTCAACCACACAACACCATTGCTACACTTCAGCACACCCGCACCACCAAGTAAGTAATATTGCCTCCACCTTGACATCTATTCTGCATTAAATTCTATAATTATCAGCCTATAAATACTCAAAGTTAAACTCAAATCAGACCTTAATCAAGATTGGTATGAGGAATAGTTGACACACTAATGGAAATTACTTTATTGTTCATATTATTAGCTTTCCTTTTGACTTAATTATTGGCTTGACAATCATATATACAAACAACTATTACATTACGAGGGATGATCCTCTTTTACAACCCTTACGATGAACTCTATATGTTTGATAAAGATTAATACTAGTAATTGTTAGAGAAATGCTAGTAACACACTCTTTATCACACTCTTTTGATCACAGTGTGTGTTGGGAGGAGTGTGTTAGAGAGTGTGTTGTTAGTACTCCTCTAATTGTTATATTTTAAAAGTTATCTAAAAAAGCTCATGAAGTCAAGTAATTATTTCTTTAAGGGAAAAAAGCTACTTTGATCATATTTCTTCACTTCTTTTACCTACAAACCAAACATGTTATTCTTCATAAACATTTATTCTCTTAAAATTTCAACCTATATTTGCCCTCCAATTGGAATTGTTGTTCTAAATTATTGTTTTTAATTTATTGATATTGAATTAACAAATAGACTTTTTATATTTTGATATTAAATTAACAAGTTGACTTAAATAACATGTAGGCTTGAGAGCCATTTGTATTTAATCTGTAACACATGATCACAGGAAAGATAAAAGGTTGTGTGAAAGAGCAGATACTGGGATGCAGAACCGTGAGCACAACAACTTAGCTGAGCAATCTCGAGGCAAAGAGAAGATAAGTGATTCAAAATGCCCATGGCCCATGTTATCAGAAAGTTCTGACGGAGGCAGTGATAGCCCATTTTCACATTCAGACGACTATTCTGGCCCCTCATGAATTTATCATGATAATTTCCATTAATTAAATTTGGTTTTTAACTTCTATGCTCATGATAACTGAAATTATCATTGAGGAAGCATAAAAACCAACTTAATATTGTTGGAAATGTGAAGCATTTAACTATGTTGCATCAAAAGAAAATATATATTTTTTTTAACATTTCATCCTGTAAGTAGTGGTGGAGCTAAAGGAGAAAATTTTAGTCTATTTGGAAAGGCCATGCTTATGAAATAGAAACTCAGTAGACCAGTACCTGCTGGAGGCAGGATTGGTTCACATATATAGTTAGTCCTGGATGAAAAACTGATTCCCACTCTCCTTTTGTGACTGGGTTTCATTGACACAACTTTATGTAATTTTTGGGTTTGTTGAGATCTCTTGGTTGATATGTTTGGTGGGCTTTACATATGAAGTTGCAGTGTTGTCAATGCTTAGGAGTCCTAAAGTTCTAACTACTCCCTACTCTTGTGCAGATGATTTATACAGATAGGATATGATGCTGGCGCGTTGCTACCCATCTGTCATTGTTTTTAATAAGCCAAATAATTTCATTCAAATAAGTGGAACCTACACTTTAGCACAAGATGTGCACAAAACCAGGCCCAAAACAGAAAAGTCTGATGCACTCTGAGAAACCTGCACCCACATAGATGCATACTGCAGAGAACATACATCACAGAACCTTGGTCTCCTTATACAAATTCCTAACCAAAAATAAAGATTAAACAAAGATAGCAAGACACATGTCCCTCAAAATCCCAACAAACAAAGGAAATCTAACACTCAAAACAAAATGACTTGAGCACAAATTGTTGAAATCGAACATGACTTTGAAATGAGATACTAGATGTACTTCGGTTTCAAGTCTCAAACTGACCCAAACAATCACAATTGCTTCCAAAAACCAAGTACTGAATAAGCTGTTGACATCCTCTTGGCTCCAAAGCAAACCATCAGTACTGAATAAACACAACTCAACCAGCCAAAAAACCAAGGGAGACTATCTCAGTTAGTTGAACATTGTGCTTGAATTATTATAAACTCCCTGATACTTAAATTCAACTCCTACAAATAAAAAAAACACAGCCAAAAAGACCTAACCTAGAATTCCTTCACTTCAGGCAGAAATGCAACATATATTTCAGCTTTAAAATTTCATTCAGAACCGCGTCCCTTAATTGTGCTCACATGGTAATGGTAGCAATTACATAACACCATTAACTCTCACACATTGAAAGCCTTGTTGCAGCCTTTGCAAGGCTAGTCACCATAGTCCCATCCAATCTTGTCACGGATTGCAATTCAATTCAGTCATCTTTTCTTCTTTAACTTTGACTCCTTCGAATTTCTTGTTATTCCTCAGCCTTCCCTGAACAAATTTCAATTCGGATAAGTCCTCTGACTTTAAATATCTAGCAATCAGAACTCAAATTTGAAGAACATTTAGCAAATTTTTTTGATGACACCGACAACAGCAGAGGTCAATGATCCCATATATCACCAAGAAGACACTTTCCAAACTAGGTAAACCAAAGCATATTAGAGTATGGAAAACCAAGGAAGAGTCACTTTTTTCTTTTGATGAAGGAAGAGTCATTTTTCTAGACAGCCACTCCATATTTTCTTAAGGATTTCAGCATTATTGTAGCACTACCTGTAAATATATATATAATAAATAAAAGTGCTAAAATCTCAAAGGGAGAAGAGAATATTTTGCATGAATATTAACGATGATAGGTAACTGTTGCAGCTGCACCACTTAAGCAAATATCCTAAGACATGGCATTGTTATTTTTCTTCAAGATTATTCAGCAACAATGACCTATAAATAAATATATTTCATAAGTTTATAGAGCCAACAAGGCAAAAGCATACATGAAGAGGCAAATAGATATCCGAAATTTAGCCTTTTTGTTTTCTTGGGTATCTGTTTTCCATTTCAAACTGCAATTATGTCAAACAAAAGTTCAATGCATTACCTAACATGCAGAAAGGCCGGTAATTTTTTGCTTAAGTACAATTTTGTAGCTCCTTAAGATTTGGTGAATTCTATTTCAGATTGAAATAATCAAATTTTAATCCAGCAATGGGTATATGTCGGAAAGCATAAGGTTGTGTTTACACATTACATTGTGAGTTTGTATAAAGAATCTCTAGAGTCACATGGCTAGCTAACTTTTCCTTTTAACCAAACTAACTAATATAGCAACCTAACGAACTAATGAAATGAACAAACTCAACCAACTACTAAATTCTCGAGAATGTGAGCATGGGAATGTAACATTCTCATGTTCGGTGTGCAAGATATAAGAAATTATTCTCAGGTATTATCTATTCCTAAGAATCTATATTACATAAGATTTCTTCTTTCTATTCTCATGTAAAAGGGTGAGAGTCCTATATTCAGGGGCGGACCCATACTTTAATTTTAAGGGGGGCCAACTATGAAAACTAAATTCATATATGCATATTAAATTTTATATGAAATATTCATATGTTCTAAAATACTAATTATATCAATAATTTATTATAATATTAAGAAAAAATATATTTAAACAAAAAACAAACTCTCAAGATTACATAATTCAATCATTAATATGTCACAAAGAAATATCATGAATTTATAATAAAAATTAGTGTTTACATTAATCGCATTTTTAAGAAAATTAGAAAAATAATAATGTTATGTCATGACAATAATTAGTGCCCTACAATTTAATTTTGATATTTCTCTAGTACAACTCGATATTTGGTATGTTTTCTAAGATTTATTCAGCGGCATGTTTGGTTCCATATACTAATAATGTCCAAATAAACAAAAATAAGAGGAGAAAAGGAAGAAAAAAATATACAAAGTGATTGAAAAGAGGAAATATTTAATAGTGTGTCTTAAACCTCAATCTGTAATTATTTAATAAATAACTTTTAATTACCAAATCATTTATAATCAAATTCATATAAAGAGAAATGCTAATAAAGTCTTGTAAATGTAATTATTTATAGTCTTTAAAATAATAGATGATAAAAAAATACTATTGAAAAGAAAAATAAATAGTATTTGAATATTGTGTCTAAAAAGAAAAAAATACAATTATCTTCACAATAATAAGAAACGTAAATTATTTACCTAAAAAGATAAAATATTTTATTTTTATAATAAATACTATAAAAAGATAAATAAAATGTCATTATCTTCTCAATACAAAGTATAAAAGGAGATTATATATTTGATAAAAAAAAATAAGAGAATGAAATAACATTTTAATAACCACTGTAATAATCACCATGAGATAGAAGTTAGCACTCCCCCATCTTGCAATAGTCATAGACTAGTGTGTGAGCTACATTCGGCCTTTGAATCCCAGCTTCAAACTTGTCCTCATTTAAAACCTCGACTTCTTATTTTATTCTAATCATCACTGTAATATTTTTTTTCCTAGGTCAGAGACCAGGGTATCCTCCAACCCACCTTTTTTGTCCTAGGTCAATGGGTGTCCCACAATCCACTGGATTAGAGACTAATCCCGCTTACGATGCGTGGCTGCCGTTGGCCCAAGAAAATTTTACACACGGAGGGAATCGAACACGACTTCTCCCACTAAATAGATCGTTTCCCTTCATGTGAATGCAACGGACCTTACACCACTACGTCAACCCTTTGGGTTATCATCACTGTAATATTAAAATATATATTTTTTATATAAAAAAATCAAATTAAAAAAAAGTCGGGGGAGGGGGCCATGGCCCCCCCAACTCAGAACGTAAGTCCACCCTGCCTATATTTCCATGGAAATATGGAAGTTATTTTCAAATTTTTAAGTATTTTTAATCTCAACAGTCTATTGTTTTTATATCATATTCTTAGTAGAGCGTCGTACTCTCTCCCTCTCTCTCTTTATATATTCAAATCTATCATTTTTTATATCTTTAGTTTTAACTTAAATTTGAATTTTTTAAAAGAAATCAATAATTAAAAATAACAATATATCATAACAATTTATTATAACAAATCTTAAATATAATTTATATCTTAAAAATTATTTATTACATGTTTTAATTATAATATAACTTATATATTTAGAAATATTTATTTACTATAAATTATAAATTTTAATTGTATAAAATAAACATTTATTCTATACAATACAAAGGCTAAAATACCAGTTCAAATAAAGGATGAAAGAGAATATATGCAGCAGTTCTTCACAAAAAAAGAATATATGTAGCAGTGTAATTTAGAGTGAAAGGAAAGTAGAGTCTCAAAGTAGAATTAACTAACAAACCAGATCAAATTAAATTCAAATATAGCCTAATCTTATCTACATACTCACAAAAGAACTGTGTAACAACTTCATATTTCCTAACTTTTGGGAGCATGGTATCATCTCATCTTTTATTAATTATCGTTAAAATTAAGTCCAAATAATAATAATAATAAGAGGACTGCTATATAGTACGAAGTAATGTTAAACTAATTGCACGACTGGTATAAAGTGACTGTTTTAATTATCTGTCATTTTATTTTAATATGCCAAAGAATTTCATTCAAATAAGTGGACCCTGGACTTTAGCACAAGATGCGCACAAAACCAGGTCCAAAACAGAAAAGTTTGATGCACTCTGAGAGACCTGCACCCATGTAGATGCATACTGCAGAAAACATACATCACAGAACCCTGGTCTCCTTGTGCAAATTCCTAACCAAAAATAAAGATTAAACAAAGATAGCAAGACACGTGTCCCTCAAAATGACAGCACTCCCAAACAAATAAACGAAATCGAAACACCCAAACAAAATGACTTGAGCACACCTTGTTGAAATCGAACATGACTTTGAAATTAGATACTTGATGTACGTCGAACTTCAGTTCCAAATCTTAAACTGACCCAAACAACAACAATTGCTTCCAAAACAAAAGATGGTGGGCTGAGATCTTAGTCATTAAAATAAGAGTAGTAATACACAAACACCTTTTAATTATAAACATTCCATTAACATCCATTTTTCTCTTTATCTCTCTCTTCCTATTACATCGTATATAATACCAATCATACTTACACTACACTTCTCTCCTATTTCTTTATCTCTCCAAGTGTTAAATAACACTTAGGTGTCCATTAATCATTTTTCTTAAAATAACTATTTAACTGATACAGTTCAACAAACAACAAATATATTAACCGTATAATTTATTAAAATTTCTATCTTGTTCTCGTATTCTATTACTATTATCTCAATTATATTTTGACCACCAAATCGTTAGATAAGAAATACATTCAATAGATATCATAACTTATCAATAGTTAGCCACAAATTGTAAACTTAACAGTTAACACAACAAATATTCCATTAATGATTAACAAATCTAACGTAAATCCTCTATATTCTATAGTATAACTATTTGCAAGAATTAGGACTAGCATGACTTCAACAAATGTTTGATGTTTGATGTTTGCACGGTCTGGAAGACAAGAACACAGCACCAACCCATTTGATTACACAATATGAATTAGCCTTTACGAAGGTGCCAAATCAAAGTTGGGAACATGTCCCTACACCAATAACAAGTCTGAGTAGAAACTTTTTTATTGATTAAAGAAAAGACAAAACGACTTCCATTTGGCATAAAAAGTCAAAGAAGAGAAGCATATGCGTGTGGAAGACGAGAAAAAAGAGTAAACACAGTTTAACAAGAGATTGCATCTAGACCATCTATTTTGATCTAACAGTCATCATTTAACTCTTTTATCTGACCAACAAGAGGAAGTTTCACATTATATTATATAATCATAATCATATATCAAGGACTAGTCGAATTAGTTGATCAATATACGAAAGTTATTATAAATTTTTTGGTAATTTCTCTGGTAGTTGAGTTTGATTGGGATGAATAAAGAAAAATATAATTATAATCATATTATACTATCATATTTCTTGATTGGTACTGTGAGTTTGCAACTCTTCCGTTGTGATCCTTGTGCTTGTGGATGCCAGTATGAGCTCCCCGACCTCTCCTCCCTGTGGCTGTCAACACTGCAAGCCGCCGCGTCAACGGCAAAACCGGGACACGACAAGAGCAGAGCTCCGCCGCCGCCGCCACAATCCCAGTCACCCCTAAAAAAGCGGTTGCAGAGGCTACTGGAAGGTGCTAGAGAGAGCTGGACCTACGCAATTTTCTGGGAGTCTTCTTATGACAACTTCTATGGCGCTTCCCTTCTCCGTTGGGGCGACGGCTATTACCAAGGCGAGGAGGACGAAGCCAAAGTCAAAGCTCCCAAAACGACGTCGTCGTCGTCGTCGTCCGCAGAGCAGGCTCACCGCAAGAAGGTTCTTCTGGAACTCAACTCCTTGATTTCGGGCCCCTCGGTCTCCGCTGATGACGTGGACGAAGAGGTCAGCGACACAGGATGGTTCTTTCTGCTTTCCATGACTCAGTCCTTTGCTAATGACACCACCCTCCCGGGGCAGGCTTTCTTCAACTCGACCCCGGTCTGGGTCACCTGGCCCGATCGATTATCTGAATTGGGCTGCGAACGGGCCCGCCAGGGGTGGCTGTATGGGCTTCGGACTCTGGTTTGCATACCGTTTGCAAACGGCGTCGTTGAGCTGGCCTCCACGGAGGTGATTTTCCAGAACCACGATCTGATGAACAAAGTGTTGGATTTGTTCAACTTCAACGCAGTGGATCCCACTCTAGTACCACCACGACAACGGTAACTAACCCAATTAACTACTTTCATTTTTACTGAAATAATAAATACTATTATTAATATGTTTTTTAGTTACTAAAATTATTAAACTGCATTATTTTAGTTTCTGATTTTACTGGATGATGGATGGATATTTCGGTCCTCAAAATTACACCAATAAAAACTAAAATTCGGAGTATTTTTCAATCGGAATTTAAGTTTGAATTTTATAATTTGCATAATAAAATTTTTAATTAAAGGTTAGTTTAGGTTATTGAGATAAAATACTAATTCTGAATAGAGAATAACATGAGAAAATATTTAAATAATTGCATTGATCTTTTGTCTTTTTAAATACTCCATCCGGTCTTTTATATAAGAAACAAATAACTAAATTGTCAAAATCAATAAAAATAGTTAAGTTAGTTAGTTATAATTAATAATGTCATAAATTTTAATTTTTTTTCCAAAAGTATCCCTTAAATTAATTGGTTTAAGTAGTGGTTACATTAATGACACTGCACTTCCACCAATAAGTGTAATTTGTATTGTTAATAAACCAATAAATGCATGAGAAATGAGTAGATGTCTCATTAATGGATTTACAAGATACAGGATAAAAAAGAAAACCAACAATTAATACAACTTAAAGTGAGTTTATGTTTCTTATAATTAGGACAAAAAAAACACTCTTTTGTTTCTTATAAAAAGGAACGAAAGGAGTATTAAAATAATAATTTGAAGAGAAATATTAACCAATACAATGGTGGTATAGTAATTTCAGAAACTAATTTAAAATATTACTCTTCATTTTTACACGTAAAGTTAGGTTTTATTCACAACCATTTTTCATTTTTCTTCATTAATTCATTATAGAGTTTAATGGTCATGGTGTAAAATAATTTTACACTATCATTCTATCATAAATTACTGTTGGTATAACTTTTAAAATAATTATTATAAAAATTAATAAACTTATCATACATAATGAATTATTGTAATTGGACGACAGTATAAAACATTAACACTACGTAACTTTTTTTCTTCTTCTTTATATTCCTGCTACCAGTATTGAAATATTAATACCATGTTATATCCTATGTGATTTGCTTGTCTCTCTTCATATGTGGTAACATTTTTCATATAAAAGAAAAGCAGAGGCATTAAGAATTATTGGAGAGCAAATTGTTTGTGATGTTTCGTTGACCGCCAAGTAAACCTCTGTCTGTCATCCCTGCCACTTTCAACCTTTTCCTAATTCCTAAAATTCTTGTTGATCTCAGCCACACAACACCATTGCCATCTATTCTCCATTAAATTCTATAATTATCAGCCTGTAAATGTTCAAAGTTAAACTCAAAATCAGACCCTTAATCAAGATTGGTATGAAGAATAGTTGACACACTAATAGAAATCACTTTATAGTTCATATTATTAGCCTCCCTTTGACTTAATTATTGGCTTGACAGTCATATATACAAACAACTATTACATTACGAGGGATGATCCTCTTCTACAAACCTTACCATGAATATATTGCCCTACCACTGGAATTGTTATCCCAAATTATTTTGTTTAATCTCTTGATATTGAATTAACAAAATAGACTTTTTATATTTTGACATTAAATTAACAAGTTGACTTTAATAACATGTAGGTTTGAGAGCCATTTTTTCGTTTTTATATTTACTCTATAACACATGATCACAGGAAAGATAAAAGGTCGTGTGAAAGAGCAGGTACTGGGATGCAGAACAGTGAGAACAACAACTTATCTGAGCAATCTCGAGGCAAAGAGAAGATAAGTGATTTAAAATGCTCATGGCCCTTGCTATCAGAAAGTTCTAATGGAGGCAGTGATAGCACATTTTCACATTCAGACGACTATTCTGGCCCCTCGTGAATTTATCATGTATAATTTCCATTAATGAAATTTGGTTTTTAACTTCCATACTCGTGATAACCGAAATTATCATTGAAAATGTAAAATATTGTTGGAAATGTAAAATATTTAACTATGTTGCATCAAAAGAAAAGAAATTTTTTTTTTGGCATTTCATCCTGTAAGTAGTGGTAGAGCTAAAGGAGAAAATTTTAGTCCATTTGGAAAGGCCAGGCTTATGAAATAGAAACTCAGTAGACTAGTACCTGCTGGCTGCTGGAGGCAGAATTGGTTCACACATATATAATTAGACCTGGATGAAAGATTGATTTCCCCTCCTCTTTTGTGACTGGGTTTCATTGACACAGCTTTATCTAATTTTTGGGTTTGTTGAACTCTCTTGGTTGATATGATTGGTGGGCTTTTCATATGAAGTTGCAGTGTTGCCAATGCTTTGGAGTCCTAAAGTTCTAACTACTCCCTACTCTTGTGCAGATGATTTATAGGGATTGGATATGAAGTAAAAATAAAGATTAAAGAAAGATAGCAAGACACATGTCCCTCAAAATGACAGCACACCCAAACAAATAATGGAAATTTAACACTCAAACAAAATGACTTGAGCACACCTTGTTGAAATCGAACATGACTTTGAAATTAGATACGATGTATGCCAGACTTGGGTTCCAAATCTCAAACTGACCCAAACAATCACAATTGCTTCCATAACATTGCCTTGTAAGTTGTTGACATCCTCTTGGCTCCAAAGCAAACCATCTGTACTGAATAAACACACTCAAAGACAACTCAACCAGCCAAAAAGACCTAAACTGGAATTCCTTCACTTCAGGCAGTACTACAGCATATATTTCAGCTTTAAAATTTCATTCAGAACCGCGTCCCTTAATTGTGCTCACAGGGTAACAATTACATAACACCATTAACACATTGAAAGCCTTGTTGCAGCCTTTGCAAGGCTAGTCACCATAGTCCCATCCAATCTTTCAATTCAGTCATCTTCTCTTCTTTAACTTTGACTCCTTCGAATTTCTTCTTATTCCTCAGCCTTCCCGGAACAAATTTCAATTCCGATAAGTCCTCTGACTTTAAATTTCTAGTAATCGAAACTCACTGTGAACAGTGTTGGGATCATTTGTGTATATAATTGGGGGAGGGGGTTAATTGGGTAAATAAATAAATAAAAACTGAATATTAGGGTAAAAACAAAACTTCGTCTCACTCTGGATTGCGTTTACGCAACGTGTTTGGTACTGCGTGGTGTATCATTGGACGCGCTTATGACCTGAAGCAACGAGGATCAGCTTATGCGTAATTGGGATGTTAGACGCGGAGAGAGAGTACAGGATCCACGTTAAATAATTCATTCCAAACACCTACTTTACGCACCTAGGTCTTGCCCTCTCGCCTCATGAAGTCAGAATCGCCTCTTGCCCTCACCGGCGCGGCCTCCAAACGGCGCAACGTCACCGGCAATTACACACAGATCGCGCGGCGGCGGCGGCGGTCTCCCTCATCGGCGCGGCCTCCGTCACTGCTTGTCGAGTCGAAAACAAAAACCTCTGATTCACGTTCTCAAAGTCGCAGATTGCGCGGCGCCGTCCCTCACCGGCGGCAACGCGACCGGCGTCTAGTGGCGCGCAGCGCACCATACTCGCACAAAGCCAGAACTCCCTTTGAACCCAGGCGTTCCCGGTGGTGTGCTTACTGTTAACTTTCATTTTCTCAGTTTCTATACCATGCTTTCTTTTCTTTTTTCTTTTTGACTGAATATACATGCTTTCTTATTTCCTTATTGCTGGTAGTTGATTATAGGTTAAATTAATATGTTAAAAATAAATAGAAGTTTAAGGACCCACTTAAAAAAATTGTTTAGGAACCTGATTAAAAAATTTTAAATAATTCAGGGACGTATTGAATAAATTAAAAGTAAATTAAAAATCATACAAAAAAATATCACTTAATTAAATAATGTACTCAGATGGAGTGCATTAGTTCTGTCTGAATCTTAGAATATGAGTTTGGACCTAATTCATTCTTACAAAACCGATTTTTAAGGTGAGGGTTGCCCTCTACTTATATACACTAATTTGGCCTCATCACTAGTCGATGTGGGATCTCCAACACACACCCCTCACACCGAGGACTGGACATCTCGAGAGTGAAGTTTGTAGGATTGAACATCTGCGGGTGGTCTGATAGCGGCCCGATAGTGGGTGGCATGATAGACTCAACAACATATCATTATGATAGGTTCTGTTACCATCTTAAAAATGTGAGTTATGGGTCTAACTCAACCCTACAAAAAATTCTACCCAGGTTGTCACACTATGCTTCTCAAGCATTTGTAGACTACTACTTCTAAATTTAGTATTGTCCATTCTACGTATATGCATTGAGTATTCTTGGCTCTCTAGGTCAGTATTTCTCACCTCTCCAGTCCAGTATTCTCACCTTTGCGGATTCTAAACTCAGTATTCTCAAACTCTAAAAACATCAATTAGGGATGGCAATGGGTCGGGTCTGGGTAGGATCCTATAGTACCTGTAACACTGATTTTTCGTAAGGTATTATAAATGATTGATAAATACCGCAAGAGAAAATTAAATTTAAATTATGTTGATTGATATAATAATTAACTTAAGCTCTATGTTTTGTTATGTGTCATAGTGATATTGTGAGATTTTTGAAATTTTTACGTAAGTTCCGTAAGTTGTAGAAAAAAAAAAGTATACAAAAAAATAAGAGAAGGGGAGTGTTCTTAGAGGAAGATAGGTGCCAAAAGTAATTTTTCTAAATTAAATCCCAAATTGAGCCGTGGGACTTTCATTCTCCCATTTTCTTCATTTCTTCCTCCTTCCTCTCCCGAAGCCTCTCTTTCCCTTTAATGGAAGTTTGATTCCTATATCATTGAAGGACTTTTCTCCTTGTCTAGAGCTTCCTTTGATTGATTTCTAATTGGTAAGCATCTCTCCTCTTCTCCTTTGGTCTCTTCAATTCATTTTTCTTCTTCTACCAAGAAATGAAATGGGTCTCATGTAAAAATTTTGTTGGTGGGTGAAAATTTGATTGAAGCTTATTTTGGAATTGAATTAGGTGTTCTCTAGTTGATTTCATAGCCAAAGTTGGGTAGAGATCATTCTTGGATCACCAAGTCTCCTCCATAGATTCTTCTTCAAGGTTTTGGGTCAATTTTGGGTAAGGGAAGCTTTAAATTTGTTTGAATAATTTGGTGGTGTTTTATGTTTGAATTGATGATGTAATTGATGTTTGTTGATGTCTATTTATTTGGGTAAGCCATTTCATAAGATTGGGATGATTGGGTATGCCATGGATAGCCATGGAACTTGCAAAATTCACAAACCCATTTTTGCTCGGCCCAGCCGAAACTTGGTGCAGCTGGGCCGAGATGTGACAGAGAGGAGAAAATGATATCAGGGGAGTTTCGGCCCAGCCGAAACTCGGTGCAGCTGGGCCGAAATTGGGCAGAGGAGAAATTAGCTCCAGGGGAGTTTCAGCCCAGCCGAAACTTGGTGCAGCTGGGCAGAAATGTGGCAGAGAGGAAATAAACTAATTAAGAAGAGCTCCGGCTGGGCCGCAATTTTGGCCGGCTGGGCTGGAACGTTATTTTTTTAAAATTCTCTTAAAATACCTCTTTTTCTTTATTATTTAAATGATTTTAAACATTTATACAAATGTAATATGTTTAATTATTAGATGATTATGTTGTTATTGAAGTGTTTATATTATGGCAAGGTAGTTACATTATTGTTGTACTAATTATATTTTGATGAGGTAGAGGTATTATTATTGGGATGTATATGAATTGTTGATGATGATGTTGTGAGATGGATAAATGATAGGTTGAATTATAAATATTATGTTAAGTTGAAGTATATTATTTGTATATGAAGAAATGTAATTGTTATTTGTTGAAGATAACATTGAGAAGATTATGATGTTTTAAGAATTTGAAATGAAATATTAATGAGTATGATTTTGAAAAGATGATGATGATGATGTTTGTGAACTATGTGTTGGAACCATCCCTATATGTTAGAAATGAGTTAGCTATGACCTTTGGGAAGACTTTTATAGAAAAATAGTATACTTGGGAGGGTGAGTTTCACGCCAGAACTCCGGCCCACTAAAGCGACCCGGGGGTCTCGCCTAGTGGGATATCTCCCCAAGTACCACCCCTATGTTTTGACTCCGAATGGCGTGTTGGAGTGTTGAGAACTGCTTCCCAAGAGGTTTAGTGACTCTTTTAGTGTATAGGGGATGGATTGTTGTAGTGGTTGAGGATTTTTGAATAGATGAGATGTATTTGGATCCTTAAGTCAGGCCATAGAAGATGGCGGGTACGGAGGTGCCGTATCTCGGACTGTAAGGGACTCTAAATATGTTTTGCCGCTGGAATACGATGGGTGCACATAGTTGGTGCACAAAAATATTCCGAATGTCGTATTTGCACAGTTGGTGCGTATGTGTGCACAGTTGGTGCACAGACATATGAGTAGGCACGTAAGTTGAGGGTGCCAGTTGGGCTCTCAACCTAGTGCCGAAGGTTTTCGTGGTGGCCAACGGCGGGCCTATAGAATAGCCAAGTGGGCGAATCCCTATAGATGTAAGGTCTTGCAAACCTACAGAGGTAAGCCACTATAGCACTTGTCTATTTTCGATAAAACCACACTTCCTCCACAGGGTGGCTCAAGGGACTCCCCGAATGGTCAAAGGTGAGACTATGGTAGGGGATGGGGCCTATGAGGATCGCTCATATGATGTCGAAACTCCATGGAGTAGAGTCAGTGTTGTCGACTAAGATTGTCTAGTGGTCATGAGTTGTCGCCAGGCAGCCAAGGACTTGGGCCTTGGACCTGGAGGGTTCCTGGGGCGATCAGTTGAGGGTTGGGGCCCAACCCAATAGGCTGGCGACCAGGGGTGTTACATAAAAGGGCGTTGTGATGGTTATGGTTCATGATGATGAGCGGTGATGGTTTATGTTGTATGAACTATTTGAGATGGTTGAACTATGATATTGTTGTTTATTGATGAATTGAGTTATGAGTTTATGAACTAAGTTTTGTATAACGGTTTCAGTTATATGTATAGTTTTGTTTGGTAAGCTTACTCTTGCATTGTTTGCACGTGTGGTTCGTGCCTGTGATGATCTCGGACATCGTGTTCGGGGGAGCAGATGGTTTTTAGGTGGATCTTTCTCTTGGAGATTTTGTGGATAAAGCGTACGAGGGATTGAAGACATTATCATTTCTTTCTCTTTCTTTGTTTGGTCTTATGTATAAAATAAACCAGTTAGGGGTATTATGTATTTACCATGTGAAAAGATGTATGTACACATAGTCTTATTTAGTTAAGCTTTGTATAGGAGATGTTTATAAATTGAGCTTTAAGTTTTATCTGTTGGTTTTGGGAATCGAAGAAAAAAATTCTCCAGTATTTTATCAATAAACTAATTAGAGAATTTATAAAATTTAATGAAACAAAATCTTTAGTATAACAAATCTGTAACGAAGACAGGTCGTTACAGTACCCGTCCCCATACTCGCGTTTAAAAAAAATACCCATACCCAGCCCCGTACCAGCGTGGGTAGCAACTTTAATCTCCATCCGTACCCGCTGGGTACCTATATACCCATACCCGCACCCGCTACCCGCATTTTTCTTATGTATGAAGTTAATAAATCAATATAAAATAGGCTTAAATGTAATTTTGGTCCCTCTTTTTTGCACAATCCGTAATTTTAGTCATTCTATTTTAAAATAGAGACATTTAGTCCTCCTATTTTGCACAATCAGCAATTTTGGTCCCTCTATAGAGACATTTAGCCTCCTAATTTTGTAAAATATGTAATTTTGGTCCTTCCATCAAATTGAAAGGTTGACTGTTAAGATATTAACGTTAACCTTAACGTGGTCCAAATATAGTGACGTGACACGAGATTATTTATTTAGTTTTTAATTATTTTAAATACTGAGTAATAATGATTTGTTTATCTACGTCACTAAAGCACATGTCACGTCGATTTTAATGGTTGGGGTAGTCATGAGTCCTAAAATAGCACATGTCACGTCAATTTTAATGGTTGGAGTAGTCGTGAGTCCTAAAATAGAAATCACAAGTCTTAATCATTTATTTTAAACTAGTTCTACATTGTTGAAGTACATGGCACGTCGTAGTCAAATAAATGATATTACCTTTTTTTAAAATATATTTTTCATCAATTATTCTACTCAGTATTTAAAATAATTAAAAACTAAATAAATAATATCGTGTCACGTCACTATATTTGGACCACGTTAAGGTCAACGTTAATCTCTTAACAGTCAACCTTTCAATTTGATGGAAGGACCAAAATTACATATTTTACAAAATTAGGAGACTAAATGTCTCTATTTTAAAATAAGGGAACCAAAATTGCGGATTGTGCAAAATAGATGAACCAAAATTGCATTTAAGCTATAAAAATATCAATTAAAAAAATTATTACAAATAAATTGAAAATTCACGCTTAAATAATTCAAACTTAACATTAAAAGCATCCACACATAATATTAAAAATACAAATATAAAATTATTGTAAGTTATAACATAAATCTTTTACTATTAGTGTTAGTTTATGGAAAATATAAAATTATTTTTTTTATAGAAAAGTATATATATAACATAATTATTTATTTAAGTTATTTTAATTATATATATATATGGTAGGTGCGGGGCGGGGCGGGTACTATAGTACCCATACCCGCACCTGCAAAAAATTGCAGGTAAATACCGGCCCGGCCCCAGCCCCAATAAGCGGGTAATTACCCGACCCACTTGCTGATATTTTTGCGGGTACCCGTAGGGTTCGGGTACACTTTGTTATCCTTAACATCAATCCCCTTACTGCACTTCTAGTTTTCCCTTACAGGTTCTGTTCAGACAGACCTAATGCACTCCATCTGAGTACATTCTTCAATTAAGTGATATTTTTTGTATGATTTTTAATTTACTTTTAATTTATTCAATAGGTCCCTGAACTATTTAAAAAATTTTAATTAGGTCCCTAAATAATTTTTTCAATTGGGTCCCTGAACTTCTATTTATTATGGAGTTAACGGTAGTTAACGGCAAATACCTAATTAAAAAATAAAGAGAAGTTCAGGGATCCAATTGAAAAAAAAAATAGTTCAGGGACCTAATTAAAAATTGTCGAATAGTATAGGAACCTACAGATTAATTTAACCTTGATTTTAGTGACTATGGTATGTCTATGCCACTGATACCATGGCTTAATTACTAATTTGGTTTCTAAATTATTTAAAATGATTCAATTTGGTGTCTAAATTTTCAAACGTTCCAATCAAGTCCTCTAATTTTTAAAAATGTTTCAATTAGGTCATTTTCGTTAAATTCCGTGATTTTCACTTATGAATAATAACAAAAAGGATTGATTGAAGCATTTTAAAAAATTAGAGAACCTGATTGGAGCGTTTGAAAATTTAGAGACCAAATCAAATCATTTTAAATAATTTAGAGACCAAATTAATAATTAATTAGTCTCCGTCTGTTAGTTCCAACCTTCATGCGCACAATAATGAATTATAGACTTTGTTAATATAGTTTCCCTAAATAAATGAAAATATACACAAAAGATCTACCAAGTCCGTAGGAGAAGAAATGACATTCTATAGAAATATTTAGGTGGCCTAATGTAGCAATATTAGTGATATTTGTGCAATGATATTCCGAAAAGAATGATATTTGTTAAAAGGTCACAAATTGTTTTTGTTATGTTTGGTTGACAGCCAAGTAAACCTCTGTCATCCCTGCCACTTTCAACCTTTTACTAATTCCTAAAATTCTTGTTGATCTCAACCACACAACACCATTGCTACACTTCAGCACACCCGCACCAACAAGTATACTCCACCTTGCCATCTATTCTGCATTAAATTCTATAATTATCAGCCTTTAAATGCTTAAAGTTAAACCCAAATCAGACCCTTAATCAAGATTGGATGAAGAATACTTGACACAATAATACAAATTATAGTTCATATGCCTTTCAAAAAAAAAAAAATTATAGTTCATATTACTACCTTTCCTTTTGACTTAATTATTGGCTAGCTTGACAATCATATATACAAACAACTATTACATTGCGAGGGATGATCCTTTTTTACAACCCTTACCATGAATATATTGCCCTAACCATTGGAATTGTTATTCTAAATTATTTTGTTTAATCTCTTGATATTGAATTAACAAAATAGACTTTCTTATATTTTGACATTAAATTAAACAAGTTGACTTAAATTAACAAGTTTTTATATTTAATCTATAACACATGATCACAGGAAAGATAAAAGGTTGTGTGAAAGAGCAGATACTGGGATGCAGAACCGTGAGAACAACAACTTACCTGAGCAATCTCGAGGCAAAGAGAAGATAAGGGATTTAAAATGCCCATGGTCCATGTTATCAGAAAGTTCTGACGGAGGCAGTGATAGCCCATTTTCACATTCAGACGACTATTCTGGCCCCTCATGAATTTATTATGATAATTTCCATTAATGAAATTTGGTTTTTAACTTCTATACTCGTGATAACCGAAATTATCATTGAGGAAGCATAAAAACTAACTTAATATTGTTGGAAATGTGAAGTATTTAACTATGTTGCATCAAAAGAATTTTTTTTTTTTTTTTTTTTTTTTTTTTTTTTTTTTTACATTTCATCTTGTAAGTAGTGGTAGAGTTTCAGGAGAAAATTTTAGTCGATTTGGAAAGGCCATGCTTATGAAATAGAAACTCAGTAGACTAGTACCTGCTGGAGGCAGAATTGGTTCACACATATATAGTTAGACCTGGATGAAAGACTGATCCCCCCCTCCTCTTTTGTGACTGGGTTCATTGACACAATTTTATCTAATTATTGGGTTTGTTGAGATCTCTCATTCTCTTCGTTGATATGTTTCGTGGGATTTTCATATGAAGTTGCAGTGTTGTCAATGCTTTGGAGTCCTAAAGTTCTAACTACTCCCTACTCTTGTGCAGATGACTTATAAAGATAGGATATGATGCGGGCGCGTTGCTACCCATTTGTCATTTTAAAATTTTTTTTTTAATAAGCCAAAGAATTTCATTCAAATAAGTGGACCCTGGACTTTAGCACAAGATGTGTACAAAACCAGGTCCAAAACAGAAAAGTCTGATGCACTCTGAGAGACCTGCACCCACGTAGATGCATACTGCAGAAAACATACATCACAGAACCTTGGTCTCCTTATACAAATTCCGAACCAAAAATAATGATTAAACAAAGATAGCAAGACACTTGTCCCTCAAAATGACAGCACTCCCAAACAAATAAAGGAAATCGAACAGAACACTCAAACAAAATGACTTGAGCTCGCCTTGTTGAAATCGAACATGACTTTGAAATTAGATACTTAATGTACGCTGGACTTCAGTTCCAAATCTCAAACTGACCCAAACAGAAACAACAACAATTGCTTCCAAAACATTGCCTTGTAAGCTGTTGACATCCTCTTGGCTCCAAAGCAAACCATTTGTACTGAATAAACACATTCAAGACAACTCAACCAGCCAAAAAGACCTAACCTGGAATTCCTTCATTTCATGCAGTAATACAACATATATTTCAGCTTTAAATTTCATTCAGAACCGCGTCCCTTAATTATGCTCGTAGGGAAACAATTACAAAACACCATTAACTCTCACACATAGAAAGCCTTGTTGCAGCCTTTGCAAGGCTAGTCACCAAGTCCCATCCAATCTTGTCACGGATTGCAATTCAATTCAGTCATCTTTTCTTCTTTAACTTTGACTCCTTCGAATTTCTTGTTATTCCTCAGCCTTCCCTGAACAAATTTCAATTCTGATAAGTCCTCTGACTTTAAATATCTAGCAATCGAAACTCAAATTTGAAGAACATTTAGCAAATTTTTTTGATGACACCGACAACAGCAGAGATCAATGATCCCATATATCACCAAGAAGACACTTTCCAAACTAGGTAAACCAAAGCATATTAGAGTATGGAAAACCAAGGAAGAGTCACTTTTTTCTTTTGATGAAGGAAGAGTCATTTTTCTAGACAGCCACTCCATATTTTCTTAAGGATTTCAGCATTATTGTAGCACTACCTGTAAATATATATAATAAATAAAAGTGCTAAAATCTCAAAGGGAGAAGAGAATATTTTGCATGAATATTAACGATGATAGGTAACTGTTGCAGCTGCACCACTTAAGCAAATATCCTAAGGCATGGCATTGTTATTTTTCTTCAAGATTATTCAGCAACAATGACCTATAAATAAATATATTTAATAAGTTTATAGAGCCAACAAGGCAAAAGCATACATGAAGAGGCAAATAGATATCCGAAATTTAGCCTTTTTGTTTTCTTGGGTATCTGTTTTCCATTTCAAACTGCAATTATGTCAAACAAAAGTTCAATGCATTACCTAACATGCAGAAAGGCCGGTACTTTTTTACTTAGCTACAATTTTGTAGCTCCTTAAGATTTGGTGAATTCTATTTCAGATTGAAATAATCAATTTTTAATCCAACAATGGGTATATGTCGGAAAGCATAAGGTTGTGTTTACACATTACATTGTGAGTTTATATAAAGAATCTCTAGAGTCACATGACTAGCTAACTTTTCTTTTTAACCAAACTAATATAGCAACCTAACGAACTAATGAAATGAACAAACTCAACCAACTACTAAATTCTCGAGAATGTGAGCATGGGAATGTAACATTCTCATGTTCGGTGCAAGTTATAAAAAATTATTCTCAGACATTATCTATTCCTAGGAATCTATATTACACAAGGTTTCTTCTTTCTATTCTCATGTAAAAGGGTGAGAATCCTATATTCAGGGGCGGACCTAGACTTTAATTTTAGGGGGGGCCAACTATGAAAACTAAATTCATATATGCATATTAAATTTTATATGAAATATTCATATGTTCTAAAATACTAATTATATCAATAATTTATTATAATATTAAGAGAAAATATATTTAAACAAAAAACAAACTCTCAAGATTACATAATTCAATCATTAATATGTCACAAAGAAATTTCATGAATTTATAATAAAAATTAGTGTTTACATTAATCGCATTTTTAAGAAAATTAGAAAAATAATAATGTTATGTCATGACAATAATTAGTGCCCTACAATTTAATTTTGAAATTTCTCTAGTAAAACTCGATATTTGGTATGTTTTCTAAGATTTATTCAGCGGCATGTTTGGATCCATATACTAATAATGCCCAAATAAACAAAAATAAGAGGAGAAAAGGAAGAAAAAAAAATATACAAAGTGATTGAAAAGAGGAAATATTTAATAGTGTGTCTTAAACGTCAATATATCAATAACTTATATAGTGTTTGTAATTAAGTTTACCCTATTGCAAATGCATGTTAATAAATAACTTTTAATTACCAAATTATTTATAATCAAATTCATATAAAGAGAAATGCTAATAAAGTCTTGTAAATGTAATTATTTATAGTCTTTAAAATAATAGATGATAAAAAAATACTATTGAAAAGAAAAATAAATAGTATTTGAATATTGTGTCTAAAAAGAAAAAAAATACAATTATCTTCACAATAAATTATATAAGAAACGTAAATTATTTACCTAAAAAGATAAAATATTTTATTTTTATAATAAATACTATAAAAAGATAAATAAAATGTCATTATCTTCGCAATACAAAGTATAAAAGGAGATTATATATTTGATAAAAAAAAAAATAAGAGAATGAAATAAAATTTTAATAACCACTGTAATAATCACCGTGAGATAGAAGTTAGCACTCCCCCATCTTGCAATAGCCATAGACTAGTGCGTGAGCTACATTCAGCCTTTGAATCCCAGCTTCAAACTTATCCTCGTTTAAAACCTCGACTTCTTATTTTATTCTAATCATCATTACGCCAATCCTTTGGGTTATCGTCACTGTAATATTAAAATATATATATTATATAAAAAATTCAAATTAAATAAAAGTCGGGGGAGGGGGCCATGGCCCCCCCAACTCACAACGTAAGTCCACCCTGCCTATATTTCCATGGGAATATGGAAGTTATTTTCAAATTTTTAAGTATTTTTAATCTCAACGGTCTATTATTTTTATATCATGTTCTTAGTAGAGCTGTACTCTCTCCCTCTCTCTCTTTATATATTCAAATCTATCATTTTTTATATCTTTAGTTTTAACTTAAATTTGAATTTTTTAAAAGAAATCAATAATTAAAAATAACAATATATCATAACAAATTATTATAACAAATCTTAAATATAATTTATATCTTAAAAATTATTTATTACATATTTTAATTATAATATAATTTATATATTTAGAAATATTTATTTACTATAAATTATAAATTTTAGTTGTATAAAATAAACATTTATTCTATATAATACAAAGGCTAAAATACCAGTTCAAATAAAAGATGAAAGAGAATATATGTAGTAGTTCTTCACAAAAAAAGAATATATGTAGCAGTGTAATTTAGAGTGAAAGGAAAGTAGAGTCTCAAAGTAGAATTAACTAACAAACCAGATCAAATTAAATTCAAATATAGCCTAATCTTATCTACATACTCACAAGAGAACTGTGTAACAACTTCATATTTCCTAACTTTTGGGAGCATGTATCATCTCATCTTTTATTAATTCACCCAAAAAAAAATCTCATCATTTATTAATTATCGTTAAAATTAAGTCCAAGTAATAATAATAATAATAAGAGGACTGCTATATAGTACAAAGTTCAATACCACTCAGATCAATGACTTGTTAGTAACATGGGTGGATGAATATAATTATGAACCAATCAGGTTTATTCGTATCTTTCGTGTAATTAACTTTGGTATCATTTAGCATTTTCCTAATAATAATAAGAAAATAAAGAAGAGTATTATTGGAAAACTGTTTAAAACGTGGAATAGACACTTGAATATGTAAATAACTTTCATAACCCTAACAAAGCTTGATTGATTGTGTTTGGCTGTGCGTTCTCGTAACCTCATTGTCATGGAGAAATTCGTTGCCGTGGCTGCAACAAATGAAAAGGAAAAGGTAAGCACCCAACAAGGTATATCCAGTGATCTCTTCTTCTCCATTCTGTCAAAACTGCCTCTAAAATCTTTGAAGCGATTTGGATGTGTACGCAAATCATGGGGTCTCTTGTTTGAAGACCCCTATTTCATGAGCATGTACCGCAACAATTTCATGTGTAACCATCGTTCTTCTCGCAATGACACGTCTGTCTTCCTACAACACATTGCACCGTGGCCAGCTAAGAAACATTCTGCAATGTATTTGCTTTCTTACGAGAATGAGAGTTTTGAGCACAGTGTCAAATTAGATTGGCCACCTCCGTTACAAGGTAGTGTTCAGATCGTGGGCCATGGTAGTATTAATGGCACATTTTGTCTCATGCAAGGAAAAGAAATTGTGCTGTGGAAGCCAGCTGCCGAAGAATTCAAGGTCGCTGCTCCAAGTCCTGTTGTGTCTGCATCACCTCCAAATCGAGTTTATGTCATACTTCATGGATTTGGTTATGACCGTGTTAGAGATGACTACATGTGTATTTGGTTAACCGATTGAACACACGTTGAACAGAAAGAAAGAAAAATACACGTTCTAAGGTACAAAAACAAAAGTAATGTGAGAGTAGTTTTTTTTGAACGGCCGTTACGATGAACATAACTAGTTCCCAAACACACCCTACAAGGTGATTCGACGTTTACAATTTGTTCTCCGACCTGAGCAACTGAAACAAGTGAAAAAGATGGGTCTATCTTTGTATCCGTGGAAGATATATAGTCTAAGAAGTAACTCTTGGAGGAAGCTTGATGTCGAAATGCCTGAACTTTTGGATAGCACAGCAGGTTCTAAAGTGTACATGGATGGAATGTGTCATTGGTGGGGCTACCCTGACAGCTGGTGTTTATACCCCTCGGTTGCACAACAAGAAGAATGTTTGGTATCATTTGACTTGAACACTGAGGCGTTCTTTACAACGCCTGCGCCTTTGGACAGGGATGACATTAAAGTATTTAACTCACCAGATTGTCTTGTTAGAAAGATACTTGGTAGAGTTAAACGGGTGTATTGCTTTTATCGTGTGTTGTACAGTGACAACTACTTTTCACATATCAATTTTAGGTAAATTCGGTGTTAAAGAATCATGGACTAAACTCTTCATTGTTGGACCTTTACCTTACATTAGCCGTCCTATCGGAGTGGGGAAGAAGGGTGATATATTCTTCACAAAGGAAGATGATGAACTAGTTTCGTTTGACTTGGGTAACCAGATGATTGAGGAGCTTGGTATTAAACGATGCTGCACCAACTTTTCTCAGATAGTAATTTACAAGGAAAGCTTTCTTCCAACTGAAAGAATAAATAATCAGTAGTTATTTTTAGATAGTAATCCACAAGGAAAGCTTTCATCCGTTTGAAGGAATAAATAATTAATAGTTATTTTATTCACCTAAGAGATCTATGACTGATCAGGATTTTACCCTGTATAATGTATACAGAAATATGAATATTGATTTATCAATTTTATTTTGAAGTTTACTCTCTATTTGCAAACTGATCTGATTTCTATTTCAATTGTAAGAATGATATGTTGACTTTACTGAATTTGGGAAATTTGATAATCCGATGCCCAGCATATCATTATTTGAACTCCAATGAAATATTGTCTGTTTTGTTAAATAAACCAGCCATGGGAATCAAAACACATTTCATCCATCTCTCCTCATATTTTTCTTTCACTCTTGTTTCTGAAACAATCTTGCAGTTTATGATTTGCTCATGTGATGAAAATCCCTTTCCGGATCTCAAATTCAGCATCAACGAAAATTACGGAAACTCAAAAGGTGAAGAAAATATAAAGCGGAAAGACAAGAAATGGAAAGAACAACGCCACAATCCCTAGGGGATTGATAAGTTGAGGAAGATTCGCCACTTTGAATATGAAAATTCAAAGATAAGAATCAAGTAATTCCTAAGAACAAGTTTCCTCTCACAAAAGCATCAAAGCTTCATTCCAAATGAGAGTCAAAACTGATTACAAAGTTTAACATTTGGCCTATTTATAATATGAACCTAAAAGGCTTACCAAGACCCATTACTAAAAGTCCAAAAAACTAAAAAGGTCCAAATTAAAAAATAAACATCATTAAAAACATATTAAGACCTAACACAAAAGTCCAATAATAGGCCTAAACACATAAACTCCTATTCTAAGAATGAGCTCCATTTTAATCTCCTCTTGTAGCTTTTTAGTCCTCTATCATTCCCTCCTTCTTGAAAGAAAATTCGTCCTCGAATTTGGAGTAAAGGTACCTACATCCAGAATACCACAAGAGAGACACATGTTTTAGTGATAATTGCCATCTTTACTTACATTTTGTAGTAGTTTAGGGGCAATTATGTGATATCTCTTATGCTTTTGAGCTTTGTTTGTGTTCATTTTAGGTAAATTTTGAATAAAAGTTTAGTTTATTTAGGATTTTCTAGTTTATACCTTTTACGCTTGATCTTTGGGTAGTTTGTTTGTGTTTTGTAGGAACTTTGTTGAAGCTCGGATCAAGCAAAGGAGAGTCCATGAGTAGCTACATATGAAGAAAAATGTCAAATTCCGTAACCAGAGTACACCATGGGCTGCATGTGGTAGCTACCATGGGCGTGGCAGACTTCAGGAAGTCAATTATAAAAGTCAGCCTCAACCACGGGCAGACCATGGTAGACACCATGGCCATGGCGCATTCAGCGGAAATAAAGCAGAAAGTTGCGTCTTTTATTTTTGAATTTAAATAGACCTTCTAGGATAGGAAAAGAGGTGCAGAATTTTAGGGTTTTCATAGGCAAAGAGGTCAGAGACATTGGGGAACCGTTTCCATGCTCAAGGATTCATCTTCCGTTGTCTCTTCTTCCCCCATGGTTATGAGTAGCTAATTCCATCCTTTGTTGGGGTTTGATGTAATTGAATCTTCTTCCATGTAATTACTACATTGTTTCTATTTAATTAAGTATTGTTATTGTTTCTCTTCTACACTTATTGCTTGCTCTTAGCCTGATCACCTGAGTGCATTATTCTTTTTATTTGATTGTAATTGGGAAATTCAATTGAATTGCGAACTGAAGGGAACACCCAATAATTTTTATGCCTAGGGATAGGGTAAAAAGGACTGCGCATCATTAAAACCCTCATTCTTAATGCAAGTACTTTGATTACACTAATTCAAGGGATTGATAGTGGAATCAAAGGACTTAGGTTCTTTCGCTTAAGGGATTAAGGTTAGAATAAATTGTGGGTTGATGATAACATAGGTTTAATTAAATAGGAATGATTAGTAATGCATGATAAGTTGATTTAATGAAGTCAAACCCCGACAATTCCTTCCATTGATATAAACCCCATTCTCTGCGCATACCAACTGTTCGACAAAATTCCCAATCAAGTTTCCTTCCTTTTTACTCTTTATTCTTATGCATTTGCTTTTAATTTTGGTTACTTTAAATTTCTCAATATTCGTAGTCTACAAATTATATTAATAATTACCCATTTATCGCACAAGTCCCTGTGGAGACGATACTCTACTCATCATTGTGTTACTTGAGCGATTTGGTACACTTGCCAAAATTGCCAACATTTAGTTTTTGAGAAAATATGGAATAAAAAAAAATTCTATCTCTATTGAGATGTGAACCCCTTAAAAAGGCAAATCTCTTATTATCTATGTGCTTATATATCAATCCTCCAGGATCAAATACAAGCCTAAAGAAACCATCGTATATCATGAAAATTAAATCCATCTCAAGTCTCAAAGGCTTCACACCATTAACTAAAACAAGGTTATGCCAATCATATGCATTATGTAAATCACAAGTATCATGCAAAACATAAGCCACATGCACATCAATAGCATCTTGAATGAACATATCCATTAAGCCACAAGGTTGACAAATGGTGTAAGCTGAAATTTTCTCCTATCTATGGTTGTATTGGTCCTCATATGCCTCCACTTCTTCTCCAAATTGTCTTGCCCATTGATCCTTGATGTACAATTCTTTCATAGGCATCAAAACAAAAGAATTATGGTAAGGTGCACAATCAAATTTACAAGAAGAATTAAATTCACAATCCAATTTAGGAGAAGAAATTAGAGTCTTGCACTCCTCCTTTGAGACCTCATCTTCAATTTCCTTCACATGAGAGACTTCATCATAAAACAAAGGGTTAGAAGAAAAACAAACACAATTATTTTCCTCTTTATCTTTTGCTTTCTCTTTTTCACTTTCTTTTTCAATTATTTCTCTTTCTCTCATCTCTTTTTCCTTTTCTCTCAACTCTTTTTCTCTCATTTCTTTCTCTCTTAACTCCTTTTCTCTCAACTCTTTTTTTCTTATCTCTTTCTCTCTTATTTCTTTTTCTTGTAACTCTTTTTCTCTCATTTCTTTCTCTCTTAACCCTTTTTTTCTTATCTCTTTCTCTTTTATTTCTTTTTCTTGTAACTCTTTTTCTCTCATTTCCTTTTCTCCTTTTTCTTCTTTTCTCCACTCACTTATCTCTTTTGCCATTTCCCTACAAATCCTATAGATTGGATCACTCTTATCAATAGTAGAAAGGTATTTCTCATCTTTTTCTTCTTTCTCTTTCTCATGTTTTTCTCTCTTTTTGCTCTTTTCACTCTTTTTGCTTTTTTCTTCCTCTTTTTCTTTTATCTCCCAATTTGGGCATTGATAGGTCATGTGCCCCCATCCCTCACACATGGAGCACTTGATAGTACTAGTTTTAATCCTTGAAGATGACCTCTCTTTATGCTTTCCCTCTCTATCTCTCTTTTGATTCTTTTCTTGTCCATCCTTATATCCTCCATCACTTCTATGATAAGAAGAATAATACATAACTACAAAAAAATGGTTAACACAAATAATAGAATTATGGACCTCACCACTCACTAAGTGTTTCACTCAAAACCACTCATGTTTATCTCTTTTGAGGCTTTTTCTATAATGTTGCACACTTGCCTTTTTCCACTCTTGTTCCTCTTTAGTTCTTGAAAAGAACCTCCAAATTTCAATAACAAAGAATTTTCAATGTGAAAGATGTCACAAATCCAAATTGACTTAAGAGGCCAATGAAATGAAAACTCAAAGACAAAACGGAAATTTAAAAGACAAGCAATAAAAGCTAAAAGATAAGAAAGGACAACTCAAAATAGAATATTAAGGAAAGACAAGACTAGAAGACACAAGAATAAGAGCAACACAAACTAAGAAACTCAAGTTTTCAACTTTGTGAAGAACTAGTGTATTCAAGAGAGTTAAAATGGCATAAAAGTGTATGAAAGAGAAAGAATTAAGCAATGGTGTAGAAGGACTTCTTATAGGACAGATTTTTTTCTTTGCAATGGTATTTTTTTTGAATTTTTTTTTTTTGAATTTTTTTTCACTTTGGCCTCCAAACTTTTCATAATTGCACTTGGGCTCCTATATTTTTTGTATTTTCACTTTTGCCCCAATATTTTCTTTTTTTAATCTTTAAATCCTTTTCTTTTGCTAATAAGTCCTCAAACTTTTTAATATTTATGAAAAACACCCAAACTCATTTAATTCAAATTTTTATGGATCAAACACAAGGGTTTGCCAAGTCTCTCAAGAACACACATGGACAATGATGAACACTCAAGCACATATAGTGCATAATTTTTACTCAATCAAAACAATGATGCAAAATCAACAAAAATGATGCAAACAACAAAAAAATAGGTGCCAAAAAGTAATTTGACATCAAATTGAATCAAATTGACACGCACAATCAGATTTACGAATATGCATGAACAGTAACACTACAATCAAAGGCACAAAGATTGGACGCAATCAACAAGCAGAACACGTCCAATATATGTGCACCAATCAGATTGCAAATTGACGCAAGCACAAAGTAGGCATCGCTTAACAAAATTGGATCAATTAAAGGCACCAAATAGGAATTGAAGGCACCGATCAGCTTAGCAATTGACGAACTAATAGTAACAGGGCACAAAAAATATTGATCAGCACAAAGAAAGTGACGCACCTTCAAAGCATAATCAGGGGTGCGAAAAGCCAGATTCAAACAAAAGCCACCGAACAAAGCAAAATATAATTGACGCATGCGAAATCAGCGAACCAATCAGATCGACTACACGGACCACCTTCGATCTTTCAATTAACGTGAATTGGAACACTTTCGGATGCAAATTTGAAGTCCTTTTATGCTGATTCTTTGCTCTGAATACCAAATGATAAAAATCCATTTCTGGATCTCAAATTAGCATCAACGAAAATTACATAAACTCAAAAAGTGAAGAAAATATAAAGCGAAAAGACAAGAATCAAGGATAGTTCCTAAGAACATCAAGAGTTTCCTCTCACAAAAGCATCAAAACTTGATTCCAAATGAGAGTCAAAACTGATTACAAAGTTTAACATTTGGCCTATCTAAAAGCCCAAAAAACTAAAAAGGCCAAAATTAAAAAATAAACATCATTAAAAACATAACAAGACCCAACACAAAAGCCAAATAATAGGTCTAAACACATAAACTCCTATTCTAAGAATAAGCTCCATTTTAATCTCCTCTTGTAACATTTTAGTCCTCTATCATCATGCTTAATCTAACCCTTTTTAAAAGTTGCTTTGACTATAATGCTTGACATTTGATGTTTAATTCGGTGATGAGGGATAAAGTTCCCATGGCATACGGAGATGACTTTCCTGGGGCATCGTTTACTAATGCTGTGGTGCTGTTGATAGTTCTTTACTATTACCCAAAAGCATAAACCATGGGGTTGAGTTGAATGAATTGATAAAATTAAACTTGTGTGATCATCTGAAACAGAGAGGAACCAAATAAACAAGACAAGACAATTGTATGGTCTCTCACTCTCTCGTTTAATGTCTTGGAAATTTATTAACAAATCCAAACTTTGTTTGCAATGCATCCTTTGCTGCAAGCAGCATGCTAATCTGCGGATGGAAAACAGCTGTTAGATTAGAGCCATCAAAAGCAGCTTTAGACAAGGGAAAGCTTGAAGACACAGTTACCTAATTGACAAAGGTATCCATATCCATCTTCAGTGTCCTTTGTTGGGAAATTTTATGAATGCATGACAATTTGCTTCAACAGCAAATCCATTTTCATTTGTACAATGAATTAGTCTAGTTTGATTTAATCATTTAAGTATCTATATGATCGAGGAGCTCAATGTTAAAAGGACATAAGGTATGTTTGCTTCTCCGTTCAAACATTGGTAGCACGAATACCATACATTTGAATGGAGCAGTTACAAAGGGCTTGCTTTGACAAAATGATGTTTGAGGAATTCTAACGGTACCCCAAACGGGCGAATAATTTTTGTTGTTGGATAGGAATTTAAAAGGGAAGTCTTTTTTCTGTCAAGAGGAATAAGTAATGAGTTGTTTTTCTTGTAAGTTTATGGAACTATAAGCACTATTCTTAGATATGCAAGCATTTTTTTGGAGAAAATAGGTCATGCATGTGTAAAAAAGTTTCACACTGTCATCCAGTCACAATCTACCATGTATGGTAAGTTTGTTGACTTTTACAATAACTACCTTAAAAATAATATCAACGGTGCTTTATAATTGGCTGAGAGTGTAAAATAGTTTTACACTGTCAGTGCATCATCATTTAAATCTTTTTTTTATGGCTTAGGTAGGCAGGTGGAGGTGGCAAGCTATCCAGTATAAAGCATTATCAGAATTTTTAAACATGAAGTTAGTGATTCTTCTGTTAATATGTCTTGTTAGTATATTAGGCTCTTTCAAACGTGGTAGATGATGTCTCACTACTAGAAATTTCAGCATTACATGGGGATTTTTCTGCGGATTTTCATGAAAAATTCGCAAGAAATGCGTTTCTTGCAGATTTTCCTATGGATTAAAATTCGCAGATAAATCCTTCATGGATAACTAGGCCCTTTCAAACGTGGCAGATGAGGATCTGCTGCTTATGATGTTGATTTTGATAGTTAACTATGCTATTTTTTTGGTATATATCGTTACAAAAATTTTCATCTCAGTGAGGCTTCTGACTTTTGGACATAATGACAGATTGATGAGGCTTTGCAAGAGGGAGTTGATGCCTTGATTGAAGGTCCTTTTATCTAAAGGTTTGGCAGAGTGTGCAAAAGGATTCAACAAATAACAAAAGTATAAGCACTTAAGAGTGCAAATGTCACCAGTTTAATAGGATATATACCATGATGGCAAGTTGTATTATCAGTATGATTAGATCTTTGCTTTTTAGGTTGCAATACATTGCACATTCTCTGGATGTGTAAAACATAGCAATAGGAATTTGGCTGTATTTTGTAAACATTTCATATATATATATATATAGAGAGAGAGAGAGAGAGAGAGAGAGAGAAGGGATCCACTTACTCCAACAGTAAGTCTAAGAGAGTTACTTTTCATCCTCACCATTCATTTTCTTAAAATCTAATTATTAAGATTAGTTGAGGATGAAGAGTAACTCTCCTATACTTACTATTGGAGTAAGTAGATCACTCCTCATATATATATATATATATATATATATATATATATATATATATATATTGTTTGACCGTGATTTGGTTTTTGGAATTGTCAAATATAATTTGCCATAGTTTTTGCAGTTCAAGCATGGATTAATTAATAATTTAGTGTGTTTTTTCAATGGATTAGGCTATAAAGGAGTTTTAGTAGTTTACTCTTCATTTAATGCATGGTTAGAAACATTTGATTGTGCAGGTTGATAATTCTTGAGTGATCAAGGTTTCCCTTGGGTCAATTTACATATATAGGAAGTTTTGTTTAAGAGGGTGGTAATATGTATAGTTTTGTTTACATATCAAGGGTTCGCTTGGAGGAGAAGGATAGTTTTTTGGCTTGTGTAGGGACCTTGTTTTCCCCTTGATTGTAAGGGTAGGTATATATATATATATATATCTCTTATTTGCTGAGATAAAAAAAAAGGTTTTCCTTGAGTGCTTTTGAAATAATTTAAATATTTATAGATTTTCAATAAATATTTTTTAATCAATTGGATGAATTTTTTAATTTTTAAAAATCAAAAGCTTTTAATGTATATATTGCTTTAATTTAATTTACATTATTTAAAATAGTTTCTTATAAATAAACTAATCTCTTATTAAAATATATTCTAGAATAACATTTTTTATTCTTATATCATTCTTATGCATACAAATGAATTTGAATTATTGAATTATAAAGTTAAAATTTAGGAGATCATTTGTAAAATAATATAAATAAAGAGTTTAATAGTGATGCATTGACAGTGTAAAACAATTTTACACTATCATCCAATTACAGATCTCCGTTGATGTGACTTTTAAGATAATTTTGTAAAACTCAACAAACTTACCATACATGGTGGATTATGATTGGATGATAGTGTAAAACTATTTTACACTGTTAGTGCATAACCTTTTTTCTCATAAATAAATGCTTATTTAACTATGCAAAGTAAGGTGAGAATCTAGCTAGTTCAAGAGCAGCAATCATGACCGAACAAACATCACCACTAGCACTTTAATTTATTTGCAAGCCATAGGAAGTTCAACGTTAAGGTCTATCGTGTATGTGCACTTTAATTTGCTTTGGCAAGGTGTTTATTAAGTATGAAATTATTTATGGTAGCTAAAAACCGCAAGAAATTACTTCATTTTGAAAAAAGTAAGAACCTGAAAAATCAAACTCCCCATGTTTAATTGACGCCACAATAATGCACAATTTTCCAGAAAGTAATGCTCATTTCAAATGTATTGACTTACAAATCAATGAAATTCATTGGCTTCGACTATTCTCTAGCTTTTGTGCGACATTCAACTTCAATATGGTCTCATTGGTTGCAATAAGTGCAATGAGAACGACGTTGACCACCACAACCTCCACTTCGTCCACCACTATTAGAAGAATGGGAGACAAGAGCAGAGGAATCTCCAAGAAAGGCAGAGCAAGCTCCAAAGGCATGCGGAGTGGAGAGGAGCAATAGTTGTTCACTAACCATGTCATAGGTAGGAACATATGTACCTGACAAAATCTGATTACGGACTGCATCAAGTTCAGTTGTGAGACCAGTAAAAGCAAGGACCATGAAGAACTAGCTACGCTGTTTGTAAAACGTCTCTACATCACGCTTAAAGGGCATGAGAATGTTATAGTCAGCAATCAAACGCTCAAGCTTACCAAGGTAGGTTTGCATATCCATGTTCTCCACCTTTGTGTTCATCAAGGCGGTTATGACGCTGTAGAGACGATGGACATCATTGAAGTAGACCTTTTTGGCCTTATTCCACACCTCATACCAAGTAGGGTAAGCCTGAAATTGCGCGGTTGAAGGTTGGGAGCAAGAGAAAACCATAGAACACTGCACCAAGAAACGTCAACCTGCTGCCAACAAGTGCGATCCGCGACGGGAACATCCATGGCTTGGGTGGTCAAATGATTGACATGACCTTGGCCTTGGAACCATAACTTGACAGTAGCGGCCCAAGTGGTGTAGTTGGTTGTCCCAGTTAATTTTTCGCATAGGATTAGCGGTATGTTGGTAAAGGTGACAGCAGATCTGGGACCGGAGGCAAAGGTGTTAGAAGCCATGAGTGGGGATGTCAAACAGTAGCTAAACAATATCCAAACGCAACCTACATAGCCAAACAACAGCCAAATAGTGCAGAAAAGGAGCCAAATAAGGTCGTCGGAGGTGGAGAAGAACGTCGGTGAGGTCGTTGGACGACAGGTCATGCCAAAAACAATGTCATCCGTCAATCCGTTACAGGCGCGTGAGACAAATGCACTGGAGGATGGCGGCGCATAGGGGCACGTGGAGAGGAGGTCGGCAGAGGGGAAGGCGGGGTAGTGGTCGTTAGAGGGAGACGATCCAAATCCGGTAGTCGCGCCGGAGAAAAGAGGCGATGGCTACAGCCAAACAACACGCGCAGTGTGATGCAGGTACTATTCACCTGAAAAGAAAAGGCACACTACTGGGTAAGGCTCTGATACCATCTTAGAATTGTGGGTTTTGGCCTAACTCAACCTTATAAAACCGGCTTTTAAGGTGAGGTTTGCACCTCATTTATATACTCTATTTTAGTCATATTGCTAGACGATGTGGGATCTTCAACACACCCCTTTCATGCCGAGGATTGGATATCTCGAACGTGAAGTTTGCAGGACTGGACATTTGTGGGTGGTTCGATAGCGACCTAATAGTAGGTGGCATGATAGACCCAACAACAGATCACTAGAATAGACTCTGATACCATGTAAAACAGAGGAGTATTTACTGTATTGTGTGTTTTACCACACATGAAATCAATGTTGATACATAAGTAAGGAAACAAAATAATGAGGAATAAAGAAGAGAATCCCTAATTTTCTGCTATACAAGTTTCCCTATTTACAAAAGATTAACATATCAAATCAAATATTTAACAGGGGTGAACTCTTATTGGGCCCAATGGACTTACTTTGCTCTAATATAACTTTAGCCCACTATTGTCTTATAACTTAGAGTAAAACACATAAAATGCAGAGTACTTCATATAAAAGCATAAAAGGCATTTAATATACTATATCTTATATTATTCTAATAACCTATTTTTGGAATGTTACACCATCCATCCATGTTGGCCTTGCTTTTTATTTTTCACGTAATGAAAGCATTCATGTGCTATGAGAGCATTATCTATTATCAATATGTTCGGGACAAAGGCACATTGTGTTTTTGCAATTAAATATGGCAAAATTCTTTTCAGTCTATTAGCAATTATTTTTATAATGATTTTGAACAACACATTACATAGGCTTATGGGTCGAAACTCAAAAGCATGAGTTGGCTTTTATATCTTAGGAATTAGCATAATAAGTGTCCTGTTTATTTCTGATGGATCTCCCCCCACCATTTAAAAAATTTAGCGTTAATCTGATCACATCGTCCCCCACTTCAATCTAGAAGTGTTCATAAAAAGGGCAGGCATACCATCAATTCTACGGTATTTGGTTAGGTGCATTTGGAACAAAGCCTCTACAACCTCTTCTAAAGTGAATTAAAGGTTACTACAAAGTTTCATAATGTTCCTCTTTCACTCTACCCCGGAGTAAGTTTGATATTAGCATCATATTTTCTAGTTTGATTATTCAAATAAATTTGCAAAGTACCTCCTTAGCATTTGTGACACCTCTTCCTCCTCTTCAAAGTACCTGTCTTCATCATCCTTGATTGTATTAATCCAATTCCTTTTACACCTCTAAGAAGCTTTCTTTTAGAAGAAAGTGATACTTTGGTCCCTATAACTTAGCCAATTAGCACAAGATCGCCCGGCCCAAAACATTTCTTCATACAAAAGTAACTCATCTAGTTCTTTTTTAGTTTCAATAACTTGCCTTATGGTGTTCTTTGTTTGAACTTGTGCTTATAACTTTTGGAGGTTACTCTTCACATTCTTTTATCTTTTTTAGCAGTTGTCTGAATGTCTCATGCCCTCACCCCTCTAAATGCATGCATGTATGTCCTATATTTGCAAGAACACCGCCTCCATTTATCCATGAACGCTTCACAATATCCCCACATCTCTTATCTTCTAACCATACTTGTTTGAAGCGATAACTACTTCATTTTTTCTTCCTAGATCTTGATATACCATTTTTATCCCATTCAACAACAATGGGGTTGTGGTCAAATTGATATCTTGCACGACTGTGAACTACCACCTCATCCCAAAGTATCCTCCACCTTTTATTTGCTGAGCCTTGATCCAACCTTTCCTCTTAGGGCTGAGCATGGGTTAGTTTCGGATGGTTTCGGGTCCAATTTGCTCAGCCCATTATAAACCGAAACATGAAGATTTTGGACCGAATCCGACCACTTAGATTTTTTGGTATAATGGGTTGTGTTGTGGCGGGTGCAGGTGTTATTTAGGTGGGCTGTAACGGGTAGTATCTCTTGTACAAGCTCCTTCACTATCTTCTTCTCAGGCTGACACAATAGTCGTAGACAGAGACAACGTTGTGGAGCGTGGCGCCGAAGGCTTTCCACGGCGTTGGAGAACGGCAAGAATGATAGAGGAAAACACTAGTGTTAGAAGCATCAAGCAGAAGAACTAGAAAGAAGGTGGAATAAATCGATCGTGTGAAGAACTTGGTTAGGATCTCGTATAGTTGTGCAGTGGGATGGTGGAAAAGCAGTGTCTTGATTCAGATGGTTTGATGGAGTAAGAGTTATGGGACGTTGCCGAGAATGCTTGTTCTCGTTCTATCTTCTTGGATTTGATTCCATAGATAATCAATTTATATTAAATTTAAATTAATAATAAAATTAATACTACCAATTATATTAATTAAATATTTAATTTGATACTAAAACATTCTTATATAAAACAATAAGGTTACTAATGAAACGGTGGAGTGAAGAACTAAAAATGGGATCACGATTCACGAGACATTGAAGAATTACTATATTGAATTACTTTTCCCGATTACCACAACGCACAGGCTAGTGCGGCTAACAACAGTGTAGAACACTACCTTTTCAATCTATATTATGATGGTCACTAAAAAGTTGTACTGATTCTTTATATTTCGGTCGGGTTCGGGTATCGACGGAAACAATTTTAGCTACCCGAACCCGTCCGCACTTAATCGTCTCTACTTTGTTTTAAATCCAAATAAAATCTGACACCCGATTAAAATCGTCCGCATGTATTGAATTCATTTCGGTCAAGACGGGTTACGGTCTGTCCACAGATTGATGCTCACCCCTATTTCCTCCATATCATCTAGTGCCTTCCTTTTGTTAGTCCATGTAAATTTATACCCTTGGAAACCAAGCTCATGTAATTCATAATCAACCAAAGCTTCTTGGATTTTGCTAATAGCATTTAGATCTACAAGTTGACCTCCACATTTGTCTTTTGGTGATAATATACAATTAAAATCTCTTATATAGACCCATGGTACATTTGTTGTTGGTTTCAAGCTTTTAAGAATCTCCCAAGTTAAATGCTTATTGCGAGTCTTAGGGTAGCCATACATGGTTGTTAGGTGGAAACTTTTGTTCATATTTGGCAACGTAACAATCGAGTGCATATGGTGCAAAGACTAGGATGAGAGCTCCACTTCAATCCATAGTCACATAATTTGCTCAATACACTGAAGAATCACTAATTTGCGGTATGATTCGTCAAAATTCGTTACTGGAATCGCAAAAAAGGAGAACCATGGAAGATGAAAAATTAGAGGCAAGAAATCGTGAAAGAAAATAACCAACCAATCTTTGAAGAGACACCTTGCAACAAGCTCATCTTCTTTTCGTAGATAGGCTTAGAAGCAGTGCAATAGTAGCATCTCTTTTAGAAACTTGATAAACAAATGGAATGAGAAAAAAAGAAGTCTGCACCAAACAAAAAAGATGACCATGTAAAGGAAGAGATGATGAAAGGGTTTTCAAAGGATGACAGTGCATCTCCTTCATTATTTTTTTTAATAAATTGGTGTTGCTTTTAATAAAAATTTCATAGGAATGGGTGATGGTTTCAATAAAATATTTATTTATACTGTTAGCACATTTTTTAGGTAAAAGTTACATACACAAGTAATTGAAATATAATTAATTATTTTTACTCTAACACTTTTCTTTTATTAGTGATATTTCAAAAGACTCAGAACATAGAAATAAACCCAATTCCACATCTTTAAAATATTGCCTACTATCTCTTTTTTTTGTGTGTTGACAACTCCACATGTACCCCCTCTCTTGCTATTCTTTTCCATTTTTGAACACATTTTTTCTCCTCTATTTGGTTCCCCCCATCTCTCATTGGGATCATGATTTTGTTTGGCTACGTTTCCTTTTCTACTGAAGGTTCTTTATAATATTCTTAGTCTTCTACTCTTGTGCACGTACATTCTTGTTTTCTTGCCTCTTTTACCTTTTCATCTTCTCTTGCTTTCACGTGTTTGATTGTTTTTTTATGGATGTTGTTATTTTGTGACAGATGGCGTCCAATAAAAGATTCTACCATATCCTCCACCGCTTTAGCATATGTCTTTATTGCCTCCAAGATGGTGTTGACACATCTTCTAAATCATGCAATTTGTCTTTCCCTCCCTCTTGTGTGTTATCCACATGAAACAATTTTTTGAAACAACCTTGCTTCACCTCACTCTTTCGCCCAGAAGTAACACTGACCTCTATGGGGGATGCCCTTATCCAAGGACCATATGGAAGAACACCTATATCCTCTTCGAAATAACTTTATTATTATTATTATTATTAGATTTTGACCAGTGTGTTGCACAGGATAAATATGTCGTTTAACAACAACAACTATTATTATTATTATTATTATTATTATTATTATTATTATTATCATTAATTGTTAACTTTTAAATTTATTTTTTAATAAGGATTATATAAATTGAGTGTTTGTTTACATTAAATTATATGTGCATTGCAATTTTATCTTTTAACTATGAATATTTTACAATTAATGTATTCAATCAAAATGTTATTTTTAAAATAATTAGGATCGTTCATTCTTAAACCTACATCGTGTTTTTAATTCTGATAATTAAGTTCGTTCATTTTTCAATAAAATATTAATGAAGATTTATTTAATATTTGACCATTACAAACAAATTATAGATATTTCTTTTACTGCAAAATATAAATATTATTGTTATTATGATAATTGATAGTTATGGAATAAAAAGGAATTATCATTATTGTTGTTTCTATTATTGTTGTTGTTGTTATTATTATTATTATTATTATTTTTTTAAATATTTAAGATTTGACTAAAATAAAATAATGTACATTAACCATATTTTTGGTTCAAAACTATTTGCTGGTAAGAAAAAACTAATAGTATTTAATATTTATAAATAAAAACTAATTATTGGTAAAAAATAAAATAAGTTATAAACTTTCCTTATATGAAAATTTAAATAAAATTGAGGTACATTATTTTCAGTTGATTTTTTCTACCTTATTTGGATATTATATATATATATATATATATATATATATATATATATATATATATATATATATAAATGATTTAATTAATTAGCATAAAAAATGTAAAAAAAAAACTATTCACATTATTATTATATATAATTAAAATGAATTAGAATTAATATATAAATTGTAAGGACAAATATTTATATCATAAAGAAATACAAATTATACATGAACTTATATTCCCTAAATATTTAAATCACATAATTTATAACAAAAATAATTTAAAAAATTTAGAATTTATTCAAACTTAAAATAAATCAGGATTTAAATTTAAATTTGAAGATAACAACATATTTACATGAACGATAATTAATACAAATTAATTTAAATTTTAAAAAATAATTGTTAAAATTTAAAATAAACTACTATTTAATTTAAATTTGAATATATAGATAATAACCTACTCATAATAACAATAATTCAAATTTGAAAAAAAAATTAAAAAGGTCAATCTCACCTTCCAAAGAGAGAGAAAATAAAAAAAAAGTAAATTTAATTGAGAGACTACAAAGAGTAAAAATCTCACCTTCCACAAGAAATACTTAAATTTATAACACATAAACAGAGTTTTTAGAAAATCTAACCGAAATCAATTATCTTAAAAGTATTTTATATCTAATTCCAATTAATTCAAATTGAAACACACTAAAAAGTAAAATCAAAACCATCAAAAGGTTATAATATTCCTTCCTAGAAAAGGGAAACGCAATTTATCCTCTCACAAATCAGAATCTAATCATTAATATTTTATCTGCCTATCATCATCAAACAGAAAACAAACTAACAAACTTCTCACGTGGTCAAAAGAAAAGGAAAAAAAAAAAAAAAAAAACTAACCCGAATAAGCAAAAGACCCGACCGAATCAACCCGATCCGACCCAAAAATCGAAGAAAGTGAGTTCCCGCTCGCATTTTAAACGCCCGCCTTTTCACCCTACCCTTACGGGAGCCGCTTTTCACGCGCTACACAGCCTACACTCATTCAGTGAGAACCGATAATAACAATTTAACAACCCAAAAAATAAAAAAATAAAAAAATAAAAAGAAAAATAAAGCAAAATCTTTATATTGTTCGGGGCGAGTTGCATTATTGATCAGTGAGAGAGAGAGAGAGAGAGGTTGCTGCAGAAGAGAGTGATGCAGTGTAGGGTTTCAAAACCCGTTTTGAAGTAATTGTTTTGATGGTGATGGATTCTCCAGAACCTTCCAAGAACAACAGTGGCAGTTCTTCTGCCTCCACTCTCAACAACAACGCCGATGCTGCTTCATCGGAATCCCCTCAAGTACAAGTAACTTCACTTGTTTAATATTCACACTCTTTTTTTTTTCCCTCAATTATTTTGTTTTCGTTTTTCTGAGATCATTTTAATTAGGGCTTTGGAAGCCTTCGGGAATTTTGCTATTTTGTGTGTTTGTTTGTTAATTTCACGGTTCTTGGTTTTGTGGTGGGGGCTAATTCGAAGAGGGATTAGTGGTTTGAGTGAATTTCGATGAGGAATTGCTTTGGGTTTGGGATTATTGGGAGTTGTTTTGCTGCTAAATGTGATGGGACTTTGTATGATTTTGTCTTTTTCATTTCTTGTTTGCTGATCATGGCGTTGGATGGTAACTGTGTGTTTGGAATTTTTGGAATAAACGAATTGAATTCATTGAATGCTTGAATTGTTCCAAGAAGCTTGTTTTGTTTGGGATGGTGTTTGTTTTAGACCTCACTCGTTTACAAGGTGTGTGAATCATACTGTGTTTGACTTTGATTTGACTTGCAAATCTTTTTATCTTGTTAGTCATAGTGACTAAATTCAATGGCATTGACTGGTTGTTTCCTAAATAGTTTTGGTGATATTGTTCTACCCTCAAAAGTTATAAAGCCGCATGTCTTATTAATGGGTAAAGTGAATGGTGAAAAGAAATAAAAGACTGTAAATCATTTTAGTATGAATAGACCTTGGAGGATTTTTGCATGTATGCTGTATGCATTGTGATGCCACACGTTGATTATTGGTCCTAACCCTGATTCTTGAACCCTCTTTTATGTGCAGAGATGTTTAGAGCATTAGTTAGCTTACCTTATTTTCAGGCTGTCTCATTTGTTTTTTCAATTGCAGTATCAAAAAATGAATAATAAATGAATTTCACGTGTCACCTTTTTAATTTCAGGAATCCCCCTTTCTTAGCTATGTAAAGACTTTATCTCCAATAACCACCAAGGCTTCTCATACGGCACAAGGTTTTCTAGGGCTCAGTTCTCCACCCCTTGTATTCAAGTCTCCACGTATTAGTCACCGTGAAACACAGTTCGTGGAAAGGTTAGTGACCTCAATTGTGTGTGCCTGTTTGGTTATTGACAATGCACTGGCTGTTTGCTGACAAAATTTGTCCATACCAGGCCGCAAGGCACTCAGTCACTTGGTGGAGTAATATCTCAAAGTGTAAATGAAGGCAACAGGCTTGGTGAAGCTCCTGGAGATTTCAGGAAATCAAATGCTCAGCAGCCACTGCCAGAGAGGTTTATAACTGACACTCAGAAGGTTTTTGACTCCAAGAATGATGCAAATACTCAATACTACAGTTCTCCATCGTTTGTTGATAAATATTTGGTGGATCCTGGGGATATTGATCAAATGTATTCAGCCGACCAGGATGTGGAACAACAATCTACAGATGCAGCTGAAACATCACTAAGTGACCCAACTCATTCAAAGAAAAATATATTAAGATTTGACAGGAAAGATGGTCCTGGTGATAAAGCAGAAGAATCTTTTCCTTTGTCAGAGGATTCTAACAAGGTTCATCAAGAAAAGACAGCATATGGTGAAGAACCTGCAAAGATGGAAGGGGAGAAAAATGATGTTGAATGGGCTTCTCAAGAGCCCGCAAAGTTAGAGTCCATTTTAGCTGCAGGTGTTTCTGAGAAACGATATAGTCATGATCCACTTCCTCAGGTAAACCATAGGTTCTTGCTGGTCTATATGTATAATGCTAATGTAGGGCAGTCAGTATTTAAAGTTAAGATCAAATCACTTGATCAGCGTGACCTAGATGTTTCTCATTCCTTCTTTGAATCTATAAACTTTTAAGCTTCAGCTTGTTGAAAATTATCGATGGGCTCATAAAAATTGTACACCTCAGTGGATGCCCGATCCTCTGCAGGATGTTAAAGGATGTGAAGATTACAATGAGATGGTACCAGCCTCACATGTAACTGCAGGGAATATCTTGCAAGATGGTTCTGAGGTAATCAAACTTGTTTTCTATTTCTATGTAGTCCTTTGAGGGCAGGTTAACATTTATTTGAATTTTGTTGTGCTTCCATGCTTCTATTCCTTTGCAAATGTGTCATTGTCTATGTCTGTGTGTTTCCTATACTTCTGAGCTGAGTAGATTCTTTTGAGGTCAATGATTATAGACTTTAACACGCTTTTTTTTTTTTTTCTCTTTCTTTACCTATTAATCTATTATCATTGTCTAGGTCTATGTGTTTCCTATACTTTTTAAGGTGAATAGATTCTTTCAAGGTCAATGATTACAGACTTTAATATGCTTCTATTTTATTTTATTTTTATTTGGCATCTATTAACACCGTTAATATTTAAAAGAAGAGAAAAGTATTATGTACTCTTTTGACAGTCAATATTTATAATCTAATGCTTTGTGATCTAGTTTTTTTATGGAACTTTGCATGCATCGTGGCAGGAATACTTTTAATGAAATTAGCAGCAGTAGTATACTCCATATCTCTGGCAGATGGGTAACTTTAATTGGACATCTCTAGTTAAAAACTTCCTCCATTTTTCTGCTTATTAAATTTACTTCGGATGGAGCTTTCAAAATTTTGTGGACGTGCAGTAATTGCATTTTCTCAGTCAATCAAGAATGTTAAAAATTGAGTCCTGATGAGATATCGCATCATAAATCTCACGGTTTAAGGCATCTCTTTGTATAAGGAAATTTTCAATTATGAGTGTCTTTCGCCTTGGAAGTTATTTTAAACCGAGACTTGTCAGCAATAATTTGCTTGCTAAAAGGTTTCAGTCCTGTAGGATGAAGCTAGTTTGTTTCTAGTGGAATATCTTCTCAGCAAATGACTAATCTATCAGAGAATTTTCGTAGGATAATGAGTTGTGGTCAGACTGTCAGGAATTTGCATTTTTTTGTTGTTTCAGTCTAAAGATTTCCTTTGTGCAATATAATAATAATAATAATAATTACAATCACTGTAGGCTACTCTAAAGTATCATGGCATTCGTAGACGCTGCCTACAATTTGGGGAAGCTACTTCCAATGCTCTTGGAAGTAACAAGTCTCATGTGAAACTGAATGCAACTTCTAACAAAATGAAAATGGTCAATCCGTCCGAACCTGTCACTTCCTTGTGTCCTCAGCGAGGTAGTGGAAACTTCCCTTTGACAGGTCCCAAGCCATCAGGTATTGGGTTGCATTTAAATAGCATTATAAATGCTATTCCAACTGGTCAGGCTGCAACTACGGGTGTGAGATTATCAGATGGTTCACAGGGGATTAAATCCACATCTTCAATACGGTTACAAAGAATGGAGAATGTGAAGAGATCCATACTTTTGTCTAATGTTGATGGGCAATCATTAGTTGATACAAGAATTGAGAGCCATGAAAATGATGCTACAGTAGCTACAGATGTTGGAAATTCTGAGGAGTTCAACCAACCTCCTAGCCCCTGCAAGAAAAAGTTAGTTGTTTTCATCTTTCGTATAATTTATGATTTCTACTCTTTGTATGCTTAGTTGCATCACCAAATATTGCATTGCTCTTCAGGAAGAAAACATCAGTCACTGCTGATGACAATGGCTGTAAACGGTGCAACTGTAAGAAGAGTAAATGTTTAAAACTGTAAGTGGATTTTTGTATGTTTTGGTATCCCACTCTATATGATATATGCAGTATCTGTCTTTTGATCTGAGCACTTTGCAGTTACTGTGATTGTTTTGCTGCTGGAACCTACTGTACCGACCCTTGTGCTTGCCAAGGCTGCTTAAACAGACCAGAATATGCAGAGACAGTTGTCGAGACTAAACAACAAATTGAATCCCGTAATCCAACTGCATTTGCTCCCAAGATTGTACAGACTACCACTGATATTTCGTCAAATATGGGGGTATAAAATTCTCATATCATATTTGTTCCTTTTTTCAGTTTCAGAAATGAATTGATAGTTTTATGTTCCTTCTGCAGGAGGATACAAATCTGACGACACCATCATCGGCAAGGCACAAAAGAGGTTGCAATTGCAAAAGATCAATGTGTCAGAAAAAATATTGTGAATGTTATCAGGTTGTGTATATTATGTCCATTTCTATATGCTCTAAACATTTCACGAGTTTAATCTCCTGTGTCTGCTAATAGCACCTTTTTCTTTCCAATATTTGAAAAAGGCTAATGTTGGATGCTCTAGTGGATGTCGATGTGAGGGATGTAAGAATGTCTATGGCAAGAAAGAAGGTAAGAGTTTATATTATGAATAGCTATTGTAAATTCTTAATGCACCGACTGAATTTAATTTAAATTGTTTGATAAGTAGAAATTATGTGAAATGAATGTTGGGAGGTTTTGATGTATGTTACTTAATACTCATCCTTGTAAGGGAAAAAGTTGAGACCATGTTTTTTAATGATGTATTTGGAATTGAATAAAGAACCTCAACCCAAACCCCACTTGCTACTAAGCCCAGGTGGCGTATTATCGAGTATGTTTGGTCATGATGCCCATATAAATGTCACTCCTTTGATTTATGTCTGCAATCCCTTTGGAGGTAGTGGGTTTATTGTGAAGGAACTCCTTAAATCTCACTAACTGGTTACTTGAAGCACTATTTTAAGTATAAATGTGAATTATTAAGATACGCAACTACGAATGTTTGTTAATGTAATACACATTTTTTAAATTCAGATCATGTTGCATTTGAACATACTTCGAGTAAAGAAAGGGTGAGCAGTATTGTTGAAGAAGGATCAGACCTCACATTTCACAATAAACTGGAAATGGTGGATAGCAAGACTGTTTATGATCTACACAGCCTCTCACCTATAACGCCATCATTGCAATGCTCTGAGTAAGATTGCTTTCACTTTAAATCCTCCAATATTTGATATAAAGGAAATTATTGTCCTGAGACATCTCTGCTTTGATTGACCCTTTTCCATTTGTCCAGCCAAGGCAAGGAGGCTGCAAAATCCAGAGTTATTTCTGGAAACTATCTACCATCCCCCGAATCTGATGTCAATATGTTTGCATCTAGTGCAAACTACACTGAAACTTCTGAAAATTTGCGCAGCAGTCATGCACTTCTGGAAGCAAACGAGATGTTGGGAAGTACCCCCTATGATTCACAAATTGAATGCGACAATGTTATCTTACTTCAGCAGCTTACTCCTCCTCTGTCTAATCCTGAGCAGTCTGGCGCTTCATCATTCTCATCTGTAGCAAATGAGTGGACAAATATTTCTCAATCCCGACTCTCCCACGGATGTATTCGTCAGTTACCTGGCGGCTCTCTTCGTTGGCGTAGTTCCCCACTTACCCCAAGCACTGGAGTAGGTGAAGCACAATATTTACAGTGTTCTGAATCAGATAGCAGGCTCTATGACATTCTAGAAAATGAAACCCCTGATATACTGAAGGAAGTTTCAACTCCTATTATGTCTGTCAAAGTAAATTCCCCAACCCAAAAACGAGTTTCGCCTCCCCAGAGTCATCATCTTGGGATTGGATCAAGCTCCTCTGGAGAATTGAGAAGTGGCAGGAAATTTATATTGCAAGCTAAAGGTGTACCTTCTTTCCCTTCATTGTCTCCTTGCGTTAATTCCAAAAGCAATGACGATGAGGATTCTCGTAACAGTCAGAGCAAGTGACAACTCAAAGCTAATGAATGCCCTCAATGTGAGAGTATTATGCAAACAGAAGTTTGTGTAATCTGGTGCAGACATCTTGTCTGTACAGGTATGTTGACATAATTCTGTATTTTGTTTAAGATGTTTTAGAATATTACCATTTTAGTTACACTTTCTTCATTGTGGCAAACAGGTTGCCGGGTGACTTATTATGTGACCAATCAATGCAAAATTGAAGTTATGGCTGCATCTTCCTCCAATGTCTATTCCTTTACTTTTTTAAGCAATTTGGAATTTTAGTTTAGTAGTTTTTTCTTGGAACAGATTCTTAGTCTCTTGTTTTTTTCTACTCTCTCTGGGGGTATGAATGCTATTGCACTATTGCACATACTTAAATGGGGTCTCATCCTTCAAGGTAAGTTTGCCTTGTTAATTAGGTTAAATAAATAAAACACCACTCATTGAGTACAAAATTGATATTATGTATTGCTGCTAATCATCTTGTCAGTTGGGCTCCACTTCGCTTTAGCCGTTTAGTTTGCTGTATAAGGTGTAGTATTTGCAAATTGTGATATTCGAGGAATTAACTTCCATTTTGACAAAAAAATAAATAAATAAAAGAATTAATTTATACTTTTTCGCGTCTTTTCAAAATTCCTGGTTGACATGGGAATAATCTTATCCAATTTTAGTGAATGGGATAGCTTCATAGTTTATAAGATCATTTCAACTAATTCACATTCTTTAAAAAAATTGATTAAAGTAGTTAATGTCATTAAATTTGTCAATTATTTATACCACCCTTCCAAAATTACTCTTTATTTCTCTCTCTACTTAATTGTTTCTCATATATGAGTAATTAATGTTTGGAGAGAGAATACTGTAATTAACGAAGGGTATTATAGAAAAAAAATAATTAATGTATCAGACAATTAGAAGAGGATTTTATGAAAAGGGACAAACAAAAAAGTAAAAAAAGATCTTATATATAAGAACAGAGATAGTATATTTGGAATTGGATTCAAGGAGATAAAAAGAATGAAAGATTTTGAATTAATTTTCTCTAGTTCTCTGTTTTCTTTTATATTCTTTTTTTCCCCTCAATTCTGCTAATAGACTTAATATATTTACTTATTCTTATCAACTTATGTAGCTGTCATATCTTTGAACGTATATGTATTTTTACTTTAAATTTATTTCTTCACAATTTTTAATTTTAATAATTTTAAGTGATCTGAATTTGAAAGCATAAATTAAAATTCAGATCAATTATATATATAATTCTTTATTCTATATATATTTTGTGAGTTTCACATAAATAACTTTCCTCTTTTTTATTTCTTCTTTTAATCAACGAGTGAAAATTTAATATTTTTATTCTTAGCATTTTTAATCTATCAACAGCAAATGTGTATCTCATAAGAAAAATAAACTATTCCAAAATAAATCTTAAGCTATAAATTTTACATTGAAATATGTATGTATGATAGTAGCACAATACTATTTAATTTACAAAATAATTTTATTTTATAACTAGACTCAACATGTTCATTAATTTTACAAATTTAAGAAAAGTACTACTATTTAATACATCCTTAATAATGTAATAATATAAATATAAATTAATAAACATCCCAAGAAAGATTTATAATATTTTAATACTTACTGATAAACATACTTTATGAAATATTATTAATAACTTTTGTATTTTTAATACAATAAATATAAATATTATTTATTTTTATTTTCTTATAATATTAGTCAGTTACCTATGTAAATACAGCTTTTATCTCTACTTATATTTTAAAATGACTTATTTATATAATTAAATGCTTAAAAAATAAATAATAGAGCATTTGTTATGAAAATGAATATTTATTTCATTTTATTTTATTTGTATATAATAAAAAATAAAAGATTAATTAAGTTTTTGTTCCTAAACTTTTTCAAAATTTAATTTTTAGTTTCTAAACAAAAATTTGACTAGTTCAAGGTTTTTCAACTTTTTAAAAATTTAATTTTTAGTCCGTGAAATTCTATTAAACAATTAAAAATAATAAGGTTTAAACTTTTATTTATGGACTAAAAATTAAATTTTTAAAAATGATTAATTAAGTTTTTGTTCTTAAACTTTTGTTCAAATACTAAAATTTGAATTTTTAAAAAGTTGAGAACCTTGACCCGTCAAACTCTTTTATTCAAAAATTAAAAACCAAATTTTAAAAAAAATTAGAAATTAAAAACTTAATTAACCTAAAAATAAATAATAAATTAATAATTGAATGGACTTGCCCTAATTCGTCACATAAGGCGGGAAAAAAAATAAAAACAAAATTAAATTTGAGCAGAACGAAGGTGTTGCAGAGACGAAGGTGTTGCTGTGATTCTGATTGCGATTGTGATGGAGAGGATTCACGTCAGCGTTCGTGCAAAGCCTCTCTCCCAGGATGACGCAAAAACCAGTCCCTGGAGAATCTCCGGCAACTCCATTTCCATTCCTAACCACTCCAAATTTGAATTCGGTACTCTTCTCCTCACTCTCTCTCTTCGCTTTCTTCTCCTTGCAAATCTCGTTCTCAACCTAAGCTTCGCTTCGCAGATAAAATATTCAGCGAAAATTGTGCCACCGCACAAGTTTACGAAGCTCGCACCAAGGATATTGTGGAAGCCGCAGTTCGCGGATTCAACGGTTTGCATGCATTGCTAATTGCTTTGTTGTTGTTGTTGTTAGTTGGATTTGTTAACTTAGGGTTTGTGATGTTAATTGAAGGAACTGTTTTCGCTTACGGCCAAACTAATAGTGGGAAGACTTACACGATGCGAGGCTCGAAAACGGAGCCTGGAGTCATTCCTCTCGCTGTCCATGATTTGTTTCAAATTATTCAACAAGTAACCTCTCCTTACTTTTATTTTTGTGTTTTATGATGAAACCAATGCACAAGAGTCGAAACAAGTATCACAGACGTTGAAATTTAGCTTTTATTGATAAAAGTTCTGTTTACATAAATTTTTTCATAAGAACTTATACGAGATGGAAATAAGAAAGTAAAATGAACTGAGCTTCTTTTATAAGCTAAAATCTACTTATGCACTTAGTGCAAATTTTTGTTTGGTGTCATGTCACCTTGGATCCATGTCCATCTGAAGCAAGTTTTTGTAGCTTCTATGTTAAATTGGTCTATTTGACGTGAATTTGGTGCTAGATGTGATTGGAAAACCCAGTTCCAAACATGCTATTAATCTTTTGGAGAAGTTAAGTGAGAGAACTTCTATAGAAGTTAAGTGCATAAATTGATTTTAGCTTATGGAAGAACTGGATAAGTTCAATTAAGTTTATTTTCTTTTTTTTTTCTCCTATAAGTGTTTATAGAGAAGTTTATTCAAATAGGCAAAAAAGACTGAACTCTAGCCTCAGAGACTCTGGTATTATATTATCATGAATCAACTGTTTAAAAGTTAAGCTGTTGGGTGAAAAGTACATGAATAGTTTTATATTGGATGCTTTTAAATTGCTTCTTCAAAGGTTTTTGTCGCTGAATTTGTTGTACAAATATGCGAAGCAGTTGTCAGATTCATCCTTTTGTGTCTTGTCTCCACTTTAGTCATTCATAAGGACAAACAAACATGACATTTTAGAACTTTGAACTTTGAAGAACTAAATTCTTTGAAGGATTAATGTGGTGATACTGAATCTTGGATTGAGAGGCTGAAACGCGAGGTTTGCCTAAATTGCTAAAATGTTGGATATTGTTATTTGAGTTATATTTTATGGGGTTGTTAATAATTAAACACAGTCTTGGTTCTTGTGGGCGCCTCCTTGCAAGTAAAGCTACTAGAGTTGTGGGGAGTGCATCTGTACTTGCAACTACTAGTTGTGAGAAGTGCTGGTTGTGCTAACTATGTTCTGAACGAGGGTTCATCCTTTGGGAATCTAGAGATGATCCTGACGCCTGTCCTTCTAAACTGTTCTATTATGATAATATTGTTAAATTTTATTGATTTTGCATTATCTCCTTTTGATATTGATCTCATAATATGTGGAATACTATTTCTTAATATTTTAGGATGTGGATCGAGAATTTCTTCTTAGAATGTCATACATGGAGATTTATAATGAAGAGATAAATGATTTGTTGGCTCCTGAACATCGAAAACTGCAGATTCATGAAAATCTAGAGGTTGTTTATATATTTATATTTATATATATTTTGCAAGTTTGTGCATATCTGGTGACTGGTGTTATATTTGTAGTCCTTAATGCTATATATAATTTTTCTTTGAAATCACAGCGGGGGATATATGTTGCGGGGTTGCGAGAAGAAATTGTTGCCTCTCCTGAGCAAGTCCTTGATCTCATGGAGTTTGGAGAATGTAATTTATCTGCTGTGTTTTTCTTTTGTTTTACATTTTAAATCTCTTGTCAATTTTGTGTGGCTTAAATTTTCATTCATATATATTTGAACTGCTTACTGAGATTGAAATGAAAAAGAAACTCTATTTAATTTGATTTCTGTGGTTCCTTCGTTTGCTAGCTTTTCTGTGTGATTCTGCATACTTTTGGTTACCTATGCAGTATATTTATATTCTTGAAGAATCTTTCAGACAATCACTTTATCTCCCTCTCCCAAACACCTGCATAATTTATATCCAATGTACTGTTTGGCATATCTTAAGCTACCCCTATCAGTTAACTAATTTTTTTCTTTTTGTTCTTTGCATTTGTATCAGCTCATAGACATATTGGAGAGACAAATATGAATGTGTACAGTAGTAGGTCCCATACTATTTTCCGCATGGTAATAAGTGTTCTTTCAGATGTTAATTTCTTTTTTTTTTTTTCCTGTTTTTTTTAGATGCTTATGCTTGCTCCTCTTCCCAATTAATACCTTGTGTTTAATAGATAATTGAGAGTAGGGATAGAAGTGAAGATGAAGAAAGTGACAGCTCTTGTGATGCTGTCCGTGTATCAGTGTTGGTATGTTAATGTCACTTTTTCAACTAACAAGTAATCTCTGTTTGGAGAAAAGTTTTTCCTTTTTGTTTGTTGACATTTACACACATGTATAATTTTTCATATTCTTAATCATTCTGTTCTTATTTCTAGAATTTAGTGGATCTTGCTGGTTCAGAGCGTGCTGCAAAAACTGGAGCAGAAGGTGTCCGACTCAAAGAAGGTTCTCACATAAACAAAAGCTTAATGACTTTGGGAACTGTGATTAAAAAATTGAGTGAAGGTGCTGAGAGTCAAGGGTAAGTTTAAATTATTATATTTAGCTTTCTTTTATCATTTTTGAATGAGCAAAAAAGAAAATATAATATTTTATGCAGGGGTCATGTTCCATATCGAGATAGCAAGCTGACTCGAATTTTGCAACCTTCTCTTGGAGGAAATGCTAAAACAGCTATAATATGTAATATCACACTTGCGCAGGTAAGGTGCCCCTGCATTGTTTTTATCTTTCACATTGTTATATGAGATATCCGTGAGTTTAACACTCTGTCCATTTAAACTGTATTTTTTTTGTTAATTAATATAATTGATTAGTGGATGTCCTGTTTCTCTACCATGTTTTACATCATTGCAATAATTGGCTTGGAGATACAACATTGTGAGGTGTAAGGTGTTTTGTATATCACTTGATTAATATCCATCTAATCTAACTATTAAGTTTCCTAGCTATCATTGGTTAGACAAGATCAATATCCTGTTATTCTTTTCTATGCTCACCCTACTATTATGTTTGATATTTTATGGAGTATCAAAATTTTCCTTTAATATTCTTTTCATCTAGTTATTTCATCACATTTGTTATATGGCAGATACATACAGATGAAACTAAAAGCAGCCTTCAATTTGCAAGTAGAGCATTGTTTGTCACAAATTGTGCTCAAGTGAATGAGGTTCCATCTAACCCATTTCCCATGTTTGGACTTTGGAGAGCTATTTTATTTTGATTTTGTTCTTTATTTTTTGTATTGCTTGCCGTTTCAAAGTAGTTTTCTCTTTGTTACTTTCTCTTCTCTCTAATAAACTTATTTTTCACAACAAGAATATTTTCATTGCATCATCTCTTGGGTTCAATTATTCATACATAGATGTTCTTACAATTTATTTTTGTAGTGCAGTTCTACCTTTTGTTTTATGTTGTATGATTTGGTTCTGCATTGGTGTGTACCTTTCAGTGTAATTTGTCCACTTTGTTTTTTGCTCACAGATTTTGACAGATGCTGCTTTATTAAAGCGCCAAAAGAAAGAGATTGAAGATCTTCGTGCCAAATTGATGGTTGATCTATTTTTCAGTTGCTATTTTTTATATTTGATGAGCATAAATTATTTTGTTTGATAGAAAAAAAAAAATAGTTCCTAAAGTGTTGCCATAATTATATTTTGGTCCTTTCTTTAGGGTTCTCATTCGGAGCATTTGGAACAGGAGATTCTGAACCTTCGAAATACATTATTACAGGTGTATGAATTTTCCTTTGGTGTTAATCATCACAGTGTTTTGTGTATTCTGTATTTTACATTGTTTATCTTCTCAGACTGAACTGGAAAGGGAACGCATAGCTTTGGAATTAGAGGAGGAAAAGAAAGCTCAAGCTGAATGGGAAAAAAGAGTAAAGGAACAAGCCAAGAAAATTGAAAATTTGAGTTCAATGGTTTTGTTTTCAAATAGGGATGAAAGTCGTGAGCATATTAAAAAGGTATTATTATCACATGTACACACACACACACACATATATATATATATATATATATATATCAAGTATAGTTTTTGAGTGACATTTTTTTTCTTTAATTTTCTTTCCAGGTCGTTAAAGCTAATTTTACTATGTTTTGGATACATCCTACAAATAAAACATATTAAATGCTGTACTATTGAGAGGATTTTGTTGCTCACTGATAGTTAAATTGTATGCTTAAGGAATAATAATTGCTTTTGCTTTCAATTGAAATGAATATCTATTTTTTCCCCATAATTGATTGCTTGTGATCAACATCCTGTGAAACACTTATAGAAGCTTTTAGTGCCGCATACCTTTATATAGGCATTATTTACAGCTGTCAATTGTGATAGATCACTGTAGATTAATTGATGAAATATATTGGTGAACACAATTGATACACAATATAGCAATTTGCTTGTCGTCCAAGAGACAGAAGTTTCCTACTGGGAGTAATCTCTGTCCAGAAACTGCATATAACAATATTTCCCCCTATTACACCCTTCTATCAGATACATTTCTGATGCAGAACTGCAGTTAGTTATTTTCTACAAATAACTGCCATCAGGCAATTTCCTATTATCACATAAACTCCTAATACATAACTATTACTAACTATTTTCTATTAATAACTGCAGTGACTGAAACATTTTCTCCTTTTCTCACCCCCATACTCCATTTCAGATTCTTTCCAACATTGCTTTGCTGCCAAAATTTAGGCTGAAAGTTGTAACCACTGATTGTTGTGGTAGTTGTGGTCATTTTTGCTTCTATATCTTGGGCTAACTCCATTGCCTTCAAGCAAGTCCTTGGTTTAAAAATATGAGCCCTTCTTCAGGCTTCAAAAATATGTTTACTTGAGAGGACAGAAATTCAAATGCTTCAATGTATTCTTCTACACTTCCAAATTGCTTAAGTTCAGTTAATTCTTAATAGGGATTTTCTTTTACCAAATCTTACCACCATTGCCTTCTTGAGTTTTTCCCAAGAGGATCCTCAGTTTCCCAAGTTGGACCAATGGATGACAGACCCCTCCATACTTAATCTGGATAACTTGATCATCACTTCCTCAGGAGTATTTTGTACTTCATAGTATGTCTTAGCCCTTGTGATCCATCCAACAGGATCTTGTCCACAGAAAGATGGCAGTTCCACCTTCATTGGCATTTGATATTCATCTAATCCCCTTAGATCAGAATCTGCTCCCTTGTTAGTCAAACTCTTTTCCCTTCTGTTATAACTCTCTTGTTCATCTTCACTGCACTTGCCCAAGCATTTCTGATTTCAAAAGGAAGACAGTCCTTTGAATTTTCTGTTTTTTCCTCCACATTGAACATCCTCTCATCAATGCTGGTATATATCTCCATGAATTTTTTGTCCTATAGATCCACTGTCATATACCCTAGCCATGGTTAATGCTTTGTTGGCCACAGTTCTTCTCCTTTGGATCCAACAGGTTGGATTGAAAATGATAGAGTACTGGAGATTAATTGATGAAATATATTACTAAACACAAATGACACAGAATACAGCAATTCACTTGCTGTCCAAGCGACAGAAGTCTCATATAGAGGTAATCTCTGTCCACAAACTGCAGATAACAATAATTCCCCTATTACCAATTTACCACCCTACTATCACATATATTTCTGATGCAGAACTGCGGTCAGTTATTTTCTACAAATAACTGCCTTAGGCAGTTTCCTACTATCACATATACTCTTAATATATAACTATTATTAATTATTTTCTATTAATAACTGCCATCCAGCAGTTACTCCTGTTGTGTCCTATGCATCCTAGCGTACACCTTCCAAATGGGTGGCTTGGCTGGTTTTTGTAGACCAATGGGTCTGCCTGGTTTCAGTCAAATTGTAATTCAAACGTCTTGAGAATGTTACATGTTTGAATGGAACATAGACATCCAGTTCTCTGCTGAAGTGTTTCTTCTTTTCCTGTTTTCTTATATTTTCCTTTTTCATTTGTCATTTATTTGTGAAATTAAACAATATAGCAAATCTTGAAAGGAGTCAGCTTTGCATTATTTGGTTTATAGTAGAAAAGTCTTATCAATGCTAATGTTAGATTTGTGTCATGATCAAAGAGGATGGAAATGAGATGGATAAGGTTTTTATATGTGCTTTGTTTGTGAATTAAAGGAAGTCAAGGCTAAAATCAGGGTTGAGTAGGCCATTGAAAGTATTTTTGGGTTTTGTAATTTTTGACACTTCAGTTATAGAAGAAACAAGGAGATGAGGAGAATGTTAAGGTCGGAAAATTGAAGAGGAAGAGGTGAATTCCCTATATTGCCTTAGTCAGTCGCACTACTCAACTTGAAATAACCTTAGTACTTATTAGAATTGTGGATTATGGGCCTAACTCATCCCTACAAAACCGGCTTGTAAGGTAAGGATTGTTCCCCACTTATATACTTTAATTTGGCCATATCACTAGCTGATGTGGGACTAAACCACTAAACCACCACCCTCAAGGTTGCACTTCAGGCAACCCCCAAAGAGGCCGCAACTAAGGGGGGCTAAGGGGTGTCCGCAATTAAGGCGGCTTTCCAACACTCCCCCTCATGCCCTAGGACTTCCAGCCTGGAGCATGCCAAATGCAGGTGGCCCAACAATGGATCTAGGATAGGCTCTGATACCATATTAGAATTGTGGGTTATGGGCCTAACTCATCCCTACAAAACCGGCTTGTAAGGTGAGGATTGCCCCCCCACTAATATACTTTAATTTGGCCATATCACTAGCCGATGTGTGACTAAACCACTAAATCACCACCCTCAAGGTTGCACTTCAGGCAACCCCCAAAGAGGCCGCAACTAAGGCGGGCTAAGGGGTGTCCGCAATTAAGGTGGCTTTCCAACAGTACTGATCCCTCAACAACTTATAATCTGATCATTTGAAGCCTATGACCATATGCATACAACATAAATGATACATATTACTCTCGAGCTTGACCCTGGATGCAGCTCATTTCATCCAAATCTAAAATACTAATCACAATTAAAGAGGATGCTTTAAGAACTAACAAACTGTTTCTAAAGCAGTAATCACCAATTTAGCCTATGCTAGAATTATAATTAATGACACGTTGCCCCAGCAACTGGTTTTCCTAATTTCCACTTTAATGCTGTTATTTCCAATTCTCTTCATGCAATTGCTGCCCATGAAAACATATTTACTTTTTCTTATGGTCAACATGTGCAACTATTATGCTTTTGCCTGATCTTTTTGTCCTTTTTGTATCCTCCTCTTCTCTCACTACTTGAGTGATTACATTTTCATGCATACACTGCAGGGCAAGAGACGGGATACATGGTGTCTAGGAAATCTTTCAGGGGATCATCTAAGAAATGTAACATTTCACCTTCTTGCTAATAGTTCATTATTAGTTCTGATGGGTCTTATTTTATATGCATTATGAATTGTTATCTATGTATGTTGCTGATTAGATTAATTGTATTGTTCCTTCCTACTTGTTATCACATTATTTATCCTTTATAGAGGCAAAATACAATAACTTTTATGCTACAATCTTATGCTGTAGCAAGAGATACAATTTTAGAACTACTAAGAAGCATTTTGTTGTTTATAAAATTTTTCATAGGCAGATGGTTTATTAATGGCCTGACTCTGGTCCATTCCATATCTAGATTATCTATGCTTAACCTAGGTTATCAATAGTGCACTATAGTGGTGGAGCAGGGCAGAGTGGCCGGTGGCCACTATTTGGACACTGTAGGGTCGCAGTTTAGTGTCATGGCTCTTTCGGCCGTTATAGCAGAGCAGTGAACTCATCCTAAAATTTTGAAAATGTCCTAAAATCTTAGGTTTTAAGTGTTAAAATTACTGGGTATTTTAGGGATTTTCATGAGTTTTTTTTTTCAAGAAAAGCTGTACAGTTTTGTTGTATATGAAATGAATGGATGTGTTTGAGTGATGCTCTGCCTGTTATGCACAACCCATACTTCTCACCTGCATTTTCTGGCCAGAACCTATGAGATCCAGTTCCTTTGTTTTGCCCGTTGCTTTATTGCTCTGCTTTCCCGCACACTGTTCAGCAGGTCCTGAACCAACTTTCTTGTCCCCATTTTTCTCCTCTTTTTTTCTGTGTTTTGTAGTTTCTATATTCATGTTCATTTATTTTATTTTTATTTTTATTTTTTTTCTGTTGGAAAACCGCCTTAGTTGTGGTTACCCCTAGCCCGTTTTAGTTGGGCCTCTTTGGGGGCTACCTTAATTGCAGCCTCAAGGGTGCTGTTTAGTCCCACATCAACTAGAGATGGCTTAAATAGAGCATATAAATTAAAGGTTGGATAGTTCTCACCTTACATGTTGGTTTTGTGGGGTTGAGTTAGGTCCTAATTCCAAATTCTAAGACCTAGGAAATAGTACCCACTAAGTCTATTAAGAGTCTATAAATATGGATGTTCCTATGCATTGCATTGAACTGAATAAGAAAGAATTCTATTCATAATTTCTCTCTCCATTTGAGCGACTGTATCTTAAATTTTCCACTCTATATTCAACATGGTATTGGAGTGGTTTCATTCTCTGTGACCTGTCTTGTCACTATGTTACCATGTTCTTTAAAATTTGGAGCTCTACTTTATTTTCATGATTCTTCCTTCACATGGATTGTTTTTCTTGCCATGTCAACCCTATGGCATCTTCCAGCATTTTCACTTATGCTGCGGTGTTCCTTTCGGCAAGTTAAACACACTATGGGATATTTTCTTTATTGTCTACCTCCTTTTTCATCTTAGCTTCTGCCTTGCATTTTATTGGCTCGTTATCAATAGTTTTTATAAGATTCGTGATTTGAGAGAAAAGTAGAAACTGAATCAGAAGAATTTTTATTACTTGACTGAGAAAGAGAAGAGTACAATCTTATATAGGTATAACTCTAAGAAGATTCTAGAGGAAGCTAACTAGAGTGCTGACTCAGCACTTACACACACTTAACAGAATTATAACTAACTCAGTTAGTTACTAATAAAAAGATCTCCTATAGTAAGGTCTACAGTAAGCTCATATTCGAATATTTACATATTCTACTATATACTCTAATACTCCCCCTACAAACACAGGGTTATTGATAACAATCAATGACCCTGAGTTTGTCTCGAAGAAAGATAAATCTGTTCTTGGACAGAGATTTGGTCAGAATGTCAGCTATTTGATCTGTAGCAGGAACATGAGTAACAATTAGAGAGTGGTTGAGAACTTTCTCCCGAACAAAGAAAATGTCCAGTTCCATATGCTTCGTACGGGAATGCAGAACAGGATTATGACTGAGTGCCACTGTGCTTTGATTATCACAGAAGACAATAGGTGTTTTGCATTTAATGTGGAGTTCATGAAGTAAGGACTGGATCCAGAGAAGTTCAAAGGCAGTCATAGCAAGGCTTCGATATTCTGCTTCTGCACTTGACCTAGCAACCAAAGTTTGCTTTTTAGACCACCATGAGATAAGTTTGGGTCCAAAAAAGACACATGCACCAGAAGTGGACCTTCTATCATCAACATCAGAAGCCCAGTCTGCATCACAGAATGCTGATAGGGAAAAAGGAGTGGTCTGAAGTGCAGGTTGAAGATGTAAACCATAGGATATGGTGCCTTTTAGATACCTTAGAATACGCTTGACAGCCTGCCAATGTGATAACAAAGGTTGTGCTATAAATTGACAAACCTTGTTAACACTGAAACCAATTTCAGGCCTTGTAACAGTAACATACTGCAGAGCTCCCACTATAGATCTGTACAGAGAAGGGTCATCCATATATTCTGAACCATGTTTAGAGAGTTTAAGTCCACCAGGTAAAGGGGTAGAAATCCCTTTGGCTTCATCCATACCAGCCTTTGCTAACAAATCACGGATGTACTTGGACTGAGATAGTAAAAGTGATCTGGTGGAGAGATGTTTGACTTCAATACCAAGAAAATACTCAAGATCACCAAGCTGTTTAAGCGAAAAGACTGAGTGTAACCTTTCAATGACTGACTTTAGAAGTGTGGTTGATGAACTAGTTAGAATGATATCATCAACATAAATGAGAATATAGACACAACCATCTGTAGAATTAAGAACCAGAAGTGAAGGATCACATTTGCTTTGAACAAAACCAAACCCAATGAGAGTGGATGTGAGTCTTTCATACCAGGCCCGAGGGGCCTGTTTTAAGCCATAGATAGCTTTCTACAACTTACAAACAAGAGCAGAATTCTGAGATTCAAACCCAGGTGGCTGAACCATGTAGACATCTTCATTTAGAAGGCCATGCAAAAAAGCATTGTTGACATCCACTTGCTGAATAACCCAATTATTTGTGAGAGCAAGGGATAAGATAAGACGAATAGTAACTGGTTTTACCACAGGTGAGAAAGTTTCAGAATAGTCACGACCAAATTTCTGATGAAATCCCTTAGCTACTAGCCGAGCCTTGTACTTATTAATGGTACCATCAGGATTTTCCTTGATGCGAAAAACCCATTTGCAGCCAACAGCAGATTTGCCTGGTGGAAGAGAGGTTAGGGTCCATGTATGATTTGACATTAAGGCATCATATTCAGCTTGCATAGCTTGTCTCCATTGAGGAGAGACTAGAGCTTGCTTGACAGTAGTTGGTTCTGCAACACTGAGTAATAAGGTTGGGTTTAAACGAGGTTTAACAATACCAGATTTTGAACGAGTCTGCATAGGATGAACAGACATAGACTGAGAAGGAGCAATTGAAGGGACAGAAATGTCAGCAGAAGATGCTGACTGACCTAAAGTACTGGGCTGAAAAGGGACAGAACTAGGTGGAGCAACAACAGACTGAGGGGCAGACACAGCACCTGAGTTCACAGACTCAGAAGTAGAAGAATGGGATGGGTTTGACTGATGAGTAGCATGCTGTTCAGGTAAGCCAGAAGGACTAAGGTGAGGACTGTGAGCAGTGGGATTAACTGGAGGAATTAAAGAGGGAACAATCCCTAAAGGTAAAATTCTGTTGGTGGTGGATGATATGGGAGGTTCAGGGTTGTGTTTGGCAAAAGGAAAGGTGGACTCATAAAAAATAACATCTTTGGAGATAAACAATTTGCCATTAGAGTCTAGACATTTGTAGCCTTTATGTCGAGGGGAATACCCCAAGAAAGTGCAAACAGTAGATCGATACTGCAGTTTATGATGATTATATGGACGCAAATGAGGGTAACAAGCACATCCAAAGACTCTAAGAAAGGAATAATCAGGTGTTTTATCAAACAATGTAACAAGAGGGACAGCATATGGAGAATGTGAAGCAGGAATCCTATTTATGAGGTAGACTGCAGTATGGAAGGCATGATCCCAATGAGATAAGGGAAGAGAAGCATGGGACAACAGAGTGAGTCCAGTTTCAACTATATGGCGATGTTTCCTTTCAACCACACCGTTTTGATGGTGTGTGTGAGGACATATCAACCTATGATGAACACCAAGAGAGGTAAGATATTGAGTGAAAGGTCTGAATTCTCCCCCCCAATCGGTTTGCACTTCTTTAATTTTCTTATTTAGCTGAAGTTCAACAAGAGCTTGAAACTGTTTGAAAATGGTTAGAGTTTCAGATTTTTGCTTGAGAAAGTAGATCCAAGTATATCTACTGTAAGCATCTACAAAGGAAACGTAGTAACTATAACCCATGGAGGATGAAACAGGGGAAGGGCCCCAGAGATCACAAAATATCAACTGTAAAGGTTCAGTGTAAATAGTAGAGGAAGAGTGAGAAGGCAATTTGTGAGACTTTCCCATACAGCATGCTATACAAAAGTCAAAACTCATTTTATTGAATGACGAAATATTACAAGTTTTCATTACATGAGACAAAACAGTAAAGTTTGGATGGCCAAGTCTATTGTGCCACAAGGAAACTATAGTGGAGGTGTGTGGATTTACAGTGGAAGTCCTAAGAACAGAATGCACAGTTGGTGAAGCAAGTGAAGGCTGAGAAGATAGACTTGAGCTGAGAGGAAGAGATGGGAATTGATAGAGACCATATGGACCAAGAAATCCTTTGAGTAAAACAGAATGATCACCCTGAGATTTGACAAAACAGAGGTAAGGATGAAACTCAAAATATACATTATTATCCTGTGCAAATTTACTGACACTAACTAGATTTTTGGTTATTGAGGGAACATGCAATAAATTTTTGAGATAAAGAGAAACACTAGGATTAGAATTAGACTTAAATGTTGCAGAACCAATAGACTGTATGGGCAAACCTTGTCCATTGCCAAGGAACACATGTTCAGTCCCTTGAACAGCTTCAGCATTACTGAGATTTGCAGCATCAGTAGTAACATGATGAGATGCACCAGAATCAACAAACCAGTTTTGAGATTGTTGGGCAACTGGCTGTAAAGATTGAGTAACAAAGGCCTGAGGTTGAAAAGGCATCATAGAAGGTGCTGGACCGGTAGAAAACTGAGAGGGATAAGTAAGTTGATGAGCTTGGGACTGAGGAGAAGGTCGAAAATATGAGTATGATGGTGGTGTAGTAAAACCAGGTGAGGGTGGAAAGTTCTGATAATGAGATGGACCAGGTGGTGGTGGAAAATTCGGATATGGAGATGATCCAAAAGAATTTTCAGATGAAGGCATGTATGAAGGATTATATCTGTGGTAGCAAAAAGCAGCAGTGTGGCCAAACTTGCTGCAGACTTGACACTGAATATTGCTGTTACGACCTCCTCTACCACTGCGGCGGCCAAAACGGCCTCCACCACGTGCTCGAAAGCCAAAACCGCCGCGTGAAGAATCATTATATTGATTTTGAGGATAATTCTGATTCTGTGTGGAGACTTCTTGATTATTGGACTGTGTAAGTTGCACTGTAGCTAGAGTGTTTTCAGATTGCTTGGAACTCTCTTGAACTTTATGTTGAGTGAGATTGAGAGACATAGTCTCACCTAGCTGTCTGTATTTCTCAATACGCGCTTCTTGCGCAATCAATAGAGATTCAACTTCAGCAAATGTGAACAATTCTGGTTTACTGTTCATAATCGACACCAGAGATTCATACTCAACCGGAAGTCCTTCTAATATGATATCTAATTGTTCATGTTCAGAAACAGAATCTCCAATGGAGACTTAAGAATCAACAATGGCCTTAATACGAAGCAAATACTCAGCAACAGGTCGATCTCCCTTTTTGGAGTTGCGAAGTTCAGTTCGCAATTGCCGTGACCTAGCTTTGGTCTGTGAATGAAAGTATGTGTGAATTTTGTCCCAAATTTGAAATGAGTGTCTACAACCTATGATGCGAGGTAAAAAAGAAGCAGAGAGAGAAGACTGTAACCACGTTAATAGGAGCTGATCTTGAAACTCCCAAGCTTTATACGCAGGATTCTCAATTCCAAGATCTCGATCAGATGCAGAGAGATATTGAAGCGGAATCTCTGGATTCACAACAAAACGATGAAGACGATGAGTTTGAATTACTAGATCCACCTGTTGCTTCCAAACAAGAAAGTTCTTGTCAGAGAGTTTCTCTGAAATCGTGACTCCATAGAATGCTGGAGTAGAAGAAGCGGAAGCAGAAGAAGAACCAAACGCTGCCGTAGAAGTGTTGTCAACCGGCGTTGGAGTAGGAATGGGACCAGTGCCACCGTCGTTTGGCGGAAAAGTGGACACAGGTTCTGGACGAAAAGGACCGGAAGCCATGGAAGAAGCTTCTTAAGCTCTGAATACCATATAAGATTCGTGATTTGAGAGAAAAGTAGAAACTGAATTAGAAGAATTTTTATTACTTGACTGAGAAAGAGAAGAGTACAATCTTATATAGGTATAACTCTAAGAAGATTCTAGAGGAAGCTAACTAGAGTGCTGACTCAGCACTTACACACACTTAACAGAATTATAACTAACTCAGTTAGTTACTAATAAAAGATCTCCTATAGTAAGGTCTACAGTAAGCTCATATTCGAATATTTACATATTCTGCTATATACTCTAATAGTTTTCTGGTTGTCATGTCCTTCTAGTAGTTCTTGGTTGTGTTCTTTATTCCGGCATCTCCAATGTGCCTTATGTTAGACTCAAGAAATTGTACACACAAATATGAAATTGTACACACAAATAGGATACTTTTATTGATAACAATTCTGGGTAGAACCAGAATTGCAACACAATCCCACAAACACAGGCCTAAGCCCTAACAGAGACCTCTTCTCTCTCAAACAAACAAGCAAATTCGTACCCAGCCCCACCCACAACTGCCAGACATACATATCTCAGTAAAACACCCCCAATTGCCTAATAATGTCAAACAATAACTGCACTCTTCTGACACTAAACAATAACTGATACATGTAGAAAATAATTGTCTACTGTCACATATAAAAATATAACTGCCTCATACATAAACTATAACTGCCTTCTATTTTTTCTGACATAAACCTTCAAAGACCTATCAGAATTTGGCCTATCAATGCCTCCCGGTACTGAAGCAACCTTGTCCTCAAGGTTAAAATACGGAAATTGTCCCTGGATAATATCCTTATCCTCCCAAGTTGCCTCTGCTATGGGTTGAGACGCCCACTTAATAAGAACCTGTTGAACTTGCTGGCCATTTCGGATAATACTTCTAGAGTTGAGAACTTCCTCTGGTTCTGTGGTTGGTCCATCTAGCTATAAATCAGTAGGTAAGGTAGGATGAACAGGGTGCTCTCCCACAGCCTTTTTGAGCAAGGAAACATGAAACACAGGATGAATTTTGGAACCTTCAGGCAGTTGTAACTTATAGGCTACTGCACCTACTTTCTTCAATATCTGAAAAGGCCCATAGTATCGAGCAGAGAGCTTAGGACAAACCCTCCTAGCCACTGACCTTTGACGATGTGGTCACAATTTTAAATATACCCAATCTCCTTCCTCAAAAGACACATCCCTCTTATGTTTATTGGCTGATTGTGTCATGCGGTTTTGGGCACGCTGTAAATGATAAGTAAGCTGTTTAATAGCTTCATCACAATCTTTTAAGTCATTAGCCACTGCTTCCACCAAAGTCTCCCCAGGTAAGTAGTGCAATAATGTAGGGGGTTTTCTACCATACACCAACTCAAAAGGAGTGCACCCAGCAAAGCATTGATATGTAGTATTATACCAATATTCTGCCCAATGTAACCAATAAGCCCATTGCTTAGGTTGCTCACAAGAAAAATAGCGTAAGTAAGTCTCCAATCCCCTATTTCGTACCTCCGTTTGTCCATCTGTTTCAGGGTGATAAGTAGAACTCATACGCAGAGCTGTACCTTGTAGCTTAAAAAACTCTTGCCAAAATTTGCTAATGAAGGTGGGATCTCTGTCACTCACTATCGAACTGGGCACCCCATGCAATTTCACCACCTCTCTAGCAAACAAATCAGCCACGGTTTGTGCAGTAAAAGGGTGTTTCAGCAGTAGAAAATGGGCATATTTTGACAAGCGGTCAACTATAACTAATATAGCATCAAATCCCTTTGATCTAGGTAGACCCGTGATGAAATCCATGCTAATGTCTTCCCAAATGGCCTTGGGAATGGCCAAGGATTGTAGTAATCCAGCAGGTGCCACTGCTTGGTACTTTTGTTGCTGACAAACAGTACAAGCAGCCACATACTTGGTTACTGTTGGCATCATCCTCGGCTAATACAAGTTAGCTGCTAGCTTTTTATAAGTCCTGTATGCACCAGAATGTCCTCCAACTGGTGTAGCATGAAATTCTTTTAACAACACAGGAATCCAAGAAGATGTGGAGGGTATAACCAACCTACCCTTGTAGAATAACCGTCCATGCTCTAATGTATAGCTAGGATAAGCATTGAGATCCTTTTGGAGGGCAGCAATAATATTACTCAAAGACGGATCAGCTTGGACCTCTTGTTCTAATTTTTCTGCATCTAACCATATAGGTCTTGTTAAAGCTAAGAATGTCCCATCCTCCACCATTCTAGATAAAGCATCAGCAGCTCTGTTTTCTTTCCCAGGCTTATAAATAATGTCAAACTGGTACCCCAACAGTTTTGCTATCCAATCTTGTTGATTTTGAGTGGTCACCCTTTGTTCTAACTAGTGTCTTAAACTCTTTTGATCTGTATATACTAAAAATCGTCTCCCTAACAAATATGGGCGCCAATGTTGAATAGATAACACAAGAGCCATCATCTCCTTCTCATAAGTGGATTTCAGCAAGGTTTGAGCAGATAATGCCTTGCTGAAATATGCAATTGGCCTACCCTCTTGCATAAGAACTGCACCGATACCGCAACCTGAAGCATCGCACTCTATTGCAAAAGTCTTACTGAAATCTGGCAATTGTAATACTGGGGCAGTGACCATTTTGTGTTTTAGTGCCTCAAATGCCTTGGTAGCTTCCTCAGTCCACAAAAAAGTTCCTTTCTTCAATAAATTGGTGAGTGGTCTAGCTATCTTCCCATAATCTTTCACAAATTTCCTATAATATCCAGTCAGCCCCAAAAAACCCCTAACTTCTTTTACTGATTTAGGAATAGGCCATTTAATAACACTCTTGATCTTCTCTTGATCCACCGCAACCCCTTCAAAAGAAATAATGTGACCCAAGTATCCCACTGAGATTTTTCCAAAACTACACTTCTTGTTAGCAAACAGAAGTTGTTGTTTTAGAATATCCAATACCATCTTTACATGTAATAAATGATCTTGCCAACATCGACTGTAAATAAGAATATCATCAAAGAAAACTAAGACAAACCTTCTCAAATATGGCTTGAATATTGCATTCATGATGGCTTGGAAAGTTGCAGGGGAATTAGTCAAGCCAAAAGGCATGACTAAGAACTCATAGTGCCCATGATGAGTTCTAAATGTTGTCTTGGGAATGTCTTCTACTCTCATCCTAATTTGATGGTATCCTGATCTCAAATCTATTTTAGAAAAATAACAAGCTCCATGCAATTCATCTATCAACTCTTCAATTATTGGAATTGGATATTTGTCGGGTACAGTGGCCTTGTTAAGAGCACGATAATCCACACAAAATCTCCAACTCCCATCCTTCTTCTTAACCAATAAGACTGGACTAGAATAAGGGCTAGTGCTAGGCCGAACGATCCCTGCTTGTAGCATCTCATCTACTAATCTCTCAATTTCATTCTTTTGGCAATGGGCATATCTGTATGGCCTCACATTAATAGGACCAGTACCTGGTAACAATGGAATTGTATGGTCTCTTTCACGGTTAGGAGGCAGCCCCTGTGGAACCTGAAAAACATCATCAAATGATTGTAACAATTCTGCCATCTGCTACTCCTGTTGTGCACATAATTCCAGTTAAGCTAACACCCCTATTTTTGGTCCAAAATCTAACTCTGGTTGCAATATTTCTGTCCCATATGAGTCGCCTTTATTTTCAACAAACACCATTCCCATAAACTCTACCTCATTCTCTTTAAACAAGGATTTTAATGAAGCCTGTGATTTGCACAAAGAGGGATCTCCTTGCAACTTCATTTTCTTCCCATTTTGCTCAAAAGGCATGCATAAAGTTCTCCAATTCACCTTTACCTCTCCCAAAGTCTCCAGCCAAGATATCCCAAGAATTACATCCACTCCACCCAAATTAAATAAATGGAAGTTAGTCACAATAGGAACTCCATTTACCATTAATTCCAATTGCTTACACATGCCCGAACACATAACTTGGTGTCCATCACCCAATTTGACCACAAAAACTCCTGTATCTATAATGGGTAACCCCAATTTATGAACGATACTCTGAGAAATAAAGTTGTGACTTGCTCCACTATCCACCATTACCATCACTGAATTATCACCCACAACTCCAATCATCTTCATGGTCTTAGGTCTAGAAAATCCATTCAAGGAGAAAAAAGGCAAGTTCAACATATTACACTCAGTTGCATGCCCTTGTTGGTCATTATTTGAACTTGATTCCACCAATTCAGCCCCATCAAATTCTGCTTCATTTCCCCCATCATCATCTTCTCCCAAAATTAACACGCTCAGTTTTCTCTCGGGACACCTATGGAGTGGCCCAAATTGTTGGCCACATTGAAAACAACGTCCTTCTTCTCTCCTCCTAACATACTTTTTGTAAGGTAGGTGTTGTGTCCCCCTATTCCTAAACTGTGAATTTGTTGCATTGCTAGCCGTAGAGCTTGTACCAGGAATAGAGGAATTGCTGCCATTTTTAAGATGGTTGGGTCGTGGATCTTGGCTACGGTTAACACCCAAATTGAGTGGGTTATTTCCAGAAATTGATGATCGGCCTAACCCCACACTCCCATGCCCAAAACTTGGCCTTTGAAACTGTGCAGAAATTGTCTCTCCGCCTGCACCTCTCCCCATTCCAGAAACAGGCCCTTTTGAATTGTTCTTTGAAACAAACCCCATGCTTTCTCCATAAATTTCATTCTCAACTCTCCTAGCCAAATGAATTGCCCTGGTTACAGTTTGAGGGTCATGAGTCCTCACCTTTCTTCTAATCACACCATTCAAACCATTCATAAAAAATCTCAAAGCCAACTCCTTCGGTACTTCGTCTATTTGTGCCAATAGCATTTCAAATTGTTGCACAAATTCCTCCACCCAACCTGTCTGCCTTAAACCTGCTAGTTGTTCATAAGGATTTTCAGTTCCACCAGTAGAAAATCGTAGAAAATCTCTTCAATAATTCATCCTTAAAACCTTCCCAAGTCATAAATGGTTGTCTCTTTTTCAAATACCCGAACCAATGAACAACAACTCCTTCCATACAGATGAAGGCCAGAGAAAACTTCACCTCTGGCTTAGTACTTTGGATCTAAAAAAACTTCTCAGCCTTAGCAATCCACTCGATAAGGTCACTTCCATCAAAGTTGGGCAGTTCAACTTTCTGAAGAGCCTTTTTAAACTCCACTGAACCCTCATCTTCAAAGTTTGAAGAATGAACACCGTAATGCCCATGATCGTGTGGTGGAGTAGTTCTAATATGGTTAGAACTTCCTACAAAGTAACCTCCATTGCCTGTCTCTTTTTGCTTAGCCAAAAACTTCAATAATGGTAGAATGGTATCCAAACTGTCAAGCTTTTCCCTCATTTCTCCAAAATCTCTGTGGATGTCCTGTATGGCATTCCCCATTTTTTGCATCTCTTTCTCGTGGTGAGAATTAGTGTTGGAGATCCCACATCGACTAGTGATAAGGCCAAAATAGTGTATATAAGTGGGGACAACCCTCACCTTACAAGCCGGTTTTGTAAGGTTGAGTTAGGCCCATAATCCACTTTTTAAGATGGTATCAGAGCCTATTCTAGCGATTTGTTGTTGGGCCAATTGTGCCTTGTTGTGGGCCTATCGTGCCACCCGCGCTATCGGACCACCTGCAGATGTCTAGTCCTGCAAACTTTACGCTCGAGATGTCCAGTCCTCGGTGTGAGGGGGGTGTGTTGGAGATCCCACATCGACTAGTGATAAGGCCAAAATAGTGTATATAAGTGGGGACAACCTTCACCTTACAAGTCGGTTTTGTAAGGTTGAGTTAGGCCCATAATCCACTTTCTAAGAATTAGATCGCTGCATCTCAGCATTCGTCTCTTCCACATGCTTCTCCAACCCTTCCACTCTTGAGTCCATCCTCGTCAAAGGCATCCGGCAGGTCGGACCAAATTGTTAGACTCAAGAAATTGTACACACAAATATGAAATTGTACACACAAATACGATACTTTTATTGATAACAATTCTGGGTAGAACCAGAATTACAACACAATCCCACAAACACAGGCCTAAGCCCTAACAGAGACCTCTTCTCTCTCAAACAAACAAGCAAATTCGTACCCAGCCCCACCCACAACTGCCAGACATACATATCTCAGTAAAACACCCCCAACTGCCTAATAATGTCAAACAATAACTGCACTCTTCTGACACTAAACAATAACTGATACATGTAGAAAATAACTGTCTACTGTCACATATAAAAATATAACTGCCTCATACATAAACTATAACTGCCTTCTATTTTTTCTAACATAAACCTTCAAAGACCTATCAGAATTTGGCCTATCACCTTAACACTCGTATTTCTGAGTTCCAGTCTCTTCTACTGTGCATTTTGCTAGTGTGTTTCAAATAGCCTCCAGCCACTGTCACCGATCACCTGTTACTGTGTCATCAATCTGGCAGGTTTAGACCTTTGTTTTGTCATTCATGACTTCTTCCACCATTTTTGTTCACTATTTAGTTAGTTTTCACTCTCTTATCGACCCATGATCTCTTCTACTCAGATTCACTGCCCTCTTTGGTTCAAATTATGCATTGTGAAATTAGAGAGATCAGGCTGGCCCCATGGCTTTCCCAGAGACATGTTCCTGGTCTTGCAGCTTCCCTAGAGAAATTAGCTTGGTCCTGTGGCTTTCCCAAAGACATCAATCTACTCTTGCAGCTTTCTAGCAATATGAGCCTAGCCTCATGGCTTTACTAGAAGTATTAGCTGGCCCTGTGATCTAGTCCCTTCGTTCCACAGTCTTGAATTATATAGTTTGATTTCTTTTATTTAAAGTGTTTATTTGTAACAAGCTTAATAAGCTTTACCTTGTTTTTTTTTGGGGGGGGGGGGGGGGGGGGGGGAGTGTTAATATAGGATAGGAAAATATCTTATCATACATTATTCTCTAGGATTAGTTTCCTCATTTCCTTGTTATCTCATAGAATTAGTACCATATTTCCTTATCATGATTTGTTCCCCTATTTAGTTAGGATTATAAGTAGTATAAATAAAGGTTAGTTCTCTAGGTTTTATGAGCACATCAATATATCAGCACATTGTAATGTTTCTAAGTCAATTTTTCATTCTCTTTTATCTCTCTTCCTCCCTCAATAGTTAAAACCCCATAATATCAACGATATTAGGTATATATAATTTTCTTATATAGGGTGCTAGAAACTTAACATGTTAGAAATTAAAATTATATATTACAACTGTTACCCTCGCATAATATATTATGGCATTTATTTTAGACTATGATAGTTATCTTGTTGCTTGTACCTTATATTTGCAATCCTAATTCATTTGTTTTATGCACTAAGGTATACCCTAGCATCCAACCTAGTGCTTCTACTATAAAACCCATAAAACCTAAACGAGACATGGGACCACTTCTTCCTTTTGAGGAACTTGTAAATGAAGATGTTTATGTGGATGAGCCCTTTAAGCAAGAAGACGATAATAAAGATGGTGCTAACAAGGATTGTAATCTACCAAACTCTTGTGCTTTATTGCATGTAACAAACAGGAAAAAGGCACCATCGCAGAAGAAAAGCTTGTCCATGGTTTGTGATATCAGATGTCTCATTAATATTTTCATTTCTTCAATTTTTAGTAGTTTGTATTCTAATATCTTTGCAAATATAGCAGGAGGACAACAAATTTCTAGAATTGCAGGCAGAATATGAGAGTTTGTTTCTAAAATTTGAAACTCAGGTTTTTCCCCCTTAATTCTTGATTCACTTCCAGCACCAGAAACTGCTAGACTCAATATATGCCCATGCATTTCTTATTGCAGAGAACTATAAGTGAGATACAGATTGAATCATTGAGAAAACAGCTAATTGAGGCAACTTCTCTTCATTCTAAGGAATCTATTGACTCTTTAAATTATGCCCATAGTGGTAGCTTGAATGTTGATAAAACTGTGAATTTTAGAGAGTCGGATTCTATTGTTGTTATCAAGAGACTTCAAGAGCAGGTTTTGTTTTCTTTTCCTTTTTCACATTTCTTTTCATCTGTTATTGCTTTACTTCCATTTTTTATTTGATTAAAATATTTTTATAACCATTTCCTACTTTATGCTGCATTAAAATCTATTTATATATATTTTGTGATTTCTAGCTGTGTCTTGCTTATATTTTTTCCTTGCATCTTGAAGATTAAGGTTTTGGAAATGGAAAACTTATCAAGCCAACAAAGCTTGGATAATGTTGTTGATCTGGCAAGAGAGCAGAACATATGTGCTAGGGAGAAATGCAAAGAGGTAATAATTGTTTAAGTCAATAATGCTTCTTTCACTGTGCCTTCTAATCTGATTACAAGATACCGACTACTAGATTTGATAGAACACCAGGAACTAGATGAAATATTTATTGAAACACAGAAAACACACGAACTACAAACTACAGCAATGATATTGCTGTCCCAAAGACTCTCGTCACCTACAGGGAATACAATGCCATAAATGTCCACTTACACTCTAATCCTAAATTAAACTCGACAAAGCATAAGTGTCATATGCAATAAGTATTGCCATTCACTACAAAACATAACTGCCCACTCACACTGATCCTAAATTAATTCTGCAAGGCATAATTTTCATTCATTACACACTTCTGGAATAAACATTCCACATATGAGGTCTTGGAGTATTGTTTCCGTCGAGATTATTTGATTACTCATCAGTTATCTTCTTGCTCTGGTTGAATTTTTTGAGTGAGGACTGAGGAAGTTATATTTTATATCAATTTTTAATTGTAATGGACCTAATATGAGCAAGAGATTTGATGAGGCCATCTGGAATTCCAGATTCACAAGTTGTCTGATCTACCCTCCGAACTCCAGTCGAGTTGGCCTACCCCTGAACTTCAGTCAAGCCCAGAGAAAAGCTTTCTTTCTTCTTCTGTTTTTTTTCCCCACCTTGATATAAAATTACTTCAAGATATCAAGCATATAGATACAGCAACCTCATCTGTTTATGATGGTACTTTCCCCATTCGATAACTGGAATAAAGGTGAGAAGGAGAGAATAGTAAATATTACTTGCCTGTGTATAAGTGTGTTTAAGTTTATCTTTTAACATATTTATGGCGTTTTTGCCTCATTGGTGACAAAATATGGTAGCAAGGATGGGTTACTCCAAGGGTCAGGGCCTCAGGGCACACATAAATCAGGCATAAATTTCATTCGTAAATTGGGCACCCATAAGTATTTGTCTAGAAACTATTTTTGCAAACTTTAGATACGGAGCTGGCTGGAGATATATAAATCTTTGTCATCTATTTCCTAATTAACATTTATAATTCCTGTATTTGTTTCATTTGCGTAGCTCTATGAAGAGCTTATATATGCACAGGAGGCAGCTCGACTGGCTAATGAACAACTTACTTCCACTGAAACTGTGAGCAACATTAATGTATGCATTTGATGCTTTGTATAATCATTTAGATTCTTGCTTTCTTATAATGTCTTCATGATTAAATATAAATTTACAATTCTATATGACTATGATTCATACTATATGACTATATCCTATCCTATAAAACTGATTCTTGAAGCTTCATGTAGGATGGAAATTTTGACTTTGTGATAAGTGTTTCCATGGGAATTGAAGAAATTGTGTCTGAAATTCAAAACTCAAAAGATGCTGTTCAAAGTGTTACATTTATGGTGGATGACGCTATTAAAAATTTCTCTGCTCTCTGTGATATGCTCCTTGTAAGTATATTGGTTGAGCCACTATAGGATCAATATTTGTAATAAAAATGAAATTGCAGAGTATTTACTTCATATAATGCCTTGAGCTGTTGAGCAGCTATCTTTTGTTTTCTAACTAACAAATAATAATTTTGTCTAAAAATGTGTATGCTCTTTTAGTGCATGGGCTTAATATTTTTTGGTTTGATACAGGTTTTCAAAACCTCAGTATCTCAGGATTCTGCTGAACAAAGTTTAGTCTTGAGTAATTATCAGAAGTTGAATTCTTGCTTAAGAAAAAAAATATTTGAGCTTGAGAATGAGAAGGTAAAGTTTCCTTTCTATTATGATATATTTCTAGGGATGTTCTAGTTGGTCTAATATTTGTGCTGCAGATTCTTCTGGACAACCAATTAGCTGATCTTCAGAAGCATCTTCAGGAATCAAAACTAGATTATCAGAATTCCCAAAACTCGTTGATGGTTGGCCTTTATTTGATGATATGTTTTCCATCCTATCTGTCAATTTCTTTGAATATGTAATGCAGCAAATAGGGGGCACTAACTGTTTATTATTGTTACAGGAAAACTTAGAACAGCAGAAATTTGAAAATGCAGAGTTGATTTCTCATATTCAAACTCTTGAAAAGGATTTATCATGTTTGACATCATCTTCAGTGGCCAAGGAAAGGGAAACTTTAAGAAAAGATCTGGAGAAGGCAAAAACCAAGTTGAAAGAAACTGAGTCTAAGCTTAAGATTACCATACAAGAGAAAACAAAACTTGAGGTTGTTTTTGCCACATCTGATGATTTCTTGGTTTCATTGTAAGCTATTTACTTGTCAAAATCATATCATTTTATACCCTAACATATTAGGTGTTCCTTAGGGTGAGAAAGCCTATGCCGAACGAGAGATTAAACGGTTGCACGGTCAAAACTCTCTTCTTGAACGTGATATCAATAAACGTGATTCACTTGCAGGAAGAAGACGTGATTCAATTGTTGAAAGGGGTTCAAAGATGTTTGATCCTAAAAGACCAAAGGGCCTTGCATTTTCTCTGGAACAAACATTACAGGTTTTGACATTGGGACTTGAATACTTGATGTATGCTTGCTGAAACTGCGGTTATTCTTTTAGCAAGCCTTTAACACCATTTATAAAATAGGCTTAAATACCTTTTTAGTCCTTGTAATTTAGTGATTTTTTGTTTTTCATCCTTGCAAATTTTTTTTTTTGGTTTTAGTCCTTGCAAATTATGTTTGTTTTGTTTTTTGTCCTTAAAGTGGTTTAGATAGCGCTTTGAACAGTGAAAAAAGCGCTATCTAAACAACTTTAAGGACGAAAAACAAAACAAACATAACTTGCAAGGACTAAAAAAAAAATAAAAATTGCAAGGACAAAAAGCAAAAAAGCTCTAAATTGCAAGGACTAAAAATGTATTTAAACCTATAAAATATAAATAACTAATTGTAGCAAGAAATAAGTTTATTTTATCAGTGCTTTGGTTTATAGTGAGAGTTGATTGACTTCTATTCGAATTTGGCATAATTATTGTTCTTGTTATTTGTATTTGTATCTGTATACATATACATATGTACTTAGTTACTCTATTTCAGTAATTCATGCTTTTGGTCACAATAGGTTATGTTCAGTTACTCTAGTATGCTAATTCATGTTATTTGTAACTGATCAGGAAGAGCACAAAAAGCTGGAAGTTTTTGCATTTGAATCAGAAACGAAAATTGCTTCGTTGGAAGAAGAAATTGCTGCTACGTTGAAGGAGAAAGAAGTGGTGATATCTATTAATGAAGGTTTGATGTCAGAACTGGAAGGCTTGACTGAAAAACTGAATACATCAACCTCTGAACTAAATAATTTGAAGGAGGAAATTTCAGCTCTTGTAAGTTTTTCTGTAAATTTCTTCCTAGATTTCTCCTTTTGACTCAGTTGTTAGATGGCTGATAGAGTTAAAGAGCTGAGAGAAAAATGATGGAAAGTAAAATATAGTTGGGAGAGAGACTCAGAGAAACTGAATTTATTGAACAGAATTCTCTATTGATCTCTGTTGAGATCTGTTGCAAATATAATATAAAATTGGGGGACATGTTAGAAATATAATATTTAAAAAATTAAAAATTAAAAACCATTCACGTAATCAGTAATCTTCTCTGGACAACTTAAGCTTTTGGAATAGTTGGTTTGTGACATAGTATCAGAGTCTCTATGCCCAAGTGGCTTAGAGTTCATTACTATGCCCATTCTTCTAATAAAATGTTGAATTTAAGCACAAGGTAGGTTCGCTAGTGCATTGTCCATGCTTTAAGCCCAAAAGGCTCTTAAAAAATAGGCAGATTATAAACATAATATAAAGGAAAGAGAGAATTTGAATTGATTATATTGTGATTCACTAGTGATCTTTGTTGAGATCAATGCATGTATGCTAATTGAGGTACTTTTATTACTGTGGAAAGGACTAATCAACAGTTCAGTTGCAACAGAAATTGACTACTCTAGCATAGCATGTGACTACTCTAACAGAAATTGACTAATCAACATTTATTAGAAACCAACTTAAGTAGCTAACTACTCTAACAATGACAATAGTTAATTGCTGGTATGCTTTGATTGCTTTCTCATTCAAACCATCAAATTTGGCATCGTATTCTTGTCTATCCAGAAACAAAGATTGGAAGAATCTGATATCAACCAAGAAAATTTGAAAAGCTCTATTAAAGTACTGATGGAAGAAAAGGAGGAGTTGGCTATGGTAGTGCAACTTCAACTTCAACTATTCAACTATTCTTTTGTTGTGATTCTTCCCTTTTTAGGAGGTTTCTTTGATTAAGGTTTTCCATTGTATCTTCTTGATCTTGCAGCAACTCACTGATTCCCTTTTGGAAATAGAGGAGGAAAGGGCAATATGGTCTGCCAAAGAGAAAGATGCACTTCAAGCCATAGAAGAACAAGCAAAGTCAAACAATGTGCAAATTACATCATTATCAACAAAATTATTAGAAGTAAGATTCACAGCTCAGCTATTTAGGAAACCTTTATTCGTTCCCTTATTTGTTTTATAATTTATTTATTTATTTTCATACATGGGATCCTTAAAGCTGCAGTATTTCTTTAGATTGTAACTTATCTAGCATTTATTGGAAAACATTGGTCTTTTTTCTGATTTATAAGTAGGACATGAATGTTGTTTATAGTATTTGTTTTAATATATATATGTTTGTAGTTATAGGGTTTTAGTTACTGAGAGGGAGGAAAAAGAGAGTTGAATTTAATAGTACAAAGGATGTTTACAATGTATAGGCAAATTGTAGTATGTTCCAATTAAGGAATTACAGGGAAATAAAATGTGTACAAATAAAATCTGTCCTAATTATAGGAAATTAGTGAAACAAATCTATACAAAAATAAAGAGAAGTCATGTGCTAATTACGGTAATTGTGCCACAGCCCACAGAAAATTCTCCCTCAAACTGGTGAAATGGATATCTATATCTGTGTGCTTATCCCATCATGTTGAACTGGGTTGTGTGCAATGCATAGTAGTCAATAGCGTCACAGGTCCCTCCTGCTCCTGCTGAACTTGTCACATTGCATCTTCCTGTCACGACCATTGTGTTCTAATTGCACCCTTTGCAGTTGTTCCTGGCTGCTCCCAATGTTTCGGGGACCAAGGATGATTTAACCGCCCACCCCACGGTGTTGTTTTATGTTTTAAAATGGGAGTAAAATTGGAAAATTTTATCCCCTTATATTCCGAATCCATTTCTTCTTTGACACCCAGGCAACCCCTAGTATCCACAGTCCACACTTTCTCCTCTACTCTGTTCTGAGCTCCATTCACCACCACCCACTGCTGACAGATCTTTTCTGGACAAACCCTGATGTTTCCGGCCATTTCTGACATCTTCTGGCACCTTTTTGGTGTTTCCAGCCATGCTTTGTTCTCTGGCACTATCTCAAACATTCTGGTGTCTTCCTTCTATTCACTTCACTCTCTCACTGTTCCTTGTTCTGTCTTAGACGTTCTGCACTTTCATTTCGTTGCGCTAAATGCTCTCCCTCTCCCAGGTCTTTCATGATTTCATCTCTGTTCTCTATTGCTAGCATATGACTGTCTAATTTTGGATAATTTCTTATATTTGGGCACACACGCACATATATACATATAAGGGTAAACTATGTTTTTCGTCCTTGAACTTTTCAACATGTATGGTTTTGGTCCTTAAACTTTTCAACATTTATGGTTTTGGTCCTTAAACTTTTCGAAGATCGGTCAACGTCCTTGAACTTTTTTTCCGTCCAATGTTTTAGTCTTTTCCGTCTATTTTGGACGTTAAGTGATGATGTGACGTTTGTTTTATTATTATTTTATTTTATTACGTTTTCTAGCGGTTTTTAACTGCCACAAATTGCATGGATAAATTGTTTTTGAAAGGATTAATAATTTGTGGTGGCTTATAGCCGCCACAAATTGCAAGAACCTAAAAAAATAAACTAGTTCAACTTATTCACATCTTAATCAATGAAACATACTATTCAAACCAGCACAAGAAATTAACCAAAATAAAAGATACAAATTATTCAAATATCATTATTTCAAATTCAAAATCAAGCCACATTTGGAAAGAATATAGCAAGTATTGATAATAACATTGCTTTATTCTTTTTCCCCAAAAAAAACATTGCTTTATGCTTGTCTCAGTCGCACTCACGAAAGCCTGATCCTATATACACATTAGACAAAAAGAAAAAATTGGAGATTCATGTTGAAATATTTAAAAACTAAAAAAAATGTGAGGGAATTCGATGGTGGGAATGAAAGGTGAGGATTTATGTAATGCTTTTGGCTTCTCCGAGGTTCTCTCACGCAAACGAGGTTCACGCTTTTGCCGACACCGACGATTGCTCATCTCGCGGGACTGCACCTCCTTGACCACCTCGATCTTGGACGACATAGATCGAGAATTTTGAAATCCACGTTGACTTCGAAGGAGGAGATTGCGATTGAAACAACATAAAAATTGGGGAATGGAGAAAAGAGGATTGGTTGACCTCTAGTCATTGTCGACGACGCCCTCCGCACCTCTCAACACCGACATCGGCATCTGAATGTTCGAGATTTGAAGTAGCTTTAATGGGGTAGAAAGAGTTTAGGAGTGGAGGAAATGAGTGGCTTATGGTTTGAGGAAAGGGGGTGAGTAATGAATGTTGGGAATGTTGAGTATATTTGAGTGTGAGAGTAAGAATGTTGGGAATTTGAGTTTGGTCTTTCTTTTAGGGAAGCAATTTCTGGCGGTTTTTAGCCGCCAGAAAACAAATTGTAATAAAATAATAATAAAACGAAGGTCGCGTCATCACTTAACGTGCAAAATATATGGAAATGACTAAATCATTGGACGGAAAAAAAGTTCGAGGACATTGACTGGTCTTCGAAAAGTTTAGGGACCAAAACCATAAATGCTAAAAAGTTCAGGGACGAAAAACATAGTTTACCCTAATTTGGTATTAAACTTGTATATAAAATTTCACAATAGCAACCATCCTGTTATCCTGCTATAGCGGTTTTGGTGTCGGCCACTTCCTGCCACTATTTGGAATTGATAATTATGGTGTAATGCTTATGGTGGACTTATTGTCACAATAATTTCATAGGAACTTCATTCTTTATTCTGAGGTCATCAAGTATCATCCTCATCCATAGCTTGAATTTCTGCCTTTGCACTCAACCTCACAAACAACATTTTGTTTTTCACTTCATTTCATCAAATTTCCACCAAAGAACATGCAACACCCTGAGATGGATCTCTTATCAAAGATCAATCTGTCATAATCTACATTTGTATATATCTCTGTGGACAATCTTCCTTCTTTCTTAAATAATAATCCTCTTTCTAGGGTAGTGGGTAGCCTTCAAATACTATAGAATTCTATTCACTGCTTGCACATGAGTTGAAAAAAGAAGAATTTTATTGATTTATTTCACAATCTTTACATTCTCTAATCATACTTTTATAAGGGAGCAATTAATCCCTAAAATAAGGAAACTATGACTTAAAGATAAAGAAGAAAAAAGATAAATTAAAACAAAAGATAAATAAGAACAAATGATAAAAGATCAGATATCATAATAGATATGATAAAAGATCAGAAATCATAACATATAAAATATCTGTTATTTACAACACTCCCCCTCAAGTTGGTAAATGAATATCAATCATTCCCAACTTGCTTATAAGCTCCTGGAATTTACTAGTAGGAAGCCCCTTAGTAAAGACATCAGCCACTTGAAGACCTGTAGGAACATGAGCTGTAATAATAAGACCACTATCTAGCTTTTCTTTATAAGTGCCTGTCGATCTCAATGTGTTTGGTCCTATCATGTTGAACTGGATTGTGAGCAATGCTAACGGCTGACTCGTCACAAAATAACTTCATGGGAATCTCAAACTTAATCTTGAGATCATCAAGAATGACCTTTATCCACAGTCCTTCACATATACCTTGAGCCATAGCTCGAAACTCAGTTTCTACACTAGATCGGGCTACTACTTTCTGCTTCTTGCTTTTCCAAGTCACCAAATTCCCCCCCAGAAGCATGCAGTACTCGAAAGTGGATTTTCTATCCGTGACTGACCCTGCATAATCTGCATCAGTATAAATCTCCATAGATAAGGAACCTTCTCTTTTGAATAATAGGCCTTTCCCTGGACTTGCCTTCAAGCACTGGAGAATCCTACCAACTGCCTGCATATGTCTCTCTCAGGGGTCATTCATAAACTGGCTGACAACACTGACCGCATAGGCAATGTTTGGTCTAGTGTGAGATAGGTAAATTAACTTTCCTACTAATCTCTGATACTGACCCTTTTCCACAGGTGGACTTTCCTCACTTCCTATCTTGTTTTGTTCAATTGGAACCCCCGAGGTCCTACATCCCAGCTTCCTTATTTCCTTGAGCAAGTCAAGGACATACTTCCTTTGAGAGATAAAAATGCCTTTCCTGAAATATGCAACTTCTATTTCGAGGAAATACTTTAGCTTCCCTAACTCTTTCATTTTGAATTGGGTAGCTAGTTTCTCCTTCAGGGTCAGTTTTTCTACCTCATCATCTCCTGCAATGATCATATCATCTACATAGACCAACAATATGGTAAGTTTACCCGTAGGGGAATGCTTTATGAATAGAGTGTGATCACCTTGGCTTTGTTTGTATCCCAAGGAAACCATTGCATGAGTGAATCTCCTAAACCATGCTCTAGGGGATTGCTTGAGACCATATAAGGCCTTCTTTAGTCGGCACACTTTGTTTTCTCCACGGTGAGTTTCAAATCCTGGGGGGATCTCCATGTATACCTCTTCTTCCAAATCTCCATGAAGGAATGCATTTTTAACATCGAACTGCTGCAAGTCCCAGCCAAAATGGGCTGCCAGGGAAAGAATGACTCGTACTGTATTCATTTTTGCTACGGGGGCAAATGGCTCCTCATAGTCTATCCCATAGGTCTAGGCGTATCCTTTTGCCACCAATCTTGCTTTGTACCTGTCAATAGTCCCATCAGACTTGTACTTCACCGTGAATATCCATCTGCACCCTACAGCCTTCTTGTCTTTGGGTTTGTCAACAATCTCCTAGGTTGAATTCTTTTCCAATGCCTTCATCTCCTACTTCATGGCTAGAACCCAGTGTTCATCTCTCATAGCTTCCTGGACTGAGGTAGGCACTTCTGTTGCATCAATGGCAGCAATAAAACTTTGATGCTAGACTGAGAGATGGTTAGTGCAGACATATTGAGAAATAGGATATTGAACACAAGACCTTTTCCCTTTTCTCAAGGCAATATGTATATCATTATTAACACTTACCACCTCAATGTTACTTTTAGGGACACTCACCTTCGGGTTAGACGACTTTTCTTACTGTGGGACCAGAGTGGGTTTCTTCTTTTTTTTATATATCTTGCCAAAGAACCTATCTTCATCTTCCTTTCTATCTTCATTTTGGGTTTCTTCTTCTATCTCATCTGTGACCTCACCATTGGTTCCTTGGGCATCCTGCAAAGACAAGAAAGGTAATGACTCTAAAGAAGACTCACCCTCGGCTTCTAAGTTTTCCTCCCCCTGAGGCCGAGGACTAACAAAAAACGAATCGGTTTCATGAAAGGTGACATCCATAGTGACAAAGACTCGACAACTTTGAGGATGATAACACTTGTACCCCTTTTTATTTGAGGGATATCCAACAAAGACACATTTGATAGCTCTAGGATCTAACTTACTACGATGAGGACTGTGAGAATGCACAGGCAACACAACCAAATACACGACAAGGTAAACTTGACATTAAGGGAGAAAGGGAACAAGTGACAGTAAGAATTCAATAGGATTAACACCATTTAAAACTCGAGTGGGTAACCTGTTAATGAGGTATGTGGCAGTTAGGATAGCTTCTCCCCAGTAGGTATTGGGAACAGACATTTGGAAGAGAAGGGCTCTAGCAACCTCAAGAAGATGACGAATTTTCCTTTCTGCAACCCCATTTTGTTGAGGAGTATTAACACAAGTTAGCTCATGAATAATGCCATTATCAAAAACAAATTTAGAGAACTCATGATTTACATACTCTGTGCCATTATCTGATCTAATTCTTTTGATGGACTTACCAAATTGATTTTGGACAAGATGGAAGAAACTGATACAAATTTGACAAACCTCTGATTTACTTTTCACAAGGTATGTCCATGTTACTCAGGTACAATCGTCTATAAAGGTCACAAACCATTTCGTGTCGGATATAGATTCCACAACTGGTCCCCACACATCAGAATGTATTAAATCAAACGGAGAGGAACTTTTATTATCACTAATAGGAAAATATGCACAATGGTGCTTTGACAACTAACAAATATCACAATTAAATGACTCAACAAACTCTTTGGTAAACAAGTAAGGAAATAAGGACTTAAGAAGACTAAACAGATGATGTCTAAGTTGTTTGTGGTGAAGCCATATTTGAGAGGTAGCCCAAGTGTCTGACTTTACTTGTTGGCTTGACGGTAGCTTTTGATTTTGCTCCAAGAAGTACAACCCACCCTGCTCTTTAGTAGTTAAAATCGTCTTCCCCGTGGCAATGTCCTGCAAGACAAATGAGAATGGAAAAATGTTACTGAGCAATTCAAGTCTCTAGTAAGCTTATGTATAGAAATAAGGCTATTTGCCAATTTTGGGACATGTAAAACATCATGTAGGAAAAGAGAGGGCTCTATTTGAATGCTTCTGGAGCCAACTATGGGCACATTATCTCCATTGGCAATCATAATGAGTTGCCTACCAGACAATCTCGAATATGAGGCAAAAAGTGTAGGGAAGGGGGTCATGTGATTTGTTGCTCTAGAATAAAAAATCCAAATTCCCTGAGAAATAAGGCCAAAGGTATTGAACGAACTCTTCCCCTTCATGGACAAGGTACACGAGCCAGAAGGCTTACTCATGGACTCAATCAGCATCCTAAGGCGATCAATCTCTTCCTTGCAGGCTTTAATATCCGGTTCAGGTTGGGATTGGGTAGCTGGTGGATTTGTTTCCTCGTGATTTAAGGTTGTTTGGTTTACACACTTATGTGTAGCTCCTTTGTTTCCACCCATGCGTTCAAGGGCCTTGTCTCTCCCATGAAGCTTGTAACAGGTCTCCTTGGTATGACCAGACCTTTTACAATATGAGCAGTACTCTCCACGGTTATCCTTAGCTGGTGGCTTTCCTCCAGAAGTTGACCCTCCTTTAGAAGCTGATCCTCCTCCATATGTTGACCCCTTATAGGGTCCCTTCCTTGTTGTCATAGCAGAACCTGTGTTGGAGCTTCCTCCATTAAGCATAACCGATCTCCGAGTCTTTTCACCTCGTACAGTATGAAACACTTTAGATAGAGAGGGAAGCTTCTCCTTCCCTAGGATCTGTACCCGAATAGGGTCATATTCTAGAATCAGACCGTCGAGGAATTTGAAAATTCTTCCTTTCTCCACAGCCTTGAAATATTTGGCGGCATCTTCTTTGCACATCTCCAGACTTTGGTATTGGTCCAACTCGATCCATAGTCCGTTCAATATTCGGTGATACTCTATACAGAAAGGGTCCCTTGTTTTGTATTAAAGATCCTGCTTTCAATATCGAAGCAGGCAACAATGTCATCCTTTAATGAAAAGCTCTTGCTTAGGTCATCCCACATCTCTTTTGCAGTGGCATAAAACATATAATTCCGACTTATTTCGGGCACCATGGAATGCCACATCCAGGTCATAATAAGATAATCTTCGTTGTCCCATGTCTTAAATTTTGAATCATTACGGGGCGGACCTCCTCTTTCAATATGATTCAACCTCGAACGTCCTTTGAGAATTCTTCGGATGTACTGGGCCCATTGTAGATAATTGCGACCATCAAGTCGATATGGACCCGCCACATTTGGTAGATCATTGGGTTGGGACCCGGTAGGGTGAATTTCTCCTCTGCTATCTCCTAAAACAGTACCAATGAACAGTCATGCATGAACAGTGTCGCGTGAACAGTCATCTTGAACAGTGCGCACATGGACAGTACCGGGCAGCGGCGCCGGTAGCGAGCAGCGGAAACAGAGCCCCCAAGATCGGGAGATCTGATACCAAGTTGAAAAAAGAAGAATTTTATTGATTTATTTCACAATCTTTACATTCTCTGATCATACTTTTATAAGGGAGCACCTAATCCCTAAAATAAGGAAACTATGACTTAAAGATAAAGAAGAAAAAAGATAAATTAAAACAAAAGATAAATAAGAACAAATGATAAAAGATCAGATATCATAACAGATAAAATATGTTATTTACAACATGTTTCTCATGGGTCTTGCATGAATTGACTCACCACACTGACTATTAAAGTTGTGTTCAACTTGGTGTGGCATTGATAAAAGAGCTTTCCCACTTATTACAAATTGATAAATCTTGCAGTAGGGAGAGTTTGACTTCTAAGAGAGAGAGAGAGAGAGAGAGAGAGAGAATGAATATTATTGAAATATAAAATTAAATTACAAGAGTGATAGTTGGTACATGTTCAGTTACACGATGCACCTATCTAGTTGTCAGTTATAATTGATAGAAAGTGACATCTAAAAGAAAACAGAAATGGACAGTTGACAGGCAACAGGGAAGACCAAGGATGTTAAAGTTGTGCAGTCTAGTGGGCTTCGAAATCGCAAACAAGTGAACTATAAGTAGCTAGTCTATTCTAACACCACTAATCTCTAATACTGGGTTTACTCCACTATTGGGCTCTCATCACTTCCAATTTTGTGATTCTGCTCTATGGGTGCTTTAGTGATTTTGCAACCCAACTTGTCTCTTTAAGAAGATCAAGGACATTTTTTTGGAGAGATAGTTACCTTGTTTGGACAAGGCAACCTCAATACCCAGGAAGTACTTTTGTTTTCCCAGGTCCTGTAATTTAAACTGAGTTTCTAATTTCTCCCTTAGACTTTGAGAATTTTAGCATCATCGTCACTTGCAATAATCATATCATCTACATAGACTAGAAATGGTATGACTTTGCCTTTGTGTGAATGTTTTATGAGGTATTATTACCTCGGCTTTGACTTTATCTTAAGGACAGCTAGTGAAGCTTCCAAACCAAGCATGAGGAAACTGTTTAAAGCCATGTAGAATCTTTCTTAATCTACTCATGCCTTATTCCTATCATTAGTGGAGTCATATCCAAGTGGGATATTCATATATATTTCCTCCTCCAAGTTTCTATGCAAAAAAGCATTTTTAACATCTTGCTACTAGACAGCAGAGTTGTCAATAGGGCGCTATAATGCCCTCTGGCCGCTATATGCACTGCCATTGTCTATCATTCTGTTGTCTAACACAAATAATTTTGTTATGATAAAACCCTATAGAAAATAATTTTTCTGTAGTATGAAAAGTGTAGTAAAGAAGAAAATTGATAAAGTTTTGTATGATTATGTCCTGTGGTGTTTTCAAGTTTGATAGATAGTTTTCTTTCTGATTTTCATGGTTCCATCTGCTTAAATTAATAAAATTTGTCTATAAATGTTAGGTAAGGAATGAATTGGAATCCTGTAGAGAAGAATGCAGGACCCTACGGGAAAGGTTGACTATAACATATGAAAATGCACATATCAAGGAAAATTCCAGGTCTGTTTAGCTTTTTAAATTAATTTATTTCCCTCTTCTCTTAACTCTCTTGTACTACTTTCTTATTTTTCCAATGTGTTTTCTTGTTATGTAACTTGCTATCTTGCAAAACAATTTGAATGTTTGGTTTCTCATTGAGCTTTATTAAATTTGGCAAGAGAGATAGCTTAGCTGGAGATTAACCTCACCTTTTTGAAAAAAATATTTATCCCTTTCAACAAACCAAGAAAAGTTTAAAACTTACCTAACTTACAGTTGTCTTGTATAATAATTTAGTGAGGGTCATTTCTTAGACAAGATTGTTTTTGAATTTTATAAATTAGCATGCGCGGATTAATGGGAGTTTTGTATACAGGAAATTAAATAATTATTAATAATTAACAGAAGCAAAAAGTATAACAAACACATGATGTTTAGAATGAGAAACAATTAATAAAGAACTGATTAAAAGTTTATTCTTCACTGCTAGACTTCTAGGGGATAAGTTGTACCACTTAGGAGAATTTAGTTTCAATTCTATTCCTTATATCTTAGTTGAACTAACAAATATAGATTGCCAGGAGAGCCATAAACTACCCCAATTTCCCCTTATTTTCTCACTATATAAAAAATGCTTTACTTCCTATTCCTTATCTATCAAGCAATCTTATTATATACGATTGAATCCAATGGAAGCATTAAGTTGAGAAAGATAGCTTGATTCTCTCGCTCCTTGCATGTGATTGTAAATATGGCTCAATATGATTTTAGACTCGGTCCTCTAAAAATATGATTTTAATGATTACATGACATGCATCTAGTTGTGCCACATCACACACCATCTCAGAATAGTCATTGATGGACATGGTTAAAAGCATGCTATGTCACCACTAACATAGTGTTTGGTTGGAGGGAAATGGAGGGGAGGGGAGAGGAGGGGAGGGGAATTCCTCATCTAATTTTTGCTCCCCTCCAATATGGAGGGGAGGGGAAGGGGATTTAAAACATTTTAACTAAAATGACTAAAATATCTCTACTTATGTTTTGAAATTTAAAATTATAAGGATACAAAAGAAAATAAAATAAAATGACTACCTCTCCTTCCCTCCATTAAAATCCCTCTCTTCCCCTCCTCTCAACCAAACATAAGGTCTTGTTATTTTTTGCCGATTTCTGCATATTTTCCGTATATTTGACTGGATGCTTGATGGTAGAGTGGCACAGAAACATACAAAAGATGTGTATTCTACAACTCATGTTTTGGGATGTTCGTTTACACTTAGTTGATTTTTTTATGACGAACTGAAACAGTTAATGCAACTGCAATTTCATTCCCTTTGCCTTTTTCTTATCTAAAATTTAACTTGTCATTTTTTGCTTTCTAGCTATTCTAATATTTGACTTGGGTGGTTTCTATTGGTTACTTCCAAAGTAGAAATGCTCGAGTACTCAATACAGCCTCCCTGTCTGCTACTCCCAGTTTTTGTTTGCTTTTTGTTTTTTATTTTTCAAAGATGGATTGCCAGCTTTAACTATCAAACAAATTAAATCACTATTCCTGTGGTTATTTTATGGCTACAGGGAAAAGGTTTCAGAGTTGGATCAGCTGGAAAATCACCATGAAACAACCGATGCTGAGAGCAAACAATCCCGAGAAGTAAGGAATATTTGTTATTGGTAATTTCGTGGGCTTGTGAGTTGTGACTTACTGCAAGGCATAATTGTCTCTATATTGGCATGCACTGTAGATGTCAAAAGCCAATTCTGAGATGCAATCTTTGGAGCATGAGCTGCATGACTGTCCTGAGGAAGAGAAAGAAAATGAACTTCGGAAGGAACTACATGTTCTTGATAAAGGGGATAATCTATCAAACCCGAACGCGTTTCAGGTTTCTCCTTTATTGCCACTAGTAATAGAAGAATTGTCCACAGGAAATTGTCGGTGTATTTATAGTTAAGGGATTGGGGGTTAGGGAATAAAAATCTGTCTGAGAATCCATGCAGTATTAGTTTTACTGATCATATCAGGTTACTTGACAGAACCTCAAGGACAAACTATCTGTTGTGACAAAAGAAAAGGACAAATTGATGATTGAGATGGAAGATCAACATAAAAAAATGGAATTTCTGCAAAAGAATTGCCAGGATGAGGTAAACGGAAAAGGTTATCTTTTGATAGTTACTAAGGCTGTGTTTGGCCGAACTTTTATTTTGACATAAAAACTATTTTAAAGTTAAAAATCAAAATAAGTTTTAAAAATAAAGGAAAAACTGTTTGACAATTTTTATTTCTTTTAGCTTAAAAGAGATAATCGAGGAGAAATGGTAGAGAATGGGGACAGAGAGGGGAGAGCAGGAAGAGAGAGAGATGGGAAAGGGGAAAGACGAGAAAGTGAGGAGAGTGGGGAGAGAGAAGTAATTTTTTTCTACAAGTTCCTTCGCCCATCTTTTGTAAAAAGGGTTACTGTTTTTACTTTTCTTTTATAAAAAATAAGTTGCTTAATCTTCTTAGGAGTTTCTCAAAAGATGTGTTTAGCTCGGTTTCTTTTTGAAAAGAAGCCTAAAAAAGGTTAGGCTAAACAATACTAATTTCACTAATTACCTCATGGCATATTCTCTATCAGTTATCCTAATTTCAGTAATCACATTATGACATTCTTTATTAGTTATCGAAGGCCAAGGTCCATGTTGAGGAACTGAGTCGGAAGCTTTCCAATATGGAGGTCAAAATGTATGCGGTATGTATCATATTGGGTTTATCCAGTTCAATTTCAAATGTGGCTTTTTATTTATTACATATACCAATTGCCAATCGACTAGCTTTTCTCAGAATAATGTGCATTAGTTATTCAGATTGTATGTGTTTGGATTAACAATTATTGACCCACCTTATGCTGAGTTCCGTGCTCAAACAGGATGGCCTAACAAACAACAAAGAGATGGCTAAGCTCAGAATGAGACTCCGCGGAACACAAACAAAGCTGGATTCTTTCCGTTGTAGATACAAGGAAGCAATCGATGAATCAGTTATAACGAATAAGAAGTATAAAGACCAGTTGGCTTCAAAAGGATTAGAAGTGCTTAACCTAATGAAACAGCTAGCTGCTGCCAAAGGGCAATAGGAAATTTGCATAGTTGTATGTTAAAGGATGTAATCTCGCATCCCGAGTCACATCATTTTTTGTTTATCATTTACAGGTGGGCCCATCATTCCAAGTGGCCTTAATAATGTGTAAATCTTATGCCAATAGTGAAATCTTGATAGATGCATGCTGCAATTTCATACAATTCCCCAGACCCTAAAATTTCCTCAGAACTTAACAAATAACAACTATCCTCGAATTTCTTACACAACTACTGGCAAGCCCCTATCCCTATAAGAAGCACAATTAGTAACTTATAACTCAGGCATGAATTGGAAGTCACTACGTTCTCCCTTCTTTCGAGCACCACAAATCATAGCAACACTTAGGTAATGAGGAAAGTTTGTACTCAACAAATTGGTTTGAGCTTGGACTTAGGTAAATATTTGCACAAAAAAAGAAATGTAGGCATGGATATTGATGAGTTCCATAATAATCAATTCATTTCATGGACATACAATAAATAACGAGTACATACTACTGCATATAGACCTAATGAGTGCATACAGTAATGAGGATGGTTTTTACTCATCAAATTGGTTTGAGCTTGGACTTAGGTGATGAGTGCATGCAGTAATGGACATACAATATAGACCTAATGAGTGCATACAAAAATAAGATTTGAAAAATCTTTGAATTTTTTAAATGTGCTAAATATTTTACTTTCAATTGATGCATTGTTTTAATAATTTTCTATTGTTAAATTAAAAACAATGTTTTTGTTTTACTAGTTTGTTAAAAAATGACATTATGAGGAGAGCATATTCCATTGGACTGTAATAGGATAAATGGTTTGAGTATGGGTATGTATGGGCAAGGTACTAAAGTTGCTGCAGAATTATTCTCAATAATACTTAAACATGTATTTTTATGAGAATTTTAAGATAATGTTTAAAATTTAGAGAGTTTTGAAGCTAGTTTATTTTCTTAAATATATTTCTATTCTATGATATAAGATCTTATTATATCCGACGATGATTAAAAAGATAGATTATAGGTGGGAAATTTTTCCTTCGAGTATTTAATATTAGTCTTATGATTTGAGATGTAATTATGGAAGGGGGACGGGAATTTCAGTAATGAGACTCCTATTCTCCACCAAATCCATCTTACTCCACACAAACAAAACACCTCACTTCCGTCCACATAGCACACCCACCTCTTCCTTACACATTCTCACTTATGCACGTGTACACGTACACACTCAACTTAAAGAAAAGTAAAAATGGAAAATAGAGTTAGGATTCAAGAGAAATTAATCCTACTATAATTTAGACTAACTCTTTATTTTGTATAAGAATGATCTTAGAATATGGGTTTGAGCATAATTCAACCCAATAAAACTAGCTTGTAAGGTGAGGATTGCCCTCTACTTGTAAACTTTAATTTGGTCATATTACTAGTCGATGTGGGACTAAACCACCACCCTCAAGGCTACAATTCAAGCAACCCCAAAGAGACTGCAATTAAAGCAAGTTAGGGGTGGCTGCAATTAAGACTGCTTTCCAACACTCCCCCTCATGCCCAAGACTACTAGCTTGGAGCATGCCAAATGCAGGTTGCCCAACAATGGGTCTAGGATAGGCTCTGATACCATCTTAGAATATCAGTTTGGGCATAACTCAAGGTGAGGATTGTCCCCCACTTATAAACTTTAAAATTTGTCCATATCACTAGTCGATGTAGAACTAAACCATAACCCTTGAGGCTGCAATTCAGGCAACTCCCAAAGAGGTTGTAACTGTAACATCTTAGGTGTTGATGAGGGCGGAGAGTGATCGCCGATGCAAAAGAGATAAGGCACGGACAAGGAATGACTCCTAGTAGGCTTCCAGTGGGAGGGACATGTGAATGAATCAAATACACATCGGAATGAGAAAGATCCAAATGTTGTCTAGGTGTGGGACTGTACAGTTAATGATGACTTAAATAAATTAATTTTTACTACCTATACCAACAAGAAGCATCTACTTTTCAGTATCCCATCACTTAAGAACTCCACAGTTAATCATGATTGACTTGGAACAATTTCGGGATGGGTGACCTGGAAGTTTCCTAGGAAGTGTATAAGCAAGTGGTATCAGAGCAAGCCTTTCTCATAATATGGTGTGGTTCGACCATGAACCAAGCAGAAGCTGGTGGGCATGTAACATCTCGGGCGCTGACGAGGGCGGGGAGTGATTGCCGATGCAAAAGAGTTGAGGCACGAACAAGGATCGACTCATGGTAGGCTTCTAGCGATAGGGACACATGAATGAATCGAATACACACCAAAATGAGAAAGATCTAGAGGTTGTGCAGGTATGAGATTGTACAGTTGAGGATGACTTAAAAGAATTAATTAGTACTACCTATACCAATAAGATAATGTTAAAATAGGAGAAAACAGAGAGATAGTTAAGTGAAAATCATGTGTTAGAGTACACAACATATGCGTGTTTATATAGGTTAATTACATTAATTATACATAAATAGAGGATTTTATGTTTCCTTTAAATAAGAGATTTTGTGTTTATAAACTGCTATTATTAATAGAATTAGAATATTATATTCTGATCTTCAACACTCCCCCTCAAGTGTTAAAGCTTCTTAAGCTCTCAGCTTTTTACAATAAGATAATTTATTCCCAACAAATAATAAAAAAAAAAATTAAGTTCCACAAAAAAATAATAGTTTGAGAAGCAACTCGGAGAAGTTGGAGAAGACGGAGAGAATTACTAGAAAAATATATATTTGCCAGATGGAATGACCATCAACGAGAGAGAAAATTCATGGCAAGCATAGCAAGGTCCATTCTTCTTAAACAACATTTGGGAGCTTTAAACAAAAAATGTTGGAGACCAAATTATTTAAACTTCAAACTAATGCATCTGGGACATGCTCAAGACTAGTGCACATGGGACATAGGCAAGGCCAGTGCATCTACGACAAAGACAAGGGCCAAGGCATCCAGGACAAAGATGAGGTTAGTGCATCTAGGACAAAGCGAGGCTAGTGGAAGCCATTGTCGAGAGAGATAGTAACAAAAAAACACAAACCAAATAATACCTAAAAAAGTGCAAAAAATAAGGCCTGGAAAATGAAACAGTCCTAGAATGGCCTGAAATCTACTGGGCTTTGTGCGCCTCAGTCTAGCAAGCCTATCACCGGAAACGTGCTGCCAAAAAGGTGGTTAGACGTGCGGCCACGTGCCGCCACGTGCCGCCTAGAAGAGCTGTTGAGCGCAACAAAGAATCAACGTGTGAGAAAAAGTCTAACGTTAACGCTAGTACAACTGAGTAGATCGGCAAGGGGCGATCCAGATTTAGTTGATGGCCGTTGTAACTCGCCAAAAAAGTTGTCGGAGTTGCGCTGGTGACCAGAGATAGCTTGAAAAGACGCTGAAAAATTCGTCGGGAGAAGAACAACTAGCAGAAGGGTCCACCGGGGACAGTGGGTCCCCAGTGAGGCATGATTTTCATGATACCTTTGTCAGGCTTAGAGCTGGGCATTTGGGCTTGAGCCCGCGAACTAACCCGTTTACCCGCAACTCGTACGATATACGGGCTGAGTTTGTTCGAGCCCATTTAAAATGCGGGCTTTTAGCCCGACCCATTTAACCTGCGGGTTAAACGGGTTTAACCCGCAGGCTTAACGGGTAGTCCGTGGGCCCAATAATGTTTTTTTTTTTTGGATTTAGGATGTTGTTATTTAAATATTCAATGAACTATCTATTTGTATTGTATTTGTGTAGATTTAAAATTTGCACTTGACTTGATTGGATTTAGACTTGACACACTTGACAAATTAAGTACTTTTTATATGGTTGGTGATACAATATTTTGATTTAGTATTGATTGAGTAGTGCTTGAGTATTAATTGATTTGTGTATATCAAAAACTTTGATATTGATTTTGTGATAGGTGTCGTTGCATCTGTATATAAATTTTTTTGCCCTTTTTTTTTTAAAAAAAAGAAAGATTTAAAAAATGGTTAAATTTTAGTTTAAAAAAAATTTAATTTTTAGTTTTTTTATATTTTTTTCTATTTTGCGGGCCGGCCCGTTTAGCCCGCAGGCTAAATGGGAAGGTCGCGGGCTCGAAAATTCAAAGACTGTTTAAAATACGGGCTAAATGGGTAGCAGGCTAAACGGGCGAGCTTACCCGTTTGCCCACCTCTAGTCAGGCTCTAGATACCATGTTTAAAATAGGAGAAAACTGTGTGTTAGAGTACAAATGCGTGTTTATATAGGTTAATTAAATTGATTATACATAAATAGAGGATATTATGTTTCCTTTAAATTAGAGATTGTGTCTCTATAAACTGTTATTATTAATAGAATCGAAATATTATATTTTGATTTTCAACAGATACATCTACTTTTTGGTAGCTCATCATTTAAGAACTCCAATTAAGCATGCTTGACTTGAAACAATTTAGGGACAATGACCTCCTGGGTAGTTTCCTAAGAAACGTGTGAATGGGACCAAAACACGTTAAAAAGTCTTGTGTTGGTTTGTGAGGACAGTCATTGATCCTAAAGACAACTAGACCTTAGAGTAACTAAGGCGAGCTAGGGGTAATCGCAATTAAAGGGCTTCCTAATGCTAGATTCCAAGATCTTATTGGCAAGTTGAGAATGATTGATATTCATTTACCAACTTAAGAGAGTGTTGAGATATGTGTGATATATCTTTAGGATATCATGGGATACTTATCTTTAGGACATCATGGGATATTTGTTTATCTTTGGGATATCATGACATTTTTGTTTTCCAATTTTCTGTTATTTCCTTTTTTTAATATTTACCCTTTAAAAGAGATGAGTGTTACGCTATTGGCAAGTGTACCAAGTCGTACAAGTAGTATAAAATGAAAAGTCCAAGTATCGTACCCATAGAGACTTGTTCAATATTTGGCAACTTACGCACTTTTTACTCACTAGGCAAAATATAAAGCGAACTTGAAATGATAATGATTGAAAATAAAGATAAAGGTGGAAAGTTGGAAATAAAACTAATAAAAAGGGGTTTTTGATTCTCAAGGATCTAGATTGTGGAAAGGGGTTACGAGAAACGATGATAATGAATGTGGGGTGCGACTTCACTAAATCAGTCCCTCATGCATACATAAGCTATTAATCAATGTTTATCATCTGTTTGTTATCACCAACTCATAAAAATGCTCAATCCCTAATTCCTTACAAGAAGAGCCTAAGTCCCTTGACTAAACTACCAATCCCTTGCATAGCTTAGCCAAGTTACTTGCTTTAAGAAAAGGAGTCAAAGGTGACTAATGGGCTTTGCTCTATTCCTAGATACAAGACTCATTAGGTGTTTTTCTCCGGTTCATAGTTCAAATACATTTTTCAATCACATTTAAACCATAAAAAATCATACAAGGGTTGATCAGGCCACAAGCAAGCATTAAGCAAAGGATAAAACACGTAACGGTGAATAATAAACATGTATTAATAACTCAAAAGATATACATGAGTTTGAGTTTAGTTACATCAAACCCCAATGAAGTGGAGCTCAGCTACCAATGGGTGAGAAGAGCATCCCAAGTGGTGAAGGAAGGAAGATGAAAAATGGAGGAATGAGAGAATTCCATGGAGCTTCACACGTTCCAAAACCTAGATGCAAGAAGAATGTTCTATTCTTTCTCAAAAAGCCCCTTTTAATGACTTTCTTTGCTGCTCATAAAGTGACAGCGAACATTTATGGCCTAGCATGCACAATATTCTCGCTGGGCATGAGCTTCATTAATGAGTACTGGAGCTCCCTGGCTGGGCATGACACTCTGATTCATGCTGGGCGAGAGATGCCTCAGACACTGAGATTGCTACTAACTCTCTCTGGTTGAGCAAGCACTCCTCTGTCCTGCTGGGCCAGAATTCAAAATATTCTTTTTTTCACTTTGACTCATCCTCCTTCAAGAGTGGACTTCCAAAGCTTCAATCAAAACATAGGAAAACATAAAAATTGATTCCAAATCTAAACACACTGAGAAGATTCCTAAAAAACTAAATTTTAACTAAAAGAGATAAAAAAAAAAAAAAACAAGACTTTGAATAAGGAATAGATGAGATAAATGCAATTATATGTATCAAAAAGGCAAGCATATAATGCAGTTATCAATGAGTGATTGCACATGATTCACAATTGAGTATACAATTTTTTTTTCAACTAATGGATTTCTCACTGGACATGTCTCTTTATACGCATCGGATGTATCTAATGAGAAAACTTTTATTATGTAAGAATGAAAAGAATAAATACTAATTATTAAATCTTATTATGAATAGTCGTGATTAAAACACAAATCATGTATTTCTTTTAAAGTTACAAGACTCTTTTAGGTATTCATGTGACCTTATATCTTGATCATTTATATATATATGACTTAATTTTTTTATTTTCAAATAAAAATGATTTTTTCATCAAATATGCCTTCTATAGGAAATGTATCTAGTGAGAAAACTTTGTTTTTATGTTAGTATGAGAAAAATAATATGATTAATGAATTTATGATATTTTAAGATTTTTGAAATGGTTACGACAATAAATATTTATCTTTTAGTAAAAATAAAATCTTGCAGTATATTTTATGGTGAAAATTTTGACACCTCTATTCACGAGTGGAATGAACAAATACATTGAAATGAGTCATACTACAAAGTCCTCTTGCATAAAACAACAAATAAAAACAATGCCTCACCATTTACACATCCCTTATATATTTTGGTTACCTTATTGACACAATCTGTCCACAAACTTTACAAAAGAGAAGATCTACTCCCCATAATAGTTTTAGTGCAAGCATTACACATGCACCTCCTTTTGTTTTTTCTTTTTAGTTTGCATTTCTTGTTTAATTTAATTACTAAATTTTTAAATTGTTCAGAAATAATAAAATCATAAGAATATGTAAAGAAAAATTTCTTTAATTAGATTTAATATTAGATTTTTTTAAAAATATTAAAATTAATGATAATATTTTTTTAGTTCAAATACAATAAAAATAAATAAAAATCTGACATAAAAAATTCCTTAAATTGTTTGAAAACATGAAAAAAAAAATTCAGTTTAACTTGAGTGGTAAAAATACAAAATTATATAAAATACAAAAAGTTTTTCTTTGTGTTATTTATTTTTACCATTTTTCAAATTTTGGGAATTAAAAATTAGTTTAAATAATTTTTTCCAAAATTTGACTTTTCATATTTTATATTTAACTTATTTATATTTTTTTTTAAAAAAATCGAAATATTGAAACTATAAAAAGCAAAAACATATACAGAACTTTTTTTCATTTTGATATAATATTTTTAACAATATTTAGAATTGTGTATTAAACAACTATTGTTCTATTATTTTATTTTCAAATGTAATAAAAATAATTATTTAAAAGATGTTATATTAGATAAAAATTAAAGTACTTTTTAAATTGGATGATAAAAACATAAATAAATATAAAAATCTTTCATTCCTTTACCATTATTCAAAATTTTATATTAAAAAAGTTGTTTAAATATATTACCTCAGATTATGACTTTCTGGAGTTAATTTCTATTTTATTTTAATTAATCCATAAAAAAATATAAAACATTTATTTGTAGATCTTAAAAGCACCTTCTTTAGAGCAAGAAACACATTTTTTTTTTTTTTGTAAAATGTAAGGATTATAAAATATAAAAGTAGATTAATAATAAAAATATAGAGTTAAATATATTTAGATCCTAAAAATTTTGATGTTTATTTTATATCAAATGATAAACTTTATTAAAAATTCCAACTAATATAAAAATCTACTCTTATATTATAAATTTAAATCTTCATATTGAATGTGAACGTTTATAAAACCTATTCTTGAATGAGAATATTTTTAAAAAAGTTTTCTTAAACTAAAGTATTTTTAATTTTGATTTCAAATTTAATATGACTGCCAAAGATTTTCTCAATTATCTCAAATAACACCTTTTTTATTTTATCTTTGTCCATATATTTAATTTGATTAACTATTTTTCTCTTTCAATATACTTTTTCATCTTTATTTCTAAATTAAATTTTATTAACTTCTTTAAAAAATTATTAACAATTAAAAACAATCTTGTATCACTAAATTATCCTAAATTTGCTATAATTTTAATTTATTCAAAACATAATATTTGAAAATTATTTGTTATTTAAATTATAATATGATTTATGAGTTTAATGATCATGTACTGATAATATAAAATAATTTTACATTATCATTCAATCACAAATCATCATTATATGACTTTTAGGGTAGTTATCATATAAGTCAACAAACTTATTATACATGATAAGTTGTGATTGGATGACGAAGTAAAACTATTTTACATTGTTAGTATATAGTCTATTTTCTCGATTTATATACTAAAAAATATTTATTTATTAAAAAGTTTAATTATATAAAGCCAAACATTTATCTTATTCATTACACATTAAAATACTAGTAAGTAAAATTAAAATACATTCTTTAAACAATCCATATCGTAGCAGGATAAGAATTCTAATTTTCTCATGTATTAGTAGAAGAAGGCTTTCGATCTTACACAAAAATAGTTCCTCGTAATCTGCATCACATTATGCTATAGTTTTTATTGTTAGTGACAATAAAATACTTAACATCGAATCAGGTTGAGCACGTAGGTAGAGCTCTCCCAGTTGTCTATTATTTCAATCACTAAATCTTCATAATTCAATTCATGCATTTACTGACTAAATAACTAGGGGATGGGGTAACTAAAACTGCACTCCAGTATGACATGTATACTATAGTTTTTACTTATTCTAACACTACTGTTATCTTTTCAACAAGTCATTTCAATTTAATAGAAGAAAATAACAACCTTGGTTTATAAAGGAAAAGTATATGAAATTTGCGAATTCCAGCAAGCAAAGCAGGACAAATTAAACCCTCAAACAAATTGAAGGTGACGATTTCACTACATACACCAGGCATAGTATTTCACCTTTAGCTTGAGTCAGGAGAACCATCTCCATAAGATACAAGACCCTTCTTTCCATCTGGGCTTCCAGATGGAGACCTAGACTTGGTATTCCTGCTCGCTTTTCGTGGAGATTGTGATTCCACTGAAGCCCTGGACTGTGATGGACTCCTGCTCCGGGACAATGATCTGCTTCTCTCCACACAAGGTCGATATGTATCAACAGGTGAACGACTGCGAACAGGGCTACGACTTCGACTATATTGTCGACTTCGGTAACGTGAGCTGCGTGATACAGATGGTGTCCTACTCCTCCTACTTCGGAACCTACATACAGGTTTTCACATAATCATATGCACTCTACTTGATATGTGCTATCATTATTACTCAATAGGGAAAGAAAAACAATTGCATCAGAAAAAAAATGTCCTAACAAATAAATCAAATCATAATAAGAAATAAATCATGCCTCAACACAATATTTACTAAAAAATGCAAATGTTATACTGTTGCAGGATGTTGAAATAAATAAATAAAAGAAAAACCTTGGTGGAGTTCTTCTGCGTGACAGTGGGCTCCTGTTACGCCTAGGCGAGTACCTTCTGTAACTTGAATATCTGAGAGCAGAAAGTGTAAAACTTATTTTAACTCTCAAATTCTCAATACCACCTTAGAATGATTACTAATTAGAAATTTTATACAACTTTACCAGTTTACCTGTCACGGTCACTTCTTCCATTATAGCGGTATGACCTCATAGGAGGAGACCGAGAGGGAGTTCTATACCTTCTAGCATAAGAGTATCGTTCACTGAAACCTCTTCCCCTTCTGATACGTTTTGGGGAAACATCAGGTGACACACTTCTAGACAAGCTCCTACCACGACGAGTCCTTGCCCTACAAACAGGGCTACGACTCCTAGAATAACTGCGGCGATTGCCTCTGCTTGGTGCTCTAACTGGACTTCGGCTAATGCTTCTCAAAGGGACTCTGCCAGAGCTTCTGCTCAAGCTTCTGGCAGATGATCTAACTGGACTCCTGCTCATGCTCTTTCTTGACACTCTCACAGGGCTTCTGCTAATTGATCTTCCTGAAGCTCTTGGTGAACTCCTATGGTGACTCTGAGAAAGGGATCTTACAGGGCTTGCACTGCCACTTCTATGACCACGAGATCTCACAGGACTTCTGCTGACGCTTTTATGACTGCGAGTTCTCACAGGGCTTCTGCTGATTGATCTACGTGATGGTGCTCTGGGTAAACTCTGGCGGCTACGAGAAAGGGATCTTACAGGGCTTGCACTGACACTTCTATGACCACGAGATCTCACAGGACTTCTACTGACACTTCTATGATTGCGAGTTCTCACAGGGCTTCTGCTGATCGATCTTCGTGATGGTGCTCTGGGACGGTGACTCCGAGAAAGGGATCCTACAGGGCTAGCACTGACACTTCTATGACCACGTGACCTCACAGGGCTTCCACTGACACTTCTATGACCACGAGATCTCACAGGGCTTCTGCTGATTGATCTTCGTGATGGTGCTCTGGGTGAACTCATTCGGCGGCCCCGAGAAAGCGATCTTACAGGGCTTGCACTGACACTTCCATGACCACAAGATCTCACAGGGCTTCTACTGACACTTCTTTCCTTCCTACCTCTCACTGGGCTCTTGCCGATGTTTCTTCTGTTTGGACTCCTGCTCAAACTCCTCCGTAATGGAGCACGGAGGCTTCTTCTACCACTTGGACTTCTGCTCAACTTCCTTGTTGGACTAATGCTTGGGCTTTTGCTCTCACTCCTTGGACTAACACTCATACTTGTGGTTTGCTTAGGGCTCATGCTTTGACTCCTGCTCATCAACTTTTAATAAAATACCTGATCTTGAAGAAATGGTAAGCATAAGAAATAACTGAGGTGTGACAAGAATGGAAAGTAGACCTAAATTTGCCTGGTTGATCATCCATCACGTCAGGCTGCCTCCCTTCACTTCTGTCAGATCTATAGTTGGCCCCAGTGCCGTTGCTACACCGCTCTCCATTTTCCTTTGGGAATTCTTCCTCTAGCATGCCCAGTTTCTCCCTCTTTTTAAGGTGCACGGGATGCAACTCTTTATCCACAACCAAGGAAGGCTGACCTTCAGCTGCAACAAAATAAGAAGAATGAAGGCATGATTACACGTTACCAAAAAAATGAAAACTAAAAAAATTTTAAAAAATAAAATAAAATAAAATCTACACAAATAGCATAGTTCTTTTACACAAGCTTCAAGTTTGTAGAAGCTGCATTTAAGTGACTTAGTTGACAAAAAAGTACCAGCAAAAACAATTTTACTACAAAAGCAATTGTTTTACATTGCCAATCCAAAGGAGAACTTCATATTTCTTTCCTAGCTTACAATTATTGATCAATTGATGGAAGACAAAAGAATATATATATATATATATATATATATATATATATATATATACGGTATCAACAAGGTAATAGTACAAGGTTAGGCAAATCAAATCAACCCCCCTCCCCTCTAAGTAGATACCTTCTGGCAACAACTCAATATACAATGCAACCAAAAACTAGGCCAGTAGGCCAACAACAATTCAGAGTTTTGCAAAATTGAAGCTTATATTTCAGGATTTCGCTTCATCAGAAACAAGGTAAAAGAAAATAATTTATTATATAAACTATATTACATATACATGAAAACTAATAAATGAAAGACTTCAAAAATTACCATGTCTCTGAGAATGATCTTTATGTTTCTGATCTTTCACTAGAGCAGCACAACTTTTGCCATCAGAGCTGTTGTCACTCTTACTTTCACTGTCTGAATCAGTATGACCGGCCAATTCCCTAACACCAAACACAATTTCAGTGGCAACCAACTATTGAAACCGTGTAGAAGTATGACTTTGTTACATTAAAAAAATATTTATAACCCCTTCAATGCATATAAATGTTTATGTCAAGAGCAATGAATACAGCTTCACGCAGTAAGGCATCTATAACACTCAACTAAACACCACGCAATATGCTAATAGAATAGAATAAACTACTCATGAAACCACAAGATCTACGCAGCTATTATAAGTTCCTCACAAGCAAGCAACTGTAACTGGAGTGTGGAATCTATTAATCATAACCAAATATTTAATCAGAATTAATACCTTCTTGATCTACGCTTTGATCTTTTGTCTTGTTTCCTTCGTCTCTTGTCTCGGTGTTTGTCTCTTCTTTTTCCACGTCTATGTTTATCTTTCCTAGACCTCTTTCTCTTTCTCCGCCTGTCATCGCTGGAGGAACTTGTGTAAGATGATGAAGATACATCAGAGTCAGCATCACTATCACTTTCTGACGATTTCATGTCTGAATCTGAGGAACTATCTGATTCTGATGAGTAATATTTTCTCCTTTTCCTCCTGTCAGCTGAAGATTTTTTGTGCTTTCCCTTATGCAGCACTTCATGACTATTGGTTTCAGAAGATCCATCTCTTCCCTTTTTTGATTTATTTATTTTCTTTCCATCTACAAAGGTAAAAATTCAAATCAACATATCAAATATATTTGAAAATGACATAACCAGCTGGGATATAGCGCATTCAAGTCAAATAAACAATATATTGTGTTAAGCTTTGGCATTTTAAGAGTTGGACATGAAATTTTCAACAGATGATTAAAGATTTAATTATTCATATTTCATATAAAGGGTAGAACTTAGTATTCTCCATAAAGGGCTGAGGAATTCTCACCCTCATTATGTTCACCACAATTAATTATTTTAACAGTTACACTTGGAAGTCCTTCTTCATCACCCACATCTTCAATTTTCTTCAATATATCACGCCCTTGCACAAGCTTGCCAAAGACTACATGTTTCCTGCAAAAATTAGCTCACAATTGAACAAGATAAGCAAGTTGAGCATTTAGTTCCAGTCAGAGAAAAAATGACTAAAAATAAGGCAATTCACCCTCTCCCACTCAATAATGAGAGACAGAAAGACCCCATTCAGATAAACGGTATAAAAATGTATTTATTTGAGAAAATCTTGAAACATAAGCTCCATTGACTCAAGTGCATTCTAAATTAAGCTAAATGACATTTGAATATATGTTTGGAGAAACAAAGCAAAAATAGAATTTTGACAATACAACAACAAAGCCTTATCCCATTAGGTGAATTTTGGCAATACATTATGGTTAATTAAATCAAATTAATGAATTATTATAAAAATAGCTACCACTTAAACTGATTTTAACTTTCACAAAGGTCTGTATTCATTAGGCTTAATTTTTAGCTTATAAAAATATGCCCAAGACAGCTTATATGGGTTTCAAGAGTATTTTTAATAAGTTCATTTCATCCAAACAGTACTAAAATACTTCACAATTACTTATTGCAGTAGATAAGATCAAATAAGCTGTAAATAAAATCATCCAAACGGGACATAAGTGCTAAATGCCATTGGAAAAGAGCCAGATAAGCAAACCTATCAAGATGGGGGTCAGCTTTAAAAGTGATGGTAAAATGAGAACCAATAGTGTCACGATCAGCAACTGCCATGGATAGAAGGCCTGGAGCATCATGCTTTAGCCTAGGTGACTCATCTGAAATAAATCACAAGTACAATTTGTAGGAACTAAATAAACTTAGAGACATCACATAACTCAACATAACAGTTCCAAATCCATGATTGTGAGCTCAAATCACAACTTAGCATTCTCACCTGGGAACTTGGAACCGTATATGCTTTCTCCACCAGTCCCTGCAAAACACACACGGGAAAATGTGATGTGGGAGTGTAGAATAATGTAGTATACAATATGTGCTGCATCTGCAATGCCACACAAAAAATAAGAGATGACTGTCAATGAGGTTTAAGAGGTCTAAAGACAAACCTACTGTTCAGCCACAAAACTATAAAGTACAAAAAAAGGTTACATGTGATTATTCAGGACTCCTTTTGCTTTGTATTGGTTCATGATCATTTGATGAAAGGAAAAAAAAAAAAGTAACAACCACAGCTTAACATGGTTTTAACAAATACACACTTAAGAAAAGGAAGAGAACAAATGAAGAAGTTAGCAACAGATAAAACCATATGATAGTATCTATAATTTCAAAATTACCACAAGCCACGTCATGGCAATATCCAAAAATTAACCAAAATAAGAAAATCAAATTGCTTTTGCTTTCATACTCCCTATTCAATGACGAGCCAATCTATATCTATATGCAAGCAAAGGAGCTTTATTAGTTTCCTAATTGACTTAGAAAAGAAATTACCATTGTCACAGGAAACATGAAAATGGAACAAGGCTTGCAACTCAGACAACTGAATGATCAAATGATAAAAACATAAAGAAAGTGACTATGCATACTGTATTAAATGCAATTTCAAAAACTGGAGAAATAATTCATAGTAGGAGGCAGCGTGTCAACATAATACTTACCATTTCGATTGACAAAATCACCACCCTGCAAAAAGAAAACCAACCATTAATACACAATCACATGATAACAATTCATAAAAATTGTGTTTGGTCATCCCAAGGCTTATTAGAATTATGAGGATGAATAACATATAACTTAGTAAGTACAACCTTAAAACTATATCACAAGAAAGGCAGTCGTGACCATCAGCCCTGTATCCTACAGAATAAACAACGGTAACTGACTAAAAGAGGGACCACTACCAAGCCATTTTTAACCACAAGAATGTGAAGACATAGAGAACTACTGAAGTACGATCTACATGCAAGAAAAATTAAAAACAGCATACCTGGGCAATGGAGCCTTTTACAATTCGATGGAAGAAAGAACCCTTGTAGTGTAGTGATTTTCCAGTATTTGGACCAACACCCTTTTCTCCTGAACATACAACGACATATTTCAGAAAAAATGGGGGAAGGGAATCAGTTATTCATTGATTAGGAAGACAAATTACAAAGTTCCAATTTCTCATGCACAATTCATGGAAGCAAAATGCATGAACATATCCAAGAACTTGTTCAGGTGGTGACAGATAAGTAATAGTGATGATATATTTAAGAATTTTTCATGCAACTTTAATTTATTACCTGTACATAGTGCACGAAAATTTTCAGCAGTCTTTGGAGCAACATCATAGAAAAGCTGAGAGGGAAACACGACCAAGAATTAGATGAGATCAAATACTGCAAACATTACTTCATACATCATTAAAACCGTCAATTCATAAAGACAAAAAAGTACCTCAAAAACCATCCTTTCAACAGGATCACCATCTATGGACACATCCATATACACCAATGGATTCTTCTTCTTTGCCATTGCCCCGCTTACTTATCAAAACTTAAACCTTCTTAACAACCAATCTGAAGCAACAAAATACCATTACACAAAAACAAATTATCCACCGATAGCAAGCAATAACTCGTCAATAACCAAAAAAACACAAATCCTAGCAACACAACAGAGCTACCCTGCTGCACTCCCAAGCTTTCACAACATAGTTTCGCAAATTCTACCTAATTCACATTAACTTTGTAAGGTATACATACAGTGGACCCTAACGAAACAATGTACCACGAAAATTTTGTGTTACATTGCATTGCTGGCAAAATCAATATCCTACTATACACCCAAATTTTCATCCAATCTCAATAGGTTTTAAATTATGATCGGTTTCGTCACAACATATAAGAATCGAAATGAAGGTCATGAACCATTTCTTTTTAAAACATTTCAGAACACTAACATAGCTCAACTCAACCCTAAACTAAACTAAAAAGAGAGAAAGTGAGCAAAAGATCACATAAGACTCTTAGCAAATAATTTCCACTTCCTAGCACCAAAACAAGAACCGGTTCATGCAAAACCAAGCTAGAAACCGCAATGAGTTCAAGAAACGCAGATCGAGGAGAGGGCAAAGCAAGTATTAACTGTAAAAACAACGAGATTGGAATAAACGGCGCGAAAACGCAGTAGTTGCGTCGAATTTGAGATGGAACCCTAACCCTAGCTAGAGTCCCCAACGTTAGGAATACGCTGAACGTGAAACGCGGGGCACTTGCGCATAAACGACAGACAGAATAGTGTTGCAAGTTGAAGTGGATTTAATTTGACAGATTTGGTGAAGAAATGAAATGAGAAACGACGAAGTGAAGCACACGGTGGAGTAAAGCATAGCTGCTTACAAATGACCAATGAGTAAGTAAACCACTATTTCCCTAAAAATGTATAGAGTTAGTTGTCTGTAAAGTGTTTTTATGATTATGATTACTATTTGTTATTCTAATTGTTTTAGAAAATTAAATATATCTTAATAATTTTTCTGAAAATTGTAATCAAATATATTTAATGGTATTTTTTAAAAATAATGAGAATAATCTCTTCTTTTCAAAAAGTACTAAAAAAATAGCAAAAATATTTTCTCAAGATAAACCAAACCAAACAGTCACTAAACCGAATTAATTAATTAAAGACTTAAATATATTTTTAATTCTTGATAAATTTTATAATTTTTTTTTGCTCTTTAATAATTTTTTAAAATTTTGTTGGTCCTTAATAATTTTTCGTTTTATTTTTGTCCTTAAATTTGTTTAAATAGCGTTTTGAAGAGTGAAATAAAGTGATTTAGATAGCGCTTTAGAGATAAAAACAAAATATAAAATTAATACGACCAAAAAGTTAAAAAATTATTAGGAACCATAAACAAAATTTGAAAATTTATCAAGGACTAAAAATATATTTAGGTGTTGATTAAATAATTTAAGTTAAAAAATTAATTAATTAATCATAGTAAAATATGCTTACTTATTTAATGAATTACTTAATAAAATAAATATGAAAATCATTTAGTGTAAATCTTTGATTGCTTGTTCTTACTATTTTGTTAGAGTAACATTACGTTATCTTATTAATTCTATTTACTTTATAAAGAAAGATTAAATATAAAGGTTAATTTATTTAATAATTTTAAAATATAAAAATATTTAATATTTCTTTTATTCAACAAGGGTGAAAAATGTTGGACAATGTAGAGGCAAAGAGTTGGGCCTAAGTGTGAAGCCCAACGAAGAAAGTATAAGAGAGAATGGTTTTGTTTGGGGGCTCATTATCCATGTAATAGAGGAGTGAGTATTGGAGAGAGTGAGGCATGGTTTGGTTCATTATTCATCAAATATTTAAGAGTGTGCATCCATACTCTTCACTAAAACTCTCCCTTAAGTCTCGCTCTCAACTTTCTTATTCACCAGTTTTGCGAAGGGGTTAGGGTTGCTTTCTCAACAAGTTCGAGGTCATCGCTTCACCTCTTATGTCAAAATCTTCAAGAAAGTTGATGCTTCTAATATTCATTTATTCCCTGATTTCTAGTTTTATTTTAAAATCCTAAATATGGTTTTTCAATGAATATGCACATCTATTGTGTTTGTGTTTAGGTCTAATTTCTTGATCTTGTTATATTTTCAATTGTTATGAACCCTAGAATCTATTTTCTCTCGCAATCATTTCATAAATTACAATAATGCTACGAGATTTGATTGATGATTTTAGGTTTATGTTTTCACCGTGTAATAATTTCATTTCAATTTTTTATCCGATGCATGGAACATTTGACCATTTTATTAGGCATAATTATTTTTTTATTTTGTTTCATTGGTTTTGAAAATTTTCTATTTCTAATGGTTCTTGGTATTATTCTGATGTTTGTATATGTTAGGTTACCCCTAATGCTCAATTCCAGATTGACTTTGGATTGAATATTTTAGATTCAGTAGAGACCGTGATGACTCTCGAGGAATAATTTAGGTTGAGACTCCTTATAAGAAAGTTGACAAGATCAACTCCATAAAAGTTGCAGTGGACATCATTGCACCTCATCCTCAAGCAAATATTGTACATTACTAATAGTAAATTGTTTAATGTATCTCATTTTAACCTTAATCCATATTGTTGTTTTATAGATAAGTAGCCTATTATTGTGGTTATTTGTTTTTTTATTGCTTGTTATTGGTCAAATTTTTTGGATGAATTGTTGTTGAGCATCTTTTAGTTAAATTTCTCCTCCAATTAATGTACTAACTTGTTTGGATCGAGTTTGTGCTTATTAAAATTCTATATTGTGGTAGTGTAGGCATAATTAATCAAAATGTAATTTTCTCATTTTTATTTTGGTACAAAGTTCTATGATTTAAATCATTTACCATATAAATCTTTTTAAATAAAACAAATTGAACTCTTCAAATGTAACATATATGTCATTGGAAAAAGGAACGAATGAGAAAAATTAAAAGATAACAAAAGTTGAAGTATGAAAAAACTAGGATTATTAATTAATTAATGTGTCTAATTCATGTACATTTTATGATGCTTATTAAATTTTCTTTGGTACCTTTTTTTCACCCTTGTAAATTAACTAGAAGAAAATCTACAAATGGTATTGCAGGTTAACACCAACTGGCTACTCCAAGTTGTTAATCCACCAAAAAGTTATTAGTAATTCCCGGCTTAAGTTGGGAGTACATGATTTTGCACAGCTTCTTGACATTTTGGTGAGTAGAAGATCATGTACTCCAACTTAAGCCAAGAGTTACAAGTAGCTTCTTCCCTTACAAAGCTCACCTTTAATGATCTTCAGTTGGAATCAAGGAATTTTAATGTTGAGAATTTTCTTGGTGAGGGGGGTTTGGAACTGCGTAGAAAGGTTGTTGCAGTCCGCATTACAACCCTGCATCATGGCCTAGAGTAGGAATTCTAGTTGCAGTGAAGAGTCTCAACCCAAATAGATTTCAGGCTCAAAAGGAATGGCTTGTAAGTGACAATGCTAACGGTGACTATGTTTCTTTATCTATTAAGTATTCAATATGCACCATTATTGATCATATTACATTGATACCTCCTGTGATTTTTTGAGATTGAACATTATATCCTATCCTTCTAACCCTCTGGTAACTATTTTTAATTGTTTTAAATACATTTCACTACAACTTGGTTTTCAAAGAGCACATTATAAAGGGTACCCTTCAAGAGAGTTACTGTAAATGTTAAAATGACAAAAGTAGTGTTGCAATCTAAAGAGTACAGAGAAAGTGTCAGTGTAATTTTCTCATTTTTATTCTGGTACAAAGTTCAATGATTTACATCACTTACTACATAAATCTTGTTACATGAACGAAATTGAAAATTTTCATTTGTAATGAATATGTGACTTATAATAGAATAAAAATGAAAATGTATAAGAGAAATATAAAAGTTGAAGTATGAAAAAATTAGGATCATAATTTAATTAATATGTATAATTCATGTACATTTTATGTTGCTCATTAATTTTCTTTGGCAGATTTTTTTACCCTTGTAAATCAACCAGAAGAAAATCTACAAATGGTATTGCAAGACGCCAACCGGTTACTCCAAGATCCTCATCCAGCAAAAAGCTAACAGTAATTCCTAGCTTAAGTTGGGAGTACATGATTTTGCCCAGCTTCTTGACCTTTTGGTGAGTAGAAGATCATGTATTCCAACTTAAGCCAGGAGTTACAAGTAGCTTCTTCCCTTTAGAGGCTCACCTTTAATGATCTTTAGTTGGCAACAAGAAATTTTAATGTTGAGAATTTTCTTAGTGAGGGGGGTTTGGAACTATGTGGAAAGGTTGGTTTAGTCTGCATTGCAACCTTGCATTATAGCCTGGAGTAGGGATTCTAGTTGCAATGGAGAGTCTCAAACACAAATAGTTTTTAGGATCATAAGGAATAGCTTGTAAGTGACAATTCTAGCGCTAACTACGTTTCTTTATCTATTAACTGTTTAATATGCACCATTAATTATTGATCAAATTACATTGACACCTGTTGTGATTTATGGAGATTGCACATGATATCCTATCTTTCTAACCCTTTAGTAACTATTTTTAATTAATTGTTTTAAATACATTTATCTACAACCTAGTTTTCAAAGAGCACATTATAAAGGGTACCCTGCAAGAGGGTTAGTGTACATGTTAAAATGACAATAGTAGTGTTGCAATTTGAAGGAACCAGAGAAGGTGTCAGTGTAATTTTCTCATTTTTATTTTGGTGCAAAGTTCTGTGATTTACATCATCGTAAATTAATTAATGTGTCTAATTCATGTACATTTTATGTTGCTTATTAAATTTTCTATGCAACATTTTTTTACCCTTGTAAATCAACTAGAAGAAAATCTACAAATGGTATTGTAAGACACCAACTGGTTACTTGAAGATGTTACTCCACCAAAAAGCTACCAATAATTCCTGGCTTAAGTTAAGAGTACATGATTTTTCACAACTTCTTGACCTTTTGGTGAATAGAAGATCATGTACTCCAACTTAAGCTAGGAGTTACAAGTAGCTTCTTCCCTTTCAAGGCTCACCTTTAATGATCTTTGGTTGGCAAAAGGTAATTTTAATGTTGAGAATTTTCTTGGCGAGAGGGGTTTGCAACTGCATTGAAAGGTTGGTTCAATCCATATTGCAACCTTGCATTATGGCCTGGAGTAGGGATTCTAGTTGCAATGAAGAGTCTCAACCCAAATAGTTTTCAGGATCATAAGGAATGGCTTGTAAGTGACAATGCTAACGCTGACTATATTTCTTTATCTATTAACTGTTTAATATGCACAATTAATTATTGATCAAATTACATTGACACCTCTTGTGATTTATGGAGATTGCACATGATATCGTATCTTTCTAACCCTTTAGTAACTATTTTTAAATGTTTTAAATACATTTCTCTACAACCCAATTTTCAAAGAGCACGTTATAAAGGGTACCCTACAATAGGGTTAGTGTAAATGTTAAAATGACAAGCAGTGAGAAGGTGTCAGTGTAATTTTCTCATTTTTATTTTGGTACAAGCTTCTATGATTTACATCAGTTACTATTAAATCTTGTTACATAAACGAAATTTTACCTCTTCATTTGTTACGAATATGTGACTCATAATAGAAGAAAAATGAAAATGGTATAAGAGAAATATAAAAGTTGAAGTATGAAAAATTAGGACCGTAATTTAATTAATATGTATAATTCATTTACATTTTATGTTGCTTATTAAATTTTCTTTGGCACATTTTTTTTACCCTTGTAAATCAACCAAAAGAAAAGCTACAAATGGTATTGCAAGACACCAACCAGTTACTCCAAGATCCTCATCCAGCAAAAAGCTAACAGTAATTCCTGGCTTAAGTTGGGAGTACATGATTTTGCCCAGCTTCTTGACCTTTTGGTGAGTAGAAGATCATGTACTCCAACTTAAGCCAGAAGTTACAAGTAGCTTTTTCCTTTTCAAGGCTCACCTTTAATGATCTTCAGTTAGCAACAAGAAATTTTAATGTTGAGAATTTTCTTGGTGAGGGGGGGGGGGGGGGGGGGGTTTGGAACTACGTAGAAAGATTGGTTCAGTCCACATTGCAACCTTGCATTATGGCTTGGAGTAGGGATTCTAGTTGCAATGAAGAGTCTCAACCCAAATAGTTTTCAGGATCATAAAGAATGACTTGTAAGTGACAATGCTAACGCTGACTATATTTCTTTATCTATTAACTATTTAATATGCACCATTAATTATTGATCAAATTACATTAACACCTCTTGTGATTTATGGAGATTGCACATGATATCCTTCCTATCTTTCTAACCCTTTAGTAAATATTTTTAATTGTTTTGAATACATTTCTCTACAACCTGGTTTTCAAAGAGCATATTATAAAGGGTACCTTGCAAGAAGGTTAGTGTAAATGTTAAAATGACAAAAGTAGTGTTGCAATATGAAGGAACCATAGAAGGTGTCAGTATAATTTTCTCATTTTTATTTTGGTACAATGTTCTATGATTTACATCATCGAAAATTCATTAATGCGTCTATTCATGTACATTTTATGTTGCTCATTAAATTTTCTATGCAACATTTTTTTACCCTTGTAAATAAACTAGAAGAAAATCTACAAATGGCATTGTAAGACACCAACTGGTTACTCGAAGATGTTAATCCACCAAAAAGCTACCAATAATTCCTGGCTTAAGTTGGGAGTACATGATTTTGCACAGCTTCTTGACCTTTTGGTGAGTAAAAGATCATGTACTCCAACTTAAGCCAGGAGTTACAAGTAGCTTCTTCCCTTACAAAGCTTACCTTTAATGATCTTCAGTTGGAAACAAGGAATTTTAATCTTGAGAATTTTCTTGGTGAGGGGGGTTTGGAACTGCATAGAAAGGTTGTTGCAGTCCACATTGCAACCCTGCATCATGGCCTGGAGTAGGGATTCTAGTTGCAGTGAAGAGTCTTAACCCAAATAGATTTCAGGCCCAAAAGGAATGGCTTGTAAGTGACAATGCTAACGCTAACTATGTTTCTTTATCTATTAAGTATTTATTTTCCACCATTAATTATTGATCAAATTACATTAACACCTCTTGTGATTTATTGAGATTGAACATTATATCCTATCCTTCTAACCCTCCGATAACTATTTTTAATTTTTTAAATACATTTCACTACAACCTGGTTTTCAAAGAGCACGTTATAAAGGGTACCCTCCAACTGGGTAACTATAAATGTTAAAATGACATAAGTAATGTTGCAATCTGAAGAAACTAGAGAAGGTGTCAATGTAACTTTTTTTATTTATTTTGGTACAAAGTTCTCTGATTTACATCACTTATTATATAAATCTTGTTACTTATACGAAATTGAACCTCTTCATTTGTAACGAATATGTGACTCATAATAGAAGAAAAATGAAAATGGTATAAGAGAAATATAAAAGTTGAAGTATGAAAAAATTTGGATCATGATTTAATTAATGTGTATAATTCATATAAATTTTACGTTGCTCATTAAATTTTCTTTGGCACATTTTTTTTACCCTTGTAAATCAACAAGAAGAAAATCTACAAATGGTATTGCAAGACACCAACCGGTTACTCCAAGATCCTCATCCAGCAAAAAGCTAACTATAATTCTTGGCTTAAGTTGGGAGTACATGATTTAATTTTGCCTAGCTTCTTGACCTTTTGGTGAGTAAAAGATCATGTACTCCAACTTAAGCCAAGAGTTACAAGTAGCTTATTCCCTTTAAAGGCTCACCTTTAATGATCTTCAATTGGAAACAAGGAATTTTAATGTTGAGAATTTTCTTGGTGGGAGGGTTTGGAACTGTGTAGAAAGGTTGGTTCAGTTCGTATTGCAACCCTGCATCATGGTATGGAGTAGGGATTCTAGTTGTAGTGAAGAGTCTCAGCCCAAAGTAATGGCTTGTAAGTGATAATGGTAACACCGACTATGTTTCTTTATCTTTTAACTATTTAATGTGCACCATTAATTATTAATCAAATTACATTCACACCTCTTGTGATTTATGCAATTTGTTTTGGTTTAGAGTTGGCTTGGAATTATGGAATCAAAATTTTAATTTATGAATCTGACTTTATGCTTGCAATACAAATGTTGTCTTCTGGAGTCAATTCTCTTTATCAATATGCTCATTTTTTGATGAACAAGAACTGGATTTTCTCTATCTAGCATGCTTATAGAGAGTGCAACAACTGTGCTGATTTATTGGCAAAATCTAGTGCTTCTTCCAATGATAAGATAGTTGTTTTAGAAAATTGCCAACCTTTCCTTAATCTTGCAATGTTGTCTGATGCTCTGGGGATGTCCCATTGGTGTAGCTAGTTTTCTTTGTTATTGTTTATTTTTCTTTATGATAAAAAAATCTAAGAGATTTTCTTTTCCTAAACATATAAAGATTACCCTCCAATATGCTTGAAGAAAGATTTATCTCATCGTCATCAACACGTGTTTGGGGAAAAGCCTCAATGAAGACAGATTTGTATTGCTGTGTTTTTTTTTTCCAGTTTTACTTTGATGTAAGCTTCTGCCCATGGTGGTTAAGCACTGTTGTTAACTTCTGTCATAGATGGTTAAGCATTGAGATGTTTTTGCTTCTGTCTTGAGTGGTTAAGCAACATGTTTAGCTTTTGCTCTTGATGGTTAAGCCCGGTTGCTTCTGCCTTATGGTGGTTAAGCATTTTCATTGATTTGACTTTGAGGTATAGTTTCTACTTGGTGGTTAAGCCTTTGCCTTATGCCTTTGATGATTTTAGCTTTTACCTTGCATGGTGGTTAAGCTTTGTTCATGTCATTTTCAGCTGTTGTATTTCCGGCATGTTTTTCATTGTATTTTCTTTGGTTTTACATGCACTTGTATTGTCATCCACAGGGGCGGAACCAGGACCAAATGAAAGGCGGGGCCAAATATAATTTTTTTTTACAATTCCAAATATAAAACTTAAACCTCATCTAATAAATATATACAATCAAATAAAATTTTATATAAAATATTCATAACTGTATATTCCAAAATATTAATTACATTAATTATGTATCAAAACATCTTTTTTGTATATCACAAAAATAATCTATAATTGAATTTACATTCAACTTTTCAGCAATTTTTTTAAAATAAATATTTTTATAACCAAAATTAATATAACAAGCATTATTTTCACATATTGAAAATAATTATAACTAAAGAAGAATAAGCAAATTGTATATGTTTTTTTTATTAAAGACAACATTACTTTTTTTTTCCAATATCTCAATGTCATTATAAAAGAATGTATGATAAGAAATATATTATACATAAGACAAACTAAACCCGATATCCAATTTATTGGTATCTCAAAACATCTAGTTGTCAAAGATTAATAAATAAATTGACTCTCAAATCAATTATAATCAAATCAATATTAATGAAAAACTAATAAAATTATTTGATTTCAAATGCAATCATTTATATTTATAGCTTTCAAAAAAACAGTTACAAAGAATAAAAGAGAAAAAAACTATTACAAAGAAAAATAAATGTATTGAAGATTTATTTAAAAATAGAAAAGAATATGCAATTATCTCTATATTAAAGATTATAAAAAATATTTTTCTAAAAAGAGAAAAAATATCATTATTTTCAAAAATAAAAAAGTTAAATAACACTTAAATATTATCATCTACAGAATCAAACTTCACTAAATAAAAATAATTATATTATATTAATTAATATATCATTTATATTAAAATCTTAATTAGAAAAAAATTAGGGGGGGCCGGAACCAAGGCCCCCCAAGGCATAACATGGGTCCCCTGGTTATCCCAAACTAGAAGTGTTGTACACACCTCCCAACTTGCGGGAGGCTATTAAAAATATAGGATATGAGTACTATTAGGATTGATTATATAAGTCACAATGTACTCATGTAAACTTGGTTTTTCTCATTTTGAATAAATCAACTTTTCAGTTTTATCTCTTTCTCTCTTTTGTCTCCTCTAAACCATGAATTCTAACATGTTCGTTATGATATATAAGAAAAAGAATGAATATATTGAATCATCCAAGAATTAGTCATTAATACCTTATTTATTGTCTTTGAGTTTTCCGAAGAGTATGTAGTAGAAAAAAAAGGGAGAAAAGGTATTTAACCCACTTGGTCTCAAGTCTATGGTTGTTGAGAAAGATGCTAGCAGAATTCTTAAAATACCAGTATACCAAATAAAGATATGTTTACACAAAGTAATCCGGCTAATCAGGTTTTCATTAATGATATGGTTTTGAATGTTATTCCTGCCTTACTTCCTCCTCTATTAATGGGTTGTATTTTTATTTTTTTTGAAAGGCCTATTAATGGGTTGTATGCTTTTGCTTTGGAATCAGTTAGATATTGATCCTATAGTTAATTCTCCTATATCAGATTCTCCTATAGAAATCTCTTAATTTATATTCTCATAATATAATACTAGTTTATCACCTTAAAGAAGGAAAATCAATAGTAAATGTTAAGTAACTTTTTTTTTATGCATAAAAAAAAAAATCTAATGATTATTATTCAGTCAACTCACTCAAGGTTACAAAGGTTACATTATGTATATATACACACATAGCTCTAACAGTCAAAAACATAAATTAGGAAACAGGAATACATAATCTCTTGTAATTAATGATGAAATATTTGTTCCATGAATCAAGGCTGTGCATTTAATAAGATTTTCTTCCAATGGTTTGTAATCATTCCATGATTCTTTGCTTGATTTGTCTTGATTCGTTACTGCATTTAAGGTATGATTTGCATGGTTCTTGTCACTGAAGGCTTTCAGTCTTTTAGTCTTTCAAAGCCTGAATTCAGTTCCTGTGTACTATCTCAGTCTTTATTCCAGTGAAAACGAATGGTCAAAGAAGATCAGGGATTTGCCATAGGAATCGACCTTGGCACAACTTACTCGTGTGTTGCAGTATGGAACGAGCAGCATTGTCGAGTGGAGATCATCCACAATGACCAAGGCAACAACACTACTCCTTCTTATGTTGCTTTCACGGATCATGAAAGGTTGATTGGTGATGCTGCTAAAAATCAGTCTGCTATCAACCCAGAGAATACTGTTTTTGGTAAATTTTCTATTTTTATCAGTGTCTTCCTTTAAACATAATTAATTATGAATTCTCTGTAGACTTTTAGTATGTTGAGTCAAAAACAGACAATTTATCATAATTCTTGTAACTTTTTGCAGATGCCAAGAGGTTAATTGGTAGGAAATACAGTGATCCGATTATTCAAAAAGATAAAATGTTGTGGCCATTCAAGGTTGTTGCCGGTACTGATGATAAGCCTATGATCATGGTTAAATACAATGGTCAGGAGAAACACTTTTGTGCTGAGGAAGTATCATCCATGGTCCTTGTAAAGATGCGGGACATTGCAGAGACATATCTGCAAAAACCTGTAAAGAATGCAGTAGTTACTGTGCCTGCTTATTTCAATGACTCTCAGCGGAAAGCTACCATAGATGCTGGAACCATTGCTGGTCTCAATGTTATGAGGATAATTAATGAACCAATAGCTGCAGCCATTGCATATGGGCTTGACAGGGGAACTAATTGTTTTGAAGAGCGAAACATTTTTGTATTTGACCTTGGTGGTGGTACTTTTGATGTCTCTCTCCTTACAATTAAAGATAAGGTCTTTGAAGTTAAGGCCACAGCTGGAAACACTCATCTTGGGGGAGAGGACATTGACATCAAGATGGTGAATTACTTTGTAGAGGAGATCAAAAGGAAAAACAAAGTGGACATTAGTGGCAACCCAAAAGCCCTAAGGAGGTTAAGAACTGCGTGTGAGAGGGCAAAAAGGACACTCTCGTTTGCTGTTACCGCCAACATTGAGGTAGATGCTTTGTTTCAGGGCATTGACTTCTGCTCTTCAATCACTCGTGCAAAGTTTGAGGAGATCAATATGGAGCTCTTTGAAGAGTGTATGGAGACAGTAGATAGGTGTGTTACTTATGCTAAGATGGGCAAGAGCAGTGTACATGATGTTGTTCTTGTTGGTGGTTCTTCTAGGATTCCCAAAGTGCAGCAGCTATTGCAAGACTACTTTGAGGGGAAGGATCTCTGCAAAAACATCAACCCTGATGAGGCCGTTGCTTATGGTGCAGCGGTGCAGGCTGCTTTGTTGAGTGAAGGCATTAAGAATGTTCCAGACTTGGTGCTGTTGGATGTTACACCACTATCACTTGGTTGGAGATTAACAGGAGATACCATGGGTGTTGTGATTCCTAGGAATACTACTATTCCTGTAAAGAGGACAAAAAATTTCTTGACAGTTCTAGATAACCAATCATCTGTGCTGATTGATGTTTACGAGGGCGAGGGAAGAAGAGCCAGCAGTAACAATATGCTTGGTTCTTTTACCCTCTCTGGCCTTCCTCCAGCTCCGCGTGGCCATCCTTTTGATGTGTGCTTTGCCATAGATGAAAATGGTGTCCTATCTGTTTCTGCTAAGGAAAAAACCACTGGCAATAGGAGCAAGATTACCATAACCAATGACAGAGAAAGACTGTCAACAGAAGAAATTAACAGAATGATTCAAGAAGCAGAGAAATACCATGCTGAAGATAAGGAATTCCTTAGGAAGGCCAATGCATTGAATGCTTTGGATGATTATGTTTACAAGATGAGGAATGCTTTGAAAAACAAAAACATCAGTTCAAAACTTTGCTCAGAGGAATGGGAGAAGATCAGTTCTGCAATTACTACTGCCACAGATTTGCTTGATGGTGATAACCAGCAGCATGAAATAGGTGTGTATGAGGATTGTCTTGAAGAGCTTGTGAACCTCTATGAACAAGCCATTGGCAAGTTTGATTAGGTGTTTTCTAATTTAGATTTTGTGGTGTTAACCTGTCATTTTGTACGTGAATGCAAACTTTTATGATCCATATTACCTAAACAATGTTGAAGTTTAATATATCTGTACTGGGTATGTTTTGGCAGTCATCATACTTGCTGAATTGATGGACTAGTCTAATTTTAAAAAATGAGCACTACTAGAAGTTCTAGTTGATGTGACAACGGAGGAAGGAGTCTTTTAATAAATTAGCTTATTGATTTACTAAAGATATAGGTTCTTAGTTTATATTCTCATAGTACTACTGACATACTAATTTATAGGATTTCCCCACATATGGACATCAAGGAATTTTCCTGTGAAAAATTACTACTAACTACTAAGTATCAATATTCAAATAGCCTTTAAGTTTTCAACCTATTGATTTTATTTTTAAGGTATTTAGGTTACTAAAGTTATAGGTTCTTGGTTTATAGTCTCATAATAATAGTGACATCCCAGCTACCAAGTTATAGGATTTCCCCACATATGGGTATCAAGGAATTTTCCTGTGAAAAATAACTACCAAGTGGAGATTGGAAAATTCAATTTTGGTAAAAAAAAAATCACATTGTAATTTAAGATCAACAACAATGACAAATTGGCAATTAATTAAAGTAAAACATTTTTTATTGCATAAAAGCAAGGTTATGAATAATCTATATTTCTTCCGCATCATTTATTCAAAGTACATGAAAGGATTTATAGAAACACGCCACCGTATAATATACTATACGTCTATGGATGATGATACATGTTATACACACATATATTTTCATATTAAAATGAAAATCATACTCATTACCTCTCAGGCCTCTTAGAAGAAAAAGAAAAGAAAAACACAGAAATTAATTAAGAAACATTCTCAATTATTCTCCTAACTATATATAAAATCAAAGGCTCAGAACCCATATATAAATACTTTGATTCATTAGCAGGCCCAATTCCTTATGGTTTACGCACGCTCACCAACTTGACATCATCAATCACAGGCCCACAGAGAGAAGAGAAGTCATCACTTCTCATGGTGTAGAATGTGCTAAGGAACATGATTCTTGTTCTTGGGGTAACAGCCACAAACTTGAGGACTGCACGTTTGAACCCTCCTTTGCCCTTGGACTCATAGGGCACTTTGACGGTGTCTTTGCCTGCAAATCCCTCCACAATCATGGACCCTTCACAGGAGTTGCTTGCATCCCCAACAGCGAATGAGAGCAGATAGGTCTTGCCAGGGATGGTTCTGGCCACTTGGGCAATTGCACTTTCTTTTCCTGCTATTAGCTCCACTGCTCTTTTTCCTTGAGGGACTGAGAAGTGGTCTGAGTCTATGTACTTCACTGCCTTCAGGGACTCAACCATCCACCCTGGGAGGGGAGAGTGGTCATCCTCAATGTTGGGGGGGATGATCACACCCCAAGATGAGTTGGGGAACACATAGGGTCCTTCTTCAAAGCCACCATTCTTTAGTATGTTCTCTGTGGAGTGTCATGAGATATGTTAATTAAGACATGTATATAGAAGAGAAACCTCTAATTTGAAGATTCAATGAGGAAATAGTCCAATTAGTTTTTAAAAGATACAAGATCAGTCATACAAATCAATGTTTGTTTTCCCTAAATGTATGTTCTATCTTCTATTAGTCATTGAGGAGACATGTTTAAGTTAACAACTAAAATTTGTTAGAAATATCTTTATGAAAGTGGTGTGCAACAGAAAAATTAAAAGGATAAAAATGAAAGTTTTATATATAATAATGTTATTTTCACCCAATAGGGATCAACTTATCCATCCCTTTCCATTGAGAATGAAAACATGAGAATATGATTTTTTTGGGGGGAAATATTTTGTCTGTTTTTTTTTTAAAATCTTGTAACATAAGAATACACATTCTCTACCTATATATCTCACGAATCTGTTAAGATAACTTGAAACAAATACATACTGAATGTATAATTTATCAGTTAGATTAGTTCCAAAAATTAAGATGTAGGAACTAATTTGACGAAATAAATTTCACATTCAAGAACATTATTAAGCATAATTTCTATCATTCATGCACTAGTATAGTTGACTCTCTATATTTCAGATTACTTACTCGTTAATTTAATATAGTGAAGTGGCTAGGAAATTCTGAATTGTTAAAAGCAAGTTATAAGGTACTCCATTGTGCATAAATAAGTCACCTAACTGAAGAAATAAAGTGGATAGTTGGTATTCATTGCTTGTCGTGGTCCCATATATATAATTTCACACACATAAATTACATACACATATATATATAGACACTCATTTAATTTTCTGTAGCATTATTTTGTTCTATTTTTAAGGGAGCAATGTTATATGAAATCAGAGCCCTTTTCTTCACCTAGGTAAGTAATGAATAGTTATCTGATTCCGTATCACACATGCAATGAAGAGTTGAAGACCAAGTAATAAGAAAACAGCTGTTACATTATTCTAGTGTCAGACATATTCTGAATTTGAATTTATGCTGCTTTTCGTACTAGCTCCAATAGAAGCTTTAGAGGGATAGGATGCATAATTGCATTTCATAAATATGATCGTAACATCCTACCTACCTAGATAATATGGCGAACTATGAACGTAGGACCACAGCCAACGGTTTTTAATTGTCTCACATCTATGCATAAACATGCTAATACTGTGTTTAACTTATTGCCTTTATAGGTATTAATCCATCTTCTTTCTCTTGAGCTATTAATGTTTGTTCTTATATGATCTCTTTGATTAAGCATTCCAATTAACAGCTATGTTGGCAATAATCATATGGAATATAACATCAAATCAAACAGTCTGTGTAAATGTGTTTGTGACTATTTGGTAACGTATGAAAAAGTTCTAGCATTTAGGTGTCTAACTAAAATTTCTTAAATTCATTTGATAATTGTCGTTTTATAATTTTAGTAGGGATTTCTTGCTAGACCCATCATTTTCTCAAACTTCGTCTCGACCTATTGAACTGGGTTCGGGTTCTGTATATAAATTGCGCCAGGTAGCCTTGTCCAGCTTTTTTGTTTGTCTTTTCTTCTCTTAAAAGAATAAGTTCATAAGTTGAACTAGATATTTTTGGAAAAAAAATCTTACAAAATTAATAATCTTAATTTTTATAAAAGATAAAAACATTTTTAAAATTTTTAACTGAAGTATTTTTTTAATTTTAAAAAAATAAAAAACTGATTTCCCACTCCATCTCATCTTCAGCAAATGATATAAGTCAATTATTATATATGGGACTATATAATTACACATTGAAGTTTTATTTTGGTAACCGATACTAATATTGAATATTGTAAGTCTTTATTATATAAATTACATAAGTAAAACTCTAATTTTAATTAGAAAACAATCCTTTTTCGCTGAAATTTTAGAAAACAATCCTAAAAACATCTATAAAATTATATCTAACTTTGTAACTTTGTCTAATAAAATATCTAGACGTAATTGCATATTTTGTTCCTAGAGTTTCACAATATCACAAATTTTGATCCTTTAATTTTATTTTATTTTTTTGCAAATTTTGTCTTCCAATTTACAAACTATTGTTAATTGTGCTCCTATGTAAAGAAATCGTCACAATTAATAAATAAATTATCACAAAATTGTCTTAATTGTAACTGTTTAAAGGAAAAATCGTCACAAAATATTTTATTTGAGGCTGTTTTTCTATGTGAAGGCAAGATCATGATATTTTGTAAATTGAGGGAACAAAATTTGTCAAAAAAGAAATTTTGAGGAAAAAAAAGTATCGTCACACTTAGACTATTCTCAAGTATACCAAAGGGTGTAGATCAGTTGATTAAGCAGAGTACGTGAATGTTGTAAATACTTAATACTTCCTTTGGTCCTTTTTATAAGAAACAAAATGATGTTCTTTTTTGGTCCTAATTATAAGAAACATAGACCTATTTTAAGATGTATTAATTGCTAGTTTTCTTTTTTACCCTTCATCTTGTGAAATCCATTAATGAGACACCTACTCATTTCTCATGCATTTATTGGTCTATTAACAATACAAGTTACACTTATTGGTAGAGGTGCAGTGTCATTAATGTAACCACTACTTAAACCAATCAATTTAAGAGATACTTTTGGAATACAATTAAAATTTATGACATTATTAATTATAACTAACTAACTTAACTATATTTATTGGTTTTGATGATTTAGTTATTTGTTTCTTATAAAAAGGACAGGAGGAAGTAATATCTTAGGTTGTTACTTATAAAAAAAATAAAAAATAAAAAATCTATTCTCAAGTATCAAGACAAAGTATGGTTGATTTTATTGGTAAATATTAAATAAGTATTAAAGAGAGAGCTTACGGTTAGTAGCTCTGGGAGGGTAGAGAGTCCTGAGAGCAACCGAGTCAATAAGCGGGCCACAGGCGGGATCCTCCTCCTTGCCGGGGTTATGAATGAGCATCTCCACGGTGTCGTTCTCGGCCTTGAACCCGAACGCGATGGGGTCCCAGCCGCTGCTCGTGTAGAGCGTCTGGATCGGGATGACGCCCCAGTCGGGGGTGACGGAGATGTTGAGCCTTTCCTCCTGCGCGCACGTGCGGGCCACCATGAACGTGATGGAGTAGTACATGCCCTTGATCACCTTGATCCTCTGCTTGATCGAGGCCTCGTTCCCGAGCCGCACCGCGTAGGCGCCCTCCGGCACCACCAGCAGCATGTCCCCCTGCTTCTGACCGGACTTTATGTACTCCACGAACCCGGAGATCTCCCACTCCGGGATCGAGTGGCTCCCTCCGACCACCACCGTTCCCTTCAGGGCCGACGGCTTTGGACCCAGCTCGAAGTTGCCGTTTGCTACTAGGCCTGCACCAGTTCATGTTTAATATACAATATCATGTACAAAAAAGTTTAATTTCTATAAGTTATTATGAAAATTTTTATATTACGAACTAATGAGAGAATTTATGATAGACATAATTTAAAAATCGATAACTTATTATTCATGACAATCGTGTTAATTAAATGATAGTACTATCGATGCATATAGACTATTCACTGTATAAAAATTATATACTAATAAAGAAAAATTGGACATTAGGATTGGCTTATGTAACTTTTTATCTAATAGAAATTAAATTATTGTTATACATATTGAAAGTCTACATTATCAATAAAATATATTTTTAGCAAAAAAAATCAATAAAATATATTTATTAAAAAATACTAATAACACATTTTTTAACTCTATTTTTTTATGGAGCGAAATTCATGTAGATCTCAATATAAGTCCCTTTTTTTTTTTCCAATTTGGTGGGTTCCATTCTTAAATTAGTGGGACTCACATGAATTTCAACTAATAAGAAAAGTGTATTAAAAATAGAAAATATTACATGGTTGTCCAAAATCACATATCAATATGACACAATCACATTTTTTAATTTAAAAAAAATTACATGAAAATTAGTCAAAATTATATAGTGTTGAATCATGAAATAATTTTTTGTATATATAAAAAAAAAAAGTGTTAGAATATGTTTAGAACTATGTTGGATACACAGTTACAAGGTAAATTCACATTCAAGAATGAAAAAAGAAATGCAAAAACAACAAATTGTTGCTTCTCACTCAATAATGCACATCCAGCACATAAAATGTGAAACTAAACATACGGTTAAAGAATGTGTTTACTAGTCTCTGTTGATACATAATGTATTGTATTAATATTTAATATATATGATTTTTTTATACTAACAAAACAATGTTAATATAAAATCACAATATCTTATGCTAAACTAATGGTGACCATTTTACTTCAAAGGACCACTTTTGCGAATCAACAAGAAGAAAGATATTTTAGAACACAACCAAGTCGAATGCAGAATGCAATCTACTTTAGTCCCCAATCCAATTACTACCATCTCTGTGCCAAAATCACCCAGTTGCTAGTTATGGTACAGTGACTTCAGAAATATATCTCTGAAGTCATGTGGTGCTATGCACCACCTAGCTATGTGGTTGTCCCTAGTAACACACCCATGTGACTTTTCAGAGCAGCATGCATGCATTGTGCTTAGCCTAAAATGTGGGTCCCAGAACGAAATAAATTAAAGGAATTTATGACAGCCGTGCGACACTAAGGTCACCGTCATATTGGCTAGTTACCCCAACACAATTGAATTAATGTCAAAGAAGAGAAGAGGCAAATAGCCAGAAAGATTATTAAGGGTGCATATCTTGTTCATAAATTATGTCCACATCAACGAATAACATAAAATAAATTCACCCTTTCGGATATTGTAATACCCAAACTTCAATTTCTACCTTTTGATTGGTTAGACAACATGTATGATTGACGAACATGACACATTAATGGCCAGTGTTAAATAGTTTGGTCTGAAAACTTTAGAACTCTATTATGCAAATGAAGATTAACATGCTAATTTAGCTATACAAAGGGAGTTTGTCGTTTGTCGTTTGCTAGCTAAATGGGAAAGATGATGAACATTGAACTTAATTGTTGAAGTGCATCAAATTAGATGGGTAGTATTTTTTGTGTAATGAGAGTACCCTTAAGTTCTTACTAACAATGATGAGAACAAAATTTTAATTTAAGACTTTATATAAATTACACAAATCCTCACTACTATTTGTACATGTAAGTGTATGTGTACATATATGCATTATATATGAATATTTAATTTGTAGCTTACCATCGGTAATGGAGAAGGAGACATGAAAGATGGCACACAAGAGCACCGACAGAAAGATGAACCTTCCCTTCATGTTGTGTGGGATGTGAAACTCTGCAAGTTTGGGACAATGACGTGAAAAGGGAAGAAGATGGAAGAAAGGAGAAAAAAGCATAGTGGAGCAGCTCAGAGAGGGGCTTGGCCTTATATGCATGCTTTGTTACCATATGAGACTTAAATTTGACGTAAAATATCAAGTATGCCATTGGATGTTTATCTTTCTTCAAAATCATTCATTAGGTCGCCGATTTGACCGATTTGACCCTGCTTTTTGGGGGCATTGTAATATGGAGCGAATCTGACTTCTTTGGGGGATGTTTTCTAATGGCAAAAAAATCAAGTATTTTGAGGATAAGAATTAATTGAATTTTGATATAAAAAAGAAAAAGAAATTTATTTAAGATATCACATGTTCACTTATGATATACTTTTATGATATACTTTGTTTTATATAATTTTAAAATCATTTTTTGAGCTTAGACAAATGGACCTGAATCCCAAATCACTTGAACTTGCTTATAAAAGCCTTTTTTTTTAACAAGTACTTATAAAAGCCTTTCACTCGCTTGCATCGATTGCATAAAATTGTTACTTACAAAAAAGTATATACCAATTAACCCTAAAAACTTGACTAGTAAATGCATATGCAATAATAATTTATTGGTTGCTAGACCTCAATGTGTTATTTAATCTCTTGTATCCTGTTTGATTCCGACAAAGAATCTCTTTATTATTGATTAAAATCTATTGAAAATTACAAAATCATAATGGAAACTCATTAAATAAAAAGTGACATCCCAGTACTTTTGGAAATTCTAATAAATTTTGGTCAATAATAAAGAGTGTGTCATTTTTTGTACCCGTGGTGCATTTTGGACCCTTGGTGCAATTTTCGTGCCAAAATAAGACTTTTGGATTTTTGTGTTCCATGATCTTTTGTGTATCCTTATGCATAAAAAACCATAATACTCAGAGCATTTTTCAGTTTTGAGATCTGTGGTGTCCTGTGGTCCATTTTCAGTGCTTGTGGTACATTTTCGGCCCATAGTACAATTTTTGTGCCAAAATAAGACTTTTGAGTTTTTGTGCCTCGTGATCTTTGGTGCTATGAATTGTTTTGGAAGCCTTTAACCTAATTTTACCTCTCTATCCTATAAAAAAAAATTATTTGTCTCAGGTATGAGGGGAATATTCATCTTGTATGTGCTCACGGTTTCTGACGGAGATTGATCACTGCTTTTGACGATGAATACTTCGTACCAATATCATGATCAGCAAAACAAAAAAAAAAGATTATTTGTCCTTCTATAAATATAATTAACAAATATATTGTTGGTCTGAATTGAATTGAGTTCTGGTTTCTTAAGGAAGATCATAGATTTAAGTATTGTGAATGACAAAAATGTAGTTGAGAGGAGAGACCCTATTAAAGGTGACCAATTAATTTTCTCAGCGAAAATTAGTAATCAACAAAACTAATGAGTACTTCGTACCAATATCATGGTGACAAAAAAATTATTTATTTAAAAAATTATAACAAAGATAAGCCCAAGACATATTATTTTAATTTTTTTTTTGGTAATCATGTTGTCGGTGACTAATTTCCGTCGGAAAATCTAATTGGCCACTTTTAGTGGGGTTCCCCCCTAATCACATTTTTTCCATCCACAAGGCTTAAACTCGAAACCTTGCTTAAGGGGAACCAGACCCAACACCACTCGGATCAATGACTTGTTCAAACATGACTTTTTTAAAAAAAAAAAATAAACAAAACATATAGTATACATTGTATCATCAAATTAGTTTTTTGCATTAATGATAGTAATCTCTTTAGAAAAATTGAGTACGAGTTTCTTAGATTGTGTTTAATTAATTTTTTGTTTTTTTAGTTGGTATATTTTTATTAATGATTTTAAATTATGAATATATTTTTATTTTATATCTTATTTTAATAATTTATGAAGAAAATGATATAAAAAGATTTCTTTTATTTTATCAATTTCCTTTGTAAATTCTTAAGAGAAAATATAAAATTAATTGAAATAAAATTTTGATGATTATTAATAAAATATTTCAACAAGAATAAAAATAAAGGATAAATTAAACACACCGTTAATTTTTATTGGACGAACGTAAGCGGGTATTTATATATGTATTGGTTAGAACATATAGAGTGGTAATTAATTAATTCTGTAAGTGCTGGCCTGGTGTTAAATATTTTATACTCATTATTAGTTTAATCATTTAACTCTTCATATTATATAGGAAAATGAAATTGATAGAATTTAGTCAGAGTTGTCCTACTAAATAAATTGTTTCCCACATATAAACATATAAACGTAACGAGATCTTACACCACTGTGCCAACTTTATGAGTTATGTTCAAAGACAACTCTTACATAATCTCTATCTATTTTTTCGTCTCACGTCAACAAATAAAAAGGATAATGTATTATTTGTCCCTAAGATTTTGAAAAAGAAACATATCATAGATCTCGGTCCACCTGTTAAAAAATTATTTAATTATTTCTTTTATATATTTTTATTGGGTATTTATATAATGCCGCAACTCTTCTATATATTACAAATTGAGATTATAAATTTCAATTAATAAAATCTTTGATGTAAACATGACTATCTTTTATTTTTTGACAGACTGACTATCTTTAATTTGCTTTCTCAACTCTTCAAAATGTAAATGGAAGAATAAATGACCAATAGCATGGTTAATTAAGGCATCATGATTAATGCAATCAAATTTATTTTTTAAATTAACCATATAAATTTTTCATGTATATAGATATATAGTGCACAAAGAAATTCCTTCGAATCATTGGTAGCTATACATGGTAAGCGAAATTAGTCTTTAACTCAATAGATTAGAAGACACCCTTGATGTTTGATCACGACAAAAAAAAAAATTCTATTATGTTATACTAATCATAGTATCGATTTAGGCTTCTATAGAAATAGTTTAATAGATGAAGCTGACATGTTTTATAGCTCCATCAAAACAACCGGGGAGGGGGGTTGTAGGCTTAAAGACTCAATGAATGAAAGAACAAAGATACTTACAGCCGAAATCATTAATGGTGTATTCAAAGATGAAACATTTGCATGTTATATTAGTGTCCAAAAAAAAACATATCACGAGGAAGGTGAGAGGGTGGGGTGAGAAAGAAGGTGAAGACAGGAAGAGAGAGAAAGTAAGAGAGAGGGCCACGAAAAGCAGCTAGGTGGACTGTATAATAAGGCACTGTTTGGTGATGGGATTGCTGGAAAATAGTCACCGCCCTATAATTGGGAAAATGCGCACTCACACACACACATTGGTTTTGTTTATGGGCCTTCATTGGTATTCTTGATAGTATGTGGGCCTTTTTCACATATGAAAAGTGGTTGTGCTTTCACCCTCACCCTCACGCGTGGATGAGGTCCATATCAATTCTCAAGCTCCCACCCTCATCATTCATTCTATATTATTAATTTATAACTTAGAGAGACACTTGAATATACAAATCTCAATATATAATAGAGTAAATTATACTACCGACATGCATTTGCCATTAGAAATGAATTTATATTTGTTCCACCTCAAGGATATGTTGACTATGTTCGAATTTCTGATGAAATGATTCAAAAGTATGTTTGAGAATAAAATTTTATCTAAAAATTTAAAGAAGCAAAATTGAGAATACTTTTACAAACTCAGTTTGTAAACTTAATTTTAACTCAAACTTAAGTTTGCAAACTTTAATTTAAACATGCACTATATTGTTAAGGTTGTCGTATTTGAAGTATTGTCCTCTTTAGTATTGGTTTCAGCTTCAAAGTTTTGTCTTTAAAAAATATTTCGATGAGCTAAAAGATAAAAGTATTTATAAATTATCTTTAATCTCGATTTCTAAGCTGTGTAAGACTATTTTGGTGTACCGAAGTAATATTATTTTAATTTGATGGTTTGATGGAATTTATCAACTGGAAATTATGAGTTGATTTTTTTATTTATTTAAGGGAAAGATCATAAATTCATAATAGACCTTACAGGAAAAAGAGGGAAAGAAGATAAGAAAAGGATAAAGGAAAGGATACGCTAGGAAGAATGAAACTTATACACTCCCAAATTTATATTCTGCATCATAACTACCTGGGCCATTTCGATGACACTCAAATAGATTTTAATTTACATTTTCAGTTGAGTTTTTAAATATTGTATTTATTTTTCGAAGCTGAATGAAGAGGTTTATCGCAAGATAAGAGTGAAATCGGTAAAAGAGCTGTTGACTGGATTTTACAACCCATGCAAGAAATTGTATCAATTTTTTTTTATCGGCCAAATGTTAGTCATTAATATGTTAGTTTTTGTTAGTAATGAATTTGAACCTACGATCTATCCCTCCCTTTCTTCTTCTTTCACCACCAAACCAACTTTATAACTCTTGAAATTATCTTAATATAACAAGCGACATATTAAGTTATAAGTAATTTCAGTCAGTCAAATTCACATTCGTATAAGGGTAAGTAAATTACTTGATCTAGTAATAAATGATAGGCTTAATTACCAAATTGGTCCCCAAATTATTTTAAATACTTCAATTTGGTCTACAAATTTTAAAGCACGTCAATTTAGTCCCCAAATTTTTAAAAATGCATCAATTTGGTCATTTCCGTCCAATTGGAGTTGACGTCGTTAATAATTTAGCCTTTAACGGCGTCAATTTGGTCACAAATTATTAATGGCACCAACTCCAATTGGACGGAAAGGACCAAATTGATGCATTTTTAAATATTTGGAAACCAAATTGACGCGTTTTAAAATTTGGGGACCAAATTAAAGTATTTAAAATAATTTGATGACCAATTTGGTAATTAAGTCTAAATAATACACATTCTTAAAGGGTAAGTAAATTACTTGATTTAGTAACAAATAATAATTATTAATTGAACGAACATTTAAAACAACATACCAAGAGTGAGATCAGAACTTTCAGGAAAAAAAATATAATAATGAAATGAGAAATCTAACAATCCAATAATACAAAGAATAATATATAGGTGCACATAAAAAATCATATTAAGTGGACTATATATTTTTAATAAACTTTCACATGTCCGACAAATGTTAGCACTTCCATTGCTGAAAATGTCTCAACTGATCTTTTCTGCTTGACTTTATTTTAATAATTTTGTGGTCATTTTAGTCAATAATTTTTTTTGGTTTATTTTTGTGACATGAAAAGAGGGAACATGTAAAATCACATATAAAGCGAAATGTGCCTTTTTTTTTTTTTTAACCTTTTTAAAACAGTTTTCATAATTTGGGATGCCAAATAAGTCATGTTCAGTTGTATTTGAGGTTCGTTAACTCATTTTCACGCACTTCCTGTGCTAAAATTCAAACCGAGATGAATGAGGAAAGGCAAAGATGGCATTCTATTTGTTTAGGCCACTAAATAATGTCATATTTTAGATTTGGAAAGAAAGAGCTTTCGAAAAAGTTGGTTAACATATGTAAAGAAAGGACAGCGTTAACATCATTTGGATTTTGGAATTATAATATTTGATAATACCAGGAATGGACGTCATTAGCATGATAATGACAAAGTTAAGCTTTCTCAAAGAGTCATGAGAATAGTCATTTATAGAATATAATAAAAGGATAAAATTAGGATTGAGGTTGTTGAAAACGAAGTTTTAAGTTTGGACAATTAGGAGGGACAAATTCTAATGTGACTACATATTTCAAAGGATGTCGATATTTTTTTTAATAGACCTAAATTATAAATGCATACACTTGTAATATTCACTTTATGAATAATATGTTAAGATCTTGTTAATTTTTAATTGTTAAATGACCTTTAGGATTACTTTTGTTGCCCAATTCATTTACAATTACATTTTTTTATGTTTAATATTGAATTTTAAAAAAAAAATTGAAATGAACCGCGATAGGTTTTCTTTTTTGCAATTATAAAATTTAAAACATCATTATTAAAATTAAATTCAAACCAATTTATGATATAATTTTAATAATGCATAGATAATTGATTTTTTATTGGTTAATGATGAAATGGTACCGATACCTTTTTAATATATAAGGTACCGAAGCAAAAGTTAAATTCTAATCCATTTATGGTATAATTTTAATGCATAGATAGTCATTTTTTATTGGTTTATGATGAAAAGGTACCAATACTATTTTAAAATATAAGGTACCGAAACAATCACTATTATGAGGAGAAGAAAACTTTCAAATATTATTATGTTAAATAAGGGTACATGACACAAAAAAAAAAAAAAACATTAGAAACATAAAAAGCAAATTACTTGGGATGTTATTGCTTTAAGATATATTTTTATTTTTATAGAAATAGCATTTTTAGGAATTTTATGACAAAAAAATATTATTAATGGACACATTTACTAAATTATATTAGGTAGTATTTTGGACTAGACTCTAGAAGATCAATTTGCTGAAAAAGATCACCTTAACCCAAAAAAAGTACTAACAACCCAAATGGCCCTATGACGCTTTGACCAAAGTCTACATTAGACAATTTAGTTGTAAAGCAACGTCAATGCATTCCTTGTTGAGTCATAAGATGAATCAGGACTTTCAATAATTTTGATTTAATACAAATAAATATTAAGTTAAAAAGTTGCGTCTGAAAATGTTAGCAAACGAAAGTGTTGTATGTGCGTCTGTAGCAATCGACGATAGCAGACAGACGCTGAGTCTGATAGCATTTAAGTCACAGTTAATGCACTATCTTTTTTTATCTTACATGTAGGGAATGTCTGATTATTCTCCTAAGATCCATCGAAGTGCAAAGGAGTGAAGAAAAGTCAAGTTTAAAAAGTTTTCCTACGCCTCAAAAGACGTGCTACTCAGCAATGAATACTTGTCTGAGCAAAAGCGATTTGACTGCTGAAGCAAGATATGGAGTGCTTCTTAAGGAAGATAAGCAGAGCGCTTTATTAGCTCTGAGTGACTAGTTGGTGGCAAGCATTTAATGCTCCAATGGACACCCAACTTCAGACGAAGGTTAGAGGCAAAATGAAGGCCGTTAGAGACAACGGTTACTTCCTCTGCAAGTCTATAAATACCAGAAGTTTTTGAAGTGCAAAGGACCTAAGTTACGAACCTACAACGAAAGCATTCTTTCAAGCATTCAAATTCTTTCTATACTTAATATTTTCAAGTTGTAAAAGCTCTCAAAACACTTTGTTTATCCCGAGAGAAAAAGAATGTGAGCTTAACTTACATATCTGTCTGTAAGACGATAGCATAGTCTTTGTTCACCCAATGTTAAACAAATCTGTTGATTTACTTTAGAGCCAATAGTGGCTTGGTAGCAAAGAATACTTAGGATTTTATCTTGGAGAGACTAGTGTAAAAATTACTTGGGTTGAGCTTACCTTACATATCCATTTGTAAGACGATAGCATAGTCTATGTGCACCCAACATTAAACAAATCTGTTGATTTGTTTTAGAGCCAGTAGTGGCTTGGTAGCAAAGAATACTTAGGATTTTAGCTTGGAGAGGCTAGTGTAAAAACTAGTTGGGTTAGAGCCAGAAATGGCAGAGAATAATACTTATAACTTTGTGAAAAGTTAGTGGAACTTGGTGGTTAGCCAAGAACTGGACATAGTCTCAGTGGTAAAGACAAACCAGTATAAAACTCTCTGTGTCTATCTCTTTATCTTTATTCGTTATATGATCTGACCACGAGTTGTGATTTTGTGTTTACAAAAACTACGTCTGTCTTAGCTTTGAAAACACCACCTGTCTTTTCAGATTAAAACCTCTATTTTATTTCGTCTCAACAGACGATAGGATTTAAGAAAAGTTTGCGAAAATTTTATAAATCACAATTCAACCCCTTTTCTTGTGATTTTTGCCTTTACACCCCAACAGTATGCGAACATACTTCAACATGGAGTAAATTGATACTGAAATCCTTGGTGACTTGAGCATTAGAGTGCCACTGTAGGTACTTTGAACTTGTCTTCATCAAAACTCAGTCATGTAGAAAGAGGGAGACATTGCAAGTGTGTCTCAAAACTTGGTCAACAGTCAACATTAGACATCTTGAACCAAATCATTGGTGTCATATGTATGAATTAATAAATTCAATTCATACCCTACAACATGGTTAATACTTGGTGTCAACCTATACGCCCAAAATTAATTCAAAGGTCAAGTGAAAAAAATGTATTGTCATTATTACCCTCGTGCCTTGGCCACCATCTCTTATACTAAGATCAACCTATGAAGACATGGTAGAGAATGGCCACACTTAGGTTGACCTAAGGACGAACTCATATGTCAATTACAAGTAAAAAAAGTTAAGCTTCAATGATGGCTTAAGCACCTTGTTCCCCTACAAAATAAAGTTTTGGAGTGGTGTGTGAGATAGCTAGAAGAGACATTGTCTCATAGATATCTTTTCAACCCTCAAGGTTGAACTTGCCATGAGGAACCTTGATAAAGTGCCACAAGTCCCACTTGGCACATGTCGAGGCATCAACTTGATGCACATTAGACTCAAGGTGGTGTTTCCTACCACACTTTCCCCACTAGATCAGGATCTATCCCTTTCTAGCACCCATTTATTGAACATATTACAAATGATTGCCCATTGAGCCTTACATAGGTGAAGAGGACCCAAACAAACACATGTATGCATTCCTTAATGAAGAAATTCTTTTTATTAGAGCCCTTAATACCATTATGTGTAGGACCTTCTCCTGGATGATGAGGGGTGATGCCCTCAATTCGTTTTGAGCTTTACCCTCGAGATCGATACATAGTTGGGACGACCTCGCAATAGCTTTGTTAGAAGTTTCATTATAGAAAAATTCGCCCTAAGACTCTTATACATTGGCCATGGTCATTTTACAAGCTAATGAAACACTTGTCTTTCTAGCGAGGTTATAAAGAGGTCGCATTGGTACCGAGCTTGTCAGAAGACATCCAACTCCAAGTTGTGGTAGAGTCCATCAGAAATCGTATACCTATTACATTGTTCCTCATAAAGGTTACACCTAAAAGCATGGAAGCTTTAGAGTTTGAGTTATGATATATGTCAATCAAGGTAAGCTTCTACAAGAAGTTAGATATGATTTGATACCAATTTAACACTTCCACAACCAGGGAAGTAACAACCACAAGGAAACACATTATGTCCCTGGCAAAGGCTGACCTAAAGATTGACACTATGCGTCAAAAAAGTGCATTAATGTCGATGAAAAACCTAGGAAAGAGTTCAAGGGATGGTTTCACCACTATTCTCCTTTTGTGATGAATGAACCAAGCTGAAATCTTAAGGTGTATATCACAAAGTTTTCCCAAGTTCAGCATCCACCACCTTTGAAAAAGAAATTAAGGAACATGAAGAAATATTATGCCATCTATAGTGACTATGATCACATCACTAATGAATGCATTTAGTTGGGGGATGTCGATAAAGAATTGATTTAACATTGATGGTTAAGATGATTTGTTAAGAAAGATCAAGCTAGTAAAGAATATCCCCAAAATGAATAGATAGTAGTCTCATCACTAGAAGGGAGGACAAATAAAACAAATCGAGACAACTTATAACTGAAATTACAAGAGAATTTACAAACGCTCCCCATATCTGAATAAATATGATATATCTAAAGGGTGTTATGAAAAAAAAGCAATTTAGGAAATGTGAGAAAGAAAGCTTTGAGGGTTGTCATGGGAGTGAAGGCTTGTATGAAGTCCCACTTAGGTACCAAAAAATTCCTTCCACCAATCTCCTTCTTAGACTCCAATTATTAGAATGTCATCTTAGAGCATTATGATTCAATGGTCATTAGGGTTGTCATAGCAAATGTCCTATGTTGGAAAGGTAGTAAAAGATAAAAAAAAAAAAAATAAGGCTTGGTTGATGTGTTATACCATTAGGCTTTTAGCCAAATGGTAATTGAAGAAAAAAAAAACACATCCCTTACCATATAATAGTTACCTTGCAGGCTTCACTTGTGACCAAATTCAACCCTTAGGGTATTTGGAAACCCTACTTACTATAGGGGACAAGATGGCATAAAGGTTAATTCCTATGAAGAATATGCTTTATTAAGGAAAGATTAATCTTGTGTACTATTTGTAGTAAACAAGTATACACTCAACATAGGTACTAAGACTGTCTATATAAGTGTTTGTCTATCTAAGTGCTTAAATTGCTTCGACCTATGAAGAGAATAGAAGATTACATAAAATTTTAGAAGCTTATCTAAGAAGATTCGTCCTTCAACAAAAAAACACAAATCCAGAAGATTGCCTACTCCTATTAAAAGGCATGCAAAAGAGAAAAGTGGCAAACAAGACAATATGAATAATATGATGCAAGTCACACCCATTTGATGTGGCCACACATCATAGAGCTTAAAGAATAAAAGAGGGGTTCCATAGAAATAACTCATTGTATTGATTGAAAATGATAAAAGATGTAAATGATATACATATTGCTCCTATTTATACTAATAGTGCTAACAACAAGTAATGAACTATAACAAACTAAGTGATTAACTAACTAACAGATTTTTATTCTCCTAATATGAGTCCTTGAACTTGGACAATGTGAAATTGGACAATCGCCTCACGATAGTCAATGGACCCAAAAGTTATCCATGGTTTGGAGCCCTTTAATGCTTCCTACAGACACGAAAACACTTAAGATAATAAAAGGAAACAAATAAAACAAATAATCATGGAGAGGTGATTGTAATCAAAGTTGGCAAACTACTCGATGCTAGAAACCAAACCAGAAATGTGATTGTATGAAAAATCAACATAAATTAAATTCTGCATAGAAGATATGAAGCTTGGAATGCACCAAACTAGATGGTTTTGTGAAAGGTTTAAGTAACTCAACATCCGTAGGGCAACGATCCCATTTGGAATCTCACAAGAGAATTCATTACGATTGGATCAATCTTGGAGAGTTATTGTAGCCTCCCAATCTGAAAAAGGATTTCACTCGAGAATTGGTTGTCGTCAAGGGGAAGCCTCTGCACGCTAGTGAAGTTTCCCATGGTAGGTGGCAACGGTCCATAATGTAACACCCCATCTTTCTTTTCTAATTATATAAATAATTTATTATTATTAAATATTTTTTTTTGGTTTTAATTAAAATAAAGGCTTAAATAACTTTTAGGTCCTTGATATATTTCCAAATTTTGCTTCGGGTCCCTGATAAATTTTTTTTTGTTGTTTTGAGTTCCAGATATATCAAAACTTTTGTTGAGTCTCCATCGTCAATTAAGTGATGATGTGACAACATCCGAACAGATCTTCCCAATATATATCAACCGTTGAGATGGTACCACGTCATCACTTAACTGACGACAATGACTCAAAACAAAAGTTTTAATACATCAGGAACTCAAAACAACGAAATTTTTTATCAGGGACTCAAAGAAAAATTTGGAAATGTATGAGGGACCTAAAAGTTATTTAAGCCTAAAATAAATAATTTGGGAATATGTTTTGAGTTTGGAATTGAGAAAGTGGGTTTTTAGAAAATTAAAGGATTTTACGAGTTGATGGTCTCTTAAGTCACGTGTTGGATTTTAGGCTTCTTAAGCCCAACTTGCCTCTAAAAGCTATCAGGGTTTTCTAAAACCTAATTTTCTTTCACGTTGTCTCTTTTTTCTCTCTTTGGAAATCGTGCCGTCAAAACTGCAAACAGAGATGTGAAGGGAAAATCGCGATGAATTGTCGTTGCTTGCGCCTTTGCCCTAGAACCACATCTTTCGAGGTAAGGGGGAGTAAGATTATCTCCCTAATGGGTATGATTATGGTTGGGGGTAGCAGGGTTGTCCCTAGACCCCAATTGGTTGTTTATGTTTATGTTTTATTCGTATGTTATATTTTAAATTCAATTGGACAAGTTGTGAATATCTCAAAACATTTTTTTTGTTATTTTAATTTTGTGTTTTTCCTTTTTTGGGTTCTTGATAAGAGAATTTGGGATTAATAAATTATTATTGGATTACATTTGAAATTACATGTATACTGAGTATAATTTTTAAATGATTTAAATTATTTTGTTTATATACTATGTAAGCTACCGTACTAATTTTGCTTTCCAAATATTTTCATGAATTTCCATGACCGCATTTTAGTCAATCTCTGTACACAAAACTAATAGGCAAATGCTAACCAGTGCCCTAAGGGCATTGATTAAGCAAGTAAAAGGGAAAAAGTTTTTATTGGGATGCGAAAAAATAGGCTCCCTTATGATTTTTAATTGCGCTCTCATATCATTTTCAATAAAAAAAATTCTTCTTTTAATTCTTTAACCAATGTCCTAAGGGCATTTGTTAGCAAAACCCAAACTAATAATTTGGAAGTGAATTATTATAATTGATTTGCGTGTTTACATAGATGTATAGTGAAAAGAAGAGGGGTGCATGATTGTTGTTGTTGTAAAGCTTCATCAACTGAGTTATATATATATATATATATATATATATATATATATATATATATATATATATATATATCAGTTGATGAAGCTTTACAACAACAACAATCATGCACCCCTTGACGCGTGTTGCGTTTCGGATATATATATTAGGTAATATTCTATAGTATTAATTGATGTTTGCGATGTTATAGTGTTGCTCTGACATGATTCTAAAATTATTATTGTGTTGGAGTTCGAAAACATTAAGGTTTGATTTTATGCGTATGTGTTTGTTGTGCTATGTGAACATTGTTATATGAATGTATAATATGATATGTTGATATGAGTGAAGTATGAATGCTTTGGATGTGATGGTGTCTACGTTGATATTAAATAAATGAGGATCAAACCTATGTGAGGCAGGATCCTTTATGTGATAAGTTAAATGAAACCACGAGCATGTGAATCATGCGTCATAGCATTATATATGTGTGTGTGTTTTTTTCAAAAGTATGTTTATGAACCTAACTGGGGAGGCCATAAAAGGTTCATTGAGCTTTGGCGTTGGGGGTGTTATCTGGTGTGGAATCTCCTTTAAGCTCATATTGATCCCATAGGTTAGAGTATACTTGTAAAGTTGGGTAACCTGACGTGCTGCTAGGGGTGTCATCTTGGTTGAGTGTGTTAGTGTCAGATGCCCATGGTGTGGCTATTCACCGACTACATGTACTCGCCAGGGGTGTCATCTTGGTTTAGTGTGTTAGTGTCAAATGTCTATGGTGTGGTTATTCGCCGACTACATGTCCTCCTAGGCTATTTTTACAAAAGAGTTTTGAATGGTACAACATGCATATAAAGCTAAGAGCATAGACCACACTACATTGCATGAATACTTGAATGTGACTGTACTTGACATACGTGAATGCTAAGAGATAAATGTTGTGTGTGATTGTGTTGCTACTTGTCTCCATTTTCATACCATAAACATATAGTGAGATGTATCTCACTCCTTTCGTTTTGTGTTTTCTTGTATACATGTTGGTGGCAGGTGATGTCCTGCAAGGTTGAGAGGATGACATTAGAGATGAGCCATAGACCTTTATTTATGTCTTTTATTTTACATTTTGTTATGGGATTTGTAAATCTTTGATAGGTTGTGACGTCGAGGCTAGGAGATCTTTATGTCTTTGATTTTAGAACTTTAGTCTATTTGTTAAGTTTAGATTTGTTTTGTTATGGACCTTCTATATGGCCTTTTGGAGAGCCAAGCACTTAATTATTCATGAGTTTTATACCACGAAAGTTCAATGAGATGTTATTTACCGCACAAGAAAAAAGTTTTAAATTTATTATTTGTTTTCGCAAATAAAATAAAACAAAAGCTTTATTTTATTTTCTTTGCAACATTTATTTAATAATGTACTTGAGGTAAAGGTTGTCACACAAAAAACATGTTAGGTGATAAAGTACAAGAGGAGTCGTGATGCACATCATAATACGACCATCATTAGAGTAGAGTTTAAAGATAGTTCTCGTAACACATGTTAGGAGGAAGAGTGTCAGTTAACTTGTTTAAAGAAAGATCAACTAATGTTAGTCTTCCGTTTTTTTCCCACATCATGTAAACTATTCAACTAACTTGTTAAGATATTTTTGCTTGTGAAGGTGTTACCCTGAATAATGCCCATGAACTTAACTAGGCACGTAATGAGGTTCTCCAGCTCTGCAAAACTTGTCGAAACCTCGCCGGATAACATCTCATCAGAAACACGTATTCATGAATATAGACCTTATTAACCCTATTTTCCATGTTTTGTTAATTAGTTAATTTATTTTCTTTATTAAATTGATTAATTAAATAATTTATTAATATGCATATTAATTCTGTGTCACGCGGAACAATTCCTATGTAACCAAAAAAAAATTCAAAATGTATTAAAATAAAGACAAGAAGGACAACAAAGTTTGTGCTTAAATTATTTTAATATATAATAATTATATAGACTGTGCATTATATTAAAATAAAAACTAATGAGATGGTTTAATAAATTTCAAAATCATATTATCAACAACTAAGTAAACCCTTAAATTGGTTATTCAAATAGAGAAATGTTATTTGTACAACAATTCAAATAACAATTTATACAACTAGATTGTTGACCCCCGCGATGTACAGATAAATTTGGAGGGAGAAATTTTTTGTATGTATAAAAAATTATATTGACAATTTTGTTAAATTCTTATATTATTAAAAAAAATATCTAAACTCAATTCAAATTTCTATAATATAAAAGTTATCCATTAATAATAAATAATAGAAAATAATTGAATGTGCTTATTTTTCAATAAACTATAATTTAAATTTGACAATGTTATTTTCTTGAAGTTAAAGAATTTTGAATAGACAAATTAAACCACATAACAAAAATCAAATAAAAATAATAAAAAAATAAATTTTAACTAAAACAACTCAGATTATTTCATTAAAATCATTTTTATGGAGTTCATTAATTTAACACCCTATAAAAAAATATTGAAAACAAAATTATTAAGTGAATTAATGAAACAATGTAAATTTAAGAACACATATTTAAATGATTAGATATGTCAATACAATATCAGATATTACATTCATTTTGTAATATTTTATGTGTGAGAAAGATATTTTCTAATATTTTAAAAGACAATTGATATTTAAATTTAAAATAGCAAAAAATTTAATATTTTCATTGTAATTTAATTAAAAGTTATTAAAATATATATTATATTTTCATATAATAAATAATATAAATAAATTATTAAATAATTATCTATTTTATTTTTTAAATGATGCATGTACATAAAAATACAATTAAGAATCACACCCATCTTCCTAAAGAAAAAAATCACACCCATCAATTGTCACAAATTCACATAAACTCCATAAATTTATAATATGTTATTAATCTTTATTAGATATTTTTAATTTCATTTCATTAATTCTTTAAGATATTTTACATACTATTATTATTATTATTATTTATCTTTAATTGACTTTAAGTTTTCCAAGTACTTAGCGGGAGAAAGTATCTATTTTATTTAAAACAATATGTAAATTATAACTAATATTTAGATCAATTTAAAAATAGATTTATATTGGACATATATATATATATATATATATATATATATATATATATATGTGTGTGTGTGTGTGTGTGTGTGTGTGTGTGTGTGTGTGTGTGTTAAATTATTATAATAATGAAAATAAAAAACTATTAAAAATATTAAAATAATTAGGTAGAGAAATTCAAATTTACATTTAGAAATAAGGATGTATGGAGACAAAGGCACAAAAGTCAATAACATGATATATAGGTTTTCTTACTTTAAGAATATATTGCTTTGTTGGTTGTTTCAAGGTGGCATTGGAAAAAGTTGGAGTTTTGGGAATTCAAGTGCACATTGTCTTAATATTTAGAATAACATTTGATAGGGTTTGTATGTTGTATCATAAGAAAAATATGTATTCAAATCATGTGTATTTTGCAACTGGTTTTGGTTTCTCATGTATCTTTTGTAACTCAACATGCAACAGGTCTTGTGTTGCTAGGACAATTATTTTTAATAAAGATTATTTGCTTAGATAAAAAAAAGTGATTTTACCAAAAGCAACTTTTATATTGAATATTAATAAAGAAAAAAATAATACCGTGTTACTTAAATTGCTTAGAACGTTGATTAGAATATTATGGAATCAATGCAAAAGAATTTTCTCTTATCAAAATCTTAATAAATCAACAACTTATATCATATTTTAGGAAACAACTTAAAATCTTCCTAAATTAATAACTTGAGAATGGATTATTGATCAATCATTTATTAATAATCATTTTATTTTATTTTTTAAGCGATTTTATCAAAAACAACTTTTATATTGAATTTTAATAAAGGAAAAGAATATTACCGTGTTACTTAACTTTCTTAGAATGTTGATTAAAATATTAAGAAATTAGTATAATTTTTTTTTCATATCATATTTTAAGAAACAATTCAAACCTTATTGGTCGAGTGGAAAGGAAACGATATCTATTTTATAGCTATTTGACTTAGTTCTTAAGATGAAGATGAACCGTCTCTAAGGAATTAGATTCAGCAATCTTCAAGCCACAACAAATAACAAAAGGTAACAAAAATGAAGATGAATTGTTTCGGGAAAATAGAAACTTACCACAACAAACTTGACATCAATTTCAAAATGTAGAACTTCAAACTTTTTAGAAATTTGAATAGGAAATTCTCTAAATGAATAAAAAGGTGAAAACAAAAGAAAGAAATCTCATTGATTATCAATCAGAACAATTGCAATCAATAAAATTCAAAATATATAAAAATTGAAAAATCAAACCCATTATCAAACCTTGTGAGAGACAACATAGTGTAGAAGAAATTTTTTTAGCATAAAAAATGAAGAGCAAAAGCTCCCGTATTTAAGTAGGGAGAGAATTTAAGTAGGGAGAGAATGAAGAAGTTTCTTTTCATATTTCCATCTTCTATCTCTTGATAAGAGCAAAAGTTATTGATTGACCATCATTATCGTGCAAACATGGAGATAAAGTCTTCTTTTAATTGATGCATTTTTCAAAACTAAAAGAGGACTCCATTGAAACTAAGATTAAAGAATCAAAAACAAAATAAAATCCAAGTTTATATCAAGAGCAAACCTTGAGACAAAGAACAACCTTTGTGATGCTTAAGAGAGCAACCTTTGTAACCCTTAGTTATATCATTACACAAACAATAGCCTTTATGCTCTTTTAAATCACACAGATAGCAACCTTTGTAACTCTTCAATTCCACGATTGTTTACAATTTAATGTAGTCTATTAAAGTGTGTTTATCGTTTCAACTTCTATCTTTTAAACTTCATTGTAACCTTTATTTTCAACTTGTAATGTTTAGTTATCATTAGGAAAATGATAGTCTTTGTGCTATTTTAAATCACACATAAAGCAACCTTTGTAACTCTTCAATTCCAAGATTGTTTACAATTTAATGCAGCCCATTAAAGTGTATTTATCCTTTCAATTTTTGTCCTTTAAACTTGACCACAACCTTTATTTTCAATGCAACCCATTTATTCAATGTTATTGTAATTCCAAAAGAAACTTAAGAATGAACGAAAATAAAAACTTTAGTGACTAAAAAACTTTTAAGCTTTGTAACTCTTCAATTCCATGGCGATTTACAATTCAATGCAACTTATTAAAGCGTGTTTATCCTTTCAATTTCTGCCTTTTAAACTTCACCATAACCTTTATTTTCAGCTTGTAACGCTTAGTTATGATTAGGCAAATGACAACCTTTGTACTTTTTAAAATCACACATAGAGCAACCTTTATTTTCAACACACAACCCATTTATTCAATGTATTGTAATTCCAAAAGTATCCTAAGAATGGACGGAATAGAAACTTTAGTGACTAAACAACTTTTAACCTTTGTAACTCTTCAATTTCATGACTATTTACAATTTAATGCAACCTATTAAAGTGTTTATCCTTTCAACTTTTGCCCTTTAAATTTCACCGCAACCTTTATTTTTAGCGAAAATAGAAACTTCAATAGTAACTTAACAACTTTTATATATACTTAGGCATGACAAATAACCCCGTATCCGTGGGTACCGCCCCGAACCCGCCCCGACTTTGACGGGGAATACTCGCTTTGACCGAGTACAGGTAAGGGTACGAGTATTTCCCAAATTTTTTAAGCGGGGATGGGGACAGGGATGGGTATCAAACTATATCCGTACCCGTACCCGTACCCGCCACCGTTACATTCTTTTTTATAATTTTTTTGTCACAACATATATATACATTATAATTTTTAAAAATATAAATTAAATAGCTTAATAGTTAAATAATTTAAATTATAATAATAGTTAAATAACAAACTTAAAATTATACATTTAACTAAAAATATAATTTAATTCTTAATTCTTTGCCTCTAATTCCTTTGTTATTCATTTTTTATATATATTATTTGAATTAAAACATAATTAAAAACTTAATATATAATTTATTTAAAAATATATAAGTAAATTAAATTATAAAATAGTGTAGTGGGTTACCCGCGGGTATATCTGAACCCGATAAAATCCGACGGGGATGGGTATTAAAATCTTAAACCTGCATCTTTTATACCCGAACCCGTACCCGTCCCGCTGTTTGCGGGGATGGGGACGGGGAGAGCCAAATCCGTCCCCAACCCGCCCCGTTGCCATCCCTATATATACTCCTTCCGGATTAAAATATAAATAAGGAAAAAATCTAATTCACGCCGGGTAAGAAAATAAGTTAACATCATTTAATTTTGATAGTTTCAATGAAAAAAATTAATTCATTTCCTAAAGTGCCCTATACATTTAATTGCATAGGACAAAAAATGAGAAGGTTGTTGAAAATAAAATTCTCATTAAATGAAGGGTATTTTGGAGATAATATTATTAAATAGGAGAAAGTTAGTTAAAATTTGCTTATACTTTAGTCCATCATACATAGATTTCTTTTTCTTATATTTTAGTTCGGATGGAGTAAGGTATATTTTTGTGTCTATCTCTCTTCAACACATTATTTATTACAAGTCATAATGATGGAGAGACATAGACACACAAAATATTATATAAATTGTTGCATCTATATCACATATCTAAAAAGATTAAAAATACATCATTATTCATTTTTATTTTCTCCTCTATTTTGTTTTCTTCCCACCAAACATACCATAAAATTATCTTGATTTTAACTCAAAGGGTTGGTGCAGTGGTGTAAGACCCCGCTGCGTTCACATGAGGGGAATGATCTATTTAGCGGGAGAACATGTGTTTGATTTCCTCCGTGTGCAAAATTTCCTTGAGCCAGTGGCAGTCACGCACCGCGAGCGGGATTAGTCTTTGACCCAATGGATTAGGGACACCCGTGGTTTCTGATCTAGGACAAAAAAAAATTATCTTGATTTTATATATAACATTTTTAATTAAGTTTAAAATTAAAATATAGTAATTTAAGCTTTAAACTTTTATTTTAAAAATAATTTTATAATAAAAATAACATAAATTCTCTCCCCTACATCAAGCATATTATAAAGAACAAATTTAACACTTAAGCTTATAGACCAATGAGAATTGAATTTAGCGTAGAAGATTAGTATTTTACAAAACAGTTAACTATAGTTCGATTTTTATTGGGAGAGACACTTATATATGTAATGTCTCGTGGGATGGAGTAAGACTGTCTTTTATAAAAGATGTATATAAAAGGAAAAATAAAAACTTAGGTTTAATTTTCCACAACGTCTAAATAAACATGATTTAATTTGTTTTACAAAATTACGCGAGTTTCAAATTTCTAAACGTGTGTTTTAGTGATGCTCTTGGAAACATGCAATAATTGATCCAGTTTTTATAACATTTTTTTATTAGTAGAAGCTTATATAACATTTTAGGGCCAAAAGATTGCATATGTGTTGTGCATCTTATCTTAGAAGCAGGAGACAGCTTCCTTAAATGCATGGTACGTGGACATGTGAATGGCCTTCGATTTTATGCAGCAAAACACTGTCTGATGCAACGTCTCTATCAAATATAAAGCTCAACCACACCACACCCACTGTCCACGAAGGCCTCCACTTGACCACATCGCACACTGTAGATTTTCATTTTTGATCCCTCCCCATGTAGTTTTGTACTTTGTAGTTCTCTAGATGGGACATTCCCAGATCCATTTTTTCATTATTTTGGATACCCCAATCATTTAGATTCGTTTGCAGCCAAATAACAATAACAATAACTACAACGTCTATTTGGCATAGTTTTTTTGGATTGCAGGATGAAAGAAATATTTGGCATAGTTTGATTTGGAAATGGCAAAAGTAGATTTAACCATAATTTTGAATTGTATTTGTATTTTTTTTTCTCTTGAAAGTCCAAAAGTCACGAGATTAATCTCTTGAAAAAGTAAAATACTAGTTAAGGAAAAATTCTTCTTTCCACATGTACTGTTCTATTCACATAGCCAGAGATAAAACCCCTATCATATGCTTAAAGGACTCAAGCTACTTGCCACTTGTGTCACATCTTGTGGATATATTTGTAGTTATATTGTGATTATTCAAATAATGTATGAGTAGAGAAAAGAATATAATGGATTGGAAAAAACAAATCATAGAAATTTCTTGATCTAAAACAAAGTGTGTATCCATTCCTCACTTATATACTACCCAAGGGAGGGTTGTACTGCAGAGAGATTTGCCTCACTATTAAATTGCAGAATTATGTTCATCCCATTTGTTTTGTGCAATTTGGAGACTGATTTTGTCTAAATTATTCCTTTTAGTATTCTATCCGATAGAGTGCAGCTACTGAATATAAAAACTACTGCACCACAAGCAAGTATAATCTGACTTGTGTACAGTTTTAAGAATAAACCTGTCAATTAAGCAAATAGTCTATGCTCCCTTCTATTAATAAAATTTATCGGGCTGCTCAAATTTTACATAATTTTAAAAATTAACCCCATGCTATGCATGTTAATAGTGCATAGCCAGATGGGGGTGACATCTCTAGTGGAGATGCGTGATTGTCACTAGTCTTAAATCAGCAACTGTGTTTTATATAATATATAGATAGATAAATAGATTAGTGATTTATATATAATTATAATGCACTGACATGTTTTATATTGTTATTTATATATAATTAGAATGCACTGACATGTTTCATGCACTGACAAGTAATATGACGAGTCAACAATCTTATGATCATACATGACAATCTATATAATTTTCTAAGATGGTGTAAATAGACTTTACATTAATTATGAGTACAATTTAATTAAATTTATATATGTGTGTGTTAAAAATATATATACAAAGCAGCAACTCGTATGCATGAAAATTAAAATAATATTTTTCGGTATAGTTGCTTTGTATATATAATAATGTACGAATAAAAGAAAATTTATTAAGAGAGTACAAGAAGTACTCCCAATTGGTGGTCTAAGAGATGCCCATGTTTAAAAGGGAAAATTTATTTATACACTATGTTATATTATTTTTAATTAATAAAACAAGAAAAATAGTGAGAGAATATGAAACCTGAAAAACAACCAGAGAGGGAGTGACCTAAACCTTTTCCAGTTTCCCTACATAGGATAGGATGAGAGATGTTCGAGTAAATGGTTTATTCACATAGTCTTATAAAATGGGTTATGGGTCTAACTCAATCCTACAATATCGGCTTTTAAGGTGTTTATTCACCTTATAAGCCAGTTTTGTAGGGGTTGAGTTAGGCTCATAACCCACTTTCTAAGATGGTATCGGAGCCTATCCTAACGATATGTTGTTAGGCCTATTATGCCTTGTTGTGGACCTATCGTGCCACCCGCTATCTGGTCGCTATCGGACCACCCATAGATGTCCAGTTCTGCAAACTTCACGCTCTAGATGTTCAGTCCTCGGCGTGGGGGGGGGGGGGTGTTGAAGATTTCATATTGACTAGTGAAATGGCCAAGTTAGTGTATATAAGTGGGGACAACCCTCATCTTACAAGCCGATTTTGTAGGGTTGAATTAGACCCATAACCCACTTTCTAAGACACAAGATAAGTTTTTTTTTTTTTTATTTGATCAGCCAATGTTAATTGTTAGTTTGTTAATTTTTATTAGTTGGAGAAATTCAAATCCATGACCTCTTCCTCTCCTCTTCTTCTTTCAACCACCAAGTCAACTTTCACATATGATGAGTAAATGGTTTATTCACAGAGGACCATGGACACAATACAAAGGGATGTGGGATTAGAACGGTTTATGTGGCTACAATTCCAGGTATCCCCTTGCTTGCATGGAAATAGTTTTTCAGGTGGATATTTTTTTATTTAATTTTTATAATGGTGGCAATGAAAACGAACTTAATTTCTCATGCATCTATTTTAACTCTCCACGATTAAGCCAACCTTAATGGGTTTGCAGATGATAGCTAATATTGGTGGCAAGATTTTAAATTGTAGTCACAATTTTATCTCATTTTTTTTATATTGCAAGAAATTATAAATAAATTTAATCAATGAAGTCATAATTATGGTCACGTTACAATTGTCGAAACTCAAAAAACCTTAAGTTGTGGTCGAAATCGTGACCCTGCACCGTTTTTTTAATCTTGATTCGTAGTATTTTTTTTTTTTTCAATTGATAGTAGTATGATGAAAAGTAAAAGGTTGGACGTGGGGAAGGTTTTGATTGACTTCCCAGGCCGAAGCCATCTCAGAAGAAATCAGAATTTTCTTTCGACCATTAAAAGATATTAGAATTGAGTAAAAAAAAAAAAAAAGAAACTAGAATTAAGAGATAGTTTTGTCTATTCCTTAGAATCAAGAAGGAAAATTCGTGGAAGATATTTTCAACATTAATTATGGGTATTATACAGAAGATATTTCATCTACTATAGTGATAGCGATGAAGGGTGGTTTTCGGATGGCAGTTCTTTTCCATCACCGGAGGAATTATCTGGCAAAAATTTTGACGAGTCAATTATATTAGTTGTATTGATGAATAATTAAATGTGATTGGTGCAATGTGAGAAGGCAAAAATTGATGGTAAATTTTTAAAGTAGGCACAAATTTTCCAGCTCTGTGATTAAAAAAAAAAAAAAAAAAAAACTTAGTTGGAAGGAAAGACCCCATAAAGGTGGCTAACCATATTCTCTATAAATTAGTCATTAGTAAAATTGGTGAATATTTTATACTAATATCATAATGACCCAAAAAAATATATCAATACATGGAAATAAATGCTTCAGATAGGGTGCATGGACATTGAAGAAGGAAATAAAGGGGTTGAAGCCTATTTGAATGCAAAACAATGGTGTAACCTCCAAAATATTCATATTTTGAAATTTTATATTTAAGTATATGTCAAATTATTTTTCAAAATTTTAAAATAAATTTCAATACAAATAAAGGTTTTCCCAATGTTTTAAAAATATTGGACTGATATTGAACTGTGAGGATACTGATTAGGGGTTCGATTTTGAAAGGGGTGGGCATGGATATTAATTAAAATTCGATTTTTAATATAACTTCAACAACATTACTTACCAAAACACTATGGCGGTGGGCATGGGTGAGATCAAAGTGGATATTTAGATGTTGTATTTTTTAAGAGTATTACAAAAGGTAAAATCTCACATTGCTTAAAATAATTTTGTCTCACTAGTTTATATATCATTTTGTATTAAAGGTTTTCAAAGTGACTAGAAAAGAGATAAAAGTCTCAAATAGAGGATTTAGATTCAAAACACAACTGACAGTTATCAAAAACACATTGGTAACCAAAAATATAATTTAGTCTTAATAGTTATTAGTTTTTTTTTTCTTTTTGAAATTGGTTCAACTTAATAATTAAAAATTTTGGTATTAGTTTAATTTAATATAAACATATTTAAAAATATACAAAAATACTATGTTTTTTTATTATTGAATATTAAATTGGTGTTGTCACTAATTTAACGACCGGCTTAGTTTTCAAAACATTACTTAAACTCAGGTTCAGCCATTTTCAACTACAAACAAATTAATTTCAAACTAGGAAATGAAGCAATATTTATATAAAGCATCATTTTCAACTACAAATAGGTTCAGCTACATGCAAACTTCGATCCAATGCCAAAGATATATTTCGTGCTTATTGAGTTTAGGGCGATATATTAGATATTCAAATTGGAAATGAAAAATAATTATGCCAAAACATAAAATAACACAAGCAAAAAAGAAGCTTTCTAATCAAAAGGTGGAATGATAATTTTAATGAACACCACTAAAGTGAAGGGGATCCTACCTAGGACTGCACCCCTTACACTAATCATCATCTGCAACACGCCAAAAATGTATTAAACCAAAAATGAATAAATAAGGAAATAACTAAGAAAACCTATAGAATGAGAGACCCTAAACCATTATACCTACGTTGAAGAAACCCTGTTTACATCTTGCATTTACCTATTCTTCCGGGTTTCATACAACCCCCTCCATTAAAATGCTGTTTATACATGTATATCATAGATTCTTATTACTTCCTCACATCTCATGAATTATATCATTGTGCTGATCATAAGAACAAAAATAAATATGAAATCTAGAACAAGAACGATATGTACCAAGTTTTGTTTAGGTCTAAAAGGCTTAATAACTCCTTGAAAGTCACATCTCTCACGCTAGTTTTTGAAATATTCTATTCTAAGTTACTAGCTATTGACAATTGTTTTCAACCAGTATAAAAATATAGGTGTCAGGAATTGTTTCAACTTAACCAGTGGTCTCAGGTTCAAATCTTAGTCATGCAGCTGCATTTTAAATACTTGGAGGAAAAGTTTTACCGCTCATAATGGTTCTATCGACCCGAACAGGCCGTTCATAATGATTCTACCGGCTTGAACATAATCACTTCCAATAAAAAATACATGTGATCTAAAAAAAAAAAAAGGAATTGTAACTTGTCACAGCTTTCATTAGTACTCTATAGTCCGTATTTGGCCTAAGATTTAACGTTTCATGTGCCCATGAAACGTATAGGCACTAATTTCTCTTGAAAGTCACATCTCTCACGCTGGTTTTTGAAATATTCTAAGTTACTAGTTAATACGGGTGTCAGGAATTCTATCTCTTCACAGCTTTGATTAGTACTCCATCGTACGTATTTGGCCTAAGATTCAACGTTTCATGTGCCTATGAAACGTATAGGCACTAATTTCTGGGGCATCCCTTCCCTGTTCACAATCTAGCTACCTCTAGAGGATGCACCACTATAACTACCAGAAAGAAATACTGAAATGAAATTTAGGAATATCTATATTAATTGCTTAATTATTTGACATCTATATATGTGGCTCGATACAAGAGGATGGTTTTATTATAGTAGGAACAACCTTCTCATGGTTTCACATGGAATGTCTAGAACACGTAGCTATTGGATAGAGTTTCACATGTTTTTGAAAGATAAAGCGTTATGCTTCAATTTATTATACTACAATTAATCTTCAGATAGCTCCATTTCCCCGCTTTAAACTGTGGAATGTACTTTAAATTAAAAATAAGGTGTATATTAATTGAGAAAAAACGAGTATATTATATCGTAATAAAATATATACGTGTATAATAAATTATAAAACATTAAAATTTAATAGTATTATTTTTCTTATCATAATATTAATCATTAATTTTTAATTAATGATTATTAATTCATCTTTACGAGCCCAAAGAGGTGAGAATCGTATACTCTAGTGCTAACATCGTGGTCCTCCATCAAGTTTTCGATAGTCAGGTGGGATCATCTAGAAGAACTCTAATATTTAATTAAATCAGTAAGAACTAAATCCAAGAGGTGAAGCTTTACATGAGCTACTCACAATGACTTTTGCGTTTCTATCTCAATCTAACGTGATTTTACTTATGTACACACGCTATCAATACTTTTCCCAACACACTATACACGTGGCCATTGGATTATAGGCCATTGAGCATATTTATTTGTTTTTTTGACACAAGCATATTTATTTGTTAGATCAACGTTGAATGGTAGCTTTGGATCACTCTCGACGTTGGATTAGTCGAAAACACTTTAAAATATACATTTTATACTTTAAATGAAATCTCGTTTGAATATTTTTTTTTTTCTATAAACACTTATAGGAAAAAAAATACGTTTAGTTTCTTGGTAATCTAAAATTAATTTATACACTTTAATTTTAAAAAAAAGTTAAATAAACGTTACGAACATAAGTTAATCTTGCACATTGTATACACAATCCATCATTGTGTGTGTGTGTGAGTGAACATCAACACCGACATGAGTACTGGTGCAGGGTGCTGCCACTGTCATACACTTTGTCTTATGTTTCATTTCTGAGTATACCCTTTTTATGAATTGAATTGTATTGCATGGCAAAGTGATAGTTCAGACAACACAGTACTCGGTCATCGATGCCTACTAGACAGTGAGAGCAAACATGTGTTCATTTCTACCAAGATATTGTAATTGCATTACTAACACAGTATGTGACTTTGTGGGACCTAATTTGGGCAACACAGCATTTTTTTAAGTAAATTTACGACTGAGGTTGTGTAGAAAAAAAATTTCAGAATGATATTTTTTTACTTTTAAATGAAGATAAGTATATAATATTTATAAAAAATATAAATGATTAATTAAGATATTAAATTTTACTATTGTATTGCGATGATTGTGAGATTTAAACGTAAGAGGTGCAAATCTAAACTACTTAACCTACTTATAAATATTACTTTGATGGACCAAAATCCTCTTATTAAAAAAATAACTTTTTTATTTATATTAAAGTCAATTAAATGACTAAAATTATAGTATTTTCCTTTTGTAGAAAATATAACAAGAAGAGAGGAAATGAAAAATAGAACACGCATTTTCAAGGTGGAATGAAAGTATATATTCACGCACTTCAAATTGATCTTTGGGAAGTGCATTGGTCATGCATGATGTTTATGATCTAGTTTTCAATGTTGCAATCTCTAAGCTAATTTCTTTTGACTTCTTGATGGCATGAAATTTCATCTTGATGTGCTTAGTACCTCCATGTTGGACAACATTCTTAACAATAGAAATAAGAGTAAATTACACGGACACTCCCTAAGGTTTACTCTTATTAGTTATTACACCCGGTACTCCTCCATTTTTTTTACATTACTTTGAGTACCCCTAAGGGGGGTCAATGTAAGATTTTTCAAACCTAAAAGGGGGGTCGGTATAACAATTTATGCTTAAGAGGGGGGATCGGTGTAATGAAAACCAAAAAATTAGGAGGTTTTCTGTAGGGTTCAAAAACGAAAGGGTATCAAATGTAATAAGGACAAACCTCAGGGGTCCGTGTAATTTACTCTAGAAATAATTGACTTATTGTCTATTCATATAACAATAGTTTCACCTTGAATTTACCCCACATGTGATAATTAATATTCCTTAAGGTGATTGCACAAAGCAGATTTCAATGCATACCGATTATCTATGATTTTGGCCTTTTGCATGGTAAAAACGCAGAGAATTTACGAGAATGAGAGGAGAAAGCAAAGACTTGATTTGAATCAAGGAGGAACATGAGGGTTTTATGGAGAGAAAAGAGAAAGTGAACATTGTGTGTTGGGTTGTGAGGTTTGGGCATGAGAGGGGAAGGAAGAGGCAGAGAGTGAGTGTAAGGTTTAGGGAGTCTAAGAGGTCCTAGTGCTCTTAGTGCCCTAGATTTAATGGCCCAAGATGCACTATGACCATGTGCCTTTCAATCAGTGTTTCTTCTTAGAAACACTTCATATATAATTAATAGCCTTTTTTTATTGCCTCTTATGGCCTAGTGTGGCAACAAATATTATATATTGTTTGGTTGTTGAAAATACAACAAGCTTCCAATTTCCAATTATGCTTCTATAAAAACAAAAACATCTACTTTATTATCACCATGATTCTTTGATAAATTTTCATCCATAACCAGTGAAGTGGCAATATGCTTGCGTTTCTCAATGTGAAACTTTCTCAATAGCTCTAAAGCATATCTTTTTTGTGAAATAAAAATTTCATCATTTGACTGAAAAATCTCCATTTCAAAAAAATATTTTATTTCACCCAAGTTTGTCATTTTAAATTCTTTCTCCATGTCCTTTTTAAATTGGTTTAGGGAATTTGATTCATCCCTTATAACCAATAAATCATTAACATATAAGGAAACAATGAGTTGTACTTCATTGCTTAACTTATTCAAATATAAGGTGGCTTCATTTTCACTTCTTTTAAAGTTTTTTTTCTTCTTTTTTTTGTAAAATTATAACTATCAATTATTCTGTACTAGGCCCTTGTAGCTCTTTTTAATCCATAAAGAGCTTTATGAAACTTGTAGACTTTATCTTCACTTCCTAAAACTTAAAACTTGTAAATTTTCCAACCAAGTTTGTTGCGAAGGAAATCAAGAATATTGTATCATGCCTTGCAATAGGTGTAAAAGTATCTAAAAAATCAACACCATGTTGTTGAGAATAACCCCTTTACCACCAATTTGGCCTTAAGTTTGCTTACAAAACCATTAGGATTGAGTTTAGTTATGTACACCCACTTAACACTAATCACCTTTTGATTACTTGGTCTATCAACAAGTTGTCAACTTTCAAATATTTCAGCAACTTTAGCATACCTTGTAGGCTTTCTAATGTACCTACATTAGATATAAAATAAATAACTTCCAAGGTTTTGGTATGTTGGACTAAAAAATCAATGTCATTGTTGTAATTTTCTCTATCATCTATAAAATTTTGCTCTTGCAAATTGCTATCTCCAAGCAATCCTTCACTAGAGCCTCCTACTTGACATTCTTGCCAATTCCATTTTGGAAACTCATCAAATTTCACATCTCTATTAACAAAATTTATTTTGGTCTCCAAATTGTATATCTTGTATCCTTTTGGAGATACTATTATAGCCCAAAAAATGCCAACTTATGACTTATGATGTAGTTTGTTTCCTTTCACATCTAGAACATGAGTAACAAACTCAACCGAATGCTTTGAAATGTTCCACAGAGGTTTTTTTTTTTTTCAAATCATGCTTAAAAGGGTGTTTTCCCCTTCAATTTGGTAGGCAATAAATTCAGCAAATATATTGAGGTGTTTATAGCCTCAACCCAAAAAGTTTTAGGAAGACCTTTCTCAAAAAAGTAAACATCGGGCATTTCCATCATTATTATATACTTTCACCTACTCCATTTTGTTGAGGAGGGTAAGAAAGAGTCAGTTTGTGTTAGATTCCAATTTGTTCACAAATTTTTTTAAATTCCCCTCTTGTATAGTCAATTCCATTATTACACTTGAGTTTTTTAATTTGACATATAACTTCATTTTCAACCATAAGCTTAAACTTATGAAATGCAACAAACACATCTAGTTTTTGCCTTAGAAAAGACACATCTTATCCTTGTAAAATCATCTATAAATAACAAAAAATACTTGATGTTGTTTAGAAATGTTGTGCTTATTGGACCATACACATCAATGTGTATAAGCTATATATAATTTTTCAATAGCCCTCTAGCTTGCTACAATGGAAAATGACAATCTACTTTGTTTTTCAAGTTGACATACATCACACACATCAACATCATCTTCAATGGAAGGTAAATTTTGAACTAAACCATTTGAGTTCATTTGCTTCAAAGTGGGGCAACTAAAATGACTAAGTCTTTTGTGTCACAAAACATAATCATCCACAAAACTACGTAGTTTGTTTCCACTCTATTGGAAAAAATTTATCTCTCATTTTTATGGACATTAGCTCAAACCAAATGAATCAAATATGATGCATATCAAATCTTCAAAATGCAAGGTATAATGCCATTCAAGCATTTGTTCCACTCTCATTTGCTTTTTACATCAACACTTTCTCCATTGCCAATGGTGACTTTAGAGAAGTAAAACTAATCAAGTTCCTTAAAAATGCTAGCATCATAAGTCATATGATTTGTGCACCCACTGTCTATAAGTCATGCTCTTTAGTTTTTTCTTCATTTCTCAACAACTTCACCTTGTTTTCCTTGTTGCATTGCTTTGGTTTTTTTAAAACTTTTTCCGTATGTCCAGCCTAGTAACAAGCCATGCATGCATTTGACTCCTGCCTAAACCAATAAATTTTTAAAAAAAAAAATATGTTAAAATATATTGTTGATAATTTTCCATATAAATACCTATTAAATAAAAATTCAACAATTATAAATTAATATGTTTAACTGAAACTTACTAAGGCAAAGATTAAAACATTTTCAAGAAATGTTTAAACATAGGTTTATTTTTTAGTTTAATAGCTATGCACTATCAATGTAAAAACTTACTATATATGATAGTTTATGATTGGATGAACCAACGTGTTAAAACCCCTACTATCCTAAATATTAAGTAATACTTTTTAAAAAATATATTAACTTATTTTCTTAAATTAGTTTCCTTACTCAATAATAAATGAAAATTTAAAGTCCATGTACTAATAACCTAGAAATGACAAAAAGGCTCCAAGACTTCAAATAATTTATTCTAAAAAAGAAAAACCCTAAAAAGGCATGTGTTTGTGTCTTTTAGCATCTTGATGATGTGAGAAATAAGAGGATCTATGTTTATGCATTATTGGTTTTTGAATCAAGGAAACATCCATTTTAGCCGCCCCCCCCCCCCCCCCCCCCCCCCCCCCCCCAAATCACAAAAGACATATAACATTAATTTGGCTTTCCAAAAAAGTTGACGTTTATTTAGTCTATAAAGTTTCGAAAGTGACCCCAATCTAACTCTCCATAAACAAGTTCACATCAAATTAATTATATCACATTGGTTAGCGTAATTAATGTAGTTAATTATTAGCATATAGATAATATTCATGCATTTTTTCCTTTCTTAAATCTCTAAAATTTTAATATGATATCATGGTCATTTTTTTTGACATAATGTAGTTAATGATATCATGGTCATAATATTCATCATTTGTCCTTTCTGTTATGTTAAGTTTATGAAACTCAATTACTACCAAATCCATATTTTGTGCTTTTGTTTGATTTCGAATTTTCGATCTCTAATTTCCAACTTTTACCACAAAATTTTGTCTCAAAGCCCTTATTTTGTTGCATATCTATCTCCAATTACAAACACGGACTAGCTTTCATCTTCAATTCTAAATGCAATTCACACTGTGCCAGCCAAATTGGATCACGTGTGCTTCTCGTATATATTTTGGTTTTCCAAACTCAAGTTGGTTTCCTTTGCACCCTAAACATTTAACATAATTGTATCACTGCTTATAATTAATTCTCCTTTCTTATTTTCTCCATTTAGTATAATTAATTCTACCAAAAAAAAAATAGATAAACATAACCTATTGTATTTTATATACACCGAATATAATACTCACATCAAAATAATAGCCTATTGTATTGGTCTTGTTTCTCAAAATCAAGTACTCCATCAAAGGTATTTTCGAGATTCTTGTATAAAAACCTTATTTTAATATTACCTTTTATGATTTAATGATCAAATTAATACACATTAATTTTTTTTAATAATTTTGGGAACACCAAGGCTTAAAACTGATCTAAGCAATTAAAAAATAAAAATAAAAATAAAATGTTTGAAGATAAAATAAGTGAAAATACTTTTACATTTAAAATATAATGTAATTAGGAATGACAAAAATGAACAAAAACTCATATTACAAGTAAAACTTGTTTGTGAGTTGAATTTTGCTACCTACTTATTAATAGGACATGAGCAACTAGCTAGGTACTTATGTCTATGAGTACTCACAATTTGAAATTATTATTAAATTCTCCTAATTATATGTAAAGAAAGCTATTAATGATTTTTTTTTAGTATGTTGTATGTTTTCAAAATTATTTATTATTTATGTTTTGTTATCATTTTTTAATTTTTATATTTTAACAAATATCTATAGATACCTATAAATACTCATGCATAACAATAGACATAGGCTGTCACAAGGCTTTGAAGGAGTGGAGGGGGTATGCCCCGACCCTCCCCCCAAAAAAAATAAGGCTAAATTATTTTGTTAATTCCTTATCTTTATTTTAGGTTTCAATTTGGTTCTTTATTGTCTTCTATAATTTTTTTTTTTCATTTATCAAACTTATTTTTTATCACTTTTATATTCTCATTTTGTATAGGAATGTTTATACAATATAACCTAAACTTGCAAATTTTTCTTGCTTGTGAATTTTTCTTGTAGGTTTATATGTGAATTCTTTTTTATAAATTTTGTGTTTTTCTTACAACTTTTTCTTCAAATTTTGCTATAATTTTGATAAAAATATGATTATTTCTATAAATTTGTTGAAAAGTCTATTGAAAATTTTAATATTTTCTATGTATTCTTGTATAGATTTTTTTTCTATATAAAATAACTTAATTTGTCTTACAGGTTTTTCACAAATAATTTAAATATAAATTCTTTATTTTTCTATTTAGTAGCAAACATGGGCAAAAAAAAGTAGTTAAAAAAGTGAACAATGTTGTTAATAAAGTAGAAAAAAAACATTTTAATATCATAAAAATAATTAATTAAGAAAATAATCAATATTTACATAATATCATTAAAAGTTTAAAATTATCCATAAGAGATAATATTATTAAAAAATATTACATTTAATTTATATGTTATAAACTTAATTATTTTGGTCCTTCCAAAAAAATTTATCAAGTTTTACCACTGGATATAGGACAGATTTTCATTCGACAGGACAAGTGAAAGGAAGTGACTATCCATCCTAATTCATTCGTTAAATCAAAAGTTCTTATTGAGTAGATTAAATATATAATTTTTTTAAAAATCATAAAATTTTTGGATACCTCGTTTTAATTTGATATAATATACTTTTTAAAATATAAGTAACGTCGACTATGAGATTACATAACTAAAAATATCTAATTTATCTAAAATTTGATTGAAAGAACATTGAAATATTCAACAACTAAATTAATAAAATTTCTATACCAAAAGAAAAGTTAATAAAATTTAATATATATATATATATATTAAACAAAGTAAAATAACTATAATGATAAAAAAAATTAAAATAACTATAAAATATTATTCGTAAATAATTTCATTGTCACCCTATTATAATATCATATATTTCAGAAAACAAGAAAAATGTTTAGGTCATTAGAGAAGATGGGATGTTCATAGATCCAACCAATTAGTGAGAAGGACTCACAAAATAAATAGAGTAACCTCTTTCCATTTTAAGGTCCAACTACCAACACTTGCACGTGGTCATGAGTTTGTGTATAAATGACATGATGTCCTAGACATGACTCAAGGGATAAGAGAAAAATAATGAAATTATATATATATGAAATACATCTAGTAAGATGGTTGATCTTATATGAGAGAGTCAGGATTTGTATAAGTGAAAAGAGAATATTATGTCCTATTTAAACTATTGTATATTTATTTAATTATTTTCAAGTCTTATTTATTTTCTAAGGATTGAAACACATATGAAGTCAGGATTTGTGAATATTTTAATCAATGGTATTAATATTGTACAATTGGGAGGTTAAGATTAATTCATGTAATGAGTCTTTGGTAAATTAACCCATTGAATTGGTGGAAAAATCATAGTTAGGGAACCGAACTAAATTGAAAGATTATAAAGGTCATACACTTAATTTTGTCCCATTCATTTTATTTATTATTTTGTCTTAATAATAATAATAATAGTAATTTTATTAATTTTGGATTTGGGGCAACCACTAACTGAAAACTGAAAAGAAGGGGGAAAAATGGATCAACTGATGCTAATAAGTTGTACTAAAAAAATAAGAGGAAAAAAAGCTACCAAAAATTCTTTTGGGTCACTGACCCAAATCTTAATCTTTCAAAGGTAAATATTCATAATAAAATAAATAAAATTGATTGAAAAACAATCAACTGCATACTAGGACAGCTCGTGATATCACTGTAAGTGTTTTTTGGAGTTAAATTTGTCATGATTAATTAAATAAATTAATACCTGTTAGTTTCTTTATGTCCTCTTTGTGTTTGCTTTTGTTGTAATTCTTGTTATTCTATTTACGACTTGTGTCTTATGCTTTTTGTAAATATATCTTACATGTTTTTAAACTTACTACATGTACTATTTGTTTTGAAGAATGTGTGGTTTAGGATTTGCTCTCTTCACATACCTTTCTTACACAATCTCCCTCATACACCTATAAGAAGAGTCTTAATTATACTTGGATTTCAATGTAATTTGAGATAGGTAAAAGGTTAAAGGCAAATGCTAACAAATGTCCTTAGGACACTGGTTAAAGAACTAAAAGAAGAAAGATTTTTTTTATTGGAAGGCGAAAAATTACACTATCCATAATTTTTTTTTTTTGTTCTCCTATGAATTTCACAATAAATACTTTTTCATTTCAATTTCTTAACCAGTGAACTAAGAGTACTGGTTAGCAAGGCCCAAGTTTAAATAGTGGTAGCTTTTTTGATGTACATTATTTTTTGTTATCGCAAAAGTCATTTGTAGAGTTAGATTTTTCTTTCATGGCTATTGTCCCTTTTAATACTTATTGTTGTGGATAATATTTTGAGACAAGATCCTTGGCTCTTGGTACAAGATTTAGAACCATAGAATTAACTGTTGGAAAGGTACACCTTTTGGCAACATCATACATGTTTAATTTTTATCGTCACATTTCATCCAAAAGAACACAAAAAGATAAAATCATCATAATTCATTTCCAGGATTGTGGACCAAAGACTCGTGAGACATTTTAGAGTAAACATGGGATTAGATCTAAAGAAGATTTTACAACTTAAGGCTAAACAACCTAAAGAACCCTATCAACAAGTTGAAGGAAACGCAATGCTTGATCTTTGCTAGAAGATATGGAAAGATCTTGAGCTTGCTAGATATTGACATTCAATCAGGGAACCTTACTACCTTGAACCAATACTATGATAATCATTTGAGATGTTTCCTTTTCAAATTTCAATCTTTGACACATGAAAATTTTGAGAAAATATTGCAATATCCCTTGGGGAATATTGGAAAGTCTTTTCAGTACTTGAGGCATTATCCTTCACCAACTATAATCACTATAACTTTAGAATTTTGTGTAAAGGAGTTTGTGAGCAAGGAAAAGAACAAAAGTGGCATGGATGGTTTCTCAAGAGAATACTTGGAAACACACAATTACGTATGGCAGAAAAGAGAGTTTTTTTTTTTATTCATTGACAATTTTTTTATTCATAGAGAGTTTGAGATGTCTTTATGAATGTATTGGCTTTCTCTATATGAGATTATTCTATTTCCAAACATTGAAGATTATAGACTAAATTGTAATTTTGGTTCTCTATTAACTATTGATCTGCAATTTTGATCTCCTATTTTTTTCACAATTTTAGTCCTATATTTTAGAATCCATAATTTTGGTTTCATTCTCAATTTTGCATATGTTTATTTCTTTTATTTATTTTTTACATTTTAACTAATTAAATTATTTCTTCATGGTAATTAAATGAATTTGTTAGATTTTAAGTTTAATTAGACCAAACTAAAAAAAATAAAATATATGCAAAATTGACAATAGGACTAAAATTACAGATTTTTTAAATCACGAAAAAAAATAGAGACTAAAATCATGGATCGGAATTAAAGGGGACCAAAATTACGATTTAGTCAAGATTATATTTTATGCATTTTGCAACAATCGATGTTTTCCTAGCCTGCAAGCATGGAGAGAATTGAATACCAACTGTCCACATTAATACATACAACGTTTAACTTGCATCACATGTTCAATGGTAGAAATCAAGTGGAGACCAAAAACAATCAGGAAAGAGCCTAAAGTCAAGGATCTCGTCTTGGAATATTGTCCACGACAAAAATTATTAGAAGTGACAATAATCTCAAAATGATAAAACTCTTGGTGAGACATTCACAATAATCAAACAAGAAGTACATTTGAAAGGGTATAACTTTTAAACCTCTTATCTGACTCATGTTAAGTCTATAAGTATAAGACTTCTCTCATAAATGTGTGTGAGATTGTGCATGTGAGGTATGAAAGGGAGTAACCTTGAATTACACAAATTACAAAATAAATGGTACGCATGTAATATTATCAAAGGTTTTCTACCTTATTATTTACTACAAAAAAAAAGTGAAATAAACAAATTAAAGAAGTACATTTGGCAATCTTAGTTATAAATTTTTTTAAAATTATTTTTAAAATTTTTAAATAAAAAGTTCTGCATTTTTCTTGTAATTTTTGTACTTTTTTTTTTATATTACTAAACAAGTTTCCTACACTTGGTCCCTTTTATTTTTTATCACTAACTTTTTCCTTGTAACCACAACTAAAACCGTGACTAATAAATCTAAAATCACAATGAAAATAGGTAAAATAAGATAAAGTGCAGTGAAAAAAAAAATATAATCAATAAGTTGAAGAAATACACAATTATAAGAGAGTGAAAAATAATTTACTCTAAATTTATATTTTTACAGCACTAATAAATTGAAGAGCAATTTGATCAAATAAATTAATTTTATGATCAAATTAAAACATGTGGAAAAACTATAGATCTATATATGTTTTTATACTAAGTTATACTGTTCTAGCTAAGGAAAAAAGATAATTTCAAATTAAATCAACATAGTTTTATATTTAAATGATTCCAAATGCCACAAAATGATATCAATGATACACTTGGAGGAAACTAAGGGTAGCCATGATCTGAGTTTTTTCAAAACCAAAGCAAACCATTAAAATGATTTGGTTTTTAAAAACTAAACCATACCTTTTTACAAAACCAATTTAGAAAACTGATTTATAATCGATTTCTAATCTGGTTCAGTTCCAAAATCCATTAACCATGAACCAATTGTTTGCTAGAATGTCCAACAGCAGCAATAGCTCTTTCGTTTGCTGTTTTGTCATTATTGAGAACTGATCTATTAGCCACATCAACGACTGCAAACTTTTCAAATATTCCTTCTACTATGTTGCTGCTGGTTTGCCAAATTTCTTAGCATCGCGGTGTTCCGAAACTTGGATTCTCCAACAATAATAAAGCTTTATCTCACTAGGTAAAGTCGGCTACATAGATCAAACGACGCTTGATATGATTAAAAGCTATCTATGTTTTCATAATTGATTCTAAGCCAGGGTTAAGGAGAATGATTGTGTTAAGTCATTAACAACCAACATAAAACTCATTGATATATTGAACATGGATTACTCACAAAACTCAGATTCTCCACAACCAGAAAATTATTTTTGTCTTCATCCCTTTGATGGAAAAACCTACTTCACTTCTTGTTACATCATTGTGAGATATGTAAAAACTACTCCCTCCTGTCCTTAATATAAGACAAAGTTTAGAAAGAATTGATGATCCTTTTTACAAAACATTTTACAATTCCTATGAAACAATTAATTTTTTTCCACTAGTTACCTTTATTAAATACCCTAAGTATTTGTGCTTTTTAATGATAGTGGTGCATAATACTCTTAGAGGATGTTTTTTCACGAACTATTTATTTATTCCCAAGAATATTATTCTTGAAAATATAACATGGGAATGTTATTCCCAAATATTTAAAAAAAAATGTGTTTGGTTAACTATTAAAAATAGCTAGGAATCAACTTTTACTCACAAAGATGGCTTCCTATCACATGGGAATAAACTTTCCCAACCCCCTCCTCCGGAAATAAATAATGGGTGAACATGTAAATATGGCTTTCCTAGGAATAAAATATAACCGACAATAATTTTTGTTTTACTACTTAACAAACATGGAAATAAATTTTCCAATCCCATATTCTTGGGAATAAAGAAATTATCTGTGAAACAAACGACCCCTTAGACTTTAATATTTGCACATCACCAATAATAAATGAATGATTATTAATAAGGGTAAAATTGATACATTAAAAGCATTTTTTTTAAAAATCAATAAAATCAACTAAATTAAATATTTTTATTGGTCTGTGAAACAATAGTAACATTATTGTATTACAATTACTACCTAACAATTTTTATTGGTTTTTTTTGTCCTATGTCATAGACCACGGGTGTCCCCCAATCCATTGGGTTAGAGACTAATCCCGCTCGCGATGTGTGGTTGCCGCTGGCCCAAGAGAATTTTTCACACGGAGAGAATCGAACACGGATTTTCTCACTAAATAGATCGTTCCCCCTCATGTGAACGCAGCTGGACCTTACACTACTGCACCAACTCTTTGGGTTATTTTTATTGGTTTGTTAAACAATCAATTGAATTAACTATTTTTATTGGTATGTAAGACAATAATTATTGTATTACTACCTAACAAACGTGGAAATAAATTCCAACCTCATATTCTAAGGAGTAAAGAAATTATTCGTGAAACAAACGCCCCTTAGACTTTTTTCACATCACCCATAACATCACCCATAACAAGTCAATGATTATTAATAAGGATAAAATTGGTACATTAGTAATATTTAAAAAAAATCAATAAAATGAACTGAATTAACTATTTTTATTGATCCATATGATTATATCTAAAGTGCCTTATATTAAGGACCGGAAAGAGTACTATTTGTTACTTCTACTTAGACGTGGATCAGGTCTCGCAAAGATGCAAACAGAAATCAAGGTCTAACTCGGTTAAACAATGTGTAAAATGTGAATTGTTGCAAAAATCCCCTGACCTGAGGTCTGGCAAACAGAAATCCAAAACACGCTGGTACAATATTGCCTTCCATTCTCCCAAGTTTTTGTTTTTCTCTTTCCTTCTCCAATTGGTTGTTCTTCCCACGAGCTCCACCTTTAGTATGTCAATGCTCACTTATATGACGTTTAAAGTTTTGACACAAATATTAAGATACGCAATTAATTTGTTGAATTTTCTAGAAAATATTAGATAACTTCCTACTATACCCTTTATATCTCTAATTAATTACTTATTATACACTACTTTTACTAAGTATTGATTAAAGATAGTCTTGAAAAAAGATATGTAATGCAGTATTGATTTTGTAAAAGACATCTACTTTAGAATAAATTTTTTTTTTTAAAACATCATATAATCTAAAAAGAGAGTATGTGTGAAATGTGAATTGTTGCAAAAATCCCCTGACCTGAGGTCTCGCAAACAGAAATCCAGAACACGCTGGTACAATATTGCCTTCCATTCTCCAAAGTTCTTTGTTTTTCTCTTTCCTTCTCCAATTGGTTGTTCTTCCCACGAGCTCCACCTTTAGTATGTCCATGCTCAGCTAGTCCATGCTGGTCTTGGAACAAAATTCCACCACGTTAAAATCATCAACGGACATCTTGCGTTCTCGACGGCGTCAAAGGATTTTCAGAGTATGTTTTGAGTCCATTCAACATGCAGTGACACACGTTTCAAGACTAATCCGACTAATTAATGTAAAAGTTACACTTTCGACCATTCGCAAACGTAGTCTCAAGGCTTGCAAACAGTTACTCAAACGTAAATTAATATTAGGATTTTTGATCGAGAATTGTTCGTGAAAAATGAGCGAACCAAAAATCAAAATTGTTGTCAACACTAGAGATGGCCATGTTTTGGAAAAATGAAATGGATTGGTCCATTTGGTAAAGTTGATTTAAAAAAAAATTAAAAATTGTACCTAAATTGTCCAAAGTATAAAATAGTAGAGTTTTTTTTTATGCATACTAATACAGATAAAATCAATTTAAAATGTTTCGGTTATTTTAAGTGTACTTTCATTTGGTTTTAGATACAGGCCTTAACCCAACTAGTCCAGGAAATAAACCATGTTAAAAAGAAAAAACATATGCACTCATGGTCCCGACAAAGATTAATAACTACTTCCAACAATAAATACTTCATACCAATATCATGATCAGCAAAAAAAAAGTTTATTTTAAATAAATTATTTTATAACAAAAATAAAAAAATAAAATAAACTTCTCTCATAAACTAAAATTAACGTGTACATAAATTAAAAGTTAAAATGAAAAAAAAAATCTAAAAATTAATTTATACACAAGTTAATTTTAACTTGTGAAAAAAAAATTATTTTATTTTTCTTAAGAGCTACTCAGTAGTTTCTTTTTAATGGAATTTAAATTTATGACCCGTGCAAACTAGCAAGTCCCTCACTAGCCCAATAGACGTACTCCAAGCAGTTTCTCTACCAAAAAACATTATTTTTTAATATCACTTATATTTAACGCAAGTATCCCCCCCCCCCCCCCCAAAGTAAACACAGTATGTCTTCACTAAAACAACAGAAAGTAGGCCTTCAGAGGGGAAAAATAACTGGTAAACATAAAAGCACCCAACCATATTCACACAAAGGTAAAAATGATAGTGTTTGTTGTTTGCAGCAAACTCATTCACCAAAATATTGAATTTAAGCAAATGTTTTGTTCCTCTTTGGAAACAAAAACCGATGTAGACAAGACAGAGAGATGAGCTTCAAGAATATATACAACAGACCTCTCCACAAACAGGCAATGATTTTAATAGAAGCAAAGATAAGCACAGAACCAAAAGAACATGCAAGCTATAAATTTCAAGGCAAAAAAGTCTATTGTTGCCATTTATTAGAAAATGCCTGAGGCAAGTTTATACCATTAAAAAATGCATTTCATATAAGTTTATACCAAAGAAGCTGTCCGTATTTTCTTCTTAAAAGAAAACATTCTACCACAACATCAAAATACAATTTAAACCTCCCACTTCAATCAAAATACCTTCATGCAATACTAATGCACTCAAGGAATGGATCGTTGATATAGGGGCAAACCTCCCAATGCTTCACGTTCAGCTCTCTCCCTCTTCACCTGCAAATCATGGGTAACGAGCGTTTAGTGACAATTTTAACAGTTATTTAGTTGTTGATTGTACAAATTTAAGGATTAACACTTTCTTGTACATGTACATAAAATTACCACAAGTGTTTACTAAAAGGGAAATTCTAATGTATCCTGAAATAATCATCCAATCAAAACATAACATGTAAGTTGGATTGGTAATAGAATGATTTTATAATACTCCCTCATGTCCTTTATATAAGAAACAAATAACTCTATTTTTTTGGTCCTAATTATAAGATACATGGACCCACTTTTAAATGTATTAATTGTTAATTCTCTTTTAATGATAAAAAAAATTGTTAATTCTCTTTTATACTCTTACCTTACTGTGAACTCTATTAATGAGATGTCCATTCATTATGCAGGTGGATGCATTTATTGACCCATTAACAATATAAGCCATATTCATTGGTGGAAAAAAATTATCCCTTGAATCATGTGTAGTGTCATTAAGTATTCTCATTATTTAAACCATTTAATTTCATGAGTATTCTTGGAATAAAATTTAAATTTATGATATTATTAATTAAAATTAACTAACTTATCTACTTTTATTGGTCTTGATGAATTACTTATTTGTTTTTTATATAAAGAACCGGAGGCAGTACTTTATAATAAGAGTAAATTATAACAACATCCCTTGAGGTTTCATATAATTACACAAGCACCTCCTGCTTTTTTAACCATTACTTTCGCCTACCTTGTAGGGGTGTTAATGTAAGGTTAGAAGGGGTGTCAATGTACTGTTTGAGAGGTGTTAGTGTAATGTTTTCAAACATATAAGGGTGTGTTATTGTAAGGTTTGAGGGGATGTCAGTATAATGTTTTCAAACATATAAGGGTGTGTTAGTATAATGTTTTCAAACTTAAAGGGGGTTAGTGTAGGAAAATAAAAAAGAGTGAAGTTATGTGTAATTTGATAAAAGCTCAGGAAGTGTAGCTGTAATTTGCTCTTATAATAAAATCTAGCTTGTTTCGTGCATTACTCTTACAGTATACAAGTAGCTCATAAGTCACAACTTAGCAGTCACCAAATGACCAGTACATACCCAATAGGCATACAGCTCCAAATCCATGCTTCATAATAGTAGCCAACTCTATCACAAATCAAGAGTCATATGTAACTTTCTATCCCCCCCTCTCCCACCCCCAAAAAATAAAAATAAAAAAATCTTTTCATTTCTTCTTTTCTATGCTTTACCATTGTGCTGAAAACAGTGTGTTGTAAAAGTAGTTTTGGCATTACTTTTGCCCAAATATAATTCTGAAAGTAAAATGTACTTTTGGACCCTTATCCAAACAAACCAATAAAAAACTGTTTGCAAGCATGGAGGGATAAGCTATTCTAAGCTAAAGAAAAATTCCCAGATACGGAACAATATCCATGATCCCATCTATTCCAGCAAGTAGGCACTCACAAAAAGAGCTACAGAAATGAAGTGAAACACAGGAAGTTTTAAATTTTTCCTACTTAAAAAATAGAATACAAGTGAATCATCAAATATGCTAATACATTTCTTGAAATGATAGAGTTCTATCCACAAGAGCACTAGCAATATAAGCAATGCAAGTAAGAATACTGTCCACATTGTCTTCAGGGGTTTTACAGAAGTAAAGACATGGAGAATTAAGAAGGATGTAGTAAGCCTCCATCAAATATTATAATTAAACACCCACCAACACACACATTTAGTTAGATATATCACAATAGCACTTACAAGAGCCAGCATATCCTGAAGGTAGCCCCTGAATGGTGTTTGCATTGCCTGTCATAAAGGCGAAAACAGAAAGTATGAGAATTAAAAAATTAACATAATACTCAAAAGAAACAAACACCACAAATATCCAGTTAGACCAAGAACCCGGAACCGGAACCAGAACCAGAACCAGAACAAGAACAGATAAAAAAGAACCAAGGACTAGAACCCAGACAAAGAACCCGAAGTCCAAACAAGAAGAAGACCATTGTAAACAATAGATTCATACACATCCATCATCTCTTAAACCCTAATTAATTGGACCCAGACACATCTTAATCTTACCATTTCAACACAAGATTTTCTTTTTCACCCATCTTTCTCGTAACTAAAACTCAACAACAGTCAACAGCAACAAGAACAAGACCATTGTAAGCAATAGATTCACACACATCCATCATATCTTAAAACATAATTAATTGAACTCAAGTCACATCCTTGCATCTTAAAACTCAATAGCAGCAACAATAACAATAAAATAGATGAAAAATAAGAAGAAAAAAAAAAGAAAAAAGAAAAACCTGAATATTGTCAGGGAGGTACTCGTGCTTCATGGAAAGGTCGATGGCGCGTTTAAGACGCGCGTGGCGCGCGTCCACCACCTCCTTGGGAAGCCGATTCAGCGCCTCCTTCACATCCAGATCGTAGTAAGGATCGTACAAATCATCGTATCGGAGCCCTAATTTACAAAATCCATAACGATTTTCACAAATCAATGCGGATTAGGGTTTTGGAAATTCGAACGAAGAGAGAGAAAAAGGAGAACTGACCGTATTTGCGAAGGCGTTTGGAGACGGATTTCATGTGCTGAGCGGCGAACCAGTTCTTCTTCGGATCCAGAAACGATTGAAGAAACGACGCCATGGCTGTCTTCGCTTTCTCGCTCTTTCGTTAGAGAGTTTCTCGAACAATCGCGGAGGAAGAGGAACAAGTGCTTCTTATTTTGCACCGCACTCCGTTCTTTGCGTCTACGACGTGTCGTTTGTTTACTCCACTTCCTATTTGTTATAATATATTGAGTAAAATATGTTTTTAGTCTTTAAACTTTTGTTAAATCTTGTTTTTAGTTCTAAAACTTTTATATTGTGCAATTTAATCCTTGAACTTTATAAAAAAAGTGTTTTTAGTCCTTGGCTTATTCCTCTTTTCTGCATGTTTTTTAACTTTAGATTATAAGGAATGACTAAAAATACGATTTTTATAAAGTTTAATGACTAAATTGCATAATATGAGAGTTTAAAGACTAAAAATAATATTTAACGAAAGTATAGGTATTAAAAACATATTTTATCCTAATATATTTATTTATTTATTTATATTATAATATAATATAATATAAAATTTCCAATTCATTAATAATAGCATTAATTTGTTCTTTTTTTAACTAATTCATAAAGGCTAAATAAGGGCTAAAATAAATAAGGTCATGCAAACTAATGTTCTTATCAAAATACTTAAAGAAATTAAAATAAAAAGTTTTTATTGAAAAGAAATTAGGAATTAGAAATTAAGGGTGTTCATGGGACAGGTTAGGACGAGTTTATTTATGTCCCTACTCGACTCAAAACTTTGATAGGATCAATTTTGTGAACCCAAACTCGACCTGATGACTAAGTCAACCCGACTTGTTGGAAGATATTAATCTTAACATTATATATAGTTAAATTGTAGAATTAAAGAAATATACAACTATAATTAAGTATATTTTGCTATATAGAGCAATACCTTCGATGCTTTGTCAGTTAACACCCAAGATCATGGGCAAAGTTCTTGCCATGGGATAATACCAACTACCACGAAGCACGCTTCATTCGAGATAATACATTGGTGATTTCCTCCTTAGCTCATCCTATATAATTTCAAAACGACAGAGTTAAATGAAGTTGAGCATGAATTGATGTAATGAGACCAAGTTTTGTCCAAGGAGCAGCTAGACTTAGCGAGGTCTCGTATGAAGCAACGAGCTGATGTTCACCATCGTGATGTGGAGTTTCAGGTTGAACCATGGGTTTATTTGAAACTTCATCCATTTTGACAGTCAACTGTGTTCAAACGTGCATGTCAAAAATTGGCCAACCAATTTTTTGGCCCCTATAAGATCTTAGAGTGGGTGGGGAAGGAAGCTTATCACCTAGCCTTGCCTAAAGGAACTTGAGTACACCTAGTGTTTCATGTTTCAATGTTGAAGGCAATTGTGGGTTTAGGTGATAGTCCCATGTGTATTGACACTCTTGTAGATGACCAAAGACAAATGGAAATGCAACCTAAGCAAATATTGAAGCATAGTAGAAGAGGCCTTGGTTCAATTGAAGGGCTTGACAGTGATAAAGCTACGATAAGAGGAGAACCACAAGTGCATGGTCATCATCAAGTAATAAATATCGAATCCACAAGGATCGCGTTTTTGGCTTAATGATTACCACAATTCAATAAAAATTAAACAATTGGGAAAAGATTAAAAATTGATTCGGAAAATATTTAGAAAATTTATTTAAAGATAAAGATAAGGATTAAAGATAAGAGAATATTTGATTAAGATAAAATTCAGATTTTGAAAATCCATGGATCGGGGTTTCACAACAAGACTCTTGTTCAATTAATCTAAAAATTCAAGGTTCTTCCTAATTATTTTTTAATGGCGAATTAATCTAAGGTAATCTCTGTTCTTTTTCAATGCATTAAGTTCACCTTTTAATTCATCCCTAAGTGTCTAAAATCATGCGAACGGTGATCAAGCGTATAACATGTATAAATTCAATAAGAGGATAATTAAAATAAAAGAATTAAAAAAGAACCTCAAATAAACTACATTAACATAAACAATTGTCAAGGGCCATGCCCCAATCCTAGAACAAAGATGACTACACACATAGTCATGAGAGCAAAAAAAAAAAGATGAAAGAAAGACATCAAACCCGAAAAGAGAAAGAGAAGAAGAGGAATCCTATGCTCTCACTCTATGTTGTCAATGCGTCAAAGTTTGGAACCCCCACCATCAGAGTCTAAAAAAAAACTATTTAAAGTTATGGGCCAAAAGTCTATAATGCCCAATTACAAAACAAAATTAAAAATAACAAAGCAGAAAATCTAATCACGCTCACACCCTTGTGATCATGGTCATGGGGCCGTGATCTTCTCGTAAATGCTATTTGGGCTCCAGCTCTAATGTCTGATCATGGGGGCATGATTTTGATCACGGCTTCGTGATCTTCTCTGCAAGGTATAGCAAAACCTCCTTATTTTTAACTCCATTTCCAAGTTTTTTGTGTTCAAACTTTCCTTTTTAAATCCTTCATGTGAAGAGTGATTTTGGAATGACTAAATTGAAATGGAAACAAAGCAAATACCGTGACAAGTCCTAAAAGTATGAAACACTAAAAATTCAATGAAAATTAAGCTAAAAGATATAGATAAATGCAACCTATACTAAGTAAAGTGCTATGAAAAAATGACCTAAAATGCAACGCATCAAGCTACTTAGGAAAGAGTAGAGGAGTTACGAAACCTATTTCCAACTTTGATCCTTGAGAACAAGGATCCTATCTAATAAGGGAAATAGAAGGAAAATAAAGTCTATTAATTAACTATATAATAAAGGGAGCTTTTATAGGGACACGTGTCAACATTTCCAAAAAAGTTTTCCAGCTCAAATTTTCTTTTTACTCATTTTCTGCTCTCTTTTTTCCTAATCCATTTTTCAATTTTTTAGTTATATAATTATTTATTAAAATTCATTATTATTTAATTAACTAACTTTATTTTTACTTTTAAGTCTTATAAAATTGTTTTTACTTAGAAATCGTATAAAATCATTTTAAATAATTTCATAAATAATATTCTATTGATTAATATTTAAATTACGAAGTTGAAATTTTTATACTAAAAATTAATTTAAATATTAATTAATATATACTAAAAATAATTTTTGAATTTTTGACTCTATTTTTAATTTCTTTTTTTATTAATCTTTATATAGAATTTAATTATTTCACTAAAAGGATAGAAAAAGAAAAAAAAAACTTATTTATATATTAAAACCAAATATAAGAATATTTAATTTTTTGGAAATACGTGTAAACATTTCATAGAATTTTTATAGATAATTAAATGGATTTTAACTATTCTTAATAAACATAATACTCCCTCCATTCTAAAATAATAATCTTTTTAGTTTTTTTGTTTTTGTTTCAAAATAATAATCATTTTAGCTTTTTTAAGTTATTTTTTCCAATAATACCTCTATATGTATTTAAGAAGATCAATAAATACTTACATTGAAAAGAGACACCTGTCATAAAAATAAGGGCTAAATTACTCTTTTGGTCCCTTATCTTTATTTTAGGTTACAATTTGGTCATGTATTTTTTAAAAGTTACAAAATGGTCCCTTATCTTTATTTTAAGTTACAATTTGATCCTTTATTTTTTAATAGTTTCAAAATGGTTCCTTAAGTAATTTTTTTTATAGCATGTTTACTTCATAAGTAATGTATATTTTAATTTTTTTAGGATAAACATGCTATAAAAAATTACTTAAGGGACCATTTTGCAACTTTTAAAAAATATAGGATCAAATTACAACTTAAAATAAAGATAAGGGACCATTTTGCAACTTTTAAAAAATAAAGGACCAAATTACAACCTAAAATAAAGATAAGGGACCATATGAATAATTTAGCCTAAAAATAAGTTGGTGGATAGAAAAATGTATTTGTTATTGGTGGATATCAAAATAATTTATGACAAAAGTAGTTAAAAAATTAAGGGTATTTTTTTTGTCTAAATTTGTATAAATTGAATGTTTCTTAATAGTGTGCCATAACCTTAAAAGATTACTCCCTCCGTCTCTTTTTATAAGACTCTTTCAACTAATTCACACCCTTAAGAAAAGTAATTAATTTAGTTAATCACATTAAATTTGTCAATTAATTCTTCTAAAATTATCCTTCATTTCTCTCTCCACTTAATTGCTTCTTACCAAAGAGTAATTAATGTCTGGAGAGAATAATGTAATTAATTGAGGGTATCATAAGGAAAAAATAATTAATACACCAAACAATTATATATAGTAAAAAGGATCTTATATATATATAGATGAAGGGAGTATTATTTTGGAACTAGGGGAGTACCTAAAATTCATGATGTTGTGGAATCACGATATTTTCATGTATGAAAAAACTTTCTCTATATGAAACATCCCTAAAAATAACTTGATCCTTTTACGCTAAATTACATGTTTGGTCCTTTATGCTTTAGTTTTTGTTCAGTTTGATCTTTTATGTTTTAGAAGCCTCAATTTGGTCCTTGATGTTTACAATTGGTATCAAAATGGTCCTTTTCGTTGACGCCGTTAGGGATTTAAAATTAAAAATGATTAATTTAACATAGTGGTGGCTAAAAGCCGCCCACAATTTTTTTATTGAATTCTTTTAAAAATATAAACCTGGCTTCGTCTTCTACATCCGGATCTGCCGCCACCACGGGCTCCTCCTTGTCAACTTTGACGAATCGACGTTGATAAAAAAAATTGATCATAATCTAATAACTATAAGAATAAGAACTCGTCACAATTCATCAACAAATAAACAAAACTCGAAATCAAAATCACAATCCCAAATCTGAATCAAATCCCCAAATTACAATCTCAAATTCAAATCAAACCCAAATCACAATCATATCTCTAATTCAAATCACAAAAACCCAAATTAGAATCTGATCTAAGATTCAAATCAAACCCCAAATCACAATCTGATCTATGATCTCCATATTCAAATCAAACCCCAAATCACAAAAATCCAAATTACAATTTGATCTCAGATCTCTAGATTCAAATCAAACCCCAAATCACAAAAACCCAAATTACAATCTGATCTCAAATTTGAAACAGACCCCAAATCACAACTGGCGACAATGACTACGCTTTCCACACGAATTTGGACTCATGGCATTTTCCACTACTTTCTCTTCTTTGCATTCCCTTCTCTACGCACCGCTGCTTCTGCTACCTAAGCGGCGATTCTTCCCTCCTCTTTCCTTCCTTCCTCTATTTCTCTCCCCTTCCCTTCTCTCCCCGTAGCCAAAGTAACTGCCATGGTGGCGACGCGACACTCCATTCTCTTCCCATTTCTTCCTCCTTCGCTCTCTTCTCCTAGAGCGTTCCCCTCTCCCCAACATTCCGTCTCTTTACTTAATCAATAACCCTAAATTTCAAAATTTTAAACAGGTTTATATATTTTAAATCCCTAACGGCGTCAATGTAAAGGAACATTTTGATACCACTCGTAAACATCAAGGATGACGTCAAAGTTGACAGGGAGGAGCCCGTGGTGGCGGCAAATCCGGCTATAGAAGACGAAGCTGGGTTTATATTTTTAAAAAAATTCAATAAAAAAGATTGCGGTGGCTAAAAGCCACTATTATGTTAAATTAATCATTTTTAATTTTAAATCCCTAATGGCGTCAATGAAAAGGACCATTTTGATACCAATCGTAAACATCAAGGACCAAATTGAGGTTTTTAAAACATAAAGGATTAAATTGAACAAAAACTAAAACATAAAAGACCAAACATGTAATATAATCATCCTTTTATATCCTCTCTCTATATATACATAGATATAATTCAAGTAATAATTCCTTAGTTGAATAAATAAATTAGTATCCTATGACTGGCCCAATTAATAGTGAGAATATGTAAGCCCTGGGTAGGTGCGCATGCATGTTAAGGTGACGCAATGGGTCAAGATTTTACACAAATTTAGCACCATGCACGAATCTATACTGGAGTTGGAGGCAGTGCCAAATGGTAAGACAACCAGCGAGTGAGCAACCAAACATATCACAGACGTTGACTGGTCCGGTAGATATATATGCTAAGAAACACGTCTTTCTAATAATAGCAGCCAATAGCATCAAACAAGAAAATAGCTTTTGGATCCTTCAAACGCAAGCTTTTTTTATTTGAGCCAAGAGACATACATACATATATATATATATATATATATATATATATATATATATATATATATAATGACACATGGATGATCTACATTCATCGTTAACAATAGACACTTTTTTTTAATAATAGTTTGTGATTCATTAATGCCGCAGAATAAAAAATGGCATCATTAACCTACGCCAACCAACAAAACCATGAGCAGGTGGGGATGGGAGAGGATGAGGAGAAAGGGAAAAAAGAAGAGAAAATATTAATTATCAATTCCTATTTGTAGAGAGGGGGGAGACACATGGTGTCTCTCCTCTTTCTCTGACAAAAGTGTGACATAAAAACAACAACAATATCTTCAAGCCAGAGAAGGAAGACCAAGATGTTTGGAATATGTGGTCGTGGTGGCAACGACAATGATGATGAAGATGTAGATGAGAGAGAGCTTGAGGCAAGGGAAGATGGCAGCCAATACAGCCTCACAGGCATTCTTCTCCCTTCTCTCGGTGCCACGGCTGTCTGCAATGGCAGCCGTAGACCAAAGCTTCGCCGTTACATTGTCTCTCCATATAATCGTCGTTACAAGTAAGATTTAATGATCAATATTTTGCTTTATATCGTCATCTCTTTGTTAGTGAATAGACGTCATTTCATTTTTGCTGTGCATGTTTTAATCCACTAAGGTCAGTCTAGTGGTAAAGAGTTTGAGTAGTTTGTACAAGGTCCTAGGTTCAAACCTTGTTTGTTATTATACTACAATACAACAACAAAAATTTACTGTGCGTGTTTTGGTCCATGTTTGGCAAGTAATTTTTTTCTATAAAACAATTGTTTTTTATTATTCTCAATAGCTTTCTAAAAAAAAAAAAAAAGCTCAGGAAAAAAACTCATTTCTTTAAACAAAAACACTTTTTATTAATTAGTAAGAAAAGATTTATACAAAAAGCTATGAATTAGTTATTTTAATTGGATTTAAATAAAAAAATCATTTTAAATAAAAACTTAACATGTTGAACTTCTTTGATATGAATTAAATAAGAATTTATTCAGAATTGAATACACTCACCATATAAGGATTTTTTACATTGTTATCAAAGGAGATGAGATTAGAGGAACTGTTTACATGTATATATGATATGATGGTACTATTTATTAGGATCAAATAAATAACAAGTTATGATTTCTGTTAGTTAGATTTCATATCAGTTATGATTTCTGGCATTTCAGTTGAGAATTCTGTTAGTTAATGATGATTCTTATTCTTTGAGTCAGAACAAACTTTTATACAAGATATATAGTTCCTATCAACTAACTAACAGAATTCTCAACTGAAATACCAAAAATCATAACTGATATGAAATCTAACAGAAATCATTACTTGTTATTTATTTGATCCTAATACTATTTACAATGATATATATGTAATGATAATTGATATTGCAGACTATGGAACAAGTTTCTGCTGATATTGGTTTTCTACACTGCTTGGATGTGTCCATTTGAATTTGGTTTCCTTGAGAAATCAAATGGTGCAGTGGCTATAACTGACAATGTTGTAAATGGGTTCTTTGCCATCGACATTGTGCTCACCTTCTTCGTTGCCTACCTTGATAAGTTCACATATTTGCTAGTTGATGACCACAAACTCATTGCTTTGAGATATGCTAAATCCTGGTTGATCTTGGATGTCATTGCAACCATTCCTTATGAAGTTGTTATTAAAATTTTGCCACCTTCTCTTCAGTTATATAGTTACTTCAACATTCTTCGCCTTTGGCGCCTCCATCGAGTCAGTGCCATGTTTGCAAGGTAATGTCAAAACTCAAACTTTTCCTTCTCATATTCTCAATTGTGTGTACCTTTTTAAGGCAACAAATTAAACTCATACAAAGGTTAAAACTTTATTCTTTCACATTATTTTTTCTACACTCACTGAAAAGTCTCTTTGTGCTCTTTCTCTATGGGAAAATGAGTATTCCACACTCTTCTGAATCATGATTTTATATTGCGATTGCGGTCATACTTGTAATTGCATTGCAATTAGCAAAATTTGAATAAATGTGACCAATGCTACTGCAAATGTGACTGCAAAGACCATATATTAAAATTTAAACTCATATTTGGGGTTTTCACCCCACATATACCCATGTAAATGGGATAAATTGAGAAGTTAATTATGGTGGGATATGCGATATAAAAGAAAAGAGAGAGATAGACGAGAAATTATTATATGATCAGAGACCAGACCATGGTTCTCGATCAATCTATACATGACACATAACCATATTTTTCAATTTACGAAATAGAGTTAATAGCATGTCACTTGAAAATTGGTTGGAACCACATGGTCCCAGACCATGTAATAATTTCTCGAGATAGATACAAATATAAATTGAGTGTGGTAATAGGCATGTGAAAGAATTAGTAATCTTAGATGCTAAGTGATCTGACATTTTACAAAAGATAAAACAATGATGTAAAGGAAAGTGATGTGAAACAAAAAAAAATTCATATTGGTTTGAGTCAGGGTAATTTTGCTTACATTCTACCTTCACGTGTCAGATTGGAAAAGGACAGGAATTATAGCTACTTTTGGGTGCGCTGTTGCAAGCTTACATGTGTAAGTACTTATTCAAGTGAATTTCTTGGTAGTGTTATGGCCTTGGTAACATAAAGCAGCCTATCTTATTAGTCATGATGCCATGCCATTGTAGGTTACTCTATTCGCAGTGCATGCTGCTGCATGCTTTTTCTATTTTCTTGCTGCACGGGATAATCCAGAATCTACATGGCTTGGACTTGTTCCTGATGCCATTGACCAGAATCTATGGGGAAAATATGTAGTAGCAATATATTGGTCCATAGTGACCCTTGTATCAGTTGGTTATGGTGATCTACATCCTGTAAATACAAAAGAAATGATATTTGACATTTTTTATATGCTCTTCAATCTTGGACTCACCTCATATCTGATAGGCAACATGACCAACATGGTAGTCCACTGGACAGAAAGAACCAAGAGATATGTAAGCATGTCTTGCTCACCACCCTTTATTTATAGTTAAGCCTTATAAGCAAGGTTTTAAAAAAATGGTCTCCTATCGTGATTCCGGTTGCAATGTCAAGGTTTTTAAGGTCTCTGCAACCGCAACGCGACCAAATTGTGACCGTATCAGCCAAAATTTCCCACAATATCAACAATCGCGATGAAACCATGACCACAATACAAAAACCTTGCTTTATAGGAAAGAAAGAAAAGAGAGTTCTGAGTCTCAAAACATTATGCAGTCCATATTTCTTTTCTTTTTTTTTAAGAGGTTCATTGATTATATAGTTTTAATTGAAAGTGTTTGTTTCTTTGTGGCACATTAGAGAGACACTGTCCAATCTGCCTCAAATTTTGCCAATAGGAATCACTTGCCAAACCGTTTGCAAGAACAGATATTTGCTCATTTGCTTATGAAGTACAGAACTGATTTAGAAGGACTACAGCAGCAAGAGATCATTGATTCCCTTCCAAAAGCCATTCAGTCTAGCATCTCACACTACCTATTCTTTTCAATTATTGACAAAGTGTACTTGTTTCGTGGAGTGTCAAATGATCTACTTTTTCAACTGGTAATATTTTTGTGTTTGCTATAACCTTTACCCCATTATGTTAAAAGACGAAACCTTTTTTGGTTAAACAAAATCTGAAACATGGAGAAGATTTATTTTAAAATATAACTTTTGATCAATACAATTCAGTTAGTAATTGAAAAACCTCTTGCTAGAGAGACCAATAATGATAAAAAGACAGGATTTTTTGAATAATTATTTGTATGTTTGCTTCTACTTATTCTTTCTATTTTGAATGAATAGATTGTTTTATGTGACCATGCTTAAATATCAAAATTTGAAGGTCACAGAGATGAAGGCTGAGTATTTTCCTCCAAAGGAAGACGTGATTTTGCAAAATGAAGCACCAACAGACTTTTATATATTCATTACTGGAGCTGCAGTAAGATATTACACTCCTCTTTATTTTTATTTACTTTCTTATATTGTATTGTATTGCATTGCGCATGGACACACACAAGTTCTTGAGTAGTATTTAAAATAACCATGTCTGACAAGAATTGTCTGGGTATGTAGTAATTTGTCAAATAAATTTAACATTGTTTGAGATTTCCAAATTTCTAAGATTCAAAAATAGAAGACTAAAAACCAAAAATAAAAAAGTAAAAGAGAAAGAAAAACAGAAAAACAAAGGAGAGTATATGAAACTAAGACATTATTCCATGACTTTCCTTTTAATGTATATGAAATAGGTAATTTCTTGAATGTCCTTTCTCCATTTAATATCAGATTTCAAAGAAAAACATGACAAACTAACTTTCATTTTCTTGTGACTAACAGGATCTTATCATTCATAAGAATGGAATAGAGCAGGCAAGTTTGTTTAGTTTAATACTTTGTGAATGATCACTGCTTTCTTTTGTGATGTCATTGGATTGACCACTTAAAATGACTTGATTCTATGACTAACAAAACATGTATGCAATTATACCAGGTTGTTGGTGAGGCAAAGCCTGGAGATGTAGTTGGGGAAACAGGAGTGCTATGTTATAGGCCACAACTGTTTACTGTTCGGACCAAGCGGTTGAGCCAGATTTTGCGTTTGAATCGAACCACATTTCTAAATCTTACTCATTCAAATGTTGGAGATGGAACAATGATCATGAACAATTTTCTTCAGGTATATAATAAAACTTTGAGATCTTGTGATTTTTTCTATAAATTATTCTACTTGTTTTCGTTTTGCATTTACATTCATTTACTTAAAGAACATTTTTTTTCTTGTTTCATACACATCATTTTTTTTGTCAATTTTATTTTCAAATGTTGTGATCTTTTGGTTTTAATTCCTTATATTTTCTGGTCAATGGCATAGACTGTAGATCAAGCTATTAGGATTCTTTTACACCCCTCCCTAAATTTTCCTATTGAAGACCAATATGTTTTCATTTTTAATGGAGACATAATCTATTAAATCTCAACTTCATCATCGAATCTTTTAACTTTTAAACAATCTTCATCTAACTTTCCCACATGTTATCAGAATGTTTTCTAAGCAAGGATACACTTGGCCTTTCAGTTATTTGCTACTTGACATATGTATTTGTTGAGATTTGCAGAGGTGCATCTTAAAAAGACTAGAAGAGAATATAAATTTGGAAAATAATTCTAGAAAACATTTTGTTGATGGTGAAGTATTACATTAGAAGATCATGATTGCAATTTTTTTTTTACATGACTAGTATAGTTGTATGAGAAATTTTATTGTGTTGTATGGAGCATCGTTCCTATGTGTGGAAGTGAAATTGTATGAATGTCATTAGAATCACAAATCATCTATTGAAGCCAACAAACTCCTTGTTTCCCATGGAGGAGATTGTCTATGTTATTTTGATTTGTCTTATTCTTTGGTGCAGAATTTACATGAATCAGGGGATCCACTGATGAGAGGAATTTTGGCAGAAGCAGAAGCAATGTTGGCCAGGGGCAAAATGGATTTGCCTATTAGTTTATTGTTTGCAGCTAGCAGAGGTGATGATATATTGTTGCATCAACTGCTGAAGAAGGGTTCAGATCCAAATGAACCAGATAAGAATGGAAAGACAGCATTGGTTAGCAAATTATTATTTCCTTTATTATGAACACATACACATATGTTTGTACATAGTACTATACTGGACTCTTACAACTCTACTTTCACATGTAACAGCATATTGCAGCTTCCAAAGGCAGACACCATTGTGTAGCTTTGCTTCTAGAACATGGGGCTAATCCCAACATCAAAGGTACAGTTAAGGCCTTTTGAAAGTTCAATTACTGCTGAAATTTTTTTTTTTGTCAACACCTTCCAAACATGAATGCTAAAAAAAGAAGAAGAAAAAAGTGATGGAAGCATTCAGCATTAGAATGTCACAATGAATTTAAAAGTAGCTTTTTCCTCATTTGAAATTATCAAAAGATAATACTTTCCATTTGTAAAGCCTGTGTGACCTCAAATTTTTATTCAATGCCAATAGCTTCCTTTAATACACATTCAGCACACGAAATGAATTACTTTGTCCATGCATAACGAATTCATCCCTCCATTAATCTTTGTTGGAACAAAATTTCAGTGCTAAATTATCATTTTATCTAGCACACCTTTTGGTTTTATTAGTAACAACTTTTTTTCATATAGGAGTTATGTATGTTAGTATTGGTATCTGGACTTATTGGTATAGTCTTTAACTGCTCTTATTTTATACAGACTTAGAAGGAAATGTCCCACTATGGGAAGCAATCAAGGGTGGGCATGATTCTGTGATGAAACTTCTTGTAGACAATGGTGCAGACATATCATCTGGTGATGTAGGTTCTCTTGCATGCATTGCTGTTGAGCAAAATAAATTAGAATTTCTCAAGGACATTGTTCAATGTGGTGGTGACGTGACACGGTACACGAGCAGTGGAACCACAGCACTCCATGCTGCAGTGTGTGAAGGAAATGTTGAAATAGTGAAGTTCCTTCTAGAGCATGGAGCAGACATTGATAAGCAAGATGGTAATGGCTTGACTCCAAGGTATTTAGCAGATCAACAATGCCATGAAGAAATACTAAACATATTCCAGAAAGTTGGACACAACAAAGCACCACATGGTATCCCTGCAGCATCCTTTGTTGCAAGGTGTCAAAGTGAACCCACTATACCAGGCATTCCCCAAGGAAGAAAGCCACCTAATCAAGAACTAACATGGTTTGATAATCATCAAAGAAGAAGGGTCAGCCCTTTCCACAATTCCTTTTTTGGGATAATGTCTGCAAATTATGGTAAATGTGCATTTTATCTTTCAAATTTTGATGGTTTTTTTAACTTGCATGGCATATTTTTAGGTGGCTAAAGGAAAGGAAGTAACAAATTTTTGTATTGCAAATAATCAAATACAAGAATGGCATGATATAAGTTAAACTATTCACTTGCTCCCTGAAGTTGTTCCTATCTTAAGTTTTGATCCCTATATGAGAAAACTGTAAATTTTAGTCCCTGTACAGTTTTTTATAGCGGTTTATCACTGCCAAAAAGTTTTTGTAGTGGTTTTGTACTGCCAAAAAGTCCACTCTAATGCTAGCAACAATGACTAAAACTTTGGCAAACATGCATGTGTAAGTACTAAAACTTACATTTTTCTTGTATAGGGGCTAAAATTTAAAAGGAAACAACTATTGAGACCAAGTATATATATAGATAGATAGCGATAGATATAGATATAAACAAATCAACAATCAACAAAAAAAAAATGTGGTACGAATGGCATTTCAACCAATGAGAGAAATGAGCATACAAATAAAGAGACAAAACTGATCAAAATAATAATAATAAAGAGACAAAAGTTATTTTGAGAGGGAAAAAAAATTTACTTTCACATCTTTGACAAACAATTTTCTTACCAATAAGCATTTTTCATATTTGTGTTAGAGAGGTAATTCAATTAAACTTAAATAATGGAAACATGACTATCATGATTTATGAAGCTCATTTCATTGTTGACTTTGAGGGCATTAAATCCTACTTTTCATTTCAGAATATTGAATTTCAGTTTTGTTTTCATTTTCAGATAAAAAAGATTGCACCACTACATCTCAAAGCAGTCACACTAGTAGAGAAGAATTACCAGCAAGAGTAACTCTTAGTTGTCCAGAGAAAGGTGAACGTGCCAAAAAGCTTGTTTTTCTGCCACATTCCCTTGAAGAATTACTACGTATTGGTGCTCAAAAGTTTGATATCTCTCCCACCAAAATATTGACCAAAGAAGGAGCTGAAATTGAAGACATATACGTTATAAGAGATGGTGATATTCTTGTTCTTGAATAGGACTGAACATTGAAGATAACAGAAATATGAATCGATTTCTATGAGTATATATTGTGCAGTTGTATCTTGCCACTATGCCTCTCCTTTGTCAATTGTAAATTGCCAAATTTTTGCCAGATAAAAGCATAGGATATGAGTAATATACAAATAGTATATGTGCAGCTCGATCCACACATATGCATGTAAATAAACAAGTCATGTTGGGTTGGTTACCAATATAAGTGCTTGTTTAGATGAACTTGACAAAATTAATTTTAAATGGAATTGATTTACAAAAATGATTTTGAAGTGATGTGATTTAGGTTTGAATGTTTTTATTATAAAAGCAAGTTATGAGTAAAGTTCAGTATAAATTTTTTTATCTAACGCAAAAGCTATCCAAATTGCTTCAACTCATAATCATCAATTATGGATCCAAAATCAATTCTAGCTAGACTTTTCTCCAACATGAAATCAAACGTGTGAAAATTTATGCAAAATCAATTTTAGATTTGGACATGTGAAACCAAACATGCACTAAATGGGCTTATGAAATTGGTAGTTCGCGTCCATGGTGCATCGGTCAATAGGTTAGCAGGTTAGTTTGTGGACCCAAATAAAAATATAAAAAAATGGAAAAAAAGTAAAAAAAAAAATTCAAAAATTATAAAGTTGATGAGTATTATGATAGTGAGAATCTACCCTTTTTTTTAATGAGAATCTACTCTTATATTATAAATTAAAATACACAATTACTAATAAAAAAAATTAAAATACACAATTTAAATAGTGAGTTTCAATTAGATATTTTTAATATTTTTTTCTTCTGTCTTTTTTTTTTTTGATACATTTCTCTCTTGTCTCTTTTGAATGTGAGTTTCATATATAACCTCTGTAAGTAGCCAAAAAAAATTTCTATCAACCATATCAAATTACTCTCCTATTATCTATATTTGATCTTTTTAATTGTTTATTTCTTTCAATCTATTTTTTTAGGTTCAACATTTTTTGGTCCTTAAACTTTTTTGAGTTTATGTTTTTAGCCCCTAATCTAAATTTTTTGACTAGTTAAAGTCCTTGAACTTTTTCTCTGTTACCACTTTTAGTCTTTGCTGTTAAGTAACAACATTAACTAATGACGTAACAACGATGCTGGTAGCCTAGTGACTTGCCACATCATCAAGAAGTCTAATAGGGTAATGACATGTAATGTTTTTTTGGTAAATTATATTTTTAATCTCTCATTTGTTTAGATCAATTGATGACGTCAGACCAGTTGACAAGGATTAAAAACACAATTTATAGAAAGAAAAAAATTACATGTGGATATTATGTTATACTCCTTGATGACGTGACAAGTCCCTCTACTACCAACATCGTTGTTATATCATCAGTTAATGTTGTTATTGGAATGCAAGGAGTAAAAGTGGTAATGAAGAAAAAATTTAAGAACTTTAACTAGTCAAAATTTAGATTATGGACTAAAAGCCAAAATTTGAAAAAGTTTAGAAACCAAAAAGATAGTAAATTCTTTTTATTTCTATCTATAAATTGAATTTTTATAGTCTCATTAGAAACAACTGCCAATAATTAAAAGTAATCTTATATTACAATTTACATTGTTCATTATAAATTTAAAATATAATCTATATATTTGAATATATTTATTTTTGGGTTAACTATATTTTTCATTCATGAACTTTTTGTTATTTTTAGTTTTGGTCTCTTATAAACTTTTTGTTGACTGGTCAACGTCTTTCAACTTTTTTTCCATTCTTTTCGTCTATTTCACCATTAAATGAAATGATGACGTGGTACTTATTTTTATTATTATTTTATTACGATTCGTGTTCTGACGGCTAAAAACTGTCAGAAATTGAAAAACTCACATGAAAAGTGAATGAAAACGAAGAACAGATTCAAATTCAAGAACAATCCAATAACCACCATGCAACCAGCAAAAAAAAATTGAATCAAACAATAAAACAATGAACTTGCAGAAACAATAAAGTTCCATAGCAGTCGTAGACATAACCAGACGCAGGCTTCGGTGGTGGATCCGACAATGCAGCAGCAGATCGAAGGTGTAGAGCTTGAGGGTTTTATTTTATTCAGTGCTTACGCATTTGCTTGTACTGCTATCCCAGCTGCAGTTTGGGAGCGCCACAATGGATTCGGCGAGTAACGCATGGCAAAATCCTTTCGATCTCGGAGATGATGTGCTACCCGTTGTATTTTCGGGCCTTCGGATTCTGCTCTTTCCTTTGCTCTTTGCAGCTGCCTAGGCCTTTGTTGAAGGTCTGAAGCCATTGTGTAATATCTGTGGATTATGGGCTTAGTGTTTGCCTATGAATAAACTGAAGTTCAAAGTAAGTTCCTCACTTTCTATTCGGTGTGTGTTTGGATTAGCTTTAAAATCATGGTAGAGTATGGTGAGGTGGGTTAAACTTGATTTTGATCAAAATTTTGTATGTTTGGTTATCTTAGTAGAATTAATTTTGATAGAAAAAATCATGATGGAGTTAAAGCAAGTAGGAGTAGCTTCTACTTCTACCAGAATCAATTCTAATTGGATTTTGTCTAATTTACCCTCACATCAAATTGATTTTAAAAGTGTACATAGCTATTAAAACTCATTTTGGTCATTACATCTTCAAAATCAATTTTGATTCAAACTATCCAAACAACATTATCTTAAAAAATCACTTTTATGATATTTGTTATCCAAACAAAAATCACGTTACTTCATAATCAATTTTAACCATAATCAATTTTGTCACTGTCAATCCAAACACACACTTAATTAGTTCAAAATAAAGTTTGAACGCACTTTAGCTTTTACTTTTTCTTGTTTTCTTTTCATTATTATGTTTTAGAGTTTTGGGAATTAAATCTTTGTGACTCAATAATTTTCTAATATTTTTTTCTTCCCATTCTTTGACCATGAATTTATACGAATTTGTCAGAGTTGGAATTTCAGCTGATCATTAGGACAAATATAACTAGTTAACAAAGCTTTGTGAATCGTGATGTTTGCTTGGTGCTGGTCATTCGGATCTATGCAAAGCTTCTTTGATCTGATTTTTGTTTGGTGCTGGTCCTCTATGTGAATGAATTGAATGGTTTTGATTTTGTTAGGTTCTTAATTATTGGAGATGAAGCAATTTGTGGCGATTAAAAGCCATCACAAATTATTTAATCTTTTTAAAAATATAATTTTTGGTGATTTTTAATCGTCAGAAAACGTAATAAAATAAAATAATAATAAAATTAACGTCCAAAATAGACAGAAAAGACTAAAACATTGGGCGGAAAAAAGGTTCGAAGACATTAACCAGTCATCGAAAAGTTTAGGGACCAAAACCATAAATAAAAGAAAGTTCAGGGACGAAAAACATAATTTACCCTTTATTTTTTTATGAATTTTAATAATTATAATATAGCTAGTATTTTAGCATGTGTCATAATACATAAGATAAATATTTATTTTATATAACTAAAATTTATAATAAATAAATGTTTTGAACATAGAAATTATTTAATAATTAAAATTCTTAATAAATAAACATTTTTAAACATATAAATTAAAATTTAGATTTATGATAAAACAATTTGAATTGTCACGCATGGTTATTTAAAAATATTGAAAATGATAGATTAAAAGAGATAAGAAGTTAAGAAAATTTTCTAAAAACGCTCTCGTCAAAGAAAATTTCCTAAAAACATTATCATTCGAGAATGTTGTTCTAATTTATATATAGAGATGATTTATATATCAAAAATATTTATTTATTATAAATTTTATTATAAATTTTAACTATATAAAAATAAGCATTTATAATGTGGAATGCAACTAAAATATAAATTAGGCTTAATTATACTTTTGGTTCCTCAAGTATCGTAGTTGTATAATTTAGTTCTCCTAGGTTTCAATTGAGCAAATTGAGTTCCAAGTATCATAATTATGTGAGTTTGATTTCTCTGCGAGTCTTTCATTAAATATTTAACAAGTGAACCACCAATTTAGTCCCTAAAATTATAATGATCAGTCAAATTGGCCCCTCAAATTAATAAAATGGCAAAATAGTCCTTGAAATTACATGTTACCAATCAGTTTAGTTCTCTTAACTAATGGACGATCAAATTGGTCCTTGAAATAAATAAAATGGCAAAATGCTCATTGAAATCAATTTAGGCTAATAGGCTTACAGGCTAAGCTAGACATTTATGCATGTTAGGCTAGGCCTTTAATAAACAAAAACCTACGATAGGTAAAGAGATCATGCTCAAGCTTTGTCTTTTTAATGAGGGTTAGGCTCAAGACTACTAAAATCTGGCCTGGCCTGGTCTATTTTTACCCCTATATTGATAACATTGGTTGATTGACATGGCAACGATGATGGTGGGAGATAGTGAGAACAAAGGAAACAATGGAAGCAATGATGACAATTGCAACAATGATTAATGATGACGATGACAATTTTAGTAGTGACAACAAATGCTAGTGGTGGTAACAACAATAATAATGATGTAGATGACGATATAATGGTGGCAACAATAATTGATTGATGATGATGGTGGTGATTATGGGCGATGACAATGATAGTAATGATAGCACATAGGTCGTTTGAGAGATGTTGTTGGGGTTTCACGGTCTATAATTTTAAAAAAAAATTCAAAGACCATGAGTGGAAAGAATCCCATCCCATGGACCACGCATTACGCAAGAGTCACTAAGGGTTTAGAGGTAACCTTTGTAGCACGCTTACAAACCATTGTGTTGCCTTTGATCACAAGCGTCGAAATTACAACGCCTCTACTTAGTCCACGCGAGCAACGATCGAAGCAGGATCTCGGTGCTAGCCAATGGTAGACGCTTAGGATTTAAAAAGAGCTCACTAAATTTTTCTCATGTGTCAGTTGTGAGATATGCACCTCTTTACATAGAAACATGAGCTCTATCTTAATCCCATAAAATATCTTATCAAATCTCATTTGGTCTTATCAAATCTTATTTGATTAGATATACAGATAATTATCTTATCAAATCTTATTTGATTAGATAATTACTTTATCAAATCTCATTTGATTTAGATAATTAATTAAATCATATCTAATTAATTATCTTATCCTTTTGCGTCTTATTTAATTAAATCTCATTTAATTAAACATGTTGATAAATTAATTAAATCACATTCCATTAATTAATCACAAACTAAATTAAATCATATTTAATTTATTTATCTGCTCCAATAAATTACTCTATGTGTGTGACCCTATAAGCTCCCACTAAATTGGAAATAATATTATCTCTATAATATTATAGACAATGATTGACATCTAGCAATGCATCACTGCCACCCAGCCAATGAGATAATCGGTGATCCGATTTCAACCTTTACGACAACTATTTCCACCATGTAGCCTTTGTCCCTTCGTTCGAATGTCTCGATTGAACACAAGGCATAAGAGTGTCATCCTCGTTAAGTCCAATCGTTTATTTTTTGATACCCAAGTAGACGTTTAAATACAAACGGATCCAATATCTCATATCAGTCCATTTGCGCGTGGCCACGCATATTGCATGTCTCACTCTATCGAGAGGCCTATAGACATAACTCTTGTTATGTAGGAGGGACGAATCCTATCTACATCACTCACATTCCTCAACATGATTCATTGCAAGCCCAAGTACTACCTTTATAATCACCTTGTTACAGATGACGTTTGATAGCATTAAAGTCTACAACTCCTACATGTAGGAATCGTAGTGACTTCAAGTCGAAGGACTACTATCACCTTATGGTAGTCATGAGAAGCGCTTTTGACACTTACATAACTATTATGAAGTCTTCTCATAGTGGGTCTGTCTAGTATAAATATTACTCCTAATATTTATACCTGTGTGCCACCTGATATCTCATATCTATGACCTGTGAGATGCAGTCATCATGCTACTCACACAATAGTCTTGATGCATTATTGTCGTCCTGGTTAACAATGATACTTTGACTATAGACACTTTAAGAATCGTGTTCTATTATTCAATGAATCTCACATCATCGAATAACCCACCTATTCTAAGGACGTTACCATATTACACAACAAATAATATAGTAACTGAAATGCCTCATATATAAAATATATAAATCAAAGTCTTAATACAAATATAGTATAAAATGGATTGGCCACTAGGGCTAACTCCAACAAATATAATATAAGGGAGCCAAATAAGTTATGTTTATGATTAAAATTCAGATATCAAAATAATTTTTTTTTGTTTTAAAAATTAAGTTAAAAGTTTTTTGAAATTGGGTTAAAAACAAATTCAACTTCATTTTAGCCAATGTTTTGAAGTTTATATTTGGAAACCAAAAACTGAACATTTGCAACCACTCAACTGGGCCTTAATAATTAAAAACAGTTAATGTAAAACATTTTTTATTAAGCTAAACTAAATTTTTTTATCAAACAAATCTTAAATATATTGTTTTCAATTTGAACTATAGCTCAAGTCAGATACTATCTTCTTACGTTATCGAGTAAGGTTGGTCATGTGCATCTTTCTTCTCTAGACCCCTACTTAATAAGAGCATGATGTACTAGGTTTCCTTTTATTGCTCATTCAAATGTGTAACATTTCAAGGCAACATTTCAAGCATCTTAGCAATCTTACATTTAATTTAAAAATTCAATGTCTTATATTTTAATTAATTAATGTGTTACTTCCAAAATACATAAAAATACTCTGGCAACTAAGAGTTCAAATAATTTTCTTGACTAAAATTGTTTAAGTGGATTCAATCAATTTTACAGAGAGTATTTATTTAACATTTTTCACGTTTGCATAACAATTTTTGTCAACACTTTTCATTCCTTAGAAATAATTTAAACTTGGAATATGTATCCTACATATTGTCATTGAACGTGTTGAAACTGTTTAAATTTTTTGACACAAATAATCATTAGAAGAGGGGTCATTCCATTCCTACTACTTTTTGGTTATTAAAAAATAAGGGAAATCTGGTATGCACTAAAATTATGTTTAGAAACTACGGTTGTGTATCAATTTGGACCGATTCAATAAGCCTAAAATACTAAACTAAATCAAGTTGATTCGGTTTAATTTATATGTTTATAAATCAAACCAAATTAATGAAGTTCAATCATCATTAATTAATTCAGGTATTGGTTTTGTGATCTGGAATTCGATGACCCATTACTTGAACCAATAAACTTGAACCCCCTTTAATATAGTATGTGTTAGCACACATACTAATATTGACATCATTTTGGCTAAAAAATATAGGTGTTTAAACAAATAAATAGAAACCCATTTTTTAGCATGTGTTTGTATCGATCTACTTTTATCATTCATGTTGTCATGTCAAATTCCCTAAAAGAGGTATAAGCAATTATTAATTGTTTCAATTTTGAGGTGCTAAGGTGCAATTGCAACCAAACACGCAATTAATTTTTCTTTAAAAAAAAATTCAAATCTAATGAATTCAACCTACCCAATTCATTTTTAATTAGGTTGATTTAATTTTAATTTGAAAAAAAAATCAAACCAAACTAAACCAAAACAAGCTATTTTGATTGAATTTATTTTTTTTCTCCCCTAAAATTGAATTAACTCATGAACACCTTGTTACAAACACATTGGCAGGTAGTGGTTCTCAAAGTTCAAGCTAGTAAGTAGTGTAGTGTAAAAATGATTGGTCCTCTATGATTTTTGAAAGAATAAATAGTCAAATTAGTTCTAAAAAAATATAACATATTAGTTATATTAGTTCCCAAATAATGTAAATTACATTGGATGTCTCTAAATGTGCATTTGATTGTCAATTTAATCTTTGAATATGCATTCCATTAGACAAATTAGTCTCCAAAATTTGAAACATGAGACTAATTTGAATGGAAAAAAATGCATATTTAAGCAAACATTTCCATCATTTTTTAGGACTAATATAATCAGTCGTATATCTTTTAGGTACTAATTTGGCATTTTCAATATCACATTGAAGGTGGTGGCATTGAGTGAGTTATAGTGCCATGTTACAAACTAAACAATGCAGCGTAGCACTCAGGCCAGTTTACTATTTTATCTAAATACTAGCTCAAAAAATGCTTTTACAAAATTCTATAAGTATCCAATGAACAAGTGTTAAAAGAGAGAGAGCACTACATACATTATCTATATTTCAACTTGAACATAAGAATAGTTTTTTGGATTTTCTCATTTCCTTGCTCCTCCCCCTTTTCTTTCCCACATGTTATCAATCTCTCCTCCACCCCCTCCTGACTCTTTTTTCAGAACTTTGTAGCAAACTAATGAAGGAAAATGGTCCTTGAACTTAACAAGTTAATGTATTTTCCAAGTAATATTGAGGCCAATTAATCAAAGTTCAAATTATTTCTTCCTCGTTTACATCTCTTTTCTTCCCTTGATTGAGTCCTTTCCTGTTCCACACAAGATTGTCTTCAGCCTTAACTGACTTTACAAGAATCTTGAGCATTCCATTCAAGATCTTACTCATATATCAAACCCATTTCTACATGCTAACAAAAGGCCAATGGAGAGAGACTAATTTTTCTTCGGGGTGAACCTGTCCAAGTCCATGCCATTTTTAGCTAGCATGTCTTATCATCCAAAGACAAACATAAAACAAAGGCTAAATTGCAATTTTGGCTCGACATTTTAAAAAATTCTTAATTTTGGTCCAATACTCAATTTTACATATGTTTTTTCTTTTATTTTTTTACATTTTAATCAATTAAATTATTTTTTTATGATACCTTAAATAAATATGTTAGATCTAGGGTTCAATTAGAAAGCAATAAAACATATGCAAAATTGAAAATTGGACCAAAATTGCGGATTTTCTAAAATGCGGAGACTAAAATCACAAAAAAAATGCTTAATTGTAATTTTTACCCCCAACTTTTTACTTTTTGACGAATTTTACCCCCAACAAATTAATTTAGCGTTACCCCCAACTTTTTTAAAAGTTGTAAATTTTACCTTCTATTATTCTGCTGATGTGGCATGCTGACATAAGCATAAAAAATGGGGGTAAAATTAACCAAAAAGAAAAAGTTATGGGTAAAATTTGCCAAAAAGTAAAAAGTTGGGGGATAAAAAGTACAATTATTTTAGCATGTCACGTCAACAAAACCGTGGAAGGTAAAATTTGTAACTTTTTAAAAAAGTTAAGGGTAAAATGCACCAAATTAATTTGTTGGGGTAAAATTCGCCATAAAATAAAAAGTTGGAGGTAAAAATTGCAATTAAGCCACAAAAAAAAAATAGGAGGACCAAAATTGAGAATCAGGATGTAAAGGAAAACCAAACTTGTAATTTAGCCTAAAACAAATACTATATGTTTATTGAAACATTTGGAGGGTACGGGTTATATATATATATATATATATATATATATATATATATATATATATATATATATATAGCATTCTTCTTATTGTGAGAAATGAAATATATAATTATAGACTATTAAATTATATTTTAATGGTTAAGATTAAAAAACAATGCACATGACATTTTTAAGTAGTCATATAATTACTAACTAACTTTCAATTTTGATAATTTATATATGGTTGTATGACACAATTTTGTAGTTCTTATTTCTCACAATAAGATAAGAAGAGTTCTCACTTGATATGCCCTGTATATATCTTGGTCCTTTACCTAATATTGTCTGTCTTCACTGAAGCTGTAGCTGAAGCTGTGGCTAAAGCTTCTACTGTTACTTCGACTTATAGTTCTAAGCTTCAATTCTCCCCTGTGAGTTGTCATCTCATCCAATATCTCTGCATCATAATAATCTTCTGAGCTCTTATCATCACTTTCAGGATCATTTGGCTCCTTTTCCTGAATAAACATTTTGAAGATTAATTAAAAAGCTTGGATTTAAAATTATTATGTACAAACATGAACTTGTCCTAACAAGAGATGAATGAATGTACCCTTGGTGGTATATTGTGTGTAACATGTGGAGCACCAACAATTTCCTCGTATTCAGCAGCATCTAGTTCTTGAAGATGATTAGACTTGAATAGCTTTGGAAGCAAATGCTCTCTTATAGTTATGAGAAGGAAAAAAGGTAATGGAAAAAGTATTCCTCCTATAGGTATCCATGTCACTCCAAAACAGATTAGAAAATACACAATCTGTAAGATTGTGAATACAGCTATGGTCTTGAATGGTACTGACTCCACAAATGAGGCATGAGAACCTTCCAATATTCTGCCCCAAAAGACATACATTAGAGCAATGACAAAAACTGAACATGTAATTAGCTTTTAGAAATGAAAAAAAAAATGAAAGACCTACTCATTGGCATTTTTTTTTCTAAACTAAGCACCAGTAATGAAAATGTTACATTTTGTACTCTAATGCTAGATTATTATTTCTACTAATATACAAAGAAGTATTCGATCACAATGGAAAGAAAACTTTGAAATCCATGAAGCAATACATCAATTTCAAAACCATTATTTGTTTATTAAAACATTAATTAATTACTTGAAAGGATACTTACTTGTAACGTCGACTTGGTGAGATGAACAAAAGCAATATCCTTTCCCAAAATTGATTCCCTGGGAGACTATCAATTGCCATGTATGCAAAATATCCCCAAAGAACTGAAGTAGGTATCATTTTGATGATATAAATGGCAAAAATTGATAGGCCAATCAGAAGAGACTGTAATAAGTTACTCATTCTTTGCTCATTAACCCGAACAGGTAGATATGCATCTATATGTTTATCAGGATCAAATTTTTCCTTTGCACCATCCTTTTCATTAGATTTCATTACAGCCTCCTTCAAATTATCCAACTCTTTAGCCTGGACCAAATTTAAAATGTTAATCAAATTGCTCTTAGATATTCATAAACAGTCACACACACATACACAAATACTATCATGTCAACAGTACTTACAGTAGGTGCTGTGTCCATTTCTACAAACACAGCTTGCATCTTTCCATATAATTCAGAGTTGCTTCCTTGTTGCTTAATGCATTCCTTGGCTCTTTTTACCACCTTCTTTCGGATCAACTGCAAATTGATACAGTAATATAGGAATATATTTGAGTTAACATTTTAGGCTTAAAGGTCTTAATGTAAAAGTAAGATGATACTTACCTGCCTCCTAAGAACTGCCAAACTCTTTGTATGCATGGGGGACTGAGGAAGGACTCCATTTGATGGAGGAAGGCCAAGGATACCGCAAATCAGAGTCTAAACATTAAAATGATAGATATGTTAGACAACTAATGGAGTTTACATAAAGTAAAGCTTTAGGTAGCAAGGTTTTAGAGAAAATAACATACCATTATACCAAGCAGGAAAATATCATAGTGGTAAGCAGATGGTTTTTGAAGATTAAATTCCTTTTGTTGAGCCATCTTAGAAGCTACACTATGATCAAAAAAGTATAAACCTGCTATCATCACAGCTGGAATAAATGCCCCCAAGATATAAACCAAGGGTACCTTCCCCATATCCTGCACTTTGCAATCAACCATGTTAGATGTTTTCTAGGATTTGCCTGACATGAAATTAGCAATTATAGTTTACAAAGTTGAATACATGTCTTATCCAAGAACATGGTACAAGATAGCATGATGAAATCAACATAAGTAAGAAAATAATATTTTGTCTTAAGCATCCTACACCATCAAAGGGACTCATTCTGTTTCATAAGAAGATAAAAAAGGGGGTAAAATGTTGTTTTATGTCCTTTAAGATTTGGTCAAAATTGGTTTTAGTCCCCACATTTTATAAAGGGTGATTTTGATCCTTGTATTTTCTAAAATGTGATGGATTTCGTCCCTGGTTAAGTTAAAATGAAGTATATGGTCAAAGACCATTTCCAAAATGTTGGGACTAAAACCAATTCAACCATTAAAAGAACTCATTCTATTTCATAAGATAAAAAAAAAATTATATAATGTTTGTAATATTACCTTTACTACTGTCCAGTGGTAGAGAGAAGCAGATTCCCAAGGAAGTGGACAAACCAGCCTTCTAGGAACAGTAGATGGAATTTTGCCTGGTAGAGTATAAGATAGTCCAGTCCAAATCACTATCATCATTGGCACCCCATAATCTGCAATGAAACCTCGTAGCCACCCTACATTGAATGCCACAAGGAAGATAAAAAAATGAGAAGAAAATTAAGTCTCACATGAAAAGTTTTAAAACATTATGTTTGTGGTCTTATCTGGTACATATAAATATTTGAAGTCATTTACCTGATCCATATCTCCATGTTCTTGCTCTTCTACTTTTCATGGCAGTGAAAAGTATTCCAAAAGAGAAAATGATTGCAAGTAGTCCATTTGTATACCGCCAATGGAATTGATTTTCCTCTGATGAAGGATTTCCGGCCTTGGGGGTGCTGAACTCACCTATGATTCCCTGTCGATCAAATAATTTTCAACTTGAATCTTGAAGTGCAAAATTCACAATCTATTTTGCTACCAAGTGTTAGCAATATACCTTTATAGCCTCTTGAAAGAAAAGGACGGTAATCAATATGCCAAATAATTCCTCTGCAATTCTTGTGAACCTTGTGATAATTGTGCACGCGTTGAAAATTGCAAGCATAATCAACAAGAATGCTGTCCACACACAAACCCTGTAACACAAATTAACATAAAAGTTAGATGTAGATATCCTACAATTCAAGAATTATATGTGAACAATGAAGTAGATGGGAAAACCAAAATGTCATATATAGATACTTATGGAGCATAGATACTTTCATTTGCTTAATGTATATAGCTACATGTGAGACATAGAAGTATTATCCCCTTATAAACCAAAAAAATGGAAATTGTTCTCTTTATCGATGACTTAAAAAAGGAATGATAATGATACTATCCTTATTTGTAGACAATAAGAAATATTTATGATGAAAAATTATTTATAATTTTTTATTTTGTTTATAGTAATGTCCAAGAAGTATGCTCTTAATTTGGATTTGTAGAATTACAATTATATATTTTTTTTATGAATGTTTATACATACTTAAATATGTATCTTACACCTAGCGTATCCTATATATTTTTAGAATATATAATCATATAGCCATAGTGAATACACATATCATATTTGTGCATCATAAATAGATACATACCAACCAGCCCAAGGCAAAAACATCTTGGCACCTAGTTCTGGCGTTTTTATGCAAAACTCATAGAGAATAGTGTACATTATAACAGTTGGTTCAGCAACTCCCAAAATCAACAAAGGCTGACCACCAAATATTGAGTGGATAATTCCGCAAATAGCAGTTGATGCCAATGTTTCCACTGTGCTCAAGCTTCCACCTATAAAATCATAACATGGTTGCTCAATTATGGAACAAAAAGCATAACATTGGCTATTGAAAGTGACTCTATATTGCTGAAAGTAATTGTAGCTCTACTTAAATTAACTTTGTATTGAAGCTACGAGAAAAGTTTTACCTGTATCCCTGTTAAGTTGCTCTCCAAAAGCAATAACAGGAAGAGCAGATGCAAAGAATATGTAGAAAGTTGGAGCCAATATCCTAGCATTACTCAAAGAATCACAAATCAAAATTAATTGCACATAACACACAAAGAAAAAGGGGAAAGTTTCATCAATATGCACAATGTGTTACTTGCCCAAAAGGCCAAGATAAACAAGAATTACCTAACGCCAGAACAAATTGCACAAACCCAATCTTGTTTATAACATTCAACTCTTCCTTTGACATCTTGAATTATTCCTCCAAAAGGTCCCATAGCTAATGCGAGAAATTAGACATATCATCAGCTCACAAGTTTCAAAAAACTAATTACATTTGAGAATAGTCTAATATCTTGAAATGAATGAAGTCTTGGGCTGTTTAAGTGGATCGACATATATTTAAAAAAATGTTAATAACAAACTCTCTAGCTCATTTTATTATTAGATGAAATCCATGTAATGAAGAGTCACAGTACTATTAGCATTGCTCTTAAAAAAAAGGAGTAAATAAGGCACAAAATACATGAGAGCAATAAAGCATTCCAAATATATTAATGCAACAAAATCATAAAAATATACAACATTTAAAAATAAAGGAAATTTTGGGATTCATTTGCCCTTTCTTATAAGCACTACGAAATAAAGGACTTCCATAAATTTGTGAGTTGAGCATATATATCAAACAAACATAATATATATGTTGTCCAATAGCCTAAGAACCCATGCAACTTAAACAAGTTGGACTTAGATGGATAGAAAAGAACCCAGTTAAGTTTTTAAATTGATGTCTACAACTTCAATTGTAGCTGCAATAACATGATTTCGGAGGTCTCTACAATCAAACCATGATTTAAATCCTTGAACTCAATGGAAGAATAAAATAAAATGGGGTAAATTGTAAAACATCATTGTTGACTCCTCACATTAATCACCATAAATCTCAATTTTTTCTTAAAAAAATGCTTTGCAAATATTCTTAAATTATGGGTCATTTCATCACAATCTTGTTATTGTGAAAATTGCGAATAAATGTAGTTGATGCAATCCTAATTGCAGTCCCAAAAACCTTGACATTGTAGTGTTGTGCACAATTACGAACCCTTTTTTAAAACCTTTCAACATCAAAGAAAGGCACGTAAAGAGCACTTCTCAATGAAGAACACAACGAAGACCCTTCATGCAATAAAATGCATGTACACAAGACATTGGGAGATGGAAAAGCAACAAACAAAACCAAACCATGTAACCAATGTTTTAAAAAACAATCCACAATCATGATTTCAGTCGCAATGTCAAGGTTTTTAGACTCTTCACAATTGCAATTGCGTTTGCATCAACCAAATTTTTTTCAATGTCAAGGATCGCGATGAAGCCATGACCGCGATTACAATTTATAACCTTGCATGTAACCATGAGTTTCATATATAAATCATGCACATACATACGCATGCACGCGTATATACACAACATTCAATTTGCACAAGGGAAAAAGAAAGAAAAGAAGACACACGTGCAAGCCTTTGAGGACCCTCAGGGCCTCAAGATGTAGAGGAACAAGGAAGAGCAAAAGGGTCAGGAGGGTTAAGGTAATGAAGAAAAACGAGGAAGAAAAGGGTCACCGGAGAATCCAGATTAAGGAGGGTGTGGCTCTTTCTGGGTGGTTTTCTCTCTCTCACGCTCCGAAGAGAAGAGAGAGAAAGAAAGATAGGGAGAAATAGAAAACACACCAAGGAGGGAGGGAAAGAGGAAGGGGGTTGAGTTAGGGGGTGGCATGCATGCATGCAAAATTTAGAAAGGGTTGAAAAAGCAAAATAGCGAGTTTTGTGGGGTGCTAACAGGGCAGATCCATTTGTAACTTCCTACTATTTCGGATATTTTGATGATGTCATGCATTCCTACCAACCTTGTTATATCTCCATCATTCGTTGCAGATTTATGGGACAATTGTTCCGTCTCCTTCGAATGGAACCAATCCTTAGCACATCTACACTCACTACACTTCAGCTTAAATTCTCAACATTTCAATTATTATTTTTTAAAAAAACAAACAAAAGAGTAAATAGTATATGTATTGAAAGTATAAAAAAATTTTATGTTGTCATCCAATCACAAATTGTTATGTATAAAATAAGTTTGTTGACATTAACAATAATTATATCATGATTAAGGAAACTAGTTAGTGTAGTTAGTAACATTATTTTTTTTCTACATTATATTTTTTTTTTCAAAATTACCCCAAATATTAATGAGACATATTTTTATTCTTTTTTCAAATATTATTATTATTTTTAATTTCTTTAATATCTCTCATCAGTAATATATTTATTGCTTTAATTTTTATTGACTATATATGTGAATAGTCAAAACAAGGTTCCTAAATGCTCTTTATACAAGATAATGTTGGACTTACAAAGAGCCTAAGACATTAATGTATTCCATTTATTAATTATTGAACTCAGAAAAATGGCTCATAACTAAGGATATTTTTGAGAAAAATAATTAATACATGAGACATTATGGATTGGGTATTACAAAGGACCAAACACCATTTCTAATTTAGGTCTTATAAAAAATACTAGAAAGAGTAAAAATTAGACTTACCATGTTTTCTAAATGGTTGACAATATATAAAAATTACACTCTTTTAAAAATGTGTCATAATCTCACATTGATATCTTCAATGAATTTAATTCAAATTTACTAATAGGATAAATATTTTATAATAATATCTAAGGTTTAAATATGTTTTTAGTCCCTGTAATATACTATTATTTGGTTTTGGTCCTTAATTTTTTTTTCTTCAAAATAGTCCTTGTAAAATTCTTTTTTTGGTTTTAGTCATTGTTATTTTGTTTTAGTCCTTGTAATATATCTATTTTTCATTTAAGTCCCTACAATATTTTGTTCATTTTGAATTAGTCCCTTTGAAAAATATTTGATAGGGACTAAAAGCACATGGTCTACATATTATAGTTTTCCCCTTCCAAATATTTTTTTCCATTAATAATAGATGAAAAAAATAAATCAATGAAGTCAACCATTAATTTCTTTGAATTTATACTAATTTTGACTAAAGGCTAAATTATGTTTTTTGTCCCTGAAATTTAGGGCAAATCTGTTTTTGTCCCCAAATTGAAAAAAAAAAATCATTTTAGTCATTAAAATTTCAAAAAATACATTTTTAATCCTTGGAGTAAGATGACATTAACAAAAGTTGTGAAAGTGGTGATGTGGCACTATCAGCGTTTAACACTATCCACTTTCGAGTGTCATGTCACCACTTTTGTTTGTTTTTAGTCCTCCAAATTTAAAATTATGTTTTTTAGATAGTCTTTGTAATTTGAAAAAAAAAATATTTTAGTCCCTCTATCCAAAAGCTCTCTGCCCAAACACTATTAGAATAAATATTTTGAAAGGAAAATTTAAATGTGGCAAAGTATTTGATAATAATATTACAAAATCAAAATGAGTTACCATGTAAGTGATTTGTGATTCGTTAGCTAAATAAGCGAAATCTCTAACGACATTTAAGTAGAGGTACTTAAACAATTTTTTTTTTTTCAAATTATAGGATTAAAAAGATCAATTTTAAATTGAGGAATAAAAAATAAACTTACTCCAAAGTCAAAGGAGAAAAACATATTGAAGCCATTAAATTTTATTGACTTCGATTTGGCAGGTACAATTTTATTATGACCAAAATAGTGTACAAAACTATTTTCTCAATGTAGAATATATAATTTTATAAAAATAAGTGCCTCATCCTTGACTAAAAATTCTTCATTTGTATGTCTCGTGTAAAATGCATTAATTTGTGATAGCTCAAGTGAAAATGGAAAGGAACAGTGCTACTCAAGACTACCTAGCTCCCTACATGCAAACATATGATGCGGTTATGCTTTACACATGAATTAGAAGAAGCTTATTAGCATTGCATTTCACTTTACCCAAAGGTTAGATTCATTATTTTATTTTTTAATCAATAGATTCATTATTTTATTTAATTCATATTATCGGGGTAAAAATAATGCTTTGGTACGAAAGAGACACACATATGCTCGCGCGCGCGCGCGCACACACACATACATATATATATAAACTTTACTTGAACATTTTAGAGTTGTTGATCGAAATTTTAAGTTTATAATAGATGTTAATTTGATTCAATCTGATTTTACATTAATAAAGACTTAAGTGTCTCACATTACTGCTCTTTATTATACAATTTATGCACATATTTAAAACATTTTTATGATGATATTATAAAAAAAAAAAATTTATAATTTTTGTTATACAATTTATGTTTTATGATAAAATATTTTTATCATACATTTTTTTTAAATTAATAATTAAGGATAGAAATTAATAAATAAATTATTATGTATATATATTAGCATAGTTTGTTTTTTAATTTAATTTTATTTAAATCCTAAATAATAATAATAATAATAATAATAATAACAACAACAATAATAATAATAATCAGTTCAAAAAACACAACAACAACAACAACAACAGCAGCAGCAGCAGCAACAACAGCAACAACAACAACAACAACAACAACAACAACAACAACAACAATAATAATAATAATAATAATAATAATAATAATAATAATAATAATAATAATAGAGCTCTTTCGTAATGGTCAATTACAAAACATTATGACTTTTTATTCTTATAAATTTAGACCATAAATAATGGTAAATATCCATTACGTATAATAAATATAAAATAGTTGTAAAGTATGAGATGATAATGTAGTTATTTTTATTAATAATAATAATTTTGCCTTTTTGAATTTACTTAGAATGGAAAAAAAATAGTAACTTATGAATATTAGCGTGTAATAATATTAAAAAAAGTTAGTAACACCTATAAATAATAATTCTTATAGAAAATAATACTTACTATCGTTAAATTATAAAATATAAAATTTGAAACAGTAGTAGTAGTAGTGGTAGTAGTAGTAGTAGTAGTAGTAGTAGTAGTAGTGGTGGTGGTGGTAAAATTAATAATGATAGACAAATCTCATTACAATGAAAGAAATTCTTATAAAAAGGACCATAGGGAGTATCACATAATTAAAACTAATATTTGCAAAATGATTAAAAAGATAATTTTAGAATTTTTTTTTACAATAAATACACTTAATAGTAGTAGTAGTAGTAGTAGTAGTAGTGGTAGTAGTAGTAGTAGTAGTAGTAGTAGTAGTAGTAGTGGTGGTAAAATTAATAATGATAGACAAATCTCATTACAATGAAAGAAATTCTTATAAAAAGGACCATAGGGAGTATCACATAATTAAAACTAATATTTGCAAAATGATTAAAAAGATAATTTTAGAATTTTTTTTTACAATAAATACACTTAATAGTAGTAGTAGTAGTAGTAGTAGTGGTAGTAGTAGTAGTAGTAGTAGTAGTAGTGGTAGTAGTAGTAGTAGTGGTGGTAAAATTAATAATGATAGACAAATCTCATTACAATGAAAGAAATTCTTATAAAAAGGACCATAGGGAGTATCACATAATTAAAACTAATATTTGCAAAATGATTAAAAAGATAATTTTAGAATTTTTTTTTACAATAAATACACTTAAAAATTATTATTTATAAACACACAAAATTCAAGTACATGTAAACATATATTCACAATAACAAAAATGAATAGTAGTGGTGGTAAAATTAATAATGATAGACAAATCTCATTACAATGAAAGAAATTCTTATAAAAAGGACCATAGGGAGTATCACATAATTAAAACTAATATTTGCAAAATGATTAAAAAGATAATTTTAGAATTTTTTTTTACAATAAATACACTTAAAAATTATTATTTATAAACACACAAAATTCAAGTACATGTAAACATATATTCACAATAACAAAAATGAATAGTAGTGGTGGTAAAATTAATAATGATAGACAAATCTCATTACAATGAAAGAAATTCTTATAAAAAGGACCATAGGGAGTATCACATAATTAAAACTAATATTTGCAAAATGATTAAAAAGATAATTTTAGAATTTTTTTTTACAATAAATACACTTAAAAATTATTATTTATAAACACACAAAATTCAAGTACATGTAAACATATATTCACAATAACAAAAATGAATACTCAAATTTAAATAATTATAATTTTATATTTATTATATATTGATTTTTTAATTCATACATTTCATATAGGTATTACATTACTATTATTACTTGGAGATAGGGATGGAAATAGGTCAGGTCATTCGACAGGGGCCTATGGCCTAGCCTACATCAGGCCTAGGTCAGGCCAGGCTTTTTCAGAAAATAAATTAGGCCAAGACTTTTATTAAAGCCTATTTAGTTAAAAATGTCAGGTCTTAAGCCATTCAAAAAGCCTTTAGGCCTAACAAACCGGCCTATTTAAAAAAACATAAATAAATATTCATCATCATCATCATTATTATTATTATTATTATTTGTTATATTGTATTAAATCTTACATTTATTTTATCTTTTTAGATGTTAAATTTGATGATCTACATAAAAAGTTAAGCTAAAGTTTATAATTAACTTTATTGAAAGATAAATTTATGTCTTATTAGAAAATATTTGTTTATATAAGTTATCATGAATATTATATTAAACCTTAAAAAATATGTTTATATCGTATAAACAAGATAAATTTGATTCTAATAAAGTCTAACATATTATTTTGACCTCTATTTTGGTGTTAAATTATCACAAAGTAGGACCTTAAACAGGTTTATAGGCCAGGCCAAGCCTTTAAAAAAAGCCTTTGACAGGTAAATAGGATAGACTCGACCCATATACTTTTAACCCAAGCCAAGCTCAGACATAGCAAAGCCTAGCTCAGCTCAGCCTATTTCAACCCCTACTTGGAGAAAAAATAAATCATAATAAGTTTCAATAGGCTTAATATTTTAAAAGACAACATATTCTTAATTAAAAATATAATTAATCTTCTTTCTCAATTTTACTGAAATTATATTTAATATGCTACTAAATATTTTAAAAATTGATAATTTTACTTATGTATATATATTTTTTTTAATAAAAATACTAAATACAAATATAAAAAATGTATAATTTAAATGAACCCGTGCATCGCACGATTTAAAATCTAGTATATAAAGGAAAAGAAACTTGAAGTAACATTACTTGTTGATCAAAACAAGAACTTTATAATAACAGTTAGATCTGATCAAATTTAATCATGTTAATTATAACAGTAATTAACAAAGAATTAAATTATTCACATTAATGGTATTTATTACATAGCACCGAATGTTATTAACATGCATAGTATTTTTATAAATATTTTAAAAAAATAACATATCTATTAATTTTAATAATTAAAATATAATTATATTAAATGTATGACTTTTCATTAGAACCTCTCTCTCTCTCTCTCTCTCTCTCTCTCTCTCTCTCTCTATATATATATATATATATATATATATATATATATAAGGAATGATCAAATTACACAAGTGTAACTTTGATCAACTATTATTCCATTCAATAACTTTAAATTGAATAATGTTTTCTTAAAATCCACCATTGAATTGAAAATTCCTTTCACATAGATTATATATACAAAATTTCTTATTAATCCAAAATTATTTGCTACATCATTCATATATATTAAAATCGACATAATATAAACTTTTTAAAATATACTAAAATATGGATCATTTGATTACCTACTTATTATTGTTCAATTTTGACAAAATTTGACATAGATAATACTGGTAATATGTAGATATAATTCAACGGTTGGATTGATAAAAATCACATTTTATATCAAGTTATTAAATAGTGTAATAATTGTTCAAGTTACATTATATATATATATATATATATATATATATATATATATATATATATATATATATATGTTTGTTAATGTGCACACACTCTTTTTCAGTAGGAGTGCATTAACAACCTACATCATAAATTCTGGAAAAAAAAAACCAATGAATCCTTTTGTTTTAGTGATTCTAATGTAGGGATATTATAATAATTTAGTATTTAATATTTAAAATAAAAAAATAAAAACTCATTTTTCATTCCTCTCTCAATCATTTCTTTCTCCTCTCTCATCTCTCATATCTCTTAACTTGACGTTGTCTCCTCGCTTTTCTAATCATCCCTCTTCAGCCTTACACCTCTTAATTCACGTAATAGAGCCCTCAACAATCTACCCTCTCCACATGCCATAAATCAATTGAAATTGGCACCTCCAATGGCCACCGTGAGCGTGGGTTGCAAACACCTAAGAGTGATAAAGGGAATTAGAAACCTACTCAATTTCATTTTGCAAGTATATGCTCCACCGTGACCTTTTGCTTCTTTTTTTTTCCTCTCATGAAAGGATACTGTAATTGAATTTTTACTGGGTACCGAGGGTGGGTGGTAGATTGAGGAATGTTCATTATTTGCAAACAAAAAAACAAAAGAGTTGGCAATTGGGAGTTTGAGCATTGAACTGAAAGATAAAAATGGTGATGATAGTTATTCATTATAATATTGCTATATGAATTCATCTTTGGAATCAAATAACCATGAAACATTATAATATTCACTATAATATTTCTATTCCATTTCAATGTGAAACATTGTCCACGAAACCACAGAGGCACAGGAGCATGTATAAGGACACCAAACATCAATGTCAGAAAATGAGAATGAGAATGTATGTGGTGTGCGGTGACGAAAACGTTTTACCTCGGGATTTAAGGGGGTAGGGGCGGTCGGAAAATGAGGGTTATGACGACCAGCCGGTGAGGAGAAAAAGAGAGAGAAATAAACGAAAGAGGAGAGAGAAATGGGTTTCTATTTTTCTAAAATATTTAATGTTATACTATTATAATATCCCTAAACTAGAATCACTAAAAACAAAAGGACTCATTGGTATTTTGTCCAAAATTTATAGTGTAGGTTGTTAATGCACTCCAACTAAAAAAAGAATATGTGCGCATTAGCAAACCCCTATGTATATATGAAGAGATATCAAATTACACCGATATAACTTAAACAATTATTACATCATTGATAACTTGATATAGAATATGATTTTTATCGATCCAACCGTTAAATTATATCTATATATTACCAAGATTGTCTATGTCAAATTTTGTCAAAATTGAACAACAATAAGAAGGTAATCAAATGATCCATATTTCAGTATATTTTGAAAACTTTATACTGTATAGATTTTAATCTATATGAATGAGGTAGTAAATAATTTTGGATTAATACGAAATTTTGTATATATGATCTATGTGAAAGGAACTTTCAATCTAACGGCGGATTTTAAGAAAACGTTATCCATTTGAAGATTATTAAATGGTGTAATAGTTGATCAAAGTTACACCAATATAATTTCCTTCCTTCTCTCTCTATATATAATGATTATAAAGACTTACTCCTCATCTGCATAATTCATTTTCTTGAAATATAATGATTCTAATAAATAATTAAATTAAACTATTAAATTTCAAAAAAATGAATTATGAGAATGAAGAGTATGTCTTTATTAAGAAAAAATAAAAATTTAGAGGGGGCAATTGCCCCTTCCTCTCCAAAGTAGATCCATCCTTGCTTCCAAGAGGGATTATGCTGACATTTTGGACATAATTTCATCCAAATTGGCTGATTGGAAGAGCAAGTTGTTAAATAAACCTGGGAGACTACCTTGGCGAATGCAGTCATTTCTTCTATCCTCACTTACAAGATGCAAGTGAACTAGTTTCCACAATATGTTTAGATGGAAAAGGGATGCACATGATTGGTTGGAAGCACATCGCGAGAGCCCGCAACACATAGTGGGTTAAATGTAAAATTTGCTAGGGGACAAAACATGACTCTGTTGGGGAAATTGATGTGGGATCTCTTATAAAGGAGTTAAAAACTACAGGTGCCTTTGCTAGAAGAGAAGTATGGAGTGGGTGTTAATCTGTTTAGAGTTGATAAACGAGATTGATCACTAGTTTGGAAATCCTTATTTCAGTTGTTTAACAAGTTAAAAGATGGCTTTAGAGTTAAGGTGGGTAATGGTCAGTCTAGCTTTTGGTTTAATCCATGGGCATACTAGGTTCCTTTGTGTGCATTACAAGAAAAAGGCTAATTATCCGTGGATAATTATTGACGGATATTTACCGACGGATTTTTCATGGATAATAAAATTCGTGGATAATGTATAAAAATCCGTCGGTAACGATAAAATGAAAAAAATATAAAAAGAGAGAGAGAAAACAATCCAATTTAATGATACCAGTAAATAAAAAAGGTCAATGAAATACTTAAATACATATTTGCATGTTTATGTATTAAAAGTTTTATTTTTCTTATTATTGATTAAAAAAGTTTATAAAATATATTTAAAAATAGAAAAATTTAAATAAATATATTAATATAATGTATAGAAATTCAAATAAATTGATAAATTTATAATAATTTATTTTTTAATTTCTATACTCTTAATTATATTTTTAAATAAATTACTATAAATTATGTTATCTTTAAATTTATATTCTTTAAAAAATAACACGCACATATTCATGTTTTTATTTATTAACATATGTAATTCACCTCTAATTAATTTAAACCCTCCCTTGATCCATGTGTTTTATGACGAGCAAATCACAATCACCTTTCTATGATTAATACATCCTGAAATCATTATATATATATATATATATATATATATATATATATATATATATATATATATATATTATTTTCCTGCTTGAATTGGTTATTGTAACACCAAATATCATGATCATCTTCATTGGCAAATAACATTAAATAAGCATATGGGATTATTGCACCCCTATTTCTGGCATATGGAGTAGGGTCGAGCTAGGTTTTGTTAGGCCTGAGCTTGGTCTTGGTTAAAAGTATATGAGCTGAGCCTGACTTATTTACTTGGTTATGATTTTTAACCGTCACAAAAAGTAATTGTCACATAATCATTTAACAGAGTTCTCAAACGGCAGGGACCAAAATACAAATGAAAAAATAGTTTGAAGATTAAGATCAGTTAAATTTTAGTTGAGAGACTAAAAACAAAAACCTTGAATAGTTGATGGACTAAAAACATATTTTTCCTTTTTTTTAAGATTGATTTTACTTATTCATCATTAACAATATCCAAAGCAAATAAGCCCTTCATAATTTTTGGCTAAAATATCATTTTGGTTCATTATGTTTTTGCATTTTTCCATTTTGGTCCTTTATGTTTGCGAATATCCAAAATGGTTATTATGTCCATTTGATGATAATGTGACATTAATTTTATTATTATTATTATTTTATTCTGTTTTCTGTCAGTTCATTTTTTGACAAATGAAACAAAGATTGCTCGATTGAAGCATTTAATAGATATTAAACAATTTTATTGGATCTAGGGTATAACAAATTAAAACCGCCAAAGTTTGCTATACCCTATATCCAATGAAATTGTTTAATACCTATTAAATGTTTCAATCAAATAATTTTTGACGATTTTCAAAACTATTAGAAAATAAAACCGTTAAAAACGTAATAATAATAATTTAATGGACGAAATGACCATTTTAAGTTCATTCACAAACATAAAATACCAAAAATGTGATTTTTAAAACATAAAAAATAAAAATAAAAATGTAAAAATCATAATGGAACGAAGTGATATTTTAGCCATAATTTTTTTTTTTTTTTTAAAAAGGGTGGAAACATGAAAAGAGGCGAGGGTGGTTTATGTTCCTTGATAAGCAAAGAAAAGAGTACAAGACATTGTGTTGTTGTTGTTGTGTCTTAGAAGGCGAAAGCGCAGTTTCAAAGATTGAAGCTCGAGATGTCGGGGAAAGGCGCAAAGGGTTTGATAACTGCTAAAAACCCATCTACTTCTAAGGACAAAGACAAGAAGAAACCCATTTCTCGCTCCTCAAGAGCCGGTCTTCAGGTTCCTCTCTCTCTCTCTCTTTCTCTCTCCTTCAAAGTTTCATCATTTCGTCTTTCCCACTTATCAAATGATCACAAGTTTTTATCTTTTTCAATATTTTCTTTTGGATCCACATGTTTTACCACATTTTTCTCGTTTCTCTTTGCCTGAGGAATAGGTTTTTGTTCCCCCCCCCCCCCCCCCCCCCCCCCCCCCCCCCTTTTTTTTTGATAGGGAAAGGACAACTAGGATTCTTTAGCGGTTGGATTAGTTTATGGTTTTTGATTCTGGTAAAAATAAATAAATTAACCATGAGTGGAAATGGGGTACGTTTTTTTTTTATTATTTTTTTTTACACCTATAAAGTGGTTTTCATTCTTAAATTTTCAGTTTTTCACCGACCCATTTTCTGTCTACCCAACCAAGACACCCTAAATTTGAGAATTAGATGTTGTTTTCATCTGGTAATCGTTGTGTTGTGTTGATGGTGTATGTTTGTTGGGAAGGGTTTAATCTCCATTTGTCCTTTTTCCTATTGCTTTTAGTTCTTGTTACCTTGATTTGTGGCAGTTGGCATGTACAATGATGAGTCCATTTCTTTCAGTTTGTGTGATTTTCTTGGAATTTTAATTAAGACTATTAGACTAGGCCTTGGCCTGAGTTAATACTTATCTTACATCTGTTTGTTGAAATGACGGGCCATGTCCAGATTTCCCTAGTGAACTTGGAGGGTAATTGTTTTATGTAATGGTAAAAGGGGGTTTGTAACATAAAGTTGGAACTTGTTTGGCATTGGTCCCTCGTCTGTTATTACAATGTTTGCCTACTGTTTCTTTATGGAATACTTTGTTTGGCATTTTTGGTTATTGTTTGGTGTTCTGTAGGTCCTTGGACTAATGTTTGTTTGCTAGTAGCATTAATGATTTTGGTAGAGGTAGAGGTAGAAGTTTAAATTTTTTTTGCCAATGTGCAATCCATGCTATCCTTATTGAGTGCATTTGGTTGGAGTGTAGTGTTTTTAATTTTGAGGAGGTTTCTTGGACCCTTTTTGGTTGATGTTGGGTGTGCCCTTGTCCTCAGACCAGTTTTTGTTTACTGGATTTAATGATTTTGGTAGAAGTACAGAGTCAAGATTTTTATGTCAATGAGCAATGCGTGTGCTACTATTCGGTGCATTTGGTTGGAGTGCAATCCTCATATAATATTTTTAAGGTTTCTTTGGCTAAGCAACTGATTTGAGCTAAGATTTGTGGATTAGCTTCTATTGTGTGTAAAGCACATGGTCCTCTTTGAGGATTTCCCTTTGTTCATTGCAGAGGATCCCTTATTTGCCAATTTCCTAATTTTCTTCTCTTTGCCTTATTGATTTTTTTTTTTCTGTTGTTAAAAAAAAAAGGCTGGATATTACCTATTGTAAATGTGATAATCTATGTTGAAGAATGTATTCAACTGGACCTAATTGAAGATAGCATTTTTGCTCTCCATTCCTTGTTCAGTGTGGCTGTTGACTTGTCTGTGTTTAATCTACTCCTTATTGGATAACCTTCTGGCTTTTGGGTTGCTAATTCAATGAATCACTGTGAAGTGGTAGCCTGACTGATAAGCTGCAGCATCTAGTAAGTTAATAATGTGTATAATTCAATTCATCCATAGTTGCCATTTCTGCAGCAGTTTCATAATCATCTATATTCTATAACAACGATCTTGTTTTGGGATTGACCAATATCTTTGGATAGTGTAACTGGGTCTATAACTGAGTAATGACTTTTTTCTTTTTACCACAGGATATTTGTTTTGAGAAAATTGTTTTGGGGGGTTGAATGAAGGGGCAGTGAGAAATCACAACTAATGTTGCAAGTGGTTAATTAAAGTATTCTTTGCTTCTTGGATTGTGTAGTATTGGCACAAATCATGATGAACTTCTATTTGGTGGCATAATTGTAATCCACTTAATTTCATCTGGTGTGTCTGTCATCTTGAATATCTTTTGATACAGTTCCCTGTTGGACGCATTCATCGTCTTCTGAAGTCAAGGGTGACAGCGCATGGAAGAGTTGGGGCAACAGCTGCAGTTTATTCTGCTGCCATCCTGGAGTATTTAACCGCAGAGGTGTTGGAGTTGGCCGGCAACGCAAGCAAGGATCTGAAAGTGAAGCGTATTACCCCAAGGCATCTACAGCTCGCTATCCGCGGAGATGAAGAACTTGATACCCTCATCAAAGGAACAATAGCTGGTGGAGGTGTTATTCCTCATATCCACAAGTCTCTTATCAACAAGTCTTCAAAGGAATGAGGAGGGTTCATAAGTTATTTGAATCAAAGATGAATTTTACTGTAAATTTGATTATATCTTTGATTTGTGGATGATTTGCTCCTTGCATTAGTTTGGTTGAACTTGAACCGTCCTTCAAAAGAAATCTGAAAAAAATCTGATTTCTTCATTTGAGTTGTGTGAACTGATGTGTTAACTTGTGTGCTATGGTACTGCATGCTAGATGATACTACCTGTCTGTCTTGTTTCTATTTTGGAATATGGTTTTTTACCAATATAATGTGACATAGTTGTTAGATAACCTTGCTTTTTAAGTATGTGGTTGGGAGTTCACTTAGATTCTTGTGTATGGAAAAACATTTGCTAGAACATGTCAAATCCTTGAAGGGATTAGTTCTTGGCTTTAATACTTTGGATTTATCCAAAAAAGAAAGATGGTTTTTGAACTGCCTGGCAATACTGATGGAAAAGGCTTTTGCTGCCAGTTTCTTGGTACTCTTCTATTTGACCTTGATCAAATTCAAAGAGAAATGTGATAAGTGTAAACGGAAGAAAGCTCAAGTTTGAACCTGGAAGTGGAGTTGTTCCGAGCAACTCCAAAGCACGTGTTTCCATAGTGGCACGAGCATAGGCAATCCAAAAATAAAATAATCAAACTAACCATTTGATAAAGCCTAGTAGCATGTACAATCGGAATTATGAATCTTGACAATTTAAGAGTGTTAGCTGTTTGGTTGGAATTTATTTTTAGACAAAATCATCTAATCATAGAAATATACTATAATTTGATTTGAATCAATTTGAACATAACATCAAGTTCAATTCGATTTGATTAAAAGTGGTTTGAATCATATTAGATTATTTAAGTGTCTTTATTTTTAATTTATTTTTTTCAAATATTTTAATGTCTTGTTTCAATTTTAATTTAATTTAATTTGCATACAGTAAATGAGTCTTAAAATATGTCTCGTTTACACTATTTTAATTCTAATTTGTTTTTCATATAAAACAATTTTTCATAAAATCTCTCAATGTTTCCTTGATGTCTCAACAATGGAGGAAATCTTAGATAGGGAATCATAAAACTGTTTTTTTAAATCCCGTAGGTTAAAGAATCATCAAACAGTTTTGTGAACCGAACCATGGTCCCTCCACCAACAACAGATTTGTTTTATCCCTTGTCCAGCGAATGATCTTCCCACGACCCAAATGCAATATCAGCAGTTAATTGCATTCTTGCAGAATCAAAATGGCAAGAATCATAAGAACATATATAAATGACAAAAATCAAGAAGACCACTCAAACTTGGGTATGAACTTTTCTGTCCATCAATCTCAATCCATCCATAATACCATCACCTGGATCATTGATTTGGGTGCAAAATGTCACATTTGTCCTTTAAAATTTTTCAGTTCATACACTTTCCTAAAAACTGTCATATTACCTAATAATGCCTAAATACAAGTCTCTGCTATTGACAATATTTCATTTAAGTCCCCACTTACATCTTAAAGATGTACTCTATAGGAATTATAAGTTTGGTTTGGTGGTGAAGGGAGAAGGGAAGGGGGGAGAGGTCGCGGGTTCAAATCCTTCCGTTAACAAAAATAACAATTAACATTTGCCGATAAAAAAAAAAAAAAAAAAGATGTACTCTATATTCCCAGTTTTCATGTTAATTTACTTTCGATCCGTCCCCACAAACTAACATTGCAGTCACTGAATTTCTTACTGCATGATTGGCATTGCTTTGACGTTTTGTATGTGTCAAACCACTTTAGCAACAAAATATAACTTGTGCACGTGAATCAAATGACAATAAGCTGAGCCAAATATGCTATCAAAAATTTAAAAAATCATATAGATTCGTATATCATGAGCTAAATGTTTTTATTAAATGTACAGGATTGAGTTGAGGATCAAAATAAATATTTAATTTACAAATAAACACGTCTCAGCCTTTGCAAAAGAACCTTTAAACTTCACCTACAACATAAAACCTGAAGGGGACAAATTAGGGGAGGGGATTTGGATCCTCTCGAGTGAAGAAGAGTATCAATGAAAATTGATATATCCACTGTTGATTTGAATTACAGTCCCTCGTAACCGTATGGTCAATAAACCCACACTTTTCACTTGAGGGTGTCAAAATCTGGCCAAGCCTTGTTGGCATAAGCCCACAGGTTACCGAATAAACTGCTATTTAACATTGGTGCTGATGTCGGTGCCATCTTTCAAGAAAGCCAACTCGGTAACCAATGCAATATGATCACTACCCCATTTCTGTACAATAGATGGGCAAAGAAAAACTTGAAAAATCAGAAGTTACACATTTCAAGCAACAGTTTGCAAAATCAAGGGAAGTAAAAACGGAAATTATACATGAAAGGAATCCAGTTCAGTTATGAGCACTTATGGTTATCATGGAAACTTAAATTGAATAAAAAATGGTCTAGTCAAGCAAGGATGAGGGCACATGCCCGCCCCTTGTACATTAAACTTCTATTACTGAAAGAATCCACCTCTGAAGTCACAACCTTACAATAATAGCCTCTTATCTGAGATGTGGATAACACATAATGGTAATGAGTGAAAGAAAAGTCTCAAAAAACCCACTTATAAACCCCATCCATCTGCAATCTTTCACACAAACTACGAAGTTTTCTTACCTTTGTTGGGAATCCTGGAGTCCATTCCATGGCATGTTTAGACATCGGAGCAAGAACTCTGGTTGTTTGAAGACCTTCAGATCGCCTAAGTGACAGATCAAGGGAAAAAAAATACATTCCTATTAACTCCTTTCACTGAGTTAAGCATACAAAGTGTACAACCAATTCTTTTGAATGCTTACTAAAACTCAAATGCACATATCAGCAATTTTAATGAAAAAAACATGCAACTACAAGAACTTTAGCAATGACAGCAGAGCAAAACAGTAGCAGATCAACTTGAAGAGGTTAGCACCAACCAAATGTAGTCAACAGTTCCCGAGAAGCGTCTATGATAACTGGTCACCAGAGGCTCTCCATGGGGGTCTCTAGTCCCTGAACAATCCTGCATTTATACAAAGAGTGCTTAGTACAATAAGATAATATGAAAGAGGACCAAGTTTATAAGTATTATGGAAATACAACTTTAACTGTAGCTTTTAAATATGAGGTGTAAGATGTGTTAGCTTGTATATAAAAGTGAAGTTCAAAGAAAATGTGCAGGCAATCCTTTTATATCTACCATAGCTTCAGTATATGTGCTCCTAAGCAGTAAAGGGTGCTCCAAGAAGGTGCATTCTGCATTTCCTGTTGCAGTTTCTATCTCCATAGGGGTCCACAATGCTGGATTATAAGTAGCTTCCTCTGCATCAATAGATTTAGAAATCTGACTTGGAGAAAAGTCATCCTCCACTTCATTGCTTTCTACGGGCAGCAACAAGTTGGAAGCAGAATCTAATTCCTCAGATTGATATGACTTTTCAAGATCTAATTTCATTGATGGGCCAAGATCATGAGCGACTTCTTCAGCATTATGTAAGGAAGATATGAAACTGCTGTCATCTTCACCAATATTTTCACTGCCTATAATGGTTTTATCTATCTCATCAAAGAATGATTTCTCTTTCTCATCTAGAGGAAAGTTAATGTTGGACAATTGATGTGATTTGTCAACTAGATATGAAGTTGATGAGCTGTTATTTTGGTCATTAGCAATTTCCTCATGAGATGAGCTATCTCCATACTCTGTACGAGGGACTTCAAATGCACTGGAAACTGAAGTCTGAATGGATGGTTTAGTTGAAGAAATTTCTACATTGTCTAGATCTATTGACTCAAGATCAATCCTCACCCTGGAAGATTGATCATCTTCCTGGAGAGAGGTTGGAGCACAGTCAAACTCCCCATGTTTATTCCCTTCAGAGACATGTAAGTTGGATTTTTGGCTTAATAATTCTTTATTTAAAGTTGGGACAGCATCTGGTATATGTTCATTGCTGCCCATCCCAGTTGCATCACTGTGAATTGCTTCAGGAGCTGAGGAGGTCACAGGTGTAATGTCATGAATCTCACCATTGACAGGATCAATATGGAGCCTACCTTCACTATATGAAGGATCATGTTCTTTTATGCTACCAACTTCACAAAAGATCTTAGAATGATCAACAGCAGTTTCCTGAGTATCTTTTCGTGCATATGCATCACTTTCCTTTCCACACTCAACATTTGTACAAGACTTAACAGACGTATCCAAAACAGTCCGAGTACATTGATTATCCAAACTGTGACATTTCGTGTCCAGGTCCCTCATGTCTGACCAAGAATTATTTTGATCAATAACTTGCTTGTCACCTTCAGTGGATGTGGCCTGAACTGAACCACTAGCAGATATTTCACTGTAAAATTTTAAAATATTTTAACAGATATTTCTTGTATAAAGCAAGAAATCCAATAAATATCACCATATAATGTCTCAAATGCAAAAGTCTACCTAGAATTAGGGCCATAATAGAGCCTTGATGCATGAATTGTAGCAGAAGCTTGTCCTGATACCTTATTCCTATCTATTCCGGACAGATCTAACTGTAATAATATAAAGATATCATTTTTTGTGTCAAACATCAAAGTCAGAGGAAGAAAAGAAGCAAAGAGATACCTTCTGTTCTGATATAAAGTTGTATAACGGACTCTGAGACAAGATAAAAACGGTTAATGTCATAAAGGCTGTGATAACATTTTATAAAATGACAATGGAAAAGCATAATAAAAAAAATAACCTTGGGAGTACAATTAAAATCCCCACAGATAACTACAGGGGCATCATTCCAGAGTTTAGAAACAGCTTTAGCCTTATCAAGTAGCACTCGGACCTGCTTGAAGTAAATATAAATGAAAAAGCAATCACAAGAAGAATTTGAAATCATATTTTAGACACTACACTGCAGTATCAGATGCATAGATGGCTTCATCAAAATGGGAAAATGTTATGTCAAGCAGGCAGTGCATACCTGGCCAAGCTTGATTTCTCCCCTACTGGGATTGTAAAGCACATGAATGTTACAAACCACAACTTTACTAGAGCCTGTCAAGCTGCAGAATGTTACATTTATGTTATGTTATACTGAGAAAACAAAAATATCCCATTGTAAAAAAGTGATTATGTTTAAAAATGAAAAGAAAGCACTTAAGGCAATGAAACACCTCAGTTATTACAAGAAAAGCTGCAAGCATCCTAAATTCCAAATACAATCAAAGGTAAGCTCAAATGATCCCACAATCTTGTAAACCATTCTATTATGCCAACAGAATAAAATAATCTAGTGGACCTATTTCATAACAGTCTTATTTCTCAAAAGATGAAAGACCATCCAAGATTATCCAAACAGGTTCTGTTTCTTCTCTATTTGTGGGACAGGTGAGGAGCTAGATGAGACATCTTTCTTAAAAGGGGCTGGAGTGGAGTTGTGGAGATTGTGGTTTTCTTACTGCTGAAATAAGAAGAAGGCTGTACTTTCATCGTACAATATGGATACTCTAAATGGTTGCAGTAACTGGTACAGGAACTTATTGGGCATTACTTTCATTGTGAGATCAAGTTAGTCAAATACATTCTATAATGGCACTATAGCACTAGAGCAGAGCGGAGTGGCTTGAGGCTTCTATAGGGTGCCCAGTGTGTTTTTGGGTCACAGATGTGATCACAGCCAATATGGCAGCAACTCATAACTGTTGTGGCCATTATACTGAAACAAGTTTCATCTTTGCTCCCATTTTCTGTGTTTTCCAAGCTTTTTTAAATATTTCTACGATTTCCCCTCCACTTTTGGCAATAGAAACTGATAGAATAGAACTCTTGACAGAACTAGCAAGAAAAGTCAATCTTTATTGAATGATAGGGAATATCTTCCTATGAGAATGATACACACTCCAGATATTTCGAGAGGTCTGGTCCACTCCTCACAACTTTCTAATTCTGAAAAGTTCCCTAACAACAGTATCCTATTATTCCCCTTTTATAGTCAGTAAATGGTTTACAGTTTATAACAGAAAAGAAAACTACTCCTAAATGGGCTGATCCAGTCCAGCTGTGGCCCAACTACTTTCTTTTAAAATACACCTGCTTAATCACAGGCCTGCTATCAATACTCCCCCCCCCCCCCCCAAAAAAAAAAAAGCTTTCACCATTTCCTCAAGGGGAAGTGAGGAGAAACTGTTCTGAATGGCTGCAAATAGTTCCCACAAATCCTCACAAGCAGGAAGATGCTCCCATCAAACGAAGACTACTACTGCTGCTCCCTGATCCCCCATACCTAACAGGTAACACATTTTCTGGTTGGGGTTCTAACTCCCATTACTCAGTTAGGACTGGTGGTAGAGGTAGTGCCACTGATGCTGCTGCCAGTGCCTTCTTCAGTAGGAATACATGGAAAACAGGATGGATGTGGAAGGGGGAGAACCAAGTACTTAAATACTCCACCGAGCATCCCATACTACTCGATGTGGGACTTAGGCACCCCATAATACCCAAGTCCCTATCAGAAATTAACATTATAGGGTTTGAAACCCTTCTTATCCGCACATTCATGCAAAAAAACACACAGAAGATAACCTCTGCTTCGAGCCAACCAGTGTGGCTGTGACCCACAACTTGCTAATATTGTCACCAAGCCTGGCATTTTCTGACACCGACAGGTCTCTGTTCCTGTTCCTACACACCCACAAGTCTCTTTCCATGCATGTATCTGCTCAATTTTTGTTTGTAATCTTCACTTGGCTGTGTTCCTCGCATTAACCTCCCTGTTAATTTTTTTTTTTAAATTCCACTATCTTCCTTTTTTATGGTAATTATGTGTTACTGTGTTTAGACAATGACTTTTGATTATTATTTATGGATATATCTTTAATTCAGGATAATTCTTTGTTTTTGAGTATTTATATGTATTTATATGCATGTAGTATAATTTTTTTGTCAGGCATCTATAGTCTTTGCCTTTAGTACAGTGGCTATCCCGCTACATCATTTTTGGGGTTGACCTCTCCACACCACTATCCAGATTTGATAACTATACATATGATACATAGACACTCTTACACTTTACTAAATTATTACAAAAGAAGATATATACAAATCCAATAAGCCAAAAAGCGAGAGTAATTACCTGGATGGGAGAGATCCGTTTCGATTAATGAACTGTAGGATGAAAATATTGGAAAGAAATCCAAGCATATCAGGGCGAAAAGTAAGATAATTAAAGATTCTCAGTTTACCTCAACAGAAATTGGACAGAGCAGAGGATAGTATGAGAGCATTACGTACCTCTAGTACACATAGTTGAGCAACATTATCCCTAAGTCCCAGCTTATTAAACTCAATGCATTCTTCATATAACAAATTGAACCTATGATAAATCATGGTAATGACTAAAAGATAAATTCAGAGAGAGAGAAAAAGTGAAAGGACAAATGATAAGACTCAAAAGCCAATTCAATCAGCGAGTTTCAGCTATTTATAGCTGACTGTAATCTAACTGAACTAACTGTACTATAGTTACTTTACAACTGAGTTCTACTAACAGTTAAGTAACTGTTTTCAGTTACTAAACAAATCAAGAGTATACAATACTCTAATAATGAGATTATTAAGTGTAAAACAAAGAAAATTCCAAACAAAAGTATTGCGGAAGCATCAGGATAGGTCAGGCCCTCCACCCCCAAAAATATATGGGAAAAGTAATATATAAATATAACATGAACAAATAATCGCAAAATGAGACAAATGTATCAAGTATCAACAAGATCATATGAAAAAGAAAAATACATAAAAAGAAAAGACCCACAAAAAAATAACATTTGCTGAAGGCATACCAGAGGAGTAATGGTTTCAATTTGTCAATATATTACTGAATGAAATTACATCTTTAATATGACAAGACTCTGGCTTATATACATCATATTTCTACAAATCATTTCATTGTAGAATACTACACTTTGATAATATCATTCTAAGCTATAAAATTGTATAAGCCAAATAAATAAGGGTAAAAAAGCATGCACATAAAAAAAATTGCAAAAGATACACATAATTTTGCATGGCAAGAAACAAGCTTAACAAAACCACATGTGCATGAATACAGTGAATGTTTAATCACTAGTGAAGAAAACAAATTCCACTATGATAATCAGCAATTAGCATCCGGAGGAAAGTAGAGCTGTAGAGAACCTTGAGTTTTGCCAAAAGATTGCACAGCCATCAACTGGATTACCTGTACGCATCTATAAGTAGACAGAATGCTATTAGACTTTATAATGCAACAGAACTGTTTATTTTTCTTTTGAAATTTAATTGAAATAATCGACCAAAATGAGGACAACCATATAAAAAGAAAAATACTACTGAAAAGTAATGACGCTGAAGATAGGTCACTGCACATAACTAAGTTACAAGTTACACCTTGTTGATTACATTGGAGGGAAGTGAAAAAGTAGCCAAACAATCAACTAAATGATGAAGCACAAATGTAGAAATATCCCCATCAAGTAAAAGCATACACACTCTCGGTTTAACTAGTTAATGACAAAATTTCTACTATACAAGATGACAAAGAGCCATAATTCGAGATGGGAAGTACATGTATATATTTTAAATTTTTAATAAACAAATCATCTAATATCTAAGATTCTGATCATTATGTAAACACAAAACACTGTCATTTAAAAAAAAAAAAAAAAAAAAAAAAACCTTCTATATAAATTCAAACTATAAACAAAGGCTGAAAGAAACCAATGCATATAAAAAAATGAACAAGCAGCATTGAACAGAAAAAGTTCAGAATATGGATGCTTATGTCATGTAACCTCAAGACAAATAGCAATTCTAAGTTCTAACCCACCTTCCAGATGCCACTGTATCCCTTAGGCTTCAACTCCTCTGCCAACTCATGAAATCTATCAACCTCCTGGAAGTGATAATATAAATCAAAAGGAAATATTCTTTATAATTCTATGGTCAATCATATTTTCCAAGTGCAGTACCCACACACACAACACAATTAAAAACTAAAGATTACACGATCAGCAAAGAAGGCCTCAGAAAAATGTTAGAATTTCAAAGACACAAAGCTTACTGAGATGTTAGTGCAACTGAAAAATCTTGTTTGGAAACCAATGCAAAGTACTTTACAGAAAAAGAGGTAGAAAGAATAAATGATAAGATGTAAATTTCCAAGTCTGCCATTAACTATTACTACTTCTGGTCCTAATTATAAGCAACAATTTGACTTTTTCTTTTGTCCTAATTATAAGCAACAATCACTAGTTTTTAAAGTAAATTTCTTTTGTATCCTTACTTTATTGTTTATTCTATTCCCTATGCACTATGACAACCATTTAAAGCAAAGGGTGTTTTTGGAGTAAAAATTGAATTTATGGCAGAATTAATTAAAAAAAGTTGTAATAATTACTTTACTTAATATTGATGATTTGTCCTATGTTGCTTATAATTAGGACCAAAGATAGTATAAGTGAAGAATTTCTCTTGTAATATGTCATTATCTTAAAATGTGATTGCCATTCTACATTCGTAATTTATATCATGATTATCACACAAGCCAAACCAAATTTTACAACAGAGTATGATCACAAACATGTTAACATAATTGATCACAAACCTGTAAACACAAGATATCAGCAGACCACAACCCCAGCTCAAAAATTATGCTTCTCTTTCTCCACTGCCAATCCAAAATGTGTCGAGGTATGTGAAAATAAAGTTTGCTCCAGTGGTCCAACGCAAGGTAATCAGCCAATATATTATAGGAAAGAACTTTAAACCGCTCTGTTGAGAATAGGACAAAAGAAAATGACAAGCTAAATTAGTCTGATGACATATAATTCCAAAACAATCAATTATGAGCAACAAAGAGTGGGAGGAAGAGTACTGATAAATAATCAAACCACAAGAGGGAACACTAATAAGTAATAAATAATCAACCTCAAGCCTATCCTCCTCTCACTTGCCAAATTATCAAATGCTCACAACATTTTCATGCATGTACATTCAGTTCCTACTTCAAGTTCACTTTAAGCAAAAAAATTGAAATTCCAAACCTTGCAGTTCTTCTTTCCAACAACACACCCTCATCTTTGAACCAAACACATCAAATTCACATGCGAAGCAAGAGCAATTTATCAAACTACGTATATGAAAAATTGTTCCCCACTGGCGTTTGATTTGTCAAATAAACAAAAACTAACACTCAAGTCAAAAACAAAAGCTAGTGATTGCTCCACCAGAACTCATAGTTAACCACTCAACATTACGTTTTCATAATCTAACCCGTGGAGCAATGCAATGCAGCAACTTTAGGGATCCAAACATTAACATTCATGATACGCCTAAAACCACTTCTTAAACCCTAAGATTGAAACCGAAGCCACAATCACGCAGCACAAGAGTGAGGTTACCACAATGAGACGGCGGCAGCCGCGGCGTCAGAGCAAGCTCCCAGTCTCGATAATCCGGTGGCCGCGGCCGAAGATGCTTCGGCGGACGAAACCCCGGCCGGTGCTCAGACGGTGGAGGCGGCCGAAACTGAGGCGAATGCGGCCGAAACTGCGGCGTATGCGGACGGAAGTACGGCGGAGGGGGACGGAACTGAGGCCGGTGATGGTGAGGCGGCGGCGACGGATGAGGCCTTGGATTCTGATGGTGCGGCGTTTGGTTCGGGAAGCTTCCGGTCTCGCCTCGCCGGAGTCCTAAATTGGCGTCGCGGACGGAGCGTAAGTGCGCGTCGCCGGAGACGAAGTGGCCTCTGCCGCCGGAGTAGGGGCGGCCGGAGAAGCCTCTGCCGCGCCCTCGGTGCTGCGAAAAAATAAAAAAAGTGAGCGTTTTAAGTTGGTGAGTGCATGGATGTGTGGATACTGAGATAAGCACATGTGTGAGGAGAGAGAGAGTACGGGTGGGCGTGAAGACATTGAGGTGGCGGTGGCGGTGTCGGTGGCGGCGATGAAATGGATGGTGGGAGGAGTGCGTCGCATTGTAGGAGAATCAGAGAGAGCGGAGCGAGTGCAGCGAGTAAATGAGCTGGCGCGTTCATGCACGCCCGATGAGGTGACGCGTGGGTCTGGCTTATTTTCCTGAAAATTTTATATCGAGCCTTATACAGAAGACATTTTAATATTTGAGAAAATAAGTTATGTAACATATAGTATAAATAGTTTTATACCTCGTTAAATCACAATCCACCATGTATGATAAAGTTTGTTAACTTTTATCATAATTATTCCTAAGGAGGCGTTTGGTAAAAGAGAAATTTTATATTTTCAGGAATGTTAGGTTGGAAATGTTAGTTGTTGTAGAGTAATTCAAAGTGGCATCATGTGTGTGTTAGTGGTTAACTGTGTGAGGTGTATGGTTAGTATAGTTTTACTGATAAGATAAGTGGTTAACACTATTTTGTTAGAGTGGTTAACTCAGTTGTGTAATTGGTTAACAGGTTGTTTATTATATGCGACCTGATATAAGTGACTAGTGTATAAATACCTACAGTGAACACAAGTGAGTGTGTGATCAATAAACATTTCTATCATTCCTTTCATTTTCTCTCTAGAGTGTGTGTGTTCTCTCCTTCATCTCCAACAAATTGGTATTAGAGCTTTTTGTGATCCAATACTTGTGTGTGTGAGAGTGATCTTGAGAGCATTTTTTGTTTCTGATGGCTGGGTCAAACAACAATCTTCCTGCACAATTGCCAGTTCTGGATGGCAAGAATTGGGATAGGTGGTGTGTGCAAATGAGGGTGTTGTTGAAGTTCCAAGGTGTGTTGGACATTGTGACGTTTGGCTATCAAGAACTGAGTGAAAGATCTTTAGATGCAGAGAGAGCAACTCACACGGAGAATGAGAAGAAGGACTGCAAGGCTTTGTTCTTGTTGCACCAGAGCGTGGACACAACCAACTTTAACAAGATCGCAGCTGCAACCACTGCGAAGGAGGCATGGGAAATATTGGAGAAGTGTCATGCGGGGTGCTGAAAAAGTGAAGAAGGTGAAACTTCAAACCATGAGAAGACACTACGAGTTACTGCAGATGGCAAATAATGAGAAGATAGCGGATTATTTCACAAGAGTGATCAGTCTCACTAATTCTATGAAAAGTTTGGTGAAAAGATTCCAGAGGTGAAGATTGTAGAGAAAGTGCTTCCAACTCTTCCCCCTAAGTTCGATCACATTGCAATGGCTATTGAGGAGTCTAAGGATCTTGAGTCCTTGAAGGTAGAAGAGCTCCAAGGCTCTTTGGAGGCACATGAGCAGAGGATGATTGAGAGAAGTTTAGAGAGATCAACTGATCAAGCACTTGTGGCTCAAGTCTCAAGAAAAGGTGGTACTAATAAAAGAAAAGGCAAGAAAGGAAAAGGTATCTGGAGAAATACAAGTAACAATTCTAGTGGTAGCAATTTTCGTGGTCAAGATCAATGCAATACTGATCAAGATCATTAAGAAAGCTCATCAAATAGGAGTGGCTCAAATCAGAATAAAGGTGGAAGAAAGAAGTTTAATAAGAAGAAAGTGTAGTGTTTTAATTGTCACAACTTTGGGCACTTTGCAGATGAGTGTTACAGCAACAATAACCAGTAGAGAAAATCTAATAATGAGGCTCACATGGCATAGGATGATGATTCGAGTTCAAATCCAGTTGTGCTTATGGTGACAACAAATTCTGATTTGGGGAATTCTGAAACATGGTATCTTGACTCAGGTTGTTCTAACCATATGACTAGTCATAGAGAATGGTTGACTGACTTTGATGAGACCAAGAAGAGCAAGGTCAAATTCGCAGACAATAGAACAGTGTCAGCTGAAGGAGTGGGAAATGTGATGATTAAAAGGAAAGATGGGAAACATGCAGTGATTTCAATTGTTTTATATGTGCCAAACATGAAGAGCAATCTGCTAAGCATGGGACAGCTGTTGGAAAAAGGCTTTACTATGGATATGCAGGATGATCACTTGGAGGTGCTTGACTCCAATCAGAGGAGGATCTTAAGGGTTCCCTTGGCACAAAATAGGACCTTTCAGGTTCAAATTAATGCTGCTGAAAATTAGTGTTTGTCTGCAGAAGTGGTTAATGATTCATGGCTTTGGCACCTGAGATTCGGTCACTTGAATTTTAAAAGCCTAAGCTTATTGAAGTCTAAAGGGATGGTGATTGGACTCTCTACGATTCAGACTCCAAACAAGGTATATGGCAATTGTTTAATTAGCAAAAGCCTAGGAATTCCTTTAATTCCTATATTCCAATGAGAGCTACTAGTTTGCTTAGAGTAATGCACTCGGATGTGTGTGGACCATTTGATGTTCCTTCACTTGGTGGGAACAAATATTTTGTTTCCATTTGTAGATGAATTCAGTAGAATGTTGTGGGTCTTTCTTATTCAGTCCAAGTCAGAAGTTTTTTCAGTTTTCAAGAATTTTAGGATACTTGTTGAGAAGCAATATGAAAAATAGATTAAGATACTTAGGACTGATGGTGGAGGTGAGTATACCTCTAAAGAGTTTGCAGAATATTGTAAGGGAGTGGGTATTCAACATGAAGTGATTGCACCCTATACTCCTCAACACAATGGTTTAGCTGAAAGGAGAAATAGGACATTACTCAATATGGCTAGGAGTATGTTGAAGGAGAAACACCTTCCTTGCTGTTTTTTGGGAGAAGTAGTTGCCACTATTGCTTATATTCTAAATAAGTGTCCCACAAAGATAATTCAGTTCATGGTTCCTAAAGAAGTTTGGACAAAGAGAAAACCCTATGTGAAACACTTAAAGGTTTTTGGATCTTTGTGCTTCTGACATATTCCAGATGAGAAGAGAAAGAAGCTGGATGATAAGAGTGAGCCAATGATACTTGTTGGGTATCATTCAGTAGGGTCATACAGGTTGTACAATCCTGTAAATCAGAAAATAATAATTAGCAGAGATGTTTTTGTTGATTAGAAGAGTAGATGGGATTGGAAGGCTCAATCCTATGTTCCTATGGCACTTGGAGAGGGGTCACATAGATGAAGAACAAATGAGTAAAGAATGTGATCCACAACCAGAGAATTTGAGACCTCAAAGAAATAGGAGGATGTCATCAAGACTCAATGATTGTCAGATGATTCCTGATAATATGATCACAGCTGATGGGGAATTAGTTCACTTGGCTTTGTTGGCTGAGGGAGAACCAATCAATTTTGATGATGTAATCAAGACCAAAGTGTGGAAAGAAGCTATGATTGAAGAACTTGATGCAATTGAAAGGAATCAGACTTGGGAATTGGTTGAGCTTCCACTCAACAAGCAACCAATTGCTGTCAAATGGGCTTTTAAAGTGAAGCATGGGCCTGATGGTTCAGTGACTAAGCATAAAGTAAGATTAGTTGCAAAAAAGTTTTTGCAAAGAGAAGGCCTGGATTTTTCAGAGGTGTTTGCACCAGTAGCAAGGCTTGAAATAGTGAGGCTAGTGGTTGCATTGGCCAATTTCAAGGAGTGGAAACTGTTTTAGCTAGATGTAAAGTCAGCTTTCCTCAATGGACCTCTTGAGGAGGAGGTCTATGTGTCACAACCTCCTGGATTTGAGGTGAAGGGCAAAGAAGATAAGGTGTTCAGGCTAAGGAAAGCATTGTATGGCTTGAAACAAGCCCCTCGGGCTTGGAATAAGAGAATATATTCATTCTTATTGCAGTTGGTTTTTTTTTAAATGTTCTGTGGAGCATAGGATCTATGTGAAGGCCAAAACTGATGTTGATTTGATCTTAGTCTGTTTGTATGTTGATGATTTGCTCATTACAGGAAGTGATCAAGGAGAAATTGAAAACTTTAAAGTGAAAATGAAGTTTGAATTTGATATGACAGATTTGGGTGAGTTGACATATTTTCTTGGCATGGAGTTTGTGCAAACTGACAGAGAGGATGATTCTACATCAAAAAAGATATATTCATGAAGTCTTGAAGAGGTTTAGTATGGTTGATTGCAACATAGCACCAACACCAGTAGAAGCCAACATCAAACTAGTGAAAGATGAGGCAGAAAAGTCAGTTGACAACACTTTGTTCAAGCAATTAGTTGGCTCTCTGAGGTATGTGTGCAACAACAAACCAAATTTCCTATGGTGTAGGTCTGGTCAGCAGATTCATGAAGGATCCTAAGCAGTCACATCTAGTAGCTGCCAAGAGAATTCTAAGATACTTGAAGGGAACTTCAGATTATGGAATTTTGTTTCCTAAAAGGGAGAATCAGTGCAAAATTGAGCTACTTGGATACTTAGATTCTGATTGATGTGGAGATAAGGTGGATAAAAGGAGCACTATGAGATATGTAATGTCGTGATTTTTTTTCAAGTGTATGATCAAGTGTTTGATTGATAATACAAGAGGAAATTAAATTTAAAGCTATATTATGTATAACAGAATTAATAAATAGATTGTTTTGTTATGTGCTATAATGTTGTTGATAATATTTCATGTACAGTCGGGCTTAGAAGGTAAGGTTGTTGTTAGGAATTTTACGTAAATTTCGTAAGTTGTAGAAAAGAAAAAAATAAGAAAAGGGGGTGCTTTTAGAGGAAATAGGGGTGTTACTAGCAAAATTTCATGCAAATCTCTTAATTTGAACGTGTCAAGCTTCCTATTTCTTACAATTCCTTCATTCTTATCTTTCTTCCTCTCTAAGCTCTTTCTTTTCCGTAAATGGAAGTTTGATTCCTACCTCAACTTGAAGTTTGATTTCTTCTTCCCTAGAGATTTCTTAGTTGATGTTAAGTTGGTAAGTCCAGTTCCTTCCTATTCTTGATTTCTAAGTATCTTTCTCATCTCCTCCCAAGAACATGAGAAATGGGTCTTGGTTAGATTTTAAGAGATGAGAGAAATCTTGATTTATGAGTTTACTTTGATGTTGATTTAGGTGTCTCCTAGTTGATTTTGTAACAAAACTTGAGGACAGATCACTCAAGAAATCCAAAGTTCTTCTCTCTAGTTTTCTTCACGGTTTGAGTCAAGAAGTTTAGGTAAGGGAAGCTTTAAACTTGTTTGACTGATTTGGTGGTGTTTGGTACTTGTGTTCTTGATGAGTTGATTGAAATTGTGATTTAAGTTGAAGTTAATATAATATCATGATGTGTTGTTTTGATTTGAAATGGTCTTGCAAGTGTTGTGAATTGTCCCTAAACCTTTGAGGCATGTTTTTGGATGCTTGGGATCCTTTGGGAAGCCCTGGACTCTGCAGAAATTCTTGTTTCGATGTTCTGTTAGTAGAAAATTTTGTGAGAGTCCGATTCTGCAGAACCAGCGTCCAGTAACTCAACCAGCGTCCAATGACCCACCCAGCCAACCAGCGTCCAGTAACTCAACCAGCGTCCAATGACCCACCCAGCCAACCAGCGTCCAGTGACTCACCCAGCGTCCAGTGACCAGCGTCCAGTCAACTCTGGTCAACTCTGGTGCTTTTGTTCAGCTTTGAGTCCAGGACCCAGTTTTGTTATGAATGGGATATATATTCATTTTCTTATATAAATGATTATTTTAAATGTGCGATTGACATTCTTTGAGATGTGTAATATAATTGTGAGTATAGATTTGAAATATTGAATGAGAATGTTGGATATGCCACCACTTTGGTTCTAGAACTATGTTAGGAAATTCACCCTTAGTTAAATTTAGTGTTGTGTTGTGAGTAAGGATTCGAGGTGTGAGAATGCCTTACTTGTGCTTACTGAACTGCTAGATTGGGTTCATAAGTGTGATTTAAGAAAAATGGTGAATTTATAACATAGAGGGAACATGTGGCGAGCAGAGTTGTTTGATTTGTGCATAATATTGCATGCGGGTAGGCACGTAAGTTGAGGGTGCTAGGTGGGCTCTCAACCTAGTGCTGGAGGATTTCGTGGTGGCCAATGGTGGGCATATAGAATAGACAAGTGGGCGAATTCCTAAAGATGGAAGGTTTTGCAAACCTGACAGAGGTAAGCCAATACCAACACTTGTCTATGTTGGATTAAATTCACACTTCCTCCACATGGTGGCTCAAGGGACTCCCTGAATGGTCTAAGAAGAGACTAATGGTAGGGGATGGGGCCTATGGGGACCGCCCGAAATTTGTTGAAATCTCCATGGAGTCGAGTCAGCATAATATTGCATGATGATATTGATGTATGGAGTGACATATGAAATGAACTGAATGTTTAGTGTGAATGATGTTGATTGAAATTTTGTGTATAATCTATCATTCTTTTTATAAGAAGCTTACCCTTGCAATTTGTGTTTGTATTGTATTACTGCAATGATCGTGTATTGACACGGGAGCAGGTAATAGTGATGGAGCAGGCTCTCATGATAGTCAAGGTTGAAGATTGGACGATCCTTTTGTTCCTTTGGATTGGACGATCTAAAGATTGGACGATCCTCCTGTTCTGCTGATTATGCTCTAGTATATATGTACATAGTATGGGGACCAGCTTAGGAAATATGTATAAATATTTAGGTTGCTATGAATGTCCTTTAAAAGAAGACTATATTGGTATTGTATGTATGTATATATACGTAAGTTTTGTAAAGCCAGACTTAACACTTTTATGATGTGATGATGTACGTTATCAGTAGGAAAGTAGGTACATATAATATGTGTTAAATGAGAAAAAAATTTCTTTGAAATTTCATATGATAATAATTAATAAATGTTTTAGTATAACAAATCCGTAACGAAGATGGGTCGTTACAAGATATATGTTCAGATTTTGTGGTGCACCAATATCATGGTGTTCAGAGAAGCAAGTTGTAGTACCTTTATCTTTTTGTGAAGCTGAGTACATAGCTGCCTGTCATGTAGCATGTCAAGCTTTGTGGCTTAGATCTTTGCTTGAAGAAATGCATTTGGGACCGAATAATGCTATGCAATTGTTGGTGGATAGTAAATCAGCAATTATCTTGGCTAAGAATCCAATTGCTCATGGAAGGAGCAAGGATATTGAGATCAAATATCATTTTCTTCGTGATCAAGTTAATAAAGGGAGATTAGAGTTGTGTTACTGCAAGTCTGAAATGCAAGTTGTAGATATCCTAACAAAGTCTATGAAGATTGAAAGATATAAAGAGTTAAGAAGAATGTTAAATGTGGTGTCTGTAGAAACTTTGAATTAAGGATGAGTGTTGCAGAGTAATTCAAAGTGGTTGCATCATGTGTGTGTTAGTGGTTAATTGTGAGAGGTGTATGGTTAGTATAGTTTTCCCAATAAGATAAGTGGTTAACACTATTCTGTTAGAGTGGTTAACTCAGTTGTGTAATTGGTTAATAGGTTGTTTATTATATGCGACCCTGATATAAGTGACTAGTGTATAATACCTATATGTAACGCAGTGAACACAAGTGAGTGTGTGATTAATAAACATTTATATCATTCATTTCATTTTCTCTCTAGAGTGTGTGTGTTCTCTCCCTCATCTCCAACATTAGTTTCCCATGTTTGGTTTCTATTTATAAAATATAAGATTTCTAGGAAAAGATGTTTCCTAGGAATGTTTTTTAATTAGTTTCTCACGAAAACTTTCCTACAAGGGAGGTGAGAATCTAACTTTCCCGACTAGGGAGAAAGTTTCAACGATATGAAACTTAAGGTTCATCTTTACCTATAAGCTTATCTTCATTGTTGAACGTTGCACTTATCTACGTGATTCTATCTTTCTTTAATTTTGAAAAAAATATTAATTTTAAAATTTGTAATTTTTTATCTTTATATTTTTTTAAACATAGATCCCAACTACTTTATTATCTAAGTTTATCTCATTATTTATTATTTCATCTTTTGTATTATTATATTATAATATTATAATTCAACCTCTAATATGATAGTAAGTCATAATAATATTTCAACCAAGTAAAACAATGTCATAATTAAATTAAATAATTAATATTTGTAAAAAAATATTTTGAAATTAGTTTTGTTCGGTTTTCTTTTGGAAATGTTTTTTCATATATAAATTTATTTAAATCTTGTAATTAAATTAGGTAAGTGTCATATTTGTAATAAAATTTGAGTGAAAAAATATTTAATGAAGTTATTTTAATAAAGAGTATATTTGTAAAAAAAAATTATATATCTAGGAGAGTTCTAACTTTACTTCCCAAGAAACATACTATGACTAACCAAACATATTTTAACCATCCCTAAAAACCATGATTCTCAAGAATTGACTTTCTTAGGAATTATCATTCCTGGGTATGAAAAAACTTTTTCCTTACCAAACGTCCCCTAAGAGTTATATTAATAGTGATGACAATGTAAAAGTGTTTACATCTTATGAGAAAATAGACTATGCATTAAAAGTGTAAAAAATAGTTTTACACCGTCATCAATCACAATCCATAATAAGTTTGTTGCCATTAATTTCATATTTTATTACCTAAACCTCTCTATACTTGCATACTATTAATTAATATAAATTATAAATTATTAATTAATATATTAATTTTAAAATAGAAATAGAAAATTTGATCAAAAAACAAAAAAAAAAAGAAATAGAAGAGACGGCGCCATTTGAGTCGCGTCTGATATCAAAGGCCAAAACACTGTGACTTATCGCTTCTAGCCCTAGGGTGCTGCTCTCGATTTTCTCTCTTCAGATTGGTACACTTTTGATCACAAACTTATTCTTCTTTAATTTTCTGAAACTTTACCTGCTAATCTGCGTAGCAACTGATTTTATCAATTTCATTTTTCAAAACCATATCTTTAAGCTCTTTGGAGTGTAAGTATATCAGTATCAAAATCAAGCATGTTGGTTATGATAATTTGTGTGAGAACTGAGAAGGTTAAAATGAAACACTATTTTGTTAGAGTTTATCACAAATTGAAGCTCGAAGACGTTATTGTTAATGTTAAGGATTTGTTTTCAGATTGCTTTGTGTTGTAGTTTTTGACTAAGCTTTTGTGATTTTAGAGTGAATCGTGAAATGGGTTGGAAAGCTGCTGAGAAACTCATTAGGCACTGGAAAGTTCTGAGAGGGGATAATGTAAGCCAAGCCAAATCCTCCACCATATATATTGTTGCTTGTTCTTTCCTACTTTCACTTTTTATTTTGAAATAATAATAAAAGTTATTGACTCATACATTTATTCAATTGTAACAGGTTATGATAATAAGGGGCAAAGATAAGGGTGAGACTGGGACTATTAAGCGTGTCATTCGCTCTCAGAATCGTGTCATTGTTGAGGGTAAAAATCTGGTGAGTGATTAACACAGCACTCATTATCACAATTTAGGCATTCTTTTGTTCTAAAGTTCAATATTCCATAGCTTTTGCGGAAGTGTCTGTATTTTCCATTCCATTATCAATATGTCTTGCATCAGAATCTTTATTAATTATCTAATTGGGATTTGAACATGTGGTTGTGTAAATTTATAGGTGAAAAAGCATATCAAGCAAGGGCAAGGTCATGAAGGGGGCATCTTTACAGTTGAAGCTCCAATCCATGCCTCCAACGTGCAAGTTGTTGACCCAGTGACAGGGTATGCACATTTATTTGTTCAGAAAATTGAACTGGTGATTGCATCTCCTGAGGTTGGGGATGACATGGATCAATTAACCAACTTTTACTTATGCAGGAAGCCTTGCAAGGTTGGAATTAAATATCTTGAAGATGGTACTAAAGTCAGAGTATCTAGAGGAATAGGAGCATCTGGGTCCATAATCCCTCGACCTGAGATCTTAAAGATAAGAACTACCCCTCGACCTACTGTGCGTAAGTATCTAAAACACTTATGTCTTTTACTTGTCTGAGTTGTTGTTGATAAAACCGAAAGAGAATTGTCAGAAAGTGAGAAACTGAAAGTGTACTTGGATTGAAATGAGAAAGGTGTGTGCTTATGTAGACCCGGTTGGTATACTAGAGAGAGAAAGTTACTGATCACTTTGGATTATTTTTAGAGATTATTTCAATAATTCAATTGTTATCAATCAATTATGTGAAACAAGTTTTATTATTTTTGGATATTTTAGGTGAAAAGTTGTCCTAAGATAATCTATTTTGAGTTGGATTGTTTAAAATAATTGGTTTTTATAGTAAAATTACAAAAAGGGTATGAAGTTTTTTGTAGTAGTTAGTTTTGTATTTAAATTAATCAATTATTCAATTGTTGGGGTAAAATGGGAAAACATAAGTTAGATGGAAAATAATCTTTTAGCTTTGGCTAAATGTTACTTTTGGTCCTTTATGTTTTAGTGTTTTTTAATTTTGGTACAGAACGTTTTAAAAGTTTCGTTATGGTCCTTTATGTTTTCGAAAGGTATCGTTTTGGTCCTTTATTCAATTTTCCATTTAAAATGTTAACGTTCCGTTAACATTTAAATTTTAAAATAATTAATTTAAAATAATAGCGGTTTTTAGCCGCCACTATATGTTTTTTTCCAAAAAAAAAAACAAACTCAATCACTATGGTTGAACTCATCAAATCTCGGTTCACAAAAACGCACTCTCTTCAGTTTCAAAATCACATTCCTTTACTTCAATCAATTTCAAACAAAACCCATAAACAAAACCAGCAGCAGCAGCATAACATTAGAATAAAAACCCAAAATATTCCCCTATTCATTCCAACAACAAAAACATCATCAACACCACAGACCAAAAGTCCCAAACACAAAAAATGAAAAAAATGACAACCTGTTAGAGTCATTTCAAAGCCGCGCACCCCCATTACGCACCCCCGTCGCGCACCCTCGCCGTGCACCCCCGTTGCGCATCCTTGCCGCGCACCCCCCGGCGCGCTCCTCGGCGCCGCCGCCCTCTTCTCTGACCCCCACCGCGGCTTCGCTGCCCCTAACACCGCCTTCCACTACGTCTTCACCCCCGACGTCATCATCTGCACCACGGGTTCAATGCGTTAGTGGCAAGGTGGATTTCACGTTTTTGATATTTGCTTATGACTTTGTGGTTTTGTTTGGCTTTGGTGGTGGATTTGTTATTTGAAGGTTCACGAACCTTGTAGAAATCGGGATTTGGTGGTGGATTTCGAATTTGGGTGGTAGATGGGATTCGATGGTGGATTTGGAATTTGGGTGGTGGAAAGGATTCGGTGGTAGCTAACAGTACAAGATGAAAATGCAACCCAAGCACCACGATCTGGTATGCAACCACAATAGATCTGGAGTGTGTGTAGAGGGTTTCAGATCTGGATTCAAAGAATGGTTTATGTTGTCTGGGAGATGGAAAATGTAGCACAAACACGATTATGATGCACTGACGAAGGATTTTTTGTAATTTTAAAAAATTAAAAAAAAAACATTGTGGCGGCTTTTAGCTGTCACTATTTTAAATTAATTATTTTAAAATTTAAATGTTAACAGAAAACTAACGTTTTAAACGGAAAATCGAAAAAAGGACCAAAATTATACCTTTTGAAAACATAAAGGACCAGAACGAAACTTTTAAAACGTTATGTACAAAAATGAAAAAACACTAAAACATTAAGGACCAAAAGTAACATTTAGCCTTTAGCTTTTAATCACAATCTCCAAAATCTTTTTTATTTGAAAAAAGAAAACTTTTTTTTTCTTTTGCAATAGAAATATAGAATTAATCTCGGATTATAATCTGGTTTTCACTTGTATTACCAAACAAGAGAGAACAAGATTATAAACAGTTTTTATATGGAAACAAATTATAATCTCTAGAAATAATCCAATCCAAATGCACACTAACTAACTAGATGACGCATCAAACTAAGCAAACTATGGTGATAGTCGATTGTTCTCTTTCAATTCTAATGATGTACCTCTACTCTTCTTTGCTACATGTCTGTTAACTTACAAGATTATCCATAAGCTTGTTATTATACTTGGCCTTGACGGAGAGCTGCCTTGCACTTAAGAGGCATTCTTTAAGATGACTCCGTCTGTTGAAATCCATAGCACCAGAACATAGAAGAAAGCCTTTGGAAAAGGGTGTTGGTGGGGGGGAGGATGTTAATCGTCAAAGATTTAAGATTTATAAAGTGCCTTCCATTTCCTTAAAAACCTTGCTTCTAGGGTGTGTATTTTGGTTAGATGATTTCCCCCCTTTCATATTAACACAAGTATGATGGACATGCATCTCATATGCAGAAATACAAGTAAAAAGCTACATTTGTATGGTATAACACTGTAATTTATTGACCAGAGTAATTTGGATTGATGGGTTTAAGTTTTCTGTAATATTCAATTCTGAGTCAGAAGCTAGGTTCAAGGAAGTGGTAATTAGCGTGAATTCATTCTCTTGTTCCACAGTCAACTGTCAACCTCCATAGCTATTTTATCAACCTTGTGTTGTTAGGAGCTACTTACTCCAGTTGTTGTAAATGTGCAAAACTTGTACGGATATAAGGAATTCAGTGGGAAATCTATGATTTTTCAATTATCAATTATTTCAAAGATACATTTAAACAGTTTTCAGAAACCCAAAATATATTATCCTATCTGTTATTTATTTTTGGCAGTTGGTCCCAAAGATACTCCGATGGATCTTGTGTTTGAGAAGACTTACGATGCTAAAACAGGAAGGGGCATGCCTGAGCTTTAAGGTGATTAGGTACCTTATTCAAGTTAGGTAGTTGCTATCACGATGAACAAGATAATGCTTTGTTTATCGTGATTCTGTGGAATTGCTTTCAAATTTTCGTGTTTAATGTGATCATATCTGAGTTACCAATAGCTAAAAAAAGTAATAGTTTTTTATCTTTTCCTGTTTAATTGATGTTATCTCCTTTTAAGGACGGTTACTTCACTTTCACTCCATAATTGTTAAAGTGAGTGGAAAAAAAAAGAACATGTTTGATTGTTATGGTTATAGTGATTTAATTAATTGGGATCATCCATTCATGTTTATTATTCTCATGTCACATTCTATATGGTGGAACTCTTTCATCAGACAAACCTACTGTAAGTCAGGTTGCTTGAAAATGGTCAAAATTTTTTTTAGCTCGATGTTATGAAAAGCCTCTGAGGATAGCTAACTCAAAAGACTAACTTCTTGGGTAACTTGTTTGGTTTGGTGTTTACTGAGGACTTAGAAGAATTGGTGAGTTTTAGCTTGCTCCCTGATCAGTCAGGGTGCATAGGTGCACCTCATTTTTGACCTTTTGTTGTAAACACCGTTACTTTTTTTTTTATGGTGTTACTATATTTATATTTGATAAAATCCTCAATTACATATGTAACCACATTAGTTCTTAATAATAAACATATCTCTGCAACTCGGTTGTGCCTCCATGTGTAAACCTGCAACCACCATCTAAACTCTCTCCTTCACCCCCTTTTCCTTGCTGCTGTCAGCCTGTCACTGCATTAACCCGGCCTGAGTCCCTTCATCTCCATTTCTGCACTGCCAGAACCTCCATGCCTAGCCCCCCATAGAGTCGTTGCCCTCCAAACCAAGTCACAGTTCTCCTAAATAGGCTTGCTACTAGTTCCTTAGCTTTTTGTTATACTACCTCTGTTTCAAAACTCTTGATATTTAAGATTAATGCACACAGCTTAAGAAACATTTAATACCACTAACAAACAATACATTTAGTCTAAAATACCCTCATTTAATATCTATGATAGAAGTAGCTGTGAAAATTTAGGCCATGTTAAATAGAGGTATATGTGGAATAAAATAATTAATGAGACTTGGAATCTGTATAACATCAAAAGTTTCGGAATAAAAACAAGAAGTTAAAACATCAAGAGTTTTGGAACGGAGGTAGTATTTGGTTGAACCCAATACCTATGTTCTAAATCCCAATGGATACCTGCAAAGTTTAATAATTCAAACATATGATTTCACAATTGAATGAAATTTTATTGCTTCAATAACCACTCAATTACTTTGCATTTCAAAATCTGACATTTTAAAACACTTCATCCAAACTGTTAGGGACTAATTTGGTGACCAAAATTTTTGGAAGATTAATGTAGTAATGTACCTTAAGTTCTATCTATATATATTTTGACCCAAAATATTCTCTATTACGTTAATGTCCTTGGTTTTGAAAAGGAACTTCATTATGGGAAGACAACAGCATTGAACTCCCTAAACCAAAGATTGCTAGAGGATTGAGCAAGGCATAGCTGGAGAGGGTAGTTGCGTATCGAGATTCCAATACAACATTTTTTTTTTAATCCAAAAAGTTGTTCTTATAGGATTAACTTACAATTTTACTGTCTCCTTATAGATGAAGCAAATTGAGTTCAACAAATATGACTGTTGATGTCGTAAAGTTAATCTGTGCCCATCAACATACAAGGGTGCACAATCATAGAATGTTACAAGTTGCTATTTGAATTTCATGATTTGGTACGATTTGATTTGATTGGTTAGTAATCACCAATTCCAATTCAAACTGTAATAAATGTTTTCGTGTGTTTTGTTCTATATTTTGGGGGGAGAAGAGTGCATAAAGCTGAAGTTATTCAAAATAACTTCCCAAGTTTTTTTTTAATGGAGTTTGACGTAATTTTTAACTCGGACTTGGACAAGTGTCCAAACATGCTATTTATTGTTACAATAAAAAATATTTTATATGCCCTTATGATGTATTGTTCCATGATTTAATGAATGTTAGGAAACATGATTTAGAGAAGAATTTTTTTAAAAAAATGTATTGAATAAAAAGAGTAAGGTAAGTATAAAGTGATTATATCAAACCTTTAAAGTTAACAAACTCTTAACTAATGACATCTCTAATAATGAAAAAATGTTGATGTCGTTAAGAAATATCACCTTGTCCACATGCAAAGTCAATTTAAGTTATTCTTTTTAATTTTTTCCTCCTTTAAATACTAAAACGAGTGATATTTCTTAAAAACCATTTTAGAAGTCGGTATTGCCTTTACCAAATGGTTGTTTATAGAAAAATATTAAGGGTTCTCACCAGATTGGATTGATTCAACCTGATGACCTAATCAATTAAATTTTCTTCTATTTTTGTCTTTTTTTCTTTTCTTTTTGATTCAATTTGATCTCTTTATAATCTTATCTAGTGTCTTAATTTGATCATATTTATTATGTAATTTTTTATCATATTTTAATTAAAAAATTAATGAGATATATAAAGTGATGACAATAGAAAAACATTAAATATTAAATGAAATAAATATTTAACACTAGTATACAATTTAAAATCTGTGTAAAGCTGATACTAATTAGAAATAAAAACTTATAATAATTTACTTTTTTTTTACCATAACTTGATGATCCAAACTAGACTAGCTCGATCATAATCGGATTGGTAGAAAAAAATTCAAAAATCAAATTAAACAAATTCAATTAACTTTAATTATTTTGGATTTAATTTCACTCTAAAATTGAACCAATCTAACTCATAAATACCTAAAAACTATTTGAAGTGTGACACCTATAATTACAATTTTACTCTACAAAACTTTATGTGACTTATCTATATCATCGAGCATGTAGATCCACTAATGTAGGCTTATTCAGCTTAAGGTTTTTATCTTGAGTTTTAGCTATGCAACTACGTTAAATATACAGAAAATAAAGTTTGTCATCTATTATCCTATTTGAATTGAGCAAAATTATTTCTAGTAAAAGACGTGGTGGTGAGCCATGTTCTGATTATTAGCTTATTTAATTTACGCTTTGTTTGTGACAAAAAAAAATTACGCTGGATCTGTCATTGAGCGAACAAAATGGGTCGGAAAACGAGAGTTGAAGATCCTTCTCCCGTTTGGAAGGTCATAGAACCGTTTGATGCATACAAGGAATGAATGATTGTATTTGCATGGTCCCACTTTGGAGACTATGAATATGTTGAACATCTAAAAATAAATAAAAATATCTTTACTTATTCATATTTATTTTTATTTAGAATATTTATATCATTTTATTTATTTTCTACGCAATCAAATAAAAAAAAAATCTTTCTTTTCTTTTACTTTTTTTTATCACCTTTTCATCCAATATCAAATATACATACCCTCCATGTCCATGGGGAAAATTTGTCCGAGAGAAAGGCTTTATGATTATGAGACTTTTTTTTTTCAAATGTTCACTGTAGCGGGTCCATTCCAGTGGGATAGGATATCTTTTTGTTGTTAATTTTCAATTATCAATTAGAAAAACGATTTATCTTCAAAACTCACACTAATTCCTGTTTCATGACTCATGAGTGAATTGAAAGTGATTTTCATAATTTTTAAGATTACAAGAGACTAATGGAAACTAATTCAAACAGACATATTTTAACCTTTGTGAAGACGAAAATCATTGTAAAAATGTCTGTTTGCCATGCATGCTGCAATTGCACTAAAATAAGGGAAATGATAGAAGTGATATCTTGAATTTTATGATTTCCGATCAAAGAAATTCACTATCACTCACGAACTATTCACAAATCACTAAAATAATGCTTGGAATCTAAAAATTGAGAGCAAGTACAATATAAGAGGTTCACGAACGACAATCTACTAACAACGGTAGAACAAGTATGATCACACTGTCTTCAAGGATTTATCCGCATGATGCGCAAGTCCCTCAAGATTTAACATGCTCTTCCCAAGAGTAATTTGGAACAACAAAACTAGCAAGATTTTTTAATATGAGAATAACCCAGGGTTTTCACAAAGTGAGAAAGGAGAGAACCATCTAAAACCATCTGAAACATAGATATTTATAATGAAAACATAGAGTTTTTTAAAACTATCCAAAACCAAGTCAAAGATAAGGTGAGATCTAATCTAAATGACCAAGTCAACAAAATATTTGTTTTTAATAAACAATAACTTAATTTAAAAAGGACTTTTTATATCTAATTAAATAGAAATATTAACCTTTTGAAATATCAACAAAATATACAACAATAATGGTCGGAGAAGGAAAGCCAAGGGCAGTGATTGTTGGTGGTAGCATAGCTGGGATATCAAGTGCACATGCTCTTACTTTAGCTGGTTGGAATGTCATTGTTCTTGAGAAAACCAATGCACCTCCTACAGGAAGTCCCACTGGTGCAGGTCTTGGACTTGACCCTCTTTCTCAAAGAATCATTGAGTCATGGCTTCCACAGCCACAACTTCTCCACAACATCACTGTGCCACTAACTATAGATCAGGTGCCACTCTCTTTGTCTTTGGTTTCCAGTAACCTCTCAATCTCTACCCTTTTCTAGTTTTTCTTCATTTATGTTTTCTTTTTTTCCCCTCTCCTTATCATGTTGTCTCTAGAGAGGGTGAATTGAATTCTCTTATTCATTTCTTATACCTAGTATCACTTTCTTTGGAGTCCCAGAAATTTGTTTAATTCTAAATTCCTCTTCTCAATATGTGTATTATATAGTATCTAGTATCTACTATAACTCTTTCAGTGCTAAATATTATGCTCTTTTAGTGGATGCACTGAACTGAATGTTGCAATGAACCTATGACGTGAAAGGGACAAGGAACAATAGATTGATCTAAATTAACTTCAGCTATGTATGTGACTGTTTTTTCTGTTTGAGTGCTCAATGAGTGGTTGATCATAAATTAACCCTTTTGATCTTTATGTTTAGAACCCCCTTGATCAGCAGTAGTCTTTCTCAAAAATAAAATGCATAAATAAATAAAAGAAAAGCTTATTGAATTTTTGTTTCCTGAATAGAACCAGGCAACTGATAGTGAGAAGAAGGTCAGTAGGACATTGGCAAGAGATGAGAGTTTCAACTTCAGAGCAGCACATTGGGCTGATCTTCATGGCCTTCTGTACAATGCACTGCCATCAAATGTATTTTTATGGGGTCATCTTTTTCTCTCTTTCCATGTTGCAGATGATAAGGGTTCTGTCATAGTAAAGGCTAAAGTACTAGAAACTGGCAAGGTTATAGAGATAGTAGGGGATTTGCTTGTTGCAGCAGATGGTTGTCTCTCTTCCATCCGTCAGAAATATCTCCCTCATTTTATACTCAGGTTTGTAGCTCAGAATGATGCTGACTTTAACTTCTTCTTTTCTTCCATTAGAGGAGCAAGCCAATGATCACACTTAATCCTTAGATTAGCTAATAGATGTGGTAGTCAGTGACAAGTAGGTCTATCACTAACTACACATCTATTAACTACAACTAATTCATTTACCTTATTTTCTTCTCTCATAAGTGTTTACTGAGAAGTTTATCCAAACATGCTCCCAATATAAGTGTGATCATTGGCTTGCTCCTCTAACATCTTCTGCCTGAAGAAGGAACAAATTATTGGTATTCCTGTAGTATCTGCTCCCTTGATTTAGTAACTTATTTTTATTTTTGGGAAGAATTTTGAGTGTCTTCATTTGAATGGAAGTAGTACATACTACAGTTCCTCTAAGGCTCTAGTGTCATTTGTAGATATTCGGGCTATTGTGCATGGAGAGGGGTCTTTGACTTTTCAGAAATTGAGGCTTTAGAAACCATCAAGGGCATAAAAAAGGCATACCCTGATTTAGGAAAATGCTTGTACTCCGACTTGGGCTCATGTACACACAGTGGTTTCTATGAGCTTCTAAACAAAAAGCTCAATTGGATTTGGTATGTGAATCAGCCAGAGCCTGAAGTCAAGGTATAACTTTGTTCCTCTTATCCTATACTCCTATTATGAGATGCCCTGATTGATAATTTCCCTCAACGTTTCCTATAATTAATTTTTCTACCCTTTATCATGTCAAAACATATTCTCAACATGGTTGCATGTTTGGATTCATGTTGAGTCACTCAGAATCATGTTGAAATACTATTTAATGTAATTTTAGGTAAATGTTTATGTTTGATTTAGGTTAAGGAATTGATTTTGAGTTGAAGCAATTTTAGATAGTTTTTGCATTGGATAAAAACATCCAAACATAAATTACATCACTTCAAAATCAATTTCATTCAAAATCAACTTTTGCAAACACACTAACTTCACTGTCAGGATTATAGGAAAGCTCAGTGTCCATGTTTACCTCAAATCTACAATTTATTCACACTTCCTTATGTTGTCAAACCAGCTAGTTCTGATTGTATCTTGATATATGGGAGCAAAACTTTTCAGGGAACTTCAGTGACCATGAAAGTAAGTAGTGACATGATCCAAAAAATGCACCAAGAAGCAGAAAAAGTTTGGACTCCTGAGTTGTTTAAGGTAATGAAAGAAACAAAGGACCCTTTCTTAAATGTCATATATGATAGTGAACCCTTGGGAAAGATCTTTTGGGACAATGTGGTATTGGTAGGAGATGCAGCTCACCCCACAACTCCTCACTGCCTTGGAAGCACAAACATGTCAATATTAGATGCAGCAGTGTTAGGCAAATGCCTTGAGAAGTTTGGAGCAGAAAAACTAGGATCAGCTTTGGAAGAATATGAGTTCATCAGGCTACCAGTAACTTCCAAGCAAGTTCTTCATGCTCGGCGTCTAGGCCGCATAAAACAAGGCCTAGTTCTCCCTGATAGAGAACCTTTTAACCACAAGTCAGCCAAGAAAGAGGACTGTGAGGAACTTCTACAGAGGAACACTCCTTTTTTCAATGATGTGCCTTTGCTACTTGCTTCAATTCTACCCTCCACATAGATGGTTTGTCACTTTTTACATTATTATTACAAGACTTCTTTTAAAAAGAACACGATATGAAGTATGTGGTAAAGTGAATTTGGTATGCAGGATTATTGAGAGTTTTGTAACTATGACCTGATTGCCTGTAGTGATAAATTTTAGTACTGCAATGAAAATCCATTTCTTACTTGCCCTCAATGCAACTATTTGTACACTGATAAAGTGATTCCCATTTCTTATTTGCCTTTAAGCTCCAAACTTTATTTTGGCTCCTAGAAATAATTTTATTACTAAATTCATTTTATTTGGCATCTCATCACAAAATTTATTTATGAAGAGCAAAATGTATTTAATTTTCAAAACAAAAGCAGAAAATTACTACTTTAAAATAGAATGAATGGTGGAGTACTCACACACAAAGTACAATAACAACAACAAAAGTCTTATCCCATTAGGTGAAGTTTGGTTACATAGATCATATGACGTTATTGGGCTTAGACTCACATGCAAAATATAGTACTGTTTTTGAAAAAAACTGTTGAAAATCAGAATATTATATTCTGATTCTATTAATAATAGCGGTTTATAGGAACATAATCTTTAATTTAGAGGAAACAAAATATCCTCTATTTATGTGTAATTAATGTAATTAACCTATACAAACACGCATCCGCTGTGTACTCTGACACACGGTTTTTTCTCCATTATACCTCTGTTTTCTCCTATTTTAACATGGTATCTAGAGCCTGACAGAGGAATAACGAAAATCGTGCCCCACCGGGGACTTACTGTCCCCGGTGAACCTTTCTACTGATCGCCTTTCTTTCAACGATCTGTTTCCACTTTCCAACGATCTGCCCCTGCTCCGGCGAGTTTTACGGTACACGCCGCCGTCGCCGCCGTTGCTACGACGACTTTTCCGCCGAGCTTTCCGGCCGAAACACCACGGTTGGCCTCGTCCAACGCCGATCTACACCGTCCAGGAAGTCGCTTCCCCAAACGAAGCTCCACCCGCTCTCATGCGCCCCATCTTTGACGCGCCAAACAGCGCCCTTCACCGGCGCGTGGCGGCGTGTGAGGAGGTTTTTTTTTCCGGCCACGATTCCGGAGTGGAAGTCGCCCAACCAGCGCGACCTAACCCCTACAGTTTCACCCCAATCGGAGCAACTTGGACGACGCACCCATTTTTGGGGTATTTCAGCCCTCACATGTTTCTCTTTTTCTGGCGACTGTCTCTGTTTTCCGGCGACACCTTATCTTCTCCGGTGTGCTGTCTCTTACTGAGCAGTGGTTGTCACTGCCAGTACCACCGGACTCGCCCCACCGTCGTCGACAAAACCCACTCTGTCCTTATCCCAGATGCACTGGCCTCGTACATGTCCCAGTTGCACTGGCCTCGTCCTTGTCTCAGATGCATTGGCATTGTCCCAATCATTGACTTGGTTGCTGTCCTTGTGGTTCGATCTGGTCAAGAACCGTCTATTTGGGTCTTCACTAATATTGGTTTGAAGCTTCTAAATGTTGGTTTTAAGAAAGTCGGAACTTGCTTTGCTTGCCATGAATTTTCTTAGGCTGATGGGTATTCCAGCTCTCTGGCAATGTTATCTTTCTAGCAATATTCCCCGACTTCACCAAGATCCCAAAGTTGTCTTCAAAATATTGTTTTTAGTGGAGCTCAATTTTTATGTTTTTGTTGGGAATAAATTTTCTTGTAACAAGTTGAGAGCTTAGTAAGCTTCAGCTTGAGGGGGAGTGTTGAAAATCAGAATATTATATTCTGATTCTATTAATAATAGCGGTTTATAGGAACATAATCTTTAATTTAGAGGAAACAAAATATCCTCTATTTATGTGTAATTAATGTAATTAACCTATATAAACACGCATCCGCTGTGTACTCTGACACACGGTTTTTTCTCCATTATACCTCTGTTTTCTCCTATTTTAACAAAAACAAGTCAAGATTATGTAACTATAATGATCACCAACATCAAGATTATGGAATTGAGGTTATGGACGAGGTAATCTTGTCCCTCACAATTTTATTCTGGCACCATCCAATAAACAGCTTCACTAGTAACACTATGTTTCTGCTACTATAGTTTGCTACTGCTGGATTTGAAAGGTCAACATATTCTAGGCCATTCTTTGATTTGGGTTAAGTTAGTATTGTTTAAAATTTTCATAAACTGTTCACTGATACTGCATTTGTTGATGGTATAACTACCTTGTTAAGTGCAGTTTGAATAGATTAGGAGGTAAAAAGTAACTTTTCTTTTACACGGCTAATGATAAGTACTTGAGCACTTAATGTACTGGTTTTCCTTAGCTTTGAACAATCAACAAGATCTTGTATAACTGTTTGTACCTATGCTTTCATATAAATTTATTTACCGTTGTATGAGTTCTCAATGTCCCATTGCTCCATCATTCTGTGTTCTTTCTTTCTTTTTTAAATTTTCCCCCCTTTTACTGATATCAATAATGTGCATGTTATGGGTTGATCAGTTGATGAACTTCCAAAAAGATTCGATTTAAAACAATTAGGATTAGATTTGTTTTACTTTGTTAGAGGGTAATAAATATATCTTATTCTATCTTTTCTACACATTTTTTATTAAAATGTTTAATCTAAAATACAAAAATTAGAATATATGCATTAACAATGTAAAGATTTTTTACATTGTCATCTAATCACAATTTGTTATATGTTGTGTTTCTTAACTTTTATAATAACTAGTTTAAAAGTCATATAATAAATAATTTCTTATTAATTGAAAGTATAATTTTTTTATATAGTGTATGTCTATTGAACTCTAACATTATCTATTCAAGAAAACAAGAAAAAATTTCAAATTAATCTAAAATTAATAATTCATAAATACATTAAAATAATAAAATCTAATTGATAAAATTAGCCACAGAAAATTCTAATTAGTAATGTACTTTCATTAATATATATTTATACAAGTATGAGAGATAAGTTAATTTCATTATATATAAAATATAATATAATATAAATTTAGTTTTGATTAGATTGGTTCAATTTTTAAAATTTGATTCCAAATTCAATCTAATAAAATAATATTGGTTTTCAATTTTTAACTTTTTATTTATTTATTTTTTGGCTTTTACAATTTCTTTATGTAGTAATTTTTGGCTTTCACAATTAAGTAAATAGTATATATATTGACAATATAAAGAGTTATTTTTAATTAATATAAAGAATTTTTACATTGTCATTTAATTATGAAGAATTTTTACTTATATAATAATTACCTTAACTAGTTTTTACAATTTTTTACACTAATAATGTATGAAAATTAAATTCTTTACAATTTACATTAAATTAGATCGTTTATAAATATCCTTAACGGCCTAAACAACTGGAGCAAATTAAAACAACATGTGTTAAATTACGAAATGTTACTGGTGCTGATTTTGGGGGCGAACAAAACAGCTCCGTGGCGTTGTTGTAAAAAAAAAATCCAACTTTTACATAACAAATAGAGTTGTTAATTCGAAATCCTCCAACTCAAATTTACACTTTTAGACATGAAAAATTATTTATTTGATTCTCATGGTTTCACAAACTTTATCTTTTTAGAGTATCTTTAACGTGAATGTTTATCGAGTTGCTTAAAACTAAATTACTTTAATACCGTACCTTTTACCATTATGTACTTAAATATGCCCTTACCCGTGTCTATTACCCACACATTAGAATTTAACTTTTTTCATTTTCCAAATTTTCAGTCAAAAACGATGAACATAAACACAAAGTTATCGGAAAGTTCAAGAACTTGAAGATTAACCATAGACCCTAGCTGAGAGTGACCCCCTCTTAAGGCTAGGTGATTCTTCCCATCTCAAGCAATTTTATTTATAGACCTAGCATCCTAATCCTAAAAGAGGAAGCAAATCCCTAATTTACAGATAATATCTTTAAATCTAAACAAATCCTAAAGATTAGATAATATCTTTTAAACTCTAAACAAATCCTAGAGATTTGAAATTACAAAATTTGAATTGTTTCCCAACACCCGCAACAGCATGTCACTGCATTGCACAAATCCAAAAAATTTGAAATCACAAAATTTAAAAGTACTTATTGGTAAAGGGTACGGTATTAAAGTAATTATTCACGCGGGAATGGGTCTGGGTACGAGAATTTTTTTAAAGTACGATATAGGAAATGAGTACTATAATACCCTACGCTGACCCTACCCATTATCATCCCTTGTCAGTGCTCGTCCTTTTTGTTTTGATTCTCACAAAGTGCGACTCCTCCTCTCATCGCTGCTCTTTCTCTTCTTTCACTTCCTCTATGCAGCACCACTCTTAGAGAATCGTGCGCTCCTATCATTCAAAACGCCGAAGGTGGATCCAACCTATGCCTTCTCGTGGTGGAACTCCTTCACTTCCTATTGCTCCTGGTTCGGGATCACATGTGACTCCCAACAGCACGTCACTGCACTGAACCTGACCTCGCTTTCTCTCTCTGGCACTGTCACCGATGACCTTTCAAACCTTCATTTCCTTTCGCACCTCTCCCTTGCCCACAACAGGTTCTCCGGCCCCATCCCGGCCTCCCTCTCCACCCTTCGCTTCCTTAATCTCTCTATCAACGTCTTCAACCCCACAGTTCCCTCTCAGGTAGGGCATACGGTCAATCTTCGGGTCCTTGACCTTTTCGGCAACCAACTTACCGGCAACAATTCGTCTATACGTTCATCGTTTTTGTCTGAAAATTTGGAAAATGAAAAAAGTTAAATTCTAATGTGTGGGTAATGGACACGGGTATGGGCATATTTAAGTACTTAACGGTAAAAGGTACGGTATTAAAGTAATTATTCACGCAGGAATGGGTCTGGGTACGAGAATTTTTTTGAAGTACGATATAGGAAACGAGTACTATAATACCCCACGCTGACTCTACCCATTGTCATCCTTGGTCAGTGCTTGTAGTTTTCATTTTGATTATCACAAAATGCGACTCCTCCTCTCGTCGCTGCTCTTTCTCTTCTTCCACTTCCTCCATGCAGCGCCACTCTTAGAGAATCATGCGTTCATATCGTTCAAAGCATCGATGGTGGATCTTGCCTATGCCCTCTCGTCGTGGAACTCCTCAACTTCCAATTGCTCCTAGTTCGGGATCACAAGTGACCCTTTATCAATGTCTTCAACGCCACAGTTCCCTCTCAGCTAGGGCATATGGTCATTCTTTGGGTCCTTGACCTTTCCACAGAAATCGGCAATCTCACTACCCTACGTGAGCTCTATGTTGGCTACAACGTTTACTCTAGAGAAATACCGCCAGAAATAGGAAACCACTCAGAGCTCGTCCGGTTTGATGCCCCTCTTTGCGTAATCTTCGGCAAGATTCCGGTGGAGCTCGAGAAGCTTCAGAATCTCAACACGTTATTTCTCGGGATGAATGCATTCTCGGGCTTTCTCACTCCTCTTGGGAACATGAAGAGCCTCAGGTCCATTGACTTGTCTGAAAACATGTTATCCGGTGAGGTTCTAGCGAGTTTTGCAGAGCTGAAGAATCTCATTATGTCGAACCTCTTCCTCAATAAGTTGTCTAGCACTATTCCCATGTTAGTGGAAGAGTTACCATTACTGGAGGTGTTGCAACTTCATGGTAATACTTTCATGGGCAAAATTCCGAAGAGATTGGGGAAAAATGGAAGACTCGGGTAGTTGATCTTTCCTTGAACAATTTAACAAGCACGTTCTCTCCAAACATTTGTCATGGGAATCGTCTTCAGACTCTGATAGTGAATGAAAATTTTCTATCCGGTCCTATACCCGATTCCCTTGGGAAGTGTAAGTCACTTCGCAAAATTGTCATGAGAGATAACTCCCTAAATGATTCTCTTCCTATAGGCTTGTTTGGGCATCCGAAATTAGCCCTAGTTTAGCTCCAAGGTAACCTTTTGATGGGATATTTTCCCAATGATGTTTCGGTTACTGTTATTTGGATTATTCTATCCAGTAACATGTTTCGGAATTAGCCCTAGTTGAGCTCTAAGGTAACCAACCTGGAGAGGCTTTTCCTTGATGGAAACCAGTTTTTAGTTGAAATCCCTATTGAGATTGGGAGGTTACAACAGATCTCCGAGATTGATTTCAGCCGCAATCAATTCTCTGGTGAGATTTCGGACGGCATCACTGCCCTGCACATGTTAACTTACTTGAATCTCTCCCAAAATGATCTCGTTGGGCGTATTCCAGGCTCCATAGCTTCCATGGAGAATTTAATTTCACTTGATTTTTCTTATAACTAACTCTAAGGCTTGGTCTCTGGCATCGAGCACATGTGACCCATAACAGCATGTCACTGCACTGAACCTGACCTCGTTTTCTCTCTTCGGCACTGTCACCGTCACCTACGACCTCCCAAACCTTCCTTTCCTTTCACACCTCTCCCAAACCCCGGCATCCCTCTCCACTCTCTCCACCCTTTGCTTCCTCAATCTCTCTATCAACGTCTTCAAAGCCACAGTTCCTTCTCAGCTAGGGCTTATGGTCAATCTTCGAGTCCTTGACCTTTTCAGAAACTTTGTCTATATGTTCATCATTTTTGTCTGAAAATTTGGAAAATGAAAAAAAGTTAAATTCTAATGTGTGGGTAATGGACACGGGTATAGGCATATTTAAGTACTTAATGGTAAAGGGTACGGTATTAAAGTAATTATTCACACGGGAATGGGTCTGGGTACGAGAATTTTTTTTAGTACAATATAGGAAACAAGTACTACAATACCCTATGCTTACCCTACCCATTGTAATCCTACTTAGGGCTCTTCGTTTTCGTTTTGATTCTCACAAAATGTGACTCCTCCTCTCGTCGCTTTTCTTTCTCTTCTTCCACTTCCTCCATGCAGCGCCACTCTCAAAGAATCGAGCGCTCCTATCGTTCAAAGCGTCGTTGGTGTATCCTACCTATGCCCTCTCCTCATGGAACTCCTCCACTTCCCATTGCTCCTGGTTCAGGATCACATGTGACCCACAATAGCACGTCATTGCACTGAACTTGACCTCGCTTCTCTCTCTAGAACCGTCACCTATGACCTCTCAAACTTTCCTTTTCTTTCACACCTCGCCCATAACAAGTTCTCCGGCCCCATCCCGGCCTCCCTCTCCATTCTCTCCACCCTTTATTTCCTCAATCTCTCTATCAACGTCTTCAACGCCACAGTTCCTTCTTAGCTAGGGCATATGGTCAATCTTCGAGTCCTTGACCTTTTTGGCAACCACCTTACCGATAACATTCAACAGAAATCAGCAATCTCATCGCCCTACATGAGCTCTATGTTGGCTACAACGTTTACTCTAGAGGCATCCCGCCATAAATAGGAAACCCCTTAGAGCTCGTCCGGTTCGATACCTCTCTTCGGGTAATCTTCGGCAAGATTCCGGTGGAGCTCGAGAAGCTTCAAAATCTCAACACATTATTTGTTGGGATGAATGCACTCTCAGGCCCTCTCACTCCTTTCGGGAACATGAAAGCCTCAGGTCCAATGACCTGTCTGAAAACATGCTATCCAGTGAGGTTCTAGTGAGTTTTGTAGAGCTAAATAATCTCATTATGTTGAACCACTTCCTCAATAAGTTGTCTAGCACTAGTCCTATTTTAGTGGAAGAGTTACCATTGCTAGAGGTGTTGCAACTTCATGGTAATACCTTCACGGGCAGCATTCCGTAGATATTGAGGAAAAATGGAAGACTCGGGTAGTTGATCTTTCCTTGAACAATTTAACTAGCATGCTTTCTCCAAACATGTGTCACAGGAACCGTCTTTAGACTCTGATAGTGAACAAAAATTTTCTGTCTAGTCCTATACCCGATTCCCTTGGGAAGTGTGAGTCACTCTGCAAAATTGTCATGAGAGATAACTCCCTAAATTATTCTCTTCCTATATGCTTGTTTGGGCTTCCAGAATTAACCCTAGTTGAGCTCTAAGGTAACCTTTTGATGGGACATTTTCCCAGCGATGTTTCGGTTACTGTTATTAGGATTATTCTATCTAGTAACATGCTCTCTAGACCTTTGCCACCCACTATTGGGAATTTCACCAACTTGGATAGGCTTTTCCTTGATGGCAACCAATTTTTAGTTGAAATCCCTATTGAGATTGGGAGGTTACAACTGCTCTCTGAGATTGAGTTCAGCCACAATCAATTCTCTTGTGAGATTCCGGACAGCTTGACTGCCCTGCGCATGTTAACTTACTTGAATCTCTCCCAAAATGATCTAGTTGGGCGTATTCTAGGCTCCATAGATACAATGGAGAATTTAATTTCATTTGATTTTTCTTCTAACCAGCTTTAAGGGTTGGTCTCTGGCACCGGGCACATGTGACCCGCAACAGCATGTCATTGCACTGAACTTGACCTCGTTTTCTCTCTCCGGCACCATCACCAACGGCCTCCCAAACCCTCATTTCCTTTTGCACCTCTCCCTTACCCACAACAAGTTATCCGACCCCATCCCGGCATCCCTCTCAACTTTCTCCACCCTCCACTTCCTCAATCTCTCTATCAACATCTTCAATGCCACAGTTCCCTCTCAGCTAGGGCCTATGGTTAATCTTCGAGTTCTTGAACTTTCCGATAACTTTGTGTTTATGTTCATCGTTTTTGACTGAAAATTTGGAAAATGAAAAAAGTTAAATTCTAATGTATGGGTAATAGACACGGGTAAGGGCATATTTAAGTACATAATGGTAAAAGGTACGGTATTAAAGTAATTATTCATGCGGGAATGGGTCTGGGTACGAAAATTTTCTTATAGTCTCATAAAGGAAATGAGTACTACAATACCCTATGCTGACCCTACCCATTGTCATCATGGTCAGGGCTCATCATTTTCATTTTGATTCTCACGAAATGCGACTCCTCCTCCCGTCACTTTTCTTTTTCTTCTTCCACTTCCTCCATGTAGCACCACTTTCAGAGAATCGTGTGCTCCTATTGTTCAAAGCGTCGATGGTGTATCCTACCTATGCCCTATTGTCGTTGAACTCCTCCACTTCCCATTGCTCCTGGTTCAGGATCACATGTGACCCACAATAGCACGTCACTACAGTGAACTTGACCTCGCTTCTCTCTCCAAAACCGTCAGCGATGACCTCTCAAACCTTCTTTTCTTTCACACCTCTCCCTCGCCCATAACAAGTTCTCCGACCCCATCCCGCCTCCTTCTACATTTTCTCCACCCTCCGCTTCCTCAATCTCTCTATCAGCATCTTCAACGCCACAGTTCCTTCTCAGCTAGGGCATATGGTCAATCTTCGAGTCCTTGACCTTTTCGGCAACCACCTTACTGATAACATTCCATAGAAATCAACAATCTCACTGCCCTACCTGAGCTCTACGTTGGCTACAACGTTTACTCTGGAGGCATCCTGCCAGAAATAGGAAACCCCTCAGAGCTCGTCCGGTTTGATGCCTCTCTTTGCGTAATCTTTGGCAAGATTCCGGTGGAGCTCGGGAAGCTTCAAAATCTCAACATGTTATTTCTCAAGATGAATGCACTCTCGGGCCCTCTCACTCTTCTCGGGAAGGTAAAGAGCCTCAAGTCCATTGACCTGTCCGAAAACATGCTATCCGGTGAGGTTCTAGCGAGTTTTGCAGAGTTGAAGAATCTCATTATGTTGAACCTCTTCCTCAATAAGTTGTCTAGCACTATTCCCATGTTAGTGGAAGAGTTATCATTACTGGAGGTGTTGCAGCTTCATGGTAATACCTTCACGAGCAGCATTCCATAGAGATTGGGGAAAAATGGAAGACTCGGGTAGTTGATCTTTCCTTGAACAATTTAACTGGCACGCTTTCTCTAAACATGTGTCACGGGAACTGTCTTCAGACTCTGATAGTGAATGGAAATTTTCTATCCAGTCCTATACCCGATTCCCTTGGGAAATGTAAGTCACTCCGCAAAATTGTCATGAGAGATAACTCCTTAAATGATTCTCTTCCTATAGGCTTGTTTGGGCTTCCGGAATTAGCCCTAGTTGAGCTCCAAGGTAACCTTTTGACGGGTCATTTTCCTAGCGATATTTCGGTTACTGTTATTAGGATTATTCTATCCAGTAACATGCTCTTTGGACCTTTGCCACCCATTATTGGGAATTTCTCCAACCTGGAGAGGGTTTTCCTTGATGGCAACCATTTTTTAGTTGAAATCGCTATTGAGATTGGGAGGTTACAACAGCTCTCCGAGATTGATTTCAGCCGCAATCAATTCTCTGGTGAGATTCCGGATGGCATCACTACGATGCGCATGTTAGCTTACTTGAATCTTTCCTGAAATTATCTCGTTGGGCGTATTCCAGGCTACAAAGCTTCAAAGGAGAATTTAATTTCACTTGATTTTTCTTATAAACAACTCTAAGGCTTGGTCTCTGGCACCAGGCACATGTGATCTGCAACAGCACGTCACTGCACTAAACCTGACCTCGCTTTCTCTTTCAGGCACCATCACCGACGACCTCCCAAACCTTCCTTTCCTTTCGCTCCTCTCCCTCACCCACAACAAGTTATTCGGCCCCATCCCGGCATCCCTCTTGACTCTCTCCACCCTCCGCTTCCTCAATTTCTCTATAAATGCTTCAACGCCACATTTCCCTCTCAACTAAGGACTATGGTCAATCTTCGAGTGCTTGACCTTTCCGGCAACTTTGTCTATATGTTCATCGTTTTTGTCTGAAATTTTGGATAATGAAAAAAAGTTAAATTCTAATGTATGGGTAATGGACACGGGTACAGGCATATTTAAGTACTTAATGGTAAAGGGTATGGTATTAAAGTTATTATTCACGCGGGAATGGGTCTGGGTGCGAGAATTTTTTTGTAGTATGATATAGGAAACGAGTACTATAATACCCTATGCTGACCCTACCCATTGTCATCCTGGTCAGGGCTCGTTGTTTTAGTTTTGATTCTCACAAAATGTGACTCATCCTCCCGTCGCTTTTCTTTCTCTTCTTCCACTTCCTCCATGCAATGCCACTCTTAGAGAATCGTGCACTCCTATCGTTTAAAACGTCAATGGTGGATCCTACCTATGCCCTCTCGTCATGGAACTCCTCCACTTCCCATTGCTCCTGGTTCGGGATCACAAGTGACCCACAATAACACATCACTGCACTTAACCTGACCTCGCTTTCTCTCTCCGGACCGTCACTGTCACCGACAACCTCTCAAACCTTCCTTTTTTTCACACATCTCCCTTGCCTATAACAAGTTCTCCAGTCCCATCCAGGTCTCCCTCTCCACCCTCCGCTTCCTCAATCTCTCTATCAACGTCTTCAACGCCATAGTTCCCTCTAAGCTAAGGCATATGGTCAATCTTCGAGTCCTCACCTTTCCGGCAACCACCTTACTGATAACATTCAACAGAAATCGGCAATCTCACCGCCCTACGTAACCTCTTCATTGGCTACAACGTTTACTCTGAAGGCATCCCACCAAAAATAGGAAACCCCTCAGAGCTCGTCCGGTTTGATGCCTCTCTTTGTGTAATCTTCAGCAAGATTCCGGTGGAGCTCGGGAAGCTTCAAAATCTCAACACGTTATTTCTCAGGATGAATGCACTCTTGGGCTCTCTTTCTTCTCTCGAGAACATGAAGAGCCTCAGGTCTATTGACATGTCCGAAAACATGGTTCTAGCGAGTTTTGTAGAGCTGAAGAATCTCATTATGTTGAACCTCTTCCTCAATAAATTGTCTAGCACTATTCCCATGTTAGTGGAAGAGTTACCATTACTGGAGGTGTTGCAGCTTCATGGTAATACCTTCATGGGCAGCATTTTGTAGAGATTGGGAAAAAATGGAAGACTTGAGTAGTTGATATTTCCTTGAACAATTTAACTGGCATGCTTTCTCCAAACATGTGTCATGGGAACCGTCTTCAGACTCTGATAGTGAACGAAAATTTTCTATTCAGTCCTATACGTGATTCTCTTGGGAAGTGTAAGTCACTCCGCAAAATTGTTATGAGAGATAAATCCTTAAATGATTCTTTTCCTATAGGCTTGTTTGGGCTTCTGGAATTAGCCCTAGTCGAGCTTCAAGGTAACCTTCTGACGGGACATTTTCCTAGCGATGTTTCGGTTACTATTATTTGGATTTTTCTATCCAGTAACATGCTCTCTGGACCTTTGCCACCTACTATTGAGAATTTCACCAACCTGGAGAGGCTTTTCCTTGATGGCAACTAGTTTTTAGTTGAAATCCCTATTGAGATTGGGAGGTTATAACAGCTATCTGAGATTGATTTCCGCCGCAATCAATTCTCTGGTGAGATTCCGGACGGCATCACTGCCCTGCACATGTTAACTTACTTGAATCTCTCCCGAATTGATCTCCTTGGGCATATTCCAGGCTCCATAGCTTCAATGGAGAATTTAATTTCATTTGATTTTTCTTATAACCAACTCCAAGGCTTGGTCTTTGGCACCGGGCACATGTGACCCACAACAACACGTCACTACATTGAACCTGACCTCGCTTTCTCTCTCCGGCACCGTCACCGACGACCTCCCAAACCTTCCTTTCCTTTCGCACCTCTCCCTCGCCCACAACAAGTTATCCGGCCCCATCTCGGCATCCCTCTCCACCCTCCGCTTCCTTAATCTCTCTATCAACGTCTACAACGCCACAGTTCCCTCTTAGCTAGGGCCTATGGTCAATCTTCGGGTCCTTGACCTTTCCAGCAACCACCTTACCAGTATCATTTTCTCTATATGTTCATCATTTTTGTCTGAAAATTTGTGAAATGAAAAAAAGTTAAATTCTAATGTGTGGGTAATGGACACGTGTACGGGCATATTTAAGTACTTAATGGTAAAATGTACGGTATTAAAGTAACTATTCATGCGGGAATGGGTCTGGGTACGAGAATTTTTTTAAAGTGGGATATAGGAAACGAGTATTATAATACCCTATGCTGACCCTACCCATTGTCATCCCTGGTCAGTGCTAGTCATTTTCGTTTTGATTCTAACAAAATGTGACTCCTCCTCTCGTCGCAGCTCTTTCTCTTCTTCCACTTCCTCTATGCAGTGCCAGTCTCAAAGAATCGTGCACTCTTATCGTTCAAAGCGTCAATGGTAGATCCTACCTATGCCCTCTCGTCGTGGAACTCCTCCACTTCCCATTGCTCTTGGTTCGGAATCATATGTGTCCCACAACAGCACATCACTGCAGTGAACCTAACCTCGTTTTCTCTCTCCGACACCGTCACTGACGACCTCCCAAACCTTCATTTCCTTTCGCACCTCTCCCTCGCCCACAACAAGTTATTCAGCTCCATCCCGGCCTCCCTCTCCACTCTCTCCACCCTCCGCTTCCTCAATCTCTCTATCAATGTCTACAACGCCATAGTTCCCTCTCAGCTAGGGCCTATGGTCAATCTTTTGGTCCTTGACCTTTCCCGCAACCACCTTACCAGCAACATTTTGTCTATATGTTCATCATTTTTGTCTGAAATTTTGGAGAATGAAAAAAAGTTAAATTCTAATGTGCGGGTAATGGACACGAATACAGGCATATTTAAGTACTTTATGGTAAAGGGTACGATATTAAAGTAATTATTCATGCAGGAATGGGTTTGTGTACAAGAGTTTTTTTTATAGCACGATATAGAAAACGACTACTATAATACCCTATGATGACCCTACCTATTGTCATCCTTATCAGGGATCGTCGTTTTCATTTTGATTATCACAAAATGCGACTCCTCCTCCCGTCGCTTCTCTTTCTCTTCTTCCACTTCCTCCATGCATCACCATTCTTAGAGAATCATGCGCTCCTATTGTTCAAAGCATCGATGGTGTATCCTACCTATGCCCTCTCATCGTGGAACTCCTCCACTACTCATTGCTCCTGGTTCAAGATCACATGTGACTCACAACAGCACGTCACTGCAATGAACTTGACCTCGCTTTCTCTCTCCGGCACCGGCACCATCACCGATGACCTCTCAAACCTTTCTTTTCTTTCACACCTCTCCTTTGCCCATAATAAGTTCTCCGGCCCCATCCCGGTCTCCCTCTCCACTCTCTCCACCCTCTACTTCCTTAATCTCTCTATCAATGTTTTTAATGCCATAGTTCCCTCTCAACTAGGGCATATGGTCAATCTTTGAGTCCTTGACCTTTCCGGCAACCACCTTACTGACAACATTCCACAGAAATCGGCAATATCACTACCCTACGTGAGCTTTACGTTGGCTACAACGTTTACTCCAGAGGCATCTCTCCAGAAATAGGAAACATCTCAGAGCTCGTCCGATTTGATGCATCTCTTTGTGTAATCTTCGGCAAGATTCCGGTGGAGCTCGAGAAGCTTCAAAATCTCAACACGTTATTTCTCTGGGATGAATGCACTCTCAGGCTCCCTCACTCCTCTCAGGAACATGAAGAGCCTCAGGTCCATTGACCTGTCCGAAAACATGTTATCCAATGAGGTTCTAGCGAGTTTTGCAGAGCTGAAGAATCTCATTATGTTGAACCTCTTCATCAATAAGTTATCTAGCACTATTCCCATGTTAGTGGAAGAGTTACCATTACTGGAGGTGTTGCAGCTTTACGGTAATACCTTCACGGGCATCATTATGTAGAGATTGGGGAAAAATGGAAGACTCGGGTAGTTGATCTTTCCTTGAACAATTTAACCGGCACGCTTTATCCAAACATGTGTCACGGGAATCATCTTCAGACTCTGATAGTGAATGAAAATTTTCTATCCACTCCTATGCTCGATTCCTTCGGGAAGTGTAAGTCACTTTGCAAAATTGCCATGAGAGATAACTCCATAAATGATTCTCTTCCTATAGGCTTGTTTGGGCTTCCGAAATTAGCCCTATTTGAGCTCCAAGGTAACCTTCTGACGAGACATTTTCCCACAATGTTTCGGTTACTGTTATTTGGATTATTCTATCCAGTAACATGCTCTCTGGACCTTTGCCACCCACTATTAGGAATTTCACCAACCTGGAGAGGCTTTTCCTTGATGGCAACCAGTTTTAGTTGAAATCCCTATTGAGATTGGGAGGTTACAACAACTCTCCGAGATTGATTTCAGCCGCAATTAATTCTCTGGTGAGATTCCGGACGACATCATTACCCTGTGCATGTTAACTTACTTGAATCTCTCCCTAAATGATCTCATTAGGCATATTCTAGGCTCTATAGCATCAATGGAGAATTTAATTTCACTTGGTTTTTCTTATAACCAGCTCTCAGGCTTGGTCTCTGGCACCGGGCACTTTGATTACACCTCTTTTGTAGGCAATATTGGGCTCTGTGGCCATAATTTGGTTCCCTGTAAGGATGTACTTGGAAATGATCCTCACCATCCTCACACTAAAGGCCTTCACTCTTCTTTGAATGTCCTTTTTATGGTTGGATTTCTAGTGTGCTTGATTGCCATTGCTTTTGCTGTTGTAACAATAGTCAAAGTTCGTTTATCAAAATCAGGAGGTAAGTTGTTATTGCATTTATTTGTTATTTTCTTGTTTTGGTTTTTTAAAAAAAGGTCTCCTTTATTATTTGTTTTAATTGTTTTCATTTGTTATCCAAGTGTTTCCGTGTGTCTGTAGGAACGGTTAAAGAGCTCCAAACCATGGACAACTTTTGGGTCATTTGACCATCGTGAGGCGGTTGGTTGTCCAAGTTCAAATTGTCCAATTTCAGGGACTTGCACACTAGTAACCGATGGATTATAAGACTACTTTCATATATGTAAATAAAACCTTTTTTATATGGAGATTCGTTGAATGAAGATGGATATATGGAAGAAAGTAATGTGTGTAATCAAATTCATTTTTATTTGTGTGCTTTGTTATTAGTTGAGTTTTTCCTCTGTGCATGTTCTACTTACTATGTTTGAATGCCCTTTTTCATGGCGATCTTTTAGAATGTGCCACCATTGTTGCAGGTTAACTCCAATTGGGTTTGATTGCTTCTTTTGAAATTTTCCAAAAAAGGAGAAAAAAAAAAACAAACAAAATTTTGTTGTTTGGAAGTGTGCAAAGTTGTTTTGTTTCTAGGGTTCTAAAGTGGTGGGTGGTTATGAATAAATGTAAGGTGTCCCTTTTACACACCTTTTGTGTTTGTTGGACATGCTTGAGTTTTTTGTTTTCCTTTTCTATTTTTGATAATTTGATTGATGTGTGAGAAATGATGGTAGGAGGGGAGAAGAAGTGTCTGACATGCATGTGTGGGGCCCCTGGTGTCCTGATCAATTGTAGGGACTCTTGTGGTTTACTTCATTATTATAGTGAGCAAGATTTTTGGTTTTTTTTAACTACTTACTCTACTCTTGATTGTGTCAATTTGTAATATACATTACAGAAGATACATAATGTTTCTTGTAAACATGAGATTGAAACCAATTTAATAGATTCTATAAATGAAAATTGAGATGGATATGTTGAATATTGATTCCAGGTTGTTGCCTCAACTAACATAGAAATTGATGGACACATTCCCAATTACCATAGCTTGCCACCCTAATTGAATTGCCAACTTCACAATGTCACAACAATGCATGTGGGTATACTATGTTTTTCCTTTTAGTTATGTATGATGATTGAGGTATGTTTGCCTACTTTTTAGCGTAAACTCAGTGAGCTGGAGCATGTGTTAATTTTCAAGCAGATGTTAAACAGATTAAGTATATGCTCAAATGACATTGCAGTCATTGAATCTGGTATCATGTTGTTTTTTTATTAGCTTGGTTTGACTCTGGTTGACTATAGACTCATTTGTCTTACATCTATACTATACAGGACTTCTCACAGCAACCACCAGCATAGGAGCTAATTGCTAGGAATCTCCATGATGTTGAATGGAAATTTTAACATATTTTTTAGGGGTAGGATTCTAGTCCCTTATCGATTCAAGTCTTATGATCTTGTTAGTTGTTAGTTTATTGTGTGGATTAGGGACTTTTGCTGAAGATTTTGAGACAAGGCACTTTTGTAGTCAGCATTGTCTGGTATATCATAATGATTATTTTTAATCTGAAAAGTCCCTATACTTTGGGGAATTTTTAAATAAGTTATTTTTGGTTAAAACCTACAAATAGGTCCTATTGTTTTAAGAATGACTTCAGTGTGGTCCCTGAATCTAGATTATTGTTATGTCCTTACAAGGACTTTACTAAACATGTTTGAAACTATGAAGTATAGCTTTTAAAATATAGGAGGGGACCTATTTAAAAACTTTGAAAGAGTATAGGGAAGTGCATATTAATGTAACCTATCTTAAATGACTAAGATATGGGAAGCCTCTCGATTGCACTTGGCTTACTACTTGCTAGATTTTCTTTTCTTGTAATTTTCAACAGTTTCACTAATGTGTATGCAAATCCATCATTTTCCAATAATGGTTGTCTTCTGTTGTAACTTGTATGAAAACCGATCTTCATTCTTTAGTTACCTTCAAGAGAACAAACATTGAGAGGAACGTTAAAGTTAGTGCCAAGCAGCAGTAAACTAGTAATGTTGTTTTCCTTTGTTGTCACTGAATTAATTATTAAGTCATAGTCTACAACTTAATAACCACATGGCTAACCACTGAAAATAATAATTGCTAATTTTTATTATTTGGTTTCTTAGTCAAATGAATTTGCTTTTTAATATTTGGTAGTCATGTCATGTGCTTATGTTGCAGTTATCACAGTTTAATTGTTTTTTGCTTTGACAGCAGGGTCGGTTTAAGATTATTTCACTTACTAGTTCTTATTCCATAGGAAGTGGAGTTGGTGGGCTGCTTAAAGCAGCTGGTCCAGTTCAAGTAATTTCAGAAAGAACTATGAATGAACTTGTAGGTGGGAGATATGAGCTTGTGCTCTACATCTATTTTTCTTTGTCTTGATTAGTACGTCATTTACGCCTTTAAAAATTGCAGGCCAAACCATTAAGAATAATTTAGTTTTAAATGATTTGTCACTGAACATGATTTATGATTATGACATTATGTCATCATTTGTTTTATATAACCAACCTTATTTAGTGGGAAGATGGTTTACTTGTTGTTGTTGATCTATTCGTACATTGTCTGAGTTGTGAGGTGGTAAACAAATGCTCCAGGGTAAAAAGGGTTGGGGAAAAGTTGTAGATGGAGAATAGTTCTCTACTTGTGTTCCTGCTTCTTCTCTAGCTTCTGTTTGTTATAGCCTTTACCTAGTAAAACAAATATGTGATTTACTTTTAGTACATAATTTCCTACAAAGAAAAGGGGAGATGAGGTGGGCATCTAGGGTTGTGCTTGGTAAGAGTAAAAATGAGAGGGAAAAACGGTGGAATAAAATCAGGCATACATGTAGACTTTATATCCACATGGTGTCAAAGTTCACTATTTTATTTTGCACCTTGTTTTATTCCTACCAAGCATTACCTGATAGGAATTTTAGCATGAAGTCACTTTTAATGAAAGTTTAATCTATACAGGTTATCGTTGGAACATTTAGGATATTGGTGCTGGTGTAAAAGGTGATGTATCTGCCAGCAAGTTGACATCACCAGTTGGTGAACCAGTATCAACTTTAGGCTTCTGCCAAACAGTTGACTTTTCTAGTGGAAATCCAATTTGTAGAAATGATGAGCACCACGCTATGGGGGGAAGTCATTTTATGATTCAACAACTCGGTTTGCAAGTGACACCTCCCCGGTCCACAGACTGTGGTCATCTGGATTCAATATGGTATCCATTCTATTCCAATTCTCTCATTTTGCCTTTTTTATTATTATTATTATTTGTTAAATTGAGCTAACATTCTGTGCTCCTAGTTTGGCTTCTTTTCATACTTGTATATAAATGTAAGGTGTCCTTTTCATACCCCTTTTGTGTTACTTGAACATGTTTGAGTTTTTTGTTTTCCTTTTCTCTTTTTGATAATTTGATTGATGTTCGAGTAAATGATAATAGGAGGGGAGAAGAAGTGTTTGAATTATGAGTTATGACATGCGTACGTAGCGCCCCTGATGTCCTGACCTGCAATGAATCTTGTGGTTTACTTCCTTGTCATAGTAAGCAGGATTTGTTTTTTGTTGTTGTTGTGTTTTTTAACTACTTACTCTACTCTTAATTGTGTCAATTTGCAATATACAGAAGATGCAGAATATTTCTTGTAAACTTGAGATTGAAACCTATTCAATAGATTATATAAATGGAAATGAGATGGATATGTTGAATATTGATTCCAGGTTGCTACCTCATCCAATAGAGTAATTGAGGGACACATTCCCAATTACCCTATCTTGCCACCCTAGTTGATTTGCCAACTTCACAATGTCACAATGCATGTTGGTATACTATGGTTTTCCTTTTTGTTATGTATGATGATTACGGTATGTTTGCCTAATTTTAGAGTAAACTCGGCGAGTTGGAGCATGTGTTGATTTTCAGGCAGATGTTAAACAAATGAAGTATGTGCTTAAATGACATTGCAATCATTAACTATGGTATCATGTTGTTCTTTGATCGGCTTGATTTGAACCAACTCTATCAATCAATTTATCATTGAAAGTTGTTTCCAAGATAAGTATTTAAAAAAAATACAGAAACAACTTGGACATGTTTCCCTTTTTACTTCTCTTATGACAGCAAACGGGGGAAGGAATTCTCTCCATTGAATTTTAGCATGAGGGTGTCCATTGAATGTATCTCATCCATCATTTATTTTTAAATGTTAGTTTATAGTATTTTTAATAAGGTAAATTAAATAGTTTTAATGGTTAAGATCTCATCAAGTGAATATGTCATGGAGAGGATCTTAACCCAGCAAATGGAGAGAAAAGAACAACATTGGAGAGAAGCTTCCTAGATAAAGAGAGAACACAAGTAGCTTTGTGTCTTGATTATTCGTATATCATTTTGAGTTCATCATAAGACACGAGCCACGAGCAAGTGTGGAGCAATGTAGCTAAAAACCTTGTGTGTTTGGACTTTTTGGCACTGCAGCAGATAAGGCAAAAATTTATGGGTACATGTACACAATGGAAGGATGCTTCATATAAGTCACGGTGTTACAGTGAAAGTGCACACTGCAAAAGACAACTCATAAAATGATAAATAGAGCAAGACAAAACTGATTTCATCCATCAAATAAGGGTTTTTTTTTTCAAAAACTAAAAATACTTGGATGTGGTGTGCCCGAACATATTCCAATATGTGGTGTGCCCGAACATATTCCAATACTATTAGATAATAAATTTTCTGTGATGTGGCATCAAGAAATCAATTTCAGTAGAAAAATGTCAACAAGGTCTTGGTAGTTGGTAAATTGTTTGAAGAGTTCATTTAGTTACCTCTTAAACAACACTTGATCAAAGAGTATTAAAATTTTAGAAAATAAACCAATACGCTAAAGTGTATATCTGAAAGTGCAATTAATTGTCAAATAATAATATTATTAAGACTTTCTATAAAAAAATATTATGAAGGCTTCTGTCAGAAAAGTATTATTCATACAATCATTCTCGTAAACAATATCCTCAAATGAGCACTTAAGTTGCAAAACAAACTAATCGCATAAATCATTGCTTAAGACTATATTTATATATATAAAAAAAAAACTCACAAATTGTTTAACAAATAATGTTGTGCAGGAAGAGGGAAAAAAAGAGTTTTCCTTTAATAAGATAATAAATATTAATTAATTCAAACTTTTTTCATTGCTATTCCATCAAATTAATTCTGACACCAGCTCCTTGAGGGGCATGATGTTATGAGGCCTACCACAGACATCAACAACAAGCCCAAAAGGACTCTGAAGGAGCCCAACAAATTCAAAGATTATATCCGTTAATATTGGACCATTAAACTTCTCTGCTTAGGTTTTCTTTTTTGTTGTCCATTCTAGAAGTTTCCTAGAGTAAAGGAGATTGTTCCACCTGTAGGGTGCTCCTTGAAGGAAATAACCATTGTGTATTTAAGAACCTTTGATCATTATGAAATACCAGAGAAGAGTTTTACCAGTTTTTATTTTAATTTTGATATTTTATCTTGTGGAGAGAGTCCCTCTTGAAGAGGACATTTAACCTAATGCATGATTGGAGGTGCAAGAAAGACAAATCGAGGGGCATGATCTTGGATGGAAGCTTGGAGGAGGACCCGAAGAAGGTTAAAGACAGAGTTAAAAATTATTTTCAAAGTAGATTCAGAGAAGGTGATTGTGAAAGGCCAATTTTGTTGGGGGGGGGGGGGTTCATTTTAGAATGATTGGAAAGGAGTATAATGAGTTACTTATAGCAAAGTTTGAAGATTGGGAAATTAAGGAGGCGATGTGGGAGTGTAATGAGAATAAAAGCCTGGGTCTTGACGGTTATAACTTCAAATTTACCAAGGCTTTTTGCCATTTGTTGGGAAAGGACATCCAAGAGGTGTTGAAAGAATTCAATGAAAATAGGGTGTTACCCAAAGGAAGCAATCCGACATTTATTGCTTTAATTCCAAAGGTGGAAAATCCAGAACATCTTGGGGAGTTTAGGCCTATATCACTAATTGGATGCCTATACAAAATCATTGCAAAGGTGTTGGCAAAAAGATTGAAGAGGGTTTTTGGAAAGGTAATAGATGTTAGGCAAAATGCCTTCATTGGAGAGAGGAATATGCTAGATGGTGCTTTAGTTGCGAATGAAGTGGTGGATGAGGGAAAAAAGGAAAGGAAAAAACGTGTGATCTTTATGAAATAAAAAGAACACACTAGAATGGGGTTGAATAGTGTGTTAGGGAAAACTTAAAGCTTTTTCGAAACTGATTTTGCAAGTATATTTCAAAAAAGAGTTTATAGGACTATCGCCCAAAGATGTTTCGCTCAAATAAGCTTTTCACAATACAAGGCTTAGCAAATATTTGTGCGTCCAGAAATGCAATATAAAGACAAGCAAAGAAAAGCTTTTTAAATAGAGACAAGAACACTGGTTTTATATATACTAGATCACTTAACCTTGAGCTACGTCTAGTTCTCCTTCAACCTTAGAATGGTTCCACTAATCAAAAGGATGATTACAAGTATTCTTCCACTACCATTTCTGACTACAACAAGTATTCTTTAGTCCACTTCCGGCACTACACAACCTTACCCTGACATTGATAAAAACCCAAGTATTCTTTGTTCACTAAGCCACTCCTGGCTTTCTCAAACAAGTTTAAAAGATTTACAATGAAATCAGCTCTCACAGAGAGGATAAACAATACAAAGAAGTTATAGAAAAAACTTTGCTAAACAAAGAATAACACAAGATAATCGTCCAAAGATGAGAGCTTTGAGTAAATAGTTTTTCTGCACTTTGTGTTCACTAATTGTTTCTTCTTCTTCAAAGCTTCAATCTTGAATATATAGGCTTTAATGGATATGATAGTTGTGGGGATTTAAGCCTTTTGATTTTCACATTTAGACACAACCTTTGTCTTATTGCTACGTGTCAGGTTGTGGTGGAGAAAGACAGACAAAAGCTACAGTTCTTTTTCTGAGCAACATTCACCTTGTCTCCACTACTTGTATGCAAACAGTTTTGTAGAGAATATGCTAATTGTGCCTTGACCTACCTTATAAACATACAGTTGAAATTCAAATGATGAGATATATCTGAAAAGGCAAGGAAACATAAAGGACATAAGCTTTTCAAGATAGAATCTTATTTAAAAGGTTCAAAATGGTTCTTCAACTATTTAAATATATTCAACTTTGTCCTTTATCTGAGAAAAAGGACCATTTTGAATATATTATAAAGGACAAAGTTGAATATATTTAAATAGTTGAAGGACCATTTTAAACCTTTTAAATAAGATAAGGTATCAAAATTAACTTTTTAAAAGATAAAGTACCATTTTGAACATTTTAAATAGGGTTAATTAAGTTTTTAGTCCTTAAACTTTTTCAAAATTCAATTTTTAGTCCTTGAACAAAAGTTTGACTGGTCAAGGTCTCTCAACTTTTTAAAAATTCGGATTTTAGTCCTTAAACAAAAGTTTGACCGGTCAAGGTCCATAAACTTTTTAGCAATTAGGATTTTAGTCCCTGAACAATAGTTTGAACCCTATTATTTTTAATTATTTAATGTGGTTTCAGTGACTAAAAACTGAATTTTTAAAAAGTTTAGGGACCTTGACCGGTCAAAATTTTGTTTAGGGACTAAAAACTAAATTTTTAAAAAGTTAAATGACCTTGACCAGTCAAACTTTTGATCAGGGACTAAAAATCGATTTTTGAAAAAAGTTTAGGGACTAAAAAATTAATTAACCCTTTTCAAATAAGATAAAGGACCAAAGTAAACTTTTTAATTTGAAGAAAATAAATAAGATGAAGGACCAAAATGGTCATGTAGCGAAAAATAAAATCAGACTTTTATAGAACAAATAGAGTTGTTAATTCAAAATCGCCAAACTCAAATTTACACTTTTAGAAAGGAAAAATGACTTATTTGGTTCCTACAATTGCACAAACTTTACTATTTTATAGTCCTTGTACAAGCATTTTTAGATCTCTTTTAATCTCTGCCATTACACAAACTTTATCTTTTAGTCCTTGTCATTTAGTAATAGCACAAGGACTAAAAGGGACGATTTTTAAGTGTAAGGATTAAAAGTTTAAGTTTGTACAATTATAAGGACCAAATGAATATTTTTTCCCTTTTTAGATATAATAAACTGCCAAAAAATAAATTTCTCACTTTCAGTTGGACTAAACATTGAGTACCGTATCTGGGCTTCTCTTGACCAGGTTCGGCCCAATGAGATCCTGTCCAAGTCCAAGAGATCCTTAGAAGGGTCGTTAATCACAACAACTTCACAACCTTCTTGTTCAGTGTTCAAGTTACATGGACCACATACATATATATGTCATTTGTGTGTGATAATTTGATGCTTGAAGAGAGAGTAGAGAAGAAAACATGGTTGGTGAAGGAGAAAAACCAAAGGCAGTGATTGTAGGGGGTAGCATAGCAGGGATATCAAGTGCACATGCTCTTACCTTAGCTGGTTGGGATGTCCTTGTGCTTGAGAAAACCACCTCACCTCCAACTGGAAGCCCCACTGGTGCAGGTCTTGGACTCAACTCTTTGTCCCAACAAATCATTCACTCTTGGCTTCCACACCCACAGCAACTCCTTCACAACACCACTTTACCACTCACCATTGATCAGGTGCCACCCTTTTTGGTTTCATGATTTGTATTGATTACCTGTCAATGTCTACCATTAATTTTCTAGTAATTCTTAATTTCTGTCTTTTTTTCTTCTTTAGAGTTGTCTCAGTGCCTGTCTAGGGAGGGCATTCTCTTGTTTATTTTTATGCTAGAGTGTGGTGTCCCTAAGTTATGTTTTAATTATGAGTGATCAGGTTGTGTTTCTTAAATATGTGTGATAACCTTGCCAATACTCAACTAGCTTCTCTGAATTTTGATAATGATTTGTGGATGCTCTAAAGTGAATATTGCAGTCCACATATTAACATTTAAGAGACCAAGGGACAAGAGATTGATCAAATTAACTTTGATTATGTGTTCCTCTGAATCTGAAGATTTGGTCTTTAATCGAGCTGAATGGCATCATGTGATTCATCTACCTGACCTCATATAGTAGAATAAGGCTTTTGTTGTTGTAGTTGTATTTGTTTCTCTGAATGAATGGTTATTAGTTGATACTTTGCTATGTAAGATTGCAAGCATAAACCAGTAAAAAGAACCCTTTTGATTATCTTGATGTGTGGTTGAAGTAGAAATCCTAAGAGAAACTATAATCTTTCTCATAAAAAAAAATAGTCTTATTTTTTTCACCTGAGCAGAACCATGCAACTGATAGTGAGAAGAAGGTTAGCTGCACATTGGCAAGAGATGAGAGTTTTAACTTCAGAGCAGCACATTGGGCTGATCTTCATGGCCTTCTATACAATGCACTGCCATCAAATGTATTTTTATGGGGTCACCTTTTTCTCTCTTTCCATGTTGCTGATGACAAGGGTTCTGTCATTGTAAAGGCTAAGGTTCTAGAAACTGGCAAGGTTATAGAGATAGTAGGGGATTTGCTTGTTGCAGCAGATGGTTGTCTCTCTTCCATCCGCCAGAAATATCTCCCTGATTTTAAACTCAGGTTTGTATTTCAAAATGACTACCTCACCTAGTGGGATATGGCTTTTGTTGTTTGTATTTCAAAATAGAGCTTAAATTAACTTTTCTCTATCCTTTTATCTGAAAAAAGTCCTCAAAGGTTTTAGTATCTTTTACAGATATTCAGGCTATTGTGCATGGAGAGGGGTTCTTGATTTTTCAAATATTGAGAATTCAGAAACTATCACTGGTATTAGAAAGGCATACCCTGATCTAGGAAAATGCTTGTACTTTGACTTGGCCTCTGGCACACACAGTGTGTTGTATGAGCTGCAAAACAAGAAGCTCAATTGGGTTTGGTATGTGAATCAGCCAGAGCCTGAAGTTAAGGTGACTTTGTTCCTCTCATCCTATACTTATGAGATACCCTTGATTGATAATAATCCTGAAATGAATTTTTCTGTCATTTTGCTCCTCAAAACATATTCCTAATAAGGTCTTTAAACTTTCTAGCTCAGTCCCTATTTTAATCTCAAATCTAGAGTGTATTCATGCTTCCATTTGTTGCCACATCATCTAGTGCTGATTGTATTTTGACATTTGGGGGCAAAACTTTTCACTTTTCAGGGAACATCAGTGACAATGAAAGTAAATAGTGACATGATCAAGAAAATGCACCAAGAAGCAGCAAAAGTTTGGATTCCTGAGTTGGCAAAGGTCATAAAGGAAACAAGGGACCCTTTCTTAAATTTCATCTATGATAGTGATCCCTTAGAGAAGGTCTTTTGGGACAATGTGGTATTGGTGGGGGATGCAGCTCATCCCACAACTCCTCACTGCCTTAGAAGCACAAACATGTCAATATTAGATGCAGCAGTGTTAGGCAAATGCATAGAGAAGTGGGGAGCAGAAAAGCTTGAATCAGCATTAGAAGAGTATCAGTTCATTAGGCTACCAGTCACTTCCAAGCAAGTTCTGCATGCAAGGCGTCTAGGCCGCATGAAACAAGGGCTGGTTCTACCTGATAGGCAACCTTTTGACCCAAAGTTAGCCAGGCCAGAGGATTACCAGGAGCTTCTACAGAGGAGCACACCATTTTTTAATGATGTGCCTTTGTCACTTACTTTGATACCATCTTCCATTTCAGCATCTGATTGCTTATAGCAGTGAGTTTTATTACTGCCTTGAAAATAGATGTCTTACTACCATCCATCCAACTGTTTGCATACTGATATAATTTTGCACCCTTTATCATAACTGATTTGGTGCCTTTGGGCCTCAAATTTTGTTTTTGCTATTAATAATTTTATCATCAAATTTATTTTAGTTGGCATGTCTTCCCAAAATTTAATGCATTTTAATTTATGAAAGTGGAAAAATTAAAAATTGTGAACCGTCTGTTCAATCTTGAAATTCGTGTATCTATATAATCTAAACAAAAGTCATCCACACTAATTTCTATCAAATAAACATTCGCATACATAACTAGTTCCATCAAAATTAATTCAGGGACATGTTTGATTTTCTTTTCATTTTTTTTTAAACTTTTTTCTAAACCAACTCTATTTTACTTGTCAATCAATTTATAATTTAAAGTCTATTAAGTTGTGAAATCTGTTTCCGAAACAGGTATTTTAAAAAAGCAAATACAGAAACAACTTGGAGATGTTTCCCTTTTTACTTCTCAATGGCAGCAAATGGAGAGAAGCTTCTTACATAAAGAGAGAACACAAGCTTCATGTCCCGATTATTCCTTTATCATCTTGAGCAGTGTGGCTAAAAACCTTGTGTGTTTGGACTTTTCAGCACTGCAGCATATAAGGCAAAAATTTGTGGGTACACGGTGAGAGGATGCTTCATATGAGGCACATTGTTACAGTGAAAGTGCACACTGCAAAAGACAACTCGTAAAATGATAAATAGAGCAAGACAAAATTGACTTCATCTAACAAACAAGTTTTTCTATGTTTTAATTTTTAAGAACTAAAAACAGTTTTTGAAAGTGAAAATCAAACAGGGATAAGTAAACTAATACTTGGATACAATCATACAACTGCGGTGTGCCTGAACATAGTTTTCAAATATTAGATAATAATTTTTCTTTGATGTGGCATCAAAAAATCAACGTAAGTAGAAAAATTTTATGGGGGTCTTGGTAGTTAGTACATTGTTTGAAGAGTTCATTTAGTTACCTCTTAAACAACACTTATCAAATTTAGAAAATAAACAAATAATAGAAGTGTGCTAACATGATATTATTCAGACTCAAGTCAAAAAGTATTATTCAGACAATCATTCTCGTAAAAGAATATGCTCAAATGAACACTTAAGTTGCAAAACAAAAGAATATGCTCAAATGAACACTCAAGTGGCAAAACAAAAACAGATCGCATATAAACCATAGTTTGAGACTATAATAATAAAAAAAAATTCAAATCGTTTAATAAATAATGTTCTGCGGGCAGAGGGTTTACTTTAATAAGACAATAATTATTAATTAATGCAAACTTTTTTAATTGCTATTCCATCAAATTAATTCTGACACCAACTCCTTGCGGACAAACTTTAACAAAGCTTTATATTTATTTCGCTACCCAACATTCATAATCTCAGACTCAGACTCATCCCTGTAAATCACATATTTCAATCCCAATATTAAAATTTGAACATTGTTCTTCTTGCTCAGAAGAAACGAACTTCACTAGCACATATCTGAACCCAAATAGAGACCCCGCATTTCAACAAAACTGCTTGTTGACTTTATTCACAAGCCCAAATAAATTCACTATTTTTATTGATTAATGAAAGATTTAGTCGTCCAAAAATATTGAAATTCAACCAACAGACTGATATATCTGATGATACACAAGACCTTCTAACAACTCATTGGTAAATAATACAGCCTAAAGTTGTAATGGAGGCAAGCTATTACGCTGGATTTTACATTTCTACCAACAGGAAACAGAAAACTTTAATCCTGGGCAGTACAGAAGATATATTGCGCTCTATCATAGTTGCATTCCCACACCACATTCTGATACAAGGTAAACTAAACTTTTGTTGGCCATGTTGCTTGAGCTGACATAATAATTCCAACAATAACTCCAAATAGCCCAAGCGCGCTACCGAAGATCTCAATCACAAGAATTTTCACAAAGAGAGAGGAGTTCTGGGCATCAGACAATGCACAGCTGCTTCCAATTATTCCTACACACAACCTGCCAGAGGAGAAAAAATTGAATATGTAACAGAAGAATGGAAAAGGTCACCCTGCATTCATCAGGAGAGTTTCCTGCAAAGACATGAGAGGTAGGTGAAAAAGAATACACACCCACAAACAAGATTTGCGAAGCCCACGATTAATCCCGAAGCAAAGATTGCATATCCAGCCCTAAGAGACTCTGGTTCATAGATATTTGATGCTGGAACACTTTCTAATTTTGTTTGAAGAATAATAGCCACAATAACACCATATATAGCAACAGCTTCACAGAAGATTACACTGAAATAACACAAACATCAAGAACCATATTGTCAAGATGGTACGAATGTTTATATTTGGAACTATATCACCTATGCCAGGATGCAGATAATATAACATTCACATTTTGAAATTCACATTAAAAATAGGGTTTAACATCCTTATTTTACCATTTAAGTGGAATCAATGAATCATTATTATGATTAAGTTTGTTTGGATTGTTTTACTGTGTATTCAAAACAGCTTACAATCAAAATCTTATTGGTAGAGCTTATATAACTAAAAGCTCTACCATAATTGAGACAAAACATGCACTCAAAGCCAAAAGAGAACATATTGAGCTCTACTGAAATGGCATTTCCATGCTCTGATATAAGGCAAACTAACTTTTGAGAGCCATGTTGCTTGAGCTGACATAATAATCCCAAGAATAGCCCAAACATGCAAACAAAGATCTTAATCACACTTCACAGAAGTTAAATAGAGCTACCTTAAATTCATACATTTGAAATGATGACTCTGAAATTTACATTGAATACTGGGTTTAACAACCTTAATTTACCACTTAAGTGATTCTGCTTGTAGTTGAAATCTTTATTGTAAGGTAAATTGATCATTATATTAAGAGACAAACAGAAAAAAGCATCCCCACACTCACTATCTTTCTCCTTCTCACAAACAAAGGAGTCAAAGAATCTGTAATGTTACGTTCCATAAATATCATTCAGCTTCTGTTTGTTTCACATAACGATAAAGGCTTAAAGCTATTTCCCCTCCACAAAACTATCACATATAGATTGTATGCTTGTTTTACAGAAAGATAGTTCTGTACTCTCACGAGTCCTGTTGTGCAAAATGCTTTTAAGAAAACATCTTCCATATGATCACTTACTCCCAATGATGAAGAAAGATTATCATTCATTATTAGCTAAAAAACTATGCCTAATACATAGTAAAATCATTTCACACTCAGCTAAAATCATAGATATCATATTTTTTCTACCAATAAATCCCTATTTACCAGAGAAACGAACATTCAGCCACCAATAAAGTAAAATCTTTGCATACAGATCCAGTAAAAGTCATTGACAAAAGAGCACTTCTACATCGATTCCTCAACAACAAATACTTCATTTTATCGCAACCTTTCTCATTCCCTTTCAGCAGAAAACAACACAACCCATCAGAAGAAAAAACACCATTTTTGTGTGTGTGGGAAAGTTGTGAACCACATTATGATGCAATTGCAAACTCTAATGCAAATCTACCACAATCCTCTCCGCTTCACATCAACTAGCAATTCATCTCCAACTTCCAATCCTCAACCGAAAACAAAACTCCACAACCTAACTTCCCTATCTAAACCGAACGCATCTAACCTAACACTACAGAAACCAACATCGTAAAATTTCTCCGCAACCCTATCCACTGTAACAAAAATTACTGAAAAATAAAACCGAGAAACACCAAAATTAAATATTTATAGAGTCCAATTAAAAATTAAATCATATACAGAATCCAATTATTTATTAATTTTACCTAATGAGATTTTTGGAAGTGATTCGAGGAGCCTTGATTGCAGCGCCGATCAAGCTGCTACCGGTGATGTAGATCCCCCTGCACGTGTCACGGAACCGAATTCGCACGTGAGAATAACGACAACGGTAACGGAAACTTTAACGGAAAAGCGGAGATCGAAGGTTTGTTTACCAGGCGGCGCCGAGGACGGAGACGCCGATTGCGACGGCGATGCCGATGGCGGAGAAGGTGTAGGGCGAGATCGCGACGAGTGCTCTGCCCCAAGAACTCGAATGTGCCACCATCGTCGCAGACATAGAAGTGTTCTTCGTGTTGTGAACGGTATGAATGAAATGAATGATTGTGATTGGATCTCTGTTAACCACGGAGAATGAGAGAGAGAGAGAGAGAGAGAGAGAGAGGACGGAACGCAACGCAGTGCCGTTTAACTGCTATCAAATTATTGAATCGGAAAAGAAACAAAACATTACGGATTGGGTTCGCAGCGACGAAACTTGTGTTTAAAACGGCGCGTCGTTTAGAGAGATGAATATTGAATGGTGATGTGATTAGTGTAGTGATACTGGAGGCCCAAAGACAAGCCCAACTAATTTTGTGTGAATCCTGCAATGGGCTAACCTAATGAATCTGCTGGTTATTTTCCCCCTGCGAAGTATCAACGGATTTTTCACGTGACTAATTTTTGTAGAAAAATTGTGTTACCACCTTTAATAGAATCTTTCATCTTAAATCATTTTTTTTTTAAAATCTAAAGTTTGAACATGAAACCTTAAAATAATTTGAGTCCAGTTTTGACTCAAATCAACTACATAAATTAGTTTTTCATTGAATGAGTACGGAGGTTAAGTAATTCTAGTGTCAAGCAAAAATCTAAATCCTTCTATGATATTACCTCCATTTCTATTTATAAGACTTAAATTAAAAGTGATTCTTATTCTTTTTTATAAAACTTAATTTATAATATCTCTTATATTAATTATTTTTAGATTAAAATATCCTTAATTAAATAAGAGAGATTGTACTGTAAAAAAAAATAGAGAGATTATATTAATAAACATTTAGAAGAGACATATGAGTATTAATGACAATGGTATTTTTGTATTTTTGAAAAAAAATATTATATAAATTTAGGATAAATTATTACTATTAACTAAATTAACCACTTTTCTTAATCATTATGAATTAGGTAAGTGGATCTTATAAATAGGAATGGAGATAATATTTTTCTAATAAAAATATACTAAATTTTAATGTTATTAAAATTTTGAATAAATTTTATTTTATTTAATATTATCTTTATGAAATTCATCATCCGAGTGTATTAATAACATCTCTTAAAAAATTTACTTTTTTTTTCTAAAAAAATCAATTTTAATTTCTTAACAAATGTCATAAAAATACTTGATAATATTTTCTTTATTTTTGAAGTAATTAAAAATATTCAATAAGGTCCTGTCAAAAAAAAATATATTCAATAAGGTGTATTTTTAAGACAAGTAATTTAATATTTTTATTATGTAATTTATATACTTATTTATTGGAATTTAAATTATAATAATCTATTTAATATTATTATTAAGCATAAAATATTATATTGTATATTTTAAAAATTCTTGCATAAAAGATTTACGAATTGTAATTTTAAGTAAAACTATCACAACGTATAAAAACAATTTGAGACTGCTTCTATTTTTTTTTTTTTTTGCAATATTATTATTTCGATTATGAAGATTTTTTTGATAGAATTATGAAGATTTTTATTCTTACTAGAGTTTAATAAATAAGTACTATTTAGTAAAAAAAAAGTACTAAAAGCATAAAATTTTTTACACTGTGAATTAGTTAGAAGTAAGTAACTATTAATATAAATTTTGAAATAATTATTATAAAAAATAGGTTTAATTACTCTGTAGGTCATATACTTTTACTAATTTTTTAATTAGGTTCCTGAATTTTTTTTTTCTTTTAATTGAGTCCCTAAGCTTTTATTTATTTTTTAATTGGGTCCCTGAACTTTTATTTATTTTTCATTAGGTCCTTCTGTCTAATTATCGTTATAAAAAATTAACCGCAAACACTTAACTAGAGGTGCAGATAGTGAACTGGTGCTTCTAGAATGTATTGTAAGCCCATTTGAGTCAATTCTGAGAGTTTTCTACAAAGTTTTAACCTTCTACAGAGCCAAATAATTGTGAAAGAATGCTTGAGTTAAATTGACATGTAGAAGTTGAAACTTTGCAGAAATCTTTCAAAATTGATTCAGTTGTGCTTACAACACATTCCAAAAGTATCAACTCACTGTCTGTACATTTAATTAAGTATCTGCGGTTAGTTTTTCATAACAACAATTAGATGAGGGACCTAATTAAAAAAAAAAAGTTCAGGGACCCAATTAAAAAAAATTAGGGACCTAATTGAAAATTTGGTAAAAGTATAGGGACCTACAGATTAATTTAACCTAAAAAATACTATCTCTGCCTCTGGTCCTAATTATAAGCAACATAGGATAAATCATCAATACCAAGGAAAGTAGTTACAACTTTTTTAATTAATTCTATTATAAATTTAATTTTTATTCCAAAAATATCTTTTGCTTTAAGTGGTTGTCATAGGAATAAGTAAATGTATAGGAAATAGTGTTAACATTAAAGTAAGGGTATAAAAAAAATTTAACCTTAAGTAAAAGTAATTGTTGCTTATAATTAAAATCAAAGAAAAAGTTAATAGATTGCTTATAATTAGAAAGAGGGGTAGTATTAAATTTACCATTGCTGCTTTTTTTTTTTTTTTTTTTTTTTTAACTTTTGGAATAATAGCAACGCCCAAAGGCCAAAGGTTCTAACTTCCCAGGCTTAAACCCCATTCCTTTGAAATTCCAAACCCTAAATCCCCAACACCCCAACCCATTTGGTTCACCGTGCAGCATTGAAGGTACGCTTCTCTCTACAACTTTGATCTTCGAACAAACTTCGAATCTCATACGCATACCCCATTTTTAGTTCTCATAATTTTTTTTTTTAAATTTGTTTGCACGTTTTTTCAACTCACCAAGTTGGTTCAATCTTCATTTTTTAGTTCACTGTTGTTCTGTGAGCCTTTCCCTAGTTTAACGGTGTAGCACCGATTCTGTAGGATTCATTTTTCTGAGTGGAAGAAAAAGAATTTACATTTTATCTGTGCAATGCTTTTGGGGTTAGTTAATTTGTTCATAGAAATGGACATTTTTCCCCCTTCTTTCCTGTGGATGCATATATAGAGAAATTATAGAGCGAAATACTTGGTCTCAAGTCTCTACATTTAGATCACACTGTAATTTGCTGTTAGACTTGTTATAATTCTATGTGTCAAATGAAATTCATTCATTTCTGGTTTTTTAACCCGTCTTTTCTTGTTTAATACAACTTTTAAATCCGTCTGCAACTGTTCAGATTCGTTACTATGAACTGACTCTTGTTCGTGATGTTTTTATTCGTCACCTCACCTCACATGTTGAATTTGAAAATGAAAATTATGAAATTATGTGTGGTTATCTCAATCTGGGTTGTTGTGCTAATATGTCGAAAATTGTGGCAATTGTCAAATATTTGGGAAATAAAAATTATGATCTGGGTTTGATTCTTACTTGCACATTAGAAATACATGTGTTGATCTTCCTATTTAAAGACAGTGTTAGCTGATGCAATGCTGTCATCTGAACTGGTTTTCTAGTGTACCATGTATGGCTTTCTTTTCATTTTAATTGAACTAAAAAAGAACTGTGGTTGATCATGTTGAAAAATTGTTGGGTTTATGATAGTAGTTCATTTGTCTTTTGCTAGAGTAAAGAATGGGTAATCAGAAGAAGAAGGCTCAGATGTTTGTAAAGCTAGTGTCTGCTGCTGGGACTGGATTCTTCTATGTTAAGAGGAAGCCAAGGCAGTTTACAGAGAAGCTTGAGTTTCGAAAATATGACCCTAGGGTCAATCGTCATGTTCTGTTTACAGAGGCTAAAATGAAGTGATAGGGTACCTTTCATGGCTGCCTTTGCATTGTAACTGGATCAATCTTGTACTTCTCTGAGACAATAATCTCATTTGGTGTTAGATGTTGAATCATGCCAATCTTTTTACTGTCTCTGCATCTGCTGTGATCTATGATACTTATGCCTTTGGTTGATTAATTATTATTCAATATCTTCAAAAAATAGCATTTGAGAAATATCTATATTTTGAATAACATCACCCTAACTATAGATGCTATGTCAGAGGGCCAATTAAACCATCCACCACTATGCTAAATAAATAGCTCGAGGTAAATCAAAGTCCCATTTTAGATTACATATACCTCAAGTTTAGCACAGCAAGGACATCATTCCATAGCATTCCATTTCAGGTTGTGTATTGTTTTGAAGGCTCTGCTTTGAGTATGCTAACTTTTGTTCTAACGAAGTAATTTTCTAAAATTGTATACAGTAAAAGAATAATCTGAGAAGAGTTAGGCATATGTTAGATTCAGCTTATTTGCTATAGAACTTAATTGTGTGACGTCTATGATGTTCCAAGAGATGAAAATAGACGCAGGTATTTCTGTAACGGTTAAATCTACCAATTGTCATTTTGCTATATGTGCTCAAAAACAAAATGACATTTCATTTGTAAAGCAGTTTTCAGGAAATTCAAGTTAGAATGTTCTCATGAAAATTTCAAATTCCAACTTTCTCTAGAAGTACAATTTAACAATTGAATGCCATTTGCCAAAGGGGAACAAAAATCGGCAACTACAATTACAGGCAAGCTAAACCAGAGCACTACATGTTCTACTATTTACCTTTTGAAGGGCTGTTAGAGTGTATATAGTTAGAATTATATGCGTGTGGGAGCAATGCAATGTGGTTTGTCCCAACAAAATAGGTTAAGAGTGTTCGACAATTAGGCAGTTAGTCAGCTAGGTAGTTAGAGATGCATCTCAACTCTTACTAGACAGCTTCTATGTATACAAGAACTATAGTGGGTATATGGGTTTTAACCCACGGATCAAGCGGGTTAGGATCATGCAGTTTGTTGATCTATTTAACTCATTAAGGTTGGTCTAATGGTATTGGGGACTTGAATAGTTTATACGAGTTCTTAGATTCAAACTTCGTTCTTAGATTCAAACTGATTTTTTTTAATATTAATTATTGTTTTTATACTTTTATTGTTTAATGATTTATCAATATATAGAATTAGAAGTTTAACACTTAGGGTTTTACTATTCAACAATTCATACATATTTGTTATATTTTTTTTGCTAATCTCGGTCATTTTAAAAGTTTTTATCATTTTTGTAATAATTATTATTCTTAGGTTTTTTAACCATATTTTTTTTAGAAATTTCCATATTTTTTTATATTGTTTATTTGGCCATGGACTAACTCATTAACATGTGGGAAAAATGGAAAGTGGGCTGAACACAGACTAGACTACACAAAAAGAGACCTTGATAATGATTCCTTGATAATCATCAAAGCATTGCTGTTAGCCTTTATCCATTCCCTATAATAGGTTTTCTGCTCATTGAACTATACTATTATCAGGAAGCTCTGTTCCTAACATACAAGTGTGTATGTATTTGTGAGGTCATCAAATTTGCAATAATGTCTTCAAGAATGGTTGCAATTATCTATAGAATTGTTTTGTTGTAGTTATGCATGCATATACGGTAAACCCAAAATACGCCAACATTCATGGATCATGAAAATATCATTTTCTCATGCAGTAAAAAAAAAAAGAAAAAAAAAGCAGGTTGTTTTTCTGCCCACCAAAGAAAAAAAGCGGGTTGTTTTTCTGGTACACATGAAAACTTTGTTTCCCTTAGAAATCGATGAATTTCATGCACCTTTTCATTTCATTTTATGTTATGACGATTTGTGCCTAAAACTAACTCGTATATAAAACCCCCCATATATATAACATCATTATCATATAATCAAATTCATTACTCTAGCACTACTAATAGAATAGCTACATTGTGCTTTATATACTATATTTTATATTTATCAAAAATGGCCACGGAAATAAGTTACATATGCAAAAGAACTGTGGTGAGCACCAAGGCAGTGGAACCAGGAAAGTACTTCCCCTTGTCAGTTTTGGATCGCCACATGGAGAACAACCACATTAGGATGGTGTACTATTACCAAACTTCAGGAGAAGTGGAGCTTGGAAAAGTGACCAAGAAGTTGAGAGAGACCTTGTCAGAGATGCTGACCCATTTTCCCATAGTGAGTGGAAGGTTGATGAGAGATGATGATGAGAGAGGGCATTGGAAGATCAAGTGCAACGATGCTGGGGTCAGAGTGGTGGAGGCCAAAGCCAAAGGGAGTGTTGAAGGGTGGCTAAGTAGCCTTGATAGGGAGAAGGAACTCCAACTAGTGCATTGGGAGGACATGTTTCACAAGCCCTATTATTGGTCCACCTTTTATGTCCAGGTTAGGATTTTTAAAGATTGATGATCACATATTCTTTATTATTAAATAAAGTTTACGTGGATTTCATTCTTGATCTAGTAAGTTTTATTTTTTATTTAATAATAGAAAAAGAGTTTAATGGTAATGCACTGACAGTGTTATAGTAAGTTTGTTGACTTTTATAAAATTATCTTAAAAATCATATCAACGGTGATTTGTAATTAGATGACAGTGTAAAACTATTTTACACGGTCAGTGCATAGTCTTTTTTCTCATAAAAAACATGTGTCTAAAGGTGAATTATGTTTCCTTTTGTGTTATTGAAAAGATAGTTGATATAATTATAGCAAGAAAAGATTCAAGGATGAAAGTTTCTAATAATAGATGAACAGTAAAAATGTTTTTTTTACAGTAGTAAAAAATGTTAGTAAGATGCTTTTTAATATTTTCTTTTCTATTGGTGAAATTCATGAGTTCTACTAAATGTGCGAGTTTCATTATCAAATTATTAAGATCCACATAAATTTATCTTTTAGATAAATGGTATCAACGCATTAACACGTTCATCCTAATATATTATTTATTATTGATTAAAATTTAATGAAAACTATAAATGATAAATTATGACCTATATAATTTTATGACTTTTAATAAATTTTAACTAATAAAAAAAAATTAATGTACCCCAATGCCAGAGGTTCCTCGCTTTGCGAAGGTATGAGGAAGGATAATTGTATCAAAAATATTATATTTGAATTTGAATTCATGACTAACTGGTCACCAAGACATACTTTTACTATTGTGTTAAAAAAATTTATTAGACAATACATTGTTAATATTTCTCTTTCAACCGATAAAAAAGAGTAGGTAGAAAAGAAAGTGTTAATAAGTGTATTATTAGCGCTCTTAGTGAATAAATAAACTCTTAGTTAATATATTTTTTTTATGTTGATATCATTTTGAATTTTGATCTTAATTTCAGCTTACTGAATTTGAAGAAGGTGGATTAGCAATTGGCCTAAGCTGCGTTCATCTCTTGGCAGATTCCACTTGTGCAACCTTATTCATGAAAGCCTGGGCTGACATTTCAATGGGAAACAAAATGATTACTCCTCCATTATTCCATCCTTTACCTCCTCGAAGACCAGGAAATAGAAACCCCAATCATCACCCCCACATGGAGTTAATACATCACTACAAATCCTTAATTGAAAAACCCATTTCTTTGAAGAAGGAAGCAAGGTACACTACAATTTCATTGGGCTTCTCAGACCCCATGGTCCAGGCTTGCATGTCCACGGCCCAACCCAACGGCCCAATAACACCCTTTGAGGCCCTAGCATCATTGTTTTGGGTCTCTTTGAGCAAAGTCAAGGGGTTGAAAAATGGGCTTGTTGACATGTCCATATGTTTGGACATGAGAAAAGTTTTGGGCCTAGATTGTGGATTCTTTGGGAACTGCATGGTGTATAATAGGGTCCATGTAGAAGGGAACAATTACAAATTTCCACAAGCTGTTAGGGCAATAAGTGATGTTGTGGCTAAAATGGACACTGAGGGAATCATCGATTTGATTGAGTGGCTAGAAAGTAATGATGTGAATTCACCTACCATGATGAACGGTCATGATCTGGTTTGTGCTAGCTTAGAGGGTGTGGACCCTTATTTGGCTGTGTTTCAAGATTGGTTCAAACCCATTCATGTTTCTTATTACATAGAACCAGTTTTGGGAGAAGGACAGGTTTTGATTCTCCCTGGCCCACCAGGGGAGGGTCCCTTAAGTAGGGTTGCCATGGTGACCCTTAGAGAAGAGGAAGCAATTAAGCTTTGTGAAGATGATCTCATTTCACAATTCTCTCCCACTATCTTGATGAAATGTCAATGAACAATAATTGTTCTTTAATTACATATATTTCAATAATGGGAGATTAGCTTGAGAGAATTGTGATTGTGAACAATATTGTAACTACTTAGCCAGGTTAATTAAAATAATACAACACTTTCCATCACCAACATAATGATAAATGATTGAGCACTTTGTTGATTCGAGTCTTTTAATTTAGTGAAATTCATTGATATGTGGAAGCTATTGAGCTAACTAGGATGGTAACATTCTATCATCATCACCTACTACGTATGTTGTTGCACATATTTTCAAAATTGACCATCCAATAATCTCGAAGCTTGACTTGTTGGTTGTTGTTGACTATGTGCACTTACAAATGATTTGGGGGTGTGTGTTTTTTTATCCTAACGTGTTTCGTAATGCAACCGTGAAGGATAGAGAATGTGTAGGGTGACAATATGCGAAATAAGAATAATTAATTTTATCGTAATAATATATAAATCAAAATTAAATTTAAATAAAATCATTTTTAAATATACATGGATAGTTAAGAACTAAGAATACAGGCAGGAGGATATATCTACTTGAGAATAATTTTTATTTTAAGAAATGAGAACTCTAAGTAAATGTTAATTGCTAGATATTATATGAATGAATGTCTAAATTTTATGAAATTTGATGGATAGATAATATCAAATGATTCAATGGTTGAATTAGTTAATTTCACATTCTATAAAAAGTTATTAAGTGGGTGTAAGTCTACAAGTTTATATCAAATGATTCGATGGTTGGATTGATTAATTTCATATTATATATATATATATATATATATATATATATATATATATATATATATATATATATATATATATATATATAAAGGTTATTAAGTGGGTGCAAGTGTACAAGTTTCACACACACTAAGCAAAGACGGATCCAGGGGAGGCAAGCAAGGGCCTTGGCCCCTCTTCCCTCATGATCTTGTGTATATATGAGAAAAAAATTAAAATTAAAAAAAATATTAATAGAAAAAAATGAATAAAAAATAGAATGTGTTGAGTTGATATTTGTTTAATTTTATTTTAGTAGTGAATCTATTTTTAGTTTTACACATAAAATTAATAATAAATATTTTTTTTAAAACTCATTATTTATTAAATAATTATTTCTTAAAAGTTAGATATGTAAATAATTGTGTAAAAACCAAATTTTACCCCCCTTTGATATATTCCTGGATCCGTCCTTAGCACTTAAGTGTCAAATTTAATAAAATGACATCTCTAATAATTTATTTTTATCAAAAATAAATTTTATTAATCTAAGTATTAATTTGTGTGATATTATTATGATAATCATATATATAAATTTTTACACAATTTAGAGATTCAGAAATTTGCTATCTAATAGTAGCTATTTTCTTGTATTTTAAACAACATATCATATGCTAAAATAAGGAGGAATGATGTATCAATTAATTTTTGAATCTAGTGGAACTTTATAGATTTAATCTACTATGAGAAATTTAAGATTTAACTTTCACTCTATTTTAGTTTAACCCTAACTCAATTTCTAAAAGCTAGTTTGAGATTCTTGCTTATGTATTCTATTTTGGATATATCAATAGTTGATGCAGAATGTGTAACATTTTGTTAGAAGGATAAAATTCACTTTTGATTTAATTGGTGCCATTTTACTAAGTTTAATATCTATAGTGTTATTTGATTTTGTTACACACTTTTTTGTGTGTATATATATATATATATATATATATATATATATATATATATATATATATATATTGGTTTATTATATTTTAGTCTCTAAACTTTTTAAATTTTTTACTTTTAGTCCTTAAATTTTTTATTGTTGTTTTTATTCTCTTAATTTTTTTAATCCTTATTTTTAGTCCTTAAATTAAGAGGCTAAAAGTAAGGACGAAAAAAAAAAGTTAAAGATTTTTTTTAGGAAAGAGATAGATATAATTAACATTTTCTTGAATTTATAAATGAACATATATAAGACTAAATTTTTGTTGCATAATGATGGTTTATCACGTGCATTCATTAAATTGATAGAAGTTTTCATTTCATCTCTTGCGGTGGGAATTCCTATAATAAGAAACATCAAATTCGTCATTAATTTAGATTATGGCTGGGGATGTATGGATCTAAAGGGATAACTTCTTCAACAAAAACAAAGCAATGCTTTTCTTGTCGAAAACTATTGCTTAGAACAAACAAACATTGACTAAACGCAACTCACTGTTGTTCCAAGATTAATTGCATGCTTCAATCATATTTAGTATTCAAGGATTGAATTCTCCTTCTTCCAAGTTTTTCTTATTCTCAAATTTGAAACAAAGGACTTTTTTTTTACGCAAGTTAACTAATTTCAGTGAAGAAATTTACACAAGAAATTTGTTGAACTTTTTTTTATTTGTTTTGAAAGGGATCCCAACATCTTTAGCCTAATGTTTATCTATAGGTGTACAACAACAAATTTTAAGACATTTTAAAATTAATTAATATTTTAAAACTATCATAATTTTATTTAAAACTTATCTTTTAAGCCTTATTTTAGAATAAATTACTTATTAAGTTATTGTAATCGATTTTATTTAATATGTAAATTCATTTAATTAATTATTCTTTCTAGAAACATTGTTAATCTCGGGTAAAATGTCATTAATGTTATGTTGGATAAAATATGTTTCTATCATATGTAAGTATACTTAAATTTGATTTTAATATTTTATTTTTGCCTTAAATATGTTTTTGTCACTTCAAATTTAAGTCATTGTTGTTTTTGGTCCCTTAAATTTACATTATTTTTTTAGTCCCTCAATTTCAAAAAATACTCTTTAGTCACTCTTGTGATTAAAAATCGCCACAAATTATGTATCTAAACCGCAAAAAATTAGTTAGGAGAGATTAAAAATAACATTTTTCAAAATTAAGGGAATAAAATAAACAAATTTAAATTTAGGAGATTAAAAACAATAATGACCCAAATTTAAAAAACTAAAAACATATTTAAACCTTCATGTTTTTTTTGTTAGTTTTAGTTTTTATGTTTTAAATTTTTTGAAAATGAAAATTATCACCTCTCTTTTTATGAAATAACATGCATTTAAATGTCACATCACATGTCATAGAATAGTTGATGACGTATTATGTCTAAATGTATGTAACTTTTTTTTTTATCATGATATTGATACGATTTAAATAATGCTTTGAATAGTAAAAAAAATGTTATTTAAATCGTTTGAAGGATAAAAAATAAAATAAACATAATTTGTAAGGATTAAACTAAATAAAAAAAATTTACAAGGACAAAAAATAAAATAAACACTAAATTACAAGGACATATTTAAACCTTAAAATAATGAGACATATTTACAATGACTAAAAAAAATTTAATCCTTTATTAATTTACAACTTAGATTCCTTTTGTCGAGCAATATAAACATTATGCATTAAGATTCCTAACGTAAGTTGTAGTGCTAGTCCCTATATTTGTTTTAAATTTTTTTAATCTTTAATAGTGATGAATTCCTGCTTTTCCTCTCTTTGACTATGCAGATCATGTTTCGAAAAGTTCTTAGAGAGAGAGAAACAGAGAGAGAGATTTATCAATTGGCATCAATAGTTGTTGTTGATAACATTGTATTATTTCATTTTCAAAAATGTTTAAGTGACTCCATAACCATGTGTTACAAAATACTCACGTGACAATATTAGATGAAGCCACTTAAATATTTTTGTAACAAAAGGAAAAAAATAGAAAGTTTAGATTTATTAGGGACACAAATGATTTTTTTTTTTTTTACAAGAATTAAAACAATGAGACATATTTACAGTGACTAAAATAATATTTAATCCTTTATTAATTTACAACTTAATATAAGCATTATGTAATTTTCTACGCATCAAAAAATATAAGCATTGTGCAATAAGATTAGATTCCTAACGTAAGTTTGTAGTGCTAGTCCCTATATTTTTTTAAATATATTTTATGACAGCTTTTTAAATATTTTTTTAAGCTTTAATAATAGTGGTGAATTCCTGCTTTTTCTCTCTTTGATTATGCAGATCATGATTCGCAAAGTGCTTAGAGAGAGAGAGAGAGATTGATCAATTGGCATCAATAGTTGTTGTTGATAACATTGTATTCTTTTCTATTCCATGCGGACAATAGATATAATATAGATAATTAAAAATAATAAAGCAATTGATTTGTATATATAAAAATTTGATTACATGACTATAGTAGATTAAAGATTGCATGGAAACGAAGAATTTAGTACGCATAAGTCAAAGAATTCGGGTCCCAGTTGCATATCATTGACCTTAGTGCTTTCCTAGATGAAGTTGAGTTGTTAAAATAATTAAAATTAATTTCCATACTTTTTCCTTTATGGCACATATAATAATTTCCACACATTGTTTCCATGTTATTACTGAAAGCTTGACTCAGAATAAATTATAGAAAAAAGAAAGTGCGTTTACAAATTAACCTCTCTCCATGATTAGCATGCATGGGGTATATTGCAAAATAATACCTATTTTGATATATTATAAAATTAAGCACTTCGGGATGGACCAGCAAAGGTAAGTAAAATGTACAGGCGTTTGTTTTAACTTTTTTTTTTCTTTTATAAAAAATACTTCTATTTAAAAAAAAAATAGAGTGTTTATTTAAATTTTTAAATCAGAATATAAAAAATTATTTTAAAATGTTTTTTTGAGCAGTTTAAAAAACTGTAATTATAATTACTTTTTAATATAATCCTATTCTTTATAATTATAAGCTAAATAAAAATTAGTTTTTGTTTTAATAATTTTTTAACAACAAATAATTTTTAACATATTTTTTAATTACTTTTTAAAAGTTTAAATTTACGAGCCTAATTTGCAATTGTGTCTTGTAAAAAAAAAAATTGCAATTGTGAAACAATAAAAACGGTTGATTGGTGAAAGATTAGATTCACTATAAAAAGAAGTTGTATTAAATGAAGAAAATATTTAAGCATTACGATTGCACCTACGTGATTAAGTATTTTGATTATTTATTTTTCGAGGACCAAGTTTCATGGGAATTTCGCTATCATCAATTATCTAGGGTGCATTTGTTTCACGGAATCATGTTGGATTCCCGGGAATGTGGAGATGAGAATATATATTTCCAGGTTTGTTAGAAGGTAATCGAAAAAGATTATCTGGTATTTTCTATTCCTATGCTTATTTTGATTTTATAGTAATCTTATTCTCATGGAAAGAGGGTGAGAATGAGGGTTCCTGTATAGTGGGAATCATATTTACTATATAAAAATTCTATCATATCCTCATTATCAATACCCACTACCCCACTACCTCTCAACTTACCTTTGATTTTATTCTCGCTACCATTTTATACTGCTTTATTATTCTCGCTATTGTGTAAATCTGATTTTATTCCCACTTAAATAATAGCCCTGTGAATTTTATTCACACATACTAATTTATAACCTCTATGATTGAGATGTATGCTTTATTCTAAACCAAGTTTTTCTGATATAATCATTATGTTGTGATACGTTTGTTTTATATTAAAATTTGGCAATTACAATGCTTGGACTCACGAGAAGCATAAGAAATTTGGTTGTTGATATAAAATATAATAATTTCTTTAATACAAAAATGATATTTTAGTAATATAACATATATTCTTAGAAAAAAATAATGTGAACAAAACATATATTTTAAATATTCCTGAGAATATAAAAAAATTCCCAACCAATTTTATTATTTAACCAAACATAATTTTCTTGAAATACCCAGGAATGTCATTCCCATCTAACATTCCTAGGAATAACATTTCCAAGAATCCAACAAGATTCCGTGAAAAAAAAGTCCGACCCCCTAGAATATGTTTGCATAGAGATGCACAAAAAGTCTTACAAATAGTCTGAACTTAGCTACGTACTGTCATTTTGGTCCCTGAAAGTACTTTTGAATTTTTAATTAAGTTCCACGCTACATCTAAATTATTAGCATAGTCATCTTCATATCTCCTTACTTCCATTCCATATCCCTCATATTTTTCACCTTCCTCTTCCACACTTTGTAGTTCATCTTGACTTTCAACTCCATCATCTGCATGCAAAGTTCGTCATTTATTCAACTGAAACATTAATTCTAATAGGAAAATAACACAAAAACATTTTTAAAATCTATTTAACTTTTTTCCTTAATAAAAATTGTCTAGCTTCTTTAAAAATTTTCAAATAGCAACACTCTCAAATAACCACTACATTTAAAATTCTTTTATGTCTATATATACCTTGCTATAGTAGTTCATGAAAATCACAACTTTTGTTGTTTACATTTTCTGATCTGATTGATCCTTTTACTTTGATCATCGATCATGTGCCAAACAATCGCATGGATTCTATGCCACCCCTCCCACTTACACCTCCTTCATCCTCAATTTTTTTTTCACTCTCTACACTCCAAATGTGATCAAAAGAATGAAAAATGACACGTGCTTTGAGTGCCATCAGAGGATCATGTCCACTCAAGTCCTCTAATACCCAACCTTTGAACAACAATGTGAAAACTATAAAGATTGAAAAAAATAGGGGTAAGATGTACTATACTAGCCCCCATCGAAAGGGTATGTGAGTAAATGGTTCTAACACTTTCATTTTGCTATCTTTCATGATTCTCAAATTTTTTTAAGTGTCTTTTCATGATTAATGTTATTCCATAAAATAGATTAATTAAATAATCAATCTAACATTCTACACATATTAATAACATATAAGATAATAGCTTGATTTTGGTAGAAGATATGGTTTGGAACCTTATAGAATCTTGTTAGCAATATCTTGTATTTAGCCGCTAACTATTGCTATGTGATCACTCATAAATTAGTTTCATATTTATAGTATAATTTAAATGGCAAAATTGGTAAGAGGAAGGTGAAAAATATGAGGGATAAAGAATGGAAGTGAGGGAATATGGTAATGTCTATGCTAATAATTTACATGCAACGTGGAACTTAATTGAAAATTTGAAAGTGCTTTCAGGGACTAAAATGACAGTACGTGGTAAGTTTAGGGATCAAAATGTCAGTAAGTGGTTAAATTCAGGGACTAAATTGACAACAAGTTGTTAAGTTCAACTTTTAGACATATGGATGACATGTTGCAACCACGTGGATGATACGTGGCAACCATCAGTTGCCACATCATTACCAGAGGTGCCACGTAGGCACATCAATTAAGGTTAACAGAGATGAGTTAACGACAGGACCAATTTGTCGCACTTTTTGCACATTCAGGGACTAAATTTGAATTTTTCATCTTTCAGGGACCAATTGTCAGCGCCACACACTTTCAGGGATCAAAATGGGTATTTACCCTATAAATTACAACTAATTTAAATTATTTGAGCAATAAAAAAAATGGTTAAGTGTAAGGTAATAAATTTATAACATATTTAAATTTATAGAGCTTTTTTACATTTTAATGCATTAATGAGATGAAAATTGTGTGAGAATATAACCCATTTGTATACATTTTTATGTGATTCATTTGAGATTTATGAAATAAAAAAGATGCACGAATACACTAATTTTGTTGAGTTTTTTAATGTAGGAAAAATAAGCAATAGTTCACATGTGGGAGAACAATCTATTTAGCAGAAGAATCTGTGTTCGATTCCCTCCGTGTGCAAAATTCTCTTGGACATCTGTTGGGGGACATCTGTGGTCTTTGACCCAGGACCAAAAAAATAAATAAAAGATTCAAAATTTCAAACTTGGACTTTGATCTTTCCTTATTGTTTAGGCCATAACTCGGATTCTAGTAATGTGATTGAAGTAATATTATGGAAAGATTAAACATGTAACTACATTTTTCACAGAGAAAGTTTTATCAAATTTTGTGTGGATCATAGAGGAAATTAGGCTTAAAGTTGAAATTGATGTAGTGTGCTAACAACATGACATAGATGCAATGTTTTGAATATATCTCAAATTGTAGATATGAAAATGATTTGAGACCAATGTGAGACTTTCAAGGACAAAATTATTTACATTTTTTTATGAAAACACTGGAAGCCAATTCTACTTATAAAGCACTTGACGGACAAAAATCGCACCTAATAGGGACAAGCCCTACACACTAGCACCAATGCCACACTGTTCGGCACTCAGAGCCAACACGGTCCCAATTTTTCCAAAAAAAAAAAAGAAAAACTTGAGTTGAGTGCCAGTTAAACTTGCCACTGGCACCAAAATATTCTAGATTTTATAAAATCATGGAAGAAAAAGAGCTTAACATTAGTTTGTGGTCCAAAATGTTCAATCTTGGTATTTATTCAAGAGAATCACATCACTAATGGCATTCTTTGACTCATCTAGTGACGAATAACGAGGAAGAGCTTAGAGAATCATCACCTGCCATTAAAGCTTGAAGAAATCGAGAATGATTCTTGAAGATTCATGGCCTTCAACGAGTCCATAAGATGTGATCCCATTTTTTTCATCAGGTCCGGGTAGAGACCAAAGGTCTTGAGCGACTGATCTGACAGAACAACTCAAAAGGTAAAGAAGTATCGTTAATTTCTTCATACTCTCTTTATCTTTATCATCTTCTAGGTTTCCTTTTATCTTTAGGAGTTTCTAAGTTTCTTATGGTTAAATTATGATGAACTTTGGTTTAAACCTTTTGTAATTGATTTCCCTTTTGTATCTTATTTCTTTTTATGTGAACTAATTATTTAATTCATTGTTAATGTTTTTTTTTTTGTGATTGACCCTCCTTAGAAATTGTTTAGTAATCTAAACTCACAGTTGGGAAATTGGAGTTTACATGTGCTGATGTGTGAGGTTTTGTTGCACTAAAATTTTATTTGTTTTTAGTTTTGTGAATTGAAGAAAAATGTCAACACTTGAAGGCACAAGAGGTGGAGGTGGAGGGAGTGAAGCAAGTGGACCTCCAGCTAAAAAACATAAAAATGCAACTAGAATCAGGACTAATATGGCATGGAGACACTGTATTTTTGTTGATGGAGATCCGAGAAAGGTCTTGTGCAAATACTATGAGAAGATGTTCACAGGAGGGGTTTACCGTTTAAAGCATCATTTGGCAAGAATAATCAAAGATGTTGCAGCTTGCAGAGATGTCCCTGAAGATGTTCAGAAAGAAATGTTGGCCATTGTTGCATCACTACAACAAAACCTCCTAAAAAAATCAAGTGACGTTGAGGGATTTGGTAGCTTTGTATCTCCATCTCCATCTCCATCATAAGAGACATGTAGTGGTGCTAGTATTGGTAATCAAAATCTTTTAAAGAGAAAGACCACTCAAGTTCTAGTCGACAAGATGTTGAAGAAGAAAGTGAGGGAGAAAGCATACCGGGATATTGCTTTATATTTCTATACTAATGCTATCCATTTTAATTTGGCCAACAGTGCAAAGTTTAAGAAGATGCTTGATTCAGTTTCTTGACATGGTATAGGATTTGACCCTCCATCGTACCATGATATTAGGGTAAAATAGTTGAAGTATCATGTTGAATAGACTTATCTTTCTTTGAAGGATCATAGAGTTTATTGGAAGAAATCTGGATGTACAATAATGACAAATGGATGGAGTGGTAGGAGAAGGAGGACTATTTTGAACTTTCTAGTAAATAGTCCGCTTGGAGCTATTTTTTTGAAGACTATTGATGCATCTAACATGCAAGACAACTGAAAAATTACCAGTTATCTTGCATATGTCAGATGCATCAACAATCTTCAAAAAAATAGTTCCAAGCGAACTATTTACCAGAAAGTTCAAAATAGTCCCCCTTCTCCTATCAGTCCATCCATCTGTCATTATTGTACATCTAGATTTCTTCCAATAAGCTTTGTGATCCTCCAAAGAAAGATGAGTCTGCTCAACATGATGCTTTAAGTATTTCACCCTAATATCATGGTACGATAGAGGGTCAAATCCTAAACCATGTTGAGAAACTAAATCAAACATCTTCTTAAACTCTGCACCGTTGGCCACATTAAAAGGGATAGCATTAGTATAGAAATATAAAGCCATATCCCGATATACGTCCTTCTTCACATTCTTCTTCAACATCTTGTCGACTGGAACTTGAGTGGCCTTTCTCTTTAAAAGATTTTGATTACCAATACTAGCACCACTACATGTCTCGTATGATGGAGATGGAGCTTTTAACGACTAGCCTACGTTACATAACTACTAAAGCTAAGGTTCCTTGATTTTCTTTTTAGTTTAGAAACTCTTTCATTAGTTTACTTATGGAAATATTGCATGAACTTTTCGCACTTCCAAAAGTAATAAATAAAGTTCAAAACTCAAGATACAATTCATGCATTTATAAAACATAACTAAATCAAAACTAAAAGAAAATATGTTTTTAACTACAAACAACTCTTGGAGCTTATACATAAGACAAACCTAAGCTGGTCATCCCTCTACATATAACTATATAGACCAAACAAAGAAAAGAGAGAACACAGCTTCAATCTCATACTCGCTCCATCTACCACGCCACCAAGAGGAGTCCACCTAGAAAGCCATCTGCTTCCCCAAACACGATGTCTGAGATCATCATAGGCACGAACCACACATGCAAACATTGCAAGGGCAAGCTTACCAAACAAAAATATACACAATAACTGAAAATGTTATACAAAACTTAGTTCATAAACTTATATCAAAACTCAGTTCAGCAATAAACAACACCATCATGGCTCAACCATTTCAAATAATTCATACAACATAGATAAATCACCAATTATTAACATGCATCATAAAATCTCATGCATTTTATTCAATCAACAAAAGTCACAATCTCAACATAATGCAACCACCAACATCCCTCACCACAAAGTGATGTAAAACATAAACCACTAGACAACCTCAAAAACAAGACTGACTCTACTCCATGGAGTTTCAACATCATATGAGCGATCCCTCATAGGCCTCATCCCCTACCATAGTCTCACCTTTTGACCATTCAGGGAGTCCCTTGAGCTAACCCTGTGGAGAAAGTGTGGATTTAATCGAATATAGACAAGTGTGGGTATTGGCTTACCTCTGTAAGGTTTGCAAAACCTTACATTTATAGGAATTCTCCCACTTGGCTATTCTATATGCCCACCATTAGCCACCACGAAAACCTCCGGCACTAGGTTGAGAGCCTACCTAGCACCCTCAACTTACGTGCCTACCCATATGTCTGTGCACCAACTGTACAAATACAACATTCAAAATATTTCGGTGAATCAACTATGCACCCACCGTATTCCATTTCAATTTCTCAAAACATCATAATCTCTTTTACCACATTTAACAAATAGTAATTTATATTTCTTCATGTACATATAAATACCTCAACTTAACATAATCATTTATAATTCAACATATCATTCATCCATCAACATCATCTTATCAACAATTCATATACATCCCAATAATAATACATCCACTTCATCAAAACATAATTATTACAACAATAATGCAACTACTTTACCATAATATAAACACCTCAAGAACAACATAATCATCTTATAATTAAACATACTACATTTATATAAACATTTTAAAATCATATAAATCAAAAGGGGAAAAGTTTCAAAAGAATCTCATTTAACCAAATTCTAGCCCGGCCGCATAAACTTTCATGCTGAGCCAGAACCCCCATGCCCGACCGCGCAAGCTCTCATGCTGAGCCAGAGCACCCATGCCTGACCGCGCAAGCTCTCATGCTGAGCCAGAGTCCCCTTGGAGCTAAATACACATTCTGACACTCTCATGCTCGGCAGCACAAACTTTCGTGCTGAGCTAGAGCCCTTCTGGAGCTAAATACACATTCTAACACTCTCATGCTCGGCAGCACAAACTTTCGTACTGAGCCAGAGCCCCTCTAGAAATGAATATCGCTACTGACTCTCTCACGCCTGGCAGCGCAAGCTCTACCATGCTGGGCCAAAAAATCCCTGGAACTAAAAGTTCCATTATGACGCCCTCTAGCCCAGCAGCACTAAAATTCATGCTGGGCCTGAGCAAAAAGGGCTATAACCTGTAAGATTCATGGCCCTCAATGGTTTACCCACTCATCTTAACTTTATGCAAAGACTAACCCAAGCTCATAAACATCAACAAACATCAATCACATCATCAATCCAAACATAAAACACCACCAAATCATTCAAACAATTTAAAGCTTCCTTTACCCTACAATTGTGAGATTTCCTTGAAGGAGTTAAAGAGAGATACTTTGTGGCTTTTGAATGATCTTTCCTTAACTTTTGCTATGGAATCAACTAGGAGAAACCTAAACCAACATCAAAACAAGCTTCAATCAATATTTCATCCACCCATCAAAATTCTAACCAAAACCCATTTGAGAACTCCTTGAGAGGAAAAAAGATGAACTTCAAGAAACCAAAGGAGAAGAAAAGTGTTGCTTACCCACTAGGAATCAGTCAAGGAAGCTCTAGGAACACCAAAAATCAAAGCTTTCTTATAGAGAATTCCCACAAAACTCAAGCTCTTGTGAGGAGGAGAAGGAGAAGCTTAGGAAGGAAGAAAAAAGAATGAACAAGATAAGGGAGAAGTAGTTTTCAACGTATGAGACTTTGGGAGTATTTGAAATTTTGCTATTAACACCTATGTTTCCTCTAAGGACACCCCCTTCTCTTATATTTTTTTTTTCTTTCTTTCTTTCCTATAACTCAAGGAATTCAAGTAAAAGTCCCAACAACAACCTTACCCTCTAAGCCCAACCATAGATGAAAATTATCAACAACACTATAGCACATAACAAAATCAATCTATTTATTAATTCTTTTATAATTATCATAAATTTAAATTTAATTTTCTCTTACGGTATTTATCAAGCAGTTAATATACGTTATGAAAAATTACAGAGCTACAAAGCTACCAAATCCCTCAATGTCACTTGATTTTTTTAGGAGGTTTTGTTGCAGTGATGCAACAATGGCCAACATTTCTTTCTGAACATTTTCAGGGATAACTCTACAAGCTGGAACATCTTTGACTATTCTTTCCAAATGATGCCTTAAATGGTAAACCCCTCATTTGAACATTTTCCCAGAGTATTTGCACAAGACCTTTCTTTGATCCCAATCAATAGAAACATAATGTTTCCATGCCACATCAGTCCTCATTCCAGTTGCATTTTTATGTTTTTTAGGTGGAGGTCCACTTGCTCCACTCCCTTCACCTTCACCTCCTGTACCTTCAGGTGTTGACATTTTTCTTCAATTCACAAAATTGAAAAGAAATAAAAATAGAATTTTAGTGCAACTATATCTCACACAGTAGCACATGAACATGATAATTGATTGTAGGAAAAAAAAAGGGAAACATTACGAATACAAATCAAGGTTTAAGCTTTAGAAATCTTTTGTAAACAAAGAATTTTATTAATTAATGGATGTCTACTTTAATAAGTTATGAATAGAGCTAGCTGCAAATGTGATTTGCATATGATTCAGAACACATTATTGCAAGAAATTGGAATAAACATGAAAACAAAAGTGAACCAAGCAACTATGTTTCTACATATCAGAAATGGGTACTCCCCTGAAACAACCATAGGAAAGCACTAGAGAGAAGGCATGAAAACAATCCTATGCCAAATAAAATATAAAGAGAAAGAGAAGCCCTTAAAGAGGAGGGCATTTCACTCCAACCATATACACCACAACTAAATACTACTTTTAAGCTTCGAGTAAAAGAGCACACAATATTCATTTAGTTCACAAATGATTTCAAAAGGCAATAGCCACACAACAGTGGAAAGATAGAAACAAATTATTCCAAATGGAAATGGATGCTGTAATGATGAATTCCAATTAATGATAGTAAAAAAAGAAAAGAAAGAAAGAAACAAAAAGATAGTGTTTTGACTATGGATACATTTCCAATAACATCATCAAAATTGTAGAGAGACAATATCAAATATGCAGAGAGACAATATCAGTATGCTTAATCAGGATTCAGGAATCACCATTCACCAGGTCGCGCTTTGAAATCACAGGTTGTTATAGTCATGAACACGAGTTACGATGTCAACATCCAGTAGTTGTAGAGTGTCTGGCAACTGCAAAGGATGCAGGTCAAACGTTGATTGGAGATGGTGGTGAGTGGCGACTCTCGCCGTCTCACAAACCTTTTAGGAAAGAGCTAGTGTATTAAAACGAAAGAGGGTTTTTGATTATTGAATGTGAAATTAGGGCTTTTGAAACCAGGTAAGTGGGATTCGACTTGATGCCCATGAAGCTTGAAATGGATCACAGATCCCACGATATCACGTGCAAGATTGCGATTTTGTTGCGATCACGCACTCTAGTGATCATAGTGACGATGCAGCACGGAGAGGCCTCCAAAGATCGTAGACTCGCTTGATCCCACGATCTAGATCACTATTTTGCTAACATTATAGGTGACTTTTTTGCTGTTACTGTTAGGGAGGGTCAAATATGCCTCATGTGCGTACTATTTTTTATTACTATTACTATTAAGTCTTTTATTTTCTTTATCTATGTAGTTTTTTATGCTTATGTATTATATTTTTTTTATTCATATGCATATGTATTATATATTAGTATTTTAGGTAAGGATGTAGGATTTTATGATCCAAGTTACGATTCCTAATTTACAAGTTTTTAATCCCCTCTTGATCCTAGGTAAAATTTCAATTTTAACAATATTGGTTTCAATTTTTACCTTAGTATTTTATTGTAGTAGTTGTTTATAATTATCACTGGTCATGGCTAACAATCTAATTACGGTGATTCAAATTGAGAATTAACCACGTTATTTGATTACATGAAAGCTATTTCGCACATGGTGAGAATTAAACTTGTTAATTATCAAAATATTAAAACAACAATTACATATATTTATTAAAGTTAAAAGAGGCAATTCACGATTCTACCTTTTCCAATACTTGATCCTTTGAAATACATGCCTTTAAGGTACTATGAGAAATATTTGAGGCTCAAAGCTCAATCTCATAACATTACCAAATACACATGTACAAAGAGACAATTAATGTATATATGCATGCATGAAGTGTCGGCCACACGCACATATGGTGTACAACACAACAGTACAAGCACGAAGAGTCCTTTTCCAATTCAGTTACAAACCAAAATTAAGCATACAATATTAGTGCACAAGCAATGTATATATATGTGGAGCACGTATATGCTATGCTCTCACCAACCCAAAACCATACAACTTCTACCCTCATTTCAAGCCTCGTATTAAGCTCCCACACACATTACGCATTGCTTGCATAAGATCGTGAATAGTGGATTCTTATTCGTTATGTGCTTTTTTTTTTATTTTGTTAGCTTTTGCCATCAGTTTCGCTGTCATTGTGGTAGTGGAATAATTGCTTTTCACATGAGACCAATGGTTTGTTTTGCCATCAAAAGAAGTGATACTCTTTTTTCATCGATGGTTCATTATATATATGATCTTATTCCAAATATGTAAACAATAGGATTCCACGTACGCAATCGTGATGCATGCACACCAAGTGTGCTTGTCAAGTTGTCATGTACCCCAAACTTTTTGGCCTTTTTCTTTTCTCATGAATTTTAATTATTTTTATTTATTTATTTCTTTTTCAGGTATACCAACCTCCATAAAACCCTTTTCTCGTCCGTAATGATTCGGGGTCCCTTCTCCTTTCCATTATTTATTGGTCTACCATTCTCCATCATCTAACAACCTTCCCATCTCATGCGTTTGTCTCTTCAGATTAACTTTGACATGCTTGTTCTATCTTTTTTATAACAGTCATAATCAAATGTAAACCTAAAATCTGTAATAAATTATTTAACTTAGTGAGTTATGTAATACTTTCAGTCCTATATATAAGAAATAAAAGGAAACATTTTCTTGATCTTAATTATAAAAAAACATAGGACTATTTTCTAGTGTATTTATTGCTAAATTTCCTTTTTATCTCTAATTAATTATGAGATCTATTAATGATATACACTCATTTCCAATGAAAGTGGGTGTATTTATTGAACTATCAACAAAACAATATATACTCATTGGTTGAAAAAATTATCTTTGGAAAAATAACCACCTCTTAAATCATTTAATATCATGGGTAGTCTTGGAATAAAATTAAATTTTTTAGCAAATTAATCAATCTAATTATTTTTATTGATTTTGATGAATTAAGTATTTATTTCTTATATATAGGATTAGAGGTTGTATTATCTACAGCTAATCACAACAACAAAAAATGTACTATTATGTACTATCTGTCTTGGCACACCACATATTTGTGTACTTTTGCTTTCTAGAAGTGTTTAAAAACGAGTTGTAATATTTTTTTATAATATCATTTTTTTTATTTTTTCTGTTATATTAATCGTTTTATTTTACTTTTTTTCTTATTGACCTTTTGATTGTAAAAAAATTGTACAAATATATTTTTTCTCGAAAAATATTAATAGATAAAAATTACTTACAGTCAGATTTTTTTCCCTTTTATTCTCCAAGTAAGAAAGAGAAAAATTAAGGATTAAAATACAATTTTGATCCTTCATCTTTATTTTTTATTTTTTATTTCAATTTAGTTCACTAAATTTTAAAAGTTTCATTTTGTTATCTGGAAATGTCTTTGATAGATCAAGTTGGCCCATCCGTTAATTTACCATACTAACTTAGTCAATTTTTTATATGTGACAAACTGTAAGAAATGCTATATTAAATAAAAGTAAAGTTTTTTAAACTTAAAAAAGACTAAATAAAAAAAGAAAGATGAGAGAAAAAAAAATGTATTTTAGTCAAAATAAAAGAAACACTAAACAAATGCGTCCAAGACTTTTGCGGGTTTTGTTCTGTGCAAGTGATTGTCAAACGAAAATATTAATAGATAAAAATTACTTATAGTCACTTTTTTTTTTCCTTTTGTTGTTCAAGCAAGAGAGAAAGAAAGATTAAAGAAACACTAAAGAAATGGGTACCAGTTCCTAGAAAAAAGAAGAAAAAAAGAAATGGGTATGAGACTTTTGCCGGTTTTATTGTGTGCAACTGACACTGTTAATTTAATGTTTGTGTTTGACCATAACGTTTAGGAATTAATTTTTAGTCCATATATTATTTAGTTAATTAATCAGTGAAATAAAACTGTATTAACTCCAGATGTTGAGTTATACGTAAATATTCTTATAAACTTTGGTTAGATTTGTGGTATATATGTCCAGACCTTTAAATAAGATGACATTGGCAGACTTTTATTTATAAAAATAATATTTGAAAAGTTAAGAATTAAAATTTTCTTGATTTTGAAACAAAATTATTTGTTTGCGAAGTTATAAAATAATTATTGATTTAATTTAAATTTTATTTTATAATTATAAACATTCATGTAAAAGTTCTGTCCAATTTGAAAAGAAATTATTTTTTAATTTGAGTCAATTCGGTTTAAATGAAATTGACTTTATTTTCAATCATTATTTCAAACATTAATGAAGAGCAAATTTTTATAAACCAAGCATGTTTATTTTTTTCAATTAATTATGTTCATATATGCTAAGTTCTTCAAGGATTTTGATGGAGTCTACACAAGCATATCATTTAATTGAATAAAGTTCAAGAATATAGGTGCAAGAAACAGGTCAGAAAGAATTCATATTAGCGGATTAATTTTTCTTATATTATCTACGCAATTATTTGGTTTATCTGGTTATTTAATATTTAATTAAGCCTAAAACAAAGTAGACCTCTTTTTTTGTGCTCCAGCCAAATTCTTGCGTTCCGGATCCTAGTGGACTTGAATTTCCTTAACAAGTTTCAACTTCGCGACATCACAAAGTCCAAAATCCACATATACGTTCAATTTATATTTTAAAATTTTCCCAGCAATACATATTTAACTTTTCCTGTTAATTGTATGTCATAGCTGAGTAGACAGATAGTTAATATAATATTTTTTTATTTCATGTGTAAATCAATTGAGGTAGACTACCGAGTTAAATACTCGAAGAGAAAATTTTGTTATTCATAATTATTTTAATTTCTATCTGACTCGACCAGGTGATCCGTAAGAAAAAAAAATTAGCTGAGTTGAGATGAACAAAACATTTGAAATTCAAGATTGACTTGTGATTTTTTATTAATTTTGCATGGAATAAATATTTTCATGTTAAAAAGTAATAAAATTGTAATACAATATAATTTTATATTCATAAATTCGCTTAGTTGAGTTGAGCAAAACACTTGAAACTCAAGATTGACTTGTAATTTTTTTTTAATTCAGTACTAAACAAATATTTTCATGTTAAAAAGTAAAATAAAATTGTAATACAATATAATTTTATAATCATATAAAATCAGCTTAGTTGAGTTGAGCAAAACACTTGAAATTCAAGATTGACTTGTGATTTTTTATTTTTTTTTAATTTAGTATTGAATAAATATTTTCATGTTAAAAAGTAAAATGAAATTGTAATACAATATAATTTTATATTCATATAAAATCAGTTGAGTTGAGTTAAGTAAAACACTTGAAATTCAAGATTGACTTATGATTTTTTTTAAAAAGAATTTATTCATAAGAATTGAACTCAGATACCAGGAGGTTTATAATAATTTGCACACATTATTCAATTAACTGAGCTAGACTCCTTTGATTTTAATTTAGTATTAAACAAATGTTTTCATGTTAAAAAGTAAAATAAATTTGCAAAACAATATTATTTTATATTCATATAAAGATGACTTAAAATCAGAGATGATTTTTTATAAGCTTGGAGTCGAAATATTTGATGATATGAAAATGATAATTTTTTTTAAAGAAAATTTATCACACACACAATTTATTTATTTTACTTATTTAAGGATGACTTAAGATTAGAGATATTTTCTTTTTTATAAGCTTAGAGATGAAATCTTTGATGATGAATTTTTTTAAAGAAAATTTATAACATACAATTTTTTTTTGTAAATGTGTTATTGGTGTAAAGTATCCACTAGTTTTGCTAATGACTAATCTCTACCAGGAAAACTTGGTTGACCACCTTTAGTGGATTCTCCCTTCACAACTATATTTTTTTCATTCAGAAGGCTCGAATCCATATCCTGTTCAAGGGGATCAAGTCTAGTTTCACTCGGATCAACGACTTGTTGATGTACAAACACAATTTATTTACATGTGTTATTAATGTTAAGCTTAAAAGGTTTAAATTTGACTCATCTAAATAACTGAGCCTAAATTTAAATTTGAGTTTGATTGTTTAGCTAAATTTAAAGTTGATAGGGAAGGTTTGGTAGTGATCTGGTTTGCGGCTATTTGGAAGATTTGGAATGGAAGAAATAGAAATATATTCAGGGAATAAGCTATTCAGTCTCACGAGAGGGTGAAAATATCATCGTGGAAGTGGCTTAGATTTAGGAGGAAAAGGTTTATACATTCACGTCATCATGGATGCTAAACCCGATGGCATGTTTAAATGGTGGGGCAGAATAAATAGAAAGGAAGATGAGGTTGGGATGAAGAACGATATACTTGGATGTTAGAGAAGAGGGGATGGTGACAATATGTTTACAAGTGTTAGAAGCATTGTGTTAGACGTTTGAGCATTTTAATATGAAGAATGTTATCGACACTTTTTCTAATACTCTCTTACTAATATTTTCTTTGTGATTGGTTGAAATTTGATAGAAATCATAATTTTGGTGGGTCACACTTATCATTTAATGATTATCTCTCATAATCTAAGTGAGATCCACTCAAATTGATGATTTTCAATAAATTTCAACCCATCACAAAAAGAGTGTTAATAAGAGAGTGTTAGAGAGAGTGTCACTAACATTCCTCTTTTAATATAACAGGATCAACAGAAATGATGTAATGTGTGTTTGGATACCCTTTAAAATCATGGTAGAGCATGATGAGATGGGTCAAACTTGATTTTGACCAAAATTTTGCATGTTTGGTTATCTTAGTAGAATCAATTTTAGTAGAAAAAATCATGGTATTTGTGATTGGTTGAAATTTGATGGAAATCATAATTTTGGTTGGTCACACTTATCATTTAATGATTCTCTCTCATAATCTAAGTGAGATCCACTCAAATTGATGATTTCCAATAAATTTCAACCCATCACAAAAAGAGTGTTAATAAGAGAGTGTTAGAGAGAGTGTTACTAACATTCCTCTTTTAATATAACAGGATCAACAGAAATGATGTAATGTGTGTTTGGATACCCTTTAAAATCATGGTAGAGCATGATGAGATGGGTCAAACTTGATTTTGACCAAAATTTTGCATGTTTGATTATATTGGTAGAATCAATTTTAGTGGAAAAAATCATGATGGGATTGAAGCAAGTAGAAGTAGCTTCCACTTCTACCAAAATCAATTCTAGTTGGATTTTGTCTAATTTATCCTTACATCAATACCCTTATACACATGTTTATTATTTATTGATTTAAAAAAATATAATTAAAAGTCTTGCTATATTTATTTAATTTTGAATGCATTTTATCTAATTTACTCTCACACTCATATTAAATCATATTAAAAAAAATATTGTTTATCTTCTTTCAAATACATTTATGTTTGATGCTTATGTTAATTTAATACTTTTATTATCTATTTTATCCAATTTTAATGTTTTATAAGAAATGTGGTTCTGTTTCAAAAGTTAGTATATTATAAACATACTCTCTTAATTTTAATTATGCCTATTTAGTTTTAATTATATATAAAACTAATTATAATAGAAAAGTGTATATATACATTAAAACTTATTTTGGTCATTACACCTTCAAAATCAATTTTGATTCAAAGTATCCAAACATCATTCTCTTTAAAAATTTACTTTTCTGATATCTGTTATCCAAACAAAAATCACGTTACTTTATAATCAATTCTGATTATAATCAATTATGTAAAAATAATTTCATTTAAAATCAATTTTGTTACTGCTAATCCAAACACATACGTAAGCATTATTAGACGTTTGTGCAGAGCTTATATGGGGAGTGTCTTTGTTCAGTTTTCATTTTCAGCCAAGAAATTTTTTTAATTTGGCTAGTGGGGACTTGTGACTTCAACAAAGCAATATAGGGAGCATGGGTATTCGAAAGGGATGGGAAACCATGCTTATGGACACATATTTGTTGGCAGTATGGCGTCAGAACTTGGATAGCTAGGGAATTCCTTTTTGGCTTTTTTCAGGGATGAATTTTGTTATTTTTTATGGCTTGGCTCTTGTTTTTTATGTATGGGACCAACCACCTCTTTTTGGTATTTGTATCTCTAAACTTGGGTACTTCTTGTGCCAAGTTTTTTCTATTATAAAATGTTGGTTTGACCTTTAAAAAAAAACCCAACAAGCTTAAACGAGAAAATTACAAATAATAATAAAAAATAAAACCAGAACATTTAATAAATTAAATTTGAATGATTTATGAATAACTTAGTTCATTTATACTCCTAATTATAATGTTGAGAAATACTAAGCATATAGAATCATCTAACAAATGAAGACAAGAGATCCTAAAAGGTAAGCTTTAAATAATAAAAACTCTCGATCGATGAAAAATGATTGAAAACTAAAGTTAAACTATACATCATGATTTTAATTTGTTAGAAATATTCATCAATATTAGAACTTAGAATATTGTACAAACTATTCAAATTTCACCACTAGACCGACCCTAGTGTGATACAAATCTTAATCCTATTTTAATATATACAAAGTATACAAATTCAAATTGATAAAATAGAAAACATTATAAATACATTTTATTTTAACACATTTTATAGTCCACAATTCTTACTTTTATTGTTCAAAGATTTTAGATAATAATTTCAATAACTAATTATTTAATCCTTAAAATTACATGTAAAATTAATTGATCTAATAAAGAAAGTTAACATCAATTTAATCCATCAACTATAAAAATTAATAAGAATATGATCCTTTTGTTGTAGAAGATTGGGATTATGAAAATATTATTAGACTATTAGACCATCTTTATCCGCGTATCCCAGTACGGTATTTGATAAAAATGTTGCGGTGCTGAATTTGAAAACTCGGTTAAAGAAGAATCGTATCCATTTACGATTTTCATTTGAGGAACGTTTCTATTTTTTTATTTGGTGGACCAGTCTATTTTTTTTTAAAGTACCCGTTGTTACGTTAATAGTCAAAAGGATGAAGACTTTGTTACCGTTAAATTGGTAACGTTATACAGTGTTATTTTGAAAAATTTTACCGTTAATTATTTAAATATTAATATTAATATGTATATAAATATGAGTAACATGAAATATTTTTTTTACACAATTATTCTTCTCAGAGTTCAATCTCATCCGATTTTTTTACTCACACATCCCAATTTCTCAACTTTCTCTTTTTATTTATTTTCATCCAATGGATCCAAACCAATTCAATCTCAACCATTGGTTAAATTTCATACAAAATTATCAATATCCAACCAATCCAAATTTTCAAAATCCTTCACTTCCACAAAACCCACCACCAAACCCACAAAATAATTATAACATAACATAATAAATTATTGATAAAATTAAAGATGTGAATTATTTTGTGGGACCCAAATAGGAACCTAAATAGAAGTATTGGATTGGAGAGAATGAGAACTTTTAAGGTGCTTGTCTTGGGAAGAGTAAAAATGAATGATGTGTACATGTGGGATCCATTTAAGAATCCAAATAAAAGTATTGGGATGGAGATGCTCTTAGTGAACCTTTGATTGAGACTTAGATTTATGACACTTTTTATGGTTAAGATATTAATTTGATGTTGAAGTATAACTAAATTAATATCACTTATATTGGATGACTAAATTAAATGATTATCTAATTTTAATAACATTTGAAATTGAAATTTATTTGTTGTATTTATGATTTGTTGTTTGATTGCATTTTTTTAATAAAAAATTTAATATATATTTTTAATAGAAAATTTATATAAAAAATACAATCAAACTAATCCCAAATACAACAAATAAATTTTAAAGGTTGAAAGAAACCCGTACGCACTTCCTATTGTGTGTTTTTCCAACCATTCATTTATTCGTGATGTTGTTATCTTGTCCTCATTTTCTTCGGCATCATTTGCACACAGTTTGTCGTTTGCGATGACTATCAAAATTTGGATTAAAGAACCCTTAGTACGGGTTTGGGTTTTTATTATTTTGATTTTTAACTATCATATTTTCATTAAAAATTATAAAGATATTAAATTATTTTCACTTTATTTCTTATTATTAAAATTTGGTAATAGATAATAAAAAGACATTAACATTAATGTGTGTTTGTTCTTTCATCCTTCTACGTACCAAAAATAGAAACAAAAACTAAACCAAACGCAACCTTAATGTTCCAAGTTTTAAGTTCGACGCTCCATATAATATGCATGTTTATTTTGTAATAAACTAAGAGCCTTATGATAATAGGTTTCTTCCTTAAGTTACCAGTTAGGATAGCAAAATAGTGTTGACTTAATTGCATATTTTATCACTAAACTTTTGTGATTTTGTGAATTTTATCACAAAAGTTTGGTCTTTACAAATTTTATCATTGTACTATTCAATTTTATTGAATTTTACCACTCCATTAAGTCTTCAAATGTCAAATAGAAAAATGGTAAAATTCGAAAAAATTAAATAGTAAAATGGTAAAATTCACAAAAAAAAATTGATGATAAAATTCATGAAATTACAAAAGTTCAATGGTAAAATGTGCAATTAAACATTAATTGAAATATTTTAGTTTTTAAAAAATAAAATATTAAGTTTTAATTATATGTAACATTAATGGATCTAATAAAGAAAGTTAAGGGTTATTTAATCCAAATTTTGATAGTCATCGCAAACCACAAACCCTGTGCAAATGATGCCCAAGAAAATGAGGACAAGATAACAACATCACGAATAAATGAATGGTTGGAAAAACACACAATAGGAAATGCGTACGGGTTTCTTTCAACCTTTAAAATTTATTTGTTGTACTAGCTTAATATTCTGTGTCTTACACATGTGTTGAGTTTATAAATTATAATTTTTAATATATTTTTTAATTTTTAATTTTTTTATATATGTATGTGTTAGTATGTATATATAAAAGATATATAAAATTAATTATGAATATTGATATATATATTTAAGTAATTTTATATTTACACATGTTTTATATCATTTTAATTTATATAAACATTTGTTTTAGAACACTATTATCTTTATAAAGATATTTGCCTTTATATATAATTTAAATATATACATAATTTTAATAAAAATATTAATGATAAAAAAATTTATAATTTATTTTGTAATTATTAATTTTTCTTTAAAAAATATATTTTCATCATAAAGTAGATAAATGTCTAATGTCAATTATTAAAAAAAATATTTGTAGACAATTGAACTTATAGATCAGTAGATTACAATAAAACTATTAATGATCAATACAAAAATAAGATAATACATATAATGATATTTTAATTATATTTTATTTAGGCTAATAACCGAGAGACGGTAAAATTTTATTTAGTAATTTCAAGTAGGCATGCCAAAGAGTCCCGAACCCGTGGGTATTAACCTGAATCCGACCTGACTTTGATGAGAATACCTACTTTGACCGGGTATAGATATGAGTATTATCCGATTTTTTTTAATGGAGATGGGGTGGATATCTAACTATTTAATTTAATTGAAATTATTCATTTTAATGATATGATTATAATATTGTAATAAAATAATGGTAAAGATTTATCTACTAAAATAAATCTCGCAATATTTTTAAATTTATATTTACTTTAAATTTGAAACAAAATATGTAATAGTGTTATTTATTAATTTGAACAAAAATATAGATTTGCATTACAAAATTATGAAATAAAAATAAATCTAATTGCAAGATTTGAATAAGAATATAATTGTCTTATCAATTTTAATTTTTAAATTATAAAAATTATATTGATTAGAATTACCTTAATTAATATAATTATGTATTTTTTATGAATTAAGAATGAAAAAGAAACCCATTTGTATTTCAAATAGAATTTTTTTTGAAATGTATCTGCCTAAAATGAATCTTGCGAGATTTTTAAATTTAAATCTAAATTTAATTTAAATTTGAATCAAAATATATATTAGTGATATTAATTAATTTGAATTAGAATATATAATTGTATTATCAATTAGAATGTTTAAATTATGAATGATTAATTAAATAATCTCCTTGATTACTAAAAGTGATGTATTTTTATGAATTAAAAATAGAAAAAAATAGACGTGTGTGCTTAATATATATAATAATAGTTTATAGTTTATATTTTAAAATGGAAATTTGAATTTAAATTAGTATTATAAATTAATATGAATTAAAAAATTTAAAATTTAAAATCATAAATATCTTAAAATATTGATCACATGTAAATTTGAATATGAATATGAATTTAAATTAGTGTTATCAATTAATATGAATTAAACAATTTAAAATTTAAAATCATAAATATTTTAAAATATTGATAATGTTCAAATTTTATTATCATCCACACATGCATATATACATATTGTTTAAATTATCAATTATATATTTGCATTATAAAAATATGAGATAAAAATCTAATTGCACGATTTCTTTATTTTAATTTGTTATAATTTTGAATTTGAATTTGAATTTGAATTAGTGTTATCAATTAATATGAATTAAATAATTTAAAATTTCAAATCATAAATATCTTAAATTATTGTTATCAATTAATATGAATTAAATAATTTAAAATTTAAAATTACCATAAAAATAAAATCGTCTTCATTTCGGCAAGAAAAGAATCAATATGGTGTTGCCACGTGGCATTAACCTACATGGCAAAACCTTCTTTTATATAATATAATTGATTGATTGATAATTGATTTGGGATTAGTTTGATTGTATTTTTTATATAAATTTTCTATTAAAATATATATTAAATTTTTTATTAAAAAAATACAATCAAACAACAAATCGCACATACAACAAATAAATTTCAATTTCAAAAGTTAATAAAATTAGATAATCTTCATCCAATATAAGTGATATTAATTTAGTTATACTTCAACATCAAATTAGTATCTTAACCATAAAAAGTGGCATAAATCTAAGTCTCAATCAAAGTTTCATTAAAAGTCTAATAGTGTTTTCATAATCCCAATCTTCTACAACAAAAGGATCATTTTCTTATTAATTTTTATAGTTGATGGATTAAATTGATGTTAACTTTCTTTATTAGATCCATTAATGTTACATGTAATTTCATGGATAAAATATTTTACTATTAAAGTTCTATGGTAAAATTCATGAAATTACAAATAAAAAATAAAATTTCAGTTAAGGTTTAATCGCACATTTTACCATAAAAAAGAATTCAAATATTTTAGTTTTTAAAAAATAAAATTTCAATTAAGGTTTAATCGCACATTTTACCATCGAAAAATAAAATTTCAATTAAGGTTTAATTGCACATTTTACCATAAAAAAGAATTCAAATATTATAGTTTTTAAAAAATAAATTTTCAATTAAGGTTTAATCGCACATTTTACCATCGAACTTTTGTAATTTCACAAATTTTACCATAGAACTTTGTTTTTTTTTGCAAATTTCACCATTGTAATATTTAATTTTCTTGAATTTTAGCATCCTTCAATTTGACATTTGACCGAGACTTAACAGAGTAGTAAAATTTGACAAAATTGAATAGTACAATGGTAAAGTTCGCGAAAAACAAACTTTGATTGTAAAATTCGCGAAATTACAAAAGTTCGATAATAAAATGTGCAATTAAGCCAATAGTTTTTAACACCCTTTTTAATGCACTTTCTTCTATTAATTGAAATTTGTGTAGGCCCTACTAATTTGAAAATAGGACCCACCGGAGAATGATACTTACATGTTTAATGAGATCCACATGAAAAAGTGTCACAAAATTTATGTTATCATGAGAAAAATAAGGTCTCAAGTTTAAGTTTTGTAAATAGAAAAAATGTGTGCTTGAGAGAGAGAAGACTCCACTCCACTACAGGTGACCAACTAACTTTCTAGCAAAAATTAGTCATTGGCAATGTGAGTGATACTTTGCACTAAACCAAAAAAAGAAATTTTAGCAAAACATTATGTAACAAACTCTTTTGAATTCACTATTTGTTATTCACTAAAATTTATTAATTTTTTTTTGTCGGTCTCCCCTTTTATTTAAGAAATTCTACTCATGATTTTGTAGTTTGCAGAGTATATATGTTAGAAAGAACGTATATCACTCCTCAGGTAACATTTCTCGTGTAAAATATTCAATACTAAGTAATCTTCCTGCATAAATAACCAAATACTAACGCAAATAGATTCTTCAAAAAGAGAGAAACAAGAATCAAATATTACATGAGAATCAAGAGCAAGGTCATGCTCAAAGTTTGGCATCACCAATAGCTCAGTTGTAGTTTGTGTGAGATCAATGGAGGGCAGTGACATATCCAGAGTTGATAGTGCAAGAGCCAGTGGTTCTAACATATGGAGGAACAACAGCATGGATGTTTTCTCAACATCGGAACGCGAAGATGATGAAGAGGCTCTCAAATGGGCAGCCATAGAGAGACTCCCCACGTATCTTCGCATTCAGAGAAGCATACTCAACAATGAAGATGGGAAAGGGAGAGAGGTTGACATCAAGCAACTAGGCCTGACAGAGAGAAAGATTATAGTGGAGAGGCTTGTGAAGATAGCAGAAGAAGATAATGAAAGGTTCTTGTTGAAACTCAGGGAAAGAATGGACAGGTTAGAGTCTTGTCTAATGAATGAAAGCACCACTTTTTGCAACAAACATTCAAACAAGAGCTGAGTTGTTCACTCTTGTGATTTGAGAGTTGAAAACATGAACTGTTGAAGCATAGCTTCTTTTGAAAACATTTCAGAAAGTTTTTAAAAAACGGTCTGCAACTGTGATTTAGGCCATTTTGGGGTCACTGTAACCGCAATTGTGACTGCATCGGCTGCATTTGTTTGCAATTTCCTGCAATATCGAAGATTGCAAACAAACTGCGACCATGGCTGCAATTTAAAACCTTGATTCTTAATTTGGTGGATTTGAAACCATATGGTGGTTAAGATTTGAGATGCTTGTAATTATGACTGTTCTGTTGAATTGAATTTGCAGAGTTGGGCTTGATATTCCAACAATTGAAGTTAGATTTGAGCATATAAATGTGGAAGCACAAGTTTATGTCGGAGGAAGAGCATTGCCTTCAATGCTGAACTTCTTTGCTAACGTAATAGAGGTAATTCAATTTAGCTCAGGGTGTTTCTGTAGTGTTCTTTCTTGGGTTTATCTCTGATTGTTTGATTATAAAATGATCTCTTCTTTTTGCCAAGGGGTTCTTAAATTGTCTTCACATAATTCCAAGTCCAAAGAAGCCGTTACATATACTTCAGAATATTAGTGGAATCATAAAGCCTCGAAGGTGAATTCAACTCTTCTTGTTTTTACTAAAAAAACAGCTTTGAACTAAATGTTTTCTTGTTCTGATAATGAACTTTTTGCAGAATGACATTGCTTTTGGGGCCACCAGGTTCTGGAAAGACCACTTTGCTGTTAGCGTTGGCCGGAAAACTTGGTAAAGATTTGAAAGTAAGGAAACCAACTTTAATTATAACAACTTTGAGAGAATAAATAATATAATTCTCTAATTATAATAACTAATATGATTGGTGATGAAACCTCAGTATTCTGGGAGAGTAACATACAATGGGCATGGGCTTGAAGAGTTTGTGCCACAAAGGACATCAGCTTATATATGTCAATATGATAACCACATTGGAGAAATGACTGTGAGAGAAACTCTGGCTTTCTCAGCTAGATGTCAAGGGGTTGGACAGAATTATGGTATGTTGCTTCATTTTCAGTAATAAAAGCACGAGGAAAATAAAATAAAATAAAAAGAAACACAAAACCCTTTTATTTAAATCTCAACCTTCTTAAGTTCTTTTAATCAGAGTTTTGAATTTCACTGCTTTACAGAGATGTTGGCTGAGCTACTAAGAAGAGAGAAGCAGGCAAAGATTAAACCAGATCCTGACATTGATGCCTATATGAAGGTGAGAAAAAAGACTTGACAAAAAAGTCTTGAACTTTATTTGAAATGCTGAACACATAGGATTGTGAGGAATTATTCAAAACTGTGTAGGCTGCAGCACTAGGAAGACAGCGGACGAGCGTGGTCACGGATTACATTCTTAAGGTAAAAGTCCAGATTCATCAAAAAAAGCAAATATAGATGACTTGTAAAACAACAGCATAGGGTTTTTAATGTTTTCCCTTTTTCAATGTTGTAGATTTTGGGACTTGAAGTGTGTGCTGACATTATGGTAGGAGATGGAATGATAAGAGGTATCTCAGGAGGGCAGAAAAAGAGAGTCACAACAGGTAATTTCTATTTATCAAGAACAACATGACAGAAAAGCTTTAAACCAGAATTTGGAACTTATAAAGTGTTTGATTAATAAAAAAGTTTCTGTGGAATAATGAAGGGGAGATGCTGGTTGGACCTATTAAGGTGTTATTCATGGACGAGATATCGACTGGTTTGGACAGTTCCACAACTTTTCAAATAATCAACTCTATCCGGCAATCCATCCATATTCTGAATGGAACTGCACTTGTGTCTCTGCTACAGCCAGCACCAGAAACTTATGAACTATTTGATGATATAATACTATTAACGGATGGCCAAATTGTGTACCAAGGACCAAGAGAAAATGTGCTAGAGTTTTTTGAATCAATGGGTTTCAAGTGTCCTGAAAGAAAAGGAGTTGCTGACTTCTTGCAAGAAGTATGAGTGTGATTCACTTGGTGTTGCTTTTAAAGATTTTCTGTTCTTGATTTTCTTGATAGCAGGTTAATTTTGTTCTTATGGGGGTGCAACAGGTGACATCAAAAAAGGATCAATGGCAATATTGGGCGCGTAAAGATGAACCTTATAGCTTTGTCACTGTCAAGGATTTTGCTGAAGGATTCCAATTATTTCACATAGGTCAAAAACTTGGAGAGGAGCTAGCCACTCCATTTGACAAGTCTAAAGGCCATCCAAATGCATTGACCACGAAGAAGTATGGTGTTAACAAAAAGGAGCTGCTGAGGGCTTGTGCTAGCAGGGAATTTTTGCTTATGAAGAGAAATTCATTTGTCTACATATTTAAAGCCACACAAGTGAGAAACACTCAAGCACTAATTCTGTTTATATTATCTGATTTGAAACTTGATTCAAGCACTAAATAGAGTGTTTGAGCTTTCATGTATCCTTTTCTTCTTATACATCTTTTCTTTTTTGATCCTTATGGATGTCTTGTTCCTTCTTTTCAGCTCATCTATTTAGCTATCATGACAACAACATTATTTCTACGAACTAAGATGCATCACGATACCGTGGAGGATGGAGGAACTTACATGGGTGCCCTTTTCTTTGCAGTCACCGTTGCAATGTTCAATGGAATATCAGAGCTAAATATGGCCATCATGAAACTTCCTGTCTTTTACAAGCAAAGGGACCTTCTTTTCTATCCTGCATGGGCTTATTCTATTCCCCCATGGATTCTCAAAATACCAATAACCCTCATAGAAGTAGCTATTTGGGAAGGCATCTCTTACTATGCCATTGGCTTTGATCCAAATTTTGTAAGGCAAGAAGCCACAGCATCACAAATGATCAATTAAACTGCCAGTTACTCATTTTGGAATCTAATGAGAAGTTCTATTGGCAGGCTTTTAAAACAGTACCTGATAATCCTGTGCATTAACCAGATGGCATCTTCACTATTTCGGTTGATGGCATCATTAGGAAGGGATGTTATAGTTGCAAACACGGTTGGAAGTTTTGCATTACTTGTAGTTCTGGTTTTGGGAGGATTTGTGATTTCGCGAGGTAAGAAAATGGTAATGTAACTTCAAAGTTGGTTAATGTAATGAACCTTTATTATGATAATTCTGTTCTTTGTGCCAGAGGATGTGCACAAATGGTTTCTCTGGGGTTACTGGTCCTCACCACTGATGTATGGACAGAATGCTATAGCTGTGAATGAATTTCTTGGTCATAGTTGGAGAAAGGTAACCCTCTTTGATTTTAATGGTGAATAAATTTCATGACAAACAATGAGCCTTGGAGTGATGCATTTACGAGATGATTTGTTGATGGCTGTAGGTTGCTCCTAATTCCAATGAAACACTGGGAGTTTTGGTACTGAAAACTCGCGGATTTTTCCCAGAAGCTTATTGGTATTGGATTGGAGTAGGAGCATTAATTGGTTATGTATTTCTGTTTAATTTTCTGATCACCTTGGCTTTGCAATATCTAAGTCGTAAGTACTCTCTTCACCTACATTTTAAGCTGATAACTTTACTTAGATCTCTTTTCTGACAACAGACTTAATTTCTTGTCATTGAATATGATGCTTCTGCAGCATTCAGAAAGGATCAAGCAGGGCTCTCCCAAGAGAAATTGCTAGAGAGAAATGCTTCAACAGCTGAAGAGTTAACTCAATTACCAAATGGAAAGAGCTCTTCTGGTGAGTCCTTTGAGATCAAGTTATAGTTTCTCTATTTTTAGCTTGAGCTTTGGTATCAAGGCCATAACCTAATGAATGTGATGACAAGTCAGACTTAAAGAGGGTAGACGAAGCAAGTATATCATCCGGGTCATTTTCTGGAAGAGTTAGTGATGATAAAGCTAACAGAAGTGGAAGGAGGGGAATGGTTCTTCCTTTTCAACCTCTATCCCTCACTTTTGATGAGATCAAATATTCTGTAGACATGCCACAGGTACTTTACACACCTTCTTTTAAGATTTAGTCTTTCAATTAATCTTTCTTTGTATGGTATTGGTTGTATTTAAAATATATTTTAGTATTTACTTCAATTTTTTTTCACCAAATGAACAAGACAATTGCTATAGCAGTGTACTTTGTCTGAATGACCAACATTGCACCTGGTATTTTTAGTCCTTCTCTTTGTGTCACCCCAGCAACAGGATATTTCTACAACAGTATTTCCATGATTTTGTGCATCTCAATATCCTTCCCTTCTGTCTTCAATCCAACCTCCATAAGGGAAAAATAAATAGGCAAAAAGATTTAGAATTGTTTTACATTTTGACTGTTATATTGATTGTAGGAAATGAAAAAGCAAGGTGTTTTTGAGGAACGTCTAGAACTTTTGAAGGGTGTTAGTGGTGTCTTTAGGCCAGGAGTACTAACAGCTCTGATGGGTGTAAGTGGTGCCGGTAAGACTACATTAATGGATGTTTTAGCTGGAAGGAAAACTGGTGGATATATTGAAGGAAGCATCACAATATCTGGGTACCCAAAGAGGCAAGAAACATTTGCTCGCATCTCAGGATATTGTGAACAATTTGATATCCACTCACCTTATGTTACAGTTTATGAATCTTTGCTATATTCTGCATGGCTTCGGTTGCCCCATGAAGTTGATCGCGCAACTAGAAAGGTACAACTTTCTTCTTTCTAAATTGAAGCATGGAACTCATGGCTTTAGACCTGAAAATGATACTCAGTCTTCACCATTGTATTTATTACTTGCAACGATCTGGTACACTTGTGGTGATCACATCAGGTTTGAGAACATAACAACTTATTAATTTGAACTCATTTTATGAGATGCAGATGTTCATTGAGGAAGTTATGGAACTAGTAGAGCTTAACTCAATAAGAGAAGCACTTGTTGGACTGCCAGGTGAGACTGGACTTTCAACCGAGCAGCGCAAGAGGCTTACAATTGCAGTTGAACTTGTAGCCAACCCATCAATAATATTCATGGATGAACCAACATCTGGCCTTGATGCTAGAGCAGCTGCAATTGTAATGAGAACGGTGAGAAACACGGTGAACACGGGACGAACCGTGGTTTGCACCATCCACCAGCCAAGTATTGATATATTTGATGCCTTCGATGAGGTAAGAAATAAGTATTTAGTAGTCTTCACATCGTGGTAAAATTCTGTGTTGGCCTTTTGGGAACTACTTTTCAAAGAATTAAGTAATGCAATCTCCACCTTTTCAGCTGTTACTTTTGAAGTTGGGAGGGGAGCAAATATATGCTGGTCCATTAGGCCGCCACTGTTCTCATCTGATTCAGTACTTTGAGGTGAATTTAGTGTAAATGAGATTAACACATATAACATAAGATGCTTCTGTAGCATTAGCATTTTAGCATATTCACTATAGTGCATGATTGATATAGGCTATTCAAGGAGTTCCTAAGATCAAAGATGGTTATAATCCTGCAACCTGGATGTTGGAAGTTACATCAGCAGGCACAGAAGCATCTCTTAAGGTCAACTTCACCAATGTGTACAGAAACTCAGAACTATACCGGTTAGACTCGTAACTTAATCTCACAAATATTGGTAATCAGCTTTTATTTTGTTTCTTTTCATTTTTTCTTTAGATGTTTCAAACCAAGGCTGTTGAGTTCATTTTGTTTACTTTTGTTTTCATTTTTAATTTACAAAATTGCCACCTTATTTTCAATCTGTTTCTTGCTTTCAAAAATTTGTACAGGAAACAAAGAAAACAAACACAAAAGAGTTGTTTTCACTGTTTCCTGTACAAATCTTTGAAAATAGAAAATAGATTGAATACAAAGTGACAATTTTGTAATTTAACAGTGCAAACAAAAGATGAAAATAGGAAATGAAAACTGAAGTAAAAGGGCCCTAAGATGCACATATTTCTCAGCTTATGATTTTAGTACAGTAGTGTTTAAAGATTTTGATCAGTTAGTTATCGATATTTCCAATTGTTTAGGAGAAACAAACAATTGATCCAAGAGCTTAGTATACCTCCTCAAGATTCAAGGGATCTACACTTTGATAGTCAGTATTCACAGACTTTGGTGGCACAATGTAAAGCTTGTCTATGGAAACAGCATTTATCATACTGGAGGAACACATCATATACAGCAGTTAGACTGCTATTTACAATGCTAATAGCATTATTATTTGGGATCATATTTTGGGACATTGGCCTGAAAAGGTATGTGAAAGCAAACAACAATACATTGACATAAAATAAATAAAGTGATGTGAAAATGGAATTCATAACAATCTTATCACCAAGTAGGTTATTAACTATAAATTAATGAAAATCACAGGAGAAAAGAGCAAGATCTTTTCAATGCTATGGGTTCAATGTATGCTGCAGTCACCTTCATTGGAGTGCAAAATGGTGCCTCAGTGCAGCCTATAATAGCGGTAGAGAGAACTGTCTTCTACAGAGAGAGAGCTGCTGGAATGTATTCAGCTTTGCCATATGCACTTGCACAGGTAAAGTACTAACTTCCATACATGCAAAATGAACAAGACATGTGACACATTTTTTCTCTGAGGAGTGTTAGTCACACTCTCTAAAACACTCCTAACACCCACTGCTTGCTTAAAATTTATTAAAAACTACAAAATCATGAGTAAAACTCGTTAAATAAGAAGTGAGATCCACAAAATTTCAGCCAATAATAATGTTAAAAAGAGTGTGTTGGAGGCTTTGTTGCTAGCATTTCTCTTTTTCTCTAGCAATCATGGTCCAAAACTAAAAACAAAAAAATGTTATTCATGAATTGTAAAAGTTGAACTCTAAGTCTCTAACAATTGTATTGTATTTGCAGGTTATTATTGAACTTCCCCACATCTTAGTTCAGACCCTGATGTATGGGATTATAGTATATGCCATGATGGGATTCGATTGGACCTCATCAAAGTTCTTGTGGTATCTTTTCTTCATGTACTTCACTTTCTTATACTTCACCTTCTATGGTATGATGACCATGGCCATTACCCCCAACCCACACGTTGCTGCCATATTGTCCAGTGCATTCTATGCAATTTGGAGCCTTTTCTCAGGCTTCATTATTCCCTTATCTGTGAGTTACAACCTTGCTCTTATATCTTCTCTTTAATTGTCACTATAAATCAATGTCATCCTAATGGTTAGGCATTGTATTTGCTTTCGTTGGTATAACCTTTATCTAATGGACTCAAAAAAAAAAAAAAAAAAAAAACAGAACCTTTATCTAATGGAAAATTAAACTGTTGGTATAAAGATGTGGATCTAAAGTAAGAGTATGATGCATATTAGCATACAATGTTATCGGTATAGAAAATTGATATATTATAGGCTTAATTATATTTTTGGTTCCCTTACTTTTTTAATTTTGTGAATTTCATTCCCTAATTTTTAAATTTGATCTCACACTCTTTTAATTTTACAATTTTGATTCATTTGTTAATTTAACATTCAATATTCAACAGAAATGTTTACATGACACTCAAATGTAATGCCACATCTTTCGTTAAATATTCAATGCTAAGTAACAAAACGATCCAAATTGTACAAATAAAATAGTGGGAGATCAAATTTGTGAAAAATAAAAGTAGGATCAAAAGACGGTAACTCAAAATTAAAAAAGCAGGGAGACAAAAAAGTGAAATTAAGCCTATATTATATAGTTATCAGTACATTATCATATTAGTGTGCATAACATTTTTCTCTGGTGTAGTGTGGATATGACATGAACTAACTTTGAAAATGAAAACAATTACAGAGAATACCCATATGGTGGAAGTGGTACTATTGGATCTGCCCTGTTGCATGGACCTTGAATGGATTGGTGGCTTCCCAATATGGAGACAACAGGCACAAACTTGAGAATGGTCAAAGGGTTGAAGAATTTGTGAAGAGTTATTTTGGGTTTGAACATGATTTTCTAGGAGTAGTTGCAATTGTGGTGGCTGGTTTCTCGGTATTGTTTGCACTTATCTTTGCCTTTGGAATCAAAGTACTCAACTTCCAAAAACGATGAAATCATCACTCTAGAGCTTCTGTGCATCCATTTGAAGCGTTGAGCCTATGGTCTCAAATCTCACTCAAAATAATTTATATGAAAAACGTCTACTCGTGACGGGTGAACTGAATTTTGCAATTCCTTTGTAAGAATTCTTTGATAGTATATACATTGGTCCACTTATACTCAATTTTCAATAACATTTTGGCTTGTAAAGTAAAAAGTATATACATTGGTCAAAATCCTAGATGTCTTTTCCTTTGAATCAAAGGTAGGTAACTCCTTCCTTGCATGAGGAAGTAGATCAAAAGGGTAGTCATACAAATGCAAATAATGTATAATCCGTTATTTTTCAATTAGAATTTTATTCATTTCTGCCGGGCAAGTCACGTCACTTAGAGTTATTGTATTTTTAGGATTATTCATTATATTATATATTTTATTTTATATATATATTTTTCTCTTTTATCTCCTTTTTTAGTAAACTATCAAAGTGTATAACATTGTCATATTAATCTATAAAACTAAGAACATTCCAAATAAGTCTCCAAAACTACAGTCCGTCGTTTACATTAGTCCAAAATTAAAAAAAAATGTGACTTAATTGATAATATTAACATATGTTTAAGGAACAAAATGACATGAAGTGATTAAGTTTAGGGACTTAGATGAAACAACTAGAGATTTTAGGGACTTATTTGAAATTTCTTTAGTTTTAGGCAATGATATTAAAATCAGCTCAGACCAATAGATGGACCGGTTTGACAAAAAATCGAACATAGTACGGGTTCGGTTGAGTCAATGGATCGGACATGCATGTTATTTACCCGATGATTACATCATCAAATCGGGTTAAACCGCTGAAACTGGTACATCAATGGTGCATCACATCCATCTAGGCTCACCTAGTGCAACTACATGTACTAAGATATAAGTGAAAATGTTACCAAAAAATGCATACTATAGAATCGATCATGTTCCTTTCAACTTATGTAGCTCTACTTTAACCACTACACCGAAACAAACATTTAGTATAAGCATCGAAAATAAAATATATACACTGTGTGTGTTTGTGCTTGTGTGTGTCTGGCTTAATGGTGAGGACGAGGAGTAAGTCTTTTAAAGTTACTTTTGGAATAACTTGATACACATACACATACATACATATGAATTAATAAAAAGTTTATGCAGGATAATGAAGGGGAGATGCTGGTTGGACCTAGGTGTTATTCATGGATGAGATATCAACTAGTTTGGGCAGTTCCATAACTTTTCAGATAATCAACTCTATCCGGCAATCCATCCATATTTTGAATGGAATTGCACTTATGTCTCTGCTACAGCCAGCACCAGAAACTTATGAACTTGTGGTGGCTTCTGGAAAGAAAGAATACCACGGTTGGGTACTTGGTCTTAGTGGAGAAAGCCTACAGGTGTAGGTATTGAACGTAGCCAGGTTGGGGTAAACCAGTATAATTCCTTCATGTGTTGTATCTTTCTTTACTGCTTCTCATTTATTTTCTACTGCTGCATACTTATCTTTAAGCTTTGAAAAACCTTGTTTACAAAAGACATACTTTGATATTTTATCAAAAGGTTTTTACAAAGCTGCTTTCTTATTCAGAAGCAACGTATCTACCTTGTGACAAAAAAAGTGAAAATTAGACTCTGTGACATAACAAAATCTGTGATTTTAAGGATAGCTTTTGAAGCAGTAATATTAAAGTTTACTTGGAGGTTTTACTTTGGTTTATCATTTTATCCAATTACTTAAGAAGGAAAAGCCTTGCTCCTTAATACCTTCTGATTTCCAAGCAAGAAGCTTGAGAAACAAAAATCAGAAGCAAGTGTGTTTTTGTGCAGGAAAATAGCCTAGTCAGTTCATGCGTCACTATTCAACTCCCCTCTAGTGACCAACTAGTCCATTTCAATCAGTGCCACAAATCTTTTGCAACATTGCCTTAGGTTTTTAATGTTGGCCTCTTTCAATCAAAAAGTTAGGTGTGTCATCTAAGAAAAGAGATCCTAGACATAACAAGATTGTAGGAACAACTCTAATGCCCAAAGAGATTCTCCATTCCATTATCATCCTTTGCAGTTCCATAGTTTATAAGATTTACCACTAGGATGCCAATTGTAGTTATCATTTGAAAGCTCATGTTGGGTGCTCCTCTAATCTTTGTTGGAGCCATTTCCAACAAACATACTAGAATAACCTATTAGAGGTGATATTATAAAAAGAATTAAAACCATTTAATTTGGAAAACACCTTTTGAGTTTAAAAATTAAAAGGATAAATTAATTTACAAGTCCTTGAACTATTTGACAATTTTTAATTAGGTCCCTAAACTATTTTTTTTTTCAATTGGGTCCTTGAAATTGTATTTGTTTTTTAATTAGGTCCTAGACAAATAGTTTAGGGGTCTAATTAAAAATTTTCAACCCTCTAAGGCCAATATTCTCACCTCTGCATGTTGAGAATATTGAATTTAAAACTTGTAGAGCTGCAAAGGTGAGAATACTGACCTATAGAGGTCAAATATTGGCCTGCAAAGACTTAACCATTTTTAATCAGGTCCTGAATTATCACAATTTTTAAATAGCTAAGTCCCTAAACAATTTTTTTTTTAAAATTAGGTCTTTGAACTTGTATTTATTTATTTATTTATCTTGGTCCCTACTGGGACTTAATTAAAAAACAAATACAAGTTCAGAGAGTCAATTAAAAAAATAGTTTAGGGACCTAATTAAAAATTGTCAAATAGTTTATAGACTTGTAGATTAATTTAACCACATTAAAAAGAATCATAAAAAGAATAAAAATCACGAAATTCAACATATTTAGTTTGATTTTGTTAGTCTTGTAAATGAACACGTACTTGAGGAATTTCTTTTTATTTTTGTAGGAAAATAAAGCAAACCACATGCAAAAGCATAGTTTTAAAAACCAAATTGGTGATCGAACCGGTAAAGGCATTGGGTCATTGGGTCAATAGTCGAACCAGTGGGTCACTAATTGAACCACATGAACCGAATATGAGTAAAATAAAATTCAAAATAAGTATATATATTGTTTTTCGCAGCTATATTACCAATGACCCCTGTAATTTATTTGGTAAGTAACTTTCGTTTTGTCTTCAGGGCCTCAGGTTCGATTCCTGCTGGTGCCGGTTCCGGTTCGACCAGCCTGGTCAAGCCGAGTTTTAAAACTATGTGCAAAAGGCTTACTGGAATCTTCTACTAGCTTAGCGAGTGAGATGCCAATCACGAAGGTAGACATTGTAATAGATGCAGAATCACATGGAAATCAATGGACGCCTAGTGTCCTAAACGCTAGGCTGGTGTTGTGTTTAGCTTCGAGGAGCTCTCAAATATTTTTCAACTCAATGTCTTAGACGTCTGGCCAACATTGAACATCGGTGATAACCAATCTAAAAAGTGTAACTGAATTTTTCATGAGTTGGGCCTATTTCCAACTATTATAAAAACTCTTTGCGAGACCCATAGAAGGTAGAATGCGTTGGAACACAAATTTTCCCTCCACTCACCCTAATTTTAGGATTTCCTCTACCTCTCTACCTTGAAGATTCAACCCTTGGAAAGGGATCTTGAATATTCAATGATCGCACCTATTTCCATCTCTTCCTCTTCCATTTGTAATTCTAACATGTTTTGCTAAACTCATTATAGTTAGGGTTAGATGACCTTTTTAGAATTCCTCTTTATGGATTTTAATTTAATATAGTTCCTTGTGATGATTAGAGCAATTTACTTTGTTTTTAATGCTTTCTCTTAACTGAGACTTGCTAAGAATAATGCAAGTTTATGCATGATGAGAAATCAATTATGTATGCTTTGATTTGATGTTAAATTGTTGTGTCTTAAGTTAATATAAAAAATGGTACTTCTTAATACATGTGTTCTTATGAATTTAATGCTTGATGTAATCTTAGTGGAGTTACGAAAAGTAGAATATTGAAATAGGATCAAAGTGATTTTATGCCAAGAAATTGGGTAAGATCTAATTAAATTAGGGAAATTCAAACTTCCAATCCATGTTTAAACTATATATGTTGAATATGAAGAAATGTACAAATGATGGACATAAAGGGATTCGAATCCCTAACTCTTACCATAAATTAAAATATTTTCTTAAAACCCATAATCATAATACTTTAATTGCTTTGATTTTAATTTTACGCTCATATGTTCGTGAAAAATATTAATCACATAATAAATAAGGGTTTAGAAGAGAAAGTTGTTAATTTATGGAAGGATTAAAGGGATTCTAATACGTACCTACCCATTTTTTTTATTAGAATTTTATCTTAATTGTTCATTTGTGTTTGTTCCTTTTTCATACAAACAAAAGTTTCAAAAACCTAAAATTAAAAATTCTCTCTTAATTTTTGAATCAAAGAGTAATTAATTGATTTACGTTGTTGTTAAATAACAATCCTTGTGGATACAATACTTTTTCTAGTCTCTTTATTACTTGTGTAACTGGTCCACTTGCAGTATCTTCAACACTAGACATTGTGATGGAAATATGAGTTGATATCTCACTATTTCAAACAGGCATGGCAACGAGCCAGGTTCACGACAGGTTTGGCACTCCTCATCCTCGTCCTTGCAAAAGGCAGGGTGGGTTTGGATTTTAAATTATAACAATATCCATCTCCATTCCCGTTGAGTTTTATCAGGTTCGAGAAAACTTGCGGATAAACTGTCACACCTTTTTTTTTAATTTTAATTTACTTGTATATTTTAAATAAATTATATATAAAGTTATTAATTATACTTTAATTCAAATAATATATAAAAAATAATAAATTAAAAATTAAGAATTAAATTATATTTTTAGATTTTTTTAGGGTGATTATATTTTTAGTTAAATATATAATTTTAATTTTGTAATTTAATTATTATTATAATTTAAGTAATTTAACTATTAAACTAATTATTTATATTTTTAAAAAATATAAAAAGCAAAATTATAACAATAAAATCATATATATATATATATATATATATATATATATATATATATATATATATTGTAACAAAAAAAATTGTAAAAAAATGTAACGAGGCGAGTAGTTAGATACCCATCTCTGTTCATGTTTAAAAAAAATATATTGGGTAACATCCATACCCGTACCCGATCAAAGCAGATATTTCTTGTCAAAGTTGAGGTGGGTTCGGGTGAGTACCATCGAGTTCTAAATTCTTTGTCATACCTAATTTCAAACATTCATACCAAACACTAGAGCTCATAAAAAAATACCAAACACTAAAGAAAAAGTCACATTTGAAGAACACGTGGTTTGCACATTAAACTACACTACCACATCCGTCACACATCGTCTCATTATTGTCTATTTAATTTCTGTGAGCTACATTATGTAGAGTGGGGATATGATCTAATTATATTTAAATTATATTTAATAAAGAATTTTGTGTGTATATATATATATAATAGAGGAACCAAATAACACACCTATTATTACACCGTTCAATAACTTTATATAGTATGTAAATTTGATCAATTCAACTGTTGAATTTTAATTATATATTACATTGATTATTTATGTCAAATTTTATGAAAATTGAATATCAATAAAAAGGTGATCAAATTATTCATATTTTAATATATCATCTTTATGAATGAGATATCAAATAATTTTTAATATAAAATTTGGTAGATATGATCTACATGAAAGGAGTTGTCAATCCAATGAAAAGTTTTGAGATAAAATTATTCAATTGAAAATTATTGAATGGTATAATAGTTGGTGTTATATATATATATATATATATATATATATATATATATATATATATATATATATATATATATATATTAGGATAATATTAATTAAAAGTAATAATATTATAAATATATAGTTAAATCTTAAATAATTCATAATATTTTATTTTAATTAATAATCATGGACATAAATTAAGAAATATATTTTGTAAAAAAAAATTAAGAAATATATAACGTTGATGAAGACTTGAACTTTACCATAGCCATTGACTGGATTTAAAAAATTTAATGGATCTTATTACTTTTAATAAAGAATTAAATTGCTAACATTAATTTTTAAATTAATATATATTATACTAATATATATTATTATGTATATAGATATTAAAATACTTATTTTTTTTAATTTAGTTATTAAAAAATATATATAACAAAAAATATTATTAAAAATAATAATTTTATAAATATGTAGTTAAATTTAAAATGATTCACAATGTTTTATTTTTAATTAATAATTAATGATAGAAATTAAGAAATAAATAGCCGTTGATGGAGACTTGAATTTTATAATAGTCGTTGATTGAATCTAAATAAATTTAATGAACATAAAATTTAAACTAATTTTTTAATATATGGTAATTAAACACTACAATTGAAATATAACTATTTCTTGCTTCATTCTTAGATAGAACAAACTGCACATTTTGTTAGAAGTTGTATTAATATGTGGTTTATTTTCAAATAAATAAAGTCAATGTTAGAATAAAATATGTGGTAAAAAACTTGTCATTGAGTCTTGAGGTCTACCATGTTCCTAATGAACCCCCAAAATTTAACTTAAATTTTTATGTACCAAAAAATAAGTGACAATTGTAGTTTCAATAGGACTACTCGCACAGATAATTAAGATTTAGTGGTCCTAAATATTAAATTAATATTTAGTGATATTAAAAATGTTACTAATACATCATTGACAAAATTGTAACTTTAAAATTACTTTAAATTTGAAATGAGTAAGCGCTATAGATAAAATACTTTCAACATGAAAATTCATCGGTGCAAAAATTATACTTTTATGTTTATATCATAAATTATTTTAAATTTTACTACGTATGCATTAAATATTTACTTTTAATTATTATTATTCATAAAACATGTTTTCAAGCAACCAATTCAAAAAAATAAACTAAATTTGAGAAAAAGTTCTAGTGTAAAATTTATCTTTATATATATATATATATATATATATAGACACATTGATTGGATCTGGTCAAATTTAACAAACAAATTACACTTAATGAAGTATTAAATTGTTAATGTTAATGCTATTTATTATATAATTTTAATAATTTTGATATTAAGGAATAACATTAAATATAATGTTACTACCTATGCTTAACTTTTTTTTTTTTAATTAGTTACTTTAAAATATATTTTATGAATAATAATGAAAAACAATGATTATATAAATATGTAGTTAAATTTAAAATAATTCATAATATTTTATTTAAATTAATAATTTATATTATTTAAAATTAATAAATCACAATATTTACACACAAATCCGCTAGAGTTGGCCTATTGGTGGAGAATTTGGATAGTATATGTATGATGTCTTAGATTTTAATTTCGGTGCGATCATTGACACACATATACACTAGATTTGAATTAATATTAGCGGTGATCTATACTTGAAATTTACAATAGTGATCAAATGAACTCAAATTTAACGAATTAATTATATTTAATGAAGAATTAAATTACTTGCATTAATGCTATTTATTATGCAATTTTGATAATTCACTATTAATTTTAATAATTTTGATATTAAGCAGTAATATTAAATATTATATATATCACTAGCATGCTCATTTTTTTTATAAAATATTAATTATATTTTATGAATAATAATGATGTTATGAATATATAATTAAATTTAAAATAATTCTAAATAAAAAAGACAGTTATCTCTACGTAATGTTTTTAAAACTTTTTAATACATTTTATTACTATGATTTTTTTTTATTTAAAAATTTGAGATACTTGTGCAATGCATAGGTCTATATCTTTTTTTTTGTCCTGGGTCATGTCTTCCAACCTACAGGGACTAATCTCATCCGTGATACGTGGTTGCCACTGTCCTAGTGAAATTTTGCACACGGAAGGAATTGAACACGAGTTCTTCCACTAAATAGATAGTTCCTCATATGTGAATGCAATGAGGTCTTACACCACTGCGCTAATCCTATGAGTTGCATAGGTCTATATATAGTTACTTATTAAAACACATTAATATTCTTTTTCTAACACATTTTTCTTATTAGCTGAAATTCACATGAATTCCACTAATTTGGTATGAAACCCGTAAAATGGAAAATATGACCCACATATCATTTAGTGGAATTCAGGTGAATTTCACAACAGAAAGTGTGTTGGAAATAAAATGTTTTTTTTTGTATAGACAACAAGTATTCTTCGATGATGACAATTTTGTTTGAGTCGGAGTTAGGGTAGCAAAGCTCATACTCCGAATATTTAAGGGTAAAATATGTTTTTATTCCCTGTACTTTGAGAAAAACTTGGTTTTAGTCCCTGTACTTTCGAATTAACCATTTTAGTCCCTGTATTTTCAGAAAAACTTGGTTTTAGTCCCTCTCCTCTAATAGTGTTAATACTGTTAACGGAAATACAGTTTTTGGTGGCTATAAACTGTCACAAAATACACTTTCCTCATGTATTTAAACTCAACATCATTGGCGGCTAAAAACCGCCATAGATTATTAAAAAAAAATAGACTCAAACTCAATGAGAAACCCGTTTCTTCCATACTGATGACACATTATGTGTCTATTTTTTTAATAATCTATGGCGGTTTTTAGCCGTCAATGATGTTAAGTTTAAATACATGAGGAATGTGTATTTTGTGGCAGTTTATAGCTACCGGAAACTGTATTTCCGTTAACAGTATTAACATCATTAGAGGAGAGGGACTAAAATCATGTTTTTCTGAAAGTACAAGGACTAAAATGGTTGATTCGAAAGTACAAGGACTAAAATCAAGTTTTTCAGAAAGTACAGGGACCAAAAACATATTTTACCCAATATTTAATACAGCTACATATTCAGGACTAGAATCATTCCACTAGTTAAGTTGGAATAATTCTGCGCTAGTTGATCTACATGCTGGATGGTAGAATAAAAATGTTTATGTTACATATAATACTCAATACTAAGTAATATTCCTGCGTTAATAACTAAATACTAACACAAATACATTGCTCAAAAAGAGAAGAACAAGAATCATTTGTGACATGAGAACTAAGAGCGAGGACATGCTCAAAGTTTGGTTTCACTAATCGTTCAGTTCTAGTTTGCGTGAGATCAAAGGAGGGTAGTGACATATCCAGAGTTGATAGTGCAAGAGGTAGTGGTTCTAACGTTTGCAGGAACAACAGCATGGATGTTTTCTCAACATCTGAACGTGAAGATGATGAAGAGGCTCTCAAATGGGCAGCAATAGAGAGACTCCCTATATATCTTCGCATTCGGAGAAGCATACTCAACAATGAAGATGGGAAAGGGAGAGAGGTTGACATCAAGCAACTAGGCCTCACAGAGAGAAAGATCCTTGTGGAGAGGCTTGTGAAGATAGCAGAGGAAGATAATGAAAGGTTCTTGTTGAAACTCAGGGAAAGAATGGACAGGTTAGAGTCTTGTTTCATGAATGCAAGTACCACTTTTTGCAACATACATTCAAACAAGAGCTGAGTTGTTCACTCTTTTGATTTTATAGTTGAAAACATGAACTTTTGAAGCATAGTTTCTTTTAAAAACATCCCAAAAAGGTTTTAAAATAGGTCAGTGACCGCGATTTTAACTGCTACTCAAGGTTTTTGGGGTCACTGTGACCGCAACATGATTGCAATTGTGGCTACTTCAGACGCATTTGTCCATAATTTCCTGTAATGTTAAGGTCATGTTGAAATTGCGACCATGACCACAATTTAAAGCTTGTGTCCCAATAATTTGGTTGATTTGAATTTTGAAACTACATGGTGATTGAGATTTGAGATGCTTGTAATTATGACTGTTCTGTTCAACTGAATTTGCAGAGTTGGGCTTGACATTCCAACAATTGAAGTTAGATTTGAGCATATAAATGTGGAAGCTCAAATTTATGTTGGAGGAAGAGCATTGCCTTCAATGCTGAACTTCTTTGTTAATGTAATAGAGGTAATTCAATATATCACAAACTGTTTCTATAGTATTCTTTCTTGGGTTTATCTCATATCGTTTAATTATAAAATGATCTCTTCCTTTTGCCAAGGGGTTCTTAAATCATCTTCACATAATTCCTAGTCCAAAGAAGCCATTACATATACTTCAGAATATTAGTGGAATCATAAAGCCTCGAAGGTGAATTCAACACTTTTTTTTATCTATATATATATACATATGTATGTATTGCTTTTACTAAAAAAGCACCTTTCAACTAGATGTTTCCTTGTTCTGATAATGAACTTTTTGCAGATTGACATTGCTTTTGGGGCCACCAGGCTCTGGAAAGACCACTTTGCTGTTAGCATTGGCTGGAAAACTTGGTAAAGATTTGAAAGTAAGGAAACAAACTATAATTATAATAACTTTGACAGAATAACTAATATAATTCTCTAATTATAATAACTAATATGATTGGTGATGAAACCTCAGTATTCTGGGAGAGTAACATACAATGGGCATGGACTTGAAGAGTTTGTGCCACAAAGGACTTCAGCTTATATAAGTCAATATGATAACCACATTGCAGAACTGACTGTGAGAGAAACTCTGGCTTTCTCAGCTAGATGTCAAGGAGTTGGACAGAATTATGGTCTGTTGGTTCATTTTCAGTAATAAAATTAAAAAAATAACACAAAACCCACCCTTTGAACTAAATCTCAACCTTATTAAGTTCACTTAATCAGAGTTTTGAATTTCACTGCGTTACAGAGATGTTGGCTGAGCTACTAAGAAGAGAGAAGCAAGCCAAGATTAAACCAGATCTTGATATTGATGCCTATATGAAGGTGAGAAAAAAGATTTGACAATAGTCTTGACCTTTGTTTGTGTTGGAATTTTCGCACAAACTCAATAGGAGAGTGTTGAACTGAGCTGGATTTGTATCAAGCATGAGAGGTGTATTATCCAAAAGATTCGAACCAATTGGACTCAACCCCTTTGTGCTTGTATACACTTTTGCTTGTCATTATTAATTTACCCGATCTGAGACCTTATAGTTTTTCAAGTGAGGTATATATATATATATATATATATATATATATATATTTCTGTACATGTGAATCATTCAAAACTGTGTAGGCTGCAGCACTAGGAAGACAGCGGACGAGTGTGATGACTGATTATATTCTCAAGGTAAAAGTCCAGATTCATCAATTCTAGACTTAGAATCAATTCTCTAACGTGAAACCAAACACGCACATAGATGACTTGTAAAACAATGACATAGGATTTTTCATATTTAATGTTGTAGATTTTGGGACTTGAAGTGTGTGCTGACATTAAGGTAGGAGATGGAATGATAAGAGGTATCTCAGGAGGGCAGAAAAAGAGAGTCACAACAGGTAGTTTCAATTTATCAATTTCAGAATGACAAAAAAGCTTAAAACCAGAATTTTGAATAGTTTGATTAATAAAAAGTTTCTGTGGAACAATGAAGGGGAAATGCTTGTTGGACCTATAAAGGTGTTATTCATGGATGAGATATCAACTGGCTTGGACAGTTCCACAACTTTTCAAATAGTCAACTCTATCAGGCAATCCATCCATATTCTGAATGGAACTGCACTTGTGTCTCTGCTACAGCCAGTACCAGAAACTTATGAACTATTTGATGATATAATACTATTAACAGATGGGAAAATTGTGTACCAAGGACCAAGAGAAAATGTGCTTGAGTTTTTTGAATCCATGGGATTCAAGTGTCCTGAGAGAAAAGGAGTAGCTGATTTCTTACAAGAAGTATGAGTGTGATTCACTTGGTGTTACTTTTAGCTTTTCTTTCCTTTATTTTATTTATCGAAGGTTAATTTTGTTCTTATGGGGGGTGCAACAGGTGACATCAAAGAAGGATCAATGGCAATATTGGGCGCGTAAAGATGAACCTTATAGCTTTGTCACTGTCAAGGATTTTGCTGAAGCATTCCAATTATTCCACATAGGTCAAAAACTTGGAGACGAGCTAGGCAGTCCATTTGACAAGTCTAAATGCCATCCAAATGCATTGACCACAAAGAAGTATGGTGTTAACAAAATGGAGCTGCTGAGGGCTTGTGCTAGCAGAGAATTTTTGCTTATGAAGCGAAATTCATTTGTCTACATATTCAAAGCCACACAAGTGAGAAACATTCACACACTAATTTTATTCATAAATATTGTTATAAATCATGAAAATGATAATGTTTCAACTTTCATGTATCCTTTTCTTGTTATACATCTTTTCTTTTTGGATCCTTATTGTTAGAAAAACTAACATAAAACAGGGTATAAGACTAAAAAACAAAGCAGTAGCACCAAACGAAAATAGCCTGTAGGACTGAACAGAAAGCCTGTAGGACTTTAGATGAAACAGTATGACTGTACAAACGAAAGGAGAGAAGAGCAAAAACTGATCTGATATGTTTCAGTTATGCTTTCAGTTTTGCACACAAATGAAGTGTTACAGCAAGTGCTCAAGTAGAAAAGCTATGAAGTCCCTCATTGAGGAGAGCAAAAAACAATCATGACTAAGCTAAAAAAATTAGCCTGCAACTACAACTAATTTTTTCTAAACATAAGCAACCTTTGCCCAACTTTACAAGCAAAACAAAAAACTGCAGAGACCTTACATATTTTAATATGATGGCTAGATAGATCTCAATTTCCAACACTCTTCTTTGAGATTTTTCTTCAATACTCCAAGTTTTGATCTCAACTATTGTCCCTGCATCTTCAGTGCATCACCTTCAAGTAGACGAGCATCCGTAAGGATAATGTCCAATACCTTAACACTAATTATATTACCTGGAACAATAATGCTTGCATCCACCTCAATCCATTTTTCATTTTGAAGGACCTTAGCTATAAGAGCTGCATCAACATTACCAACATTGTTCTCCTCCATAAAACTTATTGTTGAATTGATAAGGAGTGTGATAAAAGTCTTGCCAATCAAGAGGTTTTTCTCCTCCATTGGCCAAAGCAATGACCATGATTATTTCAGCTTCCATGACCATGAAAAGGATTCCACAAAATCAAAAAACTTCAAAACCTTACTCTCCTTTTCTCCTCAAGTTTTTGTGGCCAAAGATGGCCAACTTCTCCTTAGTAGCTTCTGTTGTGAGTCCATTTGAATCACAGTTCAGAGTCTGAAATACCTCCTCAAGTGGCACATTTTCCAAATCCTCAACTTGCTTTAAAATAGCATGCATGACTTTTTTTTTTCTTTCATTTTACTAGAAAACTATTATCTTTGATTTTAATAGAGATAAGCTCACATCCGGAAGGCTAAAAAATGGTGCATCTCATATCTTTAAAACACAAGGAACAATTCTTTTCTAGCATTTGTCCCACACTCAAAAGACTTTGATTTCTCTCAAGCACAAAGGAAATTTCTGAAATATATATGATACCTGAGAAGTTTCAATAGAAACTAATCCTTTGACTTTGAGGTCAACACATTCTTCATTGTCAATGGTGACTTTGGAGTAGTAAGATCGATCAAGTTCCTTAAAAATGCTATCATTGTGGGTCATATGATATGTGCACTCATTGTCTATTTTAGATGAGCTCTGCAAGTGTTATTTGAGAAAAATATTTATTTTCTTCTAAAAAAGAAATTTTAGATTTAAACCTCTCCAGAAGACACACCAGAATTTTCTCCTCAACCCTTTGATCACTAAGCTCCTCACCAAGCAATCTAATTTGTGTAACCACCTTTGAAAGTGTGAAAAATCTTTGACAGATTCACTTTGTTTCAATTTCAATGCATCGAATCCTCTCCTTAACTTTAGCACTTACATTCTTTTGTTTTGACTGCTTTTGAACTCCTCCATCAACTTGTCCTAAGCCTCTTTTACAGTCTCAAGAATCAAAATTTTGATAAATACGACATCATGTAGTGCTACATATATAATGGCAAGTGCTCTACCTTCCTCTGCCACTTCATCATTGTCTTTACTTATTTGAGCTATGGTTGAGTTGTTTGGTAAAAGGGTGGGTGGATTATTATTTTCCACCACATCCCATAAACTTTGAGGTCTGAGATAAGTCCTCATTTTCGCAGCACACAAATGGTAGTTTTCTCTCACAAATATAGGAGGTAGAGGTAAAGAACTACTGTTGGATGCCATTTTGTGTGGGTTTTCTTGTTGGTTTTCCCTTGCTCTGTTTTTTGGTTTTCACTCTCTCACAGCCTTTGGTTTCTCTCCCTCACAGACCCTTAAAAATCAATGAAGCACTTGTTACAAAAACTGAACATAAAGTAAGGTATAAGACTGAACAACCAAATAAGTTGGACCAAACTAAAATAGCCTGTAGGACTGAACAGTGTAGGATTGAATAGAATGATTGTAGGACAAAACAGTAAGACTGTAAAAACGAAAGGATAGAGGAGCAAAAAATTATATGATATATTTCAGTTATGCACTCAGTTTTGGACACAAATGCAGTTTTATAACAAATACTTAAATAGAAAAACTATGAAGTCCCTTATTGTGCATAGCAAAAAGCAAGCATCATTAGCCTACAACTACAGCTAGTTTTTTTTTCTGAACTATGCAGTCTTCAACCAACTTTACAAGCAAAACAGAAAACTACAAGACATTAAATCTTCAATTTCCAACACTTATGCATGTCTTGTTCCTCTTTTTCAGCTCACATATTTAGCTATCATGACAACAACGTTATTTCTGCGAACTAAGATGCATCGCGATACCGTGGAGGATGGAGGGATTTACATGGGTGCTCTTTTCTTCGCTGTCACTGTTGCAATGTTCAATGGAATATCAGAACTAAATATGGCCGTCATGAAACTTCCAGTCTTTTACAAGCAAAGGGACCTTCTTTTCTATCCTGCATGGGCTTATTCTATTCCCCCATGGATTCTCAAAATACCAATAACCCTTATAGAAGTAGCTATTTGGGAAGGCATATCTTACTATGCCATTGGCTTCGATCCAAATTTTGTAAGGCAAGAAGGCACAACATCACAAATGATGAATTAAGCTACTGGTTACTCATTTTGGAATCTAATGAGAAGTTTTATTGGCAGGCTTTTAAAACAGTACTTGATAATCCTGTGCATTAACCAGATGGCATCTGCACTATTTCGGTTGGTAGCAGCATTAGGAAGGGATGTCATAGTTGCAAGCACTGTTGGAAGTTTTGCATTACTTGTAGTTCTGGTTTTGGGAGGATTTGTGATTTCGCGAGGTAAGAAAATGATAATGTAACTTCAAAGTTGGTTAATCTAATGAACCTTTTTTATATGTTTGTTCTTTGAGTCAGAGAATGTGCACAAATGGTTTGTGTGGGGTTACTGGTCCTCACCACTGATGTATGGACAGAATGCTATAGCTGTAAATGAATTTCTTGGCCATAGTTGGAGAAAGGTAAGCCTCTTTGTTTTTAATGGTGAATAAATTTCATGACAAACAGTGAGCCTTGGAAATTTGTATTTATGAGATGATTTGTTGATGGCTGTAGGTTACTCCTATTTCCAATGAAACACTGGGAGTTTTGATACTGAAAACTCGTGGATTTTTCCCAGAAGCATATTGGTATTGGATTGGAGTAGGAGCATTAATTGGTTATGTATTTTTGTATAATTTTCTGTTTACCATGGCTTTGCAATATCTAAGTCGTAAGTACTATCTTTTTCTATCTTTTAAGCTGAAAACTTGGATATCTTTTCTAAGCACAGACTTAATTTCTGGTCATTGAATTTGTTTCTTCTGCAGCATTCAGAAAGGATCAAGCAGGGCTATCCCAAGAACAATTGCTTGAGAGAAATGCTTTAACAGCTGAAGAGTTAAGTCAATTACCAAATGGAAACTGCTCTTCTGGTGAGTCCTTGAGCTCAAGTTATAGTTTCTCTATTTTTAATTTGAGCTTTGGTATTATGGCCATAACCTATTGAATGTGAAGACAAGTCAGAAATAAAGATGGTAGAAGAAGCAAGTATATCATCCAGGTCATTTTCTGGAAGAGTTAGTGATGATAAAGCTAAAAGAAGTGAAAGGAGGGATATGGTTCTTCCTTTTCAACCTCTATCTCTCACTTTTGATGAAATCAAATATTCTGTAGACATGCCACAGGTACTTTACACACTTTTAAGATGTAACCTTTCAATTAATCCTTCTATTTGTATGGTATTGGTTGTATTCAAAATATATCGTGCACCAAGTGGACAAGACAATTGCTATAGCACTGAACTTTGTCTGATCTTTGTGTAATCCCTGCAACAGGATATTCCTTCAACAGTATTTCCATGATTTTGTGCATCTCAATATCATTCTCCATAAGGGAGAAATAAATAGGCAAAAAGAATCAGAATTTTTCTACATTTTTTAACTTTTATATTTATTGTAGGAAATGAAAAAGCAAGGAGCTTTTGAGGACCGTCTAGAACTTTTGAAGGGTGTTAGTGGTGTCTTTAGGCCAGGAGTACTAACAGCTTTGATGGGTGTAAGTGGTGCCGGTAAGACTACTTTAATGGATGTTTTAGCTGGAAGGAAAACTGGTGGATATATTGAAGGAAGCATCACAATATCTGGGTACCCAAAGAGGCAAGAAACATTTGCTCGCATCTCAGGATATTGTGAACAATTTGATATCCACTCACCCAATGTTACAGTCTATGAATCTTTGCTATATTCTGCATGGCTTCGGTTACCCCGTGAAGTTGATCATGCCCCTAGAAAGGTAAAACTTTCTTCTTTCTAAATTGGAAGCATGAAACTCATGGCTTGTTTTTGGGTCACCATTGTTGGAAATATTTTGTAAAATAAAATATAGAAATAGAGGAACTTGCAGAGAAAATAGAGAGATTAACAATGGAGGAAAATAGCCAATTGAAATTCATAGAATGAGAATGCCTATGTATAGACTTACAATCAATCTGAAATTCCTAAACAATCTAATCTTCTATCAGATTTATTTGAAATTTAAATTAACTAACTCAAACAAAACATAAAAGATAAAATATGTAACAATAACAAAACTTTATCTAAAACTTATTCAAAATTCAAAATTCAAGTAAGGCAAAATCTCATATCTCTAACAACCACGACATTGGTGCGGAGTATCCACCAGCTTTGCTGATGACTAATCTCAGTCAGAAAACTTGGCTGGCCACCTTTAGTGGAGTCTCCTCTCCCAACCATGTTTTTTCTATCCACAAGACTCAAACTCATGGCTTGAAACTTGAAAGTGATATTTGATCTTCATTGTTTTATACTTTTATTTATTAATTGCAACTATCTGATACATTTGTTGTGGTTACATCAGGTCTAAGGACATTACAGCTTATAACTTGAACTCAATTTTTTGAGATGCAGATGTTCATTGAGGAAGTTATGGAACTTGTAGAGCTAAATTCAATAAGAGAAGCACTTGTTGGATTGCCAGGTGAGACTGGACTTTCAACTGAGCAGCGCAAGAGGCTTACAATTGCAGTTGAACTTGTAGCCAACCCATCAATAATCTTCATGGATGAACCAACCTCTGGCCTTGATGCTAGAGCAGCTGCAATTGTAATGAGAACCGTGAGGAACACCGTGAACACGGGACGTACCGTGGTTTGCACCATCCACCAGCCAAGTATTGATATATTTGATGCCTTTGATGAGGTAAGTACTAAGTAGTCTTCACATTGAGGTAAAATTCTGTGTTTTTAGATACTATATTTCAAAGAATTAAGTACTGCAATTTCCACTTTTTCAGCTGTTACTTTTAAAATTGGGAGGGGAGCAAATATATGCTGGTCCATTAGGCCACCACTGTTCCCATCTGATTCAGTACTTTGAGGTGAATCTCTAGTGTAAATGAGATTGAGAGCATATAACACAAGATATTGTTGTAGCATTAGCATATTCACTACTGTGCTTGGTTATTATAGGCTATTCAAGGAGTTCCTAAGATCAGAGATGGTTATAATCCTGCAACCTGGATGTTGGAAGTTACATCAGCAAAAACAGAAGCAAGTCTTAAGGTCAACTTCACTAATGTGTACAGAAACTCAGAACTATACCGGTTAGACTCCTATCTTAAACTCAAAAATATTGGTACTCAGAGTTCAAATGGAAGATGTTTCTCAGCTTATGATTTTAGTGCAGTAGCAGTAGTGTTTAAAGATTTTTTTGATCAGTTAGTTACTGATACTTCCATTTGTTTAGGAGAAACAAACAATTGACCCAAGAGCTTAGTATACCTCCTCAAGGTTCAGAAGATCTACACTTTGATAGTCAGTATTCACAGACTTTGCTGACACAATGTAAAGCTTGTCTATGGAAACAGCATTTATCATACTGGAGGAAAACATCATATACTGCAGTTAGACTCCTTATTACTATACTAATAGCATTATTATTTGGGATCATATTTTGGGGCATTGGCATGAAAAGGTATGTGAAGGAAAACAATACATTGACACAAAATAAATAATAGGATGTGAAAATGGAATTCTAAACAAATCTTACCACCCAATTGGCTAATACCTTTGAATTAATGAAAATCACAGGAGAAAAGAGCAAGATCTTTTCAATGCCATGGGTTCAATGTATGCTGCAGTTAACTTCATTGGAGTAAAAAATGGTTCCTCAGTGCAGCCTATAATAGCAGTAGAGAGAACTGTCTTCTACAGAGAGAGAGCTGCTGGAATGTATTCAGCTTTGCCATATGCACTTGCACAGGTAAAGTACTATCTTCAATACATGCAACTCTTTAAAAAGAATAAGATATATAACCACCAAACGTATGAATCAACTGATGTGGACTGGTTTTAGCTTAACCAGTAGTCTCGAGTTTGAGTCCTCGGTACGTAGCTACGTTAAATACTCGGAACAAGAACTTTGTGGTCCATTGTGATCCTATCCAGTTCACAAGGGATTGTTTCCAGTGAAGGACACAAGTGGTCTCGTACCAAAAAACAAGACATATGACACTTTTTTTTCTTCTACCAATCATAGTAAAAAACAAACAAAAGAAAAAAACAAAAATTGTTATTCATGAATTGTAAAAGTTGAACTCTAACAATTGCATCATATTTGCAGGTTATTATTGAACTTCCCCATATCTTCGTTCAGACCCTGATATATGGAATTATAGTATATGCCATGATGGGATTCGATTGGACCACATCAAAGTTCTTGTGGTATCTTTTCTTCATGTACTTCACTTTCTTATACTTCACCTTCTATGGTATGATGACCATGGCCATTACCCCCAACCTACACGTTGCTGCCATATTGTCCAGTGCATTCTATGCAATATGGAGCCTTTTCTCAGGCTTCATTATTCCTTTATCTGTGAGTTACAACCTTGCTGATATCTCCTTGTTAAATGTCACTATAAAAAAATGTCACATCCTAATGGTTAGGAGTTGGGTTTGCTTTCATTGGTATAACCTTTATCTAATGGACTCGCCAAAACTTTTACCTGATGGAAATTAAACTGTTAGTATAAAAGTTGTGGATATAAAGTAAGGATCCGTTTGATTTGTAAAAAAATGTGGCAAATTTAATTATAGGTTTACTTGCACTTTTAGTCTTTTAAAAATTTCTCCTCCCAATTTTTTTTCACAAATTTGATTACCCACTATTTTAATTGTGCATTTTGGTCAATATGTTAACTAAACATTTAATTTTTAATGCAAATGCTGACATGATACTCTAATGTGTTGTCACGTTAGCATATTCATGCTGACGTGACACTCTATTGTACTGTCACATCAATATTTCCATTAAATATTGAATGTAAGTTAACAGATTAATCAAAATTGCATAAATAAAATAACAAGGATCAAATTCGCAAAAATAAACGAAGGGATGAAATTTGCGAAATTGAGAAAGTAACATGGACTAAAAGTATAATTAAACAGATGTTATATTACTATCGTTACATTATTGTATTATTGTACTATCAATTTTAATTTTCTTCAAACAAAAGTTATGCCAAGGGAAATAATTCTAACGCCCAACATTTTTTTTTTCAATTGTACATGACATTTTCTCTGGTGTAGTGTGGATGACATGAACTAACTTCGAAAATGAAAACAATTGCAGAGAATACCCATATGGTGGAAGTGGTACTATTGGATTTGCCCTGTTGCATGGACCTTGAATGGATTGGTGGCTTCCCAATATGGAGACAACAGGGACAAACTTGAGAATGGTCAAAGGGTTGAAGAATTTGTGAAGAGTTATTTTGGGTTTGAACATGATTTTCTAGGGGTAGTTGCAATTGTGGTGGCTGGTTTCTCAGTATTGTTTGCACTTATCTTCGCCTTTGGAATCAAAGTATTCAACTTCCAAAAACGATGAAATCAACGCAATGCTTCTCAGTTCTCACTCTAGAGCTTTTATGCATCAATTTGAAGCATTGAGCCTATGCTTGGTCTCAAATCTCATTCAAAATAGTTTATATGAAAAATGCCTACTCGTGATGGGTGAACTGAATTTTGCAATCCCTTTGTAAGTTTCTTTCGATAGTATTTACATTGGTCTACATATCCAGGACTCGAACTCAATACCTCTAGTTAAGCTTTAACAATTCCACGCCGGTTGATTCACACGCTCGGTAGTTAATAGAGAGCATATGATACAATGTTATGTGCATAACTATCAACTGAGTCAGTTAGATTTTTGTAATTGTGTAAGCTTAAACAATAACTGAATTTAGATAGTATCTAGTAGCTACTATGCTACACTTATGATATCCTATAAATACCTACCTTTCCTCTTGTATCAATCACATGTTGAATAATGGATTTTCTTGACTATGAGAGTTCTCTCTTTGTATCTTATCGATCATAGTTTTCGCAATACTCTTCATTTTGGTTCACTCCGTATTGCCATTCGTAATGAAGGTCTGATTCATTCATAATATATGGTAATGGTATCAAAGATGTCTCATGGAGAAATCATTGATTCCGTTGCAAAAGAAGAGAAAGAGATGAAAACTGAAACTGAAGTGTTTACCGATATTGTTCTCTTTGTTTCTTCTACTGCAATAAGACACACACCCCCGCCCTACAATCCAGTAGATTTATGACGAGGCCATAAGGGAAGCTTTCATGAACAAAAGGAACCACATGCAATCACAATCACAAGCTACGTACCTTTGCGAGAAACGCATCAAAACGCTCGCCCGACGTCATTTGCAGCTATTGCATGAACGACTCCATTGAAACCCTCTCGCTCTCACTTTCCTCATTAAGATTAGTCATCGGTAAAGTCGGTGGATATTCCGTACCAATAATATGATAACCAATATATATATATATGACGCAGTACGGGTGTATGTTACGATCGCATGTCATTTATTTATTTCTTCAATTATTACGATAAAATATTTTCAACAAGTTAATGTAAAAAGTTTTGAATAAGGCAAAATTTAAATGAGTTTATTAGGAAAAAAAATCAGCTCTACATTTTTTTAATAAAATAATTTATATTAAATTTAATTTTGTAAAATAAATAAATGAATTAAGAGAATTAGTTTAATTAATTTAGCAACACCTAACGCCAACACAAAGTGCGAAAAGATGAAAATGGTGTGTAGTAGGTCGATACCCAATGGTCGACGCTTGGTGGGTTACACCTGACATCCAACACCAGGACAAGACCCGTATTTCGAAAAAAAAGGCACTCAATACTAGTACGTATGGCTTGCGCTAGGTGCCAATACATTTATATTTCTTTGATTTAAATGAAAAAAAACAGGCCTAGTGTCTTTTTATGGTCCAAAAAGTCCAATCTTGGTATTTATTAAAAAAAAAAAAAAACTACATCGTTTGTGGGGTTCTTTGGAGTTTATAATGACCTAAAGCAAATGAGGCTTAGGAATCACTCTTTTCCATTAAAAATTAAAGCAATTAGGAATAATCCATAAAAGATTTATGGTTCTATCCTCATTTCTCTCTCATAGATTTGCTTTCTTTTCCCTTTTTATGTGTTTTTAATTTTCTTCGGGGTTAGATTAGGATGAATCTTATGTAATTGATTTCTCTTTCTAAATCCTAATTCTTTTATAGGAATTAAGTTGTTGAATTCATTCTTAATGCTTTTATGTGATTGATCCTCTTTGGGTTTTTTAGCAATCTAAATTTGCAATTGGGAAATTGGGGTTAGAGCCTTGTTAAAAAGAAAGAAAATAGATCGATCGAGAGACAGAGAACAAGATTGATTTTAACAACACTCTCCCACCTAGGGATAAATGTTTATTGTTCGACGAGGATAATTTATTCTTCACTACTTTAAGCATAAGTTGCCAAGTTGCCTTTTTTTTTCTTAGGTCTGCTCCTACTAGTAACCCAAGATATTTGAAAGACAAAAACCAATCTTACAGTTCAACATTTTTTATGCCTCAGAGAAACACTAAACACTAATCCTTAATTTTATACAAGCCAATTGGCTTTGTGAAAATTGACCTTCAATCCATATGTTATCTTAAAAAATTGCTGAATAACTTTAATAGCCCAATTGTTGACATAACTTTTCTCATATAAGATTAGAGTGTCATTTGCAAACTAGATATGGGAGATGTATGTGCCTTTCTCACTTCAAAACCTTTGAGAAGGCCAAGATCGATAATCTCCTTAAACATAACACTAGTGCCCTCTGCTATAATTAGGAATAGGAAAGGAGACAACAAATTTTCTTATATCTAAGACCTCTTCCCAAACTAAACTCATTTGTTGGGTTGTCATTCACTAACATAAAGACTCTCGTAATGGATAGGCATTCTTTGTTTTCTATATTTAGTTAAGTATACCTATTTTGAAACTAGAGGGTGATAAGTTATAAAAACTAATCTTAAAGGATCCATATAATAAAAATAAAACAAAAGAGTCCTTGATGTTCATTAGAGTAAAAAAAAAGGGTTATAAAATCCCTTTAAGAGAAACGAAATCACAAAAACTAAATTCAATTCTAAGAAATATTTAATGCATTGAGCATGGTGACAAATGAATCCTTATAATACATGATCTTATAATGGATAGACATTATAAAGATATTGTCGTAAACTAAAAATTCAAAATTCAAAATAATACACAATCTTAATCCTTATTATACACAAATATTAGAAAAGATAAAGGAATATTAAATTAAACAATTACAAAAGAGATATAAAAAAACTAAAATTAAAGGTGTTCATCAATTTCAAGGAGTGGCCTTCTGATCATAAGCGTTGACATCATCATGAGGAACAAATTTGGTCCATAACCAATGTGACTTCCAAACTTTGTTCATTTCTTCTATTGGAACATTCTTTGTCTCAAGAAATAGTAAGGCAATAAAGATGGACATAATGATGACAAAGCCCGCAAAGAAGAAAAATAGACCAAAATTTAAATGGCAAAGCATGCTAAGGAAGGCATGTGCAATGGCAAAGGTGAACAACATGTTCACAACGACATTGGTAGCTTATCCTGCAGATCGAACCTTGAGGGAGCAAATTTCACTATGCACCAACCAACCCAATGGACCCCATGACCAAGCAAATGCTGCAACATATGCACAAATAAAGAACAAAAGGAGGTTGGCTTATCCTTTACTAAATGAACCATCACCACTTACTCCAAACTTCAAAGCAATCATGACTCCAATAGCAATCTAAAAGTTAGGATTATGGATTACAAGTTAGTAATGATAAAAAAAAGATTGGCATATATGTGTGATCATTGAAAAGAAAAAGCATTTGAGTTATTGTTTTGACCTGACAAATAAACATTTGTGTGCCACCTTCAAGGAATAAAATCTTTCTTCCAACCTTATCTACAGTGAAGATGGAAACAAATGGGGCAACCACATTAACACTTCCAGTTATAACTGCAGTCATGATGGAAGCATCATCACCAAAGCCTAAAGTCTCGAAAAGGACTAGTGCATAAAACATAACAACGTTGATGTCAGTGAATTGTTAAAAAAATGGAATGAAAGAGCAAAAGATAAGCTGAGGTCGGTATTTTGGTTGCGTAATATTCTTCCATGGGTGTTCCACTTTTTTTGCTGCCTCACTAGCATCAATAATATCTTGGTACTCCTCATCAACGTTATTAGTGCCACGGATCTTTTGCAACCTTATCTACAGTGAAGATGGAAACAAATGGGGCAACCACATTAACACTTCCAGTTATAACTGCAGTCATGATGGAAGCATCATAACCAAAGCCTAAAGTCTTGAAAAGGACTAGTGCATAAAACATAACAACGTTGATGTCAGTGAATTGTTAAAAAAATGGAATGAAAGAGCAAAAGATAAGCTGAGGTTGGTATTTTGGTTGTGTAATATTCTTCCATGGGTGTTCCACTTTTTTTGCTGCCTCACTAGCATCAATAATATCTTGGTACTCCTCATCAACGTTATTAGTGCCACGGATCTTTTGCAACATTGCCTTAGCTTTTTCATGTTGGCCTTTTTCAATCATGGAGTTAGGTGTGTCACCTAAGAAAAGAGATCATATACACAACAAGATTGCAGGAATTGCTCCAATGCCAAGAGAGATTCTCCATCCATTTTCATGCTTCGCACTCCCATAGTTTATAGGATTAGCAACTAGGATGCCAATTGTAGTCATCATTTGAAAGCCCATATTGAGTGCTCCTCTAATCTTTGTTGGAGCCATTTCAGACAAATATACTGGAATAGCCTATTGAAGGTGATATTATAAAAGGAATTGAAGTCATTTAATTTTGAGAACATTTTTTAAGTTTAAACATTAAAAGTTATTAAAACTTGAAACATAATAGTCACGACAATATTTACCCGATTACAATATCGATCCCACACCAAAACCAAGCAATAGACGACCAACAATAAACATTCCAATGTTGATGGCAAAACCATTCAACAATGCACCAATAAGGAAAAACAAGCCACCCATAAACATTAAGCATTTACGACCCAACATTCTTGTGGTTGTGGAAGCAAAGAAAGAAGCTATCAATGCTACAATGTATAGAGAAGAGGTGAACAATGTAAGAATTTGGTTGTTAAATTTGCAATACTCGTTTCCACTACTTGTCTCATCTTTCATTTGTTGATAAACAGTTGGAAAGAATTTGACCAAGAATGGTTCCATAGAAGTCGCTCCTCCTGTAATACCAAGATCATAACCAAAAAGGAGTCCTCCCATGGCCGCCACAAGACATGTGACAACCACAAATATTGTGACCTTACACTTATAATGTCTTCCATTTCCAGAAGTAATAAACACACCACCTACCATCTTTCAAAGTTTTTTATATCAAGAGGTGTATGTATTTTTCTTCTTATCATTTCTTTCATTTGATATTTAGATCTCAAATAATTATGCCCTTATATACAAGTTTGTATTCTTGGTGATAAGATTAAAACAATCAAAACATGTGGCAATAGAGAAATATCTCAAAAATATTGTGCACTTCAGCTAACTATTGTTTGTTTCTTTGGAGTTTTTAGGATATGTTGTACAAGTAATATTCTAAATATAGACTCTTACTTCTTTGGAGTTTTTATTTAATGCACTATCATAAGAACTTTAGATAAGAACTAGTTGTTTGATGACTGATTGTTATACCCATCTATTGATAAGATAAAGTATATCAAAATTTACCTACCATCAATATTTGCCATATATTTAGAGTACGAGGCAAATGAATTATAGAAATGTTAACCACTACAACCAACATTTAGAGTACAAGGCAAATGAATTATAGAAATGTTAACCACTACAACCAACAAGTTAGAGTGTGTGTTATCTAAATGCTCTGTCTAAAGTTAGTTATAACAATGTTTTAACAATTAATAATAATAGTTGTATGATTTATTTTTTCAAATTGATTGTACAATTAAATATTGATATTTGTTTATGAATTATAATGTTTGAATTTTATTATGTAAAAGTGAGTTGTATATTGAATAAAAAACTTTAGTTCATAACACGATTATAACTAGATAATCAACTTGATATTAATGTGAGATATAAGTCCAAGATTTATTGATTAGAGTAATTTACACATGCTTGAAAAAGGAACAACTTACGAATAAATTTCATACATCATCTTCGAATGATATATTTTATATTTGTTCTTATTTAATGGTATCAGTGAATTTTGATACTTTATCTACTTTTGATTATGTCTCTTACTTTCCATTATGTTTTCTCTTTTTTAACTCATTCTCTTTGTTTCTCTCTCTTTGTGGTTTATATTTGATGTCCCATATAATAACTACTGTTATGAAGTCTCCTCCCTATCAAGTTTTTCTTAGTAACTTTTATTAAGTAAGAGATTGCTGTCATATAATTATTTGTTGAATAAACTTAAAACACTTTATAATGTCTAAATTTCATGACAACTCACACATAGAAGAATATTTATAAAAGCCTCACCATAAGAAAATAAAGGAGAAATTTGGAAAAGTTTATAAAAAACCATTTAAATTTATAAAACTAGCTCATATTTTTTATAAGTTATTTTAAACTTATTTTAACAAATTTTTTAGCATAATTTATAAAAATAAATTTATTTTAACTTTTAATGAATTTCACAATCAATTTTTTTGTATAAAATATTTAACTAAATTGTTTATCAAAATACAATCAAACATTAACCTCATTTATTCAAAATATTTAACTAAAGTGTTTATTAAATACTTTAAATTGCTATTTAGCTACTAATATTTTTTTCAATACATATAATTAAAAGTTTTTAAACCAATATTAAATTATGATAAAAAAAAAACCAATATTAAATTTCTATCTTAAGTTTCCAAAGTTTCATTTATTAAGAGAAATTTATTGTTATTATTAAATATATTAATAAAAATTATAAAAATCAGGTTTTGTGTGAGTTTAATGAATATGCACTGTCAATGTAAAAGACTTTACATTGTCAACCAATTAATTAGAAATTAGGTTTTGTGTGAATTTTAGGATGATTATTATGAAAAATTAATTAAGAGTCAGAAATTATTTGAGTAATATTTTATTCTGAATAAATTTTTTAAGTTGTATTTCTTATATTCTATTTGTTAGTGTTTCATTTTATAGTTATTATTTAAATGTAATTAAATGATTTAATAAGTAATACTTATTTATAAAATTTAAGAAAATAATGTCTTAATAATAAAGTGGTAAATGAGTGAAATTTTATATAACTTGAACACCGTAAATTAACTAATTAAGCACGGAAAGAAAATAAAATATTACACGTTATTTTACATATTTAATTGCCTAAATGAATAATTACTACGATTATGTCCTTCAGTTTGACACAATGATCATCCCTTGGACTTATTTGAAACTGGTTTATCCATTTCATTATGGAACACTAACATATAGAATATAAAAAATACAACTTTAAAAATTTATCTGGAGTAGTATATTACTCAATTTTTGACTCTTAATTAATTATTGAAAAAGGGGGTGTATCGGTAAACATGGGAGGCATAAATAGCAATTTTCAAAGAAAAATTTGAAAGTCATATGCTAAAACACGACTTCAACAATGAAAATAAAAAAAAATTATAGAAAGTTGATTTTTAAAACACAACTTCAACGATGAAAATGAAAAAAAAACAAAAAATTATAGAAAGTTTTTTTTTTTCACAGATAGAAAGTTGGTTTTTAAAACACAACTTCTGTTATTTAAAAAAAATTATAGAAAGTTGTTTTTTTTTTTAAAAAAAAAAACAATCGTATTTTAAAATACAACTTCTTTATTAGAAGTTGTCTTTTAAAACATAACTTATCCATACACCGTAATTTATTTAAAATCTATCCATTTTGATAATTTTTGGGAAAAAAATTACCTCAATTAATTACGTAAAAAAACCTTATAAGTGTCTTATATTAAGGTCCATAGAGGGTATAATTTAGAGTATATTTGAACAGTGTAAAATATTACTTATTATTAATATTATTATTAGTATTATTATTATTATTATTTAATCATGTGTCTATTATTTGTTAAAACTACGTGTCCTTTTGTTATTAAATTCAAATTATTTTATCATATTTTAGTAAATTCATATTAATATTACAAATAATTCATATTTTTATCAAAATTAAATTATATAATTTATCACGTTAAATTTTTCATGTCTGTCTTTTTTTTTTCCCACTAAAGTTCATTCTAGTTTTACAAATTTTTAGTAGCGGCAAAAGATTCTTCTAACTGAATTGAATTTTCTTCATCGTCTAATTCGAGTATCTACATGAATTCCTCCAATTCTTCAGCGTCCTTAAGTGTACTCTGAACATAAACACAAATATAAAGTATATATTATATACTATTTACATATATACACATACATATATATTATCATTTAACTAGATGTGGGGCGGGATCATAGAGGTGGATGATTATAAAAATAGAAGGGAGAAATTAAGACAGAGAGAGAAAGTGAAAGAACATAGAAATGTACATATATATTATTTTTGCTCTATTATTATAGGGTCACTCATACACTCGCCGTAAGCGAGAAAAGTCTATTTCTATGGAAAAATAGTATTTGGTTTGAAATTAATCAAATAATCCATATTTAATTTTATTCTATTATTTGTTTGATCGGCACTGAGTATGCACATCCAACAGTATAGGACAATATGCCATTGTTGAATCCGCTGAGTTCTCACTTCCAACCATGTATGACTACACGATATGTCAAATTTCAATTGGCAGAGAGTATATAATAATTTTTTTAACTGTAATTAAGAGACTCAACAGGCCTTACGCCCTTACCTACCAAGTAATCATGACGAAATACAGTTTATAAACAACAAAATGGTCGTTTTAATTATGCATTGAATTATGTATTAAAAATCAACTGTCAGAATTTGGACTTTCTAATTTGGAATGGCTAGATTCTTAGACTTATGTACAAATGCTAATCGACAAGTCATGGATGTCAACCCAAGAATTAAAAGCCTATATTTGGTTTGAATAAAATATTATCTTATTTTTTATATTAAAATATTGTAGAATTTTATTGTTTTCACTATATTTATTATTTATATTTTTTTAAAATATAGTCTATATTATATATTAAAATACACAATTTAGATAGTGAGTAGCACATTTCTCTCAATTAAACATTTTAAAAATTTTCTCTCTTCTCTACTTTAAATGTGCATTTCATACACTATATTTGCAATTAGTCAAAATATTTCTCTTTCAACATTTCAAATCAACCTTTTTACCTTTAACTGTATAATTTTAATACTCTATCCCATTTAATCTGCCATTTTTTCTATATTGCTAGATTGAATTTTAGTAACATTTTAAAAGAATTTGTCAATAATTAAAAATAATTCCCTTAAAAAAATAAAAATATTTTTTTTGTAATTTAAAATATAATTTATGAGGAGGGATCAAGTTGTAGAACTATAAAAGAGTTACTCCTCATCTTCACCATTTATTTTCTTGATGAGGATGAGAAGTAACTCTTACTCTTGGAATATCTCCATCCCTACTCCTCATAATTTATATATTTAAATATGCTTGTTTATTATGAATTTTAATTACAATATAAATTTATATATTAAAAAAATATTTATTTATTATGAATTTTAATTATATAAAAATAAATATTTATTCCATACAATATATAAACTAAAATACTAGTAATAAAATAAAATAAATAATAATAATATTTTATTATTTGTTTATGAACATAGAAAATGCTTTTCGAAAAAATGCTTTTCAAAATCAAAGAGACTTTTTTAGTGTTTTTATTTATTTATTTAGGACCACTCGAATCATTCTTACTAGAGTTAATCCTATTTAAGTTAAGAATATTAATAATATAATAAAGCTAACTTTAAGGAAGACAGTTTTTTTCATACACAAAACTTAAATTAATCCCATCTTATTTAGAAGAAATTAGGCATATATCATCTAGATCAACTAGAGTTTCATGCTTTTTGTTATTTTGAAGACATTTGTCAATAGGATAAAACTAAAATGCCATTAACTAGAGTTTCATGCGTTTTGTTATTTTGAAGACATTTGTCAATAGGATAAAACTTAAATGCAATCAACTAGAGTTGCATGCTTTTTGTTGTTTTGAAGACATTTGTCAATAGGATAAAACTTAGAGTTTCATGCTTTTTGTTGTTTTGAAGACATTTGTCAATAGGATAAAACTTAGAGGTAGTCTTTGAGATGTCTCTAATTTTGTTTTCTAATTAAAATTGGACTTAATTTCACCTTTGTAACTTATATATACTAGCCTAATTTAAAGCAAACCTAGGACTAAATTTAAAATTCTCACTAGTGTTTGTCATTTCATAGCCGCACATTTCTACAAGCTCCATTGGTTTTGTTGTCTCTCTGGCGTGCTTAGTTTCCTCAACCTCGTTCAGTTTTGTCTTGTCAAAAAACAAAACAAAAAACAATGTTTTCTTATCATGTATATCTATAGACACAAGAAATTATTAAGTGGTTAGAGATTACCGTGATCCTTATTAACCTTTATATAACATATAATCAAGTGTTATTAATTTCTTTTTGTAAATTAAAAAACTTAAGTATATGTCATGTAGAATTTTTTTTTAAATTAAAAAACTTGAGTATATGTCATATAGAAATTAGTCAAAATCATAGACACGTGATGGTCTTGTATCACCTAATAATTTCTCTTGGGACCCCATTAAAATTCTAAGTCAAAGAACCCCATATGACGTTCCACGTGATAAGCATCTGCATTTCTTAAAGCCTATAAGCTTTGAGAAATTCAGTTTGAGTGTTGAAAAAAATACCCATAATTTACTACATTTTTTTGTCCTTAACTTAGCAATAATATGTAATAGGCCCAAAAACAAGAGGACAAATAACGTCTTAGACAGTCACGTAGTTTTAAACAGTGTAACTACTAGAGATACCATTCTTTGTTTTCATCTCTCTTTTTCCTTTATCCATTCAATCCCAAAAATGTCAACTCTAGTTAATCTCCCTCTATAAATACCAACAAAACATGTATTAATTCTTCAAAAGTTATATAAGAGAGAAAAAGCAGTAGTACTCCTTGTACCATGAAAATTGAGAGCAACAATATGCTCTAAGGTTTAATTTTGTCTCACTAATAACACTTTGTATGAGATCAATGGAGGGCAGTGACACACATAGAGTTGATGGTCAACGAGTGAGTGGTTTCAATCTGTGGAGGAGCCATTGCATGGGTGTTTTCTCCACTTCTGAACGTGAAGAAGATGAGGAAACTCTCAAGTGTGTGGCAATACAGAGACTCCTTGCAAGGGCACGCATTAGGAGAAGTGAGCTCAACCAATTTGAAGGGAAAGGAGAAGAAGTTGACATCAAGCAATTGGAGTTGTCAGAGAGAAAGAGTCTTCTAGAGAGACTTTTGAAGATACCAGAAGAAGATAATGAGAAGTTCTTGTTGAAACTCAGGGAAAGGATGGACAGGTGAATCTTAACTCTTAGTACAATTCATTAATGAAGTTTTGTGTTGGGTTTGGTTTGAGAAAATATTTTCTGTTTTTGTTTTCTATTTTTACTTTTAATTACAAAATTGATACCTTAGGAGGCGTTTACTATTGCTTTTATTTCCTGTTTCCATTTTTTGTTTTTATTTTTAATTACAAAAATGACACATTGTTTTTAATATGTTTTCTGTTTTCAAATATTTGTATAGAAAACACTGAAAATAACTTCTTTGTTTTATATGTTTCCTGTATAAATCTTTGAAAACAGAAATAGATCAAAAACAAAGTAACAAAGTGGAAGTTTTGTAATTATAAAGTAAAGACGAAAAATGAAAACAAAAATTAAAAACACAAGTCAACCTCCCCTTATTTTCACTTTGTTTCCTATTTTCAAAAGTTTGTTGACTTTCAAGATAACTATCTTAGAAGTCATATTGGTATTATAGAAATTCTTCCTATATAAACTTTTAAAAACAGGAAATAAAGTAAAAATAAAGCGTCTATTTTGTAATTAAAAGTGAAAACAGAAAATATTTTCTCAAACTAAATGTTTCATGCAAAGTCACATCAAAAGAACTGAATTGTTTTGTCTGTAATTTGAGAGTTGAAGCATAGTGTCTTTTGAAAACATCTGAATCTCAAAGCACTGACATGGAAAATTTGATTTAGATGTCTTATATTTGTTATGTTAAACTAAACTAACAGAGTTGGGCTTGAAATTCCAACAATTGAAGTTCGATTTGAGCATATAAATGTTGAAGCACAAGTTTATGTTGGAAGCAGAGCATTGCCTACATTACTGAACTTCTTTGTGAATGTGCTTGAGGTAATTCAAATGTCACATACTGTTCCTCCCTTATTCATATCATTGTACTTTTTATCTCCAATTATTTATTTTGTGCTGCCTTTCTTTTGTTCAGGGGTTCTTAAATAATCTTCACATAATTCCAAGTCCAAAGAAACCGTTACATATCCTTCAGAATGTTAGTGGAATCATAAAGCCTAAAAGGTGAATTCAAAGCAATTTCTTTGCTTGTCATTTTGCATTTTTTTAGATTTTGCAAAAAAATATCCATTGTAAACTGTCCAGGTAAATCTTTTATTGTTCTGATGATGAGTTTTTTTTTTTTTTTTTTTTGCAGAATGACATTGCTTTTAGGGCCACCAGGCTCTGGAAAGACTACTTTGCTGTTGGCTTTGGCTGGAAGACTTGGTAAAGATTTGAAAGTAAGGAAAACAATTTTAATTATATTAACTTTGAGAGAATAACTAACATAATTCTCTAATTATGATAACCATAGTTTGCAGTTGAGTAATTCTTGAATTATAATAACTAATATCATTGGAGATTAAACCTCAGAATTCTGGGAGAGTGACATACAATGGATATGAGCTTGAAGAGTTTGTGCCACAGAGGACATCAGCTTATATAAGTCAACATGATAATCACATTGGAGAAATGACTGTGAGAGAAACACTGGCTTTCTCAGCTAGGTGTCAAGGGATTGGACAGAATTACGGTAAAAATAATGCATAAACCTTTTAAGTAAATCCAAACCTTTTATAGGGCTTTTAGTCCATATTTTGAATTTTCCTACTTTACAGAGATGTTGACTGACCTACTGAGAAGAGAGAAAGAAGCAAACATTGAACCAGATTCTGATATTGATGCCTATATGAAGGTGGGAAATAAGATAGAAAAGGAAGTCTTGAATCTTTATGTTTGAAGTTCTGAACACATTGAATTGTCAAGAAGCTGCATTGTTTTTTTACTTGTTATTCATTGCAGGCTGCAGCACTAGAAGGGCAGGAGACCAGTGTGGTCATTGACTACATTCTCAAGGTAAATGTCCAGACTCATCAGCTATAGAAGACTTGTGAAACAAGAAAATGTTTACATGTTCTCTTATAAAATGTTGCAGATTTTGGGACTTGAAGTGTGTGCTGACATTATGGTAGGAGATGAAATGATAAGAGGTATCTCAGGAGGGCAGAAAAAGCGACTCACAACAGGTAGACTCTATTTGACAAGAAAAACATGTCAAAAGTTTAAAAACTGATCAATTTGTAACTTACAATCATGTTGATTGATTAAAAGTTAAAACTCTTTGGTGAATAATGCTTAGGGGAGATGCTGGTTGGACCTATAAGGGTGTTTTTCATGGATGAGATATCAACTGGTTTGGACAGTTCCACAACTTTTCAAATAATCAACTCAATCCGGCAATCCATCCATATTCTGAATGGAACTGCACTTGTATCTCTGCTACAGCCTGCACCAGAAACTTATGAACTATTTGATGATATAATACTATTAACAGATGGGCAAATTGTGTACCAAGGACCAAGAGAAAATGTACTTGAGTTTTTTGAATCAATGGGTTTTAAGTGTCCTGAAAGAAAAGGAGTTGCTGATTTCTTACAAGAAGTATGAGTGTGATTCACTTAGTCTTCCTTTCAATAATTTTCCTTCTCTAGTTTAGATATAGAGTTAATTTTGTTCTCTTCATGTGCAATAGGTGACATCAAGAAAAGATCAATGGCAATATTGGGCGCATAAAGATGAACCGTATAGCTTTGTCACTGTCAAAGATTTTGCTGAAGCCTTCCAGTCATTTCACATTGGTCAAAAACTTGGATATGAGATGGCCAATCCTTTTGAAAAGTCTAAATGCCATCCAAATGCATTGACCACAAAGAAGTATGGTGTTAACAAGAAGGAGCTGGTGAGGGCTTGTGCTAGCAGAGAATTTTTGCTTATGAAGAGAAATTCCTTTGTCTACATATTCAAAGCCACACAAGTGAGTAACATTGAAGCACTAATGTCATTTGTATCATCTAATTTGAAACTATATTCTTAGTCGAAAATTGTAGTTTTTATTTTTTTGTATTTTATGCGCCCTTAACCATGTCTTGTTCTGCCTTTTCAGCTTACTTATTTAGCTATCTTGACAACAACATTATTTCTGCGAACCAAGATGAGCCACTATACCATGGAGGATGCTGAAACTTACATGGGTGCTCTATTCTTCACAGTCACTGTTGCAATGTTCAATGGAATATCAGAACTGAATATGGCCATCATGAAACTTCCTATCTTTTACAAGCAAAGAGACCACCTTTTTTATCCTTCATGGGCTTATTCTCTTCCACCATGGATCCTCAAGATACCAATAACCCTTGTAGAAGTTTGCATCTGGGAATGCATCTCTTATTATGCCATTGGCTATGATCCAAATATTGGAAGGCAAGAAGAAACTAAGGACTTGTTTGATTCTCTTAACATATTTTTGTTTTAGAAACTACTTTTAAAACAATTCCACACTACTTAGCAATCAATTTCTCATCCAAAATCTATACTAGGTTTTGAAAATTGTATCTAAAACAAGTGTTTTAGAAACCAAACAACATAGACAGTTGGAAGATATTTTCTCATTCTCTTCTCATGTTCTCTTCAAAAGTTGTGTTCAAGTAGTCAAGGGACAAACTTTTAGGAAACAGAAATGTGCTCAAGAGACAAACATTTTCAAATGTACTTGAGGGACAAACTTTAGAAAACAGAAAACTGTTTTTGAAAACAATGAACAAATAAGGCACAAATCATTGGTCCTCACTCTCAACTATGCTATTACTCACTCACTTCCAGAATCTAATGTGAAATGTTATTGGCAGGCTTCTAAAACAGTACTTGGTAATCTTTTGCATTAACCAGATGGCATCAGGGCTGTTTCGGTTGATGGCTGCATTAGGAAGGGATATTGTAGTTGCAAACACTGCTGGCACATTTGCACTGCTTTCAGTTACAGTTTTGGGAGGATTTGTGATTTCAAGAGGTGAGAAAATGATTATGTAACTTCAAAGTTGGCTAATATATTGAACCTTTCTTATCATGAAACTGTTATTTTGCATCAGAGGATGTGCACAAATGGTTTCTGTGGGGCTACTGGTCCTCACCACTGATGTATGGACAGAATGCTATAGCCGTGAATGAATTTCTTGGGCATAGTTGGAGAAAGGTAATCAACACCCCCCCCCCCCCCCCCTTGTTTTTAATTGTGAAGAAGTTCTATGAAGAAGAATGAGCTTGGGAAAAAGATATTTATATGAGATAATTGGCTGAGATGTTTTGCAGGTTAGTCCTAATTCCAATGAAACATTGGGAGTATTGATACTGAAATCTCGTGGATTTTTCCCAGAAGCTTATTGGTATTGGATTGGAATAGGAGCTTTGATTGGTTATGTGTTTCTGTTTAACTTTCTCTTCACCCTGGCTTTGCAATTTCTCAGTCGTGAGTACCATCTTTGAGCTGTGATCTTTTAGTTGGACTTCTTTTCTGATCACAAATGCATTCTGATAATTGGATATGTTGCTTCTGCAGCATTCAGAAAGGATCCAGCAGGGCTATCCCAAGAGAAATTGCTCGAGAGAAATGCTGCATTCGATGAAGAGTTCATTCAGTTACCAACAAGAAAGAGTTCTTCTGGTGAGTCCTTAAGTTCTAAGCTATAGGTCCTGTGTTTGTAGCTTGCTTGAAGTTCGGTATTCAAGCCATTACATAATGATTCTGATGATAAACAGATATAAAGATGGAAGAAGAAGAAGCGAGTCCATCATCCAGAAGAGTAAACAACAAAGCTAGTGATAGTGGAAGGAGAGGCATGGTTCTACCTTTTCAACCTCTATCCCTCACTTTTGATGAGATAAGATATTCTGTAGACATGCCACAGGTACTAATGTTTAAGATATATTCTTAAACATATTTCAATTAACTTTTCTATTTATATGTTATTAGTTATATTTAAAAGGTTAGTTAAACTAATCATTTGATCCCAAACACTCATTTAGAAATCAGTCTTTAGTTTTAGTTCCTACAAGGGCGTATAGGCACTAAAACTTAAGAAACCTAGTAATAACACATACATGTGTACTAACACTAATAAGGCCTTCTATTGATTAAAACTTGAGTTTTTTCACACAGGGACTAACTGTAAGGACCAAATGATTAGTTTAACCTGTTTAAAATATGTTTGTGTGTTTTCTTCAACTTTTTGACTAAGTCATCTTGATTGTAGGAAATGAAAAGTCAAGGAATCTCTGAGGATCGTCTTGAACTTTTGAAGGGTATTAGTGGTGCTTTTAGGCCAGGAGTGCTAACAGCTCTGATGGGTGTAAGTGGTGCTGGCAAGACTACTCTACTGGATGTTTTAGCTGGAAGAAAAACTAGTGGATACATTGAAGGAAGCATCACAATATCTGGATACCCTAAGAAGCAAGAAACATTTGCACGCATATCAGGATATTGTGAACAATTTGATATCCACTCCCCCAATGTTACAGTTTATGAATCCTTGCTATATTCAGCATGGCTTCGTTTATCTCCGGAAGTTGACAAAGCAACTAGAAAGGTAATTCAGGACAATTTTCTTCTTTGTAAAGTCATGAATGTGATGGTTTTAACTTCAAACTAGATTCAAATATCATAATATTGCTCAAAGTGCACAAAAGTTGGTCAGTGATCAGCAACCTTGAACAAGTACTAACATGTGGTTTTGGAGGCATTGCAACTTTATTAACTTCAACTCCCTAATGCAGATGTTCATTGAGGAAGTTATGGAACTTGTAGAGCTTAATTCATTGAGAGAAGCACTTGTTGGATTGCCAGGACAGACTGGACTTTCAACTGAGCAGCGCAAGAGGCTTACAATTGCAGTTGAACTTGTAGCCAGCCCATCAATAATATTCATGGATGAACCAACCTCTGGCCTTGATGCTAGAGCAGCTGCAATTGTGATGAGAACTGTGAGGAACACCGTGGACACAGGACGCACTGTGGTTTGCACCATCCACCAGCCAAGTATCGATATATTCGACGCCTTTGATGAGGTAAGAAGTCTTACTGTTAGGATCCAGTTGCCTGATTTGCGACTTAAGTCCAACATTGGAAGTATGGGATTCTAGTGTGAAGTTTATAAGGCCTCAGGCTCTCCAACTATAGTAGTTATCTTTTGTGATGTGATTTTTCCAAGGTTCTTATCATGCTACATATGAAATAATTAATAAGTACTTCAATATCAACATTTTCAGTTGCTACTTCTGAAATTGGGAGGGGAGCAGATATATGCTGGTCCAATAGGCAGCAACTCTTCCTATCTGATCCAGTACTTTGAGGTAAGTCTAGTGTAAATGAGATTGAGCATATTAGTTGCTGCTATAGCATTAACATATTTTTTTATTGATTATTACTATAGGCTATTCAAGGAATTCCTCAGATCAAAGATGGTTATAATCCAGCAACCTGGATGTTGGAAGTCACATCAGCAGCAAAAGAGGCAAGTCTTAAGGTTGACTTCACATATGTGTACAAAAATTCAGAACTACACAGGTTAGACTCCTGACTTGCACTATAATATGATTGATAACATATATGTTATATAAACAATAAATATCGGGATGGAAATAAGCAATAATTTTGTTTCTTTAGATGTCTTGAGTCAAAGCTTCGAAGTCCAATGTTTCATAACCATGAGAACATAAGGGTCTTTTCCTTATTTTCTATTTTCACAAATAAATAATTACAAAATGTCATCTTATTTTAACTTCTTTGTTTTTAAAGTTTTGTACAAGACACATGATTTTGTTGTTTTCACTGTTTCCTGTACAATTTTTTTAAAATTGAAAATAAGATGACACTTTTGTAAGTGATTGTGAAGACAGGAAATAAAAACAAAAATGTTTTCTCAAACCAAACCAGAATTTTAAAATATTATATATTTCTCAGCTCATGATGTTAATACAGTAGTGTTGAAAGATCTTGAATAGGTTCTAATACTTCCCATTGTTCATCAGGAGAAACAAACAATTGATCCAGGAGCTTAGTGAACCTTCTCAAGGTTCAAAAGATCTACACTTTCATAGTCAGTATTCACAAAGTTTCATGGCACAATTCATAGCTTGCCTTTGGAAACAGCATTTGTCATATTGGAGGAACACATCATATACTGCAGTTAGACTCCTATTTACAACAATGACAGGTTTATTGTTTGGGGTGATCTTTTGGGGAGTTGGCCTGAAAAGGTATTTGGAAAATAAATCAATACATTATAAGTTTCTATGCATTGTTAATCTAAAAAAGTTTTACACTATCAATCATTCAAAAATCATCGTGATGGATAAGATTTTTAAGAATTGTAAAAATCAGCAAACATACCATTTTATGTTAATTTGTGATTGGATAACACTGTAAAAACTTTTTTTCATTAGAATATCAATTAAATTTTGATACACTGTCAGTATTAAGATTTTTACACTATCAATTAATTAGAATTTATATTATATATGACTTTTGAAGTTATTATGAAATCAACAATTTCTAATTATATGATTAGATATTTCCATATTGTCAATTAAATTCATAACTAAAGCATGAAAATGAAATTCAAAACAAATTCTTACCGTTTTAAAATCAATAATGATAGTCACAGGAGAAAGGAGCAAGATCTTTTCGATGCAATGGGTTCAATGTATGCTGCTGTTACCTTCATTGGAGTTGTAAATGGTGCCGCAGTTCAGCCTATAGTAGCAATCGAGAGAACAGTCTTCTATAGGGAAAGAGCTGCAGGAATGTATTCAGCTTTGACGTATGCTATTTCACAGGTATTACTTAGGCTCAATTGGCAAATAGTTACGTTTAAGGTTTTTTCACAAAGATCGAGAAGAGCAAGTATATCAAGAAAATAACATTTATTAAATGATAATTTTACTAAAATATCCTTATTCTCTTTCTTAATTCCAAATTAACCTTCGCATCAACTTAATTCTCTTTCAAACAATGGCATTTATCTCATTAAAAACTGAACACATCAGTCAATTTGAAATTTTTTTCAAAAGCTAAAATTACAGTCATTTTAGGATAGAGGGAGTAAATTTTTAAAAATAATGCACCTGATAAAAATGGAATAATATTTTGATGATTATCAAATATAAAATAAAATAAAAATATTTTACAAATTAATTGCACCCTTAATTCTCATTTCAATCAATGATTTTCTTTGAATCAAAATACTTCATATATATACTTCACTCACTTTACAAGAAGAAAATAAGGAGGTGAAATGAATTAAACTTCTTCCATAAAAAAATAGCTTTTAAAAAAGTTAAATGAACTACGCATCAACTAATTCTATCTTCTTCTTCTTTTTTTTTTTTTTTTGAAATAAACTAATTCTATCTTATGAAAGAAATTTAATTCATTTTGCTTTCTTATTTCTTTCTTCTATAAATACTTATTGTGAAGTCTATCCAAATAAAACCTTTACAAATGCATGTAATTATCCAAGGGTGAGTAGTCAAGGACTCATGAAATTTAGTAATTTGACTCAGAGCTTGTATATTTTCAATGAATAAATTATATGGACCCTTCATGAGGTTTGTTTTTATTATACTCGATCGATATCCCTCCATTTTTTCACATTACTTTGAGCCCCCTAAGTTTTTACGTCTAAGAGGGAAGGGTCGGTGTAATGAAAACCTAAAAATTAAAGAGTTTTCTGTAGGATTCAAAAATGAAAGAGTATCAAGTGTAATAAAGACAAATCTTATATGTGTGTAATTTACTCATGATTTTTAATTGCAGATTATTATAGAGCTTCCCCACATCTTGGCCCAAGCTCTGATATATGGTATCATAGTATATGCCATGATGGGATTTGAATGGACAACATCAAAGGTCTTCTGGAATCTCTACTACACGTACTTTAGTTTCCTATACTACACTTTCTATGGTATGATGACCATGGCTATAACTCCTAACCCACACGTTGCTGGCATATTGTCCACCTCTTTCTATGCAATATGGTGCCTTTTCTCAGGCTTCATCATTCCCTTATCGGTGAGTTACAACTTTGAGTTTAATTTTTGATATATTGTCCATATAATTTACACTATTGATTAATTAGAAATTATCTTATATAGGACTTTTAAAATAATTATTATACATTAAAATTCACAATTGGATAAAAATATGAAAAATCTTTTTATTATTCATGCATTCTTAATCAAATTTTACAACTTATGCTAACATCTTTTTTTCATATTGGAAACAAAACTATATATGACAGAGGATACCCATATGGTGGAAATGGTACTATTGGATTTGCCCTGTTGCATGGACCTTGTATGGATTGGTAGCTTCCCAATATGGAGATGACATGAACAAACTTGAGAATGGTCAAAGGGTTGAAGAATTTGTGAGGAGTTATTTTGGGTTTGAACATGATTTTCTTGGAGTAGTTGCAATTGTGGTGGCTGGTTTCTCAATATTGTTTGCACTTATCTTCGCCTTTGGAATCAAAGTATTCAACTTTCAAAAACGATGAAATCATCGCAATGCTTCTAACCCTAGAGGTTTTATGCATCCAATTGAAGCATTGAGCCTATGTTCTCAAATCTCACCCAAAATAATTTATATGAAAAATACCTACTTGTGACTGCTGAACTGAATTTTACAATTCCTCTGTAAGATTCTTTCATAGTATGTACATTGGTCCACTTGTACTCGATTTTTAATAACATTTTAGCTTGTAAAAAGAAAAGTATATGCATTGGTCCAAATCTTAAGTAGTTCTTTGAATAAACTATCATTTTAGTCTCTAAAAGTGTATAGCGTTGTCACATTAGTTTTTGAAATTAAAAAAATTATAAATAAGTCCCTAAAAGTACAATTTGTCAATCACATTAGTCGAAAATTAAAAAAAATGTAACTTAAGTGATAATATTAACATATGTCTAGGGACCAAAACGACATTAAGTAGATAAGCTTAGGCAAAAGGTCTGCACCCCCCCCCCCCCCTTTTCTGGGTGGGCTTGGAATTAGCTTATTGAAATCTATCAACAATGCAGCATTGCTTCCCTAACTTTCAAGAACACCCAAAAAGGCGCAAAACTCAAGAACAAGCCAAATATCCTGAGACTTCGATTGATCAATTCACACAAATAAGCATCCAATAATTAAATCACAAAGGATACAAAAGCTTCAGGGTGTTCATAATCCATCCAAGAATCAAATGTAAAACCCAAAGGTTTGGGAACAAACCCACTACCCATCATAAGAATTACAGATAGTAAGAGAGAACCCACTCCCCCTTACCTTGACTATGCGTTCTTCAAAGCAAAGCGGTAGCAACCAAAATCCTCTAAGTTTCCTCTCCTTCGTCCTCCATTTCCAACTCTGACAACACAAGTTCTAAGAAGACAAAAGAAAAGACAATGAGAGAAAACTATGTTTTTCTAATTAAAACCTAATGACCTTCATAAAACTATTTGGGCCTCTCTAACTTAGTCCATTTTTAAACAAAGCTTCCTAGAGCACAAAGCTTTTATTTTTTATTTTAAAGGAAACTCAATACAATTTTTATAAAACCCAATTACAAGACACTTTTATTTTCCAAATACTCTTTTTTTTTTTTTACAATCAAGCCGAAAAGAATTTTTCTCAAACATAATCTTATTTATTTGTTTTAGAGCAAGATAAAATAAATTATTTATTAAACACTAATATTTAATTTAGTTAATTTATTAATTTAGAAAACGAATTTTACGGTGTTACAACATTCACATTGCTTGCATTAAAAAGATTAATCTAGTGGTTATGTGATACATTGAAAACATGACCTGCATAATTGTTAAGACGGATTGGCAAGCGTACCAAATCGCACAAGTAGTAAATGGACAAGTCCAAGTATCGTTTTCCCAAGGGATTTGCTTGATATAGGCAATGTTTACATAAATATTAGCTAGACTGAAATGATTTTTACAATAAAGCCATAAAAACGTGAACTTTGGTTGGTTTTGTGAAAGATATAACAGAACTAATGCAGAACAGAAATTAAAGAAGATATTTTTGTGGTTTTTAAGACAAACACAGCAGTAGACAGAGGTTAAAACAGATAGATGAAGATGTTGCAGGGGTTAGATCTCACCATTCTCTACTCTCTTCTTGCATGCACACAATATACATTCTATTTGCATTTAAAAGTTAAAATCAGTCAATAAAAACATTCTCAGCCTAATTCCTTAGGTGCAGAGAGTCTTAGATTACTCCCCCAAGCCTTGATTCCTCAACAACTTAACGAAGCAACTAGCTTTAAGTCTAGAGACCACAAGATAACCCATGAACTAAGCTTCATTCCTAGACACGAAGTTCATGAGGTATATTGCTTCAGTTCTAGACAACGAAAGTGTTTCCCAACAACAGTCATGTCCAAGGATCATGCTATGGGTGATCAAGCCACAACAAGCTTTAAGAAAAGAAGCAAAATACTAACTTTAAACACAAATATGCAGAATATATATAGATAATATCAAAAGATACAAGAGAGTTTTGAGAATGGTTACATCTAACCCCTAGCAACTACAGAACTCAGCCACTCATGGGTGTGAGCAGCTGGAAATTACACATGGAGGGGGAAGGAGATGAAGAGAAAACTTAAGAACTAAAGAGAGAGCTTTTCTCTCCACTACACATTACAAACGAGCTACAGAGAGTGAGTCTAAAAAATGTCCAAGCTCCTGAACTTCTGAAGGTCAGTCCTTTATATACAAGTGCAGAATTGCTCTTAAGTGACATTTGGCTCAGCCTGGAATTTTGGCTTGGCTGATTTGAAAATTCTGCACTTCAACAGATTTCTCTTGCAAATGACCTTCCACTACTTCCAAAGCTCAGAATGCAGCTCCAAAACGTGTTCTTTAACTTCAATCTCCAATTCCTACAAAAAGTGGGGCAAAACACTTAGATATAACCATAAAACTAGAGAAACTAAAGAAATTCTAACTACATTGCAAAATTAACAGAAATTGAGTAAAACAACACTCCAAATGAGAGAAAAAGATAGATAATTGCCTTAAAAACTACTTGGAAAGTAAGTAATTATAGCAACTAACAATAATCCCCAATATCTCCTCTTTTATTCTATTATAATTGCCCTCTTATATTCTTTTTGATGATGTCAAAGTAGGGGGAGATAATGGAAAGATAACAAGAAATAAATTTTCAAAGAGATAATGGAAAGATAATGAGAAATATTTTTTCTCTTATATTTAAAAGGAGAAGAAATAGTAGAGGAATAAGAGATACTAGGTAGAAAAGGAATAACAAAACATTGGGAAATATAAGACTAACACAAGAATGGTGAAAGCACCATAGGTTTGGAAAATCTATGTTTCCATTTAGCATATGATAAGTGGCTCAGAAACAAGTACAAGAAGAACTCCTTATAAACCGTGGACTAATCCAGGCTCAAATTGCAAAAGAAAGGCAGAGAGTAGAAGCTTTTATCAAAGGGGAGGCCAGAAGAAAATTTGGCTTTGCATAAAGGTTGTGTTATATGAAGCATTTGAAGTATTCAAGTCAAAGAAGGCCTTGGTTGGTTTGTCATCAATAAAAAGGGGGAGATTGTAAGCATTAAAGAGATGATTGAAAAAATGACTCCCTGAATTGTGAAACTTCCAAGCATTAAAGGTGAAGTTCAACTAATGGATTTTGATGAAGACAAAGCCAACAAGTGAAAGCACTATCAACAAGTCAAGTTAAAGCCAAAAATAGAAGAAAGAAGCAATGTAGTTAAGAATTAACACTGAACTTTTGTGAAGGGTAAAATTCATATCCTTCCTTTTGAGTCCACTGACCAAAAAATTGATTAACAAAATATAATGTATAAATATCTTTTAAAAAGTGATTAAAAATTGTGCGACAAATAAAAGACTAATCATTTTTAATTATAGTCATATAAATATTGTACCGGTTATAAAGGAATGGGTTGGGCCTTTTAAAAAAAAAAAAAGGTTAACGTACATGAGATTAAAAAAAAAGCTTAGAATAGAATAAATGACATTTTTAGTATTGCATTTTTAATAAATAGTAAATTGTTCTGGCTAGCTTTCTATCAATTGTGAAGTTATATATAGCATCTTCAATTGAAATATAATAATAAAACTAATGAATAGTAGGAACGCTATTCTTGGTTGCTTAAGGACAAACAAATCTTTAGGTTTGGAGTTGTTTGATGCGTTGCATTTTACATCATCCATGCATAGCATTTCACTTAGGAAATATAACATATTCTTACATTCAGGATTGATTTACCTTGCATTTGCATTGTTTTTCATTTCTTTTCATGTTTCAAGGTTGTCTCTTGAGCTTTAAGATATCAAATCAAGGAGAAAGATGCACGGTGACTCCAAGGATTGAAGTTAGGAGCATAGTGACACTTGAAGATTAGAATAAAAACACAATCGGGATGCCTAACAAAAGTCATGGCCATGACAGTTAAAGTCATAGTCGTGACCCATTATGATATTCATTTTCACACTCTAACAACAAAATGTCATGGCCATGACATTCAGAGTCATGACCATGACCTGCACCAGATTTAGAATCTTATCTTTTGCGATATAGATTGTAATTTGGGCCTAAATCTTTATTTTTTTCCTTAGCCCATTCTATTTAAATAGAGTGTTTTACTTATGATTAGTAACTCTAATTTGGAATAAAATACGGTTTAGATATAGAGTGGAGGATTATCTTCTTCTTTAACTCTTTTTCTGGTTTGTTATGTTTTCTTTTAATTTCTTTATTGTTTTCATGATTATGAGTGATGTTGAATCATATGACGAATCAGGACACTTAATAATTTTGATTCAATACAAACAAATATTAAGTTAAAAATATTGCATCTTATAATGTCAACAGACGAAAACGTTGCATCTGCGTTACGCAAACAGATGCTCAAGTCTGTAGGAGCATTTAAAGGCAGAGTAAATGCACTATCATTTTGTAATCTGTATTGCAGGAAATGTTCGTGGAACATTCTTCCTAGGATCTGTCAAAATGCATAAAGGGAAACAAAAATAAATGTCAAAGAAGCAAAAGTTCCTCTCACCTCAAAAGACGTGCTACAGCTAGCAATGATGTCTAAGCAAGCGACGTGATCACTGCAGCAGAAGGATATGGAGTGCCTCTCAAGGAAGATAAGTAAAGTGTTTTATCAGCTCAAAGTGACTAGTTGGTGATAAGCATTTAATGCTCGCATTAAATACCCTAACGACCACTCTCCTTCATACGCTAGTCAGACGCATGCAAAAAGGCTGTTTAGAGACAACGGTTACTTCTTCAGCAAGTCTATATATAATAAAAGTTTTGAAGTGCTAAAGACACAGAACTTAATTCAAATTTTGCGAGCATTCTTTCAAGCCTTCATTCCTTCTCTTGTAAATTTCTCTAAGTTGTAAAAGCTCTCAAAACACCTTTAGTATCCCGAGATAAAAAGACTGTGTTCTTAAACTTGTATATCGGTCTGTAAGACACTAACTTAAAGTCTGTGTGCCCCAACCTTGAACAAATCTTTTGATTTGTTGTAGAGCCAGAAGTGGCTTGGTAAGAAAGAATACTTGGATTTTTAGCTTGAAGAGGTTAGTGTAAAAACTACTTGGGTTGAGCCAGAAGTGGTAGTGAACAATACTTGTAACTTATGAAAGTTAGTGAAACTTAGATGTTTGCTAAGAACTGGACGTAGTCTAGGGATGAGACAAACCAGTATAAATTTCTTTGTTTTCTTTCCTGCTTTATATCTCTTAACTGCTTGAACTGACTTTGTCTTGTGATTTATCTTGTCTTGTCTTTCAAAACGTTTCATCTGTTATCTTGTATAACATCATCTGTTAACGCTTTTCATTAAACTCATTTTCTAAACCTGTTACAGACGAACAGTTCGTTTTATAGAAAGTTGCAAAAATTTTTAAATCACAATTCAACCCCCTTCTTGTGATTTTCGCCTTTACAAGTGAGTAGTCTCTTTGTTCTAAGATTGGGGCTTAGCCCTTGACAACTATTGATGTTTAATTGATTTATCTTTATGTTCTTTTGATTTCTCCTCTTGATTTCTTTTCTATCGATTTTATCTATGCGAAGCGTTTGGCCACTGTTTTTTCATAATTACTGAGAGGTGAACCTAATCACGAAAGTAGGTTTAATCATTCGAGGAATCAATGAATTAACGAAGAACTTAATGAGTTTAATTGAACATAACTACCATAAGAGTATGGGTTAATTCAATTAGATACATCTTTGTGTCCTAAGAGGGAACAAAGGTTACTTTACGTTAATTCACCTTCAAAGATAACCAATAAGAACATAAAGGTAGAAAGATTAAGTCAATAGGAAGTCTTGGTGTGAAACCCAATCTTAGAAGTTTTTTTATCATTGATTTCATCTTTTTGAATATTTACTTTATCTTTATCTTATCTTTATTTTTATCTTGAATTTAACCTTTTCAAATCTTTTTATCCAATCAAATCTTCCATTTTGTTTAACTTTAATTAAATTGTGAAAATTACATAACCAAAACGCAGTACCTATGGAGATGATAATTTTATTACTTGCATTGACGACAATCGTACACTTGCACTAAATCTCACAACACTTAGCCATGGGACCTTCTACTTTAGAGTAAAAATGGTGAGATGGAGTTAATGTCATACCTGAAATAACCAACCCGCATCAAATCAAACAGCACAAATCCGAAAGGCTATCGGTCGATATTGGGCCAAAGATTTCCACTAGTTGATTTTTCATTTATGAATGATCCAGAAATCCTTTATATAAGCATTAATTAGTTATCCTATTTGCCAGGATCACATTATGATTTTGGAAGCTGCCAATGTATTGAAAATAACATTGTCTTTTATTGAAAATGAAAATTGTGTGCACTCTTCATTTAATGTATTGTAAACATGTTCAGTTGTTAAACTACTATTAAGCTATTTTCATTAATATCTCTATTTATTTCTATTTATTTTCTACTTCTTTTTTATTTGTTCACTTCATTGGGTGTATTGAAAAATTGAAGAGACAGATCATGATAGGTATTGAAAATAACATTGCCTTTTATTGAAAATCTACATTGGGTGCACTCTTCATTAAATATATTTTAAGCATGCTCAGCTGTTAAACAATTAATGTTTTTTTTAATGAAAACAATTAACGTTAAGACATATTTTTTTATTTTTTTTATTTTTATTTGCTGAAATCAATCTCAACATAATTTATACATGCCCAGCTTAAAATGTTAAAAATTGAAGAGACGGAATATGAGACTTATTGAAAGTATCATATACTTTTATCGAAAATGTAAATGGGCATGCAACAAACATTTAATATAATGCAACATATGTATAGAAAATGGAAATTAAATAAATAGGCAGGATTAATTATAAATTCAAAAAAAAAAATAATAAGTTCTACATGTGTAGTTTAAACTGATATAAATAGAAAGGTTTCCAGAAAGTTCTCAAGCTAACTTTGATTGTGGTGATGCCACCTGTAAAACTTTTCTCCATATGGGTCTGCAATATATTATAGATATTTTTGTTAGGATTTATTATCTTTTTAGTCTATAAAATTTTTAATTTTAGTTCCCGAATTTTTATTTTACTGGTCAAGGTCCCTTAACTTGTTATCCGTCAATACTTTTTATCCATGCCCTCTATTTGTGCAATTAAATGATGATGTGACATTAATTTTATTACATTTTCTTATTGTTAAAAGCTGCCAAAAAAATATATAGCTGAAAAGTTTAAAAGCTATTAAATAATTTATGGTTGTTCAAAACTGCTAGAAGTTGAAGAACCCACTAGATCTTTAAAACCAAACCAAAAATCAATGAAATCAAATAATAGGATTCAAATCCAAGAACAACCCAACAATTATCATGCAACCAACAAGAAAAATTGAACCAAACAATGACGAATCAAATCAATTTCGTCAACAATCGAATCACACCGCACTACACCACAATCAGCAAGAACACACAATACCCTCCTCATCTCCGTGACCTCTCTGCCACTGCTCCGCTCGGTGACCTCTACACCCTCCATCATCGCAATCGGTGATTTCAATTTTGTAGGGAACTGACAATTGTTGTTGTTGCTTCACCCACCAATCAAAGAGCTTCATCGAGAAGAAGCTCGAAGGGAATGGGTCCTTAGCTTGGCTCGGTACGGGTGTCATTTGGAGAGCGAAATCAGAGATGGTAGTTCATCGAGAAGAAGGCCTCAGTGCGGTGTCGTCGGCGGGGTGACATTGCTTGGAACTTGTCGCTGCGACGAAGGCAAAGTTTTCTGAATGAGGGGGTTTGGGCTCGAACGGTGAAGGGGGCAACGAGTTTTTTGCTTCTTCTCGTTTAGTTCTTCCGAATTTAAGTTTTTCATTCATGCTTTTGTCTGAATTTCATTACATGCAAGTCCTAAAAAGCATAATCCTCCAATGTTGTTTCTTCGGAACGCAGAAATTGAAGCAACATCTTCAAATCGTTGGTTCAAATGGTGTGCAACCAACAGAACCAGCTTCAATCATTCACAAGTGGCCACAGGTTTCTAGAAGATCTCCTTCGAATGCAACATGAAGGGTGGGTTTCCGATGTTCACTTTCTCAAGGATCAAATTTCTCTAGTAATAATTGTTTTTTTTTCCTCTCTTTTATGGTTTCCCTAAAATTTAAAATTAAAGGTTTTTCTATTTTTTTATGTTTATGTTGTCATTGTCTTGTTTTGTGTAGATGAATGAGATTTTGACGTTTGAAGAGAAGAAATAGTCACTCGAGGCGACAAAGGCATATTTGGCGTTGGATTTGAAGCATAAAGAAGCTGTTATGTTAAAATGGATTTTGGGTGAGCCATTTTTCTTGGATTTCTTGTAACAAGATTTTATTTTATCTTGCTTTTAGGGGAAAAAAATGTTTGGTTTTGGATCTTGGTGTTAGATTTTGATTCTCTGAATTTGATATTTTATTCCTAAATGTTTTGCCATTTCGGTGGAAATGAAAGAACCAGGAGAAAGATTTACTCATCATGCCGAAATCACAACTTGAAGGTGTTGAAGAGCTTCCAAAAAGCTTGACCCATGAATTTGGATATGACTTAGCAATTTCTAACGGTTCAAAATCGTCAGAAAATGATTTTTTACTTATTAAAAACTATCGTGAAGTAATTTCTTACAATTAAAAATCTCCAGAAAATGAACCACCACAAAACATAATAAAATAATAATAAAATTAATATCACATCATTATTTAATGACGACAAGGACTAAGAGTACTAGCGAAAAAAAATAAAAGACCTTGACCGGTCAAATCAAACAAAAGTTTAGAGACTAAAAATAATAATTTGAAAAAGTTTAGGGACTAAAATGATAGTAAATCTTTTTATTGTTATTTGTTGTTAAAAATAAGAGAAAATAGATTATGCTCCGATAGTGCAAAGTAGTTTTACATTATTATTTAATCATAAACCACCATGTATGGTAAGTTTATTAACTTTTACAATAATTACTTTAAAAGTATACCGATGGTTATTTTTTTATTGATTAATAGTATAAAACTATTTTACACTGTCAATACATGATTATTAAATTTTAAAAATAATTAATAAAATTTAAAAATGTTTAAGATGAAAAGCGATCTGATTTGGGATATTTTTTTTTCTAAAGCAATTGTCTTTATTTTTTTTAAAAAAAATCCCAAAAAATTGAAATTAAAATATGCTAAATCAAATGCATTACTTCAACACATGCTTCCTTACTTCCTTATCTCCCACTAAAATAGCTTTTTTTTCCTTATTTTCCCTTTTAAAAAAATAATATAAATATAGTATTTCTATCATTTTTTCTCATTTCTATTTCCTTCCACTCTATTTTTTCTCAAACAAATAAGGGTAATCGTTCTTAACTTTACCCATTGTGACTCATGTTTGTTTGATTTGTCTATATCAACCTAAATTGGAGTATCTAGAACATCTCTACCACTTCCTACTCATTTAGTCCAACAATCCCTAGAATAAACTGCCATGATGTCATCAAGGTGCTATTGAAATATACGATGACCATATATCTGAAGCAACCTGTGATTACCACTCAAAGAAGAGTGGGACTTACACGTCCCTGTTCCAGAATAAACAAGATCATATTATTGCCTGAGCTAGAAATGGAAGATCAAGGGGATGATATCGATGTGGTGTTTCACCAAACTGGTGGAGCCCTGTGAAGAGATTTTTTTTTGTCATATGACATTAGTGTGGAGTATCCACAAGTTTTACTGATAACTAATCTCCGTCGAAAAATCTAACTGGTCATCTTTAGTGGAGTCTTTTTTCCTAATCATATTTTTTTCCATTCACAGTAGTTAAATCCAAAACCTTACTTAATAAGATCAAACATAGTTCTACTTATACCAACAACTTGTTGGTGCCTCTTAAAAAATTGATAGATAGGATAGTGGAGCAACTTTGGAGAGTTTCACTTTGTGGATTTGCATTATGGGGATTAGTAATAGACGGCTTTTTGTTTTGAATACACGCCTTCATTATAGAGCTTGTTTGACAAAGTTTGACGTTTGGGATTAGAGCCTCCTCTTATTCGCTAATATAAGGTTTGATTTGAATTTAATTATTCGCTAATATAAAGAGCCTCTTATTATAAATAATTTACACATTTTCAAGACACATAGTGGAAGACACACGGGGAAGGATTTAGCTCTTATATAAAATATAAATAAAAACGTGTAAAGTGAGGAAGGAGAGAGTATCGATGTACCCTTTTCTTTCACTCTTCATTTTATAATTTAAATTTTTATTCACTTTAAAAAAGGCAAATAAAAAAATAAAAAAAGGAATCCCCAAATTAATGCAATTCACACGATGATGTTCTGTTTCTTTGTATGGTGGTGACCCGACAAGTTTGGATTTTGAAACTAATTATATCTATATTATATATAAAGTTCATGATGCATATCTTTTTTAAAATTAAAATGATTCATTAATGTTCAACATAATCATTACATTTTAAAATACGGTTTAAATATAATTTTGGTTCTCTTATTTTGTTTATTCCGTAATTTTGGTCCCTCTATTTTAAAATAGAGAGATTTGGTCTCTTATTTTAGAAAATCCATAATTTTAGTCCAATTCTCAATTTTGTCTATATTTTTTTTTTCTTTTATTTTCGTTCAATTGAACCCTAGATCTAACATATTCATTAAGGTACCATCAAGAAATGATTTAATTAATTAAAATGTAAGAACTAAAAGAAATAAATGTAGGCAAAATTAATGAGGATTTGACCAAAATTACGAATTTCCTTAAATAGGGGACCAAATGTCTCTATTTTAAAATAGGGGACCAAAATTGTGGATTTGACAAAATAGGTGGACCAAAGTTGTATTTAAGCCTTAAAATAATAACACAACTTAATATTGTTGGTGTGAAAATTGACCAATCATTGTGATGGCTAACACTAGTCGATTTCCACTTAGGCAACATACTCGAGGAGAGATTTTACCCCTCGAACATGTTCTGTTAGAACCAATGACATTGGATGATGTCTAACCCCTTAAATCTCAATGGTTTTGATGATAACAATTGTATTAAAATTTGATGAGCTGATAGTTTACATTGAGTATTATAGGATAATTACCGTCTAAGACAAGTATGGTATTATTATTTTGAACCTATACTGCTTTATTTACAACATCCAAACACATACATAACTCTAGTACCTACTTTTATTAAAAGCTATAACTAGCGTCCAAAGCCCTATAACAAAACAACATCCAAAGTGTTTTATGAAAAATAAGCATCCAAAGTGCTTAGTTGCTTAAACGTCCATATTGGAGATAACAAACTTACACATTGATTTGTATCTTAAAGTTTTTATCGTCCATATATGTACACTCAGCACACATGTGCACTTCACGAGGATGATTCACACTTGAAAAGTTTTGTACCTTTATTCCCTCGTCTTATTTGAAATTACTGATCATTTGAATTTCAAAAAAGTGTACTAAGGCTGGAGACAAAGAAGCATTCTCTACAAAGGAATCTTCTTCGTATAAGGTAGTGGAGGTGCGCTCAGAAAGGACAATACCTTTTGTCCCCTTTCTCTCTCCACCCAAAGTTGTCACGTAGCAACGGTCACATGGATGTGATTGAACGAATATTTTCGAAAGCTCCAATCCCCATAATGAATACATTTCTGAAGCCTATAAATAAAAGTGTTTGCACACTGAGAAGAATAACGAAGCTATTAAGAAAGAACGAAGTGCTGCAAAAATTCACTCTGATCTAAGTCTTTGGACGACCACACTTAAAGAGCTTATTGTGCTATTCTTTGGTTTGCAAAGTTATTTTCAGTTGTAATATGCTTTATTGTGTATCCTCTCTTTGAGAGATTTTCTAAGATTACTTGTATTTCATCAAACAGTTTGTTTGGAAAGCCAGGAGTGACTTAGTGATAAAGAATACTTGGGTATTTATCAATCTCAGTGGAAGATTGAGGGCATGCTAGAAGTGACCTATAGAATACTTGTGTAAGCCAAAAGTATCAGGGTAGAATACTTGCTTTGTAATTAGTTTGATTAGTGGAACCCTTCAAAGGTTTGAAGGAGAACTGGACGTAGCTCAAGAATTTGAGTGAACCAGTATAAAACAAGTGTTTATACTCTCTCTTTAGCTTTACATTTGTTTCTCTTAAGTTTCTATATAAACATCCTTAAAAACACAAGTTCTTTTTAACTTGCTTTTGAGAAAACTATTTTATTGCTTTTTGGACGGTCTCTGCAAATCTGCTTTTGTGAAAATTGTTTTTAGTGTTGGGCGATCTTTCAACAAATCTGTTTTCTTAAGTCTTGATATATTTTGTTCTTGGAAAAGGTTTTCACAAGATTATGAGTTTTTCCTTCTATTCCTAAAAGGGGTTTGTTTAAGGACATACTCTTATGGCATCTTCGGGATGCACTCTTCAGTAAGGATCCTCAAGTGAAGGTGTTTATAGACACTTTATGGGTTTAAAGAATTTAGCTATAATCCTAATATTAGAGTGTTTGGGCTAAGGAAGACTAATATCAAAAGCAAAAGATATCTTTGTACAACTCAACTTCTTGATCTTACCCTCTCTATCCTAATTTCCTTCCTTGTAATGAGCTTCAACAATTAGTTGTCTTTTTATAGGCCTTGAGATGTTTGTTGCTAGCTGCTGGAGAAGATTGGAGATCAAGTAAATTCGTTGTGAGCTATCTTTGTCACACAACTGGTTATTGACTGTTCTTTAAGCTTTTCTTGATGCTTTTGAACTATATGTGTTGACACCTCTACTTCCTTAGCTTGAATACAACTTGCACAAATTGAATTTTGAAAGTGTGGCTCATTGGTGCTTGTTGTTGTTAGTGGCTCATGACTCCTTCTTTAACTTAATCACGAGATGCTACTTGAGGAGATTGTTTCTTTTGTAGAATATTAATGTATTATTGCTTCTAATAACTATAGTGTTGGTTGAACAATTTTCCTTCCTTCTAATTGCTTTGTTCTGGTTAGGAATTGTTGATGTCTGCAAGTTTTGTGCTTCTAAATTTTTTCATGTCTTTTGGGGATCTTGCTGCTTCAGATGCAGTGCTTCAGTACTCTAATACATGACTTCTGCCTTTGTTGTTTCTAGTGTGTGCTTTTGTAAATTGTCAGCTTCAGTATCTCTATTCTTCTGCATCTTTTGATGATCCTCTAGTCATATGTAGCTTTTGATATCTGCCCCTTGACTAAAGTTACCCCCAGAATCATGCTTTTGATCATATACATCTTTATATATCTGCACTTTGATCTAAAAAACATGATTGTCTCTACATGTAGTAGTCATGCTTCTTATTTGGGCAGAATCCATGTCTAGAAAACTTCTATTTTGTAAGCCAATACTTCACACCTTTTCCATGCTTCTTAATCAAGTCCTATCTAATTTAAAGCACTTAAAGCAAACCATTAGTAGCATAAGTCTAAAAGACTTAGAATTTGTTTCTTAAAAGTTTGTTGTCATTAAAACATTTTGATTCAAAAAGGGTTATGCTTCAACAGAGAACATCAATAGGTTCTTAGCTTCACCTCAACCTATAAGAGAACTACCCCCAAATAGATATTCAAAACAAAAAAGGCCATATAAACTTGGTGAAAATCACATGAAAAATTAGTCTCACAAGCAACCAAAAAGAATATGATATTAGATTTTTCAATTTTCTGATTTTTTGTTGGATTTACTTTTCATACAATTTTCACAATGTTTATGACCCTTTTTGGTTTGAATATCAGTTGGGTTGGTTCTATAGTTTTCATGTATGTGAATCTAATAAAACAAGTTTCGCATAACAAATTAGTCCAAAATGGTTTCAAAATTGTGCCTCAAAATCGAAAATGGTCATTGTTTCGGAAGAACCATTTTGACTCACTTTAAAACCATAAAGGACTAAACTAAACTTTTGAAAAGAAAAGGTACCAAACTTAATATAATAAAAACATAAAGGACTAAAAGTGTATTTTAGCATAAAAATAATGAGAAAATGAAATGAGAAGATGTTTAACACAATATTTTGTTTATTTTATAATTAACATTTTCATTGGATAAGATACTTTAAAATAAAATTAAGACTTTTGAAATTTTTTGCAAAACAATTTTTAACTTAAAAGGAGCTTTTAAGTTAAAAAACAAAGTTTACCATCTTTTTAGTCTCTAAAACTTTTTAAAATTTTTGTATTTAGTCATTTCATTTTTTTTTACTGGTCAATGTCCTTTAACTTTTTTTTTTTCTGTCCTTACTTTTAGTATAATATGCTAATGAACTAAAAGTAAGGGTAGAAAAAAAAGTTAAGAGACTAAAAAATCAGTTAAAAAAAAGTTCAGAAACTAAAAATAAAAATATTAAAAAATTTAGAGATTAAACCCTAAAAAAATAACCTGACAAAAACTTTTATTTTTCTTTTAAGCTCTCATTCCAACATTAACTTAAAAAAGTAACTTATAAATTCAAAATAAATCAATGCAAATAATACAAAAGCCTAACCCTAATAATTTTCGTTCTCTCCGTACGGTGTAAAAGCAAACAGGATCTTTGTCGAAGTGGCCAGTAGTGCTGTTGCAAAAAGTGAAAGAGGTAAATGTCCGTTTGCTTAAACTTATTTGTTAAAAAAATGTTTTTTAAAATAAAATAAGCAATTTTTTTTTAAACTACTTCTACTTATAAAAAAAAAATCAGTTTTTTGCTTTTTTTTTAAGAAGCAAATTTTATCTGCTTCTTAAAAAAGCGTTTTTTTAACAATTGATTTTTAAAAGAAGTTCCTTTTTAAACAAAGAAGTTTAGTGGAAGATGGCGTAGGCAAAGTTGGAAAGTCAGTAAAGCATTATGCGCTCGCTTGATTGAAATCAAAATCTCGTGAATTAGAGAATGAATGAGTGTGAAAGGGGTTTGATTTGCAGGGAATCTGGGATAATGAACCGAACAATAATAAAAAACAAAAACTAGTTTGCTTTAATTTTTTTTTTAAAATAGGTTTTAGTAGTACGTGGAGTAGTTTTTACAGGTGCAATTTGTTTCAGCTAATAATTGTTTCAGCTTGTTCACTTCAATATTTTGTTCCCTTTACAAATTTCTTGTTGTATGTTGATGGCAATAATTTTTTTAATTGAATTATAATACACTAACTGTGTAAAGGTTCTTTCACAGTATCATCTGTTTATAAATTTTTATATATAAGAAATTTATTAATTTTTTATAATAATTACTTTAAAAATTATATCTAGGATAATGCTTAATTAATTAATACTATAAAAATCTTTAAATTAATAGTACATTAAAATTAAACACATTTTTTTTATATAAAATTGTCTTTTTTAATCATTATTAGACTATGTTTGAACAAGTTATACTCACATTTAATAAAATAATTATGTTTATACTAAACTTATTTAATAAATGATAGCAATATATTCTTTAATATATATCTTTATTATGGACAAAACATATATAATTCTATAAATGTTATTGATATTGTTCTCCAACCAAAATCGAAATTTCATCTCGATAATCCGCATAATAAGATTTTCAATAGATATCAATGAAGATACGTTATAGATGTGAAACTTCAATTTTAATTTGAGAACAATATCACAAACACATATAGAACTACATCTAAATTTTGTCATTCTATTATTAAATAAAATTTATTAAAAATTATAAAATTATAAGACTCTTTAAATAAAGAATGAAACTCATAATTGTGTTACTTTTTAAAATTTCACTTCTTTCCAATCTTATCCTTTCTATTCCAACAGGACCCACACACCGTCACCCCTTTCATTGCACAAGAGACACCTGAAGAGAAGCAAAACGTTGCGTTTTCGAAACTGGAGCACTGCGTTTTTGTGATTTATTGGTCAACGTTTCCGAAACTGGAGCACTGCGTTTTCGTGATTTTATTGGTTGTGGATACATGTTGTAGACTTATTTGCTGCAGCTCTTAATTTGTCGATACATGTATAACACCTCTTAGGCTGATCTTTGGTGCTGAACATAGAAAATTAATTGAGGAATGACTCTACTGAATTAAAGAATATTCATCTTATTTTTTTTTCTAATTTAAATTGTTTCAAAGCAATCAGTTGATGATGGCAGAGCTTGTACTGCAACCTCTAGGCAATTGAATATTCCTGAAATTTGTATACCCAGTAATCGGTTTGCTCCTATTTTACATATATACCATCCTTTTGGGAATTTGTGAGTGCTAAATTGTTGTAACTTGCATTTGCAGTTTGCCAATTACATATTACATACGAGCATGTGTTTGTCATTTGCCAATTACATATGGGTTGTCCCTATCAGTCCATGCACTCTGTAATTGATAAGCTAAATATTTCATTAAAAATGTAAATGTTGAGTACAAGATGAGCTCAACTTAAGACTCTAATACAATCAAACAACAAATAAATTAAAACAAAAAGCCATATATATCTATTGAGAGAATAAGAAAAAATAGAAAAATAAAATAAAATTGCATAACCGTAAACTACCCCTTGCAATCATTGAGTCCAAATACACTACTAAACCACTTGAAATTTGCCCACCAACCAAGACAAGTTCCGTGCTGTATGCAGATATTGCAACTACATTTTGTCGTTTATCACTTGTTGACTGTTGTGGTACCAATAAGTGGTCGTGTGAGTCCTGTGACCTATGGAACTGAGAGAGTGTGTGGGTCCTAGCGGAATTGAAAGGGTAAGTTTGGAAATGTATGAAGTTTTGAAATTTTATATTAAATAAATATTTTATTATGAATAGGTTGACAAGTGTCAACTTTTCTGTGGTTTCGGAACATGTATGGGCTATATTTCCTTACGGAGGAAATAGCATTTCTCTTATATGTAGAAATGCATTAAATTTTTTTAATTATAATAAAGTAATTAGGGGATTTTTTATTTTTATTTTTTTCATTTTTATTCTACAATAAATATATGTGTAAATTCATTAAAGATTAATAAAAAAAATAAGACTAGAATTGATAAAAAAAAGTAATTAATGTTATCTTGAGCTTTGTAAATGATAGAAAAATAAAAACAAAATTTTTCCAATGAGTATAAGTGAGTAATGATAATGATACTATACTTTTATTTTATATAAGAGAGAAAAGAATAATAAAAAGAAAAACTTAAAAAGAAGAAGAAGAAGAAATAGAAGAAGAAGAAGAAAGAAAAATAATAAATAAACATGATAAAAAATGAAAAAGGGGATATAAAAAGAACAAATTACAACAATACCTTCTAAGGTTTTGAGAAATTATACAAGTATCCTTGTTTTTTTAACAATTACTTTCAGCTCTCTTGTAAGGAGTGTTAGTATAAGGTTTGAGTGGACGTCAGTGTAATTTTTTGAAACATATAAGAAGGTGTTAGTCTAATATTTTTAAACTTAAAGGGATGTTAGTATAGGAAAAAAAAAAGAGAAATTATGTGTAATTTGATGAATGTTGATGTGTTAAAAAAAATGCGTAGAATGTAAGGAAGATGAAAGATATTTAAGCTAGCGCAGCCTCGAACTACAGCCCTCCAAAACGACAGCTGAAATATATGATGCCATTCTTCATCTTCAAACTTCTTCTGGCATCCTTCCTTCTCAGCACTTTCTTGCAGGAACCTACCAATGCCCTTAGAAAGGCAAGTAATTAAGCTTTGCCTTTTAGTTCTCCAATTACGGTTTCTCATTAAAGTATCTGATGGAGATTTTTTTTTTCCCCTCAATTGAAATTTATAATTTCACATATTATTCAAATTATCCACCACTAAACCGATTTTAGTAGATTATCTTTTGGAGTTTTGTCACAATAGCTTCAGATTCCAACTTTGAGAATTTCAAAATTTGTATTTTGTTAATACCATAAAACAATATTTCACCAATTTTGCTTGCTTTGGATTATGTATCAAATTCTCCATCACTAGACCGACTATAGTAGATTATCTCATGGAGTTTTGTCACAATCTCTTCAGATTCCAACTTTGAGAATTTTGAAATTTATATTTTGTTAATACCATAAAATAATATATCACCAATTTTGCTTGCTTTGGATTCTGTGTTTTCAGACCTACGTTGTGTACTTGGGAGGACATTCTCATGGTCCAGACCCTTCTCCTAGTGATCTTGAAACAGCCACAAATTCCCATTATGATTTACTGGCTTCTGTCTTAGGAAGGTAAAGCAACTATAAAATTGTGTTAAATATATATATATATATATTCTTGGGAACGTGTTAATTAAAGTTTTGATTAACAGTCACGAGAAGGCCAAGGAAGCAATTATGTACTCCTACAATAAGCACATCAATGGTTTTGCTGCCCTACTTGAAGAGGAAGAAGCATCAGAGATTGCAAGTGAGCAAAGATTATTACCATGGCCATGATTTTCTACTCCTCTTGAAGCCACACAAATTGATATCATATGTATTATATGTTTCTATTGGCACAGAAAACCCAAACGTAGTTTCTCTTTCCTTGAGCAAAGAGCATAAATTACACACTACCAGGTCATGGGATTTTCTTGGACTGGAAAAAAATGGAAGAATTCCTTCAAACTCTGCTTGGAGGAAAGCAAGATTTGGAGAAAATACAATCATTGCTAATATCGATTCAGGTAAGCTTGATGCTTAGTCAAAACTTAGGATAAAATAAGTTTTTTGTCCCTCACTTATCTTGATTTCTATTTTTCGTCCCTCATAAATTTTTTTACTGTTTTTAGTTCCTCAAAAATAGTTTCATTTTGTTTTTCACTTTTTTGGTCCCTAAAAAATTGTTTCATTTTGTTTAGTCCTTACATTAATTTCAACTCTTAAGTGATGTTGTGACTAGCAGAATTTATGCTGAAAAAATTTCTGTTTAAGTTTTTAATAGTTTTTAACTACTACAAAATTTCTGACAGACTAAAATCATCAGAAATGTTAAAAAAAATCAAAATCTCGAAAATCAGATTTTCTTAAACCACAATAAATGTTACAAAAATAAATATTTTTTACTGCAAAAAAAAATTTAGTGGTTAAAAGTCACTGGAAACTTAATCTTGAAATTTTCACACCCAGTTTATGCCCGTCATTTCATCACTTAATAGTTGAAATTAACGTCAGGGACTAAAAATAAAACAGAACAATTTATGAGGGATCATAAATAGTAAAAAATAATTATGAGGAACTAAAAATAGAAATCAAGATAAAATGAGGGACAAAAATATATTTTACTCAAAAATTTATTAGAAATTATAAAATTATAAGTGAATTCCGTTAAATAAAAAATAAATCTCAGATAATTTGATGATGATTCAGCAAATATATATAAAAAAAATGTATTAGAAATATATGTTATTAATATTTTTCTTCAACCTGAAAAAACCAACATCTCTTTTGAATTTTTATGTTTCAACCAAAACATTTTGAGAATCTTACTTTGACTTTGGGATGACAATAGGTAGGGTCTGGGTAGGGTCCTATAGTACTTGTCCCTGTATCCGCGTTTAAAAAAAATACCCGTACCTGGGCCTATGCCTGCGCAGGTAACAACTTTAATCTCCATCCTCGTACCCGTTGGGTACCTATATACCAATATCCGCACTCGCTATCCACACTTTACTTATGTATGAAGTTAATAAATCAATAAAAAATAAGCTTAAATGCAATTTTGATCCCCTATTTTACACAATCCGCAATCTTGGGCCATCTATTTTAAAATAGAGACATTTAGTCCCACAATTTTGTAAAATCCGTAATTTTGGTCCTTCCATCAAATTGAAAGCATTGACAGTTAAGATATTAACGTTGACCTTGACGTGTTCCAAATATAATGACGTGAAAACGAGATTATTTATTTATTTTTTTAATTATTTTAAATACTGGGTAATAATTATTTGTTTATCTACGTCACTAAAGTACATGTCACGTCGATTTTAATGATTGGGGTAGTCGTGAGTCCTAATGTAAAAATTACAAGTCTTAATCATTTATTTTAAATTAGTTCTACGTTATTGAAGCACATAGCATGTCGTAGTCAAATAAATGATATTACCTTTTTTTAAAATATATTTTTCATCAATTATTCTACTAAATAATCTCGTGTCACGTCACTATATTTGGACCACGTTAAGTTTAACATTAATTTCTTAACCGTCAACACTTTCAATTTGATGGAAGGACCAAAATTATAGATTTTACAAAATTGGGGGACTAAATGTCTCTATTTTAAAATAGGGGGACCAAAATTGCAGATTGTGTAAAATAGGAGGACTAAATGTCTCTATTTTAAAATAGAGGGACTAAAATTGGGAACTGTGCAAAATAGAGGGACTAAAATTGCATTTAAGCCATAAAAATATTAATTAAAAAATTACAACAGGTAAATTGAAAATCCACGCTTAAAAAATTCAAACTTAACATTAAAAACATCTACACATAATATTAAAAATATAAAATTATTGTAAGTTATAACATAAATATTTTATTGTTAGTGTTAGTTTATGGAAAATATATATTTTTTTTTACAAAAAAGTATATATATAACATAATTATTTATTTAAGTTATTTTAATTACATTGATATATTAATATATTATATATATATATGGAACGTGCGGGGCGGGGCGGGTACTATAGTACCCTTACCTGCGAAAAAATGCGGGTAAATACCCGGTCCCAGCCTCAATAAGCGGGTATTTACCCGACACGCTTGCAGATATTTTTACGGGTATCCATAGGGTTCGGATTCACTTTGTCATTCCTACTTTGACTATTCACAGGCATATCTAATAAAAATTAAAACAATAATTAAGTAATGATGAGAAACATTAAAAGAATTAAAATTAATAAAAAAAATATTTCAATAAAAAATAAAAGTATATATGTCTCATAATGATAGGAGTAAGTCTGAAAAAATATAAATTTAAGACAAATTTCATTCTATTAATTAAATTAGTTAATTAATTCTTATAAAAATAACTAAAAACAATATAATTTTAGTTATATAAAATAAATATTTATTATCTCTATTGCATAAACTAAAATACTAATTCCGACAACAACTTCAATTGAGGTGGTAAACTGATTTCAACTCCAACTATCTTAATTATGTCTTAATTAATTATTGAATTAATTCGATATTTAGATAAAATATATAAATTAAAATAATATATAATTAATATTTTGTTTTCTACAAAAATTAAAATTAAAATATTTGGCAATTAAAAAATATATTAATCTTAAAATACTATTATAGTATTAAATTAAATTAATAAATATTATAGTTTATCATTTTAAAAAATAAAATTAATATTCTATGTGGTATTGCTGAGTCAGCTTGTGTCTTCTTAATATATTGGTTAACAATTCTTATTCCTTTTATAATCATTTTCTACGCTTATTTTATATTCTTTTCTATCTTTTACTATTCTATTATTTATTATATTTGTTACTTCTCCCTCTTTCTTCCTATTCTACCCTTTCATAAGAGGTGTACAACATATAATCCTCAAAAAAAAAAAAGAAAAAAAGAAAAAAGAGGTGTACATATACGAGTGTCATATAATTTCTTTCCATTATTTAAACCCAACTCTAGAATATGTCAATGAGTCGTCTTATGGTATGTTTATTTAAGTTTGCTTCTTCTAACCTATGCGATTCGTTTCAAATAAAAAGTGAAAAATTATATACATCCACGAAGAAAAATTAAAGAAATATATTTAAACGATTTCATAATTATTTATTTATTTACATGTATGTTGTGATTGTTGTTATTTTCTAATTTGATTCTTCTAAAATGATAAAAGTTTATAAAATAAAACATTATAACACATCTGCCTAAATTAACATTTATTTTAAATTAATTCATACTAACATTGAGCGGAAGGTTTGAATTAGTGTTCATTATGAAATCTACACGGACTAAATCAAGTATAATTTTGGATTTTTTTTCGCAACAAAGTTGAATATTTAAACTTAATTATTTTACATCAGATTGATTGAATATTTAGACTTAATTATTTTACATTAGAAATTAATTCTTCGCATTGTAACTACTTTTAATAATCACCAAAAAAAAGTACCTACTTTTAAATATAAAATTTATAGTTGAGATTAATTTTAGTTCACATTTTAACTTCGTTTATTTTTTCAAAATTAACTTTATAAATATAAAATAAAAGGAAACTTAAATGATACACATGCATTACTTTGTAACTCATCATTATAAGATTTTATTCTCTTAAACTTTTATTTTAAGGGCTGACTCTCCTAAATTCTCTCTCCTTAAGAATATTATAAATAAATGAATTTAATTGAAATGTATTTATAATATAATCGATTACATATATGATTGATTGTTGTTAATTATAATCAATTATAATCAAAATACGTTTGGATAAAAATAATCAGTTTTAACATAATAAATTAAAAAAAATGGTATGCATGAAGCTGAATGGAAAAAAAAATTGTTGGAAAATTTGGAAATACTTTGGAGAATAATGTGTTTGAGTATGAAAATTGTTAGAAAATTATCATAAACTATAAATTATTAAATGTATGAAAATATTTTTTTTTTAAAAAGATTTTTAATAAATTTTCAAAGACAACAATTTATTTTTTAAAAAGTTTTTTAATAAATTTCAGGTAATGTCTTAAATACACTAATTATTTTTCATACATTATTTTTTGCAAAAATAATTTAAATCTTAAACTTTCTGTTGTCCCAAAAACATGCTCTAAATAAATTTCTTACACAACTTTCATTACTCTTTTGTAAGTCAATTAAAGAAATAAATGGATTTCATTCTCACTTTTGATACAAAGAGGAAGAAAGGAACTCATTAATTAAAGGGTAAATTATATTTTAAGTCCCTCTAAAGTTAGTAATATTTGAATTTGGTCCCCTAAAATTTTCATATTATTTTGGTCCCTCTAAATTGAAATATATTTTTTTCATCCCCGTGACTAACTCCGTTTAAGATGTATCCTACGTGGTCGACGGAAAAACATGTGTACAATGACATGTCAATTCTTTATTAAAACATGTAATTTCTGGTTGCCATGTCATTTGGATAAATTATATTTTAAGTTCCTCTAAGATTAGTAATATCAAGATTTGGTCCCCTTAAAACTTTCATATTAAATTGGTCTCTCTAAAATTTAAACCTATTATTTTGGTAAATGTACAAATGTATTTCCGTCAGCCACGTAGGATACATCTCAAATGGAGTTAGTCACTGGGACGAAAAAAAGTAGGTTTCAATTTTAGAGGGACCAAAATAATATGAAAAAATTTTGGGGACCAAATTCGGATATTGCTAATTTTAGAAGGACCTAAAACATAATTTATCCTTAATTAAATGCTTAAATCTATTTTTGGTCGCTATAGTTTCACAATTGAACAATTTTGGTCCCCTCAAAAAATTATTTCTCATTTGGTCCCTCACGTTTTTTAAATTTAGCAATTTTGGTCTACCGTTATTTTGTCGTCCATTTTTTTTAACAAAACTTGCTTATGTGACATCTAAGTGATGACATGACAGATGATGTGGGAGTTTGACACATAGTGGCATGCATAGCACTAGGGACCAAGATTGCACAATCATAAAAAAATGATTGGGTCGGACTATTAGTGCCACATCAATTTGTGTCAGATTGCTATGCCATCTGTCACATTAACATGTTAGTGTCACGTCATTACTTAGATATCACTTCAATAATTTCTGTTAAAAAGTTAATTTCAGACTAATGATGGACTAAAATTAGCAAATTTTAAAAATATGGGGATCAAATGTGCAATAAAATTTTTTGAGGGACTAAAATTATACCATCATAAAATTATAGGGACTAAAAATAAACTTAAGCCTTAATGAAATTATTTAGATTTTATATAATTTTTTTCCATAAATTTGTACTTCAAAGTTGAAACATATTTTTCTTTTGTAAATAATACGTTAGTTACTTCAAACAGGCGTTTGGCCCGAACACCCCAGTTTCCAAGACAAAAGATATGGACCTATCCCTTCAAAGTGGCGTGGGAAAGGTGTCTGTCAAATTGACAGTTTTAATGGTACTAAGAAATATTTTTGTAACAGGTAACTTTTGTTTGTTCTTGCAATTCGAAAATTAGGTTGAGATACCACTTTGTTGAGTGAAATAGGTGAGAAATTGAGAAAAAATAGTAGAAATAAAGTAGAAGTTAATAAATAACATTCTTACACCAAGAAAAAAAATTGGATTGTTTGATTGAGATAAATTAATGAAAAAAGAAATAAACAAATAGTAGGTCCAATAATAAATAATTTCCACGTTGAAGACCAAAGAAACAATGAAGGAATTGCATGCTCACACACTTAACATAATCAATTTTTGTCTCTGATAATTGATTATGAAGTCTTGTGAAGTGAAGTTTTCTAAGTGCTTGCATGTCTCTTAAGATAGCAAATAATCTATTGTCCCTCAATTGACAATTGATTGTCTTGCCTTATATATATATATATGGGATTCTTCATCCCCACCATTCATTTTCTTGATAATCGAGTTAAATATTGTATACAAGGATATAATAATATTTTTATTTCTAATCTAATTTCTATCTTCTCCTTCCATCACAACCAAACAACCTCACAATATTATTTCTTTTAAATTTCCCTTTTATTTCTTTCAAACTAAACAACCCAAAATTTTTCCCTATTTCCAGTTTATTTCTCTCTTCTCTATTTGCCCCTTTCCTAATGTCATCTACTCTATTTCTTTCCTATCTTCCAAACAAATCATAGGACTTTTAAAATGGTCGATGAAGTTACTAGTTAATGGTTTAATGCTCTAATTTTAACTGTGATTGAAATAGTAATAACTAAAAAATATTGAATTTTCAATATGATAAGTTGGGAGAGGAGACCCTATTAAAGGTGATAGCCAAGTTTCTAGGTAAAGATTAGTCATCAGCAAAGCTAATAAATACTTTCCACCAATAATATGATGACCAAAAAAATAATATTAAACAAAAAATATAATATTCATAATAGATATAACAAGAAAGACACTTAATGTAGGATTGAATAGTGTGTATGTGTGTTTTAGAAAACTCTTTCACAAATCAAGCATTTTAAGCAAAGATTAAATTTATTGTCTAGAAAAAAGGGGGTGAGGGAAAATGAGAAAACAAAGAACACAAGTTTTTATATTAGTTCACTCCAATTGAGCTATGTCCAGTTCCTTCAGCACGAAAGGTTCCACTAACTACACTGGTTACAAAAACAAGTATTATCTATGTCACTTCTAACAAAACCCACTACGATCTTATACCCAAGAAAGTAGTCCCAAGTATTCATTTACACTAAGCCTCTCCAAGTTTTCATAAATGAACAGTGTTTAAAACTGTTACAAATGATCTACTCACAACGTAAGGATGTGTAAGTTTAGCACAAATACAAATAACTTTGCTTTGCAAAGGATGAACTATTTAAGCTTTGAATGAATCATCCAGAGAATGACTTAGAGAAAGGTTCAAAGCAAAATGATTGTTCATCCAGGGTTCGTAACCTTTGTTCTTCTCTTTAAGTCTACTTTATATAGAGCCTCTTGAAAATATAAATGTTGAGACTAAGAAACTTTAGTTGTATTCTCGTTTTCATTCTTTATTTGATGCATGGAGAGCTTTGCACGTTACTTATTTCTATGTGTCTTCTTTTGAGGAGAAGAGAGAATATGGTTGTCCTTTCTTTCCCAAAAAGGTGTTGCCCGCTTCTGAAAAGCAAACTTTTTTTTTTCTTTTTTCTGATCATTCCTCTTTTGTTCACTCTCACTATACCACGCCTCGGCATTTGTTTTCCTTTTGATTAGATATTGTACTTATATTCAAAATTTCTTGCTTTTCATTAAATGCTTGGATATTTAAACGTTATAGCATATATGAAAGCAAAGGGAACAATAGCTCGTGAATATATATATATATTCACGAGCTATTAATAGGTTTAAATTTGATAATGTTAAAAAAGTAATTAAGAAAATTTTTATAAATTAAAAAATAATTAAGTAATTAAGTTATAAATAAGCTAAACAAGCCAAGTTCAAGCCATAGTTTTTTTAAACAAACCAAACCCAAGTTTTTAATTAGGCTTGTTTAAATAAATGAGCCAAGCTTGAGCCTTTTTTTTTTTTCACAAGCAAAGCCTAAATTTCTAGTGCTCAACTTGACTCATTTACACCCTTACCCATATGTATATATATGCTTAAAAACAAAGTTTTTCAAAATAGCAAAGATAAGAATAAATTATCAAAACTTCCTAATGTACTCCCCATTTTGGCATCGTCTAAAAGGTGAAAGTTAGACCATCATAGTATATCAAGGCTAGGGAGGAGGCTAAAGTGGTTGTTTTTGTTGCACAAGAGATTGAAGCAAAGCCATCATAAGAGCAAAGGTTGGATTCAACTTCTAATCAAATAGAGCATCCATTTGCCAAACTTCTCATCGAATTTGGCTTTAATAATCTCTTCAACTTTCATGAAGGTGACAACTTCACTTGATTAAGCAGGAAGTGGTTATGCAATAGTTGACACTTGGAAACAAGTAGAAGCATTGGATCTAATCAACAAAAGGTTTGGATTGGTGGTACCAAGGAACTTCGGGTTCTTGTTGGGTGAGTCTCTGCGAATTCCTTTTTAAGGGATTGGATTTCCTTGAGAGTCAAGGATAGGATTTCCTTGCTCATCAAGTGTTATAGTTCCTTCTTGAACAAAGGTGAATTGGGGATTGAAGAATGTTGGTTGTTGAACAACAGTGGCTGAAGGTTGGTTAGGTGTTTGGTTTTCTATTTGGGTTTGAAAGGAAGGTTGTTCTATTTTGGTTTGTGTTCAGGCTTGTGTTTGTGGTTGAATGGATGAAGGTGTAAGTTGGACTGTGTTTATGGGTTAGATGGATGGTGAGAGTTGGACACTTGATACCTATTAGACACTAGCTTTACTATCTGAAGCAACTTCTTCAAAAGTCTTTATCTTGTCACCAATGTGCTTGATACACCCTAGACGCTTGGTGAGCTGAGCAAGAGTGACATTAGGCTCAATTAAAGGTTGTTTAAATTGTCTCTTCGTCCAGCTTTTGTTTCTTTGGTACTTCCTCCTCAATGCTTTCACTATCAGATTTTTGAAGGGGTAATCTGAGCTTCCTCTTTGGTCCAGTGGAAGGTCCAGTAGACACCTTCCTTATAGGAGTAGAAAAAGGTTATTCGTTTTCAATTTTAGCAATCTCAGTTAAAGAAGCACTGGAATGTTGACAGAACTTCCCTCTAGCTTCTTCTTCTTTTCCTTGTTCTGAGCATCATTCCCATCATCAGAACAAACACAAGTTGTCTACATCTTAGTTGAGGCTTCAGCTTCAGATAGCCCACACTCTTTTCTCCCCAAACTTGAACATCTTCATCCTTGGGCTCATGTTCCAGAGGAACATCATAATGATGAAAAATCTTAGTCATAAGCATTCCATAGGGAACACTAGATGTGGACTTCACTAGTTTGGTTGCCTTGATCATATGATTTATGATCAAATGAGGCAAATTAAAAGGGATTTTCTACCACAGGCAGTAAATAACTAGTAGATCATGGTCATTGACTTCTTGGTAAGTACCTGCCCTTGGAAGCACATAATGCATGCATATCCAGTGAACTAACCTTCCAAAAGAGTTGAGAGCATTGGACTTCAACTCACTATCCTTCACCTCCTTGAACTTTTTGGTCACCATATTCCTTCTGAGTCCCATAACATCAATCCAGCCATCATACAACATATGGCTATCCACTGGCACCTTCAGAATAATCGCTAGAATCTGTTCTGAGATCAAAATCTTAGCTTCTGCTGGCTGTTCTGGATTCAATTGTTCTGATCCTTTCTCAGCTTCCTCAGAGGACTTCCTTTCTGACTTCTTTGGGCTTTTTGAGTTCTGAACTTTGTTCTAAGCATTATGGTTAATTTTCATTATTTTCAGCTCTTCTTCTAAATCTGCAATCCTTCTATTCTCAAGTGTGTTATCAAGTTCATCAAATGCAATATGCACACTTTCTTCTACAACTTGAGTTCTCAGGTTATATATTTTGTATGCTTTAGAAGATGTAGAATAACCAAGAAATATAGCTTTGTCCGATTTTTCATCAAACTTTCCAAGGTTGTATTTGTTGTTCATAATATAACATTTACAACCAAAGACATGAAAGTATGATACACTTGGTTTTGTACCTTTCCATAATTCATATGGAGTCTTGCTTGGAACCTTTTTGATAGAGACTTTGTTCAGAATGTAACAAGTTGTGTTAATAGCTTTTGCCCAAAAATAATTTTGTATGCCAGACTCACTTATTAGAGTTCTAGCCATCTATTGTAAGGTTCTATTTTTCCTTTCCACAACACCATTTTGTTGAGGTGTTCTTGGACAAGAAAAATTGTGGGAGATACATTTTTCTTCAAAAAACTGTTTGAAATAAGCATTTTCAAATTTTCCCCCATGATCGCTTCTAGGAATGACAACGGGCGCTGGCGGGCACAGATAGTAGCTACCCGCTACTCGCCCCACATACTAGAAAATCCGTCGGTACCTGCTGGTAAACCCACGGGTACCCGCATATACAATTACCCACGGATTTTTTGTAAACCCGCGGATACCTATGGATATTCGGAAAAAAAAATTAACCTATTTTTTTTCTTTTGATTGGCAAAAGAAAGAAATTTTATTATATCTTAAAAATGAGCACAAGTGCCTTTACATCAAGAGAAAAATATAAAAAATTTTAAAAAGTCAATATTAGATAGATGCATCCAATATAACACCCCATCACAAATATATCATGCAACCAATAAAATTATTTGAATACATAAGTTTCTTTAAAACATAAGTCCAAATAAAATTAGTCTCTTTTTAACATATTTCCAAACGGTTCAGTTAATTTAAAATTATTTGAACACCACTTCAGTTAATTTCACCAAACGGTTCCTAATCACACAATGAGTTAAATTGGAAAAAATAAAATAAAATACCTAGAAGTTGGAGAAAGGAGTGTCGAAGAAGAGTAAGAGCCAGAGAAAGGAGCATTGGAGAAGAATGAGTGCCGCCGCATCGGAGAAGAATGAGTGCCGCCGCGCCGAAGAAGAATGAGTGCCGCCGCGCCGAAGAAGGCAGTGGTGAGTGGAGCGGAGTGAAGGAAGGTTGAGGTGGAGTCGATAATTTTTTTCATTGTTGGTAGACTGAGTGAGTGTAAGTGAGGGCCGAAAGAGTAGAGAAAGTCAGACACTATGAAAAATTAGGCCAGTTTCCTTATATATATGTAAGGATATTTAGGTAATTTTCAATTCGCGGGTACCCGCGAGGCGGATATCACCATACCCGTGCCCGCCTATTTAACAAATGGGTATTGCAAAAACCCGTTTATTTTACCCGCGGATACCCATTTACATACCCATTTCATATCCGTTGCGGATTTTATTCCTGGTTATCCGCGGGTATGGATTTTTTTTTCCATCCCTAATCACTTCTTATAGAGACAATTTTCAAATCTTTTTCATTATGAACTTTCTTACAAAAATTCCTGAATGCATCAAATGACTCATCCTTATGAGAAAGGAATAAAACCCATGTAAATCTGGAGAAGTCATCCACTACCACAAATCCATATCCCTTCCCACCTAGAGTTAGTGTTTAGGTAGGGCAAAATGAAGTGAATCAGTCGGTCACTAGAAAGGGAGTTGAATAGTGACCCTTTTATTGATCTGGCTCTTTTTACACTAGCATACTAGCTTTTGAACTTCTCTTTAAGCTTCTCAGCTTTGAGAATCAGAAGACTAGTAGGAGTAACTCCTTTCCTTACAAGTACTTGGATGTAATGATGTTTACTAAGACAAATCACCAAGTAGACTTATTGGTTACTGCTTCAGAACCTACTCACAAAGGATGCATGCAAAATCTGTTAACTATAGTTTTTGTTTATCACTTGGTTACACTGAGTAGGAGTTGCTTCTTAATGATAAAATAGTTTTATAAAAGCCCATTGATCAAGGATCAAGTTTAAGTTACAAAACAAGCATATATAAAAACAATTTTAAGCGCACAACAACAATAATAAGGAGTAGTAAGAAAGGATACAAAACACCAAGGATTTATACTGGATCACCCAACCTGGGCTACGTACAGTCCCTACAACTGTAGGCTTTCCACTAAGACTAAGCACCCTATGGTATTTGTTCTTTCCTGAAGCTTCCACAGGCTCCTACAACTAGGTATTCTTTCTTTCTTGAAGCCTCCCCAGGCTCCTGCAACTAGTATTCTCTAAGCCTTTGCAGACTCACCCAAGTATTCTTTCAACAACCCTCTTCAGGCTTAACCCTTAGTAGCACCTGCTACTGGACACACACAGCCACCTACTGTGTTGCCTAGACCCTAAGAAGCCACAATCCCTTGATTGTCCTTCCTAGTTCTCTTCAACAACACCTCTACTGGACACACAAACCACCTGTTGTGTTTCCTATACCCTAAAAAGCCACAATCCCCTGGCTGCCCTTCCTAGTTCTTTTCAGCAGCACCACTACTAGACACACACAACCACCTACAGTGTTCCTAGAACTTCAGAAGTAGTAGTCACTTGACTACTTTTCTAAGCTCTCTTCAATAGCATCTGTTACTGGCTACACATAGCTACTTGTTGTGGTCCTTTCACACCAAGGGAATGGTGGACAAAACACTTTCAGTTTAGGCATAAACGGCTTTAACCTAGAGTGTTCTAGGTTAAGGAAGTTCCTTCAGATAGGGGTTTGTCAACTGACCTTTACCCACCACTTTAGCAATCTTCCTTACAATTAGCTCCTTCACACTTGACCAATTTATAGACTTGATCAAGGAGCTAGCCATTTATGGCTATTAGAGGTTGAATTCAAATGGTACATGAGTTGTCCATGTTCATGCAGGTAGTCATTTAGCTCGATTCAACCTCAACCATACAACTCATTGAGTTATCTCCTTCATTTCTGCTTTTGCTCCATTATCGTCAGCTTTCACCTTGAATCTGTTGAAGGATCCGTTGAGAAAGATCTGTTAGTGCTAGCTGTGATTTTGGTGGCTTCCACATGAATTCAAATTTTGAATCATGGAAAGTTTTCTTGAGATTGTTTCTACAGCAAGTCTTCTGGAGAATAATGGTTTACTACTTTTTACAATCTCTCTTCTACTATTGGTTGCTGGTTCTTTTTCAACTAGGACAGCTATTTCCTTTAAGTTCCTATGACTTGGCCTATGTCAAGGATCACAAGGATTAAGAGCATCAGGATCAATGTTGTCCAAGCACTGATGCATCAGACTTGTGTGTGCTTCTGGAGTGTGAGACACGTCTGTCTTCACGTTCTAATTGCAACACAATTTCTGATGATCCTTAAGCCATGTGTAGCTTTTGATGTCTACCCCTTAACTCAAGTTATCCCCAGCATCATGCCTCTTATCATATACAACTTCTGTTGCACTTTGATCCGAAAAACATGACTGTCTTTCCAGCTTCTGAATAGTTCTCCTTCTGGTAGTCCTACTTCTAATTGCAGAATCAATGTCAAGGAGAAGCTTCCACTACAGGCTTATGCTTCACACCTGTGCAATGCTTCTGAATATGCCATGTCTTAATAAGAACACTTAAAGCAATCATTAGTAGCTAAGTTCAGTAACTTCAGTTTTGCTTCATAGTGGTTTGCCATCATTAAAACACTTAGTTCTAGAAGGGATTTTGTCTCAACACCAAAAAGATCTATATGCAGCAGTTCTAAAACTCTCTGAGTAGACACTGCATTTTTAGGCTAAAAATTGGATTTGGTTTGTTTTCCGTTGATGCAAACCTCACATGCTCTATCTTCCTCATACTTAATTTTTGGCAGACCTCTCACAAGATCTTGGTTGGAAAGCTTGGATAGAGTTTTAATGTTAAGGTGTCCTACCCTTTTGTGCCAGAGACATTTATCACTCTCAAAGGCTGCTAGACAAGATTGACTAGGTAGTGTCTCTAGGCAAATCCTATAAAGGTTTTTTCTCTTATCCCTAAGAATAGGATCTTTCCAGTAGATGATTCTTTAATCAAACAAGCATTGGGTTCAAACTTAACTTCATAGCCATTGTCACAAAGCTGATTAATGCTAAGAAAGTTATGCTTCAACCCTTTCACATAATAAACATTATCTATCTGGGCAGAGTTAGGTTTACCAATTTTACCTATTCCTTTGTTGAAGGCCTTTTTGTTATCTCCAAAGGTGACAAACCCTCCATCCATCTTCTTCTCAAGGGTGAGGAATTTGTCTTTGTCTCCAATTATATGCTTGGAGCAACCACTGTCCAAGTAGCACAACTATCTCTTACTGTTATGGAGGAGACATTCCTGCATCAAAAAGTAATAAGAACTTAGGTACCTATAGTTTTCTGGGTCTTCTAATTATGTTAGTTACCTTCTGAAAGGAATCTTCTTCTTTCTGTAACACTCTAAGGTTTGATGTCCCCATTTGTTACAGTTGGAACATTTCCTTCTGACCTTTTGGTTTTAACAGGCTTTTGAAAAACTTTCTTTTGATTCTGATTGAAGCCTAAACCAGTTCTGTCGTAAAAGCTTTTCTGAACTCCAATCAGTTTATCAAGGTTTTTTGTTCGATCTACAAAATTAACCAAATCTTTTGATAACTTTTTCAACATTTTATTTTAAAACTTTGTTTTCATTTTCAAGTTGAGTTTGATCAAAAGATAACACCCTTTTTGTTTCTCTTCTCTGCTTTAGCTATTCAAAAAGCTTAAAATGAGATTCTTCTAGACAATAGTTCTTCTTATATAGAAACTCATTATCTTTTCTAAGTTTCTCATTTTCTTTTTGAGCCTCAGAAAGTTATTCCTTCAAAAAAGCACATTTTTGGGCTAAAGTATGAGAGTCATTGAGCATATTATCAAAAACTTGTTCTAATTCTTTATAATTTGAAAATTCTAGTTCAGAATCAGATACCTGCTCTTTGTCTGAATCAGCCATGAGACATATGTTGGCAACTTGCTCTTCTTCCTTCTCAAAAAATGATAAATCTGTGTCATCCCATGTGGCCATCATTGTTATTCTCTTCCGATCCCCCTTCTTAGAATATTTCTTCAGAAAGGGATAGTCTGTTTTGTTGTGCCCAGTTTTGTTGCATTCAAAGCATCTAACTTGATACTCTTAGCTTTGTCCTTGCTGAAATTCCCTTTTGGAAGGGAATTTCCTTAATCCTTTTCAATATGACGTGATAGGTATTTAATGAAATTTCTCTAATTGTTTTATTAACATACGTTAAAATTTCTATTAAGAGTCACTTCAAATGGGGAGCGATATAATATTGAAGTAAGTTTGCAGTTTTCTGTCATATAAACAAACCTCAAGATAGTGGAGTGTAAATTACTCTAACTTTTAATATTTTTTCATACAATAAATATAAGCATATAATCACTTATAGTCACTTTTCTCTTTCATCTCCTTTCTTTTATCCTATTTTCTTCCTATCTTTCTACTCTTTTTCTACCACATCACTTATAATATATTATTTATTTTAATATTATAATATTATATTATTTTTAATTTTTAAAATAAAAATAAATGTTAAATAAAAATTAAATTTGTTCAATGGTGTAGACTAAAAATACAATTATTATAATTCATATAGTAATATTATGATTCAAACAAACCAAATGATGACATAGTGACTTTGGTAGTGAAAGAAAAGGAAAAAGTTATGGGTTCTAATCTTACCGTTACCACTTTTACCATTTTTTAAATCATAAATCCCTTTATCATGTTACAATATATATCCTAGACAATGATAAGTTGTTAACATGATGTTCTTACTTTTAGCAAAAGCTACCAAGAGTAATTTCTATGTTATATTCAAGTTTAACCTAAAAAAGTGGTGAGACTTGAGTTGGAGATGTGCATGAGTGCACCCAAACACACATTGTTTACCTTAATTAAGCTAGTAAAGAATTACATAATAATTTGCATTAAGTTTTTATTTTCATAATTAGTATGTTAAATACATGTAATGATTTAGGTCATGTTTAGATAAATTTTTCTATACACACTCATAAAAAAGTTAAAATAATTTGATTTTCTTGTATAAGTTAAAATTAACTCATGCACTCCAACTTTTATAAAACTCTTTCATTTAGCTTGTCAAAAAATTAATTTAATTTATACATAATTTAATTTATTTCTTATTTTCTATTCATATAAGTATTTAGGAGAGGAATTTATCCAAACATATTATTAATTACTTCCGTTTATCATTGAAAAATTTGTGGTTCATAACAGAGTCAATCTATAGCGATATTATATATTATTTATAATAGAATAAATGATTAAATTGGTCCTTGAATTTGCAAACACTCTCAATTTAGTCCCTGAATTTAAAGAAATTAAAAAAGCGTCCCTCAAATTGTTTCCCTTTACTCATTTGGTCCTTCCGCCACTTTGCTCTATTCAGTTTAACATAAATCCACAAGTAGCAGTAGCACGTTATCACTGCTGTCGTGGTTGCCGTAGTTCCGTTATCCTTCATCTTCAACACCGCTCATTTGTATCTAGACCTCCCTTTCTTCCCTTATCTTCAATCCGCACCCTAACTCCATGGACAACTTGTCCATGACCGCTGTCGCTAAGACCGTCAACGACAGTTATGAAGGTCCCTTGTAGGAAGCAAAAATGAATTGAGAAGTTTTACTTGTTTATGTTGAAATATAAACTTGATTTTAGGCCTTATTTGTCTAAATAAAAGCCCAATTTCTAGAAACACCCTATGCTAAACTTCTAGAAGTATGTTCTAGAAGAATCTCTTTAGAAGATAATTCTAGTGTAGCTTATAGAATTATCTAGAATGTGTGAGTAGGTTTGTATTTATGTAGAAAATTCTAGAAAGTCATTTGTAGCCATTAGATCAACTTTGTGTTGGCAAAATCCTAACCATTGGTTTAGGAGGAGCCACTAGTATAAATAGGTGTGATGTCCTAGAGTTTGTTTCAAGCCAAAAATACAAGAAGTGATCAATTATATATGTAGCCTTTTCCTTCAAAAATTTCTAATCTCTCCATTCTCATATTTCCTTCACTACTAAAATTTCATTCCAACAAATTGGCATCAGAGCTTGAAGATCCTTTCTAAAGAGATGGCGAGCAGCGACATGGTTCCATTCCAAGTCCCAACACTTAACAAGAGCAACTACAACAATTGGAGCATCAAGATGAAGGCTCTCCTTGGCGCGCAAGATGTATGGGAGATAGTAGAGAAAGGTCACACCGAGCCGGAGAATGAGGGTAGTCTCTCTCAAACTCAAAGGGATAGTTTGAGAGACTCAAGAAAGAGAGACAAGAAGGCTCTTTATCTAATCTATCAAGGATTAGATGACGATGCTTTTGAGAAGATTTCAGAAGCAAAGTCAGCGAAAGAAGCATGCGAGAAGCTTCAAACCTCGTACAAAGGAGCGGTTCCGGTCAAGAAGGTACGTCTTCAAACTTTAAGAGTTGAGTTTAAAACTTTGCATATGAAAGAAGGCGAAGTCATCTCCAACTATTTCTCTAGAGTCTTAATGGTCACTAATCAACTTAAGAGAAATGGTGAAAAACTTAACGATGTAAAAATTATGGAGAAAATTCTTAGATCGTTAGATCCAAAGTTCGAACATATTGTCGCCATCATTGAAGAAACAAAAGACTTGGAGGCTATGACCATTGAGCAACTTTTGGATTCGTTACAAGCTTATGAAGAAAAGAAAAAGAAAAAGAAAAAAGAAGGGATCATGGAGCAACTACTTAAGACGCATGTTGATTCGACCAATAAAGAAAGTAGTCATAGTAATAGAAGCCAACGAGGATGAGGTCATGGTGGAGATCAAGGAAGAGGATGAGGCCGTGGACAAGGACAAGGTTGGAGGCTCTATGACAATAACAACAACTTCCAAGGAGGAGGAAGCTCAACAAGAGGTCGTGGGCAAGGCAACTCAAGATCAAGGTATGACAAGTCAAATGTGAAATGTTACAATTGTGAGATGTTTGGTCATTACGCTTTTGAATGTAGAGCTCTTAGCAAAAATAGAGTTGAAGAGAAGGCAAATTATGTTGAAGAAAGAAGTAAAGAAGGTGGCACCTTACTAATGGCTTGCACGGATAATGTAAGAAGTGAAGACAATAGATGGTACCTAGACACCGGCACAAGCAATCATATGTGCGGAAAAACGAGCATGTTCGTGGAGCTTGATGAATCGATGAGCGGTAATGTAGTCTTTGGAGATGAATCCAAGGTAGAGGTGAAAGGAAAAGGTAACATTCTTATCCGTTTGAAGAATGGTGAGCATCAATTCATCTCTAATGTTTATTATGTGCCGAATATGAAAAGTAATATCTTGAGCCTAAGGCAACTCCTAGAGAAAGGTTATGATATTCGTTTAAAAGACAATCACCTTTCTATAAAAGACACTGCAAGTAACTTGATTGCTAAGGTGCCAATGTCAAGAAATAGAATGTTCATGCTTAACATTCAAAAGGATGTCGCGAAATATCTCAAGATGTGCTACCAGGATACATCTTGGCTTTGGCATCTTCTATTTGGGCATCTCAATTTTGGAGGATTAGAGTTGCACTCCAAGAAGGAAATGGTGAGAGGATTACCTTGCATTAGTCACCCCAATCAAGTGTGTGAAGGATGTCTACTTGGAAAGAAATTAAAGAAAAGCTTTCCAAAGGAATCTAACTCAAGAGCCAAAAAGTCGTTGGAACTCATACATACGGATGTGTGCGGCCTGATCAAGCCAAGCTCACTTGGTAAGAGTAATTATTTCCTTCTCTTCATTGATGATTTTTCAAGAAAAACATGGGTGTAATTTTTGAAGCATAAATCAAAGGTGTTTAAGAATTTCAAGAAGTTCAAAGCCCTTGTCGAGAAGGAAAGTGGTCTTGAGATCAAAGCCATGAGATCCGATCGTGGAGGAGACTTTACATCAAATGAATTCCAAAAGTATTGTGAAGATCATGGAATTCGACGACCGTTAACAGTGTCGAGATCCCCTCAACAAAATGGAGTGGTAGAAAAGAAGAATAGAACAATCCTAGACATGGCGAGGAGCATGCTCAAGAGCAAGAAACTCCCAAAGGAGTTTTGGGCAGAAGCAGTGGCTTGTGCAGTTTACCTTTCCAACTGGTCTCCAACAAGAAGTGTATGGGGAAAAACACCACAAGAACCATGGAGTGGAAGGAAGCCTAGCATTTCCCATCTAAGAGTCTTTGGAAGCATTGGTCATGTGCACGTACCATATGAGAAAAGAAGCAAATTGGATGACAAATGCGAGAAATATATCATCATCGGTTATGACTCCAATTCCAAAGGCTACAAGCTCTACAATCCAAATACGGGGAAGACAATCATTAGTCGAGACATCATTTTCAATGACGAAGGAGAATGGGATTAGGGACCACACGATGAAGACTACAACTTCTTTCCATGTTTCGAAGAAGATGGCATAGAGCAATCAAGGATAGACCAACCAAGAGAGGAACCTACTACCCCACCAACTTCACCAACTACAAACACTTAAGAAGACGAAAGCTCAAGTGAAAGAGTTCCACGCTTCAGAAGCATACAAGAACTTTATGAGGTAACTGAAAATCAAGATAATCTTACTCTCGTTTGTCTATTTGCTGATTGTGAGCCCATGAACTTCCAAGAAGCCATAGAAAACAAGAATTGGAAAAACGCTATGGATGAAGAAATCAAAGCGATCAGGAAGAACGACACATGGGAGCTAGTTTCACTTCCAAAAGGGCATAAGGCGATTGGTGTGAAATAGGTGTACAAAGCCAAGAAGAACGCTAAAGGAGAAGTCAAAAGATATAAAGCACGATTGGTGGCAAAAGGCTACAATCAAAGAGCTGGTATTGACTATGATGAGGTATTTGCTCCTGTTGCTCGACTAGAAACTGTTAGACTAATCATTTCATTAGTAGCTCAAAATAATTGGAGGATACATCAAATGGATGTGAAATCTGCCTTCCTTAATGGAGTCCTTGAAGAAGAAGTCTATATTGAACAACCTTAAGGCTACGAAGTCAAGGGAAAAGAAGACATGGTTTTAAAGTTTAAAAAGACACTCTATGGGTTAAAGCAAGCTCCAAGAGCTTGGAATGCTCGAATTGACAAGTACCTACACGAGAGAAACTTCATCAAGTGTCCATATGAGCATGCACTTTACATCAAAGCCCAAAATAATGATGTTTTGACTGTATGCTTCTATGTAGATGACTTGATCTTTACAGGTAGCAATCCAAGCATGTTCGATGAGTTTAAGAAAGAGATGACAAAAGAGTTCGAGATGACCGACATTGGTCTCATGTCTTACTACCTCGACATTAAAGTAAAGTAAGAAGACAAAGGCATCTTCATCACTCAAGAAGGCTATGCTATGGAGGTGATTAAGAAGTTCAAGATGGATGACTCTAATCCGGTCAACACACCAATGAAATGTGGAATCAAACTATCAAAGCATGAGGAAGGAGAAAGAGTGGATCCAACACTATTTAAAAGTTTGGTTGGAAGTTTGCGCTATTTAACATGCACAAGGCCTGATATTCTCTATGTGGTTGGAGTTGTTAGTCGCTACATGGAGAATCCAACAACCACTCATTTGAAGGCAGCAAAGAGAATTCTTCGATACATCAAAAGTACAACAAATTTTGGCTTGTAATATTCTGTTTCCGATGATTACAAGCTTGTTGGATATAGTGATAGTGATAGTAACTAGAGTGGAGATGTGGATGACCGCAAGAGCACAACTGGCTTTGTGTTCTACATGGGAGACACTGCCTTCACATGGATGTCAAAGAAGCAACTGATTGTTACTCTTTCTACAAGTGAAGCAAAGTATGTAGCTGCTACCTCGTGTGTTTGCCATGCAATTTGGTTACGGAATCTACTAAAGGAGTTGGGTTTGTCACAAGAAGAGCCGACCAAGATTTTCGTGGACAACAAGTCAGCAATAGCTTTGGCTAAGAACCTAGTTTTCCATGACCAAGGTAAGCACATTGATACGCACTACCACTACATTAGAGAGTGCATCGCGAGAAAGGATGTGCATCTGGAGTACGTGAAGACTCGTGATCAAGTAGCCGATATCTTCACCAAGCCACTTAAGAAAGAAGACTTCACCAGGTTGAGAAGTTTGATTGGAGTAACAAAATCAAGTTTAAGAGGGGGTGTTGAAATATAAACTTGATTTTGGGCCTTATTTGTCTAAATAAAAGCCCAATTTCTAGAAACATCATAAGCTAAAATTCTAGAAGTATGTTCTAGAAGAATCTCTTTAGAAGATAATTCTAGTGTAGCATATAGAATTATCTAGAATGTATGAGTAGGTTTGTATTTATGTAGAAAATTCTAGAAAGTCATTTGTAGCCATTAGATCAACTTTGTGTTGGCAAAATCCTAACCATTGGTTTAGGAGAAGTCACTAGTATAAATAGGTGTGATGTCCTAGAGTATGTATCAAGCTAAAAATACAAGTGATCAATTATATTAGTAGTCTCTTCCTTCAAAAATTTCTAGTCTCTCCATTATCATATTTCCTTCACTACTAAAATTTCATTCCAACAGTTTAGATTTATTTGCCATTAATGTTTCCTCTTGGTAAAACTGTTATGTGGGTGCAAAGATTTCATGTTTCCTCTTTCCATCTTCTATAAAACTGTCTCATTGTTGGTATTTGATTGATGAAAGTTTAAAACTTCTCTCGGTAAAATAAGGGGTTGGAGATGAGGTAAAGAAAAAAGTTGCAAAGAAGATGGCTGTGGAGATGCAAAACAGTAGTGTAGATCACTTTGCATAATTGCATCACAACTCTAACCTGAAAAAAAAAATTATTTCAAAAAAGTCAGCTCATCACATAATTGTCACATTTGTGTCTCCGTTAAAGTTAACCAGTGGGTGGGTGATGAGGAGGATCAATTTGAGAGAGAGAGACCAGTTTCAAGGACTTTTTAAAAGTTTCATTAAATTCAGGGACTAAACTGAGAGTGCATAACAAATTCAGGGACCAGTTTGACCATTTACTCTTTATAATACGATGAATGTCATTCAGGAAGTTGATCGGAGCAAGAATATTCAACAAAAATTACATGGCCCAAGTTGGAAAGCTTGACCCAGCGCTACGCAGCGCACGTGATTTCGTAGGCCATGGTACCCACACACTGTCAACAGCTGGTGGTAATTTTGTTGGTGGCGCAGATGTGTTTGGTAACGGCAATGGCACTGCTAAGGGAGGTTCCCCAAGAGCTCGCGTTGTAGCCTACAAAGCGTGCTGGCATAAAATGGGCACAGGGGGGTGCCAAGATGCAGACATACTTGCAGCATTTGACTATGCCATTTATGATGGTGTTGATGTCATCTCAACCTCTGTGGGTCCCTCTGATCCCTACATGCAAGCTTTGTTAACCGATGGGATTTCCATAGGGGCATTCCATGCAGTTGCCAGAAATATAGTCGTGGTTTGCTCTGCTGGGAACAACGGGCCGTCACCTCTAAGTGTCACCAATGTGGCTCCCTGGATGTTCACCGTTGCTGCTAGTACGACGGACAGAGATTTTCTCATCAGCAACATTTCTCTTGGTTACCAACATTACATTAAGGTATCATCTGTCTGTTTCAAATAAATTATTACAAGAGATATTAATTAATGAGTTTAATGGCCATTGACAGTGTAAAATAAATTTATATTGTTATTCAATCACAGATCACTGTTAATATGATTTTTAGGATAATTGACATAACAGTCAACAAATTTTACCATATATGATAGGTTGTGATTGGATGAAGGTATAAAATTATTTTATACTGTCAATGCATACAGCCTATTTCTCTTAATTAATTTCATATTTAACTTTATATCATCTTAATTCTTTTGGAGTATCAGCGTATGCCACCGTCTTCGCCAACGAAAAAGTTCTATCCCATGATTAATTCTTTTGAGGCTAGACTTCCTCATGCGTCCATTGATGATGCGTAAGCACATTAATTGTTATGTTTTTTTTTTTTTTCCCAAGCTTGCTTCAAATATTTATATATACTTGTCTAATACGTGTATATATATAATGTAATGTATGTTGGTGTGTAGTCGTCTTTGCAAACCAGGAACACTTGATCCTACCAAAGTAAGGGGAAAGATACTAGTCTGCCTTCGAGGTAATAAATTAACTTCAGCTAGTCAGATCCAACAGGGTCATCTTGCTGGCGCTGTGTCGGTTTTAGTGCGAAATGATAAGGACAGTGGAAATGTTCTTCTGGCCGAGAATCATGTTTTACCTGCTGCAAGTATCAGTGGAACGCAGAGCAATTCATACAACAATCATGGAAAGAAAGGAAAACACGGCAAAAATAACACGTAACGTTCATATATATCTTTTTTTTTTTTTCAGGATAAAGTTAGTATATCATTAATCTCTCTATTGTTTTAATAAATTAAAATAATTAAATAATATTATAAAAGAATTTATTAATACCAACTACTAATATGTTTGCCAATAAAAAAAAATCATCTTATGTTTCTAATATCAACTAAATCGTTTAACAAGTTAACTAAATAATAGAAACTAACAATTAAATATATATTTTATATTTAAAACTCGAATACACTCGTAATATGTATATGATATATTTTTTTTATGCTTTTAATATTAATTTAATGATTTAACTTAACATTTATCTTTTTTTTAATCTATCATTTTTAATATTTTTAGTTTTAACTTGAATTTCAATATTTTTAAAAGAATTATCAATAATTAAAAAATAACATATCACAATATATATTATTTATTATAAATCTAAAATATAATATATAAATACAAAAATATTTATTTATTACATATTTTAATTATAATAAAAATTTTATATTTAAAAATATTTAATTATTATAAATTTTAGTTATATAAAATAAATGCACAGGATGAATATATATATATATATATATATATATATATATATATATATATATATAGCAAGTGCAGGACTTCGTTAGTTTATAAATTAGTTATTATATTCATACACTTCCTTTCATTTACGATTCTCTTCTACTTCAATTAATTTTTCTTTCAATTTTTCGTCACATCTATTAATTTCTCTTTTCATTTATTTATTTTTTTTCTCTATGGATCTGTATCCTCCTTCCTCCATAGACCCCTAATTTGGGGTGGGCATTTAGTTATTTTCTTTATAAATATATTGTGCAGGGAGAGTGTAGCTTCCTTGATTGATGCAAGAACATATATACAAGTAAAGGCAGCTCCAATCATAGCTGGATTCTCATCCAGGGGTCCCAGTGCCGTACAACCATTGATACTAAAGGTTTATATACATTTCGTTACACCAACATGACCTGATGATTTTTCATCCTTACAATTAATTAACGACTCGTGTGGAGATGAATTTGGGGTTACTGTACGTTGTTTCTCTTTTCAGCCTGACATAACTGCTCCTGGTGTGAACGTAATTGCTGCTTTTACACAAGCCTCGGGTCCGTCTAATCTTGCATCAGATAGTCGTCGGGTTCTTTTCAATGTGCAACATGGAACTTCTATGGCTTGCTCTCATGTCGCTGGTGTCGCTGGTCTTCTCAAAACATATTATCCTAATTGGAGTCCAGCTGCTATCAAATCAGCTATTATGACTACAGGTACATTACCAAAATAATAATAATAATAATAAAGCTTAAATATATTTTAAATTTCTCAAAAATCTGTTCTTTTTATTAATTTCTCAGATTCGCAGAATGTTGTCTCAGAGTGAATTTGATGACTAAAAGGAGTAGAGTTTTAATTTTCAAAATAAAGTTGAGAGACTAAAAAAGCATTCCGTGAATTTAAAAGATTAAAAAACAAATTTTTAATTGGAGAAATAAAATAAAAAAAAATGCATCAAATTTGATATTAATGTGCATTGTCATGTGTACAAAAATAAAATGTTAATGTGCAACATATCATTTGGAAAATCATTGGTATTAACAACTATGCTCTTGATTAATTCCAGCTACAACATTAGATAACACGAATCAACCGATTCGAAACACATTTGATAAGGTAGCAATTCCATTCGATTACGGCGCTGGACACATTCAGCCTAACCTTGCTATTGACCCTGGACTAGTTTATGATTTAAGCACAACTGATTACTTGAACTTCTTATGTGCTTCTGGTTACGACAAAGACTTACTCAAGTTGTTTGCTAATTTGAAATCCCCTTACACTTGCCCGAAGTATTACAGAATGGAAGATTTCAACTATCCTTCAATTACAGTGCATCATCCTAGGTCAAACGTTATAAATGTTACTCGTACAGTTACAAACGTTGGGCCTCCAAGCACATATGTTGCGAATACTCATGGGCCGAAGGGGATTATGGTTCTTGTTCAACCAAGTTCTTTGACTTTTAAGAAAACTAGAGAAAAGAAGAAGTTTCAGGTTATTCTGCAGGCAAATGGTGTGCCACGTCACCGGATTCCTTCATTTGGAACTTTGTCTTGGACAGATGGCAAACACAGAGTTACCAGTCCTATCGTAGTTCTGTAGCCTTGAAAATTACCCTCAACATTGTTATGTTATCATTGTCATTTGAGTGTGTTTGTGTTTGTTATTTTTTAGGCTGTAATATAAGCGTGTTTCCTACTCCTGTTGTATTGAAATTTGTCACAAAAACAAGGTATATTTAGAATGCTGAGGTATTGAGCTTTGTTGTATTGGAGCTACGTTTGTAATATAAGCATGTGTTTGCGTCTAGAGGAGTACGTTTGAGGCTTATGCACCTACGCATCCTTTAATTTCAACTTTTGTGTTTTCTAAGAAGCTTTCTAAATGTATGATGCTGACAAGTGTATGGCCTCTAGGCAATCTAAGGTTTTCTGTGATGTATTTAATCATATGAAATGAATGGAAGCAACAAGTATGATATCAAATTTCCTTATTTTATTTGTTTTTTTTTTTTTTTTTTAGTTTCCTTAGTAGGACTTGTAGGGTAACTCTAACAATTTGGTGTTTTCATTATGTCTCATGCCTCCAAAACCCCCCAAGGACTTGGAGGACGACATACTTGCTATGGCAGACCAACTCCATACACTCCAAACCTAACAAGACGCAAAACTTCATACCTCCATGGATAATCACCATGAGGCTATTTTTGGTGTTCTCTCCAACCTTGTTCAAAAGGTTGTTTCTTTATCCTTTAACCCCCACCCTAATCTATCAAACGACCCTATCAGCATCCCTACAAGCATTTCAGTTTCCGTAGCCACTTTACATGTGGCCTCAAATGGCACCATCCACACTTTCACACCTTTTGAACGCGCCACCACCCCTATCCTTCTGTTCCACTTTTTTGAACTTTGGCACGCCCTTTATTACCAACATTTTTGGTAATTGTCATTTCCCTCCATCCCTACCCTCTTCAACCTGTTTCCCACTCCCTTTCCTTTATGCCCCTTAAGATCTAACTACTACCTTTTGACGACTGTTAATTCATTTGCAAGTGTATCAAGTCATACAAGTAGTATAAAATGGAAGTCCAAATATTGTTTTCCTAAAGGATTTGTTCAATCTTTGACAATTTACACATTTTTTACTTACTAGGCCTAATATAAAGCGAAATCGAAATAGCAATGATTAAAAACCAAGATAATGATGAAAACTTGGAAATAAAACTAATAAAAAGTGTTTTTGTCTTCAAAGATCTAGATTATGGAAAAGAGTTACGAGAAACAATGATAATGGACATTGGGGTTCGACTTCACTAAACAACTCCCTCATGCATACACAAGATATATTGATCAATGTTTATCATTCGTTTGTTATCACCAACTCATAAAAATGCTCAATCCCTAATTCCTTACAAGAAGAGCCTAAGTCTTTTGACTAAACTACCAATCGCTTGCTTAGCTTAGCCAAGTTACTTGCTTTAAAAAAAAGAAGTCAAAGGTGACTAATGGGCTTTGCTCTATTCCTAGATACAAGACCTATTAGGTGCTCTTCTCCGGTTCATAGTTCAAATACATTTTCCAATCCCATTTAAACAATAAGAAATCAAGCAAAAGGTGATCAAGCCAAAGCAAGCATTATGCAATGAAGAAGACACGTAACGGTGAATAATAAACATGTATTAATAACTCAAAAGATATACGTGAGTTTGGGTTTAGTTACATCAAACCCCAATGAATGAGAGCTCAGCTACTCATGGTTGAGAGGAGCATAAAAAATGGTGAAGGAAGGAAGAAGATGAAAAATGGAGGAATGAGAGAGTTCCACGTAGCTTCACACACTCCAAAACCTAGGTCCAAGAAGAATGTTCTATTCTCTTTCAAAAAGCCCTTTTGATGGCTTTGCTTTTTTTTTCTCCCATAAAGTGACAGCACAACATTCCTAGCCCAACGAGCATAATATTCTCGCTGGGCTAAAGCTTCATTAATGAACAATGATGCCCCCTGGCTGGCAAGACACTCTTATGCTGGCTGGGCAAGAAATGTCTTCAAAAATGAGATAGTTATTGACTCTCTCTGGCTGGGCGAGAAACTGATTCTTGTTGGGCAAGAGATACCTCAGAAATTGGGATAGCTACTAACTCCCTCTACCTGGGCAAGCACTCCTCTATCCAGTTGGGCTAGAGTTCAAAATATCCTCTATTTCACTTTGACTCATTCTCCTTCAAGAGAAAGCTTCTAACCTCAAATCAAAACATAAGAAAACATTAAAAAAAATGATTCCAAATCTAAACATATTGAAATGATTCCTAAATAATTAAATTTTAACTAAAAGAGAGATAAAAACAAGACTTTAAATAAGAAATAGATAAGATAAATGCAATTATATATACCAAAAAGGTAAGCAAATAATGCAGTTATCAACGACACTTCTCCCCTAGATTGGCTATTGTAGTTTGAACAACTTTTTACAGCTTCCATCAGGTTCCTCTAGACCAAAAACTCACCTTGGTTGCTTTCCACATGATAGGTGATGCCTTGAGCTGGTTTAAATGGATGCACCAAAATCACTAACTCACCGATTAGGATTTGTTTGCTCGGGCTTTGGAACTTCAATTTGGCCTATCTACTTAACATTAACCACCAAGCATAATTATTTAAGCTCCCCTAACATGGTACCATTGTTAATTACCAACATCAATTTGAACGACTCTGCAATAGATTCCATGGCCTATCCCTTGAAGCCTTACTCAACTATTTCATTTCGAGACTGAACCTTAAAATACAGCGCGAGATTGCCAATTTTCGCTTCTTATCTATTAGTCAAACTATATAGGTTTAACCAAATTGGTGGAATCTAAGGTCAAGGATTCTAACCCTAAGTCTTTTTCAAGGCCTTTTCTCTCCCTCCACAACCTCCCACGAACCCCCTTCCTATTACCTATTAAACGACTTACACAGGCCCAACTGTAAGACCATTACGCTCAAGGCCACTATTGCAACAGCGATGAGAAATTCCACATCACTGTCAACCCAAATAATTTATTCTTTTACTTTGTGACGATGAACCAACACTTGACCCATACCCACTCCCCTACTTATGATTCCCGAACCACAACTTCAGACCCCTTTCCTTTCCTAACATCCATTTCTAGTTATCTCCGTAATAAGCTCTAAGTGGCCCACCTTTCCCCAAACCTTACATTTCAAAGGCTCCATTGAAGGCCATTCAATTGTGGTTCTTATTGACATTGGAATTTCCCACAACATCATGCAATCACATTTAGCCACTCACCTTAAGCTCTCAATCACACCAACTTCATCTTTCGTTGTCATGGTGAACAATGGTGCCCACATTTATTGTTCTGGTTTTTGTCCTCAAGTTCCACTTACCATTTTACCTCTTACCTATCCAAGGTGTTGACCTTGTTTTAGGCATTGAATGGTTATGAACCCTGAGGCCTATTATTTTGGGCTTCTCAGTCCCTTGCATGACCTTTACCTACAACGACCAACCCACACACTCAGAGGGTAATAGTTAATGGTGGTCGGAGGCAAATAGAGGAGAGGCTAGAGGTCGGAGGAGTTGGTGGTCCTGGTTCGTGTAGGAGAAAGAATAGCGTGAGGGATTTAGGAGATTAGATCACGTGACCACTTTCTCAATATTTCTTAATTTTTTTAATTGAAGTATTATCAACCATAGGATTTAGTTATATCAATGGATGAAATTTGGTTTAAGTCTTAGACATACACCTCAATTGAAATAAATTAATAATAAAACCAATTAGTAGTAGGAAAGCTATCCTTGGTTGTATAAGTTATAGATAAAGATAGACACTAATTAGTTTTTTAGATATTAATAATATTTTCCTGATAAATGTGCATATTAATTTGATATATTTCCACACTTATGTAAGTTATGTTTATTAATATTTAATTTTATAACTTAAATATTAATATCCTTTCAAGTAAAATTTCATTAATAATATGTGATCTTAATAATTTTGCTCTAAATAATATATACTTCTTTTAGTTTTATATTGATAATTTCTTATATAATTTTTATTTCCATGAGATATAAATATTTTCTATGGGTTGAAATTTATGCCATTAATTAGAAAAGTCAAATTCTTGTAAGAAATAAGAAATACAATTACAATTAAAATATAACATATATAAAAATCAAAGTTCGTAATTTATATTACATTAAATATTAAATAGTCAATTGAAAAAAAAATAACATTAAACATTTGAGAAGGGTAAAAATTATATCCTTTCTTTTGAATCCACTGACCAAAAAATTGATTAACAAAATATAATGTATAAATATTTTTCTAAAAAATGATTATATTTAAAAAAAAATTGCCATACAAATAAAAGACTAATCTTTTTTAATTATAGTCATACAAAATTTCACCGGTTAAAAAGTAATGGGCTGGGCCTGTTAAAAAAAAGGTTAACGTATAGGAGATAAAAAAAGGCTTATAATAGAATAAATGGCATGTTTGGTATTGCATTTTTGAATAAGACTGTTGCTATATCCACTCCCCTTTATACTAATCCACTCCTCCTTCTCCTTCTTTTTTTTTCCTAAACTATCCCACTAAAACACACTCCCCCCATCTCCTTCTCCCTCTCTCCCGTATATAACTCTCTTCTCTCTTTTGAAAAATATCATCAGATTTAACAAATATCAATAACACCATTAACAATTCTCCCAATCTCTTCATCAGATTCAACTAAACCACACCATTCGCATCAGCACAGACAACACTCATTTGTTCCCATCTCCGAAATATCATGCTCCCAACATAGATTCCTTGGCTTCAACTTTCAACCGCGATCCAAAAACCATGGCATCGCTCTTGGGCATTTGTTCCTCTTCCACGACTCTAAAAAAATTCCCAAACCAATCCCCATTGTTGACCGACCCTCTCCACAAAGACACGTGTCCTTCCCCCACCCGTCGCGCCGATCAAACCCCTCACGCCGCCTCGTGCAGTGGCTTGAGAGGTTTCCGACGGAGCGGCAACGGCGGCAAAGAAGGGGTTAAGGAAAGATCCACGCGTGTTGTGGCAGAGATACGTGGATTGGTTGTACCAGCACAAGGAACTAGGACTCTACTGGGACGTGAGTCGGGTCGGGTTCAATGATGAGTTCGTGAAGGAAATGGAGCCCCATTTTGAAGCGGCGTTTCGTGCGATGGAGGAGTTGGAGAAAGGTGCGATCATGAATCTCGACAAGGGTCGCATGGTGGGACTCTATTGGTTGAGGGACCCTAAGCCTGTGCCTAGCTCATTCCTCATGATGCAGATTGAGAACACTCTCGACACTGTTTGCAACGCTAATGACGTCGTTATGTTGAGAATGTGTCCGGTTCGGCTATCGGACCGGATATGTAATCGATCAGGTTTGACTCGGATCAGCCCGGTTTGATCCGACCGAGTTTGATAAAAAAAAACCGGTGACCCGGACCCAATTATGCAAAGTTTTTTTTTTTTTTATGGTTCTTGCAAACAATGTAGTTATTTGGAATTCCTTCCATAGTACCATTTGAAATCTTTGGCAAAAGTTAATTGCTAAATAGTATAACATAATATAATATAATAATATGCTCCTATAACATTTTAATTAAATTGTTAAGAGCTAATTGATGAATAGTATAAAATAATATGCTCTTATAATATTATTTTGATATTGACAATAATATATAACAGCTAATTATTATTAACTTGGTCTTAATATGATTTAATATTTATGTGTTTTATACATCTTCACCATACTTGCTCATAGTCCTCCGACAACTTTTATATTTAGCTGTGAAAAATAACAAGAGTTTATTTATTAATTTAATGATAATACCCAACAAAATAATTTATAGTAATAAATGATTATGTAATATTTATAGTTTGATCATGATTGATTTTAATTTTAGAGTATGAATTATGGATTGATCACATTTTGTTAGCTATATTATATATTTTTTAATTTTTTAATATATACCGGGTCAAACCGTGTCAATTAGTGACCCACCAGTTCGACCACTGACCTATCAACCCAATGTCTCGATCGGGTCGATGACCGGTCCGATTTTCACAACACTAGTTGAGAAGAATTGACGAAGATATTGAGAGAATTGTTAATGGTGTTATTGATATTTGTTAAAGGTTTAAATACCTTTTTATTCCATGCAATTTAGTATTTTTTTGCTTTTTGTCCTTGCAAAAAAAAATTGATTTTAGTCATTGCAAATTATGTTTGTTTTATTTTTCGTCCTTATAGCAGTTTAGATAATATTTTTTTCACTGTTCAAAACGCTATTTGTTAAATGATATTTGTTAAATGTGTTGATATATGTGCAGAGGCATTGCCGAGGAGTGTGTTTTCTTTTTCTTGAAGAGTTATAGGGAGAGGGAGAAGGAGATGGGGGGGAGTGTGTTTTAGTGGGGGTAGTTTGGGGAAAAAAAGGAGAAGGAGGAGTGGATTAATATAAAGAGGGAGTGGATATAACAACAGCCTTTGAATAAATAGTAAATTCTCCTTGCTAGCTTTCTATCAATTGTGAAGTTATAGATAACATTCTCAATTAGAATCAAATAATAATAAAACTAATGAACAGTAGAAACACTATCCTTGGTTGTATAAGTTATAGATTAGACAAAAAAAAAATACTAATAACGAAAAGATAGATACTTTCTAAATTATTTGTTACATTTTAATTTGGATAAAAGAAATATGAAACAAGGAAAAAATTTCAATCTATTTATAAAAAAATAATATGAAACAACAAAAATTATTGTACAACTATATAAAGTTTTCTAAAAATTTTAGACCTCTTCTAATTATGGGCTCTGGGTCACTGCACCTCTGGATAATGCCTAGGACGACCGACCTTGTATATAAAGAAGATTTGTATATTTAGAAATGTTAAAAGAAGACATGCTAGAGTATCACAATTCAACACAAAATATTATTTTTATTTTTTTTAAGAGACCGCGTGTATCTTCTACAGAAAATTATCAAGTTGAATAGAACCATTATAGACGCAAAAGCTTATTCTTCATGTTTTTTATTCCTTTTTTTTGTATAAAAGAATTTAGGGAGAGAGAATGACATCCAAATCCAAGGCAAGAAAAACTTTCAATCTCAAAGGGCGCTTATAGAGCACTTATTTCAAGTATTTTATTCATAATTATTTATTAAAATATTTAACAAAAATAAATAAGAAATATTGTTAATAACTTAAAATATATTATGATATTATTTATTAAAATTTAAAATAGAATTTAATTAAAATACATTAATAATGTAAATAATTTTTAACCATCATTTAATCATATATTGTTGTATATAGTAACTTTGTTAATCTATAGAGTTGGCGCAATGTTGTAAGACTCTGTTATATTCACATGTGAGGAAACAATCTATTTAGTAGAAGAATCCGTATTCGATTTTCTCCGTGTGCAAAATTTTCTTAGGTTAGTCTCTAACCTAGTGGCTTGATTAACGGTATAAAAAGATTTTTATTGACATAAATGAAAATTAAGTTGTTAGAAGTAAATATATTTTTTTAACCTTTTTTCATTTTGAAGGATTTTTTTCTCTATTTTTAAAAAATTTAAAATCACTATTTTTTTAAAAAAAATAATAAACATAAAAACATTGAACGAGATTTATGCATAATTAACTATTACAATTCGAAAAGTATTGGCAGTAACATAAAGGGTTGGCGCAGTGGTGTAAGAATATACTGCGTTCCCATGTGCGAACAATATATTTAGTAGCAGAATCTGCATTCGATTCCTTGCATTCACATGTGGAGGAACGATCTATTTAGCAGGATAATCCATATTCGATTTTCTCTGCAAAATTTCTTTGGACCAGCAGCAGTCACACACCGCAAGCGGAACTAGTTATTGATCCAATGGATTGAGAGACACATGTGTCTCTGATCCCGGAGGAAAAAAAAAAAGTATTGGCAGTAAGTCCGTAAATGCGCTTTTTTAATGAGCAGCTTTTCTGCTGTTTCATTACATAACTAGCTCCGAGTGTCCAACATCTTGTAGTATACCATAATCACCCAGTAACTCAAACATGGTGTTCACTAAGCTTTTATTAATTCATCTAATTCTCTGTTCACTCTTAAGCTTCCATTCCTCCCAACTTTTCACGTTTTCTTCTTTTGCCTTTGCTGCCATCACTGCTGAAAACCAAGAGAGGGAAGCAAGTGCTCTAATTGAGTGGAGAGTGAGTCTTGACAACCAAAGCCAAGCTTCTCTGTCTTCATGGACCAGTGGTGTCAGTCCTTGCACGTGGGAAGGAATTGTTTGTCATGAATCCAACTCTGTGACTGCTATAAATGTTGCAAATCTTGGGCTAAAAGGTACTCTTCACGGTCTCAACTTCTCATCCTTTCCCAAGCTGCTAACTCTGGATATTAGTAACAACAGTTTTAGTGGAACCATTCCTCAGCAAATTGCTAACTTGTCCACAGTTTCTCAATTGAAAATGAATGCTAATCTTTTCAATGGTTCAATCCCTATTCCCATGATGAAGTTGGCTAGCTTGTCATATCTAAACTTAGCAGGCAATCAACTTTCTGGCCATATTCCTAGGGAGATTGGAGAATTGCGGAACATGAAGTATATAATACTTGAATCAAATCGACTTTCTGGTACCATTCCTCCAACAATTGGAATGTTGACCAACCTCATTGAACTTGAATTGTCAAGTAACTCTATCTCTGGTACCATCCCCTCAATTAGAAACTTGACAAATTTAGAATTCCTTGAGCTCACAAACAACAGTCTTTCTGGCCCCATTCCACCCTACATAGGAGACTTGGCCAATTTGATTGTTTTAGAATTGGATCTTAATAGAATTTCAGGACCAATTCCTTCCAATATTGGAAACTTGACAAAGCTGGTCAATATGTCCCTTTACCATAACATGATTTCTGGATCAATTCCTACCTCCATAGGAAACTTAATCAATCTAATCGGCTTAGACCTTTCTTGGAACAATATTTCCGGAGTTATTCCTTCCACCTTTGGAAATTTGACAAACCTCGTCTATTTATTAGTGTTTAATAACAAACTTCAAGGTAGATTACCACCAGCGATGAATAACCTTACCAAATTCGAAAACTTACAACTATTTACAAATAGTTTCACTGGCCCTTTGCCACAACAAATTTGCCTTGGTGGGTCACTTGAATATTTTGCTGCTCACCAAAATTATTTCACCGGTCCAGTTCCAAAAAGCCTGAAAAATTGCTCCAGTCTTTTCAGACTCAGACTAAATGGAAACCAGTTGAACGGAAATATATCAGATGATTTTGGTGTATATCCGGTGTTGGACTTCATTGATCTGAGTAGCAATAATTTTTATGGTCACATTTCACCAAATTGGGCAGAGTGTCCTAGTCTCACAAGCCTTAGGATGTCCAACAACAATTTATCTGGTGGTATACCGCCAGAACTTGGCCAGACACCCAAGTTACAGCTACTTGATTTGTCTTCAAATCATCTGACAGGAAAAATTCCAAAAGAACTTGGGAATTTGACCTCTTTGTTTGAGCTATCAATTGGCCACAATCAACTTTCTGGCAACATTCCTACAGAAATAGGAGCTTTGTCCCACCTTGAAATTTTGGAGCTTGCAACAAACAATTTAGGTGGCTCAATTCCACAACAGTTGGGAGCTTTAGTCACATTAGTTCACTTGAACTTGAGCAGGAATCAATTCAGAGAAAGGATTCCTTCATTTGACCAATTGCAATCTCTTGAAGATCTTGATCTTAGTTGGAATTCGTTAAATGGAGAAATACCAGCAGCACTTGCAAGTATGCAAAAATTGGAAATGCTAAACCTCTCACACAACAATCTCTCTGGAGCCATTCCATCTAATTTTAAGGATATGGTTAGCTTGACAAATGTTGACATATCTAACAACCAATTGGAGGGTTCAATTCCTAATAATCCAGCCTTTCTTAAGGCTCCATTTGATGCATTGAAAAATAATAAAGGCTTGTGTGGAAATGCGTCCGGTTTGGTGCCTTGCCCAGAGTTGAGTCACAATCCTCATGATAAAATGAAAAGAAATGTCATCATGTTGGCATTAGTCCTTACTTTCGGTGTTCTATTTCCAGTATTATTCGTGGTTGGAATTCTGTTTTGTATTTGCTATCGAAGAGCAACAAAAGCCAAAATGGAGGAGGCTAAAGAAGAAAAAACTCAGGATCATTGTTCCATATGGAGTTATGATGGAAACATAGGGTATGAAAGTATCATTGAAGCCACAGAGGGGTTTGATGACAAATATCTCATTGGAGAAGGAGGGTCTGCGTCTGTTTATAAGGCAATATTACCCACAGGACAGATTGTTGCTGTGAAAAAACTTCATGCTGTACCAAACGAGGAAACACTAAATGTAAAAGCTTTTACAACTGAGGTTCAAGCCTTGGCAGAAATCAAGCATCGTAACATTGTGAAGTCGCTTGGATATTGTTTACATCCACGTTTCTCCTTTTTGGTTTTTGAGTTCCTAGAGGGGGGTAGCTTGGATAAAGTACTAAACAATGATACGCATGCAACAATGTTTGATTGGAACAGAAGGGTGAAGGTTGTACAAGGTGTGGCAAGTGCTTTGTACCATATGCATCACGGTTGCTTTCCTCCTATTGTTCATCGTGACATGTCAAGCAAGAATGTTCTTATAGACTCGGATTATAAAGCCCGCATCTCTGACTTTGGAACAGCTAAAATTCTGAATCCTGATTCACGCAATTTAACCTCGTTTGTAGGCACATATGGATATGCTGCACCAGGTTAGGCCCTTTTTGTTCTTAAGAAATTAAACCTGTATATGTTTCAACAGTAAGCTACAAAGCACGGACACTTCTCTTGTTCGAAGTGTCGCAGTGTTGGACACGTTTCCGACACTGACACACCTCGACACTTGTTCTACTCTTGTCCAACATTTCTTATTAGGTGTCCAACTAAAAAATTATTTTTTAATGGCTTGGACACTTAAACCGACACCTTTGCACAACTACACTTGAAAGAACACTTTTGAATTAATGGACGCACCTTAATATTACTCCATCCATCCCTATTTATAAGACCCTTTTTCAGAAAATTGTTTGTGCCTTTTTATAAGACCCTTTACTAATTTCTCGATGCATTAATTATTTTTTTCCTAAAGTATCCTTAATTAATTATTCTCTTTCCAAACAATAATTAATTAGATGAGAAACAATTAAGTAGAGAGACAAGATTAATTTAAAAAATGGTTAAGGGTACTTTTGGAAGAACAGTATACATTATTGACAAATTTAATGTGATTAACTAAATTCACTACTTTTCTTAAGGGGTGTGAATTAATTAAAAGAGTCTTAGAAATAGAGATGGAGGAAATATAAAAAATATTCATTTTTTAATTTATGAAAAAGTTGGCTTAAAATATAATATAAAATATTAACAAAAATAATGTTTCTTGTTTTTTTTGGGGCTTGTTATCATTAAAAAAAGCATAGAAGATTGGTTTAAAATGATGAATATACCATCAATTTAGATATTTTGTTATATGTTACTCATATTTCATTTCATTAGAGTCTCTCTCTTTATGTGTGTATGCGATGTCCCCGGGTCCTATATTTTAGACAATAACCATGTCGGAGTATCTGTGTCTGTGTCGTGTCTGGTGTCCATGTCAGAGTCCATACTTCATAGATAGTAAGTTCTGCTACTTGTTGTACAATATCATTTTCATATTTTGGTCTATTACAGAGCTTGCATATACTATGGAAGTGAATGAGAAATGTGATGTCTTCAGTTTTGGAGTGCTCTGTTTGGAAATAATCATGGGAAAGCATCCAGGAGATCTCATATCTTCATTATTTTCATCCTCCGGAACGTCATCATCAGCGTCTAATTTGCTATTGAAGGATGTGTTGGACCAACGACTACCTCATCCAGTGAAGCCAGTTATTAAGGAAGTGATCTTGATTGCAAAAACAACATTTGCTTGCTTAAATGAAAGTCCACGTTTTCGTCCAAGCATGGAACAAGTGTATAACGAGTTTGTGATGCCAAAATCATCTTCAGTGGATCCACTCCTCGTGATCACACTTGGTCAACTCATAAATAACTGAACCTTGTTTTCTGGTGTGTTGTAAGCCTTTTTTTTTTTTTTTGTGTACCGTAAGCTTTTTGTTATATTAATGTTCTTTCTGTGCGTGTTTTGCATGTTTTTGATCGAGTGTTTTGCATGTTTCTTCTATTTTGTAAGACCTGGAAAATATTTGAAGTTGTCTTTATGTCTTCTTGTAAGATCGGGAATCCTTTTTGCTTTTGGTCATGGTTTTAAATAGCAAACAGCAACATGCAATGCGGCCGCAATATTGCAGTTGCAGTCCTCTCTGCAACCGCATCAAGCCGCAATCGCGGAGTGATCTGAAATCACCCATAGCGGCCGCAGCGTAACCGCATTACAACTGCAACGTAACCACATTACGACCGCAACGTGACGCATCAGCCACCGCAACATCGTCTGATCAACCGCAACCGCCGTCCGACCAGCTTCAACTGCCATTTGACCAACCGCAACTTCCTTTCACAGTCACGTTTCGTTCAATTTCTCAGTCAAAATAAAAAATTTCAGACCCCAGAAGTTCCCAACAGAATCAATTTCAGTTTTGAAGAATAAAAATATAACCTTTCTTCTCTGACTCATTCTCCTTTCTTACTTCTCATCACCCCTCTTTGCCTCTTTCAATTTTTGATCTTCACATGTGGCAAACACTAGTGCCCATTGATTTCTTGCTTGCTCGTAACTTGTTTCATCTATGGCAGAAGGGTTGCGGGCTGCCATGGCCATGGATGTCTGAAGCTGAATGGTTGTGGGTGGGTGATGAGGAAAGATATATTGGGGCTTCCCATTGAAATAAAACGCGGAAAGAAATACGATGAAGGTGATGGTTTCAGTGATAAAAAGGGGGGCCAATTAGTTATTTTATTTTTATTTTGTGTAATATTACTAGCCACATGTTCTCATTATATCTTTAATTTAAATTTGTACATTCTCAAATATTAATTTTAATTTATTTGATAAATTGGTAAAAAAAAAATGGTGGTTTAAAATGTTAGTTGAAAGGTAAATATATTATAAAAATTAACAGTTTTATTACCTATAATTATATTATGAAGATAATAATTATAGTATAATAAATTTTAAGATGTTTATCTGTAATTATTATTATTTCAATTATAATTAAATTTAAATTATGCATAAAGATTAGAAAAAGTTTTAAAAATGCATAGAAGCTTTATATATCATTGTAAATAAAATGTATAAAGAATTATAAGTTTTTTTTAGTATTTGTTGCAAACATTTAATAATTTCACGCCGCAACGGCCGCAATCCGCATCACAGTAATCGCAATGGCCGCAACCGCATAGGCCGCAACTGCGACCGCAACCGCAATTTAAAACCATGCTTTTGGTCCATCAGATAGATACAATGTGATTTTAAAAGGAGACAGTCATGTTTTTGGTCTTTACAAAACAAGCTACTTTATAAAATAATTAAAAAAAAGGTTAATTAAGCTTTTAGTCCATAAATATTATCAAAATTCGATTTTTAATCCCTAAACAAAAGTTTGATAGGTTAAGGTTCCTAAAATTTTTAAAAATTCGGTTTTTAATCCCTAAACTTTTTAAAAATTTGATTTTTAGTCCCTAAACAAAAGTTTGAACCCCATTATTTTATATATTTAATGAGGTTTTAGGGACTAAAAATCGAAATTTTAAAAAGTTTAAGGACCTTGACCGGTCAAACTTTTGTTTAGGGACTAAAAACTGAATTTTTAAAAAGTTTAGGAACCATGACTAGTCAAACTTTTGTTCAGGGACTAAAAACTGAATTCTAAAAAAGTTTAGGTTACTAAAATCTTAGTTAACCCTATATATATGGACACCTCCTTTTTTTAAACACTTCATCAACACTTCTCATTTCTCTTTATCTCTCTTCCTATCAAACCTATATTTTTTTTTTCTCTTTTTTCTCTTTCTTACTAGGTGTTGAAAAACATTTGGGACGTCCATGTATATTTTTCCTAAAAAAAAAAGGTACTTTATCAAAAGAAAAAAGTAACATTTTTTTTTTATCCTACAAGTGAGAAGAAAGAAAAAGAAAACAAACTAAAATGTACACTATGTTTGGTAAAGAGGTGTGAAAAGGAATGAAAGTGTGAGGAATGAAAATGGATGAAAAAGAATGAAAAATAAAGTTGTTTGGTTGAGATGAAAAATAGTGTAAAAGAGATAAAATATTTGAACTAAAGTGGTTATGTAAGTAAGAAAAGGAAAAAAAAAATTAATGATTAACCAACTTTGGTTGAGATGAAAAATAGTGTAAAAGAGATAAAATATTTGAACTAAAGTGGTTATGTAAGTAAGAAAAGGAAAAAAAAATTAATGATTAACCAACTTTCCATTTTATCCCAACACACAAAAAAAAAAAGGGTGCCTCTTGTGATACAAAACTTTTTTTTTATATAAATTAAAGGCATATAATCGACTATGCCATTTGCGTAAACGATTATATGCCTCGTTTAACATTTTCAAAGGGTATAATCGATTATCACTTTCACATGGGCATACACCAGTAGCATGTGAGCATGAAAAACACCAAGTGCAGTCACGTCCCCCACGAGTCCTTGGAGACCCTTTACGAAGCGTTAAATTTGTCCAAAAAAGACCACCGAATAGGGTGCCCCTTACTGTAGCTTTCAGCTATTTTCATCTCATTTTGAGATGAAATTGAAATCAAGTGGGCCCCACGATTTAAGTGTCCCTTTCACCTATATTTCATAAACAAACACCCATTAGCTCAAACTTTCACCTCTTTTTCTACCTTTTCACTTCCACCACACCTTCATCTTTCAATGCAAACAAACACACTAGTAAGGAAGCAAACCCTTATGGCATCAGCTCGTAGTAAGTAGTAACGCACTCAACCCTAGTGGCGAATGTTGAAGAAAGACCAACATTTAAAAAAAAAAACCTTTTATATGAAATTTTAATAAATCAAGCAATCAATTAAATTAAATTAAGTAAATAATTTATTAAAAACATTATCTGGTTCACTATGATAAAATATACTTTAAAAAGATATTGTAATTAAACTTGGTAGGGTAAATAAAGTGTTACTATATCTATATGTATTTTGTCAGAGTTTATTATTTTTTTAGTCCTTAAACTTTTAAAAATTTTTGTTTTTGTTCCTATATTTTTATTTTACTTGTCAAGGTCCCTTAACTTGTTATCCGTCGATACTTTTAATCCAAGCCCTCTATTTATGCAATTAAATGATGATGTGGCATAAATTTTGTTATTAATTTATTATGTTTTTTGGTTGTTAAAAGCTGCCAAAAAATGTGTAGCTGGAAAGTTTAAAAGCTATTAAACAATTTATGACTATTCAAAATTGTCAGAAGTTGAAGAACCCACCAGATCTGTAAAACCAAACCAAAACCCAATGAAATCCAAGAATGGGATTCAAATCCAAGAACAACCCAACAACCATCATGCAACTAACAAGAATAATCGAACCAAACAATAATGAATCGAATCAATTTCGTCAACAATCGAATCACACCGCACTTCTCCACAATCAATAAGAACACACAATACCTTCCTCATCTCTGTGACCTCTTCGTCGCCTCTCAGCTTGGTGACCTCTACGCCCTCTGTCATCACAATTGGTGATTTCAACTTCGTAAGGCACCGACGATCACTGTTGTTGTTGCTTAACCCACTGATGAAAGAGCTTCATTGAGAAGAAGGTTGAAGGGGATGGGTCCTAAGCCTGGCTCAAGTGCGGGTGTCGTTTGGACAGCGAAAACATATATGGTAGTTCATCGAGAAAAAGGGCCTTAGTGTAGTGTTGTTGGTGGGGCAACATTGCTTGGAAGCTGCCCCTTCGACGAAGGCAAAGTTGTTCTGAATGAGGGGGTTTGGGCTAGAACAGTGAAGGGGATGACAAGTTTTTTGCTTCTTCTCATTGTGTTCTTCCGAATTCAAGTTCTTCATTCATGCTTTTGTCTAAATTTCATGACATGCAAGTCCTAAAAAGCATAATCCTCCAATGTCGTTTCTTCGGAATGCAGAAATTGGAGCAGCATCTTCAAATTATTGGTTCAAATGGTGCGCAACCAACAAAACCAACTTCAATCATTCACAAGTGGCCACAATTTTCTTGAAGATCTCCTTCAAATGCAACACAAAGGGTGTGTTCCCAATGTACTCTTTCACAAGGAACAAATTTCTTTGGTAATATTTTTTTCTCTCTTTTAGGGTTTCCCTAAAATTTAAAATTAAGGTTTTTTTTTTTACTTTTTTTTTATGTTTATGTTGTCATTGTCATCGTTTGTGTAGATGAATGGGATTTTGACATTTGAAGAGAAGTCACTCGAGGCGATGAAGGCAAATTTGGTGTTGGGTTTGAAGTATAAAGAAGTTGTTATGTTAAAATGAATTTTGGGTGAGCCATTTTTCTTTGATTTCTTGTAACAAGTTTTTATTTTATCCTGCTTTTAGGGAAAAAATGTTTGGTTTTGGATCTAGGCATTAGATTCTGATTCCCTAAATTTGATATTTTATTCTTGAATGTTTTGCCATTTCAATGGAAATGAAAGAATAAGGAGAAAGATTTAGTCATCATGCCAAAATCACAACTTGAAGGAGTTGAAGAGCTTCCAAAAAGCTTGACCCGTGAATTTGGATATGACTTAGCAATTTCTAGCAGTAGAAAATCATCAGAAAATGGTTCTTTACTTATTAAACACTATTGCGAAACAATTTCTGGCGATTAAAAATCGCCTAAAAATGAACTATTATAAGAGAAAAGGACAGCAAGGCACGCTTCATAGCACGACTCCAAGCATGAAAATTTTCACCATTGAGTGGTGGTGAAACCCAAAAAGCTCCTGGATTCTCTCTTGGGTGAAGGTAATAAGGACTAGTGGGAACTTCAGAAGGATGAATGGAAGCATTGGTTGGTGGTGGTTGATTGATCTCAGCCTTTGTGCTTGATTCAAAATCAGCCATTGATGGCAAAGAAAAGCAAAGAAAAAAAAAGATAAAATATTGCAGAAGCTATTGGAAAACTGATACCATATTATTAGAGAAAAGGAAAGAAACTGAATGACATCTTTTGTTATTGAAAATATGAATTGTATTTGAAATACAAGAGAGAAGACCTTATATAGCAACATGATAAAGACCGAACTTACATAACTAAAATAACTAACTAACGGAATAGACCTTATCTACAACCAACAATAACAGAACTTAATCAGCTTCTGTTCCTTCATCTTTTAGCTCCAATACGAATTGCCACAAAACATGATAAAATAATAATAAAATTAATGTCACATTATTATTTAATGACACAAATAGACAACAAGGACTAAAAGTACTAATGAAAAAAAAGGCTTAAATATGTTTTAGTCCCCCAAATTAGGTCACTGTAAAGGCAAAAATCACAAGAAGGGGGTTGAATTGTGATTTATAAAAATTTTCGCAAACTTTTTATAAACAGCGTGTAACGTCTGTGAACAAAAGAGATAGTTTTTGAAGAAAACGTTTTAATAGAAGATAACTCACAGATGAAAACCTTTTTTAAGAAAACAAGTTTAAATCACAAGACAAAGTCAATTCAAGCAGTTATAAGCAATAAAAGATCAAGAAAGACAACACAAGAAATTATACTGGTTCGTCTCATCCCGAGACTACGTCCAGTTCTTGGCAAACCACCAAGTTCCACTAACTTTCACAAGTTACAAGTATTGTTCACTGCCACTTCTGGCTCACCCATGTAGTTTTTCACACTTAGTCTCTCCAAGTTAAAAACCCAAGTATTCTTTACTATCAAGCCACTTCTGGCTCTAAAACAAATCACAAGATTTGTTTTTGTAAGGGGCGCACAGACTTTTCAACTATCATCTTACAAATGGATATACAAGGTTAAGAACGAAGTCTTTTTCTCTCAGGATACACAAGGTGGTTTGAGAGCTTTTACAAATAGAATTTACAAGAGAAAGAATGAAGGCTTGAAAGAATGCTTGAATTATGAATTCAGTTTGTGTGTTCTGTGTACAACACTTCAAATCTTGTTCTATATACTATATATAGACTTGCTGAGGAAGTAACCGTTGTCTATAAATGGTCTTCTTTCTTATGTCTGACCAGCGTCTGAAGGAAAGTGGTTGATGGGCATTTAATGCAAGCATTAAATGCTTGTCACCAACTAGTCATTCTGAGCTAATAAAGCATACTACTTATCTTTCTTGAGATATACTCCATATCCTTCTGTTGCAGTGATCACATTGCTTGCTTAGACAAGTACTTATTACTAGCTGTAGTGCATCTTTTGAGACAAGGGGAACTTTTGATACTTTGACTCTTCTTTCTGTTTTCCTTTATGCACTTTGACAAATCCTAGGAGGATGTTCTATGAACATTCCCTGCAAAACAAATTACAAAACGATAGTGCATTTACTATGCCTTTAAATGCTTCTTCAGACTTAAGCGTCTGTCTACATATCATCTGTATCTTACAGACCAAATCCAACGTTTTGGTTTGTTGGCATTTATAAGATGCAATCTTTTTACTTAATATTTGTTTTGCATAAAATCAAAATAATTGAGGGTCCTTATTCGTCTTATGACTCAACAGTCACTTTTTTTTTAGTCCTCCAAATCTAAAGTTGTTTTTTTTTTAGTCCTTAGAACTCAACAATTATTTTTTCAGTCCTTCTTTGCATGTGCCATTGGCACATCCAAACTGGGAATATAGAATTTGCAATTTGTGGTGGCTTTTAATTGCCACAACTTGCAAAAAGTTTAAAAAAAATCTGGACGCGTAGATGAAAATCTCAAACTTCACTCTTAGTTTCCTATACTCCCAACAAATCCTCCACCTCACATGCCTCCCATAAATTGATCTAGAACTCCACTGGCGAGTAAACACCATAAACTTGAACCACACAAAGCCCAAAAACAATTTATAGCCTACACCAAGCCAGAAATCTAAAGCCAACATCTTGTACCCAGTACCAAGATCAGAAAGCAACAAAACTTCAAGCCAACAAGAAAACCGATCAAAAAGGGAAAAGAAAAAACAAAAATAGAAGAAAAAAATATAGGGTGTCATTTCTTGCAGCAACTAGATAAACATTTACTGCTTCGGGATGGTGTTGATGGGGTAGCTGTGAAGTGGATCAAAAGGTCACTAGAAGGGGGGTTGAATAGTGACATTTAACCGACTATGACTTTTCTGCAAAAGAACACTCAGCTTCTGAAGTTTTAGGATATATAAAAAAGACAACTTCAGGAAGCTTCGGTGAGAGCAATCGATATCCTTTTATAGTACTTTGTATAAAATAGTTTTTCAATAATAATCATACAAAAATACTTTCATATATTACTTCAGAATCTACTCATAAAATGTTAGATTCAGGGTAGGTAGAATTTGTCTTTGACAATTAAGAATGATGAGTAGATGTATGCTTCTGGACTTTTGAAAATAGTTTGAGTAGCCTAAAAGAATTTTATATCAAAGATATAGCAATTAAGAACCAAGCTACTCAAGGTAAAAATTCAAAAACACATAGATCAGAAGTAGAAAGATGGATAAAGCACACAGAGGAATTTATCCTGGTTCACCCCACCTAGGCTACGTCTAGTCCCTACAATTATAGGCTTTCCACTAACACAAACTCCAACGGGGTATTATTTTTTTTCCTAAACCCTCCCCAGGCTCTTACACCCCAATATTCTCTAAGCCTCTACAAGCTCCCCCAAGTATTCTTTCAACAAGCCTCTCCAGGCTTAACCCCAATATTCTCTAAGCCTCTGCAAGCTATCTACCCAAGTATTCTTTCTAAAAGCCTCTCTAGGCTTTGAACCCACAATAGCAACTGCTACTTGACCCTCACAGCAACCTATTGTGGTCACTTTTAACCTTTAAAAGTAGTAGTCTCTGACTACTCTTTTAAGGTTCCCTATCCTAAACGGGTTCTATTTGGACAAGTACCTAATACATCTCACAGGGAGAAACTCATCAGTAAGCTCCCCCTGAGAAGATGTTTACAGACTCTCTATGGCTAGATAGATTTGTCTATACAAATCAAGAGAGCATGGGCTAAGGAATTCTAATATCAGAAGTTGATGAGGCTTCTGACCTATGAACTTTCTAAGTTATTTCCTTCCTATCAAGGAACTTTAGTTGCACTTCAGTGTCCTTATATAGACTTTCTTGAAGCTGATCGTTGCACCTTATCTTGGAGGCCAAGGAGATCCGTTGTGTATTGTCTCAATCGTACAGCTGGTTCCGCCTCCTTCCATAGTTGGAACAGCTTGTACACAACTATGAATTTCAAATTCTATTTTTTGGTGCCTGCTGTCAATCCATAACTCATGGCGTCTCCTTTATTCCAGCTCAACTATAAGGTTTGCTACTTCTTCAGAAAAGTGAGTCTTCTGCAGAATGGTGTAGATCCTTTCTTGACCGTTGCAGTGACTACTTTTCTTATCAATTGTTGCCTTGCTAAAGTAGAACTTAGCTCTCTCTTATTTCGAATAGATCCTTTGGATCAAGAGAGCTTTCATCAAGGAAATGCATCAGTACACTGCTGCATATAGTTGATTGTTACAACTCATAGTGTGTTCTTCTTAACTGTGTAGACACGTATGTCTTCAAGAGTTGTTTAAGCAACACATCTTCTGATGATCCTTAAGTCATGTGTAGCTTCTAATATCTACCCATTGACTTGAATTATCCCCAACATCATGCCTCTAATCATACATAACTTCTAATATATGCACTTTAACCCGGAAAACATGATTGTTTTTCCAACTTCTAGTTCTTGCTTCTGAAGTTGGATGGTCTTCAGATTTTGGACGCCAAGGCTGTATGCAAATGCTTCACACCATGTTCTCCATGCTTCTTGATAAGTTATGTTTCTTTGAAAGCACTTCAAAGCAAACTATTAGTAGCAAAAGTCTATCATACTTAAAATATATTTCTAAAAAGTTTGTTGTCATTAAAACATTCATCTCATAAAGGGTTTTGCTTCAACAAGCTGATGAGGAAGGCTGGCTAGCATGGCAAAGATGGTGGTCCCACGTGGCCACAAGAGATAATGCAAATCCATTGAAAAAGAAAATCTCAAGCGAAAAACTTAGAAAAAAAAACAAATAAAACTTACCTAAGTATAAAGTTCTTATTTTTATGAAAACCCTTCCTTTTCTTCTCCTTCCTCCAGTTGGCCAAACCCTTGTCCACCCCCTGACCCTTATCGCTCTTCTCACCAGAATCCCCCTCATAGAATTGCCGCCATGGGCCCTTCGAAACAACACACATTTTGCCCGTACATGTTCACCAATATAGATAGAAGCCCTCCTTCGCTGGTGATTGAGTGAACCCATAATCAGAAGACGAGATGGAGATAGATGAAGTTGCAAGCGGTGGCAACAGTGACGGTGGGATCAAATAGTGGTAGGTTCTGGTCAACGTTGCTCTAATGGGATTGGGAATGCATTCCTACGTCATGGGCCCTCCGAAAATGAAGTTCTGGTGGGGGAAAGAAATGGATGGGGTTATGTGATTATGAAGAGTGAATTATGTGTGTGTGTTTTGCGATGTGGTACAAATGTATTTAGGAATGGGAAGTGAAGTAAGATGGATCTTATTCTTGCATTTCTTTCTCTTTCTTTTTAACAATTTGTGGCAATTTTTAACCCCCAAAATCATGCTTTAAAATTTAAATTAAAAATTAAATTATGATGGTAAAAAAACCGTCACAAATTACAAATTCAATATTCCTTATTTGGCAAACACTAATAACATATATGGAGAGGAACAAAAAAACTATTTTACGACTTTGGAGGACTAAACAATGCAAAATTTAATTTAAGGGACTAAAACAAGAAGACCCCTATATTTGGAGGACTAAAAACATGTTTAAGCCAAAAAAAATTAAAGGACATTGACCGGTCAAATAAAAGTTTAAGGACTAAAAATAGAAATTTGAAAAAGTTTAGCGACTAACATGATAGTAAACCTTTTTGTTATTATTTGTTATTAGAAATAAGAGAAAATAGGTGATGCACTGATAGTGTAAAGTAATTTTACATTTGTAAAGGCAAAAATCACAAGAAGGAGGATTAAATTGTGATTTACAAAAATTTTGCAAGCTTTTTCGCAAAGACTATCGTCTGCCGAGATTTTATTAAAACAATTTTTTTAAAGGAAGATAGACGAAGTTTTAAATAGAAACAGACTTAAGTTTTTCACAAAAGAAAATCACAACTCAATGTCAGTTAGAAGATAAAGAAAGAGAGATCAGACACATGAATTTTTATACTGGTTCATCTTTACCACTGAGACTACGTCCAGTTCTTGGCAACCCACAAAGTTCCACTATCTTTTCACAAAGATACTAGTATTGTTCATTGCCACTTTTGGCTCAGACCCAAGTAATTTTATACTAGCCTCTCCAAGCTAAAACCTCAAGTATTGTTTGCTACCAAGCCATTTCTGGCTCTAATAGAAATCACAAGATTTGTTTAAGATAAGGTGCACACATACTAGCTTATCGTCTTACAAACGGATATACAAAAGCTTAAGCTCGCAGTCTTTTTCTATCAGGATACACAAAGTATTTTGAGAGCTTTAAACTAAGAATGAAAGATTACAGAAAGAATTTGAATGCTTGAGAGAATGCTTCGTTGCAATTCATAACATAGGTACTTTGCACTTCAAAAACTTCCAGTATTTATAGTCTTGCTGAGGAAGTAACTATTGTCTCTAAACGGCCTTCTTTTTGCGTCTGATCTTGCATCTGAAGTTGGGTATCCATTGGAGCATTAAATGCAGCATTTAATGCTTGTCACCAACTTATCACTTAGAGCTGATAAAGCATTATGCTTATCTTCCTTGAGGGACACTTCATATCTCTGCTTCAATAGTCAGATCAGCTTTTGCTCAGACAAGTATTCATTACAACTGTGGCGCGTATTTTGAGGAGAAGAGAAAAGGTTTGAACTTGACTTTTCTTCACTCCCTTGCACTTTGACATATCCTACGAAAAATATTTAGACATTCCCTGCACACATAATCAAAAACGACGGTGCATTAACTATGCCTTAAATGCTATCAGACTTAGCGTCTATCTTCTATCGTCTGTTCTAACAAATGCAGATACAACACTTTTGTCTGCTAACATTGTCAGACACAACTTTTTAACTTAGTATTTATATGCATCAATTCAAAACTATTGAGGGGCCTAATTCGTCTTATGACTCAACAACATTATTATCCAATTACAAATCGTCATGTATAGTAAGTTTACTGACTTTTACAATAATTACTTTAGTAGTCATATTAATAGCGATTTTTTATAATAAAACTATTTTACACTGTCAGTGCACAACTATTAAATTCTAAAAATAATTAATAAAATTTAAAAATGTTTTAAGATGAAAAGTTGTATTAATCTAAAGATGAAAAGCGATTTGATTTGGGATATTTTTTTTCTAAAGCAATGGTCTTTATTTTTTAAAAAAAATCCCAAAAAACTGAAACTAAAATAGGCTACATCGAATGCATTACTTCAACACATGCTTCCTTACTTCCTTATCTCCCACTAAAATAACTTTTCTCCTTATTTTTCCTTTTAAAAAACTAATATAAATGTAGTATTTCTATCCATTTTTTCTCATTTCTATTTCCTTCCACTCTATTTTTCCTCCAACAAATAAGGGTAATCGTTCTAAACTTTACCCACTGTGACTCATGTTTGTTTGATTTGTCTATATCAACCTAAATTAGAGTAGAGTATCTGAAACATCTTTGCCACTTCCTACTCGTTTAGTCCAACAATCCCTAGAATAAACAGCAATGATGTCATCAAGGTGCTATTGAAATATACAATGACCATATACCTGAAGCAAGCTTTGATTACCACTCAAAGAAGAGTGGGACTTACACGTCCCTGTTCCATAATAAACAAGATCATATTATTGCCTGAGCTAGAAATGGAAGATCAAGGGGATGATATCGATGCGGTGTTTCACCAAACTGGTGGAGCCCTATTAAGAAAAATTTTTTTGTAACCGTGACATTAGTGTGAAGTATCCATTAGTTTTACTGATGACTAATCTCAGTTGGAAAATCTAACTAATCATATTTAGTGGAATCTTTTTTTCTAATCACGTTTTTTTTATCCATAATAACTCGAATCTGAAACCTTACTTAATAAGATCGAATATAGTTCTACTCAGACCAATAACTTGTTGTGCCCGTTAAAAATTTGATCCATAGGATAGTGGAGCAACTTTGGAGAGATTCACTTTGTGGATTTGCATTATGGGAATTAGTAATAGACTGCTTTTGTTTTGAATACACGCCTTCATTATAGAGCTTGTTTAACAAAGTTTGACGTTTGGGATTAGAGCCTCCTCTTATTCGCTAATATAAGGTTTGATTTGAATTTAATTATTCGCTAATATAAAGAGCCTCTTATTATAGTTTTATAAAAATAAAATAAAAAAATAAAAAAAAAGGCTCTTATTATAAATAATTTACACATTCTTTCGAAAGTCTTCAAGACACATAGTGGAAGACACACGGGGAAGGATTTAGCTCTTATATAAAATATAAATAAAAACGTGTAAAGTGAGGAAGGAGAGGGTATCGATGTACCCTTTTCTTTCACTCTTTATTTTATAATTTAAATTTTTATTCACTTTAAAAAAGGCAACTAAAAAAAAGAAAAAGGAATCCCCAAATTAATGCAATTCACACGATGATGTTCTATTTCTTTGTATGGTGGTGACCCGACAAGTTTGGATTTTGAAACTAATTATATCTATATTATATATAAAGTTCATGATGCATATCTTTTTAAAAATTAAAATGATTCATTAATGTTCAACACAATCATTACAAATAAAATTGATTACATTTTGGTAAAAAAAAAAATCATTACATTTTAAAATAAGGCTTAAATATAATTTTGTTTCTTTTATTTTGTTCAATCCGTAAATTTTTCCAATTTAAAATAGAGATATTTGGTTTTCTATTTTAAAAAATGCCCAATTTTGGTCCAATCCTTAATTTTGTCTACGTTTTATTTTTTTAATTTTGATACAATTGAACTCTAGACCTAACATATTCATTTAAGATATCATCAAGAAATGATTTAATTAATTAAAAAGTAAGAAACAAAAGAAATAAATGTAGGCAAAATTGAGGATTGGACCAAAATTACGAATTTCCTAAAATAGGGGACCAAATGTCTCTATTTTAAAATAGGGGACCAAAATTGTAAATTTGACAAAATAGAGAGATCAAAGTTGTATCTAAGCCTTAAAATAATAACACAATTTAATATTGTTGGTGTCAAAATTGACCAACCGTTGTAATGGCTAACACTAGTAGATTCCCACTTAGGCAACAGACTCAAGAAATAGATTTTATCCCTTGAACATGTTCCTAGTCCACTCTAAAGAGCTTCTTAGCAGTTTGTAAGATTGATGTTTCTATGTTACTCTAGGCTTGGAAAATAAAGAAAGTCACTACTACACAAATTACATTTTATATCGATGCGTTGATATTTTTGCAATTATATGCAATTTGTTTACATCAATTCGAAACCAATGTAAGATGTGCTTTTTCTACACTGGTTATTGAATAATCGTGTAAAATTGGCTTCTAAAACTTAAATAAGGTTACAGTTTCATCACATCCTTAAACTTGCCTTGTGTGAACCTTCTCATGACTATCCATGATCTTTAGGTTGTTTTTAGCTCTAGTGAACTCATGACCTAGCCTTGTAGACCATTCAAGATGGTTTGTAATCTTCCAAAAATCTCATCTATAGTCTCTCCCTCCTTCATGGTGAAGTTCTCATAGTGCCTGATTAAGGTTGTAACCTTTCTGAGTCAAAGAGAATAAAATGTCATCACCATTAAATTTCTGGATATGGCAATTTTAAATACCCATTAATAAAATATAGATCTTTTACAAACCTTGCATAATCTGATTTTGTTGCGCTGTTACGATAAGTGGAATTAATACAAGCAGCAACTTTGTGGTCAAACCTCTTTTGAAAAAAAAAATTCATAAACTATTATGACAAAATCAAAAAAGTAAAAAAAACGTTGATAAACCCCAAAAAAATAAAACTTCTACTTACACTGAGAAAATTAAACCCCTGAGACACATGTCTTCCTTTTGAGAAAAAAATTTACCGCTCAAATTTTTTCTCTCTCCATTTCTCTTTTTTTTTTTTGTCCAAACTCAACTCTTTTCTATTTTTTCTCTCTCTCCTCCTTATATCTATTTTTTCTTTCTTTTTTTTTTCTTTTTATGTTATTTTCTCAATTTTTTCTACTAATGTTTATTTCTTCATTTTACTTTTTTTCTTTTTCTTTTTACGTTATTTTTTTTCTTTTAATGTTTTTTTTCATTTTTATTTTTTCCTTTCTTCTTTTTCTTTTTACATAATTTTCTTTGTTTTTTATATTTATTTTTCTTTTTATTTTCTTTCTTTCTATGAATAATATTTATATTATGAAGTTAATTTTTTTTACTAAAAATTAATTTAAATCTAATTAGTAAATATATTTATTATAAAATAATATTTTGACTCTATGTTTAATAACTTCATATATGAATTTTTTTATTAATATTCATATATTAATGTAAAAAAATTTTACACAAATATATAACAAAATATATTAAAATTAATTTATTAAATACATTTGCATTACAAAATAGTTTTAAATTACTTCGTTAATAATATCATAAATTCAATTAGTTTTAGTTTTTTAATGGTAAAGACTACAAGTACCAGACAATCTTGCTCGAGTCAGATAAGACCATTATGAGCTACAAATCTTTTTCTCAGAGTATTTAACACAACTTCATACCTAAAAGTCAAGAATTTTTTTTTTAACTTTTAAATCCTATAAAATTATTTTTTATTAGAAATCGTATAAAATAATTTTAAAAATTTTATAAATAAATATTTTGTTAAATAACATTTATTTATGATGTTAAAATTTTTATACTAAATAATCATTTAAATCTAATTAGTTAATATATTTATCACAAAATAATATCTTGACTCTATGTTTCATAACTTCTAATACGAAAATTTTGTTAATTAATATTTAGATAAAAATGTTTTTTTTACATAAGTATATAATGAATATATTATGATTAATTTATTAAATATTTTTTTACAAAATAATTTTAAATTATTTCATCAATAATATCATAAATTAAGTTAGTTTTAATTTTTTTTATGTTAAAGATCACAAGTGTACGGGAGACAATCCTATTCGAGTTACGTAGGACCATTATAAGTGACAAATCTCTTTGTCCAAGTATTTAAACAACTGTATAACTAAGACTCAACAATATTATTTTTTTACTTTTAAGTTTAATAAAATTATTTTTTGTTAGAAATCGTATAAAATAATTTTAAATAATTTCATAAATAAATATTTTATTGAATAATATTTATATTATGAAGTTGAATTTTTTATACTAAACATTAATTTAAATCTAATTGGTTAATATGTTTATTATAAAAATAATGTTTTGACCTTATGTTTAATAACTTCAAATATGAAAGTTTTGTTGATTTATATTTATATAATAATGTTAAATTTTTTTACATAAATATATTAAAATATTTTATTAAATATATTCTCATTACAAAATAATTTTAAATTACTTCAACAATAATATTATAAATTAAATTAGTTTTAGTATTTTAATGGTAGAGATGATATCATTCATAGGATACAGTCCTGCTTGAGTCAAGTAGAACCATTATGAGTGACAAATCTCTTTATCCAAGTATTTAACACAATTTCATACTTAAGACTCAATATTTTTTTTTTAATTTTTAAATCCTATAAAATCATTTTTAATTAGAAATCTTATAAAATAAGTTTAAATAATTTCATAATTAAATATTTTTGCTGAATAATATTTATTTTATGATGTTGAAAATTTTATACTAAATAATAATTTAAATCTAATAAGTTAATATTTTATTACAAAATAACATTTTGATTCTATTTAATAACTTCACATGCGAAATTTTTTTTTATTAATATTTATATAATAATATTATTTTTTACATAAGTATATAATGAATATATTATAATTAATTTATTAAATATATTTTTTATTACAAAACAGTTTTAAATTACTTCATCAATAATATCATAAATTAATTTAGTTTTAATTTTTTTTATCATAGAGACCATAAGTATCATTCACAAGAGATAATCTTACTCGAGTTAGGTAACACTATTATAAGTGACAAATCTCTTTCTCCAAATTTTTAACACAACTACATACCTAAGACTCAACAATATTTTTTTACTTTTAAATCTTATAAAATTATTTTACTTATAAATTGTATAAAATAATTTTAAATAATTTCTTAAATAAATATTTTGTTGAATAATATTTATTTTATGAGGTTGAATTTTTTATACTAAAAAAAATTTAAATCTAATTAGTTAATATATTTATTACAAAATATTATTTTTGACTCTATGTTTAATAAGTTCATATACGAATTTTTTGTTGATTAATATGTATATAATAATGTTAAATATATATATATTATAAATATATTAAACTTAATTTATTAAAAATATTTTTATTACAAAAAATTAAATTACTTCACCAATAATATCATAAATTAAATATTTTTATTTTTTTATAATAGAGACCACATGTATCCTTCAACAATTTTTCTAAAAAAAATAAGTGTAATACCACCATATAGGTTTTTTAATAAGCATATCACTACGGCATTTTTCTATGTTTGTGTTAACTGTCATAATTGCTAAGTATATCACAATCTAAATAGAAATGTTGTAACTTTTCAGACATAGAAATAAATAAGTTGAAGAACTAAGTTGAATTATATTAACAATATTTTGCTAATTTATAAATTAAATATTATTAATCAAATGATGAATGAAAGTAACTAAGTATATTATCTAGAGTTGAAACTGAAATAACTTAATATTATATTATTATTTTCTTTAAAATATATAATTTTATTGTAAATTAAAAAATTTATTTTGAAATTAACTTTATTTTATATTGTTATTTTTAATATACTTAGACATATAATATCATTATAAATCTTTAATAGAAATTTGTTTAAAATACTTGGACAAAAATATTAGTCTTTTGAGTATTTGTTACAACTAATATATTTTTTATAATTATTTAATATTGCATCATTATGTTAATTAAGGAGAACTTAATAGTTAGTAAGTCAATACATTTTCTTCTCATGTGACGAAGATAATACTAAACACCTATAATAAAACATCTTACATAAGTGATAATGAAATATAAGTTATCTATTTGATATTAAAATACTCCCTCCGGTCCTTTATATAAGAAAGAAATAACTAAATTGTCAAGACCAATTATACTAGTTAAGTTAGTTAGTTATAATTAATAATGTCATAAATTTTAATTTTATTCCAAAAATACCCCTTAAATTGATTGGTTTAAGTAGTAGTAGTTATATTAATGACACTGCACCTCCACCAATAAGTTTAACTTGTATGGTTAATAGACCAATAAATGCGTGAGAAATGAATATGTGTCTCATTAATGTATTTCACAAGATGAAGGGTAAAAAAGAAAACTTGCAATTAATACAGCTTAAAGTGGGTCTATGTTTCTTATAATTAGGACCAAAAAAGAACACTCTTTTGTTTCTTATAAAAAGGACTAGAGGGAGTAATAATTTATTTTTTAAGTCATATTGATTTAAATAGTTTGCATCTAATTTAATTAATTTTTACATTTTAGATTATTCAAAATATTGTTTGCAAACTATAATGTTATATATTTATATTTTTTTACAGTATATGTTGTAAAATAACTGAATTATTCTATCATTTCATATTTTAAAACTAAAAATATTTAAATCTAACAAAAGTTTAATCCTTTTTAAATTTTTATACATAATAATTTTCTCATACAATTTTATAAATATTTTAAATAAAATTAGAAATATATGTGAGACTATAACTAAATATATTTTCTCTTTTAGAATACTCCCTCTCAATCTTTATGCCATTTTGAAGAACTTAATTAGCTAATTATGTTTATTTTAATAAAAATAAATATTTAATTTTATAAATATATGTATTTCGAATATGCGTCAAAATGAAAATTACCGGTGCGAATACACGGATAGCTTACTAGTTTACAAAGATTTTTCACTATTCTGATGCGTATGTGTGTTGAATAATTCTTATTCTTAATGCAGGCAGCATGTTTGTTCTCAAACCTGCTAAACATAAAAAATAAAATAAAAAAAATAAAAAAAAAACAATAATTATCAAAACAAAATAGAAAAAGAAAAAAGAGAAAATGTAGAACTTTAGGTCTTTCGTAGGGAGCAAGAAAAAAAACCAATAAACATTAAAAAATTGAAAGCTTTTACAAACTTTTCACTCAACTGATACGTCTACTAGATTACAATAAGATGGACTATGTGTAGCAGCAAGATTGTGATCAAACCGCTTTAAAAAAACACAGGCAGAAAAAATAAGGACATGAGAGAAGAAGAAAGAAAAGATTATTAAGAACTTTAGAGTTTGGTTGGCAGAGAATAGAACCTCATTTTTTCTTTTTTTCTGGGATGAGCATGAAAAACTTTCCTGTGATTCTATTTAGGTTACCAATTTGGTTTCCAGATTATTTAAAATGACTCAATTTGATCCCTAAATTTTCAAAAACTCCAATCAGGTCCTCAAATTTTTCAAAATGCCTCAGTTATGTCCTTCTCCTTTTTTTTTTTTTTTTTTCACAAACTACCCCACTAAAACACATTCCCCTATCTCCTTCTCCCTCTCCCACATATAACTCTCTTCCAGAAAAAGAAAACACACACCACTTGGAACCTTGAAATCAAGACCAAAATTATTTAATCTGCCTAAGATTAACGCTTCCCTCCGTGATAGTGTGCGAAGAATCTATAGTCCATGTATTTATAATTTTATATTAATCTCATACGAACCCAATAATGCAAAGCAGGAGGACCATTTGATTAGTTCAAGTGAAGTGGTCATATATACAAATATATATACGTCTTCAGGTTCATCAGATCGAAGTAATCCATTTACATCGTTGAGTTGCACGTGCAGGTATGGCTCAATTTCTACGTAGATTTTCATTCTAATTTTGTTGTTGATTATTTCATTACTTTTCTTGCTGCATTAGCTAGATATTTTTATCTATATAATTTTCATTCTAGAGATTAAGTGGAAAGATAGATAATGGAAAAGTGATCGATCCAAACGTGGGAAGTCTCAAACAAGGCAGAAGGATTAACTTTTACACTCTACATAATCAAAACCACCGGAAGAAATTCATATATATATATATAAGAAGTTAGAGATATACTCATCAAAGATAAATGTTATATCACAGAGTCAAGTGTCAGAAAATGGCCATTTGGATTTCACCCTTCTTCAACATTGTTTTATATGTTTGAATAATTGAATATTAGCACAATGGGGGCATGTCGTAGGCTTCAACGGTGTAATTGGATTTTACTTTTTCAGAACCTAATATTCAAAGGTTCGAAGAGGTGTGTGTGCGTGCGCGCGCGCTGTTTTGGTCTTGATTTCAAGATTCTCTATGCAGCTACTAGTTCATGCAGTCAGCGAGTACTTCAGGCATTGAAGAGGAGTGTGTTTTCTTTTTCCGGAAGAGAGTTATATATGGGAGAGGAAGAAAGAGATAGGGGGAGTGTGTTTTAGTGGGGTAGTTTGAAAAAAAAAAAAAAAAGATAAGGAGGAGTGGATTAGTATAAAAGGAAGTGGATATAGCAACAGCCGGTTTTGTATCTGTTTGGATGTTTTGTCATGTGGATTGGTTACCTGATGATAGTTTGGGCTTGGGTTCTGTATGGTGGTAGCATGGTTTGGTTTTGGGCTTTGTTTGTGGACCTACGTCTTACCTTTAAGGGCATTTTGGAGAAGCTGTCTTATGGGGGTGCAAAATCATTACGTGAAGACACCTGGGTGAGAGACAGAAGATTTATCTCTCATAGTAAATTTGTTGCCTCAGAATTTGTTGCAATTAATTTATTGCCTTCTTTCATTATTTTGTGCTGATTATTAGTGTGTTTTTTATTTGTAAAGGACTTAAATATTCTTTGTTATGTTTTTTTATCTGTACTTATGTTTTGGAGTGTAATTATATTTGGCTTTATATTTTAGTGTAGTTTTGTTTGAGTTTATACTTTAGAGAATAATTTTTAGTTAATTTTGCTTGGAGCTTACAAAATATATTTTTTATTTTTTATTTTTATTTTTTAGGAATTATTCATGGATATTTTTAATTGTATAAAATATTTAAACAATTTTAGTCGTAACTATTGAAATTATTTTTTAAAAAAAATACTAGAATAAATAAAAAAAATTATATTAAAAGTGTTTTTTAAAATATTTTTAAGCTATTTTTTATTTTTTTTTGTAAATATTCGCATATAGCTGTGTGGATATCCGCTTAACGAGTACTTGCGCTGATAAATGGCGTGGGCATGGGGCAGGTAGTGGGTGACTGCTACCTGTGTCTACCCCGCCCTCATCCCTAATGATAGATGATATTATTTGGTAGGATGAAAGAGATAGAGAGAAAGAATTGGTGTCAAATAAGTGTTTATGATATACAGATGTCCATATTACTGTTTAAAATTTAATCAAACTTAAAAGATTTTATATAGTGTGAAAATAAGGGATTCAAAAATGAGTTTTTTTGTTTTAAAATTTAATATGAAATATGATATTTTGATTTATGAGTTTTGATTAGAAGAAAATTTAAAATAATTTAATAAATTTAGATCATAGAGATTTTGATAATGAAAAATGAGAATATAAATATTTAAGTTAAAACACTGTGGAAAGAGTTAATAAAAATAAAAAAATAAAAAATTCAATTGTAAAAATTAAAAATTCAATCAAAAGTAAATTCAAGTCTTAAAAAAAACACTAATGGGTCAGGTGACTGAAGTCTGAAGGCAATAAAAAAATGGGTCTAGCTCAAGAGTTGGATTCAATGTGAGCAAATTTACAAGATAAAAAAGCCCAACAGTCTGGATCGTTTTCAATTGGGGTGGCACTGTTTTACCTCCTAATCTAGGCCTATTTTCAGTCCAACTCCAACAATTTTGATATTAAGATGAATATTTAAATTAATTCATAATTATATTTTTAAGAAATAATTATTTTTTAAAATTTAATTAAACTAATGTGTGTTTGCATTTGATTTATTCCCAAGGAAAACTCTATTTTCTGAAGCTACCCTAAAATTCTTTAATTATATAATTATTTTAAATATAAAATAAACTAATCCAAATACATATATAATTTGAATTTAATTGAAATACACTATACACTGATAGTATAAAATTTTTACAATATCATTCAATTATGAATTGTTATAAAATTGAAAATTAATAAATTTTATAATAATTACTTTAATAGTGAGATGTAGAATAATAATTTAGGAAAATGTCAAACTTGCAAATTTAGGTTCTCGTTGTACAAGTGAGGGTGCTCTCATGATCGAATTTAGTATTTTTTTTTTCAGTTCTTTAATAAACCTAATTACCAACTCATTAATCAGTTTCGAGTTGTAGACTTAAAATTAACTAAAATAAACCACACTTATTCTGTTTTATTTCAAATTGATTTGAGTGATTTTCTCTTCATAAACCAAACTCAACCCAACAGGTGATTAGTGATCTTATTAATATACAAAGGATATGTTTTAATCCAAAAAGTGTTTAAATACTAATTTTATCATGTTCAAATGTTTTCCTTATTCCAATATTTTTTATTTACAATCTATGTTGTTAATTAGATTTCATTTGATATTCCTGTATTCTAACATGATTTACAATTTTACATTACAATAATAAAATGTATAAAAATTAAGTTTTATTATCTTTATAATCTTTTGAGGAGTTAGATTTTTTTTAGTAATATACAAAATACTTAATTTTTATTTTTTTAACTTCACTGCATTTAGAAAGCTCAGTTAATTATACATCTAGACACAACCACACTTAACTGACTCTAATAATTAAAAAAAAAATCGTTAGTTTAATCGTTGAGTTCATAAATAAATAAAAAGTTTTTTGTTAGTTAGTTTGTTTGTCATGTCAATTCACTAATAAATAACGGTAACGACGACCCCAGCAATGTGACCACCCTTTGGTCGCCAAGAAAATGAAAGCACGAGTAATCGAGTACATGTAGAGTTTGAAAAGAGAGCAATATCAATGATGGAAAGAAACATATGCTTAATGATCCTAGAAAATGACTATAAAATAACAACAACAACAAAAATCAGTAGTGAGATATTAATTGCTAGGGTCTAATAGTGATCTATTAAGGGTATATTTAATTAGAATATCTTATTTATAGTTTATTTGGATTTTTATTTATCCGTTATTTGGATTTATTTTATAGTATAAAGAATTGTACAAGTATTTGAAAGAACTTATCAAAATAACTTATAATATGTTTATAAGTTTTTTTTATATTATAATATTAGTACGAAGTATCCACTAGCTTTGTCGATAACTAATCTCCGCCGAGAAACCTAACTCGTCACTTAGTGAGATCTCCCATTCCAACCACCTTTTTTTCATCCACAAAATTCAAACTCAATACCTTGTTTAAAGATATCAAATCCACCATCACTAGAACAAACGACGTATTGATTGTTTATAAGCTATTTTCATCTTATTTCACTAAGCTCTTTAATTATAAAATCAATTTATACATCAATGCTTATATGATAAATACTTTTTCAATAGACTCGTAATTAATGAAGTTGTTTATGGCTAAGTTGGAAAACATTATTACTCTTGAGAAGGAAAATTAGTAAAGAGAGTCCGATTGAGTCTTCAACCCAATATGAAAGCTGCCATGCCTCAAATAGCAGCAACAAGGAAAAGCAAGTTAAGTCATTTATGGAAGAAGAAAGAAATTGAGTGATGATGAGCAACATCAAAAACTTTTTGGAACTGATGGTAGTTCTCGTACATTCCCAGTTGAACTTTTTGCAATGTGACAATATTTGCAATAAAAATGCATCGTCATCATCAATTCATGATCAGGTTCAGGCCTCTCTGCCTCACACGGATATTACTTTATGCATACTCATCATCATCACAAGTGATAAAAATACTAATTGAACTATGGCACTCAGTTCAACTCATTTTGTTTCATTGTCTCGTACAATACCTACTTTAAAAAAAAAATTATAACATATTTAGATTGTAATAATCGAATAGATACATTTTTATAATATAGTATTTTATTATAAATTAATAAAAAAAATTAAGAATAAAATTGTATAGCTGACAACGAAGAAGTTCAACTTTGTACAATCTTTATAAAGGAATAAGAGAACAAATAACAAAGTTAGAATGACTATTCTCTCTCTAACGACTACAATTCTTGCAAATTTAATAAAATTATCTAATGAGTAATAAGAAACAATTTTGTATAACCAACCACAGGATTGACGCAATGGTGTAAAGTCTTGCTACGTTCATATGTGGGAGAACGATCTATTTAACAGGAGAATTTGTACTTGATTTCCTATGCAAAATTTCCTTAGACCAGCAGCAGAATTAGTCTCTAACCCAATGAATTGGAGGACACCGTGATCTCTAATCCAGGACCCAAAAAGGATTAGAAAGAAAACTTCTCAATAGACATTATTGAGAAGTTTTTATTCTAATCTTTTTTAGTCATTCAAAACAAAGGTTCAGTTGTTATACATCAATTAGTCAAATTCTATAATTAAATTAGTAATCTTCATAATTAATATACGGATAAATGGACAATTTCATCTTGAAAGTGTGGAGTGATGTCAAATTTAATCTCTAAAGGTAATAAAATTACAAAAAAATTCCTAAAAGTCTTTTATTTTAGTCCCTAAACTTAATTACTTATTGTCATTTTAATCCCCGAAAGTATGTTAATATTGTCACTTAAGTCACACTACTTTTTGAATTTTGGACTAAAATGATTGACAAATTTTACTTTCAAATACTTTTTGTCATTTTATTATTTTTAAAGACTAAATTGACAACACCTTACACTTTGTGGGACAAAATTGGTCATTTATCTATTAATATATTTAACAATTCAAATAGTTTAATTACTCTAAGTAATTCATTAATCCTGGTTCTCAAATAAATAATTAAATTGCAATAAAAAAAATAATTAAACAATTTTCAACTTAAACAGAACTAGTCAATCGTTAGAGTTGTGGAGTTATTGTAGCTAGAATATTAATTGTGACTAAAGTAAAAAGGGATCTAGCTCAGTTAGTTGAGTAGATTGCATGAGTGTTGTAAACCCTTTGATACTGTCTTCGATTCCTACGAATAAAAAAAATAGTCTAAGAAATATAAGTCTTAACAATATAAAATAGGCTAAATTATATTTTTTTCTTTTATCCTTTATCTTATTTTTAAGATTTATTTTAGTTCTTTATCTTTTAAAAAAATTATTTTAATTCTTTATCTTTTAAATTTAAGTCAATTTAGTCCTTCCAAAATAGTAATAATTGTATTCCTTAAAAAGTTGTAAAACACTTACGTAAAATACTCTTTAATACCAAACACACTTATCAAATTCAACCCTGACTTTTATCTCCTGTTACCAAAAAAAATTTCAACCCTGACTATTGGTTCAATAATGAGACAAGTGTATGTTTTCAATCACTTCAATAAAAAAAATAAAAAATCTTGCATTTCAAATTCCTTTAACTTTGCTTTCAATTTTTTTTTCACATTAATTTAACAAGTCTTTTTTCTAATTTGCATTGTTTAATTCTTCTTTAACTCTTTTCTTTTAAATTCTTTCAATTTCAAGTTGTTTTATTTCACTATTCATTTACGATTGCAATTTAATTGCTTTAATTTGATCATTTCCTCTTACTTCGTAAATCCTTTTTTATTTATTTTAAATTCCTTTATCAACTTTTGCATTCGTAGTTCAAGTTTATAGTTATTATAGCTACTTTCATTTATCATTTGGGTAAATACCCATTTTGATTCCTGAAAGTGTGTAGTGCGGATAGATTGGTCCCTGAAAAATGAAAATTTTGAATTTAGTTCTTGAATTTACAAAAAGTGCGACAAATTGGTCCTACCGTAAACTTATATCCGTTAACCTTAACAGATGTGCCTACATGGCACCTCTGGTGATGACGTGGTAGCTTATGGTTGCCACTGTCTAAAAGTTGACTTTTCACTTTAGTCTCTGAACTTAACAACTTGTTGTCATTTTAGTCCATGAACTTAACCACTTATTGACATTTTGGTCCTTAAACTTAACCATGTACTATCATTTTGGTCCCTGAAAGTACTAATGAATTTTTACTTAAGTCTCATGTTGCATGTAAATTATTATCATAGTCATCACCATATCTCCTTACTTCCATTTCATATCCCTCGTATTTTTCACCTTCCCCTTCCACATTTTGTAGTTCATCTTGACTTTCACCTCCAACATCTGCATGCAAAGTTCATCATTTATTCAATTGAAACATCAATTCTAATAGGAAAATAATACAAAAACATCTTAAAAAACTATTTAATTTTTTTCCTTGATAAACATTGTCTAGCTTCTTTAAGAAGTTACATATTATTCAATTAAAAATTTTCAACTAGCTTATTCAACACTATCAAGTAACCACTATATTTAAAATTCTTTGATGTCTATATATACCTTGCGGTAGTAGTTCATGAAAACCACAACTTTCGTTGTTTACATTTTATGATCTATTTGATCCTTTTACTTTGATCATCGATCATGTGCCAAACAATCGCATGGATCCTATGCCACCCCCTCTACTTACACCTCCTTCATCCTTAACTTTTTTTTCACTCTCTACACTTCAAATGTGATCAAAAGAATGAAAAATGACACATGTTTCGCGTGCCACCAGAGGATCATGTCCACTCAAGTCCTCTAATACCCAACCCTTGAACAACGATGTGAAAACTGCAAAGATTGAAACCAAAAATAGAGGCAAGATGTACTACACTTGCCCTATCGAAAGGGTATGTAAGCAAATGGTTCTAACACTTTCATTTTTCTCCCTTTCGTGATTCTTAAGTTTTTTTAACAGTCTTTTCATGATTAATGTTATTCCATAAAATAGAATAATTAAATAATTAATCTAACATTCTACACATATTAATAGCATATAAGATAATAGCTTGATTTAGGTAGAAGATATGGTTTGGAATCTTATAGAATCTTGTTAGCAATGTCCTGAATTTAGCTGCTAAATACTGCTATGTGATCACTCATAAATTAGTTTCATATTTATAATATAATTTAAATGGCGGAATTGGTAAGAGGAAGGTGAAAAATATTAGGGATAATGAATGGAAGTGAGGGAATATGATAATGTCTATGCTAATAATTTACATGCAACATCAAACTTAATAGTTAAATTTGAAAGTGCTTCTAGGGACCAAAATGATAGTACATGGTTAAGTTTAGAGACCAAAATGTTAATAAGTGGTTAAGTTCAGGGACTAAAACGACAGTAAGGTGTTAAGTTCATAAGCTAAAGTGAAAAGTCAAAATTTATACATGTCGCAGCCACGTGGATGACATGTGGCAACCGTCAATTGCCTCATCATCACCAGAGGTGCCACGTAGGCACATCCGTTAAGGTCAATGAAAATGAGTTAACAGCAGGACCAATTTGTCGCACTTTTTTGCACATTCAGGGACTAAATTTGAATTTTTCATCTTTCAGGGACCAATTCGTTAGCGTTACACACTTTCAGGGACCAAAATGGATATTTACCCTTTATCATTTTATTTCTATTTTTAAGTGTTTTGATTCATTGTTCACTTTTGATTCTTTTCAAATTACTTTCTTTTTCTCCAATTGTTTATTCTTCATTAGCAATTTTAATTTAGTTTTTACTATCTTTCACACATTATCTCCTTTCAATTGCCTTGTTAAAAATTAGTATTTTAATTTTAATTTCTTGTTGTTACTTTCATGCTTATAGTACTTTGCCATTTCTTTAAAAGGTCTTTTTATTGATTTGATAAAATTATCTTTTTGTGTTTGATTTCTTCAAGTTTGTTGAATAGCTTAAATGCTTTGCCCACAAATCACTTTATGTGTTCAATCGCGCAAAGTTATTTTGCCAATTTCATTTAATTGCTTAATAACCAATTTGAAATTGGTTATTATTGTTTTATAAATAAATAATCTTTATTGAAAATAATCGTCCCAACAACATAAGATGTATTGCATGTTAAGTTATAAAAGGCACAATAAGAAACCAAAATTGGCTGCATGATGTGCATGATTTGAAAACATATTTTTCTTATGATGCAACATGCAAACCTCATTAATTACTATCCTAAATATGTAGACAACATGCACTTGAATTTTCACAACTCTAACTTTTTGTTTTTAAAGTTGTTGCTCCCCATCTCAATCAGAGACAAACTCACGTTAATGTGAACCTTTTTTAGTTTTTTTTAATATATATATATATATATATATATATATATATATATATATATATATATATATATAATATCTTAATATTAGAAAGATAATATATAATCTATATTTTGTGAATTTTATTGTGGAAATGATAACATTTAAGTACTATATTTCTTTCTTATTTTTTGATGCAATATTCTATTCCTATTTTATAGTTTTCACTGATAATAAGATAATGATATTTTCTAAGATAAATATTCTATTTTTATTTTATAGTTTTTATTGTGGAAATAATTGTATTCTTTCTTTTTTTAGACAAAATATTTAAATATAATTTTTTTAATAGATTTTTTTCTTGTTATCATCCATTATTGTTAAAGACTATAAATAATTGCATATACAATCAAAAGACTTATGTTGATTTGATTATAAATGATTTTACAATTAAAAGTTATTTGTTAACCTTTGTAAATGGGACAAACTTACGAATATTATATAAGAGATTAACCATTTGTCTTTTCAAACATTTTTCGTATATATTTCTCCTTTTGTATTTTTTTCTAGACATTAATTATTTGTAAGGTTCTAATGTGCGTTTAAACACATTATTTGTATAAGTCCAAACACATCATTTCAGGACATTGGTTATTTCCACAATAGTTTTTTTTTAATGGTTGTTGACTACTATTGCCTTAAAAGATATCTTTTGTATAACATAATCCATTCTAATTTAGTAGACATTGAGAACATAATTACTAGAACATTTTCCTAAAAAAATTATTGTTGAGTCATAAGACAAATCAGGACCCTCAATTATTTTGATTATATGCAAAACAAATATTAAGTAAAAAAATTGCGTCTTATAAATGCCAATAGACGAAAATGTTGTATCTGCGTCTATAAGATACAGATGATACGCAGACAGACACTTTAGTTTGAGGAAGCATTTAAAAGGCATAGTAAATGCATTATCGTTTTGTTATCTATTTTGCAAGGAATGTTCATAGAACATCCTCCTAGGATCTGACGAAGTGCATAAAAGGGAATAGAAAGAAGAGTCAAAGTTTCTGAAGCTTCTCACGCCTCAAAAGACGAGCAACAGCTAGCAATTAGTACTTGTCTGAGCAAGCGATGTGACACTACAGCAGAAGGATTTGGAGTATATCTCAAGAAAGATAAGCAGAATGCTTTGTCAATGCAGAATGACTAGTTGGTGACAAGCATTTAATGCTCGTATTAAATGCCCTCAACCACCCTCCTTCAGACAATGGTCAGACGCAAGAAAGAAGACTGTTTAGAGACAACGGTTACTTTCTCAGCAAGTATATATATAGAAGAAGTTTTGAAGTGCAAAATATAACACATGAACTGAATTCAAATTCAAGCATTCTTTCAAGCCTTTATTCTTTATCTTGTAAAAAGCTCTCAAACCACTCTGTGTATCCTGAGAGAAAAAGACTTAGCTCTTAATCCTGTATATCCGTCTGTAAGACGATAATTCTAAAGTCTGTGCGCCCTTTGTAAAAACAAATCCAGTGATTTGTTTTTGAGCCAGAAGTGGCTTGGTAGTAAAGAATACTTGGGTTTTAGCTTGGAGAGGCTAAGTGTGAAATACTACTTGGGTGAGCCAGAAGTGGCTTGGTAGTAAAGTGGTAAATTTACCATGGCCATGCTGGTTGCTTAGCAGAATTGGACCTTGATGCAAGGACCACGGCCGTGGTCATTTTACCACGGTCGTGGTAAGTTGCGCTGTCAACCCATTTAAATTTTGAATTATTATAAATAGGAGAGAGAAACCCTTTTTTCTTTATCTTTTGTTCTATTTTGAAAACGGAGGGTTCTGGGTGAGAAAGAGGTCCTGTGAGAGACTCTGAGCTGCGGGAGGACATAGAGAGCACCATTGGGGATCATCACTGTAAAGTTTCTTCCCTTTTGTAATCTTTATGTCTTCTTTTGAGTTTTTTGGCTTAATCATGAACATGAGTGACTAGTTTCTCTTAGCCCCGGATTGTGATGTAACTGTACCTTTGTACCCCGGTTCTGATTTTAATAAAACCTCAATGTTATTCAGTTAATTGTCTCTCTTCACTGCTTTTACTACTTTTTAGGACCGATCAGTCTAAATATAAGTTAATCTCTTGTCTATGATCAATTGCTTGCGATTAACTGAACTGTGAAGTGATTGAATTCGTACAATTTGCATTATCAAACCTATTGTATGAATTTCCAGTAGATTAACCTGTTAATCAACCTCTCTGAGATTCATCATTTGCTCTAAATTAATTCACCTATGATCAATTGGGAATTAAATTAGGGGAAATAGCGTTATTAACTATGATCAATTGTTAATTAACAAATTTAAGAGGTCGCTGGCAAGTAACGCATTTAAGGATTTTATTGAGATTAGAATTGGGGGAAAAATGGGTACATGTGAAATCACAATCCTAGGCTTCTTTATTATAATTATTCTCACATTAATCTTTCTGCTATGATTCTCTTTCTTTTGAAAAGAATAATTGAACACAATTCCCCACAATTTGGTTTTAAATTTTGGATTGTTTGATTATTTGCGAAATTAATTATTTGGGAACGCGACTGGTCCTTTGGGTTCGATATCCGGTCTCCTAGAGTCCACTGTTACTATTGCGTAGGGTACGTTTGCCCTTTGCGAACGCATTTTACGCATCAAGTTTCCCCACACTTGAGCATTGCTTGCCCTCAAGCAATTATTCTGAGTCAAATATCAAAACCAATTCCCTCTAGTTAAGAACTTGTAATAGAACCCCAATTTATTCAGAATGGAAAATGAAACATAAGCAACAATAAAAGCAACAAAATGCAGCAGAATTTTTCCAAAGAATCCATTAGGCTTAAAACACCCGCATAAATGACCAAATTCTCATGAGCCTGGTTCACTCATCTCTCATTCTCTCAGTGTTTCAAAGTCAACAGAAATTCTCTCAAATCACACTTAATTGAGCATGCTCACAAATCTATTCATCAATCAACTCAACTCAATCGACTTTTCACAAACAGAACAAATGAGGCATGACAGGGTGTAATGGGGCCAAGTTTATATTGATAGATAGATGTTGAAAGGAAATGACAACAAATAGCTCTAATGATAGTTCACACTCAGTGATCTAAAATCAAAGGGAGTCAGTGCCTTCTTTCATCCACTTTTTCATTACCCATATTTCAATTCTCACTTCTTCTCCCATTATTCTTTTTTTCTTTTTTTTCTTCTTTTTTTTTAAGGTTTTTTACTTTATTTTGTTCAATTCACTGGAGAGGAAGTTGAGAGACACTGAATTCTCTTTTTTTTTTAACTGGATGCTCTGCATTACATTGACTTTTCTCCCATCCTTTAGATCACCAAGCATAAACAAATATACACAATTTCACAGAGCAAGGTGACAAATAAATATTCAATCAGGCTTAAAATAGGCAACTAGATGGGGATGTAACACAAAATTTGAATCCAGAAAAATGCCTAACCAATGCCTCAATAGTTTCAGAAAATAAAAAGTCAATCAAGGATATGTATTTCAAGATAGAAAATAGAACATGCCTCCTAAGGTGGATCAAAATCACACAATGAAAGAATCAAAACTCACATTTCTATGGCTAAGCTCAAGGGAAAAACAATTTATTCAATTATGTTCAATGCTAATGTTCATTTCCTTGAAGAAAATCCCACTGCTATGCTGCAAATTTTTTTCTTTTTTCAGAAGGGGTTTCTGAAAACAAAATTTTGTAACTATCAAGAATTAAAAAATAACACAGAACAATGCACTGGCATAATCACAAATCACAGCATCTCAAGGTTGGGGAGAAAAACCGTGACCCCCTCCCCACACTTAAAGTATGCAATGTCCTCAATGCATCCAAAAGCGTAAATCAACAAGATATGAAAATAAAATGTACTGAAAGGGAAACATAAAATAAAGTACTGAAACAAGAAAACTAAAAAAATAGAAAAGGAAAACAGAAAAATCTCCTCAAAAGCGGGCCTCTAAGGTATCTGGTAATGCTTCTGGTGAGGAGGGACCATCAACCTGAAAAGGAAAAGAGAAAAAAAAATTCAGTTTTTTTTTTTTTACTATGGCGGTGGTAAAATTTACCACAGCCGTGGTCGGAAAATTTTGAAGCTGATTTTTCTCAGTGGGTTGGGGTTCTTGTAACCCCAACTTCTTATAAACAGAATAAGGCATCAGATTAATGTTAGCACCCAAATCACACAATGCTCTATCAAATCGCAAATTGCCAATAGTACAAGGAATTGAAAAACTCCCTGGATCCTTAAGCTTAGGAGGCAATTTCTTTAAAACCACAGCAGAGCATTCTTCGTTGAGGCCAATTGTAGCAAAGTCCGCCAACTTTCCTTTATTTGAAAGAATTTCTTTTAAATACTTGGCGTACTTTGGCATTTGAGCAATTGCCTCAGCGAAGGGGATATTAATATGCAAACCTTTCAGCATCTCTACAAATCTAGCAAAATACCTATCCTCACTCTTGTCTTTCAACCTTTGGGGGAAAGGAACACTTACCTGAGGAGGTGTTAGTACCTCATTTTCCTTCTTTTTCTCAACAGTTGGGTTCTCTTCAGTAAGAACCTCCTCTTCTGGAGTTGGAGCTGACTCTTCCTTCTTCTTCTGCTCCTCTTTAGCCTTCTTGCTCCTAGTCATCACAACATTCGCCTCTTCCTTCTTAGGATTAGTTTCAGTTTGAGAAGGAAGGGTACTTGGAGCTCTCTAGGATAGCAAAGCTCGCATGCTAGAAAGCTTAGACTCCATAGTCTTCATGCGTTCATCACTTTTAGCTATATATTGCATCATGACATCCTCCAGTGATGGCGTTCTCTCTTCTTGTCTTGACCTTTGATTTTGCATATGTGGAGGCCTATACACATTTTGATTCTGCTCCTGCCTGGGACCTTGGTCCCTCGGGTCTCTCCAAGAAAGGTTAGGATGATCCCTCCATCCTTGGTTGAATGTGCTGGAGTAGGGATCATATTTTGCACTCTTCCTACCGGCATAATTTACCTCTTCCATAGCTTGAGCAAGTGCATTACTCACAGGGAATTCTCCTCTTTGGGCTTCCCCACACTTATCACAAGTGGGTGGTGGAAGAGCTGCTGTCAGAAGTTGTACCTGTGCTTTCATCACGATCTCCATCTGCTTAGATAACTTCTCCAGCTTCTGATCAATGCTTGAACTAGATGTTCCAGCTTCCACTTGGTTCACAGGTTTCATCAGAATACGCCTATCTGCAGTGTGGTTGTAGGCATTGGAGGCCATGGCTTCGATAATTCTATTTGCCTCTGTTGGTGATTTAGCCATTAAGGAACCTCCACAAGCAGCATCGAGGCTAGTCTTATTATGGCTGGACACACCTCCATAGAAAATCTGGATGATTCTCTGTTGGCTAAACCCATGATGTGGGCAACTCCGAAGTAGCTCCTGAAATCTGTCCCAGGCTTCTGACAGGCTCTCCTGCTCCCTCTGAGCAAAATTACCTATCTCTCTCTGCATCTGGTTTGTCTTCACTATAGAACAGTACTTCCAGAGGAATTTGTTGGTGCACATCTCCCAGGTAGTGATGTTGTTGGCTGGAAGTGAGCACAACCAATTGAGAGCTTTCCCGTTGAGTGAGAATGGAAAAGCAGCCAGTTTGATATATTCAGCAGACACCCGAGGATATTTTACAGTGCTGGCCATCCTCAGGAATTTTCTCAGATGCTCCATCGGGTCCTCAGTAGCCAGCTCATTGAACTGGTTACTCTCTATCATCTGGAGGAAGTCATGTTTCAATTCAAAATTGACATCCCCCAGTGCTGGCAATAGGATGCTGTTAGCTACCCCAACTTGAGGAGTGAGATAGTCTAACAGAGACTGCTCCACCGGTGGGTCATTTTCTTCAGCCATTACTCTTCTTCTCTGTTCCGCTCTGTTCTTCCGGGCAAGCCTTTCAATCTCAGGTTCGTTCACAAGCTCTAGCCTCTGGGATCTGGTTAGCATAAACTGTCAACACAGAAAAAGGGATTAAAATGCAACTGGCAAAAAAGAATGAATAACTAAAATAAATAGAGTTTTTTTTAATAAAATAAAAATTCACAAATTAAATAAAAAATAAAATAAAATAAACAAAACAAAACAAAAATTAAAATTAAAATTAAAATAGATAAAAAAAAAAGAAAATTAAAAGGAACCAAAACTATAAACAATATGAACAAGAATTGCTTAATTTTCAAAAAATAAATTATCTAGGAACTACACAACTAGTCCCCGGCAATGTCGCCAGAAACTTGATGCGTAAAATGCGTTCGCAAAGGGCAAGCGTACCCTACGCAGTAGTAACAGTGGACTCTAGGAGTTCGGATATCGAACCCAAAGGACCAGTCGCGTTCCCAAATAATTAATTTCGCAAATAATCAAACAATCCAGAATTTAAAACCAAATTGTGGGGAATTGTGTTCAATTATTCTTTTCAAAAGAAAGAGAATCAGAGCAGAAAGATTAATGTGAGAATAATTATAATAAAGAAGCCTAGGATTGTGATTTCACATGTACCCCTTTTTCCCCCAATTCTAATCTCAATAAAATCCCTAAATGCGTTACTTGCCAGTGACCTCTTAAATTCGTTAATTAACAATTGATCATAGTTAATAACGCTATTTCCCCTAATTTAATTCCTAATTGATCATAGGTGAATTAATTTAGAGCAAATGATGAATCTCAGAGAGGTTGATTAACAGGTTAATCTACTGAAAATTCATACAATAGGTTTGATCATGCAAATTGTACGAATTCAATCACTTCACAGTTCAGTTAATCGCAAGCAGTAAAAGCAGTGAAGAGAGACAATTAACTGAATAACATTGAGGTTTTATTAAAATCAGAACCGGGGTACAAAGGTACAGTTACATCACAATCCGGGGCTAAGAGAAACTAGCCACTCATGTTCATGATCAAGCCAGAAAACTCAAAAGAAGACATAAAGATTACAAAAGGGAAGAAACTTTACAGTGATGATCCCCAATGGTGCTCTCTACGTCCTCCCGCAGCTCAGAGTCTCTCACAGGACCTTTTTCTCACCCAGAACCCTCCGTTTTCAAAATAGAACAAAAGATAAAGATAAAAGGGTTTCTCTCTCCTATTTATAATAATTCAAAATTTAAATGGGTTGACAGCGCAACTTACCACGGCCGTGGTAAAATGACCACGGTCGTGGTCCTTGCATCAAGGTCCAATTCAGCTACGCAACCAGCATGGCCATGGTAAATTTACCATGGCCATGGTCCTTGCGTTACTTCAATTCTGGCCTTTTTTCTTGGTCCTCCAGACAGTGGCATTTTTGCTCCAAAAAGTGCAATTTTCAACTCTCTTCCTCATGAAGCCTCTTGAGTACCTGTCTTGCACCAACTAACACCAAACAGTGAGTTTTGCTAATACAATATATTCAAAATGTATGAAAATGACATCTAAACTCACATCAAAATACAATGAAAATCCGGTTTATCACAAAGAATACTTGGGTTTTTGCTTAAAGAGGCTAAGTGTGAAATACTACTTGGGTGAACCAGAAGTGGCAGTGAAAAATACTTGTAACTTGTGATAAGTTATTGGAACTTGGTGGTTTGCCAAGAACTTGACGTAGTCTCGGGATGAGACGAACCAGTATAATCTCCTGTGTTGTCTTTCTTTGTCTTACATCTCTTATAACTGCTTCGAACTGACTTTGAGTTGTGATTAAAACCTGTTTTGTTTAAAAGGCTTTCATCTGTTGAGTTATCGTCTGTTGAAACATTTTTCTTAAAACTTCTATATCTGATCAAACACTACACTCTGTTTATAAAAGTTTGCAAATTTTTTTATAAATCATAATTCAACCCTCCTTCTTGTTACTTTTGCCTTTACAGTTTGGTATCAGAGCTTAGCCTCTAAGGGTTGAGCACCTAACCGTGTCTAGAGGAAAAGATCCAGATGGCCAGTCACTGCAATCAATTCATTCCTGAGGGAGCCTCTCAAACAAGGCCTCCAGCCTTTCTTGGAGATGACTATCCTTACTGGAAAGATCGTATAGAGATGTACATCAAGTCTAATCAGTATCAACTATGGAACATCATCATAAATGGAGATATTCTCATTACAAGGCTCGAGGATCAATGGACTCAAGATGACTACAACATTCTCCAACTCAACAACAAGGCCATATATACTTTGACCTGTGCTTTAACCAGAAATAAGTACAAGAAGGTGCGTAGACTAAAATCGGCCAAGGAGATTTGGGATTCTCTCTGCACCAACTATGAAGGAACAGAAGATGTTCAACTAAGAAAAGCTGCCACTCTGACCAGACACTATGAAAGTTTCTCCATGAAAGAAGGAGAAAGTGTTGATGACATGTTTGGGAGACTTTAGGTCCTTCTCTCAGACCTGGAATCCCTTGGGCACACGTACACTAAAGCTCAGGTCAACCTGAAGATTCTTGACAACATGCATAAAGTGTGGGAACCCAAGACCACAACTATCCAAGAAGCAAGGAACATGAGAACCCTATCTTGGGATGAGCTATTAGGAGTGCTACGAGTGCATGAAGTACAGCTGCACAACAGAGATCAACTACCTGCAAACAACATTAATAATTCAACTGCTCTCAAGGTTGGTGAAACTAGCACCATCAAAGAAGAAAAGAAAAGAGACCCCAAGGCCCTGAAGGTTCAAACAGAAGAATCAGACGAAAGCTCTGCCGAATCTACAGATGATGAAGTCATTCTCATGGCAAGAAAATTCAAGCAGATGCTGAAAAAGAAAAACAAGTTCAGACAGTCCTCCAGAAAGAAAGATTCAGGATTCAAGAAGAAAGAAAAGGAGGACAGTCAAGAGATCATCTGCTTCGAGTGCAGAAAGCCTGGACATATGAAATTTGAATGTCCAAGGCTAAAGAAAAAGAAGTCCTACGGTGGCAAGAAAAAGAAGAAAAGTCTGATGGCCACATGGGACGACTCAGATAGTGAGCAAAGCAACAACTCAGACGATGAACAAGCAAATGTATGTCCAATGGCAAAGACAGAAGAAAAAGTTTAGGTAAAAAACTTGTTCTGAATCTGAAAGCTCATCTGGTTCTTCATCAGACGATGAAGAAGAGATGCCTTATGACGTTTTACTTCAGAACTGTCATATGATCTCTCAGCAATGTAAACAATTTTAACAAAAACTCAAATAATCTGTTTGTGAAATAGAATTGTTGAAGAAATCAAATGCAGAACTAGAAGAAAAAGTCAAGACTCTGGAAGAGAGCCTAAGTCAAACCAGCACCCCTAGTCAAACAGACGATTCATCCATAGTTGAAAAACTAAGGGAAGAAGTAGCCTGTTTAACTAAGGACTTTGGGAAGTTTCTGGAGAGTTCTAACACTCTCACTATGCTTTTAAAATATCATCAACATCCCCATGATAAATCTGGTTTAGGCTTAGAAAAATATGCATCTGCTTCTACTCAGTCTAATCCAGACAAATGTGACTTCTGTGGAAAATCTGGGCACTCCAAGTTCATATGCATACATAAGAAGAAGCAAATGTCTAAGGTCACTAATGCTGCTGGACCCAAAAAGATTTGGGTACCAAAGTCTTAGATTATTCCAAATTCAGATATCCTTGGTAGGAAAAGGCAAGGGTTTGAGCTGGTACCTGGGCAGTGGTTGCTCACGACACATGACGGGAGAAAGGTCTATGTTCCTAGGCCTAAAGCCGGTTGAAGGCGGAGCAGTTGCCTTTGGAGGCATGGAAAAAGGATGCATCACAGGCATAGGTAAAGTTGGTATGTCCTCCCTAACCTCCATAGACAACGTCCTATATGTTGAATGTCTGAGGTATGACCTACTGAGCATAAGTCAATTGTGTGACAATGGTTATATAGTCTCCTTCAACAAGGACAGATGCATAGTCAAAACAGATGATGGCAAGTCTGTCTTTTCTGCCAGATGACACAACAATTTATATGAAATTGATCTTATATATCTTAGCAAGCAGAAGGTAACGTGTCTGCTATCCATAGAGGATGAAAGATGGATTTGGTATAAAAAGCTTGGGCACGTGAATCTGAAACACATTTCGAAAATTTTGAAAAAGGGTTTAGTAAGAGGATTGCCCGAAATTTCTTGGAAAACTCATCTTCTCTGTGAAGCATGTCAAAAGGGGAAACAAATTAAAACTTCTTTTAAATCTAAAAATGATGCTTCCACCTCCAGACCATTGCAACTCTTGCATATGGATTTATTTAGTCCTTCTAGAACGTTGAGTCTAGGCGGAAAGAAATATGGCTTAGTTATTGTTGATGACTATTCAAGATATACATGGGTATACTTCCTAGGCCATAAACACGAGTCTTTCAAAGTCTTTGAAATATTCTGTAAGCAAGTTCAAAATGAAAAGGGCTTTTGCATCTCTAGCATCAAAAGTGATCATGGAACTGAGTTTGAAAACACTGAGTTCAAATCTTTCTACGAAAAGAATGGAATTTTCCATAACTTCTCTTCACCGAGAACACCTCAGCAAAATGGGGTAGTTGAAAGGAAATACCAAACTCTGTAAGAGATGGCTAGAACCATGCTCTATGAGAACTCTCTTCCTAAACATTTCTGGGCAAAGACTGTAAACACTGCTTGTTATGTTCAAAACAGAGTATTGATCAGACCTATGATTGAAAAGACTCCCTATGAACTATGGAGAGGAAAAAGATCCAACATTGCTTACTTTCATCCTTTGGGATGTGAGTGTTACATCTTAAACACCAAAGATCAATTGGGAAAATTTGATTCTAAAGTGGATAAAGGTGTTTTTCTAGGATATTCTGATACATCTAAGGCCTACAGAGTTTTTAATACAAGGTCCTTAGTTGTAGAAGAATCTATCCATGTTAAGTTCAATGATGGACTAACATCTAATAGGAGACTATCAGGTCTTAAGGATGATTTTACAGATATGCAGATAGGTCCATCTGCCACACCAAAGTCAGACGAAATTCAACCCTCTCAGGAAATCTCAGATTGAAGGAGCGTCTGACTCACAACCATAGACAAGAGACTGGAAATTCATAACTTATCATCCACAAGATCATATCATAAGAGATCAGAAAGAAGGTGTAAAGACCAGATCATCCTTTAGAGACCAAGCATCTTATGCCTTCGTCTCAGAAATAGAGCCAAAAATAATAGACGAAGCCCTGACAGACGATGACTGGATCTTAGCCATGGAAGAAGAATTAAACTAGTTTACCAGAAACGATGTCTGGACGCTTGTCCCCAAACCAAAGAACAACAACATCATTGGAACAAGATGGGTCTTCAGAAACAAACTAGATGAACAAGGAAAGGTGGTAAGAAACAAGCTAGATTAGTAGCTCAAGGCTATAATCAGCAGGAAGGTATAGACTTCAAAGAAACCTTTGCTCCTGTAGCTAGACTAGAAGCTATCAGAATCATGCTTGTTTTTGTTGCTCATAAAAACATTAAGCTTTTTCAAATGGATATCAAGAGTGCCTTCTTAAATGATTTTATTGAAGAAGAGGTTTATGTTAAACAACCTCCTGGTTTTGAAGATTCCACTCTGATAGAACATGTTTTCAAACTCAAAAAGGCTCTGTATGGTCTGAAACAAGCACCTCGTGCTTGGTATGACAGACTGAGCTCTTTTCTTTTAGAAAATGGTTTTATGAGAGGCAAAGTAGATATTACTCTTTTCAGAAGAGAAGTTGGCAAAGATTTCATTATAGTTCAAATTTATGTAGATGATATTATCTTTGGAGGTACTAATGAATCTTTATGCAAGGATTTCTTTGACTTGATGAAAAGCGAGTTTGAAATGAGTATGATGGGAGAACTTAAGTTTTTCTTAGGTCTTCAGATCAAACAAGATGCCAAAGGGATTTATATTCATCAACAGAAATATACAAAGGAGCTTCTTAAGAAATTCAAAATGGAAGACGTTAAACCAATGAAAACACCTATGCATGCTTCCAGTCCCTTGAGTAAAGATGAATAAGGTAAACTAGTACATCAGACGATCTACAGAGGTATGATTGGCTCACTTCTTTATCTTACAGCCAGTAGAGCTGATATTATGCACAGCATCTGTCTGTGTCCTAGATTTCAGTCAGATCCTAAAGAGTCTCATCTTAAAGTTGTTAAAAGGATCTTACATTATCTAGTTGGTACCACTAACCTTTGTCTGTTCTATAAGAAAAATCAAGATTTCAGGTTAATTGGATACTGCGACGCAGACTATGCAGGAGACAGAGTTGAACAAAAAAGTACAAGTGGAGGATGTCACTTCTTAGGGCCCTGTCACATCTCATGGGCAAGCAAGAAGCATAACTTTATTGCTTTATCTACTGCATAAGCAGAATATGTGTCTGCTGCAAGTTTCTGCTCACAGTTGTTATGGGTAAAATATCAGTTAGAAGATTACTCTAGTTATGAAAACAATATACCTGTATATTATGACAATACCAATGCAATCAATTTATCTAAAAATCCCATACAACATTCTAAGGCAAAGCATATTGAAATCAAATATCATTTCATTCATGATTATGTTCAAAAAGGTGTTTTGGATATTAAGTTTGTAGATACAGATCATCAATGGGCTAATATCTTTACAAAACCTTTGTCTGAAGATCGTTTCGTCTATATAAGGAATCATCTGCATATGCACATGCTTTCAGATTAAACATTTGTATTTCACCAGACGACACCCTTTGTCTGATTTTCTCTTCATTAATCTGTTGGAACTAATGTGTGTTCAAGTATACAGACGTTAAGGTGCCCATATTCTCAACGGTTATAAGTCTTTTCATTTTTTTTTTCTCTCAAAATGTGCGCCGCCCTCTTTTCCATGATGAGGCAGTTTTCGAAAAGTTTTTAATGATATTAAAACTGCTTTTTTTATGACGTTCTCTCTCCTTTCGCATCTCTGGTATAAAAGGATGAAGTGCCTAAAGAAGAAGGTTCCTTTTGATCTTTCTTATCTTTCTGAAAAACTCTGGGTTTCTCAAAGATTTCAAAGATCAAAACTTTCTCATCTCTTCTTTCTAAAAACCTAAAATCTTTCCGAGAACAATGGCACCAAGGAAGTAAATCGCATCTTCTGCTACTCCACTCATCCGCAACGTGGATGAAGCAGTTGCAACCTTTCTAAAGGAGATTTTCAGTCCTGGAAAGTGGGCGAGTCTGAGCGAACTTGCAAAGGAGGGCTTTGACGTTCAGGACATGTTCACCAGGGCTGGGTGGACCAACTTTGTTGGAAAACACAGTGTCTGGTACCATGGTCCCTATGCCCTCTTCTGGGGGACAACGAAGATGGAAGACGACCAATGCATCAAGGGGACGATTGGTCAGACGGAGATGGAGATCGGCCCTGCAACCATAGCTAAGGCTATTGGTTGTGCTAAAGAGGGTTTGGTCTTTGACAAAGATTGGGAGAAGACCATCACCTAAGAAACGGTGGACAAGCTTCTCTATGACGGGGTAAGGCCTACAGACGAAGACCCCAAGAAGAAAGCTGCAGCGCTGAAGAGCTTTCTTAGGTCTGCCAACATGACTCGTGTATGCAGACTCCTTCACAACATGTTGTTCAACATCGTGCTCCCAAGGACAGGGTCAAAGGACCACGTGAGAGAAAGGGACAGATTCTGCATCTACAACATTGCTATAGGAGAAAAAAAATCAACCTTCCAGATCTGATCTTCTATGATCTGGAGCAGGCCTTCAAGGACAGATTCTCTATAAAAAAGTAGAAGAACCCCATCCCTTACTACATGTTGTTCACTCAACTCATGAGAGATGCTGGTGTTAATCTGTCTGAGTTTGAAGCGTCTGAAGGAGTTATCCAAGTGACAAGAACAACTTTTGTGAGAATGGAAATAGCTGACAAGTTTCCTGAATGGGTAAAGACAAGGTACCAAAGTGAAGAAGGAGCCTAAGGAGGAATCAACAGATGAACCTGCGTCTGTTGCAAAGGAACAGACATTACCTAAGCCCAAACCCCCATAGACGAAACCAACCACCAGACACACCCAACCTCCCTCTGACCAACCCGAAAAGCCAAAACAACAACCATCCTCAGACCCTCCCTCATCCTTAAAGAGAAAGGCTTCAGACACTCCATCTAAATCAATCCCTGAACCACCTCTCAAAAAGCCCTTCACCAAAGCTACAAAAATCCGCATCATCTCCAAAGCCAAACATACCATCTCACCTGAACCAACACAGACAACATCTTAAATCGAAACTCAACCTGCACCCTCCCAGACTCAAGAATCAGATGTTGAGATTCTTGATGCACCTACCTCTGAGCCCCAAATCTCTCCTTCACCCAAATCTCACACCTCTCCCAAACTCAAGCATTCACCCAAACCTAAAACCTCATCTTTTCCTCCTCCAGCCAACAAGAAGGAAGCAGCAGCCATCAGGAAAGTTCAGGAGCTTTCAAGGAAAGAAGCTGCCAAAAAGCCTAAGTTGGAGAAAAGCCTTGAAGCAAAAAAACATATTGAGTTGGAGCAATCTGTAGTAGAATCTGTGAAGACTCTATCAGCTGAAGAGCTGAAAAGAAAGGCTGATGAAGAAGCTTCAGTTCCTACAGACAAAGCTAAGGAAGACGCTGACATGGTAGAGGCTGTTCTTGAGACTATTAAGACTCTTTCTGAGGAAGAACAGAATAGAGCAGCCATGGAAGATCTAAGGCGAATTGAATCTGCCCTAGTTCAAACAACAAAAATTGCATCTACAGAAGAGGCCAACAAACAACTGATGCTTCAGACACTCACCGTTAATTACGATGCAGACGAAGCTGAAATTGAAGAGCTAAACAAAGCCCTTCTACAATCTGCACTAGAAGCAAGTGCACAAGGTCTGGAAATTGGAGAAGATCTTGTAGAGATTGATGATTCTGGCCCACGTGCCATCTACAGACCGGTCACTGTAGAAGATGAACGACGAGTATATGAGCACTTAGCACAATCAGACGCAGACCGTGCCTCAAGGCAGATGATCATCTATGGTGGCTCATTATCTGAACCCTCCTCTGCACCTCAGTCTCAGACATATGAAAAGTTGCAGACTCTGACTGACGACGAGCTGTTTAGATGCAGGAGGTATGCTGCAAAGGCCACTCTCTCGCTGGGGTACATTTATGGAAGTCTGGCCCTAAACCTTGCTCCAAAGTACAAAAGCTATGACTGGATTATCAAACGCAGCCCCAACATTCCTCTTCCTCCAGTGCAACCACCATCAGACCCCCGATGTCAAAGTTCGCTATTATCGTGGGTGGAAGCGTCCCGGAGTCAATGAATGGGAACGCTGCAATAGGGAATGGAGACGAAAGGGGATCTGCACAGATGAAAATCAAGCCTTCTTACTTGATTCCATCAAATTCATCGAGTTATGGAAGAAGGGCGTCCCTGGAATCAATCCTTTCATTCTTTCCAACTACGAAGTGCTACCAGAGGAGGAACTGCCTACTCTCTCATGCTATCAAGAGGAACCTCATTTCAAAATCTTTCCTCTATGACAGACAAAAGCATAAGACTTAAACTCCATTATCTTCGAGCATAATCCGCGTGGCAGACGCAGCTATCCACCTGGAGCCTCCATCTAGAGAAGACTCTCAGTGCTCACCAACGAGGCTCCCTTCTATGAGCCTATTAATCTGCAACAGATGATGGGTCTGCTTGCATACCTCAACGTGATTCTTCCCTGGAATCATGCTGGGGCAGGCCACTCTGTCTACGCTGAAGATCTCAATCTGGACGACCCTAAAGCAAGTCCAACCTTCAATCTTTGGGAATCTTCAGACTACTCTGCAAAGCTAAGGATGAAGCTGCAGACGTACAAGGAAGAAATCAAAAAGAGGCAGAACTCTTTAAGGCAGATTCAGCGTCAAGCATAGACGATGCCTCACTTCTTAGGCACACAATTTGGCTGTGAGGCCTCCTCTCGGACCTAATTCAAGCTTGTTGTGGATAAGGTTGTTCCCATACTTCCCATGTTGAATTATAAGGGTAAAGAGAAAGTTGAAGAAGATGATGACTCTCCTCAGGAATATTCGAGTACGCAGAGGCAGGCCCTTCAGATGGGAGATTGAAGCCATCTATCAGAAGCCTGATGCTGCAAGAACATCTAAAGATCTACAAACTATCAGACGCATCAGGAAGTTTGATGCTTTCTGCTCTGGTCTAGAACCTAAGGACAAGCCTCCTGCAGACGGGTACCACTTGAAGATAGGCAGATGCTACCAGTGCATCGGACATCAAAGGTTTCTCTCTACATCCAGTGCCTCCGAGCTCATGCCATGGAAGACCAAGTTCTACTATCAATCTGATAGGGACTTTTCCTTCAACGTGGAGCTTCCACATTCCACTTTCTTCTTTGACAAGCTTATTCTGGGTATAGTGGAAGACCCAGATGAGGTTATTAAACCATTCAAACCCTCCATCTCAGAAGAACAAGTTCATGATCTGTATGTTGAACTGTGGGCAACCCAAAAAGCCCTACGTCAAGCTCTGGAGGACAGGAAAGCACTAGAGGCTGAGCTCACAAAATGGATCAACATTGACGCCTTCTTCAAAGCACGCCGCCGCAAACGCACTCCCACTCCACCAGGATCCCTTATGGTGCTATCATCAGACTCTGACTCCGATACTTCTGACTCTGACGGTCCCATTCCTGGGGAGGTAGGTTTTGCTAATTGCCATGCAAAAGGGGGAGAAGAAAGGAAGAGTAAAAAGAAATGAAGAAAGGCTACATCTGAAGGGGAGCTACATCAAAGGGGAGGCCAGGAAAAAGGAAGAGTTTCTTTTATCTGTATAAACACATCATCTTGATGTGAAAACTCTTTCAATAAGAAAAGTTGTTTGATCACTCATCAAACCTTAGTCTTCTTTTCTCTCTGTTTAAACTCTATGCTTATAGTTAATATTTTTCTGTAAGCTCCCTTTCACCCACATTTTCCTCAAAGAATTCCATATTTCACTCCCCTTTTGTTGGCCAAGATTGTCTTATATGTTGTTTTAACTGAGTATTGGCAAAAATTTACTCCCTTCCATGATTTGAAATTGGTTATTTATGCTTGTTTGCGTACCAAGATCTTGATCAAATTAAAGAATTAAGATTTTCAGTAATATACATGGTATCAACCAAAGGTGAAATGTTGTTGGCGTCTCAAAACTCTGAGAATATTGATTTTAATGTTTCATATTTTCATTTAAAGTAAAAATTTGAATCAAAATTTGTCATGAAAATCAAATGTTATTGCCAACAAGTACTCAAGTAGCATATCCCAATTATCAGAACTCTAGGATATTTGGGATTAACAGTCAAGATTGACACATCCTTATGTAACATTTACTTTCATGATATGTATAAAATGTTTTTCATGATAAGATAACCGTAGTGTTTGTCTAGTTTTGTTTATTTTTAAGGAAATATGTTGTAAAAGAATGAATGTCCGAAATCATGATAAGTTCCAACATAAAATTGTGCACACTCTTTCTCATTTGGAAATCTATTACGTTCATATTTAACTCATTTTTTAAAAGAACATGTTAACTAAAATATTTGATTTTTTGTCATAAAAAGTTAGGACATTTAAAGTCAATGTTATCTGACTCGAACTGGTCATCGACTTGGTCAGGGTACTAAATAACTGGGTCAGCGGTCAACCAATGAATCACTAGTTAACCCGCATGACCTGGTGTAATTAATAAACTAATTAAAATTATACATATTATATATATATATATATATATATATATATATATATTAATTTCCGCATTTGCTATACAAGTAATGGTGCTAGCTTGGTGGTAAGATGCTTCCTAAATCTTTAAGGTTACATGTTCGATTCAACTAGGGTGGGTATTTTTGTATTAATAAAAGCCAACATTTTCATTTTCAACTTTAAGTGGATTACGAGTGTAATAGAGAGAAAAAGAATAAAAATTAGGATTCATAGAAATAGAATAGAAAAGATATAATGTTTGAATGGAAAGAAAGGAAGTGGAGGAATTTTTTTTCGCTTGTTTGGTTGAATGGAAAAGAAAGTGAAAAGAAATAAATTAATTATATAGAAAATACTTTTATAATAATTAAAATTTGAAATTTTTAATCTAATATTTTATCTTGACAAAAAATTATTTAATATTTTTTAGAAAATATATGTTATAATTTTTTTTTAAAAATTAAACAAAAGAAAATTGAAGAGAGATAATGACCATTTTCCTGTTATTTCATTCAAATTTTGGTGGAATTTTTAGGTGGGTCCCATATACATAACTTTTCTCCTTCCTATTTCTCCTCTCAAACAAACGGTACAAATTTAATACTACATCCTTTATATAAGAAACAAATGTAGTATTTTTTTTTGTCCTAATTATAAGAAACATATCACCACTTTTAAATGTATTAATGACTAGTTTCCTTTTATACTCTTAATTTATTGTGGAGTTTATTAATGAGATATCACTTATTCCCCATGAAAGAAGATGCATTTAATGAGTTATTATCAATATAACTAATTCTCATTGTTTGAGAAAGTATTCCTTAAATTATGAGTAGTGTCTATTAGATTTTGGCTAGGAATCTAGAGGGGGTTAATAGATTCCTTAAATTTTCTTTAAAATTTCAGTGTTTTGAATATTCTTTTCACCCTTTTCAATTCAAATCTTGCATGTCAAAACAAGTTTATGCCTCAAGATATAAAAGAATCTTTATCAAATGGTCAAGATATTGGTAGTTATAGGAATATTATATGACAACTTTCAATTACAAGGATTAGATACTAAGTACTTAAAGAATAGAGAAGAGAAGATTCAAGGAAACTCAAATTTATACTAGTTTAATCTTTTCAGGACCTACAATTACCCAATAACTTGAATTGGGTTTCCACTATAGAATAATCGGTTTACAAACACTTTGCACACACAATTATCCTATTCTACTTTCTCTCTTCTTGAACCCTTCAAGAAGTCAACACCTATGTAGAACCCTACCACATAGAAACTTAGAAACTCTATCTAAGAACAAGAAACCAAAGAAAATCACAAAAGAATATGGATTAAAGTACACCTAGTTGTGCAGAAATCCATCACTTAAGCTCAAACATCTTCATGCAAATGTCATAGCCTTGATCCTTTGATAAGAAACCCAAACTTTGAAGTCTTGTTGATCAAAGTTGTTAGAACACTCTTCACCATTGCACCGCCCCCGTCACCACTAGTACCGCTACCGTCGTCGCTGACACTATCACCATCGTCATCACCACCACCACGGGCTGGCACCGACACCACCACCACCCACCACTACCGTCACCACCATTACCATTGACACCACCACTAGCACCGTTACCACCACCGACACTACCACCATTACTATCACTACTGGCACCAGTACCTCCAACCACCATTATCAACACCACCACCATTGACATTGTTATCGTCACCACCGACATCGCTATCGCCACCACTGGCACTAGCACTGTAATTATTGTCGTTGTCATCACCACCAAAACACTCTTAAACTAATTTTAATATGATTAGAAACTTTTAAATGAGTTTATCTTGAAACTAAAAATTAGAGAAAAAATTAAGACTAACTAAATTTTAAAAACTGGTTTTAAAATATTTGAAACTAAAACTTAAAAATTGATTGTTATTTTTTAATTTTTTAAAACTTACAACTAAAAAGCATCCCAAACACACCCTAAAATTAGCCAAAACTTATTGTTTTGCACGTTGAACTGAAAGTTTTTTTAAATGCCAAAAAGACATGTGTGACAATTTTATTGTTTTAGCTACTAGAAACGATATTTTTGACAACCCGTAGTTATTTTTGTAGTGCATGCCTAATTTAGGTAGGTAAGAGTTTGCAATAATTCTTTCTAGCTTTTCTCTCGAGCCATACAAAAAATAATTCTTTCGTGGGATCCATGTTTTTTTTATTCTATTTAAAAATCTAATATAAAATTATCATAAAGTAATATTAAACCTAAATATATACTGTGTATAATAAAAAACAATTGAGTGAGAATAACTTACTTCTTTTTTTATACATAGGAATTGAAGACAAATACCGGTATTTTACAACAACTCACGCATCTTACTCAACTAATTAAGAATAACTTACTTTAAATGTAATTGTTATTCTCTCATTGTGTGTGTGTGTATATAAACTAGTGTTTTAACCTGTGTAATGCACGTGCTTTTTCAACTTTTTACTACTTTATTTATATAGTCAATAGAAAAGAATTAAAAAAAAGGATTATATAGCACATCGAAAGAAATTTAAAAAAGAATAATTATAAAAGAAATTAAAAACTATAAAATTAAAAAAAAAAAATATAAGATGTAACTTTAATTTTTTAATATTAACTTTGAAAATTGAAAAATAAATTGAATTAAGGATTTAAAATTATTAATGAAAAGAGAAATCTTCGGAGTTAAAAATAAAGTTAGAAAAATTGATAAAAAGAAATATTAAAAAATATATATAGCATTAGATAAATAAGCGAATGGAAATAATTATAGAAATATTGTGAATGTGAGTAATTACATAAATTGATAAGAGAAATTTTAGAAAAAGTAGAAGAACCATATGCATGTTAGGACTTAGGAGAGTGAACTACATCAATTCATGATAGGAGAGTATTCAAATGAGAGTGAATGTGAAGGAGGGTGGGGAGAGTGGAGCAATCAGAACACAGATAGACTTATTCATTTATATATATAAGGAGATATATCACTTTTTATATTTTAAATTATTTCATAGAATTTATCATCTTAAAGATCAAGATAAAGTTTTTTAATTTTATTATCATTTTTTTAAAAAGAATTTTATTATCATTTGTAATTAAATACTTTTATTATGTGATGGCGAAAGTATGTGTCTAAGGTTTTTAAAATTAAAATAGGTAATGGAAAAATTATAATAAGATAATGAAGATAAAAAGTTTAAAAAAAAAACAAAAATAGCCCCGAAAGCTTTAATCTCAAATGTTATGCAGAGCAATATTTCAAAAAAAAAAAAAATATTACAAGGCAAGTTACCAATATAAACATCTTTATCAAAAAGTCTTGTTTTTTTTTTTTATATGTTATAGGTGTGAAGTATTTATTGACTTTACTAAAGAACTTGGTTGATTACCTTTAATGGTATCTCCTTTGTCCTTTCTAACCACATTTTTTCTATTCACAAGACTTAAACTTCTAACTTTTCTTAATATATTCAAACTCAATTCTATTAAGACTAGTTAACATAATGTTGATAATAAGTCTAATTTGATCAAACAATTTTTTTTAAATTAATTATAGTTTAAAACTAACTTATTCATCTTGTTAAACATACTTAAAAATTTTCATATAATTTAAAAATTATTAAATACTCTATTAGTTAATTTCATTTTGACATGTATTATATCTTTAAAATATAAATATTTTATTACAAGATTATTTATATATAAATGTTTAAACTCTACTTATTTAAAATCAAGAGATCTAACTCAATTGATTAAACATGTGTGTGAGTTATTATAACTCTCTCATATCTATTCTTGATTGTTACATGAAAAAAATATATATATACTTATATAAAAACTATTCAAAAATAAAAATATGTCACCATTTTAACCAACTGTTTTTACCTGTACTTTCTCTCTCTTTATTATGGTTTTTTTTTAATTATATAGGATAGTTTTTTCAATTTTTTTCTAACTTCTAATTTATTTAAAAATTAATATACGTAATCATAAAAAAACAACATCATATAATTTAATAGTTAGTTTATTTTCGATAAAATTTTGTTAGATAAAAAAAAAGTGTCTAAAACTCATTTTAAAATTAAGTAAATTCATCCTTTAAAAATAATAAAATATAACTTATTATTTGCCCTGTCCCGTATCACTTTTTTTCTTGTCAAAATCACCGTCGAATAACATTATTATCATCGGGAATTCATTCATTCCAGTGGAGAAGATAGAGTAAAAATTCTAGTGACATCACGTCCTGGGAACAAATGAAAAAAAATGTAAGAGTAAGATTCTAAGCAGTACAGTACAGATTTTTCATTTTAATAATCGAAGGGATTTTTGTCAAACCTATGAGTCAATTAATACAATAATATAATATTTAATTTTTTTTTATTACATTATTGATACGAACTATTTATCAACTTTATCGTGACTAATTTTTATCGAAGAATCTGACTGTCTATTTTTAGTAGGATCTCCTGTCCTAATCACTGAAACTTTACTTAAGAAAATTGAATCGAGTATAACACGACTCAAACCAACGATTTATTGATATATAATAATTAATTATTTATACATTTATACGCATACAGAAGATTACATAGCATAGCATAGCACGCTAACTAGCAAAACAAGGGTCCAACTTGGTGCGTCTGATGCAGCACCTCGTAATCCGTGCGATCACATCTTTCCCATCTCCATCAGACGGACCCTATTCATGCATGCTCCTTTTGTGACGTCAAGATCCCCTGATCCTCAGCCTCTGCTGGCAGTCAAATCATTCTACAAGGCGGTGCAGCCAATGGGACCGCGCCACGTGGGCGCGGGGCTGCAATTACGAAAACGCCCCCGGGCGTCAAATCGTGGTACCTCCAATCCTAATATGGCACAGGTCGGGGTCGTTTCAGCGCTAACGTGTTCTCTGAGGGATTGCCATCAAGGTTACGTTGCCGAGGTCGTTTTGGTCATTGTCAGTGGGCAGAGGGACCTTGCTAGTTGCTACTACCCTTAACTACTACGCATGTTTTCGAAGGGATTCTTTCTATTGTGCAACGAATGAGGTGAAGTGAGGGGTGACACGTGACCACCAACGGTGGCAGGGGACTTAGGTCACGTGATGTCATGGTTTTTGGCCGTGACGCTAACTTCACTCTGCCTGCTGCCACACTTTTCCCTATTACTACTTACTAGTAGATGCGCCCGTACCTGCTCTGCGTTTTTATCCAATCATCCCCTAAACATGCTCTTATCATTTCCTTCTTCAATGTTCAAACACACTTTCAATTTTTAATAAAAATAAATATAAATATATATGTCGGATTTTTAAGATCATATCCAAATTTATCTAACGAGCTATTATTCCTAGATTTATTGAATCACTTGATATCGAATCACCGATTAATGTGTAATCTTGCAAACTTTACGTTTAAAAAGTCTAGTCTTCAACATGATAGAGGTATCATGGAAGAAATCTCACGTTGAATACTCATATGGTTAAAATAAAATATATAAGTGAAAATAATACTTGTCTCTACAACTATCTTTTTGAAACTTTAACTAGATTCAAACTCAAGTTATAAGAATACACTTACTTTTTTTTTTCTCATTTTTTATATTTTTTTAATCACATTATTTATCAAATTTGTCAATTTTTTTCACTTTATTTATTTTCTTTCATCCGTTTATACGTGTATGAGTGCTCCTAAATTCTTATCTTAAACTTCATTGCATTTCACACCCGTGAAAGTTTAAGAGATAATTTTGCTTACACGTGTGCATAATATATGTACACACTTATAAGGCACGTTAGTTTTAATCATTCAACATAATAATTAAGATGTTTATTCAAATTGATTTTAATTATAAAATTTACATTAATATATATATATATATATATATATATATATATATAATATTTTTTGGTTACAATATATATATAATATATTTTCAAGAGTAACCAAAACAACCACTTAGAAAACGTTTGTTTCAAGGTATGAAATTTTATTCCTGGGAATCACATACCCAGGAATATGTTATGTCTGGGAATAGTATTCCCATGAACATGTTTGTTTAATAATAGTAATTTCAGAAAAAATAAAATTTATTTAATTAAAAATAAAAAGTAAAAAAACTGTGGGAGAATGAAGTGAGGATAAGTAGTTATTGTAGAAAATAACTTCTATTTCCATGAAAATCCAATATAACCATCATTCTCCATGAGAATAAGAAGGAAGATAATTGTGAGTATATTCCTGGAAATATTTTTACAAAACTTGCTCCAAATCTAGAAATATGATATTCTCAAGTTCACATTCTCAGAAATCTTACTGGATACCTTGAAACAAACACTTCCTTAGCTTATCTTTAATTTTGTGTTTGAAGCTCGGAACGTACATAGAAAACGTAAATATCAAGTACTTTTTACTTGGACGCGACAGATTGCCTTGAAGATGTGAGAACGCAACACAAAATAAAACAAGAACATAAAATAAGTAAGACATTGAGCCTGGGTCGTACTATTGTGAATTTATGCTTAAAGTTTATGTATACGTAAGAAAAAGTCACACGTTCTGTCAAAAAAAAAAAAAGTCACACGTTTCAATTTTCAAACCTTTTCCCAGGAGAAAATGAAAGGTGTGTCCCAGGTAATATATAATTTAAAGTGTATAAAGTTTCAAAGTGTAACATCATGATATTACCAAATAAACAGTGTAACATATAATATTATGTGTTAATGTGTTGTATCATATTTAAATGACATTTTTATATTTAAAAAATTTTAAGTTTATATTAATATATATATATATATATATATATATATATATATATAATTGAAAAATAATAAATTACATGATGACCATTCTGATAATAGTGTCATGTTAAAATAAATAAAAATTAAATCATTAAAAATTTAATATTTTCAATCATTAGTATGAAGTGACTATTTTCAATGTATGACATTAATGCATTAATATATAGTACTATCTTTAATTAGTAAATAGAGTAGCTTTCTAAGAAAGTCATTTCAAATGGTAAAATTTATCTTCAATTATTGCCAAAATTGGCTAATTAATTATCTGCATGTCGAAATTAAAGTTTAAATTATCATTTGTTATAGTTTGAACTAGTCTGATGTTTGTTGTAAATATCTAGATATTCTCACTTAGTCACTTATACCCATCAGCATCTTAAGTTCAATTTTTCTAATGTGTATTAAGGATATTTTAAATTGACAATTAAAAATTAATTCCTCTTAACATAGAAAGATAATTCAATGCCTTTTGTGGATAATATAATCTTAATTGAGAAATCAAGGAAACCAGTATAGTTAATAAGCTTGAATTTTGAGATAGACTTTGGAAACAAATAATTTTTGCTTAAGTATGTTTGATTCAAAGGAGGGCAAAGGAAAGAAAGGGAGGGGGGAATTTTAATGGAGGGGAGGAAAAATAGATCTTTTCTTGTTTGGTTCACAAGGGGAGAGGAGGGATTTTAAAAATCAATTTACTTTTATACCCTTATAATATTATATTTCAAAACATAAGTAGTATCTTAGTCAATATACATGAAATATTTTTAAATCTCCTTCCCTCCCCTCCAAATCCCCCAAATATTGGAGGGGAGCAAAAATTGGATGAGGAGGGGTTTTGCTCCCCTCCTAATAATTGAACCAAACATGAAAGGTTTAAAAATTCCTCCCATCCATTTCTTCCCAACCAAACACTATGTAAGAGTAAGACAACGTATATGCATTATAAATTTAGCAAGTAACAATAGGAATATGAGTTGGAAGTAAAAATAAAGGGAGAATATGTCAAAACATAGGATTTTAAGTTTACATATTCGAGATTAATAATACAAAATTAAAAAATAATAATGAGGATGTTACATACAAGGTACAAATGGGATGACTAAATTAGAGAAAGGCATCGAGGGTTATTTGTGATTGCAAAATGCCTACCAAACTTAAAAGGGATATTTTATCATATTGCTATACATTTGACTATATATACTATATGGCAGTGAATGTTAGATAGGCTTTAAAGGGACAACGTGATAGAAAGGCGAGAGTAGCACAAATGAGAATATTAAGATAGATGTGTGATCATATATACATGAAATGACAAGATACAAAATGATTACATACTAGCAAAGATTAGTGTAGGAAAAGGACATATAACAAAAAATTGATTAAGGTAACTTGAACACATACAAAGCAAAAAGAGGCATCGGTTAGAAGAGAAGATTGCATGTTTTTATTAGAGGGCAAAATTGGAATATATGTTTGAATATGTCATTTAAAATTAATGCAAAAAAATATGTTTTTAGTCCCTAAACTTTGTAAAATTATTGGTTTTAATCCTTGTACTTCATCATCGAACATTTTAGTCCTTGAAATTTTAAAAGTGTTTTTAGTTCCCAAGGGATAAACACTATTAACATTGTTTCTTACGTGGTGTCTGTCTTAAGGACTAAAAATATTGATTTTTTTAGGGACCAAAATATTCAATGGTGAAATACAAGGACTAAATTCAAGAATTTTATCAAGTATATGGATTAAAAACGTATTTTTTTCGATTATTAATAATATATAAGAATTGATATATTTGTATAGCTGTGTACAAGTTCATCTTTCGTCTCTATATATAACGGATCGGATGTCCTTATGGCAGAGTCCAAGTATGATGTTTTGGTCATAACAATTAGCTTGATGTGACTGTATCGATTATATATAGTGATGCATCAATGAGTGATTGTTATCATCATGGAAGGAGAAGGATGCATGAGAGGGGATCGAAGAGGAAGCTCGTGTCCCAAAATGATGTTATTCTTATTTCATGCATAATAATAATAATAAACCATCCCCCAGGATCAGATATATCTTGATCACAGCCTGCACAGTCATGCCAAACCCTTATTTCTTTGGTCAAAACAAAAACAAGTGATGCAATATTGTACACATGCAACTTGCCGCTTCCCCTCTATCACTATCTCACGCAGGAGGAGGGAGGAGGGACAAGTTACTTGTTTTTGAGATGGGAAAATCTGAGTGGGGGACCCTTTTTCTTCATGAGGACTTGTTAGCATCATTGTGCCAGAATGAAACTGTGGCTAACAACTACACAACGTCTATGGGTTCAGTCTCTCACAGAACATATTCCCATTGTAATTCAAATTCCCTTCACGTGTAGATTTTGATTTTTAATTCCATATCGTGGACATGCTGTGTGCATGTATATCAACTTCTTGTTGGTTGCATGTTATAAGTGATGTTAACCCATATAACATGATTTCATTCTATTTCATTAGCCAACTCGAGGTTATATGTTTTAATTGTTATCATGTTATGTTTGATAAGCAAAAAAGTTTAGGTGAGTTGGATCCCAAGACTCATCAAGGTCTAGCCATACCTGGATTCGAATCCACGTCCTTGTTGGACATGAGTCTGATCCTTACCAATTAGATCAACCTTTGTTGGCCTAATTGTTATCATGTTGGTACTAGCTAGCATGCGATGTCAATGATTGAAATGGACCAATGTAGGGTCATAGCATTAATGATAAAAGAATTTTAAGCATCCATATTTACTCATGTTCTTGTGCATACAAATAAATAAAGTTTTAAAAAAGTTTAATACAATTTCGGCTGCAATATAAAAATTTCTGAAGCCATCACAATCACATTGTGACCGCAATTACGACTGTATTAACTGCATTTATACATAATTTCTTGCAACATCAAAGATTGTGATAAATTTACAATCCCATTTGCAATTTCAAACCTTTAATTTACACAACCTCAATAGCATATTTTGGTTGATAACACAATTATACATCATTAGGGAAAGTGAAATACCCGTAGCGCTTTCTTTTGTCCGTTCATGTTTTGTTCTTTGAATAACTTATTTTGGGTCCCCAATAAGACTGGAACATGAGGAGAGGTGAGGGGGATCTTAGATCAAGTGTACTTAACTCAAAGGATTAGCGCAGTGGTGTAAGGTCCCGCTGCGTTCACATCAGGAGGAATGATCTATTTAGCGGGAGAACCCGTGTTTGATTCCCTCTGTGTGCAACATTCCCTTAGGCCAGCGACAGCACGCACCATGAGCGGGATTAGTCTCTGACCCTGTGGGTTGGTGACTCAGGACCAAAAAAGATCAGGTGTACTTGATCAATTTGTCTTCCTCTTATAAAACAAAATAATCACTTCACAATAAAAGGGTCTATATATTATAAGAAGAAATAATAAAAAAAAAAGGTTTTTTTTAAAGGCAAACAGATAAAATTATTAAAACCAGTTCAAAGTAGAAATTTTAAAAAAGGTTAAAATACATTTTTAGAGAAATGCTATTTAATTATTTTTTTCTCCCGATTTAGACATAGGACTACCTAAAATGGTGATTTTCAATAAATTTCAATCAAAAAGTGTTAGAAAGAGAATGTTAAAGAGAGTGTCGTTAGCATTCATCTTTTTTTTTTTTTAATTTGGTCCTTTCTGTTTAAAATTTTTTATTTTGGCTTCTAGACTATATAGGATCAAACCGGTCATTCCATTAGTTATAATTACGAAGATTTTTATTTGTTTTTAGTTTTTATTTTAATTAAGTTGATATCTTTCAATTTATAATTATAAAAATCTAATATTGTTAATTTGGATTATTAAAAGATATAATGAAGGACATGGAAGAATTATATTATGTTTAAAATATCATTTTAGTCCATTACATTTTTGTGTTTTTTCAATTAAGTCCTTTATGTTTTAAAATTCTCAATTTAGTCCTTTATGTTTACGTATGAACCTATTTTGGTCCTTTAAATTTTAAAAAGAAACAAATTTCGTCATTTCATCAATTTCACGTTAACATCATTAGTGTTTAAAATTTTAAAATAACTAATTTAATATAGTGATAGCTAAAAATCGCCACTATGTGTAAATTAATTATTATAATTAATTTATACATAATAGCGATTTTTAGTCACCACATTCTTTTTTATTAAAATCAATCATAAATACCTACTTAAAGGTATTGTCACATATCTCAATTTTACAGAGATAAATCTTAAAAAGTATAATTTGATCCAATATTTGATGATAAACTTCTAATAGTATTTTCTTAATCCTTTATTTTTCATCTCCTTTATAAACCAATATAGTTATAATTTTTTTAATAATAACAACACATAGAAATAATATAGATTAAAAATATTTTTTTAATAATATAGTTCCCTATTTAAGATTTTGTAGTCATCTAGGGGAATTTACGTCTTTTTACACAAAATTTTTAGAAAATTCCCAAAAAATTTCTAAAAGTATATTTAATTATTATAAGAAAATTTTTAACTTAAAAATAATTTTTAATCCCTTCTATCTACTCTTACTATTTTATCCTATTATTGTTTTTATAGGGACATAATAATCATTTATCATTTCTCAAGCCCGACCCGAAAAATTATTAAAAATCTAAACTAAGGTGTATTTGTTATTCTAAACAAAACTGCGTACACAAAATCTTTGAATTTCTATCCAGATGCTTGAAACAAATACTGAATAAATACAAAAATAATAGGAATGTTACAAAGGGGCAAAGCCCCGTAGTGGTACAAATAAGTTCATCCTTACTCATAGGTACCCGTTCGACCACAACCCGATTTTGATGGGAAAAAATGCTTTGACTATGTTCGAGTTTGTGTTTTCTTTGACTTGTAAAAGTGGGATCGAGATCAAGGATGTAACCCATAGTTTTAAAAATCGACCCGGTGACCGACCCGGTCAAGGCACTGGGTCACTGGGTCAGTGGTCGAACCGGTGGGTCACTAATTGACCCGCATGACCCGGTCTGTATTAAAAAATTTGAAAATTTTATACCTGTCTTAAAAAAGTAAAAAAAAAAAATCACATAACAAATTAATATAATTCCACAAGCTCATTTTTCAAGTTCAAATCTATTGATATTCATAGTAATAAAATCACATTATAAATTACTTATTAAACTTTTTTAAAGTTTAAACAGAATTTAAAATAATAGAATCACACTATCAACTGTACCATCACTTCTTCAAACAAAATCACAGTGATAGAATCACAGTATCAATTACCTAAGAATCACTACTCATAAATAATAAAAACAGAATTAACTAAAAATAACATTCAAGTTGGATTAAATAGAATCATGTGGTGTGGATCGATGTGGTTGAAATGATGGCATTAGGGTTTATGTGTGTGCACTTTGAAGTTTGAAGAAGAAAATTCACAGACTCACAAACACGACACAACAAGCAATGTTTTGACAAACGGTTACAGTCACAAAACCTTTCTTTCTTTTGATTTTTTATCCAAATAACGTCGTTTCAAGAAATTTAAAAAAAATTAAAATTAAAATTAAAATTAAAATTTAAAAAAAAAATTAAAATTTTTTTTTAAATTTTTTTTTAAAAAAATTAAAAAATTAAAAAAAAAAAAAAAAAAAAAAAAGGGCGACCGGGTCGATGACCGGGTCGGGTCACCGGGTCAACCCCGGGTTTGACCGGGTCACACCGGGTTTGACCGGGTTTGACCGGGTCGATAGCATGACCGGTCCGATGACCGACTCGACCCGGTCTGACCACCGGTTCCCGATCCGACCGGTCCGACCGGCCGGGTCGGTCCAGGTTTTAAAACTATGATGTAACCTCACCCCACCCCCACTACATTTTTTTCTTACAACATACACATACGTGAAAGCACACACACATTAGAGTTAATATTTTACTTTTATAATTTTATTTTTTTATAATTGTTAAAATATAGATCAATTACTTTTATAGTTAAATAATTTATATTTTATTTTTATACTTTATTTTTTTAATTATTAAAAATACAAATTAACTATTTTTATAGTTAAATAATTCAAATTATAATAACAATCAAATACAAACTTAACATTTTCTATTTAATTAGTATGATTAAATTCTTATTTTTTATTTTCATGTTCTTTTGCTATTTATTAATTTTTATTTATTGTTTGAATTGAAGCATAATCCATAACTTAATATATAATTTATTTTAAAAAAAATTAAGTAAATTAAGATTCTAAAAAAAGGTGTGACAGGTTTTCTTGCACCTGATAAAACTCGATGAACCTTTTGCTTAAAAAAATTTAAATTCGTCTTTCTTAAACCCAAACCCATCCCACTTTTTGTGATGGAGTTAGGATGGTTTTCTTTGTTAACTTAAATTTTCAAAATCTTTTAAATAGGAAGAAAAAGCAAGCAACCTTTGTGATTGATGAAGAAATAACACAATTGACTGAGGTTTTTGAATATATATTTATAAAGTTAAATTAATTTACATGTCTCTGAACTATTTGACAATTTTTAATTATGTCAAGACCTAATTAAAGATAAATACAAGTTCAGGAACTCAATTGAAAAGAAAAATAGTTCATGAACCTATTTAAAAATGACAAATAATTTAAGGATCTAATTAAAAATTGCCAAGTCTTTGCAAGTCAATATTCTCAACTCTGTATGTCAATATTCTCACCTTTGCAGGATGAAAATTTTGAGTTTAAAATCTCCAGAGCTACAAACATGAGAATATTGACTTGCAAAAGTGAAAATACTGGCCTGTAGAGACTTGACAATTTTTAATTAGATCTATGAACTATGACAATTTTTAAATAGGTCACTGAACTATTTCTTTTCAATTGGATTCCTGAACTTGTATTTGTTTTTTAATTAGGTCCAGCAGTGACCTAATTAAAAACCAAATACTAGTTCAGGGTCCTAATTGGAAAAAAAATAGTTTAGGGACCTAATTAAAAATTGTCAAATAGATCAGGGACTTGCATTTTAATTTAACCTATTTATAAATAAGTGATATTTTTATATGATTTTTAATTTACTTTTAAATTACTCAATAGGTGTCCTAAACTATTTGAAATTTTTAATTAATTTTTTTTAATTGGGATTCCCATGGTGGGCACCAAAATGTACCTGTACTCGAGTTCTAGGAACTTCTCTTTGTCGCTATTATGATATCTTCTCGTCCCTGTCTGTCATGCTCGGCCTTCCTCCTCCATAAGATAGATGGTGGGGGTAGGTACGTGCAAAGGCACTCTAACGCCCAAGTCAGCAGAATGCTATATATTAGGTAAGGACAAAACTTACATACAGTACCATAGATATTGATGGTGTTGTTATCTAATTAGAATTGGAGTTCACCTTGGTAATTTGCATAGTAACAGATATCGTTAAATATCACCGCATATTATCGAGATAAAACTCCTACTCTAATTGAAGAACAACACCAAAAGTATCAGTATCTAAGTATTTTCCATTAGGTAAAGACAAGAGAGAATGATATGAACAATGTGTCTAACCTCATAAAAATAACCCTTTTTATACTTAGACTTATGGGCCATAAGGTTCATGAGCAGGGGCAAAACTACTAAGGAGGCTGGGGGGCCTTGGCCCCCCTAACTTTTTTGTAATTTTTTTTAGTATGTATTATATTTTAATATTATATTAAGATAATTATTTATATTTAAAAGTATTGATATATTTATATTAGGATAATTATTTATTTATATTAGTAATTTATATTTATATTTAGGAGTTTAGTTATGAGCATAATAATTATTTAAGTTTTATTTATTTTTGTTATATTTTTATATAAAATATTTTATTATCTTTTTACAATATGCATTGTGAAGATAATGACATTTTTTTCTTTTTAAATAAATACTCTTTTTTTCTTTTGTATTGTCTTTATTGTGAATATAATTGCATTTTTTTTAAGATGAATATAATTACATTTTCTCCCTCTATATAGTTAGTTAAAATATTTTAATATTATTTATTTATTTTTCCTTTTAATAGTCTTTTCTTTTATAATTCATAGTTACTATTTCAAAGGTTATAAATAATTGCATTTGAAATAAAATAACTTTATCAGTTTCCTCTTCATAATAATTTAATTATAATTATTTATTATAATTATTTAAGAATTAAAGACTATTTATTATTAACCTTTGTAAATGGGACAAACTTATGAACTTATATGTGATTGTTACTTAAACTAAGACACAACAACAAATATTCTTTCTTTCTGTCACTATTCTTCATACATTCTCTTTATTTTTTTTTCTCTCTCGTCTTGCTGTTCTTATCATTGTTTTTAAGGCTCTAATATGTGTCTAGCTTCAAGTGCATTAGTTAAACATGTTATTGTGTTGTACAAAAAAAAAACATGTTATTGTGTAAATCATGTAAAAGTAAACCAAATTTACTTTTCTAATAATGACTATTGTCACAACGACTATTATCACGGCATAACATTTTTTTTCTTGCTTTTTAACAACCTAAAGTAATTTTTTTCTCAATGTTGGCTATTATTGTTGTAAAAGTTGGAAAGTGACATATTTCATTTTGATTTAATAGTTTCTATATAACATAATTAATAAGACATTTTTATAAAAACAATTGTGATTAATGTATATGCTAATTTTTACTATAAATTTGTGAAGGCTATTGGTGACGTGTGTAAATGACAACTAACATTTATAACCTTAGATCTTTTAAAAATGATGTTTAGTTTGTCTTTTTATAAATATATTTTCTATTATATGTTTTTAAATTATTTTAAAAATCACATAATTATAAATATATAAAATTTAATGTTTATACATTTATTAGATAAATTTTGATTTTTAATTATAATTGCCCCCCCCCCCCCCCCCCCCCCAAATTATTTAATTCTGGGTAAGCCCTTGTTCATGAGTCTTTCCTCTTGATTAAGGAAAGACTAATCAAGATTACCCTAATAACCTTCTTTACCTTCTCTCCAACTTTCTTCATTTAGCGGGCTGAGATATGCTCGGCGTAGGGAGGTGGTCGGCTAGAGATCCTCACGACCTAGGGTCTAACCGAAGAATCCGCAGATATATCAGTCCAATAATAATTATATATAATTATGTTTATTTACTCTTAATTGATCATAAAGTAATTTAAGCATATTTATACACATAATTAAGTACGTGTGCTGAAGAAAAACTGGGTTAAAAAAAATTATTGATAAGTGAATGGGGACTCTTAGGCTGTGTTTGATAGAGAAGAGAGAAATAAAGTTGATGGAAATAAAAAAAAAAAAAAGAGTAGAAATAGGTAAAAAATAAAATGATAAATAAAATTATTTAATTGAAGAGAAATAAAGAAGATATGATAAGAGAAATAAAGACATGAGTAGAAATAGTAGAAATAGATGAGAAATAATATAGGTGAGTCTCACTTTTTTAAATTTATTTCTCATCTTTTTCAATCTTACCAAATCTATAACACTTATTTTTATCTTCTTAATATTATTTCTATCTTATGAAACAAACAGAGCGTTAACATATATTCTATGAACGATCCCTGTCGATTGGTGGATGTCATTTTTTTATAGTAGATTTTCTACCTACTGAATCCAAATACCTGTTCCTATAGATCCCCGTATCCAAAATGATATCATACACATATACTATCATTGAAAGCTAGTACACGGATTTCATTTCTTCATTGATTGTAGTTTGATTATGCATGCTCCTTGGGTCTCTTCTCTGGACATCTACGAGCTTAGATGAATAGGCTAGTTATTAATTGTCACGTACCAAAGTCAACAGCCACAAGTTGCTAATTTTATACCACTTTCATCCTTTCTCATTAATAAGATCTTATCTGCTTGCTGCCATGGACTAGCATTGACGTTAATATTTAGGACCCTAGCTAGGTTCTAAATCTATGTGTCTATGTATGTCCTTTTCTTTTCATTTGTGAGTATATAAACCAAATTCAAACTTTGTGCATGTTTTGTTCTTATATTGTTAGTTAATTAATGATAATATAAATAAAGGGGGTTTCATACTATGAATATGGATTAATTCAAGACAAATTCATAGCTTAATTGATTATTGACGCCAAAAGATGCAACAAAACCGGCCTTGATCTATTTGCCTAGCTACATCTTAAAAGAAACACAGGTTACCAATTAGTAGTTGGGAAAAGGATAATTTAAACTTTAGGGAGAATTAAAATAGTGTACGAATCTTTTTAGTTAGGTAGAAAATAAGGGATAACGGATTCCTGTTATATATATAAACCAACAAAATAGGCTTAACTGTGTTTTTAGTCCCTTAAATGTGAGTCATTATTTTTTTAATCCTCTAAATTTGAAATTATTTTTTTTAGTTCCTGAAGTTTGCAAAATATTTTTTTTAGTTCCTCTGCACAGTATGAGCGAAACGGAAAATAAGATATTCTCAATTTGTGATAACTTTGACAGCCAAAATTTAATTTTCTATTTTATATTTTAAAGTATGATTTTTCTGGTGGTTAAAAACTGTCAAAATCAAGTCAATAAAAAAATTAAAAATTCATTAACTGCTTTAAAAACTACTTTAATTTCTTTTATTGACTCGATTCTAGCAATTTTAAACTGCCAGAAATCATACTTTAAAATTTAAAATAAAAAATCAAATTTTGACAATCAAAAGTCGTCACAAATTACGAATCTCTTATTTCTCGTTTGGCTCACATTGTACAGAGGAACTAAAAAGAGCATTTTGCAAATTCCAGGGACTAAAAAAACAATTTCAAATTTAGAGGACTAAAAAAATAATGACCAATATTTGAGAGACTAGAAATATATTTATGCCCAACAAAATAAAAGGACACGTAAGATGACACCAATGAAAGGCTTTAATGGGAATAAATAATGAATGTAGGAAAAAGTTCTTGGTTATATTGTATATGGCTATATAGGTGTGCCATATCATCATCTGCTTGGGCACGTGAAAAATGATTTGTGGAACAAATTTTTTTTGGATACCAGAACACCAAATAATGTCCTATATCACTTATAGAGTATTCGGTAGATAAAATAGAATGAAAATGAATTGAGATGAAAGTTTTGAATTAAAGTAAAGTGTAAAAATGTATATTCTATCTCATTTTACTGTTTATTTCAGTCATTTTCAGTTCTCTTTCACCGCAAACAAATGGACCATTAACAATAGAGATTAAGGGTAGTTTATAAATACTCTTATCTCTTAATTCATTGAGACTCTTTTTAAGGACAAAATCATGAGGCCCGTGTGAGATAAAGTGGACAATACATCGAATGTAGTGAGTTGTGAGCCTAACAATGCAGGAAACTTAAGGTTATAATATTGGCGCTAAAAAGAGGGTTTAGGTCACATCGCAAGACCCTTTAACCCCTTATGAGCCTTGACAAACAAGTTGTTATTGTGATACAAAAAAAAAGCCACCCATTACTTAGGAATTGAGGTCAATGGTAGTTTATAAATACTCATCTCCTTTAATTAGTCAAGATGCATTTTAAGGCCAAAACTGTGAGACTCATGCGATCAAGCCAAAGTGGACAATACTTTACATGTGGTGAGCCTAATGATGTGGTGGGCTTGAAGTCGAAACATTGACACTAAAAGAAAGGTCTAGGCCACACACACGTGGGACTATGAGCTACTATATATTCTAGTACACTAGAAAAAGTTCTACATTGGTTAGGAATTGAGGTTAAAGGTAGTTTATAAACACTTTTTTCTCTTAACTCTTTAAAACATCTTTAAAGACAAAATTGTGAGACCCATATGAATGAAATTGGACAATATGTCGAATATGATGAGCCTAACAATATAATGCACTTTATTTTTGTTACTAACATGTAAACTAAATTATTTTTTAACACAAAATATTTTGAAATGGAAAAACGAAGAGCAATTAAAATAGAGAGAATAGCTAAAAGCCAACTTTTGTTTCTTTCTTTTGTCGCGAGGGAGTTTGAAGTTTTTGATCCTTTTAAATGCATTAATGCAACACGGGAAGAAAACAAAGTTGTTTTGTTGGATTTACCCCCAAAAGCTTGTTAGACACGTCATTAAAATCAAGGGAGGTGTAGCTCAGTTAGTCGAGCAGGGTGTGTTGTAAACTCTCTAATACTATCTTCGATTCCTACGGATAAAAAAAAAAAAAGATGTGTCATTAAAAATTAATATACCAGGAACCTTGTACTCCTTTAATATAATTTTGTATATGAAACTTTAATAATGTAAAAGAGTATTGTCGTTTTCTATCCATGACTTAATACACAAAGTTTTACCTCGGTATTTAGGTGGCATATTTCTTTACTATTTGTTAATGAAGTTTTCAATGTATATCAGTATATGTGTATTATATATGTTGAATTTTAATTTGATTAGCACTTCAAATCTATTTTATATAATGAAATTCAACTTTTCAAAGGCAACAAATAACTAAAGGCAAATGTTAACCAGTGTCCTTAGAGCATTGGTTAAGGAGCTAAAAAGAGAAAGATTTTTATTAGAAGACAGAAAATTGTGTTGTTTATGAATTTTTTTGCGCTCTCCTATGATTTTCACAATAAATGTTTTCTCCTTTTAATTCTTTAACATGTGGTTAGTAAGACCCATAACTAAAAGCCAACTTTTGTTTCTTTCTTTTTGTCGTAAGGGAGTTTAAAGTTTTTGAACCTTTTAAACGCATTAATGCAACACGGGAAGAAAACAAAGTTATTTTGTTGGATTTAGCTCCAAAAGCTTCCTTTTAGACGCGTCATTAAAAATACAATAAAATTTTGTATATAAAAAATTAATAATGTAAAAGAGTATTGTCATTTTCTATCCATGACTTAATACACAAAGTTACCTCCGTATTTAGGTGGCATATATTTGCTAATGAAATTTTCCATGTATATGTGTAATATATATAGTGAATTTTAATTTGATTGGTATTTCAAATCTATTTTAGATATACGTAGATTTAACAAATATAAATATAAACATTATCTATTATCATATTTTATTTTGTTACATGCATATATAGTTAACAAAAATGTGTAAAACACACTTCCAAAAAGAAAAGAGAAAAAGTTGAAAAATTATAATTAAAAGAGAGAAAAAAGAGTATTTCAATTTTGAAATTAGAGATTTTAATTAGGTTTAAATACTTTTTTAGTCCTTGTAATTGAGCACTTTTTTGTTTTTCCTCCTTGCAATTTTTGTTTTGTTTTAATCCTTGCAAATTATGTTTGTTTTATTTTTCATCCTTAAAACGGTTTAGATGGCGCTTTCAAGAGTGAAAAAACGCTATCTAAACCTTGCAAATTATGTTTTGTTAATAAATTTAATATTATTAACTAAATCAATTAATTTTTTTAATATGTATAAATTAATTAAAATAATCTTATATTTAACAACAGAGGTAATAATAAATAAGTTAATCTTAAATTATTTCAATAAGTTTATTATCAAATTTATGATATAAATTCTTCATGTGACCAAACTTATCAAATAAGTAGTTAATTAAGAATACATTCAAAATTTAAATTAAGAGGAATAAAAACATATACTTAATCTCAAGAAATTTACTACTACTAATAACAATACTACTAAAGTTTAGTGTATGTTTATTTTTTATTTATTTATACATAAGTTTAATGTACGTTTAGATCATAATTTTTAGAAGTAATAAATAATAAAAAAATTATTTTTATGTAAATTTACTATAATTTTGTATTTATCGTGATTTTTTATCATCAAACCAACACTACACACAATTAGTAATTTATAGGGATTCACAATGAATTAGAGTATCTTAAACAGAACAAAAATGGGACGGTTGTCGCGCAAAGAGAGTCTCCACGCTGTTTCCCAGCATGCAGCAGCAAACTTTCTTTGTGCGTAGTACTACACAACTTAGCATCTCCATCGATCTAGTATTATTCTACACAACTTCACACACCGCTTCGATCTTCTCTTTTCTCTCTATATGTCTGTGCATCACTTCTACAATTCGACCCCACCACACCCCCCTTTTGTATCGTAAGTTGCAACACTCATTCCTTCGCTTTATACATTGTGCCATTTTGGAACCTCCAATGCCTCCAACATCCTCATTCTCACCCTCCAACTTTTGGAAACAGTCATATAAATGCACGACATGCATGCATTGCATTGCAAACCCAAATTCCATATCAGAATATATCTGGACTCACAGTAACATATATCTTTGTTACACTATTTTTAACATACTATGATATTGATTAAAATTTATTAAAAATTATAAAATCATGAGGAGATAAAACTCATTAAATAATTAGTTGTAAGAATTAGTTTTTTCTTATATTTGAATTTAAAAGGATCAATTATTTAAAAAATGTAAAAAAAATAATTTTTAATTAATTATTCTACACTAACAATGTATGACTATTAAACTCAGTTTTAATTGGCCTTCAAATGTTGGTTCAGTTGGTAAGGATCAGACTTATATCCCACAAGGACGTGGGTTTGAATTTTACTGTCGATGTGAGAATCTTGTTGTTAATGGACGATCTATAAGTACCTCTGTAAATGTCCACTGAGCTTTGAGACATGCTCTGATCCTGATAAGTCCTGAGACCCAACTCACATAAACTTTATCTACAAAAAAAACTTTGTTTTAATCTATACATACACATACTCTCTATTAGTATAGTATTCGTACTTTGAGCAGTCATATAATCACATTTACCAAAGAATGAACATTTTTTTACTTTTACCTACCTCAGTAAAAAAAAAAAAAGCATAACATTTAATTCATTGTTTTGTTTTTTCAAATTACGGTTATTGAAAACGGGTGGGACGGTAGTACTAGTCCTAGATACAATACTACAATACAAGTTGTTAATTGAAAAATAAAAGGGGGCCACAGAAACTACAGAGTCCTGACAAAGCGTGGCAAAGTTAGAAAACAAGACAAAATAATCGTATGATGTGCGAGTGGCTAGCTAGCTGCTGCTGCTACTCCATTCATTCCAATAAAATCAAAATTTCAAAAAACCATTAGCAATAGCACCATGCAGCAAAACAACCACCAATGTTTATATATATCAATGTTATCATACTCGGACCGGTCCTTGACTTGGTCGAGATATTGAGTTATTGGGTTAAAGATCAATCCAATAAGTCACTAATTGATCCGTATGAACCGGTATAGTTAAAATAAAAAATAAAATATATATTGAATTTCGCATGTACTCATACAACATATATGATAGTCAAGTGGTAAGTTTTATTGTTACAGCTTGGATTGCGTAAAGTTTTCCTACACATGTGACGTCTTGGGCCATGTGAAAGTAAAAGCTTTTCATTGCTGCAACAGCTTGCTTTGGTCTTTGTGTGCAAAAAATATTCTCCAATCGATTAACTAAATAATGGTTCAACCGGCTCTGAGTTTTACTGGTTGAACCTGGTTTGATACCGAGTTTATGACGTTATATCCGGACTAGATGTATTTTCGATCTGATGAACCACTCGACCCGACTACATGTCCAATTTTTGGTTCAACCGGATCAACCCACTGGCCGACCGGATATGATAATACTGATATATATATATATATATATATATATATATCATCACATCATCACCCTTTGTCCCCGATATCATCACATCATCACCCATTTTCCCCGTCTCTTCTTCTCTCACACACCCCTCAAAGAAGAAGAAAACAGCCTCGAGAGTAAGATAATCGAATCCTTTCCTTAACCTTCACGCCTCAACTCTCTCTCTCTCTCTCTCTCTTTTTCTCTTATCACGCATTAAAAACTTTGCTTCATTTTCTTTTTTTTTTTAATTTTTTTTTCACTTTTCCCACTTCCCCATTTCACACACTCTTTAAATTACCACAAGAAACCGTGGTCAAGCTTCACTTTTCACACTTTTCAGTTTCTCAACACTCTTTCACCTTTCTAATTGCCCCACCACTACTAGCACTTTTTTCTTTCCCTATCTATCTACATGGGTTCTTGCAACAAAGAACAACAACCACAACAACATGTTCATGGGCCTATAATCTTAGGTGCTGGTCCTTCTGGCCTAGCCGTGGCTGCGTGTCTCTCAGAACACAAAGTCCCCTTCGTGATTCTTGAGAGACACAACTGCATAGCCTCCCTCTGGCAAAACAAAACCTACGACCGTCTCAAACTCCACCTCCCAAAACAGTTCTGCGAGCTTCCCTTGAAGGGTTTCCCCCACACTTTCCCAAAATACCCCACAAAGTACGAGTTCATATCCTACATGAAGTCCTATGCTTCACACTTCAACATTCACCCAAAGTTCAACCAAACCGTGCAAAGTGCCGAGTTTGATAAAGGGTCTCAGCTTTGGGTGGTTAAGACTCAGGATTTTGAGTATGTCTCTCACTGGCTTGTGGTGGCCACTGGGGAGAATGCTGAACCTGTGGTGCCTAAGATTCATGGCATGGAGCTTTTTCAGGGCCCTGTTGCTCACACTAGTGTTTACAAGTCTGGCTCTGAGTACGGGAACCAAAAGGTTTTGGTCATTGGGTGTGGCAATTCGGGCATGGAAGTTTGCTTGGACCTTTGTAGATACAATGCCTCACCTTACATGGTTGCAAGAAATACAGTAAGTTCAACCTCATTTTAATTAGTTTGTATTTGGATAAACTTATTCGTAAACACTTTAAAATAAAACGAAACGAATCAAATTTCTTTTCAAAGTTAAAAGCCAACTTATAGAAATCTAGTTTTTGAAAAAGTTAGATGAAAGAATTTTTATAGAAGTTAGAGTACATATCTTGATTTTAACTTATTAATTTATTTTACCTTTTTATTTTTTATTTTTAGAAAAAATTTCTTCCTTCAATGTAACACATAATGAAGAGAATATAGACTAATAACCCATTTAGATATACCTTCTTAAATGTTTTTTTTTGTGCTATTCTTTCATTTGGGGGACCTATATAAACCTTTATTAATAAAAGTTTTTATTAAGTTATTCAAGTGCTAAAATCACTTTTCAAAAAAAAAAAATCACTTTTTGTTCATGGACTAAAGTGGGATTTCTTTTTTCTGTTAAATGGGTGATTTTTAGTGTTAATCATGAGTGTGTAACTGTTCACCTCTGAAATTGACGTCATTTATGTTTTTTTCCCATTTGGGTAACTAATTATCAAGCTTGTGGGGGGAGTATGCTTTTTTGCTCACTTTGTTGCACGGTTTACATGATTGAAGGTACATGTGCTTCCTAGGGAGATGTTTGGCTTCTCAACGTTTGGGATTGCTATGTTGCTCTACAAGTGGTTTCCCATTAAGATAGTAGACAAGATCATCTTGCTTGCAACAAACTTCATTTTGGGCAACACCAATCACTACGGCATCAAGAGGCCCAAAACCGGCCCAATAGAGCTCAAACTTGCCACAGGGAAAACCCCAGTCCTTGATGTGGGTCAAGTTGCACAAATAAAATGTGGCAACATAAAGGTATGTATAATATATAGTATATAGTATATAATATGCTTGAAATTAAGTGACCCCATTTTGTTGATTCAGGAGTATTATGTTTGTGGCACTTGAATTTTGGGAATTGTTGTTGTTGTTGGGGGCTAAGATTCGTTGGGGTTGTGCAGGTGATGGAGGGTGTGAAGGAGATAACAAGAAATGGTGCCAAATTTATGGACGGACAAGAAAAGGAATTCGATGCTATAATCTTGGCAACAGGATACAAGAGCAACGTGCCTACTTGGCTCAAGGTTAGAATTTGATCTGTTTTGTTGCGTTTTTAGCTCTATCTTATTATTATGAACCACGTATGACATGTCGCTATCTATAGGCTTGGGACACATGCACAGAGCACAAACCTACAAATGTCTTCTTTTCTTCATTCTTTCTTCATTCCAAATGTGTTTGCATAGTTTCTCTCGGATTAATTAATATACTGTATTAAAAACTCTGCTTTCATAGTGACGTTTTGTGATGTGTAACGATCATGAAATATCTCGTTAGCAACTTGTAAAAGTCACACCTAAAAAGTATTCCTTGTGCACCACCTTTTGGTCAAATTCCTTTTGCTTCAATTTAATTATTAATCAAATTCTTTTTGCTGTGAGTAAAGGGTATGTATAAAAGTTTTTAACATTCTATTACTATTATTCTATTATAAGATTATTACAATTACGAACTCCTATGTTAATTCTCTTTATGACATGGTACTATGTTTTATGATCATATGAATGAAAACTTAATTGATTTTTTTATTTTATTTTTTCTAATTCAGGGATGTGATTTTTTCACGGAAGATGGAATGCCCAAAACACCCTTTCCTCATGGGTGGAAAGGAGAGCAGGGATTGTATACGGTGGGGTTCACCAGAAGAGGTCTTCAAGGAACATCATGTGATGCCATCAAGATTGCTGAAGACATAGCTGAACAGTGGAGAACAGTAGAGGACAAGAGTCACTGCGATTCACATATCATCCTACTCAATAATTCATAGACCTTACTTACCCCCACAAATAACATATGCAAGTTTTTATTTCTTGAGAAGAAAAAAAGAAAAAAAATGGAGAAAGGAGAAATACAGAGTTAGGATTACCTGGGCAATTGGGCTAGTTTTTTTTTTTTTTTTTTTTTTTTTTCCTTATTAACTTTTTTACTCCCTCTTTTCCTGGTTTTCTGTGCATGTACATGCAATTTTGTATCTTAGGAGCATACGCTTTTCTAACTACTCAAGTTTAACTAGCCTTGTACAAAACAGTTTCATAAATGGAATGGTTCCTTGGTTCAAGCAAAGTGCAGATGTATCCAGTTATCAAAAAAAAAAAAAAGTGCAGATGTATCCAGAGACAAAAAAAAGTAAATATGAAATAATACTATAGTTCTTGTATCCTTCTGCAAATCTTTTTAATATTCTATAAAATGTAATTAAATATGTTTAATTCTTAATATTGCATCTAATTTGTCTGTAGTGTGTTTATGAACACATTAAAAGGTATATATATATATATATATATATATATATATATATATATATATTAACAAGTATTTATATTAAAAGTACAATGTTCACTTAATGCTTACTCCCTCCATACCCTTTCATACAATGTAAGAACAGCAAGATAAATAATAACTTTGATGTTTTTTTAAAGATATTTATAGTGGAGTAAATAGTACCATTGCTTAGTGGCATTTACAATGAAAAAAAAAACACTAAGCACGTTAAAAAGGAATATTATCCAATGAAATGACTACATAAAAGGATAATCTAAAGTGATTTTTTAATAATTATAGTAAATTGACGTTATATAGAAAGGGGTTGAATATAGAATAAAAATTTGTTAAACAATAAATGTGATTATTGTTAACAATAACAACATGAATTTTAAAACAGAGTAATCACACGCACATACAGGGACATGAGATTTAACAAGGTTCAGCAAGCGTGCCTACGTCTTCAAGAGTAGTGCAACTATTTCTATTATTGATTCTACATAATAGGGTTACATCGGTTTATAAAGAATAAATTCACAATAAAAATTTACAATATCGCCCTTATTCCTTCACTTCGCTCCACTAAGCTTACGCTCCATCGCGCTCAGCTCTGCTACGTTCTAGCATCTGCCCCCCATAGAATGAGTCATGCACAATAATCTCCACCTTGGTGAATCTTCAGTCCCATGGAAGATAATAGCAAGTCCTCCTCATATGTCTCCTAGGTCAGGGGATCCAATCACGTCTAGCACTGAGCAACATTCAATAAGTCTAAGCAATGCTTGAACTTGTCAGCTGTGGCAGCCTTGGTTAACATATCAGTTGCATTCTCTAAAGTGTGAACCTTCCTGAACAAAATGTGACCAAATGTCATCAACTCCCTGATCTTGTGGAACCTAACATCAATATGCTTGGTTCTAGCATGATACACCTTATTCTTTGCCAAATAGATAGCACTTTAACTATCACGATGCAATTGAACTCCACCTTGCTCAATGCTCAACTCCTTTACTAGCCCTGTAAGCCATACAACTTCTTTACTGGCCTCTGCTATCGCCATGTACTTCGCTTGACATTGCCACAAATGACTAAATAGTGGATTTCCAACAAATAGGCCCACCTGCAAGAGTAAAGACATACCTTGTTAAAGACCTCCTATCATTCAAATCACCAACATAGTCGGAATCCACATATCACACAACTGAATAATCACCCTACTGACTGCCAAACATGATATCATGCCTTGTTGTACCCTTTAGCTACCTAAGACTACACCTACACCTAAAGCCTAGATCAGTTAGTCCAAAAGGACAACAAGAGTACTAACATTTAGTTTATCTTCTATTTAAATATATTTTCTATTAACATTTTGATAAATTACTAATGTAGTTAATATTTCATAATTTTTTATATGAAATTTGACGTGTATATAAACCTTAATTTTTATAGTTATCTCCCCTTCTAAGATTTATGTCTGGTTCATCCCTATGAACAAGTCTCCCAACAAAAATTTAAACTTTGGTTTATTATGTTGAGAGATTAGTCCATTCCATTATCATCTTTTATATTGTTTCCATCAAATAAATCTTTATTCTTCTTCCGCATAAAACGAGTAAATGAGAAAACAGAGCAAATTTTGCTTTTTTATTTAAATAATAACTCCAAACAAAGGTAGAACAAGTCTCTTTTCCTTTGATCTTTTTCCTCTCTTACTACGATACTAAACATACCTTTATGTATTTGGGGTTGGCGGATTTTGGGGTGCACGTGCGTAACACCTGATTTTCACATAAACAATGACAATTTTGAACAGAGACCAGCATGCAGCCATTTTCGTGCTCAGTGTGATAATCGCAGCTTTCCTTCGACTCAGCATAAGAAACCGGTGACAGTTTCAATAACTTGAAAATTTTTAAACAGTGAAAGCCATTACTTTGGGAAAACGTGTGAAAGAGTAAAATGGCTTCTTTAGGAAAATGGAGGCACAGCTTTTTATTAATTAGATTAATTAATAATTGAACAGGGAAACATTTTATCTTTCAAGTTTTAGGGAAAAAGGAGAAGAAATGTACAATAGTCTTCTGATCATTCCTTCCTTTTTCATGCCTCATCGGTTGATCCACGCAACCATCTTACTGTAACATTTTTTTCTTCATATCTAATTCTTTAAAGACATTAATTAAAGAATTAATAATATATTTGGATTAAAATTGAACTAATTATGATAAAAAATATCCAAAGATGTATTAGCTAGATCTATTTGTTTATGATTAAATGATTCATTTAGTTCTTATAGGTGAAACTACTTTAACTATTAAGTTCTAAACAAAAACAAAAAAGTTTTGATTCTTATACCAGCATTTTTATTGAAGATTGGTTCTTGTGATTATATCTCTTTGTCAACGATCTTAAGGTATGGTTATAATATAATTGAAACGTGAGAATGATATGACTAACACATGGTTGAAAATTAAGTCTAGGTATGAAAAAAAAAAATCAAGTTTTACTTTTTATATTATTATTTTTTTGGTTGATATATAGGTTGATCCTTATCATTATATTCTTTCTTAACTCTGTCAAAAAACATTGTTGACGATGGTTCATATAAGTAGTAAGGATCAACATTGACACCAAGCACATAGGTGGATATCTCCTTTGGCAAGATCTATGATCAACTTCTTTTATCTCAAGAAAGATCTTACTTCCTATATCGTACTTGAATGTGTTTTTTTACACCTTTTCTGTTTAAAATATCTCAATTCCTTCAATTACTAAGTCCAACCCCAAGTCCTTGCAATAGCACACACATACCTTATGACCATACCAACTTCTTAAAATGTTCCTTTAAATCTTGTCAAACTAGATTTAATTTAGTTCTGCTTCTACTATACATTTATTGCATATTCTACTACTTTCAATATTCAAAAGTACATATATAAAGTAATCATAGATGTTGTTGTAGGCATTTAGGCTTGAGTCACTGCTTTGAACTTTCAAAGTTGATGCACTAATTGTTGCAATGTTGAAACTTATCTATCATTGACAAAAATTGTAAAGTTATTTAATACTACTTTAAATAATTAAGAAAATGACAATGAGTATTTTCAACCAATATTGGAAGGCTTCCTCCATTTGTGTCTTTCTCTTCAAACACTCGTCATCACTCACATTCTTATGGATATACATAGACTACTTTTATCAACAATTACTGAGAAATAAGTGTATAACTCTAGTTTTAATGATGATAATTATGAATAGAGTCTTAGATTAATGGAGTTAAGGAAGAATTTAATGACAAGGACCATCAATACTAATAAAGGTAGTATAAGAACTAAAACTTATGTTTTTTTTATATATATATATAGAAACTAATTCTTAAAATAGTATCATCTATATGGACCATTTGATTAATTTCTAGTCATGTCATTGTCTCATATTAGCCCCATTGTCATGTATCAACCACAATAAATACAAAAAAAACTTGGTAGAAATTACGTAGTTTTTTCAAGAGAGAAACCTTTTTGATCTAATATATATGACACTCCGTTTGACATAGCATACAAAGAGGAGTATTGTAGTAGCTAATAGTATTATCGAATATCAATGTATCAATGTCATGGTGACTAATATATAGTATCAGACGCAGAAATTGGAGCAGGTTTTTTTGTATGTTAGCCAAGGAATCACAAGTCACAACGACCATATTATGTGGTATATGTATGTTCATGTACAGGTACTCATGTACTCTCTCTCACTCTCTCTCTCTCTCACGCTGATAATTGAGACAATGATGGGCCTCTGACCCCTCTTTTCCACATCCACCACCTTTGTACGAACCTCTCCGATTGACAGCTCTTCTACTGCACCATCACCACCACCACCCTTCTCATCAATTCTTAATTATTAGTAACACAATTTTTTAATATTTTTAAAAATATTAATTGAAAGTTATTTCTTACTAATTTGGAGACGTGAGTGATCCATGAAATGAAAAAATATACTACTATATTTGATGGGGTTTGCATAAATTAATAAAAATTTCTCTGCCGCCACATTTGGGTGTGTACACATATTACCACTTTACAAGAGTAGGGGTCCTCTCTCATGGACTATGACTGTGAAGTTTCGTAGAGAACAAGTGGAGAAAAGTCCAAAGTAATAAACGTAAAATGGGGTTTTTGTTTTATTTTATGATTTGATGATATGAGGCTTTGCATTGAATTCCAGAAGCACATCACACGCTTCCAACCACGCTTTCCAGTAGTATTATAGTAATGACGTCAAGCACACACATATACTCACACACTCTCCCTGTCCTGCTGATTACTACCACTGACTCAGCACTGACCCATTCCTGCACACACAGATAGAGGACTTTGTGGCACATTCAAAAAACTACCTTTTTTTTGTCTTTAAAGTGTAATTCACTATTATTTAGATGCATGAAAGTATAAAATTATTAATTAGATTTCTGAAAATATAATTTATCTGTTATTTTAGTTTTTTTATAAAAAAAATTCTCTAAAATTAATGTTTGTGTCTATATTACATGTTATCTATCTACGTGATAATTGACGGTACACACATAAATAACATGTCTCACATATGTAAATAGGTATGTCACGTAGACACGAACGTTAGTTTTAAAGAAAGTTTTTTATCGAAAAAACTAAAGTGACAGACAAATTGCACTTTCAGGAATCTAATTGACAGTTTCATACTTTCAGGAACTTAAGTAATAGTGAATTACACTTTCAAAAATCAAAGTGATGGTTCATCCCATTCAAATATTGCATTTCCATTTTTCCTTTATATAACCCTACCCTCGTAAAATCATTTCCTAATAAAGTGTCAAGTAAATTTCTATTTTTATTTTTTAATCACAGTAATTAAGACCTTTGGTTTTCCGGTAGGACTTCGAGGTATCCTTACAAGCTTCGATATTTTACATCAGCTATGGGACTGATCTTCGGTCCTGAGCTTAATCACACTTAAAGCTCCTCACCACTTTTAAAGAGTGTATTATGCGGAGATCGAACTCAAATCCTCCCTAAAAAATTTCACATGTGTTGATTTCTATTTTTATATAAAATATATAATTCTCACACTTTTTATAATTCTGAAATATTTTTATAATTTGAAATTAATTTTGTGTAGTTTAAAATAAATAGAGTTAAGGTTTGTTCCACTAATTCTCCTCCCACTTCAAAGATAATTTCGAAGAATTTGAGTTTTATTAAAATTTAAACTTCATGTCTTCTGAACGTTATTTTGTATTATATTTTGGACCTTTTCAATTCTCATTTTTATTTTGAATTTATATTTATGAGTTAATAATAAAAAATGATAGTTATATATCATGATATTATATTAAATAAATTGAATTAAACTAACCCTATTACATGAACTTTTAAATTTTGATCGAGTGAAATTTAAATTTAATCCAATAATTTTATATGAATTTTTTTTTACTGAAAAATTAAATTCATTCCAACCCGAAGACAGCCCCTCTATATTAATGCTATGTTTGTTTCAAAAGATGGAAATAATATTGAGAAGATAAAAATGAATGTTATTGATTTGGTAAGATTGAAATAGATAAAAAATAAATTTAAAAATGATAGAATTCATCTGAATTATTTCTCATCTATTTTTATTCTTTTCTTCATCTCTCTCATTATCTCTTTTTTTCAATTAAATAATTTTACTTATTATTTTATTTTTCACTTATTTTTACTCTTTAATTTTTTTCTTCTCTACCAAACACATTGTAAGTGTGGCTAATGCCTATGACTTATTGCCTTGTGCCTATCCTTCTTCCTGGATAGATTCACTTCATAACTCTTTGCATGCTTCAATGATGTCACCTTCTTCCAAACTCCCCCACGCGATTCCCTTCGTGTTTTCTTTCTTCAACAACTAGATTGATTTGATTGAAACAATGAAATTTGACCAACTGATACAATACCATCAAAACACTATTATTTATGAAAAAGTTACATTTTGAATAGAAGAAAAAAAAAACTTAAAAAACTAGAGGGTCACAGTCATAACTCATAACTCCCTGAATATAGTTGTGTAGCTCCGCTCCAGTTCATCAAAAGCTTATGATCTCACGAGGAATGATCGTTTTACGATGAAATTTTTAATGCGGCTTAATTATATTTTTAATTCTTAAATTAAGGATAAATCTATTTTTTCTCTTAAATTGACGAAATATATTTTAATCCTTTAAATTTTAACAAAATATGTATTTAGTTTCTAGAGTTGGATAATGTTAATTAACACATGTTAAATACTAATAGTGTCACGTCATCACTTTTAAAATTATCTAACTTTAAGGATTAAAAATATTTTTTTAAAATTTTAAGACCTAAAATTATTTTCTTTTTCAATTTGGAGAATAAAAAATAAATTTACCTCAAATTTTAGAGACTAAAAAATAATTAAGCATGTCTATATTAAAGTTCTTTTTTTGTAAAGACTTATTCTAATTGAAAGGGATTTTAATCGAATAAAGTAAGATAATTATGAGCGACAAATTTTTTAAAAGTATTTAATGTAATTACATATCCAAGATTTAAACTCAAGATTATTAATCCAATTATGTAATTTTTAATAAATTTCAATCAATTTAAAAAAAAATTCAAAAAAATGTGTTAGAAAATATATTTCTAATATTTCTTTTCAGGTATAATATTCTTGGACTTTGGTTATACATTTTTCAGCAACAAATCACATTCTAGATGCAAAAACTATCTCAAGTAGCTTAAGTTGATGTGAAAAATTGGATAGAAACGCATGACCAATCTTACGGCTAATTATATATTTAGAATTTGAACTCAAAATCACTCGTTAAACTAAAATAACTCTACAATAAATGATTCATACGCCCACTAATTTTATACTAAAGTTTATGAAAATAAATATAGACACTCTTCATGCAAGAAAAATGAAGATAAAGTACTAGTAGGTGTGAACACGCGCTGGTGGTGTGTGAACAGAATTGTATAGCTGCAGAGTTCGATGCACATATAAGAACAGGGGGCGTATCTATGCAGAGCAAAGATTGGCATGGCATGGCATGCATGGGTACTGATCATATCAGATCAGAATCAGATGGTGAGGACAGAAAACCGAATGCATGCCATAACAATACTACCATTATGCATTTTTCTTCTGTATGCATGTGCTACCTAGCTGCATTCTACATATGCCATATCAACTGTTAATTATTCTGTGTAACTATTGGGTACACAAACAAAACGTTATCGTCCAAGTTTTAAGATTCATTTTTAATCATTTCACACTCATAACATTTTTCACTCTTTTGCACACACCCAAACTATTTTAGTATGTTCTTATAATTGTTAACAATACAATACCTGACAATGTAAAAAAAACTCTTTATATATACTATCTATATTTATGATTTTTAGTAGGTCAAAAAATGCCTTGTTTATTCTCACATTTATTATTTGTATTTTCTTTCATTTTATCTAAATAAACATATAAGGTTTTTAGATTCTCTACCATTGCATTTTTTGACCAAGACTACCACGATTTAAAACCTTGACATTAATGTCAATAAAATTCTTTATTAAACATTTATGAAAATACATTTTTGTTTTTGCTATGTTTGGGGGGAAGTGATGATGTGGGGGATGACATGGGAATAAGGAAGGGTCCCTCTTGATCCCTTTCTTCCCTCACAGTCACAGAGAAGAGAAATGAGAAATGAGAAATGAGAAATTCTCTCTATATATAGTTGTGGGGCCCAGTTGATCTCAGTGGCATGTTGCTTTTGCAGCAGCTTGGGTTAAGCTGACACAAACAACACATGGAGATATATGTTACAGCAAAAGAGAAAGACTTGTCAATGCCACCTTTCGTGACCTCCTTTCTGTAGCCTCTCTCAAATGTCAATGTTACGTACTTTCCCTCACTGCTATGCTCAATTCAGTCTATATAGTGTGAAATCTGTACCAAAATTATTATTATTATTATTATTATTATTATTGTTGTTGTTGTATTATTGGGTCGAAATTCCAATGACGGTTCAATTATTATTTGTTCATTATTACGAAGAAGAATGTTTCGGACAGAAGAACTTGTGCTGTGCCATCCTAAAGCTTTTAAACGTCTTTTCTACTCGGCCTCTTCTTTTTAAATCTTTTGTAAATTTTAGTTTTATGATCAAGATTTTTTTTTCAAGTAAGGCTTTAGGTCAACAACAAAATTAACAAATAAGGAAGAAGAGGGTCTTTTTTCTAACAAGTGTATGAAAGGTTACGATAAGAAATTAAAAATAAAATTATTGGAAAATGTTTATTATATTAAAATCATAAAATTCATTTAATATGCATTCAACTCTTTAAATTATTTTTTTTAAGAGATCAAATGTATCATCCATAAGAGGTAATCATACTCAAGTTGAGTAAGACACTATAGACGGCAAATTTTTTTCTCAAGTATTTAACAAAGTTGTAACTCGAGACTCGAAACCACTAATTAAACTAAAACAATCTTATATCAATTGATTCATGCACTTAGTAATTCTTATAATTGATTTAAAATATATAAAAAAGATAAGTTCTTACTAAAAACAAATGCATTTATTACACTTCTACTTTTTATATGATAAGTGCTTTTTCATTGAAAAATTTATCATTTTTAATTAAATATTTTTTTATCCGTAGAAATCGAATTTAATCAAGAAGTTTACAATAATTTATGCACACTGTTCAACCAACTAAGCTAAATCCCTTTTAATTAGATGTTAAAAATAAACTTAAGAATTGATGTTAACATTTTTTATTTTTAACGTGATTTAAAGCATTTAGTTATTTTTTTAAGTAAAAAAAGCATTTAATTATGTATATTTTTAATGATTTTACATTATCTGTCTATAGTCCCGATAAAAAAAATTATAAGATAGGTTCCATTACTTTTCATTTATTGTTTAAGGTAATGACACATAGATTAATAAAAGTAATTAATTTTCCATTTGTATTGAAATTATTTGTAATTTGTTTAATATGCCTTTTATTGTCTTAAGAACAATGATTAGGGAGTTAAAAGTGAATTCATTTTATTGAAAAGTGAAACATTTAATATCATTCATACATTCCATTGTGATTTTTTTATTTAATATTCCCTAAATTATTATTTAACATTTAGGGTCAGGTTAACAATTTCTGTTGTTAAGATTGTGTCATTTTTCAATTTGAAAGTTAAGGTATAAACCGGTGAATAGAATTAGACAATAATTTTAAGGGCAAATTACATTTGCATCTGATTATAAGTTGAATTGCATTATATATATATATATATATATATATATATATATATATATATATATTGCTTAGCCTTACAGAGGCCTCACTCAATTAATAAATCAAGAGAGGTTTATGATACAAAAAAAAAAAAAAAAAAGTTCAATGATAAAGAGAGATAATGGAATTATATAAATCAGAGGAATTTGTGTTACGTCAAAAAAAAAAAAAAGAATATCATGCACAATTCAATCAAACTTCAAGAGATGTCAAAGTAATTTTCCATTACATTAACCGTTGAATTGATTATTCCTTAAAAGTTTTTGAAATTTTTATAAAACAGATAACATGTAAATCTAATGGAGAATGCAAAACAGAGACATGAAGTGTGAGAATTGTGTTTATTTTTTGGCACACAGAGTAGAGTAGTGTGGTGAAAAACAAAATAATAAAGATAAATAGGGGAGCTGCATAATGGGCCGGAAGAGAGGGAGAAACCCAGAAAGTGAACTTTTTTTTTTTAATTTATTGTCAAAGGGAAAAGAAGCTTTTGTGTGGTTGTATTATTAAGTGCCTATGGGGCCTTTATCCAGTGACCCAAACCAAGTATAAGAGTTCTGGCATTCCAAACACATTGTGGATTTTTAGTTCATTCACCAAAAACGAAGGAGGAGCCCATCTTCACCAAAACCCTACGCATATATTCAGACTGGGCTAGTTTGTAGACCCAAGAGAAATTTTTTTTACCAAGACGAGACTAGTTCTTGCTCTAAAACCTTATGTCCTGTTTGGTAGAGAGAAAAGAAATAAGATAGATAAAAATAAAAGGGAAAAGAGCATTAAGTCCCCTTAAACTTTACTTCTTTTGCAAATAGACACCCTAAACTTTAATTTTGTCTCAATTAATCCTTAAACTTTGTCTCTCTTGCAAATAGACACCATGAACTTTAAATTTATTATGATTGATACTTTAATTTTAACTTTTTTGTAAATAGACACCTTAACCTTTAATTGCATTTTAATTTATCTTTAACACTTATCTTTTTTACAAATAGTTTTTTTCAAGTTATTTATCTTAAATGTTAATCATTGATTGATTTTTTTATTACAACTAATTTTTTAATATTTAAAATATAATAAAGAATATGAATTTAGAAGATATATAAAAAGGAGAAATAATAACATTAATAAAAAAAAATTTATTTGATTTTTAATTTTTAATTTTATTATGTTTTAATGTTTGGAAAAGTAATCAGAGAAAGGTCCGAGACACACGTTTGCGGTTTGATGAGGATTTAATAGCTATACAATGAGTATAGAAATTTAGGAGCGAAATTGTATTGTAATACGTAAATGTTAGCTTCAGTTTACTGTATGTTTTTTATGCAGTAACTTGCTCTTGTAATGAGTCTTATTTTGGGCACCTCTTGTGCTCATAACAATCAATCTTATATTAATGAATTATTTAGCTTATAAAACAAATGTTTGGAAAAGTGATTTAAAAAAATAAAACTAATAAATAGTTAAGATTAAACAAATAATCAGTTGAGATTTTTTTATTAGTAATTTAACTCTAATTTAATATAAAAAATTATTTATGAAGTTAGTAAATCTTAAGAATTAATTGAGATGGAATTGAAATTTAGGTGTCTATATGTAAAAGAGGTAAAGTTTAAGGATTGATTGAAACAAAATTAAAGTTTATAGTGTTTATTTGTAAAAGAAATAAAGTTTAAGGATCAATTTGGACAAAATTAAAGTTTAGGGTGTCTATTTGTAAAAGGAATAAAGTTTAGGGGGGTTGAATGCTCTTTTCTCAAAATAAAATGAATGAATGAAAATAGGTGAAAAATAAAGTAGAAATAAAAAGTGTTTGATTAAAGAGAAATAGAAAAGAAATAAGGAGAGAGATAAATAGATGAATGAAAATAGGTGAGAAATAATACGATTTCACAAATTTTAAAATTATCACTCTAAATCTTCTCTACCAAACAATCAGCTAATTTCTATCTCTCCCCCTCCTCTCAATTTCTTCTCTACCAATCAACTAATCTTATGTTTAGCATGATGGAAATAAAATAATGGAGGAGAAAAAAATTTAAATTTAAATTTAAATTAAAGAAAAGAAAAATTGAATTTTTATTCATAGAAATTAACTTTTTACCCTCTTTTATTTTCATTTTCTTTTCAACTAAGTAAAAGAAAATACATTACTATCCATATTTTCTTTTTACTTTATTTTCTTTTTTTCTATCCAAACAATTCATAAATATGGACAACATAAAATAATATGAGGAGAGATTAGGTGTTGAACTTTGATTTGACTATACATGTTGCAACTTCCTTCATAACAACTAAAGAAGAACAAGTTTGTGTCGATCACTCGATTGTATCCTACAATTTTTTTTTTCTTTTATCAACAAAAGAAATACTATTATAAAGTGCTATAAAAGCTATTTTCAACCTAAAATCTTGATACATGATATCAATTTGGCTAAAATATAAAAATGGTTCTTTAACCTTTTTTTTTCTTCTAAATTAGTCCCATAATTTTTAAAAGTTTTAAAATGATTCATCTTATTTAATTGACACATTAATTCTTTCAAAAAATTTATCATTTTTTTTTCGAACATGATTTTGAACTTTTTTGTTGTTGATTCAAGACGTGAAACTTATCTCATTAGATTTACCTACATAAAAACTATGGTAACCAACTAATGTTCAAAATAAAAAGAGCCATAAACGTGGTGAAAATGGCATGAAAAGTGAGCCTCGTGAGCAATCATAGAAGAATATGATATTAGATTTTTTTAGTTTTTCGGTTGCTCATGAAACTCACTTTTCATGCAATTTTCACCTTGTTTATGTCCCTTTTTGGTCTGAATATTAGTTAGTTTTCATGCAGATGAATCCAATGAAACAAGTTTCACGTCATGAATCAACAAAAAAAAAAGGTTCAAAATCTTGCTCGAAAATAAAAAACAATTAGTTTTCCGAAAGGACTAACGTGTTATTAATTAAATAAGGGGACCATTTTCATAACTTTTAAAAATTATGGGACCAATTTTTAAATAAAAAAAAGTTAAGGAACCATGCTTATATTATAGCCTATCAATTTAAAGATATATTATTTTTACATAACTTGAATTGTAAGATTATTTTAATTTTAAAATATCTTAATTTAAATTTCATTTTTGAATTTTGAATTTTGAATTTTGAATTTTGACATCATATTAATTTATAAAGATGACGTGTCTCTTCCTAAACTTTAAAAAATTGTTTTTTTTTTAATTTTTTATTAGATATAATAAAATAGAGGAGGAATCAAATGACACTGGTGTAACTTACACCAACTGTTACACCATTCAATAACTTTCAATTGGATGATGTTTTCTTAAAACCCACCGTTGGATTGAAAGTTCCTTTCACATAGATCATATATACAAAATTTCATATTAATCCAAAATTATTTGCTACCTCATTCATATAGATTAAAATCAACGTAATATAAAATTTTCAAAATATACTAAAATATGGATCATTTGATCACCTTCTTATTAGACGCCATCTAGCATGGACCACCTTCTCAAGTGGTTTATGATGAACCACTTTTCTTAACCGTTAGATTCATCTAATTCTAAGATTCATACCATACCTTTGCCACACCTGATTATTTTTCCTAACTCCTTTCACCGCAATCACGTGGTTGTTGCCGTCAACGTAACTTATCTTCGTCTTCTTCGTCCCACCTGATGCACATGTTCTCCGGCGAGTCCCAATTCTCCGTCGTCGAATACTCACTCTCCGACAAGCTATCAAAGTCAGTTTCAAGGTAGTAGCGTGACAAGGAAGGGTACCTCAATGGATTGACCCTTCGATAAGGAGCCATAGCCGTCGGATCTGCGGCCACCACGACCAATGTAAACCTATCAAGATGAAGAAATGCCACCGACTATAAATCCCTCGCATTCAAACTTTGACGCTCTTAAATCCACCTTTTATGGCTCGCCGCACTAGATCTGCACCAGCTCCACGATGTCGTCAAGTTCACCGGAGTCGCACCAGATCTCCACTGCTGTGAACTGTTATGAGCGTGCATCCTCATTGGCTTCCTCTCTCCTCAGGTCGATCTTGAGATTCACGATAGCCCGACCCTCCCCACTTAAGGATCTGATGAGTTTCGTCCCTTCGTTCGCCGCTTCCCCGAGTTCAATGCATTTCCCTAATTCCCCCTTCTAGGTTTCATAATCCACCATGTAGTTTATAATAGAGTAAATTATATAGAACCTCCCTGAGGTTTGCCTTTATTACACTCGATACCCCTCCATTTTTTAACCCTACAGAAAATGATGAGAACCCCTCTACGGATCACAAATTTAGCATCTCAAATGATAAAAATTCAAGAATAAAAATTTGGGAACAAAAAGGAAAAGCGGATTGAGGTCAAGAGATGGAAAGAACGACGCCACAATCCCTAAGGATTGATAAGTCGAGGAAGATTCGTCACTTTGAATATGGAAATTCAAAGATAAGAACCAAGAGTAGTTCCTAAGAACTTAGAGAGTTTCCTCTCACAAAAAGCCTAAAGCTTCATTCCAAATAAGAGTCAAAACTCCTTACAGAAATCACATTTGGCCCTATTTATAACTATGAACCTAAAGGCCCAAGGCCCATTAATAAAAGCCCAAATAACTAAAAAGGCCCAAATTAAAAGTAAACATAATTAAAAACATAAAAAGGCCAAATAAAAAAGCCCAATAAAAGGCCCAAATACATAAACTCCTATTCTAAGACTGGGCTCCAGTTTAATCTCCTCTTATAGCTTTTTAGTCCTCTATCATTCCCTCCTTCTTGAAGGAAATTCGACCTCGAATTTGGAGCCAAGGTACCTACAACACAAAAGCAACACAAGAGACACATGTTTTAGTTTTGAGATAATATGGAATAAAAATAAAATAAAATAAATCCTATCTCTATTGAGACTTAAACCCTGTAAAAAGGCAAATCTCTTATTATCTATGTGCTTATATGTCAATCCTCCAGGATCAAATACAAGCCTAAAGAAACCATCAAACTTCATGAAAATTAAATCCATCTCAAGTCCCAAAGGCTTCACACCATTAACTAAAACAAGTTTATGCCAAACAAATGCAGCATGTAAATCAAAAGTATTATGCAAAACATAAGTCACATGCACATCAATAGCATTTTGGATGAACACATCCATTAAACCACTAGGTTGAAAAATGTTGTCGGTCAAAATCTTCTCCTCCCAATGATTGCCTTGTTCCTCACATGCAACCACTTCTTCTCCAAATTGTTTTGCCCATTGATCCTTGATGAACAATTCTTCCCTAGGCATCAAAACAAAAGAATTTACATGATTAGGTGCACAAGAAGAATAAAATCCACAATCCAATTTAAGAGAAGAAATTAGAGTTTTGCACTCCCCCTTTGAGGACTCCTCTTCAATTTCTTTCAAAAGAGAATCTTCACAATCAAACAAAGAGTTAGAATAAAAACAAGAATAATCAGAATTCTCTTTATCTTTTACTCTCTCTTTTTCACTCTCTTTTTCAATTATTTCTCTTCCTCTCATCTCTTTTTCTTTTTCTCTCAACTCTTTTTCTCTCATTTCTTTTTCTTTTATTTCCTTTTCTTGTAACTCTTTTCTCTCCTGTTCTATTTTCTTTTTCAACTTAATTTGATCCTCACTTGCTTCCTCAGGTGAAAGTAATGCAAGTTTGACCTTGTGTCCCTCATGTACAAAAGAAATCTTGTTGGTCTCCCCATGATGTTTCACATTTTTTTCAACTTGCCAAGGGTTACCTAACAACATATGACATGTTTCTGTGGGAGCTACATCACACAACACATCATCTCTATATTTTCCAATGTTAAAGCTCACCAACACTTGTTGGGTTACAACCAACTCAACTTCTTCACATGGCATTTTCAAGCAATAAGGTTTAGGGTGTGGGGTGGTTTGAAGATTAAGTTTGCTAACCAATCTAGTGTTAGCCACATTAATGCAACTACTCCCATCAATAATCAAAGAACACACATTCCCTAAAACCAAGCATCTAGTTTGAAATACGTTATCCTTTTGAATCTCATCTTCCCTAAAACCTCCATCACTTCCATGATAAGGTGAAGAACACATTCCTGCAAGAAAGTGGTTAGCACAAACAATAGAATTATGGACCTCACCACTCTTCTCACGTGTTTCACTCAAAGTCCACTCGTGTTTCTCTCTTTTAAGGCTTTTTCTATAATGTGCATGCACAGTTTCCTTTTTCCACTCAAACTCCTCTTTAGTTATTAAGAAACACTCTCAATCACAAATCAAGAATTTGTTTTCAAAGTGAAAGAAGTAACAAATCTTAGCTCAACTTAAGAGGTCAAGAAAGGGAAATACTCTAAGACAAAACCAAAGAAATTTAAAAGACAAGCAATAAAAGCTAAAAGAAATGAAAGGGATACTCAAAATAGAATACCAAGAAAAGACAAGACGAAGAAGACTCAAGAATAAGAGCAACACAAAACAAGAATCCCAAAATGAGAGAGTTTGACAAGGTGTAGAAAGACTTTCTGTAGGGCAGACTTTTTTTTTTTTTTTCAAATATCAATTTTCTTGTAACTTTTTTTTTTTTACTTTTTTTTTTCTGCTTCTTTTTTTTTTTTTTTGCTAATTGGGCTTTTTTTTTTATGAACCTTCAACTTTTTATATTTTTAATAACACCCAAACTCATTCTAAATAATTTTCCAAGGATCAAACACAAGGATTTTGTCAAATCTCTCAAGAACACACGTGAACATTAAGAACACTGTGAATATGAAAGTGCAGAATTTAACTCATGGCCTATAACACTTGAACGAACAAAATTCAAGCACAAACACACAAGATTGACGCATAAAAATGAAAAGGCACCGAACAAATTTAAAAGAAAACGACGCAGGCAATAAGATATAATACGAACCAGAATTGGACAACTCACTGGGACAATCACGCACAAAATAGTGACACAGAACAGAACCAATAACAGACATACAAATCATGAATTCTGAACTGGAATAAAATTAAGTGACGCATCAGCCAGGACTCGTAAACACAAACACCAAATGAATTGAAATTTGAGAAATATTGCTAATTGCAGCACCACAGTTTCAATTAACGCACCTCTGCATCCAGAATTGACACACAGCTAATTTAATGTGGCCGAATAAGAATCTGGCACCTTGGATCATGCACCGAGCCAAATTGAAGCCATCGCTTCAAATGTTCAGATCACGAAAATCAGCCCAATTTGCGTCACCGATTGGAATTTGAAAATCAGAATTGATGAACCAATCAAAGGGATCGATTAGAATAACGGATCCAAATTAAGGCCCACTGAATAAAAATGCTCCGATCGGAATGGTGAACAGTACCGCATCGGTGAACAGTGCCGCGATAGGGGGAACAGTAGAGTGATGAACAGTACCGCTGATGAACAATACGAAATTGATGCTAAATCCAGCTCTGATTACCAAATGATGAGAACCCCTCTACGGATCACAAATTCAGCATCTCAAATGATAAAAATTCAAGAATAAAAATTTGGGAACAAAAAGGAAAAGCGGATTGAGGTCAAGAGATGGAAAGAACGACGCCACAATCCCTAAGGATTGATAAGTCGAGGAAGATTCGCCACTTTGAATATGGAAATTCAAAGATAAGAACCAAGAGTAGTTCCTAAGAACTTAGAGAGTTTCCTCTCACAAAAAGCCTAAAGCTTCATTCCAAATAAGAGTCAAAACTCCTTACAGAAATCACATTTGGCCCTATTTATAACTATGAACCTAAAGGCCCAAGGCCCATTAATAAAAGCCCAAATAACTAAAAAGGCCCAAATTAAAAGTAAACATAATTAAAAACATAAAAAGGCCAAATAAAAAAGCCCAATAAAAGGCCCAAATACATAAACTCCTATTCTAAGACTGGGCTCCAGTTTAATCTCCTCTTATAGCTTTTTAGTCCTCTATCAGAAAACCCCCTAATTTTTGGGCTTTCGTTACACAAACCCCCCTCTTAAGTGTAAATTGTTACACCGACTCCCCCTCTTAGGTTTGAAAAATCTTACACTAACCCCCCTTGAGATACTCAAAGTAATGTAAAAGAATGAAGGGGTACAAGGTGTAATAAGAGTAAACCTTAGGGGGGGTCCGTGTAATTAATTCTTTATAATATTATCTTACCATATGCAATTATAAGTCCAAGATTTGATATCAGATTGTCATTTGCGAAGTTAGAGTCAATTGTGTAAGTATTTGCAAAGTTAGAGTTAGTTTAAATTTCTTGTATGAAACGGGAAATAGTGTTTTAATACAGTTGCCGGAATCTTGCCAGAAAAGTTCTAGTCCACTGGAGGAGGCGTAGAGCTCGGAGGGGATGAAAGAGGAAGGGTTATGGAGGCCTAAGAGAGAGATGGAAAAATAATCCTATGTAGAAGATGTATGATATAATGGTAAGGACTAGATGTATCTAATGGTAATTAAAAATTGTGCACCATGAACCACTTGAGAAGGTGGTCCATGCTAGATGGCGCCTTCTTATTGTTGTTCAATTTTGACAAAATTTGACACAGACAATCTTGGTATTATGTAGATACAATTTGATGGAGGACCTCCTATGGAAAAGCTTGAAGTGATGGGCCCTTTGACTAGATCAAGGTCCAAGAAGCTTGAAGAGGAACTTAAGAGAAAGCTCAACACACTTGGGGAACATGGAGCGGATGGCTTGGACTTGAAGTGGCGTAATTTGAGCCAAATAATAGAATAAGATATTATGTGTCATTTTTAGTTGGACTTTGTTTTAGTTTTATGGATTGTTCTAAACTATGACTTATTGGGCCTATTTCCTTTTTAGTGTTTTATTTTAGGCCCATGGTATAAATAGCCTAGCTTTGACTTGGAGAAGGCTAAGACTCATTTTGTAAGAAATTGACACTTTGTGTGTGAGAACTCTCTCTAGGTTCTTGAATGCACTTTTATGATTCTTATCTTGAGTTGCTAAATTCAAGTGGCGAATCCTTCTTTCAACTTATCAATTCACCTTGAATTGTGGCGTTGTTCTTCATCCCTAATCTTTTCCATTTTTAATTTTTGATTCAATTTTGTGTTTCCATTTTTCTAAAAATTGATGCTAAAAATTTAGATCCATGTGAGGGGTTTTTATCATTTGGCAATCAGAGCTGGATTTAGCATCAATTTGGAACTGTTTCACCGCGGGGGGGGGGGGGTGTTCATCGGTGACACTGTTCACTGATTGTGGCACTGTTCATCGGCGATACTGTTTCGAGCGCGGTACTGTTCACCGGCGATACTATTCCGATCGTGGCAATGTTCATCGATCGCTGTACTGTTCCCCGATCACATCACTATTCATCACGATACTGTTCTGATCGCGGCGCTGTTCATGATTCGGTACTGTTCACTATCGCGGGGGTACTGTTCATCGATTTTTGGTACTGTTCATGTGATTTCTGAAATCTTATTCAAATTTGTGTTGAATTTCTATTGGCATCCATCTTTTTTATTTCTTGCATCATTTTTGTGGAGTTTATTTTGTTGTTTCATTTGAATCAAAGTCTGGACATATGTTCTTGATGTTCATCATTATTCATGTGTGTTCTTGAAAGACTTGGCAAACCCTTGTGTTTGATCCATAAAAATTTGAATTAAGTGAGTTTGGATGTTTTTCATAAATATTAAAAAGTTTGAGGACTTATTAGCAAAAGAAAAGGACTTGAAGATAAAAAAAGAAAATATTAGGGCAAAAGTGCAAAAAGAAAAAGTTTAAGGGCCCAAGTGCAATTATGAAAAGTTTAGGGGCCAAAGTGTAAAAAAAAATAAAAATAAAATAAAATTATACCATTGGAAAGAAAAAAGTCTGTCCTATAAGAAGTCCTTCTACACCATTACTTAATTCTTTCTTTTTCATACACTTTTATGCCATTTTAGCTATCTTGAATACACTAGTTCTTCAAAAAGCTGAAAATTTGAGTTTCTTAGTTTGTGTTGCTCTTATTCTTGTGTCTTCTAGTCTTGTCTTTCCTTTACATTCTATTTTGAGTTGTCCTTTCATTTCTTTTAGTTTTGATTGCTTGTCTTCTAAATTTCCTTGGTTTTGTCTTAGAGTTTTCTTGTTTTGGACTATTGAGTTGAGCTTGGATTTGTTACATCTTTCACTTGGATACAAACTCTTGATTGGTTGATTGAGAGTGCTTTTAAGAACTAAAGAGAGGTTAGAGTGGAAAAAAAAAGGCAAGAGTGAATATTATAGAAAAAGCCTTGAAAGTGTGAAACACGAGTGTTTGGAGTGTAAACACTTAGTGAGTGGTGAGGTCCAATTTTATTATATTTGTTGCACTAACCTTTGTTTTGTAGCCATGGCATCCGGAAGTGATAGTGAACAACCTTCTCCCAAGACTGCCAAATTAATGGCATCCTTGACTAAACAAATGGAGAGGATGCAAAGAAACATAGAGAGGAGGATGGGAGAAAGGTTTGATGATTTGCAAAGAAGTACCCAAGAGTTGAGTGGAAGGGTGGAAGGCATAGAGTGGAGGAGACCTCATAGGTCCCCCGTTTCTTCACAAGGAAGTGATGGAGGAAATGTGGAAGACAGGAGGTATAGAGGAAGGAGACATAGAGATGGTATGGAAGATGTGAAGGTGAAGATTCCAAAGTTCCAAGGTACCTATGAACCGGAGGTGTACCTAGATTGGGAAATGAAGGTTGATCAAATTTTCAATTGCCATAACTATAGTGAAGAAAAAAAGATGAGGTTGGCAAGTATAGAGTTTGAAGGTTATGCTCTTGTGTGGTGGAACCAAATTCAAGTTGATGTGGATAGATTGAGAAGACCTAGAGTGGCAACTTGGTTGGATATGAAGAGGATTTTGAGGGAAAGATTTGTACCTCCTCACTATGGAAGAGAGATGCATAACAAGTTACAAAGGCTTTATCAAGGGAATAGAAGTGTGGATGAATATTACAAGGAGATGGAGATTTCTTTGATAAGAGCCAAAATTGAAGAAACTCAAGAGGCTACAATGGCTAGGTTCTTGCATGGGTTGAATAGAGACATCCAAGATGTTGTGGAGCTTCAAAGTTACAATAGCATGGCTGAACTTATTCATAGAGCCATAAAAGTGGAGCAACAATTGAAGAGGAAGCAATCCTACAAGAAGACTTCCTTGGGCTCTTCAACTTGGAAGGACAAATCCAAGAAGGAGGGTTCTTCTTCCAAACCTCAAGATGTGAAGTCTTCTAGTGGTAAAACAACTTCTCACACTACTTCTCCTTCCATTAAAACTAGTTCCATAAAATGTTTTAAATGCTTGGGGAAGGGTCACATTGCTTCACAATGTCCTAACAAAAGGACAATGGTGGTGTTGGACAATGGGGATGTTGATAGTGAATCCTCTAAGAGTTCTCATTGTTCCTCTAGTGATGGTGAGAGTGATGGCTATCACTCACCCGAAGAGGGGGATCTTTTGATGGTGAGAAGGCTTATGGGAAGCCTATGTAAGGAAAGAGATGAAACCCAAAGGGAGAACATTTTCCATTCTAGGTGCTTAGTAGAAGGGAAAGTTTGTTCTCTAATCATTCATGGGGAGAGTTGCACAAATGTTGCTAGTACTAGGTTGGTAGAAAAGCTTGGGCTTAAAACCACCCCTCACCCTAAACCTTACAAATTGCAATGGTTGAGTGAGAATGGAGAATTAATTGTTGATAAACAAGTTTTGCTCATATTCTCCATTGGTAAATACGTTGATGAGGTTTTGTGTGATGTAGTCCCTATGGAGGCCGGTCACATTTTGCTTGGTAGACCTTGGCAATATGATAGGGAAGTTGTACATAAAGGTTTGTCCAATGAATTCACTTTTGTACATAAGGGGCGTAAGGTGATTCTTTCACCTTTGTCTCCAAGTGAGGTATGTGAAGATCAAATCCAAATGAGGCTAAAAAGAGAGCAAGAGAGAAAAGTGAAAGAAGGAAAAGAGAAAATTGGAGAGAAAAGCCAAATAGAAAAAGAGGGTAGAAAGACTGAGAAGAAAGAAAAACATGAACAAAGAGGTAAAAAGAAAGGTAGTGAAGAAAAAGTTGAGAGAAAAGAAAGTTTGTTCATTCAAGAAAAAGATATAAAGAGAGTGATGCTAGCTAGACAATCCTTATATTTGCTTTTGCCTAACCATTTGTGTTTGTCTTCTAGTGAAATTGTTTTGCCTCTAGGTGTGGAAAAATTGTTGAAGGAATTTGAGGATGTTTTTCCTAAAGACATTCCTCATGGATTACTTCTTCTATGAGGGATTGAGCATCAAATTGATCTTATTTCAGGAGCTTCTTTACCCAATAGATTAACATATAGAAGCAATCCGGAGGAAACAAAGGAGAAACTAACACATGCTCCTATTCTTGCTTTGCCTAATTTTTCCAAATCTTTTGAAATTGAATATGATGCATCTAATGTGGGAATAGGTGGTGTGTTGTTACAAGAGGGGCATCCCATTGCTTATTTTAGTGAAAAATTGAAGGGTGCTCATTTGAATTATTCCACATATGACAAAGAATTGTATGCGCTTGTGAGAGTTTTGCACACTTGGCAACATTATCTTTTACCTAAGGAGTTTGTGATACATAGTGATCATGAATCCCTTAAGCATTTGAAGGGCCAAGGCAAACTCAACAAGAGACATGCAAAATGGGTTGAATTTTTGGAACAATTTCCTTATGTGATCAAGCATAAGCAAGGCAAGGCTAATGCGGTAGCCGATGCTCTTTCTAGGAGGTATTCTTTGCTCTCCATGCTTGAAACTAAGATGCTTGGGTTTGATCACATGAAGGAGTTGTATGCTTGTAATGATGACTTCTCTAGTTTGTATAAATTGTGTGAGAAAGTTGCTCACAATGGATTCTTTAGGCATGATGGATTTCTATTTAAAGATAAAAGATTGTGTGTGCCTAAGAGTTCTTTGCGTGAGTTGTTGATTAGAGAAGCTCATGAGGGTGGTTTGATGGGTCATTTTGGGGTTGTTAAGACATTGGACATCTTGCATGAACATTTCTTTTGGCCACATATGAAGCATGATGTGCATAAATTTTGTGATAGGTGTTTAGTGTGTAAAAAGGCCAAATCTAAGGTCATGCATCATGGTTTATATACCCCATTACCTTTTCCTAACTCATTGGATTGACATTTCTATGGATTTTGTGCTTGGTCTCCCAAGATCCAAGAAGGGGAAGGATTCTATTTTTGTTGTGGTTGATAGGTTCTCAAGGATGGCTCATTTCATTCCTTGCCATAAAGTGGATGATGCTTGTGTGGTAGTGGACTTGTTCTTCAAAGAAGTGGTGCGCCTTCATGGACTACCAAGAAGCATTGTGTCGGATAGGGATTCAAATTTCTTAAGCCACTTTTGGAAGACATTGTGGAGTAAGCTTGGCACTAAGCTTCTTTTCTCTACTACTTGTCATCCTCAAACGGATGGGCAAACCGAGGTGGTGAATAGAACTTTATCTCAACTTCTTAGATGCTTAGTAGGAAAGAATTTGAAATCTTGGGAAGATTGTTTGCCTCACATTGAATTTGCCTATAATAGGGTTGTGAACTCTACTACTTCTTTTTCTCCTTTTGAGATTGTTTATGGATTTAACCCTTTGTCCCTTCTTGATTTGTTGCCATTACCTAACACTTCTTCTATGTTGAATAGGGATGGGCTTGCTAAAGCTGCTTTTGTTAAGAGTTTGCATGAAAAGGTCAAGGCACACATTGAGAAGAAGGTGGAACAATATGCTAAATATGCCAACAAAGGGAGAAAGAAGATGGTGTTTCAACCCGGAGATTGGGTTTGGGTTCATTTGAGGAAGGATAGGTTTCCTTTAAAACGGAAATCTAAACTTCAAGATAGAGGAGACGGTCCTTTTAAAGTGTTGAAGCGGATAAATGATAATGCTTACCAAATTGATTTACCTCTTGATTATGGTGTGAGTACTAGTTTTAATGTTAGTGATTTGTCACCTTGTGATGCAGGTACTTGTGATCCAAATTTGGGGACAAATTCTTCTCAAGAAGGAGGGAATGATGGAGGACCTCCTATGAAAGAGCTTGAAGTGATGGGCCCTTTAACTAGATCAAGGTCCAAGAAGCTTGAAGAGGAACTCAAGAGAAAGCTCAACACACTTGGGGAACATGGAGCTGATGGCTTGGACTTGAAATGGCCTAATTTGAGCCAAATAATAGAATAGGATATTATGTGTCATTTTTAGTTGGACTTTGTTTTAGTTTTATGGGCTGTTCTAAACTATGACTTATTGGGCCTATTTCCTTTTTAGTGTTTTATTTTAGGCCCATGGTATAAATAGCCTAGCTTTGACTTGGAGAAGGCTAAGACTCATTTTGTAAGAAATTGATACTTTGTGTGTGAGAACTCTCTCTAGGTTCTTGAATGCACTTTTATGATTCTTATCTTAAGTTGCTAAATTCAAGTGACGAATCCTCCTTTCAACTTATCAATTCACCTTGAATTGTGGCGTTGTTCTTCATCCCTAATCTTTTCCATTTTTAATTTTTGATTCAATTTTGTGTTTCCATTTTTCTGAAAATTGATGCTGAAAAGTTAGATCCATGTGAGGGGTTTTTATCACAATTCAACGGTTGGATCGATAAAAATCACATTCTATATCAAGTTATTAAATGGTGTAACAGTTGGTGTAAATTACACCAGTGTCATTTGATTCCTCCTCAATAAAATATTCATTATTAATAATAATAAAATATCCATTATTTTTTATTTATAAATTTTATTTAAATTTAAAAATATTTGCCTAATGAACCAAAACTTACTAGTGTTGTTAAAAAATCTATTTATTTATATAAATTATGAGGTACTCAACCATACGCTGTCATGACACTCGTGATGTTTGCCACATCAGCATAATTTCTTATGTGTCATTTCCTCTACAATTCTTTTTTGTCACTCCTCATTGTTCTCCTTCCATATTCATTAACATATGATTTATCTATTCAATTTCAAATTTCATCTCTAGTTTAATATTCATCATTGTCTTTTATTGTAATTCATGACTCAATTTCAGTTATATTATTGATTACCCTTTTAATCGATGGACTGCTGTAAGAGCTACATCTGGAGAGGAAAGCCAAAAACGTGCATAAGCTGATTCTCTAACACCCCAATCAGTTAAAATATCAACCATGGTATTGGCTTCACAGGAAACTTGGACAAAAGAGTTTCCAAAGCATTGGACAAAAGAGGAAAGCCAAAACTCCTTTTTCATGTAGATTTGGACAAAAGAGATTCCAAAGCATTGGTAGGGGATTGAAGAGGTGGTCAGTGACGTACACATGGGATAACACCCTTGCTACTACAAACAAAAGTTACCAATTGTATGTTACATCACCAAACATGGTCATGGACGTTGGAGCTCAATCCCTAAACTATATGGTATATATACTATACTATTATATTGTTTGTTTAAACTTTCAACACTTGATTGATGTTGCAGTGTGCACGATTAAGAACAAGACAAGAGAGTCTTTCTAACATTAATCAAATCTTGTATGCATATTAATTGTACATGCCAGGTTTGCATAGATGTGGGAAAAGCTCCAAGTTGAGATGGATAAATACCTAAGGCCTGATTTAAAGAAAGGAGCATTCTCACAGCAAGATGAGACTGTGGTTATTGAACTCCATGTAAACTACCTCAAGTTCATGGAGAGGGAAACTGTAGAAACCTTCTCAAAAGAGTTTGTACACAATGAATTAATGAAAAGTGCAAATTTAATTATCATTTCGTTTGAAATTATTTTTATTCTTTTTCTTATTTTTCATTTTATTTTGCTTGCTCTGTATAGGCTTGAAACAATGTGGTAAGAGCTTCAAATGTTTTCTATTTCAAGTTTGTAAATTGTATTTCTATATTATTGCATATGTATAAGAAGTGTTGGACTAGAAGAGAGAGTGAATCTTTATATACATAGTATAGATATTGCTAATATTGATTCTTGAAAGAAATATACACGATAAGGGATTTTGAAATGACAAATGAAGAAAATATTATTAAAATGAATGTTTTGAAAATATTAGAAAATGAAATTAAAGGAAAAATAGACAAATATGTTCTTTATGAGTAAAACATTAATAGTCTTGTGATTTGGAAATATATTTTGTATTATTTTTTTCTTCTTATTGGCTTTAAATTATTGAACACTAAAGCAGAATAAAAAAAAAACTATTTCAAACACTAAAGCATTCACATTTTTAAGATTATGTGTTGATTACTTAATTATTTAAAAAATTTGTCTAAATAAAAAAGCTTTATAATATAAAATTATTTTTTTCTAAGATATTAAGTAGCCGCACAACGTGCGGGTTTATATCTAGTTTCTCTAATTTTAATAACAAAAGGTGCATCTCTAGATTTGTTAACAATCGGCCAAACTCAACATAATTAGCTCACAATGCCTCACTTTGTTTTGTTTTATAGGAAGGGCATAAGGCCCAATTAAAAAAAAAGAAAAAGAAAACTAACAAGAGACAAAGTAAGGCAAAAACATGTTGATGATAGAGTGTACAATGTTGTGTTTTGAAAATGGGAATGAACTGACTGACCAGACCAAAAAATCGGTGAATCGATCAAGTGATCTACTCAAATTATGGGTGGGTATATGGGCTAAGTTATAGAGCATTAATTATTGATTAGTGGTTCATTTTCCACATATTTGACATGCTTTTATGGTTATTTTTTACCTTTTGATTGAGTTTTGTTAGATTGGGCCTCAATGGGCACAAGTGTTAAGTTTTATTAAATTTCAAATTTTTTTTCTTAACACTGTTTTATTGTACAGGTCATAACTTTTTATATAGAGATTCGATTTGGGTGAATATGATTTTGTTTTAAATTTAAGGAGGATCTGTACATTTTTGTGTCTCACGAGTTCAAGCTAATTCAGAGGTTTCATGGATCAAATTTGAGCTACAAAGTCGCTGCCCTGCACTTGAAATTTTCATTTTTAGCATTTTGGGCTTTGTTTTGTGATTAGAGGCCCAATTAGTCTTTTTAATAGGTTTTTAGGGATTTAATGAGTGAGTTTCAGTTGTTAAAGGGGGGCCATGAATTTTAATTGTTCTCTTGTAATAAAAACACATTTACTCTTTGTAGAGAACTTACGTTACACTACATTTGACATTTTATTAAAATTCTGATTAGGTTTTTGCTTTCTTCTCTCTTTTCTTTTTCCTTCTTTCCCCTTTCTCCTCTCTTCTTAATTTTCTGAAGTAAGCTCTCAATGAAGATAATCATGGAGGGCTAATCTCTTTTTCAATGCAAGGGTCTTAAAGCTTATGGTAAATTTGAATTCCTCTATGCTTTAATTTCGAATTTATGATGTGTTTTTGTCCCCATTTCTGTTTTTCAATTTTCTAAGTTTAATGCATGATTATGTTTAGATTCAAGAAATTGAATTAGGATTAGGGGTAGAGTTGATTAATCCTGTCATGGTGATCGATTGATTGCTTGTTTCAATGCGAATTGTGATTGAATTCGGGTAAATTATAGGATGCGATTGTATTCTCAATTTTTCTAAATACATATGAGATGATTATCTCATGAACTCATATTGGATTACATGATCATAGATTCATCTTCATTTTCTGGAACCGTGATGATTTAACCAGAAGCTTGGATCCTTGGGTTGTTTATTTGAATATGTTTCTATTTATTAGTTCAATTCTATTTCTGTTTTCTTAATTCTGAAATTTAAAATGAAACCCCCTCTGTTTTCTGAATTAATATCAGTATGCATTAATGGATTGTCTCTAAGAAAATGACCTAGGGTCGTGCCCTGTTTTGCAAAATTTTTTGGGGATCCTAGATCTTTTGATGGCAACTTGACATTGCTATCAAAATTGGCATCGTTGTCGAGGACACAATTCATTCTGTCTTGATTTTAATTCGTGTACATAAAGTGTTTGTGAATATGTCTAGTTGATACTAACCCAATTCTATGTAGTGTTTTAGTTATTTTTTTGTTGATTTTTAGTTTTATAGGTAGTTGTGCCAAAGTTGCGACACAAAGTGATTCAACTGTGGAGTTTGGAGCTGCAACTCGTGAAGCCCATGGGTTTAGCGAGCTTTATCAGCGAATCTCGCAAGCTGGCCCTGTAATGGAACGTTGTGTTTTACTTTTTTTTAGGGGTCACTCACTCTTCATTTCACATTAGGTTCACAACTCACAGTCACACTAGCATAACTCACAAACCTAATTTTGTGCCTGGTGCCCGTGCCTCATTCTTTAGCAGCACAAGGGCTAAAAAAGAACTGTGTCGTACCCTCACTCCATGCCCACCGCCCCTCCCTTCGACCTTCTCCAGTTTCCCTTGTCCCTATCTCCACTTACATTATTCATTCCCCATCTTCGCCTTTATTCTCATCACCCATTTCATCCCCGGTGACGTTTCCCACTCCCAACTTCGAAGACGCCACTGCCGCCACGTCTTAACTCCAGCGCACCACTCCGCAGCACCGTGCCTCGATTAATTTCTCCATTGGATCTGCTCCAATCTTCATCCCTCCAACATCCCCTCTCTCTCTTCGAACTCAACCAGTTACTTCACTCCCTTTCTCTCAATTAGTTATTGATTATTTAATTATTATTATTATTATTATTATTATATGAATGTTTTATTTCCGTGTTTCAGGTACGAGCAGTTCAAGCAAGAAAGGAAGTTGTTAGAGCCTTGGAGGTGCTGTATTGTATTTATTGTCTTATATTCTTCTTAATTTGAATTAACCATGCTATTTCTTCCTTTTTTGTTTCTTAATTTGAGTTCCTAGGTTGTCATGTTGCTTAATTTCTATTTTTTGTTGTTTAGGGACACAACACACAAAATGGGACTTTGGGGATTTGCTTTGTTTTGTTTCCCATCAATTGATGTATTAAAACTTTAAAGTTTGAATTGGTTGAGACTGATAGTTGTGTTTGTGTTATGGAATTGGTTGAGATTGAGACTGATACTTGTGTTAGTACTACTTCAGAATTGGTTAAGACTGATGTATTTAAATTTGGTCTGTGTCTCTGTGTTGCTGTTTTCGTGCCTTTTATTTGGGTACTCTTTGAGTCCTTGTAGTTAGGGGTGGGCAACGGTCGGGTTCGGGCCCAAAAACCCAAATCTGTTGCAAACCGACATCTCCAAAAATAATCCATTTCTAACCGATTTTACCTTCGATTTGCGACGGGTCGGGTTGATATGGGTTCGGATTTAAATGGTGGGTATTTTTGGATTGGGTCTGTTATTGGGCCCAACTATTTTTTAAGTTCAAATATATCAATTTTTTTCCTTGTCTATTTTTAAGATAAAATGAATTAAAAAAAACCCTACAATTTTAAGCCAATATTATTCTTTGGGCCTCATCAAATTTCTAAACAATTTTTTTCTATTTTACTCAATTTTATAAATCATAATTCTTGAAATAGACCAATTAAATTTTAATTATATGGACAAATTAAATTTTAATTATAATGACTGAAGTCTCAAATTACAACTATTACAAATGAAAAAACAAAATCAAGGAATTAACAAATAAAAATACATTAAGTACTCAATACAATGAGAACAATCAAATGAATTGGAATGTCGTAATATATATTACAAAAAAAGATATGTTGTACATCAAGATAATTCCCAAATTTAAGCACTGACACCTGCAATCATAAGTATAGAAAATTTTAGGTAAGTCATTGGTCTTTGACAAAGTCCACCAAACTTCAATTCTGCGACAACTCAAATTGATCATGACAAGTCTCTATTGGAACTTTAAACTTGCGCATCTTCAATTGTTGCGTTAGCAACTTTAACATCTATAGAATTGATCAAAGAATATAACTTCTAGGATGGTAAACCTGTAGCTAGCTCCCTGGCATTTCAAATTGAAATATGTAAGTAAATAAACAAAGAATGCATAATTTTTAAATTTTAATTGAATTTCCAATTCATCAAGATTCCATCATCCATCTGTTAACATAACAATCAACAAACTAACTCACATATACATTAACACAAATATACAACAAACTGAGTTCTGATTTTAATTATAAGAAATTTTCTAAATTGTTAATATACATTGTCCTCAAAAGATCTAAATAGTTTGAGCTCCATTGTCAGGTTGGTTTGGGTCATTAAGGATAGCATTTAGAAAGTTAGAACATGATTTCAAATGGTTAAGTAAATTAGAGGTGCCACGTTGCTTGGTACCACACAAATATTTTTTACCACAATAATTACATGCTGCAGTTAGATTCTTGGCCTCATTTTCTGAAAGTTTTGTGAAGTGGTCCCACGCATTAGAAATAGGTACTCCATTACTAGTTTACTAGAAAAAAAAAAAAAAAGCCAGTCAATAGTCACCTTTGGGAGAAGGAAAAAATCAGAGTGATTAAAGAATAATGAGAAAACATCTTAAGTTATTATCACTAAAGTTCTAAAACATTATTCAAGTGTTAATAAAGCCAACTTAGAGAAGCTAAAGGATGGGCAGGAAATAACAGGAAAAAAATTGACAGTAAGTAGTCCAGTAAGGTTTGTATACATGCAAGTCTATTCTGTTTTACTCTATATACAATTTCTGATACTTGAATGAATATAAATCTAAATAATATAAATTTTCTTTTATTCATGGTAGGTGGATGTGAAGTAAACAACAAAAGTGTTGCACGAGGATATGGCTAACTAACAATGAATGCAATGAACTATAGCAAAAATTATAACAAAAAATATAAAAAAAGAGATAATTTCTTACCTTTAAAACATGACAAGCATCAGAGTCCTAGAAACAAAGGAGAACGAACTTTGTTAGTCAAAAAATGAAAAAAAATGTAGAAAAATAGAAGCCCTAAAAAGAAAAAAAGGAAACACAAATTTCTTACCTTTAAAAGAAAAAAAAAATTAGATTTATAGTTCAAAGTCCTACAACTAAGAAGAACAAGCTTTGTTAGTCTAGAAATGCAAAAAGTTTGCAAAATAAAAACCTAAAATAGAAAAAATACACAAATTTGGTACCTTTATGTGTAACCCTTCACGTTGGCCATAAAAAAGACAAAAAAAAAAAAAAAAAGTTCAAGACCAAAAAACTTCTTACTAGATGCACCACTTGTGTTCTTGCACCCCGTGACCAAGCAAAGGATGTCCCCAACCTCAACGTCTTTTGCCTCCACAGCATTATTTAAAGCAAATAACAGAAAATTATAAGAATGATTTTTTAAAAATAGTTCTTAAGGGTGAGAACCCTAAATAAAAAAAATTAAAAAATTTCAAACCTTCAACTTAGTGTATGTCTGTAACTCTCGTCCCTCGCTGTCGAGGCCAGAAACGCCGAGAACGGAGACGAAGTCAACAGATAAAAGATTAACAAAAATAGGGACGTCGAGACAAGAAATAGAAACAAAGAAGGATCGCACATATGGCATAGTGTAGTGTGTGGCCTCTATGTCGATGGAAGCTAGAGAGAAATCGGAGATGGAAGCTACAGAGAATACCGGAGAGTGGAGAGGAGATGACCGTGCACTAAGGTTTCAGTTTTCATGTTTGGAGAAAATGTTAGGTTTTCTAAGACTTGTCTTGTGAGTTGTGAGGTTTATGCTTAGGTTTGGACCGTTAGCTACACTTAGCCCATTACAATGTAACAAACAACAATCTTCCATTTGAATTTTCTTTTATCCAATGTTGGTTGGGTTCTGATGGATTTAAAGAATCAAATCTAAATCCGTCCGCTTCAACCCATATGAACCCAAAAAAATCACTCAATCTACCCCGTCCACACGCCCAATTACATATTTTTTTCGGATTAATCGGGTTTAGGTTGGGCCGCTGGTTTCTACCCAACCCTACTTGTAGTTGTACACTTGAACTTGATTTTGATTGTGATTTTGATTTAATTATTTCAGCTTTGAGTTATTGAAATATGAATTCTTTTGAGGAGAAGTTAGATGAAATGTTGAGGTTGATGTTGATATGGACCAAAATAACATTTCAGCTAATGAAGAAGATGAACCTATTGAGTCTAAAATGCCAAATAAAAGGTGTAGGAATCTTTCATCTTCTGTGTGGACCTTTTTTGACAAACATGTTAAACATCTTGATGGGAAAATGAGAGCTAAATGCAAGTATTGTAAGAAAGACCTTGTGGGTGGTGGGAGTTAGTATGGAATTTCAACTTTAATTCGTCACATGAATAGATGTGAGAATAAGCCAAAAACTTTTGCAAATTCTGATGTTGGGAAACTTGTGCTTGATCATACTAGAAAATTAAGAAGTAGAATAATTGATCAAGATGTGTTAAATGACTTGATATCTATAATGATAATAGAACATGATCTCCCATACTCTTTTGTTGAACATAGGAGGTTTAGAGAGTTGATACAGTATTTGCATCATAATGCTAAGATACCCTCTAGGTGTGTTGCCACTTTAAATATGAACAAAATGTATGAGAATGAAAAACAAAAATTGAAACATATTTTGTCTAAACTGCTTGATAGAATAAACTTGACTTCAGATGTGTGGACTTCTTATACTATAAAGGGTTATATTTCATTGACTACACTATGTTGATCAAAATTAGAAGTTGAATAGCAAAATGCTTAATTTCTCTCATTTCACTCCTCTATATTTCAGGTGTGAAATAGGTAAAATTATCTATGATTTCTTGGAAGAATGGGGGATTGAGCGAAAAATCTTTTTATTAACTTTGGATAATACATCTTCTATTGACAAAATTCAAGACTATTTGAAGGAAAGACTTCTTTTGCAAAATGATGGTTTATTATGTGGTGGTAATTTTTTTTCATATTCGATGTGTTGCTTACATTTTAAATCTCATAGTTCAAGAGGGGTTGAAAGTTGTTGGCCATGTTATTCATAAAATTAGAGAAATCATCAAGTATGTTAAGGGGTCAGAAGGAAAAATGAGGGTTTAAAGCTTATGTTGTTAAAGTTGGTGGTATTAATACAAAGATGGGTTTGCATTCGGATGTTGTTACTAGGTGGAATTCCACCTTTTTTATGCTTGAGAGTGCACTTTTGTATCATCGTGCTTTTAGTAGTCTTGAATTTGAAGATAGAAGCTACTTAAATTATCCTACTATTGAAGAGTTGGATAGAGGAGAAAAAATGTGTGAATTTGTGCGTCCATTCTATCAAATCACTGAGTTGATATTTAGTTCTTTTTACCCCAAAATCTAATTTATATTTCATGTAAGTGTGGAAAATTGAATGGATGTTGATTAAAAATGTGAGTAATGAAGATGGGACAATTAGAGCCATGACAACTAAAATGAAAGGGAAATTTGATAAATATTGGAATGAATATAACACTATGTTTTCCTTTGGGTGCATTCTAGATCCTCGTTTCAAGTTTGAATTTTTGAAGTTCTGTTATTCAAAGCTTGGTCTTGATTCAATGGCTTGCCAAACACAGTTGAAAGTTGTGAAGCACAAGTTGTATACTCTATATAATGAGTATGTTAAGTTGTATTTGAAAGAAACAACTTGCAGTGTTGCTTCAAGTCAAAGTTCATTACAAGAGACTCCATCTATTAGTAGTTTTGCAAGTGGAAACCCATCAACATCACAATGGCTTATTGTGAATGTAAATTTATGTTTTTCTTTACTCTTTTATTTTATTTACTTTTGCTCACTATTTTATTTTGGAAATAATGTAGAAGTTCGTACAATATGAGAATGAAAATTTGTTAGATGTAAGTAAATCTCGTTTGGACATATATTTGGAAGAGCAAAAACTTTCTTCCCAATGCCATCCAAATTTAGATCTTTTGCAATATTGGAGGGAGAATAGAGCTAGGTTTCCAAAACTAACATCGAGGGCTTGTGATATTTTAAGCATTCAAATTACAATTGTGACTTTCGAATCAACATTTAATATTGGTTCTAGGGTGCTTAATAAATACCAAACTTCACTTCTTGCTGAAAATGTGCTAGCCTTGATATGTACTAAAAATTGAAAATTAGGATTTGATGTGCAAGGTAAATATTATATTATCTTCCTAAATGTTGCAATAAATTATTTATTATTTATCCGTTTAACTACCTTACTTTTTTACTTATGATATTGTGATGAGTTGTAAAAAAAAAGATGATGAAAATGTGGAGATGGAGAATGATGATGCTACATCAACCATGGAGTCAAATGTTGTTATTGGAGATGCTTGATTATATTTGTTTGGTGTATTTGGAAATGTTTCATGTTTGTTTTTAAGATATTTACACTTTGATATTTTGGTTGGTGTGTATTTGGACTTTTAAATTATTAAAACATTAAGATTTTGATGCTTTTGTTAAGACTTTGATATTTAATTTAGAAGGTTTAATGCTGTTACAAATGTTGGTATATTTTAGTTACATATGTTAAAATTTTGATATTTTAAATATGTTGTTATGTTTTAATTACAAAATACAAATGTTGTTAAGACAAGTTCAATATTTAAACATGTTAACAATAATTAGAGTTAAATGTTTAATATTTAATTGTGTTGAGATATAAATATGTTTTTATCTTAACAAATCTATTTTATATCTTTCTGTTATTATCTTTATTATTCAGTTACTATTTTTATCAGTTTTAATATCAGATTATGTCATCCCTATAATCAAGGGATTGAGTAATTATTTGATTGTAATTTCATCATTATAAATAATAAAGCTGAGGAACTATTTTTCCTCAAGCATTCATTCAATCTCTTTTTTGATATTCAAGTTGGTATCAGAGCTCACATCCTGTGGGCCTGATACGAAGTTTTTTTAAAAGTCCAGTCACGTCACCGCTGCCTGGGTTGTCCCGACAACCACCTTCGATCGAGGTTGAAGTCGGCACCTGGGACAGAAAGTTTTCGCTGTCCAGAAAAGGATCGTTCAACCATTTTGTCACCTCCAAACACTGTTCGCGCGCGATGGCACTGTTCACGATGAGGCACTGTTAACGCTCGCTGGCACTGTTCACTCAGCTGAACTATTCACTCTAGCTGGTACTGTTCACGCCGCCGGTACTGTTCACGAGTGTTGGTACTGTTCATGCTCGCGCTGATGGCAGAATCCTCGAATAAAAATGCTGTTTCGTTTGTGTTCTCTGGCAGTCCCTCCATTACATCAGAGAAACTCACCAAGAAGAACTATATGCAATGGCAAGCGGCTGTGGAGATATGGTTCATGGGCCAAGGGCTATCCGACCACTTGGAGAAGACATTCGATGAGATCGATAAAGCACAATGTGACCTATGGAAGAAGGCAGATGCACAGTTGGTTGCTCTCCTGTGGCAGTCCATTGATCCTACACTCATGATTTATTTCTGCAATTACAAGTCTTGTTACACCATTTGGCAGAAAGCTCGAGAGTTATATTCCAAAGATGTCCAACGTCTTTATGATGTAATTCACAATTTGTCCACTCTAAGCATGACAGATCATGATCTTCCTTCATATTGCGGCAAAGCTCAGTCCACTATCCATGAAATCAAAAGCCTAATGATTTCTGATGACCCTAAGAAGATGATTGCTAAGCTTGACAACATGTGTATGGTGCACGTTCTTCATGGACTCCGCAAAGATTTTGAATCAGTCCGCAATCAAATCCTTACGAATCCCACTATTCCTACCTCAGACGAACTCATGTGACGTCTTCTACGGATTCCCTACCAGGAGACGACGTCGGGATTTGGGTCCTCCACAGGCTTCGAGTCTTCAACATTTGTTGCAGGGCGTGGAGGACGTGGACGTGGTCGAGGTGGTCATACTGGAAGAGGAGGTGGTCGTGGGGCTGGAGGCAGCCGCCCACAATGTTCTTACTGTCAATGCATGGGACACACCAAAGAAAGGTTTTACCATCTGATTGGCTTCCCTGATAAATCTGTCGCTATTGCTTCCTCTCAATCCCCAACATCTGAACAACAAGTGGAAAGCAACACTCAGAATATTTTGTCAGATGCTGAATACAAAGACTACCTCCAATACAAGGCAACCTAACAAGCATCTGCCGCAATTGCTCAGTCTGGTAATTCTACAGTTTGTCTCTCTCACTCACCATCTGTTGGATCTTGGATCTTTGACTCTGGTGCTTCTGATCACATAGCCGATAATCCCTCACTTGTTTTCAATTTGTCACAAATTAAATCACCCTAACACATCACTTTGGCTGATGGGTCTAAAACCCTTATCACTGCTATTGGGCAAGCCATCTTAACCCCTTCCTTATCTTTAAAATCTGTCCTTTTTGCCCCTAACACTCCTTTTAACCTTGTTTCTGTTAGCCAACTCACCGGGCTCTTAATTGTTCTATAATCTTTCTTTCTAATTCTTTTTGTATACAGGACCGGAGTTCTGGATGGATGATTGGCACCGGATATGAAGCACATGGTCTCTACTAGTTCCATGCACCCAAAATTGTTGCATGCACCACTATCGAGTCTCCCAGTCTACTTCATAGTCGCTTAGGTCATCCCAGTTTGAATAAATTGAAGGTAATAGTTCCCAGTCTATCCTAGTTGCAGTCCTTAGAGTGTGAATCTTGTCAGCTCGGCAAACATGTGAGGGCTACCTTCCCCAGTCACACTCCTCATCACACAGATTCTCCTTTTGCTCTTGTCCATTCAGATGTTTGGGGACCCAGTCGTGTTCCTTCAGTCTTAGGTTTTAGGTATTATGTCACTTTCATAGATGACTTTTCTAGGAATACTTCGATTTTCTTAATGAAAGACCGCTCTGAGTTGTTCTCAATATTTCAAAAATTTTGAAATGAAATTCATACTCCGTTTGGACATACTATTCGTACTTTACGTAGTGACAACGCACGAGAATATTTTTCTGTATCTTTTCAAAGTTTCATGTCATCTCATGGTATGGTCCACCAATCCTCTTGTCCTCACACACCACAACAAAATGGTGTTGCTGAACGCAAGCATCGACATATTGTTGACACTGCACGTACCTTATTGATTCATTCTAATGCACCGTTAAAGTTTTGGGGGGATGCTGTCCTCACTACTGGATATCTTATTAATAGGATGCCATCGTCTTCTATAGATAACAAAGTGCCTCATTCTGTCTTATTTCCCAATGAACCTTTGTTTCCCATTCCCCCCCCCCCCCCCCCCCGTGTATTTGGCTCTACTTATTTTGTTCATGATCTTACTCCAGGTCTTGATAAGTTGAAGGCTTGCACTATTAAGTGCATATTCCTTGGATATTCCCTAACCCAGAAAGGTTATCGATGTTACTCTCCCACCAACCAACACTTCTACACGTCTGTCGATGTCACTTTCTTTGAAGAAACTCCTTTTTTCACTCCATCTACCTCATCAGAGTCTATATCCCAGGTGCTACCTATTCCCTCTGTCATTCCTTCCCCTCTTCCCGCACCTCCTCTTCCTATTTATCAGCGTCACCCTCGCCAAACACCTTTGGAAGTAGCTCCTATTGAAGAGACTGGTGCTTCATCTCCTGCTCCAATCATTCAACCTGCTCCGGTCCAATTAGACTTGCCCATCGCCATCCGCAAAGGTAACCATTCTACTCGTAACCCACATCCTATTTATAAGTGTTTAAGTTATCATCACCTTTCACCTTCCCATTATGCTTTTGTCTCTGCCATTTCTTTTGTGTCTATTCCCAAAACTGTTCAGGAAGCACTTTCACATCCAGGATGGCGACAGGCGATGATTGATGAGATGCAAGCTCTAAAATCTAACCAGACGTGGGCACTTATTCCTCTTCCTCTGGGGAAGTCACTTGTTGAGTGTCGCTGGGTCTTCACTATTAAAGTTGGACCTGAAGGAAAGATTGATCAATTGAAGGCTCGGCTTGTAGCCAAGGGCTACACTCAAATCTTTGGTCTCGATTATAGTGATACCTTCTCTCCAGTCGCCAAGATGGCCTCTGTTCGTCTTCTTTTGTCCATGGCAGCTATGCGTCATTGGCCTCTTTATCAGTTGGACATCAAAAATGCTTTCCTACATGGTGATTTAGCTGAGGAAGTCTATATGGAGCAACCTCCTGGGTTTGTTGCTCAGGGGGAGTCTCATGGCTTTGTTTGTAGGTTACAAAAAGCACTATACGGCCTCAAACAGAGTCCGAGAGCGTGGTTTGGAAGATTTAGCTCTGTTCTTCAGAGTTTTGGCATGACTCGCAGTGAATCTGATCACTCAGTGTTTTACAGACTTTCCTCTACTAATCAATGTATTTATCTTGTGGTTTATGTAGATGACATTGTTATTACAGGAGATAACCACAGAGGTATCCAGAACCTCAAACACCATTTGTTTCAACACTTTCAGACTAAGGACTTGGGTCGCCTAAAGTACTTTTTAGGGATTGAAGTAGCCCAATCAAAAACATGTGTTGTCATATCCCAAAGAAAGTATGCCCTCGATATCTTGAAAGATATTGGATTGTTAAATTGTAAACCTGTTGACACTCCTATGGATCTGAATACCAAACTTATGCTAGATCAGGGGGAGCCTTTCTCGGATCCAGGAAGATACCGAAGACTTGTTGGGAAATTGAATTACCTCACCATGACTAGACCTGACATATCCTTTGCAGTCAGCGTCGTAAGTCAATTCCTCAATTCTCCATGCAAAGACCATTGGGATGCTGTGGTCCGAATCTTGAGATATATAAAAGGGGCTCCTGGAAAAGGGTTAGTTTATGAGAACAGAGGTCACACTGATATTGTTCCATATTCAGATGCGGATTGGGCTGGTTCTCCGAGTGATCGTCGATCAACCTCGGGATATTATGTCTTAATTGGTGGAAACCTTATCTCTTGGAAGAGTAAGAAACAAAGCACTGTAGCAAGATCAAGTGCGGAGGCTGAATACCGGGCTATGTCTGTTTCTGCATGTGAGCTAATTTGGTTGAAGCAACTCCTTGGTGAACTAAACTTCTATAAAATTGGGCCCATCACACTTATTTGTGACAACCAAGCAGCCCTGCATATAGCATCTAATCCAGTCTTTCATGAACGAAACACATTGAAATTGACTGCCATTTTGTGCGAGAAAAGATTGTTTCTGGAGAAATCATCACCTCCTTTGTCAATTCTAATGATCAGTTGGCAGATATCTTCACCAAGTTACTCAGAGGACCAAGAATATCTTACATTTGTTCCAAGCTGGATGCTTATGATCTATACGCTCCAGCTTGAGGAGGAGTGTTGAGATATAAATATGTTTTTATCTTAACAAATCTATTTTATATCTTTCTGTTATTATCTTTATTATTCACTTACTATTTTTATTAGTTTTAATATCAGATTATCTCATCCCTATAATCAAGGGATTGAGTAATTATTTAATTGTAATTTCATCATTATAAATAATAAAGTTAAGGAACTATTTTTCCTCAAGCATTCAGTCAATCTCTTTTCTGATAGTCAATCTCTTTTCTGATATTCAAGTAATTGAATGCTTATATTTAATTATTTATATTCCTTTTTCTATGTATTTGTTTCTTTTCTCACTATCCATAGTTTAAAAAATGAAAGGAAAAGAAAAAAGAATTCTCCTTTAATTTGATAGATTTTTTTTTAAAAGTAATTTTTTTTTTCAGATTTCCATTTTGGCCCACAGATTGGCCCGTTTATCTGTGGGCTTCGCAAAGCGGATACTGGCTAGAAAAATATGAGTGTTTATCTTGTGGATTGGGCTAATCTGGCCTATATAAAATGCGAGCTTCATGAGCCTAGCATTAAACGGACCGAGCTGGCCCGCATACCTACCCTTAATTGCAATCCAAGTGCCACTAGTTTTTAAATACTAGTTGTATAAAAATAATCCACAAAAAAGATAGTCAAAAAACTAAAGTATCATATGAATACTTGTTTGAAAAGTTGGGTTAAACATGAGTGAGATGAAATAAAGCGTTTCACAAACCCATTTATACTCTCAAATCTTAGGGGTGGCCATAGTTCAGTTCAGTTTTTCTCTTGAACTGAACTGAATTGTAAAAGACAGTTCTAAATAACTGAACTGAACTGTTCATTAGAGAGAAAACAGTCCAGTTCAATTCTTAAAAATAGTTCATTTAACAATTTATTTTAGAAAACTAAACTGAACTATTTGATTGGAGAAAACAATTTAATTCTATCATAAATCGTTCATTGAATTCTACAGAATGATGTTGTTGTCATCGAGCTTAGTTACACAGTGCTAATAGGAAAGATCTCATGTATATCATCACTCAAATTAAAAATCCTATTGAAGTCTAAACATAATATTAAAGTTTACCTATATATTCTAGGAGAAGCACAACCTGTAGTCCTACACTCATGCATCCATTCGCACCAGAACAAGATAAATGCCAAAAGACCTCAAATATTTATAGCAGAAGGGGTCTCAGGTAACTTCTAGTAATTCCATGAATTAAAATCCTCCTATAGCCAATATTCAGCAAGAACAAGGTCAAAAAATAAGGTACATCACAGCAAATATCCTTATGAGTTTGTAGGGAAAAGATTTAGAGAATTTCCTTCAAAATTATGAGAATGCAAAGAAGTGAATGATCGTGTGTCAAAATTGAACTAAACTATTTTAAAAAATTGTTTAAATAATGGAAAATAGCAAAATAAATGTTAATAGATTAGATTAATAGATACTTCAAAATGAATGTATAGTCTTCCTAAATCCAAACCACTATCAACTGTAAAAGTAGAGTCTAAAATGAGCCAAGTAGTTGAACCTATCTGCAATATAACTATTCTCTAATCATGTATTGTTTAGCACCATCTCCTAAATTTTTTTAACAGTACTGAATATGAATGAAGCAATTTGAGCATATGCAATCAGTAACAAAAAACAACATACTCCAAAATGCTTATCATTATGATTTGTCATAAAAAGTTGGTTGAAAATAGGTTGCCATGAAAGCTGCTGGAAAGTTTGCCACAGGAAACTTCTACACCATCAAATCTTCTTTCAAACCAACACTCTTCCCTACTTACATAGTTGCATGTTGGTTCATATGCGTGGCTTTTTAAGGGAGTTCCTTTGTGAGATATTCGGAGAAATCAGAGTGCTATTTTGAGCTTTCTTTTCTTCATTTTTTTTCTAACTGAAGGAATTCCTGATCCTCCTATGCTACATTCTTGATTCCTTTTCAATTTTCACTCTTAATAAAATATGATCTTTAAAAACAGAAGTACAATATGAATTGTACATAATTTTGATTCTACTAATAACTAAAAACGGTTGAACGTTGCCTACATCAGAATGACATGCCAAAGGAGCACCAGCTTCATTGCCTAATCTAGTAACAATATTTAATACACCTGGAGAAGGCCCACTTCTCTACATATTTCAGCCAGCTCCAAATAGGTCCTAGAAAATGATAAGACAGCGTAAGAAACCAACATAGCAAATAATCAAGGTTGCAATAGTTGATGGGAACATACACAGATGCCAATTCAGATGGCTTTAATATTATAGTACAACCAGCAGCCAGAGCAGGAGCAACCTTCCATGTAGCCATCAAGAGAGGATAGTTCCTAATACATAACATAAATCACATCATTTCACTAGCTATGCAAGATATTCAATCAGCAATTAACATCATTGAAATTGTGAATGCATCAATTTACTATAAACAAAGTACAATCACATAAATGAATGAATTAAATATCTTACAAAGTGTTATTTCAAAAGATATTGCCTCACCTTAATCCTTCAAAAGTAACAATAAACAGAAACGATAAATAAGAAAATTAAATAAGAAGAGATTTGGAACAATGTCTCTACTTACCCATGTACCCATGTTTTTTTTCCTACTTGACCAATCACTGACTCACTTCAAATCATTTCTATATATAAAAACAAGATAAAGTCATATAATGGGAATGAAACAGTTGAAAATAAAAAACCATTGGTACTTGTACCACAATGGAGCTGAAAATGTGACCAAGAGTCTAAGACTAGCTGTAAGCTATGGAAAATAGTGGAACTCCTATGCCTCTTCTCCAAGATGAGTTACACAATGATTGGATGCTCAAACTTTGAAGAGTTCAAGCTGGAACTTCTACTCCTACACAATGAAAGCCTGAAACTCCTTGTCCCTTTGGTAAAGAGAAGTGCAAAGACTGATAGACAAATTTGCTTGGATTCATTTTAAGTTTAATTTGTAAGTAAGATGAGGGTAAGTTCATTGCATATAAAAATTTGATATAATTTAATATTGTAGAACATGCTATTAAGTGAAATATTACCAATAATAGAAATATTACCAACTCTCTAGGCCCATCCTCAGCTTGAAAATAATCTCCACACTTTACCATCTATAAAAAGAGTAAAAATAATGTAAAAAAAAAATACAAAGAGAAAAGGAAAAACTGGTTATGAGTGTAGATAAGCAAGAGTGACAAGTGACAAGGAAAAACTGGGACACATTTCCAGGGGAAGAGGTCTACAAACTGGGCTACACCAGAAATCCGTCTACATACGTTGAAGAGACACATGCAAGTCAAAGAAACAGTTTATTTAATCCTTCCAAAGCTCCTTCCACAACAGTTATTTCATTAAGAGCTTATAAAATAAATAGAAGAAGTAATTTAGTACCGAGACAAAGCTTCCATTGATATACACCTGTGCTGCAGGTCTATAATCAGTACTCGATTTGAGAACAACAGTAACAATAAACAGAAACGATAAATAAGAAGGGATTTAGAACAGTGTCATGGTGAAACTGAGTCAATTCATTTTAATAACATAAAATTGGCCAACATCGGCTATATGAGTTTGCGAGTTGACACTCAAGCTTACATCCATACTTTCTCCTCAGTAATATAGTAGAAGAGTTACACAGTCTCACCAATCAGTATACTTGGACAGAAGCTGAACTAAGAAAACCTAACAAGACATGAAAAATCTGAAACAAATTTGGTCATATTGATTAACAGAAAGGTCCCATTTGCATGTGCTACAACTGTTGGTGATAACCCTGCAAAAACACATTAACAATCAGTCAAACAAGGTAAATACAAGTAGTAATTACACTCAATTAATGTTCCTTCACCTAATGTTCCTTCAATCATCAAGATTAATAGCGGCTGTCAATGAAGTCCCTTCATGTGGAGACATTTCTGCAAAAAGAAAAATATTTCATTACTTTCTAAAATTTATTGTAAAAGCATAACAAAAATATGAAAAACATTGATATTAAATTACCTTGCTCAAATTTCTCGAGCTCTTCAAAGTCCTCATTAGTAAACATCAAGAAAGATGTTCCTTTCAACCAATCCTGCGTGCAAACTAATACCTCTACCATTTTAGGAGTAAGGGAACTTCGATAAGGATCAAGAATCCTTCCTCTAGCACTGAATGAAGATTCTGATGCTATAGTAGAAACAGGAATGGCCAAAACCTCTCGAGCTATACTTCCAAGGATAGGAAATCTGGTTGAGTTTACTTTCCACCAATTTAAAATATCAAACTCAACCGACTTATTGAAAGGCTCGTAATCTTTTTTCAGATATTTATCCAACTTAGTTTTTGCATCAAATTTATGCCTATTTGTTCATAGATAGAAACTCATACCATGGATATCATCATCTTCATCCAACTGTACTTGTTGGTTAATTTGAGAACCCTCCTCAACACCTTGGTACTGCTCATAAAGTGATCTTAAACTAGAAATCAACTTCAACTTCAATTCCTCTATCCGGTCTTCATTAAATAAGTAGTCAACAAAGTGGTTAACATATTCCATCTTACACCTAGGATCAAGGACAACAATAATCAATAGCAAAATGTTGATTCCGTTAGGTGTTCCCTAATATTTGTTATATTTAATTCTCATTCGAGTAGCCATTGAGCTTATGCAGACATCATTATGATCTTCACACTTGCGGATCTTCCTTCCAATTGCAAATACTTCCTTCATATATATATAACTAGTGACATATTAAGAACCATAAATTCGCATCGTTGCATCATAAAATATCTTAAAAAAAGGTAGGAGTGAATGAGCTTCATTCCAATCAAACTCTGAAGGTACACCATGCCCACTTCGTAGATCAGCAGCATACTTCTTGTCATAAATTTCAACTCAAATGATTTTTCATACTTCACAGCTGCTTCCAACATTAAGTAAGTTGAGTTCCACCTAGTTTCAACGTCTAGGCAAATAAGGCCTTTATAGAGAATTTTCTCCTGCAACTTCCAATTATTATCAATGAAGTGTGCAGTCAAACTCATGTAAGTGAAGTTCAGGATTGATGTCCATGTATCTGTGGTAAGACAAACTCTCTCGCAGTGTTTGGAAAGAAATTTCTTCAACTTTTCTTTCTCCTCGTCATAGAGTATAAAAATGTCACGTGTTAATGTAGCACGTAATGGGGGACCAAATCGTGGTTGCAAGACACTGAGAAACTTGATAAATGCTTCATTCTCCACAAATCTAAATGGCAGCTCAGCAATCACAAAAATCTTCACAAGTTCCTTTCGGCATATCTCTTGGTCAAATTTAAAACAACTTGGTGAAGAGCGAACAGCACCACCCACTTGCCCTTCTACATTTTGTGATGAGGAAGCATTTGATCTTTGCATTTTTTGTCCTTTATTCGGATTATCATCGCGTCTCAATAAATGGTTCTTCATAGCACTTGGCCCAGCCTTAAACTTAATTAGGGTACCACAATATTTGCATGCTGCCCTATGGTCTTCCTCAGGTACTTCAGTAAAATGGTCCCAGACTGCTGATCTTTTCCGCTTTGATGATGGTTTTGAATGACATGGTAATGGAGCTCTAGCGATTGAGGCATCTGGGGTATTAGCAATTGAATGTCCCACTGTCTCTGGCAAAGAAGAATCTATCTGATTTAAGCTATAAGAACCTGAAGTTTGACAAAAAAAAAAAACCAAAAACCGGTTTATATTGATTCCCATTTACCACATAAATACATACAGATTTAAGCTTTTCCATGGCAGCAATGAAAAATGACTCATACTGTTATACAAACTTCAAAAAACTGCTAATCAGCCCCTCCAAAGCCCAATGGATGCAACTATACTCACATATATATATATATATATATATATATATATATATATATATATATATGCATAAATAGTCTATGCCATCTATGCACTTCAACATAAGCAACCATGAAGCTGATGAATAACTCATAAAAGTCAGGGACTAAAACAATAAAAGAATATCAGAACACAACATAAGCAACCATGAAGCTGAGTAACAAAAATAATGGTAAATTGGGCAGTGCAGCAGGTGTAAACGTGATGTGGTAAAAGAGGCATCATGAATTCATGATGGTTACATGCATATAGTTTTTATATAAAAGAGGCATTTATTATGTGGTTAAAAGGAACAATTGTACCTTAGTACCAAGGCCAATTGTCTTATTGTCGAAAGGAATTGGTGCATCATTGTCAATTGCTCCAAATTCTTTTTCCTCTTCTGCCTTCTTCCGCTCAAGTGTTGACCTAAGTAGTGTCATAAAAAACAAATTAAGATTTATTGGTTTTAATTAGAAAGAGGTGTAAGTGTAGGTGTAAGGTGTACCTTCTAATTGCTTTTAGTCGATTCTCAAAGTCAACATCCACTTACAAATAAGATAGAGGGCGAGATTGTTTAGTTGTTGATCCCTTGCTGTAACAAAACAGAAACCACATTTAATAACAACAAAGAAGTTGGAAATTAGCACAACAATATGCTACATTGTAGGACATATAAATTATCACAGCTAATGTTAAATTAATGTTGTGGTAAGGATATGGTCGTGTGCAAGTGGATTTTTACTCAAATTTAGCACAGTGCAGATCATGGGAAGCTACTATCTAGGATGTAGCAGAACAGGATCTCATAATGGTTGGAAATGTTTTGGAAAAATAGAGATATTTTGTAAGAAGTAAAACTGAGAAAATGTATTTCTGAATTGGAAAACAGATACAATAGTTGACATGCTCATATTTATAGTTGAGCCCCTAACTCGAGACAATTATAAGTTATAACAAAATTGGAGAAATTAATAGACTGCAAAAATGACTCTTAAGGAAAATACTACACTCTCATGAGCTAATAATGCCTTGGACTCACCTTCTCACTGAATTAGCTCAACATCTTCTTGCCAAGAGGATTAAAGTCAAAGAAAGGTGTAAATGTTCCAAATGCTAAGAAAGTGAAATTGGGATAAATGAATTTGGGATTTAGGGTTTTACCCAATTGTTCAATCAAAATCAAATAACCCATAAATGAATTTGGGATTTAGGGTTTTACCTCTGTGAATTGAGAGTGAACAAACTGAAGAGTGGAGAGTGAAGACTAGCGAAGACTCGTGCACGAAGTGGATAGAAGTGATATCGCATGAGATCGAGAAAGAGAGACTCGTGTGTGAATAGTGAGTCTAACTTGCGAAATTGAAACGCATGCATCCTTGCGAAATTGAAACACAGACTGTTTATGTCGTTTTCTAACTTTTTTTAAATCAAAAGTTCAAAACAGTTTTGAACTAAATTGTTTTGTCTATAGTTCAGTTTATAAAACTGAACCTATCTAGTTTAGTTTGAATTTTAATTAATTAAGTTCAGTTTAATATAACTCAGTTACAATTTAATTTCAATTTAATGCAGTTTAAATAAGTTATATGAGCACCCCTATCAAATCTTTCAATTGTTGCTGTAACACCCTAGAGGATATTACCTTTTTCTTCTTATATTGCTAAATTAATAGAAATTAGCACATAAGAATATCATAGTTAACTATGCAAAAATTAAAACTTAAACTTATATTACATGAAATAAATCTAGTACAAAGCTATTGGCACTTATGTGTCGTACAAGTCATAAGCAATATACATAAAACATAAACTAAATTCCCATCCATTGGGAATTATACAAAAACTATACTAACAACATCTTCCTCCTGGAAAGCAGCTCCATGCTCCAAGCTCTTCCCACAAGGTGTCCACATGCTAACATGTAAAAACATGGAAACTAAACGGAATGAGACATAATGTCTCAGTGAGTGTTCCAAGGACTCTAGGCTGACTCTTTATTCTAGAGATCCTTTTCTTAACTCTCCTGGCTTCTCTTTTCTTTTATAGATGCTCACACTCATAACTATTACCTCATCATGCATGTTACTTAGGCACTTAGAGTTGGTCTCCTATGCCAAATCTAAGGCCACTAGTGCATTAAGGCACCTAGACATCATTCTTTTCTTCTTGACCACTAACTAGGGTCTCACTTTACTATAACATTGGATGGGAACGTGCATAATCTTTCCTTCCTCTGACTTGCCCAACTTGGGCTTACATCGTCTCTCTTTGTGAGACATAACATCTTGCATACCTCTCTCGATAGCTTACATTAACTTTCTATAGGTATAACCCCTCTCTTACCTCAAAGGTAGTATACAATTACACACGTCCTCATCTAATGTCTAGACTTATCTTACATCACTCACCTAACAACTAGGCTTATGACTCCTCTCATGTTCTAACATAGAACATACATACATCAAGCACATCAATATATCCTAGTTTGTTTCTACAACTGTGTGGTTTGCATTATCTCTTTATTAAAATTTCACTTCCACCGCCTATTTTATTAATTTGGTTGAGCTTTAGCCAACAAGAGGCGTCCCTCTTGAAATAACCTTTAATTAATCCCCACCGATCCAAGTAGGTTGACTACATCTCCGTTATAAGGAGGAGTTTCTTTTCTAACTTGTTCTTCTCTATGAAGAACCCCTTCTCCTTGTTAAGAAGGTTGGTTTTCCCCATGGGTGTCAGGGTGACTGTCCCAGTCTCTCACCACTAGGGGGCGTCTTAGCCCTAAAACATGACTTCTTCCCTTTATTGGGATCACAACTTTCCTTTGAAAACTCTTTCATAAAACCTTTTCATAACCTTTCTGAAACTCATCACTCCTTGGTGACATATAGGATCCTTAACCTTTTGCACACCGTTGTATGCCGAGCGTGCGGCTCTCGGACGTGACTGGTATCGGGGAAGGTTCCACCCTATGTCACTGAGGTGATATCTTTTTCTAAAAACTTTTCTTGAAACTATAAACTTTGCTTAAAAGCCTTTTCTGAAACTTAGGGGTAACTCCCCACCTTTTTCTGAAACTTAGGGGAAAACTCCCCACCTTTTTACTAAGAGGCATAGGCATAGTCTTAAGTATTTTAGGTGTCTTTTATTTAAAGGGTTTATCGTTACATACAATCAATCCTAAGAATAAGGCATAACCATAAGAATACAACTACCATACAATCATCTAAACACCTCAAAACAACATAAACATCTTATAATTAAACAAATTACATCATATAAATAAAAAGGGAAAAGCTTCAAAAGAATATCGATTAACTAAATTCTAGCCCGGCCGCACAAGCTTTCGTGCTGAGCCAGAACCCCCATGCCCGGCCTCGCAAGCGCTCATGCTAAGCCAGAGTCTCATGCCCGGCCTCGCAAGCGTTCATGCTGAGCTCGAGCCCCCTGGAGCTAAATACATATTTTGATACTCTCATGCTCGGCATCACGAACTTTCATGCTGAGCATGAGCTCTCCTGGAAATGAATATCACTACTGACTCTCCCATGCCCGACATCCCGAACTTTCATGCTGAGCATGAGCTCTCCTGGAAATGAATATCGCTACTGACTCTCTCATGCTCGGCATCCCCAACTTTCATGCTGAGCATGAGAACCCATGGAGCTAAAAACACTTACTGACACTCTCATGCCCGACATCCCAAACTTTCATGCTGAGCATGAGCACCCCTGGAACTAAAAATCGCTACTGACTTTCTCATGCCCGGCATGACAAAAGATTCATACTGAGCATGAGCGAAAACAGGGGCTGCGACTTGCGAGCTCCATGGCCATCAATGGCTTACCCACTCATCCTAACCCTATGCAAAGACTCTTCCAAGCATAGAATCAAACCCTAAGCACTTCTATTCCATTTCTAACCGATTGATTTACCCGAAAAACCCCTTAATCAGACAATATCACCAAAAACCCAAAATCTCACTTAGGGATCAAAGAGGGGAAAAAGGGATAAACAAGAGAACAAGAACTATGGAGGGATGGAGAAGACAAGGGGAGGAATCACTCACCTCGAGATACTCGGATCTGATCTCTGGGCACTGGATCCTTGATCTCTGCTCCACTTCTCTCCTCTTCCTCTTATTCCTTCTTCTCCTCTTTCTCTTTAACTCTCCTTCTTTTTTTCACTTTCTCTCTCTAACTCTCTCTCTCCCTTTCTATTTAAACTGTGGTGTATGTGTGCGGCTTAGTGAGCCTTGGCCCTCCTTGGGTCTTGGCTCTCCATCAAGGTCCTATTATCTTATTTCTATTGTATCTTATTATAAGGTAACTATTATTAATAATGCCTAAGGGTATCCTTTAACCATTAAATATATAGACTATTCCATAAAAATATCTCTTTATTAATTATTTCTAACGTCCGTAAATTAGGGATGTTACAGTTGCCATGCTCCCAAATAAATGTCCATAAAGATAAGATGGTACCCAGTACTGCTTGACTTCATACAAGCCTTTTATGTGCTTATTTGCTTCTAAATTGAACTTAGAAACAATGATAAGTCATTTTTGTTCAAAATCATCAATATTGTCAAGCTTGTAAAGCTTATAAAAATCAGCACACCATTAAGAATATCGGTTTGGAAGAATTGAAGAAAATCAACCACTAAATTTAGCATTAACATGCCATATACAAAATACATGTTTGTGAATGGCATTTCAAGAGCAATTGCTTATGCCATCCATGGATCTTGGTCAATCATAATTGTCTTTGGAGGCTTCTTTATGATAGCAACAAAAGTCTGTACACAAAAAAAGTTAACAAGAATATACATGAGATTAGTATTTTAAAAAGTGAAAGTGTTTGTAAATTTAAGAAAAAAATAGACATATATTAACGTAACCTTCATTAACCATTGAAATGTAGCCAATGTTTCATTTTGGAGGAGTGCACAACCAAACAATATTGTATTGTCATGATTATCAACTCCATTGAAAATGCCAAAAGGCATATTATAAGAATTCTTGTAAGTAGTATCAAATGCAATAACATCTCCATACTCTTGGTATAATTCAAAGCAACAAGACGACAATAAAAAAATATGCTCTAACCTTTTATATTCATCAACAGTAAATGCATATTGGAAGCAAGAGTTTTCATCTTTAGCACACTTACAAAACTATAAAAGATTATTAGTATCATCATCCATATTATCTTGGTGAATCTTATTGAAGAAGTTGCGAATGTCTTTTTGAAGAAATGGAAGATCTCCATGCTTTACATTTTTCTCAAGCTCCATAACACGCATTATTTGTTTAACTGAAAGACCTGCTTCTTTTAATAACAAAAGAATTCATGATTATAATTAGATATAAATTCAATAACCTGCCATTCATCTGAAAAAATATCAAAGGATTTCTTCTATTTGATTGTCATTGTAGCCTTGCATCCACATCTTGAAGATTATCTATTTCGTTGCTTTTTTGATGGACCATAAATTTGTTTATCTAAAAATCCTTCACAATGATAAAAGTAATCTTGCCTATTTATTGTTCCATTTGTATTAACAAATTGACCTTTCCGAATTTAGAACCCATTCCGTTGGGCATAATTCTTATGAAACTTGTAGGATTTTTCCTCACTTAGAAGACATTACTGATAAAAGATTCAAAATAGTTTTCAATAAACATTTTCATGAGAACCTTCATGTTCATCTTTATTCATACCAACTACTTCATATCCAAAATTGTCACATGGTTCATCATTTGGAAGATTGTTCAAATTAATCAAATTTATAACTTCCGTCTTACATGGATAAATTGATAAGATTATTGGATTGCTAAAAATCCCTTAAACACTATAGGTAACATCAAATTAATTTAACTACAAATAACATACTATTACATCATAAGCAAGATGAATGAGATTTACCAAATATAAATAATATACAATCAAGTTTAAAAAACTTACAACATAAAAAGTCTAGATTGATTTTTTCTAAAATATTTAAAACAAGTAAATTACAAAAAAAAAAGAGTTGAATTTGGATTATTCAACATGGTTACATCTTTAGTATTGCCATTGCTCTATGAAACATAAGTAATATACAATTAAATACTAAAAGATATAATAATTATTATTATTAAAACAGAAATGAAAAAAAAACTCAATAGTGTCATGACTATTTGTTAGCTTGCTTCCTTGACTTTGCGATATCTTTGTCATTTTTTGTTGAAGTCAGTCCCCTAAAAAAAAGCCTATAAATCTATAAAGAATAATAAAAATATTATTCAAAAGAAATAAATATATCTAAACAAAATAGAAAGAATACACGTACATGTTTTCTATCTATAATCTATATAGCGTTATGTTTAAAAAAAATATTTGTTGCAGACCAATTTAAATATTTTTTCCATCTATAATTTTCTACTGCAATATAGTATGAATTAAAAAAACAATTTTTATGGAAAAAAATTAAGAAGCTACAGTACCTCTTTATCTCCTACTATAAAGGGAAAGTTTTGGATAATAGGGAACTTGATGCTTCCGTTACAGCGAGTGTTTAGACTTTGTAGCTGAGTGATGGAAGAGTTTGGTTGTAGGGGTAATCTTTCTTTTTTTCTTTATAATAACATGGAGTGACTTTAGATTTTAGATTGCAGGGAAAGTTTTGTTGTAAGGAGAAGAGTAAAATAATGAGAATTTTTGTGGGAGGAGAGATTATATAGAAAATTGAGTCCTTCAAATAAATAAGAGTGAGATAATTCTTTTTTTTCAAAGAATTATAATTAATTGGGTTAATTATGTTTTTAGTCCTTGAACTTTTTGAAGTTTTCATTTGTAGTCCCTGAACAGAAAATTGACCGGTCTTAGTCCTTAATTTTTCTATCCGTTAATGTTTTTAGTCCTCGTCGTCAAGTGTGCCGTTAAATGTTGATGTGGCAATAACAGAGAGCGCCACGTGTTATTTTTTAAAATTATTGTGGCCATGAATTTCTGGCGGTCTTTAGCCGCTAGAAATGTTTGGTTGACCCATTAAAAGAACTGTCCAGATCTCCACCGCTCTCCAAAACGCCTCTCCCTCTTACGTCGCGTCTAGATCTCCACCGACGTCCTCCGCGTCCGGGGTACCTCGTGCTTCGCCATTTCCACTGCTACACTCCCACCTTCCCGACCACTGTCATGAGCCTTGATCCTCTCCTCTCTTCTCCGCATTTGCTTCTCTTCCCCTCTTCCCTTGATCCACTTCGTCACAAACTTCAGGAAGTGCGCGAGGCTCGGACTGTAGAACAATGACTGTTTCCTATGATGATGTCAACTTTCCGGTGGGGGTTGTCGGCGACGTTGCAATTAAGTAGGGTTTTCGAGATTTGCACAACGCTCTTAATCTAATCAATAATCGAATTGGGGTTTTCAAAAAGTCTTTCCCTTTTTCCCTTCGTTTTGTGCCTCTATGATTCCCTTCAATTTCAATTTTTTTCTTCAAAGATAACAATGTTTTTATGTTATATGAATTTTGGGTATTTGGGTTTTGTTGTATTGATATCAACAAGTAGGTTGGTGGCTTCTGAGAAATTTAATTTGGAATTGGTGGCTTAAGGAAGGTGCTCCAACAAGTAGCTGGTATTTTGTACATGGCTCCAAATCTGAGGCTACAATCATGTATTCCCTAGTTGTTTTTTTACTGATGAGTTTTCTCTTGAACTCAAATGCAGAATTAGAAAATCAAGTTTCACATAAGGTAATTGCTAAATTGTAGAATTTGAAGCATCTTTTTAATGGTGCTGTTGGAATTAAAAGGTTGGCGATGTGGTTTGGGAAATGGTGTTGTGTTGGAGCTACCTTATGTCGATCGTATTTCTGGGATCTTACTAAAACAATTTCTGGCGGTTTTAAACCACCAAAAATAGGCTAATATATTTTAAACACCTTAATCAAACATTTTTTGGAGATTTTTTACCGTTAAAAAATAAACTGCCACAATTTTTTTTAAAATAATTGAAAGTTAACTAACACCTTAGCACATAATGGAGATTTTAAACGGTAGGGACGTAAAAGAAAAACAGAGATTAACATTTGGGACTAAGACCGGTCAATTTTTTGTTTAGGGACTAAAAGTGAAGAAATCAGCCAAATTTTTTGTTTTGAGATGGTTACATCCAACCCCTTACAACTAAAGAAATCAGCCACTCATGGGCATGAGCACCTGGAATATACACATGGAAAGGAAGAAGAAGAAGAAGAACACTAAGAACTAAGGAGAGAGTTTTTCTCTCCAAAACATAGTACAAAATGAGCTACAGAGACTGCCACTGAAAAATGTCCAAGCCCCCCAAACCTCTGAGGGTCAGTCCTTTATATACATGTGCAGAATTTCTTCAAAGTGACATTTCGCTCAGCCTAGGATTTTGGCTTGGCTGATTGGAAATTTCTGCACTTCAATAGATTTCTCCTGCAAAAGGCCTTTCACAGCATCCAAAACATCAAAAAACAGCTCTAAAATGAGTTCTTCAACTTCAATCTCCAATTCCTACAAAAAGTGGGGCAAAACACTAAGATACAACCAAAAACTAGAAAAACTAAAGAAGTTCTACTAAATTGCGAAATTCATAGAAATTGAGTAAAACAATACTCCAAATGAGAGAAAAAGATAGATAATTACCTTAAAAACTACTTGAAAAGTAAGTAATTACGGTAACTAACAATCTACTACACACTGCTACCCCATATGCTGCACACACCCTTATATATGTACTGCACACTGCTACCCCATATGCTGCACACTGTCCCATTTATCTGTTGTCCCATCCTACACGCTACTTGATGACAGGTGCAGAAGGAGTTTTTGTCATGTGTAGGAGTTTTCTAAGTGGACTATGTGCAGGAAAAATTTTCAAAATGTGAGTGGGTGAATTTTACATGACATAGGAATTGAACCCATGTCGTTTGAGGTCCTAAAATAAAAGTGACCACTGCATTAGCATATCCAATTGATATATTTTGTGACAAATAAAATTTTTATACTATATCTTAGGTATGAAATAGTAATGTGGTTCAATTAGTGACCATTGGTTTAACTAGTGACCCCATTGACCCACTACCTTGACCAAGTCGATCATCGGTACGATTCTAATAACATTGCTTGAAAAACACTCAGAAGGATAATGAAAGTGTAGAGAAAATGAAAGAAGCTAAACATTTACAAAGAAAATAACTTTTAAATAAAGAGAAAGTAGTTGTGAATATAGAAGGACTTATTAAGAACAACACCAAATTTAAAAAAATAGGCATAGGCTAACCTATTTGGGACTTAATAAAGGCAAAAGTACCTTTAAGCCATCATATTTTCTTGGAGGACAATTGTTCTTGGTCACTCTTAGACTCACCTCAACCTATACAACCAAATAAAGCAAACAAGCAAACCCAAAGACTAAAAAGCCAACTACATAATTCCTCGATTTCAACTCAACACCTTTTCCCACTTGAGAATCTTCTTGACACTTCAAGAGCTTGTGTAGATGCAAAGCATTGCAATATGACCTTAAATTATTAGAACCAAACACTTGCGAATCAAGAAATTCAATATAGAGATACTCCTTACAAACCAATACATAACCCAAAAGAGCCAAATAAATAACGTTGACAAATATAAGGTGATCACATTGGAGTTTGGCATGCGAAAATCTGTCGGAGATTATAGATTCTACATTTCTACTTCAATTGTTCCTCTTTTTGGACTATTGTTGTATAAATTGAAATAAAATTTTAAATAATAAGTATCTTAAAATAAAAGAAATAATGACAATATTCTTCTCAAACATAACACAAAGGACTAAAATGATACAATTGAAATATTAAATTCATATAATATTTTTGTACAAATTATTTAAAGGACCGATAATTAATTTATGAACATTTATAACATGTGTTAGACTTGCAACAAGTTTTTTTTTGGTTGTGTGCCCAAAATTTCTTATTTTTGCACCTATGTCTCACCTTTAAGTGTGTGTTTGGTTTATAGTTGAAAAGTTAAGTTTCGTTGAACTTAACTTTTTAAACTTAAGTTAGGATAAAAGTAAGTTTAATGTAACTTGATTTATGTTTGGATACTTTTATTCTAAAAGTACTTTTGTGAAAATAAACTTGTTTGAGTGATATGAATGAAAAGTACTTTCAATTGTATAATTACTAAAATAGATATGAATTTTAAAATATAATACCACTGTTATTTATTTCATTATTTTTTTAAGTATATTTGAATTGATAATATATTATTATTACATCTTGTTAAAAATTGGTACTAATATTATAAATTAAAAACAATAAGTTTGTAAAAAATATATTTTGAATTGTACATTAAGTTAATATATTTTTAATTAATCAAGATATGACAAATGTAAATTAATATAGGAATTAAACTAAAATACATTGAACCAAACAACAATAATTAATTGATTATACTCCAAATTAAAGTACAAGATAGGAAAATATAATACAATTTTGTAATATAAATACATGACTAATTAGATGACATATGCTCTATAATTTGATCTCTGATTGAATCCTGAACAAGATCCATCTCTCTTGAAGAGGTCACAGTTAAAGGTAATGATTGATCTTCACGAATATGATCATCACTATCATCTTCAACCATATTTTCATCTTCATAACGCTTGAATTCATAATCAGTTTCGGATTTCCTTCTAATAAAGTTATGTATAGCCATTGTTGCACAAACTATTTTAACTTGTGTTTCAAATTTGAACTTAGGCATACGACGTAAAATTGTGAACCTATTTTTCCATACTCCAAAAACTCCTTTCAATTGTGCACCTTAAACTTGAATGATAATAATTGAATACCTCATTGTAGTTTGCAAATCCACATGCGCACCTAAAATCTGGAAGGTGACAATGTTCACATCTATATGGACCAACATATCCAATTGGTGTTGGATAACCAGAATCCACCAAGTAATATTTACATAATAAAGAAAAAAAATATTGTCATGTAAATTTTGATTTCAATTCAAATGTAAATAAATTTAAATTATAAGAAACAAATGCCTGGAGGAGGATGTGGAAAATTCATGCTGGGAGTTGTGAGGGCATTCTGAAATACACGCGTATCATGTGCGGTGCCTTCCCATCTTGGTAATGTAAATGTAAGTTGAGAGCATGGACAACATAAGTTGAGAGCATCGTGCGTGCCAATCCTTATCACTTGTAATTTCCTATATTTTATCAATTTTGTCCATCACTTCGGCAATTGATGTGCCAAGTACTACTAGAGTGTTTAGGGCAGTTGAACGTGACTCGAATGCAGATGCAATTCTACCTATTGCATCATCTATTTTTTTTAGGTAGGAGCTTTCACTTTCTTGCTTCCATTTTTTTTCAAAAAGTCGAATCTTTTTCCTTTTCGTAGTGCTCCTTTCATTATTGTTTCCTTGAGAAATGCTTAAATTGATATTTTGCATTTTAGAACTTACTTTCGCACTAGCAAGTACAACTTCTTCACTATCCCCTGATCCTTCCTCTAGGTCTATATTGCCAATCTCAAAGCATGGACGATATACATCATTATTTTCTTCTATAGAATTGGGTAATGTCCCAGAAGAGGGTGCATAACTGAAATTTCCCGTAGCCACCACATCTTTGAACAATGTATTTAATTCATCTTTAAAAGCAAGTCCTTTAAATCTGAAATTTTCACATAGTCATTATAAAAGAAACAAAAGATTTGTTCTATTTTCACATAAACATTATTTGTTTTCTCATCTAAACAACATACGAGTCATATATATGGGTCAAGAAATCATAATATCAAAATGAATCCATAAAAAATGAAATACATAACAACAAACATTAACAAAAGCTTACCGTGAAAGAGAGATCAATGTTGATCAAAAGCAAAGAGACTACATGCACATGAATTTCAAAGAACCAGAGGGAGGACAAATTGTATCGCACAAAGCTTCAAACCAGATCTGATGCTTCAAACCACATCTAATGCTGCTTCAAACTAAAGGAACAATTATTGGATTAATGGGTTGTTGAGGGGTAAAGATTTATGATATGGGTTCTTTAAATGTTGGTAGGTGAGGGGTAATGGTGCAGTTACAGGGTTCTTGAATGTTGGTTGTTGAGGAGTAACAGATATGGGTTCTTCAATGCATGCTGAAATGGGTAGTTGAAATACCTTATCATCGTAACGGATCCAACCAATGTTGAATGGAAAAGTAACTTTGTATTGCTTTGGACGTAACGTCCGTTTCGACTATAATCCCGTTCAACTAAACCGTGATTCGCATTTGCCAAACATCCAGGTACACCGTTCTGTGCAGGCTGAACGAATGTTTGGGTTCCCAAATGGGTTCCCAAACACACCCTAAACCATTAGTTGCGGTGGCAGCATTGAAATTTGCAAGATATTATTTGGCTCATAATAAAAAAAAAAAATATTATTTGGCTACGTTCAGGGCATTTCAGTCATTGAAAAGAAATCTTAACCAAAGAAATTGTCTTCCTCAGACTTTGGCATAAAACAAAGGACGAATTTGCAAATTAAGTAAACAGTCCATTATGACATATCTGCATCCGTCTGCAAGAACAGCACCTTTCATTCACCAAAGCCCCTAAAAAAATAATTTCCAGAACATTGCATCGAAAGATGAAAAGAATTAAAAAAAAAGAAAAACAACAATTATTCAATTTTGGATAGAAAAGCATATGCACCAATCACTGCACTCATTTCTTTTTCCCCATATTTTAAATATTGACGAATGATTCCAAATAAAGGATGAGAAGATCCATCTACTTCCAACAAAGTTTACCCTTATTGTCTATCACCTTTTTTTAATACACATATTATTTTATTTCACATAAATTTATTACACAATTTTTTTAAATAATATATAATAAAATAATGTTATCAAATAAAAATTTTATCAATAATTTTATGTATCGCTAAGGTACACCTATATATAATGATAAGATATAACATGTGTTTAAATACATTTAAAATACATAAATAATTATTTTTTAAGAAGAAATACATTTATTTTAAAAATAAAAGTTAAATACTTTTCCTTTTTTTTAGTTACATAAATACTTTTCCTTAAATGTTTTTTTTATATCATTATGTAATTAAAATTAAAGTTTTATTTTAATAATTTATCTATACAAACCTTTAAGTTTAATATACACCTATAACACGCGTTTTATTAAAGTTCTAATAGTAGGTGCTTAGAAACAGATCAAGAACGTGATTTTTCACATTAAAAGAAATACTACTAGTTCTAACATTTATGTTTTTAACATAAAAAAAACGTGATTTATTGACTGTAAAAGGAGATTTTAAATACGCTATGATTCTAACTTAGAGAAATAATATAAAAATCGCGTAAAACTTTGCATCTAAGTTTTGTCTTTTAAAAAAACATTTTTCATAATTTTTTGATAAATAATTTTTCATAATTAGAATAAACAGAAACATAAACATTGTAGACATTAGAATACTTCAGATTTCAGAATACTTGGTCTTATCTGATCTTATTATCATCACTATAATTATAATTATAACATTAAATTAAATAATATTATTATTATTATGCCTAAAGACTTTGAAGTTTCGATATAGTTCTTTCTTTACCCTCTCGATTTTTTCTTCCTAAATCCTCTCCGTTTTTTTTTGCCTTTTTGTGTTTGTGTTTGTGTCTCAGCCTCCCTCGTTTCGCTTTCTCACAGTTCCCTTTTTTTTCTGTTCTTTTTTCTCATTCCTTCTGTGTCTTTCTCTCTCTGCTGCTGCACCAAAAGTTCGTGTTTTTTGCAATTGTTACTGTTGAGTTTCTCAAACATTCACCAAACTCATTCATTCTCTCATTATCCATCAATATTTATTCTGTCAGCATGTCTCAGACCAACTGGGAAGCTGATAAGATGTAAGTGTTATTGCTCTTTTTTTCATTTTTTTTTTCAACTTTTAATAGCGGTTTTGTGAGTTTTGAAAAATGGGTTTTTGTTCATTCTAAAAAATTTAGCCTTTTTTCACTGATTTGGGTTCTGGGTCTGTTTCTTGCCTTCTGTCTCTTTTGGGGTTGATTTGGGTTGGTTTATTTCCCCTTGGTTTGGGTGTGTTTTTGTGAATGTGTGAGAATGTTTTGATGGGTGTGTTAGGGTTTTTTAGCCTCTGCAAGTGTAAGGGGTATCTTTAGATTGAATGAAATTGAACTCTTTGGTTCCTGCATTTGGGTCTTGCTGTTTTGATGTGGGTTTTTGGTCATCTGTTCTGTGTGTGATGTACTTGATGTAAAGATCCAAAACTTTAGTTCTCATAGTTCAACCTTTGCTTTGCTTTGCTTGCTCTGTGAGATTTTCAGGTTAGATGTTTACATCCATGATTACCTAGTGAAGAGGGATTTGAAGGCTTCAGCTCAGGCTTTTCAAGCTGAAGGGAAAGTGTCCTCGGACCCTGTTGGTGAGTTACCTAGAAACAAAGTAGTTGAGTTGAATTTAATGTTTCTGTTTTGTCCATTTTATTGGTTTGGCTGCTTTTGTTGATGGTAAAGTGGGATTGCAGCTATTGATGCACCTGGAGGATTTCTGTTCGAGTGGTGGTCAGTTTTCTGGGACATATTTATTGCCAGGACTAATGAGAAGCACTCAGAGGTTGCTGCATCTTATATCGAGGTTGGTTGATTAACTTTGGCCATATTCGTTCATATATTCAATAAGGAAGTTTGTATGTAGCATATTTAACTATTGAGGTTGCTTCATACATAGCAATTTCTTCTTGCATGGTAAATCTGAGTTGGACAGTTGCGCTAGGAGTTCAGCGAAGAAAAAGTGGTAATGAGATGAACTGGCAGTTGATTAACTTTTGTGGTATTTGTTCATGTATTCAATGAGGAAGTGTATACATTCAATTAGTTATAAGTTCAAAATTGTGTCTCCTAACTAATGGATGGTTTGGTTAGCTGTTTCTTGCTTTCAATGTGTAGTTTAGCTGTTGGGGTAAGTTGGGATCTTTTCTTTAGATTCACCTTTGATTAAATAAAATCGTAGGGAGATCTTTATTTTTTGACTTAGGGTGCTGACTAGGTAGCTGGCAGTATGATTTCAAAGAGTATCTTGTTTGAACCTGTGGTTATTTGTCTACTGGTAACTATGATTACTTAACGATTTTTGGTGTTTTTGTTTTTGCTGAAATGAAGTCATAAATTGCATGCAGAAAACTGTTTTTGTGTTGTCCTGTAAACTTGTGGCAAGGCAACTTTGAATGCATGTTTACGCAAATCTAGGAAAAGAAAAATTGAGATTTGAGAAGTTGATTAATAAATTGCTTAATGAGTCTCTAGTCATAATAGGCATCTTGACCCATTATAAATTCATGTTCCTCACTTGGTTAATAATATTTCTCCAATTAGTGATGACAGCTTACATTTCCTTTTCATCTCATGACCTTTTTTTTGTTTTTTTAATGTGTCATGATGAATTTATATCTTTATCTTTCAAGAGGCCTTTGCATGCTAGTTGTGGTTCTAAACAGGAAATCTGATCCATCCAGGTCTGCTTTGCTTGCTTTGTTAAATTGCAGAAATTATTATATAGTACATACTAATGTTATTATCTTGGCGTTGGCAAGAATACGAATTTTCAATTTGGACAATTAGCTTAGCCTTAGTAGTCAATCGCGTGCTATAGGGGCGTCCGCTTGGTGGAGCCCTGTCATGTCGCAGTTTGCTGTTGCACCAGGAGCAGTGTGAATCTTGGCTGCTATTGTGGCCATCATGACCGCTACTGATTCAGAGACGAAACCCCTCTCCCCCCCCCCCCCCCTCGAATGACGATGTTTGGTGCTGTTTAAGGGGGGTAATCTGTGGATTTTGCCCCCTTTTTATTTCATCTGACCCTATTTTCCCACTCTCACTCCTTTTGAAGGCTAAATGATGCCGTTCTCTTCTCTCTTTAACTCAAACCATCTGACCTAGAGCTCCCAGCTGCGTATCTGGCCAACCCATGGCACTCCAGTGGAGTTTCTGACCAACCATGACACTCCAGTGAAGTTTCTGGCCAACCCATGGCACTGCAGTGGGGTTTCTGTCCAACCCACACACTGTGGAACTCTGGAACATCGTCTGGTCTCTCTCTGTTCACATCCTTTGGGGTGTGTTCTGTTCACGTCAAAGAGGGGTCTATGTTTTGTTTTATATTCTTTCATTATTGTGTTTAGATAGGTAACCTTACGTACTTTTTTCATTTTTCTTTTTCTTTTATATAACTTGACTCTTATTAACTTCTACTTTTGCTGTAAAATTATGACTTTTAATTATTAAGTATGAATATGCCTTTATTTATGGGATTTTTTTTATTTTGAGCATTTATACATATGTAAAATAAATTATTTAATTTATATCTGGAAATTTCATAATAGTGGTCATCCCACTATCCACTATCATGCTATAGTGGTTTTGGGATCAGCCACTCCATGCTTTATTAACCATGAGCTTAGCAAGATATAGCTATTTATCTGATTATTCAATATTTATGCTGCCCTTGTAAAATTGTTGGCATGCTGGGCTGTACAATTTTACAAAGGAATTGCCAAGGGGGAAAAAACTGAGGTACTGCTTGAAGTTTATGGTTTGTGAAACTCTCTTTGCAGACCCAGTTAAATAAGGCGAGAGAGCAACAGCAGCAGCAACAACAACAGCAGCAGCAGCAGCCACAACCTCAGCAGTCACAACATCAACAGCAGCAGCAGCAACAACAATTACAGATGCAACAAATCCTATTGCAGAGGGCTCAACAGCAGCAACAACAACAACAACAGCAGCAGCAGCAACCACAACAGCAGCAGCAGCAACAACCACAGCCGCAACATCAGCAGCCACCACCACAGCAACAGCAGGGCAGGGATAGGGCTCATCTCTTAAATGGTGGTACAAATGGGTTAGTTGGAAACCCTAGCACTGCAAATGCACTAGCAACAAAGATGTATGAGGAAAGGTTAAAATTGCCCCTTCAAAGGGACTCTTTGGAAGATGCAACAATGAAGGTCGGGAGATATTCTGGTTGCCTAATTCTAAAGATGAACTGCTTTTTTTTTTTTTTACCATATATTCTTAACTATCTTATGGTATTTTGTACAGCAAAGATTTGGAGACCAACTCTTGGACCCAAATCATGCCTCAATATTGAAGTCATCTGCAGCTACCGGCCAGCCTTCAGGGTGATTTTTTAGAACTTAGCTTTTTTCACTTTTTGTTTAAGTCTTTAAATGGGTACAATATATGCTTGAAAAAGAAGGTATTTATGCTTGTTTAGTTTGTGGGTGTGGCTGAGTTAATTTAAGTTTGATTTGAAATAACATAAGTTGAAGCTTACTTCATCAATGTGAGACAATAAAAGGGGATTTTGTATGGTAAACAATGTAGAAGCCAGATTTTCTTCTCTGCAGGGTAGGGTAGGGGCAGGAGCTGCAGTAATTCATTTGAAATGGGTCTGCTCCTTCCATGACCTTGAAGAATTGATAGTTATTTGCTTCTTTATTTTTAATTTTTTAAGTTTTTGTTTTTGAAATATCTATTTGGCATTTCACTAATTATATTAGCGTCTGGGATTCTTTAATCTCATAGCTATGGATGTTGACTTTGTTAGCACTAAATTTCTTGATTTCAGGCAAGTTTTGCATGGTGCTGCTGGTGCAATGTCTCCACAAGTTCAAGCTCGTAGTCAGCAATTACCAGGATCTACTCCGGTATGCTAGTGTTCTTAAGTTAAGCTCATTACCTTTTACTGTAATTCTTATCAGCTGTTTTTTCCTGACTTGGCTAATCAGGATATAAAGAGTGAGATCAATCCCGTTTTAAATCCCAGAGCTGTGGGTCCTGAAGGATCGTTGATAGCAATGCCTGGTATTCTTTTCATCATGTCCTTACTCTAATGTAACTGTTTTGTTTTATTACTTTGCAAGCTGGTTTGTTACAATTTATTCATCACCCTGTTGGATGAGGATATTTTGGGAATTTATGTTAAAACTGTTATGTGTTTTATCATTACTCTTGCACACAGATTGAGTTAACAGGAGGTTTTTTTGTCAGGTTCAAATCAAGGTAGCAACAATTTGACTCTGAAAGGGTGGCCACTCACAGTGAGTATTCTTTTTATGTTAATGTTTATTTTGAATTAAATGTTACTGGTAGTGGATAAAATCACGTGTTCCTAAACTTTTTAAACTTGAAAATTTGTTTTGATGTTGTACATGGGAATTGAACCTACAACCTTTTACCCTAACTGTATCCCATCCGTACTGCTTGAGCCATTATTAAGTGGCAGAAGTAGCCTTCCTTGATAACCCTGCAACACGGCCCTCATCTAGAAATAATGGCCTCTTATCTGAAGTCTCTAACTTTGTGATTTTGACATCATTTAATTTAATGATAAAACTAAATAATTGAGTTATTAAGATTTTCTATTTAGCTTTTTTCTATTCCTTATTAGGGCTTGGAGCAACTACGTTCTGGTCTACTCCAGCAACAGAAACCTCCTTTCATACAGTCTCCTCAGCCATTTCATCAACTTCCAATGTTGACACCACAGCATCAGCAACAGCTAATGCTAGCACAACAAAATTTGGCATCGCCATCTGGCAGTGATGATAATAGAAGACTCAGAATGCTGCTGAATAACAGAAATATGGGTGTAACTAAGGATGGTCTTTCAAACCCTGTTGGTGATGTAGTATCAAATGTTGGATCACCTCTTCAAGCAGGTGGCCCTGCTTTTCCACGCAGTGATACAGATATGCTAATGAAGGTGCTTGTTCTCTTGTAATTTATCTTTTCATCTTCTATATGGTTCTTGCATTATTTTTTCAAGTGTCCTATTTATAATTCCTTGGAGTTGCCACAAGTGTCATGAGTTGCATCTTCAGAATGTTTTTGTTTGTGTAGTTGAAACTGGCGCATTTACACCAACAACAGCAGAATGCCAATCCACAACAGCAGCAACTGCAACAGCATACTCTTTCGAATCAGCAATCTCAGACTTCAAATCATAGCATGCATCAGCAAGAAAAAATGGGGGGAGGTGGTGGTAGTGTCAATGTGGATGGTAGCATGTCAAACTCCTTTAGAGGCAATGATCAGGTCAGTCCTTTTATGGTTGCTGCAACCCCATGCATATTTGAGAAATTGAGCTATGCATAACTTTCAATTCCTTTAATCTTATGGAATCGTTAGGGCAATACACCAATATATATATTCTGACTTGTAAAATAATGCATAACTATTGAGTCAGTGATTTTCTGATGTATGCAATTAGGTTCTCTTGTTAAATATATTGAAATAGCCATTCATTAAACTGAATTTTGTAATCTGATATGTAGTTGCTCCATTAAAAAATACCCCATATCCTTTCCTTTGATATATCATTATTAAAACTAGAAGTCATGAAGCTTGTAATCTCCTTTATTCCTCTTTCTGCCTCTGGTTGTATTGTAAGTCTGCACATGTCTTGCCTGTCATGGTTGATATCTTTAATTTTGTTATTGTTATTATGTTTTCTCATAATTTTGAACACTATGGATTTGTTTTATGATTTTGAGAATTTTACTGCAACGGGATTCTGAAGCAGTTTGGAAATCCATAAGGGATAGTAATTTGTTTACCTATCCATTACCGAATTGGTTGAGTACAAGTATTGTACATATAATTTCTTTAACCTCAAGTTTTCTAAACTTGAGTAGTTAAAAAAGGATTTTGTGAAGCTTTCTGATCAGATATGTAATGATCCATTGATAAAGTGGCAACAGCAGGTTTTTTTTTTAACTTGTTTCATTGAATTTTGACCCCTGTATGTGAAAGAAACGGCCAGTGAAATGTTTCAAGATTATGAATTACTTATTTCTATCTGTTAGATCACATGAGCATAAATTTATGTCCCTGAATTTCGCAGACATTTGATCTGGTGTATGTTTATAATGTTGTCTAAAATAGGTTCCTAACATGGTTTTTTCTGAATGCACTTTAAGGTTTCCAAAAACCAGACTGGGAGAAAGAGAAAGCAGCCTGCATCTTCTGGTCCCGCCAATAGTTCTGGAACAGCTAATACAGCTGGTCCATCTCCAAGTTCAGCACCCTCAACTCCCTCAACACATACACCTGGTGATGTGATGTCAATGCCTGCTTTACCTCATAGTGGTAGTTCTTCAAAGCCATTACTGATGTTTAGTGCTGATGGTGCTGGAACTCTGACATCACCTTCAAACCAGTTGGTAAGTGGCTCTTTCATTCGATGGAAGGAATAATAAGTTCCTTGCATGTAGACTCATTGCCATTCCATTTTGGCAGTGGGATGATAAGGATCTTGAATTGCAGGCTGATGTGGACCGTTTTGTGGAGGATGGATCTCTTGATGATAATGTGGAGTCTTTTTTATCCCATGATGATACAGACCCTAGAGATACTGTTGGTCGTTGTATGGATGTAAGCAAAGGTGCAGTAAACACCATTTTTTTTATTAACGATGTGCATTGTACATGTTAAAATTTCCCTCACTCTGATGCAAGAAAAATGCATTTTTTTTCTCTTTATAGATAACTTGTTTATTAGTGGTAGATTTTACATTGTAGTGAACTATGTTACATATAAATTTATTCACATGCCTTCACTCAATAACTTCTATGATAGTTAGTTCATGGCATAGGGTCTGATGCCCAATCTGCATCACAGAATGCAGTAATAGGGAATGAGGCTGGAGATGAAGTCCCCTAGAGAATGAATACCCCTACCATTTTATGTCAAATTCTCTTTTATCTCTCTTCTAACCAACTCTCTTTTCCGTCACACCTTTCTAACTAACATTCTCAACATTAGCCTTAGCTGACTTAGCTCTATGGGGATATATTGGGAAAAACCCTAGTCCCACGTTGACTAGAGATATTATGATAGAGGGCTTGGATTCTGTAATTGGAAATTATGAGGACTTGGAGAATGGAAATGAGCCAGCAGTGGGAACTATAACCAAGGTGATGGGGCTTTACTGGGCCGTGGACTTTGAGTTAAGGCAAGGCCCAAACATTTGGACCAGTATGCGGAGAAATAAGAAGGCAAAGCAGCAGTTTTGGGGGTGTGGTAGTGTATTGGCTATGTTTTCTGTTAATTATACTTTTCTGTTGTATTGAAGAGTGGCTCTCTCGAACCAGCCTTATCCTTGCTCACTTTCTGTTATGAAATTCCTTGCATACAAATTTTCATCTGCAATTTATTTGGTTATTGATTGTTTCTTATTCTAATTCAGAAGGATTAGGTTATTTTGCTGTAGCTCACTTCTTGAGCTAGGTTTTGGGGTGTCGTTAGGTCCAAACCCACATTCTTAGAGAGGATATACTTGTAGGGTCTTAGTTTTGGGCTTAACCAACTGTGGGTCAGCATTCCTATCAATTCACTGGTCACTTTCTTCATAAATTCCACAGAATTCTCCAGTTCTTCAATTCTTGATTCCATGTTGTTCAATTGAAGATCCTGTAGGTTGGACCAATCATTACGCGCCCATCGAACAAGACTTGAATAGTATAGAAGATAGAAAAAGAATGAATCTATTATTGGGGAATGTTATCTGAACAGAGAAAGGAGACAATTCTCCTTCCAAGGGTTTCATTCAACAAAGGGCAAGCCCTTTTTACAACTGTGCTATTGGTCAATTCCTCAAAGCTATCTATTCAGAATGAATCTCCCTTCTTCCCATCTGACTATTTAAGCTAAAGCCCCTTCCCCTACTACTATAACCATGTAACTAATTCTTTAACTACTTCGTAACTAATTATATAACTTCTGGGGTCCTATTACCCAAAGTGTAGCTTAGATTGCATATATATTACCACAAAAATTTACCATCTTCTACCAAAATCATTAAAGCTGATCATTGGGAGGTGGTCCAAGGACCTTGGGTTCACCCAGGATGCAGCATGTAAAAATATGCAGCATGTCATCAATAGTAATTCTATTAAGTGCTGTAGTCCAAACATAAAATGAAAGACTGGACCTTTTATGGATGGAAACTAGCTCTAAGTGAACAAAATGTTTTCGACAAAAACACCCCAGAATACTCAGAAGACCAAATTCATTTAGCCCAAATAACTTGTTGATTACTCTATTAATTAATTGTATTGAAGCAATGAATAACAGGTTAAAATGTGCAAGCCCACTGACAATTTCCTCCCAACTATCTACTTCAACAATAACCAATATATTCTTGGTAATAGAATTAGAAGGGGCTATATACTTTTGTTTTTGTAGGTGGAACGTTGCTCTTTAATTTATTGACTTGCATAAATAGACATTCATTCCTGCAGAAACTGAGGCCATGGATTCACTTTATTTTCAGGTTTCACATTTTCTGAAATAAATTCTGTACGTGCAAGCACTAACAAAGTTGTCTGTTGCCATTTCTCGTCTGATGGGAAATTGCTTGCTAGTGGTGGCCATGACAAAAAGGTTAGTCAATGCATTATTCTGGGAAATCATTTTATTTATTGTTTTCTCTGTTCAACTGATTTCCTGAAATTTGCATTGAACTCAGCAATTGGCCTGCTTGGAAATTGAAAAATAAATTAGGAATATCTCTATTACTTATTCTGTTTATATATAGAATGTGACATTTGCTCTGATTTTTTCATAATGCAGGCTGTTTTATGGTTCACAGATTCTCTAAAACAGAAAGCTACTCTTGAAGAGCATGTATCTTTAATCACTGATGTCCGTTTCAGTCCAAGCATGTCTCGTCTTGCAACATCTTCATATGACAAAACTGTCAGGGTGTGGGATGTTGAAAATGTTAGTTCATTTCATTGTTTTACTCCAATAATGTACTGTTTTTGAGATTTTTTCCCCCTATAGATTTATTATCTATATTTTGTAATAACTGGGCTATGCATGTCATAATTATAGGATTTTCTCTGCCTCTGAATTGTGTTTGGTTATCTTTTACTGAAAATTTGTACATATTGAAATTGTGCTTGTTTCTTATGAAATTATGAATACAAATACTAAAAAGGAGAATACAATACATCAAATTACTCCTGTCCTTAGTGAGCTATGGGTTTGAAACATATGGTGTGTTGCAGCTGTGTTTATATAATTTCTTAAACATGGTTCTATGGGTAGTATAATGCCACAAGTACGTTGTGATGTAAAAGTTTATTCAAGGCTCTGGATCCAGGAATTGTCGTTAATTGGCTACAGATTATCATTAAAAATATGAATTCAGCTTATTGGTAGTTATCACGGAGACTGTGACACAATGCATTGAAGTTATTTGTAGAAGCTTAGGAAGAAAAGTTATCTACTTTAATGATAAAAGATGATTAGTAAGGTGCAAGCTTAGTGCTTCGCAAGCATAGGAATTTACGTTTTTGGTAATATTTAGATTTAGCAATTGTTGCTTGTATTGCACTATGAATGCTAATATCCCAACGATCTTTATATTAAAGGTTATTTTATCTATGCACAAATTTCTGACTGCTAGATTAATATTCCTATGGGTATATTTAAAATTATATGGGGTCTGGAAAAAGTTTCTCCTGTTATCATGGGTAGATTTGAATGCCAGGTCTATTTATGAGCTGGGATGTTGCTAATGATTGCAGGATTGGATAGTTAGTTTGCCTATATATCTGATTTTTTATGGATTCTGTGCATGCACGCGTTTGGGTGTTTTTCTTTCTGTGTTCTGCTTTGGCTGATATGTAATTACCAATGCAGCCTGGATATTCGCTTCGTACCTTTACGGGACATTCTACATCTGTTATGTCACTAGATTTTCACCCTAATAAAGAGGATCTTATCTGCTCTTGTGATGTTGATGGTGAGATACGATATTGGAGCATTAACAATGGCAGTTGTGCTAGAGTCTCAAAGGTAGAATTTTAGCATATGCATTTGTTTAATTGGTTATGTATCGAGTTTTCATTTCAGTTTGCTAAACTGACAAATCTTCTTACTGATTAGGGTGGTACTGCTCAGATGAGATTTCAACCTCGTCTAGGCAGGTACCTAGCTGCAGCTGCAGAGAATGTTGTTTCTATACTTGATGTGGAAACACAAGCATGTCGATATTCACTAAAGGTTGGTTTGAATATTTTTTTTCTAAGTTTAATTGCTGGAGTTAGGATAAATCCTTTAAATTAGACGTGGCATTATTCTTGAGCTTGCTTGTACTTGAGTCACACACTCCTCATACTATCTGGCTACCTAATTGTTTTTGCTGGAGGGAGGTCTAAGAAAAGAAACATTAGTTATTCTCTATATAAGAATCAAATACCTGTGACATTGTATATATTTCCAAACAACTTTAGAGGTCGGATATTTGTTTTTTTGGTGTATTCAACAATAATTTATGTTCCTTCTCTTGTCTTATTCAAACTCTACTTACACATCTTTGATTTTAACATGATTATAGGGACATACAAAATCGATACATTCTGTGTGTTGGGATCCTTCTGGGGAGTTTCTGGCATCTGTCAGTGAGGATTCTGTCAGGGTTTGGACTCTTGGATCAGGGAGTGAAGGGGAGTGTGTTCACGAGCTTAGCTGTAATGGCAATAAGTTTCACTCGTGTGTTTTCCATCCAACGTATTCTTCACTGTTGGTCGTTGGTTGTTACCAGGCAAGTCTACATCCCTTCCTTATTTTGTTTCCTTTTTGAGTATGTTTGGAATCACAAATTTTGGCAATGGATTTGCTTCATGAATGGAATTCTATGTTTGAAATGTTATAACGTAGAATTGATTTTGAACTCCTTTGGGATTTAAGTTATATATTTAGAAATCCGCTCAAATTTTTGGTTGGATTTGATTCATTTGGTCTGACTTTTATTGTAGTTATTTGAATTGATGATTTCACCCTTATTAGTTAACTCACCTTATCTTCCATAAGGGTAATAAAATAAATCAATTCATCTTTTAGACAGTAGGGAAGTGCTGAGGATGTCCTTGGTGGTGGGAGAGAACCCTTGGGGGAGGTGTGGGTTGATGGTGTCACATAAGAGTGAAAAAGGATGGAAAACCTACATGGCATTTTTAATTGACACAGCAACTTCTGATTGGAGGGACACAAATTGAGACACATGGGATAGGTGATTTTGGCCCATCAGCATCATAATAGGCCCGAAGGGTAAAAGGCTGATGAGGTTTTGGAGGTTGTACTAAAGGACCATGATGCAAGAAGGTGCCCTTGAGATACCTCAATACGATGAACAGTCATATAGACCAAAGAATGAGATAAACTCAACTAGAAAACGTTATATTATCACTTGCGTTTGAGATGGACCAAATAATGACATGATGTGATGTAAATCATGTTTAGATGACACTATTACTCGTGATAGAATTACATATAGTTTTTTAAAATTAACTTTTATAAAAAATTAAATGATAGAAATAACAAAAATGATTATACTATCTCCATCTTTAAATATAAGACTCTTTTAATTAATGCACACTTATTAAGAAAGTTAGTCGATTTAGTTAGTAACATTAAATTGGTCAGTAATTGGTATTATTTTTCAAATTACCCTTAAAATTATTGTGACTCATCATTCTCACTCTTTTTATGTAATTGCTTTCCACTTAATTAATTAATGTGTGTTAGTCATCTTCTCCAATCCTTTTTATATATAATCAATTATTAGAATAATCTTTTTCATTATTAATCCAAACATGCACTAAGAGTTCATCAACCTTTCTTATATAAGGAGCTCTGCCCTCATTATATTTTACTCTCTCGTGACCTTAACAAATAGTAATTACATCCAATCTATAGTGTGATTTGTATTGTAATTTTGACCTGTTACAATTGGTACCATGATCTGCAGTCGTTGGAGCTCTGGAACATGACTGAGAACAAGACGATGACTCTATCTGCACATGAAGGTCTTATTGCTGCATTGGCGGTTTCTACAGTAAATGGTTTTGTTGCTTCAGCCAGTCATGACAAGTTTGTCAAGCTCTGGAAGTGACTTGGTTGTGTCATTGATACAGGTTGTTTTATTATCAGTGTTGATAACGTTTGTAGTTTATGTCCCCTTTTTTGTAGCTTGATCAACCACCCTCAAATGTTTGTAGTTTATGTTCCCTTTTTATGTAGCTTGATCATTCACCCTCATAACATGGTTTGTAGTTTATGTGCCCTTTTATGTAGCTTGAACCACCTCCTTTGCCATTGGGTATAATCTGATTTTCTCTGTAACCATAGATACAAACTTTTGTAATATTGTCACCACTGTTGTATCTTGTTTCATAATTGTTATACTTGGAGATTTCTGCTCTCGTGTCATCCAGATTGGCTATTTATAATTATGAGTGACAGCAATACACTATTTTGACATTTCTGTTAACACATTCCCACTATTGGTTGGTTAGAATCTACTGAAAACTATAAAATCTTAAGTCGAAGACTTTAAATAAAAGGTGAGATTCACAAAATTGTGATGTTTAATAAATTTAAGTCAATAATAAAGAATGTGTTTAAAAAAGTGTGTTGCTAGTATTTCTCATATAATTATTATTATGTACTTTTTTCTCTTATGGTTAGTGCTGAATGCTGATCCAGTCTAGTGCATTATCCATATCCGTCACTGCCAGCAACCTAATGTTGATTTGAAAAAGGGAAATTCAGACATGCAAAGCTCCAATGATATATTTTATGTTACTTATTTACTTATATTTGTACTGCGGTTTTGTATTAATTTAGATGTTAATGGAGATTACTAGTTCCTCTAAAAGATGAGTTAATCGATTCATGTTGGTCTTCATTTATGGGCCTGTTTGGGTAAGTTTATTCAAAAACACTTTTAGAAGAAGAAAAAAATGAAATGAGTTTTTTCATAAATTCAAATTAACTTGTGTACAGGTTAATTTGTAGAAGTTCTTTCATCTTTTAGAGAAATTGTATAAGAGAACTTCTATAAATTATCTTATGCATTTTAGTTTATAGAGAAATTTATTTCATTTTTTTTCTTCATATTTTCTTTTTCTAGAAGAGTTTTTGAATAAGATTATCTAAATAGGCCGTCACTGAACGTAGCTTGGGCAAAAAATGAACGCATAATAGTTAACAATATGTACTAGGGATCAACGGTTTTCTTTCAAATTAATGGAAAATGCTTGATGCATATTATAATCATATGATGAAAAAATATTTTTTTGGGGGTAGTGCCTGGAGAGTTGTTCGAAATTAATTGGCTTGAAAATATAATGATCTGTATTGTTCTGTCACATACTCATTCACCTTGCTATTTTTTGAGATATTTGTCCCGATGGGTTATCTATACCCACTGTGTACCTGGACATGTGGTTAATAACGTATCTATAATTGTTTCACAAGTGGTTGAATAAATGAATGTGATGGTATATAATTTGATATAGTTAATATTAACTACTTGTGAGGTATGAGACAATTAACTATTATTTGACATTTCAATAAGCTCTTGATACTATTAATTACTTGTGAGGTAGAGTTGAATCTCTTTTAAAAGGTTTTCTTTGGGGGGGGGCAAGGTGGGTGAGAAAAAAATACATTGGGTGGCGTGGGATAGAGTGTATTCTTTGGTAAGAGCCTTGGTTAAATGGAATGCCTTTGGTATCCCTTTATCCAAGATTGTATTCTTTATCAAGAGATAGAGATGCATCAGTTTTTGATGTGAAGGGTGGTAGAGAGAGTGAAGGGAGTTGGCGGAGGAATTTGTTTATGTGGGAGACAGAGTTAGTGGGTCAGTTGGAAGAGATGATAGGGCAACAAATTTTGTATGAAGAGGTTGCTGATAAATGGGTATGGACAAAAGACCCTTCTGGTGTTTATTCTGTAAAATCCACATATAAACATATCATATCATGTGAAGGGTGGTAGAGAGAGTGAAGGGAGTTGGCGGAGGAATTTGTTTATGTGGGAGACAGAGTTAGTGGGTCAGTTGGAAGAGATGATAGGGCAACAAATTTTGTATGAAGAGGTTGCTGATAAATGGGTATGGACAAAAGACCCTTCTGGTGTTTATTCTGTAAAATCCACATATAAACATATCATATCACAGGATGAATGCCAGAGGGACGAGGTGTATAGATTCATTTGGGGAGTTGATGTAACGTCAAAGATCCAAGGTTTTGCTTGGAAAATGATGCAAAATAGACTTCCTACTCTGCATAATCTGGTGCGACGAAATATAGTGATCTCAAGCCAAAATGTGTGCATTGGTTGTGGAAAGGAGCAGGAATCCATGGAGCACTTGTTCTTTGAATGTGATTTTTTCTCAATGGTGGGGGATGGATGGAGTAATGCACAATAATGTAAGGGAACACTTTCTGCAGTTTAGGGGTATTATGCTGAATGGTAAGATAAAAAGGAAAGGAATGATTATTTGGTACACTATTTGGTTTGCATTTGTGTGATCAATTTGGAAGCAGAGGAATGCAATGATTTTTTCAGAAGCTTACCAGGATATTAATTTAGTTGTGGAGAAGGCAAAGCTGCTGTCATGGCAATGGATCAAGGCAAGAAGACGAGTTTTGTTTCCTTTATCTTGTTGGTTTCAATCTCCTATGGTATGTTTACAAGATATGATTTGAAATATATCTGTCTGTTGTAAAGGGATTTGCCATTGTTTTAAGCTGGATGGTGGGGATGTTGGGACTGCATAATGGGATATGTAGAGATCTTTTATGGTGTATGGATGGCATGGAGGGTAATGATGGTCATATGGTGGTAAAATTGTTGGTGGAAAATTGTATATGGTGGTTGAAGCGTTTTATGGGATGAAGAGTATGCTTGTCAAGTTGTGAGGAGGAGCCTTGTCGTTGCTTTTTGTGCAGTTTGGTGGTGGTCTTTTGTGGTCATATTCAATTTACATTAGTATGTTTTATTGGTCAGCTTCATTATCTTTTTTAG